>CM077310.1:33522627-36022627 GCA_039655065.1 Glossophaga mutica | reverse complement strand
GGTTGAACATTAATGAACTCTCTCAATTTCCATGACACCTGTCCCTATGAATTTAACATCGATTTTATTATACTTCCCTAGCTTGCCTTCCAAGGTTTAACATTTCAAATATCACCCCATCTAGGAACTTTTATTTGTTTTGGAATTAAAGTGACATTAAACACCTATGAACTGCCTCGCTGAATTATTCGAGGCAGAGCAGGGGAACTTGCTCTGAAATTCAGGGAAACAGCTGAGAGCAGGGTAGTGAGGCTCCTCAGACTGACGCCAGGCAGTTAGTTGGGAAATGTCACGGCAGACAGGAGATAAATGAGCGACATAACACTTTGCTTTTCAAAGAATCTGCTCAGGAAACGTCTTTGACTCTGCGATTCTGTCACACAAGCTCAGATGCCAGCCAGTTTCGGTGCAAACAAAGCACCAGCCACCCTTAGTTACCACAAAACACAAAGAGAACGATGAAGTGATGACAGAGGGGCTTCCGATACGGCCGGAAAGTCATTACATGGGGCAAGGAGGCCAGACACCCCAGGCCCCCGAGACCTGCGGCAGAACACGCCACGCTGGGGTTGAGTGTCCCTCCTCCAGGCATACTAGTTACTTCCATGATAAAATACCTCCTGATCTCTAAAGTTGATTTCTAAGAGTTTATTTTTTAAGGCAGTTGTGGGTTTGCAACAGACCTGCGAGGGAGGTTCAGCGATTCTCTGGGTGCCTCTTGCCCCCATGCTCAGGCTCTCCCACAGGCAGCTGCCCCCTCCCCATGGAGTACGGCCTTGTTACGGTCAATGAACCACCGGGACACGTCGTCATCACAGGAAGCCCACGGCTGACACTGGGGTCATCCTGGTGTGGCACGCTCTGTGGGTTTGCACAAATGTACCAGGACGTGTGTCCACCATGGCAGTGTCACACAGAGGGGTGCCCCTGCCCCACATGTCCTCTGTGCCCTGTCTGCCCACCCCTCCCCTCTGCCCCCGACAACCCCTGCTCTGTCACTGTCCCCAGAGCTTCGTCTTCTCCAGGATGTCACAGAGCGGCAATCACACAGCGGCAGCCTGTTCCGATTGGCTTCTCTCACCTAGTCACATGCGTTGCTCAGGGCCCTGACCCTCTGGCCCCATTCACAGCCCTCTTGTGTCTAAGACCCCACGTACATTTCACTCAGCAGTTATTTCTGAGGCTGTGATTCCTGAGCTGAAAAAATCTGGGTGCTTTCTATCAAAGATATCTAGATATCAGAAGCTTAGAACAACTGAAAGTGGCAAAAAATAAATCACAACTATTGCCTCTCTCTATTTTATGGGCTCAGAGAAACCTTTGATAGGTTGTTAATATTATATTGATAGGTTGCTATTGCAATGTGTGATTATATTATAAGCCTAAATTTTTTAGACACATACTGTATTCTTAACCCTATCATTACCATCATCTTCATCATCATCATCAACACACATGGGAAGCTACACCCAGTGGGTGCTCGTGACCCATCTTTGATTGTCTGTTGTTTGCCATCAGTTACACAGATGTACATTTCCCTCCAAAAAAGGGTCCTGTGTTGGCAACACTGGCTGAGAAGGCCCCTCAGAGTTATGACAATGGTCACAGACCTATAACAAAGAAGAGGAGCCAGAGGATTTCATTTTTATGTTTTAAAATACCAGGGAGCCGCTCTCTGATGCTTCCATTTAATATACTAATTATGCATCTTCAACAGGATTCTGTCAATGCTTCCACGGTCACTAAACATGACAGTTTTAACATTTCTGATAAATGCTAAATTGATAGTCATGCATGCCTTACTAGGCAATTTTGAGTTTTCAGCATTTTATGCTTTAGAGAGCCGAGTCCAAGAATAACAGAATTTTTCAGTGCCCTCTAGTTACGTGGGCTTTGTTTAGTAAGTGAGCAAAACTAGTACCTATAATTTAGAGTATTAAACTATATTCCTAAAAACGGAATGGTAGTATTCATAATCCGTATGCCACTGCTTATTAAATTATCGCACCTTGCTCTCAGTAGCAGCAAACACTAGCAGATGCACATCACATTATTCCCCTACTCTAAGAAGCGTGGAACATACTGTAAAAATAACACAGTGTTTGAGCCCTGAAAGGATGCCAAGGAGCTGTTTGCAGGCTCCAGCCACCTCCCCTCTCGGAGCCTTGGTTTGCTCGTGTGTGAGATGGGCGTTACTGTAATATCTTCCAGGCAGCATTAGTGTAAAGGTCACATGAAATAAAGCTGTAGTCCATTTGTTGTATGTGGTTACCATTCCTCCCTTTACACAAATATCAGGAAGGGAGGGTCACCCTTGGGTGTGAAAGTGCTTTATAAATTCGAAATTGCCCCTGAGGTCCGTAAGCATGCCTGCTTCTGTAGACGTCGTGGCCTCTGTGTCTGCTTCCACCTCCTTCAGAGGGCTGTGGTGGTTTCAGTTGGGGTCTGCAGGCCCTGTGGCTGAATGGGATGAATGCATTCATGGAGGGCTAGATGCTCAATGAGTGGCTGATTGTCAGGAGGGAGATGCGGCTCCCAGCTGACCCTGAGGTTCCCGGCTGGAAAGGAGACGATTGCCAAGTGCCAGTTAGGTTCCTGCGTCTGCTCTCAGCCACCGCTTCTGTGCGCCCCCTGGCCAGGAGTCCTGGGGGGTCTCAGACCCTGAGGCAGGATGCAGAGGAGGGTGGGCCCAGCTCAGGGAGTCTTAAGTAGCATTCCTTAATCTCCTACTTTTTTTTTTTTAAAGCAAATTGCTAAGGTACAGTTTATCAAGGAGGAGAACTGCTAAGCCAATCATGCTTTAAAGAATGATCACTCCAACCCTCCCTAACTGCTACTTACGCATAATAGCACAGGAGTGCTTCTTCCACCAGTGGTTTCCTTCCAGCTCTCCGGGCTCGTGTGGAGAACGTTGTAGAGCTAAGTGCTAGGAGGAACCTAAGAATCCATCCAGTGAACCTGATGGATAGGCTGTTTGGCTCAGGGTGTGAAGTTAAGACTTGAGCCGAAAACCTACTCTTCTTTTCCTTGAACTAAAAATCACAGCTCTCAGTTCACAGTGCAATGATACCATAATTCCGTGCCAGACCCCCACCCCGCCTCTCCTTTTCACAGCCTCACGCACCACTTTGATCTGTGTGAGTAGAATGGTACTGCTACATCCTGGCACTGTTCCTGGGTGCAGTAGCTCAGTGGAATCGCCTTCTAGAACATTCCAAGTGCCAAAAAGTTCCAGTTCCATGCTTGCACAATATTATAAGAGTTCCCAATTTGCCCATATAGGGCCTGTGTTTACTGTATAAATATACTAGAGATTTCTAGTTGTCTAAAAGCTTATAAAAATTTGTGAGCAATATTACATTGGAATTGCCAGGCTACTTTATTTCTCCTTGGAATACACATAATTATACAGCTTTGATTGTTGTAACAATCATATCTTTAATTAAAGTACCTGGAAAATCTGTAGTGTCTCACATATTCATGG
Source organism: Glossophaga mutica (assembly GCA_039655065.1). Lineage (NCBI taxonomy): Eukaryota > Metazoa > Chordata > Mammalia > Chiroptera > Phyllostomidae > Glossophaga > Glossophaga mutica. Next base: position 36,019,143 of record CM077310.1, on the reverse strand, counting down.
ATATTAATTTATCATAATTGCTATACACCTCTTCTGATACTCTGACATTCCACTTGATTAATCATTATTTTGTTTTCACATGCCCATATAAACCATTTAGAAAAATAATTGAAATTCACGGATTGATTACATGTGAGAACTCTGGTTTTCTGCTTATGAAATTGGTTTGGGAAGGAAAACAGCGTCCAACATGGAGCTGTTCTCGCTCCAGCTTCCAGACTCCGATACCCACAAATGCTATTCATCCTACAAAATTGCATACAGCTCTTATTACAACCCATGGCTTTTTTCAAATGCTTTTTTCAAATTTTTTTCTTCAACAAAAAAATGAGGAAAAGACATTATACAACCCCGAAGTCCTGAATAGCTCCCTAATTCTATTGTTTAAGTTTCAATATCTCCTACCAGATACTTGTTACATGGACAGAAAGGGAACTTCATTGGTAGATGTTCATACCTCAGAAAATCGAAGTATCTCTGTGTCTCACTGCCTCCTCTCCAACACACCCATCTTTTAATGGACTTGGTATCTGAGATGACAATTCTCATTGCATGCATCTGTTAACAACATTAGGGAATGAACTTGGGTGAGAAATGTACCGGGGAAGATGTTGCTAAACAAATGGTCCTGAGAATTTGAGAGAGAAATGGGATGAAGACCTAAGCCTTTTAACATGAGCACTTATTTCTGTCCTCACCCCACTCCCCACACCATCCCCACCCCATCCCTGTGGGTCCCTGCTGAGAGTCCACAGGGGAATTCCATGGAGGAAGGTCAGGGGCCGAAGGCTGCCAGAGGCCTGGCTCCTCCCAAGCACATCCCACTCCCACCCCCTGGGCAGCCTTTCATCCCTGGAGTCCCTGATTGCACACGAGGCCTTGGGAGAGAGTTGGCAGACACGGTTCCCTTTGTGAGTAAGGGTGCGTGGGTAGGTGATCCTGCAACCACACACCCCAACGCAGGGCCACCCTGCAGCTCCAGTGCCCCGTTCACCCCACGGGCTCCTGAAGCCACAGCCTGGGCCGCTGGGCCACAGCACGAGTCTACAATAAGTCGATGCATTTTCTATCAAATGTCTGGCACAGACGGGAATGCTATGCTCACCAGACCCTCGCCAGGTTGAGTGAATAAGGAATGCAAAACTGACTGTGGAGTATGAGCCTTTTCTTGGTAGGACACATTCTGATTTACGGAAACGAGCAGTGGTAAGAAACTGTAGAACTTTGCTCCAATTGTTCAAGTAGCACTTGGAGTTGAATAGTGGGAATGTTTGCCTCGTGATGCCAGCTTAGCCCGCAAACTCCCAGGGAGCTGAGGCTGCATTTCCGTCCCTCACTCTCGTCCACAGAGCCACACACTTAATAGGCTTATGCCGATTTGCCGCTTTGCTTTGATTGGTGTTGATTGGATTTAAATTTCCGTTATGAAATAGTGAATACTTCATTCCAAGCAGTCAGACAAAATGCCAAGGAGATTTTAGGGGCAAGCAGGCAGGTATCTTTAGAGCTACTGCTTCACATTTAGAAAGCTATGATCTTATTGAAATTCTGCAATGTTGCCTAAACCCCTTCCATATTCTGTAAATCGCAAAATGTCCAATAAACAGAGTAAATTATTGGGGAAATTGTTTCGAGGAAAAACACTAGGGCCAGCTGATTGAATTATTTTTCTCTTAGATTGATCTGTCTCTAAGAATGTGGCCCAAGAGATTAAATGGGCTTCGTGTGACAAGCGCCCGTGCCTTCCGCACCAGGCTGTGTCCTCTCTGTTGTGAAATGGTTGGTCACAGGGAGAGGTCCTGGCATCGCCTGCAGGCGCTGCAAAAACGTCCAGTTTGGCATCAGCTGTAGTGAGTGATTAGATGCACTTCACTGTGAACTTGATGATGGAAATGTGTGGTGTCTGTTCCCAGCGTAATTTCATACTAAAAACTGATGCAGCGGAGTGGTCTCTGATAGTGACCCCAGGGTGTCGTCTGGAACTGCGGATGCTGAGCCCCACGCGCTGCGGTGAGTCAGCAGAGCTGACACTGGGCAGTGGAAAGGTCATCGGGGACCTGGGTGGCCCTTGATCGTTTGTGGTGACTCCAAACTTGTCTCCAAGGAACAACTGTGATTGCAGCAGGCTCACTTGAGGAGCCCGAAGTAATTTCCTGCCCTCGTCTGTGGCGTTTCTGCACGAGAACAGAAAACAGGCCGATTTGATTAATCCCGGTATGCTCTCACAGGGAGAGAAAAGATGCTCTGACGTCCAACTTCTGGTGTTTGCTTTGTGCGTGTAAATTTTTATCCAGATGGTACCATTTCATATCAGAATGTGGCTCATTGTTCGACACTAAGTGGAAAGGGAAGAGGATTTAAATGATACAAAGAATGCTTTTCAGAAAAGTGGGAGGGGGTGTGTGAACACCAGACCATGTTTGCATTGGGAGAAAGAAGCTTGGGGTTCACTTTTTTTTTTTTTTTGGTAAAAAATAAATTAAGATTTCTTAGTTTTCAGATATTTAAAATTTTGATAATCTAAACCCTCAAAATATCCAAGAACATTGTGAGCAATTATTTTTCCATGCTCTCTACTAAATATATCTTTATATATGACTACTCAAATTTCTGGACCTTGATCTTGCTTCTGGAGTGAGTGTGAAGACCGGTCAACATAACCTTTCAATAACTTCCATACAGTTCTATGCTGTGTGTATGCTCTATGAGTTTATCTTACTTACTATGTTCATTTCTTTATATTTCAACTCATGTCATGACATCGCATAACCTAAAATATTAACCCTGTCATCATCTCTGTTTTATTGAAATACCAACTATTCACCAACATAATTGCTCTTGGAGAGCTGAGCATAATCCCCTGCGAATGCGCATGACTCACAGAGGAAAGTATGTTTACATCAAGTATGGAAGGAAATCAGTGAGTAATAGAAAAAGATTACTTTAAGACATATAAAGTCCCTTATAAGTTTTCTGAAATCCCCTCTCTATGGCAGATCATTGAAATTTTTAGCTACACTGCTGTTTCCAAATAATGAGTGCATTTAAAAATCACAGAAAATCGGATGCTTAGCTCTTTAAAAACTCAAGCAGGTAGATGGCACCCTCCATTTTCTTCACAGAGGAGCTGGTACACTGTCCTTCTGCTCAAACTCATTACCAAAAACAGCAATGAAAATATCTCATTTCTCTGGAAACCACACGTTAAGAGTCTTTCAACATTTGGAGGGGAATAGGAATGGTCCTTTGTCATAAAAACATGGATCACGCAAATATTCTGATGCTGCCCTTCCATGTGCCCCCAAACACTGCCGTGAGCCAAAGGCCCAAGCTGAACTGTGCCACCGAATGAGCGTGTCCAGCAGCTCCTGGGGTCTAGGAAGGCCGCCCGCTCGCCCTGCAGACGCCCCACGAGGCGTGGCTCCTGGCCAGGTGCTCCACGGGGCATCATCACGCATCCAGCTGTCGAGAGAAACACGTTCACCAAGATACTCATTCCCGAAGTTACATTCCCCCCAGTTCCAAAGACCCTGGGTCCAGAGAGGGGCACACCTGGGAGACAAGCACCCCCCACAGGGAAGTCTGGAGCTGCAGGAGGAAGGAGGGAGGGGGAAGTGGAGGCAGGCGATGGGGTGCGACCGGCGGCTGTGCTCTGCCTTCCACCTGTCACTCAGGAAGGGAATGGTGAGGGAGGCAGGCACACAAGGCAGGGTCTGTGCCACAGGTGGAGGTGGCGTGGTGACCAGAAGGGCCACTGGTGGAGACGGGTTAGGTGAGGCACCTTGAAGTGAGCTGCAAAGGGAGAGGGATCGTTCCGGTGCTGTTTGTTGCGTTTGTTTCTTCCCACCCCTATCTTATTACACAACGACTCCAGGCAGCCGGTGTTGGCACACTGTGCCCCATTAGAGAAGAGGTGATAAGAGAAAGAGGCCCTTTCGAATGCCAACCTGCTGGAACAAGGCGTGACGTGATGGCACATGTCAAAGTGAGAAACAGGGTGGAGTTCATCAGTCTACAAGGCCGATGGGCTGCCTCCCCTCTCCCGTCAAATTTAATAACAATGAGTACACACACATGTGTGTATATGTGTGTGTATATGTGTATCTATACATTCAGCATCCATCTACTACTTATCCTCTATGTATCTATCTATGTATCTACCTCTCTGTCCCTCACTCTACCAGCTACCTGTACTCAGTGGTGACAGGTTCCTTGGGGGTAAATGAAGGAGGGGAGGGTGGCAAGGACAGGATAGTGAGACTATAGTCCCAATGGGACTCAATCCATCTCTGTCCTAAAAGAGAAAAGGGAGCCAACCCGGAGGATGTCTGGCACTCCAGGAAGAGGGCATTGCCACTGCAGCGTGGCCAGAGCAGAGCGAGGGAGCAAGAAGGAGCCAGGGCCGAGTCCCGAAGACAGGTGTGAGGCTGTGCAGGTGCTGGCAGAACACTTTCAGATTCCAGCTTTTCCCTCAGTGAGACTCGTGTCCATCGGCCCGTTGTGGTTGCCACCATGCTCTAACGTCAGTGTTCACCGACCCCACACGGAGCTCTGCGGAGGGTGTCCCGCCGTGGGGCCTGGTGAGTGGGCCCATGCAGGCAGGTGCCCGAGCCTCGTTCTCCCTTTACCGCATCCTCGGGGAGGCTTGCGGACAAACCCTTGGTGCATGGCTGCCCACCTGGCCTCCTGTGGGCTTTGTGTGAGGTCTCTTTGCTTAAAGTCTGCCAGTGTTTCACGTAAATTTTCTTCTTCATATCTTTTACCCTGTTTTATTTATGCAAACCTTCCCAAATCCCTGCTTGGACTTCAGTTTTGTGGGAATCACCGACTCCAGGTTTACAAATCGACCCCGCATCACCTGTCCGGGGCCAACAGAAACAGGGTGCACAAACCCTCTCTGCCCAACTCGTTGGCAGAAATCAAGATGTTATTCTTTTGACCAGTAGCCATTGTCAGACTGATTTCTTTTTCCTGATAATCTCCAGAATTGTGTGCCATAGCTCAAACTGCAGGGTGAGAATCTGAGATAGACTCAGAACTGAAGATAGACTAGCAGAAAAGCAGAAAACAGTGGCATTCCAGCAGCTAAGGAGGGGGAAGAAGGGTTCATGCTGACTCATGTTCATAACACCATCTATTTACTCACTCAGCCTTTGCACGGCCCATGAGCGTGGAACAGGGCATGGAACCTGGCACTGTGGGGGTACCGCCCTGGGAGGCAGGCGGCAGCACCTTCTCTCACGAGAGTTTATTTTGCATCCTGGGGAGAGGACAGTCAGTCACCCCCACCTCACGCCATGTTGTAAACCCAAAGGCACGCCTCCTGCTACTGAAATGCAGAGACTGTGGGCACACATAGAGATTTGGTGCTGACTGAGGGACCCTGCAAGAATCTATGCAGGTGACATTTCAGCCATATATTAATGGGGAAGAAACAGAGAAAAATAAGATTGGAGGGTCAGGTGAGGCCAGGGGATGAGAGGTCTTAGGTAACATTCTGAGGAGTGCAAATTTATTCTCCAGGTCTCTGAGGAGATGGACAGTGACTATTTTTAGATGAGAAGAGGCATGACTCAATCTGTACTTTGGGGAAACAGCCAAAATGCTACAGTCAAAGAGACTTTGGGTAGAGAAGTCCCTGCAGAGGAAAAGCGTTTGGAGATCATCGCTTGGGTCTAATCCAGGCACAGGCTCTTGTTCACTTTGCAACCATTTACTTAGCATCTCAGATCCGCAGTTTGCGTGTGCAAAATTAAAATAATCGGTGTACGGGACAAATGTAATGATTAAATTGTGGCAGAGCATATAATAGGGGCTGATACTTGGATAATATTTATTCTGGGTTAGCTGCTGTTTCCCATTCCATCATCATTATCGTCTGTTTTAGAGAGTGAACAATCAATTAAGATGCGATTACTCTCGTCCAGCAAATACATAACAAGACCAGAAGCTAATAAAACCACCCAAAGTATGAAGAGCGGACTTATTTTGTCTTCACTAAAACACGTAAAACTGGCCTCCTTCCACAGCTCCGTGTCAGCGAGACATCAGAGGTTCAGCCTGGTTGCGCACTGTGGGGACAAGCTGCAAGGTGCTGCCAGCCCACACCTGTGCCCAGCGCCATGCGCAGATGCTGGCTGCCCAGGTCGCATGGACTAGGTGCTCATGGATGGGTGTTGAATGTGTGTACGTTGCCCCCCTCCCTTCCATGTAGGGAAGGCGGTCCCCCTGAAACTGCTCTGACGCCCATGCCCCATCAGACGCTGGGACAGGACTTTGACCTGTTATCCGAGGCTTCCCACCATCTGGACGTGGGCAAAGCAGGCCTCGCTGTGTGCCAGTGGAGATCACATGGCTTGTCGGGTTGTCTTCCGGGTTTTTCATCCCCACAGATATATGGGTTGGATCGGAGATGTAGAAGCTTTCCAAGTGGACAAACCAGTGAGAGTTGAGTGAATGAACCCTTCACTCCCAGGGTGGGCCCCCAGGGCACTTTTCGGGAAATGGAAAAAGCCTGCGATGCAGTGTGTCCACATTTCTTCCGAGCCTGGGCAGCTGGGGATCAGTTCAGGTCTGCCCTTCCCCGAGTGTGAGGGCCCCCCGCTGCAGCACCAGGCTGAGTCCTCTGGGGGCCGTGCTGGGGCTATGGAGAACTGGGGCTGTGGATTACTGGGTCTGCATCCCTGCCCTCACAGTTCTTGGGGGTGGGGCATTGGCACTGCTCTTTCATACTCCCCTCCCCACTCATACCAGTGTCCGCTGGCGGGATTCCTGCTCACCTCCCAGTGATGTGGGGCGGGGGGGTCCACCAGGCGATTGCTGTAGTTCTAGAAAATATTTTTGATACTAAAAAATAAGTGAGTTATAACATAACTTGTCTTTTCTTAAATAAGCTACTCAATGGATAATGGTGGAAAGAATACACAAAATGTATTAATAATTACAGATGGGCTCAGTGGGGGATGGGCAAGGGTGAGTATGTCAGTTACAGGGACATAAAGTTACAGTGTTACAGAATATGGATCACGAGGGCTTGGGATCATCAGTCCATAATGGCAGGAAAATAAAAATCGGAACAATTTGCCTCCCAGGCCTTTTAATGGCTGGTAGGAGCATTTTAACACTTCCTTCTAGTTCCTTTTTTATCTGGGAAAAGGAGCAATGTGCAGACCCATCATACTTTATAGTGAATCCCATAGAGGGGTGCGCGCTGACGGCGCATGCACCATGGCCTCAGGCGCCTTCCGTCTCACGGGGGAGGCAGAGTGGGGACCACCTGACGCAAGAAACAGCACAGTGATGATGGAGCGGAGAAGCGAGCCCCATGTGCTCAGAGGCCACTGAGGCGGGCACCGGGTTGGGGCCAAATGAAGGTGGTGGTACAGAGAATGGAGGCCCGTTGAGAGGCTCCCTCCAGAAGCTGAGTCCTGCGACCAGGCAGTTTTGCAACACACACACAAAGGGTCTGGAAGTGCATCCCTTCTGACCCAGAACCTTAACTCCCAGGAACTGATTCTAAGGGGATGGATGCGCTGATTCAAACTTTACTCATCATAGTGCGGTTTGTTATTAAGTTTATCAAGATATCAGAAACAACATCAAACAGCCCCCCTGGGCACTCGTTGAATCTGTAACGGTGCATGCATTCAATCTGGCAGGTCATAAAATTCACAAATGATGTGTGTTCATGCAGCAAGAGTGATAATCCTCTCCTAAAGAGAAAGAAGTAGGTTTTTAAACTGCAAGTAACTAGGCGTGCTGTTTTATATCTACCTACATGTATCTCCACAGGGAAACATTTGGAATATTAGATGTGTTATTCATTTATTATTATTATTATTTTGTTTATCTACTCTTTGCTAATTAAGTTGGGGAAAAATTTGTTCAGGACGTCACTTTGAGCTGGATGTCTCTGAATATTCTTTTGCGCTAGCGAATGTTTTTAAATATATTTAATGGATATTTTTATCCAGTTTGGTGCAACTTTATTTTGACAGTCTTTCAACTTTTCCCCAAGGTGTCATTACTAAAGACCACTATTTGACTACTAACGTACAGGGAGGAACCACAGGGAGGACCGGTTAGAACTGTGGCCTCCAGGTGGCTCAGTCTCACTAGCATCTCTGTGGATAGTAAAGTTCATTAAAATATGGGAAGAAGAAATACATATATAAGTATTCGTTGTTTCATAATCAGTGTAACTCTAATGCTTAATAAGGAGAAGCTATGTTGTTCATTACTTCCCTCAACCCCGCTCATCCTTGTTGATTCCAACCACCCACCATCGCTGGCATCTAAGCCTCTCTGTTCTCCAGGTGTGATGTGAGCAGGTTCCGGAAGCCACCACTCATCTACTGTCTTTACCAGCTGCATCCACAGGTGACTGATTCTGGAAAGGCAGTAAGGACTGAGCAGGCTCTCCCTGGCTAAAGAAAATGTATATATATACGTCTGAAAATGGGACACACTTCCAGGTGTCAGATGAGTGTGGTCCAGGGCTGATGTACATACAGCGTGGTGGCAATAGGTGACAACTCTGCATCATGTACTTGAGATTCACCGGGAGAGTAAGTTTGCAACGTTCTCAGCCACTCCCCCGCCACACACACACAGGTAACTGAGCCGATGGATGTGCTAACTAGCTCGACCATGGCACTTGTTTCACAGGGAACACCTGTACGGAATCACCACGTTGCACACATGAATATACATATTTTATTATTCTGATGCCTCAGTAAACATGCACAATGTACAGTGGAAACAAAATAATGTTTTAAAGTAAGGAAATTAATAGACAAATTTGAATGACTGAACAGCAAGGGACTCAGTAAGCAGGTTGTCCTGAAAGGACATATGTAACATCTCTTGGATCTCATGTCCTGGGTCTGTGCAACTTGTCCCTCAGCCCGGCATTCAAGAGACTCTTCATTAAATGAGGTTGGGGGTGAGGCTCCCATGGCCAAGTGCACACTGATAGTGTGTGATACGCTATCACACACTATCGGACTCACAGGTGTGTGAAGCCAGGGCACAGGCTTATTCGACTGTGTACCCTGGTGCCTTCACAGCATTTGGAACATAAAAGGGAATCACTACAGTTGGAAAATTAATGAGGCAGTTTTCTCCTCATCAGTGTGAAATGGTAAAATGTTTGAAAACTTTTCAACATGATATGTGCATATATAGATACGTGCAGACCTACATATATTGTATAATGTATAGATATGATATTATATGTCATAGATGACACATAGCTGCATGTATCAGTGTGTAAACCTGTGTGTGTGTGTGTGTGTGTGTGTGTGTGTGTGTGTGTATGGATGTGATCACCTCGCCCTGCATCGGTCTGCAGCTAGAGGCAGCATGGGTGTGGGCAAAAATCCAAACTTATCGGGGTGCAGAGAGTGGAAAGGATACTTGAGGGGCACCAACAGCATCTGGCCCACAGCAGCAAATGTGACTGTCCCCACAGATGGGGCCTGGAGGTTCAGAGGAGCTGAGTAACTGCCTATGGTCACCCAGCTGGGAAGGGGTATGACTGAATTTGAACGCAGGTCCAGTCGATGTCACAGTCTGGGTCCATAGTGACTGTGGGACCCCAGGATGTGCCCATGACATAGAAAGAGTGAGTGCTGCCCTGAGAGAGTTAGGTTGCTCCCGGCCTCTGTCCGGAGCCCTGAGTGTGGGAGGGAGCATGCTTTTCCTGATGGCTTGTGTGACATAAAGGGACCCCACCCATCATGCCAGCCTCAAGCCAAACCCAAGGGCTACGTGTGCTTGCGTGAGGCTGACCTGGTGTTGCAGCACCTGGACAGTGTCCCAGATGCACCTCAGATTCTGATGGCCCCAGTGTCAAAGTGGCCCACCTTGGTCCCTGCAGAGCAGCCTGAGAGAGCTCGCTCCTCCCCTGAAACAGATAGCAGGGGTTGGCGTGTCTGATGAACCAGGTGCCTGCGGTGTCTGCCATTATACCAAATAGTGGGAGAAGTTCACTTAAAAAAGTTGGCTCATTTCAGTCCCTTGATTTGGGCCAGTGTTGTGGACCGTTCAGCCTGGTTTCAGGAGTTGTAACCCTCACCCCATGGTGGGCTGTGTAAGAGCCCAAGGGACCCACTTCATCCGGGTCTGTTCTGTCACAAGGATGTGACCTACTAAGGAGACAAAGCTTATCTCCCTGGCAGGAGTGCTGCTTCTGCCTCATCCATCTCTGGCCCCAATGCTTGGTTGGCAGTCAATGACGAGTAAGACTCCTCATGGGAGGGGCAACCTAAGCCAGATGCGACCACTTGGGAGGCCTCATGGAAGGACCCGGGGGTTGCAGCAAAGAGGATGTAATGGACCCTCACCTCCCCCCGGCTATTCTGACATAGCCCGAGTCCTCATTTCCATCTGGGAGATGTCTCCTACTTCCTAATAGGCTCAAAGCCTGAAACTGTGGGGGTGAGCAGTGCAGCCCTGTCCTGGTCAGGATGGCTCCCTGGGTGATCCGGACATAAGAATGAATTCCTAAAGTCCTGTGAAACCTGCTTTGCTAAGAGTGCTCTTCCTGAGGTGACAAGTGTCCCAGGAGGAAATGAGTATGTCTCCCAAAGTCTGGCAACCCCCTTTCCTGACAAACACTGGCTCAGACTAAGCCCTCAGATTGCTTTGAAATGTTAACCATTGTTTGATCCTTGTTGCCTGACATACCTGTATTCCCGTGTATTTGAGCCCAATAAAAGCCTAGTGAGGAAGGGGCTCTGGGTCATTCTCCTCTGAGAGTTTGACCCCTTTCCTCCCCAAGCACAAGCTGTCTTGGTAGTTTTTACTTTCATCCATGACGGAGGGATGGGGCTCTGCGGGCGGAGCTCCCCTACATCTGGCACCCAGGACAGCGTCCCCCGCAGGCCAGGATGAGGCTTGGCTCACCCAAGGACAAAGGGGAAAAATATTGTTTACAATGTCTTAGAGAATTCGTGTTTCTAAAACTTTCTCTTTGATATTTCAAAGAGAAACCAATCCGTGGTCCAGAAGCCCAGTGTCATTTTGTACTTTCCTTACTGTCAGCCTCAGAAGATCAGCTATGGGTGAATTTTCTGTAGATATCTCTGTGTGTGCTGCATTCTGTAATAATCAAAAACACTACCATCATGCATCCATAGCCAACACCAATTACTGACTGCGTTCGGACATCCCAGTGAAAGGGGAGGGCCAGAAGGTCTATCCCCCATCAGCAAACCTCAGAGCCTGTCCCTGCAGACAGTCCCTGGCCAGCCCTGGGACTAGAAACCCACTGAGGTTGCGGGGGAAATGTTTAGTTGGAAGTACTCTCTTTGATAAAAGGATGAGCAGAACTAGCATGTGCTTTCAAATAAGCTGTTGGTGTTTGGTTTTGTTTTTGTGTGTTGCTGTTTTCCCAAAGGGTATATATGTGTTGGACTTTTAGAATATACTTGCTGAAGTATTTGCATATAAATATGTAACTATCGTATGTGTAGATAGACCCATGTACATATGTTTGTATATGTATATTTATGTGCACACACACGCACACATGAAACTCTCCATTGCTGTCCATGTTCTTCCCAGGGAAAGGCTGGCTTTCCTCCCGTGTCCCTTTCTGCAGTGTCCGTAATGAGACTGAGCATCTCAGGGTCAGAAACTCCATGTATGTTCACCAGACGGTGGATTTCCCAAGGGAAGTGACTAGCGGCCAACTAGAAATAGGACATTCCAGCAGCACCTTGTCTGATCAGAGCAGCCTGTTTCATGTTGACAAAGCCACTCGGCGTCACAGTGATGACATGTCCAGAGGAAAAACAACACAGCTTCTACATGCCTTTGTCCCCAAGATGATGAGCAATCGTAGGGTGATTTCGTTCCTTGGACCCCCCAGGAGGTGGGGCGGTCCAGCTGTGTTGGAGGTACTCATGCTTTCCGGCTTCTTTGTCATCACAGCTAAAGTGGTTGGACTACGAGGAACACCCCCAATTGACAACGATGTTCTACAGACCTAAGAGATCTGGCTTCCCGTCCAAGAAGAGCCCCGAAATGCATTTTAGAAAAGTATCTTCATATGTTAGCGTTACATTTGTCCAGTCACCTATGTGAATGTGCTGTAGCATTTCAGAACGAGGGGCTCACCCCCTGATATTACATGTGAGAAAGGGAGTCTGAGAGGGGTTAAGTGAGGAATGGCATCAGGAATTCGGTATAAATCGAATCCTAGCATTTACGGGGAAGCTATTTGGAGAAAGTGGAACAAACTGCCCTATTCTATTTTGGCTCAAAGAAGGTCATCTCAACTTCAAAGTTAAGTATCCCATGAGTCCTGCATCCATTCTCACTGTTGGCAGAAGCCAAGCCTTGCTGAATCCTTTACAGGAAATGAATTTGCCGGTGGATTAACTGGCTTCCTCTGGCGTAGATAGAAAAAAAGCGAGGACTGCCCACTTCCACAGGCCTCTCCGTGGGGAACGCCCAGCAGCCTTGCTGTCCGGCTCCATGGGCTTCCTGACCCACTTTGAGTGGCTCCAGAAATGACAGGCATCTCCAGTTCCCTCAGGGGCACACGTCCCTGCCTCTCACCTGGAGGTGTTCTTTTGCCTTACCATCTCCCTTCATGTGAGTCCGAGCATCTTGGATTCACTTGATTTCTCCGGGCTTTGTCTTTTGTTTCTAAACATCCAGGATTGAAAACGTCACCGCGTGGTGAATGACAGACACAGATTTTGCTGCTCCCCGAGTTCCTCTTTTCTCTTTAAAACGCTTCTGTCCTGGGTCTGAGGCTTGGGACTCCTGCCCCTCCTCCACTCCAGCCCCATGGCTGGCCTCCCATTCATACAGCTGTTCTAGAAAACCACATGCAGCAGACTTTACTGCGCTACAGCTATGGGCCATGGTGGACTTTGGGGAGGCCTCACTCCAGCAAGGGGCACGTTCAACCCTTGACAATTATAGGCGCAGCTTCCACAGCCCGGCTTCTCCAAGAGTTCTCGTAAGTGCAGGTCGACGGCGTGGCCTATGCCCTCCCTTCTGGGCTCTTCGGAATGAAAAGGAGGCTTTATGTCTTGAAAGGCCGTACCACTTTCCATTGCTGCTGCAGTGGATGAGCGCAGACCCGATGGCTCGATCCAGCACACAGCTACTGTCTTGCAGTTCTATGGGTTGTGAACCTTCTCAGGTTTGGGCAGAATAAGACCAACATGTTGGCAGGGGTCTTGCCGTAGGGGTTTTAGTGAGAACCCGTTCCATGGCCTTTTTCAGCCTCTAGAAACCCCTGTGTTCCTGGGCTCATGGCCCTTCCTCCATGGTCAAGGTCAGCAGCCTGGGGTGGAGCTCCTCTCAGTGCACCATGCAGATCTCCTTGCCTAGGTTCCTTCTGCTCCCTCTGCCTCTCTTCCTCCGCCTCCATCTTCCGCCGTGAAGGATCTTTCTGATTGCATTGGACTGCCGGATAAGCCAGGGAAATATCTCCATCTCAAGATCTGTGACTTCGTCCCACCCACAGAGCAGCCTGTGGCCTTGGGAGGTACAGGCTCTGGGGTCAGGAATCCACGGGAGGCATGGCCTCCCAGGGGGCCTGCTAACTCTTTACATCTGAGTCTTATCTGCACCGTCCATGTGCTCAGTAAATCCACAATGTCACCTGCTGGTTAGTATTGAGTCAGCTGCCTTCAAATCAGTTTGTAGTGAAGGACCAATTGACTGCATAGGAGTTATGTACTTTGTGAAACTCTAGTTATAAAAGTTGGCTCGAGGTATGTCATCTAGTCATCTTCCTGCCCAGCATTTTCACAAACTGCCTCATTCATGCTACAGCAGAGTCAGCCAGCCTGGTCCCTGAGCTAAGAATGAATTTTACCTTGGTAAGTGGTCAAAAAAGATCAGAAGAAAATATTATGTAACCTAGAAAAAGTGAAAAAATACAAATTTCTGTGTAGATAAGTAAAATGTTCTCGAAACCCAACCACACCCAATCAGGAGTTGGGCTTGCACAGGGTGAGACTGAGCAGCTGAGCAGACTGTAGCAAAAAAAAAAAAAACCAAAATATTTCTCTCTGGCCCTTTGTAGCTGAAGTCATACCATGGATTTCAGTGCTAGACATTTCATTCAATAAAATGTAGGTGAGCTGTATAGACTGTGCTGCTGAATCCAGAATTTGCTTCTCTTGGCCATTGTCAGTATTAGGCAAAGAAGTATGTGACCCATTTCTAATAGAATTTGTAACATAATCTCCCCAGGACAAAGGGGGGTCAGGGAGCTTTCTAACAAAACGCTGGAGTGAGGAAATGATTCTTGAAACCAGTCAGGACCACATATAAACCCCAGCAAGCAGGCAGCTCTAAGGAGCCTGTTCCTCCTACACAAGATTATTTCCAACAGGGGTATTAACACCGTCGCAATTGGTTACAGTCAAGGTCTGGCTTTGAACTTCAAATGGATACTGCTCATTTCTAAACCTGACACCGGAAAGCTCGGCCACACATCTGTTTGACGCTGCTGTTGCTCAGGTGGTGAAGGAGAAGGGAAACGCTCCTCCCAGCCACCCGGCCCCGGCAATCCTGGGAGAGGAATGTGCTCTTCTTCCCGCCCAGCCCACACAGGGCACCCCAGGGCTCAGTTACAGCTGCCTGCTCAGCATCTTACACATCATCTGCACTCACAAGCATCGCCTTGAAAACAGATGTGTGAGCAGAAATGCCAACTACTTGTATGACACCTGGTCACACATTAGTAACATTAGAAATATGCTCCAGGGACCTTTACACGTACATTTGTGCAACTGTTTCCAGGGAAGCGTTTTTGAGTCCAGATTACAGACGGGAAAACTGAGGTTCAGGAAGACCACCCAGCTACACAGGGACTCAGCCAGTGCAAGTGCGTCACGGGAGGTCTGCCTCCTCCCAGCCCAGGGGCGCACACCGCCTGCCAGGGGGCAGCATGGAGGCACCCCTCCCAGCCCTTCCCTTTGCTGCCTGAGGACACACCAACTCCTTGGTGCTGATGCAGGTCCAATAGCAGGATGTGAATGACTGGGCTTTATTCTCTGACAACTAGGCTACCCCTTGTGGAGTGGGCTGATCTTTTTCTAAACAGCTTGACCAGAGGTCGAGCCTGTCTGATGTTGGAAAGGTTTAATTGTGTTTAAGATACTCTTTTACTCCAAGGCAACTTTATCTGGTTTCCAATCTCTGCTAGTTCTTGCCCTGGCTGTGTGGCGCAGTTGGTTGGAGCATCATCCCATACACGAAAGGTTGCGGGTTTGATTCCTGGTCAGGGCACAGGCGTAGGGTGTGGGTTCCATATCTGGTTGAGGTATGTAAGAGAGACAATCGATCAATGGATGTTTCTCTCTCATGTTGATGTCCGTCCCCTTCTCTAAAATCAACAAACATCCTCAGGTGAGGGTTAATTAAAAAAAAAAAAATCTCTGCCAGTTCTTGTCACCAACCTCATAGACTCCTCCCTTCGTCACGGCAGTGGAACAGGCTCGGTTGTGAACTGTGGCATGTGGCGCTCAGCACCTGGCGTGCTATTTATCAAGCGTGAAAATGGTTTACATGAGTCCATTTCCGGTGAAAGAGTTACCCGGGGTTCAAATCGTAAAGGGCAGAATTTTAGCATTTGCCAGTTTCTTTACCTCCTAGAATTCATTATGATTCAGGTTCTGATGAAAAGAAAAAAAGAAATGAAAAGGCTATTCTCTCATTTATGGATCACTAATGAAGAAGAATCAAAATGTCAAATATTTGTGAACACCTCCATGCCATCATGAATGAACACAGTATTTGTAGGCGGGGAAAGAGGAAATTACCCAAATCACCCCAAGGTGTAAATTGCAGCTAATAGATGACTCTGTTTGAAGCCTCTCGAAGTAAAGGCTGCACAGTCGAGTGTGAAGGCGGGTCTGATGCGGGACGTTTGCTCTCTCGGTTCACGGGAGCCTCTGCTCTTCCTTCTCTTTCCCAGGCTGACCGGCATGAACCTCCCCTCTCCTGTCATCAGCAGCAAGAACTGGTTACGACTGCACTTCACATCGGACAGCAACCATCGGCGCAAGGGGTTCAATGCTCAATTTCAAGGTAAGAACGCTCCATCTTATAAGGAAAAAGCAAATAGCAGAAGACCCGCTGGTGCTTTCCAATCCTGAAGTTTTGGGATTCTCTGGCTAAAAATGGGACAAGACATATATGCTTGAAAATACTTTCTATCTTTTCGTGAACAGTTATCGTTAGAAATGCTACATTTAAAAACTAGCAACTTAGCAAAGTGTTGTTACTATAATGTATGCAGTAGGTTTCTCTTATTGTGCTGGAATTATTGTTAAGTTTTAATTAGCATTGATTAGCTAATAAGCATTGATTAGCATTTATTTCAATTTCCATACCCTAACTGGTAAATATCCTAGTATTCTGGTTATTTTTTAGCTGTATCTTAAGAATGGCCTAGCATATAGTTTGCATGAAAATGTGTAAGTATACATCATATCACTTTTAGTTCTAAAACATACTCACACTACACAAATCCAGTTACCTGAGTTAACAATTTACAATTTATGTATAAGTGAACCTCAAAACAAAAATGCCGATGGACCTTCTGTAATCGGTTGTCTGTAGGGTTGGTTCTGAAACGTTCTCTTTGTATCTCATTTCTCATGTTTATACCAGTATAGTGTTGTATCATTCCTCACATGTATCTGATAATCAATAACCGTATCAATACCAGGAAAAGAATCCCATCTATTAAGAGGGCCATTGAAAACAGCTCCATCTTCATTTGCAAATAAAAACTGTTAGACTGTGTTAAAAAGTGGGCTAATTTCCTAAGTAAACTTCTCTTGTGTTCCCAAAACATGACCCAGAGGATGTCATTTTTAAGGCTGCATTCTTTGACATGTGCGGCTAGGACCCCAAATGAGAACATTAAATACATCCCATGCTGTACACACTAGGAGATTGGAAGGACTATTTGTAAGCAACTTCCATGAAAGGTAGAGCACAAACAGAAACCATGCTGGCTGCCTAGGGAGATTTTAGTAACATTCCTACAAGTTGATCTGAATCACAAGTCAATACTGAGAATGCCAATCGACTGGCCATATGATGGGGTGGGTGAATTTAGGGAGTGAAGTGGTTCTGAAGCACTGATTGGTCATCTCCAAGGGTCCTGGTGATTTGATTGGCCCTGAACCACAGAAGAATCTCTAGGTATCACCCTTGAAGCCTGACCAGAGCAATCAGTGTCTGTGCAGGTGATTGCAAGAAAGGAAAAAGGTAGAACATCAGGTTTGAAGGCGCTAAAAATTGGTAGATGTAAGAAGCATACCATCTGACAGAAAAATCGCAAGAGCTTAAATGTGTCAGCCATTGATTTTAAAAAGAATATATATATACACATATATACATACATATATACATATATATACACACATATATACATACATATATATACATATATACACATATATATACGTGTGTGTGTGTGTGTATAATTAAAGTGGTGAGTAGAGACATTTGCCCATAAGCCCAAAGAAATAAGAAGATGCCAAACACAATGTAGTGTAGACAGGGCTGAGCAGCAATAGATTGGGAAACCTCTGCAGGCTCATTCTGAAGTTCAGCTCAAGGCCACGTGGTGAGAGGGGCTGCCTGCCACGTATTCTATCAGCACACCAGCCTCATTGAGTGGGAGGCATCGGGCTTCAGCCTGCATCTTCGGAGACTGAATACGGAAGGCTAGGTTCATCTGGAAAACTGACCACACGGAGAACAATGGGATGTTAACAAGGAAATACTCCAAAGAAGGCCCAAGACGCTTCCAAGGAGGGTGGTAATTCCAGTCAGGAAGGTATTAATCACATTGATCGTGGCGGCTCCACAGGGCAGAGCCACCACCCCCAAAAGGAAGCTACAGCCCTTGTCCCAACACAGAACACACCTGAGGGCAGCAGAGGCCAGGAGGCAGAGCTTCTTTGAAGTTCAACTCCAAGGCCACTTGGTGAGAGGGGCCTCTCCAAGTCTCCACCAGCCTCCCACTGACCGTGTCTGTGCAAGATGCTGCTCTGACTTTGCAACCAGGAGGCCTTTGGTGTTTATTCCACGGGGCCGGCCAGGAAGCCTTCAGGGCTTATAGGAAAAGCTTGTCATTCATTTGTCTTTTCTGCCTGCATCACCAAGGAGCTCCAGCTGGTACTGCACTTTTATTTCAACTGGACAAAATGAGGGAAAAGAAAACACTATTGTCATTACCAGCACAACTGCAAAAAATAAAAATAACAAAAGCTTAGATGATGAACATTCTAGAAAACCAACAAGAACAACAGTAACAATAGTCGTGAAGATTTACAAAAGTATTTCCCAAATGCTGTTTCAATATCCATGCAAAAATTCTGCCCAAGAATCTGAATTTTGGGTTATTTGGAGAAGAGGACCTTTTTTAGAAAATACACATTTCTATAGTCGCTGCCATTTTAACATCATTGTAGTCACTTTTATCGCTTGCGGTTGCTCTTGAGGATGTAAAAATTCCATCTGTGGTACTGGGAGAAAATATGGTTGCGAACTGTGTAGGTTCCCTATGAAAACTTTCCTGTGGCCCCCAAGATACTAACGCAGCCCTCTGATAGCCTCTCTCCGAAAAACTGCCTCTCTGTCCGAGAGTGCGTGGCTGCACTGAATTCCACATCTTTGAAAAACAAAGAACACGGTCTTTTTAACTCAGTCAAATGAACAACCACCACCACAAAATATCTTCCTTCTGTTTCTTGATGTTTTCGGCTTTTATCTCTATATTCTTTATCCCCCGAATCTTGTCCTTTCTTCTTTGACTTTTATCTCTTCAATCGCCGCAACAAATTTTGCCAAAAGTAATCATAAAGGTTTATTGGCAGGAACACGGGCTTTACAGTTCTTCTCCTGAAATACGTTCGCTTTTAAAACAGCATAATGCAAAAAAGAAGCAGCAAATGCAGGAAGAACCATTGGATGGATTTGCAATATCTGCGTAGGTATCGAGCTCTTGTGGGACAACAGATTTATGGAGAGCACTTCATTTTTTTTTAAATCAGCTGAAATTGAGCCCATTCTTTATATGGTTGCCTCCATCATTAATTATGATTAAATAATCACCTTGTTAGCACCATTTGTCACCGAGGCATTTTCGACATCTACTAGACGGGTTTTTTAAACATCAATTAGTCTTGACCCATAAATGCTGCTTCACTCTGAAGTAGCTGTCTACACGTTAAGCTCCAGTTTTACATGTAGTTTCCCTGGCTATTTATAAAAATACCATTTTCACGTGGATTTCTGTAACTGATAAATCACTTTGGAAGTGTGGGTAGTAAATTTCCCATTCCTAGGGAGAACACCTTGTCTTATAAATCAAGGGAAAACCTGACCATGGATTTAAATCTTGTGTTGACACAAATAATTAGCTTTCCTTTTAGGCGATGGTCCTATATAGCCATTGATTTTCCCTTTTATTTAAAATGAAGACCTTCGTAGGAAATGAAGACTTGCCTGTTGTTAAAAATGTACTTTGGGTAATGAGGGGCTTTATCTTTTCAGGTTAATTCGAACTTGGGTATAGCAGATGCTTCCCACCTTCCCAAGTGCTCACAGTCTGTAACCGGAGATGCAACTGCCAAAGCTCGACCTCAGAGGGGTCGGAGACGCCTGGACCCCAGGCAGATAGGTGGCGTCCCTCTGTCCCTTTACAACAGCACCTCTGCAGAATAGCGAGGGCAACGATCTAGAACCTAGAAGGCACTCGGTTACTGTATGTTGAAGAACTGAAGGGAATCTCCGCATAGGCTTCCCAAGACTCCGGGGACCACATATGCAGAACCCGCGAGAACCCTGCAGGTGGCGCTCTGGTGCACTCTCGGGCAGTGGACACTGTCCGCTCTCCTCCACCCAGGGCATCTTTAGGTAGTGGTGGACAGGTAAAGTTCTGTCAATCCGAACGAATTCGCAAAACCAGATCTTACAGCCTCTTAAGTAATTCTTGAAACCTCTAAGCCTCTAAAAGAAAAATAGGTACTAGTAGATATGAATTCACTCAAATCAGAAAGACATACAACTTTCCCTAAACACACTCGTGAAATTCCCTTGGATCCAAAGAGCCCTGAGGAGTGCCAGCGCCTGCGCGGTTAACTCAGAGAAGAGGCCCGCTTGGGCTGCGAGCGCCTGGCTCTCGGCCTCGACATCTTCATTAACGACTTAGTATTAGCCAGTAACTTTTCCACCTGGTGTGTCTTGCTCCTCGCTCTATGAAATAAGAATAATAACACCTGCCTCCCGAGTGACTGCAGGCAGCTAAGAAATGAAAGGGGGTGTGTCAGCCAATTTGCAGCCTGCCCCGTGTGCGAGAGCGTCCATCACCCCCTGGGACCCCGCCCCCAGGCTGAGGATCCTCTTAACCCAAATTCACAAACACGCTGCGTCTATTCTAATGAAATAGTAAATAAAGATGGAAAAACACCAGCTGGGCCCGTACGCAGCAACAGGAGTGACTCTCGCAGGCTCACGCTGAGCTAAGGAGCCAGACACAGACGCGCCCACCATGGGGTGCGCGTGAATGGGGCGCAGGGATCTGCAAAGCCCGCTGTTTACAGGGTGTCTGTTCCTGAGAGAGGGAGCAGGGTGTGCGTAGGCGTGCGTCGCTGTACATTTCAATTTAAAAAATGTTTTGAAGAATAGTCGGAACAATTCGTTTCCTCAAAAAATGACACGTTTTTTAAACAAACTTTCTTGTCCACGGGACCAGACAAAAACACCTAGAGGCTCCTCCCCAGTGCCCTGGCACTGCGGAAGGTCCGACGCCAGGGAGGCCGGGAGCTCCAATCGCCAAGGGTACGGGGAGCCGGGCAGCCGCCCAGACAGCCCACCCCTGGCAGGGCCATGATGTAAATATTGCAACTCTGTGTCATCCTTTCCAGCTCCGTTTTCTCCCCTGATGGGCAAACTGCCCCCCTCTTTCCAATCACAGCACCTTCCTTTGAGGAGCGGTGATTTATTTTTGTGCAAGTGAAATCTCCCGGACAAGAGCAGCACCTGAAGGCAGGTGGGAGTCCCTGGCAGCTCCATCCATTTTCCCCGCAGAGCCTGGGAGGTGCAGGAGGTGACGGGCAGGGATCACAGGTTGGGGACGAGAAGCACTGTCCCCAACCCATGTGAATGAGTGAATGTATGCATGAATCTATATAGATATATGTAAGTAAAGCACAGCATGAGGGCAGAGGCATCGGCCCCTGGAGAGGCAGGGAGAGATGGGAGAAGTGGCCAGTCATCCCAGGTGGGGGGGGTGGGAACATTTGGGTTGGGGGAGACAGCCCGTCTGCAGGAGCATCCAGAGCTCAGACCCTGCAGCTTGCAGAGGCCTGGATCTGAGCACAGCTGGGGGACAGTTCCCGCTGTGAGTGCCAGTCCTGGAGCCATCGGAGAACCCAGAACCCAGAATGCTGAGCAAGGCAGGTGCACAGGGCAGTCCCACGCACCGTGTGTGTGCAGGGGCTGGGGGGTGCGGGTCCCCACAGGCTGACTGCATTGATTTTAAGCCAAAGGTGTGTCCTCTGAGTCTATGCGTGGAGAGGAAGTTGTCCAGTCCCTGTGGAGCACCTCTGCCAGCTGCACTGGCTGTCGAGGACGAGCCTCTACACAGTAGCATCCCTTCCTCCACTGAGGGAAGGCGCGCCTCGCCCACACGTCAGTGCACAGGTCACCAGGGGCCCTTGCATCCTTCTTCTGGACCCTGGCTATTCATGGTACCCAGTCCCAAAGGCCCAGGGCACAGCTGAGCTTGGGCATGGGGCGAGTGGAACTGGGTGCAGCTCCATGGGGCCACCAGCCTGCGGGGCTGGGGCCAGCTCAGGGCAGGATGTCCAGCACTGGGGCTCCTGTTTGATGGAACCCCTTTGTCCCCCAAACCTCACTTTCTGCACCATGGCGAACCCCGGGCTGGCTATGCAGTGAGAACTCTGTGGGCTGTCCCTGCACACCCTGCAGGAGGCAGTTAAGCGGATGCACTTCAGTTGGTGGTCCTTCAGTGTGTTAAGAAACCACAAAGGTAGCAGTTTATTCTGAATAGCTGTGTGCTGTCTACCAGAGAGTGCGCTTGTATTTCAGGAGTAATTTTTTGACTAGACATTCAAGGTGATTTCTTACTAACACTGAAACAAGAGAACATATGTCTTAAGAAAAGTATGCAATTACGGTCATTAGGGATGTGAAATTAACAGCGAGACATCTCACCTCGAGGCAGCCTAATGGAGCAAATGATCTTCTGAGTTCGTTCCAGACTCTTAATTCAATGTATTTTCATGCATTGATTTATTTTAAAATTGCATTTAAAATATTAATACATGATAAACTGAGCCATTATATATAAAACCACTTAAACTAAAAACCTTCCTTTCTCTAAACTTCTGCATGTCTGAGATCCATACTGTGATTGGGAGCCAACAATGTCACTCAGTGACAGCCATTTAAAATAGATTAATATGTGGCCACAGCAGGTGGATGTTATGTTCTTATCCTTGAAGAATACAAAAGCTTAGGAGGGTTATTATCCCCTTGGTGAATTGTCTTGCTACATTTTTTATTTATGAGATAAAACAAATTATTCCGGCGTTCAGGTTAAGGACCCCTGGCTGTCATCATTTTTCACGTATTTCTCTCCTGTGGCAGCTGAATCAGTCAGATCTACTGGCTGCGGTTCAAGTTTATTTGCTAAATGTTCACATTCACCTCTTGTGGGCAGCCTGTGCTTTGCGATTTAAAGCGCCACCTTGTACAGTGAACATTTCAGGAGGCCGCCCACCAGCATTGTAAATGCGGACAATCACAGTGGAACTTCTTCTCTCCCTCCGCTCCCGCTACCAGGTCAGCGAGGGGCTGCCTTTCGGCTCACCCGGGGCGTGACCTGCCCGGGGAAGTCATACGTAGGTCTTCAGAACCATGCAGAAGCCATGAGGCATGAGAACGCACAAGCCACATTGCTTGTCCTCTTAGTCACTGGGTCAGCGTATTCAAATTGAACAGTAATACTGTGGCTTCACACAGTATGTCATCCAACCAATTGTAATAATTCACACTTTAAGAATATATAAATTAGATAGAGCTGGCAGATGGTGAGCATTGGATATAGAAAAATGATTAATAATTCACTGTCTCTGCCTTCAAGAGTTTATAATTTAATTAGTAGCTCTCAATATAGATTTGGGTCAGAAGCCCCGCTGGAGATTCAATAAAAGTTATGGACTCGCTGAATGTACTAGATTTCACAGGCATTTTCTCTGACCTTCATGTTTGCCTGAGACCGCAGGGGTCACGGGTGGACTTCAGGTTAAGACTTAAGTATATTTACACGAAATACAGAGTTAGAACGCTCACTTTCAGCAAATGGCAGGCTCTTGAAGACTCACGTGTGGAAAGGAGATGGGTACAGACAGTGAAGACGGGTCAGGAGACACGGCGGTTTTGGCAGGTGGCTGTCGGCAGAGTAGGCCAAGAATGGGCTATGGGAGGATGGGAAGCTGAGGGGGAAACGGGATGATTGAACCGGAAAGGGCCACCTGGGAGGTGACAAAGGGACAAGGGAAGAGGGCTTGGAGAAAGTTGAATTAGCGTTAACATTCGCAGATGATGGAAAAGTATGTGTTGGCCAAAATATGACTGCATGATAAGGAACTTGAACTTGAACTATGTTGTTGGGGAGAAGAGGTGGGGAAGAGGCCTGGGCAGGGTTTGACCTTACGGAGAGAGCGCAGACCTCGGCAGGTCCTTGCCACGGATCAGTTCAGTGGCTGAGGGTGCTCTGTCCTTCCTGCAGAGGACTCCCCATCCGAAGAACAGCAGTCCAGGTGGTGCACAGGCCCCGATCAGAGTTTAGAAAGCACTTCCTATTTTCATTAGGCAAGAAGTCTCCTGTCTTCACGATCTGACTACCCCGAGTAGTTCAGGGTTTAGCAAAGAGTTAACGCTGTGGTCAGACGGTGCGGGTCCTGGGTGCGTGGAATGCGCCCGCCTGCTGACACTGGGAAACACGGAAACAAAAGCCCGTTTTATGAGCTGAGACCCTGGGTGAAACCTTTGTCATGGGTCATGGAAAGTGTACAGGTGCCTGGGGAACCTGGATTAGAAAACAGAGCCATGTGAACCCCCAGGTGACAGCACTGTCCCTTCTCATCATCCGCTGTCAGACCTCCTGGGGGTGCCTGGGCACCCCCTCAGCCACGGGCACCCTGCTTTCCCCTCTGTCTGCAGATGCTGGCCCGTCAAATCCTGCCTGGTTTACTGTGACTTCTTGCCTTCTCCTCAGTGTCCACGGTTCTGCCAACCCACAGACAGGACCCGGGGGGTAAGGCTCTGCCGCCCCCCTGCGCACCCCCTCGCCTGGTGGCCACTGTCTCTCCAGACGCCCTTGCCGAGCTGGCCATCTGCAGCTGGAGCACAGGAGTGCTCTGTGCTGCCTGCTCGGTTCTGCTCACTCAGCCTCGCTCCCTTTGCTGTGGCAGGGACCTCTGCAGACGGTTGCGGGCAATTCAAAATCACTATTAGAAACTGAAATCTGTCAGCACGTGGTGACGTCAGTGAGCCTGGCACAACCACCTTCCAGGGCTCACGGCGGAGGTCTGAGACAGAGCCAGCCCAGCTGTGCCTCCGCAGGTCAGCCCTTACCCCCGAGTGGGGGTGTGATGGTTAATATCTGTGTGAGGATGATACATTCCTTTTTAAAACTTGCTCTTGGAATGTTCCTTGGAGATCTTCACTTGGATTACAATTCTCTTCATTGACAAAATGGCTCAGAACCTGGGTGCTAAGTCCTCACTCAGTTGAAATAATTGACATTATGACTTAAAGCTTTTGAAACAGCAGTTACTGCAGAGGGCTGAGATTATGTAAAATTTAAATTCAGTGAAATTAACACTTTACTGCAGTTCCTTTCACTCTGACAAAGGAGCATTTTGTAAATGGTTCTATTTTATGCAACTTCTTTTGCATTTTGTTGATTCCTTCAGTGGCAGTAGGAAAAGTCCAGAATTTTCATTATGGGTTTACTGAAAATAGAACAGAGCTCTGCCATCAATTTTTCTCTAGATTTTAGAGAAAATGCCGTCACTGCCCAAAGAATGTATTTACCACTACTTACCTCGTGAGAGTCTTCAACGGGCCCACCTCTCTGAATTGCCCCTAGTGTAGAATGTCTGTGTTTTTTCTTGCTACACAATTGAAAATATTTTTTAACATTGTATTCCTTGATCTGAACTGGTTATGAAATCTACTGCTGGGGTCTGGATATGTGTGGATCAAAACTGGATACTTTATAATGCACATGACACCACTCAGAGTCTTCTTAAGTTGCTTTTTCAAACCTCAGATGGTTTGCAATTTTCTTTGCCCAGGAAATTCTATTTTCAAAGTCGTTTCTTGTGAAATGAAGTTTTCACTTGGATGATTACACTTTAGGTCTTATTTCATTAGCTAATTTTAATCTGATTACTTCTAGGCAGGAAGTTTATTATTTTGCGTCTTTATATGTTTTTTTTTTCAGCAACAGGTATTCAAGAAATGTGTAAAATACTTTGTGCATTTTGACTAGAGTTTAAAAGATGGGTATTGAGAAGCACAAAGAAAGTAACAGAAAATAAAAGTCACTGAAGTTCCAGGAAAATTTTGCTTTTTCTAGTTGAAAGATCACTGTCGTCTCCTTTGTTCCTCTAGAAATTAAATCATGTTTTAAAAACGATGATCAGGAATTTTATTCCTCGCAAATTTAAAGTCATGCCCCCCAAAAAATTAACCTAAAAAGATCGCTCAGGGACAGCACATATAATACATTCTATTTCAAACAACCTCAATTCTCTGCGATGAACAGAAGCCTTTTCCTGTCCCTTCTCCGTGTTGGGACTTGCACTTCTGGACTCGGAGTCCGGGGTGGACGAGGTTTCACATCGGATGCCTCCAAACGAGGGTTATGTGCCCGCAGGGCTTTGTTCAGTTGGATTGCTGGGGTGGCTCCATTCTCTGTCCCCACCTGCACGTCACCAGTTCCCACACCCTGCCTGACATTTTACCTCGGGCCCTGGGAACTTGCCTTCTGGGCAGCTCCCATGTCCAGTAGCCAGGGCCAGATGGGAGATTACTAAGGCTTTACGAAAGTTTAGGATGTGAAATATTAATGTGACAAAATTTCAAGGAAAAAGCATCCCTTATTGATAGCTGTTTTAGATACAGACGACAGTGGCATCCTGGGTGGCAACATCCCCACACCACAGGGCGCGCAGACATTGTCTAGTCTATGCCGCCGGGTGCGGCTGTCTTTGGAATTGGGCCAAGGACCAGAGTATCACCCCTTTTGCATTTTCAGTTGATTCAGTAGGAAGCTGCCTCATGTTCCAAAGCTTGTTTTCCTGATTCATGCTGAGGCTGGCTAGTGCCATCGGCGGGTGTTTTGCCATTATCTTATTTTCTTTCCCTGAAAGGGCACTGATGAGTCCACTTGGCCAAGGGACCGACGTCATGACAAAAGTTCAAATTTAAATAATGGAGCAGCTGCAGGTATTAGCTTCAGGTATGATTTCAACCCAAGTCTAAAAGAAATGAAAGGTTGATAGCCACCATACGTATTGCGTGAAAATGATACAGTTAGAGTCATTAAAGCCCAGGCACTGGCACCAACACGGTGAGACATGCTGAACTGGGCACAGTACGTGAAGCTGGCACTCTCTGCAACCTGCCGGCGTGGCATCCGTTTCTCCTCTTACAGCTCGAGCGCTCTCTCTCTAACACGGTATTATTTTAGAGCTGCGGGGGCCCTGTCCTGGGCACCAGATGTGCGGGGGGGGGGCTCCACCCGCAGAGCCCTATCCCTCCATCATGGATGAAAATAAAAACTACCAAGACATGACTGCTTGGGGAGGAAAGGTGGTCAAACTCTCAGAGGAGAATGACCCAGAGTGCCTTCCTCACTAGGCTTTTATTGGGCTCAAATACACAGGAATACAGGTTTAACATGTCAAAGAAATCTGAGGGCTTAATTGGAGTCAATGGCTGTCCGGAAAGGGGGTTGCCAAACTTTGGGAGACATACTCATTTCCTTCTCGGACCCTTATCATTTAAATGAATGCATTCTTAGCAAAGCAGGTTTCACAGGACTTTAGGAATTCTTTCTTATGCCCGATCACCCAGGGAGCCGTCCTGGCCGGTACAGGGCTGCACCGCTTGCCCCCATAGTTTCAGGCTTTAAGCCTATTAGGAAGCAGGAGACATCTCCCAGATGGAAATGAGGACTCGGGCTATGTCAGAATAGCCAGGGGGCCAGGGTCCATCACATCCTCTTTGCTGCAGCCCCCCGAGTCCTTCCATGAGGCCTCCCAAGTGGTCGCATCTGGCTTAGGTTGCCCCTCCCATGAGGAGTCTTACCCGTCATTGACTGCCAACCAAGCAATTGGGCCAGAGATGGGTGAGGCAGAAGCAGCATTCCTGCCAGGGAGATAAGCTTTGTCTCCTTAGTAGGTCACGTCCTTGTGACAGAACAGACCCGGATGAAGTGGGTCCCTTGGGCTCTTACACAGCCCACCATGGGGTGAGGGTTACAGCTCCTGAAACCAGGTTGAACGGTCCACAACATAGATCAGTTTTAGGGCCGCAGCTTTACTGAGCAGACGGTACAGAGGTTTCCCACACACTCCCCAGCCAGTACCCCACAAACACAGCCTCCCACCAGCAATGCCTGCACCTGATGGGACATTTGTTACAATCAGTGAAACTGCACGGACACAGGAGGACCAGAGCCGGCATCAGGGTCACTCTGGGTGTTGTGCATTCTGTGGGTTTGGAATAATGCATGAGGACATGTGTCCATCACGAGAGCATCACACAGAGCAGTTTTGTTGCCCGAAGCCCCTCTGGGCTCCCTTGTGTTTTAAGCACTGAAAAATCCATGACTTCATCAACTGGGTTTCTAGGTTTATTGAACTTGGAGAACAAAAGAACCAATATTTTCTCATTTGTGTCTGCTGAATGTATGTAATATGTAAGTGTGCATGTTAGTCTGCAATGGAGACTCCAGTCTCCATATTCACTTCATATTCAAGCATGTGAATGCCGGGGGGCAGTTGGCTCCCTTCTGCTTGGTCAGTTTGTCAGTTTGGTCAGTTTGTCACTGTGTCCTTCTGCAACCTCTCTCAGGCAATCTAGTTGTTTGCTATAAAAATGTCCCTTGACAACCCCCGGCTGCTGTGGCTCAGTGGATTGAGTGCTGGCCTGTGAACCAAAGGGTCTCTGGTTCGGTTCCCTGTTGGGGCACATGCCTGGGTTGTCAGCCAGGTCCCCAGCAGGGGACATGCGAGAGGCAACCACACATGGATGTTTCTCCTTCTCGTGCCTTTCCCCTCTCTCTAAAAATAAATAAGTGAAATGTTTAAAAAACAGTGTAATAACATGTCAAATAATGTTTTTAAATATTAAGTTAGTACATGGGAACTCAATAGCAACAGGTTCACTTCTGAAATTTTTCACATTTTTAAACAGCTTGAATAAATTTCTGAGTTTATTCACTTTGATATGTATATCTGGGTAACACACACACAAACTCATACATGTAGATGAGCATTCATACAACTAACCAAGTTTATCTTTAAAAAGTTCTCCGCCACCTGAACCACACTGTGAGTAAAACACATAAACTCTACCACACGTCTCTCAGTTTGACCAGGCATGTCAGAATAACATCAAACACCATGGGTACAGAGGGCTCCTCCGGTCCTCACGCCCCTGACTTCCAATCACTATGGTGAAGCTTTTGGCTACTTGGGTTTCATCCCTGAAGCTTCAGGGTATTTTTTCTTTACTGTTTTCTTTCTGTCTTTTTAAACACTTAATTTAGGATGGAACTTGGCTCACACCAGCAATCTAATTAAAAAGGCCTTGGAGGGGAAGGTGGCTGACACCCAGTCTCCGTGGTCCGTGTCCCCAGCACAAGGTCGCTGTCTTTTATGAGATGCACTAAGAAGCTGTATAGATTTCCGGCGAACGTTTTCCATGTATCACTATCGGGGTTATGGCTCTCTTTGTTTCTTTGGTTAAATTGCTACCCTGAGAAATAACTTGGTCGGGTATAACTTGTTCGTTTTTAATTTCATGGAGAGAGACAGTTCAAAACGTCCTTGGAAAGGCAGCCTCCTCAGCTTATTGGCCGTGAGACTGGAATCCCCAAAGGTTAAATGCGTGCTTGAGGTCTCTTGCACCAGAAAGGGTTTAAGGGCTCCTCCGGAGTGCAGTATCCTGCCCTGCCTTCGCCTTCAAGGCAGCCCCAGGCAACAGCGCTCAACCAATCCTGTCCACCTTCTCCGGAGACTGCCGTTCCCAAGGCAACCGCCCAGGTGAGCCTTCCTCCAAGCTTGCCTGCGGCTTCCGCCAGGAGCACTCTGCTCCCAGGCCCTCTTTCCCGGGTCGTACCTATTTTTGTTAAATTCCTCTGGTCCCAGGAAGGAAGACTCACTCAACAACCATAAGAAACAAAGACAGCTCCACATGACCTGGCACCGTGACCTCACTTCTGCGGAGACCCCGGATGCTGCCTCCCGCGTTCAGCGCTCCCTTCATTTGCTGGTTCTCAGGCGATTGCAGCTTTAAATCATCCCTATGCCAAAGCAACCTGTTTGCAGTGGCATGTTCTGAACCCCTTCCTATGCAAATCACCATAGTATTGGATCTGGAAGCAGCCTCTCCTACTAGCCTGGGACTAAGGAGAGCACCGTATAGGCACCTGCCTGGGACCGCACAGGCACCCGCAAGCTTTTGTTGATGCACATGTGTGGGACTCCTCTGCCAACCTCCGCCCTTTTCTGAGACCCAGGCCAGTGGTTGCTGGCGGAGGGCGCCCCTCCTCATGCCCCTTCTCTCTGCTTCTCCACATGGGACCCCTCTTTTGCTCTGAGATCGCCAGGCCCACAGCAGCCTGGAAGTGCTGGAATCAGGATGTCCTCTCCTTCCAGGAAAGGACGGGACTGGTGGGTAACTCCCCCCTCCCCTGCCTGGGACCCCTCAGAGGTCATTCACTCTGCATGGTTCCCCAGGGGGCACCGGAAAGCGCAGGTGCCCAGAGCAGGTCCCACGCTCCCGTGAATCCGTTTTCCATTCTCATCCCCTTTCCATCCCTGGCTCATGTTTCCCAGGCCCTTTCCCAAATAGATGCCGTGCACCCAGCCTGTGTGGCAGCCCTGTGGGGAAGGAGCCATCCGCTCTGTCCTGTTCACTCGTTCAGTTCTGCTGGCTCCTGTAATAATAGGATAGATGAAAGGCAGAGTACCCGGTGAAAGTAACCAAATGCGTTACTTACAGCATGTGGGGGTTCCCTCAGAATATGGGGCCGAAGGACACCCTGGGCAGTGAAGGCTTCTTGAATGCCCTCAGTAGCTGAGAAGAAAGGGCGGGGTCTGGTCGGGTCTTTGAAGAGGTGAGGGCCATTGACATGGAGACAGGGAAGCCAGAGTTGGGTCAGTTAGTGTCCGCTGGGCCACCTTCCACCACTGGACACAGGGAGGACATGGCTCCAAGGGCTCTGCTGGGGTCCTCCTTGTCTGTCACACCTGGTTCATATCAAAGGACAATTACCTGTGGTGATGGCTCCCTTCCTGGGGCAGGCGGTCTGTCTAAATCCTTTTAGGACATAAGAGGAGGGTCAAAGGTTCTTCCTGAGTCTTTGGCTTCTTAAAAATAACCAGCCTAAAATAATCATTATCCCCTCCAAAGGCATGGTCTGTAGTGTCAGGTTCTGCGCCCTCCATTTTTGATGGAAGGAAAGTTAGCACACCCTCCCCCAGAGTCATCACCATAGCAGCCCTTGGAGGCTGATGTGGACACTATGCTACTTCGGACTGAGTACTAAGAGTGACAGAGAGTTCAGGTGATCTGCCTATGGCCTGACAGTTAGGAAGCAGAGAACCCAAATGTAATGTAAGTTGATCTGTACAACCAGATCTGTACAACCTGATCTGTACAAGCTCGTCTTCATCAGCCCAATGGGATGTTTTACGTGAGTGAGTCCAGTTGTGGCCATGGCTGGCCTGTTTGGGGACAAACTGTGATCTTTGTTTAGCCCTGAGTGTGATGGCCAGACCTGGGCATCGGTCATCAGCACTCCCCCGATCACCGAGAGAAAGGCAGTCCGCCATGCTCTGCCTCCTGCAAGAAGTGTGAAGTGCACCTGCAAAGAACCCGTGCCAGAAAGATCGACCCTGAACCTGACCAAGGCTTTAGCTGACCAACAGTGTACAGGACGTTGAAAAGACAGAGGGAAACAGGAAAGATCTTCACAGCTATATGATTAGCAAAGCCTGCAAGTGGGAATCCAACAAAGGCCGTACATAGCTCATTTCGTTCAATGAATAAATTGGAGTGTGGATGGAGCAGGCAAGAAATGGGAAGAGAAACTATACAATTCTAGAAGACACTTTGGAGACATATCCACCAATTGTAATAGCTACACCTTATTTGAGTCCTAAGTGGATAATTACATTAGTAATTACATTAAGATAACTAGAAAAATTTGAATCCTAACTGGATAGTAGATGATATTGAGGCTTTACTGTGTGCTTACCAGTGATAATGGTATTATGGTCATTTATTTTCAGAAGCATCTTCATTCTTTAGAGATGCGCACTGACATATGTACGGGCTTATGGCATGTTTGTACACTGATATTTGCATCAAAACAAGTAGGGTTGGGGGGGAAGTTTGTAAAGATGTACCTCCAAAAAGAATGGCCAAGAATTATTGCAAAAGAGCGATGGGTATATATGGGTTCCGTACACCTCTGTCTGTGACTTTATGTTTGAAATAATTTTTCATGCTGAAAAGATAAAGAAAACACCAACCCTTGGCAAAAGGGGAGACTCTGAGGCCGTGCATTATTCTGCCTATGACACTGACTAAAAGCACTTTCTCTTATCACCTCTAGCATGCTTTTCTTAATACCCAGCACAATAGGAATGGTGTTGTTTTTGAACCTGTCATAATATTGGGCTAAGAGCTTCGGCTCTGAGTGACCTCCCGGCTGCTTCTGTCAGCAGAGCACAGGGTGACTCGAGTCTAAGCTTGTGCAATGGGTGGCGGGTAGTGCTCTCCAGTGGGGACCGCCAACGCTGGCAAAGGTTCCTTAGGGTTATGTCCTCAAGGGTCAGCCCTGTGCCGGTTGTGGCGTCACTTCCTTTCTTGTCAAAGCTGGACAATATTCCACTGTATGGAGAGACTTCCTTTTGATTTTTCTTCATCCTTCCAGAGGCACTGGAATTGCTCCCACTCCCTGGCTTATGAGCAGTGGTGCTACGAACATGGCTTGCAAATATCTTTCCAATATCCTGCTTTATGTGTTTGGGGTATCCACCTGGAAGTGGAGGTGCTGGATCGTAGGGGGTTCCATCCTTGGCTAGCTGAGGGATGCCCTCATGCTCTCTATGGCAACCACACCATCTATATTTCCACCCGCAGTACGCAGGGAGTCCACCTTCTTGAACTTTCTTACATCTTGACACACCCGTTGGCATTACTCCCATTTCAATGTGTGAGACAGGAAGACCCCACAGTGTGGATGTATGGGGGGTCCTGCAGCTGCCTAACTGCCCCCCACCCTGCTCACACCCTGCCAGGGCATGGAGACCGGCCGCTGTCCTGCACACACGTGCAACACCCATGCATGTGTTCACTTACCTGGCGATCAGTCCCTTAAATTAACAGAAGTAACAAAATAACTGCATTTTCCATAAGCAAAGAAAAAAAAGTAGTGCTAAGAGTAGACCATTTTACATGTTTGTAAAATGTTTTCACATCAGGCTTGGAACACGAGGCTGGTCTCGTATCTACTTCTATACTCAGCGTGCCGTGTTCGGTGACTTTCAGTGAAATCAGTGCAGACGGTCAGGGCTCACACAGGGATGGTTGGAAACTGGAGGAATATTTTATCGATCTTTGAACTGATGGTGAATATTCTTTAATACTACACCTAACTTAATAGATGGCTGTTTCTCAAAAGTGAGTTGCAATGTGGAGTCGATTAATCTGTCAATCGATCAATCTGTCTTGCATTTTGAACCCGTCTTTTACCTTTGAGTGATTTTGTGGCAACAAACCTGGACCATTTTAAAAGTGTTCACTGACATATTCAGATTTATGTTTGTTAGTGTCGATATATAATAGATTTTGTACAATACCTTTAAAAAACATGTTAGTATCACTCAGAAAAATCGCTTAGTACTTGAAAGTTTGTAAAGAAAAATCGTTTAGTACTTGAAAGTTTGTAAAGATTATAGGAGATACTTGTTTTCTAAAATGTTAATATTTGCTTAAAAGCTAAAATTTTATCAGTGGAAACGCTGTCTAACTATTTCTCCTGAAATAATAGCCGATCATTTCTGTTAGAGTAAATGTCACCTGCTATGAAACCTGATGCTGCTCGTTGACGCAGCGTGGTCTGCGGGGCCCCAGCAGTGCCTGGCCGTATAGTCAAGATTATCAGCTAAATCAATAGGTTGAGTCCTTAGCTTTTGTGATCTCAAACCATTAAAGTCACTTTCAAGTTCATCGTATTTTTTTGGAAGTTCAGTGCCATTCTATTTGAACATTTTTGTCTTCAACTGTTTACCTTCCAAAATGGGAGAGATCTGTGTTTTGATCCCTTACAACAACTGTCTGCCTCGGTTTCTGCCCAATCCCTCCACGTAAACACACACTAAACCCGCCCCCTTTGTGCTATCGCTGGGGGGTTGGTCATGTCCGAGAGGAGGACAGAGGAATGAATGGGTCTACACGCTCCGGCGGTGCTCGTCTCCGTCAGCATTTTCTATCCCAGCCGGTCAGCTACGCAAACAGGTTATTCGCTGCCTCTTTCCTTCACACCGTGCCTCCCTGGAAATGCCCTGCGATTAATTTCTCAAAAATGGCTTTGACAGTTTACTCACGGAGAAAATTTTTATTCCCATGTAAAGAAAGACAATGTTGTCTTTTTTTTCTTACCACATTAAGTTTGATTTAATATGCCATTTAATGAAATTAATGAAGCTTTTTCCAAAGCACTGGGGGGAAACAGCAAAATAATGGTACTTACAAAATAAGAATAATTAAAGTAGAAGTAGGGAAGGAGGAGACAAGTTTACCCTGAGAATGCCATGAGGATTCAGAGCAAAGACATTCTACAAACCCGTTTCTCTCTCTCTCGTATGCGCCCAAATGCTGGGAGCGGTCTGGTGGTCTGGTTATTGCGGCTGAGCAGGAAGTGAGCTCAGGTCAGGGGGGCCGGTTCGCATTCTGGTGGTCTGCAACGTCATCTGAAAGGCCTGGTTATTAACATCAAGGCCACTCAGGACTGACAATCCACAACCACCCCCCACCTGCCCAGTGTGAGCCACACGGTCCTCCCGAGGGATGGGGACAGGGACGGGGCTGGGGCTCGGAGTTTCACCGAAAAGTAGCATTTATTTGAGGACGGAGAAGATGCCCCCTCCTCCAGTTAGTCCAGACACACAGCTCCTGGTGCTGCTTTGATGGGGTCACTTTTGAAGGCTTCACAACTCCACCTATGAAATCAGTCTCCTGGGCTGGGTTCCCAGCCTGCCACCAGGGACCCTCTGAGCCTCCCCGTGGGTCAGGGAAGAGCAACATGCTTTCGTTCTTGTCTTGCGAGGATAAAGGCCTGGGCACAAGCGCCGTGAGCTCTGTCCTGCAGTGAATCCTGCCGTGTCTGAGAGGGTCAGCGGGCAGCGGGTGTGCGCACTGCTGGCAGGTGTCTGGTGGTCAGGCACTGGGGACAAGATGGTGGCCGAGGAACTGACTGTCCACGGGTCCTCGCCGCTTTGAAAGGTCATGTCTCCGGTTGAAGAGCTGACCCACGCTGTTTGCGTGGAGGCCCTGTCCTAAGCAGCTTCTCTCAACTGATCCAACGGGGAGGGGCAGGTGGAGCCAGGAGGTGCTTCCCTCCTGGGCTCCCCGCCCTCTCCTTTCAGTAAAGGCTGGAGTTAGCATTCGTTGGCCAAGTCCCTTCGTTTCCAGACAGCCAGTCCCAGGGCTCCTCCTGGCTTGTCTGTGGGGCTATCTTGACATAGCACCTTTCCCAGCGCTGAGGTTTGCAGCCCCTGACAGAAGACAGTCACTAACATGGTAGTTGAAAAATGCAACCTCGTTTTTATTTGCCTTGAAATTATCAATGTGCTTACTTGTTGATTCTTTGAGATAAGTCTCACCTTTATTTTCTCATAGTCTATATACATCATTGGGGGGATTTAATTGTTACTACAATATTTTTAAAGAAGGAATAAGTCTCTCTATAGGTAATTTTATTGGTTTATATTTATGAATTATCGGTGCACTGGGAGATATGTCTGTGCCCATTTCTCAGTTGGAAATCAGGGTGACAGCACATGGCGCTAATGTCTTGGGAACTGTTCGAACTCAGGGAGATGCGTTTTTCTCCAAGCTTCCTGTGCGTGGTGAAGTTTAAGGGAAAAGCTCAGGAAAGGGGCCGTGATAGCACTGTGCAGAGGACGTGACCCCCTATCGGGAGCTCCCCCTGCTGTGAAAGTACTTTTCAAGCATGTGGCCTGCCTGGGATGGGCCAGCCGTGCCCCTCGGTGTGTCCGTTTGTCGTGTCATTCACTCTGACGGCAGTGCTGTGAGGCACAGGGCGGCACCCGCACCAGACCGAGGAGGAGCCTGAGGTTTGGGGATGCTCTGAACCCGCTGAGGCAGCATCTCTGGTGAGATCCAGGATGATGATCAGATTCACCCCTAACTCCAGAGCCTGTGCTGAATGAGTGCGAGGCTCTGCCTGTTAAATGATGTAAGGGTTAGAAACACCAGAGTAGAATTTCCCCTGATGTATGTCTCTGTCTGGTCCGATGCTGTGACAAATGTCCTCTGACTGGAAAGCATATAAACAAGCATTTGATTCTCATAGTTCTGGAGCCTGGGGCATCCAAGGTCAAGTCTCCAACAGATTCTGCATCCAGTGAGAGCTTCTTGCTTCATAGACAGTTGCCTTCTCGCATGAGGGGCAAGTTGAGGGAGCCCCCTGGGGTCCTTTCAGAAGGGCGCGGATTCTATTCCTGGGGACCCCACCCTCATCACCCAACCCCAAAGGTGCCACCTCCTGATGTCACCTTAGAGGTTGGGATGTCAACAGGTGAGTTATGTAGGACACGGACTTCAGACCATAGCGGGGCATGAGTGGCAGTGACTATAGATGGAATGGTCACCCGTGCCCGGTGTGAGGACCAGGTGCATTCTGTGCCAGGGACGCCCGAGACCTCTGCCGAGTGCATGCACGTCACTGCTCATGGGCCCCCTGGGGCCCCCCAGCAGCACTCCTGCCAGAGGGGCTGCCATCTCCCTGTGTTTCACAAGAATACCCGGGAGTGAGTTTTCCCAAAGTCCGTCCTGTGACAAATGGTGGAGGGAAGATGGGGACTCTGCTCAGAATCAAAGCAGCTGCTCTACTCTGTGCTGCCTGTCTGCCTCGGACAAGAATGAGTGAACAGCGGGGGCGGGCTCCTCGAAACTCAACCCCTTCATTGAATTGATACGAAAAACCAAAGCTGTGGCTCAGGGTCTCAGAAAATTCCAGAAGTGAGACAGAGCTCAGATCTCTGGACTTCCAGAACAGCCTCCTCTTTGCCGAGCTGACAGTTTCTGTAAAGCCACCACACAGTCTGAAGGCAGATGGGCTCCGGGAGCCCGGCTGCGGCGAAGGGGAACAACAGTAGGAAGTCATCTCGCACAGGGAGATACAGACAAGAAGACTCTATTGCAGGAAGGACACGCAGAATCTGTAGCCGAAAGTGTGGGTTGCCTGAGGTCGTTCTGTTCACAGCCCCTAAATGGTCTGCACGTCTCCGCACAGGGAGGACAGTGAGAAGAACGACTGTGACTTGTTTGGGGGTCACATCATCACCCCTTTTCTCTCTGTTCTCCATTTCCCCACAGTGTCCCCAACTGGTTCCCCTTTCCTTCTCCCCCCTGTACCTTGCGGCGCCTCCAGGGCCCTCTGTATGGGAGGAAAGGGCCTGAAATTGCTTCTGTGGAGTAACCCAGTAAATCACTGCAAAGCTAAGTGAAAAAATCTTTTAATCCCATGTGTCCCAAGTCAAACCCTGAATGGTCTTATCTCTGACAACCTAAATCACAGGAGATATATTATTTAATGATTTGTTAAGTACATGAAGACAAGCGCTGTAAAGTTAATTGCCTTTCTTCTTATAAAGCGTTTGACTGTGATTCCCGTTAAGTTGGTAAAGAAGCCAAAACCCAATGTGGGTGGGTACCCCCCACCCATCCTCACCCTCCGCAGCCTTGGTCATGCCCACAGGGACACGGCTTCACACAGGGAAGGCGCTTCTTTTCATTGAGGAGTGACCTGAGGTGACATTGCACCGAAAGGTTCTGATAGCCAATCAACAAAGCACATCAGCGATAGAAATGTTCACATTATAAAAGTACAGTAAATACATACTCACGGCTTTTCAGGTGCAAAAGATCACTCATAACACGGAGCTTAAAGAGGACCAAGGTATACCAGCTGGTTTAAGTACAAAAATGAAATGCAATAATCTAGTTCCTAAAATGTGGTTGTCAATTTCCCTCAAGGGTCCATGTTCAAAGACTTCATAAAATCTAGTAAAAAGTATAAGAATGCCTGAATACGGGCAAGCCCACTGGGGCAGCTGCTGGCAAAGGAACCTCGTAAAGAAAAGAAAACAATTACCGCTGGATTAGAAATTATTGCAGTCATACCTAAGCTCCCCATAAAATAACATATAGATCACGAGACAAGGACACTAAGATTTTTCTCAAAGAATCAGTGAGTAGCTACATTAATTATTTTAGATGCAAATACCAGCGAGGTGGCATTTTTCAGCTGCCAAGTCAGTAAATATTTTCTTCTGTGTGCTAAAACCCAGTGCTGGCCATGGTGCGGAGGTCAACACACTCATGGAAATGGCTGGGGATGCACTGGGACAGGCTCTCTGGGGACCAGTCTGGCCCTCTGGACAAAGCCCGGCCTGGGAGCCCCGACCTATTGGCTTAGCGTGCAGAACCAGTTGGGGTTCGGTGACGTGGGCAGGTGGGTGGTGCTATGTTCAGCTGCACCGAGTGAGAAAAGAAGCTGGTGTCTCATAGTCACAGAGTTAAATGTGTTATGTCTGGTCCATGGAAAACATTTTCAGAAAACATTTAATGACCTCAGAAATGCTGTCAAAATATGCTATGCAATGAGGAACATGTAGTAAGGTAAAATGCTGAATGCAGTTGTAAGAGTCTAATGAAATGCATTTGTAGTTTTATTTTTGTTCTGTAAAGATCATAAGTGTGTCTCTACCTTTATACCCCTATTGGTTTACATATAAATGCACATAGGGTGGGAAATAAATACCCCCCAAACGGCAACAGTGGTCACGTTCCAGTGAAGAGACAGCACTTTTATTTTCTTCTTGATAACGTTTAGGTCTGTCTCAAATGTCCTGAAATGTCCGTGGAGGGCTACAATCATACATAAAGGCACCCGTGGAAAAGCAAAGTAATCGATGCTACGCAGCTCGGGGCCAACCCTTCGCTGTAAGAGGATCGATGTGAACAGACTTTCAACCCCTGTCCAAACCAAAAGCAGGGAAACGTGTCGGTAACGGTACAGGCTGGTTCTGAAAGATGAGTGTCATGAGGAAGCACGGTTACTGGTACCTAACTATTCAAGCACAATGTCCTGTGAGGCGAGAGCACCCTTCACAAAAAGGAGAGGAAGTGCGCGGTGCGGTCAGAACCGGCGGTGTGATCCCCAAGAGGACAGCGCTCCCCGAGGGCACCGCAGGCAGGTTTCGGGCTCCGAGTTCACCACCCGGAGGGGCTCCGCCACCCTGGGTGGGTTACCTGGGGTGACTGGCTGACCTCTGTACCTCGGGGTTTTCCTGTGAATGACTGGAATGACGGCATAAATCTTAAAACACAGAGCCAGAACTAAAGAGGATGTAGAAAAAGCACTTTGCATAGTGCTGAGGACACAGCCGTTTCTAAAACTCATTAAGAATAACACGATGACAGTATTTTGTTAGATTTCAATACTGCTACTGGCACTGTG
Organism: Glossophaga mutica; assembly: GCA_039655065.1. Lineage (NCBI taxonomy): Eukaryota > Metazoa > Chordata > Mammalia > Chiroptera > Phyllostomidae > Glossophaga > Glossophaga mutica. The sequence goes on along the minus strand of CM077310.1, from coordinate 35,980,037 downwards.
GCCAAGGGGCTTCCCCAGACATTTGGACCCGGTGGTGTCAGGCCTGTGGCGAGTGGGGACCAGTGAGTGAGGACAGAAACCAGGACCGTGTGAGTCTGGGGGGCTGGGCAGAGCCCACTAGAGGGGGTGGTACTGAGGATTCACTGCTTTTGCCAACGTGTTTACTAATCATAGTTAAAATAGTAAAGGGTAATTAACTGCTGTCCATAACAGTGAAGGTGCTTTGGGAGGACCACCTAGGTGGAATTGTTTGGCCTGGAGTGGCATTAATAAAATCATGATGATCCTCTGAATTAACAATAAGCTCAATAAACAGGCTTATATTTTTAGTTCCAAACCCTGAATTCTTCCAGTTTGTCAGTCACTGGTGTATTTACGTGAAACAATTTCTTCTGTCTGTGAAGTTTCTCAATGGCTTCCATTCCCATACGTAGCAAATCAAGTTCATTTGAAACAACTTGCATCCTGTGTATTTACGTGGGATTATCTGAGCCCTCGTTACAGGGGACGGACGTGTGGCTCTGGATGTTGAGCCATGTTCTCTGGCACGGGAAGCTCCAGGGACATCAAATTTTCAGGCTACCCAAAGAAAGCAGGTTTCACCCCAACCCCAGAACCATGGGGAGATTATACTGAAAGCAGCTGATGCAAGAGAGGGGAAAAAGGAAGGGAAAAGTAAATTTAAAAAAGTTCTGTTCCTGGGGTATGATTACTGCAGTATTTTTCAACCGTTCTCACCCTTAACGTGCAAGTACGGCCCCCAGAGTGGCCCACCGTCTTAGACGTTGCTGTAAGAAGGGGCATTGCCCCTCTGTACTCCAAGTTGTTGAATGGGAATCCTGGGAAATGACACCAGTCAGGTCAGATTAGTCTCAGACAAAACCTTTAGCATTTACTGAGCACCCCCTGTCCCCAAACACAAACTAACAAAGAAAAAAGAAACAGAATAGGTCAAACAAACAAATAAAAACCAGGGCAGCAGTGCTAACCACTGAAGCTTGAAGGCCGGGCTCTGCCCTGGGGGTCCTCGTTCAGTGCGTCCAAGGCCGGACACAAGCATTAGCCCTTCTATCAGTCACTTCATCGTCCACTCCAAAACTTGAAAAGGAACGGGCGAAAATACCTCGCTCATGGAAAGCTGCAGGCTGTTGGAGGAACCCTCCTTGTCCCTGGTCCCCCTGGGGAGTGTGCACACACCTCCCTTCTGTGCTCGGCCCCCACCCTGCCTGCCTTGTGGACCCCCAGGTGGGAGGGTCTGTCCTGCCAGGAGTGGAGCTCTCCAGGACACACACGGTGCCTTTCCCTTCCGCAGGCTGCCCCGAGCGTCTCTGCCCAATCAGAAGCGACAGTCCCTGGAAGCAGGTTAGGGCTCATCGCTGGGGACAGGCCCATAGCAGAAAGGCACCATCCTATTGAAAAACAAACAACCAAAAATCCCTGGTGGAAGTGAGCTTTACTCAGCTCCACACACTTACTTGCAAAATTTAAGAAACGATGAGGCGCTCAGCCATGTCCTGTGTATTCAGGTCCCTTTATCGCACCCTGAGGACAGCTCACATGTTCCTTTTTCTTCTCCGAGCCTGCGAGCGTATTGAGTCCCGTGTGTCTTGTCTGTTTGTTCTGGGTGACATTTGCTTTGAGTTGATTATCTCCCATCGATTCTCTGTTCCTTATTCGTGGCACATGCGTCCCCTCTCTCCTGAGTGAGTTCATGGTAAAGGCGTTTGAGCACGGGAAGGCAGCCGGGATGGGACACGACACGTGGAGGCCGTGTGCCTGGTCCCAGGAGAGCCTGTCCTGGAGGGCGGGACAGAGGTCATGAGCATCCAGTGGGGCTGTGGAGCGAGGGCAGGTTCCAGTCTCCCGGTGTTTCTCCCGTTGTCGTGCTCACGGTGCAGAGACAGGAGGAGAGGGACCCAGAGGGAGGGCGGGCGGGAAGGAGAAGGAAGGCGCCTGGCGTCTGCGCTGCTGCTTCCCCTGGACGGTTGCCGGGGCCAGTGCGCCGTGGGAGCCCCTTTGGGTTGACTAGTGTGAGGGGAGCAGAGGAGGGCAGTGAGAAGAGGGAGAGGCCCAGACTCAGTGGTGACACACAGGGTGCTGGAGCTGAAATACATCTCGGTGGTGCCACTCTGGACCTGTGTCCTCACATGGGTTAGTCCTTGGTGTGTCCACCCCTGGAAGGTGGCTGCCAGCAGCTGGGCATTCCTGTTAAAGGCCTGACGGCGACCTATGGCCACTGGTCTCTCCTTTCAGGAAAGGGCATCTTCTGTTGTCACCGAGGCGTGGCTATCTCCACGGCCACCAGGGGTGCCCTCCACATCAGGAGCACACTAGGCCAATCCCATCCCTCATCCACATTGCAGGGGTGCACTCTCCAACGGGCAGAAACACCCTTCACATTGTCCCCAGGGGAAATACAAAGCTAGAAGACTCCTTTGCAAAGATGAGACAACGAGATTTATCGCACATTCATGGTTTGACAGGTTATAGGACGAGATTAAGAGGATGAGAATCACCACCCCAGGTCAGCCCCCCCCCCAGATGGATTATGCTGAGAGGGAACAAGTGCATGCCACTGCTTGCCCAGTATGGGGGTGTGCACGTGCCACCCGCCTCAGGGGCGGTGGAGAGAGTGGAGCGCCATAGTGTGTTGAAAGGCGTTTCCTAGCAGAGGAGGATCACAGAAATGCCACGGTGTGGAGGAGGCATGAGAAGCAGTGTGAGGGACTCTGAGAGGTGGAGTCATGGAGATGTGGTCCCCAGGGGTCATGACAGTCAGTGACCAGAGGGAAGGGAGGGCGGAGAAGGTCATCAGCAATGGAAGGGCCCTCCCAGTGGTGATCCCACAGCACTCCCAGGGCAGCCGACCAGATGCCAGTGACAAGAAGGTGACAGCGGATGCTGTCAGGGGCTGAGCTTCACTCTTTAGGGTCCTCTGCCAAAGACAGCACAGTCATTATGTCTGAACCTCCAGCAACCTCTTATCAAGCACTCACAGCATGCCTACGGGTGAGTCAGGGCTCCCCAGAGCATCAGAGCTAAGAAGGTCATACATAATATATATGATATGCCATAAGAAACATGCTCTCTCAATGATGGAGGCTGAGAAGTCCCAAGATCTCCAGGATGAGTCGGCAAGCTGGAACCCCAGAAGAGCAGATGGTATAGTTTCAGCCCAAAGGCTATTTCAGCTTGAGTCTGAGGACAGGGCAAAAGTAATCCCCCAGTATCAGCTCAGCCATACAGGAAGAATTCTCTCCTACCTGAAAGAGTGTCAGCTTTTTGTTCTATTTGAGCCTGCAACCAGTTAGGTGAGGCCCACCCACCTGAGGGAGGGCAATCTGCTTTATGAGTCTCTTAATTTAAATGTTAATCACATCAAAAAAGAACCCCGAAGGAAACAACCCAAAAATGTGTTTGACCAAATATCTTGACACTATGTAGCCCAGTAGAGTTGAGACCAGAACATTATCCATCATACCCATTTTCCAGATAGATTAACAAACTCTGAGTTAAGTGACTTCCTCAGGCCACAGAGCCACCAAATTTTAAGCAAAGAGTTGAAAACTCTTCCTGCTTCCAGCTGCTCCAGGTATAATTTCACATACATAAATCAGACATGTTGAAATTAAATATTATTTTATTTTTTATTGTTATTTGTTTATTTTTAGAGGAAATATTTTTAGGGGAAGGGAGGAAGAGAGAGAGAAACATCAATGTGTGGTTGGCTCTCATGCGCCCCCTACCGGGGACCTGGCCCACAGTCCAAGCAAGTGCCCTGACTGGGAACCGAACTGGTGACCCTTCAGTTTGCAGGCCGGTGCTCAGTCCACAGCCAACCCAGCCAGGGCTGAATAGTATTTTATTTTATTTATATAATAATATAATAATTTTAATATTTAAAACAAAAACATTTAAATTAAAACATTGTTTTCTATTTTCTTTCCACAAATGCATCCCTGTACTTTTTTTTTCCAGAAGAAGTCAGAAGACTGGAACTTCTTAACATGTGTGATTTCCTAGAAAAACTAAGAGACTTATTTAAGTCTGAGACCTGTGACTTTGGAAACCAAGCTCACACATGTTCCTTCTATACTGCACAAGAGTTCCACGGGTCTGGGAAGAACTGTGCTCATCTGTTTCATGTTTTGTTCCTAACACTCAGAACATGCTTCCCTGTACCAGCTGTCCATCTATCTGCACATGCATCTTCATGAAACTTTCCATGTTGAATTGACCATATGAATAACTAAATGAGCAACTTTCATTTCTATCTAAAATGTTTCATGCCGGTAGCAAATTGGGGAAACTCAGTGGTTCCCACACTTGAGAGCGGAGTCGTGCCAGGACAATGAGCTGTAGAACTCGGCCCTGCGGGGAGTCCCTGGGTTTGCTCAGTGGTGGTGAACAGTACACATTCTTTTCAGCTCCAACCCTTCAGTCGTAGGAAATGCCCTCGCTGCCTGGTAGCCTGGCGTTACCTCCCCTCCAGCTCTTGTGCTCCATGTCTTCGCACCGTCACCTCCTGGACTGCGGCCCACTTTCCAGAGCGCAGTAGGGATGCGGTCCCAGCAGGGAACCCTGTGCAGGCAGACACAGTTTTGTGGTTTCTCTCCCTCTGCACCTGCTAATGGCTCTGTTTTGTTTCTTCCAGTGAAAAAGGCAATCGAGTTGAAGTCCCGAGGAGTGAAGATGCTGCCTGGCAAGGACAGCAGCCACAAAAACTCTGTCTGTGAGTCTCCTTCTTTCTACGTGGGAAGTGACATGTTGGGTGGGGTGGGCAGGGCAGCATCCTCTCTGGCTGTTTCTGGAAAGGTCGTTGTGCAGACTGCGCCCCACCCCAACTCTGTCCTCATTTCTGCCTCCAGAAGCATTTCTGGGAGGAAGAGGGTCCCCTGACCTTGCAATGCGGGGGAAGAATGTCGTGTCGACTGTACCTCCTAAATGCAGCTCAAATCCATCTTCACACTCTGCCCTCACCGGCCACCCCTCACTGCGGCACTTTCCCCTTCAAATGCCTGTCCCTCCGCCAGGTGTTCTCTTCCCTTTCTCTCTGCATTCAATTCCTCCCTCCACCCCCCACTCACACACTGTACTGATCTCAGAGATGTAGAAGCCTGGCCTCGCCATTTTCCCATTTAAATATCCATGGCCTTCCGTGGCCTGAAGAGTCAGATAGCTTCAGGGCAATGTCTCCCTCCCCCACAGAGAACGAGAGTGTGGGACACACCCATGGGTCTCCTACTGGGTGCACCCAGCACGTGGCAGACATCATCAATAGCTGTTTGAGTAAATGGAGGGAGCCCCTGGACCCCCTTCTCTGGTGGCTGTACCCTTCACCATTACTTAGCTCTGCTCCTGGACCACGGCGTTGTGCTCCTGTGCTGGAAGTCCTCTCTCTCTCTCTCTTCACTGACTGCAGAGGCCGTGGGACAAGGAAACTCTCTGTCTGCGGCTTTTCCTGACTCCCCCGGGCACAGGGAGCTCTTCCCTCATTTCATCCTCACTGCTGTGTTCTCCCCGGTCCTTATCTCACCATGGGTTTCCTGGCCCAGTATGTACAGGCCAGCAGCTTACACTGAGATGCCCAGAGGGTGGATGCACAGTGTGGCCCCTTCCCATGCACGGGGCTCTTTTCTAGACTTTCCATCAGCTGCATTGCCTTTTCTATTCACGCCTGGCGGCCTCTCCTTGGGGTCTTCCTCCTGCCCTCCCTCCTGGTGTTTCTGTTCCCGGAGTTGGGGTCTTAGTGTTGTTTTCCTGCTGCCAGGGTGTTGGTAGAGGTGGAGGGAGGGCTCAGGGCGAGCATTTGGAGCACCCCCAGCTGGAACAACTGTGTTTTCACCTGCCTGATAAATCAGACTTCTGCACGAGGTTCTCTCCCTGACGAGTATTCCACTAAAACTCATAAGTGGACAACTCGAATAACGATAAATTTCTTCTAATCATCACACTGTAGGTTGACCACCTTTGATCCTCAATATCCCCATTTAACGGCTTCCTTCTGATTGTGCATGTGACCGTAGTCCAGTGACCCTGCCCTCCGACACTGGAAGAGGACAGAGAGGGGACCCAGACCACTGGGACACCCACGTCAGGCACAGGGTGTGTTTTAGGCTCTTGAGGCTACTCTAACAAAGTGCCCTTGACTGAAGTGGTTCTGGAGGCCGGAAAGTCCAACATCAAGGCAGAGGCAGGTTCAGCATCTGACGAGCACTCCCTTCTTGGCTCACTGGCAGCTGTCTGTCTGTCATTGTATCTTCAGAAGGAGGGGATGGGGGGAGAAAGAGGCAGAGAGAGGGAAGGAGCAGAGGGAGCATCTTTTCTGTCCCTTCTTACAAGACCACTGATCCCATTGTAAGGGCTCCACCCTCACTGACTGATCACCCCCCAGAGGCTCTCCTTCCAAATCCCATAATATTGTGGGTTAGGACTCTAATAAATACATTTTGGGGGCATGCAAACATTCGCCTACAGTGGGGTGGGTTCCCCGAGCTCTGACTGGAACTCAGACCCTTAGATTCCCATGAACAATATCATCCATCTGCAAACATATCCATTGTGTTCCTGGTCTGGCAACCTATCATGGGCAGAATCAATCCAAATTAGATTGGGCTTGTGAAGGAAGGAAACAGCTGGGAAACGGAGGAAGGAAGCAAGCAATTTTTTTTAAGTTTTAATATTTTGTTATTGTTAGCTTTCAATGCAGGATATTCCATAGAGATGGAGCTGTGGTACTTCTAACAATTGAGGACTTAATGTTTGATGGTTAAGAACCCCACAGAAATGGTCCACAGTAACACAGAAGTGCACATCAGGTGAACCCTGACATCAAGGCAATATTAGGATCAATAGCAGATCAATTACACATCAGACGTTCCTGTTAGTCTACCATATAGACAGGAGCTCTTTCATAAGGAGATAGTTCTTCTGTTCTTATCTAAATGCAAATGCACAAGTACGTTGTTACTCATTTGATTTTAGGAAGTGTTCTGTACTTTCTCCCAACAGTATTAGACAATTTTTTTTCAGACATGAGAATTAATCATTAGAGAAAATAAGGAACAGAAGAAACAGTGAGCCTTCTAAGATCCACGGTAAAATAAATGGTGATGTTATTTATGCAGAAGGTGTGACCAAACTAAATTAAATGTTTCGTAGAGAAAAGGACAGAGGCTTTGAAGCTAGAGAGACAAGGATTCAAGAGCTGTAAAATTATTTATCTAATTCCAGCCAAGTTTCCTCATTTATAAAATTAAAATAGTAACACTTTTTGTCAAGTAGATAAGGCAGGTTATTTGTAAATTCCTGTGCCACTAGGTGACATTCAGCAAAGCCAGCCCATTAGGAAGTTTCCATATAGAAGTAGAAAGAAGCAAAGAGTGTAAGTAGTGGGCTAGCCAAGCACTTCAAAGGTCTCACTTCCCAGAGAAGGAGGATGGCCCAGACCCTTGAACTTGCTTTCTCAGGTCATAGAAAATAGGTCGGTCAATCTAGAGGGTGAGCCCAGAACATAGGCCCTCGCAATCCCATCCAGGACAGGTACCAGGGGGTCGGGGACATGAGCCTTGACCCAGGAAGCCACAGGCTCATCTTCTCTCTGAGCAATTCATGGCTCTCCTACCACCTCCATGAGCTGGGAGGCTGCACGTGGGAGTAATGTGGCATGTGTTATACATGCTGACGTCTCCTGCATGGATTTCAGTGGGAGCAGGCATATCCAGACCAGCTAATGGATTTCAGTACATTATTTTCATTGAATACAGGGGCCTCTGGAATGGGCCTCATCCTCATTCAGTGAACTTCAGTCCCTAGCACTTTTGCTTGATCCTAAGAGCTGACTGCAGCCATGGACTGTCTCAGTCAATTCCAAGTACACAGTAGCTCTTGCACCAGCCACACCATCACCCTGGCCTGTGGCTCCTCCACCCAAGGGGGCTGCTAAGGACATGGCAAAATGTCCCTGAGAAATGCCCAGCTGCATCCGACGGCCCATTAGCCACTGTCCCGCACCACTCACTGTTGACCTCCGTCTCAACTGTCTCCCTTCTCTGCCATTCCTTCTTCGTGAGGATCCGCAGAGAGCATGAATGTGACAGCAAGGCCCCCGTGGTCATCTTTTCCACCAGAGTTTACACCCGTGCCCACCTGCGGGTACTTGTCCACACCCTTTCACTCAGGCCCAACTTGAGGGACTGCAGTGACCGGTGTCTTCCTACGGATCCAAGTTGAGTTCTCCCCGCAGAAGCCCAATAGGTAACTGGAGGGAAGTCGGAACGTGAGGCCGGGTATTTGCTCCTCCCGTTGCCTCTTTGTTAAATGCTCCCAAGTGGGCTGTTCCCCAAGGCTTAGAGACCAAAGGGGCAGCTCTTCTCACAGGGGCTGAGCCCATGCGACTCTTTTTCTCTGGAGTTCAGTACAAATTTTTCCCCTGTCGCCTCCCACCTTGGAGGTGACCATCTCAGCTGGGACTAACCCCTGTGTGAGTGCCCCATTCCTGGCAGCATCTCTGCAGTGACCCTGCTGTCAACAGCCCCTTTGGAAGCAAGCCCACTTTTCATCTTCTCCCCCAGAGTGGCTGGGTCCTGTCAGGACCCTGTAAGGTGACAGAAAATGCTGAAGGTTGGCATGAACCAGAGACAGCAAACTCTACCCAAAGGCCCACATTCAAAAATGAAAGAAAACACTAGACAAGGTGAGGAATAATGCCTTCTGACTCTGTCAGCTCCCACCTAAGGCCCTTCTGGTGAGCTGCCTTGGACCATCCCTGGAGCCTCTTGAGGGGGACCAGAGGGGGCCAGGACGACTGCCCAACTTGCAGCGTCACAATGGGGGAATGACATCACCACCACAGTCAGATCATCCAGGTGCTGAGATACAAGGTGCCTCGTGCTACAACAGGAGTAGGCGAGTATGCCGTAGCTTGTGTCCGTACAGAGTTTATGCCGACACACAGGAGCTGGCACACTCATTAACAACAAACCCCCTGTTTGTGCAGTTGAAAGACAAGCAGCATCTGTGTCGGGATGCAACCTGCTGTCCCAGACTCCAGCCTCCACGGAGCCCATCTCCCCGCTGGTCCATTTGCCTCTTCTTCCCAGACCTGCCAGGAGCGCACATCTGGTCTGAGATGAGCTCCTTGCAGGCTGAGTTCTCCTCTGGGAAGGACTCCATCTGCTCCCCGCACCGGGACTCCCATGCCGAGCTCCCTCATCCTCTGATCGCCCAAGCTAATAAGCACTCGGCCAGGGCTTCCTGATTAAAGTAATGAATGAAGAGAAAACACAGGACTCTCTCTGTGTCTTGGAACAAAATCCCTGCAGAGTCCCTCTATTATTCCTCCCAATAGCATCTGAGGGACCTTCTGTGCATTTTGCTCTAGAATCGCTCCATTGGTCAGTTTCTTTGTCTAGCCCTGATTTCAAGTCACCAATCAGCCCTTAGCAATCCTTTTAATGCACCGAAACGTCACCGCACAGGGTGGGATGGTGGCAGGAACCCATAGGTGCATTTCCACTCATATATAATGAGGGAGATTTCCTCCACTACCTTAGAATGAGAGATTTAGAACTTCAGGTTTTCCATCAGTTTAATTAATTATTGGTAAATAATGTTTCCAGGAAAAAAAAACAGATAATGAAGGCATTAATTCTGTGTAACGCTCTAACTTTCTAATTATTTTCACCTGTGAAAAGGTTATGCCATAAGGGGCACCTGATACAGCAGAGAAAACTTATCTGAAATAAACAAACTTACAAAACACCCTCCCGCAGACTTCTTTCCCTCACTAAGCAGCGATGGATCCTCCGTCTTTATTCTGAGATTGGGTTCCCTCAGCACTGAGGGCTTACTCAGTCCCTACTCTCTGTTTTTAAATGATGGTGACAGTAGATGTCGTTTCTTCCTCCTCTTCTTGACATTCTCCTTGGCATAACGCAATTTTCACAACAGTGAGTGTGGGAATCACGAGGCTAGATGATCCATCAGTGCCTTTCTAATTCCAGAGAACGGAAATCTGTAGGGAGGAGGAGGGAGCCCTGGCTGTTATTCTGAAGCTGCAGCTCGTTTGCCCATGCGGAGGGAAAGACAGACAGCTTCACAAACGCAGCATTGATTTGTTGCCGCTCACTCAGGTGGACGGATGGCCCACGCCGCATCCTGGCCATTTGCAGTTACAGCGGTTTGGGCCCAAGCAGGGTTGGGTATGTGATTTGGAATCTTTGTTTAATGGGAAGCTGAATAAAAAAAATAATAAAAAAAAAACCTGCAGGAAAATCAAGCAATATAATGCATCATCTTATACACCCTTAAGAAAAAAATAACAACAGAACATTATGAAATAAATGACCCTAGAATTCTCTGCTTTTGACTATCAGCCATCCATTTCATTGCTCTTTGTTTCCATGCACAATCCTGTTTTTTTCCCTCGCTTCGAAAAAATACCTGAAGCAAAACAGAATGATACTCATTCCAAGTTGCCAAAGAGACAGTCCCGGCGATGAAAAGCAGCTGATTGGACATTGTCCTTGGTAATGACTTCAGCAGCTCCATCTCCCTGGCTTCTCTGTTGTGTTAGACATAATGATTTGCAAGGGCAGATTTTAAACTTTTGTAGCTCCTTTTTTTTTTCAGAATGAAACAACAAAATGATGTCTAAACTACTTTGCGCAAAGATGCAATCATAGCCACATAATGTTCGAGTTATCTTTGTAACATGGTGTGACCAGTTAACCCAGTTTCTAAAATATGTCATTAAAAAGATTTTTGAAACTATGCCATATAAAAGATTTTTCTTCCTTCTGCCCTGGGTCATACTACACTTTCCCACTTATCGCTATAATTGCTATATTCACAGTCGTTTCCTTAAGTTTAGAAGAGTTTAAGAACATGTGAAATATACTGGTATGTAACACTCTCTTTTTACTTACACCCCAATGTGCTAAAAATGAAAAAAAAGAACATTAATCCTGTGTCTCTACTCCCTTGCTGTCCTCTGAGCCTCTCAGCTTAGAAACATAATCGCAACTTGGGCCATTTCTCTTTAGCTCCGAGCCACCCCTATTCCTTGTGGGTATGGTGGTATTGGCCTGGCCTCCTCACCATGCCTCGGTTTCCCCAAAGTCTACCTTCACAACATATCCCATGATCGTGGAGGAATATTGGTGGAATCACATCATTCTTCTGCTCAAAACCCTTTAGTGGTTTCCCATCATGGCCCAAGTCGATGCTTCTTACAGACCACAGACTGCCCCTCCCACCCCACCACTACTTGCCCCATCTCTGCCCTTGTCCTATAGGTTCAGGAGCTATTTGTTGAATTCCTCAGATGTAGTGGAATCTCAGTCATTGCTCTCTCTTCCTTTACTCTGTGGAGATCTTCCCAGGAAACCTCATCCCTTGCCTCCCTGAGATCACTGATCAAGTATGATGTTCTCCACCAGGCTCTCACTGGTCCCCTGCACTAACCGTGACACTGAAGCCATCCACCCACCATCTGGTGTCTTCTTGTGACTGGCTCTGTTTCCCTCTGTGTCACTTACAATGCACCACAGAGAGCATGTATAGACACTCGAAGGGTGCACAGTTACTGTGCGTGTTTGTGGGAGTGTGTGCGCACATGTATTCATATTTATGTCCTGCCTCTTACTGCCCCCACTAGAACACAGACTCCACGAGGACGGACGTGTTTGTCCATGTCTTTCCCTGGTAGATGCAGTCACACAAGCACGGCTGCATACATTTTTGTCCCTGAAATGACCGCATGTCCTGGTTGTGTGGTGGCATGCAGAAAAGTGACAAAGCAGTGCTCATCCTTTCCTTCAATCGGGTCTTTATTCTCCTCTTCTCATTCACGAATTTAACAACCTGGCCCTGAGGAAACTGCGCAGCTGTCATTGGAAGTGGTGGGGTTCTCTCCATTCCCTAGAGGACGATCCAGTCCACAGGTGTGCCCACGTAGGGAAGAGTGTATCGGACAGGGTGCCAGAATGAGGGCAGCACTGTGTACCGAGGGTTGAGTGAAAATAGATTTTTTCCCTTTCACAATAATAGTACGTTCGACCCATAAAAGGTGAGAATGCACGGGACGAGGGGATACGCCAGCGGTCAAGTCCCAGCACCTCCGGCACGGACCTCTTCCAGGTCGGGGTCACTGGGATGTTCCACTGTGGTCATCAGCCAGGCATTGCTTAAGGCAAGGTCATGGAGACTCAGATAAAGAAATAACCCACCTATTTGTAAACTATTGTAGTCTTAGAGTCACTATGCGTACTCCGTGGAAGGGCACATTGAAACTCCGAGGAATTAGTTATGGTTTTCAAGTGTGCATGAGAGCGAACGGTGGTAAAACCTTAGCAGCAACGCACGTCCTGTGCTCTCCTGCGTCAGAAAGCACAGCCATCCCTGCTCACAGTCTCAGTTACCCATAGCCCACCGTGATCCAAAATCATTAAATGGAAAATCTTGGGAATAAAAAACTCGTTTTAAATTGCACCTGGTTCTGAGTAACCAGATGAAATCTCAAGTTATCGTACCTGGGATGCAGCATCGCCACCTGCTGGGCCTGGAGGAGCCGCTGGGTTAGCAGATGGGGTCCCAGTGACCCCGATTGTACTGAAAACAGCCCCTAAGCAAAGGGCAGTGAGGCTGATGATTAAGACCCACCAGCGAGGAGCCAGAAAGATTCATCTTTCTGTGACAGGTGGGTAACAACAATAAGATTTTTGAGAGACAGAGAGAGAGAGAGAGAGAGAGAGAGAGAGAGGCCCCATTCACATAACCTGTGCTACGGTGTCTCATGTAATTGTTCTTTGTCATTATTGGTTGTTGTTGTTAATCTTTCTGTGCCTAATTTATGAAAGAAACTCTGTCACGAGAAGGTAGGAACCGGGAAAGCCCTGGTGCATTCAGGGTGCCCTACTCTCTGTGGTCCGAGGCCTCCCCAGGGGCCCCTGGCGCGTGTGCCTGCAGACGGGGGGCTGCTGTACCCCACAACATATGAACTTTCTTCCACGGCGCAGCCGAGTGAGTCATTTGTCCCTGGCTCGATGACTGGGACCAGGCAGCCCTGTACTCTCCGGAGTCTGCCCCAGACTCAGGGGCTGACCTGGGCTGTGGGCCTTGGGGACAGGGAGGAGGGGAAGGAGAGTGGGGCTGACACCCCAGAACGGCTCCCTGGAGGCTGCCCAGGGCCAGGCCCTCCCTCATCCTGCCAGCTGTGCAGGACGCTGGGTGGGGCCCCGCCTCTGGAGCTGACTCCAGATAGTTTCCACCTGGCGCCTCCCTCGGGCCAGCTTGCTGTCCCGTGAATACCCACGCGAATCGCCCTCAAATGGTGAACACACTTTTCTTTGCCTGCCTGCAAAACATGTAACACGTTTCTGCAGGCGGGTAAATTCGTTTTGTATTCCCAATTCAAAATACGTAACACGTTTTGTTTCCTGAAATCATCGTCGGTCACTACACTTGTTACCGGTTGCTAGGGATGCCGCCCGTCGTCAGGTTCTGCTTTTCTAGGGCCTGCTGCGGGGTCGTTATTACTGCGCAGTTTATCTGGGCCTTCGTAGAGCAGGGGGTGTGCAAAGCCGCTGCCGAAGCAGAGGCGCGCTTGCTCCTCTGGCGCTCATCTCTCCCGGGGCGGGGGGCGGGGTGCACTTTGGCAGGAGGAAGAATAAGAGCCCCGTGAACCTCCAACAGCCGTGCGGAGGTTTAATAAACCACAAGGGATAATTGCTCCAGTCGCTTTGTCCCTTCATAAAACGCAATAATGCAGTTTTCCAATTGTTAAAAATCCTTATTTTCTGAACAAAGGCCCATCCCCAGGCAGCAGAAATGCACGTGATTGTATGAATCGCTTCATTAATCAGGGGGGTGAGTTCTGCTCACACTTCCTCAGCAGGCCTTTGTCACCACAGGAACCGAAGTAGCTGGTAAAGTGCTGCGGGGACCCTGGCTGGAGAGGGCGCTGTGGTCCAGGCGCACCGCGAAGGGCGGCCTCGCGGGTACTGGGAGCAAAGCTAACTGGCCCATCCGTCGTTTAACACACCATTCACATGTGTAATTCCTGCAGTGACTAAAAAAATCATCTATTAAAATATGTAAAACAAGATAGAGGGTGATTCAATTACACATGTGAAGTCACATTGGAACCGAGGGGGCAGGAAAAGGCTTTGTGAGTGGTTCCAGCCTGCAATCACCAGACATAATTGATTCATGATGTGAAAACTCACTCTGCAAAGTGGAGAGTGCATTCTTTCACTTGGGGAAGTGAATGGAAAACAACCTATGGTTCCGAAAATACCGTGTCAATCCCACCATGTCCATCCCTCTCTTCCAGAAGCCCAAGATATCACGACTGTTCCTCCAATGTTATAAAACAAATAAATCTTCCTGTCAGATGGGGTGCAAACCTCAGGCCCTGGAGAGCACTGGGGTTCAGGCGTTGGGCAGTCGATGGCCAAGCCGATGGGCCAGCAGAGGGGCAAGGGCTGCTTCCTGTGATTAAAGTATCCTCTGTGATCGAAGGTTGGTTGGTGAGCACCATCGGTCAGAAACTGGAAAGATTAAACTAATTAATCACGAGTAGCTTCTTCATGAATTGAATTAAAGTCCTCTACTTCAGACACAAGGAACCTCAGTCGGCAAGTTAACTTAATCAGCTTCGACACAAAGATAGATAGAAACGGAGTCAAAAATCATACACTCAGAGCGCCAAGGGGAATTCAGAAAAATGCGCATCCCTCTCAAGTCTGACTGTTTTCTTTCAGACACCTTTTAACGGTGAAAGGAGAAGTCCGAAAATATTTCAGCCTCAGTCCTGTGATGGGAGTGCTTATCGAGTTACAGAGGAGTGACACGAAAATGGAGTTCCAGGTGTTCCCTCACTGAGGGAGGAATCTAGAGATAAACGAAGTGACATTGACCCAGCAGTGACTGTGCTGATGGCTCAGGTTGACTTTAAGGAAAGAAATCGGTGTGCTTGGTGACATGGAAAACGTAAGGGCGTAGGGGCTGGTTTAGCTCAGGGGCAGAGGAGCACCGGGTTCTCCAGAGACTCGGGGGAAGCGTCCTGCAGCAGACGCTGCCCGGTGTGTCCAGACACAGAGGAAAGGCAGTGACCTCACACCCCACCTGCATCACAGGCGACCCTCCAAAGACCGGCACCTGTTGTGTGCCCCACATGGCGTCTCTGAAAGATTTTAGGTAGTCGCCAGGCCCTCTTTTTCACAGTTTATTTAGAAATGACTATAAATTCTCTAAAAGTCACAATAAAATCTGCTCGAAGTCTCCCACCTGCGTGCAGTTCTCCTGGATAGTCGTGGTGTCCGAGGTCTGAACTGGCTTCTCCTTGGGGGCTGATGGTGTGCAGCTCAGGTACACATGGTGGGTGACTTGCCATCCGCATCTCCTCCAGTGACATGGTAGTTCATGAATGTGCCCACTTTACATCGGACTCTCTTTCTCTTGTTTGGTGCTGAGGGTTTGTTCCATGTTCTGGATGCCAGCCCTTTGGTGGACAGGCGGTTTGCCAATATTGTCTCCCTGCCTGTAGCTTGTCTTTGCTTCCTTTTAACACGCCTTTCTCAGAACCAATCCATTTTTGAACTGCTGGATTTTAATCTAAAAGAACATAGATTCTAGGGTTTTGTTTTGTTTTGTTTTGTTTTGTTTTGTTTTATTTAAACCAGGAAGAACTGGCAACCTCGGCCTGCATTTATTGATGGCGGCCCCAGGAACAGCTGCCAGGGGTGGCCCTACATCCTAGGGAGGCTCTGTCACTGGAACCCACCCCTGCTTGTCACAGGCAGGCTTCCCCAGCATAGAATCCTGTCGCAGATGAGGGGACCTGCACAGGAGGGCAGAGGACCCCTCGAACACCACCCCCATTCATAACCCCCTGACTGATTAAACCTCTTCATGGCGACCCCAGTGAGAGGTACTAATCCTGAAACAATGGAATTTAAATTATGACGATGAAGTTTAATCCAAATGATAAAGAGAAGGAGAACTAGAGTCTGTAAATTCTTATTGATTTTTTCCTCCCACAGTCTTAGTTGTCTGTTTCCAGTGTGGCCGTGCACATCCGGTCTAAAATGGACAATTCTGTCCCCCTTTCTTTCTCTGTCGTCCTGGCTGCAAATGGAGCAGCGTCCGCACTAACTAACCATCAAGCAGGTGTACTGAACATGGTCCAACTGCAGAAGCGCTCGCGTTTCTATCCCAGTTAATCGCCACACTAATTAGATTAATTTAGATGATTTGAATAATGTGAGTGATTAGATTTATTTGGTGTAGTAGTTATTTGGTCATGTCTCTTGAGTTCTGTGCGTTTACCTTATTTTCATAGAGAGGAAGCAGGTGATGAGAAGGGTTAAGGGGAAGCTTATGCCAGAGAAGGGAAACAAGTCATGTCTTCAGATGTGCGCCAACGTAGGGCACGTCCGGGAGATGCACAAGAGGGACACGTGGGGGTTAGTGATGTCCTTCAGGAGGCAAGCCCCGTACCTGTGAGCCCGGTATATTGCAATTGTTATTAGAATAGCTGAAGGGAATTCTGTTTGCTTCCAAGTGAGCCATCCGTCTGAAAGGTAAATAAATGGTATAAACCACATCTGAACAAGCCACGTTCATTGTGTATCCAGGAAAATCATAGCTTTAAGTGAAAACTCAAGTTCACTTGTTAATATATAAGAAAGTATCCACACTGAACCAAAGAAAATCTCTGCAGCTTTTGTGTGCAGATGTGCACACGATAGTGTTTCACAAATCTCTGTAGGCTCTGACATAGGGAACGTGACCCCATATGGTTCCTTGCACTTTTTTGGATGGGCTGATTCATGTGTCGTCTGTGAAAAGATAGAAAAGGATTAGAAGACTATCAAACTCGTTATGGGAATACACCATGTAAAGAATAGAGTGGTGCTTTCTGATAAATAATAAAGGAGTCTGTTACACATTAAAGCTGTATTTGGGATCGATTGCCTGTGGAGGATGCTCAGTCAGGACCTCGCTACCGACCCTCCTTCCGACCGCACCTGCATTTCACCTGCCTCCAGGCACAGTGCTCTGGGCTCCACGTAATGGATAACACAGTTTGACTCAATTTTAATTTTACATGCATGCTATTTATAGCACAGTGGAACATTTCAACTTGCTTTAGTTGAATAAAGGACTTTATTTCTGTTTTTCAGTTCTGTTAGCAATGAAAGTGGCAAACTAACATCTCTTCTCTGGGGTTTCTTCTGCAATATAGGAAACGTTTACTCCAGTACTATTGTCCATCAAAATAATTTTCTTCTATCTGGTGAGAAGCAAATATCCTATTAGTGTTCTCTTCCGTGTCTGTGATACACAGTAAATCTCATGGTGTGAAGCTAGACTTGTGTCGCTCACAATTTTTATATTGTTCATTCTATGAAGAGGATTAATTGGAGTGAAATTTGTTGGAATCAGGCTTAGTATATATATATACTAAAGCAGTTCTTGTTGGGTGTTGAGTGTTGCTTGGCACATTCTGATCTGTGACACTACAACTTTCCTCGGGTTCAGACCTTTGCACGCCTTTCCACCTCTGCCAACTTCTGTGGCACCTGGAAAGTAGCTCTCATTTCTGAGAGTGTCCTGCCAGCCCTTTCTGCACTTTCCGGAAGAGCCGCTTCTCAAATATCCGTGCCCTGCGCCTCAGTGGTGACCACCCACAGGCACGTGCACCCTGCACTTTCCAGTCCGCCGCCTTTTCCATTTTCCTCTTTATCTCTTTTAATTATCTAATAACTATATCCATATGAATGTGTATATATACATTTATATATGTTTATATTCACGTCATTTATTTTCTTACATAAATGAGTGTGGGGATTTTAAAGTCATGTTCACTGTCGAACTGTGCTTGGCACCTGGCAGGGACTCAATAGATATATGTGGTGAATGAATGAATGAACAAATGAATGAGCGAATGAATGAGTGAACCTTCTTGCAGCTGCGTCCTCCTCACTGTTTCACTAACAGTTCCAAAATCACACTCTCAGACACCCCCGCCCTACACCCTGCAGCAAGTGTAGCCCCCCTTGCCATCCTGACCAACGCCATGTGCCACATCACCCTGGTCTCTTCTCTTCCATGACAGTTGTCAACAGTCGAAAAGAGTTACTTACCCATTTAGGTTTTTCTTTTCAGGATACAAGTTTTTTGAAAAGGGGCCTTAACATGTACATGGCTGTACCCCCAGAACACACCAAGCATTCCCCACAATAAGCATTTGATCAGAGTGTGGCTCACTGACCACCTTCCCTGTGAGCTCACCTCAGCACGGTGTCTGGCGCAGAGCAGGCGACTCTGCCTACCTGTCATCTCCCTACCGTGTGTCATCTATCATCTGTCCATCATCTGTCATCATCTGTGTGCCATCCACCTACCTATCACTCATCAGTCTATCATCTGTCAGTGTCTCCTGTATCTGTTGTCCATCTATCATCCATCTGATTATCAACCTATCATCTGCCTATCTGCATATCTATCATCCACCCCCTGTAGCCATCTACTACCCATCACTCATCTACCTCTCTGTCCTCTCAGCTGTGTGCTCCTTACGCATTTCCGGCACTCCAGCGGGTACTCCTTTCACCAGGGGTGCATTAACAAAGGACATGGCGTTACGCCCTCATTTCCTAAGCTCTAGGACAGTGATGTTGATGTCTACCTGTGGGGTCCTTTGAACAGTTTATGACAACACATAGCCCTCGATACAAATAGGCACTTGGTCACCATAGCCACCGTTGCTTGTTTTGTTTGGACAGAAGCCACAGCGTGGAACACAAACCACAGTTACCAATGAATGAAGTAACATTTCCACTTCTGATTTTATTCAGGTAGACCGTGAGCATTTTATTTTAAAGTATCCATTTTCAAACACCTTGTCTGTACCTATCTCCCTCTATGCACCTAAAATTCAAAGATAAATTATAGACTCCATTACACACTGGAAGTCCCTAGCCTTCTCCCCACTGAGGCAGATTTGGTAGACGGTGTTCGCACGCGGGGTCCAGAAGAAAAGCCACACACGTCCTGGGGTAACAAGGGGAACTCCTCCGCACCTGCCCTACCCACTACACCACACACTACAGCATGCACACACACACACACCACAGAGCACACCATGTACACACATTTGCACACCACATCACACACACCCACACCACACACACATCAGTCATAAGTGTGGCTCGCTTCTTTTTTATTTGAATGTGATAGCCACTAAAAAATAATGTATGTGAATAATTAAATCACCTACTTAATGACCTCAAAAATGTACTAGTTTAGAAAATAACAGTACAGCTACTCCAATGTTTTAAGAGTCACACCGCATCACATCAGGGGGACGCAGGCTGCAGGCTGCCCGGTGCATGTCACGGTGAATGTGGAGTCCACTTGGAGCCCCTATAACTCTGTCCCCACTTCCTCCGACTCCACCACCTCGGAAGGAGCGCCAGGCAATAAGGAAATATTTGGAGGGGGGCGGTGAGGTTATCTTCAAGGCAACTTTTAATCAAGTCCAGTTAACACAGAAACATTGTAAGTGTTGGCTCATTCACATATACTCACCCACGCCCTCTCCAGGCCATGCTCCCTCCTGCCCAGGACACTCCCTGCTCTGCCCACTGTTGACGCCCAGGAGCCCAAGGGAGGGCTCGCCCACCCACATGCAGCACAGATGCCTTTGAATGTTTTACCAAAGGCTGGCAAAGCTGCGTCCATGTTTTAAGCGCATTTTTATTTTATGTTTCCTGACATGTGCACCCCACTTAGCTGGCCCCTCACCGTGTGAAAATATTATGTACAGTGTGGACTCATACTTACTCTAAATGTGTTGTAACATCCTTATTAATTACGTAATCTGGTTATCTGCAGCTCCACTGTTTTAATTTTAATTAAGCGTTGATGCAAATTGCTGGGGGACTCATCTCTGCTTTCGTGAGCTGGCTGCATGGACTGGCGGTGCCTTTACCAAAGTCACTGGGCATCTCTGAGCCAAGCTGTCCTCACAGGGTGTCAGGCAGGGCATCGGTGGGGAGGGCATTTGTAAGAATCGCCCCTTCCGGAGCAGGAGCACCTTGAAGGGGTGTCAGCGAAGTGAGGACAGAATGCCTGCATCTTCCCCAGAACCACTCGATAACCGCTCCTCATGGCCTGCCTGGCCCTTTGCTTTCTCACCATCGCACCCCTCAGAAAGGCACAGGCTGGTGCAGCTTGCGTGGAGGTCGGGACCGAGTGAGGCGATCCTCCCGACGCACACTCGCCCGTGGTTGGTCTCAGTGGTGACTGAATGAGTGACAAGGTGGGGAAGCGGGGACAATCAGGGCACACCCCCAAATGCATGTGAGAGCACATGGTCTGTCGGTTATACTGCAGCGCAGGGCTGTTTATTGCTGTTGCCTACTCATTTTACAGATGGGCTGGGAATAACCACATTAATCACGTTTTTACCAAGTTGGTCCTTAAAATGCAGCATGTACATTGAGCCCAAGTGCATGATTCTACACAGAGCAACCAAAGTGAGAGGACACTTTTTAACTTCACAACATTCCATTCGTGGGATTATGTAATTTCAACCATCTTCTTATGGGTAGTTCTAACATATGTAAAAGTGGAGAGAGTGGTACAAAGGACCCCTGTGAACATCCCGGACAGTCCATCAGTGGCATTTCATCTACCCACCCACTCACATTTGTATCCCTGACAAATTTAGAGCACGTACCACACACCACAGCGCTCTGCCTGTGAACCCTTGCATGTTTCCCAGATGTCATGACCCAGCTGGGGCGGTGTCTCGTCTTTCCAGACTGGCTTCTGTCAGTCAGCCACGCGCATTTCAACTCTCCTGTATCTTTTCCTGGCTTAGCAGCTTTCATTTTATCTCCACAATATCCCATGGTCTGGATGGACCATGGGATGTTATTGAGATAAAATAAAAGTTCATTCATTGCCTGCTGAAGGACATCTTGGTTGCTCCCAAGGTTTGGCCGTTCTGAGTAAAGCTGCTATAAATATCCATGTGCGGGGCTCTGTGTGGACAGAAGCTTTCAATTTTTTTAGATAAATACCAAGGTGCACAAGAGCTGGGTTGTACTGTAAGAGCAAGTTTACTTTTGTAAGAAACCACCCAACCATCTTCCACAGTGGCTGCACCATCCGCATTTCCACCAGCAGTGAGTGAGAGTTTCTGTTGCTCCACATCCTCATCAGCACTTAGTGTTGTCCGTGCCTGGATTTTGGCCACTCTGAATGCTGGGTAGTACTCTGATTGCTGTTTAACCTGTATTTCCCGGATGGGCTATGATGTGGGGAATCTGTCCATATGCTTATTTGTCATCACTGTATCTTCTTTGGTAAAGTGTCTCTCCAGGTTTTTTGCCATTTGAATTGTTGTTGTTATTTTCTTATTGTTGAGTTTCAAGAGTTCTTCATATATCTGGAATAACAATTTTTATCAGATATGTCTTTGGCAAATACTGTCTTTCCATCCATAGTTTGCCTTATTATTAGGTTTCTCTGTTCACTGTACAGCCTATGGCAGTGAAGACTGAGGCATATTCTCTGTCATCTTATCCAACCTGTGAATTCATCACCCTTTTATTGTCTAGCATATATAGGGTAACCATGTACTTTATTGTCCAAACCAGGGCTTTTTTTAGGTCATTTCAAGAGCTAAGATAGACATAACAACCAGTCTCGACTGGGACAGTTCCTGTGTGTTGTATGTTCAAGGCAAAAAGCACGATATACATCCATGATTTTAAATGTGTATAGGGTCCTGTATTTTACTGGGCATATACTGTATGTTTTATATCAGACACTGTAATGCGCTTCAACATAACTTCATCAACCACCTGCATTCCCCTATTACACCCTGGCCTCCTCGTGTCCTCCTTCATTTGAATGAACTTCTTCGTGGATATGGAGAAGGCACTTGTGTCAGCAACTTCTGTCCAGACCACCAAATAGAAGCTGAGACTGGGGTTGATCTTGTAATGTATGTGCTGCCCCACCCTCTTTTGGAAAAGTGAAAACACGCCAGAGGCTTGGAGGCCCTTCCCCAAGGTCACACTGCTACTTCTGAATGACAAATCTGGGGACTGTGCCTTCCTCGCAAGTAGTCCATTGTCTGGGATGCCAGGAACTCAGATGGATGAATCACTCTGCTCTTACAGAAACGAGCCCAGGCTTAGAGTCGAATTTGGTGATGTGTGGAACAGTGTGAAGTAGTCTGTGTAGTGGAGAGAGGAGAAATAGACAGCTGAGTCATTAACTGTAGGGTAGGGGATGGAGTTAGCCCTCAGGAAATGTTAGTTTGGGCCAGTCATTTGGGTGAAAGATCAAAAACAATAGCTTCACTTTTCCAACTAGGATCAGATTTTATCAACCAACTTAAATGTCCCCAAAACAATGGAGTCAAAATAGTGACTCTCCAAATTCACCCACACACTTTCTATGACAAAACCAGAAAACTGGTTTATAAGGAATATATGTCTTATTTTTACTTCAGAGAATAGGCTTTGGTTATGTTGATTCTTTTTGTTTGTTTTGGTTATCCTTATTGGGCTGTCATCGATGTATGATGCTGTGTAAGCTTCGGGTTGGCAATGTAATGACTTGATACATGTGTACGTGATGAATTGATGCCCTCCGTCACCTCTCTTGGTGGTGATGGCACCTCAGATCTACTCTCTTAGCAACTTGCAAGCACACGTCACAGTGCTGTTAACTGTGCTCACCATTCGGTTTCTGAGATCCCCAGAAATTCTTTATCTTACAGCCGAAAGTTTGTAAGCTTCGACCTACATGTCCCCATTTTTTCCCACCTCCTCTGCCCTGGCAACGACCATTTTGCTCTCTATTCTGTGAGTTTAGCTTGTTATCCATCTATCTATCCAGACAGATATATTTCACATGTAAGTGAGATCACATGTCATTAGTCATTCTCTGTCTGACCTGCATCACTTAGCACAACGCCTTCCAGATTCACCGGTGTCATTGCAAATGGCAGAGTTCCCTTCTCCTTTTTGTGGTTGAATGATACTCCATTCTCTCTCTCCCCCTCCCCATGTTGATACCCATCACACCTTCTCACCCCCTTACCTCCTCTTCTGTTGAGGGGCATGTGTTGTCTTTGAGTCTTAGCTGTGATGATTCATGCTGCAGTGAGAGTGCAGATAACTCTTTGAGAGTGTGGTTTCATTTTTTTGGACAGACCTGCAGAAGCAGGGTGGCTGGGCCACGTGGTAGCTCTGTTTCTGAAACTCTGCCGTGGTCGCCCCACTTCCATCCCATACGTGTTGGCCCCTGTGAGTCGCCCTTGCCTGAATCCAGAACTGTTGGTTCCCACATGAAAGTGCCACATGTGCTTTATTCCAAAGGTCATTTAAGAGTGGAAGTTGGCCGAGTTGTCCTCTGCCTTTCAAGTAGAGAATCAGGAACTTCGAGAAACCTGCAGAAATGGCAACCACGAAGGGGTGCTGAAGCCTGTTCAGTGCACAGCCTGTGGCTGGTGAGCCTGCCTGGCTGCAACAGGCTCTGGTCCCCCTGGACCAGAAGGGAGACCCTGGTCCCCCCACCCCGAATTGTTACCCCAGACTGGGTTCCGGAGAGAGTGAAGCGGGGCGGTGTGATTGGAGTTTGGCTGACATGATGGGGAGGTAGGATACACACGCATCATTTGGAAAGCAAGAAAAAATGCAAAATCTACATCTAAATAGGATTGTTAAGTACTAAAAAGTCATTTGGATGAAAAAATATCATTTTCAAGTTGTTTATTATCCATGTTTAAAGAAGCCGTCTGTACTTTAAAATGGAAAAATGTGGTCCATTTGGTGTGAACTTGTTAATTCGAATGGGTTCTCATGCATTCAGGTCCTGCTTTCCCTCACACGAGACAAAAAGGACAGGTTTCAAATTACCTACAATTGAGCATTCTAACAATGCCAACTTTTAAATCAATAAATAGCATCCAGCACACCAGTAGCTTAAAATGCAGGAAGATATTTTCGTCTAAACACTTCTGGAAAGATATTTTGATATGAAGCTGAAGGAAAACCGAGGACATAACTGAGAGAATGAGGTCCACAGTCTGAAGACCTGGGTTTGAATCGAGCCCACTGGCTGCGGGGCCTCCGGGAAATCCCTGGCCTCTTTGTGTCTCTGTTTCCTCCCGTGGAAGACAGATGGGTCCCTCTCGAAGTAATTAGAGGTGTTAAATTAAAAGAGCATGAAAGTGTTTTCCACAGAAGAAAGAAAGATCGGGCACAAACATGATATTCAAAAGAGGTATTTTACCAACGCTTCCTTCTTCTCTTGATTTAAAATAGCCCTTTCACCCAGTGCCGGGGTGCCCCGATTTACGAGAATGCTGATGTGTGCAGATGAGCGGCACTGCGGACATGGCCGTGTTATAATTTTGAATTCCCTGCGGGCATATAGTTTCACACCATTACGGGTAATTGCTTTAGGGAAGGAGTGGTGATGAGGCAGTGCCTGGGTACACAGCTCGCTTGTGGTTCTGTGGAAGCCTAAGGAAGGGAACAAAATGAAACAGCTCAGTCTCTGCTGGTCTGTTCCTGGTCCGGTCCCACGGGCTGGTCTCCCGTGTCAGCTTCGCAATTTGCAGGGAGTTTGAAGAGGGGCAAACATTCCAGGGGAGATTGCTAGAGGGCACCCTGATCTGGCATTCCTGTTTTTCAAACTCATTCCCCTCTCCTTTTGTCTGATAAAGACAATTGTTTGGGGGTGGGAGATATTTCATAATGAAAGAAAAAGATGGAATGGAAAAAGCAGTGTTGGGAGTTAGATCATTTGATTGCAATGCTGAGTTTTGCATGATCTGCTAGTTAAAAGTATGCGCATGTGTGTTCTGAATAGAAGCTTACATATCAGGTATACAGAGATCAGGACAGGTTTCCAGAATGACAGCAGTCAGCCCCTCACATCCACGGGTTTTGCATCCATGGATTCAACCAACCACAGATTCCCCCCAGCCTCTAATCAGTGTTATTGGGGGTTAGACAATACTGTACAAAGTGTCCCCTGATAATGGGGTTAGGTAATGGTCTACCCATCACTGGAAAGGGACTGGACCCAGAGTGGGTCTGTCTCAGGCCAGCCAGGAGTCAGTGGGTTCTTGGCTTCGTGCAGGAAAGATGTCTCACCACCAGTCCAGGTGATTTTGAGAGCATGTTTATTAAAGCTGGGGACAGTGACACTAAGGAAGTGCTTCGGATACAAGAAGCAACAGGAGAGAGCCTGCGCAGGCAGCTCTGGCTCCCTAGAAACAGTGTAGGAGAGCAGTCCCCGCTGGGCTTTGTGGATTCACTGAGAAGTAAGTGACAGAAGTGAACTGAGGTAGGGCTGCAGTCACCTCACTGGGAAGTCAGAGAAAAGGGGGCCACCTTGGAGACAGGATCAGGGGTGAGCCCAGGATGAGCTGCCATGGTCCACTGCTCCCCTGGTCACATGTCTCTGGGGGACCCTTAGAGTTTAGGGGGAAGTTCACACCTGAGAAAGGAAAGGCATGCACATGCTCCCAGGAGAGCCAGGGTCTTTTGTCTCCAGGCTTTTTACCTCTCTTCTGTGTGCAGCAGTCTCAGGGGCGGGGTCTAGAGGAAGGTCTCAGCAGATCATTCACCAGCTTTCCAAGTGTGTTCCTTAATATGTCGATGCACCAAAGTGAGTTCACAGAGGGTCCAGGGTCATTTTCTGGTCAGCTCTCTCTCAGATGTGTTTGCTTCTAATTGGTTTTTTTGTTGTTTATTCCCCTGACTTCACCTGTCCTTAGGTCTAGCCAGCACTAATGGCACTAATTGGGTCTTTGTTATCTCTCCATGAGCAGGGTGATTTAAGCTACTCGTTCTCTGGTCAGGAAGTAGAGGTGTGAGCCATTTGCTCTCAAGTGCCCTTGGTCCAGGCGGGTCAGGTCTTGCGGTTTACCAGCTGGCTGTAAATTGCTTGGCTTGTTCGACCCCATTTGTCTGGCCATCTGCTTCAGATTCCCATTCCCTTTTGTCAAAAACTCTCTTAACACCTACCTTTCCTGCCAGGTAGTGGCCACTATGCTGTACCCCTGAAACTAATACAAAATAGTACTACCTGGCTGGTGTGGCTCAGTGGATTGAGTGCTGGCTTGTGAACCAAAGGGTTGTCAGTTAAAATAATAGTAAATGTAAACTGCAAATTAAAAATAAAAAGGAAAAAAATAAATAAATAGTAAATTATTGAAAAAACCTATTCTGGTGGGAAGAACATTACGTCGTTGCTGGTGTGTGCTATGTAGTTTGCCCATAAACGGCCACCTCTGTACTAGACACATACAGAGTTTTCTTTCTTGATGTTATTCCCTAGACAATGCACTATCAGAACTATTTCCCCGGCATTTCCACGGCATTAGGCACTGTAAGTGATCAGCAGGTGACTCACAGCATAGGGAGGGTGTGGGTCGGTCATCTGCAAATACTATGTTAGCGTTTTTAATCCTCGTCCAAGGCGAGAGCACGCTTACTGCTTTGAGAGAGAGAGAGGGCGAGAAACGTCGAAGTGAAAGAGAAACACTGACAGGTTCCCTCCTGTACACACCCTGACTGGGGGTTGAACCTGGAAACTTTTGGGTTATCAGGATGATGCTAAACCACCCAAGCCACCCATCCAGGGTGATACTGGGCCATTTTACATGAAAGATTTGAGCATCCTTGAAGGGTCCTAGAATAAACCCCTCGGGGCGCTGAGGGGCAGCTGTACAGGAGGTTCCCTGCCCTGGCCCAAAGAGTCCCAGATAAAAGAGGTGCTTTCAGGTGAAAGTTGGAAGTTCTGGTAAGAACATGGGCTGTAGCAGAGGTGGGGGACAATGACATTTGCTGCATTCAAAGGCTCCTCTGAGCCCTTCTAGGGTGGGTTCTTGAGACTTGTCGCCATGGGGACCTGCAGAGGTGCTGGAAGTCCCTTCCTCGCTGTCCTTGCTGGTGCCCAGGTCTGTATACAGACATAAGGTTGTTCACCAACCGCCTCCATTACAGGTCCACAGGCAGGGTGTTTATTTTTATTTTACATGTACGTATGTATTTCTGCAATGGCCTCGGATCAGATATGTTTTCTTTTATGGAGATAAATAATGGTGCATTCATTCAAGAACTGCTCTTGAACAGGCCTAGTTGATTATTCAGTCCCTTTGCTATATGGATAATTAGCTTTAAAGATAAATTTCTGGGAGAGAAATATTGGATGCCCATCATTAATCTTGCACTCTTAAAGAGCAGTTTTATTGCATTTATTTGGGTAGCATCTATATACACGTCAGTTATCTCCTGGTTGATGGAAACACACCCTCACCTTCGGGGTACTGAGTTCGGCTACTGCATGGAACCAGGTGTACACACCCGGCCCCAGGTGTACACGCCCGGCCCCACGGCCCAGGACCTGCGCCTGCATTCTCAGGAAGCCGGTCCCCGAACCTGAATCGTCCGAGATGTTTGGGAGGGACGTGTCCCATTAGCACACATTTAAGAGACTTCCCTATAGAACTCAAACCTAGATTATTTTCTGGTTGCTTAAGAGATAGAGATGGAGCCCTGGCTGGTGTGGATCGGTGGACTGAACATGGGCCTGTAAAATGAAAGGCTGCCAATTCAATTCCCATTCAGGGCACACGCCTGGATTGCATGCCAGGCCACCAGTAGGGGGCGTGAGAGAGGCAACCAAGCGAGGTTTCTCTCCCTCTCCCCATCTCTCTAAAATAAATAAATAAATAAACAAACAAACAAACAAATAAAATCTTTAACAAAAAGCAGAGATACAGACAGAGAGAGGTAGAGACGGAGGTGCCAATCAAATGATGTATTTCACATCAGCGATACGACACAAATGGTCAGCAAGTCCTAAGTCCACTCCGCTGGGGCACTGGTGGTCAGCTGGTCTGGGCCATTACTGCCCCAAGGCTGGTGGTGTTGAGAGAGAAGGAGCCAGAGTAGCGAAAGGTGGCATTGAACCCACCAGGATTTACCTGGTGTGAAAGCCCCGTGTCCAAGGCCGCGGGGGCTGCTGGAGCAAAGTGTAATATTGAACACACAGTCTGGGGGCTTCTCAATATGCCCCTACTTCTCAGAGGTTGGAGGCCGGATGCCCAGGATCCAGGCAACGGCAGACCTGGGTCCTGCTGGGAGCTCCGCTGGCCTGTAGCAGCCGTGTCTTGTGTCCTCAGGCAGTGGAGGGACAGGGCTCTTATCAGGACACTAAACCCCACCTGGGGTCACAGCCTAATGACTTACTCTAACCCTAGTCACGACCCAAAGGCCTTGGCCTCACCCTATGAATGTGGGGGCAAACATTCAAGGAGGAGTAAACACCTCCTCTTACATTTGCGTTTCTTTTCATTCAGCCTTTAGTTGTTCATTAACAATGTGGAAGCAAACACAGGCAGGACCCCAGACCCACCTATACTGAGTGGAGTCCCGTGTGTGTGAGGCTCTGGAAACACAAGGACTTATTTCAGTACCATTCCCCCTGAGGAGTCAGGGGGCGAAGCAGGTGCGCAAAGCCGGGGGCATGCCCTAGGTGCTGGGATGCAGGCGGGGGTGGTGGGTCCCGCTGCACCTGGGCTGGGCAGGGCGGAGAGAACGTGGTCCCTCCCACAGGCGCGTGGAGTAAGCACAAGGCAGACAGTGAGGACAAGGAGCCCCTTTCGTCTCTTTAACGAAGCGTGCTGAACAGCAGGCGGTGTTTGTCAGGTTCCAGGAGGGCGGCTGTCCCGGTGCCCTCTTACCCCTGGATCCCTGGGCATCAAGAACCTTGAGTGTCAAGTGAGCTGAGCCCTCACATTTTTGGCAGATTTGTGTTTTCCACCTATTCGACCTTAAGAGGTAATGTGATGCTGCATACATGCATTGTCCTCAAGGACATAAAAAATGGCTCCCTCCTGATTTTTCCTAAAAAGAAGTGCAGCAGAAAATATGGTGCTGCTGCTGCTGATGGTGATGCAGACTGCCATCATTGCACTGACGGGGATGCGTCCATCCGCAAGCTGTTGCCCCGCACAGGAAGGGCTGTGGCCTGTAAGGGGTGGGGGTGAACTGAGGTGAGATAGGGCGCAGAGAGGGCCAGTGAAGGCCAGAGTTATCGACGCTGCCCCGGGGATCTTCCCTGGGTCTGGCCTGAGTCTGCACATTATTTTTTCCTGAATGAAACACTGGACATGATTTTAGCAAAGTAGTGAGTGCATGAAATTTTGCTTCAATTTTTTTTAAAGAATCAGAACCTACTCTGCTTTGGAGAAAACCAGTAGATATAAACGAAGGATCATAGAACTGGAATCTTAAAGGAATTTGAACTACTCAATCTGCTGGAGTGAAGGAAATCCTAAGACAGTTTCGAAAGCTGATTGTCGCTGTCAGTTATGATGACTAAAATCTTTATGAGATAACCACATCATGGCTGACACGTCCCAAAGAGCTCCTGCCCACAGCTCCTGGCTTCGCAGCGAGTTAGCTGCAGGCAGGGCGGGCGCCGCAATTGTTTGCCTTTCACCCAGAGGGAACTGGGCATTTCGAGTTCATTCCCACGGACATTCATTCATCCTCCCAGAAGACAGCAGGCTCAGGGCATCTTCTACACGCTTGCTGCTGCTCTGAAACCCGCAGATGCAGGTCTTACGGAGCTGACATTGCAGTGGGATGAGAGCGGAAATGGAGATACATGCCATGTGCCATGCCATGGAGAAGAATAAGTGAATCAGAGGACAGAAAACAATGGTGATTTTTTTTTTTACTTGATGTTGGTCATGGAGGACCCTCCCCATAAGACAGCCTTTGGCAGAGACGGGGAGTCAGCAAGGGAGGGGCTAAGCCCATCAGGGACAGGGATGGCCTCC
This sequence comes from Glossophaga mutica, assembly GCA_039655065.1. Classification (NCBI taxonomy): domain Eukaryota; kingdom Metazoa; phylum Chordata; class Mammalia; order Chiroptera; family Phyllostomidae; genus Glossophaga; species Glossophaga mutica. The sequence goes on along the minus strand of CM077310.1, from coordinate 35,950,138 downwards.
AGGCACAGGGCTGATGCAGGCTTGGTTTCTCCCTTGACAGCCAGGTCAGAGCCGTGAGAGCAGGGAGGGGAGGAGGGAGAGCTTGGTCAGAGAGGAGGGGAGAGAGCTTGGGGGCTGGAGAGCAGATCACACAGGGCCGTTGGCCATGGGTATTATTCTGTGCGACAGAGCAAGTCTTACAGGGGTTTTCTTTAGGTGACCAGCTTCATCTTGCTTGGGTCTTAGAAACATCAGAGGTACTACTTCTTGGAAGTAGGCCATTTCTGGAAAGCAGGAGAAGGGAGGAGAGCAGGCAGGAGGCGACAGCAGAGCTGTAGGTGAGACACCAAGGTCGGTGTGCCAGGGGAGGGTGCCAGAGACCTTGACAACGGAAGCAGCTTCCAGGTCGTGGGTCACGTCCTTGACTCGGCACCCAGGGTGGGCCTCCATGTTCCACAATAACCAAGCAAGAGTCCAGGCTACTTTCCATGACTTGGGGCGGTCACTCAACGTGTCCACAGCTTCATGCCCTCCAATGTCCCGAGAGGGGGACAACCACACCTGGCCATCGCCCGAAGGCCTCCGTGGCCGGGGTTGTTTCCTCTGAGTGGTCAGTCAGAGCTGGCCTTGGGAGCCCTGCGTTGTGTTATGGGAGTAGCCGATATGTGTGGTATCCTCACCTTCCACCTCACACTCGGTCCCCTGTGCAGCCGCTTAGACTGAAGGGAGACCAAGGGAACGCACGCTGAGTGAACAAGTGACACAACCAATGGGTGAGCTCTCCTCTCTGCTTTACCGCATCTCCTGCCTGGGAGACCCACGAGACGGAGGCATGGTTTGTCCTTTCTGCAAAGAAGGAGACACAGGGTCACCAAGGGGAGATGGACAGACAGTAACTGCCTGGCACGGGCTGACTGGAAGGTTTCTGTTGGCACATTTCAGAGATTTACAGACGAGGTGGAGTTTTGGATAATCACAGAATAACTGCACACACCCAGACTAGTTACCTGGATCCCAAGTAAAAACTGAGGCAGGGCAGCAGGGGGACAACCAGACAGAGAGCCTCAAACATCGGTCCTTGTAGCAATGACCACATGCTCAAGGAACAAAGGTGGCCGCGTCTCTAATAGTCTTTCCTATGACCTGCCTACTTCTCGGGTAGCATGAGGGCCCCCTAAGCTCCCCGTGGTGCCTGCCGCAGGGAACGGCTGTGCTTCCCGTGCTGATTTCCGAGACCCACCACAAGCTGTGTTTTATTTTCAGGATTTGCATGCTATTTATACATGCAAATTGTTCCACACGAGTTATATCACCATTCTGGAAATTAGAACTGGCTTCAAGTAAACGTCACCGTTCCATGTTAAAATTAACAACAATGCTCCAAAGACCTAAAGTTATTTTGAGGGAATGTACTTCTGGTATTAAGTGATGTAGCACGTGAAAAGCATGCTTTAATAGGCATTCTTTCATAGGTCAGGGATAGAATTCTTAATTTAAAGAGCAAAACAAGTGACATTCAAAACAGTCCCCCTGGCATTGGTAGGAAATCCTCAAAGTTAAAGGCAAGAACTCACATGAATTTGTTGAAAAGCTGTAAGTTAAAAAAAAAATGAATCTATAATGAAAACATGTCATTAAAACATTACTAAAATTCACTTTTAAGTTCAAAATGATCCTTATTAAGAAATCTTATTAATAATTCAATTAATCTTATTAATAATTCTTACTAATAAATTTTATGTAGATAAAGCAATGATGGCAGTGAATCCATGTGCCTCATCAACCATTTACACACTTAAATGTCATCATTCATAAGAAGAAGCTTCACTCCATTTCAATATTTCACACATTTATCATTTATTTTTAATTAAATGAGTATCGTATTTAAACGCATGTAGAAGTCTCTTTCAGTGGATATGATAAGTGAGGTGCCTACGGAAGCTTTCGAATCCTCCTTTTGTTTCAGTGATAACAATGTCGGCGTTATGTACTCACTGTCCACTGTTCACATCTCTCATCGGTTGCCCCCCATGCCCAGCACTGGGACGGCGTGGGGCGGGACCGCACCTGCTAAGTAAACAGGTAAAGAAGTCGCTGCCACTGTGGCTGCGTGAGTCACCTCCTGGAAGGACCCCACCCAATAGTCTTTGTCATTGTCAGTCATGGCCCCCAAATCCACTCTTGGAAGCCCATTTCTTGGGGGTTTGAAGACTTTCTGTTTTTATAAAGAGCTTAACAAATATTCAAATAAATGAATTAACTTTACACAGCATTCAGGGAAGCTGCCTTTTGAAAAAGAATGTGCTTTTCTATCCAATGTGCTTTTAAGCATATTTCATGACAGCAGGCCAGGCTTATAGAATTAAAATTTATTACAACTAGTAGGATATATTAGTCAAAATGGTTTAAGATGTCATACATAGATTCAGTGCATTTTCCTGGCACCTTTAAGAATACAGTGCTTTGAAAGGGGGGTAATTCTGCATTAAGCATTTGGCTTTTCATTCCACTTTGATATTTTGTTAGATCTTAATTGTAACTTATAAAGAAACTTCTCAGAAAACCCACTGCATATTCATTTTTGAGTCCCCTTCTGTGGTATAGACATAAGAAAAGAGTTAGCAGTGTTTGTAGTTATTAACCTCATTCAGCTAAAGTATTATCATTCTTTTTCTTCTTACTCTGTTAACATTATTGATCTTGTTATTACGCAGCTTGTTTCCTAAAGGGAGATAGGGGTTTGGACAGTTTCTGACACCCTGGGAGTGACGAGCGCAACACTGTGTAGGCCGCTGGGCCTTTGTGCTGCTGGGACGGGGGCAGAGGAGGCCGTGAGGGCCACGGGCACCTCACTTCTGAGCACAGCTCAGGGGCTGGGGGCGGGCAGCTGTGTTGACAGGTGGGAACACGGGGACGAGGGCAGGCTGAGGGGTGAGGAAGAGCTCCGAGGGCTTCCCAAAGCTGGTAGAGCAAGTGAGGAAGTGGAGCCCAGAGAAAGAAGAAGAAAGGGAAACAGAAGGAGTGCAGAGACTAGTACAACACAGAAAAATCTTAGCAAAACAGTCAAGCAAGGAGAGCCATAAAGCGGGGGAGGGCGCGTGGGGAACATTCCAGGTGCCACGGGACTCGTTACATTCATTGACAAGAGGATAGTAGATCTGGCAGTAGTGAGAAAGTGGCCAGTTTAAATGTCAAGCCAGAATACCATGTTTCTTTTTAGAAACAGCTCCTTGGCTGCCTTCGTTGGGCTATTTCAGCTTTCCCCCTAAGGAAAGTTCCAGACTCCCTTTCACTGCCCACAAGTGTGTCTAAGCTGCATCCCGTTTCCTGGGGACGTGGTAAGAGTGATGTCGAGCCAGCAGGGCCCAGCTGATCCACAAGACTTCCAAATTAGTGCTGAGGAGAGACCCACCGGTTTCCAGAAGGGCCTCAGTCTCCGTTCATAAAAGGTGACCACAAGAGATGCATTTAAATAGCTACCCAAAGAGTCTTCAAATGAGTGGCTTTTAAAAAAAATTGTGTTGTTTATTTACACGTCCAGATTGTATAGAGTGTTTCTGGGTACAGATGAGGATGCTGCTTTTCATCAAGTTCACGCAGCCATGCGAGGAAGGGTGTAAGAGCAGTCAGCGGAGGGAGCCAGCTGCACCTCAGCACCTTGGCTGGTTTGGCAACTGGGTTACGGATGAATATCTCGGGCGGAGTCCGAGGGAAGGGGCCGTGGCCGCTCAGCGTGCACAGTCGCACGGCCAAGTAGCAGAGATGGAGTTAAGACAGGAAGGGAAAGGCACGCGCCCTTCCCAGCTGCGCAGCAGCAGGGCCCGGCTGCTGGGGCTCTCGGACCCGCTTAAAATTGCTTTCCCGCTTTACTGGTTACATATCCCAAGGCAGAGGGCCTACATTTAATTTTTTAGTACTCAAACACCAGGGTCAGAAACGTCTCTTTTTATCAAATCACATCTTCAGAAAATCTTCGTAAAAGCCCGAAGGCCAATTTTCCCCCTCAGTGCGTAGCGAACACAAGGCCTTATTTGCTGTGGCAGGGACTAATACTTATTTTTCTTAATTACTTTTCTCTCTTTTAATAGAAAGATGTGTTTATTTACTATAGACAGATGCGAGTGACCTTAAACAGCCAAAACATTTTTCCATGAGAACAAAACAAAAATAAGTGCTCATAAAGAAGGAAGTGCACGTGGGCACCGGAAGCATTTACAGTGGTGCCTCGGTCCTCGTCGGTCCAGGACTTGTCAAGGCCTGTGCTGATTGCATTTTGACGAGAAGAAATGTTTCAGCACTCAGCGCTTGCCCAGCGCCCTTTGCACCTGCCGGAACTTGCATGAGTCACGGAGCCACCAGGCAAGAGGTCAGCAGTGGCACGCAAGCTCCTCGGCCAGCCCCTCCTCATCTACAGGGAGTCTGGACTCCATGGAAGGGTTGCGGGGTGGGGGGGCCCGTGAGCCTCTGGCCTCCCTGTGTCTTGGACACTAGGGGGTGCCTGGACTGCTCCATAAAGTGAACTCTGCTGCACTCTTCATCCCTGGGTCTCTCTTGTTTAGTCATGAGAAGGTTAGAAGACGTCTTTCTGGCCATCACCCCAAACTCTTTTGCTTTTTCATATAACAGCTAACTTCCCAACTACAAGTCTGCTGCTATGATGATTTAGAAGAGATGGACATGCAGAAGTTTTTGTTTGTTTGTTTTACACAAAATCCACTTAACCAGCACGGAGGGTGGACTGGCCCCTTTAACACTTCCTGCCCCAGGCACCTGGCTGGCTGAGCTGGCACCCCCGGGGGCTCCCTCCTGGCACCTTGCCCGCCGGTTCCCCAGCAGGAGAGGGGCCTGCTCACCACGATGCGGTGGTGTGTTTCTGCCAAACCCTCAGTGCCATTTTTCATCATAAGTAAGACATTTAATGAAATATTATATAAACCAATGATATATGAGTTTTAAAAAGAGTTATTGCGTGTATAGAAAAATAGCTAAAGGCGAAAATGCTGCCGGATCCACTGCAGGCAAGACAGCTGCAGGAATTTTCGGGGAAAGCCTTTTCAGAGGAATACAGGATCATGTGCTCAGAGAGCCTTCAGCTCTTACGCTTCTGCTGCCCTTCGTGGTGACCAAAAGCTGGGCATCTTAGGTGATATCTGATGAGCTGGTTTTGCAAAATACTGAATTGCACATGAACCAACCCTCAAGAGAGAGTGCTAGAACTGAAGTTCGGGAAACTAATGTATGTTTTCATGCTTAGAATTAAAATGAACTGGCTAAAAGAAGCGCAGGCATTTCTTTTTATAGTTTCCCTCTGTAACTGATTTCTTCACTAAAGAGAAATACGATAAGAGACTTTTGCTCTCTCTCTCCCCCACCATGTGGCATTCAGTCTGAGAGAGGCACGAAGACCCACAGGGCAGTCAGTGAACATGGATGAGACGCTCCGTGCTCTGCTGTGGGGGGCAGCTCCCACCTCCTGGTCCAGGGTGCGGGAACAGCTGCCAGCACCCTCGGTGCTTCTGCATGGACTCTGGCCACCGGGGCGGCACTGGGCCGACAGGTGGACCTAGTGGGATCACTGTGCCCCTCTCTGTCCAGCTCAAGGCCAGAGCTCTCTGGCACCTGCTGACCTGAGATGCAGGCGGTCTGCTCAGATTTCCCTGCATGGACCTCTTGCCCCTGCCAAGGCAAGACCGGCCGGCATGGAAGGGATGCAAGGGCTCCCTGAGTTTACACAGAAATTGAGTTCCTCTGCTAAACTCCCCGTGGAATCACGACCAATTCCTTTTTCCAAAATTTACTTTCTCTTAACGTCACAGTGTTAGAGTTTTGTTTTCTCTTGTGTTTTTAAGATGCTGTGTGCCCTGTTTTCCGTAACATTGTCCCCTAAACCCATAGGCAGGTAGACACCCACTGTTACTTTTACACACACATCTGATATTTGCTCTTGGTTTAAAACAAAAATATTTCAGTGACACCAAATATTTGTCTTTGCAAGCTGTACTTTAATTGTGATGTGATTTTATGAAGCTCTATGTTTTATTATATGCAAATTCTGACCCATGAGGTCAGTTTGCACTGCAGCTCACACGGGGCCGGGGGTAGGTTACTGGGAGTGCAGGGGACACTCCCTGCCCTGGAGATGAGGCCATGTCAGTGATGTGGTGTTTGTCCCCATGTGTGTGGTGTGTGGCGTGCAGATGAGTGTGAGCAGCAGGTGGGGGGCACCCTCTCCACCACAGAGTTGACACAGTGACAGCCAGGCTCCCCTCCCCGAGGTGACATTGGCTTTTCCCATCAGCGGTTCGAATTCATATCCCATTTCCTATGTGGCAACCGAAGGCTGTGAAGGGTGAAATGAAGCTGTCAGCCTCAGACACGAGCAGGCGCTGAGTGTGACCTGCCGCTCCCCGGACCACGGTGCCATTTCTGGGGCGGTTGCGGAGGAGGAAAGTGAAGACATGGTTGCCTCTGCCCAATACCTGGTCACATCGGGACCCTCACAGGACAGCAGTGATGTGGGGCCGGACTGGCCCTGGGGACATTTCTCTTCAGGTGGCTCTGGGGTCTCAGCTGCTGCATGGAGAGCAGAGTGGGGCCGGGGGGTGGGGCTCCTAACGGGGCATGGGCTGCAAGCAGTCTTCCTCATCTGTTCAAGTTTTCCGTAGCACGATGCCTTCACATAGCTCAATGCCTTCAATATAAATAAATTTATATCTTTATGTATCTGTAGATAGATAGAAGGTAAGTCATAGATATTCTTGCACTTCGAAATAATAGAAATCTGCACGGTGTCCTCAGCTGGTAAAGTATCTGCCTGGAGACGTGAGGCCTCCTGTCGATGAGTGAGTATGAAGGAAGGGCTGTTTTCTGATCGAAAGTCTTTTTAAGTATCTTTTATTGGGTTTCAGTTGCATGACCGTGTTATGAACAGCGCCCAGCGCTAATTACACTTCCTAGTAGTTAAAATAAAGGGGGCTCCCATCTGCCCTATGCTCACTCCATCCTTCCAGGACTATTTCCCAAGCACCGACCTTGTGCCGGCCCTGCTGTAGGCTCCGGGATGACAGCAGACACACTCCCGTCCTCAGCGGGGTCAGGGTGTTCCCGCACGTGGGGGGCATGGGGGAGGCAGAAAGCAAACCGGTCAGTGGGGCAGCTCCTCCAACGCATCACTCCGTTGTGACCGTGGTGAGATGCGCACCACCACCACTCTTGTTTATGTCCAGGAGCCTGTGGCGAGGTCGGTTTTGTTGCACGTGTTTTTGCTTAAAGTCACAGAACCCATAGAGGATGTGACATGAGGACTCACGTGACATGCACAGCATGTCAGGTGGCAGCGAGTGCTCTGATGCGAAATCGAACTGGGCCAGTAAAGCGACATACAGCGGAGGCGGGCAGTGCCAGGACTCGGGGGTGGTCTGGTGTTCTGAACATGGTGTCAGCAGGGACCTTGGTAACAGGGGCCACTGGGGAGAGGAGAGGCAGCAGGAAGGGCCAGCTGTGCAGAGTGCCGAGGACAGGCCAGGAGCAGGGATAGGAGGTGCAAGGGCCCCAGTGCATTTCGTGCTTGGCAAGCCCCAGGAGCCCCGAGAAGGGTGATGGCTCAAACGTGGGATGGCAGGGAGGCCCAAGATCAAGGTGATGTCTGCTGAGCAGGAAAGACCTGATGATCCTGGTTATCAACAAATGGAAGGATCTCGGCTTCTCCTCTCGGTAACACAAGACTTGTTTGAGGAGTGTGGAATGAGAAGGGACATGATCTGTCTGACACCTTGAGAAAAGAATGCTGGCTTTGTTGAGAATACCCACAAGGGGACGGGCAGGGCTGGTCTGCAGTAGAAGGACCAGCCAGGATGCTCCCACAGTGGCTGGGCGGGCGCTGGCGCCTGCTGGGAAGTGGCCGTGTTACGCACATGATGTGGAGCAAAACAAACGCAGTGCCCGCCCCCGTGGGCAGGCCGTGAGCCCAGCCTGACTCCAAGTGAAGGACAAAGCCCGTTACCTGGAATCTCAGGGGTGGGAGCACGCTGGGGCGTGGGGGCAGGGTGGTCAGACGAGGGAGGTGGCCATCGGATAGTCAGAAGGAGGTGTGGGTCATCTGTGAGACACACGCGTTTCAAGTTCAGGGGAGATGTCAGGGTTGGAGATGCTGTGGCAGATATTCAGAATCAAGATGGGGAAGGAATAACTCACACTCGTGTGCTAGAAACAATGGCCAGCATAGCCACTGACTCTCAGTGTCTCCTCTGCGTGGGGCTGACATTAACAAGCCATCCCTTTGAGCCGGTTGGTGGAGTGATGGTAGTTCATTCTTGAAGGTCCACAGGTGACAGCTCGACCCTTTAAGTGCGCGTCACATGTATTTAGAAGAACTAAAAGTGTGCACTCTGCAAGAACAGAGCAGAGTCATGGCCAGGAGACCCCGCAGGGAGGGAAGCCTCATTAGCTCCTGGGTCCAAGGCGCAGGGCTGAACTGAGCCCCAGAGCTGGGTCGGTCCCTCCTCTGCATCTCTTCCTCCTTCCGCATTGGCAAGTGTTCCAAGTGCAGAACAGTAAATGCTGGTAAGAAAGGGATCATCGATCGCCTTGCTCTCACAACTGGACGCCGGCTTATGCCTTTCGAGCATCTCGTCATTTAAGATTATTTCATGAAATTGGACAACGTAATGTAACGGGAGAAGGTGCGTGCTGTGAGGGGGCACCCGGCTAACTAACAATTCGTGAAGTGCGCACACAGGTTAAAAACCAGTGAAAACCTCCAGCAAGGTGCTCTAGCCTTTCCCACCTCCTACGCTGTGGGCCAGGACCCGTGTTTGGCATTACTGGTTTCAAGGATAGATCGCACTCTGGAAGGAGAGGGGAAGGGACAGGTGGAGTGAGCCTCCTGAGCAGAAGGGGCAGTGATGAACTGTGCTCAGGCAGGTGCGGAGAGGAGGGCGCTGGGTCTGCACAGGCCTCTGCGGGAGGTGGCAGTGGAGTGCCAGCAGGAGATTGGACCCAGAGGGGTGAGTGCGGAGGAGTTTGAATAACAAAAGACACTCCAGGGAAGTGCGAGATGCTTCAGCAGGAGTTCACGGAAGCGCTTTTGAAAAAGACAAATTTGTACCCAATTCTCGCTCTGCCCTTCCTGGGCAGTTGGTCCCAGTGTCTGAATCCACTTTCTCACCTCAGCAGGGCCAAATGCAAACAAGGATGTTCTAAACCTTGACAATGACATCCTGGGGGGCAATTCCATTGGGAGGCGCAGCGGCCGGGGGGAGGGGGCTGTCCTGTGCAGACAAGGATCTTAACCGCCCTGGTCTCTGTCCACATGCCGGGAGCAGCCCCCTGGTGGTGACATCAAATCTGTCCCCAGACAGCACCAGGGTCCCCGCTGGGGCAAAACTGCCCTGGTTCAGAACCACCAGTCCCACCTCTGCCCAAGTTCAAAGCCAGGTTGGGTCCCACTTCTCTAGAGCCACATGCTTAGTGAACAAAGACTGCCCCTGCCCGGGACCATTTCCCCACTTTTACAGAGAGTCTCACTGAAACCCAAAGTGACAACCTTCCACTGTGCGGTTTGGGACTCATTTGTGAGTTGATTTTTCAAATAAGCAATCTTTGTAACAAACAGCAAGACACGTGACCAAAAGCAAAAACTCTACAGGTTTGAGTCTTTCAGAATAAGTTGCCCCATGTAAAGGAAGATTTCCCTATAATGTGTAACAACTGAATACAAAATGCTATCGTAGAAAGGCTTGGCTTCTATAATTCATGAAAAGCATAGACTCTCATCTCTCAAGACGTACAGGTGTTTAAAAGTAAAACAATGCTTTTGTGGAATATCAGATCTGAAGTTGACTGAACCTGTCGCCTGTGGAGAAGGAGGTACCATCCCAGGAGGCGCTGTGCCTCCCTTACCTCTGTCTGAAGTCTGTCAGAACACACCGTGGCCGCTTTGTAAACTGGCAAATGAGACACAGTGCGTCTCTGCACACGCGCCCACCCAGTTAACCCCTGTGGGACAGGGTGGAGGAGGCAGGGAGTAGGGGACAGCAGAGACAGCTGACTCTAGTAGTCAGGAGCCACAGTGCTGTTTTCCACCCGTGGAGGCAGATGACCCGGGTAACATAGCTGTTTCTCTTAGTAGAAAGCTTCTGTCTGCCGGGGGACCCAGACATGATGTCTTTGTCCTCTGCCCGCAACCAGGCAGTGCGCCTGGTTCACCGACAGGCTGCCCCACACGTGGGAGCAGGGTCTGCTGCCCACCATCGCTCCGTGGCAGTGGGCTTCGGCAGTGAGAGTGGCCGGTGGGAGCTGCCCGGCCCCTGAGGGTGGGAAGAGTTATAGAGGACAGTGTACAGTGATTGAGTGTAGAGATTTATTCCATCTTCCATTCCCTCCCTGCCCCCGGGGGGCAGGGGGCATGCACCACTCTGGGGCAGACAGAAATGAGGGCAGGTGGGGGGAGGTGGCCGGGCAGGATCAGTGAAGAGAAGATGAGAGCCATGGCTGTTATCCACGGAAAACCTTCTGCGCTGTCCACCCCCCCCCCAACCCTTGGGAAGCAAGGGCTGCCAGGTTGGACGCTCTGTTGGAAAGAAGGGCTAATGAGGTGTGAAAAGCAGGCAAATCAGACCCCCGGAGAACGCCTTTGGCGGGAACCAAAAAGTCACTCATTTTTAGTGGTCTCCTGGCCGCTCTTTGGGGCTGTTCTACAGCTATCAGGGAAATGGATTCATACATCGTGAGTCCCAGTTCTTGAAGTGCAAGCCCTGTATTTACATTCCAAGAGGAAGTCATTATCGTCTTAATAGATGCAATTTTCCCTTATTTTCAAACAAGGTGCTTAATTTTTAGTATTAAAATAGATGTTGGTTTTGATTCCTTATTGCATAGCAATGCAAGCCTAGAAAAAATGGAAAATGCAAATAAGAAACAAAATATTTAACAAAAATCTCTATTTACGCAATGCAAAAAATTACAGCTGACATTTGGAAATAGAGCGTTGCTTTTTGAAAACGTACGTGTAATATTTTTTCAAATATGATGAAATACTATATAACAGTTTGGGGGGTATTCCTTTTCATTTCATATATTGTGAATAGTTTTCTAGGTGGACAGTCTTCAAACCACATTTTGCTGGCTGAAGAGTTTTCCGCTGCGTAGTTACCCAGCAGTCTAGTCTCCATTTCCTCTTGCGCTAGTGTAGACTATTTTTAGGTCTTTGATATTACTACACGGAAATTGTTATAAATATCACATACCTGGTATTTCTAAACAAGTTCTCTTAATTATTCCTCTAGGACGAATTTTGGTATGTCGAATTTATGAGTCAAAAGTTAAAAGGAAGACATCCTTTGAAGACAGGGGGTGTTCACACCCAAATTGCCCAGTTCATGCTTCAACCTCCGCTAAACTATGGAGTCCGTCTTCTCTTAGAGGAATGTTATTTTAATGAATCTCAGTCTTTTAGTATGCACATTACTTTTTTTTGTTTTTGTCTTTCTTAAAGTAACCTAACCTTGACTCCACAGAAAAATGCCAGATGAAGCCTGTCTTTTGCAAAGTCAGACTCTCAACATTCAGTTGCACAGTCTGAGGCTGCCTGCCCCCCACCCCGGGGCTCCCCTGTCTCCCTGCCTCCTCTGCAAACATATAATCTTCCTTCAAAGTGGCCTCTACCCCTGGGACCACCCTCCTCCTGCACTCAGGGTCCACCCGAGTCTCCTAGTCGCATGCTCTGTGCCCTCCACTCTCTGAGAGCGGAGGGCTGAGGCACTGGAAGCTCAGCCTCCACCTGGTCTGGCTCCTCCAGGCTTTGTCCTCTCCTGGGTAAGGACAGGTCTTTCCTCCAGCCACTCAGGGAACGCACCTGTGTCCATGCACATGACTTCCAGAGACAAAGGCATGAACACTCATTGCAGTGCTGGCCTGAGAGGTCTTGAACTTGGGTACAGCTCATGGTGAAGGGAAATAAGGGAGTTGATTCTGGCAGTTTGATCTTGCTGTTCAGGCAGGACGAAAGCTGGACAGTTCAAGGTGGTAAACCAGTGGCCAGATCTTCCCGAGTCGGCTGCAGCACGGTGAGGAGACAGCAGGGCACCCAGGCAGTGAGTGAGCCTGTGACTCGTAATTTCCTTCGGGGGCTGAGACCACAGAGCTGGCCTTTCTGGGGGAACCGGGGGGATACTGCTTGTGCTTTACTCTAATTACTGGCATTCTACCTCCTTCTGTTCCGCCTCAGCCTCAGAATCACTCAGTTCCACCCTGACTCCCCTGTTTATTCTTCTCCCTGTCTCCATCCTCCTCCTCATCTCCTTTTTGCACCAGGGGGAAAAGCCTGGGGTACCGGGAGCATGGCATGGCTCACTTATCTCCATCTTATCCCTGCCCCTCTCCAAGATAGGGACCTGCAGGTGGGCCACCTCAGACCCTCATGCACCTCCCACCTTGTTGACCCCAGCCTGGTACCTGTATGCTTCAGAGGGAGGCACAGCTGGGGCCCACTGGCTCCAAAACCTATGCTTTTGGCCAAACTGGTCCTAGACAAGCGCTGCTGTCCTTGTCATTCTTATTTCCCGGGAGCGATGGTTCTCGATTCTGGTCACCGCACCCCCTGGACAGAGAGTTTATTGGAACCCAGAGTGCCGAGTCCAGTGCAGAGTTTCTGGCTCCATAGGTCCGGGATGGGGCTTGCAAATTAGAAAATTTGCATTTGTAATGAGTTCCTAGGGCATACTGATTCTGCTGGTTCATCACCCCCCCACGGGACCCCTCCCTTAGAGATGAAAGTCCAGAGGCTTTGATTCCACATGTTTCAAATGCTCGTTTCCAATTGTTTTTGAAACCAGGGCGATCCTCAGGCACCAGTCTCCTCTGTCAGGAACGTCATTGGCACCACAGTCCCATTACCCGACACCGCTGCCCACATGTCAAATCAATGCAGCTCATTAACTTTACCGCTAAATAATTAAATGGACTGACTGGATTAACCTAATACTCAGTTCAGTCAATTGCGAGTAGCCCTGTGGTTGGGTCCCTCCCTTCTCTGGTTCTGGAGGAGGAACCGTGACTCCAGCTCGAACTGGAAAAGGCGCAGACTCTGGTTCTGCCCCCTGGCGTGAGAAACGCCTGGACATTCCGAGCCAAGTCCCTGTGCCCGCTGTTTCCAGTGGCCAAAACTCAAACGTTGGAGTTTGGGGTGAGGAGAGGTCGACTGAACTGAGAAGAGGGAAGACCAACGCTGCCTCACATCCATCTCGCTCGCTGGGGTCTGGAGGACCCAGGATGAGGCCGTGCTGGCGGGCGAGTTTTAACTGGAGGCCATGGAGCTCAGCCATGAATGGTAACAGGGCTTCAGCACCAAATCCTCCTGGTCAACGAACAGATCCCTGTCTTCTGAAGGGTTCAGTGTTCAAGTCCCTGCGCTTCCTGTGTTTTGGTGTCCTGCGGGGAAGAAAGGGCGGGACCTCCGTTCAGGTGCGGCTGCGGGTCACGGTTCTGTCCCCTGCACTGTGTTTGGCCACATGGCTTGGGGTTGCATCCGGTGGTCTCTGAGAAGCAGCTCAACGTCTTGTCAGGACAGAACTGGTCCGAGCTGGTTCTCTGGCTGTACAAAGAGCCTGCAGGTCGGTTCTCAGCTGGCAGCTTGGCTGATCACCCCATGGCCTCTTGCGCTTCCCTTCACCGCCGGCCCCTCTCTTCGGCTGTGCTGAGGATCTTGTCCTGGCCTCGCTGCTCGTCCGCAGAGGCCACTTCCAGGTAGTCACCCTGCGGGGCTTCACGGAGCGGCTGGACGTGGGGCGAACACGCACCGCGTCCTCCAGCACCGCCCCTTCCTGGCCTCCTGGTCGCTTTCTGCAGTCACAGGCCAGACCTCCTGCCGCTGCCCATCCCTCGGGCCCTGGAGCGTTCTGTCCACAGTTGTTCTGTCTGTCCTCGGCGCTGCGTCCGGAATCCGTCCTTCAGGTCTGTTTTCAGGTTATTAATTCAGGGTCCTGCCTGCCATTCCTAATCTGTTTTTTTAATATCCTGAAATGTACAGTGTGTTTTTAATAACTCATTTTTTATTGTGTTTTTATCACCATTTACCCCCCTATACAATCTGTCTTCTACCTCCACCCACCCACTTCCCGCTGCAATCACCACACCATGAGCTCCTTCTCATTTTTCCTTCCTTTTTCGCTCCATCCCTCCACCTCCCCAACCTCCCCCCTCACCGCCCTGCCGCCCTCTGCAGAGCCGTCAGCCTGCTCTCTATCGATGGGTCTGCCTCTGTTTGTCCTTCTCTGCCTAGCTTATTGTGCCAGCTCTAGAACCTCCACAGGGCGAGTTGAACAACCTGTTTGAAATGCTTTCCTTCTGCCCTCACACCCCCCCCCCCCCGGTTCCTTTACTCACAGGCACACGGGGGACACACCTCTGCTGTGTCTTGTTTCTGATGGGCCAACGCCTGACCTCCATGGGCCCTTGTCTGGTAACCTGCCACCTGGCCCATGCGTGACCGTGTTCTTGCTTGACCAGCAGGTTGCGTCTTTCTTGGTGGCCTCTCACTCCCGGACCTTGGCCTCTCGGGACCCTCCCAGGCCCGCAGGTCGCCATGCCCCTGCACAGGGCTCCACTGCACCCAGGCCCCCATGGCCATCGCTTAGACACAGCCCAGGAACTGTGGCCTCAGGGCCAGGGGGGTCCCATAAGTTAGGCTGCAAACCCGTGAAGTTGCTGACTTAGGGAGATGTGTTCTCGACAATGCCTTCTTCTTCTCCCATGCAGAGCCAGGGTTGGAAAGGACAAGATTTGTCTTGTCCTTTTTTTCAGTCCTTTTTCATGGTGGGTTGATTCCTTGTCAACTATTGCACAGTGTAAGTGGCTCTGTGGGACCTCCTCATGACATAATCTCATATAAAATACACTTAAATGTAAAATCTGTTTTATTATACATTCTGCATATGATATGTGTAATATGCTGTATATATGTATCTACATGGCATGTATGGACTATAGATACACTATGTGTGCGCTGCACATATAATACATATGTACTGTATGCATCTATACTCATTCAGGCCTCCTGTTTCAGGGGGTCACAGGCTTCGTCCACTGTTCCCGTGTCCTCAGCCCAACTTTCGGCATGGATGCTCAAGGTGACCGGCTGTGTGGGTTCCGATCGCACCTACCTCTCTGGGTTTCCGTTCTCACCTCACTTTTGTCTGGAATTCACTTAGTGTTTGTGTTTCTTTCCCACTCGGGGTGAACCAGGTCACCTGTGGTGCCTCTGTCCCAACTCCCACCTGACCAAGGCTGACTCTGCCCAGAGCAGGGTGCCGACGATGGGTGTGCAGGGCAGCACTGGCCAGGGAGAGCTGGTGGGACCTGACCTCAGAGTCTCAGGGTAGCCCACAGCCGCTCCCAGGCCCTGGCTCTGCTGACCTAGTCGCAGGTGGACTTGGGCTCCTGCGGGGGGGTAGGAGCCCCAATGTTCTCTCAGAAACCTGGTTACAGACAGCTGAGTGGGACCAAAAGGCATTTTACAATAGACGGACAAATCACGATTTCAAAGACATTCTCCCTGGTCTAGGCTCCTTTTATTTGTATGGAGAAGTGGCCTCCCCTAAGTGACCTAGTCCTGCGTCAAGTCCTGGCAGGTGAGAGCAAAGCCGCGAGAGCCGCTGGATGGCGGAGCAGCCAGTCCGAGGGTGCTTCTCCAGCCGCCCAATCCGACCACCCCGCTGCAGCTGTGGCAGGAGGGAGTGACGGAAATGCCCGGCTGGGACGCTGGCTTCTATTGTTAGCAGCCATTGTCCCCCCATCTGTGGAAGAGGGCGTCGATTGTAACGCTCATGCCGCGGGGTCTGCATGGGGATTCATGAGTCACCCGGAGGACGCCAAATGGAAGTCTGAAAGAGGCAATTTACTCCAGTGAAGCGATCATCCACCTCGTGTTCAACGTGTGTTTTCCGAGAGTCGGCCAGTCTGCGTGGCTTCTGCCGTGAAGAGACCCAGACTCCCCTTGGGGGTCCTCGGGACTCAAGCGGCTGGATCAGCGCCGGCTCTGAAGGCCACTGTTCATGCACGGAAACCTGCAGGGACATGAACGTAAAACAGGGAATTTAAGAAGATGGCCTACGTTTGGAGAAGCTTATTTTACATATAATTGCCCTGATTCTCTTACTGCACAGATACAGGCAAATCTAGCCAAACATAATTAACGTTGAGCATTGAATACTGACAGCATTTACAACTTAAAAAAATTATCAACCTAAGACTTCTGCGGGCTGAGCCCCTCCCCCGTTTGCCTCCCCTGCCCCCCAGACCAACCACGTCTTCCTTCAGAGGGCGATACATCCCCAGCTCTGGTCATGGCCACCTTCTCCTTCTACCAATCACAAGGATTTTTTGGGTCTGTTGCCTTTCTAGTCTAGAGAGAAACATTCTTTCTAGACCCAGAGTGCACATGTTTCTTTTGCTCCTGAAAATCCTATAGGGTCTTACCACTTTCCACAAGCATCTCCGAAGGGAAGTGCCCGTATCTCCTCTGTAATTACTGCTTACCCGGCCTGGGCCCCTGCCACTGCAACCAAGTCCCCAGGACTCAGAGTTTCAAGAGCAGCTTAGGGGGGGGCGGTGCGGTGCAAGAAAGCCAACCACGGAGTATGTCCTTCCTGTGAGATACTTTTATACGTGACTGTGGGAAGAAAAGCAAATGTTTTTCATGACAATTTTTAAAAAAATTTAAGGGTAATTGAATGTTCTCAGATATATATATATAAATACTTTTACATCTTAAGTTTGGAAAGTATGTACTTTTATACTTTTTAAATTAGGAACTATCAGTATGCCTTTTCTAAACTAGAATGGCTTTTAGTGGTGAAAAATGAAATTGGATTTCTGTGTGACCATATAAGGCACAGTTCTCTGCTGTATTTTGACTCCATCTAATCTGCGTCTGCCTTCTTCGCAAACTGGCTTGTATTCACACGTCAGATTTTACTTGTATCCCACGGGGGAGAAGCACCCACCCACTGTCCAGCCTCGCCTCGTTCCCAGACCACTCCCTCTGAAGGAAAATGAGCCTTTCCTTGTGGCACCCGTACTTTTTAGTTTATTGATTTTAGAGAGACAGAAAGGGAGCCTGGGAGGGAAGGAGAGAGAGAGGAGAAACATTAGTCGTTTATCCCACCTCTGTCTCCATTCATTGGTTGATTCCTGTACATGCCCAGACCAGGGACTGAGCCCACAACCCTGATGTACGGGGAGGACACTGTAATCCCCTGAGGCACCCAGCCAGAGCCGAGGGCCCCTCTCACTCAGTGCAGCTCTGAGTCTCTGTCTCCCCTCCGGGCAGGCGTCCAGGGCTGCAGGTCATTACTGTAGGTGGTGGTTTCCACCAACGCTGTGACTTAGACAGTTTTTAACTGGGTTTTGAGTTTCATGAGCAAGGAGTGTTCACCGCATGCTACTCTCCAGGATTTGTGAGCCTGCACTTTCTGCAGTGATGGACAATAAGAGGGAAAATGGGAAAAAGAGATGTCATCGACCACTAAGTAGATGAGTAGAGGGCGCAGAGTTTAAACGGAAAGCACCAGATGACTAGGCGTGCTCGCTCAGGGACGGTGGCTCTCAGCTTTGAACGCATCCACTCTTGAGAGTGTGTGTGTGAGCCTGAGCTTTTCACCATGGCGTGTGTGCTTCTGAAACGATCATTCTCATTCTTGAAGCCCTCGCGTCCTTTTGCCACGGTCCTTCTCTGAGAGCTTTCTTCTGCAGGCAGGGTGGCTAACGGCTACATGGGCTCCAAAGCAGTGATGTCACATGCAGTGACATCACACAACCCCCATCTGGGCCCCTGGGAAGGGGCAGCGAGGGGGGATGGGCAGGAATCAGACAGAACAAGAGGCCAAGGCAGGATCCTGACACTGGTGGTGCTGTGTTCTTAACAGAAGTCATTGCCAGGTTTCAATGTCATTGAAATGAATAGTGAGAGATACAGTCATTTCAACAAGCTGTTTGCAAAAGGAATTCCAGTAGATTCAAAATCGACATTTTCATCCTTGTGCCGAATGCCCTCCACCACCCATCATGAACTAAGAGTGTATCATTGCGGTTTAACTGAGATATATCTAGAAGCTTTTGGCACTTCTTTCATTAAAAAATCATGTCTTATTAAGATGCAAGTAGCCCTGGCTGATATGGCTCAGCGGACTGAGTGCCAGACTGAGAACCAAAGGGCCATCGGTTAGATTCCCAGTCAGGGCACATGCCTGGGTTGCGGGCCAGGTCCCCAGTAGGGGACGCCTGAGAGGCAACCACACGTGGATGTTTTTCTCTCTCTTTCTTCCTCCCTTCCCCTCTCTCTAAAATAAATAAACAAACAAACAAATAAATAAATAAATAATATTTTTAAAAAGATGAAACTACCCCTGGAATAGTCTAGTTTTGGTTAAATGACTCGGTGTGAGGGTACAGGGAGAGAAGGGACATCACAGGTCCAAACTCCCCATGCTCGACACTTTGAAAGACCAAAACTTAAAAGGACGGTTTGGAGTAAGGGAAGATTTATTCATCAAGAGGGTGTCAAGCATGTCCACCGAGAAGGTGGGTCCCCTACTGGTTCCTCAAACCCATCCTAAGAAACTGCGTCGGAGTTCAGACATCTTTTACATTCTTAAGAGGAAATGGGAGAGGTTGGTTTTATAGAACTCAAGCCCCAAACACAATTCTTGTAAGGAATGATTAGCATGTGCATTCACAAAAATGAAGCACACCCAGTTAGCCTGAAGGCCAAGGGGGCTGGGCAGGCGGGAACAGGATGGAGTCAGAGAGGCCAAGCATCGCACTGTTTCAGGGGTTAGGGACAGAGGGGTCCTCACCAAGGACAGGACCGGGTGCCCCAGCCAGCACGGTTGACCTGAGTCTTCCTGTCTCCATAATAAAATGGCTATTCCACCACAAACTTAAAAGCCAGTGCTAGAAATCCTACTCTTTTCCAACCATTGCCTAAGTATTTTTGATCTTGCAATATCTTTTTGTTTTTTTTTTTATTAGTTTTTACTGAAGACTTTAAACGCTTGCTCAATTCCCTCCTGATTATAACAAAAACAACAATGCCGAACTGCATAGGAGATAACAATTTTCCCAAGGTTATAGATTCCGCGTCTTTACTGGGCTGCCTGCTGGAAGGGCGGGGAGAGCCCTGCCTTCGGGACATGTCCTACTGACCCCGGGGATAAAGCTGGGCTGTCTTTGGAGCCGGGCAAATTCAAGCTTTAAAGACGGTTTAAGTATTTCGGGTCATTTGTTTACTTATTAGTGGCTAAGGCAGAAAAGTCCCAGTTCACTTCAAAATAAATCCTTTGAGATAGGTGCTTTATTTACTCAAGAGCTGTACTCGGAACATTCTCCTTGAGCAATTAAATGTGCTGCCTGCACTGGAGGACTCCTGTCTCTCATTATGCAACCTGGATCCGACTCGCTAAAATCGCCAGTGGTCTCCAGCGTCGCCAAACCAAGGGCTACATTTTAATCTATTTACTCGGCTTCTTAGCACCTTTTCAAGCTGCTCACGACTTTTTACATCTTGAAAAATTCTCTTATCTCGGCCGCCTGGCACGGCACACTGCCTCCCTGCCTGCTTCTTCCCACTGGCTTTGGGCTTTACCCGCCTATCCTTGACCTCAAAATGTTCTAGCTGCTCCAGACGCAGTGGTGGGTTGGCTGCCACTGTTTCTCACACCAGCCACCAGCTAATCTATATTGTTCTCCTACTGTGTGCCGGCCCCGGTGTAGAACAGTGAACAACACAGAAAAATCTGTTGACCAAGGGGCTTACCTTGTGTGGGAAGAGTCCCAGATAAATAACTAATGTAACTTCTGATGGTGTTAAGTACCATGAAGGAAATAACACAGAGCTCGGTGCTAGACCAGGGCGAGGAGAGGCCGTTCTCTTACTCGGGGTGTCCGGGAGGGCTGCTCCGGGAGGTGACATTGGTCTCCGTGTGCTGAGACAAGGGCAGTGATGGGAAGATGTGGCGGAAGGGCATTTCAGGCACAAGGACGGCACAAGCTTAGAAGTGTACTCGGGTGGTTCAAGGACGGGACAGTGACTCTCATTCGAGAGCACATCGATGTCCCATGACTTTAAGTTCCACCTGTGTGAAAGCAAGCCCCATGCTTCTGTGCTGGGTCAGGTCTCCTGGTCCAGACTCGGGCATCCCCAGAGCAGTGGGCGTGTCGCCCCAGCTACCTACACGCACCTGCCGTGCAGCAGGTCAAAGGCAGGTGCCTGCCTTCCGGTCTCACCTGCTCTCCTCTCGTATCCCCACCAGGGACTGAGAGCACCTTGTGTCACCTGACTCCAACAGATGTGCCCCGTTCCTCAGCTGTTCCTTAGGACCAAACCGGTCATAAAAGTCTTCCCACTCTCTCCCCCATGCAATGTGGACTGTCCATTGCTCTCTGTCGCCTGGCCTCCAAGCCACTACCCCACATCTGGACTCTGAACATTCCTGCCGCCTCTGTCCGCCCTTGTCCAACTGCCCAGTAGGCAGACATAGGTTTGACGTAAACTGGGCCTTCTCCTTGGAGCATCTCCAGAGGTTTCCCGCTTGGTTTTTACCTCCTCTTCACCTGCAGTGAGGTGGGCACCCCGGTCCCCCTTGCTGGCGATTGTTGGAATGCTCCGATCTCTCTCCTTCCCGAGGAGCCTGACTCTGCTCTTTACCAAGACAGTCGCTCTGCTCGCTGTGCCCTTCGGTTCACGTGCCCTTTAGGTTCCCGCTGACGTGGCATTTCCCCTTAGCGCCCCACCTGGCCCCCCATGCTGACCTTGATGCTCTCCCCACCCTCCATTTCACTCTCTGACAATGTTCTGTCCTTTGCTCCTGTCACCTGTTCCAGTTGGGACCGGATGTGGCATTTGGGTGGTCATTGGGGAGGTCTTCTTGTTAACACCCCCCTCCAAGAGCTAACCCCAAGCCTCCTGTCCTGGGCATCGGCCCTTGTCGAGCAGAAAGGCTGCTGAGGGCCTGATGGAAGTGGCCCCCATTACGGGGCCATTTCTATTTTCAGCTGTTACTCCCATGGTGACTCTGACTGTTCTAACCCATCAGGAAAACAACTTGGGATGTTGGGATGTTGGGACTGTTTGCTTCTTACACATAAGAATGCACAGTCCATTGAAGAAGTATGTTAACTCCTCTCGCCAGCTTTGAACTACCACACAGTAACGCTTTAGGAGACCAGCTGCAAACCCTGTGGAAACAAAATCTCCGGCCCACCTACTTCTGAAGGGAAAGGCATGCTCACCTGCGGTTTATCTGCATCACGATGCACTAAGCCCTGTGGTCTGGGGCGGCCATTCTAACCTTCCACCTCCCAGCCTCTGTGCACGCGGTGCGAGCACGCTTCCATTTCTTCCTTCGTGAACAGCGTGCACCGCTATCAGCATCGCACCACCCCACCTGCCCTCTGCCTGTGCCTGGCGTGGGGTGTCTTGCAGCTCCCAACTTCTGCTAAAGTAAACCCGTGTGTTCTACCTCCCCACGTGAAACCTCCCCAAGGATGGGAATCACGGACGCAGACTCGCAGAACGCTGGAGCTGAAAGAGAGCATAGCTGAAATCATTCGGCTCAAGGTGTTTCCAGGAGACAGAGGAGAGGAACAAATACTTGCAGTGACATTCTCTTTTTTGAGCAAGGCTGGCGTACGGCGTGCACCGTCACCACACCTCCTCGGTGACGGAGCGCACATCCTGTGTGCAAGGTGGCCCTGCCACGTGAGCAGCAGGAGCTCAGGGAGGGGAGCCACAGGCGGCCCAGGGCCCCGCAGCCCCGCACCCGCCTGCCCACCTCCAGCTCCCCACCCACCATGCCTTGAAGGATGCTCCTCCTTTCTGAACTTCAGTCCCCGGAACTGAAGCAAACGGAGCTTCGGCTGTATTATGTGATTTGTTTTCACTGCTAAATTTCTGTGATTTTTCTGACACATGCCTTCTATTTAAGCTGACGTGTATATCCTCTAATAATACCTGATTTTCCTCTTTATCTTGGCATTCCTTGTTTCTTTTCCTTCGTTGTCAAAATGTGTTCCACCCTTTCAGGGTGAAAGGCGTCACCCCGGGAGCCGAAACGCTATCATTTCTCCACAGCTCAGTTTTGTAAGGAAACTGGGAAATGTAGGCTGAATGTACCCGCATGGCAGGTACTGTTAAAACAGCAAAAAATAGATGCATAATTTAAAATTCAAGTGAAATATTTCAAAATTATACCTTTGACTGCACAGGCCGTATCTCAAGTTTCCCACTGTGACCGCGCATAGCGACACTCACATGCGTGCAGTGAAGGGGACACGCCTGAGTGGCAGGCGGGCATTCACAGGGAGGATCAACCAGAAAGAAGCGAGACACACGTCTCATTCAGAGCCCTGTCCCGAAAGCGACTGCACCATCGTCCTGTGCCTCGGACCCGACTGGGGGTCGCAGGGTTCAAGTACAAGCAAGCCCTTCCCCTGGATGAGCAGGAGCACATGTGCTGCATAACCCTGTGTCCACTCTGACCTCGGCTGCTCAGGCTTCACCCCAACTCCTCCCACAGGTGGGGTCCTTCGCTCCCCCAAGACTTTCAAGCAGTTCAAGCAAAGGTTAGACCTCTGCCCTTGCCTCTCCGCATCTGCCCCTCATCCTCTTCTGTCTCCTCTCTCCCTTGTGCATATTCCTCTCTTCCTTCTTTCCTTCTTTCTTTATTCTATTTCTTTAAAGATCATTTTTTAGAGTGGTGTGCAAGGACACTGAGAGGAAGGCGCAGGGTCCCGTGTACTCCTTGTGCTCACATGAGCACAGCCCCCTCGTTACCGAACCCCCCCACCAGGTGGGATGTGTGTCCCTAGGAGGGGCCTACACTGACAAGTCAATGGCACCCCCCCGCCGAGTCCTCAGTTCCCATCGGGGTCACTCTGAGTGCTGTGCATTCTCCAGGTTCAGACAAATGGACAGCGACCTGCGTCCACCCTCACGGCCTCCCGCAGAGCAAGCTCACTGCCCTGCGACCCGCTGCCCTGCCCTCCCTTCCCCCAGCCCAGCAAGCAGTTGCAGTCATTTTTGTTCGCTATTTTTAAAGAAATCCCAAGTGGTTAACAATCAACATTTTTACGCACAAAACATGGCATTGTCTCCTTTTTTCTATCTCCAAAATGTTGCCTTTTCCAGAAGGTTTAAACATTCTCTTATTAATCAAATACCAATACATGCTGTATAATATATTATAAAAATATATATGATACACAAATCATTTATATAAAATAATATGCATTTATTAATATTGAAATGATTTCATATAGCAAATGTATAGTTATTAATAAATATTCAGTTGAATATTTATATTTATTTAATGTAAATTTTAATAGTAATTTAATAATGTATGAATACACATGTAACATACATAAGTGACAAATATATAAAGTGTATTCTACATGTTGATATCACTTAAATTTACTATATTAGAATGTACCTAAATATAAAATTCTGAAATCACTTATAAACTCTTATGAGAAAGAAACTTTCTTTCTTTTTTTTTTTTTGAAGATTTTATTTCCTTATCTTTTTAGAGGGGAAGGGAAGGAGAGAGGGAGAGAGGGAGAGGGGGAGAAATATCAATGTGTGGGT
The DNA here is from genome assembly GCA_039655065.1 of Glossophaga mutica. NCBI lineage: Eukaryota > Metazoa > Chordata > Mammalia > Chiroptera > Phyllostomidae > Glossophaga > Glossophaga mutica. Next base: position 35,926,521 of record CM077310.1, on the reverse strand, counting down.
GCCTCTTGTGTGTCCCCTGCTGGGAACTGGCCTGCAACCCAGGCATGTGCCCTGACTGGGAATCGAATGGCAATCCTTTGGTTCGCAGGCCTGCGCTAAATCCCTGAGCCACACCAGCCAGGGTGAGAAAGGAACTTTCTGTAGGTATTTGTTACTCAATTAATTTTTCCTATTTTTTAAATCTAAGAATTGACAAATAAGATTTTACAATTTAAATGTGAGTATATTATCTTTAAAAATATTTAAATCTGTGATATTTAAAAATAAATATAAAACATTTGTGTGTGTGTGTGTGTGTGTGTGTGTGTTTCTGAAATTGGTTACATTGGACATTGCCTGTGAGATTCTTCCATTCCTTTAAATCATGTGTGAAGGCTATTGGCCAGATATTTTCCACCTATGGGAAGTTATAGAAATCGGCCTGGTCCAATGCCGGCTGGACTGATAGAGACCATGTAAAATTAGGTGTCTGATGAGTTATCTCTGAGTCGACCCTCAAAATTACTCATGAGTCCAAGGTGCAGAGCCCTTAAATTTGCAGAAACAGAACCCAGCGTGAGTGCCAGGCTGTGAGACATCTGGGCAGCCTCCTCCCCAGGTGATGGCCAGCCGCACTGCCTCTGGGCGTCCAGGGGACCCAGGGGACAGCATAGATGCATCTCTCTCAGCCAGCACGCACCCGGGGCATAATCAGAGGGGGCTGTGGACCCGGACACCCAGCAGGAGGCCAGAGCTCTGGGTTCTGGTAAAAACTGGAGTGCTGTTTTTTATGTAGAGGTCATTATGCTGGTTTTGGAGCAGCATGTTCTTATTTTTCATTTTATGTGAATAGCACACATATCCGTGTAATTCGAAGGCATACAAAGAAAATGCTCCCTCTTTGAGCATTTGCCGCCATGGTGATTGAGCTTTGGAAGGATAATTACTAATATGATTGCCTCAAAAGAAACCTACTTGTTTTTTTCTCTGGTAGAAAAACAATTCAGAAGAGGGATGTGAAAGGGAAGAAAAGGCTGAACAGTGAGAGCATTCGGGGTATTTAAGTTTACCTGGACCATAACTGCCCGCAGGTAGTAGTGAGAATAATGTCAGCGTGGGGGCGGGCAGGAAAACAAAGTTTCCTCCCACCTTCCAAGTCCTTCTGGCTGGACTAGTAATCAAATCAACACGAGTCCGAGTAACAGGAGGAAGTGTTGTGAACACCGGGGTTTCCTAAGCACAAGAGCCCCAAGGACACCCTGGGCAGTGAAGGCCCCTGTGATGACTGGTGCTGAGGAGAAGGGGGCTGGACTTTGGGAGGTCAAAGGACAGGAGGGCCATTCACAGGGAGATGGATGGAGAAGCCAGCATTTGGTCAGTTAGCATCAGCTGAGCCACCGTTAACCTCGGGACCCATGGGCCTTGCTGGGGTCCTCCTTGTCTGTCACACCTGGTTCATGTTAAATGACAGTTATCTGTGGTGACAGTCCCCTTCCTGGAACAGGCCCCCTGCCTAAATTCTTCAGAAGCTAAAATCTATTTCAAAAACTAAATTCCTGTGCATTAGGAGAGATTGGATGTAACACTAGCGGCAGTGGAATTAGAAAGAGAAGAACATGGGTACAATGCAGAGATCACAATGAGGACCGTGGGCCTTCGATTTCTACGGTTTTAGAAGTCAGCAAATTAAAGTACATCGGGAGCAAAGACAGCCAGGTCAGCTGTGCCCAGTGCACTCAGTCACTTGGGAACCCCACCCACGTGCCTCCAGGAGAGGGCTGCATGGTCTGAAAGCCGGCCGCTTGTTTCATTGGAACCTGTTAATCTGAGATCCAAAACATCTCAGATCAATGCAATGTGCGTCTGACTACTTGTTTCTGTGTATATGGTTTAGGACCCTTGTGTCACCTAGTTAATAAGAATGTATTGCTCAAATGTCCAAAACTCATGTTTTGCCTATTTCTGTACATTTGTAAATATTTGCACACCGTTCCGGGATCAAACCCAACTACTGCTCAAGGCTGTGCAAATACTCTGCAGAAACAGAAAAGTAGCAAAAATTCTGTTATGCATGTGGAAATTTCCCAGGTGATATTCTAAATCAAAATAATCCCATGACAGCTAAAAACAAACAAACAAAAAAAAAAGGTGTTACTACAAAAGCAAAATGTTGTTGAAATCAGTTTTTCATTGCGGTATCTAAGTTTGAGGAAGGAGGAGACTGGATATGAGTCGGCCCTGCTGAAATAAAATCTCTTTGCAAATCTAAAAGAGGAAATGCGGTGAAAACTACACTGCTTTTTATTTCAGTAAAGAAATACAAGTCTGGCCCTGGCTGGTGTGGTTCAGTGGAATGAGCCGCTGCCCTGTGAACCAAAGGGTTGCCAGTTCGAGCCCCAGTCAGGGCAGATGCCTGGGTTGCGGGTCAGGTCCCCAGTAGGGGGCGCACGTGAAGCAACCACACATTGTTGTTTCTCTCCCTCTTTTCCTCCCTCCCTTCCCCCCTCTAAAAATAAATAAATAAAATCTTTAAAAGAAACAACAACAACAAAAAAAGAAATACAAGTCTGTTAAATACAGAAGGAGCAAATATCAGACTTCTTTCAAACTGACTACAGCAGGACGCCCTGCAGCTTACAGCTTCCCCAGCCCACACGCCCAGCGGGGCATCTGTCCCCTAAGGTCAGTAAGTGATGCTGCTGCTACTGAGCGGTTTCAACTGGAAAGCTTCTGCGTGCCACCCTTCCTCACTGCCGAGCAGCGGAACACTCGCCACCGCTCTGAAGGTTCAAGGTGACCGGAAGCACTCCCAAAACTGATCCAGCCACAACACGTCTTCAGGTCTCCAAAACATTAACTAGGAATGATGAAAATATGCTAGAATAAGTCACAGGAGCAGCGTCATTAAAAAGCGTGTTTATTTAAATGGGGCTTATGTTGGATTCTTTATTCCAAAGGTATAAACAAAATTTTAACTCAAGAAAATGGCATCCTACCCAAAGATTTAACAGTTAAGCCAATGAGGCGCTCCAGTGCTTGGTGGTGTCCGGTGGCGGTGTGTGGGCATGGGCAGTCTGTCCATCTGATCTGTTCAAGCAGGACTGGCCCCAATGGGATTTGGACTGAAGCCTCCTGGTTGGAACCTACGGCTCTCCCACATGTATGTCTGGGAAGACAGAAAAGCACACTTTTCCCCTTCACTTTTGATGCTTAATGTGGTTTTTATTATAAAATAAGTTTCATTATTAAGAAATGAAGATATATATATATATACATATATATATATACACATATACATATATATATATTTTTTTTAAAAGCCCCACTTTAATTTACAAAGTGCTTTAACACATAATGTCTCCCTGGTCAGGACACATGGCATTCATAAATAAGTGTAACCTCTCTCTCTCTCTCAAATCAATAAATCAATTAATTGTTCCTTGTACTTCATTTTTAACTATTTCTGATTATTATACTGATGTAGACCTTGTCTCCACTCATTTGTTTTTCTGTAATTTCCTTTGTCAAGAGAAGTAGAGTTGGCCTTGGAACAGTGCAGGGGGCAAGGGGCACAGACCCCAAACAGCTGAAATCCTGTGCGGACTTTGACCCCCACAACCATAACGGCTAACCGCCTACTGCTGCCCGGAAGCCTTACCGATAACTTAGTCCATCAACACGTATTTTGTGTGTTGGCGGTATGCTCGCCGTATTATTACAGTGCAGGAAGCTAGAGAACGAACATGCAGGAAGTCATAAAGAGAAAATGCGGGTACAGACACCGCAGCGGCCAGCACCGTCCTTCGTTCTGGTCGCATCCTCCGCCGTCGCTCGAGTCCAGCCGCAGAGCTCCCTCCAAATAAATTCATGCTGGGTATTCGCCGCCACCCATAAGACGTGTCCTCAGAGGACGGTGAAATTTGACGGGAGAAGCACGCCCCTCCCTGCCCTACACACCTACTATGCATCCTGAGAGCATCTAATGAGATACTGGGAGCCAACATGCTTCGAAAAAGCCATTTAAGCGCATATACGAAATATAGCGTGTCCACTTTCAACCCTACTTCAGAGCCCTCTACGGCTGGCTTGCATCAGTCCGGCCCCTGGCGTGACTTCAGGTCCCGGGCTGGCGTCAGTCGGTGCCAGCGGGCGGCTCCGCCCACGGAGCTGTTCCAGCGCTGAGTTTGGGTTCCAGGGGTTTAACTACGGTTTAATATATTTATTAACATCGATGGTATGTGTCTTCTGAGATTCGAAAGGATCTCATTCAACAAAGTTAGCGTTAAAGTGATATTAAAATCCGTAATTTCTGTCCTGCGCCGTGTTTCTCTGGGGCTCTGGAGACCCTGCTCGGGGCAGGTTGATCTCCCCAAGTCCCCCCAGCCCAGCAGCTCCCAGGGAAGTCAGCCGCCCACGATGCGGATGGAATGGGGGGTGGGGGCTCTGGGGCTCACTGGTTACTTGCATGTGTTTGTCACTGCATCTGGCCCGTCATCATCCCATTGACAGGCCCATCTCTGTTTCAGAAGATCAGCCACATTAAAAACGACTTTACTGAATGTATTGGGGTGACATTGGCTAATACAATTATGTAGGTTTGGGGTGTACAATCTGCACACATCATCTGCACATGGTGTTGTGGTCACCACCCCAAGTCTAGTCTCCCTCCGTCACCCTAGGCCCACCCGGGGCCCTGTCTACCTCCCGCCCCCTCCCCCTCTGGCGGTGGCCACACTAGTGTCTGCGTCCGTGAGTATTGTTTGCGCTCAGACCATCTCCACTTTCCTCTCCTCTCCCGCCCTCTGCGAGCCGCTCAGCCTTGCCTGATTCGTTCCGTGCTCTCGCGGAACTCCAGCAAGCACCCGCTCCTTAATAAATAAGCCACTTTGACATTGTCTTTCAGAGATCCCGAGTATTTTCATCTGACTGGGATGGATACCTCCAATTTCTCTCATTTCTTTTGACTACTGTTCCTTGGTGGAAAAATAGAAAAGGGGGCATTGGAGGCCAACGTGTGTAAGCCTTTACGGCGTGTTTCAGATGAGTCTGCAACTGCAGACAGCTCAGTAGGAAGCGTGCTGTCGCAGGCCACTGCGTATACGCGCTGGGCGGGCCAGTCCCCGAAAAAGCGCTGTCTTCGTTCACACAGCGATAACCACCTTGCTGGCGGAACACAGGAAACTTCTGACCAATGACAGAAAGGAAAACAGTGTGGAAGTGACACCAGCATCAGGGGTGAAGTGATTAAAACTAGAATCTATGTAGATGAATTTGAGTAGATCACATTGTTACAGAACAGGGACAAGTGGGTACGACAATATACTATTACCAAAAATACCCCCCACCAGGTTGGTTATGTCTGCCGCCAGAGGAAAGATGTCTCTCAATGCCAGAGATTTGTGAAAAGGAAAGGAAATGTTTATTTAAAACTATATAGACTTAAAATAGTGACCTCATGTCTTCATTTAAGATATCAGAGTCCTTTAGGATACCCATGGATGCATACAGTCCTTCCTTCTTCCCCTGCCCTAAACTGGGGTACCGTATCTAAGGAAAAAAGTAGAAGTCTGTGATTCAGGCTCCCAGCAGCTGCATGATCCTCTCTTCACCAAGGCTGTGGGGAGGTCTCCACTCTGCCAAAACAGTGTGGCTTTCCCCAGTAAAGCTGTGAGGGGGTCTCCACTCTGCCAAAGCCACATGGTTTTCCCTGGCAAAGCTTTGAGGGGATCTCGGTTTAAATCCCCGTACCAGTCTTCCTCTGCAGCCCCATTTCCAGCTCCTCTTACAGTTGGCTACACTTGCCAGCACTCCCGAATCCTTCCAGTTTCACTGGGCTGCCATAGTGGGTCTGGGCAGGCGTGGCCCCATGGTGTGGCACCAACCATCTCCAAGCTCTCATGCAGGCACCCTATTTGGGGCCTCCCTCTTGGCTGCACCCTGTTTCAATCCCTGCTTTCAGATTTATGACCCCTTTATAATCATATAAAGAACAATGGATGAAGGTCTCATCTTCTCGTAACTACTTCCTGCTGGACATGGAAGTCGTCGTACCTACCCTTGGGTTGGGGTCCCCTGAAAGGGGGGTGTTGCAGCACGGAGGGAGTCCTTCCTATAAGGGGAAGGGTCTTACAGGATCCTGGTTGGTTGACTCTCACCAGGAAGTCGCAGGCTTGGTGTCCAAAGGCTGGCATTACTGGACAGTTGGCATCCTGGTCATATCCTGGAGGTGACAGATTTGGAAAGAGCTGGAAGCACAGTGAAGTCATAACCACTAAATGACAAAGGCAGGAACCTAGGTAAAGAATGCCTTATCTGGAGGAAAGTGTACAAGGCACGCTGCACCTATCCAAACCCCTTGTGGCCCACTGTACCTCACTATACCGGGCTGAGGGGAATACATTAGGATTTCCCGCCTTTCGGATATCTGGGCCCTTTCTGCCCAAGCCATCCAGACAGAAAAGGGAAAATCAGTTCTAAAGTGAAGCCCACAGACGGCCCCAACCCTTCACCAACCCAACCACTCAGTTCACCCAATCCGTTGAGTCTCAGGGGGCGATGATGAAGATGGGCTCCTTAAGCGAGGCCTATATTGCAACCAATCTCTCAGGTAATGAGGTCATAGGCATTCGCCCTATGGAAACAGAAGAACGCACAGGTTAATTCACACAGCCATCCCCAAACCAGTCTCTGTGCTGGCGAGACTGTCTTTTGGGAAGACATTCAGTTGCGAGGCCCTTCCTGCAATGACATTTAACAATGTAAATTGTATATCTTTGGTGATATTACAAACCCAGTTTCAACTTTCAAATGAAAACAAACTTTTAAGACAGTTAGCTGTGCCATTCTGATGTCCAATACTGAGCATTGCGAGTTTCCTTGAACCACAATTTTTCTCCTTAACACCACCCTCATTGTTATTAAAGGGACTACTTTGGGCCCCGCTTTTAATTTTGCTTGTTCCTTTGTATAAACACACCAAGAGCAGCCTGGGTCACTTATGATCTTTAAGTCCGCTTTGCTGGAACTCACACAGCGAACCTTTAGATTGACTTCTCAGTCCGCCCCTCGGGGCACAGAAGCAGAGCCACACATCTGCCATCCGGCTTCGCCGGTACCAGTTGTTTCACTCAAGTCCTTGAGGCTTCCATTGTGCCTACAGGTTCCTTTTTAGCCATCTTTCAGGAAAGAGGCCTTCATTCCTTCCCTGGAAAGACTGTCACGGACTGCACAGCCAACCAAAGTACCAGGCTTTCTCGTGGGCTTTCTCTAGCTTTGCAAGTTAATCCCACTTCCTCAGGGCTTTCTGGTGATGACCAGAGCCCACACATGCCTCCTTCACGCGTGACATTCCAGCCAAAATCTCAGCTAACAAAACCACTATTAACAACTGGTCTTATTGGATTTATGCAAAGAAACCTTAGGTCTTCACTTACTCTTTCAGAATGCCAAATTCTGGAGGGACCAGGTAGGGAGAAAAATACAAAGCGTAAAGGAAAATCCTTTTCCTTCTTCACTTTCCTACAGAGTATGAGGTTTCAGCCTTTTCTGGAATCTTCACTTGTCTCTTCAGAGCAGATACAGAGCAAAACCCAAAACAGAGTTCCAGAGAGGCGATCTCTTGCACGAGTGCGTCCCTTGGCGCCTCGCAGAGACCTGCTCTTTCAGGCCCGGTCTCGTGGCAGAGACGGGCTCCTTTGCCTCAGACTGAAGCCCTCGTCAGCCCTGAGTGGCCCTTCCTGGGGCCCGAGTGGCAAAGGCCTTCTCCCCAACCGGTTACAGGCGACCTTTCCTAGGTCTTCAGGTGCAGCGGGTTTCTGATCAGAACCAGAACCAGAACCAGTGGCAGAGACTTGCTCCTTTCCCACCAAACAAAAAAAAAAAAAAATAAGTAGTTGCGGTTTCCTTTCCTCCAGGTTTAAAACTTTCACAACCTTTATTCGTATTTTTACCCATCCAGATTTAACCATCATTCACTTTTAATCCTGGCTCCTTTCCCACACTGGGAAGGACTGTACTTAAACTCAGCATGTGGCAGCCGAAAGCCCCCATCACTACGGGTACCTTCCACTAAAAGTCCCTCGATTTGCAGGGACATCCTGCAGCTTTCTGAAGCTTAGACCTTGCAAACACCCTATAAATCAGATGGTCACCCTTGGACCCCAGTTCATGATGTTCAGAACCAGAGCCCTCCGTATCAGATCCAGTTGCACAGAGAACCTGGCTGGTGTAGTGCCCACACAGCAGCAACACGCAGCCCATAATCTGAAGAGAACCCCTAGCCCACCACCTTGCCCAGTTCCAAGATGGCAGAACCTGCAGGTGACCCACCATCCAAGATGGCAGCACCCATGCATGCTGGGTCATCCAAGATGGCAGCACCCATGCATGCCACGTCATCCAAGATGGCGACGCCCATGCACGACCCATCCTCCATGGTGGGGCATGCACGTGGCTCCTCCTCCATTTTACCCAAAATGGCGGCGCACCCACATGGCTTGCTGTCCGATCCCCAACACGCATGCAGGCTCGACTTACAGAGCCTAGGGGTTTGCTTCCTCCCGAAACCTGAGTACAGGATTCCTTAGTGCCACCTGGACTTATCGAAACTGTAAGTGAGCAGACCAGGGCAACCTGGACGCAGCAGACTAACCAAACCATTACCCACAACTCCATTATTCCAAAACAGTACTCGGAAACCAGTTTTCAACCAAACCATTTCCCATCTCTGCTCCCTCCCCGCTTTGTTTCCTTTCCACCTTTCCGGGCGTGATTAGGCGGCCGATGCCCTCAGGAGGAGTGCAGAGAAATTCTCAGAGACTCGGAGAATCCCGAAGTCTCACTCTCCCGCACCTGAGGGGTCCGTCTGCCACGGACAAGTATTGTCCCACCCAGGGACGCCAAACACTGCTACAGAACACGCACACGCATGCACACATGCACATGCACACACACGCACAGGGCCGGGGGCGGGCAGGACGATACACTGTTACCAAAAGGACCCCCCACTAGGTTCTCATTGCCCGCCGCCAGAGGAAAGACGTCTCTCAATGCCAGAGATTTGTGAAAAGGAAAAGAAATGTTTATTTAAAGCTATACAGACCTAAAGTAGTGACCTAATGTCTTCATTAAAATATCAGAGTCCTTTAGGATACCCACAGACGCACACAGTCCTTCCTTCTCCCTCTGCCCTAATCTGGGGTGCCGTATCTCAGGAAAAGAAGTAGAAGTCCGTGCTTCAGGCTCCCAGCAGCCGCGTGATCCTCTCTTCACCGAGGCTGGGGGGAAGGTCTCCACTCTGCCAAAGCCGTATGGTTCTCCCCTTAATGGTTGCCGCATCTGGGTTTAAATCCCCACGCCAATCCTCCTCTGCAGCCCCATTTCCGACTCCTCCCACAATCAGCTACACCTGCCAGCACTCCCGAATCCTTCCAGCTTTTCTGGGCTGCCATAGTGGGTCTGGGCAGGCGTGGCCCCATGGTGTGGAGCCAGTCATCTCCAAGCTCTCACACAGGCGCCCTATTTGAGTCCACCCTCTTGGCCGCACTCTGTTTCAACATTAGTAGACCACTGGATTTTTTTTTTTTTTAATTCAGTCTGCTAATCGGTGTCTTTCAACTGGGGGAGTGTATTGGTCTGCTAATGCTGCTACGCCAAACTAGCGCAGCCTGGGCAGTTAAACGAAAGGAGTTCATTTCTTCACAGTCCTGGAGGCTGGAAGTTCAAGAGCCTGGCATTGGCAGGAGTGGTTCTTTTGAGGCCTCCCTCCTTGGCTTGTAGCTGGCCATCTTCCCCCTGTGTAGGCCTGTGTCCTCGTCTTCTCTCCTTGTAAGGACACCAGTCATATTGCATCAGGGTCCATTCTAATGACCTCATTTTAATTTAATTACTTCTTCAAACAGCCCAGCTCCAACAGCAGCCAGACTCTGGGGCACTGAGCAGCAGGGCGTCAACATAGGAATTGTGGAGAGGCACCATGCAGCCCATGCAGAGCGTAGCTTCCATGTGCATTTAAAGAAATGACAGATAGAAAGCACCTGACTTTTACCACTTTTTTGTTTTCTGCATGTCTTACAGCTATTTGTCTCTCACGTCCACCACTACTAACTTTTGTGTTTAGCTGGTTTTTTGCAGTCACACATTGTAATTCTCTTCATTTCTCTCTGTGTATAGTCTATAGATGTGTTCTTTGTGGTTGCCATGGAGATTACACATACCAAAAAAAAAAAAAAAACTCTTTGCAGCCTTCCCAGCAGTTTATACTGCGGATGTCACAAATTACATCCCTGTCACGATCCTGTCAGCATAGAAGTATAATGATTTTTATGCATTTGTCTTTAAATCCAGCAGAAAACAAAAAACATGGAGTTGCAAGTCAAGTTTACGAAATAGTATTTTCTTACATTTCTGTCTGTGTTTATTGTTGCGTTGTATTTTCATATGGTTTTGAGTTATTATCAAGTGTTCTTTCCTTCCAGCCTGTGGAATTCCCTGTAGTATTTCTTATAGGGTGGGCAAAACAGCAATGACATCACTCAGCTTTCGTTTGTCTACAGTAATGCGTTTTCTCTCCTTTCTGAATGACCCTTTTGTTAGATACAGAATTCTCAGTTGACAGCATTTTTCTTTCAGCAATTCGAGAGATCCCTCCACTGCCTTCTGATCTACAAGGTTCTTGCTGAGAAACCCATGATGGTTTTACTGGGAATCTCTTTTTTGTGATGAATTTCTCTTCTCTTTCTGCCTTCAAGGTCCTGTGCCTTTGTCTTTGATTTCATATCCAGTTGTGGGTCTCTTTGGGTTTTTCCTACTAGAAGTTTGTTGAGCTCCTCGGGTTTATTAATCTGTGCCTCTCCCCAAATTTTAAGAGTGTTCAGCTCTGATGTACTCTAATTCATATCTGAGAGAGCAGTTTCAACCCTTTGGGTCACAGGTCCAATGCGTGTGTCTCCTCAGGGACTATTTCTGGAGGTTAATTTTGTTCCTTGGCCAGGCCAGGCTTTCTTATTTCCTGGTTTGCCTTGTGATAGGTCCAGCATGTGGGGCACTGGGAAGGCACAGAGGCCCCGCCCCATCTCTGCAGAGAGGTGTGGAGGGCCTCCATTAAGTGGTGGGTTCCTGAGGCTGGGGCCAGCCTGAGGCAGAGACTGCAGGTCCACGTTTCTGGGCACGCATCCTGCCGAAGTCTGGGTGCGCGCTCCCCTACCCGCTCCACTTGCTCTGAAACATCTTCATCTCCCACAAGGCCTCACTCTGTCTCCTTCCCCTGGGGTCTTAGGTGTCCCGTTGTGGTCCTCTGCCTACCGTGTCTTGCCCCAGCGGTGCCTGTGGCTACAGTCCCTGAGCACACTGTAACTGCAGCTGGGTCTGCCATGGCACCCACAGCCTCAGCTGCTCCTGTGAGCACAGAAGCCGGCCCCTCAGGCAGCCCACGGGCAAACCAGAGCCTGGCAGACAAGGTCCACTTAGCTCCTACTTCCCCCAGAAAGAAAACCAGGGGTAGGCCGCTTCCTCCCAGCTGCACTGTGACATATCAGGGAAGGTGTGACACAAAGACTAGTAAGAAATCTGTGACATTTCCTACCTCTGTGAAGGTGGTCTTGCCTCATGGGGCCCTTGCTTGGCTGCCCTGGACCTGCGAGTGGTCTCCAGGGCTCCGCACAGTCATTTTCATCTACAGTCCTTAATTTGATATTTGCACCATGGCCTGAGGGCGTAGAGATTCCCACTCCAACCCCCGGTCAATGCCACCACCCAATGTGCTGGGTGAGTTTTAACTGATGTGGAGCCGAGGCAGTTCTGTCTGTCTTTCCAATACCTTGCTGCGCTCGTGACTCCATCCTGTGCAGGGAGGTCGGACAACACCCCCGGGAGCGTGTCTCTGTGTGCTGGCTGAGGCCACGCTTTCTTCATTCCATTCGCATCAGGAGAGGACGAATGGAGTGGGCCGATGAGTGTGGCCGTGGCAGCCGCTCCATCTGACAGGCAGATGAGCCCCTCAGGAACGGCTCAGTGACCGGACACCGTGCCACCAGGAGGAGAGGTTCTTGGTGGACCAGATGCAGGAGACAAATAAGCAGTTCTGCACAAGGAAGCCAGCACTGCTTTTAGCTCCCACAGGAATGTGTCTGCGGTTTAAAATAGAACAGGTCGTTTTTTGTAAAATCTCTCTTGTCTCCCGCTTCATAGATCATTAACACCTGCAATTCATACACAGGAGAGAATGAGGTCTTTCTTCTGTATATACCTAGGTTTATACTTCTGTATAAACTTAAACTATTTTCACCAGGAAGTTTCCCTTTCTTATCACGCTATTATTTGTAACCTGTCATAAAGTTGATCATAATAAGCAGATACGGTTTTTTAATCAAATTTTGACCTCTTTCATAGAAGAAGGGTTCAAACTAAAGAATATTGAAATCCTTTTGTGAGATAAGGAGTTTTTGTTTCTCAGGGGTAAGAATAAATGTGTCTTTGAATGGAGCTAAACTGGCTTAATTCTTAAATCACATTTTAAGTCAGAATATTCTAAGGGCCAAACTTGCCTAACACAAATGTATTCTCTGGGCATGTCCCCAGCAACGACACAGAATTGTGACGGTGTTTTTCTCTGTTGTGTTGCAGTGAGTCAAGGTGGCGTCGCTTTGGTCTCCGACATGTGTCCAGACCCTGGGACCCCAGAGTACGGGAGGAGAGCAGGGTCCGACTTCAGGTAGGAGATGAAGGCACGATCTGGTGGTCATGGTATTTTCTAACACTCAGGAAATCTGAGCGTGTCGTGTGCAAACTTCTTGCCCTTTTGATGGAAAGACACGACTCCTCAATTATTATGCAGCTGCATCATTTTTAGAATTTCAAATGTGCGCTGAGAATTTCCAGGTGCTTCAGAGTATTTTTCACCGTAATACCCACTATTAAACATTTAACTTGAAATGCATATGATCAAAATGTGTCTCCAGGGATTTCTTTTGTGTTTTAATTTCTTAATTTCCAATAGTCTAATATATTTTACTTAATGTTTTAAAAAATAGATGGGGCAAAAATTTAACTATAGCTTCATAATTATTTCATTAGATAAACTTTCGTAATGAGGAATGTAAGTGATGGTACACTTTAATTTAGGAAATGTTATGATGCATTTTACGAGGGTTGTGATGAACTGGAGACCACCTTCCAGTTATTCCATTTTTGACGTGGCCGTGGTAATAGTGCTGTTTCTGTGGATTTCTGCATTTCTCTCAGTTAGCTCAAGAAGCTTAACCCTTTTCCAAATAACTCAAGGTGGAAACTCATATTAGGAGAAAGCTTCACAATCAAAGAGTAAATGGGGGATAAGAAATACCTTTTTTCCTCCTTATAAGCTCACCATTTTTAGGCAGAGACACAGGAAATGATATGTGTTGAGAGGTTAGCCTATGAAGTGAGCTAAAAACTGATAGAAAATAGTGGTATTTTAGAGAAAGAAGGAAGATGTGTATTTCATAAGATTTTCTCCCTGGATGATACTGTCAAGTGCAAATAAAGGCAGTTTTAATTTTATCTTTCCTATCTGAATGCCCTTTATTTACTTTCCTTGTCTGAGGACACTGGCCTGGACCTATTATTCTAAGGCTGAATAGAAGTGGCAAGACATTCTTGCTTCATTCCCAATCTTAGGTGGGAAACACCCTAGTTGTCATCTTTAAGAGAGATATTAGTTTTCAATTTTTCATAGATTCCTGTAATCAGGTTAAGGGAGTACCTTCTATTTTTAGTTTGTTGAAAGTTTTAAATCAGAAATGGAAATAAAATTTTGTCAAGAGCTTATCTACATAAATTAATGTGATCTTTTTGTTCATCTAGTTTGTTAATATGAATTACTAGGTTTTCTCACTTTGCATTCTGGGGTAAAATTTATTTGGTTTTGATGTATGTTTTACATACTGTTGGATATAATTTAATGTTTTTTAGATTGTTTGCATATATGTTCATAGAAGATATTGGCCTATAAGCTTCCCTCTAATGACTTAATCTGATTTTGCTATCAGAGTAGTATTGATCTCATAAAGTTAATTAGGAAATAGTCTCTCTTATGAATACTCCAGGAGAGTTTGTATAGAATTAGTAATATTTCTTCCTTAAAATTTTTGGAAATTAATCAGTGAAATCATCTGTAATTAAATTTTCTTATGAGAAGGTTTTTTAATTACAAACTCACCTTCATTTCTACTTACAGGCTTACTCAGGTAATATATCTCAACTTGAGTGAGCTTTGACAGTTTGCATGTTTCAAGAAGTTTTTCAACTTTAAGTTGTCAAATTTATTGGCATAAAGCTATTCATAACGTTCTCTTCTCATCCTTTAAATCATTAACAATATCACAGTTCTAATTCCTGATATTGGTAATTTCTGTTTTCTCTTTTACTTGATACATCTGACTAGAGAATGTCAATGAATTGATCTTCTCAAAAAAAAAAAAATAAAAGAAAGAAAAGAAAAACCTCATGCATTTGGTTTCCCTGGTCTTCTTCTGTTGGCTGTCCTTGTATTACATTGATTTCAGCTCTGGTCTTTCCTTATTTTCTTTCTTCTGATTACCATGTGATTTATTTGCTCTTCTATTCCTCATGTCTTAAGATTGAAGCTGTGATTTCAGTCCTTTTTACTTTTCTAGTGTAGATTTTTAGTGATATAAACTTCACTCTAAGAACTGCTTTTATTGCATTCCACAAGTTTTGTTTTCCTTTTCTTGCAGTTCACAATACATTCTGTTTTTTCCTGTGATTACTTCTTTGATCCATGGGTTACTTAAAAGTTTCCAAATATCCAGAGACTTTCCAAGGATCTTTGGTGCTCAGAAAATGTATTTTATATGACTTCAACCCTCTGGAATGTATTGATAATTGTTTTCTGGCCTAGAAATTTTTTATCTTGGCAAAAGCGCCATGTGCCTTCCAGGGAACATATGTCTTATTTGGGTGGAGTGTTGTATGAATGTCCATTGGGTCCAGTAGGTGAAAGAGTTGTTCAAGTATGCAACATGCTCACTGATTCTCTTGCTACTTACTCTGCGTTGGAGAGAGGTGTGGGAGACCTTCTGTAACAATTGTGGATTTGTCGGTTCCTCATTGCAGTTTGAGCAGTCTTTGCTTCATGGATGTTGCTATGTTATTAGGTGCATGCATGTTTAATATTGTTATGTCTTTTAAAAAATTTCCTCTCTTTGATAATATAAAGGGACTCTTTATTCTTACAATATTCTTTTCTCTGAAACCAGCTTTGCCTGTATTAGCATAGCCTCTCCAGCTTTCTTTTGATTATTGTTGCTATGGTAACAGTATAGCTGGACTCTTATATTTGCTTTTGCACCCAATCTGTCGTACTGCATTTTTTGTTAAAATATTTTTCAAAAATATTCTGCCCTCACATGCTGCTGAAAAGAGAATTAATACTTTAATGACCTTTCCAAATAATTATGTTTATTCTTATTAAATACTATCATAAAAATTGGCAAATGACATTTTCTTAAATGTTACCTGCAATGTGGAACATGGAATAATAACAATAAACATTTCATACTTCCTTACACTAAAATATGTTGATCTAGCTTCTGTCTTGAATTATGCTTTACACATGCATGTTTTTTGTGCCACTATGCATGGGTCACTGGCAAATAATGATTTGTTGAATTATGAGTTCTTTCAAATTTTCATACATTTCAAAATACTATATCAGCAACATCACATTTGTTACTGTCACTTACAGCTTATCAGAAGAATGCTTTAAAGATCACGAAGCTGTCCATCTCCTGATGATAGTCTCAGATTTTCAAAAATTCTAATTTTTATTCAACAGCTTGAATTTTACCATTGGCTACAAACTTTTTCCATTATGTTTCTCTAATAAAAAGGGTGATTTGCCCATTGCTTAGAATATCTGACAAATATCTGATTCTAAACAATAATAGTTTATTGGTAGTTCTTCAAATAAAAAGTCACTCCATGAAAATAAAACAGTTAATTCAGTAAACTATTCAGCATTTTGACACATGGTTTTAATGCACATCAAAGGTGTATTCCATATTCAAGGGTCAAGATTTATTAAAATTAACAATTTGTTCTGCTCAGTCAAGGAATTGAAGTGAGGTTGGCTTTTTTCTTTTCTTTTTTTCTCTTGCTGGTGCATGGCGCCAATTACCATGGTTGTGTAAGGTCACGTCAGCTTCACTCACCATTGCTTTTACACCGTCAGTGCAAATGCCAACATGTGGGGAAAAGCATGGAACCTCTTAGTGTCAACAGAAAGATGTCACCCCCGGGACAGGGTCCGTGGGCCCCACTTGGAGAAGAGATGCTGGTGACATGGGAGGCAGCGCTACGCAGAATAAAAATTATTGTTGGAGTTACAAGGAGAAAGAACACATGAAGGAAGAATGTGCTATTCAGATGTCTGAGTTATTGCAACTAAATGGAAACTCAGTGTCACTCCCGTGGGGAGTTTGGGGCGGCGGGGTGAGCGTGGGCAGCGGAGGTGCGAGATCGCGTGCCTGCACCCGCGTGTGTGCATGCGGAAGCCGAAGGTCGCAGCCACGTGAAGCTACCTGGTGCCCGTCCACTGGAATGACATGGGGATGTGCCGAGCATGTCATCAATTCACTACAAATGCTGGCGTTTCAAGTAGAGCGGGGATAGTCTTAATTGTTTAACGTCTTTTTGAGGCTTTTTAATGAAAAGCAATTCTGTTTTGTCTCAATTCTTATAATCAAAACAAATGCCTAACATAGAATCCAAACTAATGGCCAGCATTGTCAGGATGAGTGGGTAAAATTCATTTGTAGTTAGCACTGTAATTATATGTAATTGGGGGCTGTTTTTATTTGAAAAGACTTCACTTTATTAAGTTGGAAAAGTATTCCTCATCTGACTGTATTTATAGCACTATTCTTCTTTCTTTGGAAATCTTTTTTTCCCATAGACGGTCTAAATATTATCTTCAGTATTACCCATAAAAATTGTAGATGAAAGCAAAGCTTTCTCGGTTGAATTCAGATAAATTGGAGGACGGTTTTCTTCCCCACTGACCACTCCCCGAAAGACAGAGTATGTTCCTTAGAATGACAGATTTAGGAAGAGATTGCTAGAAAAATTCAGATGCCGGCTTGTGAGGGACGGAGGTGCAGCAAGAACGTGGCTCCTGGAGGGACCCCGGCCCTCGAGACGCGCCTGTTTCCCGTGCCAGTGGGATGGGGGTGCTGCGCACAGGCAGATGTAATCGTCTCCTTGTCAGCAACTAGAGCTGTGGAAAGGGGTACTGAGATTTTAAGTTGGAGCCTCCTGACCCCCAAGCCCCTGTCGACCTAAGAAGTCTACACAATAATAAGAACTTTATTCTGATTAACGGCTCACACAACAGTGAGGCAGGCCCCCCTGAATGGGTGCGAGGTTTGTGGGCTACCCTAGGGCTGTGTGAGGGGTCCAGATCTGGTTGCAGCCCAGCCTCAACCCAGCCTTGCAAGCCCTGCACCTGTGGGGGTGGTCGCCTGTGCTCGGCGGGGGGTGGCCCCTCAAACTGACCGTGGGAGGGAACGGCAGGGGCTAAGGGCACAAAGGACCCGCGAGGATGAGCACCGCCCACTCCGCACAGCAGGAATGCAGGTTCTTTAGACACGACGGAGGTATGGTGTATGTTACAGGTTCTGGTGTTAAGTGTGTACAGGTGGGGGCAGAAGAAAGTTTACAGTTGTGAGTCACGAAACACAGAGTTCACGCTTGTATTCTTTATTAATTGTACTGCTTTCCATATGAACAACTGTGAACATATATGCTTTTACCCCACCTTGTATAATATATAGGTGTATATAACATATATACTTAAGTTACACATACTTATATATCATATTTATATGTATGTGTGTATATTCACAAGTTATAGACCCCTAAGATCTATTCTTTAAAAAATTCTTTATCACGTGTAATAGATGCTGGGACTGAATTCAGGGGCCTCCCTGATCTCCCTGGAGCCTGGGCTTCTCACCTGCTTCCATAGCGTTCACATGAATCTCGGAGGCAGGCCCCAGGTAACACAGTCCTGCAGGTGCGTGAGCTACTGTCCCAAAGGTGCCTCCTCCTCTGAGTGGCCCTGCTGCCTCAGGGCTCTGCCTGGCTCCTTTCAGTCCTGAGTTGTGTCCCTGATCAGGAACGTGTCCCCTCCTGACACACCCGCCCAGCTCATGGCAGCTGTCCTGGGTTCTCAGAGCCCGGTGGCAGAGGGGGCCGGCTGATGGAGAAAGAGGTACAGAGCCCAGGGAAGCAAACTCAGGGGGCTCACAAACCCTCCTGGCTCTGCCCAGATTTCCACTGCGAGCGAATGCACCCTAACCACCTGTGCCCACCCCACCAACCTGGCTGCTGTTGGAAGGACAGGTCCTCCCTCCCGCCTGGCTCTGCCCGTGGCTCCGACTTCCCCAGGGCCCGAGTCCATGCCGTGAGTTTGGATGCCTGTGCCCTTTGAAGCAGCTGGGGTGGCGCAAACAGCCCTTGGTGGTACCGCTCTGTTTTCGTCATGGAGGGCTCCGAGGAGCAGAGGGCAGGCTCTGCCGCCTTGATGAGTCACTGCTGTGCCCCACGCACGGCAGGCACTGTCTTCTGCTGAATGGTGCTGATTGGGAGCGAACGGGCCTGCCCCCGGGGGTGCGTGCTCGCAGCCTCGTCGGTGCCCTGCTAACCCAGTTAACCACCTGGGTCAGAAAACACACTATCGACTTCTTTTGTCCATCTCCCTTTTCTTTATTTTTTATTGAATTTATTGGGGTGATGTTGATTAAGACAATTGTACAGGTTTTAGGTGTATAATTCCACAGTGCATCATCTGCATATATATTTTACACACTCACACACACACGTAGTATTGTGTGTTCACCACCCCAAGTCAAGTCTCCTTGCTTCACCATTCGCCCCCTTTACCCCCTTCCCCCTGCCCTCTGGTCAGCACCACACTGCGGTCTGTGCCCGTGAGCACTTCTTTAATTTCTATGCTTAGTCCCTTCACCCTTCTCACCCAGCCCCCAACCCCCACCCCTCTGACAGCCATCGGCCTGTTCTCTGAGTCCATGAGTCTGTCTCTACTTTGTTAGTTTATTTTGCTCATTGGATTCCACACGTAGCATTTCTTAAAACATGACCCACACTGGAAGGGGAATTTGGGAGTCAGAGGAGCAGCAGCTATGACTCTGACATTAAACCCGTCATTTGCATGATTGACGTTTATGTATCACCGTTCCTGCTAACAGCGCTGTTCTTGTATCTCAGCACATTTTTCCTCCAAAGGATGCCATCTAAATACACACACCTTGTGAAGCTCAGGGGTGCCCAATGGAACCAGGAGTAACCAGGTAGAAGGGGAAACTGAGGCACACAAAGGCACGATTACATGACCAAGGCGAAGCAGGAAAGGACCCATGACCCCAGGAAACTGCTGCGGGTGCGTCTTCACCCCGCACGCACCTGCCTCCCTGCCCTTGCACCGCAGGCATCGCCTCCTCGCAGCCACGCAGACCGTGCTGCAGAGAGCGTCTCCGCTTCTCCACCGAAGGTCAATTCCAGGGACGGCGGAGCCGCCTGCCCCTCGTTCTGTGAGAATACAGAGAACCACACTGACAAAGAGAGTATAAACTAGAAAATAAGTGCGTTTATTTTCCCGAAGAATGGCCTTTCACTGTCGTTTCACTGAGTTTCTCTTCACGAGGTGGAGGAGCAAGAGGCCCACAGGCCCGCTGTGGGTGACAGGGGTCTCATCTGCGTTGTTTGGGCGTGCCGTGTGGCGGGCAGCGTGTCCCCGCAGCGGCCGGGGGTGGTGGGGAGGTGCCGGGGCTCTGCCCACCACCATTCTGGACATCCGCCTGTGATCCTGGCTTGTCGACACCCCCACCCTGCTCCCTGCCTTCTCTAAATTGCTGTAATGGAAACCTCAATCGTCCTCTAAGTTTGGGGCAGGCACGTGACCTGGAATCCTAGTGTTCTGTTCCCTGCCACCCCGCCAGCTCTTCCTCATTGCCGGGACTCTTCACCGGTGTGCCCTGGGATGTGTGGCCCAGGCCTCCCTCCTCTCCAGATGCTGAGAGGTGTTTTACTACGCACTGAGTGTGGACGACCGGGCCTCTCCTCGATGCACCGCCTCTCCCCGCCCCGATCTCTGCCCCCATGTCTTTCCCGACCGCACGCTCTGGAATGGACCCTCCTTCACCCCCACCCCATGCTCCCTTCACTTCACTTGGCTCCAGGAGGCTCCTCCGTCCACAGTTACAGATGTGTCTGTGCTGTGATTTCATCTGACACACACGTGCATGTGGACCGTGTCTCTGCCCACAAGAGTGTGACCTCTGCAAGGAAGGGGCTTGGTTGTCTTCATTGCTGTATTCCCACTACCTGAGCACACACACCTTGGCTGACAGTGAGTGAGCCATGGAGTAAATATTCATAAAATCATTTATGTTTGCTGTTATATAAGGGATGCATTCATTTTTTTCATATTATAAGGCAATGACAAATGTTGATTTGCATGCAGAATTCTGATTTATAGGCAGATCTTCAGGAATCTAATTATTCCAAAGAAGACAGTGAGCAAGTGTTCCCTATGAATTCTGTCAGGCACGGAGCCCCCACTGTTTGCTAGATGGGTTATGTACGTGTCTGCTAACCTTAATAACCAGATGAACACACAGATGCCATTATTGCTATTATTAAGAGGTTATTGAATTGTGCAGCCTGCTTTGTTCCCATCAGATAAAAAAATTAGTATACTAACCAAAGGGACCAGGTCCTGGGGGTATAAACAGCACGATGACTGTAGTGAACAAGACTGTACTGGATACTTCAGCGTGGCCAGAGAGTCCATCTTAAAAGTTGTCACCCCCAAAATAGGTAACTGGGGAGTGATTGAGGTGATAACCGACATTATCGTGGTCATCATTTCATAACACAGGCACAGGTCATATCATCCCACTGGACCCCTTAAACTTGCCTGATGCTGCGTCGCAATTATGCCCAGTGAGGCGAGGAGAAAATAAATGAAACGGGTTAGTTTTTAAAAACTTAGAACCAAATCAACAATCAGGGTTTTGTCAAGCAGCACGTGGACACTCTAAAGGGAACGATTTCAAAGGGAATTTGAAGAACAGAGAGCTGTCTTTCATTGAAACCCCAGCACGGCCTTATTTCTGGGAGCCACGCTGGGCCCGCAAGGGGTTGCGTTCACAGCTCGCTGGCACCGGAGGGGACAGGAGGGCCTGGGCCCCGTGTCCCCTCTGTCCTCCGCCCTGCACCCAAGGCAGCAGGTCAGTGGAGGCGGGGGCCGACCTTCCGCAGCCTGGCACGTGCTTTTGCACCACCGAAGTCTGCTGACACGCTGCCAGGTGTTGAACTGGAAAGGCAGTTCTGAGAGGGACGCAGGTGTCCCTGCCCTTTACGGGATGTGGGCACCCTGCCTTCCACCGAAGACCCCCCGTTCCTAAGAAACTGGAGGAGTCAGGGAAAATATTCGCCCACGATTACCGCACTTTCAAAGAGTGCCATTGCATTTTTACGAACCGCTTAATATTTTCTTGTTCACACTCATGGAAACCTTTATGCCCCTTTGAGGAAGGGCAACTGCGAATGTTTCCGACCTCGTTTTTCCTGCCGAACTGTCTCGTAAAGAGCCTGCCACGCAGACCTCAGGAGCATTCTCCCTCTCTCTTCCAGTCCTTCAAACAGCTGGAATAGTGAATTAACTCCTCATCAAAATAATCTTCATTAAGTAGTTTCCCACGGGAACAGGTCGTTGTTATTTAAGCATACATTAATTTGTTAGTTTAAAAATACAAAAGCTGGTTGATAAATTTATTAGCTCTCTGTATCACTAGGACTTGTCGGTTTAGGGACTGGTGGAATAGCAATGTCTGTTTGTCGCACAGTCTGTTCCTCAGTCTCCCGCTGCCCTCATCGGTCAAGGGATGGGTAGAAGTAGAAGGCAGGATTTCTGAGGTCTGTTAGAGTTTGAAGCTCATTCCTTGTCTCTTAGTCATGATTTAGCCATCGTCTGTTTTTGAGTGAGACCTACCAACCGTCCGTGGTGCTGCCCAGGGCAGGCGACCCAGGGGCTGTGGGGAGCCTGTGAAGTGACCGTCACTGATAAGCCAAAGACCCGCCCACTTTAAGGCCACTGTCAGTGCAGCGGACATCGAAGAGTCTGCCCCTGCATTCGTCTGGGGTCCAAGCCCTCGACTCCCCAATACTCCCAGTTCCTGTGCGGACTCTTTGGGGTCTCAGATCGCTCACTTCATGCCCCGGATGATCCCCCCAAAATGCGTGGAAGAAACACCAAAGAGCAAGTTGTGTTCAAGGACCTCCGCTCGGTGCCTGTCAGCCAGACCCCCCGCCCCCCAGGGCTCCACTCCCTCTCAGGTACACTCTCTCTGCCCAAGGGTTCCGATTTAACTGGTCGGGAACATGGCCTGGGAATCAGGATTTTTGCATAAGTTTGTGCCCTGGCTGGTGTGGCTCAGTGGACTGAGAGCCTGCCTGCAAAAATAAGTAAGTTTGTAATTGCAGTAACATATATATTACATAAAATTTGCCATCTTAGCCATTTTTAAGTGTACAGGTCGGTGGCTTTCAGTGCCTTCACCCATCACCTGACTCCAGAACTCTTTCATTCTCCAAAACTGAAACTCATACCCACAAAGTCGTAACTTCCCATCCTCCTCCCCACGGCTGCCAACAGCCACCATTCTACTTCCTGTCCCTGCGCATCTGACTGCTCTGGGGGCCTCCATATGAGGGTGTTTATAAGCACCTGTGTAATTGTGATGTCCACACGAGGCTGAGGACCCCCTAGGCCACCTGGTATCAGGAAGAGGTGGGCACAGCTACTCAGGAGGGCTTGCATTTGGAAACAGAAGTCCGCATGGGGCATACCGATGCTGAGTGACGTGAGCGTCTGCTCTCCTGCCCTCCCTGCCCATTGCTGGTGGTATTGGTGGTGGTGGTGGTGGTGGTGATGTTATTATTGTACCTGCCTGGGGTTCTCTTTGTCAGGCCTGATGCTATGATTGGCAGTCGGTCAGCTTCTCTTTGCACGTGGAGGGCATGTCGGAATATTGAAAAGTTTTACACAGTGTAGATTGAAGCCTAGGAGAAAATATCAGCTCTACAGCCTCTGTAGATCACCAATGCTTGTGGATCGATCACAGATACCCATGGTAAGCTTCAGAGTAAAAAGCAAAGGTGGTTGAAATCCATGGATTGCATGACCTTGACCAAGAGACCTCTGAGTCCCCTTCTTCTCACCTGTGAGGTGGGGATGAGGCCCCAGGAATGCAGACTTACTGTGGATGCCCACCGGGTGCTTTCTCGAAGGGAGTGGGGAACAACACCAGCATCTCCGTGCCCGGCTGTCTCCCTGGCACCCTCAGGCCTGGTCACCACACACAGTGGTTCCTGGTACTGGTCCGTCCTGCTCTGCGGACCTGCCCACTCGCAGGGTGGAGGCTGTGAGCACGCCCTTTCCTTCCCCCTCCCCACCAGCACCCCTCCCGGGTTCTCCCACAAGCAACAGAGGAGAGGGAACAGTCAATAAAGCACCTCCTGGCCAGAGTCTCAGGCTGTCCTTGGGCTTCCTAATCTCAGGTGGAGAAAGGCCAGAAGGTCACTAACTCCCGGCAGCTGGTGATGGTCATGAGGGGACAGGGGCCTGAGGACAGCCCTGCCACCAAAGGGACCAGCCCCTCCAGCCTGGATTCTGTTCCTTCTGCCCTGGAACCCCCGCCCCCCACCCCCCGGTGCCTGCCTGTCCCTTCATGGCATGAGTCCTGTGTCCTCGTGTGACATGCCGCGGCCACTGCAGAAAGGCCTGGGTGGTGCATACGAGGGTGTGCTTTTCTGACTTTGTCAGACAAAGGAGTCCTTCCTCTTTGTAAGTAGCAGGTCCCCATGAACTTGTCACCTACTCAGAAGATTTACATTAAATTTCCTCACAGGAAAATTCTCACGTTTTTCTCACTGCCGAGCTTCAGAGAGCGGGCTGCAATTTGGAGACGGCTGGTCACTCGAAGCGCCTTTCAGAGCCAGCACTGTGGCTCACACCTGGACGCGCCTTCCCTCTGGATTGCGCTTAGGGCTCTTTGTTGAGTTGCGGTAAAGATGCTGTATCTAAAAATTATGTGAAATTGTAGTTTCTTTTCCTTCCTTAGGCTAGTGAGCTCCCTCGATGCCCTAATGCATTTTTCCTGGTGCTAAATTGCCCGCAGCCTTGAGATGAGTCTGAAAATTGTCCCCGTAATAGGGAAAGATGACCTGTGACGTGTGAAAATCGAAAGGGCAATGGGCATCCTGGCAGCGTGGTTGTCTCGGTAACAGTGGCTCTGGCTGCGGGCTGAGCACACCCACCACCCGGCAAGGGGACATTCACGGTGTGTGGCCTTGCCGCCTGTCAGCTGCATTGATCGAAAACACCTCTCTAGGTTAAAGGGGGCCATCCCGTTACAAATCCAAGCTCCTTTCGGAGTGGGCCGAGGACTTCTTCATCCGCGAATCCGTGAGGTTTTCCAGCACCACGTACTGTGCAGCAGAGGCCCATGGGTGCAGAGAGGCACTGGAAGGTGATGGACAGGTGGCCCCCACCTGCGTCCTTAGGGGCTCTGCCCCCTGCCCCTGCCCAGGCCATACTGGCTCACTGCTCTTTGAGTTGGCGATCAGAGCCCATGCCTTTGTCACTGGCTTGTCCCTGCACATTTGCTGTGGGGATGGCATCGCACAATAGCCCGTGCCAGAGGCTGTGGAAGACACCAGGGAGAGTCACCCACTGCACTCCTCGTCCAGGAGCTCAGCTCCTGGGTCCCGAGGGTCTGGGCCACCCCCTTCTCCGGCCCCCAGCTCTAAGTCGTGTGCGGTTTTTGTTGTTGTTGTTGTTGTTACTTGAGAGTAAAAACAGTAATATAGAATGCATTTCTCCTTCTGGCTAGGGATGAAAAATGTTCAAATGCCCATATCTGGTGCCTGAAAATGATGCTGTTTCCTTTTGTGCTTGTGAATCTCCACGTGTGCTGTTCGAACTGGATTTCAGAAAAGCAGAGATGCAGGTTATCTGTCGTTCTGTCCACCGGTCACCTTCACTCCTCTCAGTCTGTGGATCTGTCTGTCCCAGAAAACTCTGAAAGGTGAGGTGGGGCGTTTATGGTTCAGCAGACTCACTAGATGTCGACCAACCGTGTTTGCCGAGCTGAGAGGTGGGTGCCGCCAGCTAGCCAGGCGGGCACATCGGGGAGACTCCTGCCTGTAGGGGACAGTGACACGTCACCGCTCAGTCCCCCACCTGCTCCCTGGGGCTCCACTTCAGCCTTTAAGTAACACCAGGGCTTTTTAGTTTCCAATTTTCAATAAATGCCCTAATAGCCGTTCCCTAGGAAAAAATCTATTTAGACATAGTTCATTCATCTCAAAGGGCCTTTGGACCACGGCGGGAAGAGCCAGGCAGACAGGGAACAGGAATCTCCTGCAGGCGCAAGCTGAGCGATGGCTGAGAAGCACCGAAGGGGTGAGAACTGTGGTTTTTCTGTTCTGTTCTGCTTCAGTCACAGAACGAGGCTTGTTTACCTGTTTGACTTAATAAATAACGATTCTGTACACACAAGCTGGGATCTCACACAAAATAGGTTTTCTATAATTTTTCCAGTTTCTAAACAATAACAATTGTCAAAATTGTACCACATAAAATTAATCTAAGCTGTTCAAAATTTGCTTGTTGATGGGAAGGTACTAATAATTGTTTTTGGAATTTTCCTTTTAGGGAGAGTACTTTCCCGAACCCCACAGTAAATTCCCTAACGTTATTTGTGTGACTTCAGTGGCTCTGTCTCCCACCCTGCAATCACACTGAGAGGCTGCTACTAGCAGGGTTTGTAAAGATTTCTTTTCAATGTAAATCACAAAGTCACGCAATGAGATGTGGAAACAAAAGTGCACTTCGAATGCCATCGCTGGTCTAGGAGTAGCTCTGCGCCCATTTTCCCTATGTGTGTCGTTGTCCTGGGGCCACATTTGATTTGCGTCACGCTGCTCTCTCCCCTGTGTGCCCACACACGTCCCACGGCCCCCCTCCGTGGCATCGTGGTATTCGTTCAGACGCGTCCAGAAGAACCTAGTCAGCCATGGTTCTGTCATTGGACCCGCTGTTGGCTTCTGGAATCCAACTCGCCATATGTCCCATTATTTTTAATGATAAATGTATACTGTGTTGCCAGAAACGAGATTAAGTCATCAAAGAGCACTAATGTTAAACAGTTTCTGATCTCCAGATAGAACCCAGTTTGCTAAGGGGACCTATAGGCCCGATCGGCTGTCCGGGGCAGCAGGCACGGCAGGGAGAGGGGGTTCGCTGGAGCAGCGCGCCCGCTGTGGTGGCTGCTGAAGGACAGGCTGCCGTGACGGAACACGGGAGCGGGACCCCAATGTCCTTCCTTACACCTGACCCCACTGGGAATGGCAACCCGGCCCCCAGTCTAAGATGGGCATGGAAATGCCAACAGGCCCTCCGACCCCAGCGCCCACCGCAGCCTGCGGTCTCTGGCCTTCCGAGCTCTGAGGGCCCTCCTTCGTGTTCTTCTGCCTGCTTTGTCTCCGTGTCACAGGGCTGCGTCTTCTCCTCCGGTGCCCGGAAAGGGTGATACAAAACGTGAAACCTGACATTTAGGTAGATCCACGAACTGAAGGTCGGGGCCCAGCATGGAGGTATCATAGTTGTTTGCAGAAAACATATATTTCACTTATGTCACGTGTCCCCAGAACTGTAAGGAAAAACACAGCAGCAGAAACTGTGGAAAGGCGCACCTGCGGAGGAGAGCCGTCCTGCATAACCGGTGTGACCCTCGAGGACAAAGTGTGTCTGCGTCTTGGTTTCTGTTCTTCCCACTTCCGAACACAAGGAGTGTGGTGCTTTTCTCAGAACCGTTTCTGTGGAGTTCTCACTGTCCCAGAGACTCGCACAAAGGGCTTCCCGGGCAGACCCATTTGGAAAACGCTGCATGTTCCACGTTCTCTTTAACTAGGCAAAATAGCAAGCTTTGGCGTCCTACATGCCGGTAAAGATGAATGCCTCATTTGGTTTAGTCCGGAAGTTTTCACCCCATTTCCCCCAGCTCCAGGACTTTGCCAATGCCCACCACCACCCGCAGAGAGAGGTTGTGTATGGGTGTGAGAGATGTTTGTGTCGTCTCCCTTGGCAACATTCATTCTCAGGTTGCAGAAGAGAATTCCTCAGTAGGCAGGACAGGAAAGCATTTGTTTATCTCCCTCCATCTTTGATTTCTGATTAAGTTTATCAATGGCATGGGCAACGTTTCCCCCAAAGGGTGCCTCTCACCCCCATTTGTCAACATCAGCCTCCGGGTTTGTCAAATGGGAGACACAAGTAGAATTTCCTGCTGTAGCAACTGGCTTGTCCAACAGTGATAACTCACAACTCGACTCCCAGCAGAAGCCGGGCTTGGAAGTGGCACTGGGCGTGCCGGGCGTGCCAGGTGCCTCTCCCAGGTGCTTGCGCACCTGTTAGACTTGACTCTGCAGCGACCTTGTGTGGCTGCTCCTCACCTAGAGCCTTGAGCACACAGGGGCAGCTTGGGAGCGAGAGCCTTGGCTCGGCCAACTCGGGGCTGGACGGAATACATTTTTTGCAGCAAATGATGCCTTCCTGTAAAATGCATTTTGGAAACAGGACATCACTGGCCTTTTTCTGAAATAATTAATCGTTGTGATAGCAATACGATTCTCTTTACTGAGAATCATGTTTAATTTTTCTTCTTGTTTGGGGCAAGTGTTTTCTTCTAAATTCTGTTAGAACACTTAACATGAGATGTATCTTCTTAAAGATTTTTCAGTGTGCGTCATTGTAGGCAGTAGGCACGGTGCAAGCGGCAGCACTCCAGTGCTCACTCCTCTTAGACTTTACGCCTATTCATTATTAACTCCCTATCCCACCCCCAACCCCCGAACCAGCCTTGGCAGCTGCCGTCCTGGGCTTTGCTCATATAAAGTTGATGCTGTTCATCCCTTAGAGAAGGAGAATTACACAGCTCTTGTCTTTCTGGTGCTGAGACTTTTTCACACCCTAGACTTTTTCAGTCCTTCTTTCTGCAAGACATTGGCTCACGTGAATGACATCCAGCTTTGTTCTGTCCTTAGGACACACAGTTTATTCACGTTTTCCCCCCTGAGCCACAGCACACAGAGCTCCTTCATCAGGTTCTGCATCTTAGAGAGGACTCGTTAAGGTTCATGTACATTTATTGAGCTAGGAAGCCGCAGAACAGAAACCGGAACCCGGGTCCTGCACCTCACTGCAGGGTGGGCCTGCGAAGAAGCCGTACTGAGTTGCTTGAGGTTGAACTTTGTTTTGGAAGCAGGGCCCAGTGGCAGCACTGTGCTGACATCTTTAAGAAGTTGTCATGACTAACCGGGGTTGTTTTTTGTTCTGTGATTGCTCAGGGTCGGTGCGAGCGTCCAGTTCTCCTGTGAGGACAGCTACGTGCTGCAGGGATCCAAGAGCATCACCTGCCAGCGGGTCACGGAGACGCTGGCTGCCTGGAGCGACCACCGGCCGATCTGTCGAGGTGAGGACAGCGCGGTGGGGCCATTGCTAGCTTCTTGCCTTCCGCAGGGCTCGCGGGTTTTCCTGAAACATGATGAGACTCAGGCACAAAGCATAGCAGAGTCAGGGCAGAATTCGGTCACAGTGATGTGGGCATGAGAAACATACTTTCTTGAAACTTGTTAGGAGGCAAACATTTTCAAGGGTATTTGTGGTTTTAAAATTAGGAAAAGAACTCTGACCAGGGTATCTCAGTGGTTTGGGCATCGTCCCATGAAGCAAAAGGTCTCTGGTTCGATTCCCAGTCAGGGCGCATGCCTGGGTTGTGGATTCAGTCCCTGGTTGAGGCACATAAGAGAGAAAACAAATGGATGTTTCTCTCTCACAATGAAGTCTCTCTCCCTTTTTGTCCCTCCCTCCCCATCTCTCTAAAAAGCAATTGAATGAAATATTTTTTAAAAATTTAGAGAAGATATGAGCAGATCGAGTCATTCAAACTTGCACACACACACTCAGGGCCTTCCTCTCTCTGTGTCTGGCCACACACGCATTTACACGTGCATGAGAATGTCATGTATCCAGGTCCCTGCTGAGGTGACAATGATCACCTTCCGTGAGAGTGAAGCTCATTCTAGGGCCATGGTGTCAGTGACAAAGGGTTTGTTAGCAGGACCCCAACTTCACATTTCATGATAATAAAGTATCCTAAACTCACCTCTGACATCATCAGCGGAACAAGTCATCATGCCGTCCTGTTCTTCACAGGAGGACCAGGATGGAGCTGTCCTGTCTGCGCACAGTGTGGACACTCCACCTGGAGTTTAGTGGCCTGGGGGACCCAGAGGGAGGCTGTGCACAGTTTCAAGGTGGAAAAATTAACACAATACAAAGAAACACTAAGATAAGTTGGCTTTGCATTTTGGCTGTAAAATAATGTACGCAAATTGGTGGTTTTGAGATAAGAACAAAGCAGCACTAAATTGATTAAGGAATAAAAAGGAAAGTTTCATGGGTGAGAAGTCTTACCATTCCTTAGCCTTTTTCTGCTGAATGGACTCTCATACATTTTTATAAACAGCATCAGTTAAATCTTGCCAAATGGAGTTGTCACCAAATGCATTCTCGGCTTTATCACAGGTCAAAACACTGTGTTGCAGGATTTTTTACATCAGACCCCTTACCTGTAGCCACATGTGGCTTCTTAGGTACAGCACCCATGGGCTCCGAGTACAGAGCAGGGGGTCGTCGGGTGGCAGGTGGCTGTATCCTACAACGTGGCAGGGGGACGGGGGGCGGTCTCCGTGGAGAAGCCCCCGTCCCCAGGGAAGCAAATGTGGGTGGCTGGGCCCTGTGGCTTTTTGCCCTAGTCTACTTTGAATATCATGTGATCCAAAGTGTGGCGTTACTAGGTTTTTAAAGGAACTGCAGGGAAATGTATGGTCATACCGCATGGTGGCAAAGTCCAATGTTCTTGTTGTGAATGAGGCCTGAAGTACAGGCACTCTATTTCCCTGAGGAAAGTGACACGCTTTTACCCTGTAATACTTTTCTCGTGCTTCCGGTCCAGTATTCTGAAAGGCCAGACTAGACAGAACCAGTGAGCACGCATCTGCTTTAAATGGCTAGCGTCACACACAGGAATCATGGGCAGGGGCGGGTGTTATTTGATTCTTCTCTTACTTGTAATCCACAACATCTCCTTTTTTTGCCCTGAGTCTAGCCTTAGACTCAGTACACATCTCAGTGCCCCAGCCCTGAGTCCCCGCCTGATTCGGTTCCACACCCTGGGCACTGCTCCCTCAGAGGACAGCTTGGCGGGGAGCGCTGGATGGCATCCATCCTGCTGTGCCGCAAACTCCTGCTCTCAGGGGGGACGAGAGGACCCATCTTCCGCCTCCTGCTCTGCGAGGGTCCTGTCCCACCCACTCAGATTTCAGAAGGAAAAAGCTCTCCCTGGGGTCTTTGTTGTGCAGCCTGCTTGGCCAGGGTCCCATGGGCCCTCCGACACCCCTCCATCCTTCCTGCCCAAAAGCAGAGGCCCCCATCTTCATCTGCTCCCATCCCCTCCCAGCTGATGGGCCACCTGCTTCATTTCCACGGGAGGCCCCTTCGTTTTCGTGGACAAATCCTTTATAAAGTTCCTGTTCGGTGTATTACTCTCAACCTTCTGAAACAATGCGCAGTGATAGCTGGAAATGATTCCTCAGTGTTTTCATAGAAGACACATTTATCAAAGCTTCATACCTTCACAATCAAATCTGATTGTGTCTGGGGAACCATAACAATTTTTATAGTTTTAAAGAAATACATATCTCTTGGATGTATTTGGAAGTATATTTGGAGTAATACAATGTTAGACAAAAACATTTAAACAAAAGCCTTGACGTCTCCCTAACAGAAGAATTTGTGATAAACTGTAGAATCAGGTGATAAAAATCGGGTGGCAAATCATCAACCCCAAGAGAAGCTTCACCCCAATGAACATGGATTTCCACCTTTGTGTGAGACCTAGAAGTCCTCTGGTCCCATTTCCTCTGGGTGGGCAAACGGGCAGCAGGCAATCGTGTCTGCAGGGAAGGAGAGGAGACTTTAGGGAGAATGGCCGTCCCTGCACAGAGACGGAAGAGTCGTTGAGTATCGGCCGTAGTCCCTTTGCGTCCCTTTGCGTCCCTGTGTCCCCTGTCTGCAGCCTTTCAGGAGCTGGGGACCCAGTGCACTAGGCGATCGGGCCACCCTCTCCCTTGTCCATGTGCATTTTTGTAGCAGTGCAGGGTTTGAGTTGTGAGCTGTGTGGATGAAAAAATAACTAGACCTGCATGTGCACAGATGTCCCGTGTCCCATGTCCCGTGTCCCGTGGACCAGGCATGTCGGTGAGCGGCACGGTGAAGCAGGAGCCCTGTCCTCCACCTCCACGCTGCCTTTCCCTGCTCCACTCCATGCTCACCTCCTAGGCGCGTGGCCCCTCAAGGGAGGGCGACTCCTTCCTCAGAGCCAACCGTCACATCCGTGCCTCTAGTCGGGAAGGTCAGGGTCCTGTGTGACACCATGTGATCACCACGTGTTGTCACTTACACGGACGAGTGACCAACGTGTTCATGCCCCTGGGGCTGGTCCCAGAGAGGAGCTCACTGCCGGGAACTTCCAGGATCCAGATTAAGAAAGAAGTGGGTGAAGTTAATGTTAATAACGCATTTCCTGTAACTCAATGTTCCACTGATATCATCGTTCTAACACGTAGTCAATATAAAGGGAATAAGGCGGTGCTTCCCAGTCTCTCCCTCTCTCTCCGCTCAGCCCTGCCAGCTTTCGCCATGGGCCTCTGCGTGGCTTCCTTCCCCCCGGTGTTCCTCCTCACCATGGGAAACAGCCGACACACTTGCAGATGGGAGGGGAAGGCATGAGCTCGGGCAGCCCTCCCTGCGGACAGGATTAAAACCCGGAGACTTCCAGGATCGCCACATTTAGGACCCCTGAGTCCGCTCTCATTCCTCGCCTTTAAACGGTGTCTCTCCTTGCTTTAATGACTAATTCATTCATTAGAGAAGACCGAAAAATCATTAAAAATGAAGCTTTTAGCACTGTCTCTATAAAAACATAGCTGTAGAGATCTGAAGTATAGGAAGAAGTGGGTAACACGAAACTTAACGGTATGGCATACGCTCCCCCAGATGGACGGCAGGAATATTTACTGAGCTATCGCTGGGCCCCACAGGCCAAGTGCACTTTCCAAGTTCACGCTCCAGTCTGCACTCTCACCATAATAAATAGTTTGTGAGAAGAGAACATTATCGTGGGGGTGTGCCTGATCCATTCCGAGCCTTTAAAAAGCCCTCATATTGATCATCGCCGCCACATATTCTAATTCAACCATCTATCATGAACAATAAAACGCCTCTGGTCTGAGCATCACCCATGTTGTGAGATCGCCAGTCAGTGAATTAAGGAAGGACGGATGCACAAGGCCTGTCTCCATGAAGGGTTTCCAAGTCCTGAGTGATCGCTGAGCCTCCTCTCAGAAGGCATGTCTGATGGCAGCCTTCGATCAACGCGGCGCGGCGAGGGGTCCTTCCCGTCTGGACGCTGTGTGGTGTCGGGGGCCAAGGCTTCCATTAGCTAATTAGCTGTGAGGACGGGGGACATTGCCTTTCCTTCCTGTTACTGAACAGATGAATGGATGTCACAGCTCAGTAATTACCCCAGTGAATTTGTTTGAAAATATGCCTACTTCGTTTAGGGATATGGAGACAGCTCAGCCGATGTTCACAGGGTAAAATGCCCTGAGCTGTTTGAAATGGGTGAAGCATCTTTCACGGGCAGTAGATTTTTAAAACAGGCAAAGAAAAATGAAGAAAAATACCACTTTTTTTTAAGTAAAATGTTCGAGCTGGCATCTCATCCCATCAACATTTAGGGAAATTTATATATAAAACTTCCTGTAATGCAGATACACTTTGATCCGCAGAATTAGTATTTTTGTTTCTCACCAAGTTGAGAGTGTGCAGAAGAGAGGTGTTATTCTCGGCCGTAACGGTGGGCGCGTGGAAGCCAATTAGAGCCCTGAAGGTTACAGAATAAAGTCATTACTACCTTCGGGTTCCAAGTCACTTTAGCTAAAAATTATGCTTTAGTTACTTAATTGTCACTGACTAAGACTTTTATAGCTTCTTTCTTCTACCCATGCTTCCTGACCATGCTGAAATGACTTTTTAAATAGTAATGAAAAGACTGTTTATACCCGAAAGATGACTCTTTATTCCACCAGATTAAAGGTCTAGAGCCAGTTTGAAGATTACATTTTATGTACTGAGTACTGAATCATGAAGCAGTCATCTCAGAGATTTAAAGAAACATACACAGTTATAACTTTTATTTTAATTCCTTTACTACAGAAAAAAAAATCTGTTGTTGCTTCTGGACTCCTAAGGTTTTATATTTTTTATTTCAAGTCACTAGGGAGAAAAACATTTTTCTGTTTATTTTTATTAAGTTATTGGAAATAATAAGGCTTTTATTGTTGCACTACTTTCAAATCCTATTGACATAAAATGCTCTGAAACCTAGTTAATTTGGTGCTAATTATGTTCCTAGAACATGCCAAGGAAGTTTCTGACTTGGCTTCCTTGGACTGTTTTCCTTTTGCCCAGAACACATTCCCCCGGATGCCCACGTGCCTCCCCATCCTGTGACCTCATTGGACCCCCATTTTCCCCAGACCCCATCTTCCACGGCAGACGCTCTCCAGATCCCTCCAAAAGCTCCCTGCCCTTCTGACATTAGATGCTTGCATGCCAAAGACAGGGAGCTGAGCTGTGTTCTCTAGTCTACAGATCCTCAACACGTAACACGGCGCCTGCCTCCTAGTAAGCCTTGTGTGTGTGTGTCTTGAACCCGAGTGCTGTGGTACGTCAGGCCCTGGGCTGCGTTCAGGACTTGCATGCTTCCCTTCAA
This sequence comes from Glossophaga mutica, assembly GCA_039655065.1. Lineage (NCBI taxonomy): Eukaryota > Metazoa > Chordata > Mammalia > Chiroptera > Phyllostomidae > Glossophaga > Glossophaga mutica. The sequence goes on along the minus strand of CM077310.1, from coordinate 35,892,499 downwards.
TGCTCTCGGCGATCCCAGGGCAGCTGTGACTGGTATGGTGATGCAGTGAACTGAGACACTCGGAACGACATAACCTAAGGTGAGATATGGAGTCACTGCAGGAGCCGGCTGAGACGCAGGTGTGAGTGAGGAAAGCGAGCCCCTCACATCAGCCAGCCCCCCGAGACCCTCCCAGTGACACCATGGACTTGGATATAACATCTGTGGTCGATAAAAAGACTTGCTTCTTGAAATGTGCCAGAAGTGGATTATACGGCATAATTATAGGTTTTCTTGAAAAAAAGCTTCAGATGCAAGTTTCGATAGCCTATTAATTTAAACTTAGTCAATTAGAATATAAGTTATTTGATTAAATAGTTATATTAGAATAGTAAAGTTTCCTGGAAATGAGTTTATATAAATAGATAAATTATTACTTCCTGTTACATAAGACAAATTTGGTGAAACGGGTGTGTTTTGTACTTAGTAAGAGTATTTGTTCATTAAATGTAGAGAAATGACGTATATTGGCATTCAAAATCTCTTAGTTCCCTGACCCTGTATACTTCCTGATTTATTCTATTTCCAATGATTATTTCATAGATTCTCATCTCATTTTTACAACATAGAAGATGTCACTAAATTTTCAGCTTACAGATTCAGCGCCTGGTCATATGAGTAATGTTAGCTGAACATTGAGTCGCAGTTACTACCCAAGACCATTTATTAAGCATTATTAAGCATTTAAGTATACGTTACTTTATACTAGATGTTATAATTTTCCAAAATGATCTTGAGAAGGGAGCAGGCCTATGGCTAATTAAGTACAATGCGTACAAACGAGCCCGTGCTTCCATTGCGGGGATGAGTTTACGTCTCACTGTACAAACTGCGTTGGCACCGTGCATGCTTGCACTTGATTACGTCAATCAGTTAAATGGGCTAATTGAACACATGCTTCATCCACAAGCTACTTGTCCAGAGGAAGCCCCCGACCTCCAAGGACCCTGTGAAATTGCTGGGTTGCTGTCAGAACAGCTTTGCCCCTGGAGGTCTGGGAACGACCTGGTCCATTCCTAGGTGGCGTGAGGGCGGAGGAACCAGCACGGAATCCCGGAGGGTAAAGAGCTGGGCGCGGGGTAAAGCCTCAGGTGTCTGACTTCCGAGGCACCTCTTCCCGCCTTGTCTGTGAATCCAGAATATGCGTCCACATCCAATTATAGTTCAGAGGGGGCCGGCAAAGCAACGTAGATGTGCTTTGTTCATAAACTGATACCAACCATTTTCCTTCTTTAGAAGGGTCTAGAAGGATTGCCCCAAGTCCCTCTCCAGGCACTCTTTCTTCTCGTCTCAGACCGGCTTCTCCCTCCACAGAGTCCCAAACAGGATCTTAGGGCAGAGCCCCCAGCCCTCCCCCCGGTCCCTCCCCAAACTTCAGTCCGAGTGCCTTACCGCCTGTGCGTCCATGGACCCTCCTGCTCGGTTCATCTCTCCTCTCTCAGGCCGGTTCTGCGTTCTCCTCGGGCGCTTCTTCTTCCCGAACATTGAATTTTGAAGCCATTTAGCATGGAGTGGACATGAAAACATTAACCTGCAGGGGTTTGGAGCCAACGGAGGCAGACGCTGTCAGGTGCGGCAGCAGGGGAAGTACTTCGGCCCAGCTTTTCCCTCTCCTTGCACACACTCGGGGAGGGGCAGTTTGATCCACTCTTCCCAGCCCCCGAAGCTCGAAGAAGCTCCTCCTGGAAAGGAACCCCAGGAGACAGGCTGAGCTGCAGGAGCTGCAGACGGTAATGAGCCGTCTGGGCAGAAAACAGCTTGGGATCCAGAGACTAACTGGGACGATCACCGCAACTCAGGGGACGTCGCGGTTCGACAGAGATCACACACACATGATTGAAGCGTGAGGGTGGCCGGTGGAGAACAGGAGAACTATCTGTGGGGAGCAGGAAGGCCTTGAGGGCAGAAGGCAGTCCCTAATGGGCCATAATCGGACCCCTGCTGGGAGAGGACAAAGAAGCATGGGGGCCATTCAGCAGGGCAGAGAGGGATGGAGGCTCCCGCTAAAGGTTTCAACAGGTTCTGAAAAGGAGGTTTAAATCCAATGCGTGTGATTAGGTCACATGATGTAAAGTTGTCGCACCTTTTACAGAACTATACGCACTCATGTGGGAAACTGCCAAACGCCAGACGTGTTCTCACTGCCGAGGCCGTGTAAGCAAACGAAGCAGGGACACTCCTTCCCTGAACATTTTCGCATATTTCCTTTCAGCTGGCTATTTCAACAGCTTGATTAACACTGCTGCTAACAAGAATTAAATGTATCAGAAAAATGTATGGTAAAGGCAGAGATATATTCATAAGAAGAAAGAGCCTTGGCTGGTGTGGCTCAGTGGATTGCATGCCAGCCTTCCAACCAAAAAGTCGCCAGTTCAATTCCCAGTCAGGGCAAATGCCTGGGTTGTGTGGACCAGGTCCCCAGTAGGGTGTACACGAGAGGCAACCACACATTGATGTTTCTCTCCCTCTTTTTTCCCCTCTGTTTCCCTCTCTCAAAAAATAAATAAATAAAATCTTTAAAAAGAAGAAGAAAGAAAAACTTGTAAGAATTATTTTGGTGACATCAGGTGAGAAGTATCTCAGAAGGGACTGGATTTGTAACTTTATGTGACGCACAGTACTGTGTGTGTGTACAGTGTGGCAAACGGGCTGGCTGGCTGTGACAGATTTACTGACAGTCACCCTGCTGGAAGTCACAGGCCCCCGAGCCCCGGGTGAGAGGGATCTGGGAGCCGACTTCCGTCCGTCCAGCCGGAGGTCACACTGCAGAGCTAACTGCCAGGGCACAGGCCACAGGAGGGGCATCGGGTCTACCGAGGTACCAGTGGGATGGCAGCTGGCCAATGGCTGCAGGAACACAGAGTGTCACTGGGAATGTAGCCACTTCGATCCTGACTGCACATTCTTCTCAGAGTTCTCGGTAACTTAGAATGGCGATTCAACAATACCAATTCAAAACTAAGTCAGCAGGTATCTTTTGAGTAAAACTATATTGTGCATAATGTCAGCCATCCCATTTGAAACATAAGAAAGTACGAATATGTAGTATGAAGGTATTGTAACTCAGGTATTGTAACTCCGATCGCATCAATGGAAACTCCTCTTCTAAGGCTTCCTAATGAATGCTGTTAATACCCAAGTGCTTTTGAAACCATTACATCTGAAGTTCACGACCCTCTCAGAGATGTTTCTAAAAACAGACCCATTAGCAGGTGAGCCATGAGAATGCTGGACGTGTCCACGGCTGCGTGCACTTCACTGAACGACCTTGTCAGCGATGAAATGCCCACCGAGCTTTGAGAACCAGAGCATCTTCGATCCATCTTTATTTAAGAAACATTTGTCAGGAAAGTAAATGCCAGTATTTTAAAACTCACTTTTCTGTGTTTCTGTTAGCCACTGTGTCGTGGGTTTGTTGGCGGCACACCGTGTCTGTAGTGGGCAGGTGTCCAGCAACGGCAGGGTGGTCTCAGGGACCCTCCAATTCTCGTAGGTCAGCAGCTGTGGGCGCTGCGCTGGGGCCCAGGACGGCAGGCTGCTGAGGGCGCACGCAACCCCCAAGGCCGGATGCAGCCCCTGAGGCTGGGGATTCCCAGCTTACACGAGGGTGGATCTGTGAGTTAATGATTACAAGGGAGTAAAGAAGTGTCACGTGGAGCGGGCAGAATTTCTATCATTTGTGAGTCACTACAAAGGGGTCAGAGAAACGTCCTTCCGTGGGGGCAGCCGGCAGCGCTGGCTCCCTGGCGCGGTTTCCCCTGGCCCCGCCCCCACCCGCAGGTTTCTGGAGGGCAGGTGCTGTCAGCGTGGCTTTGCAGCTGAACCTCCCAGGGCGCCCTTGACCAGCCGTGGGTGCTGCGCCTGCAAGGAGAACGGGGAAGGGGACGTGATGAGGATGGCTCCTTCCCTGGGGTACACCTTCATCAGTTTGCTGACACAGTGTCTCAGGAGAAAGATCCAGACCTTTTCACCTTCTTGTAGGTCAGTTCTTACCTCGGAAATGCATTTCTTATTTTCTCAAGCTAAGTTAAGTTTTCATGTTAAAACTGGGCTTCAGGCTGACATTTGATTTCTAAAAATTGTTATTGATTTGAAGGAAAAGGACCCTCTTCCATAAGGACGAGGTCTAGTGAGATACATTCCAAAGTCAGAACTCTGGGCTCTGCCCTTCCTCTGCTTTGCTCCGTCTTTGAATGTTAAGGTGTTTTTTTTTTTTCCCTTTAGAGTCTCTGTGTCTATTTTCTTTCTTTAAACTTTCATGTATATCCGAAGCTCCGCCAGCACTGTGCTGTGGAGAAGTCGGTACAGTTCATTGCAGAAGAGACTCTGAAGCTGGAGGGAGGCCTCAAAGGCCACCTGCCCCACAGCTCAGGGAAAGCGGAGGGGGCGGAGCTGTGGGCAGGACTGCTGACTCAGGTCAGGTGCCCTGCGGTTTCGCTGGCACACTGACCCCGGTCTCTCCAGTCTCACCACACTGCGCTTCCACTCTCCCCACGCATCCCAGTGCCACACGTGTGCACGCACTGTCTGCATCAGCGCGGGGTGTGACAGGGACATACTGAGGTGACACTGTCCTCGGTGCTGTCAACCGCCAGGTCCCCCGCAGGCGGTCATGCCTTGGCAGAGGTATCTGGACAAAGAGTTTCGGTTCCATGTTGCCAGCACAAACCAGGGCCAGGAGCCCGGAACCCGATGTCCACTACGGAGGGTGAACAGCGCCCTGGGGTCAGCACGCCCTGGGGTTGGCACGCACGTGTGCCTTCGCCGCGCAGACGGTCGCGGTAGAAAACAACTCTCCTTGTTGTCTCTGCAGCGCGGACCTGCGGCTCCAACCTGCGCGGGCCCAGCGGCGTCATCACCTCCCCCAACTACCCGGTGCAGTATGAGGACAACGCACACTGCGTGTGGGTCATCACCGCTGCCGACCCCGACAAGGTAGGGTGCGCGGGGCGGCAGTCTAAGCTGCACACTGGGCGAGGCCCCACACCGGACGCGCAGCTGTTTGCCGGAGGCGGTGAGCACCGCGCATGCGTGGTGCCTGAACACCGTGGGCAGCCTCGCCCACCTAGAATCCGGAGACAGATCGAGCGCTCTCCGCGGGGCCGGCTCCTTGTGAGCCACGATGTCCTTTCCTTGGGTCTCACTGCGGTATTATCGCCGTGTCGCACCGCGTTTGTTCAAGGGGGGCAGCGCAGCGATTCGATACGCGCGTGTCCGCGCTGTGGAATGGTCACCGCAGTGAATTTCTTTAACACCCTTCATCTCACATAGTCCCCGATTCTTTTCTGGGGTGAGAAGTTTTAATATCTCTTCTCTTGGATGCTGGCTTGTTTCGTTTTGTTTTGTTTTGTTTTGTTTTGTTTTGTTTTGTTTTGTTTTGTTTTGAAAGAAAATATTGCTGAAGAGTTCATTGCTATAACTGAAGGGAGTAGGTTAACACCCTTGTCTCTGTGGTTCTGAGGAAACTCCATGAGTATGTCCCGAGGAAGCACCGTGTGGAAGCAGAGGTGATGTGAGGGCTGAGGGAGGCCAGGGGCACAGCCACGGCTGACCTCCCAGCCTGTCCCCACAGACTCGGTACCCCCGCCCCCTGCTGCTTCTGCAGTCTCACCTCTGCCCCCCACAGCTTGGGTGCCTTCAGGGATCCCCTTTGTCAGGGTGATGCAGGCAGGAACCGAAGTGGCAGGGGGTTGCCAGCACCTTCAGCCACAGAGAAGCACGTGTGACTCTCCCCTCCGGTGTGTGCCCAGCAGGGTGTCCAGGCAGGGTGTCCAGGCAGGGTGCCTGGCAGAGTGTCCAGGTGGGATGTCCAGCAAGACGGAGGCAAGGGCTGCTGGGGGCCGCTGCACGATCGTACCCCAGGCAGGCCTTGTCTTCTTCCTGTCTCTCAGTTCCCGTGCAGGGGATCCTAGCAGGGCCCCGCTCTGGGGAACCCAGGACGAGGTAAACACAGAAACCCCAAAGAATGGAACCTTCTTGCCTGGGCCTCCTGCTAAGAGGAAGGAAAAACACATGGCTGGGTTTTCAGGAGGAGAGGAGGGGTCAGAAATGGAAATCTAGACAAGTGACAGACCTGAAACCCTGGGAGGGATGAAGGGAGAAGTTCCCGCAAGGAAAGTAGAGGGAGCTGAGTTTGTCTGACAGGCTTTCCTTGTAAAAAGATTACATCCAGCTGGAAGCAGGAGCAATGATCAAAAAGAGGAAAAAGTCCCCAAGAAGTAAAAAAATGTGCATGACCCATTCATGACTTTCTCAGAGCTGAAATTAAACACTGCATCTTATTTTTAAAGTTTTTATTTAACTTCACTTGTTTCTTAATGGTACATGCAGAATGGTAGTTCTCAGGAATCGGATCTGAATGAAACAGTTTGTGTGTGCAACATTCATCTAGAATGTCTCTGAATTTCCCGTCTGTTGTCTGGTGGACGCCACGTGGTCAGGGCCGGCAGAGAATTGAGAATGAATTCAGAGCTGAATCGTGATAGGTCGCCGAAAAGCTCAAGGAAGTAATTCCATAAGACAAAGGTTTTCTTTTAAAAAATGCATCCCTCATATCTGTCCCCAGCCAGCAGCCCCGCACATCCACGTGTTGTTTGGGTCCTAAAAATAGCCAAGTACAGTGTGCTGCACGTTTCTGGATAAACAAAGCGTTTCCTTGGAAACGCCCTCTGCAGGGTGCACAGACCCTGCCTTTGCTGCCCGCTGTGCTGTGGTTACCCCCTGGGGGCTGGAGAGCCCCCACACTGTTGTCCTGGCACCATCGGTGAGCCTGCATTTCTGACGGTGCCCACCAGGCGGCACCCTTCGGTGTGCAACCGCATCACAAAGGGTGGCACTGTGCTCTGCTATCCTCACCATCTCCAAGTGCCTCTGCGACTTGTGGGTTTGAAAGTCTGTGTTCATGACGTGGCGGTTGTTTCCAGGGACCCCACTGAAGACAGCAGTTAGCAGTGCCCACGGGCCCAGGGGGAATCAGGGGCCCCCAGATTTGCACCCCTCTGGGGGTTTTGTGGTCCGTGGGGCAGCCATACTGAGCACCGAATAACCCGAGGGAGCAGCAGGAGGTTCGGTCACACCATCTTCTGAAGGCGCTGGCCCTGGAGGTGGGCCCCTGTGTGACCCCGCTCACGGGAGGCTGCCCAGCACCCGACGCTGTTCTGGTCACTCTCTTGAAGTTACTGAAACAGCTTGAATTTTCCTATTTGTGATAGGAATCTTTCGTTGTTGAGAAAAAGGCTTGTATTTCCCTGGATGCATTTTGCTGAAGGACTGAACCAATTGTGTCTTCCCCCAGGATCACTTCTGATTTCTAACATGAGGAACACAAGTGTCCTTAGTTAAATACCTCATGTTTATAGTGCCCATTTAGGGCGTGTGTGAGTCTGAACCACACCAGGGTCTGCAGCTGTGGGTGCGGGGCGGGGTCTTAGGTGGGACCGTGTGTAACTGGGGGGAGTGGGTTTTAAGTATCCGGAGCACACACATGTCAGCTACATGCATATTTACTAGGTTCGTCCTTGGCCAGGACCCAAATCACCTGTTTTAGCATTTTTCATTTCACATCAGGAAAACACAATCGGTTCCAATATTTGCTTCGTGAAAGCATTTTTATATCATGTTGGACCAACTTGCTACACAGGCAAGTACAGCATGATTAAAATGCTCAATGATCAAAAGGTCTGACATAAAAATTGTCTTACAAATATATGTGTATGTACACATGTATACACATATACACACAGGCATGTGTATGTAGATAATTAAATGACAGAAATGAAGAGAAGATTCAGATTATGATTGGCACATTTACAAAAACCTCCATTTGAATTAAAAGTTATTAGAAGCAAATGTATATATACCGACACATATATTTTAAATTTAAAACAAGTTTATCTTGATGTAGGATTTAAGAAAATGAGTTACAATTATGTAAAAATCTTCAGTTCATTGAGCTTTTAATAAGTTCCTTCAGATATGGGGTTTTCAAACCGGGGCACCTGCACACCTGCCACCTTCCCGCCCCTGAGCCCTCTCTGCCCCACCCCCCACCCTCAGGGGAGACACACTGGGGAGCATTCGGCTCAGCCCATGGGGCCGCCCGAGGGCTGCGACATGCCCTGGCGACATCCCCCAGAGGGAGTGGAACCTCCGTGTGGCTCCTGCTAAGAATCTCTGCACATTCCCAGCCTTGCTGGGCGGTGGACAGGTGGGCAGGCAGCCGCACCCAGTCACGAACACTGCTCTGAAGCGCTCTCCTGCCCCTCCCCATCCCCGTGGCCCAGGGAGAAACACCGTTCAGGCTAAACTGACTTTCCCTAAACTTGGGCAGCCCGGACACATTTCAGGACTGTGTTCTGCAACATGGCGTTTCCAGCCTCGCAATTTCCTGTCTAATCCAACGCTGTCAAACTACTCTCTCCAGGGGCCTGGTGCAGCGCGGTCCCGTGCCAAGGGGGACCATTCCATTCGTTGCGGCAGGTCTTGTCCTTTTGTAACGTGCTCTGTCTAGGTGTCCCGAGTCTGCCCTTATCACGTGACTCCTTTCCTCAGTGGCATCTGAAAATGTGTCACAATGGCACCTCTCTCGAAAGAGGCCAGTGTGCCACAGCGACGCTGGCACTTACTTCAACCAGAGCGGCAAGTCCTTCGTCTGTGTAGACGCCAGCACGGTCTCTCCCAGGCAGACCTTTGGTTTCTGGGTGTGGACACAAACCACCATCCATCCCGGCCATTGCTGAGTGAAAGCACCTATTTACTGGGGAAGCTTGTTGAATGTCACCGCCCTTTACATGGGTGCTGAGACCTGTTGACTGAGACAGCTTGCTGGAGAGGCTGTGATTCCGTTGACTATAGAAACCCTCCTCGGGGCCACAAACCTTGTCACCCTTGCGTTGACAGGTGCGCTGGGGGACGAGGAGCCCCGAGGTCACTCACGCCGCGTCTTGTCCTGGGATTCTCACTCCCCGCTCACTGCATTTTCCGTGGGAATAAGTAAGGTCCCACCAACCCTGAGACTTTTCTTTTTCTGGACCGTACATTCTGCTGCTAAGTAGCTGGCTTTCTGAGCCTTCTCACCAACGCACCTTTTTTTGTTGCTTTTTGGTTTTTCTTTTTTTTAATGGTTTTCTCAACACAGCTTCACTCTCTTTGGGATTCCAATCACTATTTAAAGCCATCAGCACCATCACTTGTGGGAGGACCGTGGTTTACAAGGGAAGAAGCATCGCTGGTGTCCCTGAGCTAGAGCTGGGTGCGTAAAAACAAGCGTTCTTTCCTCAAGATGCGGAGTGAGCAGGGCAACGTGGATTCCTGCATAAAGACCCTGATGAGCTGCTCTCATTGTAACGACCACACCCTCTGGTGTCCCAGGACACCTTAGTCCGGAGAAATGGCACAAAAGGCTGCAATTCCTCATCGCAGACCTTGTCAGGCTGGTGCGCAGGCCCCGCCAAGGCCTCTTCTGTTCCACCCCCTTCTTCAGAAGCCGCCACTTTGGGCCGTCGGATAGGTGAGCGTGACCTAGGTGAGGCTAAAACACAAGACCCGTGGGCACCACGCACCGCTGAATGAGCCGACTGGGAAAATCTAAAAGCTTCCCCGTACCGTCCCCTTGTAAACGTGCACAGTCCATGCTGAATGACGTGTACGAGGACAGCGGACAGTGTGGAGGGCCTCCAGGTGCCGACGTACAAACAGGCCTTCTTTAAAATGAATACTTGGTCTTAATGCTTTATTGCAAAGTGGAGCTTGTTTCAGTAGTGAGCCATTTGGCGGCGTGTCAGGAAAGTTTGCCGCTCGGTGGGGGGGGGGGGTACTCAGGAAGACAGGAGACTCCGCATCCACACGGCTCTCGCTGGGCAGCGCAGGGCAGAGAGCAGCAGGAGGAGGCTCAACCACAGGGACGAGCTTTTCCAGTTGAAGGGCAGGTCTTCTCCGACTCAAATGGTTTGCAGTCCAATGTGAGACTGAATCAGCCCCTAGGAAGGCGGAACTCTGGGTTCCCTGGAATCAGCACTCCCCTGCCGGGCCCCAGGCCAGTCTTCATAGGGCTCTGTGATTTCCAAACACCTCCCCAGGCCAACCTTCTAGATGCCAAAGGGGCAGGTAACCTGTGAGAATCAGTGGGTGCCCCTGGGCCCAGGGGCTTCAGCCTCCAGACCTCCTGGGATGGGACACCCTCCAAGGGTGGCTGCTTCCTTCTGGGACTCAGTGGCTGCATTTCTGGGAACTGCCACTAGGTGGCAGCGACAGTTCACACTTCCCATTAGAGTTTCCACTCCTGGAAGGCCAGGAGACAGAAGCATTTATTGAGTTTCTACTATGAGCCCGGCTCATGGCGGCCCTGGAGGCTTGTCCTGTGGAAGAAACAGGGTGGCCCCCATTCATTAAAGAGGAAGCCTCCAACCAAAACCACTCAGCCCACCGGTGACCCATCTCCTGAGTGGGATCCCTGCTTCTCCACAGTCACCTGGGGCAGGCTCAGGGGGCGGAGGTGCGGGACACCTCCAGAATCTCAGCAAACAGAGAGAACCCGTCTGCCTTCCCAGGATGAAGGGCATTTTCTTGGCTCTGTAACAGGGGCTGGGAGTGGAGAGAGGGAGAGACAAGAGCGGGGAATGGGGAGAAGGTGCCTCCCCACAGGTCCCTAACACCTTCAGGACAGGTAAACTCTGCCTCCCTGGTGACCAACCCACAAAGAGGGGACTTCAGCCCTGGACTCACTCGAGCCAGGATGTGTTTGCACTGGTGTGTGTGTGTGTGTGTGTGTGTGTCCCACCAGCAATGTGGCTTCTTTTGGCCCACCTTGTACCACCTCGGAGCCTCTGTGGGTCCAGAGTCCCGGCTGACGAGGCTGGCTCTCTGCCAAGGGTCTCGCACACACCTGAGACGGAGGTGCTGCCAAGCTGAGCTGTCCTTTGGAGCTTAATGGGCTCTTGGGAGCTTGCTCGGTGTGCAGGAAAAGCCCAGGGCCTTGGGATTGCAGGACCGAGGTCCCTCTTGTCTTGCTGGCTATTGGCCAGGGTCACTCTCAGTGATGTGAGGGCACCTTCGAGGGCTAGTCATGTGCCTGTCTCCCGCTACGGCCACTTGCTCTGCTGTGGCCAGTGGAGGATCTCTGTCCAGGGCTCCGTCCGGTGAGGTCATGGAGTGCAGGGCCCTCACTGGAATGACTCTCCTGCTCACTTCACCCTGTGAAGTCACCTGATCAGGCTAGAGGCCACCCCACCCCATTCGGGTGGGGAGGATGGCACCAGGTGTGAGCACTGGGGGACCATGAGCCTCCGGGGAGATTTCAGCCAACAACCCCACCAAAGGGAGGTCTTGTCTGTGGAGGCCACACCCCGAGGCAACAGAGGAGGCATGAGGAACTCAACCCTGAGGGTTCCTGTCTAATTATGGGAAGGCTTCGCACCACTACAGACTGGCCACTGGACATGAGAGCCAATTTTATTCAGATTTATAGAAAACATCAGTGAGGCCGACATCTGATGGGACACCATTCTCCTTTCTGTCACAGGCTCCCCTTCTTCCTTCAGTGACTCAGCAGGGTGCACAGAGGCCCATGGTTCTCCCCAAAGTCAGAAAAGCCGTTTCCCTGCCTTGTCACCACCTTCTCTCAGGAGCCACTGCTCTGCTGGCTGACCACCAGACAGCCGAGGAGCCAAGCCAGGCAAAGAGCACCATTTCTTAAAGTGTGACCCATGGAAAACTTCTCCAGAGACGGACAGAAAGCGGGTGCACAGGCTCAGTGTGATCATTTCTCTCTGTGTCCCCCAGATGCTCCCGGGCCAGAGTCTGACGGGCTCTGGAAGCCGTATAACACAGAGGGCCACCCACCCTGGCGCTTCCAGCCGTTACTGGCCCTCCAACCCTCAGACTCTCAGCAGGACACTCAGGACACGTGGTTGGAGTGGTGACAGAAAGCAAGAGAGAGTGTGTGCTAATTTTGATTTTGTTTTTGTTTTTGTTTTTTTTGTCTAATGGATACGGTCAAAAATATGTATCCATTCCCGGTCCCCAGCAGGGGCGTCCCCAGAGCTCTCCTCCCAGTCCACATGACACAAAAGGGGACAGGGGGACAGTGAACCCCCCTGAGGGCATAGAGCAAAGTCTTTGAAGGGAAGAGAACTGTGAAGGGCATTGGAAACAGGTGCTTGCAGAGCCGGAGACCAAGGTGAAGGTGAAGGCAATGATGGACGGCCTGCGTGGCTCACCGGCCTTCTGCAGAACCTGTGGCCACCCAGGACAGCCGGCCTCACAGGAGCCTGCAGGGGACAAAACGCCAGGGGTGGCGGGGGGTTGGCTCCTTTACAGGTGGTGATGCGTGAGGACACGGGAAGTCGGAAAAGGAGCAGAGATCTCACAACCCTGTGATTCTAAAATGCATACAGAAAGGAGGACAACACTAGTAACTCAGTAAACACGATACTTATCCACAGACCACCCTCCTTCTGCAAACCTGGGTTCACAGCACAAAGGCCACAGAAGCCAAAGCGCCCCAGAGGCCCCATGCTCTGTTGGTGGGCCAGACACTCACCAGCGGATGAGTGGTTCTCTGGATGGGTCGGAAGAGCTGGGCATTAGGTCTCTCCAGACTAGTACCTCTATCACAGAATGGCTCGGAAAGGAAGTGAGCTCCCTGTGTTTGCCACGTGGTGTGACACAGGGGTTAGGGGACAGGAAATACAAGAAACACCCCAGTACCTCGAACTTAGCTGGGGCGAGGGCTGACATGTTGACAGAAGGTCGCACACAGGTAAGGCAGTAAGGCTGGTGGCAGGCCAGCCAGGTGAGCCCGGGCCCCCCCAGGAGTGGGGCGAGCCTGAGACTCTTCTTGGAGCACTGGGAACACCTCCTGTGGGGAAATAGGATTGGAGGAGTCTCTGGATGGTGAAGGAAATAGCAGACTGAGCACGTCCGAATCTGAGTTTACTCTGTGCTTCCTTTCTGTAAAACTTCTCCCCACCCCTTCGGTCTGGAGTGGGGCGCAGGGACAGGTGCTTTAACCCTGGAATCAGTGGCATTCAGAAAGTTCCGGGAAGGTCTGGCAGCTGTCACTGAAGGACCCAAGACCGGGGCGCTGCAGGGAGGGGTGGTGTGGGAGGGGGAGAAGGTGCATGGACCCGTCGTTGGCGATTAACTTCAACTGCGTGTGGAAAAATCAACACCATCTCCCAACATGTTTACAGACACAAACCCCTGCAGAACTGGTGTTTTTTCCCCCAACGTAAGCACTATACTTTCAACATCTGATGAACAGAGTCAGAAAGAGGCATGTTCTTGTCCTGTTTCTGCTAATACATCACAAGGTTTCAGGAATTCTGTGAAATTTTTTGAGCTTGAAGCCCCACTGTGCCCAGTGTGAGCCTGGGACACACAGTCCTGCTTCCTCTGGGACCCACACCTATGATATTTTGTAAGAATTCCTGCTGGATGCTTCAGTCCCTCTCACCTTCCCCTGGCAGTGCGGACACACAGCTACTTTAAGAGTGAGGACCGTTTGTGGATCTAGGTCGGCACAACTGGATGGTCTTTCAAGTGTATAGCTCACGTGCAGCATGCAAACTGCATATTTTGCATTCTCCCAGCAGTGCCAAAAACCATGAAAAAGAACTTGCATTAACATACGGGCATTTTGCATTTTAGAAGCGTAACCCTTGGCTTTGGTAGTCTGACTCAAACCTGAAGACCTGAATCAAGGTTGAATACACCACCTGAACTTCATAACCAACATTGGAATGAAATCATACGTCTAGCTTTAAAAAAATCAGGACATTCTATTGCAAGTGTCTAGGTTACAGCTTTTATTAAGGTGAGCATCGTCCCTACCCTGTGTCAGGAGTGATAACATTTGGGGCCCCCCAAAACACATCAGTGTGACGTCACCTTGTCATACTTCTACCTGACACCCAATTATCTAGAGCTCACATCATTTATCATGGTTTTGTAGACAGATGCCAATCGAATGAACATTTATGATACCTAAGTAGTATGAAATCCTTAATTAGTCCCAGTACCCTTATGTTTAAATGGGGAACTATTTCCAGAAATAACTTGATCCAGGAGCGTTCTCTCTGTCAGTTTTCGGGTTGGGGGAAGAGAGAGTCTTGATAACCCCGATCCCACAGTTTCAGTCCCAGAAGGCTCCAGACCAAATGGATCTTTTCGTCTCCGGTGCAACCACTGTGCCATGAAAAATCAAGGATGCCGATACATGTGACCAATCAATTGATACTAATCATATTTTGAAATTTGAATTGTGTGTGTTTTCCAGTTTGCTGACCCATCGCTCTCTGATAAATTCTGCGGGGGTGCCATGGGTATGGTAAGGGAGACGGGCCACAGGCCCCTGGGGGAAGGTCTGCTCCCCAAGCATCGGCTGGAGAAGTGTCCCCAGAAACAGATAGGTGGCCACCACCCGGCCCCGTGGGTTCAGCCATCTCTCGTACACACTCTGTCTTCCTGCCGTTTCCCCCTTTCACCTGGGGGACATCAGGAGAGGAGAAGCATGCTGTGCTCAACTCTAGCAAAATGCCCCAACAGTGTATGGAATCCTGGTTGGCTTAAAAAACATTCCTATGGCTCTTCACAATTGGCAGCTCAGAAATCAGCCCTTCATTGGGACGTTGGAGCGGCCAACCAGATAGTAGTGCCACTAGAGGGCGTAACTCTGGGGAAGAATTTCACATTGACTTCTTTGGCCAGGTGAAGAATCGTTTCTCATTCTTAACTCTCCTCTTAATCAGCGATTTTTGAACAGGGGCGATTCTGCTCCCTGGGGGCACCTGGTGACATCAGGAGACACAACGGGTTGTCACAAACCAGAGAACAGAGAGCCAGGGCCTCGGGGGTGGGAGCCCGAGCTGTCGCCAGCAGCAGGGATGTCCGTCCTGCCCGGGGCCCGAGGGCTCAGGTGCGGCTCCCGGCGCTGCCCGCTGCAGGGCGCCCGCTCACCTACCCCGGCTCTGGGTCTCCGTGACGCCTCGTCCACTTCCTCGTCACGATTCCGTCACCTCAAGAATGTCCACGAATGAAACCGCACACTACGTCGCCTTCCGAGATGAGCTCTTTGAAAGGGCGGGCGTTCCTTTGTGTATGTTTTCAGATTTAATGTTTTAATTAAATTTATTGGGCTGATACTAGTTAATGAGATTACATAGGTTTCAAACACTCGCTTCTAAGGTACACCATCTGCATATCGCTCTGTGTGCCCACCACCCAGAGCCAGCTCTCCTTCCGTCGCCGTGTCAGTGGCCCCCCGGACGCTTCACCCCGCCCCTCCCCTCCCCTCTGGTCACACCCTGCTGCCGCCTGTGTCTGTGAGTCGAGTTGGTTTTTCTTGTTTGTTCAGTTGTTGCTCCAAGTTTTATGTCCCACGTGGAAGTGACGTCATGTGGTTCTTGACTTGTCTTGTCTGACTTATTTCACTCAGCATGAGATTCTCGAGCTCCATCCACGTTGTCGCAAACGGCAGCATTTCATCTTTTTCTGGCTGAGCGGCGTTCCATGGCATGTGGGCCACGTCTTCTTTCCTCCTTTGGAATGGGAGCCGCACAGTGTGTCAGATGCTCTACATACTGACTTTGAACTCACGGTGGCTCTCGGTGGCACCAAGAAACTGTTGCCGCTCACAGGGGTTGGTCTGAGCGGTGTATGTCTGACACCTGGTGCGGGGAGCATGTTGGCAAAACCCCGAGTCTGTGGGGTGTATCAGTATTTGCCACAGCCGACATGCTCAGGGGGGTCAGCCACTTAGAATTCGAAGTCTGCTCGCCATCCGGGAGGGCTTCCCTCCACTGGACTCGCCCAGGAGGGATTCCGAGTGTCCACTTACACACAGATTATATTTTAGACATTTTCCCTGTTTGAAAGAAATGCCCCTTTCTATTTGCTTTTACTGAGATCGCTTGATATTTTAAGACAATTTATAGTCTACAGAGAATGGAGGAAGGAATCAGTATTTATTCTTATGATTGAGATGCCAGAAACACTCCCCATGACCACTGTCTACAGATGTAAGGCACACACCAGCCCGCTGCTCTCAGCTTCTAGAATAAAGGCACAGGTTGTTGTTTTAACCGGACCTGGCATCTCAGGCTCTTGGAATCGAGGGCTCCTGGAGGTTGAGTGTTCTGAGGTTATTAAATTGTCTGATTTGGGGTGAATTTTTTAAGCTCTGAGACCCGTGCCTACATCTGTAGAGGGGATGATGGCCCCAGCATTAGAAGAATTCCACAGCTGAGAATGACGTGTGTGCAAGGACTGGGCACCACGGAAAGCCACTTCCTAGCAGAGGGCCTGGGGACACGCCGTGTCCCATGAGGAGCAGTGGTGCTGCCCCGCGCCCATCCTCTTCCCCTCGAGGTGCTCCCCCTGCCCAGATGTTAACATCCAGATGGACCGCAGGAAGCTGAGAACATGGAGCGGCAGCGTTTGCTTCCGTGCACCGCGGTCACGAGGGGATGGACGGTGGTGCAGGGAAGAGGCTCCAAAGACACAGGGGGCACCTGCTGCCACCTCCACCGCCCACAGGGCGGGAGCTTCCACCGAAGTTCCAGACTGAAATCATCGGCACCACGCGGTGTCTCTGGTCCCCGAGGAGGGTCCCTGCAGTCCACTGTCGGTTACGGTGCAGCCCAGCTGCAAGTCTTGTAAGCCCCGTGCTGCCAGGAAACAAGCCCTGCTGCGGCTCGAGGTCCCTGTTCCACTTCTCGGACGCTTTACAAACACTGCCATCTCACCTAAAACGCCATTTCCCTGCAGCCCAGCCCACAGCTTTGAAACCTCCTGAATGCTCACGAGGCCCTTGGCAACAGCAATGCTCTCCTGCCTAATGAAGGTCAAGGCTGGGGTGGCTTCCCATGGCCCAGAGAGGTTAGAAAATGCGACTAAATGTGGGACTCAAGATTCGCCCTGGACTGCATGCGCTTTATGTGGGAAATCTGGGCGTGCAAATGACACATCCAACCGTAACCGGGGCCACGAGACACCTGCCCGAGTGACCCAATCCAAAGCATGGGCACCACCCAAGTCGGGAGGACACAGAGGGGCAGGCGACTTGCCGATGGTGGGAGTGCGCTCGGGGCAGCCAGCTAGGGAGACAGTTGGATGGTTTCTCGCCAAACCAAACCTCGTCTTGCACAGTCCGGCAACTGTGCTGGATGAGAAGGAAACTCGGGAAAATACGTTTTATGAGTTAAAGCTTCTGTTCTCATAAAAACCCGCACGTGGATGTTCACGGCAGCTTTACTCAGAACTGCCACAACTCGGAAGCAACCGTGGACTTCTTCAGTGGGTGACGGGTAAAGAAACTGTGGTCCTTCCAGACGGCGGGATCGTATGCAGCTAAAAAGAAATGAGGTGTCAGCCATGAAAAGACGTGGAGGAAACTTAAACACAAATTATTAAGTGAAGGAGCCAGTCTGAAAAGGCCACACACTGTGTGAGTCCAGCCCTGTGACATGCTGGAGAAGGCGAGACTGTGGGGACAGTGACAAGTCAGGGTTTTCATGGGCAGGGGGAGGGATGCGCAGGGGAGCCCAGAGGGTTTGGGGCGGTGAGTCTGCTCTGTGAGATGCGATAATGATGGACACATGTCCTCATGCATTTGTCCAAACCCACGGAATGTACAGCACCCAGAGTGACCCTGATGTCACCTGCGGACTCTGGTGATGACGTGTCGGTGCAGGTTCATCAGTTGTGATACACATCCCACCTGGTGGGTGACACAGATGGTGCGGAGGCTGTGTGCAGGGGGCGGGGGTGTACGGGAAATCTTGTGCCCTCCCCTCAATTTAGCTGTGAACCTAACACTGCTCTGAAGAATCCTTTTGAACAAATGAATAGAAAGCATATTTCATAACATAAACATTTTATGGCCATCGAACTCTACTGGCTGCAGAGGAGGTTTTATCAGAACACAGAGTAAAAGGGGACGTGGACTCTGGTTCGCTGCCTAGTCGGGGTGCTGCCCAGTCGGGGTGCTGCCCCACTGGAGCCACACGGGACTTTGGGGGGCGGAAGAGGCACAGGCCACACAGAGACACACACCCTGTCACTGCCCACTGCCCCCAGGGGCTGCACCACCGTGGATGTTTAGGAATCTTCTTATTGTTTTAATTGATGCGTTTAGTTGCTACTAAACTGATTGGGGTGGCGCTGGTTAATGAGATTGCACAGGTTTCAAGTGCACATTTTGGTGACACATCGTCTGTGTGTTGCGTTGCGTGCCCACTTCCCCGAGTCCCCGAGTCAAGTCTCCTTCCACAGTCGTGCACTTGACCCCCTCCCCCTGGTGGCCACCACGGTGCTGTCTGCACCTCTAAGTTCTGGTTTGTTTTCCTTGTTTGTTTATTCGTTGCTCTCAGTTTCACGTCCCACACATGAGTGAAGTCCTGTGGCTCTTAACTCTGACTTATTTCACTTCGCACGGAACCCTCGGGGTCCACCCATGTTGTGGCAAACGGCAGCATCACACCTTTTCCCGTGGCCACGTGGCCTTCCACCATGTAGATGCAGCGTGCCTTCTGCATCCACTCCTGGAAGGGTGAGTCAGCTGTCTCCGTCCTCGTCCCGGCCACCGCGGATGATGCTGCGATGAAGTGGGAGCGTGTACACCTCTGTGAATAAATGCTTTCAATGTGGGTGGTGTACACGCCCAGAAGAAGCATAGCTGGGTCATACGGTAACTCTGCTGTTGATTTTCTGAGGGGTCTCCCGACTGTCGTGCTCGGTGGCTGTGCATTTCCATCCCCACCAGCAGTGAGTCAGGTCCTTTTCCTCCACAGCAGTGATTACTTGGCAGATACCCAATTATACTTTCTAGGGGAAAAAAAAAAGGCTCTGTCAAGGGTTTGCAGTTTCAATCCTAATGTGACGACTC
Source organism: Glossophaga mutica (assembly GCA_039655065.1). Lineage (NCBI taxonomy): Eukaryota > Metazoa > Chordata > Mammalia > Chiroptera > Phyllostomidae > Glossophaga > Glossophaga mutica. The sequence continues at coordinate 35,873,577 of CM077310.1, read as the reverse complement.
TGAGAATCAGCATCACAGAGGTGATGCATGCTGAGAATGGACACCATGACAGCTTTGCTGACAGAGAATAAGGGGGCCCCAGGCTCACGATTGCATCTGAAGTGGAACAAGCAGATGCCCCAGTGAGGGCCACGTTGCACGCTCAGTTCCCAGGGGGCCCCGTTCACACATCACTGGGAGTTTCTTCTCCTGACAGAAAAAAAATGTGTGCAAACTACAACTGGAAGTTCAAAGAGTGATTGAGATACACCCTCGCTTGGAAACTGAGGCGAGCATTCTGGTCTGGGGTAGACTTCTCGGAGGGAAAGAAGAGTAAAAAGAGCATTGAGAGCTGAAAGGCAGGGGGGGGGACGTTCAAGATTGCAGGACAAGAGTCAGGACCGGGCTCCCTGCCGTAGGAGCGGCAGCGTGGTGTGCACCCACATGCGTTGCTCCAACCACATGCCGGGGCCCCGGGCAGCTGTGGAGGGGTGACAGTCTCACTGGTGATGTGCTAGCCGAGGGTGAAGCACTGAGCAACTCCCTGTGAAGATGGGTGACTGAGGGTGGCCCCTTATAAGGCAGTGCACTCCAGGGGTAAGTCCTGTGTCCAAACCGGAAGGAGGAGCCCGCCATGCCCGTAACTCCACAGGTTCACTCCATCCGACCTTCCGGGGGCCTTGAACCTTGCCCAGCCCCTCGCTGGGGCATCCTCCCCACTCGTTGCCTCGGAGGATGCAGACGTGTCTGAGGGGGAGCACACGGGCAGACGGAAGCAGAGGAAGGGAGAGAGAGCAGGGAACGCCTAGGTCGGGGGCAAAGGGTGTCGGCCACGCCGGCTTGTGCTGGACGCCGCTCACTGGCCAGACTGCGGACGTGCCGGGCGTGTCAAGGGTCTGAGGAAAGTTCAGAGGACTGGGCCGGGCTTCCAACGAAACGGAGCAAGGGGGTAAAACCTCACTCTCCAGTGGGGTCCAAAAGTGCCCGGGCCTGCTGGTTTCAGAGCCCTTCCCAGCAGAACCGGAACTAAGGAACCAAACAGCTCTTTTTAGGAAGAAAACCCATTACTGATAAGACAGAATGTCCACGTGCCAGGAAAGAAACAAGAGTTGGTAATTTCGCCCATCGGGGATAATTATCATTGTGTTTCGGATCAGGGAGTGTTCCGATTATTCAATATATGTGCTTTTCTTTTTAAGTTGAAAGCTACCCACCTATTTGCACAGGGGACAGTGAAGTACAAAAATCAGTCTTTAACTTCGGTTTTGAAACAAAAAAATTAACATGTAGCAACAGAAACAGAAGTTAGCTTGCAAGTTGTTTAAAAATAGGTCATTTATCTTTCCACTTTAAAATGGTTTGTGCCATGTTCTCGGTTTGAAACAAAATAACGGTGCAGTGTGAGATTTGATGGGAAATCAAATCTCAAACGGAGCAGCGTAACAACTGTTCTGTGGCGTCAGGACTAGGAAGACTGGGTACGTGAGTGACACTGATTAGGTTGATTTATCTGAAGTTTGCATGGTATCTAGCTCCATCTCATAACTAATTCCAAGTAACAGAACACGTCATGAAGTGTTTGGTTCCGTAGCCCACAGGACAGGGCGGGGGTGGGGTGGGGTTGAGAATCACACCAACGACTTATTTAAATTGTTCTTTGGGGCGTGATTAGCTGTTTCTCATTTGTTTCATTTGTTTCTCCCTTTCATTTTTGGCATCCTACATGAACTCCGCGTTGCGAATTGTTTTGATGTATCGTGTTGTCCCAGCTTAATCGTGCCTGCATGGGGCCGTGCCTTTTTCGCCGTGGCGAGCGTCGATTCCCACTGTGAGTCCTTTCCGAGTTCCTGCTGGGCTATCCCGGCGCCTCTGACACAGGCAGGGCTGTTTCTGCAGGTCGTCGGTAAGAACGTATCTGCTATGCACAACCGAATGGCCTCCGAAACGCCTCCAAGTGAGTAGCCGTCCCCCATGTGACGGTGACACATGGTGCTATGTTTTAAGCTACAGAGGAATTTTCAACTCTCCCGAGCTGTGACCTGAATCAAATTATTTTTCAGTTAAAAAACTATATATTCGTGAAGAAGTGCAAATCCATATTCACAGAATAGCCATGGGGATGTAAAGGACAACGTGCAAAATGGAGGAGCCCAAGAACCTATACGCAAGACCCATGGACATGAACAAGGGTGGGGGCATTGCCTGAGGAAGTGGGGGTGCTGGCTAGAGGGGGAAGGGAAAATATTGGGACAAATGTAATAGCATAATCAATAAAATATAATTTGAATATATACACATATACATGTGCATACATACATACATATATGCATAGATACGTGTGTGTGTGTGTGTGTGTGTGTGTGTGTGTGTGTGTGTGTGTGTATGCAGCCCTGGCTGGTGAAACTCAGTGGATTGAGCACCCGCCTGCAAACCAAAGGGCCGCCAGTTCAATTCCCAGTCAGGGCCCATGCCTGGGTTGCCAGCCAGGTCCCCAGTGTGGGGCACATGAGAGAGGAAACCTCACACTGATGTTTCTCTCCCTCTCTTTTCCCTCCCTCCCCCTCTGTCTAAAAATAAATACATAAAAACTTTTTTGAAAAATCTTGAAATTCTTCCTCTTACAGCACAGATTCAAGGAAACCCTTGGCAGAGCATGTTCCCTCCAATGTTACTGTTACGCGTTGACTGAACATGACAGAACTGATGCCAAGGGTCTGAGGGAGCCCTGAACCCCTGCCACTGCTCTCCCTCCTCAGTGTCGGTGACGGCCAGCTGGTCCAGGAGGACGATTCCCTGGGAGTCAGCTCTGCCCTAGCTGGGGACAGCATTCCCGCACGTTGGCAAGACACTCTAACTCCCTTCTGGAGACCACACCGTGTACCAGCCTGCACCCCGTCCCTGGGAGGCACCCCAGCTTCAGAGAAATCTCCCCTCGAGCCCAAGGTATCCACTCACAGCCGTGCACTCGGGAGGCCTTCAGGATGCCCCGTCTCACCACGGCTGGCCAAGCAAAACAAGAGTGGAAGAAAGCCACGGCTGCCTCGGTCCCTCAGACCGGAGAGTGTCCCATGAAGATGCTGATGTAGGCCTCGGGTCCGCTGAGACGGGTGGACTGAGCGACTCTCCTGGAACTAAGAAACATGGCGTGCTCCTGGGAATTAGAATAAAGTTACTTTTCTGCACCGTACCCTGGAAGCGCGGCGTGGAATCTGCGCCCTCGTCCACTTCCTTGTCACTACAACTCCTGCTCGAGCTCTCATTATCTCCCCTTGTTCTCTGGACTGATTTCTTCTGTGCTTGTAACCTGGGTGGGCGTTTCTGTCTTTTCATACCCTGGGTGTCTGTAGATTTTCTGCTGGAAAGGGAGCTATTTAAAAACGGGATGGACGGTGAATGAAGATGAGTGAGGGAATGAAACAAAGTATCTGTGTCCCTGCTGCTTCGTTCAGGTTGGCCCGAAGTAGGGTGTTGCAGGCCCTGTGTCTCCCCCCACCTCTGACAACAGCTGACGGTGACACTGTCCCTATTTTCCTACTTGGCACCTTCTCAACTCTGCACTGCTTAGGCCCCTGCACCTCCAGTGCCTTTGGGACTCTGCAGAGACTGGAGGTGGTTGGCAGTGGACTGGAGGCGTGTGTGCATCCCCAAGCTGTTGTTGCAAGCATCCGTCCAGAACTTGGCCCTTGGGGTTCAGGTGGCAGCTGGCTGTGGAGTGGGCATCGCCATCTTCGTGGGGTTCCCACTGCCGCCTCTATATCGGCCACCTCACCTGTCACCTGCTCAGAAAGAGCCACCTCCTTGTGAGGCCACACTGGGGGGCCCAAGGGGCAGTAGGTCACCCTAGTCTTGATTTTTTTCTAACTCTTATTAACATGCAGAAATACATATACATATTTTTATTTCAATCAACTCTACCCTTTTCTTTCTACATTATATAAATTCTTTAGATCGTTATTTTCATACTCAAACAAAAAGCCCTTTAGGTAATTCTTTCAAATTGATCCTATGGTCGGAAGCTTTTTTGAGTCAAGCTGAAGATGAGGAATGTGCTCATGAAGTACCTGATGCATTTATGGTAAAAATCTGTACAAGATTTTCCCTCCCTTCTCACATGATGTAACCTCTTCCGTGAACAAACATGTTAAAAAGAATGTCCTTTTTCTTTCTATCTCAGACTTGGCCTTATTGATCCATTATCTCTTGGGTGTTGCTGCATCAGGAAAAAACAGAACACACTTTGATTCGCATTTCTGCAAATATAATCCATGTATTCTTCTGGGTTTGTGTATGGATTTTTATGGGGGTGTTTCTTAACATTAAATAGTTCTATGAGGAGATGTATTCCTATTTTTGGATTTTGGTGGGTTTTGTTTAGCTGGGTCCACTGTGAACCATTTCTAAGCTCTGTTCTTAACACTAATCAGCTGCAGAAAACACACCTCCTATTATTGCTCTAATTATCGACCTGAACCCTTTGTTCCAGGCCTTTTTTGGACAAATGTCAATATCTCTGCTGTTATCTACAGAGGCCTCATTTTCTCTTGCGCCTCTTTCATCTTCCAGTCCTTCCAACTTCCAGCCAGGTGACTCCCGGTGCGTCCAGTCGATAGGTTTCAACACTGTAAACATGAGTTGTGCATTTTACCCCACCTAACTATGCTCTGACTGGTTCTGTGGCCGTTACCGTATCGATTCTTAAATTCCCAGTCTCTCATCTTTAATGCATGACTATCCTCTTTCCTCCATCGAGAATCTATTCAATAATTTTCTAGATGATGCCGGCGACTCTGGCTGCTTCCTTCCAGGATTAATTCAATTACCTGGGAGCTCTCTGCAGTCTGTCCCCCTATTTCACCCAGCAAACGTGTCAGTGTTTCTCCGCAGTTGTTCCCCGTCTGCCCCTTCCCTGGTGAGCAGGTGACTCTTGGGGGCTGCACTGTAGCATGCCACATCCCGGACAATTTCAGTGGCATTTTGATGATTTTTGCCAGAGGGATTTCGTTTCTCATGCAAACCCTTGTCATCTCCTCACTCCCCCGACCTGCTTCTTGCTGAAAATGCCGAGGATCTCTCTTCCTTCTTAAGATCTGTGGTCTCAGTGACCACATGTCTTCAGAGAAGCACAGGACTCCTGAAATGAAGCAGGACTTGTGCAGATGAGACATAGGATGAAGGAGTCATTTCCGCGTGAAACTGGAGCTAGGCGTTGCTGTGTGGGGGAGAAGAGAGACGGCGACACTAATTTATACCCAGGTTCCCAGGGTTGCACGGCCCGCCGTGGCAGCGCGTGTGCGTGTCCAAGGCGTCCTGCAGCCCCGTGGCGCTATGGCTGCGTTCACCCCTGCGACGTCCCCACCCGCCCCCAGTTCCCGGGGTTCCGCTCTGTCGAACCCGTGGCGTCTGTACAGGCAAGCACACTGTCTCTGTCTGTCCCGACCCCACGAAGTGAAAGACGTCCACTGCGTTCGCATCAGAGCGGCAACATCCTCTCCCCTGCGTAGTCACCGACAGTTCTGCCTGGTTCTTGCTTCTGTTCCCCGCGGTTTCCCACCCCTTTGCACACCTGGGAGGTGCATTCTCGTGCTGGCTGCAAGAGGGCGCTCTAGAGAAGCGAGCAATTTGCAAAAATACTCAATCTTGTTGCTTACTTCAACAATTTTCTATGGAAAATTGGTCAGGGTGGCCTGTTTACCAAGAGTGAGGCAGACCAGGGTCACAGCTGCACTGTTACTATGGACAGAGCAGCCGAACACATGCACCGATTTTATTTTTTCTCCATTTGATTCCCTCTCCGCTCCCTTAGAAAACTGAGGGAGGTGAGCAGTTTCATCGAGGTCGTTAGGGAGTATTTATCTCCAAGTGTTAAATTCTGTCCTTAGTTTGCATCTATCGAAACGCCTGCCGAGTGTTACATCGTTGAGTTCTACAACTTTGTCCTTTTTTTCCCGTTTTCTCTGCTGTCATTAAGGAACATTTATCTGCAAAAGTGAAACCTTCCATAACCACGCAGTGTTTACTGACCCGCCCCTGGGCCCACGTGGAGGTGTGTTGAAGGCCAGAACTTTTGGGTTCTCTCCCCAGTGCGGGGACCTGGGCAGGGCAGGCCTCCAGGGGCCCTGGAGGGTGGGGTCCCCGCCGCCCCACATCGGGCCTCTGCCCGCCCTCCCGGTGCCTCCAGTGAAGATGGGGGGACCGACAGCAGACCGCATCTCCGACTCTCCTTCCCCTTCTTCACGGCATCAGTCACTGAAGGAAGCGTCTCCAGTCAAGACGAAAGGACCCTGTGGGCTGTGGGAAGAAGTTCGTAGGAAATTGCTATACTGGTGCGCCAGAGAGAAACCAGTCATGTGCAGATGCTGTGTGCCAGTCACTGCCACAAGGGTGTGGTGTGTAAAAAAGAATAGTACTTATGGCTCTGCGAAGCTAACTGGGCAGGACAGCTTTCTAGTCTCAGAGATGCTTGTTCATATGCTACGATAAACAACTACATGAAATATGCGTACGCCACCCTAAAAGTATTCATTTGATGGTGTTCTGGGTATCCTTAAAATATATTTCCTTAACTATCATCCACATTTCTCTTGCTTATACAGAATTGTGTTTGTGTCATTCCCCAGTACTAACACCAGTAGAGTAAATATTCCATAGACATTTAACTTAAAGCATCACGTGGGTTAACGTCATTTTTACAGCTGATAATAAATGTGTTTGGTGGAATAGGGATTTTGAGTTCCATAAACTTCTGCAGCAAAGGGTTCTCAAATGTATCCAGTTGTCGATGTCCTTCCTTTACAAGGCAGCCGAAATCGCTGGCACACAGGGAATTCAAGAGCAGAGCAGTGCCCTGAGCTCCGAGTCCTGGGAGGCTCTCTCTGCCTGCCACCCCCACCTCCATTGCCTCTGACGATGCTGAGTTGCTGTCTTTGCCCCCAACGCAGGTCATCAAGCTCGCGTTCGAAGAGTTTGAGCTGGAGCGAGGCTATGACACCCTGACGGTGGGCGACGCTGGCACAGTGGGTGACACGAGGACCGTCTTGTACGTGTAAGTGTGGCTTTCCCTTGCAACCTGGGCAGGGACCTGAGGTTCTGAGGCAGAACTTCCCTTTCCAAGAAAGATGTGACAAGCACCGCAGGTGGCTAATGTCATGGTTTCTGAATCTGATTTCATGGGGACGCTCATTCAGGATGGTGTTTTATTGGTATCCATGTTTTTTCTTCAAATCATTAAAAAACGTGGCACATAATTCCAGTTTACAGAAGTAGGACTGATGAGCTTCTCACCTTTCATTCTACTTTCCCCGGGTACGATGCTGTCATGTTCTACAAGCACAAGTGTGTTCTAGAACAATGCCACGTGTCCTCCAAAAAGCCCCTGCACTGGGTAGAACTGCATTCTAAGCTGATGGGGACCGCAGGGGGCGAGGGGCCGTGATACCTCGCCGTCTCTTGTGGAGTTTAGGTCTGGAATCCTTGACTCAAGGATGACTGTGAGGATGGTGGCCACTCTTTATGAGACCTGCTCTGTCGAAACTAAAAATAGGATGCGGGGGTGTCATTGCCAGTCGGTGTTCCCAGCACAGAGGGAGGTATCTTTGCAGCTTCGTCACTGGCTTCTGCATGCTGCTTGCGTGGCACCTGGAGCTACGAAGCCACATGGGTCTCTCATTCACGGAAGTCATTTTGCTGGGTTTTTACCTGCTGCTTCTTAGTCTGCATATGCACATTGCTAAGGCTTCCTCCTTGTGGTGAGAAAGCTGGTCCCCGCTACTTCAACACATTATTCTGCTAGAAAAAAACAAAAACCAGCATGGCGATCATGCTCAGTAAATGAGTTCTCTCATTTACTGCTACTACTAAGAATTAAAGCTGTGTTACCGGCCCATGGTCTAGCACAAGCATCCTAGTAACAGCACTAGCAACATCGAAGCAGATACTGAGTATCTCTGAGACACCACACACTGCCAGATGCCTCCTGCTTATTGTCCTCCCCGACGCTCGCCAAAGTCCTGTGAGTCAGGGGTTGACAGCGCCCTCATCACACAGACGATGGAACCGAGGCACAGACAGATGTAGGGGCTGGGGTTCACACTCAGAGTCTCGGCTGTGGGGCCCCTGGTCCTCATCAGTCAGCAGGCAGGTGCCCCATTCTCCAGGGAGGAATTCCGGGGTAAGGAGTCTCTTCATTTACATGGGCTGCTTTCCCGACAATCCTCCCCAAAGTTTGTAGCATTTTATTATTTCGCCCCCATGTCTGAAAGTCCCTGTTTCCCCAGCCTCTCCCCAAATAGTTTTTCTTTGTTGCCAAATGACTAGCTAAGAACTGCATTTAGTTATCAAAATGAGGATTCCTGCCCTGGCTGGTGTAGCTCAGTGGATTGAGCTCGGGCCTGCGAACCAGAGGATCGCGGTACGATTCCCAGTCAGGGCACATGCCTGGGTTGCAGGCCAATTCCCGGCAGGGGACACACGAGAGGCAACCGTACATTGATATTTCTCTCCCTCTCTTTCTCTCCTACCCTTCCCCTCTAAAAGATAAATAAATAATAAATTAAAAAAAAAATGAGGATTCCTGCCAGGCACAGCCCAGATGAAGGTGTGGTCTGCAGCTGGGTGCTGACTGCTGACGGCGCACAGCCTGCTCGCACCCACTGCGCTCTGCGACCCCGTGGGAGGTCGCTTTACCTCTCCGCGCCTCCGCTCACCTGGCTGTAAAATATGTGTCATGGACTTGCCCCGCTGGTGCTCAGGAGCAAAACGCAGTAATGTGCAGGACAGCGCTGGAGACCTAACAAATGCAGCCCGCTCGCAAAACAGCTTTGCTATGACCTGCACATCCATGTAAGGAAGCACATCACTGAAACAAATGAGGGAAATTTTCTAATCAAGCCAAACTATAGAATAGAAAGGTAGCAAAGTGGTGCCGTGGGAAGTCCCTTAGGTCACCATTAAAGGTCTGAGGCCGAACGCCCATTCTTCTAGAGCCTGCTGTCCTAGAGACAGCAGTAGGCAGCCGCGGGTTGTGTGGACGTGGGCTGTCAGGACTTCCTCTCGGTCACTCAGATCCGTGACTGAAAGGCCATTTTATCAGCTGCAGCCAGAAGAAAAGGGAAGTGACTGGTGCATTTCCTTGGCACACAAAATCGCAGGAAAAGAAGGGAACGCTCAGAGACCACAGCTGGCTCTTTGCAAAAATAGGTAATTTTTGAGAATGCATCAATGATTATTTGGTGTACTTACACATCAGATGCTGTTCTCAGGGTGAAGTGTGAAACCTCATTGGAGAAAGGGCAGGATGCCGGGGCACTGAGCACCGGCCAGTATGTGGGGCCGGTGGCTCGTGGTCCGTGTGTGAAACGGACTGTGTGAAGAACCAGTTCCAGGGGCGGCAGGCGTTCCCGCCTCGGGCTCAGGGTGTTACCGGCTCCCTTTGCTGGGGCAGGGAGAACGAAATTCTTCCCAGCTCTCAGTTTTCAGGAGATACTTGGAATGTAAGATAGCCTAACCGGCTCATCCTAAATGTGCTTTTAAAGATTATAATCCCTACGGATGGCTTTTTATTTTCTTAACTTTCTTGGTTAAAAAAAAAAAAAAAAGAAAGAAAGAGAGAGAGAGAGAGAGCCTCTATAGTCTGATATTCCCCAGAGGTGGATGAATTTGTTCAGGTTGCTTTTCCAGAATGCCAGACTTCAAACAAAATTGAATAACTTATTTAATACGTTTCCATTGAGACTGTTCTAGGAATATATATTGATGATTCTCTCCAATGTAATTTGTGGAAGAGCCACATCCAGGAATACTGCCTGCCCGGTCCCTCTCGCCGTCGGGGTCATTAGCAGCTGGAGACTGGAGGGAGTGCCGACCCCGGGTGGGCCCGGGGACCCGCGCTGGCTGCAGGTTTCCAATGTTCGTGCCCTGGAGCGGATCGTCTGTTGGCTTTGGGGAAGTCTGAGCAAATCTGTGTCGCCCCTGCCCAACGACCTCTGAGGGCAGATGGACGAGGAGGCCAGCCCTTCCTTCTGGCCGGCTGACGTGCTCCCCTTGGATGCTGCCTGCTCCTGGAAGCTGCCACAGCCCCTGGTTGTTACTCTGAGCCGAAAGGCATCCTTCTCTTTCTGGTAAAAGACGGTGGAAAAGCCCAGCAAAGTGGACACTGACAGCTGAGTGTGTTTACACACCGATGGTGTGGCTGCGGCGTTGTCCCCGCATGTGGCAGGGACCTGGAGAGGAGCCTGAGCCGGCAAGGTGCGGACCACCTGCGAGCAGGCGGCCTCGTTGGCTGTCAGATGGACCGCGGCAGGGGGCGCAGGACAGACTCCGCTGGGGCCCGCGTCCCCTGGAGTCCATCCACTGCAAGCCTTCCTTTCTGTGACTCGTCGCCCAAAACGTGCCGCTTGCTTCTTTGAAGACACATTCACTGAGATTGGGGGCGTGCAGCAGGACTCAGAGGGGCGAGCAGCAGCCTTTGGGGCAGTGAGTGCGGCAAAGTCAGAGCCTGCCCAAATGCACTCCCCCCTGGAGAGCAGGGGCGGGGGCAGAGCTGGCCCTTCTCCAGACCCTGTGGCATCGAGGTTCCCTGTTCCAGCAGCCCTATCAGGGGGACGTGGGCACACCGCTGACCACTGGCATTTTAAGGCTCGGAGACCGGCTGTTTCTGGGTGGCTGGGGAAAGCAAATGTCCCGGCACCTCGGGGCCCCTGGGAGGTTGTCTTTGGGGGCAGCCTTCCTACAGAGGGTGAGAAGCCACTGGCCTGAGGGAAGCACCTGCCTGAGATGGGGGGACTACTTCCAGCTAATCTTGGGTCCAGACAACATGAGTTATTTTCCAGCTGACCTGCCGATTATATCACCAGTATCGACCCCTGTGGCAGTTTTCTCCAAGGAGCTGAGAAACACACGCTTTTCTTCACACACTGTCAGCCACGGCCTCTTTTCCTTGACCCATCAGTCCAGAGCGTTTGCGATTGCACTGTGTGCTTTTGACATTCAAGTGACCTCAGAGGCAGTTATTCTCTTTTTTGGGTTGGGGAAAGATACGTGTTTCTAAAACAATAATGGCCAGGCATTTGCTGAGCAATGAGCATTGCTGCCCAGCACCTGCCTTTCTCTCTCAAAAGATGATCAGAAGAGCCAAGTGAACTGGTGAAGGGAAAAGTGTTTTAGAAGTTAAACTTACAGGGCAAACGGAAGACACGCTATCACTACAGCTGCCTGAATCCGACAAAGCATACGGAATCCCACGCTGTTCACCGTGGCCTCTGAAAAGGGGATGTGGGGGAAAGGAAGGAGCAAGGGGCACTGGGCTGCCGTTCCCTGAGTCTGCCTGTATGACCCTCTGTGGACAAGGGGATTATTTTCATTTTCTAGATGAAAATGAGGACATGCAGCCTGTCTGCTTTGAACTCCCAGTGTTAACACAAAGGGGCCCCTTTCCCCTGGGCTCCATTCCCCAAACGGTCCCATTTTGGAAACCTGTGATAAACATCACAAGCAGGGAGCTGATGTGGACACGGGTTGCCAATCTGAGCTCACCCTTCCTCACTTTTACTCATATTAATGTGTGTGTGTGTGTGTGTGTGTGTGTGTGTGTGTACTGGCATCCACACAATGGGCCGTGTGTGCAAGGGATCTGTCCAACCAAAGTAGCCCAAAGTCTGTGCTACTCCAGGAGTCAAAGTCAGGAGTCCAAAATTGCTCACAGCACTTAAATAGGTCTGCTTGAGGCCCCTTGTTAACTTAGGGGTAGCACAGACTTTCCAGTTGCACCATGTACAACTGAAATGTGCATTTTAAACATTGCCTGCAAGACTTTGCTCCCAGGTCACTGCCGGTAGGCAGAATTCGGGTGTAACTAATTCCAGGGGCTCTGGGGCATCAGCTTCAGGTTCTGACAGTTATGTGACATGCTCAGAGTTAGAGATTTATTTTCTTTTAATCTTCAGGTTTTCATTTACTATGTGTACAGTAAACATAAGATTTTGGTGTACAGGTCTGCAAGTACTAATGCATGTATAGATTGGTATCTAGTCTGCACTCAAATCAGGGGCTAGAACAATTCTCTCACCCTGTAACCAAAACCAAAGTTTAGCTGATTGCCCCAAGGAAAGCCAGACTCCTGAGGCAGGTGCTGTTGAAAGAGGAGAGAGGTTTTATTCAGGTACCACCTGAGAAGATGGGGGACTCGTATCTCAAATCCCATCCCCGCCTCTCAGTGCAGTCAGGGGGTTTACAGGGAGGGGAGAGCAAACAGAACAAATAGATTGGGGGCCACTGTGGGGAAGAGGCTGTGGACCTGCAGGCAGGGTCCTCACTGGTCCCTGCATGGATCTTTAACGTCAGCATCCTGGTGCGGCTGGGTGCCGGCCACACCCGCAGTCCTGGTCACGGCCACTTCTTGGAGAAGCAGGAACCAGAGCTGCTGGTGCTGCCCTGCGCTGAAAAAGAAGCTGCCAGCATGTGAGTTCTCTTACCAGCGTGTTCAGTGCATCCTATGCTAATTCCATTGCACAGCAAGTCAGAGTAGGGGGAAGTGTTCATTCCCTGTCACAACCCCACAATGCTGTCCTGTACCTTTGCACACACGCCCCCCTCCACCCTGAGTCCTGAGCCGCCAACCTAACATTCATCACCATAATCCTGTTTCTGAGAAGGTCACATGTGTAGAATTATATTCTATATAGACTTTGAGACCGCACCTGGGAATTTAAAATGGTAAAGTCATTCTGAAAAACAGGTTGGCAGTTTCAAATGAAGTCAAATATTCCTTTATTATGTCATCGATAACATTCACCCTACGTGAATAGTTACAGTAACTCTATTCATAATTGCAAAAAAAAACTGGACAGAAATTAAGAGTCTTTCAGCAGGTACCTAGAGAAACACCCTGTGGTGTTTTCAGACAAAGGGATTCTGATCGGCAGCACCAAGGGGCAAACTCGGACACACGCAGCCCAGGCCACCACACAGGCGTTAGGCTGGGTGAAGAGTCAGTTTGATTTGCACACCGCCTCCTAGCAAATATACCTCCTGTACAGGGGGTGAAGCTGTGGAACCCTTTCAGTGGGGCCGATGCAAATCGCTGCTCAGAGATGAGACGGCACTCACCAACCCCTGGAGGCGGGGCCGCTCTGCCCTCGATGAAATCCGTCAGAAAGATAATGAAATTCTTGGTGCGAATAATGCCTTCAACATAGTTTAATACACTCACTTCACGATGAGGAAACTGCCACAGAGGTGGAATACTGTCCCTGAAATAACGGGATTCATTAATGGCACAATTATAACAGAACCTCCAAGGCCAAGGCCTTGGTATGCTAAGAGGGAGCAAAGGTGTAAATCATTCTTTGGGAATATTCTCATACATTATACATGTGTTTTTTGCATAAATGCATGAATGAAGTATAAGTTAATCATTTATGCATTTATTCAGAAAACTTTTGCATGTTATCTGCCAGTCTGGGCAGAAAAAGATAGAAGCTTTCTCTCCGGGCAGCTGAGCATCTGGTGGGAGACAAATGTTGATGGAGATGCTTGTCCTAAATGACGCTTCTTTGGGGTTCGGCAGTGACCTACAGGCAAACACCCTCATGCCGCTGAAGAGAGTGAGGACTGCCCCACTATGAGTGCTCAAAGTCCTCCAGAGCTGTTGGTTGTTTTCCAAGAAGAATGGGATCCTCGGTAGTGATTTCCGTGTTTGCCAAAAACCCATGGGGCAGAGAAATGCCCATACTGGGGAGAACCGTTATGAAGCGCAGTCTGGCTGGAGCCTGAGCTGCTTACGCAGGTGGGGGGCCCCAGCTCAGAGGGGCCTAGCGGCGGGGCGCTGCCCACCCACCCTGCGATGGTGCGCTTCCCCAGGAGAACTTCGTGTCAGCTTTCTAGCAGAGGGACCAAATGAACCAGGGTTTCATAAGAATAATTTTATTTTTAAGTTTAAATCAAAACATTATGTACTATAAAGTCCATTTGGGAGGGGAAAAGGCTGTTTTAAAGAAAGCAATTGAGCATGTGTGTTATGAGAAATGTTAACGTGCTTTATCAGAATAAGCACCTATTTTATTTTTTAGTTGCAAATTGTTGATGGAAAAAATCATGTTTCAAATAGGGTAATAATAACACTGATAAAAAATTAACACTTACAAAGCTTTATATTCAAGTAGTTTCACTGCCCCAAAACCCTCCAGGCTCCCTCCCCTGACCCCTGAAAACCTTGGTCTGTCACTGTCCCCACAGTCTCGCCTTCTCCAGGATGTCACAGGGTTGGACTCACAGTGTGTGGCCTTTTCAGGAAAATTGGCTCCTTCACTCAGTCACATGCATGTCAGGTTCCTCCATGCCTTTTCCTGGCTCAGGAGCTCATTTACTTTTTGCTCTGAGTATTAGTGCCCCCAGGACAAATTTCAGAAGGGATTTTGTGTAGACGTCCATGAGAATCCCGCACTGGATGCCCCTGGTGCTCTGTGGGCAGGCCCGAGCGTTTCTGGGCTGAGACATGCTTTCAGGGTGACGAGTGATGGGATGTGACCACACAGCTGTGAGATATCACTGCCCCTCACAGAACTGAGGGGTGACACCCTGCCCCACAGTGTCCCAGAACTGTTCCTGTTTTGGTACTGAAAGTCCTGCAGCAGAAGTCCTTCCATCTCAGACAAATGGGACAGTTGTTTGCCCCACACTGGTTTTTAAAAGAAAAGGTACAAGTGTGCAGTTGTGGAACAGACTGATGACTAAGACACCAGTGAGGCTGAGGTGGACATAGGAATATAAGTCACACGCGGCTGTGGATTCTTTGAGGGAGGGTCTTACTGCGGAGGTGCGGCCTCTTTGTCTGAGCCTCGAGACCCCTTGGAGCAGATGGAGTGACAGCTGGTGCCTAACCAGTGGTTCTCCCGTTTTCCATGCAGACTCACCGGCTCCAGCGTGCCGGATCTGATCGTGAGCATGAGCAGCCAGATGTGGCTGCACCTGCAGTCGGACGACAGCATCGCCTCGCCCGGGTTCAAGGCCGTGTACCAAGGTAGGGACGCTGCATCTCCAGATCCGTCTCTGTCTCTGTGGGGCCTCACCCCATGTGCTCGGCCCCAGCACAACTGGCAAGTGTCAGTAGTGTTTAAACTCAGGGGCTGGTATGTCCACCGTCCTGAAAGACAGTTCTAGTTATTTGTGGAGGAGGTTTGTTAACTTTTTGGAAGCTTGTGGTGTTCGCCATTCTTATGCCAAACCTTGCTCTCTGAGTCTCGCAGTGACGCGTCCACCCCTCGGCTTTTCCCTCATCCGGCGAAGGGGAGTCGCTGATCAGGAAGCTCGGGGAGGCTCACTGTGAATGCAGTTGGCATGCGCATGCCATCCGTGGGGAGCACATGGGGTTTTTATAGAAGACAGGGGACTCCACATGGTGTGGGAGCAAAGCAGGCTGAGTGCTGGTGTGGGAGAGAAGCAGCTTGTTCCAAAGGTTCTGAGGCACAGTGGCTCTGCGGAGGGGAGTGTCTGCCCCTGCAGGTGGCTGCAGCTCCAACCCACCCGGAAGGAGATGACATCTCGGTGACCAGGGAGCTGGAGGTGGGCCAGTGGCCGTGGTCCTGTTCCTGAATACCCCTCCATGTTGCCCCTGGAGTGACAGACCCGGGGTCTGTCTCTTAGGAAGCAGATATCTCTAACCTTGGGATACTGATTGTATTTTAACTATAGATTGTGGAAAACTTCAAAAACATGCCCAGAAGTAGAAAATTACTGTAATGAATGAAAGTGACCTATATCGGTGGATTTTCACAAGCCACTCCCAGATACTTTCTACTGTCCCAGGTGCAGGTTTGGGCCCAGCTGGCCACATGAGTGGGTGCCTGCCTGCCCTGCTCTCAGCACGCCCAGGCCTCTGCCACTTTCCTAGAACATCTTTTGGGAAACCGAAGATGTTTCCTGCTCTTAGACACCCCAGCCTATTCAAGGATCCTGGCCACAGCTCCTTTAAAGTGGCCTTCCACCAGATTGGGAAGGACCTGTTGTCCTGGATTCAAGCCGCAGTCAGGGGCAGTCTTACACTGTCCCCCAAATAACCATGGGCTGCCAGTCATTGTGTTGAATAACCAGGAAAATTCGTTTCAGCCCCACTCAGGAATTTTTACTCACACACACACGTGAAGAATCCATTATTAAAAAGAAAATACTGTTTATAAACTATAATCTAAGAAAAAAATGCAGTAGGCATTCAGACTAAAACATACATTCCACCTAACTATCTAGATTTTCAAGATTTTAGATACTCGCCATGAATAAAGTGTTAAAATTCTAAGGAACTAACCAATTACTGAAATGTCATGAGAATGGTGACTATTCAGATTGTTTCGCTGTAGGGGATTGTCCAAAAGAAAGAACAAATTAATTTGTAAGCTGCCTTCCGGAGAAATCAGGAAGTGGACCTGGGGCCCCTGTTTTCCCTGTGGTGCGCCCTCCTGGCGGGGGAGCTCCGTGTCGGCCAGTGCCCCTCAGTGTCCTGGAGCCAGGGCCCTGGCCTGGGGCTCCCAGAAAATGGTCCACAGCACAAATGACCCCTGACCTCTGGCCTGCCAATGCATCTTCATGGCATGGCACCAGCAATTGCTGCCCTGTGCACGGGCACCGCTGGCACATGTCTGTGGGCACATTCGTCTCCGTGCTGCTGGCTGCGTGTGCGTGTGCCTGTTCTTTGGGTTCTCCTCTGACACAGCGTTTAAACTAGCGTGCCGGTTCCTTCATTAATTGCTGAGCTCATTAAAGCCTTGGATGTGACAGATGAGCGTGTGCGAAGCTGAACACAAGAGAGATGAATCTGGAGAGTCGTGATGTCGTTTGCCTGTGCGAGTTTGGGTGGAGACAGGCTCTGTCACCCACATTTGTTCGGTCTTGTAACTGGGAGCTGGAACTGTACCGAGGAGCCCTTGACACCAAGCCCATGAGGCGGACAATTATAAAGAGTCCACCAACCTCAAAACGAGGACCTCTGTGGGCGATGGTGTCAGGGGGTAAGGGACACACACACCACCCGGGTCTGCACGAGCCCAGACTTCATGGCAGCAAGTCCTGCCATGGGGACAGGTGCCCCCCGGGGGTCCTCAGCCACAGAATTGGTGGGGTGGGGGCTTAGTGACTATTTTCAGTAAGAGATGCTACAGCAAAATGTGGTATTTACACCCCCTTCCAAGGTTTGAACTAGAATGCACAGAGAATTGCTGAAGACTCCCTGACATTTGGATTTTCAGGCTTGACCTGTCATCGAACTTCTACGTGGCTGTGCCATTAGTCAGGAAAGCATGAATCCCCTGTGACCTGTGCTCGCTGCTGCCTGGGGTGGAATCTGAAAGCCTCAGTGAAATGCCACAGATTTCCCCAAGGGCCGTGAACCGGTCCCCACCGCAGGCAGCCGCACTCAGCCGTGGTGGTGGCATGGAGCCTGGAGAGGCTAGTCTCCCCCACGGTGTGGGTGCCTGGTGTTCAAGGAACACAGATATTCTCAAATATTATGTAACCGTTCTCATTTCAGTCTGAATGATCCAACAACATTCATTAAAATGACACTTGACTCTAATCAGTGCCTGTTCATAGTCTCAATGGCCTATTAGTAGCTACAACCTGGGTTGTCACGGAGTCGTGGACGGCCACCAGGCCTTGTGAGCTGGCCACAGCTCCATTCTCAGACAGGGTCCCACGTGTGACATGGGACAGAGTGTCCATATATGACATGGGACAGGGTCCCTGTGTGTGATAATCGGACAGGGTCTTCAGGGGTCACCTATTGTGTCTCAGGTGAGGACGTGGGTCAAGCATCCCAGTGAGTGGCATCACTGAGCACAGAGCAGCCTCCAAACGTGCAGCCTGAGCAGCAAAGAACCAACGTATTTTAAAAAGCAGCCAAAAAGCTGGACATTCAGTACGTGACCCTGCAGAAACCTGTGCCCTTCCCGGCGCTGCGCTGTGAATGCTGGCTGTCCTGGCTGCCACCCTGCCCCCCAGCTGCAACACGAGGATCCTCAAGCCCTCGGGGACAGGCACCCCTCACCCTCACTGCCGTGTTCCCCACCGCACCCACCAACGCCACTCACATGCCCTGTCTTTGCAGGGAACTCGGGACACCCTCCTTTCCCTGGGACTCAGTCATTCAACTTCACTGATAACATCAGCATCTTCATTTCATTAAAGTATGTCCTTCTTCTGCAATTGTGCCGTGAGAAAGAGCGTGAGGCTCTTGCTGGCTACTTGGTGTGGAGAGACGCAGGGACATGCTGGGACGTCATCTCCTCTCGGTTGACAGCCTCTCATCTTTCGTCAGTGTCTGCGGTGCTTCGATCCTTTCCATTGCTCTTTCAACACGTTCTAAACCCGTTCATTAACGAGGTGCTCAGCCGACGACGGCCAGTGTCGTGCAGCCCTTTAACGACAGCAAGGACGTTCCGCCTTCCTGAACGTGGACTCACACTTACCAGTTTCTGTTTTTAATTCTTTACATCTGTGACTCCTTCCTAGCAAGCCGCTATGTGCAGGCAGATGGGCTCTGTTTCCTCCCTCCCTCCCTCCCCCGAGTGGGTGCCGGGACCTGTCCGCCAGTTTGTAAAATTAGAAGCAGGTTTGCCAAGGGTATCGGCTAGGTGGCAGGACCAAAAACGCGGGACAACCAACACACGCTTCTGCTACTACCAAGCTGTGTCTGGGAGATGTCGGCATTCCAAAGTCCAGATGATCTCATCTGTAGTTTTGTTTGTACGTATGAGGCACCCCCACAAAACTCAAAAATTAGTTTATTTTCCTGTTTTGTTTTTTTGTTTTGTTTTGTTTTTTACTTTTTGCAAGACTTCTTTTTTTTTCCTAACTGGATTCCCTAAACAGCTTTTCTTCTGTCTACACAGTGTGCAGCCTTCCTAGAAGCTTCTGTGTGTCTGTGGAGTTGAAGTTATGACTAAAAGCATGTTAATCCAGATTTTCCTTTTAGATGTCGGGGTGGCCACGAGCTCATCACTCATTTCCTGACCATTCCTTTCATTATCTGTGAAGTGGGGACGAGAACAACTGCGGTTTTATCTGGATGAGTTCCATAAATAGATGCGAAGGCCCATCAAAACCCATGAAAGGGTCCTCCATTGGAAGGTGTGGAACTGCACAGTGTTTGCCAACAGGCGAGGAAATGCCCAGTTTCCCTGAAGGGGTGTTCTCTAGGCAGGAGAACGCTGATTTTCTCAGAGCTCTCCGGTGTGATTATTAGAAGTAAGTGGTTTGGGTTTGCTTAGTCTCTCTCTCCGCGGCCCAGTAATGCTTTAGAAAGCGCCGTCGCCAGCCCCCCGCCCCTGTCTGCTTCCCTCCCCAAGGCTGTGGTGCTTCCTTTCCTAGCGGCCATTCCATGACAGCAAAGTTCTCAAATTCATTTTCAGGCCATTTCCACTTCTCTGCTATCTTTCCAAACTCTTCACTTTCTTGTCAAAAATGTAATTATCCATCCAGATCCTGGACGGCAGTTTATACTTTCCATTACATCCCTCGCTCCCTTTGGTGTGCTCAGAACAAGCCCCATTTCAAAGTTTCCTCTGCATCCCAGCTCCGCTGCAGTCAACATGATGGATCGCAATTCTGTGCTCTCTCTTTTCCTGTTATGTACGGAGTTGAATTACACTGTCCTGTTCAAGGATATAATCCCGCTTGTGCCATTGTTCTTTTTTGTTTTGTTTTTCTTCAAAGCTTTGTCCTCTTACTGTTTCTGTTGCTTTGTTCTGATTCTCGCAGACTTTATTACAGGAAATCAGAGACCCTGTCTCCTTACATCCCCCTGCAGCTCCCGTCTTCACGGTGGGAAACATGTGTGTTCATGTAGGTTCTCGCAGGTTTCTCCCATGGACACCATCCTCTCCCAGCTTTCTCCTTTGTGGGTGTGTGCAGGTGCGTCCTCCCCACTCTCACAGGTTTCTGCTTCCCTAAAAAAAAAAAGGAAAGAAAAAAGAAAAGAAAAGAAAAGAAAAATGCAGTGGGGAGAGGGGTGAACATCGGCCGTGAACATTGGTCTCACCTGTTCTGAGCTGTGTGTTTCAGTGATCTAGGCTGTGATTTACTTCTTTTGTCTTGTGTGAAGTGGACGGCATTACCTGCACCTCGTAGGGCTTTTGCGAGAACAGTGTATCATACATGTGCACCTATGATGACCTCTAGAATATATGTGATGGGTATTTAGCACCTGTCAGCGCCTTATTGTAGCGTCACGGACAAACTGCATCTGCATCCACCCTCGAGGCCCACACTTGAAGCCCACGCTCCTTCTCCATCATCATGACAAGCTGCCAGGACTCAAGTCCTTAAAAATTCATTGTTTGGTGACTGTGGTTGATGTTATGGAAAGTATCTTAATTTACTCTCCTCTGTCTGTTTTTTATTCTTGCAGTTTATTTGTAGAAGAAAGAGGATTAGCTGACCTGTGGAGTTTGCCACAGGACGCATTTTTCTGACTGCATCTCATGGGGTTGAAGAAAATTGTCCCCAGCTCTCTCTCTACCCCCAACCTCCCTTGTCACTTTTGCTCACTCTCTCTGTCTCTCTCTCTTTCTCTCTCTCCAGCCACACAGTATTCCACAGTGTAAATGGGTGGGCTTTAGTTTATTCAGTCAGTTTTCCAATCTATTGAAAGTTTATTTCCAGTTATCTGCTTTGAAAAATAATCTGACATAATAGCCTTGTGAATTTATCTTTTCACATATTTTTCAAGCAAAAAAATTACCTGGAATTGTCTTCTGGAGGGTGGGCCCCTCATAGTATAGGCTTCCCCCCTGCCCCTGGTACAGATGAGTGTTCTAGGAACCCATCTGTATCAGTGTACCAGCAGGCATTGTTGTGAGAGGTTGTGTTTGGCTTCAGTGAATTTTTCTTGAAGACTCTTTCAGTGTGTTTGCCCATGTCATGATGGGTGATTTACAAGCGCACCTGCCCACACTGCACTGAGTGTTCAGCAGTTTTTGACCCAAAACAGCATGACCCTGGTGCCCCACCCTCCCTATTCACCCAATCTTTCCCTGAGCAACTTTGTTCTGTTTCCCTGGATGACAAAGTTCTCAAAGGGAAACATTTTGATGATGTGGAAGAGGTGAAACAAAAAACAGAAGCACCAAAAAGGCATCAAAATCGACGAGTTCAAAAACTGTTTTGGAGCAGTGGAAAAAAGTCTCCATAGGTGTATTGCATCAAACAGAGAGTATTGTGAAGGTGACTGAAGTTTAAACCTAGACCAAATACACAATTTTTATAAATAATTCCTGGGGTGTTTTTTGGGTCCCTCCTCATATGCAGAAAACGCTTCCTTCTAGCGATCATCTAAATTAGGTTTTTCTTTCATGAAATGTCACGGACATAAACATAATCTTTGATTTCTCTTTTTTTAGTTTGTCACTAAACACATAATTAATTCATTGTAATTATAATTTTAAACAGAAATATTTTGACTTGTAAGGGAAAAGAGCCACTTTAATAATTAAAAAGAACAAAACCTATTTAAAGAGAAATTGACACCAATTCTGCACAATCACTTCCAGACAATTGAAGAGAGAATACTTGTCAGTTAATTTATGAAGTTACATTAATCTGGTGTCACACCAGATGAAGACATTGCAAAGAATGAAATGACAGACCAATGTTCCTCATGAATAGTCATATAAAATCCCTAACAAAATATAGCCGAAAGCATTCAAATATATATATATATATAATTATATATGTGTATAAATATACATATATATGACAAGATATAGTTTTTTCCAACAGTGGAAGACTAGTTCAGTATCTGGAAGTCAATTACTTTCATATTGTAATCCATCATATTAAGAGGACAAGGAAAAAGCAAATGATTGTATGAATTGATGCAGAAAAAGCATTTGACACAATTCGACCCCCACATGTCTCTGTTTCCTGAGCAAAGGCATCACCGCAGACCTGGTGGGTGGCCCCCTAAGAACATGCGTTCTGACCCCTCTGGGGGTCAGCTCGGGGGCCAGGTCGGAGCCGGTGAGCTGCTGGTCGCATGGCCGTGTCTCTCCGGCATCTTCGGGGTCTTCACACCCTCTTCTCTCCTGTGTGTCTCCTGCAAAGACACTTGGCATTGGGTCCAGGGCTCACCCACATGACATGGGGCAATCTGCTTGTCTCAAGATCGTTAACCAAATTGCAGGTACAGTGACCCTCTTTCCAAGTAGGTTCACAGGCATTTTCCAAGAATGGAGTTTGATGGGTATTTGGGGGACCATGATTCCACCAGCTACAGCACCCACTCATGATGAAAATCCTCAGAAAAATGGAAAGAGCAGAGACTTTGCTCTGTTTGATTGAGAGTGTCTACAAAGAAAATCCACAGCTACCACTGGAGATGAGTGGCACCAGACGGAGTGACCAGGCCAGCTGCCCACTGTCTGCACTCCGTCTGCCTGGCACTGGAACCTCTAGTCACCTCAGACAGGGAGACAGATGAGCCACACATATTGAAGACCAAGAAATAAAACAGAATCTATTTTCAACTGATATTTTATCTATCTAGAATGCCCACAAAAAGCTCACAAAAAAAACTCATAGAACCT
This sequence comes from Glossophaga mutica, assembly GCA_039655065.1. Classification (NCBI taxonomy): domain Eukaryota; kingdom Metazoa; phylum Chordata; class Mammalia; order Chiroptera; family Phyllostomidae; genus Glossophaga; species Glossophaga mutica. The sequence continues at coordinate 35,851,033 of CM077310.1, read as the reverse complement.
ATAAGCCAGTTTGTGAATGGTAGGGTTCACAATCTGCTACAAAATGCCATTGTGTTTCTGTCTTCTAGCAAGAAACACGCCAACACCAAAATCAAGACTATAGTGTCATTGACAGTCGCTCAAAACAGTGAAATGCTTCTATGGGAATTGACTGAGCGTAGAGGACTCGTATACGGGAAGGTCCACAGTGCAGTGGAGACAAATCAAAGACCACACTGAATGCAAACCCGCCCTGGGGACGCAAGCAGATGAGAGGTGCCAATTCTCCCCGAATGGGTTTAACAGTTACTGTCACTGTCTCAGCATGACTTTTGTTTTTTTGTAGAACTACACAAGATTATTTTAAAATGTATGCAGAAAGGCAAAGGAACTGCAGTAGCTAAAGTAAATTTGAAAACTGGTGAAATGGGAGAAGCAGCTGCCCACATGGAAGACACGCTGGCCGGCTACAGTGGTGAGGCCGCGTGACTCGGGTGGACAGGTAGACACACGGATCGGCAAAATGGCTCCCAGAGCCAGAAACGCACCACAGGTGTGCGCCCACCTGATTTCTGACAAGGCGCAAAAGCAATTCAATAGCGGGAGAACATTCCTTTCGACAGATGGCACTGGATCGATTGAACATAAATTTTGAAAACCCTTAATCTGTGTCTTATACTTTACACAAAAATTAACTCAAAGTGGACAAGAGAGTTAAATTTAAAAGACAAAACTATAAAAGTGTTAGAAAAAGATGAGAGAAAGATTTTGGAATTTGGAGCTTGGTGAGTTCTTAAACCTGGCACCAAAATGCAATCCGTAAATTGAAAAATGGACAAAACAGACCTCATCAGGGCGAAGAACATCGCTCTGTGGAAGCCTATAGGAAGCGGGGGGCGGAGACGGGCTATGCGGCCAGAAGATCGTGTTCTTAAACCGTGTACGTGGTCAAGGACGGGTATCTGGAATGTATTTTAAAGAGCTTTAAAACTCAACCAAACACACACACATACACACACACACGCGCGCGCGATCAGCACCTGGGGAAAGATGCACAGGGACGCCTCCTCCAGGGCGACGTGAGATGGCAGAGGAGCCCTAAGAAGCCTGTGCGACATTTCTTCCTGCTGGGAAAATGCAAATTAACACAGAAATGAGATGCCCTCACACACCTATCAGAATGTCTGCAATTTAAAGAAAAACTGTGACAAACCAAGCACCGTCGGGGATGCGGAGAAAAGAATCCTTCAGACACTGCAGGCGGGAATGTGAGTGGTGCGGTCATGCTGGAGAATTGCTTAGCAGATTTATGTTCACACAGCAACAAAGTAACCCAGCAGCACTACGAATGGGAGTGATTGTAGCAGCTCTATTCATTAATGGTGAAAAACGGAAGCTACCTAGATGCCCTTTACCACACAAGTGATCGCAGAAACTGGGGCATCCGTGCGATGAAGTACGATTCCGCAATCACAAGAATAACCCACTGACACGTACAAGGACTGGGCGCATCTGCAGACTGAGCCAGAAGCTACTCCCAAAAGATTACCAGTTGTGAGATGCCCCGAGCAATGGCAAAACCATGGACCAGAGAGCAGACACGGATGTCAGAGAGTAAGAGGAGGCCGGCTGGAAGAAGTGGGTAGGGGCCCTGGAGCTGAGGGGCCTGCTCTGCAGCTCGTCTGTTTCAGCGTCAATACTGAGCGACAGATGTCCCTGTGGGGGCCGGTGATGGATGGTTACAGGGCATCTTTCCATTTTGCTTCTTACTGCTTCTGGTGAACCTACACTTATCTCAAAATACAAAATCTAGTTAAAAGGGATAAAGTCCCACAGCGATCCATCACCAAATCACAGATGGCAACTAAACACGCCCACCTCACAATGTCCAGCTCCACCACTTTCCTATTTAGTGAGTTCTCCCACTTCTCACACGTGCGAGACCTTGCTTCGTCCAGGAGACGGGTCTCCATCAGCTGCCTCTCGTCCCAGCTGGCAGCCGGCAGCTCCATCAAGGCCCTGGTGTTTCGTTTGCTCTCACTGCTGTTGGGAAGGGCAAGCGCTGGTGCCATCGACACAATGGAATTACGGCTGGTGTTATATGTGAAGTTAGCTATCGGTACAATGTAATTATGCACCATGTTATACGTGAAGGACATAACCCACGCGGGAGGAGAAGTGACTTTCACTCAGGATCCACGTCTACTGTTCGCTGGGCGTGTTTCCTCTTACTGGATTCTCTCGAGCAGCTTTACAAGCTGCCGAGTTGATTTTACTTTCCACCGTCCCGTTGGAATAAAAGTTTGTTTGACTGTGTTTACACATTTCACAGCCAATGGAATTCAGCCCCAGGAAGAGCCAGATCTGCACACGTCGTCAAGAAATGTATTTTATATGAAAGCAAACCCTGCCTCACAGATGAAATCTCCTGAGTGAAGACCAGCAAGGACGGGGAGGGGCTGGCACATGGGGAGCCCAACGGTTCCCCAGGATGCTAATCTCATCCTCGGCAATGATGGCCCCAGTCAAGGGCACATCCACCCCAGGGAGCGACAGGAAGGATTTGTATGAGTTTTCCCCTGGACCGATGGTATGATCAACCCACACAGTAGCATTTGCTTTCCCCCTCCCTACAAGGGATCGGGCGGAGAAAATGAGTTTGCCCTTCAGTCTTTGAAGCTTGCGATGCATGACAACCACCGTCTGCTGATAAGGATTAAGCTCCACTCTTTAGATGAGCAGTAAGCCAGCTTTTCAGACTGCCTGTTTTAGTGTTTCTGTCTGCTTATCTTTTTTTCCTTTTGCGTTTTTAGCCTCACTCTATTTTTAATAAATTTATTCTTTTATTTATTAGAGATTGTATTTATTTATTTTTAGAGAGAGGGTGAAGGAGAGAGAAAGAGAGGGAGAGAAACATCGAGTATGGTTGCCTCTGGAGCGCCCCCTACTGGGGACCTGGCCCTCAACCCAGGCCTGTGCCCTGATTGGGAATCTAACTGGCGACCCTTTGGTTCCAAGGCCGGTGTTCAGTCCACTGAACCACAGCAGGCAGGGCTAATAAATTATTCTATATGTATATGTATACATACGTATACAGAAACACACACAGACACCAATAGATGTAAGCAATTCGGCAGCAGCTGCCATGCTGGGTGCTTCTCCATGCAGCCTCTGTGACTGGACGCTGTATCTCTGGCTGGGGCTGCATGTTTTGGGGTAGCAGAGGTTGGGACTATCAGCAACTCATTTGAGGTAAAATAAAAATTGTACATTTTGGAGGAGTAAATAAATAACACTCAGCCTACTTGATTTCATTGCAGACTTTATACTGAAAATGTAGTTGAGCACCTCCCTTCAAATTCCTTTGGGCCTCTTTGCCCCAATTGGGATGATGGAGAATAGAATTCCTATCAGATTTTCCCATAAGTCTTTGTGTGTGTGTTTCCTTTGTCCTGGGTACCTACCTAGGTGTGGAAGGTTCAAGTCATCTATTAATACCTATTTCATGCTTCCAGAAGCTGCCAAATTGTCCCTCCAAGGGGCTGTGGCATCTTTGGTCCCTGCAGCAGTTGATGAGGCTGCCGGCTTTGGTGAATTCTGGCGAGCACTCTGTGTGCTCAGTCTGTTAAAGCCCCACCTTTCTAACAGGTGTGGATGAAAATCCTTCTGCTTCCCCCACCATTAAATTCTCTTTCTGTCTTGGGGACTCAGCCCTGTGTGCCTATGAAAAGTGAGAAGGAAGCCTGTCCCCATCCTTGCTCTCCAGTGTCAATGTGACCGGCTCCCGTCGAGCTTTGTGACAGTGGGAACATTTGCAGAAGCTCTGGAGCTGCGGCCCTGAACGCTTCGCGCCCTTAGAAACCGAGTCAGGATGCAGCGCCAAGCGGGGCCAGCCAGCTGTTCGTGTTCATTGCCACTGGCATCCCCTTTGCCTTAAAGGGACCCTCCTGCCACACGTTTGAACGGCATCCGGAGGCCCCCAAACAGTCTCCTGGGAATTGTCCGGGACTTCTCAAATGCATGGCACTAGCAGAAATCTAGGCAATGTCAGATTGCATGCGCTGGAGGCCTAATACCTGTCTCCTGTTGACATGCAGGCATAAGAAGCCATAGATGCTGGCGCCAGACAACCTGATTTACATAATCGCTAGGTTCTTCAGTGAAGTGAGGCTTAATTTCACTTCTAGATGTTAAGACTCTTCTGCTTATTACTTCGGGTCTAAGGGTCCTCACCAGCGTGTTTTATCAACCGCTCAGCAACAGAGGCTCTCAGCTCCACTCTGAGGGCCACCAATCAACATGTAGACTCTGCCCCCTGGTCCTGAAAGAGCTCCTTTCGTGTCCAGATTTGATTAAACTAGCTTATTAGTAGCCTGTGTATATTCAAGACTTTCACATTTCCATGAAACCTGAAAAAAAACTTTGTGAGAGAGATAAAGATGCTGAACAGAAGTTTCCTGAAAATCATTAGTTTGCAGGACCACCATAGACAAATTGCTTCATGTCTAATGAGTCCCATTATGAATATTTTCCCACAAATTGGATTGATGGAGAAAGGTTTCCATGGCATGGAAAATAATCTCCGTAGAGAAAATAATCTTCAAGAGTCAATGAGTGCTAAAAAGCCCCTTTCTGTTTCATCTTTATTAAATATTTCACCATTTGATTATGGAAGATTTATACCTTCATTGTAAATCTTTCCAAAGTGGAAATTGTTGAACAGATTCATATTATTGACACTATTAGTTTTTATGATTACTTCCAGGTTATTATGGAGGAGACAGGGTCACCCACGTATTAGGAACTTGAACTCTGAAACAAGTGGGACTATGTCTGTCTGTGTTTCCAAGTCCCAGCCATGCATCCTTTTCATCAGGGCAGCTTATGACGCAGGCTGGGGAAGAGTGGCCTTGGCAGTTCAAGTCCAAGGAAGCCCGAGGGTTCTTTGTCACTCCAGGCAGCCTGCTGAAGGGAGCCGAGCTGGACACACATGCCCCGAGTGACTCGGCTCCTGCCCTTAGGCCCCTGCTTATGTCCTCGGCCACACGCAGTGGAGGCCTTGAGTTAGTGGTTTCTCACTTTACAATAAAATGTTACACTGACACATTTTTTTAAAATGTTTTTGCCTGGCATCATGATCTGTCCCCTTGTTTAATGAGGAGAAACCACTTCAAGTGACATTGAGGAATGAGGTGTGGCACTGGCCTGCAAGAGCCAAGGGGGCCTCTGTCCAGCCTACCTGTCTGCTGACTGGTGGGAAGAGCCACAGCCCTGGCTGAAGCCAGGTCAGAGAGGTTGAGCTCGCAGAGTAACACAGGATGCTCACACGTGTCTGTGAGTCTGACGGCAGCCCCCTGCATCTGATCCTCCAGACAGAGCAACGTCTCGTATGAAAGAGGATGATGGGAATCGCAGACGTTGTAGAAGTTATGGGATGGAATTCTCAGGAGCTGCGGAACCTCACTGAGAATAAAACCCTGGTCTTGGGATTTTCAGTTTTCTGACTGATAGGAATCATTTCATCCTGAAGCAACAGTAAAGGAAAAGATGCTTTTTCACAGCAAAAAAAAAAAAAACACAGTGTTTTCTTCAGTAAGTAAGGGGATCTTTTCTGCCCACATTATGATATGCTGGTGACACTTTAGGGGTCATCTTTATGACCCCACTCTGCGTGATTATCGCAACTACGAGGACACCCACAAAAGCACCTTACCTCTCCCCGCTCTCTGGGACCCGAGGCACAATGATGAAGCTGCATGTATTTCTGTACGAACCGCCTGTCACACGGGCTTCAAGACTGTTTTATTGATTTCCTCTCAGTGAAGGCAGTGATGGGGTGGCGTGGCCAACCAGTCAGCATTGTCCCGAATTTTTATTCAGAGAAAATTCAATTCTGCAAAAATAGACTAAACTAGGCCACATCTGGTGCTGTCAAACAAATGCAATAAACCTTTTTAAAATTGCCGTATATTTACATTTTGTACTTGCAGGCAAATTGGCTTCCTAGTCTGATAAATGTGTGCCCCTATTTATAGTTAAAGAATAAGTACATTAAATCAAGTGTTGTTATTCTTAATTTTATTGTTGAATTACAGTTGACATTCAGTATCATGTTGTGTCAGTCTCAGGTATACAGCAAGGTGGTCAGACAACATACGCGTTACAAACTGACCCCTGGTATTCCCAGCATGCACCTGGCACCGTACAGGGTTATTGCGGGGGACCCTGTCCTGGGCGCCAGATGTGGGGGGGCTCCGCCCGCAGAGCCCCATCCCTCTGTCACGGATGAAAGTAAAAACTACCAAGACATCTTGTGCTTGGGGAGGAAAGGGGTCAAACTCTCAGAGGAGAATGACCCAGAGCCCCATCCTCACTAGGCTTTTATTGGGCTCCAATACACCGGAATACAAGTTTAACATGTCAAAGAAATCTGAGGGCTTAATCCGAGCCAGTGTTTGTCAGGAACGGGGGTTGCCAGACTTTGGGAGACATGCTCATTTCCTCCTGGGACACTTGTCACCTCAGGAAGAGCACTCTTAGCAAAGCAGGTTTCACAGGACTTTAGAAATTCTTTCTTATGTCCGGATCACCCACGGAGCCGGCCAGGCCAGGGCAGGGCTGTACCGCTCACCCCCACAGTTTCAGGCTTTAAGGCAATTAGGAAGCAGGAGACATCTCCCAGATGGAAATGAGGACTCGGGCTATGTCAGAATAGCCGGGGGACGAGGGTCCATCACATCCTCTTTGCTACAACCCCCCGAGTCCTTCCATGAGGCCTTCCAAGTGGTCGCGTCTGGCTTAGGTTGCCCCTCCCATGAGGAGTCTTACCCGTCATTGACTACCAACCAAGCTATGGGGCCAGAGATGGGTAAGGCAGAAGCAGTGCTCCTGCCAGGGAGATAAGCTTTGTCTCCTTAATAGGTCACATCCTTGTGACAGAACAGACCCAGATGAAGTGGGTCCCTTGGGCTCTTACACAGCCCACCATGGGGTGAGGGTTACAACTCCTGAAACCAGGCTGAACAGTCCGCAACAGGTTATCACACTGTTATTGACTATATTCTGTGTACTTCTCAATCCCTTCCCCTTTTCCAGCTGTTCCCTCAACCCCCTCCCCTCTGGCACCCATAAGTCTGTTCTTTGTGTCTACAAGTCTGCTTCTATTTTGTTTGTTTGTTTGTTTGTTTGTTTTGTTCTTTATATTTCACATATAAGTGACATCATGTGGTATTTGTCTTTCTCTGACTGACTTATTTCATTCAGCAAAATGCTCTCCAGCTCCATCCATGCTGGGGCAAAGATCCCCCTCTTTTTATGGCCAAGTAGTATTTCGTTGTGTAAATGTATCACAGCTTGCTTATCCACTCCTCTGCTGGTGGGCCCTTGGGCTGCTTCCCAATCTTGGCGATTGTGAATAATGCTGCAAGGAACATAGGGGTGCATATGTTCTTTCCAATTAGCATTTCAGGATTCTTAGGATCTATTCCCAGAAGTGGAATCACTGCATCAGGAGGCAGTTCCATTTTTAATTTTCTGAGGACCCTCCATACTGATTTCCACAGTGACTGAGATAAGTTATAAAATATTTGCTCTGAAAGACTGTTGGAGAGTCTGCTTTCTCATCAACAAGGAGCACTGGTACTGTGAGATAATTCCTTAAATTTCTAAGTATCTGAAAATAGTTCGGTAATTTGGGTGCTTATTTCTTTGTGGGCCCCACGGGATGCGTGGAGATGGCCCCCATCCACAAGGTGAAGACAGAGGTCTGGGCACAGCAGACACTGCTGGTGTGACCAAGTAGTGTCACTCCTGGGTGTCGACCCGAGAGAGATGCAAACGTGCCCACGCAAAGCCTCATGCTTGGGTGTCTGTAAGTCTCTATGTGTAAGACCCCGGACAAGAAATGCTTCAAGGGCCCATCCATTGCAATCAGATAACCCTGGTGTGGTCTCCCCATACAGTGGGCTGCTCAGCCGTAGAAAGGGGATAGCTGCCACTGTCTGAGACCCCTAGGTGAACCCCAAGGCTGTTATGCTCCACGAAAGGAGCTGAACACAGGAATGTAGGGGCCATGTGATCCCACTCCCTGAAATTTCTGAAGAGGGTAAGCTGTGGTCATGGAAATCACCTCGCTGGTTCCAGGAGCCAGGGGAAGGGAGAGGGAACAACTCGAAAGCAGCATGAGGGACCTTCAGAGGAACAAGAAGATTCTGGAGCATGACTTCATTGGTCATTATGGAACTATGCCCTTTAACTTTTTTTATTGATTTGAGAGAGAGAGAAAGAGACATTGATTTATTGTTCCACTTACTGATGCATTCATGGGTTGCTTCTTGTCTGTGCTCTGACCTGGGATTGAACCCACAGCCTTGGTGTATTGGAATGATGCTCTAACCAACTGAGCTACCTGGCCAGGGTGAAACTATATACTTTAGTCAAATTCACCAAATTAAATAAAAATTCATCAAATTGTTTACTTAGACATGGTGAATTTTATAGTACATAATACATTCCCTAATTAAGATGCTGGAAACATTGTTTTGGACTGGAATTAATAATAACAAATGACTACAAAATAATTTCTTCTGTTTAAGTGTACTTTTAAATCCATAGTACTACAGAACTAGCATAGCTGGAAATATGTAAAAACCATTAGAGTCAAAGAAATGGGGGGAGCAAGTTTCAAAGAACTTTTTATTTGTGGGTCACTTTTTTTCAGCTAGATTTTCAAATAACAGATCTGGATCTAGCCCTGCTGTCTTTCTCTGTTAATCAAAATTTAACCTTCTCTCTTCTGTCTTCTGGTATTTTCTTCTTTTACACCTGAGCTTCGTGATAGTATCCCTTAAAGGTTACTCACACAGGCTCAGCTGTAAGATCACAGATGTGCGCATGACACATCTGAAAAGATTCTTATCGATGAGCACTTTTGGAAAACAGTAAAAAAACAAGTTGTGGAAAACTTCCTCCTCACCCAAGATTCTTGGTTCCCCCTTCAAATTGAACCTATTTAACGTGTTTGCCCTGCCCCATCAACACGCTCAAGGTTAAATGGCCGCATTGAACATTAATTAGTTCATTCAAGGCCCCTTCCCCAGACACAGCCATGTGGGAGTCAGGGTTCCAGCATATGGACTGTGGGGAGACACAGTCCCGCCGTGGCTGCTCTGAGTAATTGCTGATTAGCAGTTGATTCAGTGTCGCATTCCTGGATAAAGGCTCACTCTGTGGACATCTGTGCTACCAGTGTAGGGCAGAGCCATATGCTCGTGGGAGATGCTGTGAGTGTGTCAGACAGAACGCTGGCATGTGTGTCCAAGCAGATGATGCACCAGCTCTCCCAGCAAAGTGTCGGTGGGCAGAGCCAAGATCCTGTCCCAGCAGCCCCACCGGGTCCGCTCTGATGCACAGGTAATTGGACAATCAAGTGCCTGAATGTTGCACCTCATTGTAGAGTGAAGTGGAAAAAGCAGCCGAGGAAAGTGTTTGCGTTTTGCATCTCTCAGCATCTGTCCCCATCACCAAGTGGTACTCGTAGAGCTGGCACAAGATATTTATCTCAGAAGATGTGGCAACGCTAGAATATTTATCCTGGGTGTGATGTAGTAGGTATTATTTAGTAACATTGAGTAGAGACATTAAACATAAAATATGTGTCTTAGAAAAGGGCATTTATCACCGAACACCATGACGATCCAGCCCGGAGAAAAACTGGCTGCGAGACCTGTTGGTGGAAGGGCGGCGTTTGTGTTCTGGGGCTGGTAACTAAAGGTGTGCCAAGTGCGGTAAAAACAGTAGCTTTTGTTCTGGTATGGTTAGTGTCTTCTTAGGGAAAAAAGTTGGTAACAGGGCTGGTCATGTATTAAATCTGCTCCCTAGTTTCTAAAATTAAAATCGGCCTTTATTCTTAAATACACATGTCTTTCTCTTCCTTAAATATGCAGCCATCCAAGTATGCTTCACAGTCAGGAGCATCCCCGAAGCTGGAAGTGCACAGGTTGAAGCTCACCTGTAAGCTGCCATCTGGGCCAGCTAGCAGCACCTCACACCTTCTTGGTCTTTGTGGCAGAATTAAGAAAGAAACTAATAAAATGACTCTTACTTCTTACCCAATTCACGATTTTTCTAGCTATGTAATAATCGTTCTAGTAATACTCACATTTTGTCTAAATTAGCATATTTAAATTTATCTTTCTGTAATTCCCAACATATTCCCCAAATAATTCGAAGACACATATTTCTGTTTTCCTCTCTGAAAACTAAACACAAAGTAGCAAAGTACTCAGACACGGTGCCAGCCACCCATGGCGGACTTGTGGAGGGACTGTGTGTGAGAGGCAGCCCGTTCCCTCCGCAGCGGTGCTTTCTGCAGCGGCCAAGGGAGGGTTCCTCGGACAATCGAGGTGTTTTGTTCATGCACAGAACCTGCTGGTTATGGGGCCGTTTCAGTTACTCGCAGGAAGTCAGGGGATGGGCCTCACGTCCGAAGCTCCACCTGCTGGGAAGGCTGGCAGGCCGTGGATACACGTGGCACTCCGTCAGTGACGTGGGGGATTCTTCTCTGCGGCTGGCTGCACTTCGGATTCCCATCAAGCTCATCCTATTTGCAGCTGCATCTGCAAAATACTGTGCTGCGTTGTAACATTCAGCAAGGATAGCGTTTATTAAGGACCACCAACCTGAAGGCCCCTGTCCTGTCTAGCATGCCCTCGATTGGCCCTTTGGACTCCATTTGGTTTCCAAGGGCCTATTTTTGTCTGAAATTACATTCATTTTAAATATTTTGGGTTTTGCCTCCAAATATTGTCACCGTTGTGAGAGCATGGATTTTGTCTCCTTTGTCCGCAAACCTCATTTCCTAGATCAGGGTCTGAGCACAGTTGGCCTTCCAAAAGTATGTTTCACCTGAATAAGTACATCAATTGTTGTTGCTAATACATTCTGCAGAGTTCATGTTTAAGACAGACCTTTTCTGTGTAGTTTGGTGCCTCCGTATCCATATTTCATGTTTTAATGCAAAGAGGTGTGATTCTGCATGTCTTTTTTTTTTTAAATCTGGAGACCATCCGTATATTTATTTAGTTTAATAAGTGAGTTTTAACATGAATTAAAGGAAAGCACACCCCAGCGGACCCACGGACATGCATATTCAGCAGGCAATGAACAGTATGCCCTGCGCCGTTCACGCTGGGAGCCACGTGGGTCGAACGGCACTGGTGTCTGCAGTCGGGAACACCAGTGTGAGGACAGGCAGCGAGTGGGTGGCGCTCGAGTAGTCTGCCTCGTCAAAGCCTGGGCATAGCCACGTGCATCCCTTAAAAGATGAGGCATTCAGTACCTTTCTCTCAAGTTTAAGTTACTCCTTTTCTGGCTTTTGTCATTAACTGTGGGATCAGTGGAGGACCCTTTTCCAAACCGCTTGTGAAAGTAATGCTGAGACCAGTGAGCATGACCTATGTGTCCATTTTCTGAATGGTTAACGGTTTTCCCTGTGGATTGTTCACGGTCCGCTTGTCTTTCCCGTTTTTCAGAAATTGAGAAGGGGGGCTGCGGGGACCCTGGCATCCCTGCCTACGGGCGGCGGACGGGCAGCAGCTTTCTCCACGGCGACACGCTCACCTTTGAGTGCCAGGCTGCCTTCGAGCTGGTGGGGGAGCGAGCCATCACCTGCCAGCGCAACAACCAGTGGTCCGGCAACAAGCCCAGCTGCGTGTGTGAGTGTTGGCCCGGTGGGGGCATGGGGAGTATGGGAGGGCCTGGGAGCTGGCTCTCAGAGGCACCACACCTGGCCATCCTTCAGCACCCCGTTCCCTGGGGTGTGAGAGGCACCTGAGGGGCAACAGCTGTGGGGAGCCTGGGCAGACCATGTGGGGGGCATGTCAGCAACTGCTGCATCCTCAGAGCAAAGTGTTGACCCGAAGGAAGGGCTTCAGGGTCCATTTACAAACAGGGGTTTTTGTAACTAAACACAGCAATGGCCAGAAGATACATATGAAGTGATGTGGGGTAAGAAGCAAAACCACTCCCTAGAAATAAACCCAACAGGTGTTTTCTACAAAAAAGAAAAAAATATATATGTATATGAGCATATATATACACATATATATATGTATTTGTGTGTCACATATATATTTAAGATTTTAAGTGCACATTCTTAAAAGTAAGTTTTCCAAAAGATTTGATAGCATCCACCCTGAACGTGGTCTGATTTTCCAAGGTATCGTTTACCAGCAGTTACACTGTAGCTAACAAAATAAGTAAACAGCTCGCCCAGGGTGCATGTAAGCTGCACCGTGCCCAGTGTCGGAGAAGGCTGGCTCGAGCCGCTGTTGTTCTCTGGAAACTGCTCCTCTGACACAGATGGAGCTTTTCGTGCTGACGTTCCAAAGGCAGAGACGTGTCACAGAAGTGTACATCTTCCCCACCAGTCTCAGTCCCCTGGATGGGATCAGGTTCCAATCAAGCCTGGGCAGGGTTCCGTGCAGGCTCGGCTTTGTGCCGCATGTGATGGAATGTTCTGGTTACAGCTGGGGGCGAGAGAACAGACTGTGGTCCATAGTTAGCGACAGGAAGAGCCGGACAGGCCTGCCCAAGTGCCCCACAATCCACCTGCTCCGGGCACCGGGTCCCGGCTCTGCGAACAGGGCGTGAGACACCTCTTTGTGTCCCTGCAGTTTCCTGCTTCTTCAACTTCACTGCGTCCTCGGGCATCATCCTGTCCCCGAACTACCCCGAGGAGTACGGGAACAACATGAACTGCGTGTGGCTGATCATCTCGGAGCCAGGGAGCAGGGTCCACCTCATCTTCAATGACTTCGACGTGGAGCCGCAGTTCGACTTCCTTGCCGTCAAGGATGACAGTGGCTCCGACGTGACCGTCCTCGGCACATTCTCGGGCAACGAGGTGCCCTCCCAGCTGGCCAGCAGCGGGCACGTGGTCCGCCTGGAGTTCCAGTCTGACCACTCCACCACTGGCCGCGGGTTCAACATCACCTATACCAGTGAGTGCGCCCCGGCTCCCTGCACGCACACCCACCCCCCGCCCTCTATGGGAGCAGGCAGCCGGAGGTGGAGGCTGATACTCAGAGGTGTTGTAATCGTAATTAATAGGATGACAGTAGCTGGATTGTCTGTTGTTATCCTGATAACCTAAAAATACACCGCCCTGTTCAGGTTAGTGTGTCAGTCACTCCTGTAGTAAGGACTGAATCTCACAGGTCTTTTCTTTCTTTCTGGCCTTCCTGCCTTCCTTCCTTCCTTCCTTCCTTCATTCCTTCCTTCCTTCCCTGCCTCTCTTTCTTTCTCTAATCTGTTCATCCATCCATCCACCTACCCATCCATCCATCTATTCACTCACCACCTATGTACCCTCTATGCAAAAACAACCAACAACCAACCAACCACAGTGCAGGAGCAAGGACGGAGGCGTGGGGGCTGGGGTCTGGCCCGAGTTCACCAGCGCGTGTCTCATGTACGCCTAGTGACTGGGACAAGACAGTCACTTTTCTTTAACTCCGATTCCTCATTTGCAGCATAGATTGTATTTGAGAACATCACTTAAATGCATCGTTGAGGGAATCAAGCACGGTTATAATGTTACCCATGAGTTATAATTCACGGACCCGTGAGTTATAATTCATGGACTGCCGACTTCTCTTTGGCACAGCGCCTCCCTTAACATGATGGTAACTCCAGGGAGTGGCCTTGGCATTCCTTCAGCTATAAAGATGGCCAGGCTCCTCCAACCATCAGAGGAAACTGCCCACAGGAAGGACATCAACACAGAAACCAGGAATCTGGCCAAGATGCGTCTGAACCAAGATCTGAGGAGCACAGTCAGGCTGTTAGACGCTCACAGATAATAGTCACATCTGTGTCCCCATTTCCCTCTCTCTCTCTCTCTCTCTCTCTCTCATATATATATATATATATATATATATATATATATATATAGTGTTTCCTTATCAATGAATAGGTGACTGAAATCTAGGACCAAAAGCAGCATTACCCTCAGTTCTTTGTCCTTTCTGGATGCACGTACAGAACATTTGGGTGCATTGCCCTTTCTCTTTTCAGCGTTTGGTCAAAACGAGTGCCACGACCCCGGCATCCCCATCAACGGGCAGCGCTTCGGGGACCGGTTCCTCCTGGGGAGCTCGGTCTCTTTCCACTGCGACGACGGCTTTGTGAAAACCCAGGGCTCCGAGTCCATCTCGTGCACGCTGCAGGACGGGAACGTGGTCTGGAGCTCCACCGTGCCCCGCTGCGAAGGTGCGTCCCGAGTCCCTGTTACACGAACCAACCCCTCGAAGGCACCACTTCCCCAGGGCAGCCCAGTGACTAGGTGTGCGGACTCGGGCCCAGACCACAGAGGTCATGTACAGTGGCTCCAGGGAGACAGCAGGTCAGGGCACTCATAGCTGCTGGCCGTCTGCTGGCTGTCTGCTGGCCACCTCCACACGTCCTTTCTTCCCACAGGGCGCATCTGTGTCCCGACTTCCCTTCCTTCTCAGGACACAGGCATAGTGGACAGGGGCCGTGCCATGTCGCCTTAAATAATGACCTGGTATAAGATCATTGCATCTGCATCAGCCTTGTTTCCAAATTACGCCACGTTCTGAGGTTTGGGATCAGAAGTTCAAAACATGAACGCAGGGGGCACAAAATATGAGTGGGGGGACACCCACAGGAGCGACGTGGTTTCCAGTGAGCCACTGTGTCTTCCTTAATGGAGTTGGCACCGATACTACCTAAGTTTCTGCTTGGCATGCTGGCTCTGGTTACCTATGTCAAAAAAATAACAAAACAAAACAACGACAACAGCGAGGAGGATATTTATCACCTCTCATGTTTACTCAAGTAAAATATATTTACTAGAATATAGACTCACACCTTCCCCATGAGAATGGTCCAAGCTCAAAGAATGAAGAAAAGCTTTAAAAAAAAAGGTATCTCCAGCAAATGCCCCAGAAATTCAGACTGTTAATGGTGACTGTGTGGAGCAGTTTCAGGGTGACAGTAAAGGGGGGGATGGTGCAGAGACTCCCCACAGACTCCCTGTCCCCCACGCACAGCCTCCCCCACTGTCAACATTTGCCAAATTCGGGACAGTTGATGAAACGTCTACATGGTGGGCAAATGGATGAGGACATGTTGCATCCATAATATGACACATACGTTTTAAGCCAAAGTTGAAATACTGATTTCTGTCCATCGTGTGGGCAAAAGTATTAACAAACTAATAAGACGTGTTATTGGAGAAGCCGTGGAAAGCCGGCATTTCCCAGCCACGCTCTGGAGGCTGGGAAATCATGGCATCCGGGTGGAAATTTACGTTGTGGGTCTTACTTTTTCTTGCCTTTTGAGCCATAAATTGTACTTCAGGACCCATAACATAAGGACACAGTCAAGCAGCTGTGAAAGGCTTTTGTTCAAGAATGTTCTGTGCAGTGGTACATATTCCAGCCAACGTTGCAAAGAATTCCATTTGAAACAGCAGAGAATCGGTTACATTCACAAACCAGGATAACATGCGTCCTTCAATAAGATTGCACCTCAGAGATGCTTGTTACGTGTTTCCACATGAAAGCCCAGGTGATCTAACCATCTGTGTTGTGACACGACATTTTGGAAATTTGCACACACATAATTTTTTAGGAAATGAGCACAGAGGTAGGTACACTTGAAAGTGTCCATCACGTTTACTGGTGATTTTCACCCGACGTGTATTTGTATTTTCTCAGTCGTCTTCAGTCAGCTGGTGTCTCTTCTGTACTAAACACATAGACCAGAATCACACATCAGACAGAACTGCAGCGGAGGCTCCTCTCCTCCCTGGAAGGATGGACCCCACCTCTCCGAGACCCAGGGTCTCACAGGGCAGGTGGAGCCCTCACCAGCTGATCAGGGCAGTGGAGCGGGTTCCTCACAAGGCAGCCACCTGTCAGGCCCCCAGCCCTTCCCTGAAGTTTCCATCATCATCTTAAGGACCAACATTGTTTTAAGTCAGCCTTGGCTGACTCTGAGAATTACCAAAAGGTGGCCTGGTTTCCACCGTTTCATGAATTGTTATAACAGTTCAGTGGACAGTGAGCACCGCCCACCCCCCAGGGGTAGGAAACGCATCAGTCAAAGGGCAAGAAAACAGTGGGTGAATTTTTGTTTTATCCATTTTATCATCTATTTTAAGTGCACAGCTTCTGTGTTTTACATTTTATTGATGTTACTAAATGGCTGGGTTATTGTGACTAAGCCAACACCATCTCACCGGCGCTGAGATACCCAACTGCACTGCAGGTTTTGCCATGCTTGCCAGCCTCCTCCAGCCAAGCCTGTGGCCACCGACCTGGAAGCAGGAACAAACAGTCCCACGAGCCAGCAGCTGTAGCCACAGGTCTCCCCATGCTGGGCGTGCCCACCTGCCACAGACGAATGCGGTGCCTGTGAGCTCGGGCAGGTGTGCCCCTCAGCACAGTCGGGGAACGGACAGGACCAGCACAAGTGGCAGGTGACAGTTCGTATAGTGTCAGAGGCAGCAAGAAAGTACCATGTCACCTGAACAAGCCATCCTCTTGTGGTCTGGAAGAAGCCAATAGCTGAAGTTTAATACAGCCCCGCCCCCAGCAGTGAGCTGTTCATGAGAAAGCCCTCAGCACAAAGGATGAGTTAATGGCGAAAGATTTTTAAAGTTGATGTCACTGGGCACAGGTGACTGAGAGAGGGCAAGTGGATGGGGCAGGGGGACACTGTGATGCCAGCTGAGCAGACGCCCGGATCAGAGCCCCTCTGAAGAGAAGAAAACCCTCCCGCAGAGCCTGTGCTGGGAGGGACGTGCCCCAGAGTGGGGCACAAAGACAGAGACTAAGTTCGAATATTACCCTGAGAAGAATCTGCATGAGAAGCAGCGATTCGATGCAACAGTGAGTTCTCTGTTAGTGTTAACAAAATAGACAAATCTCTATGATTCTGATACGGAAACTAGGAAAAAACTAGGAAAACTAGCAAAAGAAAAGATAGAGACTGTGAAGACAAAAATAACAATTTCATATAATAATGAAACACGTTATTATTGACAATTACTTTATGTAAAAAGTGGTAGGCTCACAATAAAGCAGTTGCTTAAAAAACCAGGACGTGTATTTATTCCAACAGAGTTTTCTGGGGGCCAACCCACGACGGGGGAAACCCGCGTGGGTGAACGGTGGCTCTGTCCTCGTCCTGCCTCGGACCCACTCAGGTTCTCCAGCCCAGCTCCACCTCCTTAGAGCGCGAGGGACCGGAGAAATCAGCCGCACGCGAATGCGTCCTGAACACCACAGCAACAAATCTGTAAAGTGTAAAGGAAATTGGTGATTTCCTAACAAAGCATAAATTACTTAAATTAAAAGTGCAAAGTGTGCATAAGCAAAGCACCCTAAAGAGGCCTGATGAAAGATTAAAGATTGAAAAGGACACAGACACCAAAAGGCTGCCCAAGCTGCTTCTCTGTCCATCGGGCACAGAGGGTTTTGGTGTTGGGAGCTGTCCCCTGAAAACGGAAATGGTGGACTAAGTCCTACATAATATTTCATAAAGCCAGGGTCAATGGAATATACCGAAGCCAATTATTTGCATCACAAACAAAGCCATAGAAAAATATGTGGGATCAAGGAGGGCTTGTTGTAGGAATGCAGTGCCGGGTACTGTGTCTATGCAAGCAGCCGGTAAATCCAGGGAGGAGAGCTCTGGAGAGACCTCACTCCCAAGTCTGCGTGTCATCTCCACGCCTGAGAGTGCGAGGGTCGCTGTTCACCAGCCGCTCCAAGGCGGGGCCTCCGCCCAGCAGGGCTTCTCTGCCTGCCCCTGGGGGTTGGTAAGACCCAGCTGTAGCCAGTTAGGGACAGCAGCGGTGGTATTCCACCCTGGCCCAGGCTTCTGACATCATCACTTGATACTTTAGGATGTAATTAGGTTGATGTGCAGCATAGAGATTAATTAATGTGTCCATTTCAGCAGGATAAAGGGATACACAAGCTCAAGGATACTGTTACAAAGTGAGGTGTAAAAGTCAAAACATTAATAAAAAAAAAAAAAAAACAGCGTATGACAGCTTAGGCACATTCCACTAGATAGGAGAACTCAAAAAACTGTGGAAAGCTTTCCTAAAGGAAACATGTTTCTGCATTTACGTGGGAAACAAGACTTAGAAAATACTCATCATGCAGATTTAGAAATGGCTTACGCATCAAAAAAATTTTAATCTGTATTTGCTGTATGTTTCTCTCAGATAGCGTCTTTGGATAGTTCCTTAAATAGGAAACACGTGTACTTGTATGCTTCATAATAACTCAATGAGCTGAGTGTACTTGGAAGTAAGCGGTGCTTCAGTACTTGGAGACAATAGCCCAGGAACGCTGCGGGTGCTGGGCCACGCGGTCCCCACCTCACTGACCCCTCTTTCCCCTTTCAGCCCCGTGTGGCGGACATCTGACAGCATCCAGTGGTGTCATCATGCCTCCCGGGTGGCCAGGATATTACAAAGATTCTTTAAACTGTGAATGGATCATCGAGGCAAAACCAGGGCACTCTATCAAAATAACTTTTGATAGGTAAGGAAAAAAACTTTTCTTGCTTGATTTGGACCTAATGACCGATTGGTGCTGAATGTTTTTATTTACATAGCTCTGGAAACTTTGAAATGTGACAGTTCTTTGTTGGTTCCCCCAAAGGAGTTTATGACAATAGAACAGGCACTTGCCTGAAAAGTTTAGTTCTTGAGCTTTAGCCTCTAAGTCCCCAGTCGCTTGCAGCAGGGGGGTCCCGGACCACCACTGCCCGGCTCTCACGGCTGCTGGCCCTGGCGTTTGGTGCCTGCAGGTGGAGTGCACCCTGCTTGTGAAGTTGCACACGGCTCCTCCTTCCAACAGAGTAAACCGCTCTGGGAAGCAAGGAAACAGCTCTTCTCTTCTGGCAGCGGCCGCTGGTACCTGGAGGTAGCTTTAGTCACTGAAGCTGCAGTGACAGATTGACAGCCTGTTAATAATCCAGGGTGAGACCACTGGAGTGCCGGCTGGCGTAGCTACTCGACAGTGTGTTAAGCAGCACCCCCAAAAACCATGATCTGAACGTTTCACAATAAAACATTTTACCTCTTGTCTCGACAATGAGATCAAGTAGAAGATTAGAAACCAAAAATGTTTAGAACGAACCATGTTTTAAAATCTAAGGAGGCATCACCTCTGGTGTTTCAGGCTTAATCTTTAAGGGGCATTTCTCCATTGATGAATGACCTCTTCTTGACTTGGCGAGCCCTGGGTTTTAACATTGAGAATACCATGATGTCTCAAAAACAGATGAAGAAAATTGTTATTTTATTTCTGTTTTTCAGCCATTTTCTAATAACTGATGGTAACCATACAAAGAAGATTTTGAGCAGGAGTTGCATTATCTCTTAGTCATTCTTTGTATTTGAAGTTATGATTTACGTTACTATTTATTTGGTGGGATAGTAATAACCTCCGCAGGGTGATCTCTCAGAGGTGAAAGAACACTTTGGAGAGCGGGCCCTTGCGCACCCCCCTACTCACTGGGAAGACGTTTCCCTGCACTCTCTCCACCCCAGCTTCCCTCGAGAAAGATGTGAAAACTCTGTGCCGGTATTTCCAATGAGATTTATTCTGTGCTTGCCCAAACTTTTGGAATTTGAATTCAGATAACTGAGAAGCCATAGGGCTTCAGAGAACATTCAAACAGTAAAGGATAAGACTGCCGGATTCAACCCAAACGCCCAGCCCCAATGCGCGGTGCCTGTGCTGTCCGAAGTCCTCTTTAGGGAGGGTTGCGGGGCAGGGGCCCCTCCTAGGTCAGTTGGAAGAGCACACGGTCGTGCGTTTGCACTGGGAGAAATCCAGGACTGAACAGTAAGCCAGTTTCGAGTCTTTCCTCCGTTCAGCTGAGCCGGCACATTCCCTCCCTCCTCCTCCCCACGGACATGTGCACCTAGTGCAGAGGTGGGCTGGGCGGTTTTCCTCTGAGCCAGCGAGCACCCCCGCCCCCCGCCCACGAGTTTGCGGCTCCCTGGGGCCTGGCCAGCTCTGTGAGCCCCGCTGGGTGTGTTAGCAGGCTATCTCAGTGCCCGGAGCTTGCGGCACCTTCGTGGCCTCCGGGAGGACCCGAGTGCAGACAACTGTGTATAAAAATCCCACCCCCTTTTTCCAGAAGCATGAAGTCCTCCTAGGAAGACAAGTTAAACACTTTCTGGCAGCCGCTCTCCCTTCTCCAGTCTTTAAAGCAGCTCCTGGCTGCTGAAGCCGCGCTCGGCCCAGTCTCCCCAAGACCTGGACCCGTTCCGCAACGCCCAAGGCGCGGACTGATCTCCGCGAGGGGTGGCCAGAGCACTGGGCTGCCCTCCTCCCTCAGGAGAGCGATTCCTGCCACCCTGCCTGTTTTAGGGCATCCCTCACCGTGCTCAGCAGGCCGTGGTGAAATGATCGATTTTCACTATTGTTGATTATCGGTCTAGCCATCCTTCTGGTTTTTGAAATGATTTTTTATTTCACAATTACAGTAGACATACAACACAATACTAGTTTCAGAGGCACACTCCTGTAACCCACCAGGCAGTCAGCCCCCCAAATCCTGCCCCCACCCCCGATATCACACAGAGCTGCCAGAATACCAGCGACTGTTTACTTGTGTATGGAGCCTACTCTGGCGGAGGGCAGCTTTATTTTGGAGCTGGTCACCACCCCATTTAGTGTCTCTGATGTTACAGACAGGGCACTCAGTAAGAGGGAGGAGGGGTGCGGGGCATAACTTGACTTGTAGAAAAAGTACTGTTCTTAATTATCCTAGTGTCCAAGTTTATGGAAGTATACAGAACTACACTTACTTTATCTGTATTGCTGTACACGGTGTTTAAGCAACGGATGCAGCTGTTACCGGAGTGTAAGTTAATACGGCTGCGCATTTGTCGCTTTTCTGACTGATGCCCACGCACACAGGTTCCAGACGGAAGTCAACTACGACACCCTGGAGGTGAGGGACGGGCCGGCCAGCTCGTCCCCACTGATCGGCGAGTACCACGGCACGCAGGCGCCGCAGTTCCTCCTCAGCACCGGGAACTCCCTGCGCCTGCTCTTCACCACGGACAGCAGCCGGGCCAGCGTGGGCTTCCTCATCCGCTACGAGAGTGAGTGCGGTCCGGGCCCAGGCCCCTGCGCCCCGTGCGTCCGGGGTGCTCCGTCCCAGTGCATCCACCCCCAGCGCCCCGCCCCTGTGTGCCCCCACCCCCCTGTGCGTCCGTTCTCATGCACCCCATCCCCTGTGCGTCTGTCCCCAGTGCCCGCTGTGAGCCACGTCCCCATGCGTCTCCAACCTGGTCCCCAGTGAGCTCAGCACAACGGGCTTAGACCCCGCGTGCAGGTAGCTCTGCACCGCATGATCCCGAGCACTAGCGGGAACATAAAGTATCTAAAAATGGAGAGAGGGGAAGAGACACTGAGACATGGCTCCAACTTCATTCACTGCGTCTCGTTTGATTTTCAAATGAAAAAATCAAATGGGATCTCCAAGTTTGCACTATTAGACATCACCTGGTAAGCAGCATGACAATGTACATCTCTACGAAAGATCTCGGCCAAACAGTGGATACATTTTGCGCACGGATACGTTATTGGAGCCACTCGAGTCCTGTTCCAGGACTGATGACATCGGCGGATGTTTCCCGTGTGTCGTGGCTCGGATCTTCTTTTCCCATAACCCGGGCAGGTCCTGACGCGGTGCTTTTTCTCTGGGCTTGTAGGTGTGACCCTAGAGTCAGACTCTTGCCTCGATCCAGGGATCCCCGTGAATGGGCGGCGGCACGGCAGCAGCTTCGGAATCAGGTCCACGGTGACCTTCAGCTGTGACCCCGGCTACACGCTGAGCGATGACGAGCCGCTGGTCTGTGAGAGGAGCCACCAGTGGAACCGCGCGCTGCCCAGCTGCGACGGTAGGCGGCGCCCTGCAGAGGCAGCTCATGCACAAACGCAGACACAAGTGCATACTTAACTGGCGGGGAGGGCAGGTGTGTTCCAGGAGGTGGTAGAATGCGGCCGAGGGGGATTTCTGGTTGGTAAGGTTCGCACCTTACAAAACCGTGGTTGTTTATTTAACATTCGAAACTCCCCCCACAAAGGTTTTCTAATAGGTAGAGCGTGCATTTAGAAAGGAAGAGTGAACTATCATGGGCTGCCCTTCAGCTCTGTCCCCTGCAAACCCTCCAACGTGAGGAGCTGAGTTGCACACACAGCTGAGCACACAGCACTTGTGGAGGCATCGTGTGAGGCACGGTAGAAAAATGTACAGATTCCACCTCCTCAGCCCTGGTATTCCTTGGGTCCAGCACCTGCCATCAGCAACCTCCGCTGGGTCCGCACAGCTCGTCCTGCTGCCCCTGACCTCAGCCAGCCCTGAACTGCTGACGCTGCAGCCTCCCGGGTCCCGTCTGGCACCCACACCCTCACTCACAGCACTGGGTCTGCCCTGTTCCCATCCGTCCTTCAGACCCATCCCGTGGAGTGCAGGCTTGGATACCCAGTGCACGCACCAGTATTTCTACATGGATGTCTGGTGGGCATCAAGTCTCACGTATCCTTCACAGACTAGCTCACTGTCAAACCGACTGGTCCCTGAATCTTCCTTCACCCTCAGCCATATCATGCTCAGGCTTAAAACCTACCAGTCACCCCGGGTCCTTCTTTCTCGTCATGGTGCCCACACACTGGGAATGAGGAAGCCCTCCTGACTCTACCCTCAAACCCCAGCCAGGCCTGACCACCCCTGGCCACCTCCACTGCCCAGGTCCCTGTCCAGGGTCTTGACTCCTTCCCTACTCTCTGCCACCCAGCCCCATTCTCACTGAGCAGCCGGGCCAATTAAATGCCCCTTCAAGTGTATCTTATTCTAGTTGTCGTCGTGAACCAAATACTCCAATAACGTTGTCTTACTGTTTTAAGCCCTCTGTGGAGGCTACATGCACGGAAAGAGTGGGACGGTCCTCTCTCCGGGGTTTCCAGACTTTTACCCGAACTCTCTCAACTGCACGTGGACCATCGAAGTGTCTCACGGAAAAGGTAAGGACTCCACGCAGACTTCAAATGCACAGCACAGTTAACAAGACAGAGACGTACAGAAGAAGGAAGAGGTGCTGATGTGCAAATGAACGAGATGGCAAATCTCATCGTGTATGTTGTAGTTCATCTGTTACTGTTTGTTTTTATGAGATTTTAGAAGATCGATGGTCTTTAAATGATTAGCGCTACAAGCGAAGGTCAATTCCTTGTCTTACTTTCTGGTTATCAGCTACCCTGGCTTTGCATGTGTGAATGCGAGCTTGGAAATCGGGTGTAAGAAGCCCTGAGAAAGTGGCTTCTTATGGTGAGGAAAAGGGGCTTGTATAGGATGTGACTATCAGCTAAGTGGGAGGAGAGGAGAAGAAATGAACTAAACTTCTGAGTTCCATGATAGATCTGGGATGCCTCTGTGCAGGGGCATGTTTTCTAGTTGCCCAGGATTGTCACTCGTGATAAGTCACTCACACTCACACAATCCAGTGAAGGCTCACGGAGGGGGTTACATTCACCCACTTTGTGGACGAGCACAGTGCAGACCAGGGAAATGTCCCTTTTGTACAAGAAATGTAGTTTATGAACATTCGGTTTAGGAATGAGTCTGTTTGTTTGTTTGTCTGAACTTGCTATTTTCCACAAATTTGGAATGTTGATCACATGAGTATCATGCAGCCTCTGTCTTCCCACTTAGATCTGAGCTCTGCTTGATGCTAAATTGACCTATGTTGTTTCATGTGCCGAGTTACATGACGCCCTCATGAATGCATGTTAAAAAAGGTGTGGCCTTGAAGGAGATTAAGAGTAAAAAGGAAACAGATTATGATCCGCCAAGGTTTGGTCATCATAAATACAAGTGTTTGACCCAAAAGAAGCTCTTCCTAGTCAATGCCATTGATTTGGCTCTGGGAATGGAGAAACAATACTCTGTGTGCATAGTTAATAGGGGCACGTCGGCCTGGGGGCCCGCAGACTGGGGTTTCAAAGACGTCTTCCCTCAGGTGTGTAGGTTTATGCACAGGGTGCCCGAGCGAAGGTCTTCTAAAGGACACGAGTTTAATGTAAACAGGAGAGCTATCCAGTCCGTACTGTCCTCTGCTCTCCCTCAGGGCCGGACGGCCGTGTCTGCAGGCAGCCTGTTGTCCGCCCCCTTCCCTGTTTCACCGCCGCGTCTCTGTCTCTGTCCAAACAGCTGCACCTCTGTCTCTATCTGCATCTACACCTGTGTCTATATCTCTATCTGTCTCTCTGTCTACATCTGTATCTCTCTCTGGGTCTAAATCTGTGTCTGTATCTCTCTATCTGTATCCGTATGTCTGTAACTGTGTCTACGTTTGTGTCCGTATCTACATCTACGTCTATGCTTACATCTAACTTTACACTTATATATTCTTCAACATTTATTCATTTTTGCTGTTCATTCTGTTTATTTCTTTCATTCCTAAACCTACTCTCTCTCTCCCCATTGTCTGTGTCTTCATTTTTAGACTTCAGGGTTAGGTTTACATGTTAAGACTAAATTCTGATTCAAGACTGATGTCTCTGAGCCCAGAAGAAATTACCCCTGGGCAGCTGGGCTTCCTCTCCCCTCTCTGTCTGGCTCTCATTTCCCCCTCTCTCTCTCTCTCTCTCCCCCCCTCCACCCCCTCCAACCCCCACCCTGTTTCCCAGGCGTTCAGATGATGTTCCACACCTTCCACCTGGAGAGCTCTCACGACTACCTCCTGGTCACGGAGGATGGCAGCTTCTCAGAGCCCGTGGCCCGGCTCACGGGCTCAGTGCTGCCTCACTCCATTAAGGCAGGCTTGTTTGGAAACTTCACCGCCCAGCTCCGCTTCATCTCCGACTTCTCCATTTCCTACGAGGGCTTCAACATCACGTTTTCAGGTACACCAGGCTCTCCTGCCGTTTCCCACAGCAACAGTGCTGTGCGGGGATCTGTGTGCAGTGCATGTGGGCGTGGGGGTGTGATTGCAGAGAAGGGGCAACAGATGATCAGCATTGGATGTCGGGGGGAGGAGGAGGCTGAGCACCCTTGGAGCGAGAAGACATCTGTGCGGCACCCACAAACATCACTTTGCAGGTTCTCGGGGGAGAGTAGGCAGCACCATCACCTTTTCCTGAGAAGCCCTTCTCATTCACTCCTGGTCGTCAGCTTTGTCAGAGGCCCTGTGGGGCCGGTGCCTGTCGGGAGGCATCTTCGGGGCTGCCATGCTCCGGTCATTTTGGCTGCTGCCCTCCCGAGGCCGATGCCTGCACTTCACCTTCAGGGTGTCAAAAAGTGTGAACACACCCAACTTAGGATGAGTCTCTGCTTTACTTTAATGCAAACGCACAGTGACAAAGTGATTTTCAAAACTAAGTGGCTTTTTCCTTTTTAGTTACCAGACACAGGTAACTTCTGGGAAGGATTTATATTGTTGCTTCAGACATTATCTGTATGGGTTCAATTGTTTCATTTGAATGATTCCATGGATGGTATGAATATTTTTTTACAGATGAAACAACGCAGACACTGAACTGATCAAACATGTACAAGATAAACCTCATACCATAAGTACTTGGTGTTCAAAGAGCACACGATGGCCAGGCCACCACCATGTCCCAGGGAGACCCCAGCCAACCCGACCCCGCTGCTCTGGTTGTCGATGAGTGTCAGCAATGCCAGTGTCTGATGTCCTTCTCACACTGCGGCCCCCCAGTCCCCTGCTCACAGGTGGTTTCTTCCACCCTTCAGTTCCCAAAATCCCTTACGGAGTCCTGATGCCGCTTAGCAGAGTCTGTGTCACCACACCTGAGTATTGTCGCAGCTCCTGTTCTAGAACTACAGCTCTTGCTGGGAGGGAGGTTGTGCTCCGTCTCTGCGTTGCCAGCGGCTTTTTCCTGTGTCTTATACATCGTATGCATTGATTAGTGGCTACTTAATTGCTAAATATTGCATAATTATTAACAATATACCAAGTAAAATCTTTTTCTCAGCTCTGTGGAGGTGGCATTGACAAGTTGAAACAGCATCTAAAAGAAGGATTTCTTATGGATTTTAAGATGCTCTGAACTGTTTCATACTTCCTGTAATTAGGACAAATTGCCATTTATTTTATTCTGACTTTACTGACTTTCCCTGGTGTTTCATTGCATTTGTGGGGCTTTTAGGGCGGGCTCAGATTTCTTGATTTCTTGCAAATTTGCCATAATTGGTGGTAATCACAAAATCGACCACTTCTTACATTAAAGACATAAATGTTCCTAACACTGACACCTAAACCCCTCTCTCTGTATACTCTCCCTCCACGGGCCTCAGTGAGTGCCACCATGAGAACGTGGCTCCCCTCTGTCCCTACCTGCATTTCGATCCAAAATGAACTTGAATAGAATCAAGGACAGAAGGCGTCAGGGATGCAAGTCCATGATCTTCTCCATCCAGGGGTGTCCAAACTTTTGGCATCTCTGGGCCACACTGGAGGTAGAAGAGTTGTCTTGGGCCACACATTAAATGTACAAACACTAATGAAAACAGATGAGCAAAAACAAGGTTTTCGGTAAATTTGCAATTGAGTGTTGGGCCCCATTCAGAGCCGTCCTGGGCCACAGGTGGCCCGCGGGCTGCGGGTGGCACTCCCCTGCCACGTAGGCCTTTCTCTTGAGTCTGTGCAGTTCCCATCCGTTCGCATCACCTGTGCCCAGAATCTGTCACTCCCTGCCCTGATCTGACCATCAGCCTTTCGATCACCAGAAATCAAGTGTCACCCCAGGGCTTTCTGCTTCTATAAACTCCCTGAAAAACAACAAGAGTGAAGCCCACTTTTCAGGGTCTTCATAGCTTTGGGGGAAGTTTGAAACCTTGTTAAACGTTAAAATGAACGGGGAACAGTTTCCAGCATGTGAAACAGTCTGCTTGCTCCTGGCGTGCAGAGTGTGACCCGAGGCAGCCAGGTCCGGGTCATCAGTGCTGCTTCACGGGCTCGGACTCACGTCTAACAAAACAACACGCCTTTGACTGCCGAGGCAGCTTTAGGGTGAACTCGTTCTTTGGATGCACCTAAGGAATAGTGCCATGGAGACAGTTTTCTCTTGAAAGGGGCTGCAAATTGTCCCCAGTGACACGCAAACGATGCAGGTGAATTTTTAAGTGTTCAAATACACAGTGACTTCATTAGGGAGCATTTACCCTCCTAGGGACTTTGCTGATGTTTGTGTAAAATTAGTACGCTTTTGAGGTCAGTTTTTCTCTGTTAGTCCAGTTTATTTGTCGTTCCTAGATGGTTTTAGTAAAGCAGCGCCTCTTGAGTGTGTCTCCCAGCGAGCCCCGCGCAGACACGCTGGGTCTGGGAACTGGGACATGTCATGGGGAACAGCCCCCTTCTGCATGCATCCCCATGGCGGTGAACCCGGTACCACTGTCCCCAGCGGCCGTCTGGGCACCTACCCGATCCTGACCAGGCCCGCCCCACGCCCAGGCCTCCTCCCGAACTTCTCTGTGGTCCAGCGCCCTGAATGCCGGCTTCCCATGATGTCGCATTACATCTTGGCCATTCTCTCCAAACAATGAGAATTTGGACAGCTTAGTGCCTTCGCATTTGTGGTTTTCTCTTCATTCAAGGGCATTTTCTTCATTCTCCAGACGAACTCCCGCCAGCCAGACCGGACACTGTCTCTGGCACATACTTCTCTCCTCTTTGCTAAGCAGGGATCTTCCTGCTGTTACGCAGCCTGCAGCACGGCTTACACGCCAGGATTCCGTCCCTCCCCACCTACTCCCTACAGTCACACCACCGTGGAGTCTCAGCCCTGCGGCTCTCCTCCCGCCACTGAACCACCAGCGCCTTTGGCACACTGTGATGCACTCGCTCTTTTATTGTGTTGTTAATTTTTTTAATTCAATGAATTTTTGCTGAGCACCTACAAGATGCCCAACGTTACAGGGAGACAGAGTAGTGACCAAGGACCTGCCTTTGTGGACCCTGTCTTCCCGGAATGCTGAGGGGTCACGGGCGGGGTTCCACGGAAAGATGGTGATGCGTGGAGTCCTGGGGGCAGGCCCCTCGGGTAAGCGGATGCTGGATTGCAGTGGGGTGCAGGGCAAGTTCAGGGGAGAAGCAGGTCCCTGTGGTCTGAGCCGTGTCCTTGTGGAGATCAGGGCAGGACTTTGGGGGTTCTCGTTGCATGTTAACGAAGCCACTGGCAGGATTCAGCGAGGATGGACGTGCTCTGACCTTCTCCAAAGCTCACTCTCAGCCACGTACAGCTCACAGTAGGGAACTTGGGCACCCCTAACTGTAGCCCCAGGAGAGGGCAGGTGCCTGGCTAAGGTGCCGGTGCTGGGGAGGGAGGTAAGAAGTGAATGGAGAGGAGTCCAGGCCTCTGCCCACGTGAAGGAGGAGCTGACCCTTCACACGACAAACACTGCCCGTGACACTGGTTTGGGGCGAAACTTCATTTGTGGAAATTTAAGTGTATATCTCAGAGTCCAAGGAGGGTTGTCAAGGGTCTTGAGCTCACAGAAGAGGGTCCCATTAGAGAAAAAAATGCCAAGTCATCAGCATCGATGGGATTTATTCCCTCTGTTGGGTGAAGAGGGTAAACTCCAAAACAGAATCCTCGAGTCAGAGAGAGCGCGGCATCTGAGGGCAGCGTGCTTTGTCTGCGAGACGAGGAGACGGAAAGGTCGGCTGCACACACTGAGTACGTGACACTCGGTAGCCGAGAGCCCATCTGCGACTGGGCACAGGAGCAGAAACAAACGCACATGTTGGAACCCCACGGTGCTGGGTCCGCTCCCCGTTTCAGCGGGCGTCAGTCAGAGAGCGTCAGTCAGACTGTGAGGTAAGAGCGTGCGCACTGCAAGGGCCGGCAAGATGGTGGCGTTCTCTGAGTCCTACGCTCGCTTTAGCAAAAACGAGCATCACGTCGACACCTTGTTGGCAAGAGCTTTCGGTTGTTTTTAAAGAAATGAGAAAATAGGATTTGAGTGGAGAGTGTGGCCCGCCCGTCCTGAGAAAGAGAACGACACCCAAAAGAGGAGGGATCGAGTTTCTTGGGTGGTGACATCTGTACTTTAGTATTTCTTAGAGATTCTATCGTTACATTTCGGTATGATAGTCCCAAAAATATTTGTTGAGTAGAATGTAATGATACCATCTATTCTTTTTCTTATTGGGTCATATTAACGACAGGGCAAACCAATGGGTGCATTTTCAGAGTGGCCCGAGACTTGCGACTAGGTCAGACGCCCAGAGCAGCTGTGTCACCGATGCAGGACAAGCGGCACGTAAAAAGCCTGCCCCTCAGATGCCAGCCAAGAAGCGACACGGGGGAGAAGCTGGGGCGCAGAGCCCCGCTCGCTGTGGGGCTGAGACACCAGTGACTGCGAGCGTGGGTGACGGAGACAGGGAGGGAGGATTGGACTCCACCACACTGGGGGCAGAAGCGGGGTCTGGGCTTCACAGGTGCACTGAGAACCCGGAAACCGAGACACAGAGTTTGGGGAAACTGGAAAGACGAAAGTGGGGCCGACGGTTTTTAGGAATCCAGCACCTCCCCCTGAAATAGTGCCCACCCTCTCATTCACCCTCTTCAAAGCTCCCACCACCCCTCCAGCTCCTCTTGGTGGCCAAAGGCTCCGGGACGGGGACCCAGGGACAGCCAGGGAGTCCTGTGCTGGGGGCAGACACCTGAGGCCAAGGCTCAGTGGCCAGGCAAACGTGAATCGCTGTCCTCAGCACCCCATCCAGGGTCTTCCCCCCACATTCAGCCATATATTGCCACTGCATTTAGCACCTTCTTCCTGCTAAACATCTAGAAGCTGGTTGGATTTCCATTGCATTTCAGAAGGTGGCTCAGAGATGGAAGGGGCGGGGCAATCCTGTGGCTCCTCCCGCAGCTTGTGGTGGAGGTGACCTGGGACAGGAAGCTTACCCTGGGGGGCCTTTGCTGTCTCTGAGGTTTCGTGTGACTCAGTGCCACTTGGAGAGGAGGACAGTAGCTGCCTTTACACATAGGAAAGAGTAAATAATTTCCCACAGTGGAGGCGGCGGTTTTGAAATGGTTATTTCAGTTTACTGCGTGCCTGTGTGCACAGTCCTAACGCCCACGCCGTTGGACAGGAGCGATCTGAGCGCGGAGAAAACCGACTCCCCTCGCGGTTCCAGCGGGGTTGCGGGACGGAGTTTAAACGTATTGCGTCGTCATTGGTAACGGCGTGTTTTTGTCTTGCCGAGCAGTGTTTGATGTTGCCCCAATTCCCACATTTCTGCTCTCTCTCCCTCTGTCTTAGAGTACGACCTCGAGCCCTGCGATGACCCCGGCGTCCCGGCCTTCAGCCGCAGGATTGGTTTTCACTTCGGAGTCGGGGATGCACTCACCTTCTCCTGCTTCCCCGGGTACCGCCTGGAAGGCGCCACCAAGCTCACGTGCCTGGGTGGGGGCCGCCGAGTGTGGAGCGCACCTCTGCCAAGGTGTGTGGGTAGGTGGCCGCACACTTTCATTTCATTCATCCAGGGGGACGGGGCGTGGTGTGGCCTGGAAGCAGGGCCGGGTGTGGCGGGGGAGGGGAGGGGAGGGCCGGGGCGTGGGCCAGGGCGGGGCACGGCATCGGCACCAACTTTCAGTGTCCAATGGGATCGCGTGTCTGCAAACTTGAGCTCGAGTTGATGACTTTTTGAAAGTCACTGTTCCTGGCCCGTGGTGTGGCCAATAAACTATGCGATGGGGAATCCCACGGAGCTCTTTTCTCTCAGACACAGACATGCACGCGCGTCAGTAGACATACACCTCCCCACGCACACCCACATTTAGCAATTTCACTACTGTATGATCCTTTGGGCTCATAGAGGTTTAGAGCTGATGGAGTTCTGACCTAACCTGGTCACGTTCCCAGGTGAGGGAACAGGTGCCGGAGGGCTAAGTGACCTTTGCCCAGTTGTCACAGACTCGGCGCGGTGTTCATTTCTGCCAGGACCAAAGGTAATTTTATGCAAATACGGACACAAGTGAAGTGCCCTCAGGGCCCGGCAGAGGGCGCTCTCGGCCCCAGGCGCACCGCACAGAGCTCGAGGAGGTGGCCTGGGCGTGGGGCTCCTCTGTCCTCAGAATTCCGGTTACGCGCATGCAGCGAGGCAATGCCTGCAGCTAGAAACACGGGGGAAGAGCGTAGATATGACAGAAAAGCTGGGACGTGGAACCAGGGGTCGTTTCACGAGCCAAGAATGAGGCAAGGAGAGGAGATGTTAGGCCCAGGGAAACAGCAGGGGCTAGGGATCCAAGGATTGTTCCAGAAGCCTTGGTGGGATGGCACCCTGCTCCTGTGAAGTCGGGGCGTCCTGTTAAAGGAGATGAGAAAATCTTGCCAGCGGGATGGGTGGGGGCACCTTTCTTGCCCCCCACCCCATCTATGGTCAGTAAAACACTAATCTGTGAAAACAATGTAGGAATAACGTACCCTGAGAGGAGAGAGGGCTGTCACAACTTTAAAATGATTTTCTTGGAAAATCAGCATCCCAGTTCTGAACCCTCTTTCCTTTGCAATGTCTGGTTTCTTGCAGCTGAATGCGGGGCGAGTGTCCGAGGAAACGAAGGGACGTTGCTGTCGCCGAACTTCCCCGCCAACTACGACGACCACCACGAGTGCATCTACAGCATAGAGACGGAGGCTGGGAAGGGGATCCACCTGCGGGCGCGCAGCTTCCAGCTCTTGGAGGGCGACACTCTGAAGGTACGAGGACCTCCTGTAACGCCCCGGTGGCCTCTGCCCAGCTGCGCGCACAGACCCACAGGGACGCACACGTGTGTTCGTGTGTTTTTGTGTGAGCACATCCTTCCATCTTTAGCTGGAAAGGGGGTGTGGAGTGTCACTCAGTGGCGTGTTCGTGGACTTTAAAATACTGTATTTTGCCATGTATAATGCACGCTTTTTGCCCAAAAATTTTTATGGAAAAATAAGGATGCACATTATACACAGGTAGTTACCAGTACATAAAATTTCTTGGACCTTGTAATCTGTCCTGGTATTTTGTCATTATTTGTTCCATACCATTTCTTGTACCATAATTCACTCAAAAGTAAATTCTACAATCCCTTTACAATGCACAAAAACAAGTATCTAAATATAAGTAAATAAGTAATTGGATTAAAAACCAAAATGATTTTTTTTCTCTCCTGAAAGTTTGGGCCAAAAACATGTGTGTGCATTATACACCGCAAAATACGGTATCTTAGTCCGTGTTCCTGGATCTAACTTCATTAGTTGGTTATCTTGGGGGAAATTACTGAACACTGTTTAAGACTCGGCTTCCACTGCGTCACAACACCCAAGGACGCCGGCCCTTCGGAGTGTCCTGAGGGCGATGTGAGGTAACCCGGTGCGCGCTTCCAGCCCGCACCCTGCACTCATGGTGACAGGGCAGCGTCGGGGTCCCCGGGGCACGGCCCTCCCACAGCCGTCCCCACCTTCCCTGTGGTCTCCACGTTCAGAGCTACAGTGATTTAGATGCAATGGTGGAAAGAGCATGGCCACTGTCACCGGGTCACAAAGTGGGGCTCATGTGGAGAAGCCCCATGAGACAGGACGTGGTCTCCAAGAACTGCAGGACACAGGGACGTGCTGGTGGGCGGTTTGGCAGCCCAGGGGCCCGTGACGCAGAGTCAGCAGCTCCAGAAATGCCCACCGGGTCCCACACCCACCAGGTTCTATGCCCGGTGCACCACCCACTCCCAGCAGGGCAGGCAGGGCAAATGGGGGCCAGCAGCCCCGGGGGCCGGCCTGGATCTATAAAACCCCACCTCCACAGGGAGATGCCCTGCAACCTGTGCAGCTTCTGATGGAGCCCCCGCCTCTCCTGTGGTGATAGCAGGGAACTGGGGACCCTCCAGGGGCCAGGGAACAAAGGTTTGCAAACCAAGCCTCAGGGCAGGGAAGGACAGCGGCTTTGGGCAACGGAGTCAGAGTCTGGACCTCACCCAGTCCCCGCAGCCTGCCCCGTGCCCTGAGAAGTGGCACTTGGCTGATATGTGGCCAGAAGGGAGCGACGCTCGCTTCTCATTCCCTTTGCAAACATCGGGGTCCGTTCTTACATCACATGGACGTTTCAATGCCGCATCTCAGGCTCTGCAGGCCCCGCTCTCTATAAGCTGTGAGCACTAAGGGAATATGCAAAAATCCAGCTCAAAGGGACCGTTAGCATCCTCCTGTTCATCACTCACATGCACAGGACGAAGCGGCATCCCCACAGGTGCCCTTGGCCTCACCAGCAGCGTGCACAGGGGCCCCAAGAGCCTCATGGGCAGAAGCGCCATCCTCCTTCACGTTTGCCCACAATTCCATGTTGTCGCTCAGAGGGTGGCTTGCTCTGGGTTCTTGCCTTTTGTAGGCTTTCAGGAACCTCATGCCTTCTGGTCACCCAGAGAATGCTCATTAAGACACTGTTTTCAGACAGGAAGCCAGCATATTCTCAGTGTCTAAAAAAAACATATGTAAAGTGTGTCGTAAGGAACCACTTTCTGAATTCTTCCATAACCTGGAATTTAGAAGTCAGACAGCCTTCGAGGCAAACTTTTAAGTAACAGCGACCTGCACTCGGATGCAGGTGAGTGAGCGGGGACCCTGCATAAAACACACGCTGATAAATGTCGCCACAGCAGAGGAGGCAAGTCCTGTTCACCTGGGACTTCGCAGCTTACACTTGCTGTCTGTAACCAGAAGCCAGCACATCTCGCTTCCACATTTACCTGCGGAGACATGGCCAGTCGCCACAGACACCTGGATGATTCTCAGACAAAGGTTTCATTGAGTTTGCTCAGTAATGTCTCGGTGACAAAAATATTTCCAGAAACATTATCTTCATCCTGGGTCATTGGTGCTGTTCTCTGTCCTCCACGGGGTCCCCGACACTAAAGAGCAAGTTCACAGGCACACAGGTGATGTGCCCTTGCTCCACAAGGGAAGTCATGGGGGGGAGTAGCTTTGATGACAGCCCCCCAGAAGGGATGTATGGTGGGAAGAGAGGTTCGTCGTAGACACAGGAGCCTCGGGTGCGGCTCGTAGGGAGCGGGGCCCAGTCCCCAGTCCTTCCAATCTTGTCCCTCCGGGATGCTGTGGGACACTCTCCAACCTGTGAGCAACCGCCAGCTGGCGTGCCCGCTGGAGCGCATGGCAGGGCGCGCAGGTGAGCCCCGAGCCAGGCAGTGTGCAGAGGCGCAGCCTGGGGTTAAGGTGGGACTCGGGGACCTTCTCAGGGCTCAGCAGAGGCTGTGGCTACAGCTGCTGACAGATGGGAAGGCCACCAGCGCTGCTGGGCTGAGCTGATAGCTGGTCCCTGATTCAACCACAATTAAACACCCAGTCCCTGACTTCCGACACCGTCCGGGCTGTCATTTGGGATCAACACAGACATTGCATCCAGATTTCAACTCGGGGCTGACACAGGAACAGTCCCTGTGGTGGGCCCCCTCTTCACTCTGGGGCTCCGTGGTCCAGCACAGGCAGATGGCTGGGGGAGGGGACCAACAGGACAGAAGTACCTTCAGGGGAGCCTGATGCAGCTTCCTTCCCAGCTCGTGCAGCCTGAGAGTCTGTGAGCCTGGGCTGGTCTCTATGAAGTGCTTAGTCAGGCCAAGGCCAATGGGGCCGACCTTGACCGCCCTTCAGAGCTGAGAAGTGAAGTTAGGGTCTGCTTAGCTGCTTGGTGGCCCCTCATGGGATTACAGACAATGGTGGCATGTGGACTGACCAGCCCTCTCTGCGGTGACCTGGACGTTTCTCTCTGAGCCAGGTCCCTCTGGACTTGAACTCTTATAAAATGTGGTGTCAGGAACCTCGCTGAGTCTAACGCGTTCACCTGTGAAGCCAAAACAGGCTTCTTCCTCAGACAGCAGCCTGTTGCTGGCTTTTAGTGAGAAATCGCAGAAATCTGATTCAACCACGCCAGCACAGCTGTTTGACTGAAATGAAACAACACAATGATCCATAAAATTAATTTTTCTAACTACGTTCCCTCTTGAAGGGGGTGCGAGCCCGTGGGGCAGCCTGCCGAGTGGCGAGTGTGGTTCCTGTTTACGAAAGTGGCGCAGGAGAGGGAGGCCGAGCCTGTGTGCAGGAATGGCGGGAGAGAGAAGCAGATTCCGCGGGCGACTGCGGCCTGAGAACTTTTATTTAGTTAAGATTTCTCTGACCAGAAAAACTGGATGTTTTTTAACACAATGTAACATTTTTATCCTGGCTTCCAAAACATCCTTATCTGAACCACAGGCTCCTTGCTGTGAACCACTGAAGCGATTCAAAGCGGCAAATGGACTGACCGCTCCTGCTAGGCCTTCATTCTTGGGAATTTGCTGGGGGAGGGGGGTCTCTACGACCCTGGGCCTGCTGGGGGAAGTGGCGCTTATTCTGGCTTCTGCAGGAAGGTGTACCCTGGGCCACCCCACGGTGTCCCCACCCTACACCAGTTTGACACAACCCCGCCCAGCGAGTGTGACTGGCACCCCACCCCTCCCAGGCTGGATGAACTCGGAGAAGTGCCAGATCCTGTGCCCAGAGCACCCCTCTAGTCCCCTCATGCCTGCTCCTAACCAGGCCCAGGTGGCCGTGCTGCAGAACCCTCAGGGCACCTACCGGGCTTCATGCACAGCTAGGAGCAGGGAGTTGCGTACACAGTGCTCCAGAGCAAGAGGGCTCACTCTCCGGTGTCGCTGCGTGGGGGTGACTGTTTTTTATCACAACTCCCCCAGGACTGCAGTCACCCCAGGTTCTGTGACTGCACAGTGTAACAAGGTTTCAGCACAAGTGGTCTTTCTGAACTTCTTGAAAGACGTTCAGAAGAAAGGCGTGTCCTGCACAAGCAGGGCAGCTTGGAGACGACCTCGGTGACTGGAATGTCACACATCCTTCCAGGCTTTACAAGTGGAGGACGGAGGTGTACAGGGGCTAGGGAAGAGTGAGTAATGGAACCTGGACATGCAACCAAATATGCATTTAACTTTAAATAAACACAGAAAAGGCTCTCCGAGCAGTGAACGTGAAGTGATCTGCACACAGATGAATTTTTTTGTCTTCCACGTGAGCAGTAGAGGGAACAGAAAGAAAAGGGCTGGGGAACAGGTCACCCAGGCAGCTCTATGTAAGGAGCACCTCCTAAGTGCCGTCCGAAGCCACTCCTGGCTGGGACTGCTAAATTAAAGCCACCGTGGGGCAGGAGGGTCTCACGCTGTGACTTCTCGTTAGGTCTACGATGGGAAGGACAGCACGTCGCGACCACTGGGGACCTTCACGAAGAGCGAGCTGATGGGGCTGACGCTGAACAGCACCTCCAACCACCTGCGGCTGGAGTTCACCTCCAACGGGTCGGACACCGCCCAGGGCTTCCAGCTCGCCTACACCAGTGAGTAGCCCGTGACGCGGATGTTTTCCCGCCTGTCCTCGGGATGCACCTTTCTGTGCCCTGCCGACTGTTCCCGGGCGTCCCCACTGTGTGCCGGATGGCTGTTTAACTCTGCACACTGTTGGCAAGGCGGTGCATTTAGAAACCTTACCGGAGGCAAAAGTTTAAAATGTATCTGTTTAGAAGTCTAACATTTTAGAATCCAGTGGCAGGAAAGAAAATATCTGATGATGTTCAGGGCCTCTGGGCTGAAAAATATCGATTGCGATGTAGGTACATGGAAGAAATTCCTGTGCAGGTACAGGAAATGTGTTGATGGGGTAGTCTTTGCCTGCCTGCCACACATCGACATGTCACTATTGTATTTATTACATATATTTGAGTCTATATTAGAACATACATGATTTGATTCTGTATTAGAACATACATATATTTGATTCAATATTAGAACATACATATATTTGATTCTATATTAGAACATACATGTATATATACATGTGCATAATATATGATTACATATCCACATAAAATTACAAGGGGTGCCCAAAAAACCCGGAGTTATCTTCTGAAGGTCGGGCCCATTATAGGACAGGCTTCCCCTGCTAGGTGAGTGTTCTAGGAACCCATCTGGATCAGTGCGCTAGCTGGTGTTGTTGTGAGAGGCTGCGTTCAGCTTCAAAGAATTTTATTTGAAGACTCTGTCAACGTGTTTGCCCATTTCCTGATGGGTGATTTGCGAGTGACTGTACTGAGTGTTCAGCAGTTTCTGACCAAAAACGGCATGACCCCCGTGCTCTACCATCCCTATTCACCTGATCTTGTCCCGAGTGACTTTCTTTTGTTTCCCTGGATGAAAAAAGTCCTCAAAGGGAAATGTTTTGCCGATGTGAAACAGGTGAAACAAGCAACAGCAGAAGCACTAAAAGGCACCAACATCGATGAGTTCAATTGCATCAGATGGAGAGGACTTTGCAGGTGACTGAAGTTTAAACATGGGAGAATCAACGCACAGTTTTTTATAAATAAATTTGGGATTTGGGGGGTTCCTTTTCACACACACGTGCCCCCACACATACATGAAACAGCCCTGTGCAGTGAGGCCCTTCTCCCCACCATGGATTTCCTAACAGGAGAAGGACACAGAGACAGTGTGCGTGTCTGTCCGAGACTCCAGGACTCCGGGGCCCATGCAGTGGGGCCAGGGCCTGATACAGTCCCCTTCCACTCCTTGTTAGTCCACATCAACATGGAATGTGCCTTTTTAAGTGGAATATGAAGAAAACAAAAGATGCTAAAGATAACGGAAGAGAAATTATGCTTTCAAAAGGACAAGTTTGCCAAGTGGTGGCTGTCATTTTCAGCATGTTTACTTCCCAACAAATAAAAAGATATAGCTAGTTGGTGTGAATGACTAATTAAAATTACGTTTTAGTCAGTGAACTAAAATGGTTAAAATATGCAAGTCAGTCAAATTCTTCATGAATCTGATTAAAAATCTTTAAGACACCAAATATCATGAAACAGGAAATTAAATGTTTTGGAATTTTGAGCATTAATATATGTCAGTGATCATGAAGATTAATTTCTTTATTTGACAGAGAAGCAAACAAAGGCCTGGAAAAGATAACAATTATCCTAGACGCAGAGCTAATCCAAGTACCAAGAAGGAAAATTGAGTGTCTCAAATCCCACTTCGTAGGGTAATGGCAGGCGAAGAATTGTTCGACTTTGGGCAAAAACGTAATTAAAGCAGCTGGCACCCTGAGAAAACCTGTGCCTCACGTTGATGAGAATAACTGTTTCAAAGGCTCAGGAAATAGAAAGCGCATTAATTATAGTGTATGTAAAATAAAATAGCAATTGGCGTTACAAAATCCCCTTCTGTGATGTTTATTAACTCACGTTGTACTTTATTGAATCCCACACTCAGAGAAGTCTCTAGAAGAAAACTGTTGGCTTTGACCGCAGATAAATTGCACACTGGGACAGCGCTGTCTGTCTTTTCGTCCAATCTGGGCTCGCCATCAATATGCTTACCGTTCACTTGTTTGCTCTGCTCCCTGAATGTGTTACCCCCACATCCCTGGTCTCACTCTTGCCCTGGACCCTTAGAGGGGTCCGATGCTTGAGGAGGAAACAGTGAGGACTCCAGGCAAAAACTGAGTTTATTGTCACTAACGGGAAGTTCCACATGCACCCAGGTTGTTCTTCGAATTTTCTTGTGGCCTTGGCTTCGCTGGCAAATGCTGCCTCTCACTGAGGTTTGTCAGCAGGAGCGGAGGCCTTGGCCTGGTGCCTCCCTCCGCCCTGTGGGCGCTTCTGTGACTGTGTCCTCAGGGTGGCTCCGAGGCTGGGTTTCTGGACTCAGCCCTGCCTCCCCTAGAAAACGGGTCTTGCTGAGCTTCTGTTTTATGTCCCGTTACCCTCTCAACCCTAGTTACTGCTTCCTGCTTTCCCACCAACTCTCTCCCACAGGGGCAGTGCGTCATCAGTGAGTACTGGTTTCTGTATAGCCACGGCCATGCCAGAGCTGTCCAGAAGCAATTCCACGTCCACTGGAATTTCAGGTCATGAGATTTGTTGTTGAGGAGCAGCCACTGAACTCTTTCCAGAATTCTGGCCTCCCCCTGCTCCAGTGATCAGTTCAGAAGGCCCAGAGCTCTAGCCCCCGTTCTGGGGTGGGACTCCAGGGCCATCGGCTTCCTGTGGCCTCACTTACTTGCACTTGTCCAGTGGAGTTGCTCCCAAGTCTGTCCTCAGCCCCTCTCAACACCCCGGGCCCAGTGGACCCCGAGTTTCTGCACCGTCCTCAACCCAGCATTGGGACCGTTGCTGCCCCCTTGTTTCTCTGAGTAATACTGAGAAACCTGAATCTGGGCATCTCTATCTGGGCACGTTCATAATTTAGGGACTTTTTTTTTTTTTTTTTTAGCATCGCAGCATAAACTGTCTAAAAATTAAGAGAAAGAACTATTGGTGATAATTTGATCATTGGAATTTAGCTCCTAGTATAATTGATTTGATGAGAGTAGTTCTCTTTTCTGCCCACGTTCCCACTTTGCCTTGCCTAAAAAAATTAAATTAAATCAGTTTTTTTTTTTTTCCTAAAATAAAGGAGGACATACCCGGGTGTGAGTCTCCCTGTGGGATTTGCCTGGAGAGGGCGCACTGCTGGACAGGAGCTGACATTCATTATATAGAATCCATGCTGTTGATGGCTCTGCAAATCCGAACACTACTAACTTCACATCAGGTTCTTAGGTTGAAACACTGAGTGATTAACTTTCAGAAATCCCAAGCGCCCACAGTGTGATTAGATAACTGATGAAATGTTCATCCCTAAAAGATGGTGTGGGAATGATGGTTATAAGAATTTTTGAGCAAATTATTAAAGCTTAAGACTATGTAAAGATACTTTCAGCTATTTTCTAAAGACTTTGTAATTGCCTCTTTCTAGTTAATTGCATTACTGAAGGAAACCTTCATATTTAAATGCTTCGGATCCATAATTAGTCTATACACCAGAGTGGATTAGAAAATGTCAACAGGGAGTAAATGTATAGTTTAATAAACATCCTCAAGACTTTGAAGTGGTTGCAGATAACATTCATATATTCTTTAATATTTACAACATCCTCTCCCGTACCTTCTAACTACACCCCATGGGCAGTTCTGGGTCTTGGTCCCCAACCCCTCTCACTCTTGTCCATGAGGTAGAAACTGAGGCTCCACCTCTTTAGGTGGTTCTCTGAAATTTTCAGATCCAGAAGTGGCCCAGCCAGGACCAGGTCAGGTCTTCTAGCTGAAGCCCAGCACTGTTGATGAGGGTATTTTCCTCTACGTCCAGCGAGCCCTCTTGGGTGAGCACCCCATGTACTGATGGATGTTTGTGTACCTGATGCCAGAGGCAGGGAGAAACGCCAGGCACCTCGGGACAAGTTGCAGTGCAGGGAACAGCAGGTATTCATTAAGCAGCACAGGTTTCTGAATAGCAGGTCAGGGCAATCCACTACTGACAGAAAAAGTTTGTGTTCATTGCAAACAGTGCTTTTGTCACAGATTAGTCTGTGGTCCTACTGGCTCTGTGACTGTGCCGATTGGACACGTCACCCATGGCACTCGGCGATCAGGGACAGGCGTGTGCACACACTGATCCCCCTCTGCACTTTGCACAGGCATCAGAGCTGTAATTCAAACAGCACGGGGCACATCCTTGTTATTCCGCTGCCTTCCGTAGGGCCCTGGGGTTGTGCAGAGCTGGCCGGGGTGGCCAGGACCAGGTCCCACCTTCCTGAACATGGGCAGTTTCTTTGCTTTCCCCAGCGGTCCTGGAGCTCTGCAAATAGCAGGAGAGATCCCACTGGCAGTGAAGTATGGTGTTTTCTTAAATAGTCCAGCAAATATTTTTACCATGGAAAGATTCTGAAAATAAGTCCTGTACTGAAGTCAGAATTTCTTTTAAAATATGTTGATGTCCTTTGGAATTCCACAAGAACAGTTCCAGAGGGTGGGAGCAGGCTCTGCAGGAGGAGGTGGGGGTGCTCAGGCATTCTAGACCGAACCCCCTCGAACCCCCTCGGTCCCTGAAACAGAGGCAAACAGCCCGTGTTCCCACATCAGGCCAAACACCTGCTGCCTGAGGGTGTCGCCTGGGAACAGGAGTTTAGACAAAAACCCTGGGTCTGTCCCGGGAATCTGTTTGCCGATGAATCAGTGACTGCACATGGGTATGCGGCACTGCATGGAAACAGAGAAGACACAGCCCCTATTCACGAGTAGGTGGGGCCCTGGGGCCCTGGTGAAACCTTGCCCAAAGGAAATGTGACCCACAGGGGGAGAGTCTGCAGGGGACGGTGTGGGGATCCGCTCACCACGCCAGTTCAGTGCCCCGCACGCTTGGCCCTTAATATAGTTCACCTGTTGTTGAGTTTGACCTTTAATATAGTGTTATATTTTATCCTTAACACATGTCAGCTTTATATGAATTTGCTCCTCAAATAAACAGACTTTCTTGATGATAATACGTGACTTGTAACATAAGATTTAAACATGTGTCTCACATTACATGTAGATTACATGTATGAGATGTGTGCCATGTAATCTATATGTAATGTGTGAGGTACATATATATACATAAATGTACATATGATGGTGGCAATAGGCTTTTCCGGAAGAATGCGAGATGGCTGCATGCTGGACTAATCCAGAAGCCCCCAGAATGTTCTTTTCTCACTGCTGGAGGGCCTCTGCCTGGCTGTTTATTAGGCCAGCGGCCCTGTGGGTGGGTCAGCTTTATTTCCTCACCACGTGGGCTCAGATCCACTGCCACTAGGCAGTGTCCTCGTCGCGAGTGGGCGTCAGCGTGGCGGTCCCAGGGAGCAGAGCAACCTGTGGATGCAACGCAGGGACTGTGGAACCTGGGCCGACTCACCCTTTGTTTAAAATGAGGAAGTTGGCATCATGTCTCTGTCTTTACACCCACGAGCCCTGGGATGAGATGGTCTGTTCTGGGTGCAAGCCCCCCCTCCTCCGCAAGAGGCTGCCTGCTGGCGCCCCTGGGGTATCCGGCTGCCACAGCCTCACTTTCTGGTTTCATATGTTTACAGTGGGTGGCCCACAGTGGGGGGCAGCCTGGCACTGTCAAAGGACCAGGAGCTCAAGGTAAAGGGCGTGTGGGGACCAATAAGGAAGGACAGATGGTGTCGGCTGCTTCCAAGGTCTGGGAAGAGGCTGGAGGTGGCCACCGGCTCTGCAGGACCCTAAAAGGGAGGAAGAAAAGCCAGCACCTTCAGAGCTCATCTTGCCCCAGAAAACTCCGAGGAGGACGGACCCGCAGCCTGGAGTCCAGGGAGCAGCCCGTCCGAGTCTGCGTCCTCGCCCAGAGTGGAGGTGAATTGGGAAACCAGGAGACAGGGGTGTTCATGGGCCTTTTCCCTGCTGCCCCATGGCCACATCCCTCACAGCTGGTTCGAGTCCGTTCTTCACCTTCCGGAAAGCACCCTCCTTCCCCACCCGGAATTGTCTGTTAAGAAGCCCAGAGAGAGACCTCCACGTCTCTCTGGGAAAGAGTGTGCGGGTGGGTGACAGAGTGTCCCAGCCCTCGCAGCCTCTCTGGGTTCCCCCCTCACTCCTCCGTCAGTGAGGGGCAGAGAGCGGCTGTGCAGCATGATTGACAGCGGAGTCTGAACCAAGTACAGCAGCGATTTCCAACCTTCTTCCTCTGATGGCACACACAGACTAAGTACCACAATTCTATAGGACACCAAAAAAATACATGTATTTTGCCTGTCTGACAAAAAAAAAATAAGTATAATTTTGATGCATTCACACCAGACAGCTATTGTTGTGTTGGCTGTTGTCATTTTTATTTTTTATTTGACAGTCTAAGGGAAGAGGTCAGTGCCCCTGATTAAATAGACAGGTACTGCATGTTTTAAAAATTCTGTGGCATGTCAGTTGAAAATTGCTGAACTACAGCGTGTCTCGTGGAAGAGAAAACTGGAGCCCAGAGCCTGGGTTGGGGACCTTGGTCTCATCAGCATGCTGACAGGAGGGAAACGACACCGGCATTGTGGCACTGGTGGGTGTGAGAGAGCGGCTCGGGGAGTGAGTGCAGCCTGGAGGCCAACGCTGACGTACTGTGCCGTGTCACCTCCGAGTGTCAGAGCAAGTTGGGGACATTGCAGCGCCCAGGGCACAGACGCTGTGAGCAGCCAGTGACAGCAAACACACCTAGGGGGGTGGCGGGTGGGAGGATCCCTGGAATCATGGACTGATGAGGACGGCTGATTCTGTACAGGACGGGTGGAAGTTTGCACAGGCCGATGTGATTGCGATTTTCTTTGGGTGCCCTTCATCTGTCAGGGGTCCATTTCTTTGTTTCCCTGGCTTTATGGGGAGGTAATTGACAAATGACATTGCAATACTATGTAAGTTTGAGGGATACAACATGCTGGTTTGATGTATATAAAAGGATTCCAACATGAATTTAGTCAGTCACCTCCGTCACTGCACCTAGTTACTTATTCCATGTGTGGGGGCAGGGGCAGGGAGATCAGCCTATTTCTAATGGAGGCCTTCTGGGACAATGATTGAGATTTAAGCACATGATGATATGCTCATTTCCTTACCGACTCCTTTTTGTAAAAAACTGGATTTGGGAAATTCTGTGCAAAGGAAGTGGCA
Organism: Glossophaga mutica; assembly: GCA_039655065.1. Taxonomy (NCBI): domain Eukaryota; kingdom Metazoa; phylum Chordata; class Mammalia; order Chiroptera; family Phyllostomidae; genus Glossophaga; species Glossophaga mutica. Next base: position 35,807,412 of record CM077310.1, on the reverse strand, counting down.
GATCGCAAATGTAAGTTCCAGGACCTAACATGACCAATAACAAAGACATTCACCAGGTTCGCAGGCAGACTTGGTTGTGACGTGTGCGGGCCACGTTTTGCGAACGATGGCATTTATCACACTCTCAGTCTTTGCAGTGCATTCTAAAAAAACTGGGTCAAAGTAACTTTCCTTCAGTGGGTACTTTTACAATTATTCACAACTGGGCTGCAGCCCAGGGAAATGGGGCCAGGAAGACAAGCAGCTTGCACCGAGTCTGCTCCACAGGTTTTTATTTCATTTCAACGAAAATTAATATCGTGGCAAAAGCATCCCGCTGGGTTGGTGTCTCCTGTGTGACTCGAAAGTATTGATGTGCAGTTTTGTAAACGAGTGTTTATGGAGCAAGACTTAGATCTTAGCCATTGATCCTTCAGCAGAGTGATTTTCTGAAAAATATGGGAGCAGTGTTAATGGCTTTTGCACAGTTAACTAGGAGGCAATGATACGACAATGTTTTCAGTAGGCAGTAACAGGCGGACCTGGGAGGAGCTGTGGGCTCAGTTCCAGACACCGCAACAAAATATCGAAAGGAAGTGAATCTCAATTTGGGGATTTGGGGCTTCCCTGTGTGTATAAAGGTCACGTTTACTCTATCCCGTCACCTGTTCTGCGTGCAATAGCTTAGGTCTAAAAGGCAATGCATGTGCCTTAATTTTAAAAAAACAAAAACAAAGACATGTTATTGCTGAAAATCGCTGACCTGCATCTGAACCTTCCCTCTGGCGGAGGCTCTTGCCTTCAGCTGATGAGATGCACAGGGTCTGGGAAGCCCAGGAGCCCGAGGGGAGCCTGTATTTGTGTGTTTTTCCTGTTACTGGGCAATACATACCCACAGATGGAAAATAACTCTCCTTTGGTCCCCACCCTTCCTGGGGATCAGGACTGGGCTGGGTCCAGCAGGTCACAGTGAAGGTTGACTGGGCCCAGACATGCCTGAAGCTCCTGGTCCTCAAAGGCTCACCTGGCCTTTGGGCTGCACCTCCTGGGGTCCCCTCTGTTCCCTGGGACCCCCGGCCCCTCAGAAGAGCTTTGTTTGGACTGAATCGCGCTGTCTCAGGCACATCTCCATCCTGACCACTCTGGATTGATGACTTGGGACCTGCAGCGGCAGCTTGCGCTCACCTGTGTGGTGTCTGTGGAGCTTGAAGCAGGTCACACGAAAGAGGGGACAGAATCCTGCGGTGTCGACCCTAGGAGGGGTCACAGGGTCACTTGACAGTCTGTTCAGGTAAGTCCACACTCGCTCTCGTGCAGATACCGACTTTTTACAAAGGAAACACGCAGCTTGATTTATGTGAATTTTCACCTTTTTAGGAAACATTTCTGTTCATGTTATGAACCTACTCTGTGCAGGTAAAGCAGCCGGCAAAGTCCCTTTCCGGATGGCCACAGAGTTCTTGGGTTTCAGGACCCAAAGCTTCCCGAAGCCCGTGCCTGCTGCCTCCGTGTGTCTGCCAGGGTCTCGCCCGTCTGCCCCTTCCCTGGGGATCGAGGCCCCTGTGCAGGGACTCAGAACTGCCGGGCAGGTGACGAGGGGCCTCAGGTGATTCCTCTCCAATCAGCAGGAAGGCTGCCAGAGCAGGCCTGATTGGAAGGGAGGAATCTGTCCTTGGTGCCCCACAGTAGCAGGGACCTTTGAAGGACTAGTGACTTTTTGGCAGGTTCCTGAGTTTCTTTTCCTGCCCTGTGACCACACCCCAGGGGCCTGCAGACAGGCCTGCCCCTGCCCTTTCCTCCAGCCTCTCAGGTGCCTGCTCACCAGAGCATGCCCCCAGTGTCTCTCCCTCAGCCCACACGCTGTGTGCATCCTTGCCCTTGTTTCCTCATGTGTGGTGGAAGGTCCCCCCTGTAGTGAGGCTGTCCCCAAGCTGCAGCCCCCTGGGCTGACCCTAGAGCCCATATAGCTCGTCCCAGCCGGTCCTGCAGGTTGGACACCGTCCTGGCCTCAAGGGCCAGCTCACCCTCCTGGGACTGCCGCCGGTGGGGCTCAGCTCTGCATTGAAGGGCCCACCTCAGTCAGGCCACCCCTGCGACTGACCGTTTCCTGGGGGAAGCTCATTCCAGTGCCCCAGTGAGCACTGTGACGTCTGCCCTCTCCCTCAGCTCCTCACTCTCCATTCTCTGGATCCCTCAGGGCCCCCAGGTTCTGCCCTGATGCGGTCCCTCCCCACCCCCCGAAGCCTGTGGATGTGAACTCCAGCTCTGGACCCAAGCAGAGCCCATGCTAGCTGCCACAGTGACGTGCCAGCTACTTTATTTTAAATCAGTCATGTAATGACCTTACTTAGACTTTATGGAGATGACTCAGGGGTTTGAGATCTTTTATTCAAAATGCGTCAAACGCATCTAAATTCACAGTTGAATTCCAGGTGGGTTTTTGCTTTCACACTTTTTGCTGACCATTGGATCAGAAGCACCAATGTTCTACTCTTGGACCACAGCACCTGCCCTCTGCTGGCCTCATGTGAACTTTGTCCTATGTGACTTGTTTGCATTTATTATTATTACTCAGTTCCACACCACCATGAGCGTGCCGGAGTGTGTTCGCTGGGCTTGCAGGCTCAGCACCCGTGCCTGAGCATGCTGACGTGGGAGATTTGGGTCTAGGCTGACCATTGCTGCGGGCCAGCTGGCTCTGTCCGCATCAATGGGAAGGACAGGGTCTGCACGGCGTCCAGGCCAGCTCTCATGGGGTGGGTGCACAGGAGCAGCTCACATGAACTTCAGTGGGTAGGTCATTCCTCAGTTGCAATGACTTTTAGAAGTCGACACAGAAATGTGTCCACAGAGCACATCTGCAGAAAGCTGAGCACAGTGACAGCAACCGCTGGACTGGACGTTTTGGGGAGGCCGAGGGAAAAGCGTGCTGATGAACTGGAGCTGATGCTCACAGGAACACGGACAAACAGTCAGGCCAGAGACACAGACACAGGGAGCAACCCAGTCAGCAAGGGCAACCAAGGTGTGACTGCTCAGAGTGGACGGATTTCCCAGCCAGGTGAGACGAAGTGGCTTCTGGAACCTGGGCCTGCTGTGGTCAGTGGTGCCCAAGAGGCCCCTGGTGCAGAGAGCAGCTGCCCCAGAGGCTGAGCAGTTGAGAGGAGGAGCCTGTGCATCCAAGGACCTGTGCCCAGGGGGATTCCTACAGAACAGCACCAGGACAGCTGATGAGTGGAGAGGGTGGAGCTGCAGCCACAGAGAAGCATCTGCTCCCAGAAAATGAGGTGTGCACCTCTCACCTTACTGTTTCTAGGTTACAGTCCTCTTAGTTTGGGGGTTACCAGTGAAATGATTCTCCCATGAATTCTTTCCAAGTACAGCATCGTGACTCTCAGATGTGAGGGGAAGAAAAGATAATAGAGCCCTAGCTGATGTGGTTCAGTGGACTGAGTGCCGACCTGCAAACCTAAGAGTCATTGGTTCAATTCCCATTCAGGGCACATGCCTGGGTTGGGGCCAGGTCCCCAGTAGGGGGCGTGTGAGAGGCAACTACACATTGATGTTTCCCTCTCTTTCTCCCTCCTTTCCCCTCTCTAAAAGTAAATAAATAAAATCTTTTAAAAATGAACAAAAGATAATAGTTAACGTCTAGTCTTCAAACCGATGCTTTAAAAAGATGTGCCTATTAAGTGAGACATGAAGGGGCACACTCAGAACCAACGGTGCTGTAGAAGGAAGTACCGGAGGGAGACCCGCTGTGCCGTCAATGAGGTGACAAGGTCAGGACCATGTGCTGTTTGGCCACATGCTTGGAAACCTGTCCTATCGATGTATCAACACACATCCGAACATGGTTATAAGCCGACACCTTCTTGTACAGTTTCTGAAAATTTCATTTGTACTCGGTTCCTGCAGGAAAACAAAACCTATGGAATCCTGCTGTATAGAACACATTCTTCAACACAGAATGTGTGTACACATTCAGAACACAGAATGGCTTTCCGTGGAAACATCACCACGGAAAAGACCAGCGAGGTAATTCAGGGGCGGCGGAGAGACGGGCAGCGGGAGGGGCCCCAGAGAGAACTCTGTGTTGCTGTAAATCAAGGTGGGCATTTCAGAAAGCAGAGGGGCCCTGCCAGGTCTAAGAATGCCCCTGGAAAACCCAGTCCCCAGTCCAAACACACACTTCGCGGTTTGCATTAGAAAATTGTGCTCTGATGCATACACTTTCAGATAAAGTCAGAATAAATGTGGAATTACTATAAAATCATAAAGTAAACACGTGGAACCAAACATGACAGGTCGTCAAAGACGATATGGGAGGAAGTCTTTGGGGACCTGCTGCACTGGATCAGAAGCCCTCCCACCCGCTGCCCAAACTGCAGGACTGACCCCCTTTATGTCTCAGGGAGGAAAGGGCTGAGTGTCATCATGACAGTTCTGAGAAAGCAAAGCGACACAAGGTGACGCTTAACCAGTTTGCTCAGTGCCTGCAGCCCCGGGGGAGGGAGAGCTCGGCGAGCAGCTCTTGGAGGATCCCGAGTCTCCCCACCTCGCTGGCGTGCACGGTGTCACCCAGGCAGAACAGTTCCAACGGAACCACGACTCATCTGGGATGTGAGAATTGCCTGATTAGGGCCGTGGGCCCCACCCCCACCGTGGCCCTCTCACCCTGCAGAAATCCATCTAAGAAAGGCGTCTCCGTCGCTCCGCATGACTCTCCAGGAGGTTCAGTTTTATAGATTACTTGTTTTACGTCACAGTGATTTCCTCCATTCCATGACTATTTGCTAGCTGATTGAGACACACTGCTACTTATTTTCCGCTTTCAGACTTGACGGGTATATTGCTGGCCATGGGCACTTTGAGAAAGACAAAGGACCTCAAAGTGGGCAATGAAAGTAACTTAATTATAAGGATTAAACTAAAAGCATTTGACTTGACTGAAGTAAAAGGCAGGCTGGCAGATGAGATCACCCAATGCTGTAAAAATTGAACATCCTAAGGGAAGAGTGATGACAGAATTGTATTCCATTCTCATGCAGGGGACGCAAAAAGCGATAATTATTGTATTAGTCAGAGGCATAAATTGTTTTCGAAAAGGGTCTCCCAGGTCACCCGTGGGTGGATGGGAGTCTCCAGGGTTGACGTGCATCATCAGAAAGGACCACGAGTCGTTGTATTTCTGGTTTTGGTCTCTCCGGCACGTGCTGTGGCGTTCCCAATGATGCATTTCAGAGGAAGAGGGAGTGAGATCTAGACAGAGTTGCAGTTATCATTTCTCCCCACTGCACAGATTTCTCCCCACTGCACAGATTTCTCCCCACTGCACAGATTTTGACATGAGGACATTTGAAGGCTATTCAGGTCTCTGCAACACCATCCACTCAGTTTTGTTTGGTCTTTGCTGAGGAAACATTGCAGGAGACACCGATAGGAAGAGAATCCTTTCTGCTACATTCCAACAGGAGGCAGTTAGATGGAGGCTGTGAGAAAATACTAAGACAATTGGGAATATTCAGCTGAACATGGCCCAGACTCTGGAGTGATGTACTGACACCATTCAACTGCAGATGCCAAGCACAGACCCCCAGGGTCAAGCTCCATCACCTTGTATGCAGGTGGGGGTGGTTGCACCCTCCTGAGTCTCCGCCACCAGCCACTATCTGGCCTGCTGTCCCTCAGAGCTTCCGTCTCTCTGAGGGGAGTCGTCGGTGTTGGACACAGTCCTAAACCCTGTGAAGCTGGAAAGCTGGGCACCTCCTGTCACTGTTTAGAGGGTGTGACCTTGGGTATAAACTTTCCTGCAGCGATCAGAAGATTAGAAGGCTGCTTGCTCTTGGGCTCCTTGGGATAGCTGGGTCGGGGGTGGGGAGGGAGCTGAGCGCGCCCGGTGGTTCTGGACTCGGAGGCTGTCATTGGCGGCTTGGGCCAGGAGGTGGGTGGGTGTGCAGGGGACAGTGGCAGGTCTTGGTTTTTGAGCAGACTTGGACTTGGAGTCCGAGGTCCCTGGGCATTTGGTGTTGGGCTGCCACGCACTCGACGATGTCTCTCTGGCACATGCGGCCAGCATGGCTGAAGTCAGAATTCACTCCCTGGAGTTGGCGTGACTGATTCCGACATAATGACTGTGAGGATGGCGCTGGAGGCAAGAACTGGAGAACGGCAGGCCGGGAGCGCCTGGGCCCAGGCTGTGTAGGGAACGGGACTGGACGGGGTGAGGTGCAGGAAGCACTGCGGTGCGCAGGGACAAGGACATCCACGGGGACTTCCCAAGGCAGGGCCTGGTCAGGACGCCCCTCAGGGGCCTGTCTCCTCCACCAGGGGCAAGTGGACCGAGCAGGACAGACGCCTCCGTGGTAGGCTGAGGCTGGGGGTGGGGAGGTCAGTGCAGCCTGCAGCTGGGTGGACGCCCCACGGCCCTGCGCTCTGACTGTGACACAGCCACCACAGAGGACAGGTGTCTGGAGGCTTCCTCGGCTCTGGGTGCATCGTGGGGCCCGACGCACCACACACCTTGGTCAGAGAAGCAGCAGGTGAGGAGACCAGGTTAAAAAAAAAAAAAAAACTTCAGAAGCCAAGTATTGCCCACAGAATGGCTCTCTATTCTGGAACTTTCTAGAGGTAGCTGTGTGCTTCCGTGAGAGATGGGCCCGTTTGGGAGAGAAATGGGCGATCTGTGGTGCAATAGAGTGACGCAATAATTGAAAGAAACGGTAAGAAATCGCTCGAGCCTATCCACTGTTTCTCTGTTCCTCGGACTGTCGAAGTGTTTAGCTGGCACCGCAAAATGTGAAAGGCCTAAAGGAATGAAGTGGGTCCAACGGGAACTATGAACGGATGAATCGTTCGAGACTCGAAGAAGACGGTTTTGCTTCTCGTTGGAATCTGCCCTGTTATTCGGGCTCCTGGCTGCAGAGCTGCTGGACATGTTTGCTGTCGGCCAATTTATCACCCGACTAAACTCCTGTGACCGGGTAACACTGTCGTGTGCTCCTGAGCTCTTCTGTGTTGGGTTTTGTATAATAACAACAACACGATGGTAATTATGTAAACGTGTCCTTCAACATGTCTGCGCTGGTCCGTCAGGAGACCTGCTGGGACCCCCTCCTTGCAGATCCGTTTGGGGAACGTGAAACATGCAGCGTTCGTTCCAGGTTTGGTAGATAATCTTGTCGGACCCGTTCTGGAATTTTACTCACTACATGTTCTGATCGAATGCTATTTTTATATCCTTTCAATGTCTTTAAAAATCAGAAGGTTTTTAAAATGTGAAAGACATGCATTTGTTTTCCTGATTTGGAAAGCCAGCCCGCTGCTTTTTTTTTAAATGTGTAAGCGCATACTTAATTTTGTGTATTTTAATAACACTTGAAAAGTGAGAGAAGCTTCATAGTTCACTGGAATCAAAGGCACCTTTTACCAAAGAGGAACTGAAATGGGCCTCAGCGCCGCACACTGACCCGACCAGGTGTCTGGGTGCGGCCAGCGGACACCACGGCCTCCTGGCCAGTGGCTGCACTCCAGGTGGATGCAGGTCTCTGTCCCCATCGCCCCGAGCAACCCTGCTCGCCCCTGCACTTTCCGAGGGCAAGCAAGTCTGTGACAGCCACCGCAGCTGTGCTTTGCTCTCTCTCCTGTGCGGAGAGCGGCTGGGCCGGGTAACCCGCACAGCGTTCGCTGACTGGTGGTTCGTCCTTTGGGTTTGGCAGCTAGTGTCTTACGGGCACCGGGGGCTGCAGAGCAGAGGAGTTGGACGATCACAGGAGCCGAAACCCCCTGTCCCCCGACCCTCGGTGGCAGTTTAAGCATCCCTCAGGGTTTCACTGGGGTGGAAGTTCCCCAGGCTTGCTCCTCCCGGATGTCCCGAATTCACTTTCTCATACAGATCCGAGTGGTCGGGAGGCACAGCTGTGAAGACGGACGGACACTTCCCAGAAAAGCACTTTACGGAAGGAAACTGTTCCCAAACACGGGGAGCAGACGATCACACGGGGAACCTCTGTCCTGGACAAAGCCCTGCGGCTCAGCCCTGATCTCAGAGATACCCCCGGGGGAGGCAGCCTGTGGGTCTGGGGTTGACCTTTCCTTCGTGGGAGGCGGTACGTGTGACAGGCAGACTTGGCAAAAGTTGCATATTCATTTTTAATGATTTTATTGTGTTTTGAGGGAAGTGAAGTAGAAATAGGTGTAAATAGCCCAGGCAGTGCCTCTATCTCCAGCTCTCCTTTCAAAATAGCCAAAATTTGCACCGCGATGCGAGGAGAGAAATAATGGGGCTGCGAGGCTCTCCTCACCGAAGGCCTGCAAATACAGCGCCCCCTCCTGGAGTTCTCGGCACTGTAGGAGCCAGGCCTTCATTTCCTTCCTCTGTTCCTTTGAGTTTAAGAGATGAGCTTGACAAAGTCATTATTGTGACTCAGCCCCAGAGTTTCTGCTGCGCATGGAGTGGCTCACCGAACCTTGTGCCACAGACTGGTGGCCACTGGTGACCCTTGAGGCCCTGTCTGCTGTGGTCAGGGGCTCCGTGTCAGTTTCCCAAGGAGGTGGAGACCTTGGAGTCCTAGAGGGAGGGGCACAAGGGCCTGCGGGTGGCTCTGGATGTCAGCCCAGAGGGAGCGCTGGCGGGGCAGACCCGCCAAAGCACTCTGTGGTCCCAGGGTGGGGGCTGCCCTCCATGCAGAAGGCCCTGATGGGCCGCAAAGGGGAGGTGGAGGCAGGAGAGGCTTCGGGCTCTCTGGAGAGCCCAGCACCGTGCCCAGAGGGGTGGGTCAGCCGTGACAACTTGGAGTTCTTCGGGACACGCCCTGCTGCTCAGACCCAGAAAGAGGGAGCAAAGAAAGGGGCCGAAGCTCCAGGAGCAGCACACGGTTAGCAAATCCGCCCGCCCACGGGCCCATGTATGTCCCCTTTTTAAATTCGAAGTTATTGTTTCTGTCCACACTTCAAGGGCCACATGGTCTCTCTCCTTGGTAGCCGACGCTGGAACCCCCGGCAGGGCCTCTGCTCACTCCCCCTCTTCCTCATAGGTTTTGACCTCGTGAAGTGTGAGGACCCCGGGGTCCCCAGCTATGGCTACCGGCTCCGGGACGACGGCCACTTCGCAGATACCACCGTCCTGTTCAGCTGTAACCCGGGCTACACCATGCACGGCAGCAGCACCCTGACCTGTCTGAGCGGCGGCCGGCGAGTATGGGACCAGCCCTTGCCATCCTGCGTGGGTGAGTGGGGACCCCAGCTTCCACGGCCACCCCACCAGGGCTTCCTGTGTATCCCCAACATTTGTGTAGGTGTTTTTAGGTAGAAAAGACAGGTTTTCTAGTACTGTTTTATTGAGATGATGTGCAGAGAATTATCAGAATTCTAACATGGGTGCTTCATTGTTTTGTACTCTCAACTCTCATTACTTTGAGGGAGGTGCCTTTCCCTCTGGGTGATGCTTGGGAACAAGTAAAGAGAAGTGACAGAGACAGAGAGGGGACTGACACATTGTGTCACACGAATGTGATAGGTTCAGTTTTTTGTGGCTCCATCAGAACCCGTGACCCCTGGAGTGACCATCCCCATGTCCCTGTGTCCCCTGTCTGCAGCGGAGTGCGGCGGGCAGATCCACGCAGCCACCTCTGGGCGGCTCCTGTCCCCTGGCTACCCGGCACCCTATGACAACAACCTGCACTGCACCTGGGTCATAGAGGCAGACCCAGGGAAGACCATCAGGTAGGTGTCTCCCGTTGAGCCAGAGGTCTGAGGAGAGGCGTGTCTGCCACTGGGGCAGAGGAAGCAGGCATCTCTCTGTCACTATCTGGGACCAGAGGGAAGGTGACAGGACAGCGCCAGCAAATTTTCATTGGCTCGCAGGCCTACGCTGCGTGATAACCACAGAGAATGAAGAAAACGAAAGGAGAGTGCATCAGTTAGCTTTTGCTACATAACACACTGGCCCCCGAAGCTTAGTTGCTTCAAATAGTTCCCTATGTTCCCAAGCCTTGGTGGGCTGTCTGGGCAGGGGTGGTGTGGGTGGGGTTGGCCAGGGGAGCCAGCTGGCATCACTCAGGTGTGCAGCCTCAGCCAACTGGTTGGGAAGGCAGGGCCTCTCCACCCCAGGTCTCTGTTCCATCAGTGGGCTGGTTGCCGAGGAAGGTCCTTAGTGGGAGGTGACGTGCAAACATCTGCCCTCATACTATTGGCCAGTGTGCCCTTTGCCAAAGCAGAGACCATGATCTCATGGGCACGTGGAGGCCTGGAGAAGCCTCTCTGCCTCTTAGTGGGGGCGGGGCAAGTGAAGTCCCATTGGGAGGGCCTTACATGCTGGCTGCAAGGGACGTGTGGTCAGCTTGTGAGGCCCCCAAGTAAGTGTGGGGTAGGCCAGGATGGTATTCCCATCCTAAGGTGCATGGGTAACAGGCCCCCATTGCAAACTGCACAGGCCTGTGCAGACATTTTTAGAGAATGTGTTCTGTTTCAGCCTATGGTTCTACGTTATTGTGTAAGTTTTTAAAACCTAAGTAAACCCACAACAGTAATATTTTTAAAGTAAGTCCTTCATGTTCTAGTCGGGAAGCTGTGTCAAAAGCCACAGGTAGAAAAGTCATTTCCAAACAACTTGTCCTTCCCTTACAGCTCTCAGCGGACAGGGTGGGGGAGCGTGCCACCCTCAGCAACATTCCCTAAAACCTCAGCAACACCCCCTAAAACCCCCTTGCTCCTCTCATGAACTCTCCTCTGTCATGTAGTCGGCCTTAAATCTCTCCACAACATTCGCTCCCTTTAACTCTGCCTACCCCTCCCCCAGCCCATGCCCCCAAGTCTCCAACCTTCGCACCCCTCCCTTGCCATTGCACCCACGAGACTGAGCACACCTGGCCCCCAGCCCCCTCCCTTCACCCAGGACGTTGAAAGGAAGCAAGAGGTGAAGCCTTGTTCTGAGGCCTGTGGGTGGGTGGGGACCTGCCCAAGCTGGTGTCTGTGGCCCTTCCCCGCCAGGCACCCAGCAAACTTAGTGACGCATGTGAAACAGGCACAGACTCAAAAACGCTGTGACCGTCTGACTTCGTACAAAGAACATGGGAGGGGAGGAGTAGGAGAGGCATATTCTGCCCCATGCTGCTGCAGCCCCTCCTCGTGACAGCCACCCTCTCTGGGACTACCGGCCCCTGTTCTAACCCAGTCCTGTCTGCACCTTCCATTGACTGACGCAATGTCCTCACTTCCAAACCTAAGGGGGATTCTCACTGCCTACCAGGGGCAAGAGAAAGAACTCAAAAGAAATGCATACATATATATTCAGTGCAAAATATTATTTTATAGTATTGAATTTAGATCATTAATTAAGATAACTGATTATGCTTTAATTGATCTTTCGGGACAAAAGTGAGGCATGTTTGAGCAATAGAATGTAAAATTCTGTATACTTCATGAAGACGAATGTGGTCTCTTTTCCATGGAACTAAATACAATTAAATATCGGTTCTGCCCTTGGAATTCCTGAATGTTCGATCTGAGTAAACAGAAGCCATGACATGGGCCTGTTTTGGAGAAAACCCTGGGGACCCTCTGACTCATGACTTTATGGATGCACTTTCTTCCCGGGCACTTCCGGTGTCGGTTTCCCACTGGGTCCCTTGTGGCTTGTTTTCTGAGACTTAGAAAGAGCAAGCTGTTCTAAATGCAGACCTGGCGAGGCTTTCCCCTTGGCAGGTGCATCTAATGCTTCATTAACATCCTAATAAGGAAAGAGAAAAGAAATCAATGAACAGTGAGTTGAGGTAATAAAAATGCATAACTTGCATCATGAACTGACTTCGATATTTAACCATTAACATTCCAGAACAAAAGCAACCTTGTTCTGCCAATTTCCTGTTCTGGGAATTTTTTTCCTTCTATTATATATCTTTACAATATGAGAGGTTACAAATTTGTCATCAGATCTCTTTAACTCAAGGCATCGAGTCCTTCCTGGTGAGGAAGTTGAGAAGGCAGCTTTGGTTTTGGAAATTCGCTTAGTCGATGGATACTCAGCTGCATCCCAAAACCTCCTGGTGGTGTCTCCTCGTTGGTGAACTAGAGACTGTTTTTGAGTACGCTGGTTTGGAGAATTACATACAGAAAAGTACATAATATAGTACTTTTAGGCTTAAAGTGGCACAAATGCTGAAGAAAAACGGGTCTAGTCTTGGCTTTGGCACTTGTTGCCTAGGTTACTGAGGCTCGGTCGTTTTGGTGGTGAGAGAACCAACACAGGACTTTCACTCTTTGCTTGAAAATGAGGAATATGTCCTTTTTGTAATCACGAGCCCAGGGATTGACGTATTAAACATTCTTAATATAAACAACACTCATTGTTATACATTCACACTGGGATTTTTTTTTACTATAAATGTTTTTGTCTCTCAAAAACATGAATAAGCAGCAGGAGCCCCATGACAGGTGCTCCTGGCTAGTGGTGACAGGCTAGTTCCTGCATATCGGTCTCTCTCTTGCGGCCGACTTCGGTTTCACTGAGGCCCAGAGCAATTTCCAACTGTGTTTTCCTGTAACTTTTTACTCGAGATAATGGAAGACCCCAAAATACTTGTTATTGGGCACTGGGGTCTGGAAGGAGTTTGCAGTTTTCACACCGAGGCTGTAAAGCTGTTCCCCGAGCAGAACGTAAGGAAAACCGGACGCAGTCAATGCAGCCACATCAGGAATCACACACGCAGGCCTCCCTGGGACCCGTCTGGCCCCTGCTGGGCGCAGCTGTGGCCGATCGAGCGGCGTGCAGGCGTCGGCTCGCATAACTGTGCGTGCACGTTGCCCCCGGTTCTGAGGGCTTCTCGGCAAGTTGGACCGTCTGGGAAATGGATGGGGAACATCTTTCTGCTTGTGGTCCAGACGGGGGCTCAGGAGGCCGGTTGAGGGGAGGTCCTTCGGAAGGGTTTGTGCAGCCCTGAAGCATCGCAGGCCTGTCACAAATGACCGACTGCGCTGGTCGCAGCGGTCCCTCTGCCGACGTAGAAAGCGAAGAGACAGCGGGCCCTGGCACCCTCAGGGAGCCTGAGTTTGTTTCCGGCCATGCGGGGCTGTAGAGAGACGGTGCAATCTGGCTCAGAGAGCTCGGTGTGCTTCCATTTACGCTGACCGGACTTCCAGGTCCCTGTAAGAAAGCGCCAGCCAGTGGTGCTCCTTGTTGTGCGTCGTCACGGTCCCCGTGTGGAGCCTCCAGCCGCTGTCGGAGCTGGTGTATCAGGCAGGCTGGGCCAGGCACCAAAGCCTCCCAGCCTCTCTCGTCCCACTGCAGCCGGGAGGGGGCGTCTCCTGCCTTCCTGCAGAGATGAGGGAGTCCCCAAGGAGAGACATCAGCCATCAAAAGAAAGAGCTAGGTAGCAGCAGGCAGTCCACCCAGGGCCACAGCTGGACTCCAGTCCCTGTGTGTCTGTGGGACCCACCACTAGGCTTGGGGTCCCTAACCAGCCACGTAGCACCGTGAGCGAGAGGCTGACACACTCTCACTGACACCAGTCCCCCAAAACACGCATGACATTATGGTCACCATTGTAGATGAGCTGGGAGAGACGACGGGAAGGACCAGCTGGTCCTGGGCCTTCGGTCCCCAAGTCCCTGCCCTTGTTACACATGCACATCCGAGTCCCTGACTGGACTCGGGTCTTCTCCCAAAGCCCCGTCACGGGTCATTTCAGTCCATGCACAGAGAGCAGCGTCACATCCCTGTCCGCCAGAGAGAAACCCAGCTGACACTTGGTAAACATGGGCAATGAAAAGGGAATTGGCACCAGGGTGGGGAAAGGAAAAGCGCTGGCCTTGGAAGTGAAACAGGAATTGCAATGAAGTAGAATCACAGTAGAACAGCTGGTGGGGACATGGGCGTCACCTCCACTCCATTCTGGGGGCGCTCAAGGCCACCCAGAAGCCCAGGCCCCACGGCTTCCTGCTCAGGACCCTGCGTCTGCCAGCCCTGGCTTCGCCTCACACGCCAGGTCTGCTGGGGCCGGTTCCCCTCCTGGGGGATGTTAACTTTCGGTATTAACTTTACTTCTCCTCTTGCCCCATCCCCAACCTCTGATCTTTTCCCACCTTAAAAACAGCCGAGACCTCATCACGGGCTCCACAGCGTTCTCAGGGCCCACGGCGCTCCCTTTCTGCAAGAGAGGCGGTGGGAGAAACCAGTTGTGTGTGACACCGAGCTCCACGCTTATCTCTGCTCTCCCCTTATCTGCCGTTTCCAGCTGGGACCGCACCTCACTTCCCCCCACCATAATCTTCCCCCGACTGACCTTTCCAAATCCATCCTCTACCTTCTCCGTCTCACAGAGTCCTCACTAATCTGCCCGCCTGGCGCCCTCCAGGGACGTCACACCCTCTCAATCTCGCGGAGCCCTTGCGAGTTTATCTGCGGTGCCCACCTGCATGCGCTCTGTGTCAGCACCGAGAAGCACCCATCCTTCTCGACCCATCCATCCTCCCCAGTTTCTCCCCGCTGCCCCCCTCCAAGTCCCCCATCTTCTGGGACTCAGTCAGTGAAAATGTCAACCCTTCAACAGAAACGCCCTTCTCATTATCCTGTCTGGAAAGCAGGTGTCATTTTCTCTGGACACCACCCCCTGGCCCACAGCTCCCTGCCTCCTCAGCCGGGGCTCTGTGGTGTCAATGCCACGTGTCCAGAGACCCAGGGCACCCCTCCAGCCTCCCCAGCCGCTGTCCTTCGCACACTCCCATGATCCTCAATTCTCAGGACCTCTTCCCCCGAAGCCTTCCAACTCCGCTGCTCGCCTGCCCCAGCTGCCGCTCCCTGTGCTCACCCCCTCCCGCTTCGCCAGCCTGCCGACCCAGTGGCCTGCACCGGCATTCTCGTCCTCTGTTCCCACCCTGAGGGGCAGCCTCAAGCTTCTTCATTAAAAATAGTCATTTTAGGGCCCCTGGCTGGGTGGCTCGGTTGGTTGGAGTGTCATCCCGTGCACCAACGGCTTATGGCTTCAACTCCTGGTCAGGGAACATACCTAGGTTGCAGGTTCGATCCCTGGCAGGGGCACAAACAGGAAGCAGCTGAGAGATCAGTGTTTCTCTGTCACATGGATGTTTCTTGCTCTGCATTTTGTTGGGGTCCTGAGACTTTTTCCAAAGCAGCAAAACTCAGGGCACCAGGTGCATGTGTGTGCGTGTGGGTGGGTTTCTCACTGACGTGTGACATGTATGTGCATGGCCCGTCCTGAGAACCACAACCCGCATGAACAGGACCAGGTGTGCCCTCTGCACTCTGTTCACAGCCTGTCTCCTCGACGATGACTATCACCCTGGCTTCGGGGCAGTGGGCCTGCTTTGAACTTCTTCTGAGTGGAACTATGCAGTGAGATCAGTTCCACGTCTCAATTCCCTCAGCCTTCACTTCCAGTGACACAGCAGGCTATTTCCCTGGGTGAATGCACCTGTCCATCCCGGGTGTGGACGGACACGCAGACACTTTAATCCACTCTGGGGACACTGCACACATGGTGCTGCCGGCTCTGGGTTTGAGAATCACGCGGTGAAGGTGTGTGTTCCTCATGGGCACGCACCCAGCATGAGAGCTGCAGGTGATGGTGGACCCTTCCTTCGGCCACGGCAGGTGCTGGCACCCGGCGCACGCCCATCACAGCTGCCGAGGTTTTTCAGGTGCGACATTCCAATGTCACGCAGTCTGGGCTGTCGTCTCCAGGGGAGCCATGCCAGTGGCGGGCGGGGTCTGTGCGTTTCCCCAGGACTGACCCAGGCCAGCACTCTCTACAGGTTGGCCCTGGGAACATCCTCTCTGGGAGCTGGGCACCTGGACCTCTGTTGCCTGCACTGGGCTGTCTTTTACTTTTGATTTGTGCAAAATTTTTGCACATCTGTGTGCAATCTTTTGTGGATTATATATAACATTTACATATAATAAATAACATATATAATATAAGAATATATAACATCTTATATTCTATGGTCAGCCATTTCAGTCTCAGAATGATGTCTTTCGATGCATGCAGACTTTTAATTTCAGCAAGTCAAGTTTATTTTGATACATTTTCTTTTGCAGTTTGTGGGTCTCTTATTGGTACTTATATTAGGTAACATCAAATATTTTGTTGGGAATGTTCTGAGTGTTTTTGTGTCCAGATTTAAAAAAAAAAAAAAAAAAAAAACTCTTGCCTCCCCAAAGTTGTAACAATGTTATCTTAGGGGTTTTTTATAGAAGATTTATTTTACCTTCTTCATCTATGTTTCCAATCCATCTGGAATTAACTTTTGTGTGTGGTATGAGGAAGAGTCAAGGAATTTTATTTTGTCCAGGGTAAATTTAATTGTCCATTTGTTGAAAAGTCAATTTCTATGCACTACTCTCTGACCTTTCCCATAAAGAATTCCATATACTTTGGTCCATTTCTGAACTTAATTTCCTGGATCGATTTGTCCATCCAGCATAGTATCCTTCTATATTTATTACTTAATTACTTTACAATAAGTCTTGGAACCTCGTACCATAATTCCCTACCATTGATCATTTTCATTGGATTGCTGGGACTATTCTTGGCCCTTTTGACATTTCATGTAAAATTCCACATGAATTTTACAGACACTTGTTCCTTTCTGCAAAAAGAATTGTTAGGACCTCTGCTGGAATCACACTACTTCAATAGGTGAATTTAAGGAAAACTGAAATCCTTTGCAACACTGCACTCACAGATCCCTGACGGGTGCATCATCCCATTTGCTGAGATCTTATGTAGTTTGTCTCGATATTGCATGTGGTTTTCTGGGCAGAGGACTTGGACACCGCAGAATTATTCTTCGCTACATCGTGCTTCCTGATAACAATGCAAATAGTACTTTTTGTTTCATTTCCTATTTGTGACGGCCCCCAACATGACATTTTTCAGGGTAGAGGAATTTCACATAATGCTGAGTATAAAAAGCAACTGGAAAATGAGGCCAGCACACACCAAAATGACATCCATTATATGTAATTATTGTTAAACTCACAAAGTAGGCCTGCACCCCGTTTGGGGAAAATACGAGCACATGCCTGTCTGAACATCGTGAGAATACAGGTGGAACTGTCTCTCTCCGTTTCAGAGTGTGGGTGACATGGGGGGCAGATGGCTGAGTGGGGAGGGGGTCTGACTGTGTCTGCAGGATTTTATTCTTTGAAAGGATCTGAAGCAAACAGGGCAGAGTGTTAACATGGGGTGGTCTGCGCATGTGTGTGCTACACTCTGTTATTTTCTCAATAGTAAAAAGATTTCATGTTGAACATTTTAAAATATACTGCCTATTTTATACTTTATGCGGGGTAAGATAGATAGTTTTGAATACATAACACACACAAAATAGCTAATTAAGGTTTGTGTACAGGTTTTTATATGCTATCTACTCTGATTTTTTAAGCTCCCTTACAATTTTGTACATGGAGCAATAAATAAAAAATATATAAATCAACACACTCAGGAAGTACAGGTTTGGCTTTGTGTCTCAGCTCCTCTCTGATCTACGCAGATTGCTGTGAGTAGGACTCAAGGTCTGCTGCCTCCTCTGGCAAGGAGCTTCTTCAGTCAGAGATCTTTACATTGTTCCGGAAAATATCTGTAAATCTAATAAAAGTGTTTTAAATTTCATAAAGGAAGGAGTTTATATTACACATCTCTTCCTTTGTGTTGGAAGTCTTTTACATTTTGTGAAGGGAAGAGTTTATAGTTTACATTTCTGCCTTGGCATTGGTATTTCAAATAACGCATTTTTCTGAAAGTGAAATTGATAGAAGCACTTGCAACACGAGATCCGATCAGAGGCAGGCAGGCAATATCCTGGCCCCCACCGCCTCCCTCCACCTTTTCTCCCGGTGTGCACGCTGCCACCTCGTGGGCATCACAAGAACAACAGCGACACAAAGTTAAAAACCTGCCCATGTGAGCTTAAAGCAAAGCCCTGCCACACCTGACCTTGAGGTGTGTGCTGGGAAAGCGTTGAATGATGAGAAGAGCTGACAGCTCCCAAAGACATTGTTTCACCCCTAAAAGGAGCTCAGCACAGGGCTTGGTAGGTGGTCTCTGCTCCATCACAGGCCCCCGTGGTTCTGCCGGCAGGCAGGTGTCCCCTTCGCTTGCACAGGTGTGCTGAGAGTGCTGCGGCTTGGCCCCTACCTGCAGGTCAGGTCACAGAAAAGCACACATGGGCAGGGTTAAGCCAATGCTATGAGCCTGTGTGCTGGCATGCGTCTCAATGTCCTCACGGGGCGTGTGGTGTCCTGTTGGGTGACCTCCTCGAGCTGTGCTCTCTCCGCAGCCTCCACTTCATCGTGTTTGACACAGAGACCAACCACGACATCCTGAAGGTGTGGGACGGGCCCCTGGAGAGCGAGGTGCTGCTGCAGGAGTGGAGCGGCTCGGCACTGCCCGGGGACATCCACAGCACCTTCAACTCACTCACACTGCAGTTCGACAGCGACTTCTTCATCAGCAAGTCCGGCTTCTCCGTGCAGTTCTCCAGTAAGTGGGCCCATGCCACGCCCCACCCACCCCCCGCCCCTCACCATGCAGCGCCCCACCAGCCTCAGGGCTCTAGGTGCCGCAGCCAGAAGACACTTTCTTACTACACTTCCCTGTTAATCTGCAACTTCAGCGCTTTCTTTTGTCCCGTCTGGTTTGCCCATTGCCTTCGCTATTCAGTTAAAAGTCTCTGTGGAGCCCAGTGCAGGGCTTGTCCTTTCTGTGCCTCCAGAGTTTTCATTCAGATAAATCGCTTCTATCTAAGCAAACACATAACATTGCCCCAGGGTTTCCCAAAGCAAACAAAGCAGAAAATTCAGAGAATAGAAAGTGAAGCCCACCCCTAACTGCACATCTGCAGGTGCGAAGATGGGCAGAATGATGGGGGCGTGGGTTGTGATGTGTGAATTCCCTTGTCTCTTGGGAACCCTTGTGCTCTATGCCCAGGGACATCTCACAGGGCAAAAGTGAAAGCCTGTCCCTTCAGCAGGGATGAGGAAGAGAGAGCTCACGATTCCAGTTGAAAGGAACAATGAAAGGAAAAAAGACTTCCACGCTTTGGGTCCTAATGTTCGGTGTGATGTAGTGTAACACACAGAAATTGGAGAAAACCACCAGGGCTCTCAGGCTCTGATGTACCAGGGAGGTGGGATTCAAGATTCTGCTGCAAAGTCTGGTGGCAGTGTCTTCACCAACGGGACCCACACAGGGTTGGTGGCCACCAGTGTGATGGGATTGAAGGTGCATGGGTCACCACACACTCTCCACGTGTTTGCCAGAGTCCTGTCTCCCAACATCCCGCTGTGCCCAAAAGTCTCCCTCAGCTTGTTTGGAGGGGCTGGCCGCTCCTGGCCTGATCTGAAGTCCCTAACCCTTTTATTGAGAAAGAAGGCATCATTGCAGAGCATTTGCTAAAGTTAGGGTCACTATATAATATATTGATGATTCCATGAAGACAACAGCACCGTCCATCTGGCTTCTAGCACAGCATCACCCGAGATTCACTGGTCCCCTCGGCCGGGTGGCACCTTGGAGGGCACAGATCTCACAGCAATTTATTTTCTTTCATTTTACTCACAATTCCCAGTAGTTGGTGTGCTTGAAGTTGTTTAAGTTGTGGTGCATGTTTTCATTAGATAATGGTAACAAAAAAAACTCGGAGGGGAGAGAGAGAGAGAGAGAGAGAGAGAGAGAGAGAGAGTGTGTGAGAGAGAGAGAGAGAGAGAGAGAGAGAGAGAGAGAGAGACTAGCCTGATGCAGTTCTTGGTATTTGCCATAATCGGCAGCATTTCCAACAAGACTTCGCTGGAATCTGTTCCAAGTTAGGTCATCAAGATGCCTGTTAGTGCCTGTATCTTTGGGAAAATAAACCCTTTCTATGAGTTCCTACGTGAACAAACGACTCAGGATGCCAACCGGGAGTGCCGGGCATCGGTGAGCTTGGGCGGGCCCTCTTTCCGATCATGGGACCTGTCCTTGTCTCATCCTTGCAGCTTCAGTGGCATCCACCTGCAACGACCCAGGTGTGCCTCAAAATGGCACCCGGTACGGCGACAGCAGAGAGCCTGGGGACACGGTCACCTTCCAGTGTGACCCTGGGTATCAGCTCCAAGGACAGGAGAAGATCACGTGTGTGCAGCTGAACAACCGCTTCTTCTGGCAGCCGGACCCGCCCACCTGCAGAGGTAGGGTGCGAAGCAGCAGGGGAGTCTCCCAGCTGGGGTGCATGCGGGCTCTCCGAAACCCTGCCCTGCGAACGTGCCACCTCCTCTGAAAGATTGCTTCAGGCGTTCCTCCTGGTGCTCGGGCTCTCTGAGCCTATCCCGATGTTTTATTGTAAACCTTTAAACTTTAGTAGGTGAAATAAAGGAAGTGGTCAACTTAATATACAGTAATTGACATTTATCTAACACTCCCTATCCTTAACTAATGTTATAAAAATAAGGATCAATCAAATTACTGTAATTTAAAATTTTCAGAGGCTAAAAGTGCATAACCCTATTATTGCTATTCTCATTTTTAATATTCAAACTTGCCTGTAGGCAAAACGTACTCAATAAAGAATATGTTCTCCTTTTAGATGGTTTTCCTATAATAGTCCTGCATTTTAATAGAATTCTGAAAACTGGGAACTATGCTGCTTTCGTCAAAATGAAGATAAAAGGAGAAAGTTGTTTCTGAAATTCACTAGAGTTTTCATAGTGTGACCTTATTAAAAGGGTGGCACTTGGTTTTGCAGACTCTAATTTGAATAACGATCTCAGGTCTTCTATTGCAAATACAGTTTTAAGCCAATGAATATTTTTCTATAAAATAGTAATTTTAGGTAGACTGTCCCTTCATCCAATTAACTGTTTTACCATAAATACCTATTTGGAGTATTTCATCTTAGTTTTACAAAGAAGCGCCACCAAACTTTGTTGTCATCAGGCACTGTCCCAGTTGAGTCTGTATTTCTTTAAAATGTCTGATGCGTATAAGATTTAATCCGTGAAGAGCGAACGTGACAACAGAACGACAGGTGTGTGGTGGCTGATGGCTGTTTTGCGTTGGGTCACCTGGGCAGGTTCGTGATTTAGTGGGCCGGGCCCCTCATGGGCACAGCCATGAAGAAGTGCTCTGTCTCCCGAGGGCTGAGACTCTCCACCCCTGGCCTGTCACGGAGAACTCAGGGGACCTCCGGGGCGCAGGGGCAGGCGGCACGGATGCGCTCCTCCCGTCCGCCCAGCCCTGTCAGAGATGACCGTGTCTGTTCGTGTAAGGCTTGGCGCCGCGTCCACAGTGCAGACCTGCTGCGAGCGCCGTATTCCCCGCCGAGTCACCAGGAGACTGGACGGGTTGCTGCGTGCTCCTTTGTTAAAGTGCAGTGATTACCTGTAAAGGCAGCCGTTCTCTTAGACCATTGTCCTGCTTTTAAAGTAGGACAGGCCCGTTTTAATCCCCATTTCGAAGGATTTCCAGCTCATGTAGAAGAACATCCCAAAGCAATGCCAGTAACCGCTAATCTCTTTAAAGTGATTTCTCAACTGACACTCCTTGAAACACTTCAGTGTAAAAGCGGCCATCTTTCCCACTAAGCTGCAGTCTTTTGCTGGTCCCTCTCAGGTGAGCTGATTTTGGCTGGAGACTAGGTAACCCGTCCTCATGGAAAACAGCTTACTCGTCTGCGGTCCTCAATGTCAGGTCAAGGACGAGCTACTGTCACTTGCAGGCAACTATCAGGAATGTTGGCGAGCAGACCTGCCTCCTGCATCAGTTTTGTGTCACAGAAAGGTGGTGTATTGGGGAGGAAGCTATTTTTTCCTTGCACTGTGGACATTTCCCCCCAGGAACGTGGCCCATGGCCTCAGGAAGGAACTTGTCCACTGGGGTCTGGCCGATCAAGACTTAGCACTCCCGGGAACTCTGTTCTGCTGACTGGAAACACTCTTTTATTTCCTCGAGTGTTTTCCTCATTCAAAACACACGTGTTTAATGAAGGAGTTTTGTAGAAAACGAGGAAAGTGCTGCCATCTTTATGCCCAGAGACCATTCCTGTGCACCTGAACCTGCACGAGGAAACTTCCTGATTATTTCCTGTCAAGATCACCTATGTTTAGCACAACTGAAGTGGTTGCGTCCTGGTTGATTATTCCGTAAACTGCACGTTCTCTGCACAAGGACACAGTGATGAGCGTTTCCATGGCGCCCTATGTTCGTTCACTATCACAGGGCATGGTCACGGCGCAGGGCCGGGTAGCCCCATCCTGACTCCGTAGCCCCTTCTTGCTGTTCAGGGCAGCCCCTCCAGGCTTTGTTCTGCCACAGTCACACTCTTGTGGGAAAGCATCCACAGTTATTTATGAGAGATGCGTTCCTGCAAACGTGTGTGTTTCTAGGGCTTGAAAAACGTTTTTTCAAAACTCAGGAAGGTCACACCAATTTGCTCTAGTACCAGCCAAGGGAGCATTTACTGCCCCAACCAAGAAAAAAACAGCATAGAGGTAGTTTCTCAATCTCATCATTGAATATGAACAGAATGTGATGATCCCGTGGTGTTGTCATTGCATTTTAAATTACCAGCAAGGTTCAGCTGGTACTAATCTCATGTTCTTTTTGGTCATTTGACTTGTTCTTTCCTGATTCGCCTGCTGATTTCTGTTTTCCTTGTATTGTGAGTGTATCCCCCTCCTGTTCACTGGCGCTCTCTCTCCATTTTACAAAATCTCTTAACCTTTCATCTCTCTGCGTGTCGCTCACGTTTCCACCAGCCTGTCACTCGTGAATTTGTCTTCTCGTTTGCTCGGATACGCTGCTTTTTTCCTCACTTCCTGGTGGGTGCCTGCCATGGAGACACCTTCTTTTGGCATTTTCAGCAGAGTCATAAAAGACTGACTCTCCAGACCAGGGATCGTCACTACCTTCCAGCTCTGAGCAAAGCATCCCTGTAAAGTTTGAAATAGCCCATGATCCCCAGTCCTCAAGTCCACATCTGCAAGGCCCTGAAAAGCAAAACTGGGCCCCACGTTTGCGGAAATTCATTCGGTGGCTACGTCCTGCTCCGGTCTGCTGGGTGGCCACTTCGAGACTGTATATTCTGTTTGACAGTTTAGAATGTGAAAGGTCTCGCAGCAGAAACATCGGCATGCCTCCGTGAAGAGTCCCACCGATCCAAGACGGGTGAAGTCCTCACCACGCCTGTGGGGCCCAGGGCTTTGAACGCAGGATGGTGGATTGATGCAGATTTGTGGACTTTCTCTGTGTCTGCTTCCTCTGGAGAATTTCCTAGAGGAGCTGAGTGGCATTTTGGACTAAATTCTAGTCCTACCCAAAATAATTCGAGCTCTCTGACTAAAACCTAATGAAGCCGAAGCGAAGAGGACCCGACCAAAAGGGGGACAAATAAGACAGTGCTGCTTACTTCCACTAGCAGTTTTAAGTAACTTCCCCAAGAATAACCCCCAGGACGGGGACGGACAGACCCCTTTCCTTCTTCTGCATCTGCATTTGGGGCTCATCCCTGAACTCTCCCGCCTGTAGTACCGTGTAGCCAGGGCCCCAAGTCTGCCGTTTTTCGTCCTCCACAACCTCTGGAGCAGCATCTTTTCTGATCCTTGGCTGCTGGTTCCTTCTCCTCCAGCTCAGCTGCTCCCCCACCCTACCCCCCACCCACCCAGGCCCCTCAGCTCCGCTGTCAGCTCAACCTGGGTCCTGGGAGAGTCTGTCAGGCCATCCTTCCCATGCAGTCTGGACAGTGATGTCACGGCCCAGGGAAATGTGGGTGAACATTGCATCATCATGCTCCTGCATGTCTGTCTGAAGAATTTATTGTAAATATTTTCTATTTGGAGTTTGCCTTTGATGGCACTAAAATTACAACAAAAAATACCGGAATTTGTTATAGTTCTTCTCATGGAAAATTAAGTTTTCAGGGATGTTAAGTGAGTATATAAAGTTACATCCATCACAGAAAATTGCCAAGTGTGTTACCTTTATCTTATTTACGAGAAAGCCATTTGTGTGTGTGTGTGTAGGAAAAGGCCTCCCATCAAGGTATACCCTTCTCTACTAATATTTTTCTAAATGAATATACGACCAATGATGTAAAATTGGATGTAGCTTAGAGGAAATGCCATCATTTAATTGGGGTGCTTTTTAAAAACAACTTGGCTATAGACACAGTATCAATGCAAAGAACAGTGAGGCGGGCATATCCGCGCAGGCATGAACACGTGTGCATGAACGAATTTTGCAGTGTTTTAGCACCTTCCACCTGATGGAAGCTTCCACAGAAATCCCATCTAGTAAGTGAAACCGCCTTACACACTTTCAGCTTCAAGACCAGAAATTGGCTTGCCTACTAATGACATTCCAGTGGGTAATTATCACCTTCCTCATATAAATATAAATGGAAACACATTCCACTAAAATAGGATGACTGAAAAACCACTAAATTTGTGTCTACAATACTTCTTTCTGGGGGGTGGGCAAAGGTAGCTTCACATAATACAGATAAATAACAGAATCATTGATAAATAATAACACAAGAAAGTCCCTTTCACGTACTCAACACTGTGAACCTACTTTTGCCCACCCCAGCATACTGAATACTGTGACCAAGCAGTGTCACCTCTGGGGGCCTTTGTCCCTGCTCCGCCGCTCCGTCGACATGTGTGCTAGGGGGTCGGTCACCAACGCCGTAATAGTTCGTCACGGGAAACGAGGGGAGAGTAACAAGCCCTCCAGGAACCAGCGGGCTGTGAGGAGTACACAGACCTACACATGTCTGCAGCCTGAGTGCTGAGTGTCAGGGCAAAGACTGAGCGGCGATGGCAGGGCCTCAGACCCACTTCCCGGGGCCAGTGGGCAGCAGCGGTGCGGCATCAGAACCTGGGAAAAACAAGAAACGAACACACAGGGCCACAAAAGCACATTCCTGGGGGTTGGCATTCCTGCCCGAGTCTTTTCTTTGTGATTCTGCAGTGTGGCTCACGCCCATGTGGGGTGATTAGGTAATCTGCTGATTTTAATGGAATAAGTATAGCAAGAAAATATCACTTGTTAACAGTTTGAAAGTCCTCCCTGAAAATGGGGATTATGTCAAACGTCCTCACCTTGGCAAGGGTCTTACAGTTTCCCCTGGGTCACTGTTCCCGGGAGGTATCCTTTCATTCACACTGACCAGCGCTCATTTCTCTCCTGGTTGTCCCCCTCTGTGACAGCTGCCTGTGGAGGGAACCTGACCGGCCCGGCAGGCGTCATTTTATCGCCCAACTACCCACAGCCGTACCCCCCTGGGAAGGAGTGCGACTGGACTATCACAGTGAACCCGGACTTCGTCATCGCCCTGATATTCAAAAGGTACCGTCCCTCGAGGAGCACATCTTTTCGGTAGGATGGCAAATGTCCGCCCTAAGGATGCCTTTCCCCCGAGCCAGCTGGGGGTGTGGGCGTCCGATCTTGCATCCAGTGGAGCACAGCTCCGGTGTCTGAGGGAGGTAGCACCTGCCGCAAAGTGGCACCAGAGCCAGCAGCCTCTCCCTGGGGCCGCCCTGCGTGCTGCGTGCGGGCGCCTAGGACGAGGCCGGCACCGCTTCTGAATTCCATCTCGCATGCATCGCGGTCGACGTGAGAGGGTTTAAGCTACTAAATATCCATAAAAAGTAATCGGGACATGGTACAGATGCATGTCCTGTGATTTCTCAACAGCCTCATCTCTCTCCGGATGAGCGAGAGCAAATTGATTTCCGTAGTTCATCTTGTTCGACACCCCACCCCCGAAAGGCAGCGCTCTGGGTACAAAAACAGTCACTGTTCGGACTTTGAAAATGGAAGCTCCCTGCCCTTCCGTGGCTGTCAAATCAGAGTTCCCAGATGTGTGTCTTAAACAAAAAAATCCTGAACTCCTTCCTGCTAGAGTAGGTGATGGAGTTTTCAATATGATGATTATTTCATAAAAATAAATTCCGTAGAACTATCATGTTATAACTACTTGGTGTACATTATAATTGCCTTTTTTAAAATTCCAAGCTCTTCCCCAGCTTCACCATTTGAAGGCTGAGCTTCGTGACATGCGATTTTAGACGATGAGGGTCCTTGAAGCTGCCCAGGGTGCAGAGGTCTGATGACACCGGCTTGTCAAGCAGGGAGCAAGCCTCCGTTTCTCCCGATGCCAGCGTCAGTTTCTGGCCTGGCTGGGAGACCGGCTTCCCCCTTCTGAACCGGATGAGAGTGAGCCAGGGAAATTGAATCCCTCCATGGGTCTGAGTCTCAGGCAGTCTGATAAGCCTTCACTGCCTGGATTTACTGAAACTGCCATAAATTGACAAGTGGTGACTATGTTATGGGGCCGCTCAGCTACAGAGAAAACCAGGGCAGGGCTGAGTCTGTTTCTGGAAATCTCTGCAGTTCTGTTGATGTGAAGTCCCAGCAGTGCCCTCGTTAAAACCATCCAGTAGCAGGAGAGGACAGGTCAGCCGACAACTCCAGACATGCGGGGAAGGGGGCCTGGCTGGGGGAGCTCCCTGCCTGTGACTGCTTATCCAGGCAGCCAAAGCTCAGCTCGCTCCATGACACAGAAAGTCGTCTCCACAGACATTTCCAGCATCACTGTATGTCCTGGTGCCTCCGGAAGAGGGTTGAACTAGAAACCTCCAAGTGTTCAGCCCACGCTCAGATGTTAGGAATCAGAAAAGTCACCTCTCTGTGACTTCTTCTAAAGCTCAGACAGTGTGTGTGTGTGTGTGCACAGCCATGCCAGGGGTGGGGAGTACTATGGGACCGTAGAAGGAGAGCGCTCACTCAGCAGGAGAAGGGGGCCAGAGCACGGATGGGGGCTGGACACCCAGCTTGCCACCAAGGCCTGGTGACAGTGAGCACAGGCGAGACTAAACTCTGCTTTCCTGGGGCAGTGAGGGGACAGGGGCCTGCCGCCAGCACCCACACAGCTAAACGGCACAGGCCTAGAGCCCACACGAGCTCCAGGCTCGCCCTTTATGTGGGGACCGCAGCGGGGAGGTCCCGTCATGGGCCCCGAGGACTGGGCCCCTGCTTCTCACATGTTGGCACTCAAAGGAAATGTGGTTAAAAGCTTGGCCAGACTCTGGCCTGCTATGGGGCCAAACTACGACTGACTTCTCAGACGGAGCCGTCATTAATTATACATGTCACTCCAGACACTACATGAGGATTTTGATGCATACAAAGACAGAGAGCAGTTGAGAGCAGTTAGAATGGTTTTTTCCCTGGGCCTCAATGTATTTCCAGTGTACAAAAACAATCTGTAACAGTAACTAGCAATGCCAGTTCCTAGGGGTGCAGCATGACCAGATTCTAGCAGCACCTTGCATAGTGTCCCTGATAAAATCCCTGCCCCAGTCAAACCCTCATGGCCACGCAGCTCCTGTGGCCCCTGCGTGCTCAGCCCCTCCAGTCTTGCTTACACTTTTTCCATTGCTGGCTTCAGGGAGCTTGTCAGCCAAACAGGCTAGGAAAACATTTACAACTTTCTTCAGTGAATATACAGTCGGGAGTCCCCCCATTATCCATGGTTTTGCTTTATGCATTTTCTATTACCTGAGGCCTATTGAGGTTTGAAAATGTTAAAGGGAAAATTCTAGAACTAAACAATTCAAAGTTGTAAGTTACGTGCCTTCCTGACGCTCTATGTGTCTCCTGATGAAATCCGAGGCCTTCCGTTCTGCCCCACCCAGAACATCCCTCCTCCCTCCGTGCAGCCCACCCCCCGTCCCTGAGTAGCCCCCTCTCTCCGTGGGCTGTGACAGAGGGACCCCCCAGTCCCACAGCTCGGATCACAGTGTATTGTTGTGATCGTTCCATTTTACTATTACTTGCTGTTCTCAGACTCTTACTGCACCCACCTGCTGCGTTCAACGTTATCAGAGGAATGAGTGTGCAGGGAGAATTGGTACATACAGGGTCCAGCACTAGCCCTGGCTCAGGCCTCGCACAGGCCTCGCTGGGGGTCTTGGAACGCATCCCTGGGAATAAAGGGGTCTCCTGATTCGGGGGCCTCCTGGGAGAGAGCACAGCCTGACATAGGGCGGTGGCAGTGTGCGGGAGGGCCGGGGGTACCAGTGCAGCGTCCCTTGTGGTCCCCACGGGTTATTTCCTTCTGAACACCAGGGGCAAGTTTGGGGGATCTTTCATATGTGTTTTATCACTTGAATTTCCAGATAAATGGCTTGCAACTCTAGCAGCTCCTGACCCTTCCTCCTGCTCCCCAGCTGAGGAGTGAGGGAGCGGGAGGGTGCGCACAGGGCCCGGATTAGAGAAGGGGGAACAGAACAGGGAGGCCTCCGGAAGGCGCTGTAGACGCCTCTGTCCAGTTGGTTTGTTCTGCTCACAGTGAGCCCTGAGACACCGGAACCGGCTCAGCCTTCTGCTCAGGAGCCCACGCGCTTGCAAAGGTCCCAGACTCACGGTGGCCTAGCAACGGCCATGACAGGGACACCTAAAGCCACCTCCCTCTCGAGAGCACTGGGCTGTAATCGTCAGGCTCTGTGGGGTTTCCAGGGTGTTAGCGTTCAAGGAGAGAGAGAGAGGCTGAGCGAGAAACGGAGAGAGCGGGAAAGAGAAACTGAGGCCGCCCCGGTGCTGTGGCGCGGCGAGACTCTCCCAGGCTCGGCTCCCTGGTAGAAACTGCTGGTGTTGGCCGAGGTTTCGGAGAGAGGAACACTAATTACGTTTCCAAAGTACAAATAGTCATGAAGAACTTTCTTTAAAACTTTAAGGTCAGTACTACCAACGGCACAGATTTCCAAAACTAAGTGTTCACATAGTTACCAACTGTCGGTGGTAATTCACCCTCCGGGGTCCACTGGAGGGACATTCTCTGTATGTCACTGGGATTCGTTTTCTTATAGGGGTCGTTCGTATTAATCCAGTTTTGGATACAATAGTCACGTAAACTATGAGCGGCATGTATTACAATTGATACCTGTTACTGTTAGTCTTATTTTGACACTTTAATTACCTTCAACGTTTGGATTGTTGTAACTTTTATAAGCGATACTGAATTTTGGGGCTGTCAGGGGAGGGGGCGGGGGCAGTGCGCCGGGTGCCTGACTGCCCTGTCTCTGCAGCTTCAACATGGAGCCCAGCTACGACTTCCTGCACGTCTATGAGGGCGCGGACTCCAACAGCCCACTGATCGGCAGCTTCCAGGGCGCCCAGGCCCCCGACAGGATCGAGAGCAGCGGCAACAGCCTCTTCCTGGCGTTCCGGAGCGACGCTTCCGTGGGCCTGTCGGGCTTCGCCATCGAATTCAAAGGTACCATGACTGGCACTGGTGGGACGTGCGTCCCCATCGGGATCATTTGAGTTGTTGTATGAGGCCTGGCTGTCGACGGCACACCTGACACGCTGGTGTCTGCTCGTCCGTCGGGGGCAGGGCGTCCAACCTCTGCCGTGGGGACGGAAATCCAGACCCATGTCCCACCTCGCTGAGGGAGAACAGACGAGGAAACTGTTTCCCAAACCCATGGTCATTTACACAGAATGATCCGTGCAGCGGAGCCTAACGTTTAAGGATGATCTTCGGATGTGTTTTAACAGTTTCTACTTTGTTTCTTTGAGTTGATTTGATTTACATGCATCGACCCCCTTGGTCTTTCCTTGGTGTTTTTCCGTGTAAAACACCCTGGGCATCGGGTGGCGAGGACCCCAGCCGGGCACAGCTGGCTCGCTGCTCACCAGACCATCTGGGACCCGCCTGGCCCTGTCCGTCACACCCAGAGGCAGCAGACAGATGCCCACAAAATGCACCCTAACTGAGCAGTTTGCTCTTGGATCTGTGAAAACAAATCATTCCTGTTCAAACCCATTTCTCATGTGGACAAAGAAAAGGCAAAGGATCAGAGAGGGACTTAACAAAATATCGATTCGCAATAGTGAGTGCTTTATTAAAAATAACAAAAATATGTACTTTTACTGAAACTCTAGTTATTAGACATTTAAAATAAATGTTCCATCTCTCTTAACTCTTCAGCAGGCTTCTCTTTACCTGGTTTTAAGTAGAAAATTAACCTATTTCCCCCCAAAGAGCAAAATCTACAAGCATATGGACCTTTATGAAAAGGCACCATGAAAATGCAGGTAACCGGCAGTTGGAGGGTCCCTGTGCTGTTGGACGGACGGGGTTTGCAGACATCCGTGAGCAGTGAGCGAGAGCGCTGTCCTGAGGGGGATGCCCCTGCCAAGCGAGGATCCGGGGGCCTGGGGCAGTCACCCCGCTGGACTCCTGTTCGGACCCCTGAGGGGTCCCGAAGCAGCAGGGATGTGAACACCAGCAAAACACACCAGGTTATGAAGTCATCTCATTAGCAAGGTGACAAGCTGTCAGAAAGATGTCCCCGTGATTAATCACCAGGCATCCTGCGTGGACAGCTGGGTAAATGGCGCTGGAGGCTTGGGCGTGGCTCATTTCTGGGTGTGTTAAACACCTGCCGTCAGAAATCGAACTTAGCAACGCAGAGCAGAAGATGGTGTAGGTGGGAACAATCCAACAGAAAATTAACCAGAGATTGATCACAAAGTAAATGACCCACAAGGCTGACAAGGGGACAGCCATGGACCGCAGGCATCTGCCGAGAACTTTCCATTCTTCTGTGAGAGAGATGAACGTGCCCAACAAGCACTCGGGGATTGCCAGGCACTCAGAGCATCCTGTGGGCAACAGAGAAGACCCCAGCCTACTCTGGGGGCAGCTGTGCCCATTTGTCCCTTCACATTGAAGAGAGGTGTCCCGGGTCCCCTATGGGCTTGGAGGCAGCTACAGAGAATCATCAGACTGTCACCTCCCTTTGAAATAGCCATGTAGGTTTGCAGTAAAGCAATTGGAGAGACCCCACACAAAACTCACCGACAGCCAAGACACGGAGCCCACAGGAGGTGTCGCATTATTGTATGTGAGCATGTCACTGTGCATGCATGTCATATAAATGATATGACCTGTTGGTGAATATAATTTATTCTATGGCATGATACGCAAATATATCACCATCATAAATATGTAAATACTTATTGGGCACACATTTGCATGCATTTTGTATACTGTGGTTAAAATGGAACATATAAAAGTTTGTATTATGCGATATTTATGTATGTTTCATTTTAACCACAGCATGCAAGCAAACAGTGTGATATGCTAATGTTTGCTAATGGATTAGAATATGCTAATGGAAGAGCCAGCACTTGCCAAGGAGACTCTGCCCAGCCAACCCTGACCCACAGATCATCACAGATATGATGGGAAATGAGGAATACAAGTGGGAAACAGGTCTGCTTCTCTTCCCGTGGGCCTGCCCCATGTCTGAGGTATTTCCCAGTCTCTGTGTTATCCAGTCCTCAGAGCTGAGTGGAAGGTCCTCCAAACTCCTGCCTGCTGCCTCCCGGGGTGGCCTCCATCCCATTGAACACGGTCAGCATTGATCACTGTCAAAAAATAAAATAACACCCTGCCTCCCGCTTACACTTTCTGGAGATACTTAGACGTATGGAGCCACTGGGTTCTCTACCCGCAACGGAGGGATGGGCACGCATAAGCTTTCTACAGGAGTGAGGCTGTCAGGCCCAAAGGAAAGAGCAGAAACTTTTTATTTCACCCCGTGAAGTTATTCTCAAGCCCATATTGGAATCACTAACCCCACCCTCACACATGCACATCGACGCGCACGCATGCTGAGTGGTACTTTATTAACTTT
This sequence comes from Glossophaga mutica, assembly GCA_039655065.1. NCBI lineage: Eukaryota > Metazoa > Chordata > Mammalia > Chiroptera > Phyllostomidae > Glossophaga > Glossophaga mutica. Next base: position 35,775,731 of record CM077310.1, on the reverse strand, counting down.
AAAGCACGAAGAGGAACATTTCAGGGAACTTTTGTGTTGACCACGCGAAGACTGAGAAATTCACTGCCACCGGTTTCTGATGTGGCGAGGAACTTTGATGATGGAGCGAGGAATGTTGAGAAGCAATAACAAAACGCAGTTCAAATAAGATTCTGTGCAACATAAAGACACAGATGTCTTTTCCGTGTGGAGACGTTTGGGGAGGTCTGTTGAAATAGGACATTGAACATATTAAGTCTACCAAAGGGGCGCTGGATTTAACTACACTGCAACAAGACTCTGAGAAAAAAATAAGGATGATTTTGTATTTTTATTTGGGAAAAGAGAGAGTTTTGGTAACTGTCTGTCTTATTGAATGGATCCACAGGTGGACAGGTCTCCCCAGTGTGCTTTTTCTGAAAGTTACCTGATTTTTCTGGAGTTTGTTGAGACTCTCAGGTGTGGAGTGGGCGGGACCCGGCGAGGACCGCGCAGAATGGATCACGCGCGGTGTGCATGCTCAGTGCCGGATGCACAGGAGCCTAAGGTCTCTGAGCCACTGCCACCATGGGGACAGGTGTGTCTAGGCATCCACGCATCCAGGCGCAGGGCTGGGCGCGTGCAGGCCAGTGAAGTGTTTTTCCTGCTCAGGCTAGTGCACCCTTGGACTTGGTGAGGGTGGCGAAAGCCAGAGCCTCTTTCCCTCTTTTCTTCTCAGTCCGCCCATGCACCTCGAGTAGGGAAGCCTGACGCCCCCATCGCTTCCTGGGCGAGCCGCATTTCCACAGTACCGAAACTTAAGTATGACAGTCGGAAAATGAACCTCAGTTTCTCCAAAATCAGTTTCTTTGGCTCAGTACTAAAATCTGTGGTCAAAAAAGGTATAGATGTATAAAAATATATCCAGATGAAAGTAATTCAATAGCAATTCTGTAGGAAAATGTAGTTTGAAAAATTAGAAATATAATTTTAAGAGTTTTTCCTATTTTTCTATATTTCTTTATTAATTTTAAGTATATTTTACTGATTATGCTATTACAGTTGTGCATTTTTTTCTTCCCTTTATCCCCCTCCACCCTGCACCACCCTTCTGCCTGCATTCCCCCACCTTAGTTCATGTGCATGAGTCATACACATAAGTTCTTTGGCTTCTCCATTCCCTGCACTATTCTTAATTTGATAATTAGTAACTTGATAATTATTGCAAGTGTATGCAATTATTAGCTTGATAATTAATGAACAACCTGGTCATCAGCCAACTGGTAAGTATTTGTTGAGCATTTCTCAAATTTTGGGATCCATCCGAGGCACTAAAAAAAATAAATGAGCAACCAGACAACCGAACATACACAAAAATTGAGATGCCCGATCTCACGGAGTTCACGTTCGTTCCTTCTGCAGAGAAACCCCGGGAGGCCTGTTTTGACCCTGGAAATATCATGAACGGGACAAGAGTCGGGACAGATTTCAAACTGGGCTCCACTGTGACCTACCAGTGTGACCCTGGCTACACCATCGTGGACCCCTCGTCCATCACATGCGTGATTGGAGCCGATGGGAAGCCAGCCTGGGACCGGGTCCTGCCGTCCTGCAGCGGTAGGAGCACTGCGGTCTTGCCTGCCTGGCCCTTGCCTTGGAGTCCGAGCTCGTTTGCAGACTGCACCCCACTGCCCCCTGTAGGCTGCGGTTGGGATCGCTCAGAGCTAAGCCGGGTGGTGACCCTCCAGTGTTTACTTAGCCAGGCTCTGAACCATCTTCCCAGGTCCTGGGCTGAGTAGGGTGGGGGTGGGGGTTGGGAGGGGGCCGATTCCCTCACTCCACTGCGGCTCTGTGTCTCCCAGGCCTGACCCACAGGGGAGGCACCGGGTAACCGCCCGCAGGTGTGCTCACTGTCACTGTCACTGTCTCTTCTCTTTTCTCTCTCCACTTATATGTATTAACTATACACGTGTTATATATGCCCACACGTAACAGCAAAATTAATGTGCCGCTTCCCCCCACATATCAGCAGTCTGTGATTCACTATATCGATATTAAATTAATAAAATAGCCTATTTAAAGGTAAGATCCACCTTTGAGAACAGGCCAGTCTCACCTGGACCTCCTGAGATGGACATCAGATCGCAGTGGGGGGGTGCGCTGACCAGAGGGGCAGAACATACATTTCCGGGTCGCTGGCCACAGTCCAGTTAGTGGCTTTGTGGGCATCCTCACAGACAAATGTGCTCCCGCCGGGAATGGGACGTGCACCCCTTGCTAGGTAGGCTTCACATTGACAAGAAGACAGCAAACCCCGTGGGCTGGCCAGAACGCTGATCCCAAGGTTGTTCTGGGATAAACTCAAAAATAGGCATAGTTCGAGGCTCCCAAGTGCATATCATTTTCCCCTGGACGGCTCACGGGGTTAGAAACCCAACCAGACGAGCCTATGGCCCTTGCATGTTCTGCTACTTCCGTTTCTCAGTTTGTCTGATGACCCTGAGGGGCCCAAGCCAAGGACCCGTCTGCCGGGCGCTGGCTGTGGTTTCCTACATGGAGGAAGGGCTCCAGACACGACGCATTTCTAGAGGAAATTAGTAAATCAGGGAAGGGGTGAAGTAAGTTTCCGTGGAGAACCTGCCACCTGCTAGGTCTTCCCAGTCTTCCACGCTTCGCCCTGTAGTGATAGAAATGGGATGCAGCTGTCCATGCTCCCTGGGTTGCAGAGGGGTGGTGGGGCACGGACTGTTGGCAGAGGACGTTTGGTTTCTCACTAAGCTCAGAACTGGCCGTGCGGTGTGAGTCGGCTGCACGTAACCCTCTTCTGCTGAGGGTTAGAGGAGCATCTGGATATTCATTGTGTTGACTTTGAAATCACAGTGATCACCGCATGCGTTAGATCCTGGGGGTGTCCTCGTCACAGACCTGTGCCTCTCCGGCATGTTGCACAGGACAGGGCCCCGCACGTGTCAGCCAGGCGAAACCACGGAGAGGCCACAGTCTGCGCTCCTCCAGGCCGGAGGGATGCTGGCCTCTGCCTGACAGACTCCTCGGGTGTTATCGTAACAACCCCGTAAAAATTCCCATATGGAAGACACACCTAGAAAGTCCACGTGTATATTAAATCATGCCTTATATTAGTTATGTTTAAAATAAGAATCTCCTTTAGTAATACACCAATAATCTCATAGGTTTGGAAGTGCCTGAGAAACATTATTCATCTTAAATTACTAAAAAGTAACCTAAAACTTCTGTTATTCTATTATTATTATTTCTTACAGTTGAAATTTTGAAAATCACGTTTTATGTATGTAAATTGCTTTTTAAATATATATGCACATATACACACATAAAAAGGGAATAAACATGTGTTATATATTTAAATCTATATTAAACATATGCATATCATATATAAATGCACACCTATTAAATAGTAGTATATGTATAAAAAGTAAAGTGATAAAAGAATTTTGTGAATTTGTGGCTCTAGATAATGTGTTATTTTCACATTTAAACCACAGTTATGAAGGCCAGTTTATGAATCAGTGCTTCTGTCTATCTATTTAATGAAAATGCTGAAAAACTATAAATTCAAGTTGTCATGTTAGCCGCTTTAGGAGATTAATAAAACAAACAAATTTTAACCCTTCTTTTCGGGGTTTCGTAACTGACAATAAAGACACACACACTCACGCACACTCACGCACACTCACGCACACAGCCGTCTTTAATAATCACCCACCATCGTATCGGCCCTAATTTTCCAGGTTTTGGTTCCTTCGACTTTAAATCAAACTTTGAGAGAGATCCCCGAAACATTGGTAATTTGCTCTTGAACCAAATCTATGAGATTAAAAGTTTAAATAACAGAAGAACTATAAAGAAAACTTTTTTCTTTTAGTCCCATAGTAACACAAAAACAGAAAACACAAAAACAGACAATCTGCGTGTCTCTTTCATTAATATAACAATTCAAGTCATCCCCACGGGCCTGTGAGACTTCTAGATAACTTAATGACTTGTCTTCACTGAGCCTGTTACCATTATCAGTGTTACTATTATTATTGGAGCTGTTTTCATGATTATTTTAGCACGTCCGAGAAAGGCCTTAAGATAGCATTCCATTCTCCTGCTACGTGAACTCACTTTTGTTCTGTCCTAGTAAAGAGTTATCTTTCTTTCCCTTTTGCTTTGGGCAGCAAAGTGAAGCAGCTTTTGGACTTCACACTCTGCTGAGTATTTAGGTGACCCCGGCAGGCAGCTCCTCCCCTGGGTCCCTGTCGCCGCTGCCCCTGCCCCTGGCCACCCAAGTTGCAGGCATCTAACCTTGGTCACTCCCCTTCCAGCTCCCTGCGGAGGCCAGTACGCTGGGTCAGAGGGTGTGGTGCTGTCGCCCAGCTACCCCCAGAACTACACGGCGGGCCAGGTGTGCCTCTACTCCATCACGGTGCCTGAGGAGTTCGGTAAGGGTTTCTTCATGTGTTTATGAACTCATTGTCCTATTTGTCAGGGTTCACTTGTCTGTCACTTTACAACCGCCCCAGCTGTTGGCATAATAAACCAACATGAAGATGAGCCATGTAGAGGGGCAGGTTTCTCAGCTCATCCCACACAGGACCCAGCTTCCTCCTCGTATCCCTGTCTGGGACGGGAACGGCCCCTGTCCTCCTAGGATTCTGGCCTCGAATTATCAGAGAGAGAGAACAGGTCTGGCCTTCTTCTTACTTTGGCTACAAAGCACCTTTTCAGTAGGTTGTTTCCAGGACTAAGGGAGGGCCAGAGAGCCTTGTGGGTCAGGCACGTCATTCTGTGACCATGAAGGACGTCACCAGGTTGGGGAGCACACCTGTGAGTGATTGGAGGTGGAAGGGCCTGCCACGTCCCATCTGACCCCAGAAACCGAGTTCCTGAGCTTCCCTTCTCAACTTTGCTTCCCACTGGAGCCCACCCGAGCCAGTTTTCCTGAAGGGCTACATTTCCAGAAGGGTCTCCAGGGCGGGCCATCCTTGGTGAGCTCAGCACCGGACACTGGCATCTCCCCCACCCTGCTGAGCAGGACAGTGTCCTTTGCGGGGCCTCCTGTCCCGGAGCCAGCCAGATAGCAGGTGTTATCACGGCATCGACTAGCACTTTTTTCCAATAGTGAAACTAAGACCCTACACCGTCTGGCTTTTTCTTTAGACGTAAGTCAGCAGCTGCCCCCTCATGGAAGTAAAGCTGATAAAGATTCTAATGTCAGAATCCATTTGAGGAAAAACATTTTTTTAAATTCAATTCTATGGCAAGAACATCAATTGCTGGGTAAGAAACTGGCTTATGGGAGAAATCAAACAATTTCTGTGAAGTTCTGTTATTTATTATTTACATTCTATCATTTTAGTTTATTCCAAAATTTTATTGACTTGTCATAACACAATTATGATTTTTCATCAGAAAAACTCACACCCCCACCCTACATATTGATCTGGCTTTCCAATCTGAAACGTTCAGTGACATAAACATATAGGACATTTTTGATGAAAATCTATACTGTCTTAGCTTTTATTTTCCCTTATTTTCTTATTCTCTCCTGGGGAATGAATCAATTCAATGATTGCAATAAGCATCAAGATGAGTGCAAAGTGGTGCCACCCAGTCCTGTGAGACGGGGTGGCGGTTACTGGGGCAGTGACAGCTAGGACAGGTCTTCAGGTGCCAGAAACATCTCCCTTATTCACGAAAAGCCTCTCTGAAGCGTCCTTTCTAAAACAAAGACCAGACCACACAGACCCCTGGGTGAGGGCCGTTCACCCACACCTTCGCCCCCAGAGTGGGCCCTGGGTTTCACCCCGGACTTAGAGGGTGAGATGGTAAAAGAAGTAACTACGTAAGCAAGAACTTTGCAAAAACCAGCGTCTCCTCCTCCTTGTGATGCTTGGTTTGGAGCACCCCATCACTGGGAACACTGCCCTTGCCCCCATGCATCCTTCGATCCTCATATGTATCTGGTGCACATGTTCTATTGCACGTGCACGGAAATGAGTGTGCAACAGAGCTTGTGCCACGTGCACCACTGAACACACACACGAGCCGCAGGCTTCGAGTCGCCTCGTCGTGCCCACACTTCCCTCAGTTCCTTCACTGGGATCCTGACGTACATGATGGATGTGCAAGCTGCTGCATCTTGCTCAGAATGGTGTGCGGGGCTTTCAGCCAGAAGCGGGCACGTACATGAGACTGAGCTGCTCGTTGGTCGGGAATTGGTGCTAAACCGCGGGTTTCTGTGAACCCGGCACGGCCACATCTATTAGGTGCGCAGTGGGAAAGTCCGAGGCTGCAGTGCCCTTGGCAGAGGTGTGTTCTTGCGACCTCACAACCTGGAAGGTGAACAGAATGTGGAGTGCAACGACAAGAAACAGTTCCTACCCATGTGGCTGAGTCGGCACTTACACTGCCAGGAACTCACATGAATTCCGCATGAAAATGCTCGGAGCTTAAGAATCTCTAATTCTGCCCTGGCTGGTGTAGCTCAGTGGATTGAGCGCGGGCCTGTGAACCAAAGGATCGCGGTTCGATTCCCAGTCAGGGCACATGCCTGGGTTGCAGGCCAGTTCCCAGCATGGGACACATAAGAGGCAACCATACATTGATATTTCTCTCCTTCTCCCTCTCTCCTACCCTTCCCCTCTAAAAATAAATAAATAAATAAATATTTTAAAAAAAAAAAAAAGAATCTCTAATTCCACACTGAATCAGTATGCTTTCAAGACCAGGTGGTATCCAGCTCCCCGAGCTGGCTCCTGGGGCCCTAGACTAAATGGGGTGGCTTCTGGGAGACCCCCCCTCACTGCCTGGAAGTAGAATGAAAAGAAACCATCTTCACTGATGTTCAAACTGTACAGAAAACAGCAACCCCACTCCATTCCTTAAGAACTAAAAGAGGAACAAAATCAAATAGTTTTAGATGAAAAGTTTTAGAAAGCAGAGAAAATAAGTTCATTTTTTTTTAACTGGGGTCTTAGGACTGTGACACTTTGGAGGATTGAGTCAGTCTGCAGTTCAGGCAAAATCTCCTCCTCTTCCTCTTTTAAGCCTGTCATGCCCGCCTTGCTTTCCAGTGGTGTTCGGGCAGTTCGCCTACTTCCAGACGGCCCTGAACGACGTAGCAGAATTGTTCGACGGGGCCCACCCACAGGCCAGGCTGCTCAGCTCGCTGTCCGGCTCTCATTCCGGTAACACTTCCAAAGCCGTTCGTTTCCATTGCATTTCAATAGCAAGAGTGAGGAATTTTTAACTTAGTGTGTGTTGGGGGTGGGGGAGAAATTTAACAATCTTTGAATGTGTTTGTTCGGTAAAATCTTACCTTTGATATAAAAGTTAAATGCACTTTTATCCCATAGGAAAAAACTACTTGCCTCTATCATTTTTCTCACTAAGATTACGAAAAATGCAATATCCATCTCAATAAAGATGGCAAGTATCAGAAAGAGGAATGACAGTTCTGTGCATTTTATTGTCTATTCTGCGTGTTGGGTCTCCTTCCTACGGCTGAACAGGGTTGGCATTGTGTCTCTACCATTTGCATCTTGTACATCTGTGTAGAGCCACCACGCCCACACATGTAAACAGTACATGTGTTCACACAGGTACACCCATGTATGTCTGCATGTCAGCGGATGGGGAGCTTCACAAAACACAGGATGTTATCTCACAGCTGATTTTTATTCCGTGTTTTCACTGCACGGGGCACTTTTGAGTCCTTCCCTATGAGACGACACACCCAGCACAGGTCACGGCTGCTTCACTCTGAGCGGCGTTCCTCAGGGTGACTGGCGCACGGCATGCTCGCCTCAGCCCTCACGACCTCACACCTGCCGCAGCACCACTGCATCCTGCTGGTCACCGAAGCTCAGGGCGGTCTTCTGTGTACATCACAGGCCACAGCCACCTGAGGTCGAGGTCTGGCAAGCCTCAGTTTTCACTGTTACTGACCAATGGCCTTAAGACCTGAATCCTGGTCATTTCTCTGTGTCCAAAGATGGAGGTCCAGATGGCCTCAGAGGACATGCATGTAAAACATGGACCCGCCTTGAAAACCGCCTCTGGAGGGTCACGCCATCCCCATGCCCCTCGCAGGACCTGACAGTGACCACTCGGCCATGACACCTGCACTTTAGTCAGAAGGTGGAAAAAATGTGCTTCACAAGTTTTTCTCCTAAATCCTTTAATTTTTAAAACCAGCTTTGGATTCAGAGACACTTTGTTAAATTTAAATAAAATCTGAGCCCGTAATTATCAAATGGAGTTGATTCTGCCTCCGTGATTCACCCAATTCTGTTTCCCACCTTATCGGCTCATAGGCCTGGTGTCAGCGATGCTTTTTCAAAGGGAAGTAGAACTGGGATCTTGGTTAAGATAACGTTATAACAGAATGGACATGCAAGAAGAGAGCTCTCAAGTTGCCGTAGAAACAATGAGTTTGCCCTAAACCCAAAAGTGCGGTTCTATGAGCACTCAAAAGTCACTTGTCAAATTCCCAGTTAGTAATTATTTTCCGAAACGGGATTGCCCGACACAGTGCGGTGCATTGCGTGGGTCCGTCCTGTACCAGCTCTGTTTCTTCCCCAGGGGAGACTCTGCCTTTGGCAACGTCGAATCAAATCCTGCTCCGGTTCAGTGCCAAGAGCGGGGCGTCTGCCCGCGGCTTCCACTTCGTGTATCAAGGTAAACGCCGTGGCCCTGCGGGGCCCTCCCAACCCTCCCAACATCCCCCCCTGTCCCAGGGGACGCTCTGAAAGTGCCCGGCTGCACTCTTGGGTGTTTAAGAAATCGAGGGTGTTCATTTATTTATAGTACAATTATTTAATAAGAACCTTAAAATTTTTAGTTTGACACACATCTGTTTGGACTGTAAAGACAAAACATCACCTCATTTATCTGACGCAGGCAGGAAACTCATGTCAATCAAATTAGTTTTACATAGCATTTCACATTTTGCAAAACGGTTTCAAATGCATTATAGTTTATCTAATTAAGAAAAATGTTTCATAAAAGTTTAGATTTTAGTAACCGTGTTAAGGAAATACTCATAAAATGAGTTATCCATTTCCAAATCTCACTGCAAGAATTGATTGAAAAGACAGTAATTCCACAAAACCAAGTAAAATATCCCTGCATCTGTCACTCTGTAAATACCTATTTTATTTTGTTTGTGTTCTATTAACTTTTGAGATTCGAATGCTCTCTATTTATTTTTGAGTTTAGGGTTTATGCAGCGGCATGTTTGAGACATCTCCAGGTTCCTGAGAAACGAGGGCTTTTCCCATGTACCGTTCGCTCGTGTTTTGCGTGTTCGTCCATGAACGTGGGGCGGTGGTGTGTAACCAGCTCATGTGCTCCCTTTTGGAGCCGTGGGTGGGTCTGTGTCTCTGGGGTGCAGGGCGGCGCAGGCTGGGATCTGGGAGACGCCGTCCTCTCCAGCAGTGAGCTGAGTCTTCCAAATCAGAAGCAGCACCCCACTTTCCTCGGTCCCCGTTTTGCTCGAGGCTGGAGACGCTCAGCTGCTCTCCCACGTTTTCCTCCAGAGTGGAGGAGAGTCCCGCCCCAGCAGTGGCCTCTCCTCTTTCATGAACACGCTCCAGGAAACCCTGTGACAGCATCATGTGTTTCAGGATGCAGGGGGATAACAAGCTGCCACATCACTTGCATGTCTAGTGACCTCACCCTGCAGGTCCACATCGCCCACGGGAGACACCTGTCTGCCTTCAGCGGCTGGGTGATCTAGAAGGAACGATGAGGGAGCGGGTGTGCAAGAGGCCAGTCAGAGGAACACTCCAACCCGGTTCAAGCAGCAGCTGCTTGAATGAAGATGAATTGAAACCAGTTACATTGTCCTACATGATGCTTTTAGTTAAACTGGAAATAGCAAACCCCATATTTAGAAAGTGGACTTGACTGGAGAGTGGCCAGTTCTGGCAGCTCACGTCTTACCCCTCCTAACTTTCTAAAAATAAGTTCAAGATTCTTTCGCAAAAGCCTATTTACAAACCGAAGTTGGTGAGACATGAACAAACTGGACCACTATGTGTAAGTTTTCATGCTGGAAAATCTCAAATTTCAAGTTCCTGACATCACCTGCCTTGAGAACAGGCATCCTTTGAGGCTGTTTTTTTCTTTTAAATAAAAATTAGAGAATCAATCAGATCATGATAGAAAATATCTGAGGCAAATGACCCAATGTCTATCCTATTTTCAAATGCTACACTTCAAAGTCATCATTTTTAAAAAAATTTTCTTTCCTTAAAGTTACATATTAACATCAACATGGCCAAACCCCAGCAACAGAAATAAAAGCCAGGAATTTATAAATGACTGAGCTTCCCTTTTTCTCAAGAACAGGTGATGACTCCAGCATCCTCGGTATTTCATAGAATCCAACACACCCTCTTTCCTTGCTGCACCCCTGTGCTGAGTTTATGCAAAAATCGATGGCTTTGTGTCAGAGCTAAACTCTTGGGGTAAAGAGCTGGGACTGTGAACACCGGTGATGAATGACACGGGAGCACATGGGACGTTTCTAATACTCGTGAAAAGTTAAATGTTGCCCCCTGAAGGAGAGTGGTTTATGGAAGCCTGAACTTTATTTGAACTCCACTCTATGAAAACATTCTGAATAGCGCTATCCCCCACTGATACCGCTTCATGCTTTCATGTTTCTAAAGCTCGAAATTGCTCAGGGACTTGATGAGCTTTGTGGTCACAGGACCCCTCACCCTTGAGGACCGAGGATGTCGGGATGCCGAAAACCTGCAGGGGGCGCCGTCATGGTCATCGCTTACTATAACAGAACATCCCAGTTAGTCTGCTTTTCATCAGAGGAATGTACAAGTCTGGTGTCTCATTAATGCTTGAATTGTAGCTACGAGACAGGAGACAATGTTATTAACTTCTGCCTTCTGATAGAAAGTACGTCGATGCTGCTTTGAAATGTAGTTCAATCAAAATGGTCTTCTGACTTCTTCAAATAAGATCGCTGCCTTACCAGAGGTTCCCACGTGGGGCCTGTGATGGCCAAGGTCAGTTTACCATGTGAGGCCAGTGCGTTCAGAGGAGCAGCATGGAGACAAGGGTGATCCCTGAGGACATGAGTCGGTGAGTGTGTCCCGGCGAGGGCTGTGCGCACAAATGAACAAATGTAGGGCCAAGGGGAACAGGATCACAGATGCAAACGCAGACCGATTCTCACAGCAAAGAACGAAGACCGGGTCTGCAGGTCCCCAGCTGCGCACCTGCTGTGTATGTCAGAGTCCGTTTGCCGTGACCAACCTCCTGGCCATGAAGTCTTTCCCAACCTGCACCCCCTGCCCTTTTCATGAAAAGAAGAGCCCTGACAGCTGGTGGATTCTGAGCTGCCGCCCAGGGGTACCTCCCCAACCACAGTCGGCAAGGCGGCTCAGCGGCCACTGCCGCCCCCACAGGCCTGGAACACACCCACCATTGGACAAGCTTGGGTTTCCCTCGCTGCATCTGTGGGGGCCACGCAGCACGGAGGAACCGGACGTCTCCACAGGGAGTGCCCTCCGGGGCTGGGAGGGGGTCAGGCTGTGCTGGCTGATCGGGCGGCATGTGTTGGCTGCTTCTGGTGGGGGCTGTCCTGGCGGCATGTGGCCAGGTGTCTGTCTGTGTCAGGAGAATGAGGAACGGAGCATGGACACAGCTGTGATTAGGAAATCACTCATGTTAATGGGAAGAGTGGGACTCGGGTCTTTTCTGGGGTTTGTATAGACTGTCCAACAGCGCTTGTGGTCAGCCTCGGACTCACAGCGGGCTCAGAGGCCATGTGTGGTCAGCAGGAGGATGCGTGGCCCAGCCCTCAGGCCCGGCAGCCACCAGGTGGCAGGTGGCATAGCTGCCCCGGCCATCCTCACACCTGCAGGCCGAGCAATGCCCTCACCAGCAGGATGTTATTAAACGTGGCTTTTGTTGCTTAATCAGTTTTTGCCATTTCCAAACATACTATTAGGACATTAGACCTGTTTCTAAAAGTGCACATCTTCTCACTAAGTGTCGGGTGGCCGCCTAGGGAAGTGGGATCTCTTCTCTGTCCCCAAAAGTGTTCTCCCGTCCCCACCTGCCACGTGCCCATGGGGAGTGGCTGGTCCCAGAGGCAGACCCCAGGGAAGGAGGTGGACATGCAGGTGGTTTCCACCACTCGGCTGCCATGAATAAAGAACTCTGCAATGGACATGCTCCGAGGGCCTGATTTCTGTTATTTTGGGTAAATAACCAGAGGGGGTTGCTGGGTTTTTTGGTAGTTCTTTTTCCAGTTTTGTTATTGCTTTGCGACAACCATATAATAAGTAGTCCTTGATGGATAGCGGCTTTTCTCACTAGACTCTAAGGTCCTTGAGAATTAATAAGCTCAAGTTCTTAGTGATGTCAGTACCACTGGGTGCTTAATTAATTCGTTTTAATTGCCTGAAGGCCACTGGATCCTCCAGAGCACTGACCCCCTGCCCTCCTGCCACGTGTCCCTGCACAAAATGAGATGGGAAGCCACCCTCAGTGTCTGCAGGAGGGGTAGTGTGGGTAGGAATGAGCCCCAGCCCTCCCCTGGCCAGGAGTGGACAGCGTTATTGACTCCACAGTCACTGACACGGTGCTGGCTCGTCTTGGTCTCTGTCCATGGAGACACCGATGTCCGCCTTGTGTCTTTTGCCTGCAGCTGTGCCTCGGACCAGTGACACCCAGTGCAGCTCTGTTCCCGAGCCCAGATATGGCCGGAGAATCGGCTCTGAGTTTTCAGCGGGCTCAATCGTGCGGTTCGAGTGTAACCCCGGGTACCTGCTGCAGGGGTCCTCGGCTGTGCGCTGCCGGGCCGTGCCCAATGCTCTGGCCCAGTGGAATGACACCATCCCAAGCTGCATAGGTAAGCGGGTATCCCCTGGGCATCCCCACCTGCGAGAGACTGCCGGTCCCAACAGGCCCACGGTGTCAGGCAGCTGTCTGTCAGCGTTTCTGTCCAGTCCCCATAAATTGGTCATACTACACACCTGTTTAAGGAGTGGTTTATGTTACTGGAAATAATTGGGCAGCAGTAGCAAACCCTAAACATTACTGTTTTGTGGAAGCACTAATCAGATTAACAAGTAGGAAACATGTTTTCTTCTCGATCCTTGCTGAGAACCCCATTGACTCCCAAGCCCTGGGCATACAGCACAATTTCATTGTGGGGGGGGGGGCGGGAATCATTCTTCTGTCACTTTGCAGAATGCCATTCTCCAATGTGTGCGCCGATGAGGTTTCAAAGGCACCAGGTTCAGGCAGGCTGAATGGCAATGACATTGTGAGTCCTCGTATCCCAGCTGCACTTGTGGGAGATGAGCAACGCAGCTAGTGTCGGCCCTGGAGGTCACGGGCACCTTTCAGGCATCACTCCCCTGTGGGGCGGGGGGGGGGGGGGCTCCACCCACAGAGCCCCACCCAACCGCGACAGATGAGAATAAAACTACCAAGACATGATCTGCTTGGGGAAGAGAAGTGGCCGATCTCTCAAAGGAGAAGGGCTAAGAGCCCCTTTCTCAATGGCTTTTATTAGGTTGTTTTACACAGGTATATAGGTAAAGCTCATCAATCATTGTCAGGTGGCAAGGATCAAACAATAGATAACATTTCAAAGAACTCTGAGGGCTTAATCTGAGTCAGGGTCTGTCAGCTAAGGGGTTACAAAACTTGGGGAGACAAACTCTTTTCCTGTTCAGACCCTTATCATTTAAATGAGAGCACTCTTAGCAAAGCAGGTTTCACAGGACTTTGTGAATTCTTTCTTGGACCGGATCACCCAAGGAGCCCTCCCTAGCCAGCACAGCGCTGTACCGCCCTCTGTCAATGTTTCAGGCTTAAGTGTATTAGGACCAGGGATCCAAGAGATAAGGAAAACTACTCCCAGACAGAATGAGGACTCAGGCTATGTCAGGATAGCTGGGGGGTGAGGGTCCATCACCCCCTTTTGCTGTAGCCCCCCAAGTCCTTCCTTGAGGGCCTCCCATGTGATTGTGCCTGTCTTAGGTGACCCCTCCCTTGAGGGAATCTTACCTGTCATTGGCTAACCAACCAAGCATTGGGAGCCAGATATGGATAAAGCAGAAGCGGCACTCCTGCCAGGGAGATAAGCTTTGTCTCCTTAGTGGCTTACAGTCCAAAGGTCGCTCACTCAGCCTTAGTCATGGGGGGTTACAACTCCTGAAACCAGGCAGGGTGGTTCCCAACACTCCCCCTCTCTGCCTTTGCTCATAAGCTGCACTGAAATCACCTAGAGTTAGGTGCAGGTCTACACTTGGAAATAAACAGTCTGCAAAGCTCCTGAAATGTGGCAGGTGAATTCTCCTGAACACGAGTCAATGCACAGATGCCCTTGGCAGGCATGGCGCCTCCGCAGAGGCGGTGACGAGGTTTCTTTATAAAGACGCAGATCTAAGCTGAGCAGTATTGTACCTGATACTCACTCGTGTCGCTAATTGAAGAGAACAGGTTACCATTGACCTTCAGAGCGTCTCAGTCCCTGTGACATTTCTCGTAGTGGTTGCTCACACAGGCAGGGGATGCCCAGCACCAAGCAGAGGGAGCCCTTTGCTGTGCTTTATCTCCCCTGTGGTCGGCCTTGTCTTTCAGTCCCCTGCAGCGGCAACTTCACCCAGCGCAGAGGCACGATCCTGTCCCCTGGGTACCCGGAGCCTTACGGCAACAGCCTGAACTGCGTCTGGAGAATCACTGTCACCGAGGGCTCAGGGATCCAGGTGGGTCCGTCCCGCCCGGCGTCCACAGCAGGCCGGGCCCAGCCCCGAGCACGGGCCTCTCGCTTGCTTTTCCTTTTTTGAGTCAGTTGTTTGAACCATATACATCAAAACCAGTTTCTCTTTTCTTACTATTTCTGCAAAGTGTCTCTAATCACGTTTCTATGTTAGAAATTAAACTAATAGATCCTTAGGACAAAATCTATCCAAAGAGCCCTTTACAGAAACCGTTGGATGTTTGGTCTTGCCTTCCTGGTACCCGCGTGTTGAATTTCATAGAAACCTCCCCTGGCCCGGCTCCTTGTAACTGCGTCTTGCTCTCGTGCAGATCCAGGTCATCAGCTTCGCCACCGAGCAGAACTGGGACTCCCTGGAGATTTACGATGGCGGGGACACCACTGCGCCCAGACTGGGCAGCTTCTCGGGTGAGATGTGCTGCCCCCTCCACCCCACGTCCCTGTGAGCCAGGTGGTCAAACACGAACAAAGCAAACGGCCCAAGACCCCCAGGGAGCCATTCCCTCTGCCACTCACCTGTGGGCGAGGTATGTCCCCGCGTAGGAGGCCTTAGAGCAGAGCGCCAGCAGTGGGAGAGAGACACACTCCATCCAGGGTGACCTGGGCCACCCTCGGCTGGACCCCTGCCACTGGGAAGTGACCAGTGTGCACACTGTGGACACACAGCAAGGTCTCCCAGTGGAGGCTCCCTGGGGAGGGAGGCAGCGAAGGCTGAGACCCCATCTCGACCAGCCGTCCTTTGTCTGCGTGTTGTTGAGGGTCTGGCACAGGCAGGGACGGAGAGCAGGGTGGCAGCTGAAGTGGGTGGATGGCTGGGGGACACCCGGAGACTGGCACGGGTGAGTCTCCGAGGACAACGTGCAGCAGGGGCCTGTCCCCGGGCGGGGCGGGAGTGAGGGGCGGGGGTGAAGGTGGCTGGGGCGCACCTGGTCACCTTGGGTGTGAATTCGAGACATTGGGGTGAACACCTCGTTCTAGTCCATGTAGCTACAGACATAAATACAAGTGCGCGTGTGTGTGTTCATGGGTGTGTGTGCTTGTACCTGATAGATTTTCTACCTGTGTCCTTGAGGGGTATAAACAATAACACCCCACTAGCAACAAACCCACCTGGCACCCAGTTCTGGGTTCCTAAGTATCACTTTCAACACCGTTCCCCCGAACGGAACTGTGCTTCTTGGAGACGCGCCGGCTCTGAGGCTCCAGAGGGGAAAACCACCAGGGACCTGCTGTGTTTGATGCCGAAGTGTGAGTCATGCTGACGTGAGCCCACAGCTGCACGGAGGCCGTGGCTGTGGAGGAGTGGACAGCGAATCCAGAAGGAGGCTGGGGAGAGGAAGTCGTCCTGCACGGCGCGGTGACAAGGCGGCAGCTGGAGCAGCAAGGGGCTGAGTCAGGGCGGGGGGGGGGGGGAGGAGGTGGCCGTGTGGATGAGGGACAGGATGGTGTCAGTGCGTCTTCCGCCTCATCGTCATTCGTGCCGGGATGGGAGGGTGAGCTGAGAGAGCAGAAGCCGGGCAGACAGAGCCCAGGGGACAAGATCGGCAGTCAGGGACGCGTGCTGAGAAACCCGAGAGCATGGGCACGCTCTCTCTCAAATCAATAAAAAGGTATCATCTGCTAAGAATTTTAAAAACTTATAAAAAGTTTAAAAGCAACGTATTTTAAACCTACACCCAGAAATGAAACTTACAGGCCTTGCATGTTTGTGAGAAGATTGCGTCGCACGCACAGACCCGTGAGGCAGAAGGCAGCTCCCTGCAGCGTGACCCACGCCGTTTCCTGAGTCCCGAAGAGAGCCGGCCGGCAGTGGGGGGCACTCAGAGACTGATGAGGACGGACCTCCACGGCCCCCGCTCTGGGCGGCCAGGGTCTGTGAGGCGCCCTTCGGCACTTCACAGAGTTCAAGTGCGGGAGCTGCGTCCTGAGCGGGGAGTGGTCTGCTTTGGACGCATCAGAAAGCAGCAGCGGGCGCAGGCGCAGGGGTGGGCGTGGTCCCCCTGGTCTGGCCAGCCCATGCCCCCCGTCAGATGCGTGAGGGGCCCTGTTTGCGGGATGAGCAAAGCTTTCCGGATGAGGAGGAATAAGAAAGCCACCCTGGGTCAGAGGAGAAGAGCGTTCCGGCACCGCGATGGTGGGAGCGCCCGAAGCCAGAAGCACGGGGTGAAAGAAGAGAGTGGTGAGAAGGATCTGGAAGTGCCGGCCACGGTGAGATCACGGAGGGACGTTGGGCCAAGTCCCTGAGGCCGAGGTCGCATCCTAAGAAAATGAGGACTCTGTAGGAATTTGAGTATGACATCATCATATGTCCATTCATTGAAAGCACTTCCTAGCTCCCGAGCAGAGTCAATTGGATTAAGGTGCCAGTAGACTCAGAGCCCCAGTTGGCAGACTGGTTAGCAGCACTGGCAGCGAAGAGGCGAGGTGGGGACAGCAAGATCTGGGGGCCAGGTGGCCGGCCGTGGGCGGCATGGGGTCAAGGACAGGGTGGAAGCTTCTGGTGGGGGGATGTGCATGTGTGTCACAGTGTCATCGACTGACCTGAGGACTCGGAAGGTGATCCAGCTGCTGCCGGGGTGCGTGGCATTCAGCTGTGCACACACACACAGGGCAGCCCAGTGACAAGAAGGAAGCTGGGTCCTCCCCGGAGTGTCTTGCATCCTTGAAGCTTTCAGAGGATGCTGGAGCCACCAAGGAGAGAGTGAAGGATGACTGGACGACTTATCTTTTCAATAACATCTGTCTATGCTGGAGACTTATCGACTGATTTCCTTGTTTTCTTTTAAACAGTATCTCTTTCCTTACACACCAGCATTACCTTCAGTGCAGCTTGTTCTAGTAATTTGTGCAGACAGCCGTGCTCTGCCCAGTGGGTGTTTCCTTGGTGCCCAGTAGCTGCACACTTAGAGAAGGATTTGAGCACAGTAGAGCATCAAGTGTGCAAACACACTTTAGGATAAAAGGGGTTTAAACTTGCTTATCATTGTCTCATATCATAAGCCGCTCCACCCAAACGTCTCAAACTTCTGGCTGATGAGTGGTTTCCCTTGCTCAGCCCCTTCCAACACAGGAGCCCCTCCATCGTTCCAACCCTCCGCATCCCTGCCATCTCATGACTGGCCAGTGGCCACCACGCAGGCTGTTTTCCTCTCACACGTGTTTATTAAAATCCTTCCCCCAGGTCAGGGGGGATGTCACTCACTCTGAGTCACACAGGGTAGAAAAGAGAAAGCTGTCAGGAACCAGCTCATGAATAATGAATGCATCAGGCTGGGTTCACAGGGTCCACCCCCCACCCCAACACTGGCACATTCAGATGGTGTCTCCTGTTTGCTCATGTCGAAAACAAAAAGGCCCCTAAATGTATTGTTAAAAGGAAGCAAGGTGAGAACCCCTGTGCATGGTAAAACATAAGGATGAAGTGTAGAGAGATGTCACATCTGCTGGGGGGCAGAGAGAGCGGGTGGCTTTTCGCAGCCCCCAGAAAAGGAGATGGGCTCTGAGTCTGACAGTCAAAGCGGAGACTCGGGGTGAAGGTGTGGCCATCAGGAGAGCAATGGGGGTTGGACATGTAAACACGTGTCCCCGTGTATTCGATACCCTGAGGAGCATATGCGTGTGTGATGCTGAGCCCCACTTCTGTTCTCCTGCAGGGACCACAGTGCCCGCCCTGCTGAACAGCTCGTCTAACCAGCTCTACCTGCACTTCCAGTCGGACATCAGTGTGGCCGCCGCGGGCTTCCACCTGGAGTATAAAAGTAAGGCCCGCCGGGCACCTGCCCTCCAGGGCGGCACTGGGGAGTTTCTCACAGAAAAGGTAGCCCGTCCCTTCTTACACAGTGAAACACTAGTCTAAGAATCCATATTTCAAAGTTCAATGAAATAGGGCCATACAAAATTTCCTAAAGTCTAGGAAATATACATTATAAAAGACAGATTAACTGGGAAAGGAGATGTTAGTATCTGGAATAATTAGATGAAGTAATGGCTTTCATTTCAGGTTATTTGTATTAAAAAGCATAAAAAGTAACCTTTAAAAAGTAACCTTTTGTAATAGTACCAGCTTTCTTGTGATAGTAAATAGTCCTATTAGCATCCAAAAAAACATAGAAAATTGTAATTTCCCAATAGATTATGGTTCTACGCCCTTTTCATTTCTAGCTTCTCAGGCTGTTAGATGAGGACCAGCAAAGGCGGCCGCTGTGCCGCCTGCATCTGCATATTTTTCATTTTAATTGGAAGAAGGTATCACGAAGGAGCCTCTAACCTTTTAATAATGGATGCAAGACTGAGTTAATAGTCTGATGAATGGATGGCAAAGGTCAGGCCCACCAATCTTCCATGGTGTTTGATTATGCAGGTAAACCCGGTAAAAGCCAAACCAGAATTCCCGATGAGAGTGAGGTTTATTTTGGGACATGTTTTCGAGCACTAAAAACGCTTAATGCTGGTATTCATCTCCTTTAATAAGCAGTTACAAAGAGGCAAACACGTGGCTGAGCTGTAATAAGTGGTCCTGTGAATTGAGATAAACAGTTTGCTGGGATGGAAGGTTCGCACGGCTCCGAAAGGCCAGATTTCCAGCTGATGATAAATATTCTGCACCAGGCACAAAGCACAGGGCTGTTTCCCCTCCTGAGTAAATTTCCCTGCTTA
Source organism: Glossophaga mutica (assembly GCA_039655065.1). Classification (NCBI taxonomy): domain Eukaryota; kingdom Metazoa; phylum Chordata; class Mammalia; order Chiroptera; family Phyllostomidae; genus Glossophaga; species Glossophaga mutica. The sequence goes on along the minus strand of CM077310.1, from coordinate 35,756,329 downwards.
TTTGCAGGCATTTGTATGCAAGTTTGTGTCCGTTTGTTTGAATAGGACTGCTTTGGCGACCATGTAAGATGATACTGTGGATGTTATTTATGTGGGACTCGTCTGGAAAAGTCCCGCTACTGTGATACATTGTGTGCACATTGTAGCTAGGGAACTATAAAGCAGGATTTGTGACAGTGTTAATGCATTCACTAATATTTGCGGAAGTGTTAGAATTAATGAATCCTCTTATTTTTTCCTTTCAAAGTTACCTTGTGTCTTCTGACTCTTCACGCACTGCTTATGGAAAGAGGTTCTAGTAAAATTAGTCTTCAATTAGTACCATGCACACTTACCCATGGACTTGCAGGTCTGGCCGCAGAATTACCTGCCTCCCCTTCCTTCCCAGCCAAGGTCCTTCCTTAAAACAGAGAAGAGAAGAGACTTCTCACCAATGTGACTTGTGTTCAAGAATCCAAGGCTTTGTTTTATCTTGTAGTGCATTTATTTATTTTTATTTGGCCAGGTGTGACACTGTATTTTCATCCATCACTTTTTTGCATGGTTCTTTTCAGACACTAACTCCACGCTGGCAGTTCACACTGTCCCTCTCCTCCGTGGGGTTTGAGAAGACCGTTTCTCGGTTAGAATTCTCCATGCTGGGGTTTAAAACGTGGATTGTATAAAGTGTGTGTGGAATGAATCTGCCCGAGGTCGGTGTCACACAGTGTGAGGGCTGCCGAAGCAAGTTGCCAACAGATGGCCTGATGTTTGTAACATGTTAGCGGAGCTCCACATCCACCTTTATGCTTGCGGCCGGTCGGCAGGCCTCTGAACTCAGATTTCTCCCTGGAACTCTATCCATGACAGACTAGTAAAATCCACAGCAGGCACGCACGCTGTGCCAGGTCTGCACATGTCATGGACGGTAACTCACGTGTCCCTAGAGCAATCCTGTGGGTCAGGTCTGCCCGGGTCTGAAAGGAGCAAGGACGGGAGGACATGGGGTGCTTCCAATGGCCCAGGTCTCAGCTTCTCTTTGGATAAGGGGCCCCTGTGCATGGACCCAAGACCCTGTGGCACCAGGATGGCACCAGGTGTGCTGACCACCGAGTGGGGGTTGGCAGGTGCAGAGCCTGGGAGTCAGATCCGGCTGGTCTGGCCCTGACCTTGGAGCCACTCCAGGATGGCTGCACTAGCTCCCGCCAGGGAGTCCTCGAGTTCTTGGATGCAAGTGCAGACAAGGATCCTCCCAGGCTGCTGGTCCAAAGGAACGCTGCTAGGGTTTCTCGAAGGAAAGACATGCCCTTCGATTGGAAGGGCTGGGCTGTAAAATGCTAATGAAAGCGAAGCGATTCTCAGGAGGTCCGGCCTGATGTGAGTGATGCGGGTGTTTGGTGAATTTCCACAATCGTGCAAAAGCCAAAAGGTCGGCACCTTGGAAGGCGCTGTGCCTCCCTCTGCTGCTGAGCCCTGCTGGGGACGAGGGTAGTTACGGCAGAAAGAATGTGCGTTCCTCTGACTCTGGGCTCTTCATTCAGAACAATGACCAAACAAAAACAAAACCAAGGAGTGAGCAAATGCCTGGGAGCCTCAGATCAAACAGACGTGTAGATACTCATGATATTGGTTTATCCTGGAAAATGCAAAATCAGACCTAGAGGGGAGGAAATGGGACCTGCTGCTGGGGAGAAGACGGCGCAAAGTCTTCCTGAATCAACAGGAAAAATACTGCAGGTAAATGTATAAACATAACTACGTGCCTGTGCGTTGATACATTAATGTAGACACCACACTAACAAGGAATGTACTGTTCCGACGTCTGTGACATTTCGCATACGATACGTGCGTGTCAGCAGACGAGCACCCCTGGTCTCAGTGGAACCTGCCGGAGGGATCACTCAGGGGGTGGGGACACATGGATCCTATGGGGTTGGTCCCGTTTGTCCTCTTCGTCTTTGCGGATTCCCCCCCTTTTCCGGGCGGCTTTGGTTTCATTGTCGTGTCGTTGCTCCCATCTCTGTCCGCCAGGGAGTTGAGGTATTGGGTAAACGCTTAAAATTTGAATGGTCTCCCTAGAGTTTAAAATATCCATCCTTAACATAGTTCAGCTTACCCTCAAATGGCACTGTGTCGCTCTGTGTTTGCGACAGTAACCTTACACACGCACCCACTCCTGATTTCTCCTTTTCTTCTTTCCTGCCACATCACTTCACCTTTTTATTTTTACTGGCTATAAAGCCCACAACTATAACTATAACTATAACCATAACTGTTTTAACTATATTTGCTGTGCTTAGTCAATATTCTTTAAAGTGATCAAAAATAAGAAACAAATATTTATATTTTGTTTTATTTTAATCTTTTTATTTCTTTGGGTAGATCTAAGTTTCTGTTTATTTTTTTCTGTTTCAAGAATGGCCTTTAGCATTCCTTATAGGTCAGGTCCACCAGCAACAAACTCCCCCAGCTTTTTTTCCTGAAAGTCATCATTTCAATTTCAGGTCTGGAAGATGTCTGCTGGGCACAGAAGTTCGGGCTGAAAGTGTCTCTGTTTTTAGCATATTAAAGATGCCATTTCATTGTCTCCTCATATGTTAGCTTACAATGACGAGACAGCTGTATCTCTTAGGCATCTGCCCCTTTTCTTTGGCTTCCTTCAAGGTTCTTTTTTAGCTTGTACTTTCATCGGGTGGACGAGGAGGGGTCTGGGTGGATGTGTGTGTCTGCTGATGCACACTCACCGCACACTCACTATCATAGACCCCAGCAACCTTGGATCTGTGACTTTGTATATTTCATTGCCTGTGAAAATTCTTGGCCACTATCATCCCAAATATTTCTTTTGCCCCCTCCTTTTCCTACTTCCGCCACCCCGCCTCCTCCTCTGAACTTCCACTGGATCATTGGATGCTATTTTACAATTCCGTGTGCTCAGCCTGTGTTATTCACTTGCTTCTCTTTGTGTTCCAGTTTGTGTAATTGTTGTTAACCTTTCTCCTGAGTCACCGAGTCTTTTCTCAGCCACATCAACTCTACTAATGAGCTCGTTAAAAGATCCTCCATCTCTGATGTTGTGCTTTTCCCCCTAGAATTTCCATGTGACTCTTTTTATAATTACCGTCTCTCTGCAATAATTACTCCATCTTTTCATGCATGCAGTCCTTTCTTCTGGATTCTTTAACATGTTTCTCATAGTTATTTTATTTTATTTTAAGTATTTTATTGATTTATCTTTAGAGAGGGGAAGGGAGGAAGAAAGAGAGGGAAACATCAACGTTGCCTCTCACATGCCTCCTACTGGGGACCTGGCCTGAAACCCAGGCATGAGCCCTGAGGGAAATCGAACCGTCCACCCTTTGATTCACAGGCCAGCACTCGATCCACTGAGCCACACCAGCCAGGGCTCATAGTTATTTTAATATGATTATTTACTATTCCCATCACATGAGTGGGCTCTGAGCCTGGTTCTGTTATTTGCTTTATCTCCAGGCCAAAGGTTGTCTACTCCTTGTGTTTTTGCTTGTCACAAAATTCCCTACCAAAGCTGGACACCATGAGTAAGACTGTAGAGACTGTGGTTGGTAACGTGTGTACCCAGGAAGGGCACGGGCTTCTCTCAGGTTACTGCTTCCTTCAGGTTACTGCGGCCACCCACCCGTAGTAGGGTGGGTCTGAGCCCACTGCTGCTGTGGTTACTCACAGGGCCTCCCAGGCTTTGGGTCCATCTGGCGGGGAGCTGCCGTGGCCATGTGCTCAGCATGATGGCCTTTTCTCCATGTTAGTGCCCCACCTTCCACATTCGGTCATCCCCAAACACCTCTCCAGTCAGGTGGGCCCCTGCAGACCCCTACCGTGCCCTGGAGGTGGCCGCTGCTTGTCGCTCACACCGGAGCCCTGGTCCCTCTGTTCTTTTCCTGGTGCAGTCAAAAACCTGGATATCTGCACTTGGGTGTGGGGTGACCTATTCCTGGAACTCCTGCCCTCCCCGCAAGCCTGTCAAATCCTACCGGTGGTGGAACTCAGGGAGATGTGCTGCTTGTCCCCAGGCCTGGGAAGCCATGGTCTTACAGTGACATTAGATCTGAAGCTCATGTCAGCTTTCTCGCTGTCTGCAGGCAGGGCCTCTTCCATCCCCGTCCCTGAGCGCCTGGACATCGGTCCTCAGCGGCAGGTCGATCAGGCGTTGGTGCCAGTTCTTCCCTGTGTGCATGGTGGCCGTTGTCCGCATCTAAGGTTCTGTCCCCCAGACAGTGGGGACCGTGCAGGTGGAGGGGAGCCTGGGCCACACAGGCCGTGGTAGGGCCCTCCCATGTACAGGGAGTGGATGGGGGAGGGAGGGAGAGGAAGTAGGACAAGCAGGGTGCAGTGATACAGTTAACACACAGCGGGAGCTTGAATCCACCATTTGCAGTCATTGCAGGAAAAAAAAGAAATTCAGATAAAAGTAAATGTAGCCACTCGTTCATTACTCAAATTCAATGCTAATTCTGTAAGAGCTAGAGGTAAGTGGAGATTTTTTTCACATGTTAGCATGCTTGCAAGTTCGATGTTTAAGTCATGATTTGCCATTATAAAATAAGTATAAAATATTTTACTAATATGCTACATTTCATTTTACTCAGATTTCAGTATTTTCCAATGTTTATTTATCCTGAGCAGGCTGTGATATAGTTGTATTATTTCAGGTACAAGTTTAAAACTTATTATACACTATTAAGTCCTTCTGGATATTTCTGCAATTGCTAGTTAGGTATATAGTGAAAAAATTCTATACCGTGAATGGGGAAGACCTCCCTGAGAAGCAACATAGTCAAACGAATTAAAAATTAAGATTGCTTAGATTTAGAGAAACAAGAGGTACCCTGTGCACTCTGCAGGCATTTGGCACAACTTAGAATAAAAAATATGCACATAGCAAGGAAGTCATTACAAGGAAGAAACTTTTAAAGAGAAAGATAATGAGCATGGGAGCTGCTATTTTGAAAGAATCGCTATGATTAGGCATTCAATGTAGCTTTGGGTTTCTGGGAATGAAAGCAAAAATGGGTATAGAATTTATCTAATTAACTCCATTTAAAAAAAGAAAATACAGTAACCGAAAGAGATGACGCCCTTCTTTGTTCTGTGTTCTAAATGGTGTTTGCAATCACAAGGGAAGCTGTCTCCAAAAACGGTTTTCTAGAAAACGCAGCGGTGGCCCGCTCATGACAAGCTCACGTCGGTTTCTGATCTAACGCCGAGGACGTGACCCCTGGCCTGCCTTGCAGTCTGCCGGGGTCTGTGTCCACGGTCCTCGGAAGGCGTCCCTGTGAGGCCGTGTTACCGCGGCTGCACCTGGACACACCGCCCCTCCTGCATGTCTGCAGTGACCTCGCCAGACTTCCTTCCCGCTTTCCCTGTGTGTGTGTGTGCGTCTTGGCCGGCCCAGGGGAGCGCCTAGGGAGTGCGGATTCCTCTGCGGGAAGTGCCTCAAGTCTTCTGAAACAAAAAGTGCTAAATGTGCTGAAAAGGAGGCTCTCCTAATGGAATGTTGGCAACGTAGATTATCCCTCTATAACTAGAGTAATCCTTATAAATACATGCAAATTTTAATATGCGGTTTAATGGAAATGAACTATTACTTCAATAATATGAGTGAGGTCCCCTCCTTGAATGGTGGCAGGAGTGAAATCACAGGAAACTACAGGACAGAGATGGCACCCCCCGCCCCACCCAGGGCATCAGTGGGCCTCCCACCTGTGCACACGGGGTCCCAGCCCTTCTGCCAGCATCACGCCCAGACCCGGACATTCTTTCAGGGCTATGCTGATGTCATTGCCTTCATCATGGCCTGTTTAGGCCCTTCTGGCATTTACCTTCATATTACTCATTCGCTGATACATAAGCATTTTCTAAATGTGCTTAGTTCACAGACTCTCCTGATGCTGTCCGTGAACTCCACAGTTTGGCGGATGGAGGGTGTGTGCCCTTGCTCCGAGTTTCGTAGCAGCACTTCTCTTTCCCTCCCTGACCGCTGCGCTGTGGGTGGTGCACTCATGGTGGAAAACTCGGTTGAAACGTTTGTTTGTTCCCAACTGCCGTTGGGGTTGACGTCTGTCTGAGAATGGCGCGGGCTAGGCGTGTGCAGCGCTCCACAATTCCGGGGCCCGTGCTGCGTGTGAGTGCGCTCGCTGCCGGGAAACGCTAGCGTGTGGAGGGGAGTCTAGCTCCTGACAGTTATGGAAAAGTGAACTCACAGAGTGACAGTGAATTTCTGAGCCCAGATACAGAAACTTGTTTGGAAAATATTTATCATCTGATAAATGTTTAAGGAGACAGTATCTACACATACGGATTCTCTGTGCGCCCCAGCTGGGTGAGTCCAGAGTAGCTTCCTTCTCTCTAAAACGTACTTCAATAGACCCACATGCAAAAGCACATTGCTTTTTTGACAGCTTGTGGTCACTTGAAAATGATGATTATTCTATTTTTAAAATTATTCCTTTGGTTCCAGAATCTTCTTAACTAGCCCAAAATTTGAGGTGCTATTTCATCAGATGCACCCCTTGGATGTTAAAGCTTGAAACGCCCTCTGTTCTGTAGTCAGTCTTGCAAATGTGCCCCGGGAAGGCTCTAGGGAACAAAAGTACTAGAAATGGAGCAAGTGGGGACGTCTCACTCCATGACTTAGCCAACCAGCCACCAGCCACTGCTGAGAACCTCAATCCCGCCAGGCTTTTGATGGAGTCTTTGAAAATGGGTGTGGATTTTAGTCGTATAAGTGGATTGAAGTGTTTGGTGAGAAACACTTGGAGTGTAAAAACTTGAAGCACTTTGGGAAGGAGAGGTGAGACAGGGCTGTTGCCCACCCCACAAACTTTTGGGTCCCCTCTGCCCCCACACCTCAGAGCTGTCCTTCTCTGTCCTGTGAGGTCAATGGCAGGGAAGCAGAAGTCTCCTCCCCCCCGGGCACCCGTCCCCACCAGCCATCATCGCGCAGTTCTTCCTAACGGGTGTGTAGCCAGTGGGGAGGGCCTCCTAACGCTCTTCGTTAGTTCACCGATTTCATTTTTAAGTGTCTGTTCCCCTAAATCTTGTCATTCTCGTGAACTTCCCATGATGTTCTGCCTGCCTTTTCCAACGTAGAGCCGTGCTGGGGCTCCCCACAAATGTCTCTCTGAGCTGAACCGCACCTCCTGCTGCATCTCCCCTGAAAGCCGCTGAACCTGGTCAGATGGAGCCCCGCTGCCCACTGTGTCCATTTTCACGCAAACGCTCCCCACTCCTCTGTGCCTTTGGGAGCCCTCCCCACCCCCCAGGACGGCTCAGCCCAGGCTCTCGTCTGCCATCTCTACTTTTTCTTAGCGTTCGTTATCTATGCGCTTCAGTTACTGCACATTTTCACTCTGTGTCCTCTAAACACAACTAAATTCTTAATTCCCTGGGATCCTAGAAAATAACAAGCATCTCCCACTGCCCACTTTCTTGCATCTTACAGCAGAACTCAATAAATTGTGTTGGTTCACTTGTTTGTTTTCGGACGATTTGATTAATAGGTTATTATGTCCAATTAGAAAAAAAAACATTTTAAAGACATAGGATATCTTCTTTCTGGTACTCGATTTTAAATAGAATATGATTTGCTCTTTTAAGATGTGAATGATTTTTGATCTCCACATATTTACGAACCGTCTTGCAATTTCTGTAGCTGCGTGTAGGCAGAGACCCATGCAAAGTCAAGTTCAGTGCGGCTGCTGGTCCTCAAAGGGAGGAATGTGAACACCTGTGCATCTCCCAGTCACACACATCGGATGTCCGTGTTTCAACGGATCATTATCCCCGTTGGTCCGTTATATAATGATATAATTATATGTCATTATCCCCATGATATATAAATGAAGCCACTGGAGGAGACTGTGGGAAGTGGGAAGTGGCTGTGACCCGAGGGGCCTTTTTCTCTCGGAAACCCTGCATGGGGCAGCAGCCGCCCCTGCTGTAGGGCAGAGTTCTGAGGCGCCAAGGCTGAACTCCAGCCTAGTGGTCGGCGGGGAAGGAACACGAACAGTACTTACCGTGTGGGCGGGGCCTGCCAACAGCTTATAGACAAGAGATTCTCTCCAAGTGCACTAAACTCTAAGCATTTTTTCCTTACAAAACTGCCCCATAAATGAATGGAGTTTTCTCTGTGGATGCCCTTTGCTCTCGTGGGGACACACGGCCTCGTCAAACATTGTCATGTAAGAGTCTGAGGGTATGGATGACAGGCGTGTCTGCGTCTTTGCAACCATGACATTCGGCCGTTACTTCATGGGCTGTCAGCCTCCGGTGATGTCTCCCTAAGTGGACCTGTGACCTCTTTGTCCACCTGGTTGCCAATTCATCGTCTGCCCTGTCCTGCAGTTTCCGAGTCACGTGTTTACGGAGAAAGAATATCAGCAGCACCTCTGTGGTCGGTTGTGTCAGACCTGTAGGCGTGCCAAGAGAGATTTGTGCAAAGGAATAGTTACTGTTTAATTAATTACAATAAGCAGTGTGAGCAACACGCTTTTCAGAAGTAAGAGGAACCTGTGTGTTCTGCGGTGCACAGGAGGACTGGCCTACCACCCGATGTTTGTCTGCGCCCGTGTTCCCCGACTCCCGGGCCCCGCCCAGCCATCCACCTCTGTCCACGTCTCCTTGGGCTCTGCTTTCCTCTCTCTTTGGTCATTTTCTTCATTATTGTTTGGAACTCTCCCCCTTTGGATGGTTTATTTCTGAGCTGTGAAGTCTGAAAACCATACACCAGGAGTGTCAAACTCATTTTCAGCAGGGGCCACATCAGCCTCGTGGTTGCCTTCAAAGGGCCGAATGTAACTTTAGGACTGTGTAAATGTAACTGCTCCTTAACTAGGGGGAAGGAGCTCCGTGCTGCCACCGGGTAGAAACAAGGTGCTGGGCCGGATGAAATAAGGTGGAGGGCTGGATTCAGCCCACGGGCCTCATGTTTGCCGCCCGTGCCATACGCTATACCAGTCAGAACGGGGCCCACGCTAAATTGGGAGAAAAGGCTCAAAGTTATTTCGACTGCATCTACAAAGGTCTCATTTTTTCTGCTCAAAACATCTGACAAAAATTGCATGTTTATTATGTTTCTAAATCATTTTCATTTTCAAGATTTCAGCAAACCATTCTCTGAGTTGTGCTGAGCAGATTTAGAATAATGGCCACAAAGGCCCAAAGAGACGACTTCCACGTTCCGTGATCAGACTGGGGCCCTCGACTTTCTAATGGCTTTGTTTTCAGTCTTTGCTTCCACGGACCACAGGCACAGAGATAGAAACTCCTGCTACCTTCTAAATGTGACCACAGTGTTACAGATCAGCACGCTTCCAAAGGTCCCAGTTTTTACATTTGAAAGACCAGGACCTGCATCTGCAGATAAGGCCATATAAACGCCACGATTCACGAAATACTTCTCTCTGCCGCGTCATTTCTTTCCAGCAAGAGGTCTGACCCTTCGGGAAGCACAACTCTCTTCCCGTGTAATCAGAATACCCGGTGATTCGTGTCAGGTGGTTCGTGAACAATCTCTTAAAGAAGCATTTCCTCACAGCCTTCGCTCCCTCGCCCTCGACGCAATCCGTGCTGTGAGGGACCTGGGCGCCCTTTCTATAACGAGTGTGCTTACAGTGCGACAGTTTGATCTTCCAGGTTTCCGTACTTCTGAAAAGGAACTTGGAATCTTCCTATCAGATGGTGGTGTTTTACAACCTTATTTTGAGAAGTCTTCAGAACTGTTCTTTTATTTGTATGGCTCTTTCCGCATGTCTGCCTACGTGCTGAAATAAATACCTCTTAAGTGACGGGTGTCGCAGTTCTGTCTGTCACTTATGTGAGACTGCCACCCAGGATTTAACGGCATTGGTAATCGGTTTCGCTTGCCTAAAGCACTGTTCCTCTAAACCTCTGCCCCAACGAGGGTTTGTGAAAGTTCATTCTCTTTTTAGGTGTTTCAGAGACTGACACGTACAGTTTCCTGCTGAAGGCAACCTTCTCTCCAGGTCATGTGTATCGGACACCGCCCTTCCTGCTCTTCTCACATCTTTGTTTCCTGTTTTGGTTAGAAAACTGATTAAACGCAAATAGTGTCACCTTTCTTCTTCCCCCAGAATTCCTCAGCACACCCCCGCCTGTCTGCCAAAGGTCAGAATGTTAGTTGTTCTGACTTCTAAGTTAGCAAGGTTTTGCACGCACCTTGGTATTGCGCCCTCACCTCCCTCTCGTTTTTGTGCTTCAGGCTGTAACGCACATGATGGATCTTTCTCTAAAAGGACCCCCCCCTTAAAGCACAGGTGAGGGCTTCACGGTGCCCAGCATGCACTGTGTCTGCATCTGTCCCCTGTGCCTGAGGCGTGGTTTCCAGACCGGAAGGTGACTCCCCACTTGTGACGTAAATCTGCTCTCACTGCTGCTGGGTCATTCTCAGCGCTGTCAGCGGATCTGGCGCCTTTGGGGGATAAATTCGATGTTTGGGAAATACTTGGGCTTGGGTCTGGGATGGCTCCATCATTCACAGATCTTTGTGGGTCATCATATAACCCCTTCTCTTCTCTGCAAGTTAATTTCTGGGTGGAAATGCCTGTTTCATTGTGTTTGCTTAAATGACATTACTAGGAACTGTTGCTGCAAATGCCAAGCAAACATCTTAGTGCCCTCAGCTTCCAATTTACCCTGAATACACAGGGACCATGGACGAGGCTGGGAAGAAAGGTGATTCTGTCCGCATTTCAAATGTCAAGACCTGCAAATCACCGCTACCTGTGATTTACCCCATCCCATGCTGATTAAAGTAATTTTTGTAGGTTTTTTATTAATTCAGAAATTTTATGATCATCCTGCAAGTACAGCTATAAATGTGGGTTATGTTTTCACAACTGAATTGGATTTACATATACATTTCAAGGAAGAGGAAAATAAAAATAAATCAGTGTACAATAAATGCCGTTCAATTAGCATGTAATAAACAAATAGAGTAAACACCCATTACTTGCAAAGCAAGGGGAATTTAGTAACGAAATATAATTTTTAATCACTTGTTATCGTTCTTTTAATTTCGAAATATCTTTTCTGTTCACTTTGTGCATTTGGGGGTTTTCGCTGCTGGCTGGTCTCTGTCACAGCAGATGTGAGTGTGGAGTGTCCCCAGACGATGACGTCATCAACATAGACCAGCTTTTCACTGTTCCAACTCACAGTTGGAAATGTTACACCAAGAGAATCTTCAGTACGCTTTTTTCAGGGTCAGATTAAAATAAAAAGTGATGGTGGTAGCTGATCTTGCCAATACCTGATAGAACAAAAACATGAAGTTTAAATATCTCTGCAGTCTGGACTCTAAGGTTAGAAAGATGGATAAATTAGACATATTCCCATGAAATACGTGAGAAGCCTAGGCAACTGTATTTCTTTCATCCTTAGTGATTTTATGGGCCATGAAAAGCCCCAAACATGGTAGGAATAGAAACTATCGCCACTCACTGCATATGGCGCGTCCTACTTATTAATGTGCAGCCTTTCAGGGAGAAACGCGTTTCCACGTAGAAAAACGTAGTTAACACCACGCAGACCAGGCAGAGCCGCCGGGCTGCGGCCTGGGATTAATCACCCGTTGGCGCAGCCAGTCCGCCGGGCCACCCCTCTGACACAGGTGTCCCTGGCAGACCATCACCACCACTGCAGGGAGCGAAGACACTTCCTAATCTTTGTTTGGTCTCTCAGGTTTAAGGGCAAAGTGGGGCTAAGAGGTGGGGCTCACGCTCAAGCACGTGCGATTTGGGGGATGGAGTCTGGCTCAGGATGCAGTCGGCTGAGGGGTTGGGCATCTCCACGCCTGTGCACTCATGGAGGCCTGGAGGTGGAGGGGATGGGGCATTGCCCCTCCACCTGGCAGATGCACCTGTGTGCCCTACCGGGGCACCTTACCTGTCACCACCTGGACCCCTCTCGGCACTTTCCTGCATCTGTGATGCCCCAGCCTTGCGAGGATCAGAGCGAGCTCGGCCTCTCCACAGTGACAAGCCCCTGGTGTGTTCATCCTGGGCTGGGCACTGGTGCCTCCGAGGGCTACGGGTCCTGGCTCCGCAACCCAGATGCCCAGCCTGCCAGGTGGGCAGGTGCGTGGGCTGGTGTCCGCTCTGCACTCGCTCAGGAGCACCCTGTGCTTGCTGTCTGCAGTCTTGAAACTGTCAGTAATTTTCTCTCTGATTTAGGGGGTTTTTAGATGCTTGGAAATAATTTCTCTGATATTTTAGGCTGAATCCCAATGTTCTGTGATATATTCAAAACATTGTTAGTGCCTTAACTAAAGGCCATTTCCTCTAGGAAAGTGCCTGATTACATCTTTTGGGTCCGTCCGTACATAGTAGTGCTGTTTACTGAAGAAGAGACTGTTCGTGAGAATCATTTTCTGTTGTCTTTAAATGAGCGAGTGAATGTGAAACATTTGTCCCCATGTTAGTTTCCTGAAAGAGCAGCGTTCCAAGATTCACACTGAACATCTTTCACAAAGACGGCTTAGTGTGTTTGAAAAAGAATAAACGAGAAATATCACGGGGTTTGCATCTAATAAGGAATGTAATAAGTCTTTAGGGCTCTTCAGATTGCGTCTGCGTTAGAATTTAAGTGTTTTATATGAAACCTGGACATCACAAGTTTCATTTCAAGACGTCAAGAATAAAATCAATTAATCTTTAAAATGAAATACATTGAAATTAAGATTAAATAAAATAATATCTAAGAATTAGCTCAAAACCGATTAAGTTACTTAAAGTCTTCTGAGCAGGCGAACAGGAAAGAGTTAGCATCTCTGCCCCTCCTGCAGGGGCAGAGCAACAGAGAAAATCGCTCTGTGAGTCAGATGCAAGAAAGGGGTGCATGTGGCCTGACTTCTCCCTGTGTCTGCCTCCCGCAGCCGTAGGCCTGGCCGCGTGCCAGGAGCCAGCCCTGCCCAGCAACGGGGTCAAGACGGGCGACCGGTACATGGTGAACGACGTGCTGGCCTTCCAGTGTGCGCCCGGGTACACGCTGCAGGTAGGTCTTCCTGGCCGTGCGCTCGCTGGGGCGCAGCCCAGGCTTGCACCTGTGCCACTTGCTCAGTCTCCGCCATTCGGTGTGTGATCAAAGGCATCACACTCATCATGCGGGTTGGCCGTCTGACTGACAAGGTGGAAATGGCTTCTGAATGGTAAAAAAAACTCCTCCAAAGTTGAGCGTTTTATTTTCCTAGTTATTTTCTCTCAAAGTGGGAGTTCTCCCGGTGGCTGCGCAGATGAGACGTCAGGGGCAGAGTCACCCAGGGCCGCGCAGCCAGGGCTGTGCGCAGCCAGGGCTGCGGGCGCGGTGCGAGTCTCTTGTCCCTCTCTCCACAGGGCCGCTCCCACATCTCCTGCATGCCAGGGACCGTGCGGCGCTGGAACTACCCTGCCCCGCTGTGCACCGGTAGGGACACGCCCTGTCACCACTCGCTGTGCGTGGGTACCATCTCCATCACCCTGGGCGCCTCCTTGAGACAAAAGACCTGCGTCCCAGCTTCCGCCAGTGCTCCGTGATTGGGCCCTGGGACCGCACCTGTCCCTCCGCCCTGTCCCCCACACTGCACCGTGCCATCTGCCACAGGCCCCACCCCCCAGAAGCCTCCTGCCCAACCTCCACCCTGCCCCAGGCAGCCCCCTGCCTGCTGTGGAGGCCCCCACACAAGTGGGAAGGTCTGTAATGATGATTGATCCCTAATGATGATCTGACCTTTTAAAGATTCTCTGTGATGTGTATCCCTGCATTTCTGCATTACTTTTGATTTCCCCCAGTCATGCACTCACCCCCCAGCAAGATGTAGTTTCGCCTTCCGGGGCAGGGCCTCCCCCTTTTACCCTCCCCCTGCCCATCCCAGGTCCCCACTTCAGGTGGAGTAACAACACTAAGAGGGAGCTCTTGCCACTGTGTGTGTGTGAGAGAGATGCGCTTTCTCCCATGCCGATGCCACGTCATTGCACATAGTGACATTCCCCTCCCTGCAGTCCCAGGGATCTCACATGCCCTGCAACGTGGCGCACAGTAGGCCTGCAGTAATTCTCATTCGCAAATGACCAGCCAGGACTGATAATCACAGAGCATTGTGATAACAGTCACTTGGTCCCTCCTCACGGTCCCTCCGGCCTCAGGCCCAAGAACTCCTGGGGACCCACGCAGAAACCTCATGGGCCGGGGTGGGGGGACTTCAGGTTCTCACTAACGAATGACTGAGCCACCTTGAACAGCACACAGATGGGGCTGCGCACACAAGAAAGTAAAACTCAGCCAAACCACTGAAACCACCCCGACTTCCACCCCCAGGAAAGCATCGCCCAGGGACATCCCACACCTGCTTAGGGTCGTGGTGTCATATCTGTCCCCTAGTGAACAGTGTCCTCCGTGGCTGCCATGTTGTGTGTGTGTGTGTGTGTGTGTGTGCGCGTGAAGGTGATTTCTGGGTAAAGAGGAAATGTCGAGGCGGCCACGCCCCCTGAGAAGGTGGAGCTCTGTGTGTGGAGATTTAAAGCTCCCAGGCGATTTGGAGGGAGAAGGGGAACAGGGGGGCCCCGACGGGGGCTCACCTGCTCTCTCCCTGCTTTTTCTTACATAGAACTTCACTCTTGTCTAGTTTTAGATGGAGAATGTTCCCTGGAATTTGGGGATGGAATATTTAAACTTTGACCTGAATTCCACCCATGAGGGGCATTCATTTGAATAATGTCATTGCTGGAACTCTGTGTTATGCGAGCAAATGTTTACTTGAATAGTTAGCTTCTATTAGCCAACCACAATGGATTTTTATCTTGTATTTAACGTGCCTCGAATATGAACAAATCAGATGCAGCATCTTCCCTAACACCTGCTTGCTCCTAATTCCTCACAAGGCACAGAGAAAGGTTTTCGTTCGGAAACTCTCAAGTGGCCAACAATAAATATCAAGACCTGATGACAGATTGGGGAGATGGAAAGATTGTTGTTGTTTTAGCTGGTTGCTTAAGATTAATTCGAGCTGGGGATTTGAGAACTAGAAATTCATACAGAGATGATATTTTGCCTACTGGATCTTAAAAATCTCTAAGCCTACTTTTTTTTAATAATAGTACTGACAAAGAGAGTTTATATCAAAACCTTCTCCCTTTGGCAGCGACATGCGGCGGGACGAGGAGCAGCATGGGCGG
Source organism: Glossophaga mutica (assembly GCA_039655065.1). Lineage (NCBI taxonomy): Eukaryota > Metazoa > Chordata > Mammalia > Chiroptera > Phyllostomidae > Glossophaga > Glossophaga mutica. Next base: position 35,741,144 of record CM077310.1, on the reverse strand, counting down.
CGTGATCCTGAGCCCCGGCTTCCCGGGTGCCTACCCCAACAACCTCGACTGCAGCTGGAGGATCGCCCTGCCTGTCGGCTACGGTGAGCGAGGGTGCGCCTGGTTCCCGAAAAGTCAACTCTCTAACTTGTGTCTTAGCGAGACTCCAGCTGAGTAAACACAGGCCTTCCTCTGTGGATGTGCAGGGTCTGCAATGAGGGGTGCCCTGCAGGTTGAAGGAAAGCTTGGGCAGCCCTGGCTGGTGTGGCTCAGTAGATTGAGCGCCAGCCTGCAAACCAAAGGGTCAGCGGTTTGATTCGCAGTCAGGGCACATGCCTGGGTTGTGGGCCAGGTCCCCAGTAGTGGGTGTGTGAGAGGCAACCACACATTGATGTTTCTCCCCTTCTCTTTCTCCCCTCCCTCCCCTGTCTCTAAAACTAAATAAAATCTAAAAAAAAAAAAAAAAAAAAAAAAGCTGGGGCAGAAGGGCTTGAAAAACACACAGTTATTGGGAAAATCAGGTGAGCCATGCAGCTGTTTCCAAGGCAGGTGGAGTTATCTGAACAGTAAGATGTAGACACACGAAGCTCAAAGCTCAGCATCCCGCACGGGATGAGCGATATCTCACTGACAGCCCTGCCTCTGTCATCCCTCCTCGGGAGTCGGGGACAGTCACTGTTGACTTTGAACAGTCTTAAGGACTTTGAAGGGGATGGCACATTTAAGTATTGTTTCATAATTTTTTTTCAAATGTGTGTATGTGATGTCTGTTTATTAGAATGGCTTTTTGCAATATTTAGTCTTGAACTTTCAGGTTATTTGTTGTAATTGCCCTGAGCACTGACATCTCACCCCGGCCTCCTTCAGAAGCGCGTGGGCTTCAAGGCAGTCTCTCTCCTGCCCTGCCTGCCTCCCGGCCGCCTGTGCGTTCTGGTTCAGTCACTGGGGTTTCCCCACCTGTGGGCCCCCTGAGAGAAGTGTACAGTGATGTGGTGTCACAGATTTCCGGTGTCCTAGGACAGGGGTATCGGGAACCCACATGCTGAATAACTATCATTAGTGAAATGTGTGAAAGACAGATGACCAGGCACAGAAATAGGCATCACTCCCCTACAAGAGCGTATTTTTGTGACATTTCCGAAGCTTTGCTGGGACCCTGCCTGTACCTGGAATGTGGCAGCTATTCCATGGGAGGGAAGCAGGGGCCACAGGCACAGGGACAGGGACCAGGAGCTGGGAGGGGACGTGGGCAGGCCCCACAGGCCTGGGCCGGCGTGGGGACGTGAGCGTGCTGTGGACAGACACAGAGCATGACACGGAGAAAGACAGGGCATGGAAGGGCCCCCGAGTATGAGGTTCACGTCCACTGGCTCGCTGGGGGCTGCAGGAGGGCGCATGGGGTGCAGAGGAGGAAGATTTCACAGAATGGTAACAGAAGTTCTCTGTGGCTTCCAGGTTGTTAGATTGGTTCTGTTTTTTACATCCTAAACTGTCTGAGTGTAGAGGCAGTGATTCTGCTCTGTGCGAGAGGGACAGGCCTCCGCATGGCTTTCACCGAGCTAGCTCAGCTCGTCCCGAAAGTGGGGGATACTTTCCTGCTGTGGGGGCCTAGAGGCCTGGACAAGGATGGTCTCATCACTTGGTTCAGGCACGAGGGGTCGGAGGGAAGACATGCAGGCTGTGCTTAGGTTTTACTTCTTCTTGTTCAAGTGAAGCTGACCTACACCATTCTCTGATATGCGATGGACAACATGGCAATTCGACATTCATAGGCCTTACAATGCCGTCACCCAGGGAGTCTGGGGCCCGGCGGGCACCGTACACAGTTGTCACCATCCCATGGACCATGTTCCCCGTGCTGTGCACTAACTCCATCCCTGTGACTTGTGCATTCATAACTGGAAGTTTGCACTTCTTATTCCTGTTCACCTTCTCCACCCCTCCCCCAACCCCTCCCTCTGGTGGCCGTCTCTTCTCTGTGTCTGTGAGTCTGTGTTTGTTGTGTCTGTTCCTTCATTGTGCGATTCACTCACTCCGTTATGCCCACGCACCCCACCCCCCGGCTCAGGCCAGAGCTGCAGGGGCCCAGATCCCTCTGAGTCTCTGCTGTAAGTTCTCGGTCATCTGTCCACTCAGCCATCGGCCATCAAGCACTGTCAGTGCCTGGGGTGGAGACAGTGGCATTGTTCACTGCCGAGTGCCTGCAGGCACCAAACCACATCCTCCAGTCACTTCATGCTGTTTCCTTCCCTTTCCCACAGCCAGGTGGCTGGTCAGTGTGGCTTTGGCAGGGGCCCTGTCATCTTGGAATTTCCATATTTGTTTCCTGGAAAATGTCTGAAGGCAGAGTTCACAGACACGCAGCCTCATGTCTCCTGGTTGACCGGCACTACTTGCGTTCACAACCCACCGCACTAACAGCTCGCCCTTGCGGAGCAACCTGACCTTCCTTTGGGACACCTAGAAGCGTAGGGAGGGTATGAAAGATTCATTACAATATCCCCTGAACTCTAAAACTGTTACCCCTTTTTGCCATTTTTTTAATACACAGAAGATGCAAAATAGAATAATTCACATTCACAAACTCTATCAAGTAAACACTGAGGGTTTTACTCTGGAGTCATGGTCACATGACCACTCAAAGTTTTGTCGAAGATCACAGCCAACACTGCATTTCTCATGTGTGATGACAATCGGGTGAGGGCGTGTGCTGTGGCTTCCACCCAAGACAGGCATGCTGGCTGCGGTTCCTTGGGTGAAAGCATTTAGGCCCCAGCATTCCTCGAGATAAGGCAAGGTCGACTCATTAGGCTCATTTTAATCCCTTCATTTTGGCTTTATCGTGTCAAACTGAACAGGACTCACAGAAAACCAGCTGCATAATCCCATGGAAAGCAGATCAGAGCCTGGCTCTGGTCTATTTCATGACGCGTGCAGGCAGCTTGCTAGGCGGCTGACAATTAGTCCTCCTCAAGATGCTAATTTTGTTCCTGATACAGCAGTTGTCATAATTCCATGTCCATCTCAAGTTTAAGTCCAGAGCAGGAAGGAGCCCTTTTCCCCATTTCCTGCGTTTCTGAGGGGTTGGTTGTCTGCAGCGATTTTACCCCATGGTGGGCTTGCTGCCTCTTTCTTTGTCAACTTTGTGTCCGTGTGAACTCAGGGATGTTCTCCGGACCAAAACTCTGAAGCCTACGTGTGTGCCTCTGGCAGGAGCACCTTTTAAGCCATTTCCCTGCAATTTGACTTTATTCCCAAACATGTTATGTTCAAGCCCTGACCTGGGTTCACATCCTTTCCGATCCTTTTTGTACAGAAACAGAAACATCGGTGGTTCAGTAGCCATTTTTGGCTGTTTCTGTGTCTCTGTCTGCATTCTAGTTCATGGGACAAACAGGATGGGCATTTAGGAAAGTGTGGGCCCCAGGGGCCCTGACATAGTCACACACACACACACACAGAGGGTATGTTAGCACTGTGTATTCATTAGTAACAAAATTCTCTTCTATCAGCTTTGGGGACCAGGCTACAAAAGAAAACTGTTTATAATTCAGCAACTGGTAAGGCATAAATTGGATTCCCCTCTGCCACCTCATAAGGGATTGAGTATCTCACCTGTCACAGCTGTGTGGGGGGACAGGCCAGACCTGAGAGGCTCAGAGGGCTACTGGCCCGTCCTTCCTCCCTCCTTCCTTCCCTCCCCCAACTGGCCTGCTTCTCTCCCTCACCAGTCTCTCAACCTCTCTCTCTTTCTTTTTGTCCTACTTCCAAATTTCTTTTATCCAAACATATTTGCTGGAATTTAGAAGAAAATTGACAGCTCATTGTTAGCCCTTCAAAGAAGAAGCATATTTGACATTTTTCCTTCTACTTTTTTATTAAATATTTTATTATTGTTCTGTTACAGTTGTCCCAGGTTTCCCCCTTTTTCCCTCCTCTGCCCAGCCTGCCCCCTGTTCCCACAGTCCCTCCCCACCCTGCTGTCCATGTCCGTGAGTCATTCACGCACATTCCTTGTCTGGTCCCTTCCCCTTCTTTCCACCATTTTCCCCCTCTGCCCTCCCCTCTGGTTGCTGTCCATCTGTTCTTTGTTTCCAAGTCTCTGGTTCTTTTGTGCTTAATAATTTATTGTGTTCATTAGGTTCCTGTTATAGGTGAGATCATGCGGTATTTGTCTTTCACCACCTGGCTTATTTCACTTAGCATGATGCTCTCCAGTTCCATCCATGCTGTTGCGGAGGGTAGGAGCTCCTTCCTTCTTTCTGCTGTGTAGTATTCCATTGTGTAAGTGTACCACAGTTTTTGATCCATTCATTTACTGAATGGCCCTTAGGCTGTTTCCAGCATTTATATTTGACATTTTTAAATAATCACAGAAGTTTTAAGTGTACGGAATTGTTCCATATGAGTGGTGCATCGGGCCCCATGTCAGTGTGGCCCAGACTCCCAGCCAGAACCTGCCTCCCCAGCTTCGCCGTGCGCACACGTGCAGGGCTGGACCTTGCGTGTGGACTGAATGAATCCCACGTTCTAAAATGGTCCTTAATCTGGGTTGACTTGTTCAAGGTCTCCGTTTCTTCCCTGGCATCTCCCTGTGCTCTCTGCTTCCTCCCCTTCTCCTGAAGAATGCCACACTCTACTTCTCTTTCTTCCTCTTCCAACCTCGGTTGAACAAATTTAACACAAACAGTTTTCTTCAAGAAGAACTGGAGGATTTTCATGTCCTGAGCATGTTGCTCTGGTGTAAGCACCTTGCAAGCGACATCCAGAGATGGGTGGGATTCATCTGTCAGAGCAGGGCGTGCACCACACTGCCTTCCCTGTGTGCAAGGGACAGAGCACTTCGCCTTTCTGAATCTCAGTTTGCTCACCTGTAAAAGGATGACAATAATAAGGATGACCTTCCTGGGGAACTGGGAGAAAAGCAAGTGGGTAAGCAGGGTCCCTGGCCTGACAGCTTGCTGGATCCTGCACCTGCCAGCAAAGTGATGTGACATCACTCTGCTATCTGCCTCACAGTTTTCCATCGAGGACGAAGCTGGATGTTTTGGGTCGCTTTCCATTTCATCAAGCACCTTCAGGTTTAGCTTCCCTGCTACTGTGTACATGAGTCTTTCTCCTTCCTTCCCCCATGAATTCTGGCTTAGGGTAACTTCACATTCCATCAATAGCTAAGTCGATATGCTTGCTTCACATTTTCCCACATACACACTTAAGTAGGGGGACCATTATCCTCAGTTTTCAAACCGAGGAAACAAGTGTGTTAGACGAAGAGCAAAATGGAAGCTCTTCTTATCTGTCAAGCACAGGAAAGTAACACGAGTACAGCTTTTCTGATATGTTGGCAGGATAATCCGTGATAGCTCCTGGAATGCTCAATGTCAGCTCTCCAAACCCCAGTTAATTGCCTGGCTCTGTGTACAAACACACACCTTTGGAGCGCCGTCTGAACCGTTCCAGTGATTAAAGGACTTCAGACACAGTAGTCAGATCAGTATTTGAGAATGCCATAAAGCCCCAGCAAGTGACTCTGAGACATTCTGGGCTTGCATTGCTTTGAAGTCATCGGCTGTGACTTGTCCAGCACACAGAGCCACGTGCCACTGGCCATTTGGGCAGGCTGCAGTGTGTCAGCCTGTGCCAGGCTCTCAGACTGGATTGTGCCAGTCACAGCAAGGCTCACGACATCGTTCCCTCGCTTTGCACACAACGCAGAATCAAAAGAATCACCTGCGAAACTAACAGACCTCTTGTGCCATGGCTGGGCCACCTAAAAGCCACCTGCAAAGTCCCTTGCATTTATTTTTGGTCCTCTATCGGCTTCTTCCCTGATGAAGCCATAACTTGCCTTCTGGAAGGTTTGACATGCAGTCACAACCTCATGTTTACAGGTGCGTTAGTGAGAATGGCTGCTGGACAGCGCTGCCTCCAGGCATGGGGGCAGCAGCCAGCACCCCCAGCATCAGGCCTGCGTGTCCCTGTGACATAGTGCTGGTGCCCTTCCTGTTTGACAAGGAAGCTGGAGTAGGGGCACTCACTGCACCGAGGGAGATCACACAGCTCCTAGGTGGGTGGTGAAATAGAAACAATGTCCTTTGCGATGCAAAATGGGTGAGGGGTTCCCTTTCCCCTGCCCCACTATTCTGCCGCCTGGAGAGACAGTGTTCAGGGACACTCGCGAAATTTCACTCACCTTGGACAAACCTGGATTTTGTACGTTTCGATAACATTCCTTAATTTTGCCTATTTTTTCGTAGGAGCGCACATTCAGTTCCTGAATTTCTCCACGGAGGCGAACCATGACTTCCTGGAGATCCAGAATGGGCCGTACCCCACCAGCCCACTCATCGGGCAGTTCAGTGGCCCCGACCTCCCTGCCGCGCTGCTCAGCACCACGCACGAGACCCTCGTCCACTTCTACAGCGACCACTCCCAAAACCGGCAAGGGTTTAAATTGGCTTACCAAGGTAAGAAAACAAAGCAAGCCTGAGCCATTTCTCACAGACATTGAAATTGTACTGGAACACAGACCTCCCTGACCGGTTAGCAGCTGGACAGCTGGAATCATGGTTAGAGGAAAACTCTGCTGATTGGCAGGTTGTGGGGTCATTTCTGTTCTTGTCCTCACCGGGAGGCGGGCAGATTCCGAGGGTACAGTCTGCCCTGTCGCAGCGCCCCCTCGCCACTGCCCCTTACCCTCTGTGGCCACCACCACATACCTTCCAGGCCACATAGTTTCATCATCACTTTCTCTTCTCATTGGACGAGGCATCCTCCCTGCCATGCAGAGGTCTTGACCCTCCCTGATGACGGGGGGTCGGGGGGTGCAGGGCCCCCTTCTGCACAGATGGGGCCTGGCTGCATCTCTATGTACTCACATCTCTTCTCAGCCTGAAATGATGTCTCTCAGCCACATTCCAATTAAGCCAGAAAAAAAATTCAGTGAATGAACTTTATTCTTTTTTAAACTATCAAAACATGAAATCTCTAAGAAGAATTTGGATCGACCATTATAGCGTTTGTTTTTGTTGTTGTTGTTGTTTTATCTTTTTGCTATTCTTTTTTTAATATATTTTATTGATTATGCCATTACAGTTGTCCCATTTCTCCCCCATCATTCCCCTCCACCCTGCACACCCTCTCCCACCCACATTCCCCCCCTTTAGTTCATGTCCATGTGTCATAAGTTCTTTAGCTTCCACATTTCCCACACTATTCTTGCCCTCCCCCTGTCTAATTTTCTACCCACCATCTATGCTACTTATTCTCTGTACGTTTTCCCCCTCTCTCCTCCTCCCACTCCCCTGTTGCTAACCCTCCATGTGATCTCCATTTCTGTGGCTCTGTTCCTGTTCTAGTTGTTTGCATTTTTGACATGTGAAAAAGTTCAGAGTTTTCATTTCACACAAAATAGTCTGGCCTTTTCCTGACTTGTTAAATCAAATGATGTTGGGAATGTCAAAGGCAGGGCCTTTTCCTTGTAATGTGGCTAAATCACTTGTTTTCTTTAATTTCGCAGGCTGCTCTCAAAAACAGCTTTAATAGTTAACTACTCCAGGAGGGGAAGAGTTTGTGTGGAACTTGTAGACAGTAGCACTAAAGTTGTGACTGTAAATTATAAATTCACATTTCCAGAATTTGGGTCTCTGGAAATAGAAATCCAGGCAGGAGGGGAAAGCAAAGAGGGACATCAAGGCTGGGCCAGTGAGGACTCGACAGGGGACGTGGCCAGCGGAATATCCCCGTGTGCCCCCATGTCTGCCCTCACTCCCCAGCCCAATTGTCCCCTCCCCCCCAAATCTCGGCCTGATCCATTCAAACTAACAAGAGTGACAGTTTGAGTCCCATCAGCTTGGATTCAGAGTATAGATCAGGAGGAAACTGTTCCCATATCTAATAAACCCTCATTCTGGTGTCCGATAACCTACCAAGTTCTCCACAATCTGAACCTGTCGAGTTGTAATGTAAGTGTGTTTTCTTGGAGGCTCCCCATTCAGTAGGCTCCGCCTAGAATTCTGTTTCTGGGCTAAGAGGTAAGGATTAAAATGAGACACCGTTCTGCCTTATGCAACGTCACTATTTAGTAGGACGTGCTGACCTCTGACACAAAATGAAAGCCCAGTGTGAGGCTCTCTGTCCCGGGGGCACTTGTGGAAGTTCGAGGGCAACCCCTCTGTGGGCTGGCAGGAGGGGCCCACCCGGCAGGTGGGCACAGAGGAGGCTGTGTGAGGAGGCATCCAGGCCTGTGTGTGGGGACACCGGATGCCCCGCTGTGGCAGGTGCGGGAGTGTTCGAGCCAGAGCTGTGGTGGGTACGGAGGACCGGCAGGACGGTGGCATGCCATTATGGGCATGGCCATCATGTGACGTGATTCACACCCCGTGTGAAGAGCCTGACCCTCCCTCTCTAGAGGAGCGATTCTAGAACCCGAGGGATCGTAATTCGAATGACCTCCATGTATGGCAGATAGTAAGTCACATCTAGGTCTCTTCCACCTGCGTGGGAAGTCACTGAGGGATTGTAAATGAAATATAAATGGCCGATGTTCAGAGGATGGATTGCTGGGGGAGGGGAGGGGACTGGGAGCGTCACCTGTAGGTGTCCAGGAGGGGTGCAGGTCCCCTTGTCAACCGCCTTCCTTTCACTTGGTCTCCTTCGTCAGCTCGTGTGCTCACCCTCAATTTTGGGTCCTGCGTGTCTGCATTCCAGGCTTTGTTTTTGTATTTCTGTGTCCTCTTCCCACCCCTCCCCATCCCCTTTGAAGTGTGTTCTGTGAAAAAATGAATGTTTTACTCATGATTACCAGTTATATTTGGTTCATCCAGGATGATCTTTATTGTTTCATTGCCATAATATTAATATCCAAGTCAATTATATTATACACAATTATATATCTCGAACCATAAGCTGCCAGGCAGGTGGTCTGCCTCAGTTGATCCTGAGAACTTTGGAGAAATCTCCCCCATTTCAAATACCTTAATACTGTATTCAAGATTTGACTTTTCTTTCCTTATCGACACTGCAGAAGTCAAGTAAAAACTCCCGTGGGGGGGGGGGGGGCACTGCATAAGGCACAGAAATGTCTAACCACTACGTTGTACACCTGAAACAAATATAATCTGACATGTCAGCTATAATTGGGAAATAAGTTAATTTTAAAAAATAATTTAACAAATTCAAGAACTTAGTACTCACATCTGAAATAGCAATAAAAATATGATGTGGAAGGAAATTCATGAGGATAATGTTTGCCATGTAGTTTTGAGACTGTATTTTATATCACACAATTTCTAACCTCCATGGCTCAAAAAAGTGTATTCTTTTTGTTGTTGTTGTTTTACTTCTCTGGATACTTTTCAGACAGGGTTACTAAGGCCACGTCTACGTAGTTCCAAAGTTACGGGTTCATTCAACATTAAAAAATGGTCTAAGGAAGCCATTCCTGCCTACATAGCAAGCGTCCAGGCCAGAGGTCACACCATTACTGTGAGTGGTTGGCCAAACATTAATGTTTTTCAAATCATCAACTTTTGGAATTAGGTTGCACATAATCTGTGAAATACCCACAGATCTGCTTTCCTTTTTTCTCCTGCAACATCAAAGCCTGGAGCTATTCGGCCTACTCACCTGGGACAGTCCCCTGACAGGTCAGTGACGGCCCCTCTGGTCTCTCGTTTCCTTTCATTTCCAGTGGCTTCGGTCCCTTCAATCACCGAGCCATTTGCTCCACTTTCAGGCATCTGGACAGGGTGTCCTCACCCAGATGGGGCCTCTGGTTGGCCAAGTAAACATTTTATTTACCTGACACCTAACGCTAAGTTTAGTATCCACATTTTTAAAAATCCCGAACAAAATATTTTTATTATAGGTAATGAACTTGCTGCGATGGAGAGATGTGGAAGTAAACAAAATAAAAAAGGAGGAGAACTTGGATGTGAGGTGCACCCATTACTGACAGGGACGGTGCTTCATTAGATGGCTCATCATTTTACAGGATTGGCACACTGGCAAAGTGACACCGCTGTGATTGCCTGTCACTTCCACAGTCCCAGGTTCCACTTGAGATTTACAAGTTAAGCTCACGGTGAGTGACTCGTAAGAAGAGGCATAAATCATGCAGAAAACTCCTGTCATTCTCCATGAGGCTGTGCTGTATGTCTCATTCTCAAACCTTGTCACTTATTTATGGCCACATAAAGGTCAGAAACGTGACAAGTGGATGGAGCTGTCTTGCCATTAAATGACTTCGGAACTTGAGCAGCGAAGATCAAGAACATGTTAAATAAAATCGAGTTCATGTACCTTGTTTCTAACTGGAGAACAGGAAAATAGGCGAAATATGAAGATGGGCACCAACTCATTAGCTGTGAGCGAGAGGACATCGTGAGTGTAAGATAGATGAGCCTGTGACCCCATGGGCTGTCCCTTCACGCACCGGTCACTTAACCACCGACGCAAGTGCTGCTTGCGGCTGGCAGATGGGAACGATGGACACTTTCCTACCTACAAACCAAGGCTCTGCTGGAAGGACCAAGTTCTGTGTGCTAACTTACTCTCGTGGCGTTGGTATGCACTTACCAGTACCTAGATTTTTTTAAATAATATTTTTGAAAATGTGACATATTGAGAATTTTAGTGGCTTTCTTTACTTTTTTGATTTTTGTATTTGATCTCTGGAGAAATTGAATATTTATCTCCCTTCCTCCCTCCCTCTGCCTCTTTCTTTGTCTTTCTTGTGTTATAAAGAATAATTGCTCGATGCTGACAGGCTTAAATCAGGTTTACCTGCTCAGCCATAGGAGGAGGAAACGCCCTTTCTTTGTCCACGCTCCCCTCTTTCGCTTTGCTTCTGCTGTCTGTGCAAAGTACCTTTAGAAACAGAAAACAAGAAAAATCAACACAAAACACAGGAGGACTGTGAAATCCGTGTAGTCCTCCGTGCCAACAGGAAACTGCTGAATTTTTAGTGAAAGAGGTGTGAAGAAGCAGGGCCCGCCTGCCGCCACCGGCGTCTCCCTGAAGGAGAAGCAGTCCAACCGCCCTCCTGAGCCGCAGACCCCGAAGGACTCCCTCGGACCGCTCCCTGCAGGCAGGCCATGCCGTGCACGGGACCTCGATGGGCTTCCGGCACTGCCCCTCTTCTTGCTTCAACGCCACTCTGAGCTGCGGTCTTCACCAGAAGACTGAGGGCCAGGGCAGGGGTGGGGGTTGACATGCCCGTGAGAGAGGGCCTGCACCCCACCTCTGTGGACAGAAACTGCTTAAAAAGCCGTCAACAAATACTTGTACCAAACCCCACCCCTTGCAGGCGTCCTTTTCCAAGATGGAGAAAGGGCCTAGAATGGTAGTTCCCAGGCTAGACTCTTGGAAACCAGAATCCAGACCTTAAAAGTCAGCCAGCCCCTTTCCTCCCTGCGGAACGTGGGTTAGCTGAAAGCAGACTCAGACACTCTGTCCCTCAAGAGACCGACTTCTCTGAACCAGAAACACACCTGGACAATGCAATTCATGTGGGCAGGCGTGTGTCCTGAGGAGGGCACCTCCCAGCTGAGATTGTCCGCCTGCATCCCAGGCCGCACGCCCCGAGCTTCTGCAGCCATGCAGGCAGCCGGTTCCAGGCCTGCGAGGGACCTGCCACCCCCGGGAGCCCTCTGAGTCAAATCCGTTTCTCCCCAGCGTAGGGGCCCCTGTGCAGAAGGATTTCCGGCACCAAATCCTTGGCTGGTGAAAGCACAAGACACAACTGAAGTCACAGTCATGCACAAGCACCTCGGTTGAGCGCCCCCAGCCAAGCCTCCAGGGCCCAGGAAGCCTGGGACGGGCTGCAAGCCAAGTAGTGACAGTGGTCGTCTCCATCAGGGAATGGGGGGATCAAGGAGGTGACAGACCCAACGACAAACATTTGGGCAGATAATCCACTGTAGAATGAGAACCAGGGTCGTGTCCTTGTTACACATGCTAGTCACTGACGAATGGCCGGTCTGGGAATGGGGTACACTTACACACGCGTGTGACTCAGAAACTCCAAGGACAGTATGTGCCTAAGTACTACTGGGCCCAGGCTGAATTGTTTTAGAGGCAGAAGCCAAGGGCTAGAGGGGATGTGAGTGTAGATGTCCATCAAATTGCAGCCTCTCTTCCCTGCACCCAGGCAGCAAGGGACCCTCTGTGTGCATGTGGGATGCGTCTCATCTGAAGGTTCATCAGAAGCCACACCGTCTATAGTGCAGCTGATGTTCATCCATGCCCAGGAGCACACCGCTCAGTCTGCAGTGGGGTCTTCCTGTGAGGACGAGGGAGGCTGAACACAGTTTCTTTTGGTTGCCATCCCATGGAAACCTGCAATTGATTTTTATCTTTCTTTTTTAGTTTTATTAGAAGTTGTAGTGGATGTATCAGAGGGCTCATTTCTCGAGCAGAGTTTATTGTGTTTCAGGCAAGGTGAGAGTGAGAACACACTGCCCATTTCTTCCTGAAAGAGCCCAGTGGAAAAGGGCGTCTGCTGGCAGCTGGCGCGCAGCCAGGGGGTGCCCACTGTCCCTGTGAGCACGGGTCTGCCCAGCAGTGTCTGACTCCATGGTCTGGGAAGGAGTCTCCCGCGTGAAGCAGGCGGGCACTGGTCAGCTGGCCCTGCCTCGTGGAAAAGGCTTTTGGGGGCTTCAGGGCGGGGTGGCCCTGGAAGAGGGGGTGGCCTGCTGTGCGTTTGCCAGGGCTGCCCAGGAGGAGCACAAGGGACTGACTAGAGGAGTGTGTGTGTGTGTGTCACGTGTGAGTGTGTGCACATGTGTGATGTACATGCGATGTGTGTGGGTGTATACATGATGTGGGTGTGCGTGCATGTGTCATGTGTGCTTGTGCACATGTATGTGCACTTGTATGTCCATCTGTGTAGGGGTGTCGGGGTGTGTGTGCGTGTGTGTGTGAGACAGACACACATGCTGATCTGATCAGACTGTGTGTGCAAACTGGGCACTCTGTCTTCCGGTCTCAACCCACCTAACCGGCCCCGTCTCACACGTTCTCACGTGTCCGGCAACTTGACACATGCTGCTATGTTCTCTTCTCGCTTCGTCACCATTCTCCTTGCTCGCTCCTTATTTCAGGGAACTACTACAGAGACAAAAAGTCTAAAACTCTAGGAATCGCCTGGCACAAGTTGCAGACCACACGATTTTTCCAGCATTTACTTACGAATTTCGAAGTCAGATACTTAGCCTGGTGGCAACCAGTGGATCAAACCACTGGCAGGTGCAGTGGAAGTTCCCACTGCCCTCTCCTTCCCGCTCCAGGCCTCCTGGGTGGCCACTGGTCTCCTTGGTGCCAGCGCGCCCCTGCAGTCGATGGGGCAGTGGGCCAGGGTCTGGGCCTGCTTTCAGCAGGGGCGCATGGCAGGTGGAAGCTGAGCGCCTCGCCCCTGGGTGGGGCCTCCGCCGCCTGGCTTTGTGAGCGAGCAGAGGGACTCCCAACTCTACTGTGAGAGCAAAGCCCAGCAGGGAGCCAGCGCTGCCTGGGGGCTCCTCCCTCTGGGGGCGGAGGGGCCTGGCCCTGCACCAGAGCCCCTGAGGGCATCGCTGCCCAAGGGTTCACCTGGTTGTAAAATGATGGCATCTGGAGGTTACATCTAGTTACAGACTAGTTAAAGGTTTTCAGACTAGTTAACCTTTACTAATTTCTGGATCAATCTGTGAGTCACACAGTCTGCAAACAACATTTGTCCATTATCCTACCTGGAGCTTATTCTAGGAAACTCGCAAAGTACAGTAACTATTTGTTACGTAAAGAGTATACTCATAGTAATTCCTACTGTAATGATTCCACGGTTTGTTTTTTAATTTTATTTCTCAATTACAGCTGGCATTCAGTGTTGTTTTCCATTGGTTCCGGGTGCACAGCATAGTGGTTAGCCAGTCACATACTGTACAAAGTGTCCTGCCCCCAGTGTGCCCAGTCCCCACCTGGCTCTCTACATCGTTATGAGAAAGTTACTGATTATATTCCCTGTGCTGTGATTTACATCTTCAGGGTTGTTTCGCAACTACCAATGTGTACATCTTAATCCCTTCATCATTTTTCATCCATCCCCTGATTCTACAGTTTAAAAAAATGAAAAAAGTGGAATAAATTTCTCCATGGAACATTAATTAAAATAAAGAAAACGGAACAGCAGCCCCCACGAGAAGCACGTGGACCAGAGCGCCGGCGCGCCGTTTTCCCGGTGGAGAGGGGGCGGCGCGGTCCCTGGTCTGCATCACCGTCTCTGCTTCTTGCTGTTAACTTCATCGCATGGACTTCCTTTCACGGCACACCGCCAGGTGTATTTGTGGTGGCGTGACATCACTTCTGAAGTGCACAGGAAGTATAAAACACAGAGTGTTCTAACCACCCTACTAATGATAACTACCGTTCTACTTAGCGCAGCCACTGGCAGCCTTGGAAGACGTGTTCTTCAAAAACTGACACCCGAACGTTCACCTTCAGAAGCTGAATGTAATCACGTCCTGGTCGTTCACGCGCTCTGCTCTGTGTGTTTATTCCAGCCTACGAGCTGCAGAACTGCCCGGACCCCCCGCCCTTCCAGAATGGGTACGTGGTCAACTCCGACTTCAGCGTGGGCCAGTCCATCTCCTTCGAGTGCTACCCCGGGTACGTCCTCACCGGCCACCCGGTGCTCACCTGCCAGCACGGGACCAACCGCGACTGGAACCACCCTTTCCCCAGGTGTGACGGTAGGTCAGCCGCTCTTCCCGGGAGCAGTGGGGCTTTTCTCGTGCGTGATGGCAAGTTCAGTGTTAAAGGAACGTGTCCAAGGAGTCGTTGATTTGTTCAACAAATGTTTGTTGGGAGCCAGTGATGTGAGACTCATTCTACTTAGTATTCAGGACTCTATCCTATGCCAGGATAAATTAAAAAAAAAAAAAAAAAAAAAAACAAAGATGAATCGATAGGCCTTGCCCTCGAGGAAATTACAAGGATATCAAAATGATAAGTGCAAAGATTTGTTAGGCAAAACCAGATACACGCAGACAGTGCTGAGGGATTTGGGGTACAGAAGACAGTTTGCTCGGGAAGTGAGGGGGCGTCTGGCACAAGAGTGGCAGTAGCTCCGCAGTGGCTCCCCCAGACTGTGGGATTAGAGGTGGGAAGCGTCTCATCATTTTTACCCTGGGTGGTTTTTGTTGCCGACCTCCTGCCATAACAGCACCTGGCTTTTGCATTTCGGAACACTGTTTTTTTTTTTTTTTTCATGGCGGGGCTGGAGGCACGCCCCCTGCTTTGCGACTCAGAGGCAGAGACTGCCCTTGGCGGGAGAAACGGTGGGAGCAGAGGCAGAGTGTGGGAACCCTCTTAGGCAGACAGCAGTGTTGGGCAGCGGTGCGCGCTGGCGGACGGCGTTCCGGGGCGCAGATCGGGAGTCAGGCTGGGCATGTGGAGGCGCCCCTGGTCGGCGGGATGCCCTGCCCTGAGCAGGGATCACTGCTCCAGAGCTTCTGCCTGGCTGCCTGACACTCGCCATTGCTGGGGACTTTCGCAACACCCAGTTAAAACAAACAGATCAAGGGCTTTGTTTACGAAGCGTGCCTATCAAACAGAAAGGTTACTGTAAACCAGGTATTTTAACATTATAAATACAGTAGCTTTGAATGACAATACCAACTCAGGGGACCTTTGAAATGCTAAACATTTATGTCCAGTGGCAAAAAAAGGGAATGGCATGTAGCTGTGTTTTAATTTTGACTGAAGAAGGGAGAAAAAGCAAAACACATCAGTGAACTCTTTAAATCATGTTTTCATCTGTATTTCTCCATCCTATACCATTATAGAACTAACTATAAGAGAACTTCAGCCATATTTTTAAGATTATGTTAGCCTAATACAAATTTAATAATGTAAAAATCACTAATAGTGTGATTAAATGCAAATGTATAATAGCATGTTAAAATTATTTTATAAAACTCAGAATAGCAGTTGCATATCCAGCGTTTTTTCATTAAAACACTTAAAAAGCCTTTCGTATCATTTTCCATTTTAAAAGTCATATATTTATATGTATAAATTATTTGACTTATCCAGCTTATTTTTTTTGCAACTTTTACCAGAATCCTTTGTATTCATATGTAAATGAATTCTTCTTGGCTTAATATAAAAAAATAGAATTAAGCATTTAATTAGATTTCATTCCAAATCCAGTTTTCCAAGATGGAAATAACTGTTGGCTCAGCATTAGTTTACCAATTTGAAGACAACTAAATGTATCTTTTCTGATGTAGCCTAGAGGTGATGCCATTTTCTGTAAGTGCATCAAATATGATATTTTCAAAATAAATAAGAGTATATCTGAAAGTGACGAGAAAGTCAAGACATTATTAATTTTTCCAAGACCTTATAGTTATACAGAAGCCATGGTTGTTTAAAAAATGGGTTATAATTATTAAAATGTGCTTTAAAAGACCGTAGTTTATTAAGTTACTAAATGTAATTTGATAATTAAATAGGTATCTACACTTGCGAGTGTAGCTCAAAATTTTCAAACAGGTTATTGACCTAATCAACTATTTATCACTGAAATACTTATGTAGATATTTTTTCAAGGTTTTTAAAAAGTCTAACCCCTGCCCTGTGACACCCCCCTTTAACATGCATCAGCACCTTCGGTGGGGAGCCCTGGGCACAGGTGACTCCCCAGATGACCTGCTGCAGGTGGTGTGTCACCAGTGCCTTTTGAACGGACAGATTTTATAAGCAGAAAACAATTTGGTTGCATAGCTGGTATGAGGAATCCAAGCGGTCAAAAATAGTACACGATGTACATACTTTTAAAATGAAGGTTGACCAAGATGGTAGGTAAATACAGAAAATAATCTTCCCCAGGCGTTCAGATGCTGGGCTATCTGCTTGGGTGGAGGAGACCCGCTCACCCTAGGGCAGGGCGGGGGGTGGGTAGGAGAGCAGGCAGCGTGAGCGATTGCCTGAGGTGCAGCCAGGAGAGAAGTGCGACAGTGAGACATCCTCGGGGCCACCGCGGGGCTCTGCAAAGTGCTCCGTGGCCCTCTGTCACGGGTTGTCACCCTCTGTCTGCCTTGCTGGGTTGTCCATTAACATCTACCTGGCTCCAGACTCCACTGGGAATGACATTGAGAAACGTGCCCCCTTTCCTCCACAGCCCCTTCTTCCAACGAATTCACACCAAAATCCCCAGGGCTGGTCCCTGTCACAGGTTCTCAGGCACCTGTGTGGTGAGCCGCGCAGGGACCACCGATGCATTCCTCCTCACTCTTCATTGTTACTGAGTTTTTCTCTTTCTGTCTTTTCATGTGTATCGGCCTATCCACTCCACTCAAACTCCGCGTCCTCCGTGGCAAGCCCTTGGAAGCCCCGCAGGGTTCGTGCTGGCCACACACACACACACACACACACACACACACACACACTCACAGCACAGCTGCTGGCTTTTGGTTCCATTAAAAAGTCTGCCTATCTACGATTACAGAAGATTGTGCTCCTACGTGGAGTGAAGAATACATCTCACATTATTCTGCTAATATGTGGTGGTTTCATTTTTTATGAATAAAGGAAATCATTGCCACCGCAGCTGAGAATATCGATGTATGAAGTAAAATAAACACGGGCGGATAAGTACTGCACCTCTTCACGGAGCTAAACCCCGTGTGTCTGGCAGCGGGCCCGCCACATGCCACCCACATGCATTCATCTCTGTCCTCCACGTGTGTAGATGAGCGAAGGAGTGACAGTGTCTGCATTTCACAGCAAATAGACTAACACACCACTTTTAGACATTTTAAAGAGGCTTCGGAAATCTCACTTAAGACAAAATCATTTCTTTTTTTATGTATAATTTCCACACAATCCCTTACGTGGGGTCGACCACTGGATTGTCAGCTCTGCACAGGACACACTGACTGACGATTTTTGTCTTTTTAATTACATGGGGTTGAGTTTATCTTGAGGGTATCGTGACAGTTTGGTGAATATATTAAGTGAAACAGACAGCTTAGAAGCACCACTCTCCTAAGGTTTAAAGACTTTAGGGCAGTTATTTTGATGAAGTAGTTCCTGGGGAATATTTCACAACCATTTCTTAGTGGGGTCGACTTGGCCGAGGGGCTTCAGAGCCCTAGAAGCATCTCCCTGTGTCCTTTCTCTAGCTGAGCACACGGGGCTTGCCTTCTCCTTGCTCCCCCTGCAGCTCCCTGCGGCTACAATGTGACGGCGCAGAACGGCACCATCTACTCCCCGGGGTTCCCTGATGAGTACCCCATCCTGAAGGACTGCCTGTGGCTGCTCAGCGTGCCCCCGGGCCATGGGGTCTACATCAACTTCACCCTGCTGCAGACCGAGGCCGTCAACGACTACATCGCCGTCTGGTAGGGCGCTGTCCTCCCGGCCCAGTGGGGACTGTGGTGGGGGCCCTCCAGGCTGCTCTGCTCGCAGGTCCCCGAGGCACCAGGCTGCCTGGGGAGGGAGGGCGTGGCCAGGCAGACATCCAAGGTCGGAGGCACAGAATTCTCTGCATCACGTGAGCATCTGAGTTTCATCGCGCAGTGAATCTACACGGCATCACTCCAAATGCAGGAGCGTGTCCGAGGTCATTCATTTGATGTAGTTCAGGGTGGTCACTTTTCTTAAAGAGCAGCTGGCAGGCTCCTTCGCCATCAGGAGAATGTGCCGCTTCTGGGACTCTGGATGGAGTGTTTACATACAGCCTCCCTCCCTCCATCCTCGGTAAATGCAGTGGAGCAGCACCGGGAGGCAGGTGTGGAGCTCTTGGAGCCAGGCTCCAGGCAGCATGGGCTGCAGCTCTGGCCCCTTTCCCAGGAGCTGGGTGGCCTCCCTGGGTCCCTGAGAGTCTCCTTGGCTAAGCGTGCATACCTTTGGGAAGGGCTCTCCCTGCCTTTGCTTTGAAGGTGAGAGGTTGTGGGCGAACAGGAGATGCCGTGGCCCTGTGACCCTATGACGTGCACAGGTGGAGGGCACTGCTGAGCATGGGGGTTGGTGGGGGGCAGGTCTGAAAAGCCAGGATGCGCTTCTGGGGTAAATAGCCACAAATACCGGAGGAATGATCCCGGTTAACAAGGGGGTGTGAGTGTGGGGGGGGTGTGCATGTGTGCACAGAAGTGTGTGCATGTGTGAGTGCATGTTAGTGTGAGCGTGGGCATGTATATAAGTGTACGTTAGTGTGAGTATGTGAGAGTGCATGTGACTGCATGTGTGTGGGTATGTGTGTGAGTGTGTGTTGGTGAGGCTGTGGTGAATCAGGGCTGTTCTGCACACCGGATCAGAAAAGCCTCAGGCAGGAGAGCGCTGGGTCCCAGTGGCTAGACTGTCTCAGGTGTGTGGGGCTGAGCCGGGGAGCTCCGAGAGCGGCTGGGAAGCAGGGCCAGTCACCCAGGGCCTTGCAGGTCACATGAGGGACTTAGAGCTTCCTTCTAGGAGCCAGATGGGGTCACCGAGGGGCTCTGAGGAGAGTTGTGAGAGCAGATCCTGGTCTCAGCATGCCCAGTCTGCCTTGGAGGGAAACACGATTTCCGAGGGCAAGCAGACAGCCTGGCCGGCTGCAAAGGGGCCTCCGGGGGAGTGTGGTGCCTTGTACCTGGGACGGGGAGGGATGGAGACCCTGAAATAGTGAGCTGACCAAGAGAAACTGCCATTGCAAAAGCAAAACACACACCAGCAGCACGAACCAGCAGCATGAACCATCAGCAGTGCCCCCAGACCGCCCGGTAGATCTGGGAGGGAGAGGAGGGGGTCCTCACAGCTCACTGCAGTGGGCCAGCACCTGTGGGAGGCGCCGACGGGAAGTCCAGGCAGCTTCGGGGGCATTGAATACACATCCCGAGTTTCTAAACACAGTGTTCAGTGGATGGTAATACTTCACTCGGACTTCAGAAGTAGTCAAACTCAGTAGCAAGGACTCCGTAGGGCTCACCGCCCACACCATTGAACTTGGAGTGTCTACTGGGGACTTTCAAAAGGAAGCTGGTACATGGAGTTGTAGCACTGGCATATGTTTGTGGGACCACGTCTCCAACG
The DNA here is from genome assembly GCA_039655065.1 of Glossophaga mutica. Lineage (NCBI taxonomy): Eukaryota > Metazoa > Chordata > Mammalia > Chiroptera > Phyllostomidae > Glossophaga > Glossophaga mutica. The sequence continues at coordinate 35,721,116 of CM077310.1, read as the reverse complement.
TTCCCTGGACAGTCAGCTGTGGGCGAGTATGTGCAGCCGGCTGGGCGCTCCCAGAAGTGCATGCTGGCCCCAAGCCTGGAGCCCAGGGGTGTGGGCTGTGTGTTCATGGACGCCATGCGGGCGCCTCTGGCTCAGATGCCTGTGTCTCCACAGGGATGGCCCCGACCAGAACGCCCCGCAGCTCGGAGTCTTCAGCGGGAACACAGCGCTGGAAACTGCATACAGCTCCACCAACCAGGTGCTGCTCAAGTTCCACAGCGACTTCTCCAATGGCGGCTTCTTCGTGCTCAACTTCCATGGTCAGTGGGCTTTCGTCCTCCCAGGGGTCACAGAGTTTCAATTGATTTTGCTCTGGTTCTGGCCGGTGCCTGGGCTCCACCTGCAGAGCCCGAGAGGGTGCCTTTGCATTTGGTGCCTGCGTTCCCGGAGACCTTCTTTTGCTTCACGGCACCTTTATTATTTTGCACCATCCTGAGCTATGTTTTCCGGTAAGCATGGACTCACTCCAAGAGAAGTAAGTGGGTTGTGAAGGAAACTCAGATGCATGGTCGGTGAGGTTCGTATGTCCGAGCCTGTCTGTGTCATCCTGAACGGGGCGAGGGCAGCACCTGAGGATCTGGAGAACGAACGCCAAGTAATATAGAAAATAAGTGTAAGGGTCCTTGCCTCTCCAGAGGTCTGCCCGCACGGGAGTCCCAGGCACAGAGACAGAGACCTTGTCGCATCTGAATGGGGACGTGGAGCGAGGCTGTCACAGGCCATTTCTGGTACAGAATTCCCTCGAAGGAGGGGCTGTGCACCCGGGTTCCCGTCATGAAAGTGCATACTTTTCTCTTTGACGTCAGATACCCCTAGACATTAAACTGTCCTGTGAGCGTGGGTGCTTTAGGATCTTATAAAACCACGATTTACTAAAAAGTATAGACCTGTTTGTGTGCCTGAGCATTACAACAGCATAAAAAGAACACCTTCTTAATAATCTTGGTTATTCAGCAAATGTAATTGCGGGTTTGTTTTTTCATAAACTGTTTAGCATTTCAGCTCAAGAAGTGCCAGCCTCCCCCGGCAGTCCCGCAGGCAGAAATGCTGATGGAGGACGAGGACTTTGAAATCGGTAATGTGTTTCTCATCACGAGGTCGTTAGCTTCGCTTCCTTTCCCCATCTACCCCGCCGGGATGGGGCTCGGACTCGGGAGTGAACGTCGGTCAGAAACAGCACGCAAGCTCACGTGTGGGCAGATGCATGTCCCTTTTCATGTCCGTGATTTCTGGTTCCTGTCATGAGAATTTTTTTTTTTTCACTTTGAGCACGTTTCCCCAGAGTTCACGTTTTTTTCTCTTGAGTAACGTCTTCCCAAGAACCAGATCCGTGTACTGAGTTAGAGCCACACGAGCACAGACTCAAACTCCATCATCTGTGGCCACAGTAACAATGAAGGCCACCCTGGCCTTTCGAGGACACTGGGATGGGATTAAGGGGCATGTCCAACGATAAGAGTTAGAAATTCCACTTGTCCTTTCCTGTCAACGGTCTGTTTCCTCAGACACCCATCAGGCCCCTTGTGTAGGTCTGTAGGTTATGGTGACCCAGGACTCCTCGGTCCCAGTTACAGGTGCCCCATCCTGCTGGGGACCCCCCCCCGCCCCATCAAGCCCCTGATCAAACCACAGGACCCCAATCCTCTGACACTCAGAATGGGTGAGTTAGGGGACCATGGGCCATTAGGCCAAGGCCTCTCCGGAGCATTGAAGCCATTCTGTTTCAGCCTAAAGGTCCAAATGTCCATTTCACTTTCATGCCCTGTCGTCCTCAAGGAAGGTGCAGGGACAGTGACGTGTTAGTCATTCCTATCCCAGATGCTGGCTCAGCTTGCAATGGCCTTTCTGTAAATGAGGAGCCGAAATGGCAACGTGTTATCAAACAGTCTGAAATGAGGACGGATGTGGGTTCGGGAACGGCCTGCCCACGGGCTCCCTGGGCTGGGCCCCCGCTTGAAGTCAGAGGAGTGTCATCTCCAGCTGTTCACTGGCCTCTTCCAGGTGACTTCGTTCGGTACCAGTGCCACCCAGGGTACACGCTGTCTGGGGCCGACACGCTCACCTGCAAGCTCCGCACCCAGCTGCAGTTCGAAGGCGCTCCCCCGACATGCGAAGGTATGTGTGCCCATGTGGAAAACCTCGAGACATGTTGTCATGAGGAAGCTGCCAGTGACCAGCTGCCCAAAGCCGTGGCCTTCTGAGTCATCTGAATAGTTTCCATGGAGGAACATTCAAGCTTAATGCAAAATTTAATGCAAATTCGTTGCTCTACTCATTCACTCATTTTGAATGTGGCAGCCACACAGCACACTTGCTCACTCAACAGTGTCTACCATCCCCACTGACTCGTACAGTGAAGTCATCATTGTTCATGCATGTACATTCCAGTCCACTCTCCTTGGCTGCCAGGTTATATGGATGTCATGCAAACCGTTCTTGTTATATTAACAATGGCTGGACTTTTTCTGGACAGACCTGGGACACGTGTAATGCTCCTCTCACACACTCCACATGCATAATTCTCTTGTATGTTACAGGGCAGCATTACAGTGTTGCTACTAGTCAGTGCTGGCCTCCCGCTGAGTCTGCAGCCCGCACTGAGGGTAGTCAGAGCTCAGGAACGCCCACTCCTTCCCGCCCCCCCGGGCACAGGGGGCCAACGCAAGTCCACAGAAGTCAGCTTCACCTGGCTAAGTACAACTTTCACTTTTCTCTTTAGCGCAATGCCCAGCCAGTGAAGTCCGCACAGAGTCGTCGGGGGTCATCCTCAGCCCGGGTTACCCAGGCAACTACTTTAACTCCCAGACCTGCTCCTGGACCATCAAAGTGGAGCCAAGCTACAACATCACCATCTTTGTGGACAGCTTCCAGAGTGAAAAGCAGTTCGATGCCTTGGAAGTGTTCGACGGTGAGTTTGCCTCATCTACCCACGTGACCCAGCGAGCGGGGTAGAACACCCTTATGATGTTTTTGACACAGGAGAACATGAATATAGTTTTGAGTTAAATGGCATCCCCCCAAACAGGAAATGAATACCTCTTGCACCATGCAATCTCAGAAATCCAGTGCTCTGTCAGGCACTAACACTTTGTCAGTGTTTCAACTTTTAAACAATTAGAATATGGGTGTTACTCTGAAAATGTGCTGACCAACTTGAACTGTCCCCACTTCTTCAGTGCAGGGTCTAGAGCCGAACTTTTCTCTGTAAGAATTATGTTGATTTAGAAGGTATTTTAGGGAATTCAAGATTTAGGAAATAATGATACTTTATTCAATCTAATATGTTACTAGGAATATATAAATATGATGGCTCACAGAGATTTTTACATGATAAATGCCATGGAGCCTTTAAGGAATAATTTTTTTTAAATTAGCCTTGTTCATTTTTATGCAATTCTAATAAGCTTTTTCACATAACAATGTTGTGCCTGAAAATTAAAGTGTGAGGTTGAATTGTCAATTTGAAATGAAACCGATATTCATATTTTTCTTCATCATACCCCAGAAAAGTAAACCAACATACAATTACGGCTGCACATAATGATAGGGTTTTCACATGTTTTGACAGATTTGTCATTGCGTTAGATAAATTACAATCAAGTCAGTGAAAATAAATAATTACTGTAATTGGTTCTGGGTATGTTAGTACGCCTCTTACTGACTGTTGAATGTAGTACCACATTGCTCATATGGGTAGAAACCACATGAATCAATTTGTGTATTTCCAAAGATGAACTACTAAATTGGGAATCAAATTTATACTTATATACCTAGAAACAGAGGACTAAAGAAGAGTATTTTCATTTTCACAGGGTTTTGTGTCCAGTAGCCCTCCCTTATCCACCTTCTCAGTTACCCACAGACAGCTGCAGTGCAGAAATATTAAGTGGAAACTGTACAAATAGACAATTTATAAGTTGTGAGTTGCACTTTCTCCACAGAAGGGTGATGGACTCTTGCACGGTCCCCCACTCACTCCGTCCAGGACACGAGACATCCCTTTGCCCACCGTCTCCATGCGGTACAATATATGCTCCCCACCCAGTTTCTCACTAAGCAGCCATCTGGGTGGCCAGACGGTGCTGGTGCCTCATTCCTGTCACCCTTGTTTTATTTGATGATGGCCCCGAAGTGCTAGAGTGGTGATGCCGGCAGCTCATATGTGCCCAGAAAACCAAAAAGCACTTCCTTCCAGTGGAAAGTGTGTGTGTCAGGAAAACATGGTGGACTCTGCCCATAGAGTCCAGTCCCACCGGCAGAGTCCACGGGGGTCTTGTGTTCCCCGGGGTGAGGGGATGGCAGTCCCTTAACACACAGACTGCTGGCGCTGTTCCCCTCAGTCCTCAGGAAGAAGGGAAGTAACGAACTAGCCAAGTGCGGACTGGGCTCTTTTTCCAATGAGGGGCCAGGCGAGCGATTCTGCAGCCAGTTAGGTGTCTGAGAAATAAATCCAGCAAGCAGTCGACCTTGGGGTGTGCTCACGTGTGTGTGTGCACATGTGTGCCTGGGTGCACGTGTGTGTCTGTGCACACGTGTCTGTGTACATGCATATTTCTATCATGCTGTGTATCATAATTATTTTGATACACAATAATTATTTTGGATTTATGGATATTCCTCTGTCCACCTTAGTTGAATTAGAATTCAGCTGACAGTCTTCTATATTGTTTACTATCAGGAGGAAAGTCATTATCGAGGATTGTGCTTTAAATGCTTATGATTTGATCTCCCCCAAATAAGAACAGATCACACCCCTTGTAAACCACCAGCGAAGCAGATAATAGAGATAATTTCAAAGCAGTCGCTGTCAAAATTATCATAGATCTATGACTGGGTGTGTTTTCGTCTCAAAGATTTTTCTATAAAAGTGAAAGGTCAGCACTTCATGGGGATATTTTCTCGGCGCTGGTAGTTTTGTTTCAGCAAATGTCACATTCACTGTGTGTCTTTCTCTGTTTTTGTGAGACTGGGGCTCTTTTATAAGTCATGGGTGGGCAAAAAAAATGTCGAATATATTGACTTCAAACTTTATTAGCCTAGGAGTATCTCACTCTCTACAGTTCCCATAGTAGATGTTTCTCAATTTAAAAAAATAAATCTACGTCATTATAGATCTCAGTTGAGAAGGGCGTCAAAATGCAGACTGCAGTGTCACTGGTAAAGGCCCAGTCGTCTCCGCCTGGGTGACAGAAATGCGTGCAACATTTGTCTCCCTGGGCTCGGCTGGCCCTGTGCTTTCTGGAGCTGCCCTGGGGGAGGTTTGCTCCGAGACAGCAGAGGGAACAGGTGGAGGCCATGAAGGTTCGATGTTAAATCGCCGGTACCTGGAACTTTATTCTGGAGCTCTGTCATTCAGCATGGCATTTTCGACTTTCATAAATTCAGGTTAATTACTCCCCAGCAGCGTTTCTTTTTAGAATGCACATTACCTCCGCTGGCAGCAATACCAAGAAAACCAGCCCACGAAACACATTGCTGTTTCCTCCGCTGTGAAACACAGCCACCTTGTCCCAGGAAGCTGGCCCTGGGACAACCTTCCACTTTAAGGAGCATTTTGTCCAGCCCGCCTTGGCCGTGATGAAACACCGCCCCTCGTCTCCAACAGACTCGTCTGGTTTTGATTCCGAGGGCCGCACTAGCCCAGAGCCAGAAGCTGGGCTGCTTGCACAGCAGCCATTTACTTCTCACTATTCTGAAACGGGAGGTCAAGACCCAGGGGTGGGCAGGGCTGGCTCCCGCTGAGGCCCCTCTCCTGGGCGTGTTGACACCGTCTTCTCCGAGTCCTCACACAGCTGTCCTTCTGCGTGTGTCTGCGTCCCCTGCACCTCTGCTTATGGGGGCCCCGGTGTTGAATTGGGTCCCACCCTAGTGGCCTCGGTTAACCTTAACGATCTTTTTAAAGACCCTATTTCTTAACAGTCATTCTGAGGTCCTGAAGGTCAAAGGTTAGGACCTCAGCATAAATGTGGGCGGTTGGGAGACAAGACACAGTCTGGCCCATTACAGCTTTGTCTGGAAATAAATCACTAGCACCGTTCTGATTGAGTGTTACACCATGAATGAAGCTGCGGTTTCTCAGCCGCGCAGCCCAAGCAAACGTCTGCGTACAGTCCTGCAGATGTGTCACTTGACCTGGTGAGGCCACGACCTCCTTCTCATGACATGTTTTCTGGGCAGGAGCAGTGTAGTGAAGTAAGGCCATGAGGCTTTCAGACCAGAGCCAGGTCTAGTTCACTAACAGCTGAGACCGTGGGTCAAGTTCATTAACAGCACATGAGACCCCAGGTCAGTTCACTAACAGCAGATGAAACTGTGGGTCAAGTTCATTAACAGCACATGAGGCCCCGGGTCAGTTCACTAACAGCAGATGAGACCCCGGCAGAGTGACAGCAGCTCAGTATCTAGCTTCTCTCAGGAAATGACATTGAGTTATGATGGCAATGAACAGAATAGAGTGAACGACAGGCTCCATTTGCTTTTTTAGAACACTTTTTTTTTTAATAAAAAATGTAAATGTAGATATGAACTCATTACTGGGTGTAATAAATTTTAGGATTTTATTAAATTTACCTCAGTCTGTTTTTTGTTTTTTTTTTAAGAAGGCCAGGAATACAGATAGAGTCAGGGGACCCTACCGTATTCGATTCCCACTGCGCCCCTCGCAGAGGCGCCGGTGCTGTGTCCCGTGCTCGTGCCTGTCCTTGTCATTCCTTCCCCTCCCTCCCTGTCACCTGCCCTGCGCCCTCCTCCGCCATCTGTGTGCGAACACACACTCACACAAGCCAAGTATTGCAGACTCTGAGATGTTCGCCCAACGGCTGTCCTTCTACCCTGAACTGCAGGCAGACTTCCTCAGCTTTTGTAGGCTAGTTTAAGAATGCCCCGAGACATGTTCATCTCAGGGAGTGATTTAAATGCTGTCCGGAATTCCTTTTTCATAGCACTTGCTGTTTTTTATTTAAAACTCCAGACTACTAGTCGAGTTCTGAATTTTGCCAGGAGAAGCAAGGCTGGAATACACATTTTGCTGTATAAATAATGTCTCTGCACATGTGCTGTAGTTTACAGAAATGGAATTAACCCTTCAGTTTTACTGGGTGTTACCAAAGTGCCCTCCAAAACGACTGTGTTCATGTGTAGGGCCACCAATGTTCACGGAAGCTTCGTTTCTCCATATGCATACAAGGATGTGGATACCACTGGTGATAAAAATTACCTTTATTTTTTCAATTACTACTGTTTTATGGATAAGGTTCATTTGATGTAAGTATTATGCTGGTAATAGCATGAGCACCTGATATTGTTCTGGCTGGTTATTTTTATCAGGGAGTACAGTTGCTGCGATATCCACTACTTATTTTTTCTTCACCTTAGAAATAAATAGCTGCATGTTGTATGTTGACACTCCATTGTGACAAAAAGCTAGACTCCATCTGCCTGCTGCGCATGCCCACTGAGCTTTGCTTGTCCTCTGTTCCTGGCAGGGCCTTCTGGGCAGAGCCCCCTGCTGGTGGTCTTGAGCGGGAACCACTCTGAGCTGCTGAATTTCACCAGCCGGGGCAACCAGCTGTTCCTCCGCTGGTCCACCGACCACGCCACCAGCAAGAAAGGCTTCAAGATCCGCTATGCAGGTGAGTGGGGCTGAGCGTTTCAACAGCAGTGAGCCGCATCGCATTAAACGACAATTCGATAGATCTGTATAACGTAAGCCTAAGTTTCAAAGGCGAACAATAAACTGCAGTAGAAATAATAAGATGGGGAACTCTGAGTGATATTTCTAACCGAATTTAGGGAAAAATAACTATTGATTGATAATTTAAAAATGTATCATCCACATCATACACCACTGAATTGCATATCATGGAAAGCAAATACATTCCCCCAAGATATAATTATATAAATTAAATTTAAAATATGTTGAAATGCTAAGGGAACAAGCAGGAAAATATAATCATCATCCCGTTAGCTTTATAAGTGATAATAATAACTATCAATATTTGGTCTTTTCATGGATCATCCGTCTGCATGGTTCTTTATATAGTATGCAGACACTGTATAAGTGGCATGTGGCACACTGGGTCCTGTGTACACCTGTCTGTATTATCGGAGCCCCCAGATGTTCACACTGCCCTACAAAAGCAGTAGACAGACGATTTAAATTTCTGATATGTTTTCATGATGAAGCAGAAAACCTCAACATTTCTCAGTTTTCCGGAACTCAGCAACACCCAGTGGGCAAAGTCGAGACACGCTCCCTAAGGAAGGTGCCTGCATGCACCCTGGATTGAGCGGCTCCTCTCACCAGGGGAAGGCACAGGCCCTCGGTGGCGGTTTTCATCATCCATGATGAGCCATGTTCTGAAGAAGAAACAGGAAAATGTCAGAGTAAGCTTTCAGCTCTCTCTGGCTGGTGAAACACCAAACAGCTCCAAGGCTTTGAGGACAGTGGGCTTCACTTTCTCCCCCTGGAAAGTTCAACAAAATACACTCAGGCCGCCAATTTCCCCCGCTCTCAAAGTTGCCGCTCGAAACACTGCACAGCTACGAGCTTGCAGGTGAGGCTGGCTTTTGTCGGAACGAGTTAGGAGGAGCGTCAGGGCCAAGGCGGGACTTCGTTCATCCAATCCCTGGTTTCAAGAAGTAAGCAGATCTTCAGAATTGTTGGACTTCCTTTCCAGTTCTCAGAAATGGCCTGTGCAGGGATAGTCTGGTGACCACGATGGCTCACGTGTGTCTGAGACCACACATTCAGGCCTGCGTGTGCGCCATGCACATGGAGCCCCGGTGGGGACGGCGCAATCAGAGCCTCTTCCTCCAAAGGACCCGGGGCTGCACACCCCACACTGCCTTGATTTTATTGGTTCGGTTGGGATGAGAGGAGTTCATGGGCTTTTGTGCAGCACAGAAACCGGTCTTGTAAGGATGAAATGACTTTCTTTCTCTCAATGTGTAAATGAGGTGCCAGGCCTTCAGCCACCGAAATGTTATGTTCTGTGTATGACTGTTATTTCAGCGTATTCCTGTCTCTTAATTTTTAAAAAATCCCCCCATATGTGGATAACTAAAGCTACTGCAAGATTTCCATTGACCTGAAGTAGTGCATTTTCTTCAGAGATTTGCTCAAACTCCAAATCTGAAACAGAACCTTAACATCTGCATCACTGTACAGTTCTCGAGACCCACTCAGCGATGACAGCAAGGAAGAAGCTACGGCACTGATTGTGAAATGTCACATTCTTCACTTTTCTCCATTTTAATGATGCGTTTTCTTCATGTTGAGAATTGTTTCATTTCAAACTTGGAGCTCAGGGTGGTAGCTCCTTATTTCTCATCCCCATAACTCAGGAGCTCCTGTAAGTAGGGGGTTCTACTCACAGAGATGAGACCTCCACGCTAACCTTCCGTGTATTTCTGTACAATATTTTCATCAGAGCCCAGGCTGGTGTGGATCAGTGAATTGAGCACTGGCCTGCAAACCAAAGGGTCTCAGGTTCAATTCCCAGTCAGGGCACATGTCTGAGTTGTGAACCAGGTCCCCAGTAGGGGGCGTGCAAGAGGAAACCACACATTGATGTTTCTTTCCCTCTCTTCCCCTCTCTGAAAATAAATAAATAAAATATTTTTATAAAACAATATTTTCTCCAGAAAGTCATGGTTCTACCTTCACATTGATTAACAGTCGCAGGTAATCCCAACTGGAAGCTAAGAGACTGGATCTTGGAGGCTCTGGGTGGGTTGTTTTGTTTTTTGTGTGCTCTTTGTTCTCTATGAAACCTATTTTTTCAGAGACTTGTAAGATTCCCAAAAAAACTGAAAGATACAAAGATTTCCCACAAATGCACCATGACATGTGTCCATATTATAGCATCTCACAGAGCAGACTCACGGCCCCAAACCCTCTGGGCTCCACTTATTCATCCCTCCCCTGACCCCTGAAAACCTCGATCTGTCACTGTCCCCAGTCTCGCCTTCTCCAGCATGTCACAGGGTTGGACTCACACAGCGTGTGGCCTTTTCACACTGGCTCCTTCACTCAGTCACACGCATGTCAGGTTCCCCATCTTTTCATGGCTCGAGAGCTCATCTGTTCTCAGTGCTGACACCGTCCTACTGTCTGGAGGGACCCCGGTTTGTTTGTCCATCACCCACTGAAGGGCTTCCTGGTTGTTTCCAAGCTGTGGCCATTCTGGGTGACACTGCTGTGCACACCTGCGTGCAGGTCTTTGTGTGGACATGGTTTTCAGTTCCTTTTGGTAAACACCAGGCAACATGGGTCATGGATCTTACGAAGGGAGCAGGTCTAGTTTGTAAGGAAACCTCCCACCGCCCTCAGGGCGGCTGCCCGTCTGCGCTCCCGCCAACGGGGAGTGAGACTCCTGCCACTCCGTGCCCTCCCGGCCTGGGGCGTCTGGGGAGACGTCTCACAGCAAGCTCACACACTGTCACCAATTTCTCACTGCTTACACAACAGAGGTGTCCACTCACCTCACTCTCACCGAGGGAGGGAAACGCCCAGGCATGGAGGATTGGTCGTGCTGTTCTCGTTTTGTTCGTTTTGACGTGTCTGTGTTTCCGTGCCCACAGCGCCGTACTGCAGCCTGGCCCACACCCTGCGCAACGGCGGCATCGTGAACAGGACCACAGGGACGCTCGGGAGCCGAGTGCAGTACTTCTGCAAGCCTGGGTACCGGCTCGTGGGCAGCGGCAACGCCACCTGCCGGCAGAACCCCTCGGGAGTGTACCAGTGGGATGCGCTGGCGCCGCTGTGCCAGGGTGAGTGGCGTGGCCTGTCCTCCTCGGTTCGTTCTTCCTGCTCTAAGCACGCTCCGACGGTTCCCGCAGCTGTGACTGTGGGCAGAAGGTAAGGAAAAAATCGAACATGCGTTTATGAATCCTCCCACCGACCGTGCAAACAATTCTGACGCGGACGCCAGCCTTGACTCGGCTCTGCGGCCGGCACTCAGAAGACGCTGAACGTTCACGAGGCACCGATAGAGTTCTTCTCATATCTACTTGTGTTGCATTTTGAAGTTAAAAAAAAAGTGTATTCTCTAATTTAGGTTCTAAATAACTTTTCTTGACAGTTGAAGTTATTTAAAAGATCAGTTACTAATACCAACTTCCCTTATTTTAGTGTAAAAACGCATTGTTTGAGCCTTATCCTGCATATTTTATTTTCTTTCAGTCTTTTAAATCTATGGCTTGTTAAAGTTGATTTCGTTGTTTTATGTCTTTTTTATATTTTTTCTTCCCTATGCATAAAAATCAGATTTTCAAAGATGGCGTTTTAATTTTTCATCGGAGTTCTTTGAAGCTGTGACATTCTCATGGTTTTGTCTTACTGAGATTTCAATTCATCATGAAAGATACTGGCTTTTGAAAGCTGCTCATGATTCATAAATAGAGCCTCACATCAGCTTCCTTTCTCCCCGTCGTTGCTGGACAGCGGACGCTCTGGCGCTGCACCACACGACGGAGTGGCCATCTGTCCCATGCGCTGCGCACACCTTCACCTACAGGAAGAGGTCAGACGCCAGGCTTGCAGTGTGTAGGTCCTTCCTCCAGAAGTTCTTCTTTAACAGATGGTAAACGTGTAGGTCCAATAGGCTTGTTTCATTAGGAATGATGTTTTTTTTTTTCCTTTTGAAACAAACATGTTTTTTGTTTCAAAAGGAAAATTGATTTCCGTTTCCTGTAAGTGCTCTGTGACTCTCGGCCTGTGACGTAGAGCCGCCTGCTCTGAGAGCAGCCCTTTGGGGTTGCTGAAGCGCCCTTGGCCCTGGGGACAGAATGCCAGCGACAAAATCAGTGGCCTGAACAGTGGCCCTAGGAAAGCAGGTGGGAGCAGGACTGGCAGGTGCTCCCGACACCCCCGGAGGCTGGCTCCCACAACAGAGTCCTGGGGGAGTGTGCTCTTGAGGGTGAAGCCCAGGAAGATACCGGAAAGAGACCCTCGTGCTGAGGGACGTGTGGCCAGGGACAATCCAGGCATGTGGGAGTCCATCTTCCAGATACGTCAGGTGTTCAGGAAATCGTTAACCAAAGGGAGAGGTGGTGTTTCAAGGAAGACTGGAGAAGAAATCACAGGATGCCTGGAGTGTTTTGCTCTGATCTTTGACCTCCCTTCTCCCGACTCCTCCCCAGAAGTTACTGAATGCTGAACAAAATGACCCCTCAATAGAAATCATACACGAAACAAACAGAAAAATAAAAGGTCCTTCTGAGATCCTTGTCGTTTTGGCTGAAGAGTATGAGAGAAGGCATCTCTGCCCCACACATCACCCAGAGGCGAGCTGTATGGAGAGGGGAATTCCAATCGCCCAGCACACTCCAGACGGAAGGAACATCACCAGGATTGGCGGAGTCAGCGTGGCCGAGCCACATCACACCACTAGGCCACCCTCTCCCAGAACAGTGCTGCTTCCACTGGGATGGTTTGTAACCAGCATCTGGAAAATTCCAGACGGGATTCACAGATAAATGGGAGGCTGTGCTGATGATCACCTGTGAGTGACAAAATGTAGCTGGCGGGATGTGGTTTCAGCTTCAGAGAACTTCAGGTTGTGTTCCCGGCTTTGCCTGACCTTTTTAGATTGCTTCTCTTGGAAAGCCTGTGTTGATTTTTACACTCCTCGATAAAGCTGGGCGTACCTTCTGTCCTCACGGCTTCATTTCCTGCTGCAGAGCAGGGGCCCCCGCCAAGCAGCTGTCCCACTATCAGGATGCCAGTCTCACTCGTCTCGAAGAACCAAGGTTTTCTGTTCTGTCACAGAGGCCCAGTGAACCAGTGGTGCATCGGGTGTAGCCCAATGAAGGGGTGAAGGGGACAGCCGATGCCGAACAGCTGTCTGCTCTGAAGCCGTGACCCTCAGAACCTGGGGGGTGGGGCAGAGCTGGGGCTCCAGCTCGAAGTTGACTTAGTTGTTTATGCTTTGCTTGTGATTTGCTGGCTTTGAAGAATCAGAGAAATGATTTCTCATAAGCACATGATAAGTAAGCTTCTGCTCATGAAGTCAAACGTGAAGACGGAGACTTGGCCAGTTGCCTGTGCGCTGCTATTACAAGCTACGCAGTTAATGCAGATGATGCAGACAGATGGACCAAGAGAGAGCTGGGTCGGTGGGGTGGCTGGGGTTCCCCCGCCCCCCTCCACCCGCTCACGGGCTGGACTGGGCCTGCAAGTCTCCAATGCGTGCAGCTACACAGGCATTTACTGGAAGAAAACTGTTTTGTTGCTGGTGTTGTTTTAATTTTAAGAATAGCATCATAATCAAAAGTTAGGAGGGTAGGCTTGGTGTCCTGGCATAAACGAATTAATTGAACCATTTCATAAATCTTAAAAACTTTTACTGGTGAGCATAAGAACGATGGCAACTATGTGTTGATTTTTCCTGAAAACACTTGTTTCTATGAAATAATCGAGCCCCCCCCCCCCAGGCCCTGATAATAGTGCAGTGCTTTGTGAAATTCAAATATGTTTTAAAAATATCAAATCATGTTATGATGTAAGAAAACATGTGTATATATGAGCGTATGTGTATGTATGTACATATATGTGATGGGCATTATATTAGCTATGCTCCAAGTTACGAGGTCTTGAATCCACACAGTTCATAAAGCCAGAGCGTGCCAAATCCAGTTCAACCTCGTGGAAGCTGGGCTTTCCCCCAACTGCCCCTGATCTTCTGGTGGCATTTGAGTTGGCTGATGCTGGGACAGGATCCGCCCTTCAGGACATTCTGATGACCCTACAAGTCAGACCTTCCGCTGTAATTAACCATCCGTGTGCAGACCCACTGGGTCACCCGCCCTTGCCTGGATTCTTTGTTTGTTTGGAATTAACAGACGCTGTCTTCTTCTTCCTCCGGCTACAACGTGCTGAACATGTTCGAGAGGTTTGGAGCAGCTGCAGAAATTTCTCAGCTGAACCCTCTCGCCCTGTGTTTTCCGTTTCAGCCCTGCCTGTCGCCGATCTGCTTGCTGAAACCACACAGGATGAATGAACCCGGGAGCCAGCCCACAGATACCAAGGACCCCATTTTCTCCTCCTGAGCCCCAGTTTTCTCTCTGTCACGCTTACGCAAACTCTCTCCACCAGGCTCTGCTGCTCCCCAGGGTGGCTGCGGACCCCCACGGGAATCAGTGCAGGGAAGCTGCAGTGATCTAAACTTAAAGTCCACGGCAGGTGTGGCTGAGATGTCAGCTCCGTAAACAGAGGCCCTTCACTTTGTCGTTGCAGAGCGTCTCAGCAAGTGCGCCTGGCCTGGGCACATGCTCTTGGGGGTGACGCCTTCTCCCCGGCCCTGTTTTTATGCCCTACTGGAGCTCGAGGCCATTTAACCGGAGAATTTATTCTTGCCTCGCACTAGATTACCCTGGGTCAGAGCTGGTTCATTTAAGAAAGAAGGGTTTTCATTGAATTCTGCCCCTAGTCACGTGTTTTACGAACTTACCTGCAGCATCTTCGTGCCCAACCTTTCCCGTCAAAGCTGACGTGTGGACACCTCTGGGACCAGCCTTCCGATCCAGGGGTCTTCCTGAGTTCCCCCCACCCCCTGTATCCTAGTCCCTCAGGCCCCGCCCTCCGACAGATAACTGACAAATCCTGGAGGTTGTTACTGTAGAGTTGATGGTCTCAGCCATGTTATTTGCCTTGAACAGAAGAACTTCCAGAAAAATGAGTCACTGGCGGTGAGGGTGGGGAGCAATAAACAGGAGGGGGTGTGGGGGCTCTGAGGTGCCAACCGACTGCTTAAAGCCCCTGGAACTCAACACCGTCAGTGACTGTGGTTGTGAAGTTATCATTGTGTCCTTTCTGCGACGTCGAATGAAGGAGAGGGTGCTACACGTTCTCTTGCTCCTCTGGGGAAATGCGTCGGGGTGACTGAACTGCACCCCAGCTGCCAGATGTGCCCTTTGGAATACTAACCATGGGGCATTTCATTCTAATCACTTTTGTGAAGTTTTAAGTTCCTTAACACTTTGGACACTTGTGTGACGTGTTACAGGTGTCAGCGCGTACCGGTATGTGTATGAAGTATGTGAAGTAAAACGTAGGGGGAAGGCACGCTTCATACCTCCTGGCAAAAGTGACCCTGCCTTGTTCCACCCCCCAGCTGTGTCCTGCGGGATCCCAGAGCCCCCCGGAAATGGCTCCTTCTCTGGGAACGAGTTTGCCCTGCACAGCAAAGTGACCTACGAGTGTGACGAGGGCTTCCGGCTGGACACGGGCCACCCGGCCACGGCAGTGTGCCAGGAAGACGGGTCATGGAGCAACAGGGGGTGGCCGCCTCCCTGCAAACGTGAGTGCTGCATGCAGTCGCCCTCCATGCCCTTGTACTTGAGAGTGCATTGCCCTGGGGAGACCTGCAGGTCCTGGGGCACAGAGTTCCCCACCCCACATGTGAGCGTGGGGTCATTGCATCACGATGGCCCAACCCACGGATGTCACACCAAACCCTGCCACCGGTTACAATGCACATGCACGCCTTGCACACCAGGGAGCTTCTCAGGCTGTGCAATCAGCCACCATAACACCACGTGGGGAAATGTTTCATTGTATGAGCCCATCCCTTGGTGGTCCCCACTGCCAGATGCAAGGTTGTCTGGTGACAGTTGGATTTGATACCAATGCTCTGGTGTCATGGAAACATAGGCAGTGGGTAACATTCCCACATGTGCCGGGATGCACGCCGGCCCTTTAACACTTGGCCACCAAGTGATGCACCTGTGGCTGCTCTGAAGGGCCCCACTGGCCCTGTGCTGCGCACTTTCAGGGATTTCAGCTGATATGTCAGCCGAGCTGAGGAAGGAAGGCCCAGCACAGCCCCCCCCCACCGTCCCATGCATGGTCACCACATGCAAACTGGAAACACATTATCAAACTGCACACGAAACTCACAGCCAAGGGGGATGTCTGGCGAGATCTGAGGCCCCGTCCCTGCCTTCCCAGGCGGGTCGATGGATGCTCTGCAGAGGCCATTGAGACTGAGGGTCAGTGTAGTGTGGGCTAGATGCACAGGGACCCCTGGGAGGTGTCCCAGCAAGGTCCACCCCTTCCCCCACCACCAAGATTCAACCGTGCCCGACGCAGCCCAAGGGACAGAGGGAGGCCACTGTGCACTCAGAGACTCACAGGCCCGATGTGTGAAGGGCCCACCAGGAAGCTGCGAAAGAGACGGTCACTAAACGCACACCACGTGCAGGTGGACGGTGGCACCCTGTGCCGGGAGGAGAGCTTGGCCGCTAGCAAGGCCTCAGTTGGCCGCCGCCCGGCGCTGACTCTAGTGCCCAGCATGGTCTGTGGAGGGCAGCGGCTGAAGGCTGTGCCCTCACCCAAAGCGTCTCAGGGGCCCAGGCTTCTTTCTGCACTGACAACATGCAAAGGCCTCAGGCCCCGCAGTTCCAGGCGTGTGTCAGCCCACCACTTGCAGTCGGCTGTGTTCTGCCCGGCACAGCAGTGCCATCTGCTTTGTGTCACTCCATTCCAAGGAGCGAGCGTGCCTCCGCCCAGCTGTTAGTGTTTGAGTCACAGCTGCAGAAGGTGGTGCTCAGTCCCCTGATGCACGTCAGAGACTGGAGTTGGCACTGAATGCCTCAGGAGGGTTGGCACAAGTGTGGTCTCTCAGCGGCTAGCATGACCCTCAGTTTGGGGAGGTCTGAGAGATCATCGTTTAATCTCTAAGAAGCGTAAATTCCGCCGGGGCTGGTGTGCTTGTCCACTCAGTTGGCGGCTGGGTCTCTATAAATACCAGTAGGACTAGTGAACCAACAGCTCACCTCTGTCAAAGCGGAACTGAGGGAGCCACCTTCCCACACAAACAGGAAGTCACCGCAGTGCAATCGGAGTGATGAGTGACCTTGACAGGCCCAAGCCTGTGTTGGCCAAGTCCTTGAGGACTTGTGCTCCTCGCTAAGCCGAGAGTGGCGGGCCCATGCAGCCACGCCACAGAGACCCAGGCCCAGGGCACACAGTCTGAGCATGGAGCCGCCCTGGGCACCAGAGCTGGGCCTCGCCAGGCGCGCACAGGTTTGAGGAACCAGGGCTCCAGGGGCGTGGAAGGCTGCTCTGCATGCACGCTGACTTCGAGCCAGCGATGATTCTCACTCCTGCCCTGACTGGCTAAGCTTACAGATTCTATTCAGTATGAGTGTGCAGGCATCTGCACCTTTTGTGTAGCAGCCCCGAACCTGCAGCCCTGCAAAGGCGGGAAAACTAGCACGCACGCTTATCTCTGCGTGAGCCGGCGCCTGAAGTGTCTCAGCAGAAAGCTGGGGTGCTGTGCACTTCCTTTGAAATGCCACCATCAGTGCATCACCCCAGCAGAACATTTTCACGTAGCTCTCACTCATATGCACAGTTTCTGAACTGGGCTGATGCTATGTATGATATTATGAAAAGCATTTAGAAACCTTTTGAGTACTGCTAGGAGAAAGTGTTCAAGTTTGGGTTTTTAGTTCAGGAATTTCTCAACCATGTTCTGATATTGCACATGATCCTTTATGTTTGGAGACTTAGAAAAACAAACACACTAAATAGAGTTTAGTTGTTCTGTATTAACATCATCAAAAGACAGAAAACTGTACAATATCAACAATTAAAAAATACTGATTAAAAATAAAATAAAATTAAAAAAAAAACAAGACAAAAAGGAAAAAATGCTAAAAAAAAAAAAAAATAGAGGGTGTGACACTGACTCCGCACTTACAGTCTGGAGTGTGCTTCTCACACGGCTTCCGAAGCAACCACCACCTTTCCGGAAGCTTCGGGCCTCCACTCTCTCCTCCCGCCCTCTCCTGCTCTCTCCTGGCTGGCCCAGAGCAGGGCAGCGTGCAGCCCCGACCCCCTCAGCTTGTCTCACCCAACGGCATTGCCAGGTCTACCAACCGAGGTGGCCCCTGGCTTAGAGGCCATGTCCTGGCGGGTGCCGTCTGTCCCCATGACACTAACTATGCCGCACACACAGGTAGTTTAAGATACTGGGTCACGCACTTCGTGACCCGCAGATTCCTGTGAAGCATGGTATTGTTAGATTCACAGTGAAGCATTGCGGGGGGACGTTCCATCCCTGGGGGCATCGGGAAAGAATATTTAAACAAAGGCATAACGTCTGCTCAAGCAAATAATTTCCTTTCAACAAAAACCCTGGAGAAGACAGTCTTCATTAGAGGAATCGACAGACATCTGGTTCGGAGTCGGGTGTCGGGGCAGGCTGGAACACTGACCCCAGAAAGTGTGTCCCTTCAGCACCTGGTGCAACACACAAACGAAAGCAAGACAGACTGCCAGGACAGAAAGCTCTGTGGAGTGTTTAGAAGCAGCTGACAAAGCCACTTTCTGAAGGAGAGCCGTGGATGGTGGAAATGCCACGGGCGCCTCCGCAGTGCAGCCCGATACGTGAATGCAGGAGACGCGGAGCATCTTTCCTTTAAATCGACACTCGGGTGAGCAGCGCCGTTCCCATCCATGCCAGAGGCCGGTTCAAACTCCTCTTGTCTAATTATTCAACTGGTCATTTTCCATCATTAAGGAAGAGCTTTCATGTCGAACTTGGATCACAGAAGCACGACAAGTTCCGAGTAGCGTTTGCCATGTCACTGACTGAACGGGGTTTGAATGTGGGTCCCATTTTCTCATTGAAATCAGATCACCCGGGCGGAGTTCACCTTTAAAGTGTGCATCAGGTCGGAGCACCCGGGACCCGACGTGGCCACCACCAGTGTTTTGCTCCGAGAGAGAGGTAGTTGAAGTGTCCAGGGTCTGACTCCTGACCTCCACTGAGAGTGACCACAGGGACATCACGACAGGAGGCCTGGGCAGAAAAAAGGTGTCTGATCGCATGAGGGTTTTGGAAATTTCACGAATGGAAAGGGCAGTAACTGCCAGCATGGGGAGGAACCCCTCGACTCCAGGCCCCCAGACCGTGCATGTCTAGAGTCTGGATTCAACCAGGGGTCTGAGGGAAGAAAGAGTTGGGGGCGCTAAGGCCTTGGACCATCTCCGTCTGGGGCCTCCGAAAAGCTGGTTGGTTCTTGGGTGCTTTAATAAATTATACCCTAGAAGTTTACTCCTCAGCTCTATTAATTCATCCCTTTATTAAGTCCATCCATGCTTATTCTCAGTAGCTTATATGCTACACATTGGGTTAGGCTCCAGGGCTGAAGCAGAAATCCCAAACAGTTCTGTCTGTAGAACCCCACAGTGTCATCCAGCCTGTGGGTTGGGTTCACTCATAGACCCATGTTTCGGTCCGATGGCATGAAATGTATTTAAATCACCTCAGTACCTGCTCCCCCAGGACCTTACTTACATCCCCTCCTTGCCGAAGCCGAACAGCCTCATTTTCCCGCTTCTAATGCACTGGGACTGCCAGCAGCACCTGCCCCCGGTCCCTCCCTGCCCAGCGAGCCACCCCTTCTGAGGGGCTGAAGGCTGGACTGCAGGCTGAGGCTGACTGAGTCCTCTCAGGCCAGCAGCAGTGAATCAGAGAGTCACAAATCTAATTAGATGAGCTCGAACTGAACCAGGTCGTAAGCAGCACTCCACCCGCTGGGTGTGAGGGGGGAGATCTGCAGTAAAGAGCCCCCCGCATCTCGGGGCTGATCGCGCACCACTGAAGATCTAAGGCAGGGGTCCGTGACAGGCGAGGGGCAGGCTGGGGGGCGTCCTTCACAGGGGCCACCTGCCATCGCCCACACATCTTCCTGGTTTGCCGCCGGCTGAACGAGTCTCTGATAAATCAGCGTCCCTCGTGGTGACACGAAAACCAGTGATTCCCAAGGAATCAACACGAACTGTTTTGTGTCTTCACAGCGTAGAGAAAATGTGTCTTTTCTGCCCATAAACCTTGCTGTCTGTGCTCTCGTCTGATTAGAAGAGTATTATTTAGGGATTTTTAGTAGAAAACAGTCAAGAGGCCCATGCAGCGCTGTGAGCCATGGCAGGTCCGTGGGCGTGGTCCACGGCCCATGTTCTCTTGAACTTGGCAGAACAGAGGAAAGCGATCCTACGCAAGATGTTTTCTTTGAGGTGATAGAAGCTGATTTGTGTCTCTCTGAGAAATGGAAGGACCCAGAAGTAAATGCTTAGAGATTGAGCATTTCCTATCGCGCCAGCAAAACCCACATGTTTTTGAAAACACTTAATTTCACTTGACTTGTGATTTGTTCATTTATAACTTTCATAAACATAATTTGAACCATTTACATAAACAAGTTTTTTCTTTTGCTGCATCTTCCAGATGGAATATTTTAAAACATTCTTTAAAAACTATGTCATTCTTGATGCTGTGTCCATTAGCTAGTATCTGGAATCCTCATGGACTTAATTCTGAAAAACATGTTCCTTATCTCCTGTTTTCATCATTTGTAGAATGAATATGGTTTTGTCACTTTGTTTCTAGTGGCGGAGGAGGTCAGGGCCAGAGAAACCCAAGGTGGGGACACTCAGGACTCCAGCTGGATTTGGGTGGGCTGAGCAGACTTGCTCGTCCTTAAAAAAATGCAAATCATGGCAATGACACCCGTGTCCCTGTCTCAGTGTTGCTGTGAGGATCAGCTCAGTGTGATGTCACATGTATGTTTACAACCGTGGTGTGACAGGGATCCTTTTTCAGGAAAACACTAAACCAACAGTGTCTGAGAGGCTGTGTCTGTGAGAGCAGGTAATGGGTGCAGGGGTTGGGGGCACACGGAAAACCCGGGGTCCAGTCAGAGATATTTTCATCAGGGGGGTCGCCAGCATGGTGGCTGTCAGGCTGCTCCCTGTCAAGTGGTGACTGCAGTTCACCGTTGTCATTGTGCGTCTCAGGGAGAGGCCCTTGGTCACTGGGCTAGCACAGGGGCCCCGGCATGGAGCCTGCTCCACACCCAGCTTTCCCCGCCCCAGGGCCTCAGCCTTCCTTCCCTGTCTTCCACCCACAAGGTTCTGCACGGGGTTTTGCTCAGGGCTTGGCTTCTGCATCACGTGGTCTGCCACGTGACTGCGTGTCCTTTTTTTGTTTTTGTTGTGCTGAGTGTGTGTGTGTGTACATGTTCATAGATGCTGGTATCGTGTAGATGGAGCATGCCAGGAGGGGGCCTTTCCCCCCTGCTCACAGGAAGCTGTCTTCTCCCATGGGGTGCTGGTTACATTACTGATGAATGAAATGCGTTGTTCGAACTTGGATGTTTTTGTGCTCTCTCTCTCAGAGCCTCTTTGAAAACACTAAATAAAACCATGTCATCAGCATTTCTGGGAACCTCCTGCCTCCCCCACTCTTCCTTCAGGACGTGGAGAACAAAACGGACTCCACATTAAACATCTATTTCAGTTCTCACTTCGCTCTTCACTCTCAGCTTCACCCATGTGCTCTTGGTGCCTTGGTTTCTGTGTTCTGTTGCCACACCACTTTCTTGCTCCATCATTTTTCATTTCACACGGACATGTGTGTGCAAACACAGTCACTCATACATGCACACTCACTTTCCTTAACATGGCATCAGCATCTGCTTGAAGTCAGACATCATTTGTACACCAAAAAAAAAAAAATTGTGAAAAGGTGACAGCGTTTGCAGCAAAAGAGCTGAGGGTCCTGCAAGGAGGAAGAGATGGAGGCCAAGACTGAAAGCAGAAGGAGGTTGTTTACAGTGGACCAAGTGCCATCTTCACAAGGAACGACGAAACTCAGAGGATCTGGGAGTCGGCGTGCGGGTGACAGCCGGGAGCTCCAGGGAACCTCGGACTCCACTGCGGGAGCCGACCGTCGGTTGTGCCTGCAGGAACAGGGGCAGACGGGGATAGTCGGGGACAGGACAGGCAGCAGACACCATCACGTGGCTGCTGGAACCACCCCTGCGGTGAGGTGGAATGAGATTTTTCTGGCGGGCGACTCGGGGCTGAGACGAGATGTGGGTTCATAAGTCCAAAGGCACCAAAGCCTCCAGAACTGGCAGTTGTCCCTGGAATGTAAAGGTGCTCAGTCAGAGGGCCATTTCGCTCATGTCGTCAGATGAAACAGTGACACACCCATGTGTGCAGTGGGTGACTTTTCTCTGAAAAACACCCAAAGAAAACGGTGTGGGATTCCTTTTAAATCTGCAAATCTTTTTCACATTTTAAACCTCGTCAACAGCAGAATACCACCAGACCTGTTTTTCCCATCGTTTTGCACATAATCCTGGTGAATTACTGAGAGAAGAATAAATAGGACTTTTGTGACCTTTCAGATAGGTCCGATTCAGTGATAATTAACTTGCCTGGAATTTGGAAGTAAAACACATCTCTTAGTTTTCTGACAGAAACTCAGGTTTCTCTCGCTCGTGCCTGCAGGCTCGACACGCGGGTCGATGGGGCCGTTCCGCGGGCACCCAGCGGGGCCCTGTCAGCTCGGGTGGCTCCGTGTTTACACCCGTGGGTTTGGGTCCTCACTTGGCAAAGTCGCGTTCAGTATTCCGGTGCTTTTCAGAAAATCTGCGTGGACTCTCGTACCTGAAATTTTGCACAGACAGCATATTTATGCGATCCTTGGGGTCCATGCTGGCGGTGGCATCACAGGGCTGCGAGTGTTGTCACTGCTGCTGAAACCGGTGCCGATGCCCTTGACCAAGGCCCAGTCTGACTCCAGGCCTTTCTCTCAGGGCATCAGCAGACAACCTGCTTTGATACCGAGGACCCATTTCTCTGCACGGTGTCAGTGCCGTGTGCACACACGTGACCCCATGTGCACACATGTGACTCCACATGTTCAGAGGCTGTTTTGTTTCATGGGGAGGAGGGCTTGAGCTTTTCTGAGCATCACTGTTCGGGCCATTTGTGACTCCGAGCTGCTCCAAGACAGCACGGGACGGGCGTTTTCACACAGGTGTTCATTTCCCTGGAGGAAATCCCACCTTCACACGCACAACCGAGTCACTGGCTTGTCCCTTACACGGAGGTCTCTACGTGAGGTCCCCAAGCATGTGCACTGAGGCTCCAACGGCACCAAGTACATGGGACCACAGCGGGGCCGAGAGAACCCGAAATCATGGGGACCACCTCGGAGTCGCCCAGCCAGACCGGTTGCAGATGCAAGGGCTTCACCACCTGAAGTGGCCTGATGTGACCCCTCGAGGAACAAAACGGTGACTGACATGTGGTCTGCTCCCCTTCCAGCGGTGACCTGCCCTGGCATCGAGGCCCAGCTGTCCGAGCACGTCACCTGGAGGCTGGTGTCGGGCACCTTGAATGAGTTCGGGGCCCAGGTGGTGCTGAGCTGCAGCCCCGGGTACTACCTGGAGGGCAGCAGGCTGGTGCAGTGCCGGGCGGACGGGACGTGGAGCACGGGCGAGGGGAGACCGCGGTGCAGAGGTGAGTATGGGGTGTGCCCCCCCACTGCCCCCAGAAGGCAGCCCCACTGGTCACACATCGGTGCGGTGGATCCTGTCGATTCCTGGAGTGGGGCACAGTGGATCCTGTAGATTCCCAGGGTGGGGGGCACCTCTTTCCATGACAATGGAGAATATGCATCATGTGCGACATTAAGGTGTAAAACTGCTGGATTACGTGCTAAATGCCATCTTTTCCTGGTTAGTGATTGTGTTTTGTAAACTTCAAAATCAGTCCAAAATCCAGGCCAGGTGTATGTTTAAAAAGGCAGCCCACCTGCCTGCAGCAGCTGCTCAACCTTCCCCGTAGGACCCTGGGAAGCAGCATTTGTGCTGAAGCCGCTGTGCTCTCCAGGAGTGACTGTGTTCAGAGGGGAGGTTGTCATTCCTGCAGGGACGAGGCAAGAAGGGTTTTGAGTTGGTTTCATAATAAACATGAATAAGTAGAAAAGCAAAGCAGCATTACTGTTGTTCAGAACACAGTTCGATCCAGGCGTGTTGAGTAGACAGCCTGTAGTTGCCGATCTGCGGGAAATTACCACTTCCAGACGAGTGGTTGGGCCGGGTTGCGCTGCTGAAGCACGCAGCTCAGGAAGGATGAAGCAGAACAAAGATGAGAAAAGAGCAAAGAACGAATGTGTTTCCTGCTCCTTGTAATTCAGTGTTCAACGAAACAGCTGTTAGTTAAACATGTGCCAGAGCTGTTCACCAGGAACATGGACATAAATTTGGGTGGGCCGGCGACCTCCGCGAGCCCTTCGTCCTCCATCGAAGTCAGGAGTAGCCCGTGTCCCCAGCTGGCCCTGCCAGAGCCTCTGTTCTGGGGTGATTCCCCACCCTCAGTGGTGTCCTGGTGTGACACCCCCACCCCCACCCAGTGTCCTGGTGTGACCGTCCAGTCCCTGGGGTCCTCCACGCTGTGATTCTGAATTAGTGAGCTCCCTCCCCAGCACAGCCAGGCAGCTGTCCTCATGCACCCGCCCTGTGAGGCTCAGTTTGGAGACTTGGGGACTCAGTAGTCCAGGTCTTGGGGAGAACGGAGGGGAAGGAATGAGGGTCATTTACCCCTGCGCCACGTGGGACTGTTCCAAGCCAGCATCCTTCTGGCAGGTTCCAGACAGAATCGGGATCTTCAGAAAAGGCACAGGAAAGCTTCTTGGGGTGGGGGTTCCCGCATTGCGTGAGTTCTGGGCTGTCCCTCCATCCCGACTGCTAATTTAAGGCCCCCTCCAGTTGGCCCTCCTGTGAAGGAGGCAGGAGGGGCTCCATCGACCTCCCGTGTGTGCGTAGAGGGGTACCCAGATTGATTGGTGTGTGCACGGGCATGTCAGCCCGTCGGCCTGCCCTTCTCACCTGCATCAGGGGAGACAGTACCAAGGCATCCTTGCCACCTGCCTTCCACACTGGAGTGGACCACAGCCACCACTCAGAGCAACCTGAAGTGACACTCTCGGAACTTACTCACACGTAAGTGTGCAGCCTGCGTCAGGCAGCTCCAGGGGCAGCGTGCGTTGCCCCAGGGATAGCTGATGGCATGTTTGCACACCCCTATTTCCAGAGAGGACCTTGTTCTCCTTACACCCCGGAGCCCCAGAGCCTGTGCGCAAACACACTGTGGACGAGGAAAGAGCACACTTCCCGAATTCACTCCGAAAACTTGAGTGGAAGAAAGAGCTTGGAATTAAGGCTTTCCTGGGGATGTTTGGCAAAGGTGGTTTCTTTGTTCCCTTTCATGCTGGGGGTCCCCCCTTTTAATCAGGCAGCACTCCCAGGCTGGGCCGCGTCCCTCGTCCCCATGCCACAGAGCCTCTGCACCCAAGCCCCCCTCACCCTGCAGCTGGTGCTGGACTCTGCTCCCTTAGTTTTCCTTTCTGATCCATGGAACCTTGGAGGGCAAAGCTCAGATAGGTCCGTCGCCAGGACACTTCTAACAGAGGCTAGGAGAGCAGAGCACAGTCAGAGCCGAGCCGGCCTTTCTGCGGACCTGCCGCTGCAGGCCTCTGGGGCCTTCGGGGGGAGGCGGCCTCGTGCTCTCTCAGCCCTGAAGTTTAAACTAGGGCCAATTACCCTACATGGCTACAAGTGGATCTTTAAATGTCACGGTGAAGTTCATGCTATGTTTGGGAAAAGGCTTAATGAAAAGTTCACAACAAACTGGGGAACCTAAATCCTGGTCAGATTCACTGACATTTGGCACAGCAAACCTGTCAGCAGCATCACTGAATGCGCACGATACGACCCCCCAGGGGCTTAGCCGTCTCCAATGCCAATGATTCAGGGAGAGTCTCCTCAACAGCGACACGCTCTGGGCGGAACTTCCCATGTTTCCGGGGGGCGGGGGCCGCTGCCCACAGAGCACACACTCCAGGCTGTGCATACCTGCCTGTCCATTCCACAGGAACCTGGGGGAACCACACCTGGTAGTAGGACCAGCCTATTTCGAAAGGCTGGTCCACTTTCGAAGGGGTATGCGTTTTTCTTCACGTGAATTATCAGTGAAGGTTTCACACTTTGGATTCGGCCCCTGATGAGTAAGCAGGTCCTGAGACGGAGCTCACTGGCTGAGCCCTGACCTGCTCGGAGCACCTGGAGCTGGTGTCCTGTCCACAGACCAGGTGCGGCCACACAGCAGGGCAAGGGGGAGTGGCCTCTTTGTAAGAAACGTTGCTTTCACACAGTAATAAAAGACTCGTTCACTGGAGCAACAAAGAAAAAGGACAAATGGACAACTGTGGAGATTGTGGTGGTGGAGGGGTGGAGGAGGTGGGAGAGGGTATAAGAGGGATAAATGGTGATGGAAAAAATTCAATAAAAGTTGTTTATCAAAAGAAATGACAATTTCAATTATGTGTATACCTAAGAAGAAAGCTTCAACATCCAGCCAACAGAAGCTAACAGAATTGTAAGAAAAATAGACAAACGTAAGCTGACAATCCCAGACTCTGTAACTCTCTCTCAATAACCAAGAGGGCCTGTGGACAAAGGATGGGCAAGGACACAGGTTTGAAGCACAGCGTCATCCAACTTGACCCGCTGCTGACGGGTCTGCTGTGCCATCTGCAGAGCACTCTCCGGGTGAGCAGCAAAATGGACATGTTTCCTGTGTTCACCTGGAACATTTTGTAAGAGGCATTCGAATTTATGAGGGAAGTCTCCATCTGTAAGGTGTCACCTGCTCAGCACCAGGGACAGGGGCAGGTGACTAACCTCTAGAAACTCTTATCAACAAAGAGGGCAAGGATTCACCGCCAGACCCTTGCTGAGCTTGGCATGACAACCCCCAGGCCTGGCCCCCGCCCCACCGCTCTCCTTCCTCTTTAGCTGGAGACGTGTCTGAGGCGGCTCCCTGGGCAGGTTTGGAGAGTCAGTCAGCGTTCCCGGGTGTCTCGCGCGTCTCCAGGAGGTAGCCCTGGTTGTGGACTTCTCTTTGCTTTGCCTGTTAGGCTGTTACTTTTCACAGGGGTCTCGCAGGGAAGCTAGAAGGGTGGGCAGGAGTTACTTTCCCCCCCTAGCGGCCCAGCCCCGACAGGTGCACCCACGAGGCCCCGAGACTGCAGAAACTGGTCAATGTCCCTTGCAGGCAACTGCGGAAGTGAGGTCAGAGCCACGTAGCCTGTGGCCAGGAGCTGCATCCTGAACCTCTGTTTCCCTGCGTCTTACTGGTTCACCGTCAGCAAGGACTCAGGAGTTGTTAGCTCCCTGCCAGCTCCAGCCCCAGCCCTTTGCACATGGCGACTCCAAGCGGTGGAGGCGTCCATATACTCCTCTTAGGGCAGCCTCTCCTCACTCCATCCCCACCTGTTGGAAACACACTGCAGCCTCTGGTGGGCTTGTGATTTCTTCTGCCCCTCAGATTCCACCGCTGTCTGGGCTCCAACACTCATGCTTTCGGAGCCCCGGGAACCGGGTGGTGCTGTGCACGTCTCCAGTGAAAGTGACCATTTAATTTAGCTCCCAAACAGGTGCAGTCGTGGGGGCAGAAGTGGACACCATCAGCGGTTATGCGGGGACAGCAGGTGTACCCTGGGGACATACAGTCACCCAATCTCCAGCCACGCAGGGGCTGGACTTCCTCATTTTTAATTTTTTTAGAAAGACTCTATATGTCAGCTGTTGAGTCAGCCTTTGTATGGCACTCAGGATCCCAACAAATCACACAAGTCCATGGAAGAATAAATGAGCTCGTGCTGTTATTGGGGCAGAACTTCCTGCCTGCTCCCTGATCCCAAGAGAGACCATTCTGAACTCCTGCTGGTCACACGCCTGTGTCCAGAAACAGATGCGTGGTTCAGTGACTGAGGCAGATGGAGGGGCGGACAGGAGGCTGGTGCGGCTGGTAGATTGGCCCGGGTGGGAATGTGTTTGGGTACTGAGTATTTTTTCAAGAAAGGCTTAGCTTCCTGTGAGGGTGGAAACCTGGGCAGTTGAGGGGACCCAGATGATTTTGGAATCCACTCTAAACTTCCAAGCTTTCATTTCAAGGAGGTAGGAGAAGGAAAATTAAGCCTCCCAGCTGGCTGGCCTGCCTAACCCTGAGCAGGCACCCTGCCCCACGTTCTTGGTGAAGATTAAGACAGAAGATCCGGTGATTTTCAGGTGACACGGTAACCTGCAGACCTGAGGTGAGAGTCTCGCCGTCACTCTTTTGTCTCGTAGTCATCTCGTGTGGAAGCCTGTCCTCGCCCCCCAACGGCAACAAGATTGGGACGCTGACCATCTATGGGGCCACAGCCATCTTCACCTGCAACACAGGCTACACCCTGGTGGGCTCGCCAGTGCGTGAGTGCCTGGCCAACGGGCTCTGGAGTGGCTCTGAGACGCGGTGCCTGGGTAAGCAACCCCCCACCCGGCCCTCCCGTGAGCAGGCAGGTCAGTGAGCCTGGACACAGAGCAAGGCTGGGCCAAGCACAGGGCAGGCACTCCAAAGGCCTAACAGCCTGTCCCTCCATCCCCCCCAGGTCTCACTGCTGCCCCGACCCTGTGAGTTCTTGTCTAAGTAGCTGTAAGGTTGTTTCCAGTCTGGTCAATAAACGAAGGTCACACCATGCCTTAGGTGACATGACACTATTTTACAGAGTGCAGAGGCTGTCACAATACACTGAGGTGAATTTAAAAGAGCTTATGCATTTAAAGTATTTTAAATTATGGCAACAAGTTAGAGAGAAGGCTTGAGGCAAGTACAATGAATCATTTTAAATGGCAAGCGTGGGCAATGACTTGGTCTTCTTTCCCTAAGGTTAAGATGTTTTGCATGTCAATTGTTAAAATTTGAGTTGATAGTGTTTCTCTTGAAAAGCCTTCTGAATAAGTGTATGAAAATTGTTGAATGAGCAGCTTAAAGTGCAATGATTTTTATGCTGCTTTTAGGGCTTTGCCTGATTGGTAAAAGGGGTTAACTGCCTCCAAACTCTCTGTGATTCGATGATGTTTTCATCACACAACAGCCGCAGAAGCAGGAGAGCGGACACACCCAGCTCTCCCCACGTAAGGACCGCTCTTGGGACTGAGCCGAGACCGGGCTATTTTCAATAGTGAAAGCGTGTTCTTTTCATTCAGGAGAATTTGTAGAAAGACTTGGGAGAATTTGCAGACAGGGGCCAGAAGCAGTGTAGTGACCCCAAAGAAAAGCCACCAGAAGAAGATAGGGGTTGTCACTCTTATCCATGAAACAACACCCTCTCCCTTTAGACCCCACACACGTAGTAGGCGAGTGCTTCTCGAGCACCGCGTGTGGACAAGAGCATTCTTGTTGGGTGTACTCACGATAGCGTTCGGGGAACTAGGACGTTTCCTCGGACCACGTGGGTGCTGAGATTTTGTGCGCACTCCTGACTGTGCCCATGAAAACGTCCCTTCACAGAGCAGCGCTCTCCTTACGGCACCGCAGTCAGGGACAGGTCTTCTCGGGCAGCTGCACTGCAGCCAGTTCTGTGAAAGGGAGCAGGTGACCCAAGGAATCCGCATCTCTGCTGTGAACTGTAAAGCCGGGAAGAAATGAAAACACAGTTTCAGTCGCGCCATGCTGCTTGCGAGCCCCTTACCTCACTGACCCTTACAGTGAGTGTGGGATGCAGGAAAGCGGCCACTGCAGCCTTGGGGGGTTTGAGCAGTGCCCTTCGTCTGCAAAGCTGTTAACTCATGGGCTTCATCAGGGTCCTGTTGATCCCAGAGGTGCCTTTTCCTGTTGTGCGGTGTCGGTCTGCAGGCTCAACTTTGAAGTGGAAAGGAGGAGGAGCACACCGGATGGTTATCTGGGCCCCGGTGGCATGCGTTATGTCTTAGATGCAGTTGGACAAGGGAGCCCTCGGAAGGAATTCAAGCTGAAAATAAGGGGGAAGGAAAAGGCCCAGACTGTGATGTATAATCATTCATGTTGTGGAACCCAGACACAGCACACGAGGAATGACGATATCGAAGGAGGCACAGGGTACTTAAAAGAAAAAAACTAGAAAAGGATTAGCAATGACATACAAGCACATGTTTGTAAGGCAATGAGTGAAATATGGGTAGTACACTTAGTATAAACATATTTTAAAACTTAGTAAATATAGTTTCACAGCTATCAACTGAGCTTGCAGGCTAACATTCCTAGTAGGTGGAACAGGACAATGAAGTACGTCTCTTCCAGAATAACGGACGGCTTGTGGGCAGACAGCAAAGCATAACCAGCAGGAACACTGGCACCCAGAATGGGGGCGCAGGTGAAAGGGTGACTGGGGCTGGGGGCAGAGGGATGTCCATGGTGGAGAAGACTCTAAAGCGCTCAGGAGAAAAAGGGAAAGAGGCTGCAGTCCTGCGTCCGCACAGACATTTGATCGCATAGACAAAGGGCACCTCCGTAATCCAAGGATTAACTAGATGCCTTAGTAGAATACAGTAATTTAGAATAATGTGGTTTATTGATGACTAAAAATGTACAAGACAATGGTGAGTTTTATCTATGGAATCTTCATTAGAACTATGGAAAGTGTTTATTATTCCTATTTACAGGTAAGAAAAAAAAAACCTTTGAGAAATGAGGAATTTGCTCACATTGCGAAGCCGATAAATATCAAAAGCCATACTTACACCTGGGCAGTGTGGTCACAGAGCAGAGACTCTGTAACTCTAGGGACACAACTAGTGTGTCATGTGTCTGAGCGCGTGTCGTGCTACTTTGCCAGCAAGGCTGGGTGCTGCGGGGCCAGCTGTGTGCGGCCAGCGGGGTGGGGTGAGGTCACGTGAGCCAGACCTGCCCCCGGGCTCCCCCCAGGAAGGGGCTTTGTGCCCCTCCCCACGCTGCCCCCAGGCCTCGTGCTTACCAATCTTACTATTATTTTCCTTTTACTTCTTGTCATTGATGTCATATCTCTTTCTCCCCATGGTTATGAATCTCTTGAAAATCACTCTGCGTTTCTGTTAAGTGAAATGACCTTGTGTGACCTTCCGGCTTGCCTGGGCCCTAAGAGGGTAAACTCCATACTCACGGAGGGAAAACGACTTCAAATATGATGGAGGCGTTGGTGAGAATAATTGTTTTAAAATCCAGAAAACAGCTGACACAAACCCATGACTTCAACTCTAAAAGAGATGCCCTCCAGTAAAACCAAACCACCCCCAAACTCTGACTTCGAGAAACAAATCACCCCAGTGCAGGGAGAGGATGGGAAATTACCCGAAGAAACAGAGGTAGTCACGCCGGACACCCTGCAGTAAACTCCATTTGCCTGCAGAGTGACCACCCAAGACGCACTTAGGAGAGTGAAGTACAGCTGAGGACAAGAGGTACAATGCGCAGTCCACCACCAGTGAGGGTCCATGCGAAGGGGTCCCGGAGGTGAAGCTGTGAGGACCAGATCTCGGTCACGTGTGGAAGGAGAGCTGGTCTCACACGTTAGGGTCAGCATTAAAATAGAGGATGACAGACAACACACGGAAGGGCTCATTCTTCTTCACTTCGCCTTTTCCATCAGAAAGGACAGTGATAACAGTACCGAGGTCAGAAGACACTTCTGTGTTAGAAACTGGAATTCTAAGGCAGAGGTGCCCACCCCAGGGAGCTTCAGAGTTTGCAGGGCAGGAGAGGGCTCTGCCCAGCTGCATCCCCGCCACACCAGCGAGCGGGCAGGACAGCAAGACCCAGTGTCCACAGGAGGCACCCTGGAATCAACAGGTGTCTGCCGTGAGCTATCCCACAAAGAGCAACAAAGTTCACTGTCAGAGACTCCCGGTTCCTGAATGTGAGGGACACCCCACAGATACTCAGACCCCTTCATGAGAACTTTGGTGATGTGTCTTTATGAAGAGCTAATACAGCTTCACGAAACAATGTGCAAGCCTGGGCCCCTCGTTGTTTGCTTGACATTACTCTTAGATGGATGTGGAGAGACACTCGCTAGAAACGGCGTTTCTGACATCCGGGGTTTCCATGGTAACTTCTGGCATCAGGAGTGTGGCAGTACGTGCTGCACATTGTCTGGTTTACTTTGCGTGAGGGACTCTGCACCAGTGACCTTCACCGTTGGGTCGGTGTGATTTGGAAAGAGGATCCCAGGTGACTGTTTCTCTCCCCTCACTCTGGACCTTCCCAAAGCTTTTCCTCCCATCGTGGGTAGGGCTGGAAGAGTGAAAATAAGTGTCTGGTGACAGATTCAGAAACTCTTCAGTGGAAATGATGCCAAACGTGTGAAGCAATGGTGGCACTAATGTCAAACTGTACTTGGAGTGAAAGGCGTGGACGCAGGAGCACTTGTTGGCGGGGACACATGCCGGGAGGTGGCCCTGCTCCGGAAGTGTCGAGACCTGGCAAGTGGGTCCACTGCCCTCTCTGTGACCCGGGAGTCCACACCCAGGTGGTGGTGCAGTTCTGCCAGACAGTTGGGGGGGGCTGTTGAGGAACCAGTTGTGCACCTGTGGAGAAGAACACAGTGACCATGGACTTGAGGAATGTTTGCAAAACTTGCGATCTTCAGGTTGACCGAGAGAAGAGTTAAGAAGCGACTTCATGGTTGTTTTCGAACGTCTAAATCTCTGTTAGATGAGGGACGAAATGAGCCCATGGTGGGAAGTTGTTCTGTGTGTAAGTGCCAGCCCCGAAGACCAGTGCTGAGATCTGTCCATCTCAACCCGGGCTCCAGTGGTGGGGAAAAAGAAGCGAAAATAAAGTGAATTAAGTACATGCACCGCAGTCGGGAACCAGGGTGGCTGAGCACACTAGTGATGCGTATTTCTATTCATCGGAAACACCTGTGCAGATCAGGCGTTTCCAGACTTAACAGAAGACGTACCGCCTCTTGTACATTTTTAGCGGGGTAGATCCTTCCAGAAACGTGGGAGACTCCATGCAGCAGGCAGGAGCCCACCCGGCCGGCGTGTGCACGGGCTCCTAGTAGACTCTGACCTTCATCGAGTCCACGTCTGTCAAAGGCAAAATACTTTAACATGAGCATTTTCTCCCACAGTGTGGGTGGGGTTCTTATTTATTTGTAGGGTTACTAGCAGGATGCTTCTGCCTGAGACGGGGCTTCGGTTCCATGCGGAACACGGATCATGTTTCTTGCTATTCCACTGTGGTGGCCTCCTGCGACTTCCAGCAGGGAGCACCTTGCTGATTCCTTGGCGACCACAGCAGAACTGGCCAAGAACAGGCCGGACAGTGCTCAGACTGTGCAAATCTGGTGCCTAGTGACGGCAGGACAGTGGCATTGCAGGGCACGCAGGGGGTCTGTCTCTTTCTGATGTTCCAGAATGGAGTCTGTGCCATGTCTGGGGCTCCCTGTCTGAGTTCTCAGCTGAAGCCTTTGGAGAGGACGGGGAAGGAACGCCAGGCCACCCCGTCTGCAAACGTCACAGCAGCTGATCGCCAGGCAGAGTGTGCGGACGTGCTGGAGGGTGTTTTATTGAAAGCTCAGCCCCTGTTAGCCAAGGCTGTAATTGTCCCCACATAGCAGCCGGGGCTTCAAGGGGCTGTGAGTTGTACACTCATGCTCCGATTCATCATTTGTGCTGGGCAGTGCTCGCGATGCCGGAGAGCTGTCTCTGAGCACGCTGGCCCCGTATCAGGGGCCCAGAACTGGCTTACACTCCAGCAAAGAAGCCGGGCACCCCCGTGTGCCCTTGGTTATTGGCTGCTGTTCATCTTCCCTGCGGCAGTTCAGGGGGCCCACAGTGAGCACCGGGCTGCGCGAGGTTGCACATCCGTGGCCCCGGCTGCCTGCCGGGGAAGCAGACCTGCACCCACAGTGCGATGCCATCCGCATCATCCAGACTCTCCACACATCATCACGTGTGGCCTTCCATGCTGTCGCCTCTGTCATCTGTCCTGTCCACCACGTCCGTGACAGGCGGGGACGGCTGCCACCTGAGCATTATCCTCATTCCGTTAGAGTGTCCTGTGATTGCTGGAGGACAGATAAGTTTGTGTTTGCTGTGCTATCATGACCTTGGAGGAGTTGAATTTGGGGAAATAGTTTATCGCGGTGACAATCGCATGGCTGAAGTAACCACGTGGCCCAGTTCAGAGTGACATTGCAGGGCCCTGTGTTTTCCTGGTCCTTCAGGAGCCGTATCAGGAAGTATTCGTCAAAGGCCCTGCATTTTATGAGAGATCAACGTAAAAATTTTTAATGAAACAGCTGACAGTGACAATGCTTATTTCAGCAGAGGGCACTAGGACAGGAAGGTTGCTCCCCACCCCCACGGTATTTGCCGGGTGACCTTCAGGGTAAATTCAGGAGTGCAGTGCCCTGGGAAAGTAACGCATTGAGTACAGCCAGTGCTAATGTTCTCCTTTGCATGTGCATTATCAGGGCTGGTCAGCGATGCCACAATGCCCCTGTCCCCCAGCTGAGGGTCACTGTCCTGTGACTGAATGTCATCTGAGAGCTGTCATTTAATTCTCCAGAAATGCTGCATAGGATGTAAAGGTTCATAGGACGAAGCTCTTGCTTTTAAGAAATTTAAAGTCTACTGATGGGCACCTAGGTTGCTTCCAACACTTGGCTATTGTAAATTATGCTGCTATGAACATTGGCGTGCATAGGTTCTTTTGGATTGGTGTTTCATTGTTCTTAGAATATAATCCTAGCAGTGGAATTGCTGGGTCAAAAGGTAGATTCATTTTTAGTTTTCTGAAGAAATTCCATACTGTTTTCCATAGTGGTTGTACCAGTCTGCATTCCCACCAACAGTGCACAAGGGTTCCCTTTTCTCCACAACCTCTCCAACAATAGTTGTTTGTTACTTTGTTTATGATGGCCATTCTGACCGGAATGAAGTAGTATCTTTTGTGGTTTTAATTTGCATTTCTCTAATAGCTAGTGATACTGAGCATCTTTTCACGTGTCTCTGGATCCTCTGTATGTCCTCCTTGGAGAAGTGTCTGTTCAAGTCCTTTGCCCATTTTTCAATTGGGTTGCTTGTCTTCTTAGAGTGGAGTTGTGTGAGTTCTGTATATATTTTGGGTATTAAACCCTTGTCTGAGGTATCATTGGCAAATATGTTTTCCCATACAGTTGGTTCTCTTTTTATTTTAATACTGTTTTCTTTAGCCATGCAGAAGCTTTTTATTTTGATGAGATCCCCAAAACTATGGTACATTTACACAATGGAATTCTATGCAGCAGAAAGATAGAAGGAGCTCCTACCCTTCACGACACCATGGATGGAACTGGAGAGCATTATGCTAAGTGAAATAAGCCAGGTGGTGAAAGACAAATACCATATGATCTCACCTTTAACAGCAACCTAATCAACAAAACAAATAAACAAGCAAAATATAACCAAAGACATTGAAACTGAGAACAGGCTGACAGTCACCAGAGGGGAGAGGAGTGGGAATTTCAGGGGAAAAGGGGAAGGGTTTACAGGAACAAGTATAAAAGACACATGGACAAAAACTAGTGGGGAGGGGAATGGGAGGGAGGTGGGGAGGGCTGGGGCGGTGGGCTGGGGTGGGAGTAAAAGACAGAAAACTGTACAAGATCAACAATTAAAATAAAATTAAATAAATAAATAAAATACATAAAATTTTTAATAAATGAATGAAAGAAATTTAAAGTCTAAGTAATGAATAAGATAAACACCCAGTGCCTTTAATGAGGAGCTGGGATTTACTGGGGATTGGCAGACACAGTGTTTCTGACCAGGTTGGGGGCAGGGTTGTGGGAGGGGCTCAAGTAGGAGGAGACATGGAGGAAGTCAGGCTGCTGAGTAGGTGACATTTCCACAAGCAGACGGAGAAGTTCAGCCCAGAAACAAAGACGCAGAGAAACCCAGCAACTGCATGGATGCAGAACAGTGCAGGGCGGTCCCGGCACCTCTGCTGTGGGTTCCCCTGAGCACAGCGCACCCTGGCTGCAGCCCTGTGTCCACTGGGAGAAAGAGCTGGACCGATAGAGGAGACACGATCTTGGAAGGGAATTGTCTACCTTCTCACACTTCTCCTCTAGGTCAGGCAGGCTCCAGACACGGGTGTGCAGCCTGGGGTCCTGCTCTTAGGATTTTAATGCTAGAGATAAGTAAGGAAAAAACATTCTGTTTCTACCTGCTCCTTTTAAAGCAAGCAAAGCAACAAACTCTCTAGACACCAGGTGTGGCCTGTGGGCAGTACTAGAAGGATCTCTGTCACAGTCCATCCATCCACTCAAGAACTGATGGTGCCTAGGGGACACCGTCCCTTTTTCCATTTGTCGGTGCTTTGCTGTTAAACCTTATTCAACCCCTGTCACCCCCTCATTGGTCAGTCCCCTCTGTTAGTGGGCGTAGCCCCTGTAACTGGCAGCATTCAGTGGTCTCGGCCCTTCCTCTTCCCAGCAGCCCAGCCATCTGCTCCTTCCCTGCCTATCTGGCCTTGTCCCTCCAGAACCCGCTCTGCCGTCCGCACGCCCCTCCCTCAGCTCTGGGCTCTGCCTCCAGCTCTGTGCAGACTGTGTTCACCCAGATGCTGGCCCAGGTGCACCCCAGTGCACATGTCTGAAGTCAAACTGATGTCCCAACACCTCTCCCTCCTTGGAAATTTTATAAAATGTTTCATATTCTCTCACAGTGGAAATAGAATAACAAGACAAATGAAAGTCTGGTAAAGTAAGTATGTGGGAAAGTCATAATTGAGGAAATAAACCCATCAACAATTTCATATTTGAAATATTAGTATGTTTATCCATAATTGTTGAGAAAACAAACAAGTTAAACAGAAAAACTCGGTGCCATAATAGGGGACATTGTTAATAAAGTGTGCATCCAGTACTGTTATCTGGTTGGCAGTGAAGGTCCACGATTTCTAATACAGTCCTTTTATGAGAAGACTCCCGAGTGTGCTCACTGTTTCCCGATGTTTCAGCGGGCCACTGCGGGTCCCCGGACCCCATCGTGAATGGCCACATCAGCGGGGACGGCTTCAGCTACCGGGACACCGTGGTGTACCAGTGCAACCCTGGCTTCCGGCTCGTGGGCACCTCTGTCCGGATTTGCCTGCAAGACCACAAGTGGTCGGGGCAGACCCCGGTGTGTGTCGGTGAGTGGCCCCCCCAGGCGGCAGGGCCCGCCTTCCTCCCGTCTCTCAGCTTCAAGTCGGAGCGCAGACCTGAGTGGAGACCTCCCCTAAGACAGACCCCCGGGCAGGCCATCCCCTTTTGTTCCCAGTGTTCCTCCTGCTCTGATTCCATCCCCACCCCTGTAGACTCCGTCATTCCCCTGAGAGTGATTCTTCCCCTGAAGGATGGAGTGAAGGGTGGAGCTCCTTCACCTGACGTCCTCACAGGACGGGCAGGGGACAGGCGAGGAGCTGAGCGCACAGGCTGGCTTTGCATCCCGCAGCAGCCCCACTTCCTCCGCCCCCTCAGTTCTGTGTTTTTGTCATGGAGCCCTCAAACCACAGAGTTTGGGGACCAGTCCTTTCTCCCACAGAAAGAGACGAATTGCACGTGATGATTGTCCTCAAACTCTATAACTTCCAAGGTAAACGTGGAGGAGTATTTTCAGGAGAGACTGCACCCTCATCGCAGATTTTGTTTTAAACCAAATTTTCTTATGCCTGTGCTTTGTGAAACAGAGGGGATGTGTCTGTGACTACGGCAGGGTGACAGGTATTGTCTGGGAGAGCCAGGGGGTGAGAGCTTTACTTAGACGGCAAAACGTTGACAAGATAAAGGAGGAGAAAAACACCAGTTTTCTGATGGTAATGTGTTTTTTCTTTGCAAGGGCCAGCAAAGGGTGTCTCTGGTCTTTGTGTTGCTGTTAGATCAGGCTTGACATGGTGATAGTTCGCTGCACCCCAAAGGGTCATACAAGAGGGGTCGTCAAAGAAATGCTGTCCAGTTTGCACACTTGTTTTTGCTGATTTCATGATGTCAAATCGGTATTGGCATAATTTATCCATGCACGGTTTCAATGATCAGCCAAACCCCTATAATATTTTGAAATGAGGGTTCTACCAAATTAGCTGGTGTTCTAAGGTGAAAATATTCAAAACTCATAATTAATGCAAAAATTTCAGCATCTCTTGTTTTCATCGCTTTATTTGAAAATTACTTGTTATTCTAGCATAGCATGAGTAAGACATAGCAATTATTATGATGAAAAAAGTACATTTTTCGGTGCATTTTCTACAATTTTAACAAAATCCTGTGGGTTCAGCCCATGGTGTTTTCCCAATAGTTCCTTCTAACTATAGTGTCTGATTAGTTGTAAACCCTGGAATCCATCCATTTGACATACCTGATGCTTGTTACTGACGAACTCCAGGTGACAGGAGTGACTTGATGACATGCACCTGTCTTCCCCCACAGCCATCACCTGTGGTCACCCCGGCAACCCTGCCCATGGGCTCACCAACGGCAGTGCCTTCAACCTGAACGACGTGGTGAACTTCACCTGCAGCACGGGCTATGTTCTGCAGGGCGCGTCCCAGGCCCAGTGCCGGAGCAGCGGACAGTGGAGCAGCCCTCTACCCACCTGTCGAGGTAGGAAGGGTCCCGGGAGCAAGGGGGCGCTGCCCCAGGAGAAAGGGGGCACTGCCCCCTTTCGCACGGTATTCCATCACAGTAGAAAACATTCCCAAGGGGAAGATGCACATCTCTCCGAGGCCTAGGTCTCCCTGTGGGACAGACATTCAGTCAGACAGAGCATCTCCCATTCCTCCATTCACTCACTTACCCGCTCATTTGCTACCACTGTATCTGCCCAGCATCTTTGGGCCAGTGAGCTTGTAGCCTTAAGGAGGTATTGAAGGTGTTCTTGTTGCCTCTAAATCTTCACTTGTGCCATTCATCCCTTTAAAAACTGTCACAAAGATCAAGACTACAATCTGCATTCCCAGAAAAATGCTGTTCTGTCGTTTTGTACCTCTAGTTGTTTTAGCTCAGAACAGCTAAGGTCTCACTTCAGTCACTTTCTGTTAAGACACCCTTATGCAGGCGGAGTCTCGCCCGAGTGTGGTGGTGAGGTTGACTTCCTGGGAAGTGACATGGGATGCAGGCCCAACTCTCATGGATTCCCCTTTTCCTGACAGTCACCCAGCTGCCCCAAGGGAGCTATTGTCCCGAGAGACCTCAGCAGGATGGAGCACAAGTAGTTTCCCCCGATTGCACTTGAGCTGAGTTTGGCCACCAAGCCATCCAGTTCTGGCCCCAGTGCCCAGCTTTTGCTCCAAAAGGAAGTGGAGCCTCCTAATTCCACTTCCGGAGGAGACTAGGACATTCGGGCCAGGATGTCCAGACTCAGAGCAGAAGCCCCAGGGAAGCCCAGGTCACTCGGCCGACTCCACCCAGAGCAGAGCAGCGCCCTCGGCTGCCCCGGCAGGACCTGCTGCCGCCCACAGGGCATCAGCCCAGCAGCCCGGGGGGAGGGGCTGCTTGTTTGTTTGTTTTTAAGGAAACTGATTATTTTCCTACCTGAACAACAACCTTTCTAAAATTAAGGAAAACAGCCTGTGTGCTGAGCTAGGGCTGAAATTATTTTTCCACGTTGACTTGGGATCACAGCAAGAAGCTAAAGGAAGCCCAAAGTGCTGCACTGTGTTCTCACGATAGGGTAATTCTGCAAACCTGGCAGCTGAACTCCCCCAAGTGACAGCGACCAGCTCTGTTTAAGTGAGTGCTGATCAGTGACCGGGGACAGGGGCTTTGGGCACAGCGGCCTGGCTGGGACTCGCCAAGTGATGCCAGGGGCAGCGTGGACCTGGCAGGGGCATGGGGGACCACCAAGGAAGATCCTGGTCCCTGGTTGCAGAGTGATCGGGTGTGAAACTCACAGTCCAGGCCCTCTTTCTGCAGCCACAGTGGCTCTCGGGAAACATCCCGTTTCTTTTTATTTTTTATTTTTTTATTTTAATTGTTGTTCTTGTACAGTTTTCTGTCTTTTACTCCCATCCCGGCCCACTGCCCCTGCCCTCCCCACCTCCCTCCCGTTTCCACCCCCTCCTAGTTTTTGTCCATGTGTCCTTTATACTTGTTCCTGCAAACCCTTCCCCTTTTTCCCTGAAATTCCCTCCCCTCTCCCCTCTGGTGACTGTCAGCCTGTTCTCAATTTCAATGTCTTTGGTTATATTTTGTTTGTTTGTTTGTTTTGTTGATTATGGAAAGCAGTATGGAATTTTCTAAGAAAACTAAAAATGGATCAACCTTTTGACCCAGCAATTTCACTGCTAGGATTATATCCTAAGAACCCTGAAACACCAATCCAAAAGAACCTATGCACCCCAATGTTCATAGCAGCACAATTTACAATACCCAAGTGTTGGAAGCAACGTAGGTGCCCATCAGTAAACGAATGGATCAAAAACCTGTGGTACATTTACACAATGGAATTCTGTGCAGCAGAAAGAAAGAAGGAGCTCCTACCCTTCGCAACAGCATGGATGGAACTGGAGAACATTATGCTAAGTGAAATAAGCCAGGCAGTGAAAGACAAATACCATATGATCTCACCTTTAACAGGAACCTAATCAACAAAACATCCAGTTTCTGCGCCAAGAGGAGGATGCGGTCGGATCTCATGCCCCGACAATAACCCCTTCTCGGCTGATAACGCCCCTTTTTTTCCTTTCTGTCTCCAGCTGGCCCTTCTCTTGAGCTCCCAACCCACGGTGGCCCCTGCTTCCTGGGTGTCCTCATTCTCAGCCCCCGCATGCTTAGGTCACGTTGAGGGAAGCTGGGCCAGCACATCAAGCTGCAGATACAGCGGGGATTGGCTCACAAGGCAGCCCCATGAGCACTGTCCCGTGTGGCGTCCGTGGGCGTCCCGAGCTCAGGGCCTCACACCCATGGCTGAGCAGCCCCTCTGCCGTCACGACAAGGAGACTCTGATGCTGTTTTGGCCTGTCCCAAGATGAACGTGAGCCGTGACACAAGCACAATCCTGTCTCTAGCGTCGCTGCTGATAACAGGAGTAACACCAGGCGGCTGCTTCTGGCTCCTGGCTGCCCTGCAGCTCCAAGGATGCGTGCTCTTTTACGGGTCAAGGGATAACTCATCTTCAAGTTCATGATACCTTCTCCAGGCAGTAATTCCTGTTATTTCAGTGCGTTCGGTTACACTTCTCTTGCAGAAACAATGAGCTACAGAGCCTTAAAACCATCCACCTGTGCTCCCCAGACGTGTTCTGTGTAACCCCAAAGCACTTAATTCTTTCTGATGTCCACTCAGGGCTTTTTTTAAAAAGGCCTAGAACAGCATTCTACTCAAAAGCATCTCTTTGGCCCTTGGGCCCCTTGCCTTCTGCCTAAGGCCAGGGAGGACAGCAGAGCTCTGCAGGAAGGGACTTTGCGCAGCCTCAGGGCTGAGATGCATGTGGCTGCCCAAGAATTAGCACCAGACCACTGGGTAGTCCAGAAATGTCTGCAAGGGGGTGCCACTCCCACGCACAGCTGCCTGGTTCTCTGCTATGCTGGGTCAGAGCCCGTGGGCCCCTTTCTGTCCCCCTGCACCTGCTCATAGATGTTTTCATTCCACCCAGAGGCCACGGCAGTGCCACCCACATTAATCAGAGTCGGTGGCCTGGCACCCACAGGCTCCTTCTGAAGGGGGCTGGCGTTTGATCCTCACACCTGCCAGGCCGACAGAAGAACCTCGGCTGCGTTTGCATCGGACCTGTGGCAGAAATTGGGCACACTCCGAAGCATTTGTGTGTGTGTGGGGGGGGGGATATGTTTCATTATTGTCTCATACAGTCCACAAAGAGCACCCATGGGTAAAAATACTTAAACAAATGAGCTTCAGCTGGTTCTAGGTTATTTTCATAACATAAAAGCTTAACCAAGAAAACTTGAATTTAAATTTTGCATGGAAGAAACCCGTTATTAAGAAATAGTTCAAGGAAATTAGCCTCATGTTGCTTAAATTGCTGTGGTCGCCAGTAGAGTGCTTGACATTTTTGAGCCCCAGTGGCCCAAGGCAGTGAGGGGATTTCAGAGGGGTGTGGATTTCGTGATGAGCCGGCTGCAGCGTAGTCATCTGGCGGCCTCTCCGGGGCGACGAGGGGCCCCTCCTTCCCCCGCCATCCTGGGTGATGTGGTGTGGCTGCCGCTGAGCCCCATGTGTCCCGCTGTCTCTCGCAGTGGTCAACTGCTCCGACCCGGGCTTCGTGGACAACGCCGTCCGCCACGGGCAGCAGCAGCCCCCCGAGAGCTTCGTCTATGGGACGAGTGTCTTGTATCACTGCAAGAAGGGCTTTTACCTGCTCGGCTCGTCTGCCCTCACGTGCACGGCGGATGGTTTATGGGACCGCTCTCTGCCCCAGTGCCTGGGTGAGTGAGTCTGTCTCGGGTTCTCGTGCCCCAGAATCCTCTGAAAACCCCAACACAGCAAATGGGTTTTTTTGCCAAGTACTCAAAAGGTGTTGATTTTTAATTCTCTCTACCTCCCAACCCCCCCAAGTCACAGGTTGTATCAATTATCATTATGTCTTCATAGATCAGCAGGAAGTCACCAA
Organism: Glossophaga mutica; assembly: GCA_039655065.1. Lineage (NCBI taxonomy): Eukaryota > Metazoa > Chordata > Mammalia > Chiroptera > Phyllostomidae > Glossophaga > Glossophaga mutica. The sequence goes on along the minus strand of CM077310.1, from coordinate 35,678,828 downwards.
TGACAAGTCAGACTAGTTTCGGGGGAATGAAAGGTGGGGGACATTGGCATGCTCTCGCCCTGGCTCCATGGAGAGACAGGCCCAGACAAGGACCCACGGGGATGCGCCCCGTGTAGTCTCTCCTCATGCTGCTGGTCACTGCGTCAGCCCATCGGACAGCCAAGCACACGCGGCCAGACAGGGCGTCCCACTCCGTGTGCCTCTTACTTCGCCCCGGTTCAGAAATGTGGGCGGAGGCTCTGGTGGGAACAGTCCTCCTGTTGTCCTCCCACCTGAGGCCAGAGTGGGGAGCAGTTGGAGGGGCTGATTTGGATGCTGTGGGCCCTTCTGGTCCAGTCAATAGTAACTATGCTAAAAAAGAGACGACCTTCACGGTAGCTTCCTCTCCACCTGCACGGTTAACTCGGGGCAGGCAGAGCGCTCTGAGGAACGGGCTGCTTCAGTGAGCAGACGAAGTCGGTGTTCCCCACCGCAGCCCCCTGAAAACGTTATTATCGGTCCACCTCATACCACATAGATTAATGAAAACACCTTTTTAACCTAAATAGTTACCATCTTTTTTTACCTGAAAAAGCACATTCTCTTTGCGCTCAAAGAGAACCATCTTGTTAGAACACAGCCTGAAACTTAGGAAAAGGGGCTACTCTCTTTGGCCCCTTACAAATCGGTCAGAAAGCAGACAGCCTTTAAAATGAATAATTTGTCTCCTCAGTGTGCGTTCCATGTGCATGAAGGAAGTAGAGCCTTGTAAGCCCCTCGTGGATCGCATTCGAGGAAAGGCCGGCGGCCCTTCCTGTCCCTTGTCACTGTGGAGCTTTTCAGTGCGTTTCAGAAAGGCCCAGGACTGGAGACTCCTGTTCTGCACATCACTGGCCTTCCCAACCGCGTCCAGCCCACGCGGAGACCCATCTCTCTGTGTGGCTGTGACTGTGCCAGCCATGTCCACGGAGCGCAGCCCCATCAGACCAAAAACGCGTCAGTAAACGTGTTAGGGTTGTCATCAAATCTTGCCTGCTTTCTGGTTTTCTTTGCCTTCACACAAGGAAATTTTTCTGAGAAATCATTTTTTTCTTCTTTTTCGCCCCAAACATTTCTTGGAAGCCTTCCTTGGCTTGCATAAGACTGCATTTGTTTTTGTAACAATGCCAAGATTCTCCCGATCTCTGGGAAGCAGGTTCTCACCTGCTCGCATGTTCCTGGGTGGCTGGCTCCGCCCCCGCCCCCCACCCCCCACCCATGCCACCGTTAACCATTGGAACTGCCAGGCACGTGGGAGCAGAGGTCCTCTGAGGGGCAATCGCTCCCACCCGCTCTGCGGTGGCCGAGGGGCATCGCGGGCTCCGCCGTTCTGGTTCCTGTGACTTGCTTTCTTTCATTTCCCCTGACACTGGTCGTGTGCCAAGGCTCTCACTGATTCGGCTCAAACTAGCTTCTTCCTAGGCCCCTGTCTGTCCAGATCAAGCTGTGATCTGCAGTGAGCAGCTGTCTTGTTCTCCCGGGAAGGAGCCCTGGCCTCTCCGAGGGCGACTGTGGCCTCGGGATGAGTAACGCCCTTCCAGCTGGCCTTCGGGCCGCTTTCCTCGGGGCTGCCGCTCACCCCACACGATTACTCTTGGGTGGCACATCAGCAGCCTTGGGACAATCTGTTGAGGACTTGAGTCCTACTAGCAGTTTGCAGGTAGCATAAAGTTTGCCTTGTTAACCCTAGTTTGGGGCTTTCTCAACAGGGAAAGAGAAATCTTTATTATCCCATGTGAATCTGGAGTCCAAAATATGGCTTCTTGAGGGATAATTTCTGAATAAATTGTGGGTCTGATTTGGCATGGTTTTAAGAAAATGAATGGGAATACTGAAATTATGTTCTAGAATAACTTGAGAAACAAATCAATCAATAATTTATGATGATTATTTGACAAACATTTGGACTGTTACCTATTCAAAGAAAAATTGCTAGAGTTGTCTCCTAGCCATCAGAACTCGAAGAGTAAGCATATTAAACAGATTTTCCCTCCAAATTATTATACGTGAATGTCATCTAACTGAAGGAAGAGTGGAAATGGTTTTGAGGAATCTATGTTAACTTCTAACATTTTGAGTTATACCACTTATTTGGGATACAGTTAAGGGCAGATGGAAAAAGTCTACCTAGAGTGACTTTCTTTTGAAGAGCCTAAAGGTAAATGTGTCTCTTAGGCAAAGCTACTTCAATTCCAGATTTATAAAATCTCCTCACTGGCAGGACTTCTCCTTGCCTGCAGTGATGTGTGGGGACCCAGGTGGGGAGGCGTGTTCAGGAAACAGGGTTTCTCACGCCCAGAGAGCCCTGGGAGTGTGTGTGGGCGTTCCTCACCGGTGCAGAGTGGTGTGACGGGGGCGACATGCACAGTGGTTCCTTCATTTCCCTTCAGCTATATCCTGCGGGCACCCAGGTGTCCCAGCCAACGCCATTGTCACGGGGGAGGTGTTCACGTACGGGGCCGAGGTTCACTACTCCTGCCAAGGGGCCCGGAGCCTTGTGGGCAACAGCACCAGAGTTTGCCAGGAGGACAGTCACTGGAGCGGGGCCCTGCCCCACTGTACAGGTGAGCGATGGCTGTACAGGTGAGTGATCACTGTACAGGTACATGGTGACTGCGCAGGTGAGCAATGACTGTATAGGTGAGCAATGGCTGTGCAGGTGAGTGATGACTAGATAGGTGAGTGATGGCTGTGCAGGTGTGTGATGGCTGTACAGGTGAACAATGGCTGTGCAGGTGAGAGATGACTGTGCAAGTGAGCGATGGCTGTGCAGGTGACTGATGACTGTACAGATGACTGATGACTACATAGGTGAGTGATGGCTGTGCAGGTGAGTGATGACTATATAGGTGAGTGATGGCTGTGCAGGTGTGTAATGGCTGTACAGGTGAGCAATGGCTGTGCAGGTGAGAGATGACTGTGCAAGTGAGCGATGGCTGTGCAGGTGACTGATGACTGTACAGGTGATTGATGACTGTACAGATGACTGATGACTACATAGGTGAGCGATGGCTGTGTGGGTAAGTGATGGCTTTGCGGGTGAGCAATGTGGCTGTATAGGTGACTGATGACCGTACAGGTGAGCGGTGGCTGTGAAGGTGCATGATACAACTGGGCGATTATTTGAAATACTGCATAAGGGTACAATTATTTTGAAATTATTAATAGTTCCATTTCAGTCAAATATGCCTTTATTATTTATCATCATCACCTTTTTAACTAGTTTCAATATTTTATTTTATTTTATTTTTGTATTTTCATCACAATTCCTCACCCTTGTGCCCTCATGCACCTCCACCCATCTCCCACCCCTCATCACCACGCTGTTGTCCATGTCAAGTCCCTGAGTAATTTCTCTTTTTCCTGCTTTGCTCTACCCCCTGACCCCCAGCCCCTGCCAGAGCCGACAGCCTGCCCTCTGCCTCTGAGCAGGTCTCTGCTTCATCCTTGTCATCCTCTGCGCTCATCACCTGCCCGGCTGGTTTTACCCTGCAGGAGTCCAGAGCTTCTCCATCACCTGCACTGGGGCGCTGGCTTGCTGTGGCTCAGTTTGTCCCTATTTCCTCTTTGTTCCTTTTCTGTGTTTCCTCTGAATTCTCCCATGTCTCCCCTATCTCTGCAATTGATCATTCCTTTCATGTTCCTTGAAAAAAGTAATCGTCTTTATTTTCCATGAACGTTTTCTCAAATAAACATTCACGGAAATGAATGTGCAGGGGATCAGCCACTCTGGGTGTCACTGGGAAGAATCAAATCCCCCTCTGACTTATGTCTGAGTCCCCACTGGCCCCGACCCAAGGGCCCTTCCGTACTCGCACAGACACTTCCGTGGGCAAGGCCTGCCTCCGCCCGCCCTCCCGGTGTCTCACCTGCTCTCAGCAGTCCCAATGGCTACCACAGCCATGTCTCCACAGACGCTTGGTATTCCAGGGACACAAGACTGGTTTCTTCAGGTCCCCCGTTTCTGGGCTGTGACAGAATCTCTCTCGCTAGACTGCTGCAATGCCGTGTAACTATAACCCCTGTTCAGCACACATTTCAGTGACTTTGCATTCTCTGTTTTAACCAAGTCTAACCACCCTGGGCTCTGCCACGTGTGTTTACGGTCAACAGGAAACAGCCCTGGGTTCTGCGGTGACCCGGGGACCCCAGCACATGGGTCCCGGCTTGGCGATGAGTTCAGGACAAAGAGCCTCCTCCGCTTCTCCTGCGAGGTGGGCTACCTGCTGCGTGGCTCCCCCGAGCGCACCTGCTTGCTCAATGGGTCCTGGTCGGGGCTGCAGCCTGTGTGCGAAGGTGAGTGAACCTGAGCCTGCGCGGCAGCCTCACAATTAGACATGTGATTCCCTCTGAAGTGACCAGAGAGCTTGCCCGGAATCCGGAGCGGTTTAGACGGTTTGCACAGTGAGGCTGTTTTCCCTGCCCTGTGTCAGAGAATCAAAGAAACAGACTGCATAGACAGAGATACTTGGTTCGAAAGTCCGTTTACACCCTCTGAGGGCTCACAGCCTGAGCAGGTTCCTGGCTGCCGGCTGATGACAAAGTCGGGTGCTTTTGTAACATGCGGTGGTGGCTGGTGGGGAGTAGCTGAATGAGGAACCGGTCGCCTGGAGCGTGGAGGCACCGATGGGGTTTCCGCAGCGGAAGCAGGTCTCCGTGCACTCCCCACGTCCAGGGCTCCGCTGGCCCGTGCGTGTGCAGCACCCCATGCCGCAGGGCGCTCAGGGGTGATTTCCTGTGTCCTGTTTTGGAGTGAGTGTATCTCACTATAACCTTGCAGAGGCATAGCAGGGATGGGGAGACACCCAGTGACAACAGCAAAATGCCACAGACGCTTTCCAGACACTGTGTCACGTACGGGCCTGGCTCCCTTAGCACAGTGGCTGGGGGGGACACGGATTTGTCTAGGGTCCAAGAAATCACTGGTGCAGGTTTCAGGCATGTAGGACACTACGTGTGAGAGGTGGCTTTGCATGCAAACCTCTCAACTTTTGAGTGCAGAGTGGTCACACAAATTAAACAACTGTTTTTATGTGGATGAAGTATTTGTTATATAAATCAATCAATGTGAATAAGCTGGCATAATATCAATACAAGAAATGCCAGTCAAGTTTTCTTTACATCTTTTCTACTCTACTAAACCATCTCTCCTTGTACCTGTGTCTTCTATTACATGTTATACAGATCATTAGAAAGTAACATTCATGTATATAATCTAAGTACACTGTATATAACCTAACTGTGTTATAATGTACATAATGTAAAAGTGTAACCTATAAAATGATGGCATGAGTCGTAAAGTGAGACATATATTAACTTCCTCAGGAGGAGCGTGGGCCCTGTCGCTCTGTGACCACCCTCCCCCTGTCACTCTGATGCCCCTTGGGCGCTGGCCTCAGCACCCTCAGGAGGGGTCACTCCCCATGCACCCTGTCTCTGCCTCTCACAGCTGTGTCCTGTGGAAACCCGGGCACGCCCACCCACGGCAAGATCGTCAGCAGCGATGGCGTCCTGTTCTCCAGCTCGGTCATCTATGCCTGCTGGGAGGGCTACCGGACCACAGGGCTGACGACCCGGCACTGCACGGCCAACGGCACCTGGACAGGCACCGCACCCGACTGCACAGGTCAGGAGCCAGCACCCTGGTGGAGCTAGGGCCAAGACGCCCAGGATTATTTCTTCAAGTGCGGCATCGACTCTTGAACACGGAGAGAAAAAATACACACCTGGCTTGGTTGGATATTCTGGCTCTAGTTATTGGACACTTTTACAGTTTTTCATCACTTTCTTACCTTTGAGGTTGAAACTACCTTAAATGTCCTGTTGGGCTGTACATTGCCACACCGAGGCCCCCATAAGTCCAGGTCTGTCCTCTCTGTGGACCACTTAGTCTGCAGGGAAGTACAAGAGGTGCCGGGTTCTGTGATGCAGACTTTGTTCTTTGCCCTGGGGTGCGGTCACACCCCCTGCCCAGCTAGGGACCCTCGAGGAAGGCAGCCAGCTTCCAATGGAATTGAAATAAGCGATTCCAAATGCTGGTCAGCGGCAAAGTCATCTGAGGAGCAGGTTGCTCTAACGGTTCCCGGTGAATTGCTTTGAATAGACCCCCAGGGGTGTCACTTGGCCAGAAACCACGTATGTCAGTCACGTCATGTCAATTTTGTGTTTCTCCCATATGGCAGTTGTGAGCTGTGGAGACCCAGGGACCCCAGCCAATGGCATCCAGTTTGGGACGGACTTCACTTTCAACAAGACCGTGAGCTACCAGTGCAGCCCCGGCTACCTCCTGGAGCCCGCCACAGCGGCCACCCTCCGCTGCACCGCAGACGGCGCGTGGAACCACAGCAAGCCCGTCTGCAAAGGTCTGTGTCGCTGCACGGTGGCTTGCTTCTCCCCTGGGAAGGTCGTCACCACGTCACCTCCCTTTCCCAGCGTGTACGCAGCTCTTCTGTGTGCTAGGAGTTCCTGTCAGCTCGTTTGCAAATGTTAAATCACTGGATTTTCTTTTCTTTTTTTTTGCGCAAAACAATCAGAAAACATGTATCATACTGAAATGTGTACACCCTAGTATTAAAAAGCGAAGAAGCACATTGGCTGTGCCGTAATGGAACGGGTTTCACTGGGATGGGCGAGTGCCCATACCCCTCAGCGTGATTTCAAGTTTGATGAGCTTTTAATTATTCTCACCCCACTGCTCAATCCTGATGAGGAATTCCAATAGCTCACAACGTTAAATGACATTTATTGCCCCATAAATCCTGAGACTCAACAAGGAATGCTAACTAGACAAGCAAAACTAAAACAAGTAACAAATAGGAGCTCACCTCTTTCCCACGTGATCAGCACAGAGACTGTGTAGCCGCACGCTGGCGAAGGGGGGACAGGAAGGGAGAGGGCCTCCCAGCATGCTCCCCGGCTTTCGGGGGTGCAGGGGTCACAGATCTTTTTCAGCCCAAGGTGGAAACATTTCAACACAGGGTTGCTCTGCATCCGACAGCCCCCCTTATGAATAAAACAAAATGCAAAACTCATCCCCACTGAAGCAGTTCACCTTCTGGGAGAGATTTTAAATTCAAAATGACTCATTCCTATTCTGCATGAAAAAGATAAGGATCAAATAATACTTTCAAAACCAAGACACCTGGGCAAATGGACAGAGGTGCCCTAATTAAAAGGGAACTGGAGTTTCAACATGAATTGGGGGTGCTATTCCATGGGCCTCACAAATGCTCGCTGATGAATTTTGGGAAAGGCTTTGGGTGAAGGGAGAGAGAAAGGCTGTAGGAAAACTGGCAGAAGCTGCACGCTCCTTTAGAAAGAGGGTTGGCAGGCCAGCTTTGGGTTTCCGAAAGAGGCAGTCCCTTCACAGAAAGAGAAACTCCGATGTGGTGTGTAACACAGTCATTGAAAGGTCCCCGGCTTGGTCACTTGTGATTGCACGAATGCGCAGAATTTGAGAAGTGGAAGGAATGTTCATGGCGCAGTGTGGTGTTTGGTTTATGTTGTCTAGTGTTCCGAGAATAATTTCACGTGGTTTCCTCGAGGCTGTCATCTCAGCTCTCCAGGTGCGAACCTGGCTCACAGAGAGCCTTGGCGGAGGTCAGGGTCTCAGATAAGGAGTTGGAGGGGTCAGAGTTCGAAGAGCAGCCCGCCCGCCCCCAAGCCTGGGTTTGGAGCCCCCGTGTCCCTGTCTGTCTTGGTGAGCATACTAACCGGTGGGATTAAGTCTCAGGGTCGATGTGGTGGGGCCAGGTGAGAGTCAGGTCAGAGGAAGAAACGGCAGGGGAACCCCTCCTCCTGCTGCCAAAACTGTCCCTGGCAAATGCCCTCCAGTGTGGCGAGTCCAGGAAGCTCATGGGTCTGCTGGGGACGTTCTCAGATGGTGCCCCGCCCGCAACCCGGACCTTCCTGCCTCTTAGGCTGACAGCTATAGCACGGAAGGCGGGTGGGGGACCAGCACCACCTGGCACATAGTCCGTGACAACTGTGTTTCCCACGAAAAGTACACATGAGGCTGCAAGATGGTGGTGAACCTCTGGCAAGTGGTATGTTCCGGAATCTTCTTTAACCATTCAAGCATTTGTTGTTTTAACGATTCAGCAAAGGGATCGGCAGTCTGTGTCTTTGAAAAGTATGTACGGTCTTTACAGAGAGAAAAACCCAGCAGAGAAGTGCTGACAGTCTCTCTATGTAAATCCACAAGCCTGTGCTCAAGTCATGTGACCAAGCCCTCACCCCCTGTCCCTTGGTGGCCACCGTGAAGGGACACATGGAATGAGAGCACGTCTTCCTCTCTCGGCTTTGTACACACTGAGCGTGTCCTGCGTGATTCTCTTTTCCTCACAGTGCGCTTCGCTGTGCTTTGCTGTCCTTGGTCTAAGTCAAGAAGTTTCAAATGATGCACCACAAGAAATTTTAAAACCTGCAGTACTTGACTATTTAATAGTCAGGGGCACTGACCTCATTTCCCTGAGATTGTCAAATTAAAAAGACAAAATCCAACATAACAGTAGCCATCCAGTGTGAATGAATCAAAATTATTCCTATTTTTTGTTACATTGGCCACAGATATACTTTCTGGTGTGCCACAGAAATTTAGCAATTAGTTTACATCTGCCGTGCCATGAAAAGGTAGAAGATCACCAATCCAAGTATCAAAGAAATGTTAGGGAAACCTTTGATTGTTTTGATTTACCGCCTCCTCGATCCTTCCTGTATTTAAAGACTACTCAGCAGCTGTCCTTAGCTGCTCAGGTGAGGCGACCATGTGCGCACCACGGCCAGGGCGGGAGCTCCGCACTGTCTCACACTCGTGTGCTTCGCCCGCAGCGGTCCTGTGCAGCCCGCCGCCCCGCATCCCGCACGCAGAAGTGGAGGGAGCCGACTTCCGCTGGGGCGCCAGTGTCAGTTACCGCTGCACGGCCGGCTACCAGCTCTCTCAGCCCGCCATCCTGTCCTGCGAAGGCCAGGGCGTGTGGAAGGGGGAGACACCTCAGTGCCTGCGTAAGTCCCCCGGCACGACGTGCTCCTCTGGGCACCCCTGCATCCGCAGCAGCAGGAGCCCCGAGGTTACGTTTGGGGAGACAGCCGGCCCTTGTCATGTCTAGCCAGCTAGCATGGGTGAATGTCCGCTCCGAGACTGCACTGCCCAGGGGAGGCTCCGTCCCATTGATCTGAGGGTTGTGCCGAGAGGTGGCCCAGAACCTGGTGGGGATTAGCAGGCCACCTGACCCCCGACCTCCCACAGCTGACTTCCCTGTTGTTCCCGCCGCAGCTGTGTTCTGCGGGGATCCGGGTACCCCTGCAGAGGGCCGGCTCAGCGGCAGAAGTTTCACCTACAAGTCTGAAGTGTCCTTCCAGTGCACACCGCCCCTCGTCCTGGTGGGCTCCTCGAGCAGGACCTGCCAAGCGGACGGCTCATGGAGCGGCGTGCAGCCCACCTGCATCGGTAAGGACGACAAGGCCACCCAGGGTGGGGGGCTGGGGGGAGGACGCGCCGTTCTGAAACTGGGTTGCCCGTGGGCGCAGTGTCCCCGGGGGTGGTTCCCTGTGTGAGTGCCGACCTGACCCCCGCTTCAGTAGTGCAAATGAACTTGGAGTTCAAGTTAGAAATCAGCTAAAGTAGCTCCTAGACGTTGGTCTCCTGCTGCATGGCCCCCACCCCCTGCCCAGGTCATCTGACACCCGCACACTTAGGGGCACGTCAGCTGTCATCATCGCCATTCTCCAGGACAACCGCAGCCAGGAGGACAGATGGCCATGCTGCTGCCCTGCCTCCCCCAATGCCTGTCTGTCACCTCAGTCCCCACGGAACCAGCCAGACTGGTAGTGATGACGGTTAGAGTCACGTGGGCACTCGGGTCCCGATGGCCTTAGAGTGTGGGGATGAAACTTGCAAGTCAGAAGACACCGTCCTCGTGTCCTAATGTCCCCATGTCCCCTCATGTCCTGAAACCCCCGTGTGTAGGTTGAAACGCTGCTCAGATAGGAATCCCCCTGGTGGCAGCATCAGCCACACAGAAACCAGAACCACAGTCCCCACCTCGGAGCACAGCCACTGCAGGAGCCCTGATTCCGCGCTGGACGGACCTTGTCCACTGGCTCTGCGGGGCCGGAGCAAGGCTGTGCTCTGCGGAGCAAGGCTGTGCGAACTGCTGATGGTCTGTGGTCTTGGTGGTTCTCTCAGAAACCGAGTGATGTCGGCCTGAAAACAAAGGCACACTGGATAGATAATTCCAGTGACGCACCCAGCCTTCTCTGGCCACAGAAAGGCCCCCCGCCGCTTGATTTATGCGGTGGCTGCGTGGTAGCTGTCTCTGCACTGAAGACACATTTCTCCCCCAATAGCCTTGTTCCTCTAGAAAACCTTTTTTTTTTTTTTTTAAGCCTCCCTGTAGCAGCTGAAGAGACTGAAATCAAGCTTTGCGCTTCTTGGTGACTGAAGCCCCTGCATTCTGGGGAGAACATCACTGTTGGTCTAGCACAGGCTTCAGTTTCAAAGCACTAAATGTATTTCCCCTGTTTTGAGGAAAATGAATTTAGGAGAACTGAATGATGCTGTGAATGACCAAAGGAGCTGGCCATTCAGTGAATTGTTTAAAACCTGAGGACCATGACAGATGGTCATTGAAGGCAGAGCATCATGAACCAGCCCGTGTGACGTGTCAGGAGAAAAACTTAGAGCATGAGAACGGACGTGCTTCCTCTGACACGGACAGTCACACGCACAGCAGCGCGGAGTGGGGGAAGGCACTAACCGTCAACATCTAAAAAGACTCCGGGAAAGAGGAGAATAACAATTTGATTTCCAGTTGTCATACAAAACATCCCGTGCATTTGTCGAAGCACAATTTCTCAATTCTGTAAGACCTTGGAGGGAAAACGGTGGCATCCCTATCAGAGCCGGCGCTCTGGGTTTGTTTTTTTCATTTAAATTCCAGACCCTGCCCACAACGCCTGCCCGGACCCCGGCACGCCGCCCTTCGGGATGCAGAACAGCTCGAGAGGATACGAGGTACTGCGTGTTTGCTTCCCTGCACTCTCTGTGAGTTTAACGTGCCGTTGATGGTAAACACATGTGCACGTTTCCACACGCCGTGTCTGATCCCTGTCACGCTGGTCCACGTGGCATTCGCCCCGGCCGGAGTTGTTTCCCGAGGCGGGGGGTGGGGGCGGGGTCACTGTCGCACCTGAGATGGCGAGGGCTTATCTTAATTCACCCCGTGGTAAGTGCCCCACTGATTTCAGTTTGAAAGCAAATGTGTGTTGCATTTTTTTTGGTCTGCGGAACTGATGTGGCAGTTCTTGAATTAGTGTGTGTCACCCCTGAATAGCTCCATGAAGAAGGACCCCATGTGGTGACCCCAAATAGTGGGCCTGTGTTCAATCCACACACTCCAGCCCCCGAGGCTGAGAGGACTGTGCGATCTCTCTTCTCCACACAATCACTTAGAACCGGATGAACTACTGGTGAACTCAGTACCACTTTCGAACATTCGTTGGGCTTTTTGAATAAAAAGCACATTAACATTTCAGGAAATATTAGAGGAATCACTGAAACTGGAAGGTCATGCAGCTTCAAATGCACTGTTGTGACCCTATCCTGTCACCGAGGGACCCGGGGCCGTGTGGTGGCCCGGCCCTGAGAGCAGTGAACTGGGCTCCCTGCTTGCACATCAGGAAGTCTTCCTTTCTCTCTGGCCCCTTCTCCCATTCCTCCCAAGACCTGAGAGCCCCTCCTTGGATTGCGGGAACCTCCCGATGGCGCTCCTCCCCAGGTGAAGGAAGCCCTCACGGCTCTGGGGTTGAGTCGAGCAGGTCTGCTGTCAGGTCCCGTGGCCGCCTGAGGCCTCGGGGACAGGCTGTCTGGCACGTGGCGGGCCGCCCCAGGAGGCAGGAATAGAGGGAATGCTGCAGACGCTGTCACTCCCACGTCCCACTGCGGTGCTCCGGACTCGGTCAGCGGGGTCCCCGAGGTCCCTCAGCTGCCCTCGTGCAGCCTGCAGACAGGAAACCAGACGGGGGCGGTGCTGGGCCATGCACTGTGGTCCATCTGAAGCTGAGGAGGACGGGATACCTCTCACACCCCTGATGATGAAGGCACATGACACCCCCACGAGTGACAGGTTGGGGCTCAAAGTGAGATTTGCTGGTCATTCAAAGAAGGAGCCTCCCTGCCAGGGGCTCGGGGCTCTGCAGGTTCTGAGTGCGGCGGGTGAGCTGTCGCTCGTTTCTCTCCACATCATGCGCTGCAGCTTCACCCACATGAAGGGGCCACGTCAGCCTCGGACCATCCCTGTGTCCATGCTGCTGGTCACTCAGTGTGGGTGGCTGGCTCCCCTTCTCCGGCTGGGCAGGCCCCGTAAACTCACAGACCCCTGGCAGCTGGCTGCCCCACCCCCAGTGCCCAGGCACGTCCTGCTGAGAGTGCCCCTCTCCCAAAAGACCCCGTGTTCCTCCCGCCAGTGACGAGGCCCCCCCCATCTCCCTCCTGCCAGCCCCCCATCAGCAGGTCACCAGAAGGTCTCCCTGGACTCGCAGCCGGATTCTAGGGGAGGGTGGCGGGGACCACTCCCTGATCCCACCTTGGACTTGCAGCTTAGTTATTCTTGTGAAGTTCAGAAAAATGTGTGTTTTTAAAAATAAATCCCAACCTCGCCATGAGGGGCCAGGGCTGAAAAGCTGCTACTGTTTCTGACTCTTGCCACCCCTCCCCGGTGGAGCGACTACCTACCAGCGTTTTGCTTGCAGTCACTCCTCCCAGAGTCCCACGGGAGAGATGTGGGCAGGCCAGGGGGCAGCCCAGCCGCAGAGGGTCTGAGTGCCCACGTGTAGGGAGTCTCAGAGCGCGGAGCAGGCGCCACAGTGGGCAGTGACCAGCGCACTCATGTGGCTGTGCACCGGAGCCTCCAGACACAGTGGGGTCCCGACCCGGCCCACAGGGCCGTGTGCAGGCCCAGACTGCCTTCTGTGGCGGGTTTCTTCGCCCGGACCCTGGCTTCGTGTTCCTGATGTGAGTGATCTCACCCCACGTGACCGTAATTCACTCTCTGAAAACATGTCTCCTGACCCCTGGGACCTCCCAGGGCACCTCCAGGCAAATTCAGAGACAGAAGCACAGCAAGCACAGGAGAAACGCAGTGCGAGTGAGGTTGGGGCCACGGGGAAGCCGCATCCCTCCGCTGCATTCTGGGGAGACCGGGGAGAGCGTGCGGAGAAGGGAAGTTGGCAGGGTCTCCAGGGGGAAGCGGGCTCGCTTGGCCGAGGTCTGGCTGGAAGACGTGGCAGGGAGCAGCGAAGCGCACGGTCCGAAGCTCCCAGGTGTAGATTGAGTTTTGAAGGAAGCTCAGATGGAACAGGGATTGGCCGGCGCCCAGAAGTATTTTAACAGCAGTAATTTGCTAATAAATATCCATTGCTTAAGATGGCAGCAGCAGGGGAAAATGGAGAAGAAAAAAAATTATGACAAAGTGAAGAGAGGTAAGGTGGAAATGAAAGAAAAAAATTACACTTTCAACACCCAAGTCAGTCACCCTCGGGCGAGCGTAGCTCAGCGGATCTAAGAGCTCGGTGACCCCTGAGCGACCAGGACTGGGGACGCCATGCACGTTGGTCCAAACGGCCCGGGATCATCGTCCACAGCAACCGCTAAGCTCATGTCCGTCTCCCTTCCAGGTGGGAAGCACGGTGTTCTTCAGGTGTAGGAAAGGCTACCACGTCCAAGGCTCCACTACGCGCACCTGCCTGGCCAACCTGACATGGAGCGGGACCCAGACCGAGTGCATCCGTAAGTGCGGCCCTTCCTCGCGGCTCGTTGTCCCCGGCCTTCCTGGGCTCTGGGGAGGGCTTCCCTTCAAGGGTGGTAATGGGGGACTGGCCTGTTTTTGTTTGATTGATTGTTTTTAGTTCCCTAAACTAGTGTTTCTCAAAGTTCAATTCCCTAGAACCAGCAGCGTCAGCATCCCCTGGGAGTTTGGGGAGGGGGGGCTTTCTCTGCCCCCTGCCCACACCCGCCAATCAGAAACCCCAGGACAGGGCAGGTAGGGCAGGGCAAGGCCAGGAGGGATGGGATGAGGCTTACCTGGCACTCCAGGTGATGCGGAGGCCCTGCAAACCTGAGAAGGCCCTGTAACCCATCAGTACAGTGGACAGCAGTGCAGTGGCATCGCAGGGACGAAGCTGGGGTCCTTCTAGCGTGTCCCCATCCAACTGGCAGGGAGGGCCAAGTGGCTGAGGTGAGGGGTCTGAGGATCAGCAGGAATACTGGAAATGAGCATTTGGAAGTCTGTGGACTGACCATCCCCACGGCTCCTCAGGACAAAAGTTTATGCCCCAACTGAGCCATGAGCGTTCGGAGACGTGTCCACCCTGCTGGGTGGACGGTCAGTCAGACTGTCACCCCCACCGCCTTGGCATCTCTCTCTCAGCAGTAAACATCACAGAGCAGCATGTGGTAAAAAGTACCCTGATGGCAGATAAGATACGATTTTTGTGCATATTTATCAGTATTGTGGGATACATATATATTTCAAAGCTATCAGCTCAACCCTAAATCGCTACTCAAATTATGTATGTGGGTGTTAATACGCACACACAGATGCACACGTGTGCTCACCCCTGTGCGTGTGCGGTTTCCCGATACCGGGTCTCCATGGCACTGGAGTTTGCTGAAGTCCAAAATGTGACAATGCCTCCAATAGCTATGTTCACAATTTTAATGCCGTAAACTTATTTTGTAATAATAAGTCCTTTACTTGAGGTGTGTATCAGTGTGTAAACTTTATAAAGGATGTGAAGTTACTTGAGATATAAACATTAAAATCTTATTGATTCCTAAATTGTATTTGGAAAGGAAATGAGACTCTCTAGTAATTCAATTACTAAATACACATCATGTTTTTACCAAAATTAATTATTCATTTAACTAAATAGTCAATCCACTTACTGGCCTTGAGACAAAAATCAAGACATATTTCTATCCATGTGCCTACCTGTGTTTGTTCAGTTTATAGGACTGGCCTTTTAAGGAAATCCAACATATTACTGATCTTACTGGTATATCCAAAATAATCTGTTTATTTCAAAGCTGTGATTTCTATTCTAAATTTCTCCACATAATTACACACACAGTCGTCGAGAGGAAGCTGTATATATGCACATACAGACAGGGGCAGGCAAAAGTAGGTTGCTAGTTATGCATATGGGAAATAACACAATAACTATTAAATAATAGTACAAGAATAAATTCTGTGTTTTGCATACTCATAACTGCAAACTGCTTCCGTGCATGCACATATATACAGAGTGGAGGGAGGGAGGGAGGGAAGGAGGGGCAGACACCAGCTTTCCCTCGTGTTGAAAGGTGCGGAGGGAGGGGGGTATCAGTGATAATTCAGTCTATACTGTATTCACGCTTTTAAAATACAAAGTAGCTTTAAAGCCTTTTCCAAAGTGTTGCCCTATTTCTTCATGTCTTTAGACACATAGGTTAAGTGCATAGTAAACCTCGTTTCCGCGTTCCCTAACGGAATGAATGCCATTGCAGCTCACGCCTGCAGACAGCCAGAGACACCAGCCCATGCGGACGTCAGGGCCATCGACCTCCCCACCTTCGGTTACACCTTAGTGTACACCTGCCACCCAGGGTTCTTCCTGGCCGGGGGGTCCGAGCACCGCACGTGCAAAGCCGACATGAAGTGGACGGGGAAGTCACCTGTCTGTAAAAGTAAGTCGCCGATGAGCACTCCTGCCGCAGAGCGGAGAGGAGGCTGCAGTGCCGGTGGGAGACGCCCGCATGAACGGCTTCCTGGGCGCCCGACTCTGTCCGTGCTTCCTGTGTGTGTGCACGTGTGTGCACGTGTGTGCAATACCTGTCTGGCACTGTGGAGGCGTAGGCGAAGGAGAGGTGCAGGCGCTACTGTGTGCTGGTCACATTTTAACCCAAGAGAAAAGGTGGTTGAAGAAAACCAGTATGAGTTAAAGGAAAACAACATATATTTTGGAAAAACATGTTTTTTAATGAAAATGAACAAGCATCGCCATGTATGGGTGCATAGTAAATTAAACTCTGTTGTTTTTAAGACCACAAGCTGTGTGGTGGTGGAATTGAAGTTTACATGTCCTTGACACTGGTTCTGTTTTCTTTTTTTAATTACAAAAACAATTAACAGGAACGCAATGCATTAATGACTCACAAATTTGTGTACTTACTAATGAGAGCAGTAATCCCAGGCCAGACTTGTTGGTAGCCGCTCTCCCAGGCTCCTCCCCACAGTTATTCTCTGCACACACACTGGGCACGGAGCACCATCAATAAAGGTTGCGTGCGTGTGTGCACGGTAAATCCCAGGACTTTAGTTTAGTTTCCTGTAGCTCATTTATAGTTCTGAAGTCAGGGATTCTTCACCCTTACATTCGTTCCCCTTGCCCTCCTCTAAACAGAAATTGAAGTAAACAGACTAAAAAAATGATAATTTGTAGTGTGATACAAAACTAGAAAAGCTAAGAAATTATGAGTTAAGTTTAACTTGATAGCCCAAATTAAATGTTCTGCAAGAGACATGATTTGGCATTGTTCAGTATTAACTTGTAAGAGTGTTGACCTGGGCAGGGACTTGTCAAGTTAAAGGAAATTCTGAAATCGAGTTATTTTATCACCTGTCGGTCAGGGGCAGTGTATCCCAAGTAGGAGTCAGAAAATGGACCACGAAAACCCTCCTTTGCAAGGCTCTCTGTTGTAGCACACTGAGTGGAAATGCACAGGTTGGACTCACTGATGCTTCACCAGGAAGCTTTTCCCACGATCGCAAAGGACGACTTCAGGGCATTCAGGGGTTAAAATGGATGGGGATGAGATGTGCCTCTTCTGGACACTCAAGGAATCTGGAGAAAGGAAAACTGCTTCAATTTGACATTTTTTTCAAACTGATTCCAAAATACATGTTTTTGAAAATGATAATTTGTCTTTTTACTTGTAGGTAAAGGAGTGAGAGAAGTTAATGAAACAGTTACTAAAACTCCAGGTTTGTATACCAGACCAGCCGTAGATTTAAATTAAACACAGTGATTGGTTTTCTACTCTGGGCAGCGAGACAAATTTTGGTGTGCAAATCTCTGACCCCACTAGTCCGTGACTGAGTTAGCGTGTCGGTGACCGAAATCGCCAAGGCCACGCAGCAAATTCCTAGCGCTTTCACGACCGCGGTTGGTTAATGAAATAGTGGTACTTAGAAGGAGGACCTCCGGCGTGATCGCACACTGTGCCACTAAAGGTGCCACAGGCACTGTGTGGTCGCTGGGGACCAGTGTTGCCGACAGAAAGTGATATAATGGAGAGCCTTATAAAGAGGGTTGGGGTCCTTTCCTCTCCCCGAGGAAGCGGACCTGGGTGAGGCCTTTGACCCCGAGTTGAGCAGCTCAAACGTGGAGCCCACTCTCCCCACGATTCTCCGTGCTGCAGGCAGCCTCTGCCCGCCAAACCCCCCAAGACGTGAACTAGCACCATTTGCTGCGCGAGGTGCCTGGCTAAATGCACGACAGAGCAAATCGAAAAGACGCAGCCCCATCTCCTAAGGAAGCTATTTGTTATCACTCCCAATCCACCGGCCTGTCTTATCCATGCCATTAACTCTAGACAGCATTTAAATGATACAGTGTTCCCCAAATTATAATGTAAGTCAAGCTTTTTTTAAGACAGCAATAGAAAATCTTTGTAAATATAAAAGGCCACTTCCCTGGATTTCCCACACTTGGGTTTTAACACTGGTTTCTTAGACTTAAGATCTATTATCGCATCAACTGTGCAGGGTGTGTAAAGTGCTCTTGTTGAGTCACACGCTGGGTCACACTTAAAAATCCCTAGAGGAGGCAAAAAGTCACTACGCGGTTATAGGAATTTCTGCAAGTGCATCACAAAGTATAAAAATTCCCTTTATAAAACCCATCTTCTCAGGGTATTCTACTTAGCTGTTATTTACAAATTGAACATGAAGTGAAATCAACACTCCCTTTCCAGGCTACATTGTTTCCCACGGAAGGAAGGAAGGAAAGAAACATCAGTGGTGGCTGCGGCTTCTTGTGTCCGGCTCCTGCTTGCTTGTGTTCTGTTTAAGAGGCCGAAACAGTGTATCCGTTTTGTTTGCTTTCTTAAGGTGCACACATTGCCATGGTTAGACCCCATCTCCTACTCTCGGAAGGGGCGTGCGGGCGTGTTAAATACGGCTCTTTATCAACCTGGCACGTTCTGATATGCCTGCTCTCTGGTGGCTGCCCTACTGCACACTACCAGCTGAAAACCCAATGACAAGGACCCAGAATGACCCATCAGCTCCACACGGTCGAGTGTGAACAAGAACGAGCCACTTCGGAGGCCCTGCTCTGGGTCTCCACCAAAAGTCCCTTCGACGAAGGTCTCTGCAAGCACGTTAGGAGCCCCACTCGAGTGGGTAAATTCTGATTAGGGAAATCAAGCCATCTTGATATTACTTTAAAGGCTACTCATTTTGGTAAAGGAAGCCATGTGGGGCTTGCTGGTGAAGACCCGGTGGCCATGAAGCTGGTAGACAGAGGCCGTGTTTAATGTCAGTTCTGAACAAGCAAACGCATAGGACACCGGCGTTTATATCTCAGTGTTATTCTTATTTCATTTCTTAAATTGTGATTCGGAAGTCGGGTCCACTCAGAACAGCAGGGTGTGATGACATTCAGTCCGGCTTCGACTCTCCCATTGCCAAGATGTGTCTTACGGGTCAGCCTGTCTGGCAAGACAGGGAAACGGCCAAGCGGAACGTTTGGACAAGGAGCCATGGCCGCAGGCGCTGCGCCTCCGTGTCCCCAGCATCGGCTGCTCCAAGTGGGTCTGCGGAAAAGTGCACTTCGGGAGAAACCAATCTTTCATTCCAGCTCACAAGTTGAGCAGCGTGCCTCCTCTGACACCGCTTGTGGGGGCCCCTGCCTTGTCGTTCTGGGTGGGCCCTGCCTGGGGCACATCCGAGGGACAAACAGCGAGGCCCCTGCCCCGGTTCACCTCAGGCTCCCCGGAGCGCCCCGGCCAATACCGGGAGAGGGCGGCGGCTCAGGCGCGTGGGCTGCCAGAGACGTGGGAAAACAAGTTTAATTTTCACAGTTGGTAGACAACAAGAGAGAACACCTCAGCGGTCTTTGTGAGTTGTCCTGTCCCAGATGAATTTTAATGTTTTAAACAGACTTCTTGCCTTTTCTTTCTGAATCCATCCACGCAGACGATATGGGCCCCCCTTCCTTCTGGCCTTCCTCCCCAGGGTGGGACGTCTCCGTGGGGAGAGGGTTTGGCCCAGGCAACGCAGTGGGCTGTCTCCGTGAGCAGCGCCGCCCGCCCACAGGGCGCCGGGCCGTGCAGGCTGCGTGAGGGCGGGACATTCCTGACACAGGTCCCACATCTGTCCTCCGAGCCTCCGTCTTTCAAAGCGAGAGTCACTGACACGTCAGCAGCGATTTTCTGGGGCAGTTTGCCTTACGTCCTACCAAGCATAACACAGCCTCACCCAGTGTCAGTAGTCCTGGCTCCACAGGCTCTCCAGCCTCGGCAGGGCCGCTTCGCATCTGAACTCTTTCTCCCCCAAAGCGACAACTGTGTGTCTGCCCCTCCCGGGAGCCCCCCAGGCGTGCACTTGAGTTTCACACGTGCCTCGAGGTGCCTGCGTGTGGCCCGTCACCCTCGTCCTCATCACTGTTCTCGTGTCTGGCATCTCCCCGAGCGAGTCCGCCTTCCCTGTTGTGAAAGACCCGAGCAGCCTGGTTCCGAGTGGGCTAATCTGCGCCTGTGTTTCCCCCCCCCCCGCAGTTCCGTCCGATGTGTTTTTCGTCAGCTCAGTGTGGCAAGGCCATTATGAGTATTTGGGGAAGAGACAGCCGGCCACACTGACCGTGGACTGCTTCAATGCCACCAGCAGCAAGGTGAATGCCACCTTCCGCGCCACTGCCCAGGTGGAGCTGAAGCTGACAGGTAGGCCCGAGTTGTCTAAGGTGGGGGGACCTGGGCCGGCAGCCCCTCTGACTGTCCCCGGTCCCCCAGAGTGGGCGCCACCCTGCACTAGAACCTTTCCCGCTGTGCTGCCTTGGCATCCGGCTGTGTGTCACCCCAGGGCCCAGGCCAAGCGATTTTCTCCTTTTGTGGCTCACAGACCAGTACAGAGAGGTGCACCAGTTTGCTCAGGATTATGCACATAACACATTAAGTCGAAGGTGGGAGATTTAAGTCCAGAGATGCAGGTCTCTAAGAGGTATTCTTTGGGTTTTTTATTTTTTTTCTTTTTAACCCAAACCTTAACTCTAACCCTAGATATTCTGGGGGTTTTTTTTAATGCATTTACTTCTGGTTTTATGATGTTTCAGTTTTTTTAGGTTTTTTGGGGGAGGGGTCATCCCACGGTTAATAACATAACAATAGCTTAGGCTTGCCGACCATTGGTTGTTCCCTCCAGCTGCAGCGCACAGAGTGGGTCAGAGTTTGAGAGGTTCTGGGGGACGTAGCTGCTGAGGGTGGGAGGGGACCCTGGCCCACAGGCAGGCCCTCAGGCGTCCTTGTCAGCTGGGACTTGAATTGCAGCTCCCCGCCCTTCCCGACCCTTCCTGTGCCAACAGCAGCTGGGACGTGAGGGAATTGCTTCTCTCGTTTCCATCAGAGATCGAGCTGCTGTGTGCTCTGAACCAGACAGCGGCACTGTCCCCATCCTGCCTTCTCCTTACGGAGGAGACAAGCTCACTATTCCGTGTTTATGTACCTGGGTCCCCTCCTGCGGGCAGGGGTCTCACTGTGTTGCCAACAGGCCCACCCATGCGTGCTGACCGCCGCATCTCTGGGCTAGAGTGTGGGACAGTCCCTCCGCCTTCCTGAGGAGCTAGGCAGTGTGACTGTCAAGTCACTGGGTGCCCGAGAAATTACAGACCACCTGGGTGTGCCCACCCGGCCACCACACCGCTCACTTCATCCTAGTGGATGAATCTCCCCTTTGTACGCAGCTGTCTGCAGGGTTGTGGCTTTGGGGTGAGGGCCAGACTCCCGTCCCCATGAGTGCATCATAAACAAAAAATGTTGGATTTCAAAAATAAATATAATTAAAAGCATGCTAGTTTTGTTTTTGTTTTCTTTCTGTGGGATAAATAGGTTGAAATATTTCATCAAAGTGAAGTGGACGATACCCAGTCAGGATAGACAAGGACTTTAGTAAGAGGCGATTTCAAGGAAGGAGGTGCTGAAGCTCAAATTTGAAAACATAGTAACAATCTCTCTTCTCTGTGATGTTACCACCTCCGGGCGGGCCGTATCCCGGCCAATGGCCGCACGCCCTGGTTGGTCAGCCCTGAGTCCCAGCCACACAGGGGTGCTGCCCTGGGTCTCTTTGCAGGCGTGTACAAGAAGGAGGAGGCCCACCTGCTTCTGAGAGCCGTTCACACGCACGGCCCAGCGGACATCTTCGTGGGCAAGCTCGATGACGGCACCTGGGGCCTGGATGGCTACGTGAGTGTCCAGGGGACGGTTGAACTCCGAGGGGTCCCTGAGGTGCGGGCAGCAGGGGGCGTCGGTGAGACGAGCGGGGATGGCTGGTGCTTGGAGGGACACAGTGGCCCCTCTGCAAAGCGACCTGGCCCCTGTATCCCTCATCTTAGCACAGAAGAAACAGTGCTGAAATGAGATGCCGATGGGCCGAGGCACTTGGGCTGTCACTCCCAGGGCCACAGCAAGGACACGACCTCAGGTGCCAAGGCTGCTGACAGCCACTCCAAACGTCCCAAACTGCCACTCCCAGATGAGCAGGGAGAGTTAGGACGCCCCCTTGAACGGCCTTCTCTGCACCTCAAGCATGTGTTTGCTCTGTGACTTGTCACCTGACCCAGAGGCACAGCCTCAGGTGACACACGTCAGCCCACAGCAGTGACAAAGGGTGTTTTGCATAATGCAAGTTGTGTGTGTGGTTTTCTATCTTCATCCCTTTTACAAAGGGCAGCTCAACCACGCGTATGTTGTAAATTTACGAGCCACTTTTGAGATCAAAATAAGTCAGAATTTATGTTAGTTAAATCTGACATCTATATATTTAAATTTTTAACTACATAGTTTCACCATAAGGAACGGCAAAAAGAAAACATTAGCCTGTCCCCTCTGAGCACGAGAGAACCAGCGATCTCAGGGAGGGAGGAGTGAGCGCCCCAGCCCTCATTCCGCACTCTCTTCCCCCTCTCCTCACACGGCAGGTCTCGTCAGGACTCGAACGGGGAGGGTTCACTTTTCAAGGCGACGTCCAGGGCACAGACTTCGGAAAGTTCAAGCTGGAGAGGCAAGGTGAGCAGCGTGCAGGCTACTTGCAAAGGGAGGGGGTGGCAGGCAGGCCGGCTTTCGGACGATGGTGCTGAGAAGTGACTCGGAGGCCACTGTGCTGAAAGGGACACAGTCGAAAACAGTAGCAGAGGCGAACAGGTTTTGTAGCTCAATGGGAAAAAAAGAAACAAAATGGTAATACTGAGCTGGGAAAAGGCGGGCCACGTACCCGGTGTGGCGTTGCCATCCTCACTGCAGAGAGAGGGAGTGAAGGTGGGGTGGGGGGAGAAAAGCCAAACTATGAAAGAACTGAGCACTCTATTACCTAAGAAAATTATATGTAAGCGTGATTAGAAGTCACCAAAGAGCAATGAAAAGAGCATCACCTTCAAAAATATACATGATGGACTCAAAGAGAGGCCACCGTTAGTTATCGAAATGTCCAAGCGTTTAAAAAATGATTTGGGGGGAGAGCAGAACGGGCCCGTGGGTGTCCGTTCCGGTGGGTGTCATGCGTCGGTACGCACAACCCGGCACCACCCTCTCACCCGACAGCTCTACCCCGGAATGTGTAGCAGACGGTGTCACAGCTTGCGTTTTCCTATCCGGGTGCGTCTCAAGCAAGACTGGTTTCAATAGTTGAAATCGTCTCTCCATTCCATATAGTTATCGTAAAGGAACTGCTGAAAGAAATAACTTCACACTGTGTGCTAGATTACATAGAAATAATGATTTCACTTAGTGCATGTTGTGACAGTGACAAGGGCTTTGTATTGGTGTGGAAAGACGTTCGTACATACGTGAGAAAAAGCCTGCTAGAGACAGACAGACAGGCAGATGGACACACCCTCCTCCTTTCTCGGTCTCCCTCTCACTCCTTGGGCTTTGCCTTCATCATGTAGAAGGAACACGCTCAGTAGTGTTGGAGTCTGGGGGGTGACGGCATTCTGCTTCTTCCTCTGGAATCTCGCCATGCCAAGAGGAGGAAGCCGTTCACCGAAGTCCACGTACCGTGTGCTTCCGTCTCTAGGAAACGCCCAGAACAGGCCAGTCGATGGGCAGAGGGTAGAGCCGTGTTTGCCTGGACTTGGGGTAGCAAGGATGAGGGATGTCTGCTCAGGGACCCCGGGTTTATTCCAGGGGAGGGGACAGTGTCTGTAAAGTAGATCGTGGGCGTGGCTGCAGCCCTGGAAACACGATGACAAACAGCGAGCCCGCAGACCTCGGCTGGCGTGTGTGCTTGGAACGGGAAGTTCTCCAGTGTGTGACCGCCTTTCGATGGTGCTGCTTAAAAACGGAAGGGCCTAGGCCGTGGCAGGTGAACTGCTGCTCACCCTCACTCCTAAGTGAGGAGGTGCAGGTGAGACGGTAACCAGGTGCTGTGCTGGGCTGTGAGAGTAGCCAGAGCAGCAGCAGAGGGTCATACTGATGTGAAAACTCGGGGGATGGGCAGAGGGAGGGGGAGGACAGGGAGCAGCGGAGCTAGGGGAGGAGGTGGCGGTTTGATATCGCATGTGGGCACGGATGTTTTTGCCACGGCCCCTAAGAAATAACACTGAAACGCAGCCGGACCACCGCCTTGGAAAGCAGCTGGGTAAGAAACAGGGACACGGAGGCTACATGCTCGGCTAGACTCTGTCCCGAGTGGTCGGACCCTGCTGACCTGCTGTGTCATTAGTGAAAATCTCTGGGCACGGCCCCGACAGCCGTCAGCAGTGGACTGGCTGGGTAAACTCTGGTTCCTTTCATGAATACTGTAGAGTGCTGCACACCTACAACGTTAAACCTGACCTCCGTGTGCTGCTGGAAGAACCCCAAAGTACACTGTTCAGGTTAAAAAGCCAGATAGAAAACCTGCGAGTCGTCTTCCCACTTTTTAGAAAAGTGATAAAAGAGACACAATCATATGTATGAAGAGCTCTTTCCAAAAGGTCACTACCAACACCCCAAACCTATGGCATGCGGGGGCCAAGGAGACCTTCGTTTCCATTGACCTTTCAACTATTTATTTCCATACCTTTTTGTGCCATTTTAATTAATACCATATGCGTGTATTACCCTTTAAATTGCTAAAACAAGGTAAATAACTGAAATTAACTAGGAGCTTCAGACAGCCTCGTAATTTCTCAGAAAGGTTGGCTGCATAATTCACAGCACCCTCCTTCCTTGCTGCTCCGTGTTAGGGTGTGAAGTCCTTCCTGGTGCTCAGATTTTCCAGGACTTTATTGATCAGGAGTCCGACACCATTATGACCCAAAGTATGTAGCCTTGTTGCAGAAAATACTTCAGTTAATCTAAGCAGAATACAAATTTGTGAGAACGAGGTGAGGAGACTCCCAGGATTGCAAAACCTGGAACGGGCAGTAGGACAACTTCCTGGGAACCAGGGAGCGCCGATGTACCAGGCACATGTCACTGCTTTTTTTATGTCACAAATCTGCACATCCAGCACCCGCTGATCTAGGTCTGGCACAGGGCCCAGGGGTTCAGGAGGAAAGCTGCCCAACCTGGCCTGGTGTGGCGGCACTTCCGTCCTGCACACGCTGTGTGTCGGCCCTCGTTTCAAGCAGTAGAGATGTCCCGGCACGTGGACTTCACAACAAAGCTATGAGGTGGGTGCCCTTGGGGTGGCATACCCAGGACACCCCCGCCCCACCGATGGTGGCCAGGACTCCCCGCAGCCCTGCCTCAGAGGACGCTGCTTGGTGCTTGTTCTGTCCTCAGCTGGCACCGACACCAGGGGCATCTGTGTTGTCCCCGCAGCCGCAGGGGTCAGGTCTAAGCCTGCGTCACTCCCTGCAAATGCAGTGTCCAGGGTGGGAGCATCCGCATGGCCCAACCGCTCACACGCCCACGCCAGACGCAGAGATTTAGAGAGCAGGCCCCTGGCGCGCAGGCGTGAGCGCGTCTGAAAATCAGCAACCACGTCCGAGTCCTGTGTGCTGCTGCTGAGGAAGGATTCAAAAAGATGCCGTTACGTGGCAAAGGGCCAGCGTCAGGGTAAAATAAGTGCGCATCAGAGCTTCCGGTGGCAGGGAGTAGTACCGTACTACGTCCGTTAAAGCCAGGGAAGAGTATTATTTGTACCTTTTTTATGTGGAAATTCAAGAATTTTTATTTAAACAGCTATTTAAGTAGTTTAAACACTTCATTGTCTCTTCGCGTTGAGGTTTGTAGCAGGAGATAAAACAAGGCTTCTCTGGCAGCTCAGCGTTCCATGTGTTCTGGCACTGCGCTTCTGAACACCGCAGCCACCGCCCACCTCGCACACGCAGGGGCACTTCTCGCCAACGCGGTTATCAGGCACTGTGCGCACAGTCAGACCACGCGAGGACCATCGCCCTCCGCGCCCCAGGAGCGTGACACGTAGTAAAGTCCAGCTGACCGTCCCTCGGACGGGTCAGGGTTTGTGTCTCGGTCACGGACACGCACATTAATGTCTCTCTGAAGGAGTAACGGTGGGTCCTGCCGGGACCTAACTCCTGCTTCCTGGAGAATTTACACTCACGCATAAAACGTGTCTCGTGGGTGTGTGTTCACTGCTGCACGACTGATCGTCCCTTTTGCCTTCCAGACCCGCTGAGCGCTGACCAGGACTCCGCGCGCCGTCCCCCAGGCACCAGCAGCGGCTCCGTGGCGGCGGCCATCCTCGTTCCCTTCTTTGCTCTGATCCTGTCAGGGTTCGCCTTTTACCTCTACAAACACAGGTACGGTGCGCGCACCGCGCGCTGGCGCACGCACCGACGGTCCCGCATCGGTTGGTCGGTCGGTGCTAGGGCTGCACACATGCCCGTGAACGTGGTGTCGCTGCGCGGCGTTCCACCGGGCATGCAGGGCGCTCACGCGCGAGGCTCTGTTGCTCTCATTACTCGTTGGCCTTCCGGGTGAACCCCACGGAAAACCAGCTGCAGGGGAACCGGTAGCGGGGCTAGGAGGTAACCCGCTATGTCGATTTCCATTCCCAGCACCCCAGCCAGCTCCTGGGGCGCGGAGCGGCTGTTTTCAGGACTCCGCGAAATGCGGCTTACAAAGTGTCCGTTCATTTCTCCCTCTAACAAATACAAAGGGAGTCCTTACTAGATACGCAGCAATAGCACACGCTCCGCCCGTGAAGCAGTGTTCCAAATATCTGCTAATTGCCATGTGTCTCCCAACAGGAAAATGGCAAAATTTCAAAAAAAAAAAAAAAAAAAAAAAACCTTAAAATGGAATTGATCCTTTCCTTGGCATTGGCATGGAGGCCAAAAACAAAGCAAAAATAAATTTTGAAGAAATGACAGAGTCACTTACATTTTCTCTCTGCAGAAAATGTATCACCTGGAGGAATTTGGCCCAGGCCAAAGTTCTTAAAATATTCTTTGGAATATTAGCATTCCTACAGGTAATAACAAAAAATTATGATCCTATGAATAAGATTATGCTAAATGTGTCTTATGTTTATTTATGTAGTACAGATATTTCTACTTAATCCTGGCCAAAAATAATCCCACTGGTGTGAGGAGGTTTTGGTGTTTTTTTTTTTTATTACTCATGAAATAGCTTTCACTATGTGTCTTTATGCTTTTTTGGAAGGTAAAATAATAAGAATGGCACTTCACAACTATATTATAATAGCTTGCAAGTAAGCTTTCACTTTTCCGTGGTTGGTAACAGCCCCACTGTAAAGATGGAGGCGGGGGAGAGGGGTCTCCCCGCAATCGAAGACTGGCACTTCTGGGTCAGGTAGTGTTTTAGAGAAGAAATCCTATGCACACAAGCCTGACAAGCCTTATTCTCACATTTCGGTTTGGAACTAGATGAAAATTTAGTAAATGTAGAAATATGTCCCACCACCTTCTGCAGAAAATTCCACCGTTAGAAGAAGTGCTTCTCATCACATCAATCACAATGTTTCTCTTTCACAAGATTCTCTAAGAAATGTAATGCCCTCACAGAGACGCACGCCCGCAGGAGGGATCCATAATTCCTGCAAATGCATTTTTGCCTCTGTGGCATCCACATGAACCCCAAGGACGTGAAGTAGCACAGGAAATTCTTTTTCGCACCCTTTGGCTTTCTGCCTGTGGGTGGGGGGCCTCCCTCCGGGCTCTCTTGGATGGGCGGCAGCCCCCGCTGCCAGGTCGAGCGGGGGCAGGGCGGGGGGGCACCTCCCGGTCACACCGACATTTACGACATTTACGTGAGTCTCACAAAAAGTGTTTTCGGCTTCTCCCTTATCCTTTGTTGTTTGTTTCTCTTATCCTTTAAAAGGATAAGCTCCCGGAAATATATCTACTCACACCTCAATTAAACATTCCTTCTGATTGTATCTTAACGTTAAGAGAAGGCAGCATGGGAGGATCCCAGCACACGCCCCTGGTGTGGTCTCCCAACCTCAGACACTTCCCTGTGAGAGGCAGACTTCCACCTTCCAGCAGGTGGCGCGAGGGAGCAGACCTCAGGCTGAGACCTGACTGAGGGCATCTGCTGGGTTTGAGCCCCGCATCTGACCCCCCGAGGTGGGGGGTGTCCCTCCCATCCAGGGCCGGAGGGTGGAGGCTCCTGACCTGGGAGGTTAAGGGAAACTTCAGCCACGTTTAAGCTTCATGAACGTGGCTGAATCTGTGTGCTGACTTCTGCTATCCGAGCGTTTCCAAGATCAGTGTCAAGAGCCCTCCCACCCTGCCTTTCAGCTGACATGGATTCTTAGTCCTCTTGTTCTTCATGAACATCTTACAAGTAACAAAGCCTACTAGTAATCACGGCAGCAGAAGTTTCTTTGTATCAACATTAAGTGCCATCTTTGCTAGAGTGATCGCTTCAAGTTGTGTTCTCATGGCCTAGCCTGTTTTTCTTATGCCATTTCTTCTGAAAAGGGCAGGGGGGAGGGGGAGCTTTACCTCTTTTATATCTAAAAAGCCTTCAATTCTCTAATCTGAGGTCTACCTAGAGGTTTTCTTTTAACCGGAAAATATATACAGCAGTTGAATAATGAGTCTAGCGTCTTCTCTATAACTTACTTGTTGGAGACAAAGTTGCGTTCCAAAACCTGGCTCACATTTAGTGATGTCAGTAATGGCAGCGAGTGAGACATTACGTGTGTATTTCAGTTGAGTCTCTGTAGTCCTAGAGGGTGGGCACCTTGGTTCCCACTTAGTGGCGAGGACCACTTTCTCAAGGTCATCATGCTTAGGGGTAGGCAGACACCCAAGCAGAATCTGTCTGCTGCCCACATTGGCGACCTTCCCAGTTTACCCAGATTATTAGTTGGAATCAGATAATTCTTTGATTTTGGGAACCACTTCAGTTTTTAAACTTCTCTTGATAATCTCAACCAGCCACTCAAAAGAGGGAGCCCTGCAAGGGACAGCCGTGTGCCCCGCCCCTCCCCACCCCCCACTGTGGTCGTGTGGCCTCCTATCAGTGTGGCTTCCTGCAGACGGAAGGGCTGGCACAGGCCCAGCCCCAGGCGTCAGAAGCCAGGGCCCTGACGGTGTCTGCTCTCTCTCCCTCCTAGAACGAGACCCAAAGTGCAGTACAACGGCTACGCCGGCCACGAGAACAGCAATGGCCAGGCCTCCTTCGAGAACCCCATGTACGACACGAACTTGAAGCCCACGGAGGCCAAGGCTGTGCGCTTTGACACGACTCTGAACACGGTGTGCACGGTGGTATAGCCCCTGGTCCGGGGCCGACTCATAGCCATACCTCTGACGGGCAAGCAGTGATTCCTTTGGTGCCATGGACCTCTCTCCCTCCTCCTCCTGGCTTTGCCACGCGACCCTTCCCGTCTCATACTGGATTCATGCAGCGGGGATGTCCAGAGAGCGTGCAGAGTCTTCTGAGGACCAGTCACACCTGGCCCCCATCCAGCTGCACCTGCGTGGGGTCAGGGCACCTTTGAGGAAGCCCACCCACGCATCCGCCCAGGCGTGCGGGCACCTCTGCCTCAATGCCTCAGATGCCCTGCCTCCGGAGGCTGGGATGCCTTCTGATGCAGCCTCCGGGGCACGCGGCCACCGCCTCTGAGCACGGTGACAAAGCGGCAGCCCCACAACACATTCTGTGTGTTTCTTCTCACGCCCACGAATGCAAATACTCTGGAAAACAGCTCTCTTGAAGAAGACACCTCCCTGGTTGATGCACACACCCACACGCCCTGCCGGCCTTCCCCAGACCTGGAGCGCCGCGAGGATCCCCAGCCCCCTCGGCGTCCACGCCCAGGACCATCTGCAGATTCCCAGTCAGCTGTTCTATTGCAGAAGTTTTGATGCACAATTTTTTTGCACTAGTGTGTTACGAATGACTGAGTAAGATTCTGATAAAAATATACTATTTACACAGGGTTTATACACACTACGCATTGTATATAAACATCCCCTCATTTCTCAAGCCGAGCATCTCACCGTCAGGTTCATTGATGTGTAAGAGAGAGAAAAAAATCCCCAGATATGGCACAGGTTTTAACAGAAGTACGGTATTAAAGAGATTTATTTTATTATTGCTTCTTTTAGCTACATATCTGTGTTGAACTCATTGAGAAAAAAAAAGAGGCCTTTTATTTCCCACATGTTTCCCCCTCGCGTCCGTTGCTGTCCTGGTAGCATCTAGAGAAGGCTGACCTCGATCTCCACCTGCCGTGTACAAATGTGAATAGTAATTTATTTCAGATGCGCGTGGCCGTGTGGGCGGGAGCTCACAGCGCCGTCTTCCTCGTCACACTGTGTTTCCTGTGGCCATGCACCCCCAATGTTGCATGGAGGACAGGACCCCCCAGGAGCCCGGGACACCATCAGGCAGGGTCAGAGGACCCAGCGTTGCTGCGGAGGCAGGAAAACATGACTCACACCCTCGTCTCCTGGTGCCACGTCTTCTCCGTTCGTTTGCCTTTTGTTTCATGCTGTTCCAGATGGAAGGAAAGTCTCAGCAATGTTCCAGGGTTAGAATGAGTCACTGGCAAATTGTAAGTTGAGGGACAAAGGAAGTTGGTGTGGGTTCCAGTGTGGATATGATCAAAGTGTGCCGCAGACAACAGGCCAGGGGATTGTTTGCGTCTCAAAGGGGAGCGGTGTTTCTTTTCTTTGGTCACCTCCAGGTAGAAAGAGTCTGCAAAGGGAATTCTTCTTTTGTCACTGGGGTGTCAATCACCTGTTCCACATGTTGAAAGCTCCCTTCTGGCCGTGCAGACCGGCACCGGGAAGTTCGGCAGGGTTCGAGTGTCCTGGTCGCCCCTCGCTTCAGGCCCAGTGTCCTGGTCTGTCTGCTGCAGGTGCAAGTGCAGGCTTCACCCGTGGAAAATGGGGAGAAACGCTGTCAGGGTAATGGCTCACTGTCTCCAAGCTGTGCGTCCTGCTGTGCGCCCCCTGCTCCGTCTTCCATGAGGAGAGGGGTGTGTGTACTCGGCGGGGAGGGCATCGCCAACCCCTCCGGCGGCAGCTTGGCCTTTGGAATTCCACAGTCTGGTGCAGAGTTCCCTGCACGTTCCCTCAGCCAGCCTGGCCACGGGATAGGGGCTCCGCTGTGCCACCTGGAGTTCGCGTCCCCTCCTTCCAGACTAGACGAGGTCGGCCGAAGCCCGGGGTCCCTGCACACCCCGATCCAGACCAAGGGGCCAGGAGGGGCGGGCTCGTGTGTGCAGGACATGGCTCACCCCCTCCATAGGTACGAGTGCGCGTACAGACATGTGCGTGCACCGTACACGTCTGAGTGTGAGTCACTCGAACCAGCTGCAGCCGGCTGACCTCAGAGTCCGATCCAACCACTCCGGCCCCACGTGCCTGTCCGGCTGTCTGAGCAGTGAAGCTTGGAACCCCGGGAGGACAGGGCACAGGTTCCAGGCCCCAGGCGTCGTCAGGTCAGGCACAGCTCCCCTTGGCCGTGCAGGGCCACACCGCCCTTCGGTGGTCCCTGTGGCGTCCGCAGTTCAGACGCAGCCACTCCCCAAACCGGCCCCTTCCAGGGCAAGGGTGCGGCCTCAGAATCTGCCGGAAGACTCTCCCGGCCGAGGGGACCTCGGGAGGGAGCGCCCTCGCTCACGCAGGTCATGTGCTTAAAGCTCTTTCAAAGCGCTGCTTGTCTCACACATCTTGCCTTCCTTCAGGCTAGCTGCAATAATTTTTTTCTTCTGTAAAGTATTTTGTAAACAGCGACAAAAAAGCTCTCATAACAAAGGGGAACTCGAAGGCTGGCGTCCCGGTCAGGACCTGCGGTCACCCCGCCCGTCCGGACATCCCACCCCATGCTGCTGACTCGCGTTAGGTGCAAAAGACCTTTTTGTACAGAGATATATTTTTTATGAAGAATTTGTAAAATTATTAAATATGCTGTAATTTTTTGATTAATGTAGGTAAATTGTTAAAAAAATAAATGTTTTTACAATACAAAACTGTAATTTTCCCAATAATGTACATTGTACCATCTCTAGCTGATTTTCAGTCCTGACCCTACCACACATGTATTAATATTACCGTGGCCTGTTAAAATGAACAGTATCTTTTTTGTCAAAAAAAAATTATAAAGAGAGTGTAATATAGCCTGTGCATTGCCACCTATCTTTAAAGCAAATCAGAGTTCTAATTAAATATTTAATTTTACATTTTTACTTTCCCTGTGACTCTCTGTTTGAGCTTTCCCATGTGGGGGTGGGGGGGAAGGGGGCAGGGTGAGTCATAGATCGCACTGCGTTTGAGGGGAGGCTCCCTGTGTCTGGAGGCATGAGCATCGCCATCATGATTGGTGCACAGCTTACCCAGGAAGAGCAGTCACGTGCAGACCAGCAATGTCAAAGCTGGCGGATTTCTTAGTGGCTTGCCTTAAAGTCAGTGGGAGTTTTGTTCCCTTCCAAACCAAAATCTGACATTTATTTTTGTGATAAAAAAGGTTAAGTTCTTTCTGTAAAGGTTTTTAAAGATTTTATTTAATTTTTTTATTTTTACTTTTAGAGAGGGTGGAGGAAAGGAGAAAGATAGGGAGAGAAACATCAATGTGTGGTTGCCTCTCAAGTGCCTCCTACTGGGGACCTGGCCCATGACCCAGGCATGTGCTCTCACTGGGAATCGAACCAGTGACCCTTTGGTTTGCAGGCTTGTGCTCAATCCACTGAGCCACACCAACCCAGGCAGATTTTATTTATTTTTTCAGAGAGAGGGGAAAGGGAGGGAGAAAACTTTGATTGGTTGACTCTCCCACCCCCATGACCCAGCCTCTAACCCAGGCAGGTGCCCTGACTGGGAACCAAACCAGTGTGGCCTTTCGGTTCACAGACTGGTGCTCAGTCCACTAAGCCACACCAACCAGGGCACTTTCTGTAAACTTTCTGAACACTGGGAAATGACCCAACAAAATCACCTTTAAAGGAGCATTTCAAACACCAGCCTCGAAGAAGGCCCAGAAGCAGCACCCGCTCCTCCGGCCCTCACAGCCAGGAGCAGCTGCCTTCTGCTCGAGTCTCGGTGCTGAAAGCCAAGTGCTTTGCATGTCCCAGGTAGGGGCCCAGCAAGCAAACATCTTGCAGTTAAATGGAGTGATGCCCTAATTCTTTGGAGAGTCAGTTTATTACAAAATGTAAAGCAACCAATAAAAATAAACCCCACGGTTGCTTCAAAGTAACAAAATGCTGACACCCATCTTAAGAGGCGGGCTCTCTTGGGGAATCAGCAAATGTGTTCAGCTGTTGTGAGTTGAGGACCCACTCACTAGGCACCGCACACGATTCCTAGTGGCACAGCATTTAAATAGCCTCTCCGCAGGTTTGCCCATTTTTGCCTTATGGATGACGCAGCAGAAATTCAGAGAAGTTAGTTCATCTACCCAAGAGTGCATGGCCAGGCAGTGCTGATATTAGGTCAGTTTGCTCTTTTTTCAACATTCTTTTTTACAAAACAAAATATTTTTTACGTGATGAAATTCATCAATGTCTTTCTTTTTCTGCAATTAAAGTTTTTCTATCCCTCTGACAACATTTCTATGTTTCACGTGGTTAGCAATGAGCGCAGTTAAGACTTCTAGGGGGAAAGCACTCCGCATCAGCAGTCTCCACAGTCCCGGAGTTACGCCTGTGGGATCAGCAGCGAAGCTGGAGTGGGAGCTCTGCTAGTGTCCACTGGCCTTTGTCCCGCACACTGAGCTGCTCACACCTGAGCTTCCCTCTCACGTGACGGGTTGGAGCCTGCATCCAGGAGTCTGCCCGCCGGGGTCAGGCCCCTGAAGCCCTGGAGTTTTGAACCTTTGTCCGCCCCCCCACCCCATCCTCCATTTCTCCAGCCTCTGGCAGAGAGCGTTGCCCTCTCTGCGTCTGTGAGGGTGAGAATGATTCCCCACGTCCCTAAGGGAAAGGAAGAACAGAGACAGAGCCCAATACCCAGACCCTGAGAAGGGACGCCCCGTATTCCCTGCAGGGGGTGCTGCAGATTCTAGCATTTTTGCACGCTCCACGTGTCGGTGCGGCGCACAGACGGTTTTTGCCTGAGGACACGGGCCTCCAGCTGCTTCACCAGAGGTGCCAGGAGCCGCGACTGCAGGTGAGTGCGCTGCGGGTCTGGGGCAGCCCTACCGGCTCCTGGCCTGGGGAGGGACCGGGGCCTCCCTCCCTCCCTCGGCTCCACGAGCACCTGCCCACGGAGAGGCGAGGGTCTGAAGCATTAACAAAGGCTGTTTTTCCAAGACTGAAAAGAGTAACCGTTTTTAAAATGTCGAAAAAATGGAAACATCCATTTTATCTTATTTTGTTACTCAGTGGGGAAGGTGTGCACTGAACAAGCGCCCTCTGGTGCCTATTCGGGGGAATTTCAGCGGGCCCGTCTCAGGATCAGCTGCGAGAGCAGGTCTCCCAGGTTCTCCCCAGGAACGAACCGGAAGCCGTGGTTACAGGGCAGGCGGAGGAGTTAGGTCGTCAGGGTGGCCGTGTTTCGCGATCCATGTATACAGAATCAGCTGGTTGTCTCCTTACGCTCACGCAAGGTTACAAGCCAATTGTATCTCCACGAAGCTCAGGAAACTATTCCCTTGAGTCAACAACTCCACTTTAAACAGCAGGTCGGGTAACGCTGTGCACCTGTGTCCTGCAGGGACCTGGGAGAGCGGAGCCCTGGCTGCAGGTGAAGGCTGTCGGTGGGGAGAAATTGAACACACATGGTGCATTGGCATCACCCAGCCTTACACAATTGGAAAAAGGTTGGGGAAGTTCAAGGTGAGCCCATAACTCAGGTTTATGTCAGGTGAAGAAGCGTCACCCAGAGCTCAGCAAAAGGCTCCGTGCAGGGCGTGACTGGGCATAACGGAGGGGAATTTAAGAGATGGTATCAGTGCTTAGTTCTGCTGCGGGAGCCTGAGGGGGTGAAGAAGGACACGTGAGAAAGAGACTTGCGTTTTGCCACGTATGACTTTCCAGCCTGAAGATGCAGGTGAGTTACCGATTCAGACAGTGGAATCGGCGTCCCCAAACTGAAGATAAAAGCCAGCACAGGTGCCTGCTGTCAGGTCCCAGGACCAATCTCAAAATGTGATTGGGTCACCCACACAGGAAGACCAAGAACCCTGATTTCAGACCCAGGGCCTCTCTGCTGTCTTAGTTCTCAGAAGCTAGCCCAAGTTCCCTCACCAGGGAGGGGTGGTTCATAAATAGCCTCTCACCCCTTAAGTGAGGAAGGGCCTGGGTCCATTCAAAGATCTTACTGTTTCTTCCCCAAATCAGCATGACTTTCTCCTCCATTTTTCCTGCAAGTTCATGCTCCTTAGAAAAGCCTCACTAAACTAGGATCATTTTTCTGCTGATAGGCTACATACTGAAAGATTAGAGACAGTATCGGGAACAAAATAATGTTCAAAAAGGTATTAAAATATAGCTCTTAGAAGCATAAATTGGGCCAGACAATGGTATAAAAAATATCTGAATTAAGGTTTGTTCTCCATCAGATGTTGGTGCTTTTTATCCTAAAAAACGCCCAGACTGGCCCCAGCTAACCTTGTGCGGCTCTTCAGAGGAGAGTCCTTTAGGATCTGCATGGGGCATCGAATCCATTCACCTTCCAGGTATTCGCAGAGCACCTGCTAGCTGTCAAAGCCCGGAGTAGAGCCAGAGAGCTCAAAATAAATAGAGCTGGGTCCAGGCTCCCAAGAAAGTCCTAGACCAAGCAGAGAGGCAGATGCCTAAAGACACAGGTGCAGCCGAGTACAGCAGCTATGCCTTTCCGTGTTTGCAGGGCAGGCGGAGCAGGCGGAGAGGGTCTTCGGGAGGACTTTCCCAGGGGCTGCCAACTATGCAGGGGCACTTCTTTCATCGTGGCCCTCATACCATTGTGATTCCTTCCTAGATGAGCACAACTAAAGTCACACTCACATCGATACTCAAATTCTATTCGCTCGGTGGCTCCCTCCTGCAACTTTTCAGCTTGTAAGTCCTGAAAAATACAGACCCTGGATATTTGGGGCATCCCTCGAGCTTCCATTACATGTGTTCCAAGGTTGTCCATTTCACATATTCCGGGATGTTTCTTCACTTCTCTGGAAACTTGTTTTTTATTAACAGCCCGTCTAAGTAGAGTGAAATGCTCTCTCTGGCCTCACCTTTGTCTTCATGACTGCAGACTGGCTGCCATTGCTCCAGCCTCACAGCCACGTCAAAGGCCAAGAGCCCCAATGTGTGGAGTAGGAGAGGGCTGGCAATGGCCACACTTTTGCATCAAGAAAGCCTCAAATTTCACAGCAGCTGCCTGGCTCTGTCACACACTTACTTTCATTTTCATCTCATCACCTAGAATCTGGCCCCAAGCCCCTCCCCTCCCCCTCCACCACAGATGCGAAGGAAGCTAGGAAAACAGAGAAGGAAAATTTTTAATATCATCTTAATTCATCACCTGGAGAGGAGTCAGAAATTCCCCAATCCCAACTTGGGTTTTGATGATCACAGAAGGGAAATGAACTGCTTTACAACATGTTTCCCTTTGAGGATAATTGAATAACCCCACACCTCCCCTCCAAATAGAAACAGGCCCTCCACCTGTAACCCTGGGGCGGGATGCTCCTGCTCCTGAACTCAGCTGCTCTGCATCTTTGTGGGTCTCCTGACACCTCCCACTCCCACCCCATCAGTTGTTTGGTTAATTTGGGGCTTTAGAACACAGAGGCCCATGGAAATAGTAAGTTTATGAATGCATGCGCTCACTAATGCAGCTAGCTTTCTTTTCGGGATGGGCAGTAGTGACTCAGGTGTGCCCTAAGCGTGCATTGGGGAAAACGGTTCACACTGAAGTCACCTTTGTCTTCACCTATTGTTCTGAGGAAGTGTGTGTGTGTGTGTGTGTGTGTGTGTGTGTGTGAGTGTGTGTGTGAGAGAGAGAGAGAGAGAGAGAGAGACCCGAGCAGACTTTCTGATGAGATGGGTAGAAGCATCACAATAGTGTGTATCCCTGCAATCCTTTCTGTGTGGTAGCACAAGGCTTTTATTCCTGAGAGCAATGTGGCAGCTCGTGCAAAAGCCAACGCACCTTTGTCGCTGTTACAGCGTCGGCCGCGGGGCCCTGAGCACAGCTTCCTGTGTGTTTGTTACAAGTCACTGGGAGAAAAACAGATTCTCTGTCTCTTGTTTTTCTGTGATTGACCCAGGTTCTCATGGCAAATGTGCAGGAAGATAAAAAAATAAGACCTGAGCTTTAGAACTTTGTATCAATTTTATTTTGATATGTTTAAATATCAAAATATTGAATTTTTTAAAATTTAATTCAGTATGTGCCTATGCATGCATGCATTAGGTACATTCCAACAATGTTCAGCTGGAGCTGTCTCTAAAGTCACGAGTGCCTGGGTGAGAGAGAGTCGTCTGCTGCTCGTGGAATGCGCTAGCATCCACACTGGTCATGGAAGTGCAGAGAAGGAGTTCTCACCCTGCACAGAGGCAGTGAGGCAGGAAGGTAGCTGCAGGTGGTCCACGGACATGCTGCCATGACCAATTCTGTGGATGCCACCAGCCTGCTCCCAGGCTGCCAAGGTTGTGGGAGACCAGGGCCCTCTCCACATGCCCAAACTGGGCAAGTTCCGGCGGGGGGGGGGCTCCTCCCGCAGAGCCCCATCCCTCCATCACGGATGAAAATAAAACTACCAAGACATGATCTGTTTGGGGAGGAGAGGTGGTCAAACTCTCAAAGGAGAATGACCCAGAGCCCCTTCCTCACTAGGCTTTTATTGGGTTCAAATACACAGGAATACAGGTTTAACATGTCAAAGAAATCTGAGGGCTTAATTGGAGTCAATGGCTGTCCGGAAAGGGGGTTGCAAAACTTTGGGAGACATACTCATTTCCTCCTCGGATCCTTATCATTTAAATGAGAGCACTCTTAGCAAAGCAGGTTTCACAGGATTTTATGAATTCTTTCTTATGCTCTATCACCTGGGGAATCGCTCTAGCCGGCACAGGGCTGCACCGCTCGCCATCATAGTTTCAGGCTTAAGCCGATTAGAGCCAGGAAGCATCTCCCAGATGGAAATGGGGACTTGGGCTCTGTCAGAATAGCCTGGGAGGCGAGGGTCCATCACCCCCTCTTTGCTGCAGCCCCCCAAGTCCTTCCATGAGGGCCTTCCAAGTGGTCATGTCTGTCTTAGGTTGCCCCTCCCATGAGGGGTATTACCCGTCATTGACTACTGACCAAGAACTGGGGCCAGAGATGGATGAGGCAGAAGCAGCGCTCCTGCCAGGGAGATAAGCTTTGTCTCCTTAGTGGCTCAGGTCCTCTTGACGGAACAGACCCAGATGAAGTGGGTCCCTAGGCTCTTACTCAGCCCACCATGGGGTGCAGGTTACAGCTCCTGAGACCAGGCTGAACGGTCCACAATAGGCAGGCAGGTCAGTGAGGGCACTGATCATCAGAATCCTGAAGGTAGAGTCTGGCCTTTCACATTAGAGATGAAAACAAGTCCCAAAGTGTAACTCTGGAAGAAAGCAACATGCAAGCCTGTGCACTAGGTAGAAAATAAATACACATAGACATACAGATGTAATCCTAAAGAGCAAAAGCAAATGGATATTTGCAAGGCACAATTTAAAATAAAATTGGAGAAATAAACACTATACATCCATGAAAGTGTTAAGCGTGAAGACCTGGTGGCAAGGGGATAGAGTTAGGAGGCAGTGCAAAAATTAGCATCAATTTGCTCTCGCAACATACCTGGAGACGTGCTGCTCGACACGGCCCAGACAACCTGGAGGCTCACTTGCTCCATCAGAGGAGAGCAGGTTATGGGTGCTTTTATTTCCTTCTTGAATGTTCTATTGGGTTTGCTATACTAATGTGTCCATATGAAAATGGGAGAACTTAGAAAAACCATTTAAAAGGAGTGAAAGAATAATCACTTCCAAACACCAAATACACTTGCAACTGCAGAAAATTTGGTTTCCTGTCAGACACTCCCAGGATCCTCATTCCCCAGGCAACAGAAACCATTGCAAACTGCACGTAGGTGGTGTGTGTGTTCTTTTCATGTAGAAGTGTTTGCAGCTGAAATTCAGATGGGCCCTTGCTGGGATGATAGGGAGGGACTAGATTATTCATCTGTTGCTGAGGAGGCTTTAAAAGGGTGCAGCCATTTTGGAAAACAGTTTGATGGTTTATTGATACCTTAAAATACACTTACCTGTGATTTGATACCCAGGGAGTGGAAACACAAGACTCCCCCGTGAATGTTTCTGGCAGCATTTTCCATACTAGCCCCAAGCTGGGGAGCGTCCACATGCAGACTGTGAATGGATAAACTGGATATGGCATTCTCGTGCAAGCGCCGGCTCAGGGACAAAGAGACCACCAGAGCATGCGGCAAAACGGGGAGCCTCAAGAATATCATGCCGAGAGGTAAAAGGCAGATGTAGAAGCCCCCAGATGGTTCATCCCGTGAACACAGAGGGTCTGTCTGGCCAAGGGGTGTCTTCTCACACTGCACTGTGGTAACACTCCACAACTTGTACACACTTACTAACCCTCCTTAAACTGTATATGAGGTCAGCCTAACAGAATATGAATTACACTTCAGTAAAGCTTTTGTAAAACAATTGGAATGAACCTTTCCATTTTCTTTCCTAGGCTCTGCACTGGCCGGACTTTGGTTAGCTGGAGTTGAAGGTGGATGACAAAGACCCCCTGACCACGTTACAGAGTGCAGTTGACAAAGACTCCCTGACCACAATGGACACTGGTGCTCACGGCAGAATAAACACACGGTGGTGGCCCTGCGAGTCGGCAGCATCCCATGGGAACAATTACTTTTCAGCAGCCACAGCCACTCAACTGCAGTTTTGCTGCAGCATCCAACCTTCCCAGGGGAACAGAGAGATTCAGCACCTTGGACACCTCCCTCCTAAGCTACCGCTGTCTGCACGCGGAAAAGGCTACAGGGCTGAAGCTCCAGCCATAAAAAGCAGTGACTGGGAGAAAGAAAGCCCCCTGGGACTGAGGAGACAAGCCCGTTTTTACTGGAGGCCACGGCAGAGGGAGGGAGCACCTGCTGTGCCCCCGCAGTGTGGACACAGGCAGCCAGAGGTGGCCCTGTGTGCCCTCGCTGCTGACCACAGGGGCTCTTGACTTCCTGTGAGCCTGAAAACAAGCCCATCTTTGAATCAGTGGAGCACACCATGCATGATGCTGGCAAGTGGACGTGCCACACAGGAGCCCACGAGGGTCCGCCCCTGGAATGCGTGGTAAACAGAAAGCAGCTCTGCATTTCCAGTGGAGAGCGCTTAACTAACACTGCACTGACAGTTAGAAAACGCTGTCTCATCAGTTTCTCCTTTGGATCCTCCATTGGGCAGATAACAAAGTTCGATGCTTCCTCCAGATTTCCAGGGAATGCAGGCAAACAAAGGAACAAGTGAAACTTTAGACAGCTGTAATGTAGACAAGGGAGCTGTTAACAATCAGAGGACTGTGCACCTCACCTCCGCTTTCTGCCACCTGCTGGTGCCTTGGTCCTTGACCTTTGCCCTTTGTGTCATTACAAGGGAGGCCCATCAGGCAGGAACATCCTCAGGGGGTGCTTTCCGAGGGTCTGCAGCCCCACGATGGAAGATGCGCAGTGTTCAGCCCCAGATATCGTCACACACTTCTCCCTGAAAAGCTCAGAATCACCTGTTATTTAGAGAGCACCACTGACCCAAGATCATGGCAGAGTAGGTGGAAGCCACACTCATCTCCTCCCAGCACCAAACTGGAAGTACCACTGAACTATGGAAAAATCATCCTGAACAACCAACTGAATGAACACTCGCTAGAGAGGAGCCTTATAGCCATGGGCTTAGGGA
Source organism: Glossophaga mutica (assembly GCA_039655065.1). NCBI lineage: Eukaryota > Metazoa > Chordata > Mammalia > Chiroptera > Phyllostomidae > Glossophaga > Glossophaga mutica. Next base: position 35,638,257 of record CM077310.1, on the reverse strand, counting down.
AGAAGCCACCTCGCCACAATGAGACTGGTGGGGAGTATGGAGGAGGCACAAGAGGGCTGGCTGGGCTCCCACAGGTGGTGGCTGAAGTGCTGGAAGGATATTTCAGCAGCTGGCATGGGGGGTTCCCCTGGAGAAGTGTGGGGTCTAAACCCCAAGCTGGGCTCCCCAACCTAGGACACCAGAGCCAGGGAAGGAACCCAGATAATATCTGTCTATGAAAGTGGCAGGGTTTCAGTCTGCCAGGGAAAGAAAGATGGCCAGAGAGGCAGACACCCTCTTAAAGGGCCCACACACAATTCTGTTTGCAGCCTCATAGCCTGGACTCCAGCAGAAAGGGCAGAGCAGACTAGACACACATGAGCAGAGTCTGGGGCTGGTAGCTCTGGGGAGAGAACTGAAGGAGCAACCACCAGGATCCCTGTGCTGAGTCATTCCCCACATGCAGGAGCTCCCTCTCTCAGGCTGAGCAGTCCCCTCCAGGTGGCATCATCCTGAGCGGAAGCAACAGCCCTGCCCTTGGGAATTGCTCTGCCCTGCCTGGTGGAGCTAAGTGGGGCTGCTAAGGGGCACAGCTGGAGGCAATTTCAGAGATCAAACCTAGCAGAAGTCCTACAGTTGGAGGCAGATCTCTGGGAGCTTTCAGACATTAGCTGACCCTCCCCCAAGCCTGGCTGTGTCTGTACACACCCAGGCCCAGTAGAGGGAGCCATGAATTGTGGGTCACTGCTGCTCTGAATAGGTTGTCCAGGGCCAGTCCCAGGCAGCATCTGACAAAGGGCTGCACCAGAGTCTTTGTAGATCTACCTAAGACGGAAACACACACGAAGAGGCAGCCAAAGTGGGAAGACAAAGAAACAGGCCCCAAATGAAAGAATGAGAGGATTCTCCAGAGGAAGAGCTAAATGAAATGGGAACAAGCAATTTATCAGATAGACTAATGATTATAAGGATACTCAACAACATGAAAAAAGACATAGAAACCATAAAAAAGGACCAGTCAGAAATAAAGAATGCAGTATCTGAAATAAGAACACACTGGAAGGAATGAACAGTAGGTTAGATGGAAGAGAGGATTGAATCAGTGATTTGGAAGATGAGGTAGAAAAAACTCCCTAGCAGAGCTGCAAACAGAAAAAAACAATTTTTAAAAATTAGGAGAGTACAAGAAACTCTTGGGACAACATGCAGCATAACAACATCTGAATCAATGGAATACCAGAAGGAGAAGAAATTGAGCAAAGGGCTGAGGACCTTTTTGAAGAAATAATGACTGAAAACTTCCCTAATCTGATGAAGGAAAAGACACACAAGTCCAGGAAGAGCAGAGAGTCCCAAACCAGAAGGAACCAAAGAGGCCCACACTGAGACACATCATAATTAAAATGGCAAATCTTAAAGACAAGGAAAGAATCTTAAAAGCCACCAGCAAAAAGCAGTTCCTTACCTACAAGGCAGCTTGCATTAGACTGTCATCTGATTTTCAACAAACATTACAGGCAGGAAGAAGTTGGTATGAAATATTTAAGATGATGAAAAGCTAGGACCTACAACCAAGGCTACTTTACCAACAAATCTATCATTTAAAATTGATGGAGAAATAAAGGTCTTCCCAGACAATGAAAAGCTAAAGGAGTTTGTAAAAACCAACCCAGTACTGTAACAGATGTTAAAGGGCTTGCTTTAAGAAGAAGAAAAAGAAAAAAAAAAAACAGAAGGAAATAGTTAAAAAATAGAATGGCAATAAATACGTCTCTATCAATAATCACTTTAAATGTAATGGCTTAGATGCTCGAATTAAAAGATGTAGGGTAGCTGAATTGAATAAGAAAACAAGACCCACACATATGCTGCCTCCGAGAGACCCATCTCAGATCAAAAGATACACGCAGCTGAAAGTGACAGGATGGACAAAGGTGTTTCATGCCAATGGAAGGGAAACCAAACTGGGGTGGCAGTAGTTATATCTGACAAAATAGGACTTTAAAATCAAGGCTACAGCAAAAGACAAGAAAGACACTACATAATGATACAGGGAACAATCCAACAAGAAGACATAACCCTAGTAGACAGGTACACACCCGACATGGAGCACCTAAATATGTGAAGCAAATCTGGGACACAAAGGGAGAGATCGGCAGAAACACAAAGGGAGAGATCGGCAGAAACACAGTCACAGTCGCCCATTGACATTGATGGATGAATCTTCCAGATAGAAAATGGACAAGGAGGCAATGGCCTTAAGCGACACACTGGATCCAGTGGATTTCATTGCTATCTAAAGAGCATTTTACTAATAAAGCAGCAGAATATACATCCTTTCCAAGTGCAAGTGGAACATTTTCTAAGATAGACCACATGTTAGGACACAAAACAAGTCTCAATAAATTTGAGAAGATGGAATCCTATCAAGCGTCTCCTCTGACCACAGTGCTATGAAACTAGAAATCAATCACAAGAAAAAAACTGAAAAATATGTAAAGACATGGAAGCTAAATAACTTGTTATTAAATATTGAATTGGTCAACAATGAGATCAAAGAAGAAATCAAAAGACACCTTGAAACAAATGAAAATGAACCTATCACAAACCAAAATCTGTGGCACACTGGGAAAGCAATCCTAAGAGGGGAATTCATTACATTACAGGCTCATCTCAAGAAATAAGAAAAAGCTCAAATAAACGATCTAACTTTGCACTTAAAGGAACTTGAAAAAGAACAACAAACAAAGCCTAATGTGAGCAGAAGGAAGAAAATAATAAAGATCAGAGCAGAAATAAATGAAATCACGTCTAAAAAAATGGATGCAAAATATCAATGAATCCAAGAGCTGGTTCATTGAAAAGATGCACAAGATTCATCAAGAAAACAAGAGAGAAGACCAAAGGGGAGACTGTGGGGTGAGGCAGGGTGCTCGGCCTCTCCTGCGTGTTCGCCAGTCTCCCCCAAAGTCAAACGCGGACCTCCCCTGCCTCCGGTCTTCCCGCTCCCCCGCAATCTTCCCTGTGCTAGAAATAACCCTACACCGTGGCGGAACCTCCTGGCCCTTCCGGAACCAGTTCAAACAGTGTCTTTTCAGGGATCCGTTCCTCAACACATCCCCTCGAGGCCGCACTCACTCGCACAGTCTGGCAAGGAGCGCAGTTTCTTTCCTCCACTCCCTGAGGCTCTCTGTGTTCCTGCCAAGGACTCTGGAGCTCGGGGAAGGGCCTCACATCTAAATTCAGAGCTGGGTCTCCACCCAGGCAGGCAGCGAGTGATTGATACGTTTTACTGAAACATTTAAAAAGTAGCGTAGGGCCTCCTGGCCCTGGTTGTAAAACACACCCCCATATTTCAGCCCCAGACAGATGAACATGTACGAAGAAAGCACAGGGTCAATAGAACCTATGACAGTCCATACTTCTCATTTTATACTCATCATATCTTAGTTTATATTAAATTTTTTGTTTTGTATTACTTCTTGGATATATATTTAAAATAATGTTTAAGTCAGTTACACTTTGTTTCAGTGTGATTATATTTAAATGTAATGCATGTTACATTTAATGTGTTAAAGTCTGCTAGAAATGCTAGCACAGGTTGCGCTCATACGGCCCTGGGTCAGGCCCACCTCACTGAGACAGATAAGAGGAAACAAAGCTGAACTCACCCAGTGCTGAAGTTGAGCGAGAGCAGGATACTGTTTAGTGCTGTGACCATGGATGGGCCGGCCCCTAGGTGGTTCCCAGAAAGCAAATGGTGACACCTTCTCAACTGAAATGGGGACAGCACCGTTCTTCATCCTACAACTCTGTGATAAAATTGTTCAGAAGTGCGGAGTACACTACTCTGTGTGACGGTACAGACCATGAGTCTGTTTGGTGAACCTGCCGCCAACCACACAGGGAGACCCCTTCAGGTCTGGAGCAGGATTATTGCCGAGCCATTTACAACGTGCTGAGGTTGTGTCGTGAACTATTGAAGCTGCTTATCCGTGTTACCTGATGACTGAGCATCCTCAGTGTATAAACAAATCACTTCTCTATTCGTTTTCCTGCAAATCTACAAGCTGGCTAGCTAATTAAAAATAAATGAAAATTTCCAGACCTGGAATAGAAGGGACTCTGGCCTCTGGCTGGGTGGTTTAAATGACATTGTGTAGAAGTCATTGCCTTCAACATGATATTTTGCTATTCAACTGGAGAATTTCCATTATTCATCAGTTGACCTTTTTATTTCATTGTGCACTAATTAGCTGCATAATTTAATTATGCATAAAGCTCTAATTGATGGCTTTCAGGATGTCCAAATGGCTCTATCAATCAGCAGGAACAAATTGTGATTATTACACGGTTTTGTTATGATTTACTCCAAATAAACAGCATATCTCACGCAGTGTGTGCCTTTATTCCTGAAGATAATCAGGATCTCAGAATTATCTAATGAATTTTCATGAAGATTCAGACCTGCGCTGGTCACTCAGGCTTATTAACCCAGCGATTAAACAGTTGTTCACGTATGCTGCCTTCAACATTCTGTCTTCCCGATGCTGTCACTGTGTTTCACAAAGCATTTGAAAACTTAGTAGACTTTGTGTTGTTTCTTTGATCAGTATCCACAAAGGGAAGTAAATTTGAGTTTTAGGAAATAGATGAACTCTTTATACCCATTAAGATATCATAGCATTCCTTATTGCTTCATTTTTAATTGGGTTATTTATTTTTAGTAAAATTATAGTTGCCAGAATTTAAAGAGTCAATGTGTTCTTGCAAGGCACAGCAGCTCCTACAAGTAACCACATTCAATTCTTGTAATAGTTTTATATTTACCTCTATAAGTATAAATACTTTAATTCCTAATTATTGATTTTCATTCTGTGATAACATTTATTGCATTTTTATTACAGAAGATGGTTGGTACCTCCCTCCCTCCCCTCCCCTCTCCTCCCCCACAATACATTCCCTGTCTCCTCCCGTTTCCTTTCACTTTTTAAAAGATTTTATTTATTTATTTTTAGACAGAGGGGAAGGGAGGGAGAAAGAGAGGGAGAGAAACATCAATGTGTGGTTGACTCCTACTAGGGACCTGGCTCAAAACCCAGCCATGTGCCCTGGCTGGGAATGAACCAGCTACCCTTTGGTTCGCAGGCAGATGCTCAGTCCACTGACCCACAGCAGCCAGGGCTCTCTTTCCTTTCTATAACTTCACTTTGACCAATGCTGTGTCCTTGTGACAACACAATGATGATTCACCACAAGCCATGCACGTCACCAGGCTGCCTTCCATTTTCTGATCGCCTCCCCTCCACCCCAAGCAGACTTAGCGCCCTGTTTACTCAGCTCTGTGATGGGTGATTTCCTTTCACCCTGCCATTCAGGCAGCTTCCTTTTGGATGATAAATGTCACCCGGAGATTTCAGACCTGGTCCCGTTTGGGCTGCTGTCCCTCTTGGCCAGCTGCACAGGCTGCCCCTGGGTCTCCGGACCATGGCTGAGGGCCACCTTCCCGGTTCCTTGATTGCTTCCCGGCCTCTCCCAGTCCCTGTCCTCTTTCCTCTGGGCTCATTTGCTTGATGGGACTGCGCACCCCCCTGTGTACCCCCAGCACAAACATTCAGGGCCACACTATGAGAGCTCATTGTTCCAGACTGTCTCTGCTATGTCACCAGACTTACTGACTGTGGCCTTGTGACTGATTCTACCTAGAAATATGTCTTTCTTCATGCTGTGAAGGCATTGGTCCATTTTCTCCTGGCTTTCACTGATGTTATTGAGAACCTAGCGCTGTATATCAATTAAAGATTCAGACCATCAAGAAGATACAATAGTTATAAACACACACACACCACTCAAGAGACCCTCACATCACCGAAAGTCAGCAGAAACGAAGGGAAAATAGACAGTTTTACAGTAACGGTTGCAAAAGTCGGTGCCCCACATTCAACGTCCAGCAGAAGGAGAAAGCAAAAGGCCAGCAAAGAAACAGGAAGACACGCTGGAGGAGAAGCCCACCTAGGGCCACGCTGGGGGCCCTGCACAGGAACACACGGACACACGGACACACGCCTCTCCCGTGCACACGGAGCACTCGCCAGGAGGGATGCCTTGTTAGGCCACAGAACAGTCTCAGTAAACTTGGAAAGACTGAGACCCACAGCATCTTCTCTAACCTCAGCGGAACGAATGAGAAGCTAATAATATATACTGTGGGGGTTTTTTGTCTCTTATAGCAACTTTTCAAATTAATATCTATTTTGCGTGCTATTAGTGCAGCCTCCCCTGCCCCTCTGGATTAACACTTGCATGGTATATATAGTTCAACAGCCCTCACTGCACATTCAATCTATTTGCATCTTTGAATCTAAAATGTTTGTTACTTTATTTGAGCCAAACTGACGACAATTACCAGGAAGCAAAACCTCAACAAGCTGAGAGAATGCTCCGGAGAATGGCAGTTTTGCTCCATAATACACAACAATCAGAAGAGGGGGCATAAGGGATTCCATGAAGTGCGCTGGTGATGGATCAGGGAGGCGGGAGGAAGCAAAGTGGGGAAACCTCTGGGATTGGATAAAAGGTAAAATGATAGACACATCTTTCATGCTGTGGGTATAGGGTAGTAACAGCCCACAATGACCACGATAACAGTAACAATGAGGGGAGTTGTGGTCCCCACCCCCCTACTGGTGCGGTGCCTGTGCTTTGAGGGGCCTAGAAAAAGGAAATCTGGCATTCCAAAGGTGCGGTATCATAGGTGCAAAAACACAACAGACAGGCTCAGTTAAGGTCAAGATTGACCTTTGTTAGGGAAAGATACCAGCCTAGGACATGACTACCGGCCACGACCGGCTTTTAGTTAGAAAGTTTTTAGTTTCAGACCCTCCTATGTGATTACTTTCAGTCTCTGCATCTGCAAGGCCTCCACAGAGGCCCCGCTGAGGCGGTCAGTTTAGTTGTGGCCGCTTTTCTCCCACACGAGGTGCCCAGTGATTGGTCCGACACTAGTCCCGAGGTTGCTGTGAAGGTGTTGCGTGGGCATGTCAATATAGGGTTAACTTGTCAATGTTTATAAACATTCTAACACTTCTTGAACCTGTGGCTTCATGTTTTAAATCAGTTTTAAACATTTCTCAGCCCTCACCTTCTCACTCTCCCCACCTCTCTTCTTTTCAGTCTTTTTAAATAGATTGTTGACTCTACTTTTCAGCTGTAGATCACATAACTTGGTTTCTGAATACCCAGCTGATCTTTTTCTCTAACATTTTTGCTTTAAAAATTTTATTTTGAAAAATAAGCATTTTTAGAACAACTTCATATTTATAAAAAAAAAAAAAAAAAAAAGAACTGATGGTCCCCAGTTTTCTAACCCTGACACCCAGTCTCCCCACTGCTGGACCCCTACGTTAGGGTGCCATTGTTACAACGCAAGAGCCAAGGCCGGTAAACCACTTAACTGAAGCTTCCGGTTTACTCAGATTTCCTTCCTCTCAGCTCACGTCCTTTTTCAGCAGCAGGGCACCACCCTGGTGGGGAGGTCCTGCTGCATTGCCTTGACGGCGTCTTGGATTTCCCTCCTTCTCGGTGAGCTCCGCTCACTCCGATGCTGTGGGAATTTGACGCTATCTCACGACATCCCTGGGACTGTGGGCTTGGGGTATAAAGGTGGCAGGGGAAAAGGGCCGTTTTTACCAGGTCACACACAGACTGCATATCACCACATTGTGACCGTGCCCACTTGGGGCCGTGCGCCCGCTGCCCCTTCCAGGCAGAATTGCAGAGGCAACGCTTTGCTGCTGAAGGAAAGGAGGCTTTACTCCCAAGCAGTCACTTAAGCCTGTTGAGTCTGGCTTTAACCGCTTCAGCCTGTCAATTAAGACTAAACTCTGACACCTGAGTTCCCCTAGCTTTTCCTGGTGAGTCATCAGTTATCTCGTTCCTGTAGGGTTATCTTACAAACTAAAACAACATAATCCACAAAAGCTACACAATTTTGGAAGAAAGGCAGGCTTCTGCCTCAGAGCCTGTTCCCTCTAGAACCCCCAAAGAATAATAACCCTGCCACCCTCTGCCAGGCCAGCCTGACCCCAGGCTGCACCCAGAGCTCCTTCCCATCCAAAACACTGTCCGTTGGAAAACGCCTCTACAGCACGATCGTCCAGGCATCCTTGAGGAAGAAGAGCTCCGGAGCCAGAGGGGTCCAGAGAGCCAGGGAGCCCACCCAGGAGCCTCGGCCCACCCTCTCCCTGTTTCCATTAACTGTAGAGGCCTCAGCTTCCCAGCCAACCCCGTCCCAGATCTCCTACAATCACTGCAGCAAACTCCGCCCACCACTGCTCCCTACTCCCCAGTGGTCTGAGTTATCTTAAGCGGATCTCCCTGTATCTACAGGACTCCCAACCTTGCAGGCTGACCTTGACCACCTGCCAAGGTGGTGTTTCTAGGTCTCTCCACCACGTGACCATTTCCCCAGCCTTCCCCACGCTGCTCTCCCCGGAAGGGAGTCCCGGGGCACGGCACACATGGCAGGGGGCAGTACGCCGCTCTCCTGAGCCCTGCTGCCCCATCGGTAGTAGAAGACATGCCCGGCTCCCCATTTACACGTGCACACACGCCTAGACTCACGGATGTTCACACTCTGTGCTCTCATCTAATGCTGCCTTGTCTGTTGCTGAAGTCGTTCCAGTTCCGGCCAGGGGAGGCTCTCTCACCTGCTGCTCGCACATACTCCCATACTCCCATCGAGTATTTTCCACTCATTCATTTGCATTTGGGGGCCACTTCCCTGGGTTCTGGCACTACTTGTGGCTCCAAACCCACGTTATCCCCTGGCCCTATCATCCACTCGGCCATGTGACCAAGGGTCTGGTTCCTTTTGCTGAAAAGCGGTGGTAGAGACCCGGACTTGGGCCCCAAGTGTTTAATTGGGAAAAGGGCATCTATTCTTGTAAGCTCTCTCGGAATGAAAAAATATAGGTGCTGACCTGTGCACAGGCACACGACCACGGATATTTAGCTACATATATAACCACGTGTATCCACAGTGACCCCAATATGAGGCCATAATGACACCTCCAACTCCAGCTCCTGACCACAGGGGTCGCTCCAGATTGTTGGCCTGCCTCGCCTGTAAATTCCTTCTCCAACAGTGAGAAACCTTCAGCCATCTGCTGTCCACTGACTTAACTGCTCCATTCCAGGACGTCTGGGGAGCAACAGCCAAACTGTTAACCTGTGCGATCTTTGTTAACGGGCATTATCAACTCGCATGCAGCTGTTCCTTCCGCCCTTAATCTATCAGGTTTCACTGGCTGCACGTTCGTCAGGGTCAGCACCTTCCCCCTCCTTCCGCAGCGAGGCTGGCTTTTGTACTTGAAACAATTCGATTCTGTTGTTAAAGCCTGCGTTCCTTCCAGGGATTCCTTGGCCTTCTGGATGACTTTTTTCGAAAGTCAAAAGATTTCACTTATTTTCAGAGAGGAAGGGAGGTAGGAAGAGAGGGAGAAAAACATCAATGTGTGGCTGCCTCTCATGCGCCCCCTACTGGGGACCTGGCCCGCAGCAAGCCAGGCATGTGCCCTGACTGGGAATCTAACCAGTAACCCCTTGTTTGGGAGGCTGGTGCTCAACCCACTGAGCCGCACCAGCCAGGGTAGCCTTCTGGATGATTTTAAGTTACGTGCATTAGGCTTCGCTCTTTGGGCTGGGGTTTGAGAAATGCCTAGTGTCCTTATCCACCTTTACAGAATCATACAGAATGGCTCCCAGCCTTTAAAAGCCCCATCTTTCAATTATTTGTTTTCTGACCCACTTCCCAAGCCCCAGGCCACCACTGATGATCTCATTATCTCTATAGTTTTCCATCCCCAGAAGGCCATGTAGTTGGAATCACACAGAATGTACATCTTCAGTCTGGATTGTTTCACTCAGCAATAAGCACAGAAGGTCTCCCCGTGTCTCCTAATGGCCTGGCAGCTCCTTTCTTGTTATCACTGGGAATACGCTCGTGCGCAAATGTGCTGCAGATTGTTCACCGTTCACACATGGAAGGACATCTCCTTACCATCAGTGTGGCGAGGGTGAATGAAGCTGATGTGAATACGAGTGTGCAACTGTGTGTGTGAACAGAAATTTAGGGCATGTGGTTACACACAGTGAGAGTGATTATACTTGTAAAGCTGAAAATCTGTCTTCCTCCCTAGCCATACCATTTGGCGCTCCCACCAGTTAAGAACGAGAGTTTGCTCCATACCATTGCCAGGATTATGGTATTTTCCACGTTTTGCTTTATAGCCCTTTTTAGTAGGTGTGTAGTGACATCTCATGGTTCATTCAATTTGCGGTTCCTTCATTTAAAAAAATTTCCACCATCTTTTTACATGCTTAGTTGTCACTTAGATGTCTATTTTGATAAGGTGTCTTTCCAGGCTTCTACCCATTTTTTAATGGATTAATTATTTTCTTATGGGTAAATCTTAAAACTTATTTGTCTATTTGGGATAGAAGTCTTCTGTCTGATAAGTAGTTTGCAAATACTTTCTCCACTGGCTTCTCTTTGGATTCCTCTTACTATGCCTTTCACAGAGCTTAAGTTTTTAAATTCAATAAAATTTTACTTGTCACTTACCAAGCACTTGATCAATACTCATGCTGTCGCTCGGGTGGTTGGTTGTATGGTGTGACGTTGCTTCAGTGGCGCTGGGGCTGGTGTTGACTCCCTGGAGGTGAACCCAGTGGGGCAGAAAGTTCCCAGATAAACACCCTACTTGCTTCATGATGTAGCTCAAGGTGGGATCTTATTCACAAAACACATCACTCATACAAATCCAGCACTAATATTGTCATAGAACCAAAGAACAAAAAAAAAAAAAAACAAAAACAAAAAAAAACCTGCCCTTGAGAAATACACAATTAAAGAAACCTAAGTTAGAAATTTTCAGAGAGCAAGTTCACGTTTATTCCCCCACATTACAAGCCTCTCGTTTTGGTGCATTTTACTGTGATTTAACAGTATTGCTGGTTTGACTTTGAACTCTGTGTACACAGAGCAACAAAGACAGGCATCCGCGTTGTTTCATGCACTGAAAAGTTCTTGCTAATACGTGTATTTATTTTGTTAGGAATGAAGAATTTAAACTCTTAAAACACACAAAAGTTTAGTTTTTGGATTCTAAAAAATATATAGATTTTTTCTATACAGAATATATAGAAATCAACCATTAGGTGAAGAGTATTTCCAAGGGCACTGGGGATATGCAGGAAAAAAGGAATCTTGAATGAACCGGTAGTTTAGTTTTAACTAGCCAGATGAACTTCCATTTATCACAGACCGGAGCAAAGGGACAGTTTGCTACAGCACAGACCTGCGGCTCATGTCCAAAGCAGGACACTTTTTCAGGCGGGTCGGATGCAGGCTGAGAGACATTTGATGGCTGTCACCCCACTTATTGATCCCCTGCTGCCCTGAAGCCGCCTCAGAGCCCTGGCAGGGCACCTGTGTGGACTCAGCAATGCGGAGCTATACAAAGGGAAAACGGGGGAGGCCCTGCACACCCCACAGGATGCCCTAAAATCCAGCGTGCCTGCTGGCTTACAGCTGCGATGTCCGTTTTCTTTGTTTGTTTGTTTTTTTTTTTTTCCTGTTTGCTTCTGATTGAACTTGAGTTCTTCTGGCTAAGGAGTCTCTCCTGTGGCTGGAGCCTCTCCACCTCCCTGTCTGGCCTGATGAGGAGCTTCAGCTGTTCGCGGACTCAGCGTCACGTGGCAGCGGCGGGAGTCCTCCTCTCCCTCGCTCGCTCACGGACATCTGGACCAGGGACAGAACTGTGCGAATCCGCAGGGCTGGGGCCACTCATCTTCCGAAACTCCCACACCCAGTCTTGCTGACTTGTCTACATTGAGATGATAAATTTGTTCAGGAAAGGCGCTTTTAGGGGCTGCCACTGTGCATTCTTCTGGAAGGGATCGTTCAAGTTTAAAAGTGGCTCCCTGGAAGGCCGAGTCCTGGGCCCAGCAAGACCTCCTGGAAAGAAGGGCTGTTGCTCTCATCTGGTTCTGCTTCTGCTTCTACGCAGGAGCTGGCTCTGCGAGCAAAGGGTTTCCTGATCATCCCATGGGCCAGCCCAGACATCCGGTCACATCCCAAGTTCAGCCTCTGGTCTAGCCTCAGGCCCTGCTCGCCTCGCACACTAGTGGGAGTCCCGGGATCCACCATCTTCCCCACGTTCAAACACCATCATCTGTGCTACAGGTGGTGTTTGCATCTTTTCTGTCTGTCACCAGATGCGATTGTAAGCCTCGGTAGGAGAGAGTCTGTTGTGTGTACTCATGTATCAAAGACCTCATACCAGGTCTTTCCGGTGTTCACTGGTCTTCCTAGGTGCTCCGAGGCTCCTCCTGGAATCATTCCTTTCTTGTTGGGAGAGCCTAAATTAGTCTTGCTCGGTGGGTAGGTCTCTGTTAGCAACATGTTGCTTTTCTGCTGTCTGGCAGCGTGCTGGTGGCCACTGCATTGCCCGAGGATTACCGTAGCAAGGTGTAGAGTTGCCGTTGAAGCTTTCTGTAGCAGGAGCCTCCTGCTGGTGGCTCCCAACCGCACGCTGTCTCTCCGGAGGGGAACAGCCTTTCTGTGAGGCTCCTATCCCACCACCCGGTCCCTATGGTATGAAGAACAAAAACTGCACCTGTGCACAATGGTCTTTAAGATGCGGTGATGAAGATCCAGCCATGCGGAATGCCAAAGAGGGGCACAGAGACCACCCCAAAAACTTCATCCATGATATGTTTACTCATTAAAAGAGTTAATTAACAACTTTAAAAACTATGAAAAACTTACTGAGACAAATGCTTATTGTTCCATGCTTATCAGACTGTATTGCCACAGTGTTTTAACATGCTTTTGTATATTTTTGCTAAACTTCAGGAATACAAACATGCTGAGAGTAAAATGACCCAGACTCCACCGGTTATTTTTCTTTTAAGTTTTATTATAAGTAAAAGTGTAAAGCTTAAATTCATTTAAATTATATATTGCTATTTCTATGTGACAAGTAAAATTATAATCTTCCCTTAAAAAATATATGCGAGTGGGTGCGTCTACATATCAAAGCTTTGCATGCACTCCAAGAAGGTGAAATTCCTATTTCTGTATTGTATCATAATTTTCTTTATTGGATAAGAAAATAAGTCCACAGCAATGATTATAATTATAGTGGATTATGTTTTACAATATCTACGTCCTTATGGAGATAACTTCAAAAGGATAAACATCAAAGAAAATGATAGTTTAAAAAATTCACAATAGAATGCCATAGAAAAATTAACCAATGCAAATGAATAGTTTGGGAAATGTCTAATTAGGCAAATACCTAAAATATAAACTAGCTAATAGCCCAGAACATGCCTAATTGTCTATTTCAGTTGAAGGCCAATTAGCTATGGATAATTTAACAATAGTTGTGACCATATGTAAAATTTCAAATTAGATATAGAAGATATAGTCATTCCATTTGCCTGTGATTTTTTTCTGAATTTAATACTGGTAGAAAAGAAATAATACAGCTCAATTTTCTAAGTACATCTTTATTAAAACTTACTGAGTTTGTTGGGGTGACATTGGTTAATAAAATTGTACAGATTTCAGGTGTATAATTCTGTAACACGTCATCCGTAATACTGCACTGTGTGCTCACCGCCCAAAGTCAAGTTCCCTTCCATCACCATTTAGCTGCCCCGAACACTCTCCTACCTGCCCCACCCCCTGCCCCCTGGTAAAATCGCCATGTTGTTATGCATGTCTACGAGTTTTTTTCTTTGCTCAGCCCCTTCGCCCTTTCCACCCGGTCCCTCCACCCCTCTCCGGTCCCACAGCTGTCAGCCAGCTCTCTCTACCCATGCTTCTGTTTCTATTCGGTTTGTTAGTTCAGTTTGTTCATCAGATCGCACGGATAAGTGGAATCATATGGCATTTGTCTCTCTCTGCCTGGCTTATTTCACTCAGCATAACGACATTTTCTCATTTCAATCAATGGTCTGTCTATTTGTTAGGTATGCTAAATCCAATGAAAATGGAAATCTTTTTACAGCACAGGCCATCCTCACATGGCCTCTATCAGCGAGATATGTAGATATTTGATATCTTCCCCATGAATTTTTAATACTCTCAACTCCATGTCATCTGGCTTTTCTGCAGAGAGAAGTAATTTACGCATGCAAATCGCTGCTCTTCATTCTGTATTCACGAGGGAAGCAAGGGGATGAATTGTGACGAGTGCATTTAACTTCACCTTAACTGTGACTGGCACTGGTGGTCTTTTCATGTGATGGGTTTCCAAAGTGTTATAATAGAATAAAATAGAATCCATATTAATGAGCATTGCTGTATTTTGAAAAATTATGGAACAAAAAAGTCATATCTAAAAGGAAAATGGGATGCTGTCTAACCCAGGAGAAATCAAATATTGTGGTAGCAGAAAATTTAAATAAAATTAAATCTTCCAAACCTGATAAGAGAGACTGGTAACTGCCCCCCCCCCCCACACACACACGCACGAGCCTCTATGTGTGAAGGAGTTTAACATGCAGACTTTCTTCTGGGTGAGGAAGGATGAACACCTTTTCCTGACAACAATAGAAGGGGTGTCAGACAGGAGACACTGTGCATTGTTAACAGGGGAGATATCATTCTTCAATAAGGATTTTGTTGGTGATTTGTGACAAAATAAAGCATCCTGAGCTTTACTGTACTTAACTGATGGCCAAGTTTCGCACACACCTGTTGCGTTAACTTTACCACCCTTCTGAGCCTCCTGTCCTGCCCCATTTCATTGAGAAAATGCCCACCCCGGGCCTGCATATGGTTCTTGCGGCCCACCCCCAGGACCTCCCCCTGCCCCCCGCCCCCCATTGTTCAGAGCTGGGACCGACACTCTGTGAAACGAAGCCAACCAGGATGCACCTTTTGCCATCTGTAAAGGAGTTGGAGGGAGGGAGAATCAGGGACGAGAGGCTCCTTGGCTCAGAAGTTCCAGGGCTGGGCGGTCAGTGCCTCCCACCTGGAGAAGCTGGAGCGCTGGAACCTGACACGCGGGAGAAGGGAAGGAGACAAGGACAGGAGATGGAGGCCCCTGGTGTCAGATCCGTTCTGAGGAACAATGCATCCTTCTCTTTCTGTGGTTCTGCATGCCTTTCTTTTTTTTTAAAGCTTATGTGAGTTGGGCTCTGTCACCCGCATCCAGAAACCCTGGCACGTGTCCCCAGGGCAGGAACCAGGAGCCACGGCTCCTAGGAGGGAAACCATGGAACTAGAATTGGTCCCACCGAGTTCCTCCATGCGGAAGGAGGTGGCTCTGCTATCTGCTTAAAGCGCAGCATCGGAGACAGACGAAGATGCCTGCAGGACTGCAGCTCGGCTCCCTCCCCTCGCTGCATGATAGAAGAGACGTGGGAGTGCAGCCCCCTTGTGCAGCGGCGGTGGTTCTCCTGAGGAAAAGGAGCCCCTGGGAACATAGCACTGCCTGCTCAGTGTAGCCAGGGGCGCAGGAGAGCGGACCCCTGGGCTAGGAGCTGTGCCAGCAGGACAGGTAGGTGCTGCATTTGGGAAAACCAACAAAAAATGTCCAAGACGTCAGCAGGAAAGATGACCGCCTCTCCTACGTGACTTGATTTGGGATCAGAAGGGTGCTGGGACCCTTGGCGGGACCGACGCTGGGAAAGCCACAGGGGCCAGCAGGGGGAGCGGAGACGCGTCCGTCCTGCAGAGAATAAAGAGGGTGTCGCTGGACACCAAGCGTCCTGACCGCCTGGGAAGTTGGTCCAAAGCCGACCCCTCAAGAGGGATGCATGGGCAGTCCGACAAAAGAAAAAAAATCAGATGAAAGCGCCGCTCTTCTGCTCATGGGGTGGTGACTGGTGAGAAAACTGAGATCCTTCCCGGAAACTTGCCTCTCCCCCAGGGAAGACCCCTGGCCCCACCGCCATCTGCTGGAGACCCTCGCCTGGGCCAGCACCCTAACTGCACCGACAGGAACCTGAGCAGTCTGTACACGGAGGGACAGGAACAGGCGAACCTGACAAGTGCATTTGGTCACGGTCACGCCAGCCACGCGGCTGGGGCTGAGTTTGTGTTTCCGCCACTTCCCCCCGTCCCGTGCTGCTCCCAGCTCATCAAATGTACAGGGGGTGTCGTCCATCAGAAGACGCCGATGCCGGGTGGGAGCAGGCCTGTGGGGCCTCAAGGATGCTGGAGGTTCAGCTGTGAAACTGCCCTTTCCTCCAGCGACTGAACCCCGGGCCTGCTGCGCGATGGGGCGGCTTCAGCCCCATCTCCTAGCCCAGCCATCAGCGTCAGCCCCTGTGTGTCGGAGCGGGATCTTTCTTCTCTGGGGCCCGCCTTCCATGACGGATGCTGAATGAAACAGGCTTTTTTTTTTTTTTTACCCAAGCATGTTTATTGATGAGAGAGAGAAACACCGATTGGTTTCCTCCTTACGCATCCCGACCCAGGACAGAGTCTGCAACTGAGGCATGCACCCTGACTGGGAATCAGACAGCGGCCCTTTGGCGCAGCAGACGACTCTCCACCACCGGAGCCACCGGCCAGGGCCACAGCTTCCCCTGGCTCAGACACAGACGCCCCGTGCTTCCTTCCCCGCATGACCAGACACATAAGCTCTTGTTACTCTTCAGGAACCCTGCACGAGCTCGCGGCCTGGCAACTGCAGAGCGACACTCAGGACCCAGCGGGGCCTTGACTGGCCTCGGGGGCCCCGCCTGTGGACCCAGTGGCCACGCCAGCCCAGACGCGCCGCTCCCTGGGAACAGCAGCATCTCACCCACCTGCGCTCCTTCCCCTTTTCCACCCTGGGTGCTTCTCCCTGGGCTGGTACCTCATACTCAAAACCTGGTTTATATCTCAAAAAACTAGCATGGGTTATATCAGAGGAGAAACACGCTACAATAGTATCATTGTTGTGGATCATATTGTCCGATATTCTGTTGTATCACATTGACAATCACATCGCATCACTGTTACATATCAGCACTAAGCACCGCGCGGGAGGCCTGGAAGCTGGGATCGGGGGAGGCTGCTTCATACCCGTTCGGTCACTGGGCACAACCAAGGCACGCGGTCTGTCCAGAAGGTGTCCAGCCATGTACCATGAAAAACAGAGACGTTTACTGAAGAAGATACAAGAAACACTGTCCACAGGACGATGCCTCAGTCCCCTTCAAAGTAGGCCCCTCAGTATCTCAGTCAGTTCTTCCAGTCGCTATCAGGTGCCCTGTTGTATTTTCCTGAATCTCATCGATGGTCTGAAATCTCTTCCCTTTCAAAGGTGACTTTAGTTTGGGGAGAAGCCAGAAGTCTCAGGGCACCAAATCTGGGCCATAAGGGGGCTAAGTCACCTGGGTGATTTGATGTTTCACCAGAAAACTCTGCACAAGATGTGATGCATGAGCGGGTACGTTGTCATGAGGTGTCGTCTGCTGACCAGTCATTTTCTTTGTCCATGTCCTGTGTCCTGGGTGATTTTCTTTATCTGTGTCCTGGCTCACCATGGCTCAGACACCACCTTCATTGCTCACGGTCTCTCCTGGGGCACGAAAGTCAATCCCTGTGATCTTCTGGATTCGGGGCAGAGTGGGGAAAGGTGTACCTGCAGTTCCTGGAAAAACAGCTTTTTACCTGTGTTACCTACGAGGCTTATTAACTGTCACCTTCAACCAAAATCTTCCCACTCCTGAGTCCCCCCACCGGAGACAGCCCCCCATCGGTCCCTAGCCAACAGTTCCAGGTGCAGTTCAACAGTCCATCATTCAGGAACTAAGACCCACTGGTATTTTACCTTCTAGTTAATTCCAACAACAGTGTTTTTCAAAGATGAGCGCACACACACACACAGATGGAGAGAACGATTTTTCCACAAACACTGACGTGCACCCGGTCACCAGGCCGCCTGCTCTGACAGGACCCTCCCTGTCCCCTCTGGGGTCAGCTGCTGTCCTGAGGCCAGGAGGACAGGAGGGGCAGGGAGCGAGCCCCTCACCCTCAGCTCTCAGTCCCTGAGACTCCAGTCTCACTGCAAGTGCCCCTCAGAACCCTCAGGGAAGCTATGTGGGGATGTGGATGGGTCTGCTGGGAGCTTTTCCGTGACTAGAAGGAGAATTCCGAACACGGTACGGATAGAATGCAGATGAGCCCCTCAGCAAGCACTGCGGAAGGGCCAGATCTGGTTCTCGGATGCGAGGCCTTCACCAGGCTAATCAGTGAGCCCCCGCAAATTGCAAACAAACTGAGGAATTTAAAAGAACACAGGAAAACCCCTGAAGACCAGCCAGATGAAAGGACGTCCTCAGGTTTCCTCATCAGCGACGTCGTCCTTACAGTGCGTAGGCGTTTTCAGGGTTTGTGTGCGCAAACATCAGAGTTGGGATGGGGATATTGGCCGACCCCCACTCGCCGAACAGAGGAAACAAACTATCAAAAATACAGCTGAAAACATTCTCCCACAGTTCTTCTGTCTCCCTGCTGGTGGTCCCGTCTTCTCTCCCGGCGCTCTGGCTGAATTGTTGTTTCACAAAGGCCTTTCCGGAGCAAAGAAAAGGCCCCGCAAAGTAACAAGCTTCCGTGATGCACAGTCTCCAATTTATTCCCAACCCCTGCGGTTCAGAACAGGACTTCCGAACCCCACGGCGCGCAGCTCAGGGCGTCAGTCAGATAAGCATAAAACTCAGGACTGCCTGCTGACTTCGCTCCTTGGGGCGACCAATGTCATACATCCTGGGAACACGTGTCCCAGGCGTGTCTCTGGAAAAAACGCAGCACAGCCAGCCTGTGTGATGTGTCTTTCTTTGCACATGAGGGCTGGGTGAAGGGGGTTTGGAGAACGTGGGGAAAAGAGATGAGGATTCTAGAATCACGTGAATAATTTAGCAATCTTTAAAAGTAACTGTGTTCCTAAAATATCTACAAGGGTATAGCAGTGCATTATGGGCTCGACCATTCCGGTGGGTCTAGGGCTCCAGAGTCTTCCTTCCTTCCAAAGGCCAGTTCTCGGGGCACCAGCAAGGACACCAGGCAACCATCCAGAATTTCCAGCAGAGGCAGGGTTTGTAAAGTACCCAGAAATGCCCAGTGCTGCTGTGGGATCTGAGGGTGTGAGTTTACACCCTGGGGGGATTTCATCAGCATATGAAAGGCTCTCAGTGGAATCCCCAATTAACCAGGGAAGGACATTCAGAGCAGTGAGCTCCTCAAAGGCTGGTCACTCAACACCTCACCTGTCCTTTTTGCACTCACACCAGAGGGCAGAGTGGCCCCAGCTTGCAGGAATGTTTCTGGTGTTAATGAAACCAGTGGGGTTTCAGAATGTGGACTGGAGTGATGGGTACCCTGCCAAGGACAATTACAGGCCCTGGGACGCCAGGAGTGGAGTCTCTGGCCCTGCCCTTGGGTCTATAGGCTGGTGACTGTGAGTCCCGTTCCACCTCTCAGGTGCTCAGCCCACCTCCGACCCCAGACCTCCTGCTTTCTCACTGGGATCACCAGGCTTCCAGGTGAGGAGTGGCCGACTTCCCAGGACAGGGCGTGGAGGCACCTGGCTCAGGTGGTTCCCACGTCCTCACTGCCTCCATCATTATCCCGGCTACTGTTCAATGGCCCCGCTTCAGACACACTGGGGTCTTTTTCCTGGGCTGGGGGCACCTGTAGGGATGGTGCAGATTCTGAATTCTGAGTTTAGGAAGAAGACACCCATTCCCTACCCCTCACACTCCAGGTACAGCACACATGCAGGAGTTCCTGACCATGCCCTGCCCCCTGATGCCCAGTACAGAGAGAGGGGCTGGAGGCCAGTGGACGGCAGGGCACCACACCCCTTGTGCACACGCGAACGTCCCCGCTAGAGTCACTGTCATGGGAAGGAAGGCAGAAAAGTGTCCTCTCAAGACTGGCCGCCCTGATCCAAACTCACACTGCGCATACTCGAGTCCCTCTCCTGCCCCCGCCTGCGATGGAGCTAGAGCTTCAGTGAGCCCTGGGGGCAGTCAGGGTCAAGTCTTCTCTCTCTCCAGTTGCTTCCTTTCCTTCCTCCTGCTGCACTGGCTCCTGGTTCCTCTCCTTTGTGACGAAAGCCAATCAGAAAAGGTGGCAATGAGCCACCTGGTCAGAGGAGAGTGTGTCGTTCTTTCTCATGGACTAGAAAGACGCCCAGTGAGGCAGAAAATGTGAAAGCGTGACGCACCTTCTGAAACCGTGTTCGGAGGCTGCAGGCCCGCTTTCTGTCATTAGCAGAAGCTTCACTTGAACAATGTCCAGGCACAGGCCAGGAGAACCAGCCTGCTAGTCCCGGAGGATTCGACCTTGAACCTTCGGTGGCCGAGCAGCTGCTCGTCCCTGTGTCCCCCGAACTCCCAGTTCCAGACGCTCAGACACCAGAAGTGAGCATTTTTTACATGCCAAACAATTCTTTGACAGCATCTTAGTGCCCTACAGTTTAATTCAACCCTCACACTGTCTTCCTAGACTTAGCATCTGATCCCACAGGTTAAGGGCTCAGTCCTACAACCGTCCCCTCTCCCACCTCCACAGCCTTCAGACACGAGTCCTGGTCATCACCTGTGCTCCTGACCGAAGTCCCCAAGGTCCACTCCTTGAGTTGGATTTGCCAGAGTGGCACTCACTAGATCACAAGTTTCTTACAAAAGGCTATAGCTCAGCATGGCTGGCTAGAAGGGCCAGGGAGGGGGAAGGGGCCCGAAGCTCCCAGGTCTTCTCTGGGCTCACTCTCCTGGCACCTCCACAAGTCCACCAAGTCCCAAGCTCGACTGACCCTCTCTTCTGGGGCTTCATGATGCCAGGATGATTGATTAGGTCATTGACCAATGGAGGTTAAGTTAGTCCTTCTCCCTGCCCCAGAGGTCAGGGGTGGGGCTGAAAGCTCCAGCCTTCACAGAGTCCCTTCAGCAGGCCACCCCCCGAATCCTCAGGGACCCTGCAAAAACCACCTTGGCAACATAAGGGCACGTGTGGTGGGAAGGGGCCTGTTAAGAACAACAGACCCCATTACGCCCTGACCCCTAGGGAAGCCCAAAGGGTGTGGGGAGCTCTCTGCCAGAGACAGAGAATAAGACCAGACACGCCTGTTTACTTCTTATGAGGAATCCCAGCACCATAGGGCAGATAGATTTGCCTCAAATGTAGGGCGGGGGCTTCCTGAAAGCAAAGGAACCCCCTCTTACTCAGAGTCACAGTCAGGGGACCCTTGTCAGATCTGGGCCTGCTGTTTGGAAAGGGCGGCACAGAGCAATGCACAGTCAGTCACCCTGTGCTTTTGTAGACGACATCAGGAGTGCCTGGAAGCTACGCAAAACTCCAGAGGGCCAATGCAGGGCAGGAGGAGGGCCAACCGACTCCCGCGTTCCGCATTTTGTTTTCCACCTCCCTCAGCTCTTTCCACACTGCCGTCTGCAGCTGCCGTGAGCCTGCGAGCATTCCCAGTTCACCAAATGAGGGTTGGCCTGGCATCCGCTGGACGGTCTCTAAGGCCAAACCCGTGTCCCTTCAGGCACCGCCAGCCTCGAGGACCACGGCACCCAGATCTCGGAGATCCGGACCTCTGGTCCTGCCTGCAGGGCACAGGGCAGCGGCGGGTCCTCAGAAGGGGCCACTCGATGCATCCGAGTTTTTTGTGGCTCTGGGGGGTCCTCTGGGGGCCTCACACGCATGAAGATAAAATTTAGCTTCATGCTATTTCTGGCTCCTTACAGCTCTCACAAATTGAGATCTAAGTCGGTGTTTGTCTCATAAGACTGTGTTGTTGTTTTTTAAGAAGCTGCATTCACGAAATGTCTTGCTCAAATGTCATCCCATCCAGGTATCGTTTTCCAAAATGTCAGGTACAAATCCGCACGGTCGCTGCGGCATTGGACTGTGAGTCCACTGCTTTCATTTTCAAATGCAATTTGAATTTCCTCCAGAATGCATCACAAAAATAAATCAAATATGCATGATTAGCTCTCTTTTCATTCAAATGGACATGTCCCCAAGAGACACTGTCATTCTGAAAATTGGAACCAGCATTTTCCACAATATTCAAAATAGCAGATCCTGTCCTCTTTAAAATGTGGTAACTCTTTTAGAAAATGATAAACCTCCGCTACTCATACAGGCCCTGCTCACAGGTTTTAATGGCCGTATGAATTGACTAAAATGAAAGTGACATGATTTTAGGGGCATTTTAAGCTGATAGCGTGGTTACCTTCATCTGAAGAATAATGGCCTGTCGGGAACACAGCACACAGAACATCATTAAATTGATGGGCACACGTCCTGCTTACTTCCAGCCCTTGGTATTTAGATGCAGTATAAAGCTGAGGTCAGACCAAAGGTAATGAAAATACTAATTGAAATACAATTCAGGCAGCTGGAGTTATTTCACTGGAGTGGGTGGGCAATCACAAATGGGAAAATTCTCAATAAATGCTACAATTAGTTAAAAAGAAACATGGTAACTGAACATGACGAAACCTTCCCTTGACCTAAAGCAGCTACTGGGACTCTGCATCTGAAGCCCACACTCTCCCACCGGGAGGAGAGGCGTGTATCCAGTTCGCACCTTTCAAGCCCCAAGTTCCTGACATAATCAAATCATTCTTTAAACGATGTGACCTGGAGTCCCAACAATTTTTTTAAAAAATTAACAACTAACATATCCAAGCATGTATGAAGTTAGTATCCCTAATGCATCTGCCTGTGAAATATTAAAATATGCATCTTACTCTTCAGAGTGCAAAAGACAACTAGTCAGCTCCGGGAGCACGTTTGGCAGGAAAGCTCAGTTCTGGGGGAGCAGCCGAGGATGAGGCAGCGAGTCGCTACAGAAGCGTCTGCGGGAAGAGAACGCGGCCGGCCAGGCCCTGAGTCCTGGCCCAGCCTGGGCTATGCCCGGGGCTCTCTCCCTGGACACCTGAGACACCTGGCCATCTTATAAGCATCCTGCTGAAGGCATTACATTACACTCCGTTCCAGCCATGGCTGTGTCCAGCATCTGCGAGAGAGTTTTGCTGAGTCTCTGAGCCAGTCTGAGACCAGGTTTTCACTGGAGGTCCATGAGGGGGTGTCCACTCCCATCCATTCCCACGAGGTCCCTCCCTCACTGTCCCCTCAGGGAACGACCGGATTTGTTCCTGAACGTCGCTAACTCCCTCTCCCTGGGCTTCCGGTTGCTTCACAGAGAGGAACTTCATTGATGGAGCTTTGTGAGCTTTAGTATCTCTAACTCAATGCCTTGCATATAACGAAGCTCCGTAGGTATTGAATAAATAACACAAAAACAAAGTCTTTATCAGCATGCATCATAAATCAGCTTGGGAAACTAATTCGCGGCAGTGCCTTGCCTGAGACAGTAAAAGAATCCCTCCCTGCAAACATGAGAATCAGCCCCCACGATTTTCAGGATAAAGAGCCCCTCCTTCACAATGGGCGGTTTTCCAAAAGCTTTTGTGTAATTTGAAAAATGAGATGTAAAATGGAGGCAATTTATCATAGAAACAACACCAAAGAAGAGTAGTGAGTTTCCTGGGTCGAAGTGTAACCCAAGTTAGCTGAACTGCTGTGGAGTTTCTGAAAGGAGAGGCTGGAGAAGGGGGTCCCTAAGGTCACTTAGAGGTCACCAAAGAACACAGGGACGCCTGCCATGAACACAACCATTTCTGTTTGCCAGTTCTCCTGTTTAGGCCATCCATCACTGTGTCTTAGAAAGGGAGAAAATAGCTAAGATGGAGTTTCTGGTCTTTTTTCCTTAAATCTAAAACAAAACGAAAGCAAAACATGGTGGCAGAGGCTCTTGTGTCCTGAAGCAGAAAATGAAAGGGCTTTAGGGCTCCTGACTGGACAGCAGGGATTCTGGGAAGGAGAGCAACTCCTTCCCGGGGTTCGGATGCGACAGGACTGGGGCCACGGCTGAGAGGCGGCCTGTTCTCCAGACGCTGATTTCCAGATTGCTCTTGACACCTGAGCTGGATCAGCAGACTGGCTCTCTGCTTGCGGAGTGTGTCTGTGAACACCAATTTCTGAGCAGAGGGTAGAGGTCATAACATTCGGGACGGTAAGGAAAGCAAAGATGAGAATCGCCGACATTTTTTTTCTCAAGATGAGAAGATTTTCCTGCTAAAATAGCTCTTTGAATTCTCTCGAATGCCTAAGAGCCAGAGGCACATGCCAGGGAGCAATAGCCAGGGTTTCAGGAATAATTAGTGAGTCTTTCCCACCATCAGAGCAGTGGGCCAGATGCCCACGTACACACAGGTACCTATCTACCATTCATCATCGGGACCCAGAATATCGACATGAACTTGAGCAAATACTCAGCCTCTTTGGGGCTGAGCATTTCCAGCCTAATGAGGTTGCTCTTTAAGGCAGAAAATCCCTGATACCTTGTATGTCTAGAATGCTTGAGTTGGAATAAGAGAACAAAGGCAAAGGTCCAGGAAAACAACACACGCTAGTAACTGAACAATGTGATGCCACTCCAAAAGTTTTAACGTTTGCTCTCTCCAGGATTTGACATTTGTTAGTTATCTGACATTTTCGTTGTCTCTTGCTCTAATTATATAATGATGTATTTGTTCTGGAAAAACTGAAAGCATACACTCATTTCTCAAGATCCAACACTCGTGGTTCAAAAATGTATTATTTTTCCTTCTCGTCTGTCAGGAATGCCAACTTTCAAGACAGCTACCAACCTGCTTCTCTCAGGAAACATCACGAGGGAGGTTTCACTCAGGCCCCTTCGGAAACACGTCCACATGGAACCTTCTGGAACTCACCTTGGGAAGGCCCGCAGCGACCCTGCCTGCGCCTGTCTCAGGGACCTGTGCGGTTAACTCCACTTTGTTCACATGCAAATGTGCTTGCCTTCCATTCTAGAGAAAGAAGAAACCGGTGTGTTCAGTACATCACACCACGTTTAGGAAATAGATTTGTTTTTTCTCTTGCTGACTGTGAAGTCAGAAGTATACAAACAAGCTGTAGATCAGCAAACTGCCATCAAAGGCAGAGTCTCTGCAGGAAAATCCAAGTGACCTCTCACTAAACCAAGTTCAAGCATGATTGATGGCCAAAGCACATTCAATAGAAACGGGTCCCTCAGCCTCTGCAGCGCCCTTTCATCCCTACTGGAAACTAGATTAACTCAAAGTTGTTCCTCTTTCCTTTTTCACTTTTTCCCCCTATTTATATTTCTAAGACCCTGAGTGAAGGCTTTCATCTGAAAATTCATAGACGAGCCTCCTTAAAATGCATGGCGGACGATCTGAATATCCATTTGGGCAGATGTTCCTAAAATTTCCTCTGTTCAGGGTTATTTGAATTCTTCTCAAATAAGTTCAAAGACGTCTCAGAACACACAGTCTGCTTACAGTCGCTAAGACTGAAGCACAGTTGAGAAACCACACACTCATTAAATGGGCCTCATGCGTGGCATGAAACGGAATGGCAGATGCGACCGGGAACAGGACAAAATGAGCGAGACCTTGCAACTCGAACAAGGAAAGTTGTTTGAGATGGAGTATTTCAGAGCCGACTCTATTTGTCAAGTTTGAAATTGCCCCCATACATTCCATCTGGTGCGATTAAATGAATGCAGTCGTCCCTCGGGGTCCGCAGGGGGCTGATGCCAGGACCCCCACAGACGCCCAAATCAGGGGGCTCCAGTCCCTTATGCAAAGGCAGAGATAAGCCACCCACATTCCCCTGAACACTTGAATCCTGTCTATGCTGCTTGTAACACCCACTACAATGCAAATGCTATGTGAATAGTGGCCGTGCTATATCACTTAGAGACCAGCATTATAGAATTGCTTTTCTATATTTTTGATCCGTAGTTAGTTGAATTCGTGGGCTTGGGACCCACAAATATGAAGGACTGGCTGTGTAATTTTACCTTCCTTGATTCTATTCTATTCTGTTCTGTTCTGTTCTATTCCGTTTCCCCCCACCTGCCCTGCCCAATTTACAGGGAACAGGTGCTCCATGTGCTCCCCGGGAGGCCCTGGAGCTTGTGGAAAACAGGTGACCATCATGACAGCAGCTGTCAGGAAGTCAGGCGGTCATGCTTCTGCAGTGTTAAGACGTCCTGAACAAATATCACTGGGACCTGGTTCGAGGACTGACCCTGGGAGACACAGTAGGACAGCAACACATCTGCCTCCCTGAACACACATGTCCCCATTTCAGGGAGAACGAGATCGGGAGACACACGGACATGCCAGAGCCCATAAACTCGGAGATGCCTATCTTATCACCCCTACTGGACACTTATTTAGAGTCCAAAGGGTGCGAATCCAGGGTCCCCCCCTGCTGTCCCCTGGGAAGTTTGTACTCTGGGGGGCAGGCTTTCTGCCCTCCCTGAGTGGGGCAGAGCACAGCTGCCCTTCTCCCGTCTGACTCCCAGATCCACACTTGGGGGACGCCCCACCTGTGCTATGGATGGGCCAGGACACACTCTCTATGCAGGAACTGACTGCCTGTCTCTGTGCCAGAAACCGCTTTCAGGATCATTGAAATGGTTGACTGATTGACTGACTGACTGATGGACAATAGGCCGGTGGATGGCTGCTGACTCTGTAGCTAGAGCAAAAAAATGTCCCACAAGGCAAACTGTGCATGTCCTAAGGAAAACGCTAAGCGTGGGGAAGATTCAGGGAGGGGTATGTCACAAATGGTAGAGGGTCCTCGGAGTAGACACCTCCAAGTCGGCTGCCTTTTCAAAAGGCTCCAGGGAAGGAAGCGAGGGCAGGCGAAGGCACCACCAGCTGGAGGGAATAACAGGGATGATCGGGGCCAGGCCTCCACCTCTGGTATCCAGGGAGACAGAGACTGTTTGGGGAGGCGCTGAATTCAAATTTCAAAAACGTGTCATTTTGAATTAATTGGGGGCCATTTCAGATCATTGAGAGAATGACATGATCAGAGATTTAATCTTTTTCTCAAAGAGTTTATATCTCATATCTAAGTAAACCTGGCATTTGATATGCTTACGTGGATTATTCAACTGAAAACTAAAACAGTTATTTCAAGTTACCAAAAACCATCTGATCTTTTGCGTCTGTCCAATTACCCAATGCCTTTAAGAGAATCTGTTTCGAGAGCGGCGTTGCCGAGAAATGCCGCCAGAGCGCGGACCCCTGTCTCGGGATGCTGCGAACTCAGCTGGTCTGCAACATCAGCTGTCTCAGAAACACCTGACAATTCAGAGTCTGTTGCATTCCACACTGGCCCTTGTTTTGTTAGGGGTCCCATAGTAATGTCCCACAGACGAAGGGGCTTAACACCAGACTTGCGTTTTCTCACAGTTCTGGAGACTGCAAGTCCAAGGTCAAGGCTTCAGCGGGGCTGGTTCCTCCCAAGACCCCTCCCCTCAGTTTGCACACCTCACTGTGTCCTCCAGGGGCCTTTCTTCCGGGTATGTCCCTGGTGTTTGTCCCTCTTCTGACAAGGACATCGGTCCGATGGGGTCACGGGCCATTCTAACTTGGACATCTCTTCCAAGGCTCTGTCTCCAAACAGTCACTCGGGGTGAGGGCTTCCACACATGAGTTTAGGGAGACACACACGTGGTCTCTTGTGCATTTGTGATTGTTACACCCTGGTTCCTGACACCCCCAAACTTGTGTGCCCACATGCACGGCGTTGTGGGGTTGTCATCTGTTCCAGCGTCTGCAACTCAGGCATCAAGCAGGCCTTTCACTCAAGCCCAGTTTGCATTTTCAAACAAGGGTGGAGGAGGAAAAGGCTGCAATTCAGCAGGGCAGTCAGAGTCTCTCTCTTTTTTCTTTTAAATCCTTCATTTTGCCCGTTTTTTTCTTGAAGCTTAGGGGAAACTGAACAGATGAACAGATTTTTCTGTGGAAGTGGTTGGAACATCTTCAAGAAATATAGAAAAGAAAATAACTTCCCAACTTTTTTTTCTTATAAGAACAACACACACCAAAGTTTGGGGACATTTGGCTTACATTATCATAAAATAATTATGGCATTAGTTTTCTCTTTTCAGAACTCTGAAGTGGATTGATTGACTTTTCTTCCTCTCCATTCATAACAATATTCCAGTTATTTAAATTCTCTTTTTGCTCCCAAATTAGACGTCCTTTCTGCAGGCACCAGGGTAGGTGGTAGGAGCCAGCAGCTGATCGTGTGGGGCTGGCATCTGCCGTGTGACCGAGGTGACATTGCGAAGGAGGGGCTGTGAGACTGACAGGAGGAAGCAGAACTGGTCTCTGCTCCCGTCAACCACCGGCAGGTGGGGGGCTGTCGGAAGGCCGCAGCGCAGCGGAGCGCATGTGCAAAGGAGCACTTCCCATTGAATGGCTGAGGGCCTCGTTCTTACACTGGACAGGAGGCTTAGGAAGCAGGAAACACAAATCACCAAAGGGGAAATTAAAGCCAACCAATTTTGTTTCATCATGTTTGCAAATGTATCCCTCTCTGGTGACAAATGACCGTACAGAACGGGGGACTGGCTAAGAAGGAATCCGCGGAGGGGGTGCATTTGCCGCTTCTGTCAGAATAATTGGTGTTTAAGGTCACGTCTCCACCACATGGTGGGGAGCTTTCTTCCAAGAACGGTTACTACAAGGAACTGAGCGAATCTTTGCCACATTCATCAATACTGTTTTTGTAGGCCTCTAAGAGGGGAAATAGCTTCCCGGGTCTGAGAGAAGAAAATTCCGCAGAAAAGTGCTCATTTCTCCGGGGTGTGCTATAGCAAAGGAGCAGCGGTGGGGACCAGCTGGAACGGTGCGGGGGAGGTGGGCACAGAGCAGGAAAGGTGCCTGGGCGGGAGCAAACCTCAGGCAGCCTCAGGTTTTTCCTTCGTAAGCCATGGAGGTAGAGAACTTTGAATACAAGAAACGCAAATACACGTTAAGTGAATGAAAGGGAACCACCAAGTCCCCTGTTTCTGGCCACAGCGAGGGTGCCGCTGGGTGACCCATCCTCTCCACGGCTGCAGCTGCAGCACCTGGACCACACAGTAACCAGACCACCAGCGGCGCGCCTGCAAGTGTCTGGAGAAGGTTCGGTGAGCCCTGCGGGACTGGGACACGGCCGTCGCGTGCGGGGCAGACCCCGCCGCCGGTGCACCGTCAGAGGGCTGGTTGTTGGAACACACACAGTGACTCTTGGCAGCAGAGCAGGAGATGGGAAATCCAGTTAGAGCGGGAACTGGAATTACAAAGAGAACCGGCACATGGAAAGCGGCAGCCCTGTGGGCCTGGTGACAACCTCACTGGTGTGTCGTGAGGCCTGTGCCCCTGTGCGTGTATCTGCCCCACACGCCACAGCCACAATGACAGAGTGCAACTTTGTTTCAAATGCGCTCAGAGTATCTACTGATGTTTCCCCATGGGGTCCATCAGACAGCCCTCGAATTTCAAAGACGTGAAATCATTTGGACCCTGCTCTTTGAACAATGTGGATTGAGCTAGAAATCAATAACAACAGAATGATAAGCAGAAATTCACCGACAGATTAGTGAATAAGCAATGCGTTTTAAAATAATCCCTAATTAGGAATTCAAAGCAAAGTCTAGGAAAAAATATTTTAAATTAATCATAATGAAATTTCCAAACATCAGCAGGTGTGGATAAAAGTAAATTAATTCTCAGAGGAAAACTTGTAACAATAAATATATTAGAAAAAAGATGACCAGAGTAAAACGTCTAACCTTCCACCTCAAGACTCTAGAAAAATGGCCGCAAACGAACAGAACATACAGCTGCATGACGGGGAGAGTAAGGGTGACAGCGGAAGTCGGTTAAACGGGAGGACTCGGTGACTCTTTCTACCCTGGTGACAGCCGCAGGGCCTACTTGAAGGTGCATTCGCTCAGCTGCCACTTACTAGTTTTTAAATAATGTCACACGGGGGTTTCAGAGTCTGATTCCCAGACGGAGCAGCACGGTGCGCGTGACATGAAGTGGCAGGAGCTGACACAGTTGGGTGTGTCCCAGGGGACAAGCAATGGGTTGGGACATTGGGATGTCGAGACACACCAGGAGGTGGGCACTGTTGTTCTCTCCACTCATGTGGAAACTGACCGACAGGCAGACACGCCAAGGGTCTCACCCCCTGTCACACTCCTAAGAGAAGCAGAGCCGAGATTTCAATCTCAACAGCCCACTTCCTGCATATGGTCCCGTAGCCACACCTCTCACCTCTTCACGCACATGCTCGACATCCTGCTGTGGGCCACTTGGGCCAATTCAATCATTTTTCTCCTTGACCTCATAGACGACTCTAGTAAGAAGAACCCACACAGCACCACACTTCTCTTGCTGTGTTATTTCTCCTTTGATCTAGGCTTGAGAGAAGGGAATAGCATGCTCCTATCTTTAGTTAACCTTAACTAACACAGTACCTAGCACAGGATAGTACTCGTCTGTCTATCTGTGTATCTGTGTGTCTGTGTATCTATGTGTCTATGTGTCTGTGTATCTGTGTATGTATGTGTCTCTGTGCATCTATGTATTTGCGTATCAATGTGTCTATGTATCTGTGTATCTATGTGTGTGTCTGTGTATCTATGTATCCATCAGCTATCTATGTATCTACTTATCTCTCATCTACGATCCCTGCCCATCTAAGTTTACTGAATAAGGAAGGACAACTTCTGTCCATGAGTCATTTATCTAAATGTTTAAAAAGCTTTTGAAAAGAAATCAAGTCATCTCTGATATAAAGTGAAAGTTTTCTGAGTAATTAAAATAGCAGACCATCAGAAATATTTAACGATCATTGCATATTTTATGTAACAGTCACTGTGCTAAGTCATTTATGTTCATCTTCTGAACTAATGGGGAAAGTCAGTCAACGGTTTACATACCAAACGATCTTCACAACAAAAGACTTATTGTACACAGTCTTAATGATCAGCGAGATTTGTTCTCAATAAATCAATGACCTCCCTGTCCTATCCCACAAAGAGCTAAAAATGTCATACAAAGGGTGAAATGCACCAATTCTGCGTT
The DNA here is from genome assembly GCA_039655065.1 of Glossophaga mutica. Lineage (NCBI taxonomy): Eukaryota > Metazoa > Chordata > Mammalia > Chiroptera > Phyllostomidae > Glossophaga > Glossophaga mutica. Next base: position 35,607,252 of record CM077310.1, on the reverse strand, counting down.
TTATTCTCACTCGGCTAAACGTTCCCCATTCCCCTTCGGTCAGCAAGATCTGGGGACCAGGACCAGCCTGGTGAGTACAGATAGAGAATGTCAATTATAATTTTGCTCATCTTCCAAAGGATCAGACTCGAGGTTAATAGAATCACACTGAATAATGAAGGAGAATGTCCAGACACATTTTATTCAAAAAACATGACCCCTTAAAATTCAATTATATATGTCCTCAATAAAGAAGTTTAACTCAATTATACTGACTCATCAAAATAGTGTAAAATAAATCACTCCAGTCCTCTGTATTCATTATGGTATTGTTCTGAAATTGGCTCAGTTTTACAATTATCCTGGAAAACGCATCGCTATTCCTTAGTTTGATATTAACCTTTTAGAGCGGCGGTCAGTCAAGATTTTTGCAGAGAGTGCTACCTCGTTTTAAGTGCTAATAATCCATTAATAAAAAGTGTGGAAATATTTTCTCTGCTACTCTCAGGTGCACAGGAGAGGGGCCAGATTTGTGGTTAGCGGCACACAATCATCACATCTTGCACACCCATTTTTCCCAATGTTTCTCCATGTTTCCATGGCAATACTATTCTGCCACCTATGTGACCTCCTCCTTTACATAATGGGGACTCCCCCTGTCACCCGCCCTCTGCTTTCTTCCCCTGGATACGCATCTACAGCAGAAGTCGCCCAGCACCTTGGTCGAGTCCCTGCGCATTCCTGTGAGGAGTTTTCTTTTCTGACCTCTAACGGTGCCTGGATTTTCATTCCAGTTGGAAATATCCACACACACACCCTTGCCCAGCTGAACCTCCAATATTCATTCAGGATTCCATTAAAAGAAAACACTTTCCTCTTCCCAGGAAATGTCCCAGATCCCATGCTGAGCTCCGAGGTGGCCGGCCTTCCCTGTGATCCCCTCATCTGGGTCAGAGGGTGACATTTTCACACAGAGTTCATTTATTTCTATATTTTGAGTTCCCTGGGCCCTGCACCCCTCAGTGCCCAGGTTCCTGAGTAGATGGCCTGGTGACACACCTGCCACGTTCTAGCCCCACAGTGAGCAGAGTGCCCAGCACACAGAGGGCTCGATGGCATCTGATGGGCACAGGGAGAGTGTGTCTTGGACATCTCCTAGTGGACCCCAGTGTCTGCCAGTGTTGCCCCCCTGCTACCTTGGGAGACTGTGAGGTGCCTCCTGACCTAAGCCTCACCCCCCATAATAGTTACACCTTAACTGATCTGTATTTGGGCTTTTTATTTGTTTCCCGGTTAAAAGTTCAGCTCCTTAAAAATTATTTAGTAATCCACATACTGAATATATTCAACTTCAGAACAGCTATACAAGTAATAGTTTTTGACAAAGAATTATCATAATAAAGGCAAGTCATTATTTTCCCTTAAGATTTTTAGAAATTACAGTTTGTACCCATCGCATTTTTATTTCTAAATGCCTTAATGAAAAACTATGCAAAGCCCCAAATATGAAACAATAGGTCCCACGTATATTTTGGGGCATTTATTTTACAGGTTTATTATAGAAAAAAAAAAATGCTTTGGTACCTATGGCATTTGAAGCTCTCTCTTTTCTTTTTAAGTATTACTTAAAAGGGGCAATTTTCTTGAAAGGACTTTTTCTTTAATTTGTTTTCCCACTACATTCCACTCTGAACGCCAGTCTTGATTACAAAGGCACATTTAAAACTGTATCTAGCAAATGACCATTGCTGGCTTTCTCCTCACAGCAGTTCCTCAGAAAATTCCCACAATGCACCCTGGCGGCTCCAGCCATTGGCTCCGTGATGGAAGTGACCACATTCTGTTCTTCTTGTCCTCCTGGTTGCTCCCCGCTCATCCAGAGAACCTGTCAGAAACCCCTCAACAGTCCCACGGTGACGTCTCAGTTCCTGCTTTTTATGCTGAAGGTGCCTATGTCATGTTGCAGAATTCAGGTACAGTGCTTTTACTGGTAACGTTCAGGAGAAAGAAATCTCAGGTTGAAATTACTACAAAGTTGGTCCCCGAGGACTCTCCTGCATCCGTGCCCATCCCTGGTGCTGCAGGACCAGGGCAGAGCCACTGTGACACCCTTGTTCCCTACAGTACCTGCCCGAACCCTGCTCTGCCCCCTCCCCTGTGCCTGTCCCCTCTCCTCACACAGGACAGCCCACTGGGCTGGGTGGGGACTCGGCACTGGTCGGCCGTGTTTCAGCAGACCTGAGCCCTGCACCTCTTCGCTGGCCCCCTCATCCCACTCCTGCAGCGTGGCCAGGGTCTGGGGCAGGGAGACTCAGCCCTCAGCTTGCTGTCTGCTGTCCCTCCAGCAGGTGGCCTGGCCTCCCGCCTGGCTCAGCAGTCTGGTAGCTACACAGTGGGTTCCCGCAGCCGGCCCTGGGCAGGTGGCCCCCAGGGAGCCGCCCTCACACCACAGCAGCTGCTGACGGCACACCCATCTGGGGGCCACAGGCAGGCTGGTGGGAGGAGCCAGCGTCTCCCCAGGACAGGAGTGCTGAGCTGCATTTTCTGAACCCACAGGTCACAGTGCCCGAGAGGGGGCTTCCTGTGCTCTCCCAATTCTGGGTAAGGTGGCCCTTCACTGTCAGCTTCGCTGGGCAACTCGACGTCCCTGGGGAGGAGGCAGAGCCCTGGAGCCAGGCAGCCGGAGTGCAAGCCCAGAATCCCAGAAACCTCTGGAAATCTCTCACTGAGAATCAGGGGTTGGCCCCTGACCAGCCATTTAACTTCTATCAGCTCGTGACTGAAGCTAGAAAATCTTTAACTTCTCTTCCAGCTCTGAACTCCTGAGAATCTCTGAACTGTCAACAGGAAGATACAGTTCCCCCAAATGGACCTGAAACACAAAGATGCTTAATTATAATTGTTAATTGTTATGTGTTATGATACATTAATTAATCTTAATATTAAATTTCAAGAGCCCAATTGATGACATTAACATTTTTTCCACAATACTTTGAAAGATTATTCATATGCAGAACTTTTAATTCATCACCAATGGTTGACTTTTCCCCAGATATTTTTATATAATCCCCATGCACATTCTGGTGTGAATTAATATTTAATTAAAATATATAATCACGGTTTAATTCCTTGCTTGTTTTCCTAAACTTGTTATTTATTACTACATAACAGAGCATAATATTTGCATTTTAATTAACTCTTCATACTTAATAACCATTTGTCATTGCCTTCAGATCTGTTCACAAACAATAACTAATTCTCTAATCGAGTAATCTGCACACCTACTCCCAGGTTGCTTTATCTCGTGATTTCTCACTATCCTGAGAAAATACTTACAAAGGCTTTCTCTCTTCACTAAATGCTGCTTAAAATCATTACTCCACGCTTCAGAAATGCTCACCATATTAAGTTGTAAAATCCATTGATTTGCTTGAAATTTATGTAATGCGGGGGAATGGGGCCATATAAGAAATTAGTGGGTTGTGAACCAAACCCCATAGGTGATTTAAACACTTTGTCACTTTTCACAGCGGAATGTTCAGTTCACCAGATGCCAAATCGATGCTGCTCTGATGTAAGTTCCAATCCAGAGCTCCCATCTGGGTGCTTCATCCTGGTAACGAATCAGCTCCAAGCATCCCTAAATACAACCTCGAGAGGCGCCCCGACCTTCAGGGAGGAAGGTCACACACAGTGCTGCCATCACTAGTGCCGGCCCCGCCGGCCTACATGGGCTCCTCTTCATTTTTGGAAGACTTTCCAGAACAGTTATGTTTTAAAAGATTTGGGTAGAGTGACATTGTCTCATTTAATTTTTAACACATCCCCATCCTCGCCACACCAATGCAACATGAACCCACGCCCCCAACTTCCCCTTCCCCTTCTGCAACCGCCCTCTAGGCCACAGTTGTTTGAAACACGCACTTTACTGCAAGTTAACATACAATGAAAACTTGGCTGCCATGCCTTTGCTTCCGATCAGTGAAATGCCACCGTTTCTTAGGAATGGCCACTGGTCGGTCAGATTGCTGGCGGTAGCTCCCGTGAGGACAGGTGCAATCACTCAGGTGCTGAGTCAGCCCGCGCTGGAGTCACCGCTGAGGATGCAGAGGTCTGGACTCAGTCAAGGGGGTTCTTCCCTCCAAGTCCTGGCTCGGCGGCCCCACGGTGCTGGAGAACAGTGGATCCTCTGCCCGCGCCTTCCCTCAGGGATGCTGCCCGTGCCCATCCATCCCGAGTGCTCAGAGCAGCTCGGTGTCACTGCCCTGCCTCCTCATGTCCCCCACTGTGTCCCTGAGACCCCAGGATGGAAACAAGGTGCCGGCCCACCCAGCAGTCTTTCTGAGACATTCCCAACAGCACCAGTTGACGATTTCTCACTTCCCTTCAGGTTGATAAGGGGCTGAAAGCTGTTCCCTCCCATGTCTTAGACGTGGGGTCTCTGCCCCCGCTCTGAAAGGGCAGATCTGGGGACTGGCATTATGGCCAACACCTGGGCCGCTAGAGGTGCAGACACTCAGGCCCTCCCCACACCTGCGGGGTCTGCCGCGCTTGAACAAGACCTCCAGCTCACTCACCAGCTGACTGAAGTTTGAGAAGCACAGACCTCCGGAGGTCAAGAAACACAACCATCCAACCGCCAATTGTCGGTGCACTTTTTTCCTCCAGGTTCACCACCCATTTCAACTGTTCACCATTCCCCGGATCGTCCAGTTTGATCCACTAACAAATTAACTTCTTCTAATAGAAGTACTGGATCCCTATTTTTTTGTCTTGTGAATCAAAGTGTCCTCATTTAACCCTCACAACGAAATGAAGACAGACCTTACACTCCCATTTCACACAGCAGCAAACCCAACAGTAGGAAGGTAACACAATTCGCTAAGTCCCACCTCTGACCTGTGGCACCGCAGCAAACTAAACAAGGTGAGCCAACCGTATCCCAAGCCTTTTCCTTTGCCTGCAGTACCTGTGAAGTGCGTGAGGCCTCACCTTCCCACCAGGAGAGGCAGGTCTGGTCCCAGGAGGGGCCTGTGTCACCATGGCAATGCGCGCCCAGCACAGGGATGAGGTGCCCAGGGTGGAGGTCCCACCCTGAAGTCCCTGCCCCCTGCATCAGCAGCTCCTTGCGGGGGGTTCCATCTGGAGCTAATAGACCCAGTTGATTTCTCTTAGAAGTACATCTGCGATCCCTTTAGGATGTTAAAGTCCCTCAGGCAAATTCTGAGGAAGGAGAAGGCAGAGAGAAGAGTTGAATCACTGATCTAATTTCCAGATTAAAGTCCCTACCACTTCCTGGGTTTCACCTTTTAATACCATTTATTTCAGAAACCACACTGCCCTCCCCAACACCAGCAATAAAGCGCATCTTCAAAGGTAAAACTTCCAAGGACTTGCATTGTTATAAATTCACTTTTCAATGAGTGTTTCTAAAAGATCCTGTCTACTTGAAGGCTCCCTGTCTTTCAATAAAAACGACTGAAAAAATTAACATCTCTGAAGAGAGACTGTGGCTGGCACCAGGTTAATTCAGTTTCGTCTTGCTTTGAACAATGTCTGATTGTCCCCAATTCCTTTATTGAGTTTCTTGTTAAAGAGGAATTCACCAGGAATCTCAGCCACAAAATACAAATCTCTCCAGGTTGCTCTACACATTTGATTTGGAGGGGTTTTTTTCCCAAATAAATGACAGAACCGACTAAAAGAGTTTTACTGTTTTTTGTCAATATGTTTTTTGTCAATATGCATGTTTACAGAGCTGCCACGTGCCCCCAGGAGGACACAGGAGGGACCAGTAGTCCCACTTGCACTGTGAGTGGGCTGACTTCTTCCTTTAAAGGTCTGGCCAACTCTACCATCTTCATCACAGCCTCCGTGGCTTCCCCCAAATCAACCACGATGCTAAAACATCCCCACTTTCTGCTCATCTCACCTGACCCGCATGCCCCTGCATGTGCATGTGAAAGCCCCACCCAGAGCTCACAATGTTCCTTGCAGATCTGACACGCTGCCCTCAGCCATCACAATCACCCAGACTTGGTCTTGCTCCTGGGGGAGACAGTATCCCTAGGACACTGGACATCTAGCGTACCTGGTCTTTGCACTGGGGACCAATTCAATCGATAGCTTCCAGAGCTCGCCACTGAACAGCATCCCTGAAATGATGACCCCAAATCAAGAGCAGTGAGCATCTCACTCTGGATGGTGCGGAACGTGAGAAACCCTTGGGAGAATGGTCTCCCAACATGGGGATTCTGGAGGTGGCACAGGACAGAAACACGAGTCGGCCAAGAGGAAGCAGAAATAGAGCTCACTGGTCACGTAACTGGGACTGGGAGGGTCTGGAGCAGAGCATGCTTGTTGATTGAGAGTCTCTCATCACGATCCTCGGTCTCTCTCTCTCTCTCTCTCCCCCCGCCACCGCCACATCTAATTTATCTTTATTTGTATTTTTTAACTTGTTTTCTTCCCTTTCGGGTCAGTTTCCACATGTTGGCCGGATGGAGGTGGGTATGGATCTATGTCACTGCGTAGAGCTGTCACAGAAAGTGTGCTGCTTCCCTTCCTGCCCGTTTGTCTGTTTCAGAGACAGGGCCTGCTCGGGTGTGTGGTCCTTCTGGGCTTATTGTTATGACGGGGCAGGCCCCAGACCCGGGGCAGCCACCGCCTCGTCTCCCGGGCAACCATCCACGTCCATGACAGGGAAATCGTGTAAGAATGACCCTGTCCGCCACGGACCATGCACAGTCCCTTATGAGGGGACAGTCTCCTCCCAGGACATGTAGCAGTTTAAGAGCTGCTATAGGAAGATATTTCTGTAGCAAAAAATTCTGAAGGGAGGGCAGGTGCCCGACTCCTACAGGAAGAACGGTGGGTTGCCTCATTCCATCCTGTCCATCGTAGGAGTGAGCACGGTCCAGGCTGGGTGCTGAAACCTGATAAGCACAACTACAGAGGACCTCTTCTTGCTGCTTTCAGGAAAATGACAGGCAATTGTCCCCCACTTTCCGAACCCATGCCATGGTTTCAAAGTTTGACATTTATGAATACCTACATCACCATGTTTTCTTGGTGATTTGAAAGTCTCGCTGTTCATTGTTCCTGCTTTTCATTTCTACAAATGCTCCTCATTTCTAGCTTTTTGGAACACTTTAATATTTTAACTGCCCCCACCAGAGACACTTCAGTGTGGTGTTCGTCGCTCCAGGGCCACCCATCAGTGCGAGTCTGGACGGCCATCTACCAAGCGGCCCTGGAATTGAGATACATGGGCTGAGACCATCTTTCTTTCTTGGCTGTGATCTGTGGATTTGCTCATCTTCTCTCTCTCTCCATCTCCATCTCTCTGTCCCTCTCCCTCTCTCAAAAACACACGTACAAACACAGACATTCACAAACACATCACAATTATTTGCACACACCAGACTCTTTGGATTCACATTCACAATTCCTGATTCACAAGCAAGGATGTCTTCATATTAATCTATTGGCATAAAATCGCCCTTGTCATTCCTACCACTGATCACATTGATTATATGTGTCTACAGTATCTCTGTGATGTCTATTAACAAAATAGTATAAGAATTCATTATATAATGAATATGGAATCCATCCATTTGTTGGACTGACGCCTAAATCTAGGCAATGTCTGAGTAGAAAGACATTTATTACACATCGTTTACACTGAGAAACAGTTATCAGACATTACATAAACAATCTACCTGACAAAGGGATGTTAAAATGCTATTTTTTCTGTATTTTGGGTTTAAGTTGTAAAAATGCTTGCATACAGTTGCCCTGCCCTATCTACAGTGGACCGAATGTTTGTACTCTTCAGAATTCATGGGCCGAAACCAAACCCCCAAGGTGATGGTGTCCAGAGGTCAGGGGTGGGCCCCCCACGGTGGGATCAGTGCTGTCCTCAGCAGAGACAGGAGAGGAGCCCCGGCTGCTCCCTGTGAAGACACGGCAGGAAGACAGCCCTGGGCAAGTCAGGAAGAGCTTCAGCAGGGACCACCCTGGCCCTTTGACACTGGCCTTCCAGCCTCCAGACTGAGACAAATAAGTGGGGACTTCTGTCGTGCCAGCCTGAGCCGAGACGCTGCCCATCTTAAGATGCCCACATCACCTTCTGCGGGGCCTCCCCACCCAGCCAGCCCCCTCGCTGGGGTTGTCTGCAGTTTAACTTCCTCTGCATTTGGCGTTCAAGTTCTTTCCTCCACGATGGATGGATCATCGTCGAACCAGCTGTAGCTCCAAGGCTCCGGTAATTCTCTTAACTACTGTCCCAATTAATCTACATCATGTCTAAACCACTTAACATACCGTTGCCCTACTGTTGGGTAAAGATTTCTAGCACACGCCAATTCGTGGTTCATAACTTCTAACCTCACAGTCTCTAAGCGCCTGCTGGGCCCACCCTCAGACCTCCCTCCCACAGAATCTAACCCTGCACGCACGGGGACGCGGCCCACGCACCCAGTGGGGTGCCGGCTGCCTCCCAGAAAGCTGTTGATCTGCACGCGCGTCTTCTCCATCCGTTTTTCATTGTTCAGCACAATCCAGTGGCAAACACATAGATCTTTTCTCAACCGGCCAGCTGAGCACTACATCAAGCCCTTCCCCCCACACACACACACTGGAACGTCTAACCCCATCCCATTCTGCATGATTCTTTCCAGAAGGTTCGCACATTTAACAAAGTAGGCTCCGCGCTGCATTTCATTCCCCAGAATTGCTTAGAATAATTACATTCAATATTATGTATTGCAATTGTGAAACAAACATTGCAGTCTGGAAATTTTTTAAAATCTCTGAAGCCCAATATTTATTAATCTTAGAGTTGCGAGAGCCTGCCTGCCCCATGGGTAATGTCCTGCAATGAGGCACAGGCTGCTCTGGTCTTCCTATGATCCGCAGCCGCACGCGGAGGCCGGTCCCTGCCGCCTGGAGCCCCGGGGTACCGGTGTGCGAAAGGCGCAGTAGGGCTCACGTGCCCAGCGCCCGGCCCCCGCCTCGTTATTTGTTAATGGTCTGCACTCGCCCGGCGGAGGGATATGCGACTTTGTCCGGGCCGGGGGCAGGCAGTGCACCCTGGTCGAATTGGTACTTTTAAAAATTATAGATACTTTAAAGGCGTGTGTAGAAATTCGCTGAAAAGATCACAGTGTACATGTACACGTGCGTGCACACATAATTAGTTTTTAAACTGTCCCACTAATCACAGGCACGATTTTCTGAACAAAATTAATTTTGCCTCCCACTCGCCAGCTCGGTACTGAAAAGACTAAAATTAACTACAGCAGTTGCTGGACTAGAGGCGTGAAGTAAAGACAATTACCACCCTCAGAAAGGAAGGTGTTTCCTACATCTTCCTTGGAAATCCTTGTAGTAGTGTTTTCTTGCATCCAATTTTGGTTGTTTTTCAATGTATTCTTTTCTAGCTGGAAGCGGGCTCAGACTTCAAGCTCACAAACGTCTCAGTAAACCTGAGGGGATCGCTTTCTTTGGGCTAATTGTTTCACGCCTTTTTCTCTGCGTTTTTAACATTTGAACGGTGAAGAAAGTGTGCAAGCTAAAGCCCTTGAAGCCACACGTATCCTGGTTTCTGAAGAGGACAAGGGCCACGAGAAAACCTGCCTCAGAACGGTCAGCTTGAAATCAGCCCAAGAGGAGGTTTCCAGTCTTAATCCTGTTTCTCGGAGGACTGGCTTTCTGGGCGGTGGCAGACCCCAGCCTCCGATCACTGGGAAGCTTCTGCCCCCCTCTCCTTCTGCCAGTGCGCAGTTCTGCATGTGGGGAGCCGGGACTCCCTCCACCCGGACAACAAGTGAACGTGACCACACTGAAAACCGGACAGCTCTGAGGCCATGGGGCAAACAGCTGCCCCAAACTGGAGAGAGCCACAGAGGAGCCCAGGGAGACCCAGCTCAGCTCCGCAGGCCCTGGGCGGACTGGGAAGCTCGGGTGTGCCTGAGAAAGTCCTGGGGGCCCCCATGAGCCTGACTGACACCTAGAAACCCCAGGAGGACCCCCACTTTGTAAGCTTCACCTCCAGGAGCTCAACCAAGCTCCCCCCGACAGGGTAATACCAGGTAGAATGTTCACACAAATAACCTGAAGACATCTTCCGTCTGCACAGCCTGGGACAGGGAGCAGCTGTCCCTGAACTGAGCTCTGGGAGTGACCACACGTGAGTACAGAAATAGAGCCAATGGCTCTGCAGACGGGACCTAGGCGGGGGTCGCACCCTGGATTCTCCAGGGCCTGGGGCATCTGGTCCACAGCGCAGGGCTGGACTCCACGTGCACGGCGCAGGCAGGGGCCAGGCCTGGTCACAGACGCCTGATGCTTCGGGATTTGTGTAACCTTTGGCGTTTGGGGATTCATAAGGTGAATTGGAAGTAATTGAAACTGGAGAGGAAAACACAATTTTTAGGTACCGTTTTCAGCTCTACAGACAGAAACTTATGGAGTGAAAGTCATGACGACCACGTGCCATTTACTTCTAAGAACTGTGTTTCACCTACGCAGCACAAATTGAAGAGCTTCGTCACCACAATAGATTCCTGGCACATGTGACAGACATGCTCTGTTCTGTACCTGGTGAGCGGCCCCGAGGACATGGTGGCTTCCCCCGTGTCATGTGAGATGTGTGCACCCAGGTGACTCAGGTTAAAGAGGTAGCACCCTCCAAATGTAGAGGGAAAATGTAAACCATGCAAAAAGTGCAATAGCAGTAAAAACTGCAGATCTGGACATGGAATTTGTGAGCCATACATGGCAAAAGATACATAGTAATAAAAAGCATAAAAACATTTATAAATTTTAAAGTGCATTGGTAAGGATAATTCACAAGTTGGCGTTACTGTCAGCCACCGCTGAATCCGTACTAAGATTTTTTATCCTAGACCCAGAGCCGCACAGAGGGCTGAAGGCCTGGCAGGCGCTGATGTGAGGACAGGGTGACTCCGGCCAAGGTGATGTGGGTGATAAGTGCATCCGCACTTATCACGTGGGGAAACCACATGACTTAGGACGCCAGCTACTGGCCGTGTTTACACATGTGTGCCCAATAGAAATGCCTGCGTGTTAGCATTTCCTGTGAGCCCACATCGTGGCGCCCATTAAAAACGTGCAGCCCGGGAGTCCCCACCAGTTCACCACTCCACTGAGGGCACTGGGGATCCAACGGGGTTCGGGGTTAGGGAATGACTGGTCTTCCCAATAATACTGCACAGCCTCAGGCTCCCCAGAAAGGGTGCCCATGAACCTGGATAGGTCTTTCTTGCTTACCTCCAGCAGCTGAGGGTTCACCCTGTGGCTCTGAGTTCTGTAGGTGCATCCAGGGCGCTCAGGAACCTGCGGCCCCGCTACACCATTCAGCTCAGCTGCACAGGGCAGGCTCACCAGCAACCCGCTCGGGTGAGGCGTGAGGGCACCTTCCACCCAGTGGAGACTCAGACATGAATCAGATCCACAGACAGCAGCCCTGGGCGCAACCAACGCCCTGCAGCCCCCAGCACACCTTAGATGTGTGGTGGTACCTTCTCCCTGAGCCTCCCTGTTTGGCGTAACTATTTCCAACAGGGACACAGAGGAATTTAGGGAAACAGAACCCTGACCATTCTGCCTGGGAGCTGGCCTGATGCTCTGTCCATACACACCTCCCGCCCCACCAGCTTTGTGAAAGTATGGGCCAGAGGTGGCGGAGGGACACGTGGGGGGCAGGGTGGGGGTAGGGGGGAACCGGCTGCAGATGCAACATTTTCAAGGGGCTGAGCCCCACCCCCACCCTCCTCTCTGTTGCCTGGTAGCTGCTGGGTGCAGACTGCACCTTGTGCTACCATCGGGACCACGGGTTCCACGAACATCTCCTGTGGAGTCTGGAGCTGACAGGATGGTGTGCCCCAAGACTCGCCAGCTTCCCTACTTCGCCCCAGATCTCCAGTGAGGCGGGAGTCAAAAGCAGCCCATTTTGGGCTAAACCATCATTACCCCAAGACTGAAAATGTTCTCTTTATCAGCTGGTCCCAGGCACGTGACCTAGCCAAGGTCGCTGTCCCAGAATACCACCATCCAAGCAACTTCAACAACAGACACTCCTGCGCCCAGTTCTGGAGGTGGGGAGCTTGAGCTCAGGGCTGGCGGGGCTGGCAAGTCGGCTCTGGCAAGACCCCCCTCCTGGCTTGGGGACAGCCACCTCCCTGCTACATCTTCACACGATGAAGAGAGAACTTGGGTGTCTTCCTCTTCTCACAGGGATGCTGACCCCGTCACAGGGGCCACCATCACGACCTCCCCTAAAGTCATCACGCCCCAAGGCCCCACTTCCTGATGCTGTCACATGGGGGGCTCAGGTTCTAGCACCCACATTTCAGGGGGACATGGACATTTAGTCCCCAAGAGCAAACCCCCATGAGGTTCTAGGGGAGACGTCAGGAGATATGAACACCTATTGGTGTGACCCCTTTAGCACCTGCACTTGCTTCCCCCGTCCTGGGGGTGCCATGTCCGACAGCACGTGCGATGCCCACCAGACCAAACTGGGCACGGGGCAATGGCCGTCCAGGCAAGCAGATCTGCGGCCTGTCTCCCCAGGCTGGGGCGCAGCTGCTGGGGTCTGGGCCCACTCGCCCCTCATGGGCTGCTTCTCCAAGCTCTTGGGGGACACACTGTGATTCCTCAGGGGAGGTGCAGAGACTCTACCCAGGACCACCTCCTCAGACACCTCAGTAAACACCACATGTGAATTTTATAGGGACCACCAGGGCACCTGGCATCAGAGCCGGGGCCTGCTATGGGGACGCTCTTGCTGGGTCCTGTTGAAGGACATCAGCCTCCCAGTCACCTCCCGCACAAGTTGGAGCTGCACACTCAGAGCATCCGAGACGCCTGCTGCCGAAGAACTGGGAGAGGTCTGCCGGGCGTCAGGGCGCACACAGAGTGCATCTCGGTTTGTCCTTTACTGCCCCACAACATCCCCGACCTCGGCAGACCCGGGTCCTTTACAGCCATTCGGGTCAGGGGAACGTCAGTAAGACAAGAGCGTGGAGCAGAGCCCCTCCGGCCCCCAGCTTCCACTCCCTTCCCCTACATCTCCAGTAGCTTCTGGCTCAGCCAGCCACTCCCCCCGGGCTCCCTTTAGGCAGAGTTCCCAAGTCATCTCAGACTTCCTTTCCTCCTATTTTTGAAACACGACCTTTTTATTTTATTCCAATGTCACCATCTTATCACCCAGACCCTTATCACCTCGTGAGCAGGTTATTTCAAAAGCCACGAAATAATGTGAAGGCAGCCGGTGCACAGCTGCTCCCTTTCCCTTATACTTTCTCTTGGACGCAATTTTAATGTATCCGAAAGTCAGAGACAGAGTTGCCCTGGTACAATATTTTCATGGCGCTGACCTCTTGCTAACTAAATTGGACGGCGTCCCATTTTCTAAATGAGAAACTTATTCTTCGGTTTTCAGCAGTTTCCGTAATCGACCTTCAGCCTGGCTCTCCAAACGCGTCTGCTCCTCCATCGCTACCAATTTTGTCTGTTCCAGCAAAACTGTGCTCCTTGTTTGAAAAAAATACAAATAAAACACTGTTTATTCCATTGCTACACCTGTGACCGTGATCGCGCTCTTCATTCTTCACACCTGATGTGTTTCCCTCCTTCCCTCTACCTGAAACCGCTGCTTGGAAGCCTTTTCTGACTCAGCAGCCTTGCTTATTTCTTCCAGAAATCAACTTGCAGTCCTGAACGCTTGTGCTGCTCATTGGGTGGGTGAGCAGGACCTGGGGTGATCACCCCCGCAGGCCTGGGACTCTCCTCCTCAATGACATTCTGAGCTGTTACTCCAGGGGATTTGAAGCTTATTCCAAAATTCTGCAGAATTAGCTACCACAGTAATCAAGAGGACCTGTTGAAACAAGCTTTACTACCTCATTTCATGGAGTTTTTAAATTCTTCACTCAAGTCCAAAGCTAGAAAGTAAAAAAAAAAAAAAAAAAAGAAAGAAAGAAAGAAAAGTTTTATGCATATAAAGTTTATGAGTGGCACAGTAAATTTCAAAGGTCAAATTTCAACATTAATCTTATAACAAAAACATCTCATAAAAATAAAGAGGTAAGTAATAATGGAATCTAAAGATGAGAATGGCATAAATTATTATTTTAGAATCCTGAATATCTTATGGTACATTTTTTTTAGTATTAAAGTTGTGGGAAAAACCTTTTTTATGATGCTGTCCCCAGGGAAAGCATAGCAAGTAACTTGGAGGCGGCACACCTCACCCACACCGCCTCCACGTTTAATTTTTGTTTTGAGGAGTGTGATTCCACTGATCTCTGTCACAGTCACCAGCATAGGAAACACGCTTGGTCCTGTTTTTAGTGTCCTGTTCTACCCAATTCCGTGCTACAGCCGTGCCCGTGGCATGAGTGACAGATGATGGCCAGAGCTCCAGGTGAGTGGCACATGATCTCAACTGTGCTCGGAAATATAGAATGAAAAGTGGAGGAATACTCCGGAAGTGAGTAGACATTTCCAAGGAAAGCAGGAAGGAGTCAGAACTGTGTAACACTCAGGACATCGGCCCTGCCTGTTTCGGTTCTTTATGGAAAAGGGACCACGCGCTGCAGCCCCTTCCTCCTAGATGATGCTCTTGTCACCGTGGTGCGTCGGAGTGCTCTGAGTGTCAGAGCATCAACCTCGGTTGTCGCATTCCCTGGTGGGCGGACAGACCCAAATTCAGCGCTTCATCCCCCTTCAGACGGGGGCTTCTTTGTTGTGTTGTGTGTTATGGACAAAGCTGCCATCAACTTCTGTCCCAGTGGTGGGCAGACACCCCTGTTCTGGACGCGCAGCAGGAGTGTAACTGGTGGGCTCCTGTGGACCCCCATCCGCTCAGCGCCCAGTGCCTGATGCCCACCTGTCCAGCACATCTGGCTGCACGCTCTCCGCAGGCAGCGCCCTCTGGTGCCATGTGGCTCTTACTGATCCGAGGGTCATTCAGAGTGAAGCGCTGATGACATGCCAAGGACCTGAAAAAGCGTTTTCATCAAACAATACAATTACAGTGTGGATGCCGGAATTCATATTTTTTCCTATTTAAGATGTTTTCATTATCAGGGAAATAAGCCATTTCATACTGGACCACCTGCAAATAATGCTAAATTCAAGGCTTTGTTCCATATGTTTAGTGCACTTTTGTCCCAAGAAGGATCCTCAAAGCAACAGCTGATTGTGCCAAAAAGCATTTTTAAAAGAGTGTTATAAGTAAGAAACACTCTGATAGTTTATTTAGAATAGGATAGTTCGAAGTTAAATTTGATATGTATAATGGTGATGATTTAAATAGATTCACACAGTTATAATGCATTCTATTTTGTGCATAAAATGTAGAAGGAAATATTAATAGAAAAATCTTAATAATATTTTTTGTTCCTTTTGAGGAAGGAAAGTTCTGATGAAAAGACTCTTTGCACTCCAGTGCACACGAAGAATATAAATCTGAGCACAAATAGCTCACAGCCACGGTGGCAGAAGCGCCCTCGCTGGGCATCAGGCCAACATAGCAGGACCTGCCCCGCACCCGGATAGACATGGGGCTCCCTCTCAGCCAAGGTGAAAACCTCAGGAGATCAGGGTGAATCCAGAGGCTCTGGAGAAGACCATGGCCGCATGCCAAGGTCGTCTTTGTTGCTGCTTCACCCAGAAATTCCAGGACGCTTCCAGGAGTCATGAGGTTTGCCAGGGCTAACGTTGCCAGACACTGGGTATCGAAATATGAGAGAAAATAGAACAATAAATTTGCTGGTATTATGAATTCTAGTGTTTGTGGAAACATCCTACTACGTACAGAATGTATAAAAAGCAATGTTAACTTAAAGCAGAAATGAATGAAATGTAATCTGTCAAAATCAGCTCATCCTCTCAGACCCTTCTGATATTTAGGTGTTTTGAAAAGAAGCTACATTTGATTGTGATAAAAATATAAGGAAATTTTATATATTCTTCATATATCATAGTAGTATTAATCATGGTTACTTTCTAATGTAATTCATAAAGAATGTTAATTTGTTTTTAAAAACAGAAAAGGGTTTTTTAAATTTCCTTAGGAATTAATGTGTTTCTAGCCACTTTTTTTTTGAGAGCCATCTTTCATTGTCCCATCTCTAAATGAAGCATAAAAGGCCACCACGCACAGTTCTAACCTCTGAAACCCTCGGGAGTGCAGCCGAGCTGGCCCTCCCTGAAGACCTGAGCTCCCTGCTCACGTCACAACGGGGCCTTTGCGCCGTGATACCGATGACTTCTGTACAGGCGGGTTGTGTGCGTTAACATGTTCTTTTTGAACAGATTCATTATAGACAATCGTATGTAACAATCTTTTCTTACATAATGGCATAACCTTTGGGGAAGAATTTTAGAAGCACTAAGAAAATGAATAAAAAATTCCAACTACTTTCAAGGATGATTTTCAGCCATCTAAACAAGACAATTTTTTTCAAGCTAAAGTAATTACTTTAATTACATTTAAAGTAATAAAAATATATGAGTTTTTAAGTCCCCGAGCTGTGTTGTCGCATCATAGAATTATCATTGCCCGCTGTGGCTGGGGGCTTCTCCCTGGTGGTCCTAGGACCAAGCACACAGCCCAGCTCTGTAAGGCATATTGATTACTATGGGGAAATGTATAGAGTATAGAAATTCATAACACGTGGGGTTAAAAATAGTGTTTTGAACCAAGAGGTTTCTGCACGAAGAGCTGATGATTTGGTAGTTTTGGTCCCATGGAGCAGCTGGTAGCTATTGATTCTGTCTGTCAAAACAGAAAAATTGATTGTGCGCAAAAACTATTCTCTTCAGAAACCACCAGCATCCGAGCGATGACTCAACAGGAATCTTAATGAAGAGCAATAATTCTTTCGCCGGTGTTTACTTTTCTGTAGCATGTCACATGGCACAAAGACAGACACCTTTGACTCCTTGTTTAAATAGCTACCGTGGCCGCAGCTCTCTGGCTGACCTCAACACGCTCTCCAGACTGTAAATCTGTCCTACCGGTGCTGAAAGGACTTTATGGAGGAGCTGACATTTGAGCAGATTGGTGGAAAACGGGCGTCTCTGAGCTCTGGGAGAATGCTTGTCTCACTGTCGTCCCTTGAAACGTCAGCTGGGCCATGACCCCCTCTCAGGCTCTCCCCTGGGACTCTGCCCTTCTGACACACAATTCGTATCTGGTCCCAGTTTCTATCTGAGGTCATTTCTTGATCCTTTCCAAGGCTGTCGGAAGGCTCACAGTGGGAAACCCGAGGGAACGGCGGAGAAAAAAACCTACCACATGTGTGCAGGTGTGTCCTTGAACGTGGCTGTCACATGGCCCAGAAATCAGTAAAATTCAGTATCTTCTGAGCACATAAAAGATGGGTTTATGAAGACATGTTTCTGCAGTGGTGTGTTCCAGGAAAGACTGAGAAACCAGACTTTGCTCGCATCTGAAAGACGAAGTTAAGTCTCTACCTACCTGTGAAGACGGAGACTTGCTGGGTTGTGGTATCCAGACAAAGAGGGGTGTGAGAGAACATTCTGGCAGGCAGAAACAATGCCCACCAGTGTGCGTGTTCTCAGCGAGAGCACGTACAGGGCCCCGAAGAAATTTAAATCCGTACGCTAGCACTGACGTCAATATACCATGTAACTTTCCCACTCTGATTTCGGGGCTGTCTCTTCTTTCCATCATTTTCTGGAGCACACCCCTCAGCAGTGATGCCTTCTGCTAAGGGCAGTCCTGCGCAGAGGGTGGGTCAGCACTGGTGGAGGGAGACGAACTTGGAACCCAGGACGCATGTCTCTCCACAAGACTTCGCCATGTTCCTTGTGCGAGAAAGAGAAGACAAGCACCAGGCACTAAGAGACATTTGAGTACTTAAACGTTATTGTTATTATTATTATTATTATTTGAAAAGGGTCATACAACTAAAAATGTTATTGAACAAATTGAATTTTAAGAAACATGAGCTTTAAATGTTAAATCATATATCAGTCGGAATTCTAATTTTGATCTTTCCTTTTCCCCTGGTTTTGTGGCACCTGGCAGAGGGCAGAGAGAGCCAGAGAGAAAACACTTTTTATTACTTTTAACCTAAAAATAATGTGTGGTTTTCCCAAGTGCGGAAACATACTTCTATTCCTGCTCTTGAAGTTACTAAGTCCCACGGTTTCTGGGAGTGGCATTTCCCTCCAGAGAATTTTCCATTTCTCTGTCCAAGCTTATTCTCCCGGCACCCCCCAGTCTTGTGGCCTTCCGTGGGACCTCCTGATGGATGTGTAGTCCCGGCCCACGCCACTCTCCTCAATTTCACATTGAAGAGCCAACCATCTTCATGAGAAGTTCACTTCCCAGCTCATGTTCAAGTGTAACCACCACAGACACCCCGACACAAATCTATCAGAGAAAATGCGTGTTCTGCCATAGCTAAAAACCATTAAATAACTTTTAGCCATAATGTACTGTTGGTCATTTGTCCACCGTTTCATGGGATTCTTTAATAAAACTTTGAGAAGTCATCTACTCCTTTATGTGAAAAAAAATTATTTATTTCCCTTTAAAATAATGTTGGGGTGATGATTTGTAGTCACAATCGCATTGTTAGAAAAGAACAACACATAAAATGACTGACTTATGATCTACTATTTCATGAAAACAGAATTTCTCATAAGACTTGATTAAACTTGCTAATGTTGGAAGAACAGTTAGGAAGCCAGATGGAAAGAACTACTGACATAAAATATATTTAAGTATAGAACCGAATTTCATTGCAAAGTGAAGAAAGAAAAAATGGCGTTCTCCTTCCTGATGAGATACATCTTCTGAAATAACGAGATCAATGCTCGCAGGACCGGAGACGGTGCGGGATGGAGACTCGAAGACCCTGCTGCTCCGGGACCTCCATCCCAACCCCTACCTTCATCTTCGCCCCACAGCTCAGCCAACCCCATCAGCCCAAGATCACTTCCCTGACCTGCAGACAGGGGCTACATCTTGGGAAATCCCTCCAGAGAGATTTCAGGGTCATTCCCAATTTCTCTCTGGTCTTCCTCTAGAAAGCATCTTACCTATTGTCTTGTTTTCCTTCCCTGCGGTCTCAGCCTATCAAAGGCTGGGGTTTTCAGTTCTTCTCCTTGTCTGTTTCTAGAAGCTTTCCTCCAGTATCCTGCAACTGAAAAGATTATCAGGAAAAGCAGCAACTGGTGTTTGACATTGGCTTGTAAATGTTTTCACGCTCAGTAACAATACGATGTTCTAGTTATTTATTATATGCCCCACGTTACCATCTTTACCATTGTTTTACTGATGAGGAAACCAAGGCTCAGAGAAATTAAGTTACGTGCCTAAAACTGCACTGAGAAGCAGAGATGATTAACCCTGGACCCAGCTGGCTACGATCGTTCAATCCTCCCCAGCCTGCATCAGACAGAAGGGCCTCCACTTCTTCATGCTATTCATTTCAGACATGCTTAACATTTTAACTCTTTTACTATGACTTCATTCTCTCCCTTGCACATTGGTGCATAATAGAGTCACTGAATGCAATACACTCACCCCACCCCCATTCCCACTATCTTCTGGAGGACTTCTCCCCCTGTGGGTTTCAAGTTCAATGCCCACTCCTCCGTGAGGCTTTCCTGAACCCCCACCATGGTAAGGCACTAAATCCATGGTCCCCCATGGAGCAAGACAGGCCCAGGACAGCCAGCCTTCTGCTGTGGCTCTGCCCTTGGGCTTTCCCTTCAAGGATGTGAGCCCCTTATAGGCTGATCACTGCGGGTTCGAGAAGGCAGGAGCGGCAAAGGCATCTGTGTTTTAATCCAGGAGCCCCGGTTGCATGATCCATAAAATGGGGAAAGGTTGCCAACATGTGTGCACTTTGGAGAGGTGTCCTTTAGATAAATAAAACCCTATTTCAATAATTAGTTGTTGTGTTCCACAAATTGTAATTCTTTCCTCCCCCCTTGGGTCTATACTGGCTCCGCATCACACTCTCACCTGCCCTCCCGTCCTGGCCTCTGCTGGTCCCAGCCCCACGTCCAGGCCTCTGCCTGGCTCGCTGCTTTGGCGACACAGAGCAGCTCTCTCTGGAGACCCCTCCAGAGCTGCCACGAATGGGAAAGTCTGGGTGGGGGCTACCACCTCAGCCCATATTCACGACCTCCTCCACCCCCGCTGAGTTTGCTTTGACTGGGTTATTATATTGTACTAGACCAGCAGAGAGAAGTCCCACGCAGCGAAGGGAAGAGCCAGAAGGTGTGCCCTTTGGGTAGAGTGTTTCTCCTTTCACCTTCTCTTTAGAAATGTATTTCTCTTGAGAGCCTTCTGGGATTTGCTGTTGCTGACGTCCCTGTCCAAGGCTGTCTGTGGACCTGAAGAAATATGAGTCAGGCCACGCACAGTTTGTCATTGTCACCCGGGACCAACCACCAGTCACAGTGACCTGAGGGAGGGGTTTGAGGCAGCGTGTTGGGGTCAGCAGTCCTGGGGATTGTAAACACTGTCTGTTTACCTCAAAATACGGCTCAGCATAATTCAAAGAGAGGTGATTAAAGGTATTCCATCGACCGACCGCTCTCCCAAGGAGAGAGGCGGTCACTCTATTCCAAGGCTGACATGCAGACAGATGGAGGTACACTGTCACTTAAATGGGGTCAGGCCAGGATGTGGCTCTGCCAGCCAACCCCACGTCTGTCACTGGGTCTCAGGCCCGGGTGCCTCTTCACCAGGCGGGAGGCACTTCACCCCGCCAGCAGGCCTCAAATCTGAGAGTGCCTCAGCCACCCTGCCCATCGCCACCTTCAGAAGTCCTTCCGGCTCTCCTCCCGAGGCCTGTCCTTGGGCAGCTGTTAGTGCCACGTCACTCTCCCGTGGACAGGGACACAGGAGGTCATCCTCCATCTTCCCGATGTCTCCAGAACTTGGGTCTTTGGGGTCAGCTCTTCCTATGTTGTGGCCACACTCAGACCGTCAGCCCAGTCAGGGGGGTTTTAGTCTGTGGTTGTGTCCCTGGGTGTGACAGCCGGCACCAACTCCACAGAAACGCCACCCCACACACACACCCAGCTCTGTCTGTCTGTCTCTGTCTCTCTGTCTGTCTCCGTCTCTAGGTCTCTGTCTCTCTCCTTGTCTCTCTGATTAACATTGTCAATAACAAGGTGGGTACAAAATGCAAATAAAAATGAACTCAGAAAAAAAGTTAATTTTGGAATTTTATGCTGGTTGTAGTAAAACATTGGGGGAATTGAAAAGCCACTTGCCATCAAAATCATCATGATTCAACGAGGATTTATTTCACTCCTGCAATTTTTACCACACAATCCATGTTTACTTGTGGAAACCAGCTAGCATAGACACCCTGTAAGAAATAATGACGAGATTCCACTTCCTATGGTGGGTACAGGAGTCTCCACGATCTCAGGCACTTGAGATAGACTTTAATTTGAAACAAAAAGATTTTTTATATCCAAATGTGGACAATTTAATAATTTATTAAAATAAATTAATCTTTTAAAGTAACACTTTGCAGCTCAACCTAAGGGCTGTGCATCAGCCACACACCATCTGGCACACAGGACACGCCAAGGCCCTCACAGACACATGGCACTCCGTGTCACCGGGGCGGCTTCAGTCTCTCAGCAACCAGTGTGTGCATGTTGGGACGTATACCCATTAATCATGAAAGAAAACGCATATTAAACGTCCACAGGACCGCAGCTTCTGCATCAAGTCCGACCACGTCATTTAAGATACCTTCCCTGTGCTGGTGTTTCAAGAGGTTGTAGTTGAGCTCCGCTTCCCACAATAAAGAGACTTGGGGGAATTATTCATCCCAGGTAAATGCATTTCTAAAAAGTCTAATTTAAAATCTTTTTTCATTGTGAACTGAAATGAGACAATGACTTCTTTACTCTGAGCTAAGTCTGCTCTTTTTAAAGTCTGCAGGCTTGTGTAGTCAGCAGGTACCAACTACCTGGCCCTTGCTGATGCAAAGAACTAGCATCTTACTTCATTGTCCTCAGGTAGCCGGGCAGAGAAGCTCTGAAATTTTGTCTGAAAAATGTGTGATTCACTTCTAGGAAGGAGATATGTAGTTAGCATTCATGCCTTCATGTTTATTAATGGCTACTGACATTATTACTCACCTATGTGCCTGTGGTCAGAGAAACACTAAAGGAGAAACAATAATGATTAAGAAGCAAAACACTTAAGGATTACCCAGACCCAACCTGCACTTCTAGAGACCTCCCAGCACCTTCTGCCGAGTCTCATCCTTGGAGTTTTCCCACAGGGACCATGGGCCTGAGACAAAAGCCCTTCCTACCACCCCACACAGCTTAGCACGTCTTGTCCCTGTATTTTTGCTTCTACTGGTTTTTCTATCTTGTGAAGGTTTATCTATTGTCCATCAATAGTGGGCTGAAACTCACTTTTCAAAGACTAACCTAACCACACCTTTGAAAATGGTATGTTTTGTTTCAGAAGACATAGAAAACGTTGGTATTCGACGCCCAGGTCCGTATGGGAGTCATTCCTATGTGTGCTTCTTCCTTTCTTGGCAGCGAGGGGCTGGTGAGAGACTGTGTCACACGTGCACTTGGTGTGGACATTCCGTGCTTTCACACAGAGCAAGAAGCCAGTCACCCCTGCCTCTGTTCCAGGGGGTGGGGCTGGTAGCAGGAATCCCGGGACTGAACAATACACAAATGGTCTCTAAATTATCCAAGACTGAATGCGTATAATTCAAAGCTATGTTAATGAAATGTAGGCTGCGGCACTATACTTTAATAACCTGGTAGTGTACACAATAAATATTAATAAACACTACACTCACCCAAATGCCAGCCCTGTTAGTAATGTCTTACTGGCCAGGACTGCTCTTGCTAAATTTGCTGAGAAAACTGCTTTTCGTGGAGACTGTATTTTGGAAGTCGAATTGGTCTCACAGATGACCATCAGTCAGTCGGTCAGAGTTTACTCCCCCAGCGGACACTGCTACATGCAAACTAAGTAACAGACGCGCCAAATGCATAGTGCCCCCTGCATGCCAACACATCGATTCTTTATGGGGAAGCTCCGGTCCGCTTCCAACCTGAGAAAGCCGTCGGAGCTTTGCAGAGGCCAGCTGGCTCCATTTCTGCTGCCGCAGCCTAGTGACACAAACTTATTTTCTCAGCAGGTATGAGGTGACAGGCAATTAGCCCCTGTGGTTCACGGCAGAGACACAGGGAGAGCACACTACCTGGCAATTCGAGGTACAGAGAACATGAGTGAGGGGCTCCCCAGGCTCAGCTGGGGAAGGAGCAGCTTCCCTTCTCCAGGGCAGGACTTCAGTTCTCAGGAAGTGCCGCCGCCTCCCCCCAGCTTTCTGGGAGCCCGTGGGTTTGCCGCTGCCCACTGGGCTGTCAGCACCGACGCACTCACAGATGGCGCCCAGTGTGGCAGCGCGGGCCTGCTCTTAAAAACAGCATGTCCCACAAAGAAAGCAGGCTCTCTGAAGGGGATGCATACATCTCTCTGTGCAATGAAAAACATAAATACGGGTTCATTTCTTTAGCTCTTTTGACAATAGTGATCAGGAAGCTCTTTCTTCCGTACATTTTTTTTTTTATTATTATAAAACTGCAACAGTGACATCCAGTGTCTGGTGAAATTGATGGCAGGTTGTCCCCGAGGACTCACAGACCTCGTGTTTTCAGTAGAGATGTTTGCGCTTATTTTTCCGGAGGAACATGTACACAGAAGCATGCTAATCATTCAAAGTGGTTTTATTGATTGGGTGGGGGGTCGACAGCACCCCTTGTAGTGGGCACACAGAGGGCAGTGCTTTGGTGGGTGTTCACACTAAAAACTTGCCTGGAAAATACACAAAATTGTCACTATTCAGAGAAGATAACATTGTATATGTAGAAATCGCTCTTGAATTTAGTAAAAATAAACTACGGACATTCACAAATTAGTTCAATGAGACCATAGAACAGAGTCAGTTTACAAAAATTAATTATATTTTTATATACTAGCAAATATTTGGAAAGTATAATTTTAAAAAAATACCATTTTCTATAGCATGAAACTGAATACCCTAGAAACTGCTTTAAATAAGTGCTCAAAAAAATAAAAGGCCTGAATAAATGAAGAGAAATACTACTTTCATGGTATTTCTTGTAAATAGTCAGGAACTAATGTATCTTTTGAAGATATCGGCTCTCCCCAACTTGACCGACAGATTGAAAGCGCCGCTGATCACAATCCCTGCAGACTTTTCCGAGAATCTGACAAGGTGGGTCCAGGGCCATGTGGAGACACAGGAGTCTGGGACAGTCATCATGAAAAAAGTAGAAAGGGGGGCCTGTCTTGCAATGGTGACACGGTGGTGAGTCCAGTGTTGCTGGCGGGACAGACACAGACCAGCAGCACCAGTCAAGGGGCCCGACACAGAGTCACACCTGTTTACGGTCGGCTGGTGTTTGGCAGAAAGGCTGAGGTCATCCAATGAAAACGGTGAGACCTTTTAAACAGGTGGTGCTGGGCAGCAAGACACTGGTATGGACTGAAAAATTAGCCTTCACATCTAATCACTGGGTACATAAAACACTGTTGAAAGTGGATCAGAGACTTCAACACAATCAAGAGCCCTAAGTCTTCCAGAAAAACATCACGACTCCAGTTCAGGTGAATATTTCTGGGATGCGCACTCATACACACATGCGCGCACAAACAACCACTAAAATGAATAAATTTGTCTTCACCAGCATTTAAAATCTCTGCCCTTTGCCACTAAGAAAGGAACAGACAATTCACAGATTCGGGGGGCGGGGGGAATTATCTGCAATGTCCTGTTTGTCTGAGCAAGACTTGTTTGTGCCTAGAGTGTCTGAAACGCCCCAACAAGTAAATTTTAAAAACCCTATAAACAGAAAATCAGCGCATGACTGGAACAAGACTTCGCAAGGAGAGGCACAAACAGCCCATAAGTGCATGACAAGGTGCAAATTAAATCCACCAGGAAGTAGCACCTCCTGTTCACTGTGATGGCTCACAGCAAAAGCGAGTGCGGTGCCAGGCCCCAGGCAGCCAGTCGGACAAGGACTCCCGCGTGCTGCTCTCCGGAGGGTAATTACCTGGGAAACAGCCACCACCTCCTCCAACGTCAAACACTCACTCACCTGAAGCCTGGACCCTCCACCCCAGCCTGGGAAGGTGTTCAAGAGACAGGAAAACCAAGGCACAGACAAGGACTTGAACGCAAACGGTCACAGAAGCCTTGTTCCCACGAGCCTGCCCTGGAAAGAGCCGAGAGCGCACTGTCACCTCGGAGGTCGCTGCGGATTACGCAGCAGCAGCAGGTGCATCGATGCCAACTGCACGCCACGTGGGGTAATGCCCATGGCGGTGGTGGGGACAGCGGTGGGTAGGTAACCAGACTTCGTGGGCTGGCCCCTAGGCTCTGCGCCCAGGAGATCTGATTTGGGGCAGGGGCGGATCGGAAGAAGAGGGTGCTTCTGGGGAGGTGCTGGGTGGCAGCAGGCCGGAGAAATCCTTACGGCTTCATAGAAATGTCCTGTGCTTGGTTCTCCGTGCTGTGCCCACTGGCCAAAACCCACCCATTTTAGTCTCCAGTTTTCCATCTCTAATAAACGGGGATGGGCGAAGCCAATACCTGAAAGGCTGGTTTTCAGCTTATAGATGTTTTTATTCTCAGGCGGGGTGGTTTGCCATCCTGGGACCTTTGGCAATATCTGGGGATGTTGTCTACTTGTCAGAACTTGGGCGAAGGGTGTGCTAGTCAGACAGAGATGCTGCCCAACATCGCAGAAGCGCAATGCGCCTGCGCGCAGAAGGATGACCACTCTGCACGCCAACAGCGCCGTCCTTTCTCCCATCCATTCTCCTTTAGCTCTTTGAGACTGAAACATGTTATTTGCAGGGGTGTCCCACCTGGCCCACAGGCCTCATACAGCCCGACGCAAAATCATACATTTACTTAAAACCTTTTTTTTGCTTATCAGTTTCCGTTACTGTTTGTGTATTTAATGTGTGGCCTGAGACAACTCTTCCTCTTCCAGTGCGGCCCAGAGACGCCAAAAGGCTGGACACCCCTTTACGCATCTGCGCACCTGCAGGTTGGCTTGTAGTATTTAACTAATTCACCTGCATAGGAAGCTGCGACCCTTGAGAATCAGCTGGGGCGGATTTTCCCTTTCACTGGTGACTGATCTCGATAACACCACTTCTCAGGGGAGCCTTCTTGCCCCGCTGATTTCTGGTGGCACACTTTTAATAGATATTAAGTTCTATTGTAGGGTCTGTTTCAGAACAATTCCATTTCTTTTTAAAAAGTTTGTTGTACCATACTTTTAAAAAGTGTCACTTTTTAAAGTGTTTTACTTTCTGGCAGTGACTTGGATATTTTTATGTCTTGAATACGCTGCACACACCATAAAAATCTAGATTCCATTGAGTTTTTGTGTCTGGCACAGAATCACAATGATCAGGTGTTAAATTGTTTAAATGATCTTTGCAAAGTTTTTCTTAGTTCCCCCCCTTTCATCCTTCCAGGTAAATTTAAAAATTTTGTCACATATCGATATCGAGAATTAATCAAAATTCAAATGTATTTTAGAAGATGAGTAAATGCTTTTTTTGGTATACTAGATTTAAAACTTGCACATGATTTACGTGAAAATAAGCAGATCTAAAATGCTTGCAAAAATTTATGCTAAGTATTTTGAACCTTTTCCCTCTGAGAGCTCATCCATTTGCTTAGGAAACGTTTTTCTCTTATAGTTAACACAAGGCTAATTTAGCTTCTATCTAAGTGGTGATTAACTGTAATTATCAGGCTCCAAATACATGCTGTCATTAAATTCGATTATAAAATAAATTGAAAATATTTCTATCGTCTTTTATCGACAAAGACATTCGGTGGGACAGTGGGACATCTTCCGTCTCACTTTTGAGGCTCAGTAAGTTTTACTGAAGTCTATGCCCTGAGCAGCCTGTTTGGAAAGAAATTTTTAAGTGCTAATGATTAATTGGAGAAATAACCCTTGAAGGAGAGTTTGCATGCCAGGTCTGGAATAAACTTTTCCCCAAACTCACTGTGAAATGTGTATTTTCTTTAAGTTTTCTATCACCTCCCATCCCCACCCCCACCCCCTGGAAACATCTGGGGCCCCAGACTCACCCTCCTTGACAGACCTGCCCTCAGCAGGTCTCTGCAGCCTGCGGTGCTGTTTCTCATACTGCCACTAGGTGCCGCTGTTCCAAAAGAGAATTACGATTCGGGCTTTGCCGGTTTCCTCTTGCCGGGATTCTTACGGGGCTGTGAAAAGGATGGTCAAGACACGTGACCCCCACCTCCCAATCTAAGCGAGGCCCAGTGTGCACCCCACTGGGGACCTCGAATCCACAGATCTTCTTCGATTAGCTTTTTAACCCAGCCCAGCTCCGCTGGAGCTGGGACCTAACCCCACATGGTCCACTCCTGAACCTGATGGTCAACAATTAATCAGTTCACCTGACAGTCCCAGGTTAACTGTCTTGCACACAAGAAGTGTTTCGTAAACACCCTCTGGTTGATCAGCGCTGAGTGGGGTGTCTCCCTCGGGTCGCATCACATCCTCCTGAGCAATCAGCCCGTCATTCCCACCGTCTCACACGAGCACGGACCCAGTGGTATTGAGGCAAGACCTGCTTTCCCTGTAAACGAGGGCACACGGAAATGAATGGCTCACTCCGAAGGTGTTGTCTTTCCAGGTCTGCTGGGGAGGGGTACAGAAGAGCCACCAGCATGCTGGTAAGTGATTTGGTCAGTGAGTTCAGTGACCTGGAAAGAGTCGCTGTTGGTAACTCAACGTTCACCTTTTTGTCATTTCAATACCTCGTTTCAGCGGCTGTGCATGGGTCTGAAATTAAATGTCTGACTGTTAAGTCCCACCTGTAGGGATGGCTGGGCGGTGTGACTGGCTGTGAAGGGGAAGGGCAGACAGGCAGCTTGTCAGAGATTGGTCCCCGACCGCGTCTTGGCTGAGCCCGTGACAGCGAGACCTCCGAAGTGGCTGACAAACCTGTTAGGAGAGCTTGAAAAGAGGCTGCCCCCAAAACTACCTGCACAGGGTCGGGCAAGAGCAGGTTTACCATTGTTCATCGGGGAAAGAATACAAGAGTTAATAATCCTAAGCAAGAGTGAGTTCTGTTTCACATACTCACAACCGTAAACCTAGGACCTTTCTCCCACCCAATGTATGAAATGATACGAGAATGGTGTCCAAGGGCCCCCTTAAAGAGTGATGGATATGTTACCCACCAGCTTTTCCAGTTTTTACAGTAAAAAACACCGGCTAACTTACTGACATTGAACCTGCTGGCAACAGACAGGAAAAGAACATGGGACTATCTGATATTTCCACCTTGTCACGAGACAGCCTCAGGAAAAGTGTCAGGGTGATAAGTCAGTGCATTGAACATGCCTAACACACGTGTTCAGCTCCATCTTTCCCACTTTTAGGGGGTGACTACAGCAACCTCGGTTCTGCCTCTGAAGGGTGCTCTCGCTACAGCATCACCATCGTGTCCCAGCAGCCCCTCCTCTGACCTGTTTTCAGCGCTGGATCTGTGCTTCCAGCCCTAAGCATCTTCCATTTGCCTGCTGGCCGTCCAACTCCCCAGAACAGAAAAGCCTGTTCCTACTGGCACCGACCGGCGTTCCCTCCCGGGACAGCGCAGAGCTGCCCGCACACCCAGTTGTCATCCTCACGTGGAAAAGGGACGCTTGGCTGAATCAGGGGACACTGGACACAGGACACTGTTTTGTCTCACGGGCCACAACACAAAGACAAACGGATGAAAATCATGTCACTGGGTGAATGGATGCACCTTCACACTAATTACTAACAAAATAATGATGAGTACTCAGGTGTGAAGAGCATTTGGCTGTGTGGGGGCAGCAATTAAGAACGTGTTTTTAAAAGCCAATAGAGACAGTAAAATATTCAAATCATTCTTACTGTTTTGATTTTAATAATAGCATTTTCCACGTGGGAGTAATTCTGGCATAATAATGCCCACATCGGTAACACTCAAATATATAAAGTCCTAAAATTCGTTTCTACGGGCTTCTCTCTCTCTCTGAAAAAGCAGTTATAACACTACGCACACTGTCTCTAGCCTACATGCCTGCTGAGAGTGGAGAGAGAAGCCAGATCATTTACAAAACTAAAACACCTCTTCAAAGGCAGTGACATCTTCCCAGGCAACCACGTCACAAGGGGCAAACCCGTAAAAGCCGAGAGAGCTGCGCGGAGGTGCGTCTGTCTCACAAACCTGCTGTTTGCCTGTGCCCTCCTGTTCAGTGGAGTTGGGCTTCTAAGAAGAGATGGTGTCATCCGACACTTGGGAAACTGATGGGGCTGGAGAAATAAAATCGAGCTGGGACTCCCGAGGCAGCCGGGACTCCAGGACCAGCATCCGGGTGAGACAGCCCACCCCTGGCGACGTGAGGGGAACGCTGATTTCTGAGAGGAATCCCTCCCTCTGTCCAGGTCCCAAGAGGGGATCCCAGGGTTGGTTGAGAAAGGGAAAACTTTCCCCATTCAATGACCACCAGAGAAAAACCATCTTTTTTCCTTTTTAGAAAATATACGTAGTTCAAAAGTTTAGAATTATGGTGAAACAAAGGGCTTATTTTTCTGGCACTCACGCCTTAGCGGTGGCCTCTCCCTGTGGCCCCTCAATGCCACGTTCTTATCAGAAGCCCCCTCCTTGCTGCAGTTGATGAGTCCAGAGCTGGGAGGCTGGGTCTGAATAGTGATTCAATCATAGAACGTGCGAGTTATTTCCAGCACCAATTATTTTCCTCCCCATGTACAGGACCCAGAATAAAAACCCGCCCATGCACAGGACCAGCAACTCGGATGGACAGGAATGCGCCGGTGGACGGTGGGCAAGGCCAGCTCCCCGGGCCATGCAGGGAGCTGCATGCCGAATCCACAGGACAGCTTCGCAACCTCCTATCCGCACCGCTTCCCCCACCGCCTGTACCAGGTAGGTTCCCTGTGACTCTCTGCCCCCAAGTCCCACATTTTCAAGGACATTTAAGTGACACATTTTCAGAGCCAGCAGTTCTTCCTGCAGATGTAAGCAGTTCCTCAGCTGATGATAGCGATGTGGGACAGAGGTGGTTCTACCAGAGAAACCCCTCTGTTCTCTGGACTTGTTCTTGCCCAGCATGTTCAGAAAGACACCTGGCACTGGACTTTGCCCATGTGGGGTCATGACCCAGAGGGCAAAGTTTGGTTGTTCTCCTGTAGGAAACCACTCAGTACCCAAGGACTGTAAAAGGTGCAAGCGGCACACTCAGTGACATGGACGTGGAGTGGAAGGGCAGTTCCGCAGGGTCGAGACCAAAACAGGGCGGCTGCTGGAGAGCGTTCTAACGAAGCAGCAGCAAAGACGCCTCATCAGCGCCGTTTTCAGGGGTTCCTTTCAGATTCCCTTGTCCTGGACACTAAACATGCACACATCACCCTCACCCCATCCCCAAGTCTCGGGAGAAGCTCCTCTAGCCACGGCCAGTCTCCGGCTTTCCTTACACCTGAGAGGACACTTTCCTTTGATGCAAAGTGTGCCTGGGGCAGTTTTGGTACCACGCATGGGTTTTTCCCTTGCACTGGATGCCTGTGAACAACTGCACATCAACTTGATCTTGCTTTCTGTTCACTGCAGCTTCTTTGGGGCACAAGCATTGCATTTGTTCCCATTGCATCACAGGTGTGGGAGATGAACTCCCAGTGTCTGCAGGCGCTGAGGTTCCAGGTTTATCTGGTATAGCAGCTAACATTACCCTCCACTCACACGCATCGGAGTGTGTCAGGATGTGCCAGTCAAGACAAGCTTCTTCTGCGGTGCACGCGCACACATTCGTGTCATGGAAGTGTTCAGCAGGTTCCTGCTCGATGTCGAAAATCAGCCGCAGGGATCCCTGGAGGGGCTGAGAACCCCTTGCATCCAGTTCGGTTGAACAGCAGTGGGTTTTTGTCAGTCATTACAAAGATGCCACCAGCATTTTTATTTTTCTTCGGCAGTGCTTAACAGGGAAAGCTGCCCTGTTCCTGGAGGAGGCCGTCTCACGGTGCTCTGGGCGGCTATCCCGATGGCCCACACCATGCTGCTACATCGGAATGGGTTGCAAGGTGCTGTCACCGCCACCAAGTTCATGGGTGCTTTATCATGGGCTTCACGGGTGAGTGCACTGAGGGCCGCTCAGCCTCCGCCTCCCACTGGGCAGGGACAGCACCCACTGCAGAGTGGCCCAGGGAGCCGCCCGAGGCTGCTGTCCTGACTTGCCCTGGCCCCCTTCCCCAGGACCCAGGCCCTTGAGCAATGGCCCTTGAGCTCTGGGGCAGGGAAGGATGGACAGACGGGATGGAGGAGCTGGCCCAGGCACCAGAGTCGAGGGACTCTGTCTCTAGGCTGTGGGAAGCGTGGTTTCCACCCAGCGGGACTCTCATCAACAGCTCCCTGTTCTCTGTCCTGCAAAAGTAATGGCGCTGGCCCTGAGCCTAGCAGGGCCCCTGGGACAGTGCAGTCATGGATGGGGCAGCCAGGCCACCTCCACCGGAGGGTGGAGGGTGACACAGACAGCTACACAACTGCCCACCACAGCCCCCTCAAAAAAGTAAACAGGTGTCCTCCCTTCTTCCCTGCAGACTTGCGGTCACGTATCTGTGGCATCCCCAGAGCCCAGATGGCAAAGAACTGGCCAAGTGGACCTGGAGGCCCGTGGCAGATGCAGGCATTTCTGCTGCCTCTTGACGCCACGTGCAGGGATGGTGGCAGAGGTCCGTCCGCCTATACTCACAGGCCAGGGGTGACCTGAGGAGAGGTCCATGGTGCCTGCCGTCATCACTGAGACTTGCTAGGAACAGCAGCCGCCGGGTCCCTGCGGTGGGTCCGTCAGCACAACATTTCTCTCTTTCCTTCCGAACCAACGTGAGGCCTGGTGCCCAAGAGGAGAGAGAGAGGCTGATCGAAAACACCAAGGCGGCAGGTTTAGGTAGGAAGAAAGCACACGGTCAGCAAGTGACCCTCCGGATTCCCAATAGGACCGTCCCCCTGACCGGAGCCCCTCACCCCCCAGCCTGCAGGTGCTGCGCGCTGTGCGTGCTTTCCAACCGCCCCGGACGAGCCTCGAAGCCCGCATCTGAGGTCAGACGCCGCTCCCTGTGCCACCTCCCAACCTGAGTTTCTCTTCTGACTTCCCGCACTGATGCTACTGCTTTGATCCTTGTGACCCCTTCCCCCGCCACTGTTTCAACAAGTTCACATGTTTGTTTAGGAAATAGGAGAGGGAGACGTGCAAACCCATTCATCACCTGAGGGTTCCTCTAACGAGGACACAGGCATGGATGTCAAAGAGCAGCACGGGAGGGGTCCCCCTCCCCTCTGCGCCTGATGCCCCGTGGTCCCCCAAACATGGAGGCGGGTGTTCTCAGGACCTTTCCCCTGGCTCAGTGGTTCTCAAATGCTGATGGTCGTGCAGCACTAGGGGTGCTGGTGTGGGAATAATACGCAGAGTTTATATAGAGCCTGTTCAGGTTTTGATGCTGAGAAGGAGCCCGGGAATCTGTGTTTTAAATGAGCCTCATGATTAATCCTGATGCAGTGGCCTGGGACCCTTCCGGGGACCGAGTTCAGGACACCCATCCCTGGTAGGCAACACTTACTTGGATGTAATCAGCTGCAGTTCCTCCATCATTTCAGGACCAGAAGGCACGTGAAGGTGGCATTTGTCACAGCTATACCCTTAAGGTGCGTGTGGGAAAGTGATTTCTAGATTGTAGACTTTAAACATGTTTAAGAAGCTACATTTTTACTGGTAAGCAGGGTTTATTGAGGTAGACTTAGTAGGAAGCAAAATCAAACTTTTACAGTTGTTATTGTTATAAATCTTGACAGGCGGTCACATGACCGCTGATAGGCAGTCACCCCAATGTCCCCTGTGTTTGCCATCAGTCCTCTGCATCCCAGCCCCTGTGTCTTCCTCTTGTCCTGACGCCACAAAACTAAGTCGCACCCACAGCCCCTTTGTGTCTGGCTCCTTTCACGGAGGAGAACAGGGTCTGTCCCGGCTGTTCGCCAGACCCTCCCAGTTCAGACTCAGGTTGTTCAAGCATGAACAGCACCCATGGACTTGGAGACTGGCCGTGGTTTCCACCAAGTGTGAAGAAGTGGAATAAATGAAAAGAATCAGGGAGATCGTAGAGGTCTGCCAGCAAGTGTGAGGGGAACCGACATTCCAGCAGAAAGTGAGCTGACGGAGCCCATGCAACGAAGTTCTCGTCGATGGACCGATCATATTTCTGTCCCTTTTCTGAGGGAACAAATCTACTAGGCTGAACCCAATGCACGCAGAATTAACAGAGTGACCTAGGAGGCACGGGATTCTGGGGGAGCGACCAGACGCATGAGCATTCTGCTGCATCTGCCTGTGAGCCTTTGATTGTGGAGACAGAGGACAATTGTCCAGCAGATACAGCTTCAGCCAAAACCCCGAGAGTCCATCTGGGCACTCCACAGAGCCGCAGGGTCCCATTTTGTTATTTTTAAGTTGGAAACTCTAATGCACCTGTTGGCCGGTTCGTAGTGCTGGGATCCGGGTGGAATGAATGAGTTGTGTTTGCGAAAATGAACTGCAGAATTGTCTTTTCAGACAAGTTGAAAGTCTGTAAAATCAGTGTTCACAGAGATTCGACTGTTCTTTTTGAAAAGGAAACATTCCCCAAATTATTGCAAGCCTTTGGCTAATTTCCAGAGACTGAAAAGTTAGCTTTCTCAATTTTTGCCTGGGTCCTTGCCTTTTGTGAAGGAGAGAATTCACATTGGTCTTTGCTCCATATCTTCGGTGCCATCACTTAACTAGTAAACTTTGTATGCCCATGTTCACAAATTAGATCTTAAAAACCAGTTGTTCCAGACATAAATAAATACCATTTCATATGGCTGCATAAGAGGAACTAAAAAAGTGCAATAGATTTTCTCCTGACGATAATAATCAGCTACTGTTCTTCCCAGAACTATTATTTCTGGCACCGTCTACATTTCAGCAGTATGGTTCTCCAGGTGAAATTTCTGTGACTTAGAGCATCTTTTAGCTATTAGTGTACTAGACATTTAACTATTTCAAGGCTGCATTCCACTCGTGTTCAGCTCAAACTCCCACCCAGAAAGCTGTGACTAAACACAGGTCACAGATGCTCGTGGAGTGATTGGTTTCTGAAACTAAAGCTTGTTGGCATCATCTCCTACTTCACCTGAACATCTCGCTTTCCCCAAGAACACACCCTACCCCTCAGTAGTTAACAGGCCTTTTCCCGAGTGCACACGCCGTGTAACGAGGTAAGGCTGGATGTCACCTTCAGTGTCCCAGCCACTTGACTGCTTCCAGTCATTTTTGCAACAAGGGTGCTGTCTGGACAATAGAGGCATCACTTTAGGATATGGGACCTTTACCCTACATTCCTGAGTTGTGTGAGTTCCCCTATTACAACAACCTCATCCCCCAAACTCCTCTGTGTGCACATTCTGAAATAATGTTCTCGAGATGCACTCGGAGACTTGGAGATGTCCCATTGTGGGAAGTTTGAGCAGTTCACACCCCCAGGACCCACTTTTAGCAGCATCTGCTATTGTGCTTCTTATCAGGCAGCTGCAGGCTGGGCCAAGTGCGCCCGTTGAAAATTATATTCCCTGGCTGACAAATGTTCTATCTCCTTCAAAAATTTCAAGGATACCTGTGAGGTTTGGGACTTGAAAAACACTCTACAATATCTTAGTTATTTCAGCCCCCAACCAGATGTAATGAAATTTTAATTACATTTTAAAACTGTATTTTTTATGCTGCTCCATTGAAGACAGACCATTTAGCATAATTTTTTACTATGGCCATGTCACGAGTTATTTCATATTTCCGTATCACGAGATTGCAAAAATAAAACAGTGCGACTCTCCTGCCTTCAAATACTTCTGTGGGATTCTTCCAAAGACGAATCCACTTAATCGTTATGCTTCCCTTATAGGGCTCTCCACGTCTGCTGACGATGCGAACCCGGCACCAGCCACACTGGCCTGGAGTAGGTTGCAGAGTGTTTTAAAGTAGACAATTGATTATGTCCGGTTCTCTTCTTGAATTTCCACTTTTTCTCTCTCCCATTGTACAGATCCTTTCAGTCAGCTTTCAAACAAACTCCATTCTGTCCCATGTTTGAAAGAACAGAAAAAAAGGAAGTAAAACCTTTTTCTGAACTGGATTCTGTTCATCCTCCTGCTCCCAAAGCCGAATCTTCACCTTAATCTCTTCAACCAAACTCCTTAGACACCGTCACCACTCAGCATCTTTGTGGTTTCACTCCCCACGGGCCTGAGCCAATGGCCCCCGGCTCTGTCCTCGCTGTGCCGCAGAAATTGCTCTGATCTCCAGTAACTGCTCCAGCTTTCCTAAAGCAATTTCCTCCCTCCCACAGCTTCAGGACAAGGACCCACCCACGGCCTCCCCATGCGGCCAGCGCCTCCCTTAACCCCTTTGGGAGGGCCCTTCTGTGGACCATGTAGGAAGGATGTACAGCCGTCAGAGTTGCACCTCAGTTTCTCCTTCTATCAGCGTGTCCTTCTCCC
Source organism: Glossophaga mutica (assembly GCA_039655065.1). Taxonomy (NCBI): domain Eukaryota; kingdom Metazoa; phylum Chordata; class Mammalia; order Chiroptera; family Phyllostomidae; genus Glossophaga; species Glossophaga mutica. The sequence goes on along the minus strand of CM077310.1, from coordinate 35,571,557 downwards.
TGAGAACCACAGCTAATTTGATGCCTTTCCTGAACCACTGTGAGGAATCCAGGCCTCACCCCCCAAGCCAGCGCCCCCAGCCCCCCTGGACCTGCACGTCTCCTGCTGCAACAGCACAAAGCAGGCCTCGCCTTTCCAAACCGTCCTCATCTCGGCCTGCCTCGTTAACAACCTGAATAACAGCCGCCCCTGCCCCATCACGCAGGCTGATATCTCCGGTAATGATTTTATTTCCTCTCTCTCCTTCAACACACCTATCCAATTAATCATCAAGGTTTGTTTGATGTCGGCTCCCAAAGCTCCTGAACTTGCCCACGTCTCATACCTGCTGCCATGTCCGCGTCCCTGCCTGTCCTTCTGAGGCGGGAACACCGGCCTCTGCCGACCGCCTGCTTCTGCTGAGGTCGAGTGCCTCTCTTTGTGCCTGCCCCTCACTGGGCCACGTTTCCTTCCATTTCTCCATGCCTTACTGCTGGTTACACAGTTCAACTCCTTTTTGCTACCAACCGGATAGTCCTTTTCCTTTCCTTTTTTTTTTTCTTTCTTTCAGCTCTATTAAAGTTCTTTCATTTCTGGGAAGCCATCGCCTCTTTCCCTGGCATCTTGGTCCCCACAGCTCTTCCCATGCCTGTGTGCCCTCGTCTTTCCTGTGCTCACATGCTTAACTTTCAGCCTGGCCTTCAGGGAGATGCCACTCCCTCAGAAGGGCCCCTTCAGCCCTAGAATCTGGGCTCACTAAGCTTTGTGCCAGGAAGTGCGTTTAAGTGACAGATGCTTACAGAATCGTTAAAAAGCAGAGAAATAGATTCAAGTTTCTGCTTCTAAGAAAAGGGCCCCATACCCCCGCATAGCAAGGGCAGACACAGTCTTCTGTCCTGGGCTCAGCTTACCGGCCACCACACTCATGGCCACGTGATGTCAGGTCCAGGTTGGGAGCCACTCTTGGCACTGGCCACCCTCCCTCCTTGTCAGCACCAAGACCCCCGGGAACCTGTCTGCCCAGGCTCACACCTGCTGGGCCCCCATCGGGACTCTGACCAGGGAGGCCTGGGACAACGGTGGGCATGCTCGTTCTGTAAGTTCTCCCTGGCGCAGTGGGATGCACTGGCCGAAAAGTCCCCAAACTCCAAGGGTGCTCGAAAGGGGCTAGTCAAGCGCAGGAAGTGCGATTGGTGACCGCCCACAGCTGGGCCTGTTGCAGCCCAGCCTCCCGTCGGAAGGTCCGTGCAGTGTTGGTGCCGAGGGGTGCTCCCAGTTAGTGTTAACACTGGTGGCAATGGTGCCTTACCCCTCACTGTGGCCACGTCCTTCTCCACGTGGAGGCCCCATCCTTCCCGCACTCAGGAGCTGAACCCCTCCCTCTACAGAGAGGCCAGGTCATTTTTAGTGCAGCACAGACAGAAAAAACTCATGACGAAATTGTTTGTCCCGGTTTCTGTTGTGACAAACCCACCCCTTTTCAACGCTGGCACATGGCAGAAACGTGAGCCCAGACACTCGCTCCTAGACAGGTTGGTGTTTACAAGGAGGTCTGAGCCCTTTCTGAAGGGGTGCCGTTGAAAGGCTATTTGCTCGTGAAAGCCAGGGTGCGGATTGTGCTGAGTTAGCAGGTGCTGTGACCACTGACCAAACGGGCAAGGCCCTGCCCCCTCTGTACCCTCAACACACTCGGCCACTTAAAGGGAAACACGGCAAAGGAAAGCATTTGCGCAGCTTTTCACAGCACCTCGTCTGCAAATAACCTATTTTATGTGCAAAACCATGTCCGCAAAGCCTTTGTTAGAATCAGAAGTGCAACTGTGAGTTCATTAGGGACGATCCTTGTCTCCTGAGGGCTCTCAGGAGAAGTAAAATGTTAGGGAGCGAAGACACGCAGGCCCGGTGACGTCATCTTCATAAGCCTGAGCTACAGTCTTGCCAGGTTTTGACAAAAAGTAATTACTTCCTTTATTTTACCCAAGGGCTAAATTTCTAATAAAAAAAAGGAAAAATAAAAGTCTCCAAGTGGATGTTGAGTTAAATGTGGGAATGAGTGGGGGAGCTTTATTTCTAAACAGTCATATAAACTCAAACTGAGATTAATTGCTTACTTCCATGCTGAAATGAAGAATAAAGAGAAGTGTTTTTTTTTTCATCTGAATTGCTGCTTTAAATTATAACACACATGCCCACACATTATGTTGTTTTAAGAATTATGAATAATTCAGTTCAACTTCATGATGATTAAATATTTGAAAGGAAAAAAAGGGAAAGAAGTTATATTTACTGAGAAGTGGATTTTTATTGCAGCAAATGTTAGTGTCTGAAATAGAAGTCTGACCATGTGTGGGCTTCCTGGCTCAGGGGCCGCTGAAAAACTCTCAGGTCTGATGGGAAATAAAGGTTCATCAGCACACCCGTGTTTGAAGTGTCTGTGGCCCCAGGAGTGAAGACTCCAATCCGCCTTCACAGCGGGGGACAGTGTGGGGAGGGACTCTGCGTGCTTCAGCAGCCCTGGATGTTGCCAACCGATGGTCAGGTGACGCTGGCGTGACTCGGAGCTTTATCGGTACTCTGGCAGGGACAGACCTCACACACCTGCATAATTGCATCCACGAATGGTCTAGGGACCTGGTCCAGGAGAAAGACCGCGGGCCCAGGTACGTTCTTCTAGAAATGCAGAGACAGGGAGGAGAGGAGCCCTGGGATCGATCCCTGGGAAAGGCCACCAGCCAGAAACCTAGAAAAGGCATCAAACCTGTGAAAACCCACAAAGAAACGTCATTGCAGGAAGAAGAGTCGAACGAGATCCAGAGCCTTCTAACAAAACTGGAACACGTCCGAGAGTCGATTGAAACCTGTGCACGAAGAACCAGGAAGACTTCCAACCGAAGTGTAAAAAGACAACGACAGTACCTGGTGGCACCACAGTGAGCGAGACGCTGGAATTACCCAACCCAGGCCGTAGAGCGTCCGTGAGAAAAGTGCTTCAACAAGCTACTGGTGGAAATACTTCAAACAAGTGAAAATGGAAAACTTCAGCAAAGAAACATTGTCAGCAAAGACGCGCAGAGCCAACAGAAAATTTAGAAATAGAATAATCAAATTTCAGCACTCAGTGGATGTGTTCAACCTCAGAACTTAAGGGACAGAGCACAGATCCAGTGAACTGGAACAGAGAACAATAGAAATAACCTAATTTGAGCAACAGAGAGAAAAACAGGCTAAAAAATACTATTAATAGACTTGAACCTCAGGAACATATGAGAGTATTAAAAAAATCTAATATTTGTGCCATTGAAGTTCCAGAAGAAGAAATAGAAGCTGGACCTTAACAAGAGCTTGAAACACTAATGGTGGAAACTCCCCAAATATGACAAGACACAGAACCTACAGATTCAAGAGTGAGAAAACCCCAAATGGCAGAAACACAACAAACTTCATGACAAGGTATCAGGATTAAATTTCTGAAGACAAAAAAGTCTTGGAAGTGACAAGAGAAAAAATAATATTTTTCTATGGGTGAAAAACAATGCAAATGACAATAGTTTCTATGGGAAACTAAATACTCTATAAGGCAAAGAGGAACTTGCAAGGTAAATTCTAAAATACACTGAACTCAATGCAAATTAAAAACCTGCAACCTATTAAAACTAGGGGAACACAGAGAAAGCGGAACATGAATAGTATGAACTGCAACACTGTACACATTCATTAGAAGAGGAAATGTCTCAAATCCATCACGTCACCTCGAAACTCTAGAAGAAATGCAAAATGCACTCAATGAAACCATATATTGCAAATAATAAAGATAAAAATGAAAATCGATGAAACTGATAACAGAAAACCATAGGGAATATCAGAGTTGGTACTTCGATAAGATCAATAAATGGAACAAACCCACAGTAAGACATAAAATCAAAGAAAGAGAACAAATTACCATTACAAAGAATTCAAAAGAATAATAATGGCGCATATTCCGTGATCAACTGCAGAAATACTTTTGCCAAACTAGGTGAAATGGGCTATTTTCTCGCAAAACAGAAATTACCTCAATTCAACCAACATGAGATGGATAATGTATACAGCCCTATAAATCTTTTACATTTGATGTGTGATTTAAAATAAATAAATAAAAGAAATCTGCAGGCCCAGATCGTTTCGATGGAAAATGCTACAAAACTTTCACAGAAAAATGAACAAGCATTCCACACCATCTCTGCTACATAACAGAATGTTTCAGACCGTTCAGCCTGGTCTCAGGAGCTATAACCCTCACCCCACGGTGGGCTGTGTAAGAGCCAAGGGACCCACTTCAGGGGCCCCCCCGCAACAGAAGAGGCAGAAACTTCATTTTATGAAGTGACGTCACCCTGATACCAAGCCCAAAGCACAAACAGTGAAACTGAGGGCCAGCGTCCCTCCCAAATCCATATGTAAATATTCCAGATGTAAAAAGTTTAACCATGACAAATGGCTGAACAAACTTTGGTATATCTATTCCATGAAACACTACTTAGCAATATAAGGGGAAAAATACAAAAGAAGCAAACAAACAAACAAAATCCCCAAAATGTTACAGGCCTTCTGATTTCCATTAACAATCCAGAAGGGCGAAATTCTAGACACGGGAGCAGGCGTAGTGGCCTTGGCTGCAGAGCGGGTGGGGAGGCGAGCGAGTCCCGAAACGGTGCTGTTTGTCCCCGGTCAGCGTTCACAGCCACTTCAGGAGGTGGTTCTGTAGATGTGCGAGATGCCACCCCTGGGGGCAAGTGCGTAAATAACAGGCCACCGTAGGCATTATTTCTTTCAGCTGTGTGTGAGTATGCAATTATCTCAAAATGCAAAGCTTAATTAGAACAGAAAGGGCTATCACTCTCCTCCTGTAGCTGTTTCCCCTCCCGCTAAAAGCACCAGCGAGTCTTGATTCACCTGCCACATGCCACACACACCACCACACACGCCATCACACACCACACACGTGTCCTCAAGCGCCTGGGAGTCGGCCCTCCCCCACCCCATCCTCTGTGCTCCTGTCTCCTTGACTTGCTCTTTCTTGCTTTTGCCTACTGTTTAAAAACATTCTGATTAAAATTTAACATTTACTCAACTGATTTTCATTTTACCTAATAGATTTATACAGTACATTTTTCATGTTAGGGTTTTATTTTCAAACCAAAACTTTTTTCTCAAAATGATATGTAATAAATACAGATACAAATAGGTGGCTTCTGGCTCCAAGTCATGCTTAGAAAACCCTCAATTAGAAATATTAATGATCTCTGTCTGAAAATTAAGAATCTAATTTTACTGCAGTGAGATTGCAGTCTGCTTTGCAACAAAAAATGTCTTTCCTTGGGAATCCAAACCTGGGCCTTCCCCCACATACTGCAGGGTTTGGACAAGTACATAAATGCTCCGTCTTGAGGTCCACAGACAAAAACTGGAAACAACAGCAGCACCTGTCCCAGGAGCTTGTTGGGAAGAATGAATGAAAAAAGGCTGGACAAACGCCTGAGACTGTGCATCACACTTACGAAGGCTTTTGTCAGCATTGTTGCTGTTGATAGAAACAGAATAAACAAAGCAAGATACCTTTTCTTGCCTAAAAATCTGTTCTGTGAACAGAAAGACATACTTAGTACCTTAAAAACCATTTTCCTTCATGTCATCAGCCTCGACGGTGGCTGGTGTCCGAGGCCTTTCACACACCTGCTGTCCTGCCTTTTCCCGACCCTCAGCCTCGGAGCCACGTCCCCTGGGACACGTGGCAGCCACCCTGGTGGCCAGCATCTGCTCTCCTGCACTGAGGGCCTGGCCACTGTCTGCTGGCCTGATAACCACCTTTTCCACCTGTCGGTGACCAAGACATCCGCAGACAGACAGCCGCTGAGAGCCTCCAAAGACTCCCCCTGACCAGCTGCTGTCCGATTCCCAGTGTCCGATTCACGGACGCCGCTCGACAGCCTCCTTCTCTCCGCCTGGAGTCACACTGTGTGAGTGCCTGCTCGCCGGTCCCCACCCCAGTCCTGCTGTCGGCCCCGGGGGCACCGTCCGCGCCTCCCCGCGCTGTCCTCCACAGAAGGCCGCCCACCCTCGTCGCCCCCCACGTCACCTTCCCTCCGCTGCGGGTCGCCAGTTTTCCGAGACCCTCTTGTATATCATTCGGCCCTTTGAATTCTGTTATAGTTCCAGGTCCGGAGGACTAAATATGATTTATTTTCATATTTTGAATAGTCTGTATAAGATAACTTAAGTAGACTCGGGGAATCTTTGGTGATTTACCCCTCTGACCCAAGGTGACGGGCCTGGGTTTTGAGTCCACAGTGGATTCTGGAGCCCATGACCCTAAATGCCCGTCTCTTGCCACCCAGGGGTGCAGAGTGTTCCCTTCCAGTCCGAGAGCTCTTCCTAAAATCCCCATGTTCGTGGTCACATACGGAGCCTACTTAGAGAGTTCCATTAATGGAGGATAATACCGAAATAAAGCATTGGGAATAGACATCAACAAAGTAAATATATATATTTGCAGAAATTAGACCTCTAAAAGAATATAAAGAAAACCAAGTTGAAAGTAATATGCTAGAGAAACAGATCATTTAATTCAGAACTTTTCCAAATGCACTTAAAATGTGTATATTTCCAAGGGATTTAATTTTCCCCCTAAATAGAATTTATGTTTATAAAAGCAACAATACTTTACTATCTATAAATATTGGTTAAAATAACTATATAAGACTTGCAGATACTTGCAATTAGAACAAATGGTTTTTGTTTGAACCTTATCTGCTCAAAGGGTTTTGTACTTTGCTGTTTTTGCTAAAATGTATTTGGGACAAAAATGATATTGAAGAAGCTGATAAAAATCCATGTCGACTCATAAAGTTTAAAGCTACCATCTCTTTGTGTGGAGTAGGTGTGTCGGCAGCTCAGAACAGCATGTCTGGGAGTGCGGGGGGGCCCTGTCCTGGGCGCCAGATGTAGGGGGGCTCCGCCTGCAGAGCCCCATCCCTCCGTCACGGATGAAAATAAAAACTACCGAGACATGACTGCTTGGGGAGGAAAGGGGTCAAACTCTCAGAAGAGAATGACCCAGAGCCCCTTCCTCACTAGACTTTTATTGGGCTCAAATACACCGGAATACAGGTATGTCAGGTGACAAGGATCAAACAATGGGTAACATTTCAAAGCAATCTGAGGGCTTAATCTGAGTCAGTGTTTGTCAGGAAAGGGGGTTGCCAGACTTTGGGAGACATACTCATTTCCTCCTGGGACACTTATCACTTAAGTGAGAGCACTCTTAGCAAAGCAGGTTTCACAGGACTTTAGGAATTCTTTCTTATGCCTGATCACCCAGGGAGCCATCCTGGCCAGCACAGGGCTGCACCGCTTGCCCCCACAGTTTCAGGCTTTAAGGCAATTAGGAAGCAGGAGACATCTCCCAGATGGAAATGAGGACTCGAGCTATGTCAGAATAGCCGGGGGGCGAGGGTCCATCACATCCTCTTTGCTGCAGCCCCCCCGAGTCCTTCCATGAGGCCTCCCAAGTGGTTGTGTCTGGCTTAGGTTGCCCCTCCCATGAGGAGTCTTACCCGTCATTGACTGCCAACCAAGCATTGGGGCCAGAGATGGATGAGGCAGAAGCAGCACTCCTGCCAGGGAGATAAGCTTTGTCTCCTCAGTAGGTCACGTCCTTGTGACAGAACAGACCCCAGATGAAGTGGGTCCCTTGGCTCTTACACAGCCCACCATGGGGTGAGGGTTACAACTCCTGAAAGCAGGCTGAACAGTATGCAACATGGGAGAAAAATGGAAGCTGCCCACAAAATCGGTCTGCAGGGCAACCGTGTTTTTCCTGTTATGATTTACCAAAAGCATTGTTTGCCTATGTCAACACCCAGAGCAGCTCAGGTTTAGGTTCCTGATGACTTACAGAAAGAGAAAATGCAGTGAAATTTAACGGGAAACCCCAATTCCATTTTACTTACCAATAAATGTTTACTACAATGTAATGCGTTGAAATGGTCCATGTAATTCAGAATCAAGCTGGGCCATCAGTGCAGGGGCAGGGAGGTGCGCACACATTCTTTTTGTCTCAAGCCTACACTTTAAGAAGTAACCGATTGTTTAAAGGAGCAATTACTATTTTTGCAAATGCTTTCATTTTCAAAGTTTACATTTTCGTGGACATTTTTAAGGTTCAAGTTCGAGAGGTGGAGGAGCCAGGGAGATTCAGCCCTCGCTTCTTGACCGGAGGAGTGCCCAGGTCCCACGGCAGGGGACCACGGGAGGTAGAAGGTACTAGAACCAGCCTTGTGGGAACCCAAACCAGCCCTCTTCTTCCTTGCCTCCTGCAAGCAGAGTCCTGGCTCAGATGGATGGAGTCACATCTTGCACATCTGTGTAGCCCTGTCCTGGGTGCTGATGCCCAGGCCACCTGCAGAATGGCGGGGCCCCACCCTTTCTCCCCTTCCCGCTGCTCTGTCTCGTCCTTCAGAAGAGCATTTCAGCTCCTCACCAAATGATGCAGCCTATAGAACACAGTGTATGGCAGCTCACTGGCAAGGAAATAAAAATGTAAACAATGAAACATTTCTATACCACAGTCTACAGTCAATCACTGTTAATAATTTCATAGATGTTTGCTGTTTGAGAGATTACTTACCAGACTTCCTTATAAAATGAAATTCAGTGTTCTTAAGTGGTTATACCTTTAGCACAATTATAAGTGTTCTTCCCTCCTTTAGCATTACGTAAGTGTTCATTCACATAATTTAAAGCTCTTCGTGGATATAATTTTTATAACATTTGGTCAAAGATACATACCAAGAATAGTTTTCTACATAGCATGAAATTATAAAGATGTAGGAAGTTAACTGCAGGCATTAGTGGTTAATGTGCAAGAAGACATGTCCAACTCAGGTGGTTGGGGAAGCGCCGCGGAGGGATGGGAGTTAAACCGCCCCCTTCCACCGGGGCAGAGAAGTCCCTGTTTTGACCTGTTTGCAGTGGACTTTGGCCACGCTGAGGAATTCCTTCCATTTCTCCACTTCAACAGACAGGAAAGCCCACACTTTCCACGTCTCAGCTTTCCGGAAGGAGCCGTATGGTGAACACATACAAGTTACTGAAAACCGTCGTTAAGGACACGGTCTCATGAGTCGCCTCTCTTCAATGGATAGGTTTTGTCATGTCTGCCTCCTCTCCCACGATTTCACTCTGAGTTCAGGGCAAAACCAGCCTCTGAGTCGTAGGCTGTCCAAGCCAATGCAGCCTCAAGGCAAAACCTGTCAAAGCTGTGTTTTTCATCTCCCTGTAAAAAAAAAAAAATCACATTTTTCAAACCTTTGGAAAATACCTTAAATACAAAATTGTAAATATAAATAAAGGAAGACAAGGGTTTTTGATCATCCACAGGAAGTTGCTTTTGAGACACAATGAGAACTTATTTTTACTCGAAGCAAATTCATTTTCATTAGAAGAAAAGAGTATTCATTTTATTTAAGTAAAATAATTTTTGAAAAATTTAATGATGCCAATAAGAGAAACCAACAAAAAGCAGAGTAATTTTAAAACTTTAACTTATATGGTTGTTAGTGCTTGAAAATTGTCCCCTAAAATAAATGCATCAAGGTCCCAAGAACATGACCTCACTTGGGAATTGGGTCATGGCCCGTGTAGTCAGTTAAGGTGGGGTCACACTGGAGCAATGTGACATAACCATGTCCTTTTAGAAAGGGACACCCCCATGGGGACAACACTGCGTGACAGCGGCCCCAGCACACTAACACCATGGCCAGCTGTCATCTTCATTTATGTCCTTCTGGAAGAGTCTTCCATGACCAGAGCCAGAGCTCCGGCAGAGAAGCTACCGTGTCCCTGACGTGGCACTACAGAGAGGCACAGGGGAGGGGTGAGGGATCTGTGACTGAATCGGACAAGGACCCGGGCCTAGACGGCCTCGTTCCTGAGTTTCTGTAGAATGTCCCCGTTATGGAGCCTTTCTGAACAAAAGACAACAATAACAGTAGGAACAGAAACATGCATGACTTGGGGACGTGCCCCCTCCAATCCAGTCTGGGGTGAGGTGTTCTTTGTTCCTCTTCCTTCAGAGCCGCAGCATCTTTTGCTGAGAGCACACCGGCCAGCTGGTGTCATTAGGCCAAACCACTGGCTGTCTGAGAACAAGACCATGCAGACAGCTGAGTGGGATTACCGTGAAGTGCGGTGATTCTCAAGTTATCATTTTGTTTGAAGGCACAAATGTGCATTTGTACAATTCTCTCGTTTTCTAATCTACTTTTAAGAAGCCTTGCTTATGTGAGAGACTCTCTGCCGCTCTTTCCAGCTCCAGTGTTGGAAAATACTCCAGTTCACCTACAATGGCCTCCTTCCTACTAAGTACTGGTAAATGTTAATAATGGATGTAAATGAACATTAGTTTCATTTTCAACAGACACCATGAATGTTGACAAAAAGGGTCGAGATTGTCACTTGCTCACCTCCTCAAGTAGCGATGAGAATGACCTCAGATTCTGCATGTGGACATTTTTATCCCGTCGACTGTTACTGAAGCACAGCAAAAGCCATGCCTGCCCAGGGCGACAGAATCCGTGGCACAAGGACAGACGAAAGCCTCGCAGGCAGGCGTCTTCTAAGTGGAAAAAGGGGGTGGAGGTGATGGTCCTCAGCACCCTCCTTGATGACATTCTGTCCGGGTCTGAGGAGCCCTTGCCCCTGCCACCATGAATTAATAGGGGTCCCTGAATTTCTTCCAAGGGTTGGCAACCTTGACGACCAGACCAGCTCCATGGGAAGCAGCCGCAATGCGAGCTCAGGGCCAAAATAAAACAGACACGTTGTGTGTCTGAGGCCATTTCCACGCCGGCGCGGGGAACGAGGGTGGGGGGATGACTATCAAATACACTGGCTCCCATCCTGTTTCAAAGTGCTGATCCGGAAACCACTGCTGCAGGTCCCCAGGAGGTGACAGTTCCTCTGCAGAGGCGTCAAGGCCCTCTGGGTGTCAGCAGTGCCACCCTGCTGAGGCAGATCACCCGACCCATGGGGCGTCAGCTTCGGACAGACGGAAGGTGAGCATTTACTGAGACAAACAGGCTGCAGACACCCACGCGGCCAAGGCTGTGCCAACAGAGAGAAAGCAGGGGAGTCAGCCTCTCCTGTTCCCCCCAGAAGTCATTTGCGTCTCCACAAATCCGTCCTGATGTCCCACCAGCTGCGGTCACCCACTGCAGGCTGTCCCTGTCTTCAGGCCACAACCTGTGTCCCCCAAATTCGGGAGAGGGAGAGAAACCTGAGCAAAAGCACACACAGCCGACGGCGGAGGCACAGCGCTGGGCGGCGGCCCTCCCCCCTCGCTGCTTCCACTGGCCACAGCTTCGAACCGCAAGGGGGGCTGGAAGGGGGGCCCTTTGCTGGGTGGCCACGCATCCTCAAAAAGCCAGAGACAGCAGGTAAAGTGAAGAAGGGATGGAGAATAAGTGTACTGTCACCCCTGGGACACGGGGACCCTTCTTCCTGGGCCCCTTTCAGCATGAATTTGTCACCTCCATCCCAGGCCAACCCCAAAGGCAGTGTGAAGCCCTCCCCAAGCTTACGTGGCCCCCACACATACTGCTCCACTCCAACGCTCACCCAGAGCCGCATTCTGCAGGCTTTCAGACCCCCTGGGAGAAAGGGAAGCGCCAGGAGGCTGAAAATGAGGAAGCGGCCTTGGAGTTGGAGCTGCCTCTCGGGGCAGTGACAGCCGCCGAGACTGAGCGGACCCCAGAGAACTCAAGGCTCCCAGAGAATTCACCGTTTGTCCTAATGTCCGTCTGTAAGGCCCAGCAGCAGACCCGATGCTTCCACTGGGAATAGCCTCTCCTCTCTCCCCGCCCCCAACCTCAGAGCCCCGCTCACCCACACCTGCTGCACCCCTCACCCCCTCCTGCAAGCGCCGGGGCTTGAGTTCACTTCACTCTGCACCCTTCCCTGCTGAGTTTTGGAGGATGAACGTCGTCCTTCCTGCTTACCTGGCGTCTGGCTTTGTGAGCGTTCATGAAGGTGAAGACAAGGTCAGAGGGAGAAGGAGACCCAGGGAGTGCCTCACCGAGGGGCCCTGGCATGGGACATGAAGGAGGTGGAATCCAGAGCCCAAAGTACATCTGCGTTCACAACACGCCTCTGTGGTTCTAGCAATGCACACGGCAGAGACCCAGGATCACCGTGGTAGTGGGGCTCTTGCCCCTCTAACTAAGGTTCTCCTTGACTTGGTCTGAGGCTGGGGTTCCCCAGACAAAGAGCTGAGCAGCGGCAGCTGAGCTGGGAGGTGGTATGGGCAAGGGATCAGCAGAGGTGGGGTCACTGGGCAGGTATCTCCCTTTCCCCCAGCGCCATGGGATGTTAGGCTTACTAGGATTTTTCTTGCTGCTTAATAGAAAAAATTTTTTCATATATGAAAACAAATCTTGTGTAATTTCTGTTCCTATTTATTGGGCCCTTGGGCTCTTCCCTGTGCATTCTTGATGAATAACTTCAGAACTATACCTTGCTGTTGATTAATGCCAAACATCTTGAGAGAGACCCCTCTCCTGGTGACTCCCACTCTGCGCTGGCAGATTCTAGATGGCAAGACTGTGTCTTATTCTGTGTTGTTCCCCAAACAATCAGCACAGTGTCAAATTCACATTATGTGCCCAATAAATACTCATCGGACGAATGGATTCTTATATCGAACGCTTCTCGTGGTCTGTGTTTCCCAAACGACAGTATTCTCTGCACAGTAGATAAGACCACTTGGCTCTCGTAATGATGTTTCACCATCGAGAAAGATTTGGGGGTTTATTTTATCTTTTCAGAACTCTGGGATCACTGATGAGTTCACGACATGATGCCAGGGAGACAAGGCGTCTCTAATTCCTTCATCTCCTCCTCGGTGCAGGGCTTCAGCCAGGAGCTGTGTTTCAAAGAACAGAATCGATCCGGGGAGACAGGCCTCGCCTGAGCTGCCTGGCGTCGCAGAAGCTAAGCTGGAGTCCCCTTGGAAAACCGGCCATTCCACTGTAACTGGGCCGGCGTCCAGGGTTGGATACCCAGGCAGCCAGGAGGCCGGAGCTCCCCATTGTGTGTTCCAGTTTATAGTCTCCACCAGAACCTCGAGCCAACCGTTGTTTATCGCAGCTATAAGCCAAGACCATCTCTAAAAATAGATTAGAATATATGCTCGGTTTATTCCCCTGACCTGCCTCCTACCTGCCTCTCACAATGAAGGCAGAGTTCTGCTCATATTGAGTCAAGAAATAAATACCTTGTTACATAACAATCAATACCAGAGTATCTTTATTTTAATGTTGCTGATAGAATTTTAATAACTGGGTTATTAGTAGAACTGTTCTATTTCTGGCACCACAGAAGTAGTGAATTATTCTGGAATATGCTCCCTCTTTTATTCCTCTTAAAATCCATTTCTTATTTAAAAATCCAGTTTATCTCACTATGAGTCTAGCTGGGCAACTGGTTTCTAAAGAGTCTCTTTCAGTTTATTTTGGGTCACAAATAGCTGGAAAAATTGCTGAGGGATGGTACCCCTACGTGGGAGGGCACCTGCCGTGTTTACGAGTCATTTCAAGTTGACTTGACTGTTTCTGTGACCAAAAAAATCATTTTTTGCGGGGGCCCCTGTCCTGGGCGCCAGATGTGGGGGGGCTCCGCCTGCAGAGCCCCATCCCTCTGTCACGGATGAAAGTAAAAACTACCAAGACATCTTCTGCTTGGGGAGGAAAGGGGTCAAACTCTCAGAGGAGAATGACCCAGAGCCCCATCCTCACTAGGCTTTTATTGGGCTCCAATACACTGGAATACAAGTTTAACATGTCAAAGAAATCTGAGGGCTTAATCCGAGCCAGTGTTTGTCAGGAAGGGGGGTTGCCAAACTTTAGGAGACATGCTCATTTCCTCCTGGGACACTTGTCACCTCAGGAAGAGCACTCTTAGCAAAGCAGGTTTCACAGGACTTTAGGAATTCTTTCTTATGTCCGGATCACCCAGGGAGCCGTCCTGCCCAGCACAGGGCTGCACCACTCACCCCCACAGTTTCAGGCTTAAGGCAATTAGGAAGCAGGAGACATCTCCCAGATGGAAATGAGGACTCGGGCTATGTCAGAATAGCTGGGGGGCGAGGGTCCATCACATCCTCTTTGCTGCAACCCCCCAAGTCCTTCCATGAGGCCTCCCAAGTGGTCGTGTCTGGCTTAGGTTGCCCCTCCCATGAGGAGTCTTACCTGTCATTGACTGCCAACCAAGCATTGGGGCCAGAGATGGATGAGGCAGAAGCAGTGCCCCCGCCAGGGAAATAAGCTTTGTCTCCTTAGTAGGTCACGTCCTCGTGACAGAACAGACCCAGATGAAGTGGGTCCCTTGGGCTTTTACACAGCCCACCATGGGGTGAGGGTTACAACTCCTGAAACCAGGCTGAACGGTCCGCAACAGTTTTTTATCAGGAATAATGGTCTGTGCTGTAGAATATTGTAGATTTCACAAAATACAACAACGCAAATGACATATGAAGAATGAACTTACTGTGAAAGCATGATGCTTTGGGGAAAATGCATTTTATAGGCCATATTCACTCAGTGCAGAGGAAACGTCATAGCAAACATGACTTCCTACCTTTTTGCTCTTGCGGAACCCCTTTGTCTTGATGCCTCAAAAACAAGCAGGCACACAGTGTTTCCAGGGGCTGTGCCCTGCAGCCAGAGCAGGTAGAGGGTGTCCCACAGATATGGTGGGAAGTAGGATTCCAGTTGTCTTCGGTTCCCCCCAGGTCTTCTACCTAAACTCCCTCCTGGTCAGCTCCTATTTGGCGAGTCCACAACACCGGATCAGAGTCTGAGCTCTTCATAATAAAAGTTCAGTCTCCAAGTTACAGACTTTCTGCTTCGAGTTCACAGCATTTCTTCACCAGCAACAATACAAGGTTCGGTTCTTTCTTGCACATTCACCACTTCATTGATTTTAAGAAAATGCGTTAGGTGAAAGGATTACGATTATATTCCCAAGAAATGCTCATTTATAACACCTTCTATGTGGACTCTTCCATAATTTCCCCCCTGATCCTGGACATACAGGCTGAGGCAAAAGTAGGTTTACAGCTGTTCATATGGAAAATAATATAATTAATAAATAAGAATATGAGAATAAACTGTTTCACATACTCACAGTATAAATATACTTTTGCCCACCATATATAGGAATTTTGTGCACTCCTCTGGTTTCAGGAAAGTATCTCAATCAAAGAATTATTTAAAATATTTTGAATTACCCAACTATCTATTCAACGACTTCATTTCGATGTCCCAGCCCAGCAGTGGCAGGGACAGTCCTGCTGGAGCAGGACCAGTGTAGCCCCGCAAGGACACTCCTAGCACTCAAGCAGAACTGGGAGCAGGACGGAGCTCCTTTCAGAATGGCCGCGGGCTGAGGGGGCCTCCTGAAGGAAAACCACCGCTGGCCAGGAGGCTGGTACAGGCTGTGTCACCAAAAAAGACACTGGACCAACTTTGTCCCCGCCCCCCAAGAGCCCTGGGTGCAGTCCCGAAGACCACCGCGCGGTGGCGCTGTTTCCCCAGCCCTAGCCCAAGGCCAGCATTCTTGCACCTCAGCTCTGGGGATGGGTGCTAGACGGATGCAAAGGCAAATGGAAGGACTCCTGCATCACACACTCCCTTTTTCTCGGCACCTCGGTGACAGCGTGTTTCATGCCTATGCCACAGGGACCTGGGTAGGGAGCCTCGGCTTGACAGAGCCCTCCCGAGGTTAGGTTTGCTCAGCTGCCTAGCACCGCCGCCCCCGCCCGCCCCGCACCACCCTCCGTTTCTCTCTCTGCCGCAGAGCTTCTCCCAGGCCCTCGCGCCTTTCTCCTCACAGGATCCGAGATTACAGAGCAGCCCCTCCGGCCTCAGTGAGCATTTGGGGCTCTGGCCTCGAGCTAGCTTCCCGCGGGTGCAGCTGGGCCGGCTGCTCCTGGGTCCTGCGCCCACGACCCCTGGGGCTGCCCGCGGGCCATCCTGGGCCAGACGCACTTGTGGCTGGAAACCTGCGACCCTCTGGGAACCGGAATTTCCAGCCAGGCCAGCGCACTCCAGGTCACCATGCCCTCATGGCCACTTGAAGCCAAAATAAGGTCCAGGTGAAGTTCCTTCAGAACATCCAGCTTGAAATGTCTTTTGAAGACGATTTCTAAATGGATAAATATGTTTCTTTCTTTTTTTTTTTTTTTTTTTACTCAAGTACTTTTGCCAGGTCTTTTCATAATGGGAATCTATCAAATATTTTATAACATAATTGATTAGCTAAAAAATCATAATAAATTTCTGTAACCACATATATTCATGCATTTTTAATTTGTATATAATTAAATATATATCATAAATAAACATAGGTATATTTAATTATATGAAATGAGAATAACTAACATAAAATTGAGAAATAGATATCACTTTTGAACCCAAAATTGCACGTCCATTTCACCTCATAGCTATTTTGCTTTTCTCACATTTTTCTCATATGTATATTTCACACAGAATCATGAACGACTATTTTAAACTATTTAATATTTTTTCAGTTGTGAAAATAGAAATGTTTTTCTCTTTAGAAATGTCACTTTGACATAAGACAAATTCTATCCCTCTTCAAATATAAGCCCCAGATGTTAATATAGTTATTAAATTATCAGCCCATCACCATGAGCACAGCTATACAGAAGCCTTCCCATGCAGCTTTTAAATGTATTTTTAAGTGAGTCTATGTGTGTCTGTGTCTGTATTTCTAACATACACGAGCCAATAGCAAGGCACATGTTTTCAATCCACTCATTCCAGAACAATAACTGAGTATTTTGTGTTCTTCCTTCATCAAGGTCTATTTCATACTTCATTGCATCTAGTGTCTTATACACTTAATCATTCTGACCACACAATGGGCAGAGAAGAACAAGATAAGCGGGATTCAAATGAGAATAATCATCCTGAAACTGAGAAATCAATATCACATTTGAACCCAGAATTACACGCCCACTCCACCTCACAATGATGCGGCTTCTCTCGCATTCGGGGATGGGTGTGTGCTGCGAGTACTCGTGAGGAATTCAGAATCTGTCACGTAACTACTTTAAAATATTTTTACTACAAGGAAAAAGCACATTTGGAGAATTTTACTCCCTTTTACAGCTATTTTTATGGCAGAATTTACCTTTTTAATTTGTATTTGTACATTTATTTCCTATTTAAAAATGCTACAACATGAAAAGGTTTACGATGAGGCTTTAAAAGTAGAATAAAATAAGAGTCTTTCATAAATATACTTTACAAGCTGGAGATTCCAGGGTTTATGGGAAACACTCTAACTGCTCTTTGATGAAAACAGAGCATGTGACTGAGAATTCAGATCAGTTTTCAGCCTGGCCGGTCCCGCGAGCACCGTCGTTTCTGCCTAAGTCACTAGTCAAAAATCTCCACCTTTGCATTAAAATGAAGAGAATTAGGAAAATGAGAATTCTGCTGTTCTGTGAGAGCTTCATGGACCAAACGCCTGAGTTTAAAAATGAAACGCAGGGCATCTTCAGCTGGTTTGTTAGTGTGTCTGGAAAAAGTGGGAAAGAGATCTTCAGCATTAACCATAGCAAAAACTATTCCTTTGTTCCCTTTGTAACTCAAAAAAAAAAAAAAAGCTTATGTTTTTTTGATGGGGAGACACTGCTGTATGCATCAATAAAATGAAGTTCAAAGGAACTATATGGCGTCTGAGCAGAATCCTGTGGCCCAGAGCACAGTGACAACAATGGCAAACACTTATTTACTGCTTACTGTGTGCTACACATCGAGGACACCAATAAACCCAACCGCAGAGATGGATAGGTTATAACACACATACAGCTTAACAAGTTGCCGACCACATGCCCAGATGGGTCAGCTCAAGACATGAGGAAACAGCATCGTGAAAACCACCAACGTGCCTCAGCTCCCCCACGGTACGTTACCACTCTTAATTTTACGTTATCCCACTCCTTCTTCATCCCATCCCTTTTCGTGTTTATGCCTAGTGCCCTTAATAGTATTACTTATTTTTAAAACAGGCTTTCATTTGGTAGAGCAATTTTAGGTTCCCAGGAATGAGAAGGGCTGGTGGCAGAGGTTGAACTTCCTGCCCCATCCGAGGAGGGCGCCCTATCCCTCCTCCCAGCTGCTCCAGGTGGGGCCCCAGGCTAGCAGGGGGCCTGGGGATTATCGTGTCAGCAGGCAGAATGGAACACGGGCTCCGGTGCTTTGCTACAATAACCCACGGCTGCTTTCCAGGTCTGTGTTTGAGTCCTACAAGCAATGTGGCCTTCACCTGTATATTCATTAAATGGTACTCAGGCAGTGTTATCTACACAATACTGATTGCTTTGGATATATTAAGACTTCCCCTGTGGCCTCTATGTGGTCAGCATTAATCCATGATCCAGTGCCCTTTAAAATAAATGCATTCATTTCTATTCATTCAGTGATATCTTGTGCATTTTGAGCACAAATACTTCACCTATGTCCTCTTCCTTCAACAATACAAGAAAGTAAAGATGAATTAATTGTTTCATCTCCTCACTGTCATCAGCCATAATGTTTTTCTGGTATTATAGTTTTATCTTGTTTTATTTTCTTTTTATACATTTATTAAGATATAATTGCCATATAACATTGTACAAATCTTTCCAAATATCTTCATGATATTTAGAACTGCCTTTTAAAAAAGCATACACTTGCCCTGGCTGGTGTAGCTCAGTGGATTGAGTGTGGGCTGCGAACCAAAGGGTTGCCAGTTCGATTCCCAGTCAGGGCACATGCCTGGGTTGCAGGCCAGGTCCCCAGTAGGGGGCATGTGAGAGGCAACCACACATTGACGTTTCTCTCCCTCTCTTTCTCCCTCCCTTCCCCTCTCTCTAAAAATAAATAAATAAATCTTAAAAAGCGTACACTTAAATGTAATAATCACTTTTACTAATTTCTTTATTTCTTTGTTCAAAAATACTTCATATACGATGTCCCTCTGGGTCTGATTTCCTTGTAGTTAAACTTGACCATTCAGTAGGTCTTCCAAGGACATTTGTACAAAATAAAATTGTTTAGTCCTAATGCATCTGCTTTGGGATCAGAAAAGCCTTCCTCCCAGACCAGCAGGCCCAGGAGAGGGAAGGACAGCCAGCGTCTCGAACAAATCTCAGAGTCTTCCTCACTTTTCTTGTGTATGCTACATGCTGGTTTTGACGTTCCCTCTCATGTTACCATTTCAGGCTCTTAAATCTCTGTCCTTTGACTTACCTTTGCCCTCTTTGTCTGCCTTTTAAATAGATGTAAATCTGTTTTGCATAAATAAGTCATACAATGGCACCAAAAACAATTGGTATAAAAGAAAATAGTATTTAAAAGTACAACAAAATGCTCTCAAAGCTGAAAATATAACTGGAAGTCAGGTTAATAATTAATTAGCACTCTTTGAAGTTACCTTATATAATAAGTCCTCTTAAAATATGGTTTCTCTGGATTAATACAAGGGTTGTCATATTTAAAAGTTCTATCTTAAAAAGCCTGTCTTCTGCTTTTCCAGAAATTGCATTTGATTTTCTGTTTAAAAAATAAATATAGCACTGTGAAAATGGTTAACTTCCCGTCAATTTCATACAATCTTTAATGTGATTTATTTCAAAACAAAATATCGTTTTCTGTCCACAAGATATAATAAACACCTAATAAAATTTAATAA
This sequence comes from Glossophaga mutica, assembly GCA_039655065.1. Classification (NCBI taxonomy): domain Eukaryota; kingdom Metazoa; phylum Chordata; class Mammalia; order Chiroptera; family Phyllostomidae; genus Glossophaga; species Glossophaga mutica. The sequence goes on along the minus strand of CM077310.1, from coordinate 35,551,781 downwards.
AATGCGTTATTTCCTATCACCATGTGGTAATTGCCAAATTAACTGGCATTACCGCTAAGTCACCTTCTTCATTTTCTTTTTAGGTATTTTTATGGCTGATACTTGTTGGGACTTGAGAATTTATAGGTCAGATTAAAATCTCAGAAATTAGTTAACAGAAATTCCATTTCAGTTTAAAATAGTTCACACTGAGCTTGTATCTTATCAGAGCAGCAAAGCTTGTAAAGTTCGGTCTCCAACTTCTGTGGCCGAGAAAGCGACTTGGGCCAACACAGGGATGGTACAGGCAGGTCTGAAGGGCGGCCTTCCCCAGTCAGACCCGTGAGCAGGCTTTAACAAAACCACAGTAGATGCACAGTCTTCGTGAGAGAAAAAGGTAGTACTTTTACAGAGACTAACACATACTTGAGAAAACTAATTTTTAGTTAAATGTATTTTCTGACACTGGCTAGTAAAATGACACAGGTTTTAGGGGTGCAGTTCTATGACACATCATCTGTACACTGTATTTTGTGTGCTCACCACCCAAAGCCAATAGGGGAAAGCGGAGCACCAGGACAGTCCCTTCACTGCAGCCCTGCCCTGGCTCCCCGGGGACTGGACACACACCCACAGGCCTGTCCACAGGGCGCTAACCCCCGAGGGCTCCCCTCTGCCCGACCCCGCTCTCCGCCCCCAGGGTCAGGCGTGTTTCCTTGTCTTTGTCTCTGTTTCTCCGTTTGCTCCACTCCTGCCCCATTTTAAGTACCTACAAGTGGGCACATAGTAAGGACTTCACTTGCACAGAGAGTTGGGGGGTGAGGCTTGCATCCTCAGGCCTCGTGGTCCCCAGAGCTGACCACCACGTCCCTCCCATGGCAGGGCACCGGCTCCCAGAGCTTCCAAGCAGGGCACTCCACGGTGTCTAGGACGGGCCTGCGGGGCGCAGGGGCCTGTTTCGTCCTCAGGCCAAACGACCTCCCCTGCTCTCCCATCTTCCAGACACACTTTGTCCTCGCGGAAAAACTTCATCAAAGCTGCTGTGAAAAACGAGGGACTGCTTCTCATGTTTCCTTTGTTCTTCCAGGAATTTGAGGGACGAAACAACCACCAACAAGGGTTTCTCCTCCCACTGAAAGGCAATCAGTTAATTATAACAACAGGCAATTGGTCTATTTTTCTGTGAGAAATGCTCAGAAAATTTGAAGGTGAATAGTTTTGAAAGTTTATATTGAAATGCTGCCTGTCAATTTGAGGAATGAATTCAATCAGGAGATGCAATAATGAGATAAATAATAAAATAGCAATATTATTGTAGCATTATAGTAAAATGAGAAAATATGTTAACTGTCAATATAAAATAAAGATGACTCACTAAAAATGACATTTTCCTTTTCACATATTCTTTTTGCTAAAATTAAATATTTCTCATAGCATACTGCTCTCCAGTTCCATCCATGCTGTCACAAAGGGTAGGAGCTCCTTCTTTCTTTCTGCTGCATAGAATTCCATTGTGTAAATGCATCATAGTTTTTTGATCCATTCATTTACTGATGGGCACTTAGGTTGCTTCTTGCACTTGGCTATTGTATGCAAAAAAACCTCAATAAAAAGGTTAGCAAGTCCAATCTAATATATATATATATATATATATATATATTTCTTTGTATTATTACACATTTTTTTTAAAAAGTAAGTTTTTATAAATGGCAGAGCCTTGAACAGAGATGACCACATAACTAAAAGTAAAAAATATCACTTGAGAAGAACTTATACAACATTTATGTAAGAGTTCCATCATTTCTTCTTTTTTTCATTTAGAAACATACTAAAGAGAAGGGAAGAGAAGCGCACAGTGAGACTGCAGAGCCCGGGCTGCCGGCTGGGCACCAGGAACAAGGGCACGCCTGTGTCCAAATCACCATTTTGGGGAAGGAGATTGGTCACACTGAGTCAGCGTCCACCCCACTGACCTTATGGTGGAAGCGATTCTTTCCATAAAGACTGTATTTCCCGTAAGGTCACATTTTGAGGTACTGGGGGTTAGGACCCCAATTGTTTTGATGGGGGGGTCACAATTCAACCCAAAATAGCAATGGGCAAGAATATAAAGATTAACTTATATATTATTTGCCCTGGGCATTTCTGCAAGCTAAAAATAAATTTCTTATATAAACCTTTTAACTTAATATGTTTCTAACTTTGATGGGTGTTAAATGGACAGAAATGAGAACTGGTACCTCTTTCCTAAGCTACACATTTCAACAGTAATCACATTACTGAATGTTTTTAGTTCTCCTCATGTGCTATCCCTGCTTTTTCTTAATAAAAACCATTTACCCAACACATTTTCTTCACTGATATGTGAGAATGTTTTAAAGTTTTGACATAGAATTATCATACCAAATTAGCCGAAGTTAAACACGACAGCTGAAACAAAGATGCATAATTGCCTAGGGAAAGGCCCACCGAGGCGCTTTGTATTTTCAGTCACTCCACCGATCAAAGCGCGTTCTTTTCTCTTAACCACCACTCTTCGGCCTTGCAGCTGCCTACACCCTTTCTCAGGCCTTTCCGCAAGGACCGTGTTTCAAACCCTACTATGCTCGCCTGTCAGTGGAAATGACTTCTTCAGCAGCATTAGTTACTTCCCTCCTCCCTTCTGCACGTCATTCCCCTCCAGTGTGATCGCCCGGTTCCGCCAAGGTCTGTGCTACACAAAACTGCACTTACACCTTCAAAGTCATCCAGGCTTCATGGATGGACATGTCCTGATTTACACCGATGTTCTCATGAGCCTGAAAAGCCACTGTTTTGGAGGGCAGGCCTCGCTGCAGACACCTGCCCAGCTCCCAGGGGTGCATGGAGGCGGCAGGAGTGATGCTGCTTCTGGCGGGGATGGAGGGAGAGATGGTGTCTGCTGCCTAGCAACGCTGTCCTCTGGCCACCCGGGAAAAGCCTTCACTTCAGGACAGGTGTGATGAACCTGCAATTCTAGGGACACAGAAGGAAAAATCTATTCTGGAGCCCTGCTTCACATCCAAGAAATATCGGTACATGCGAAGCTACGATGGATTGGGTAGGCGGTGCCTTGTGAATTAGATCGAGTTTGTGGAGGGAAGTGCCTGCCTGCAGTCAATTCAGCTATAATTGAAATTACCAGACTCCTTCCTCCCTCCAGCAACTTACCTTTGAGCTATTTCACAAGACATTAACTCATCATTAGTGGGTGAGGCACGGACGGTGAAATACAAGTGGCTTTCTGTCCTTGAAAGATGTCCTGGGAAGGGACCTAATAAAGGGCCCACGGGCAAAACTGACCCATAGTCATCTCTGTGTGGTCGCTGGGTGTCATGCAGTGACTGTCACTGAATGCCCCTCACATGATGCCTCCAGACCGCGTCACAGAGGCAGGGCCACCCAGAGGCTTCCCCCAGTGACACTGTCTTCAAAACCTTGAGCAGCAAATGAGTGCATCACAAATTTCAAGAATAATTTAATCACACAGACCTATTGAAGCATAATCTTGATGCCCACTGGCTATAAAATGTTGGGTTACTCAGGGTGTGTAGGTGTTGCATATACTTTTTTCTATTAAAAAAAGCTTCTTCGTGTAAAGTTTATTTTCAGACCTTAAGAATGGCTCCAGCATAAAAATTTAGTTGACTAATAAATCATGTCTGTAGCTAATCTTTTCCTGATGAACAGACCTCACTAAATACACAGCAGGTGTGCTCACCAAACAACCGAGTCCCCCAGGGCACACACAGGGCACACTGCTCTCAGTCAGTGTGGGGGGGATCAGAGGGCCATTCAAAAAAAACTTACATCCCATCTTTATTAAATCAGCCAACAATTACCAAGCATAAGTTCTGCAGATCCAATGCAGTCTGTGTACGTGTTGGGGACAGACCCTCGGAAGGTCATGCTGCCGCCCACAGGTCCGTGTTAGCAGACCGAGTGTGTGACTTCGGCTGGGATACTGCAGTGTGTCGCTAAGACATGCCAGGGCAATTCCCTGAAAGAGGATGGGGTCTCGTGACCATGCGGCGTTAACGTGTCTCCAACCCTGCAAAAACACGCAGCCTTGATAACTTCAACAACGGCAGCGGCATGTCACCCCCAGGCCCTTCCTGTTTTCAACTGTGAGAAGATGATAGTCCTTCTGGAAAGCTGTGGAGGATCAGTCGCCCTCCCACCTTCTTCCTGGGAGTACGAATTGACGCTACGTTATAGAGAGTGTTTTGGTAACGTCTAACGAATTACTGAAAGTATCTGTTTTACAACCTGGCATTTCGGTTGCCAGCATTTTGCCCTCTAGAAATATTTCCTCATGTTTGAAAGCCCTTACACAAGAAGGCAGCACTGTTTATATCAGTGACATGCCAGAAATAACTCAAGAACCCATCAGAGTTCAACGAAACACGGTAAACTACAGCAGGTCCCTGTAAGAGACTGTTGGAATGTGAGAATATTACGGGAGAGCAGACGTTGGTGGAGGAATAGATTCGCACACTCGTGTCTGCTCAGGCTCGGGCTGCCCCGCTCTCTCACCTCTCCCGGCCGCACGTGTCCGCAGGCGGCCAGACAGCTCAGCCCGCCACTCTGTTCAGAAAATTGAGAGCACACAGCCGTCACCCCGATCCCCTCAGCGCCCCTTGCTCCTTGACATGCGGCATCGACCAGAGGACCCAAGGAGGCGTCACGTCCCTGACATTTGTGCACGCGAATACATTGGCATTTTCACACCATTACCATAAATTCCCACGACTCTTCCAGGATAAACAACAGCAATTAAGATAAGCGAACCAGGGTCAAAGGCCCGTAAATGCTCAGATCCATATCCAATTCACTGACAAGTCCAAGCCCAGCCAAGTCTCAGCGCTGCCCCAAGCTGGGAAACAGAGGTGCTTGTGTGTGTAATTTTCAGAGCACAGTTCCCAGCTCACACTCAGCATCACTCCTGAGACAGGTTTCTGCTAGGGTTCCAAATCTAGAGGCCACGCAAGGAGGAGCAACGTAGGGAGAAGCGACGAGGCCTCATTTCATGATTTCATAAACTACGAGAATCGGAACTGCAGGTTTTACTTCCCACAAAGCCTTGTGTGTAACTTCCCTGCTCCCACGGGGGCAAGAAGCCCTGGGAGCGCCCAGCTGCCCTGCCACCCACCGGTGCTGCCGGCAAGGATGGTGTCCGCCTTGTTCCCGGTCCTTCTGTCTGCTCTCGAAAGCCTGTGTTCCTGATGTGATCTCCCCAATATATTTTCTTTCTCTACAGATTTTTATTGCTGTTTATGCTGAGCTTCCGGCCTATCACTCTGCCAGCCAGACTTTGGTTTGTGAAGGACAGTGTGTCTCATGCTGCAGAACGCTCCGACCCCCAGCCGCTCGTCCTTTTTGAGAGCACCTGGGAAACTGGCTGAGGGGGAGCATTTTTCCACCCATCACAAATGTATGAAGGTAGGATAGGAAAAATACGACCAGATCCATTACCTTCGGATGAAGAGCTTCCCGCTGACATTGGCCCTCCCTGACTTACCCAAGTGAGCGGCCCTGGGAGGCTCCGAGCAGGCTGAAGCTCCTTACACTGCTGCCCAGAGACACCTGCGAGTTATTTCCAGTGGCGAGTCCCAGAGACCTCAAGTCCTGCACTCCCATCCTGCTGTCCAAACAGGGAGCGAACACACCACCCACCCAAGTCCGAAAATAAATGTCTGGGTGACATGCATGCACCCAGTCATTCGGGGCTGCCCTTCTGTTCCTGTAACTCAAGCAGGTGAAGGTGATTTGTATCGGTACCTGTAGCTGCATCACTCCCGCCCAAGAGAAACACGTAGAGTGGAAGCAGTCTCGCGCATTCCCAGGGTCACACGGGTTCTGCAGGCTGGCGGCTGGGCAAGGTGGCCCTCTCCTGGTTTCTGTGTCTGTAACAAGAAAGTGGCCGGGCCACGGTCATGCCAAGGTCCTTCTGACTGGCTCTCAGCAGACCACTGCCGAAACTATTACCCGGATGCTCATGCGGCCTCGCTCCGTGGTCCACACCTGCTCACCCCAGGGGCCCTGGTTCTCATCCCGAGTGTCCAGAGAGTCGGTGGGCACTGCGCAGCCTTTCTTACCTGGCCTTCCACACCGGAGGTGGCTCATTACCTTGCATACTTCCAGGCTTCCCAGAAGTCCTCCCAGGCCCCAGGCAAGGCCAGCAGGCCCCTTCTCCTCATGGGGAAAAGTCCAAGGTGCTGCCTGTCTGATAACCAACACTTCAGCTCTTACGTTTGGGGCAGGATGGGGCACACGGGTGTGCCAAAAGATTGATCTCACACCCAGGCAACACAATCTCCTTTGTGTATCGGCATCAGCCTCGTTCACCCACCCGACTCCAAGCTGGAGCGGTCTCACCTGCTAGTCTGTGCACTGCCGCCTCGCTCACCATCCCCTCTGCCATGAAGTGTCCTGGGCGATTGTCAGTCCCGCTCCTTGTGAATGGCAGGTCAGGCGGGGGGATGGGGGTGCTGTCAGGGCACCACTCCCTGGTTCCCGGGGTGAAGTTATTGGGCCATCATCTCCCCAAAGAGCACTGTAATGACCAAGATGCAAGGGACACAGTTTGCTTCAGTCATTATCTTTTCTCAAGGTTCACGCCTTTGTTGCGTCACACCAAACACTCTCAGTGACACTGCACGGCATAACAGAGACATCTCTGCCGTTCCCACATCTGTGACTGCTGGTAATGGAGTGCGAGAGGTTTTTTAATTCATGGGACAAATGAAACTCCTCCCGTGCCCCCTGTGCTTAGTCCCGCAGGCATTTAACGGAGTCGTGTGTGCACGGTGAGAGCAATGACAATAACGCTGCGACCAGACCCGAGTTTTACACGGTCGCATTCGAGCCACAAGATTAACTCATGTTTACGTAGCTGTCTAGTGACTGGACTTCGGTGTCAAGTGTTATCTGACAGGAATGTACTTTATGTCCGTGTCACAAGGGCCTCGTCCTCAACACTTACGCTGTGGGATCCTGTCCACCAGCCCCAGGCCACCAGCCCTGGGCCCCTCCCTGTAGTCCAGACTGGGGCTGGGCCGCTTTGGAAAGTCGCTGGGGTCTTTGGGAGACGGGATCTAGAACCTTGTGGGTGATGGATGCCCTCTTCCAACCCTCGGTGACTGAGTGGAGCGGGGCCTTCCAGGCGCAGGCTGCCGAGAAAGAAGTAGCAGGAGCCGAGCCATCGGATCCCCTCGTTGCACTGCCCCTGCTCGTCCTGAAAGAAGACAGAGACGAGCATTTGAAAGAAGATTACCACAAGGGCCTGTGCTGTAAAGTAGAGAAGCACATAAACTAAAAGTCACTGAAATTAAAAAGGTTGTTTTGTCCAATGCGGAGCTGACCTCGGTTTCATCAGTTTGTGGAGGTGAGTTCACCGATGAAGTTGTCAGGTTCCGGTCTCACGTGTTAAAGGAATGACTGTGTGAGGTCACAGCTGCATCTGACATCATTTTCTGACTGAGCCGACGCTCCAGTGGGGAACACCACAAGGTGACAGGCAGAACCACGGACACCTGGCCACCTGCAGCCTGATGTCCCCATCCAATCGGCCCCCTCTCTCCCAGATGGATCAAAGCCCTGACCCAAACCTGCCCCTTTGACATTTGGGATGGAGAACCTGTGCATCAGACCCGGCCCTCGCTTGTCCCTAGGCTCACTCAGCTCTGCCTGCCTGCCGAGCCACGTGCCTTGTGTTTTGGCAAGTAGACCAGATAAACAGGCCCGGAGAGAACGACTCAGATCCTACCAGCTGGCAACACATGTGACACTCTGTTCTGAGGGCTTCTGCATGTTTCTGTTCTTATACAAAACTCATTTCTGTCGCAGGCTGGAGAGAACAATTCACGAAGAGGCTAGGGAACTCGGTCAGGCCGGTGGGGCTTGGTGGGTGCACTTGGTGCACCTGCCATGGACGGCACAGGACAGCCAGAGACCACAACCCTCTCGCACTGCCCATGACACCCCCAGTTCTGACGTTTGGAGTGTGTGCCTGCTATTTTCTAGGAGTAAGGACAGTTGGGTAAAGAAAGTGAATGGAAGACACGACCTCAACAGAGACGGATTTTGTAAAAATCGTTTCCACGGGGGAGCATTCGTTGATTGTTTATCCAAGATGAGGCTCTCCAGGCTCATGGACAGGCTGGATGGATAGATAAAGAACTGGCCCCATTCTTGGTGCTTCCCATCAGCCACCTGATGCCTCCCCCCATGAATCCTCGGGGCCCTCTGTCCCGCCAAGACCAAAATATGCATCTTGAGACTCCTCGTCTTCCTCACTGAGTTCATGAGCAGTTTAAATGTGATTTTCATGTACATGTCTTACATATAACTGACGTGCATGCTGTAAAAGCTAAAGCATGTTATTATTTTGAATATATTCTAGATGCCTAATAAATTAACCTGAGTGTTCAATGAAGCCTGATGGTTAGATAAAGGGGATTAAAATCATCTCTGGGCCCATCACCCTTTTGTTGTAATGACCTAAGAAAATGCTGCACGATAATAAATTGTTAGTGAGAAAGAATTTCCATATGGTGTCCATCACGTGGGCATCATGCGGAAAGACGAGTGTCCAACCCTCAGGTGTGAAAGGAATGTGAGGATGAGCTGAGGGAGACAAAAATAACTGTGTCACGTGTTGTCTGAGCTTGAAAGACATTCTGATTCATGCAAACCTGTGTAAAGGGAGAAAAGTCATTCACCAGAAACAGCCCAGCCAACAGGAAACTCTTCTGTGTGCACGTGTGTGCTCGGAGAGAGGCGCGTCCATGGGGACAGGGGCGGGACCGGGTCACGCCGTTCCCCAGAGCAGGGCCTGGCAAGGGCTGCTTGGCAAACCCTCGGACGGGAACGATGTGCTCGATGAATTTGAAGTTCCATTTATTTGGAGCCTGCGGCCTCCTTGTCTCTTTCACATGGTAAAACATGTTAATGCAAATATGTGTGAATGCACACACGAGTGAGAATGGTGTGTGCCAACATATGGCCATAGGGAAAACGATAGGCACAGGTAAGGGTAAGATGGTGAGGGGGTGTGTGTGCAAGTGTGTGTTTGTGTGGGGGGAGAGTTGTGCAAAGAGCCAACACAGGGAAGGAGGTGTGTCTGAAGGTCACTCTGCTGACTCACGTGAATCGATCGTTCACCATCATTGGCTCCTCTGTCCAGTGGGGACATGACAGCTGCGCTTCCGTCCTCACAGAGATACCGAGACACCCACTTCAAACCCCTTCCCTCCTGTCCTCTCTCTTACAGCAGCTATGAAAACCATTTTTATGTGAAAATTAGTTTTTAACTTTGAAGCAATGTAAAAATGTGAGTGATGTTATCCAGGAGAAAATGTATGGTTCTGATAGTGGAATTATGATTAACATGCTCATCGTTCTCCTGAAATAGGAATAAAGGTGAAACAATGCGTTATGATGATTGTAAGTGGTGAAGATTTCCTACCTATCACTAAATGTATCCACCGAAGATTTCCTACCCATGGCTAAATGTATGGACCACCTCCCAGCCATGCACCAGCCCTGCAGCGAGTGTGAGGGAGTCTGGGGACCCAACTGGAAATGTGTGTGTGAATGTGTGCACGTATGGTTGTGTGGCATGTAGGTGGTGTGTGTGCATGTGTAAGTGGTATGTGGTGTGTATGTGTGGGTAGGTAGGTGTGTGTGCCCGTGTGCATGTGTATGAATCCCTCACGTCGGCTTTCACACTCCTATGACTGCCCTGGAACTGTCCCCTGCCGTCCAGAAAAGCCTGCCTCCTTGGTTGCCAAGGCTGCGTCTCTGAATGTCAGAGCTATTAACTTTATATACTTCCCGTCTCAAAAAGCGACGTGTTGTTGCTGTGAATTAGCATCCTCTTCCTGCTTTTCATGAGACAATCTCTTCTCCTTCAACTGTGAACACAGCCGAAGCCTTGGGACTGAAATTCTTTTCCTGAGGAAGCTGCATTGTAACACATGGGTCACAGACCTGGTCTGCCTGCACTTTAGCAGGCCGTCTGCATTCTTTAAACTCACCAAATATTTCATTTCTTTCACATCTGGTGGGACCCCGGCTGTAGTCATTTTTTACAGTTTCCCAGATTGTGCCAAGGCTCAGACAGAATGGGAACCTCCTCTCTAGAAGAAAAGTGCCTTTATAGCAATACTTTAGAAATACTGGATAGTGAGATTCTCTGGAATGCAGCATGTGGGGCCCTGCTCCCAATATTTTCTGTAAGATCCACATGAGAATTTGGATATTCAGCAAAGACCAAGCATAACTACTTCAGAGTGATGTTAAAAGCAGCAAATTTGTCACCTCAGATCCATGGTGGCACCTGGTTGCCTTGACAACCCCCAGGGTGGGTGGAGCCGAGGAGGATCTGGGAGCCCACCTGGCATGCTGCCCCCTAACTGCTACCTGGGACTGGATTACCGGCCTGCTGTTTCCCCTGGACGACTCTTTCGCTGTGTTCATCACAGCGCCCTTCTCAACTCTCCTCTTAAAGGCTTTGCACTCTCGAACTCAGTGTCTTCCTTTCTCTCCCGCGGCCCACGCTCCGCTCCTTTCGTCTGTTATAGACACCTAACTTCAAAAGTTTGCAGGTTAGCAGGGATGGACGTCGGAACCACATGGCGGTCGCTGTCCCTGGGCGCCCGAAGGAAAGCTCCTGGCCACAGCACAAACACGAGTCATGCTCCAGGATGGCAGCTGGGCGAGTCGGTGTCGCATTCCAGCCTGACATTTTTGCCACAAACACACTTCGACCGCAAATGCTAGAGCACGTGCCCTTGAAGGGCCAGGCAAGGAAATCTATTTTCACACACAACACAGTGACCCGTAGGACGCACTCGAACTTCACTGAAACAGCATGTTGGACGTGAGTCTGGTTTTTATACAAAGAATCACAGAACTGTCTACCCGTCAATACAGACACTACACAGTGGGATCCAAGAGGCCACTTTTTCTTCGGGGTGTGAAGTAATTTCCTCAGAAGGCTAAATAAAAACCCAAGTCCCAAGCTGGAGAAATATGTGTATAAAGATACACATACACATATATAATTAATATAAACATGCCTCATGATGTTTTATATTATATGCTTTATTACATGTTTCATTATACATTTTATCAATGAAATGGTAAATGACCAACTTCACACAAGACCTGCTTGCTCATATAAACCCAAAATGATACACAGTTAAAGCAAATACTAGTATTTTATGTCCAAATGTATTGGTGGTTAAGAGTAAATCTCCATTAAAAAAATAGATGTGGACACATTCCTAAAGATCAAACAGCAATAAAATATTTGAATAAAGTTCAGTGCAAGCAGAAACAGAATATTTTGACAATTTTTATAATCACCAAAGTTCCAGGAAAGTGCCAATGCATAGTCTGAGAGACCTCACGCTGGTCACGGGTAAAGGGACATGCTTAAAAAACAACCGGTGATGAAAGTGATGTGTGAATGTAAGTGGGAGGCAAAACGGGAAAACACTTGGGTGCTAAAGAATTCGGGTACGTTAATAAATGTTATAGCCACATAGGAACTAAAAATTAAAAGTTTTATGAACACATGATAAAAGTTGCAGTGTGTTCATTTTCACAATCTGGATTTCCATGTAAATGATCAAGCAGCCCCAGGTCCTGCGGCGAAGTCAGGGGTGAGATGCTCCATGTCACTAGTCATCGGAGGGATGGAAGCTAAATCTGCAATGAGACCTCACCCCACACCTGTCAGAAAGACCATCACCAATTAATCAGCAAACAACAAGTGCTGGTGAGGATGCAGAGAAAAGGAAACCCTCGGGCACCATTGGTGGGAATGCAGACTGGCGCAGCCGCTGTGGAAAGCAGTATGGAGCCTCCTCAAAACATTGAAATGTAACTGCCTTTTGACCCAGTGATTCCATTTTTGGTTATATATATGAAGAAGTCCCAAACACAAATTTGAAGGAATATATGACCTCTGTTCATTGCAGAGTTGTTTACAGTAGTCAAGATTTGGAAGCTGCCTAAATGCCCATCAACAGACAATCAGATCAAGCAGATGAATGCACAGGTCATCATGACGACGGACAGGGAGCTGCCCCTGGGATGAGATGCCTGGGAGCCCAGAGATGCTGTTCACTGGGAGCTGATTCCTTTGCTGTTTGATACTCATCACCCCAGGTGGAGTCACCATATTGCACCACTCCGCAGTGTGCCGTGCCTGGGGTTGGGGGTGCACTTGAAACTGGTCTTGTCACCGTGGAGACGGTCTCCCCGCTGAGGCCCACGTCAGCACTGTGAGTGCCAACATGACTGGTACGTTGCATTTCGGAGGGTGGTGGGCAGACCTGTGGCAAGCGTGCAAAGAGGCAAGGCACACCCCCGCCCCCCAGAGCCCGAGTCTTTCATTCTCCTGAGCCTGCTCGTGGTGGAGAAGAGAGGCCAGGGGAGGGTCTTGTGTCCCTCGAGCTCAGGGCCACAGTGTCAAGGGTCCTCGTGTCTGTGCAACAGGCAGTGACAAGCCAAACATGTTACATGATTTTCTTTCTGAGTGCAGTCCTTCCTGATGGTTCACTGTGCTGTTTTTTTGAGGTTTTTTGTTTTTAAATCTCTCACCATTAAATGAGCCATTCTCCATCTCCTATTCTCTCTCTCCTATGGCACGTGTCTGGAGTGGGGACCCTGTCCTCCCCAACTTGTCGGCAGGCACCAGGCCTCACACCCCCTGAAAGGAGAAACAGCAGAGCAATGGATGAGTTGGCTCTCTGGTTTGCGTGGGTAGTTCTTCTTCTTTCCAGACGGTGAGCCAGGGAGGATCTCAGTATTCATTGTGATGCTTTTTATCTGCACATTTATTTATTGTAATTTCTACAGCATTTGGAGTGCTAGGGTTTTAATAAATAATCTTACTTTCCATTACTCTTTTGGCATCTTCTCATTAGTGCCGAGCATTATGATTTGAGTGACTTCAGGATATTAATTGGATGTTATATTGATAATGTATTATTCATGCCGCTCTTTTGAAAAGGAGAGCTGAATTTCTAAATATGCATTCATTTATTAAAAGGAGATTGTGTACACAAAACCAAATGCCAAATATTTTGAAATAAAATTATTCAGAATCAAATACTGGTCTAATTTTCTGATTTCTTTCCTTCTGGGAAGAAAACGTTTTGTTGCCAAACAGCCTGAATTCTAATATGACCACAATTGCTAATATTAAATGTTCTTCTCTCTTTTTATCTTGAATGTTAAAAGTGACTCAGTGTAACTTAATATCTTATCATTTGATGTTTGAACGGTATAGCCTAAACATTTTCTCCATTTTCCACTCTATTCAAAATAGGTATGGCCCAGCATTCTGAAGGCAGAGTCCGATTGGTGATTGCAGCTGCCAGGTAGATATGGAGGCGTGAAGCCCAGGAGAGAGCCGTGGGGTGCAGGTAGATTTGGGAATTGAGAGTGTGTGTATGTAGCTTCCAGAAAAACATAGTTTCAAAGGCATGTGTGATGTAAGAGGACCCTGAAGGGTTCACCCAGAGTGCAGGGTCACAGCCAGTCTCTCCTGGTAGGGCCATCAGCAAAGCGATGACTGAGAAACGCTGCTTCTGTGAACGGGGAGTCACATGCGGCCTTGCTGCTGTTGGGGAGGAAAGCAGAGCTGTGGGGGTGGGGGGGGGGTCGCAGCGCACACAGGCCTCTGCTTCCCGCAGGTCACCGTGAAGGGGAGGAGAAAGAAGAGAAGCCACAAGACAGGGGCTGTCTGTCTAGGCTACGATCACAAAATGCCACCACTGGATGGCTTACAAACAGCAGAAGGTCACTCATCGTAGTTCCGGAGGCTGGAAATCCCAGACAAAGCTGCCACTGCGGTCCGGTTCTGGGGCGGATCCTCTCCCTGTGCCCCCTGAGGTTGAACATGATGGGTATCTGCCAGGCACACCTGTGCTCAACACCAGCTGTGGCTGGTCCACAAGTAAGCGGCCCAGACGCTCCGGGGGTGAGAACCCGCTCACCTGGTAGCTGTGGGTGTCTGCCCCTCCTCTCTCCTCAGAAGAAAACGCCCCTGTCCCATTGCCGTGACCGGAGGGCGTTTGCACCTCGCAGCAGGGGCCCACCCACGTGAGGTCCCCCCAGACACTGGATGTGGGCCTATCTCACTAACTGTTCACTTCAAAGAGGGGCCTCCCTGGCCCTGATGAGGGAGTTCCTGGGTCACAGAGCTGGCGGAGGTCCTAGAGAATATTCAAAAGAATTTGCTTTATTGTATGTACAGGGTCTGGCATAAATAATGCCCTTGTTTTATTACAAAATCATAAGCAGGCAATTCTGTAACAGCACAATCTCACACTCAAGCACACCATGTGACATTTTAGGTGAAATGTTCAAGTTAAAACTCTACATTATCATACCCATATGACTACCCTATCAACCCCACTCAAGTAGGCCTCACTTCTGCCGGGCCCTGAATATAATATTATATTAAAGGAAAAGCACTCACAGGTTTCCTAAAACAACCTGAGAAAAAGGGAGGGGGTGGAAACTCTTCCCTTGTGTCGAACGGGAGAGCTGAGCCTCTTACTTTCCATGCATAGATTTGAATCACAAGTGACAAGAGCGAAATTGCATGACAAGAACAGTGATGGACCCAGAGCTTCCAAGGGGCCCAGGAAGTGAAGACACAAAACTCAGGATGTGGCCTGATCCCTCTCTGGCCAGCACCGCCCAGCACAGACACGTGACCCTACAGGACAGCGGTGTTCGGCCGCTGCGCCTCCGGGATGTTTGCAGTGCACAATGCCAGACTGTTTGGTCCGGGGCACGGACCTCTCTCCCCTGGGACTGTCAGATGAAAATGTGACAGCAGACAACACAACAACAGCCTCTGGTATGAATGTAGCTAAATTAGACCTATTTTTGTCAGATCTGCAAAAATGTATTTTTGGTGTCTCGTAGAATTTTAGTAACCAGTTTACATCTGCCGTGACAGGAACGAGGTTGGAAATCGCCACTCCAGGGGTCTTCAAGTTGTGGGGGTTGCAAAGGTAACCATAGCAACAGCAGCTCTCCAGCACACACCCAACTAGATGAGTGCACACCGCACCCCCAAGACCCAACAAGCAAAGAAGCAGCCACCTCCAGGCACACAGGCTGTCCCCTCGGTCACTACTGTCCTGTACAGCGTGTGTGTCTCTGAACGGAAGCACAACAAGGTATGTGATGGCTAGGAGAACAACCCACTAGTAAGCAACAAAGGAATCATCAGAAGATGAATCAGACGTGATGTGAAAAATCATGAAAACAGCCAGAGAACAAAGAAATACCACACTTAGAAGAAAAAGAGTAAGGATTAGTGCGAATTTTATGTCAGAATCCCTATCAGCAGGGAGAGAGCTAAGTTACATGTTTAATGCACTATCCCAATAAAAACTATCCGCCCCAAACTATATGCCCAGGAAATGTCTTGGAGAAATGACTGAGAAATAAAGTCTTTCTTAGAAAAGAAAATGCTTTTAATTTTTTTTAAAAAAGGAATTAATTTCCAGGAACAGGAGACCGAGTCTATAAGAAATGCTAAAGGAAACCTGATGTAATGGATCGTCCTGAAACTTGGGTCTGCCCGAGGAAATGCAGGGGACAGCGATGGACTGAATAAAATAAAATTAAATTTATTAGTGTTCTTACTTTGAAATGCTCTTAAAGAGAACTTGCTCAAGCCAAAATAGCAGTGTCAGCATATGTCAAAGTAGAGGGTATGAGAAAATAGTTCAAATACCATGAGGCACAGATTGAGGAAATGTTATTGTAAAGTCTTGGCTGGTGGAGTACGATTCATTCAAGATGGCTGTTGTAACCCCAAGCGATCTCCTGAAAAAGTAAGTAAGTAAAATATGTGTAAATAATAGGTCCATCAAGGCGAGAGAAAGGATTCAAAGCTAATGCTTAAGTAAAATAAGAAAAGGAAGAAAACAGAAGAACAGAGAGCTCAACAATAACAAACAACAAAAACAACCTAAGAAATGATGGGTTTTAATCCAAACCTCTGAGCAATCACATCACGAGAGAATGGTATAAACACACCAATAAAATAAAGTCAGATTGGGTTAAAAAAGCTAGACTTTAGGCTGCTCCCAGGAAACCAACTTTAAATATAAAGAGATAGGGTAAAGGAGAAGGGTGAAGCGAGATAGAAAATGCACACAGAAACCGGATGAAGGCCAAAGGTGTACCAGAGCCAGGAGCCAGTGAGAAACAGAGTGGGAACTGGCATGAGGAAGACTGGGATCTCCAAAAAGACATGGTCATATTAAACTACTGTCTCCTAGCAACCACACTTCCAAATAGTGAGGCGGTGATGGGGACCTGAAAGGAGAAAGGGGGAACCCAGTAAGTATGTGGACCTGTTCTTCTATCAGGAACTGATAAATAGTGAGCTGGGCCGTCGCCGGGGCAGGAGGCAGCCAAGCCTCCACCAGGCTGCACAATCCCCATCTACAGGACACTCAGCCCAACCGCACGGAAAATACCTGATCCTCTCAGATTTGCAGGGAAATACCCAAGGGGGCTGGCGGTGCCGTAGGCCAGGAAACAAAGTTCACCATGTTTAAAAGAAAAAAGAATTGTTCAAGATATGTCATCAAACCTTCATGGAATTAAAGTAAAAATCAATGATGTGAAGTATCTTAAACATCCCCAAATATTTGGAAAGTAAACATACAACTTCAAACTCATGGGAGAAGGAAAAAAACCAAACTGAATGCAAATTTAAAAATAATCCAGGATGCAGCATCAGCAGAGCCTACAGGGCCGAGAGCAGAAGCCCAGCAACCAAGGGGCCCAGGTGTCCCCAGGACAGAAGGGAAAGCACAGCGGCCCTGCGGGCCCTGAACAGCTCAGCCTGCGGCTGACCAGCTCTGGAGCAGGAAGGAAGACGGTGCTCCACGGGCTTGCAGTTAGAAACCGAAGTAACCTGTGGGTCAGCGGAGGACATGAGCAAAGAAAGGCAGACATGCCCATGGTCACTGCAAGGCTGAGAGGAGCGGACATCAGGAAGGACAGTGCCCAGGATGCCAGATCTCACGCAGCTGCCTTGGTGAAGAAGGGCAGGGGTGCAGGTGCTGAGACAGATGCCCTTTCTGTCCCTAAGCATTCAGGACATGCGTGCATCAAAGGCCAAGGAGGCCCTGCACTGCGTGCACGCACAGCCACAAGCGCCCTTCTGCCTGCGCTCCCCTCTCCTCACCCGCACCTGCCAGTGTGACCACGGAGATCGCCCAGGATGAGCCTGCTGCGCACGATCCCGTTCCTTTTTGAAATTTGGTCCTTAAGAGTCAAGTGTCCGTTCAAGCACATCACGTTATCCTCTCCAAAGCATACGCGTAGCCATAGAAATACCATTCAAGAAGGTAATTTCCATTTCAGAGTCTTTAGCAAATTGCTCCAGTATCATTTTGACCTTATTGAAAAATATGTGCCTTCTTGTTTTCTAAGGGCAAATTGCGTTTGTGCTGGGGGCTTACTTGCAAGTATGCGCTCTGTAACTGTGTTAGCCGTGCTTCCTGCTCTCCTCTGCCTCAACTGAACAATTCCATCACAATCTCTGGTTAACAATAGCAAATGACATTCACTATCATAATGGCTATCTGTACTCACGCGTGTGGGTGCAGTTTGAACACCCACGCTTGTCTCCCCGGAAGATGATGATACTTTGCATATGGGTAATCTTTTCTCTGATCTGTTTGAAAATATCATTTTCCTGAACTGTGAGTTTTTCAAATAACACAAGGGAAGAACCTGGGAAGACTGTGACTCAGATGCGCTGGGCTAGTCCCAGCACCACTCCCACTCACAGGCTCTTCCTCAGGGTCAAATGCCCTTCAGATCCAACAGTTCGGCCCGCTTGAGAGTATGAAGGAGGCTCAGTGTCTGCAGTCACCATGGAGACCTTGGTGCAATGCTATTTCCCTTCAGAGCGGGACTAGCACCTGGGGAGAGCTCATGGAGCATACCTGGTGAGGATTCTAGGGAGAGCTACTAGTCTTCACACACCCAGACACAAGAGAGGCAGGGCGGGGTGGGTGTTGTTACAGACCAGCCGCCAGGGTGATGGCCTGGGGCAGCTGGGAGCTCCACATGGGCTGACCCTGTGAGTCCCCGGGCCTTAGAGGAGGGCAGGCCCAGGTCAGAGCGATGGAATCTGAGCAGTAAGAAGGAACTGACTCCTTGAGGGCTGGTAACAGCCACAGGGAGAGCACCTCATCCCCCAGCATGACTGCAAACAGCCAGACAGACCCTCATCCGCCAGATCTGAGCCGGAGCATGGCCCTCCACAGAGCCCAGGCCCAAGCTGCTGGTGGAAAGAGCAACAACAAGAAGTGTGACCACGACATCCTAAATAAAGTCCCGATCATGGAGAAAATATCACCAAAGAAGAAAACACAGAGATTTAGAGACAGCAGCTCAGAGAACAGTTTCTATAACTAAAATCAAACAATTTCCAAACTAATTACCTAACAGATTATAATTAGCAAACATTCCATAAATTAAGAGTAGAAAACTACTATTTAGATCAGAACCAGTTGCTCTAGTACAATTAAGAGATCAAAATAAAAAAAAATCTCAAAACCCAAAGCATAGAATTAAAATAAATGGGGCCCATGAAGGAAAATAGAACAGATGTGGAGGATAGGTCAGAAGGGTTTACTGCAAAATAATAGAAGTTCCAAAACACTAACAGAATGATAAAAGGAAGCTGTCCGTATTGTGATGAGGCATTCCTGCGTGCAAAGGTGGATTGCCTCCTGCAGTTGAAAATGCAATGATGCTCAATGAAGAATTCTAAAGAAAAAGGAGTGTATACATTATTCCAAATAAAAAGAACAATTATTTGCAAGGGACAGAAATAATCAGGCAGACACTCAACTTATGGTCTGAAACACATAAAGCCAGAAAACAGCAGAATGAAAACTACAGAGTGGAGAGAAAGTATCTGCCACTCTGAATCACGTGCCCAGCAGAGGTGCCTACGATATCACCCCTTCCGTGACCCCCATGAGGAAAGCCGGAAGGCAGCAAGAATTCTCAAGGACAAGTAAAAGTCCTTGGGGATGGGTGTGATCAAAGGATGCAGCACAAAAAGAAGATGAACAGTAGACGAAGGAGAAGGAGGAAGAGGGGGAGAAGGTGGTGATGGAGGAAAGCTTGCTTGTTAGTAGGACTGGCAGATAATGACAGAGAGACAGTATACATGTGAAATACAGGTTATTTAAATAGAAGTGAGCTCATGCAAGAGGAAATCTAATAATACCCTAGAAATAAAATAGATAATATATGAAAAAAGGGAAATCAGGAATTTGATGAGAAAGAGAGCTGGGGACACTCAGAGAGCAGGTCTGAAGGCCCTATGTGTCGAGGCTCGGGGAGCGGCTTATGAGGTCACTCCAAAGGACTGGTTTACACCAGGTGAGACGGCATTGACACGGGGAGCAGAAAATGTCTCGCATGCTAGAAATAGTTGGTAATATCTTTGCATATAATGGCAGAAAAATGGAAGTTCGAAATGTTAGTGCCAACTTTAGCTCCAGTCAAGATAGAGCAATACAGAAAATTCAACCTTCCCACCAGAAATGACTTGAAAAACTGAACGAAATATAAGACCCCACAGTTCCCTGGGTGTGGGCACTGGGCCACAGAAGAGAGAAGGGGAGCCCATGAGGGGCGCACTGCATCTGCTACTCTGGCCGCTGGGCGGTCCAGGCAGTTGGGGGCAGGGGCAGCTCTGGTGAAGCCCAGCGTCTCCCAGAGCTGAGGGCACAAGTGAGGGTCGAGGAGCAGAGTTCTCAGCAGAAGCTCTAAAAAGGACAGGGTTTTGAAAGGGACTCTGGAGATTTAGAGGCTCCACGCCCTCACCCACCCCAATATTCAGCTGAGTCCTGGCCAGTGAGAGCCCCAGGGGAGAGGGTGAGTGGGGACAGAGCTCAGATCCCACACAATGCCCAGAGCGACGCCTTCCCAAAAGCCAGAGCAGAAACTCATTTTTCTTGGGGCATTGGCTAGAGAACTAAGAGGTCTCGCACCAACAGATGGGAGGATTAATCGTGCAGCACACGCTTCCCTGGTCCCACCTGCAAAGGGCAAAGCAGGTTTCAAAAAGATCGAAATTAGTGAGTAACAACGGGATCCTAGAACACAGCTCAACAATACTTTTAGAAACACAAGAATGCCCAGCACCCAACCAGGTCAAATTTATAGTGTCTGGCATCCGATCAAAAACTACCAGGCACAAGCACTATAGAAAAACCAACTCAAAAGGAATCCAACACTGAAATGTAAGGTGTATTTCTTTAAAAGGAGAAACCCTTTAGAATCTACGAGTTGGCACATTTTTTCATTTAATGCCAAAAGTACAACCCATTGAAGGAAACATTGATAAATTAGACTTTATCAAAATTAAACATGTTTCCCTACAAATGAGAATGTGAAGATGGAAATACAAGCTACAGGTGAGAGAAAATGGCTGCAAGCCACATTTTCAGCCGAGACGCGGTATCTGAACTGTGTGAAGAACTCCTAGTGTCAGCAGTGAAAACACCAGGAATCCAACTGGAAAACAGACAAAAGACATGGATGGATGGGGAACCAAACTATGTGGAAGGAAAGGCTTTCAGCAGAAGAAAAATGAAACCTGGCAGGAACCGCCAAGGACAGTGAAGGAACGAGACTCATCTCACCTAGAAGCTAAGGCATTAAGTTGTCTCAGTCTCAGGGCTGAGATGCTCTCCCCACGCCAGACCTCTGGTGAGAGCCCAGGAGGGGGGAAATCAGTAAGTTTTATCCAAACGAGTATCAGCCAGAGCTACAACAGTATTGTGGAATAGTAATTTCAAAGTTCTCTTTTGTTCTCTAGGATTGAGACCAAAATATATCCAATAGCATCAATAAAGAGAATAATGAGAGTCAGAATTTTTTTCCTGTTGGTGAAATGTGAATAGGTACAGGAACAGGGAACCCTAAAACTCGCACTGGGGATTGGAACGGAAATACCACGTTATTGGTAACTAGACGGAAGATAGAGAGGTAGAGAGTTGCCAGACAGACAGGGATGCAGGGAATGGGAGCACATGCGCCCACACACACAAGCCCGCACGTCCTACCTCTGTCCATCAAAACGGTCTGGAGCCTGTGGTGTTTTAGTGGCCACAGGCCACCTGACCCCACGGTCTTGGCAGACAAATGGCCTTCTCCATCCGAGGAGTCAGGGTTCCTTGGAGAAGCAGCTGATTCCAGAGCTGGAACAGGAAGATGAGAAGTTCAGCTTTCAACATCGAGTTGTCCCAGAAAATAAAATCTCAGTGAGCCACAGGGTCTTTGGAAAAGAGCAAGGGGGAGACCAAGAGGGGTTCCTACTGACCAAATCTGGGGGAAACCGAGCATAAAGTAAACAGTAACAGTATAAGATTATCCCGTTGGATAAAATAGATATAAAATAGAGGAATAATGAAAGATGAGCCCAGGTGCCCATTCCAATATAAATCGATGGTAAAGTCACCTCATCAGTATGGAGAATGAGGGATTTAGAAAATCATCAACAAAGTCTGAGATTAGCAGGTGAAGGTTTGAGGACAAATAGAATATTGACATCATTTCGAACTATCTTTCCACAAATTATTTATTAATCAAAAGGGGAAAGTTGTCACCACTTTGCACTCAGAGGTACTTAACACTTCCTTTGAGGTTTCTTGCCAAAAAGACGCTGCCTCTATTTACACCTGAGGAAATCTCAGAAAAATCTATATTGTGGTACATCTTGCAAAATAATTTTCAATGGTCCTCAAAAATATCATAACAACTGACAAGGGCAAGGAAAGCTTGGACATTTTCTGGACGGAAAGAAAATAAAGAGACCCAACAGGCTGGACACTGAGCCCAGAGATGTAGGGAAAGAGGTTAGGATGGAGCTCCGAATGCTGCTCCTGAGACCCGTGAACATGAAGTGAAGGTGAGGAGAAAGCTGCATTGTACCAAAACTACATTTCCCTGTTCCGAGAACAGCTCTTCCGGTTTGGAAAACACAGCCCTCGTTCTCAGGAAACACACAGTAAGGAGAGCAAGAAAGGACGTGACTGCTCCAGCTCTGAGGTGGTTCAGAAAACGTGTGTGCATGCGTGCATGTGTGTGAGTATGAGTGTGTGCAGAACTCTGCGCATGTGTGCGTGTGTGCACGTGTGTGAGCATGTGTGCGTTTGGAGGTAGAGAGAAGAGAAGGAGGGCAAGAAAAGGAAGCAAATATGTGAGTCAGAAGCTGGTTAAGGGTATATGATTTTCTTTTACTATTACTGTAACATTTTGGTGCACTTAAAATTCTATCAGAGTAGAAAGTTACAAAATAAAGGTAAAATATCAGCCCTAAACCCCAGCATCTATAAATCTAGCCTCCACACTTCCAATTTCTAATCACCCTCGGTGTTCCTGCAGACTGGTTTACGTCATCTATAAAAGTTCAACTATATGGAGTGTGGCGATCAATGATTGGAGTAGATTGCCTATTGGTTATCTTAATGGGTTGATAAGCGGCTCTTAAGGCAGACACAAAAATCATTGAAGGCCAGATGTTTTATATCAAACGTCAAAAATATAGTCACTACTTAATGACAAATAATGTTCTTGGGGTTTAGCTTTCTATTAGATTTTAAAGAATTTTTTAGCTTTCCCTTGACATAAATTTGACTGGATACATTAATTTAACATGTCCTTTTTGCAAAATTCAGCTGCTGTATTTATAGGCTTCTCTCCCAAAACAAGTCAGCGTTCTCTGCCTTGGCCTGTTAGTTGCTTTTTCAAAACCATTGAGCACTGTCTCATAGGAGTATTAACTTACACTCTGCCTTCAATGGGCTATCCTGTGTCTCTTTACTCTCTTAATTTCCTTCTATTTATGGTACAAAGTGAAGGAAGCCCATTATCCAGTTGTTTACATGAAATCAGAGCATTTGTTCAGGCACAGCAGGAGGTCTGAAGAGAGACACTCACACCGCACCCATTTGTCCTGATTGCACAGCAGTATCTTTCTCAGTCCTGGGCGGGGGAGGGGTGGTGTAGGTAGCCTGGACACGTAGAATTTAAAACAAAATCATTCCTTTAACCCTCTGCATTTAGGGAAAGTGCTAATGCTCCAACATTTGTATGCCATCTGAAGGCCAGGCTGGATAGAAAGGCGGCCGCAGAGGTCTGGCACCCACCATCCATGTGATTGAACCCCGCCTGCTTCTGCAGCGGGAAATGTCACAGGTATGGGTCCTGCCCCTGGCGTACAGACTGCCAGGAGCACCAGGGGTCACCAGGGGTCGGCCGTGTGATGGGCACAAAATGGGAGGCTCCTACCAAACCATCCCAGAAAAAAAAAAAATGCCTTAAGTTCTTGAAGATCGCACCTGTCTACGAAGCAGAAAGAGTTAAAAGACTGAAATAATCGTTTATGATAAGAACTAAGTTAGAGATTTTCTGAAAGCCACACGGGGCACATGAGGAAGTGGTGGGGACCGAGGGCCTCGCCGTCCAAGTCCCCTGGTGCAGAAACTCAGTGAAGCGTCCTCCACCAGTTCTAGCTGGGAATCAGCCTTGCTGACCTCTGATGCTGAGTTTCTGAGAAACGACAGCTTTTATAAGTGTCTCTGTTTGCGATTAGAAATGACGTAGGTAAATTCAATCAAAAGTAGGCTCTGATGCCCAAACCATCTGCCCTCTTGACCTGGAACCACTGACGTGAAGGACACAGAAGCAGAGCGCTCACACGCAAGGCGCCTGTCTGCTCACACCCACATGCCTGGAAACAGTCTCGGGCTGTCTCACGCTTTTTTCTGTAAAGCAAGTAAGGCGGTAGAATGTGTCTCCCGTTGTACATGGGGTTTCTGTACTGCAGCAGGACTCACTGACATGTCAGATTTTCCCTCGTGTGAATCACCTTGCTGTCCACCCACAAAGCTGACCTCCTATCGGTCAAGGGAAGTAATCGGTTCACATGAGTTAAATATCTGCGCACTGCTCCCTGCTTTGATCTAACACGGCCTTCACTTTGCTCCCTGAATACCACACTCTTCTTGGGTTCCCTCCAAGCACCTGGGCTCCATTTTGAACTGGAAAAATCTCGAGTTGAACCAGGCAGTTCACATGACTTTGTTAATCAGAAGGAAAGAACTAACGAACAGAAGAAACAAACTTCCAAAAGAGACGAACAGCAGAAGGGAAAAAATCAAAGCAATTGCTTTTTTCCTCCTATGAACTAAGAATTGTAATTAATTCCTTTGGAAACTCAATCTTTCAGGCATATTTTCTGTCTCACACACTTCATTATAGCCACAAAACGTGCAAAAAAGAGAGGAAAAGGTTTGAAATAAATTTTAGTCAATACTCATTATTTTCTTCTAGGAGACCTGTCCTAACTGTTCCCTACACCCACTTCTTTTGGGAAAGGTTAATGGCTTTGAATGAGGATTCTCACCTAAGTCGCTAGGTAGGGAGATTTTTATCAGGAACTGGGAATTTAATTCTGTGTAGGATAAAAGAAAGACCATCTAAGACTGCAGATGCCTTCTCACACAAAAGGACAAAGAGATTCCCTTTGAATAAGAAGATTAAAAAACGCTTTTAAATTTTACCTTTCACAAAATGAGAATTTAGGGCAACTTTCCAGTTTTTGGATTGATCATATACAGTGCTCCGGACCCACATCCAGCAGTCTTTGTTTTTAACTATTTCAGGGAGGGTAAAACACATCATTGCACCCAAGAAGGCCTGACCTGTGGGGAAGCCACAGGGAGATCTTCACTCACTGAGGAGACAGCATCACGAGGGGCTGTCCTGGGGGAGCACAGTGTATCCCTAGCAGCCGCCCTCCGAAGCCCTGGAGTTAGCTAGTAGGAGCTGAGGGGTCTGTGGAAGGCACCTCTTCCCAAAATTCCCCCCAAGTTGCCTGCCACAATTCCCCAGCATCCTCACTGAGGCCCACATGAGCCACCCCTCATGGTAACAAAGGAGTTATCACAGTAGCAACGAGGGTGGGCCCAAAGGGAGTGGGCACATTCTGGACTGCCCGCACTCACTGCCCTGCACCTGACTTGCTGCAGGAGATGAGGACACCACTCCCTGAGCTGTCAGGGCTGCCATCCCTCCCGCGGCATCTCCACACCCACTGGGACAGGAGTGGCTCACATTCCCAGCACCATGTCATGAAAGGCAAGGACCTACATCCAAGATGACTCTACGCAGCAAAGCTCTCATTTAGAATGGAAGGGCAGATAAAGTGCTTCCCAGATGAGGTCAAGTTCAAGGAGTTCATCATCACCCAGCCCTTATTATATGAAATATTAAAGGGACTTATCTAAGAAATTAAAGAAGATCCAAAACTATGAACAGTAAAATGACAACAAACACACAACTATTAACAACCTAACCTAAAAAAAAATGACCTAAGCAAACAACTAGAACAGGAACAGGATCACAGAACTGGAGATCACATGGAGGGTTATCAGTGGGTGAGTGGGAGGAGGAGAGAGGGGAAAAGGTACAGAGAATAAGTAGCGTAAATGGCAGGTATGGAATAGACAGGGGGAGGTTAAGAATAGTATAGGAAATGAAGAAGCCAAAGAACTTATATGTACAACCCATGGACATGAACTAAAGTGGGGGAATGTGGGTGGGAGGGGGTATGCAGGGTGAAGAGGAATAAAGGGGGGAAATGGGACAACTATAATAGCATAATCAATAAAATATATTTTAAAAAAAATAAAGAAATTCCAGGTGAATTTTATTTCACATGATACTGATTTCCTTGTGTTTGAAGACATTTTCCGCATTTTTAACTTTCTACCAAGTTCTCTTATATTTATCCCCATTTGCTTTTCATTTCCTTAACTGTGATTGGGTAAACATCACTTCAGAACCACCCACTGCATTGCATCATTTTACATTATTTGTTCCTTTCTCCACCAAAGCAGTGTGTGGATGCTTTATGGGATCCGGTCAGGGACCACTCACTTGTGCAGGCTTAGTAAGTCCTGCCGCATGTCATAGCACTGCCTGCCACCCCACACACCCCAAGTGGGGCTACGCAAGGTATCCCCAGGGCACTGGCAGTGACTCTGTGACGCAGAACCAGGGCACAGCGCTGAGTGAAATAGGCCAGTCGGAGAACGAGAGGGACTACGTGACTTTATTCATGTGCAGAGTCTAATGGACAAAATAAACTAACAAACACAATAGAAACAGACTCACAGATGCAGAGAAGAGACCAACAGCTGTCAGAGGGCAGGGGTGTTGAGGGGCTTGGTGAAAAGGATGAAGGGGTTAACGCCAGAAACACTCATAGACACAAATAGCATGGTGCTGACTAGAGGGAAGGGGGAGGGAAGTAGGTGGGGAGGGGGTGGGGAGGGGGTGGAGAGGTAGAAGGGGATAAAGGGGGATGAATGGTGATGGAAGGAGACTTGACTTGGGGCGGTGGGCACACCATACAATATACAGATGATGTGTAATAGAATTGTATGCCTGAAACCTACATAATATTATTAACCAGTTTCACCCCAACAAATTCAATTAAAAAATTAAAGAAGAAATTGCCAATGCACCTGAATCCAGTGGAAAAAAATAATAGAGATATTGCAGAAATTTTCCAGTTACTATAGCAACAAGAATAGATTTTTACTATTTATAGATCACACATACTAGACTTGATTATACATATTATATTTCCACTTTTATATATCCAAATTAATAACACTTTCCAGCTGAAATTTCCTCCTTCCCTGTTTTTCTCATGCGGGAGAAAATGAAACTAGTTTTAAAAATTAGGATTAAATGAGCCTTTAAATTATCAAAAAAATAAATGCAGAACTGGTGGTCAGATACTCCACTTTCCCAGGAAAGCTTGGCTGCATAGTGGTGCACCTGCGTGTTTCCGCCCGCCCACGCACAGCGCACCTGCGTGCCTGGCACAGCGCCCCACCCCGCCCCGTTGCCCCAGCCTCTCTGCCGCCCAGTCCTCCCCAGTGTCCAGCGGGCAAGCACCTGAGCGCAGGCACAGGGGCCTATCGGTGGTGGAGAGGGGCAAGCGCAGGGGTCCGAGGCTGAGCACTCAGCTCCAGCCACAGCTCTGCTCCTGGTGGGCCTGGTCCTCAACCGCACGGCTCCGTGGAAGGCCTTGTGCTGTGACAGATGAAGAGAGGACACACCCTACTCTCAGCTCCCACACGAGGCAGCGAGCGCTCAGGAGACATTGAGTAATGTCCTTATCATTCAAATTTAAAGAAAGAAAGCATGAGTTTTCTTTGGGCCTATTTCATACCTCAGCCCAGGGTCCTAAATGTCCAGGTTAAGAGATGCAGTATTGCTATGCCTTCGCTTGAGGGCAAGGAGGCTATTAAATAAAATGTAAGCATCACCTCAAGTGGGTGCCTGAGTTTAGCAACAGATTAATTCTAGACGAAGACGAAAGGGAGGCCCTGACCAGGTAGCTCAGTTGGTTAGAGGGTTGTCCCAATGCACCCAGATGGCAGGTTTGATCCCCAGTCCCGGCACTTACAGCAATCAACCAATGATGCATCAGTAGGTGGAACCACACACCAGGGTTTTTCTCTCTCTCTTCCCCTGCCTCTGTCAAACCAAGAGACAAAAATAAGCAAACACAACAAGAGCAAAGGGAGGCTGCCTCGCTCTGGGTGCACGAGGGAGTTGGCGGGCAGACCTGCTGCAGCTGTACCTTGTGCCCCACCCTCAGTCCAGGGGTTTTCCTAGCTGATGGTCGAGCTGACAGCAATGCTGGATGTGTCCACCCCACAGGATCACTTTGTCATAAAATAAGAGTGGATGAAGCCCAAGTATAAAAATAACTAATAGAAACAGATGTATATGTGCTCACACCGTACGAAGTACATTCGCAAGGTAATCGTTTTACTCTGAGAAAGGACAGAACAGCCTGGGGTCCACAGCCCGGGGCAGCGTGCCCCCGAGGAAGTGACGGGAAGTAGACGATGGTTTGCCTTTCCCATCAGTGAGGAAGTTGAGCCAGGCTGAATGGGAGAGTGGCTGCTTCCACAACTGAGAAGTCACACAACTGAGAGGCTCTATCTCCGGAAACTGTGAACATTTGACCCCCCCAGATGATGGGATGCACGGCAGAGCCACCCACCCGCAGAAACACATCATGATTTCAGCACCCACAAGGCAGAAAACCCTCCCTGTCCACTTCACATGTCAAAGCATATCATCCAAAGCATTGGGTGCAACTCTCTTCTCCAGAATCCGACTCTCCCCAGGAACTCACTGAATTGTTTTTCCATACATATTCTGGTAATTGGAGATGGCTGTAAATTCTTGGCTGCATCCCACTAGGAAGAGGGGTCTAATTTTCCTCTTCTTGAGCTGAGCTGGCCTTAATGATTATTCTCTGCCAACTGGCAGTGGCAGATGGGACACTGCGGAATTCCCAAGTTAGAGCATGAAGTGCCACACAGAGCTCCCTCAGGATGCCTGGGAGCGCTTGCTCTGAGTGCAGCCGCCTCCGGGGACGTCAGTGTCCAGCACCCATGGTGTTGTGATGGAGCACAGCGGGCTCACACAGAGAGCCCAGGCCCCAGGCAAGGGGGTGGAGAAGCCAATGGGCCAGCAGCTTCATTGAGGGGTGACTGATGCACCAAGACTGCATATAGTCAGTGTACACAATTCGGTGGTTTGGATCGAGACAAAGATCCAGAAAACCACTACCACAGTCAAGGTCATGGACGTGTCCCTCACGTCTGCAGGTTTCCTGGTGCTTCTTTGTGTGCTGGACTTCATTTGCTTTGTCGTTGTAAGAACGCAACATGAGATCCACCCACCTAACAAGTGCTTGGTGCACAGTTTGCGTCGCTGACTCGGGCACCGTGTGGTCAAGTGACCTCCAGAGTATGGGTGCCCTGGGTAGCACAGCAGGAACTCTGTGTCTGCTGACCAGCATCGCCCCTTCCCCTCCGCCAGCCCGATCTCTGCTCCTGTGACGTTGGCTACTTTACACTCCTCTTATCACTGGGACGCTGTAGTATCTGTCCTTCCGTGGCTGCATATTCCACTCGGCTTGATGTGCTCCAGGCTCATTCACGGTGTCGCAAGCCGGAGGATTCCCTCATCTTTTAAAGGCTGGATAATGCTCCATCTTATGTGTGAACTGCATTTTCTTTGTCCACTCATCTGTCTGTGGACACGCGTGTCCCTACCTTGGCTGTGGTCAGTAAGGCTTCCATGATACAGGTGTGTGGGATACCTTTTCAACACACAGGTTCCACTTCCTTCAGGTAATTGCCCAGAGACGGTATCACAGCATCATGCAGCAGGTCAATTTTTAGGGTTTGGGGGAGACTCCATCCTGTTTTTCACAGTGGCAGCATCACTTCTTAAATTCTCCCCAACCGCATACAAACTAAGTGTCAGGGAAATGGCATTCAAAAGCAGAGAGAGGCCACCCTGAGCATTCCGGAATCAACGGATGCAAAACGGAAGAACCAGCCCCATCCCTGCAGGAGGCCTCGCTACCACTCAGGCGGGACAGGGCACAGGGCGAGGTGACCTGCTGAGCACTGCCCACTGTCCCCACGCGCACAGCTGGTGTTGTGTCCTGAGACAGGGTGGTTTTGTTCCCCCAGGTTGGGGTGGCTCTAAAGTCGATGAGCCAGACAGCCACCTCCACCTGCACTCTCTCTGTAGCGCCCCACAGAAAGGGATGCTTGCGCACCTTCCCTCTCCCGGCATCGCCAGCCGCTCCAGCTCCGAGGGCGCTACGCTCTCCGAATGAGATCGAGTGTTGAAGACCCCCACACATATTTAGAGGAAATTACTGTTTACTATCAAGAAAAAGTCACATTTTCCTTTCACATCTAACTTCCAACTGTCGAAATCCTGATAAAAGACAAAACAACCCAAAATCCCAAATGTATTTCTCGTCACAGTCAGTTAAAATGCCTGCATCTTCAGGCTGCCCCTTAATTTCCTCAGTCATATTAATTTGTTTTTTAAGACTTTAATTCCCCTTGTCGTTTCTTGAATTCCTATTTGCTGCTTTGACT
The DNA here is from genome assembly GCA_039655065.1 of Glossophaga mutica. NCBI lineage: Eukaryota > Metazoa > Chordata > Mammalia > Chiroptera > Phyllostomidae > Glossophaga > Glossophaga mutica. Next base: position 35,521,695 of record CM077310.1, on the reverse strand, counting down.
AATCTCCACGCACGCACCCTCCCTTCCACCGGGGCCGCACTGCCTTGGAGCCGGGGCCAACGCTGCACCCGCCTCGTCAGGAAGCGGGGGTCCTGGTGGCCCTTCGCCCCGTTTCTGGGGGCTGCATGTTTGCTAGAGGAGCGGCGGTGATGTGTGGTGACTATCAGAGAATGTACTTTGAAAGGAAATGAGAGAAAGCTTTTAATTATTAACAATCAATATACTCAGATACCTTGCCAATCAGAAGTGCGGCATGTGTTTACACAAACTGAGAATATGATTTTACTTTAAGATAATACGTCTCAAAAACAGGAACTTTGACACAAATGCTCACACCAAGAATGAGAGCGAGGGGGGAATTGCACAATAAACTTAACGCACTGCCAGTGTTAAGGAGTTTTAAATGATATTTCAGAACAAAATGTCAGTGCTGCTTCTCACAGAAAAGCCAAACCTCGGCACTTTGGTGCAGCAAGTTTGCCATCTACTGACCGGTAGGATGCCTTTTCCTCTTTCCTGTAAAAAGAAATTCTGCCTGTGGATGTGGCAGCATCTAAAATAGTAATGCCAATATTTTGAAGCAAAGCCATTCAAGAAGTAGCTTCCCAGCACACGGCCCTTGGCGAAGCCTGGCTGCTCCTGCCTCCCAAACCGCCCCCCAGTCTGGCAGGGACCTGAGACGCCCACACAAGTCCTCTGAGAAAGGACAGGATGTGTCTTGATCCAGAGGGAGGTAGACGCACGTGTGATGCTTGGGGTCTCCGGGAGCAGCCGGCCCACCCCCTCCTCAGCTCCCCGTTCCCATGGCAACTTCCAGCTGCAGAAGCCCCAGGCATCCTGCAACCTGGACCCAAGGCCTTGTGCTGGGGGTGACAGGAAGGGCCACTTTAGGGGGCCGTCTGGTGTTACCATTTTGGACGAGGTACAAACAAAATACTCCAACAAGGCAAAGGACACCAACAGTAGGGGGACCGGTCCCACTGTGAGGACAGACCCACGTGCCCCTGCCGTGGGGGCTGAGCACTTGTGGGAGCCGATACCCACCCCGCCAGCGAGGGCGGAGCAACCCAGATCGCATCCTACCTCGGAGTACATATGGTAAGTTGGCTACTCACCAAGTCTAATTTCTTATTGCCTAATTAAAACAAATATTTAGCCATGTATTCCTTCAGTGACTTTTCCCCGGATCCTCATAACTGGACGGCCAGGCGCCAGGGCCCACAGCATCCTCTGTTTGCCGTTTGCCAACTCACGTACCTACACAAACATGCCTTACAAAACAACAGTTCACATTCAGACTATTCTAATTGGTTCCGTGACAGATCGACTAGCTTCGTAAACTAATAATAACTTAATGCTATGTAAGAATCGTCCAACATCAGAGGGGAACCCACGGGTCCCTGTCACTGCCTGGAGTTTCCTGTGACCCTGAAAAAATCAGCACAGAATGAGCAGTGAAAAGAGCACTTACTCAGGAGCACACAGGTCTCGGTGTGGGAGGCCCGGGGACCCGCTGGGCTCCGTGTTGAGGGGACCACTGGCAGGGCAGCATCAGCCTGGCCGGGCCCTCCGTGGAGTCCTTGGAGGAAGCTCCCTGCTGACCGCATGAGTGAAGAAGCCTCGACCTGGCTGGGCTGGGGAGCGGGGGCAGCTATGCCCCTTCTCCTCAGGCCCCTCCTCCTCCATCAGTAAGAACACGCTGAAGCCTACTCTCACCCCAAGGGACCCACTCTCCTCTCCTTCAGCGGCTCCACCGGCTGTATGGAACACAGGCTCCACCTGCGTGTTTATCAAACCACTTCATAAAAACCAGCGGCTCCCAGGTCACACGTGCATAGAATTCCACCTGCCTTTTTCTCTCTATTCCTCACATTGGAAAACTCCTGATGATGTCTTCGATCCAACTGCAGGTTTTCTCATGCTTGCCCTAGCATCTACCTTTGGCTTCTAAAGCCGCCCACCACTTTTTTAAGACTTCAGATGCCACCTTCCCCCAGCGCCGCGTCCCTCGCGGAGATTTCCCACGTGCTCACTGACTACGGCTTTGTTTTCCTCATTGCGTGGAGAGCGAGTGGCTCCTCTGATAGCTCCCCCCGCGCACTCCCACCTCTGGGTTGCTTGCAGGTGGGTGCTGTCAGCCCATCTCCTTGGCCATTGGAACCACAGTCTGTTTTATTAGCTCTCCAAATGCCGGAAAGTTTGGGACCCCATCTCGTACATTGCGAAGGGTGAGTCATGGGGATTCTGTCCTTTGCTCCTCCTCCCGTCTGTGCCGATTCTTTCACTGGCAGCCTCGTCTTGGTTGAGATCTTTTGTCTCTAACTCACCTGCTTTGGGTCTTTCTCACACGTGTGTTCTCCGTGTGGCCAGTGAGAGACATGGACAGGGAGACACCGGAGTCCCCCCTCTGTGCCCTTCACCTTCCGGCTCCACTGCCCTGGGCACCCGGATCCTCCCCCGCACCTCACGTTTCTGGTTTTCCCAGACAGAGGGGTGCTGTGAGTTTTCTACCAGTTCCCCTCATAGCTCGCAACAGAGCCGACTGCAGCCAGCTCAGAAGGGAGGGATTTATTTCGTGTGCCTTCTTCTAAAGGGGACCCCCCGCCAACAGCTGCCTGGTTCTAGTCACTCTCCCTTGGCAGCCACAGGAAGATGCTTTGTGTGAGTGAGGGGGTCAGTCTGGAAGGGCCTCCCTCCATCACCCCAAACCCCTCATTTAGAATCGAAGTGTTTCAGCGCAAACCTACACCCAGTACCCCCAGCTCCTCGTCAGCAGACCCCAATTAATCACAGGCCTCTGTCCATCCCAGTTTCCTTGTTTGGCCCCGATACTCACTGCGTGAAGCAATGGAGACCCCTTTCCATGGGAAGGATGTGAGATTTTCCCTTATCCATAACCTTTCAGAAGATGTACTGATAGCCTTTTCCTTGCCTAAGGAATTACAGAGAAGGGCACCCATTCCTTCTTTAGTGATTACATGGCTAAGTACTAACAGCTTATTCTTTATGCATTACATATGTTATAAATGCTTCCAAAACTGCCGTAGCACAGTCACAAAAAGGGAAGTTGGGGCCATAATTCTAATGTCATCATGGGAAGGGGTTGGCCCTGCTAAGATGTGCACCCGTGGAAATAAAATAAAGCAGCTATGGTATTCTGCATGGTACCTGGCCCACATCAGCGCTCATTTCAGACAAAGGCATTTGCTAGGTGACATATTTGCTGTATGGAACTCAATTATCACTTCCCTGCAGAATGTAGTGACTTAATTACCTTCTCTGTCAATAAAATTTAGGCAGATAAATTGAAGAAGACAGTGCCAAGTTTGAACAGTATGTGATCACTTAAAACTTTACCTGCTCAACCTTACAAGTCAAATACCTTTCTGAATACAGAGACCAATAATATTCACTAAAGTATAGTTACACTAGTCATCAATGTACAAACAGTTAATTATGGGTTTTAGTTACTATAATTCTAAAAGTTTCATGTGTTAATAAAGATTTTATTCTTATTCTTTTGTTAACATTTCATATATATTTATATGGATAAATCAAGTTAGGAGAAGCCCTATTATCACCTCAGATCATCATTACTTTTATTTGTGGCAATACTTTTGACATGTTAATCAAATATTAAAGACTGGGGATGTTTACCCCTGGTGTGCTGGCATGGATTAGTCATATATTAGTCATATAAAGCCCATCTTTCTTTGTACCCAATCATGCTGTCAGTGCGAATACTACCTTTGTGTCTAGCATGTCCTTTGATTGGAGGCTAACATACATTCGAAATACCAGAGTCAAGTGGGTTTGATCCAGGAATGTGGCCCAGGGCCAGGGCCAGGGCTGAGCCTGCTTTTCTCGCTCGCACAGCCTGTGCTGTGGACTACGGTGCAGGCGTGGCCTCTGGGGCTGACTCTGCTCAGCTCTGCAGAGGGACTCAGTGACACCAAGGCCGATCAGGGAGACCAGCTGCAGATCTCAAACTGGGAAATGTGGATCTCAAACTGGGAGCGGAGGAGAAAAGCTGCCCTCCTACACTAGTGACAGCTCGGTGGAGGGGAGACAGTGGAGTGGGAACAAAAAGCACCATGATGCAAAACAACGAGCATAAACACAACCCAGTGAAAAGGAAGGCCTGGGGATGTTCACTTCCTGATCAAGGAAGGAACAAAGCCCTTGTTTCTGTTTAACTATTGAACAAGCAGAACAGTGATGGAATCGTGGACACACAGATTGCTTTGATGGTTGCCAGAGGGGGCGTGGTTTGGGGGCTGGGGTGGAAAAGGTGAAGGGGTTAAGGAGGACAAACTGGTAGTTACAGAACAGCCATGGAGGTGTAAGCACAGCACAGGAAAGAGCGTGGCCAAGACCTGACACTCATGACCATGGACATGGACAGCAGTGCAGGGCTGCCCGCGGGAGTGGGGGGTGCAGGGGGGCAGTTTGGGACAACTGTAATAGCGTAAACGATAAATAAATAATTTAAAAAAAAAGAAAGTGAATACAGAACTAAGACAAAAACCAGTGTGAGATGGTGATTCTGGCTGAGAGGCTCTTGGCTGCCCACAGGAGCAAAGCCGACCAGCAGCAGTGCGCTGAGAAGAGATTTAATCCCTTGGTTTTACTGCAGGGGGTCACATGGAAATTTCTAGTTAAAAATAATGACCGAGACCCTCTTCGTAGCTTCAAAATAAGCTTATCTTTTTAATACCTTTGAGAAGTGTGTGCCTTAAAGAAAGAAACAGTATCTTAATGTCACTGTTTCTTTTATCTGTTTGTATTTTTCTTATAATAATTTCAATCAAATTGAATTGGATCCTGGAGATTTGACCCTGTATCATGTCCAATCCTGTTTGTTAAATTCTGTCATTTTTCTATTTCTTTTGTTGTTGTTGCCTCTTTCGCTGTGTGCTTCGACTAGAGCATCTTCAATTTTTTTGGTAAGTGGTGGGATTACTCACAAAGTTTTGGTCTGAGCTTTGTGTGTGCCCTCGTTGCACGGGTGTTTCGGTGACACCCCTGGGACCCATTCTCGCTCAAACGCAGTGATGGGGATCTGCTCCTTTCCAGTCAGCAGGCATGCTCGGGGGGGAGCGGGGAGAAGACAGGTTCAGACTCCTCCAGTTCTGGACGCAGCCACAGGCCGCCCCCCCACCCCCCGCCCCAGGTTAGACGGCTCATCCATCAACCCCTCTTGGTGGAATGGGACTACTTGTCAGCAGGCTTGCAGTGGAGCCACGAAATGCTACTCGAGCCTAACCTTTTGCATATCAGGTTCCATTATGTCTTTTTTATGATAAATGTGTCAAAATAATTTCATTTATTTCAGGCACAAACTCAATTTCCTCGGTGAGTCGCCGCACCCGATGGAGTCCTTCAGGTTCAGAGAAGCCTCGTGGATTCCGCTCTCTCCCTGGGATGAAGAACATGGACAGCAACATAACAATTTAAATGCAATTTTGTTTTTTAATCACATTATTATTGAGCATATAATGAAAACTAAAGTATTCCAAATGGAATAGGTTTATCAGTTCAAGTGCTCGCCTCAAGTCTAGATACAGTATTCCCTAATCAGCAACCTGGGTAATGAAAATTCTGTTTAGAATCAGATTACCTCGTCACCACTCTTAGCAGAGAAGCTATTACTGCAGCGCTATGTACACATTTATTTACTATTTTTCATTACTCATTTTAGTCCCTTTTCTGAAAATCTGGAATGTTAATCTATAATTTCACTACTTATAAATTAAGCAACCAGTTGGAATATTTCGAGTCCTGTAGCACTTTTGAAGGCACTGTCTTTTTCTTTCTGTTTAACCATTTCACACTATCAAGCCTTGATACAAAACATCAAACTGGGCTCGGCCAGAACACATGTGGCGTCACTTAACCTGAAGCTGAGCCCTCAATTTCGCTAATCCCTGGTAAAGCGGTCCCTGACACTGACAGGCTCTCTCTGTCCATGTGGCTTTTATATGCTAATGAAAGTGAAATAAGGCATTGGGAGAATGCCACTCACCAGGGCCCCACCTGCTTCATGTCCCTGTGCATCTGGCTCACTCAGTGTCATCATGGTCACCTGTGGAGAGGCGGGGAGGGCACGCCCACCGAGCTAGATGTTCACCTCATTTGGCCTTTGGAAAAGAACAAGGGTTTTTGCCTTGTATGAAGCTTTATGGCAGCAATGGTTCTGAGGAACTATTTTATGAGGAAATAACGTGCTTTCTTCTCGGATCACAGAACGTGGCCTTCTGACTTACAATCCATCCAACGGGAACTAGGTTATTTCCTCATAGAATGGTGCAAAGGTCCTGCTGTCACTTAATTAGAAAACAGGACATTCATTGCTCCTATTTGCTGAGTTTTATTCAAGAACTCCCAGGTTTATTGCTCTTTCCCTTCCAAAGGAAACATAATTTATTCTGGCTTGATCAGCATGCCTATATCAATAACTATGACTAAAATAACTTCATTTGACTGTTGAATGTGTTACCATGGAGTCAAATTTTAAATACGTGTCACAGGAGTTGACTAACCAAGTTAATTTAGACATATAACCCTGGCGGTCCCCAGCCTCTCAGAACCCATAAAAAGAAGCATGCAAGTCACATTAACACCAGCTCATTCACATTTGAGCTCCCTTGAAATTTGAGGATAAACTTGAGAACTGATTCCTTCTTCTCTTGCCAACAAGGACCCTGTGGCCAGAAGCAAATGCTTGGGTGCTGGGCGATCTGGAACAGCCTCCTGCAGGGAGCTCCTGCAGACACGGTGTCCCCAGGGCTCAGCAGCACCCTGGGGACTCACAGCAGGCAGGAGCAGGGCGTCTTCCTCCTGCTGGGGGGTGGGCTTTGACGTTCCTGACTGCAGAACCTGACCTTTGTAAGTTTGTAAGTCACCCAGTCTGCAGTGTGGTGATAGAGCCACCCCCACAGACAAAGATGCTCCTGCAACTTGCTTCCCCCTTGCCCTGTCAATGCAGGTGTGACACTTAGTCATGGCAGGAGTAAGCTTCAGAACCACCCCAGACAAGGGACCACTGTCGATTCCTTCTTCCGCTGATGGACCCACTCCCCAGTGTTTCAATGTTACGAACCCTGAGCACATGGAGGCAAACGTCTCTTGCGTTGTGCGTGCATGCCCGCCTCTGGGACAGACACGGGGAGCCGGACTGCTGTGTCACCGTGTCTCCTAGTGCCCCAGGCGTTTGCTCGCATGTGTGCAAACGCTCGTTCGCAGGCCCTGGTGTCATCTGGACGTGGCACTGAGTTCCCTTTGCCAAGAAACACCTGACATGTGCAAAACTTACAAGCCTGTTATTTCTATCTCCAACCTGTTGGCTGTGGCGTCGCATCTGCTACGTTTTGAGTTTGCTGGTCCCCGTGTGCTGATCAGGTGGGCACGCTTGTCTCGTTTGGGGGCATGACTTCCTCTTCCGTGTCCCTTACCCTTCTTCTCACACTAGGTTACTCGTCTTGTTTGTGAATCTGTGTCCAGATTTGTGTGAATTCCTCACCAGACTGGACCCAAACCCTTTATCTGAGGGTCAAGTTCTGGTAAAAGGAGAATGCCAGGAGCTGGCCTATAAAGTGATTGCACGCCCAAAACGTCCCATTTCTTTCTGTGATGGCTTCTGGCAACTTCTGCTCAGGGACATGTCACCAGGGAGCCAGCACTCAGAGCTAATCCTCATCCCTGGCTTCATTGGGTTGGGAATTGCAAGAGGTTCATGGGACTCCCAGGTCACAGGAAATACTGGGTGGTCCCAGAAGCTTTGTTTTGTGGTGCAGGGACACAGGGACGTCCATTCGCAGGCAGCCTGAGGCCGAGTAATGCCCTCTCACCCACTTGCAGCAGCATCTCCCAGAGAGACGGCGTGGGGACAGCGCTCAGCAGTGACCTGTGATGGGAGCACGGTGAGACAGTGCACACCGCTCGCCTCGAGGGTAGGGACATGCTGACAAGTCCGCTCGGCAGCTGCATGTTCCTTGTCATGTCATTCGGGAGAACAGTCTGCACCGCGGACGTGGCCGTTCTCACATCTTCTGGAGAGAGACCAGCCTGGTGCTGCCGGTACAGGAACTGACTTTCCCCCCACCCCCACTCTCTTCCCCCAGAGTAACAAATGTTCTTGAAGTGCAATGGAGACACTTTGTAGACCTCAAAACCAAAGCAAAGAAACAAGTTACAGGTATAAATAAGCAGATATAATAGACGGCAGTTCATTTGTAGCCTAAAAATTTCGGTCAGAAAGAAAACGGGCCCCTGCAGCTGAGTGTGGCTGGCAGCCGGCCGTCGTCCCCGATGCTGGCGTCTGCCCGAAAGACTCCACTCCAGCCTCGCGTACATGTAATAAATGCCAGGAGATGCTGGCAGGTCCGGCCTTCTGATGATATATACTGTATATATTACACATTATGCATCATGTGTTAATATACCACATGCATGTTGCATCATTACATTGATGCATTATGTGTGACTGTATTGTGTCCCTCACATATCACTACATGATACATGTGTATGTAATTCATCAAGCAGATGCTCTGTTCGTTGTTTACCCGAATATGCAATGTCATCTGCATTCTCTCTCATTGCCCCCGCCCCATGGACTATCACTACCCTTCAAGAAACACCCGCCTCACTGGGGCTGACAAGACACTGCAATTTTAGAAGTGTCCCAGAACAACTTTTCGTGTCCCCTCCCACTGTGGCTGGACGGGGCTGGGCGAGTTTCTCAGGAGGGCTGCCCGGAGCACTTTCAGCTGCGTGCGGGCACTTCACCTGCTGCAGGACAGTAAGCAGTGGCCTGGCTGCAAGACGCTGATGGGAGGTGGAAGCTGTTTCCCAGAACCTGAAATGGCAAAGGTGACCACACCACCTCCCTCTGTTCCATCTCTATGTATGTTATTCTGCCACTACTATCTTCCTTCCTTCGAAAAGTTATTTTTCTCTACTTCTTTTATCATCAGTGTTTCTGAGAACAGAGAGGCCTGCCTTTCCCCACGGCTGATGTCCATCTGCCCAAGCCTCGTGCCACCTCCCTACAGCCCCCAGGGCAGGTGCACCCCCTTGAACCCCCCACTCAGCCTGGGGATCATAAGCATCTGCTAGGGGCCTAGGCCATTAAGGAAGAGGAGAAGCAACATGTGGACATTTAGGAGAGAATCAGCGGTTTATCACCATTTTTACATTAACTTACTTCAGGGGTGCATCCTGAATTTCAGAGGACAAAATACACATCACATAGCACTTTTTTATCTAAATATCAATTATTACTTCCTGCTGAAATCCCTACATTATGCTGGTTTGATTCTTATTTATAGATTTTAGAATGGATTGTGGTATATGAGTTGCTGCATCTTTCAAATTTACATTATTTCCATATTGTCATTTGTAAATGTTAATTGTTGTTAGGACTTTGGCCTTAGATTAGGCACTGCCCCTGGAATGACAATAATGAACATTTTCAGCAAGTACAGCAAACGGCAACCAGCCCAGACACTGAATTTATTTCTGCTGTCCAGACAGGCGCTTGAAGGCCGTTTCAACAACCTGGCACAGTGGTAACTGGTGCCCCAGGGCCCCTTTGAGGCTGGTGTACCATGGAGTTACCACCCACAGAGCCCGTCCTCGCTCACCTGTGCCCTGAATGGAAACACGGTCACCTGCCGGCACTGTTGCATCAGCTCCATTGTTTACTCTCAGGGACCCCGGCAGCAGCTGTCTGGTCAGCAGCCCAGCCTCATCAAGGGGCGTTTGTGCCGGGGCGGAGCGTTCCCTGGATCGATCTCTGTCGGAAAAACCTGTTTTGTGAAGGCAGAAACGGAGCTGATGATGTGTCACCTGCTGCAGGATGGGCACGAAAGCCGTTCGCTCAGCACTCTATGCAGAAACCGTGCCAGCTGGCGTCTGCATGGGGACGCGAAGACATGGATGCTGTCACAGGGCTGGAGTGCAGGGTGGCCTGCGGATGAAGCCCTGGTTCTCTGCCCCCAAGGCCTGGCCCCCTTCCCACGGAGGCCCCCGGCTCCCTGGTGCTGCGGAGTGGCCAAGAAAGGTCCCCTGCGAGGGGCTGTCCATTAGGGGACTGTCACCCAGACTGAAGAGAGCCCAGCAGGCGCCCTGTGCTTCTCTTTGATCCTCACACACATTTCTGCTTCTCAGGAGACAGAGCTTTGACGATGTTTTCCAGGCCATCGACTTCAGGAAAACTTAACCTCCAGCATGAGATTAGGTGGAGCACGAGTCTTACAAGGATTTCCGTCCAAAACGTCCTCGGGCGAGACTCAGCAGTGCTCAGAGCTCTAAGAACCCTCTACCGACCTGCTTCCCAGTCCCCACGTCCCTGCATTCACACTCCACGTAAAGCCCGAGATCTTTAACCGGCCTCACCTCCACAGCACGTTTGGTTAGACGTGAAGAACGGGCACTTTTCCTGAAGCCTGTGCCACGTGATGTGTCCGACCCCAACCCGGGGGCCTGTCTGGGAGCTCAGTCTGGCCCGGGCCAATTCTGCCGTGCCACTAAAAGTGTCAGGCGTTCCTTTCAATCCGGAAAAGCTTCCTCTTCAATAAAACACGTGAACAGGAAAGAGACCCACCTGGAGAGGGGGTGGAGAGAGGGGGTAGTAAGTCGCCCAAACCAGACAACCATTTTCATAGACACACACACATATTTTCCACCTCACATTCCACACCCACACTGCTGCCATCTATCCGTGCCTCCATCCGACACTCACGGACCCTGCACGTCCGCTGCTTGTATGAGATGCAAGGTTGTGCGTGAAAGAGGCCCCGCTTTGGGGAGCCCTGAAGTCGCACCTGTCACATGCAAGTCCTCTTCTGTTCAAGAGTACCGGTACATGACACAGGAGTGACAGGTATTTTTCCAGGATCATTTTACACTTCCCAGTCTTCTTATTATTTATGATACTCTAAATGCCCCCCAGGTGGGAATCCTATCTGTTATCTCTTCATACTGTTTCCAGAAATGATATTATTTTGCTTGTAGTGTGGAGGGAGTTCTACAAACATGGCCAACAGGTAGAGGCCATAATTGTTACTAGAATTTTTTCGATAGGCGAAGTTCAGTCAAAGAAGGGAGACTATGTCAAAAAATATTGTGAGGGTTATATCTTTTTTTCATCCTCACCCAAGGACATTTTTTTTTCATTGCTTTTGAGAGAGAGAGAGAGAGAGAAACATTGAAGTAAGAGAAAAACATCAATAGGTTGCCTTTTTCTCTGCACCCCAACTGGGAATTGAACCTGTGAGGAGGCATGTGCCCTGACTGGGAATTTAACCCATGACCCTTCAGTCCCTGGGACAATGTTCCAACCAACAGTCGCACGGACCAGGGCAAGGGGTGTACCTTTTAATAACATGCCAGAGCAGGGTTTGTAAATCGAGTGTCTTGGAGCTCATTGTAGCAAACACATGTGTGGGTCCCTCTAAATTCTTACCCACCTGCTTTAGGTGGGAAATTCTGAAATGTGTTTAGTGCTCCAGGAACAGCCAAGGAGGTGGCAGCAGGGAGAAGGAGGACTCTCAAGTCGGGTGTTTCTGAACCAGGACATCATTCAATATGCCTGCTTCTTTTATGATCTTAAGAACTTAACTTTTGGCACAGCATTTAAAAGCTTACTTTTCCCTGACAACCTCTCCACGGTCCCCGCTATCTGGCCAGCAGGCCCATGGCACCAAAAGCCTCACTCGCCTTTGTGAAGTTGCATTTTCTTCCCATGCTTTAGTTTTATCTTCAAATAATTACAGAAATATCCACCCCGTTGACCGTGCTATGAGAATTCTAGGGACAAATACCCAGGGAGCTTAGGACAACCTGTGGCGTTAGGAATGTAGTAAGTTTATCTCACTGCAGTGACAGCCAGCGTGGCACAGCCCTGGGCCTGCACAGGGGTCTCAGCCTGTAATTTGGTGGGAGGCTGGGTGGCCTCCCCACCAGGCTGGGAGGCTGGGCCCCCAGGCTTTTCGGAAGGTAAGCATCCGGACCTGCATGGAGGCCGGTGCTGCCGGCAGCCATCCTGAGGATGCCAGGGAGTCAGGAGGGAGTCTACAGGGGTCTTTTTATAAATGCTGCAGAGTGACATGCGTGAGGCTCTGACCACAACTGTTTTATTGAATAACGCAATCCAGGCATCATCTCAAAGTCACCTCCACAATCTTGGATTCCCATGAAGTCTGAGGGACCCAAGAACTAGTTTGAAAAACTTGTGAACAAGGGGGAGAAAGCAGCTTTGACAATAGCTTTAAATCAGCACCGTCCTACCCAAAACAACACAGTTCTGAGCGATGAAGACTGTCTGCTCAGAGGCTGGCATCCGGTGCCCAGGGTCCCCTCTCCATTCTCAGGGTTCTGTGCGCAGCCATGAAATTGACCAGTTATTTCGGATGGATGAGGTGGAACTCCACATCCACACTCACCGTTAAAAACATTAGGAAATTAAAAAAAAAAAAAAAACGTTAGGAAATAATATGCTTATTTTCCCTCCATGTGGAAGCCCACCTCCTTGCTTTTGTCAAGTCTGCCTCCCCTTGACTGAGAAGGGGTCCCCGAGTCACCTGGTGGGCTATCACCACCATGTGGCTACGGAGAGTGAGGAGGATGTTGGTAAGGTCCCAGCTCTGGTGGCACAGGCGCGAGCAGGGGCCCTGAGCGTGCCGGCTGAGACCCCACAGGCAAAGCGGAGCGGAATCCACTCTTCTGGTCAATGAACTGGCCCCATGCTCATTGTATGACCCACATGAAGGCCCTCTGAACAGTGTCTGTGAGCCGCATGATGACCCCCTAGGGGCTTGGGGAACCCATTAGGTCCCCGGGAGGGTGCATGTTCGGAGGGTGACCTGGGTGGCTGTGGGCTCCATCTCTCTGTGGTTTTGGCTGAGTGTACACTTAGAGTCCCAGGGTTTTCTGTCTGCTGCCCAGCCACTCCAGGGCCAAGGCCAGAGCAGCCTGGGCAGGGCTGCTTCCGAGCACTTCCATCGGCATTTCCGGGCTGTGGTCTCTTCTGCTCCAGGCGGGGACTAAAGAGGGCACAGAAGACCCAGAAACTCATCCTACGTCCTTCCCTGTGCCCTCAGGCCTGAGCAGTGTGACTTTTCTCCTCCGCTTCTCCGAACTGGTGTCTTATTTTACAGCCTGGGCTATACTTGGAGGGAGGAACAGGGGAAACATTTCTGCCCATCGCTCCCTGATGTGAAAGCCTAGAGAATTAAAAGGCACCAAAAAAAAAAAAAAAAAAAAACCCTAAAGTTAACTCAGCTTAATGCAGGAGTGTTGCTATTTGCATCATTTGCCACCGTTTTGAATTGCTGATCAGAAGCACAGGGCTCAACCCCGAATTAATGAGCACGTGCCTGAGGGCCGCAGCTGATGTAAATATTAGCTCTGATAAAAGGTAACTTGTGAGGCAGATCTGCAGCAAATCAACAGGGAGTCATTTCAGATTCACATGACGATGATTTTGGGATTCGCAACTCTTGGGGATCAGACGCAGATTCCAAAACAGAAGGTTCTCTCCAATGTCCACATGTGTTGTTTTTGAAGACAGTCTGCTGGGCGTGGTGAAATGCGGCAGGAAAGCGAGGTGGAGCTGGTATCTTTTAAAAGCCACTGATTGAAATAACTAAAAAAAAAAAACCCCACAAATAAACAAGTAAATAAATAAACACAAGCACCTGATCAGGGAGCATACCAAATACTGATGGGCCAAGAGTGGGTGGTAGGCTGTGCAGAGGGGAAGGTGGTGGGGGCGGGGCTCGTCAGCAGGCACAGGCAGAGATGCAGACACCCTGAATCTCCTCCAGGACCCCAGCAACCGGCGGTGTCTGTACCCAGATCCCAAACAGAACTTCAGTACTTGAAAACTGAGCAAGTTGCAACACAGTAGCCTTTAAAGTGTTCAGTACACTGGCGCAACCCTTAGGTGATTTGTGCAGTGGTCCAAAGCATCCCTGAAAGATATGAATGCTTTGTTTTGAGAACAGGAGACATCATTTCCAAGCTTCATTGCAAATGCAAGAGGGCACTGCCATAGTTACGTTAATTGCCCATGAATTATTTATCTAAAGGTGTTCCTTTGCTGACACTTTAAGGTCAGATCCAATACAGTGGTGAACTACCTAGGCGCACACTTATTGACAGGAAAATGCTTAATTCATGTTTAAAATTTGATCAATGCGAGGCTAAATGTTTTATTAATGGGGAGCAATCTAAGCATGCGGGCGATGCATGACCACGGCCCCATTGGAGTGTCTGGTGCACGTTCCTTCAGCAGCATTTGCTCCTAGATCACGGCAGACATCCACCCTGCCACGTGAAACACGAGGCTGTTACAATGGGAGATGATGCTCACAGTAGACGCTGGTCTTCTCGATTCGCTCCAATGGCAGACTTCAACCTTTCTCCTAAGATAAAGAAAACTCACACATGCGATTTATCATTGAATGTGAGCAGAACCTCACAGGGTTCGCACACGGACAGACCCTGGCGCTCCTTGTACTTGGCCTCATCGGCACTGGCACAAACTGTGACAGTTCAGGGAACTGTTAACAGGTGCAAAGTGTTTGCAGGACACAGGAATGACTTAGTGCAGGACAAGGACAATATTCATCCTTTTGCTCCCCACAAGGGAGGCTGACAGGAAATGATGGTGAATCTACTCTTTCTAATCATGCAGATCAGAAACCTAACATCCTCTATGAAGCTCTCAACCTGGAGGGAAAATGTGGACTTGGTCTTCGTTCCCACAGACTTTGTTAGCACACAGTGGGATAAAGATAGTCCGTTCAACGAACAGTGCTAGGAAATAGGGCAGGTGTGTGGAAAAATACTGAACTAGACCACCTTTTTACACCACACACCAGAATAAACTCAAAATGGATCCAAGGCTTAAATGTAAGACTCGAAGCCATAAAAGTCCTAAAAGAAAACATAGCCAGTAAAATCTCTGACATTTATCATAGCAATATTTTTTCTGATATATCACCTCAGGCAAGGGAAACAAAAGAACATTAACAAATGGGGCTACAGCAAACAAAAAGGCGTTTGCACAGCAAAGGAAACTATTGACAAAATGCAAAGACAACCTGCGGAATGGGAAAACTCGTTCACGATACATCTGATAAGGGGTTAACATCCAAAAATGTATAAAGAACTTACACAACTCATCACCAAAAAAACCCAAACAATACAATTAAAAAATGGGGAAAGGACCTGAATAGATACTTCTCCAAAGAGACAAGCAGATGCCAACAGACACTTGAAAAGATGTTCAACGTCACTAATCATCAGAGAAATGCACATTAAAACCAAACCTGTCAGAATGGCCGCCATCAATAAATCAGCAAACAATAAGTGCTGGCGAGGACACGGAGAAAAGGGACCCTTGTGCACTGCTGGTGGGAATGCAGACTGGCGCAGCCCCTGTGGGACACAATGTGGAGTTTCCTCAGGAAATTAAAAATGGATCTGCCTTCCAGTTGCACTTCTGGGACTATACCCAAAGAAACCTGGAGCACTAATTCAAAAGAATATACCGTATTTTGCCATGTACACTGTGCATCCACGTTATTGGCCCAAACTTTCAGGAAAAGAAATCTTTCATTTTAATTTTTTAATTCAACTTTTTATTTATTTATATTTAGAAACAAAACCGATTGTCATATTCCAGGGTATTATTTTGAATACAGGTATCATTATTGCTTTCTAGAGTTACACTTTTAACCATAAACATAAATAAAAGAATTAAAACCATTTTTATAGATATGGAATTAACACTACACATATATATTGCATATCCTTATTTTTCCCTCAAAATCTTGGGCAAAAAAAGGACACATTATACATGGCAAAATATGGTATGCACCCTGTGTTCATTGCCGTGTTATTTGTACTCACCAGGATTTGCAAGCTGCCCGAGTGCCCATTGATAGAGGAGTGGGTAAAAAAGCCATGGCAGGTTTACATGGTGGAAAGCTAGTCGGCCGTAAGAGATGGAAATCTTACCTTTTGCGACAGCGTGGACAGATCTGGAGGGCAGTGTGCTCAGTCACCACTGGGACCTCAAGCCCCACAGGTATCTCCCACCCACTGGGACCTCAAGCCCCACAGGTATCTCCCGCCCACCAGCCCATCCCGCAGATTTCAGACCTGCCAGTGCCCAGAGTCACAGAATCGCCAGGACCAATTTCTTACACTAAATCTGAGTACACAGATAGAGCTGTAGATCAGTAGATAAACAAGATCTCTCTCTACATAAACATACTCTGTCCGTGTGTGCACGGCTACACAGATAGGGAGAGCAAGAGAAAGAAGGGGAGAGCCGCTGCTTAACAAAAAGACCTCAGGTGCCCTTGATCCCCGGCAGAAGTGTTGAGCACCTCGGACCCCGCTGGTGTTGCATGGGTGGGTCTGTGCAGGGTGTGCGCCAGGACCTACCTGCAGGATTCGACTGCCCCAGCCCGTGCGGCCAAGTATCGGGGCGGCCGAGATGCGGGTGGGCAGTCTCACTTCCCTGTGCACGCCAGGTCACCATTCGGGACTTTTCAGAACACACGTGAGAGTGTAAATTTCTCTCCTTTCAGCGACCCGCCCATAGCACTGTACCCTCGCCTGCACTTAAATACAAAAAAAAAAAAAAAAAAATGTCGTGAAAAATGATATCTTTACATTCTATAGACTCTGGTAACTCAGCTATAACTAAGTATGAATTATATTCACTTTGTAAAGGGGCATAAGTCTGATCTGAGCCCTTTTTGAAGCAACTAGGTTGATAAAATGACACTGATCTTTTTTTCACAATTGTGTATGGCCATTAAGCATCTCAGAGCCTGTTGATGGAGAGTTGTTATTTTTCCAGTTCCTCTGCAGTCTCTGTCAGGACAGTGATTCTCCAAGGCAGCCCCGGGAGCTCGGGCACAGGGGGCTCCGGCATCTCGGTGGTTTCTGAGGGCCCTTCCCCTCCAGGGCATCTGGTCCCCCAAGCGGGAGCCCCTGGGTCTCTTGCGGCCTCTGGAAACTGAAATTGAAAAGATAAGAATCACCTCAGCGGCAAAAAAAAAAACCTCATGGTGATAAAAACAAGTTGAACACTAGATTTTATTAAAGCTGCTTGGAAGAACAGGCTCTAGGAACACACAATTTTTACACGGACGTTTCCGTGAGAAGCACCTACCTCACCTAAGGAGCGAATGGCACCACTTACCGCAGGGCCTTACAAGATTCATCAGTGGATGGGGACAAGGCCAGCACGGAGACACAATACATAAAAAAATCCAGGTTAGAGAGCTCCTCCACTATCTGATCTCTGTACAAACTCCTGAAGAAAATGATAGAGTCCTACAAGTTTTCTTGATTCCAATAATTAGACAGAAGGCACCCAAGTCATTCTTCTGACAGTGCTCCCCGGGCCCAAGGAAGGAATCCAGAATATATTCAATAACTGAGCTTCCTCATTCTTGGATCCTTCCATTTAATTTAAGCTCTTAAATAAAGCACTCGACAACCCACAATGCATAAGACGGACAATAGTTAAATAATTCAGGAGCTCCACGTGCTTGCAGATCTTGTAGAAAGGAGACTGAACTCTAACCGAGGAGGTTGAAGCTTCCTCAAAGGAACAGTGACCAACCATTTCACCAAACAAGTGAAGAAGTTCGGAGGTGAAGAAGGTCCGAGGTGAAGGAGGTCGGAGGTGAAGGAGGTCCGAGGTGAAGAAGGTCCGAGGTGGTCGTAGGAGCCCCGTCTCCCTGCACTTGTGCAGTCTTAGTTCCGGGAGAGTTCTGGTCGATCTCGTTCCCCCAAACAGGGTGATGTTTCATGTACCTTATCATGCAGTGAGTAAAACTGCATGGAATGTAAATGCTTCTTTCTTTGATGTCCAAGGTACTTGTAAATAAAGCTCTCGCCATCTGAAATATCATTGAATTTTCAACATAACAGTGCCACTTTGTTCGATTGTACATCACTGTTAAAAAGGCTTCTTGGGAAACATATCCTCTAAGTCCCCCTGCCGTGGACGAGAATGCTGCCTGGACAGAACACTTTGGATGCCAGCAAGGATTTTAAAGTGGACTGCGTTCCATTTCTTATTAAAGTATTGCTGATTATTATTAGAAATTCTGAACTCACTCTTTTCAATATGCAGAATTAAATGGCCACGTATTCTAGCTAAACACACGAGCACACACAGACACACAAAGTATCATTCCTTCAATTTATCTAGAATAACAGGTACTTTACATTATAGATCCCACAGAGAGGTGGTCATTGAATTATTTATCAGCTAACTACAACAAAATGTACAGTGGCTTTAAAACTGACACTGTATCAGTGGAGGAATGATTTCTAGAGTTCCATCTGCAGCCCTGGGAGACCACATCGATTTGTGTTTCTTCACATGGGACACTCAGAAGTCTAACCTGCTGGTCCTGAGAGTGTTTCTCAGACAGATTCCAGATGGAGTCCCAGGGGCTGGGGGTCTCACTCAAAACAACGGGTGGTCTTCGTGCTAACTTTCTTGCCAATTATATGTAATTTGTGTCCTGCTTTCCCCATTTGTCAAACCACTGCTAGAAACAACAGTTACTAAGAAAACAACTCCCTGAGAAGGCAAGATGTCTGGGCACCACGCCACGGCTTGGTGGACTCGACGGCTGCCCGAGGATGGCACCAAGAGCAGTTTCCTTCCGGTCCAGCACTGGTGGGCTCCAGCTCGCTGGGCATTATTACGGGCCTTCAAGATCTATACTGGAGGCCACTCTGATTCACTTTGTCCATGAGTTTCTATTACTTACAGAAAGCACAGTGGTCCTGGGTCAGCTCTCTGTGCTCATCATGCCCTCAGATGGGATGGGACCCCCACACTCAGGCCACAGTGGGCTAGCCCTGCACAGAGCTAACAGAGTGCTGAGCGCCTGGTGCCATCAGCCCAGGGACAGTAGATGGCCTTTGCCAGCCTCGAGGAAGGAAGGCTTCAACCAACAGCAGACAGCCTTTTGCTTGTGAAAGAAAGGCCTGCCGCCTGCCTTTGAGCCGAAATAGAGAGACTGCTTTAGAGACAAGTGCTTTATAACCTGGACCAGTCAATATTCGCTATCCCAAATTAGAAGAAGCTTCCAAAGCACAACGTGGCAACCCAAATACTTACAAGTACATGTCTACGTCACACAGCAGTATCATCGGAAAGCGTGCAAAGTAGGCACACTCACTGAACTGCATTTCTTCAGAAAGCAGCTGGCCACTGTGCTGACTCTCTGGATTTCCGGAACCAGGTCCAGCTGCCTCAGCGGGGTCCCCTGTGTGAGCCCCACCCCGGGGCTGTGCTGCGCAGGACCTGCTGGCTTCAACCACGCCCTGGGCTCGCTCTCCCGCTTCCCTTTCCATAGTGCTGTATGTGCTGCCTTCCAACTCTGCGTGAATTCTAGCAAGACCCTGAAGGCCTGCTCCCTTGCCTTCCCTGAGACCCTGTGATGACAGAGAATGACCATCAGCACCAGCGTGTGCGATGCTCGCTTAGGGTGTGTGCAACGCGAGATTTCATTTTCACGCTCTACAGGTGTCAGGACTTCCTACTTTCGCGTAGCTGGTACGTGACCATTGAGTCGAAGAGGCGAAGGAGACAAAGGCTGCATACGTCAGCCTGTGAAGATGTGTCAGCCAAACCCCCGTGGGTGTGCAGCTTGACGAAGAGCAGGTGGCTTTGACCACTGCGCTGTCTGTGTCTCTGGTGTCCACACTCCAGGGCCATCCTCGGTCCCTTAGGATGCTGCTGACAAAAGCCATGTGATTTTGATCCTGGGTGTCGGCTGAAAATAAAGAAAGTAAACATTACTGGTATGTGAGGTGCAGTTTAAGTCCAAAAATCTAAACACGAAACACAAATTAAGGATGTTCATTCAAGTTGCTGTGGGAAATAAAAATTTTACCAAGGATTTCATCAAGCATGCTGGAAATAAATCTGAGGGGTTTTTTATGCTAAGTTTATGAATCGTTGCATTAAACTTTCCCCACACAGCAACGTGAACACAAAGTTTTCCCTGAGGCTGAGTGTGATTGGCAAGAAGAGGTCTCTGGGGCCATGTGGGAGCTGTCCAGAACGTTCCAGAAGGAAGGGCTTCCTGCATGTGGGCAGGCAGCGGTGGTGGAGATGCCCTGCTCACTTTCTGCCTCTTCCCTTTCTGTCATTCATTCCCACTGTGCTTCCTCCCGCAGAGCATCGGGCGGGCAGGGTAGTAAAACTGCGATGCAGCCAGCAGGACAGACGCTGCGCCTGGAGATAGTGGAACGCTGAGGACTGGAGTTTATCTCCCGCGCTGCGAGCGTTTGGAAGTCGAGTGAGTGCAGGGAGTGAGAACAAGTATCGGCCTCTCCCTGACTATCAGCAGTGCTCATAACTCACAGCCTGCTATCTTATTTACGTTAGTTCATGTCTTCTGTTTCCCGTTTGCATTCGGCTCCATTTATCTCATCCTTTCACTTATCGATTACACAAAGAGACTATGTAACAACATGCATCTTTAAGCTGATCTACACTGCACTGTATCATGTACATAAAGTGGTATTTAATTGGGATTATTTCAAATAACTATGTCTATATCAATATGCACAGATTACTAAAATGTGAAAAGTATAAAAATATGAATTTGAGTATCTTGGAAAATAAGACTGTGACTGATACATTTGTAATTATTTATTTTCATGTTACCCACTTTCCCCAAATAATAATACGTACAATCAAAGCTATTTTATATGCTGGTAGTATGAGCAAATCAGCACAGTCACCTTCGGTGCCTGAACACTGTAGTTTCCTGAAGGCGCAGGGCCAGCGTCCAGCCGTGATCACCCAGCTCCTGGGCACGGACCCGACTGTGTTACCACCACCCCTGGACCACACGGCCTAGCTGGGCACCCCACTGTGCTGCACGGGCTCTCCTGCCAAAGGGGGCGCATCTCCTACAGCCACGCATGGGTCTGTGATGTCTGCTGATTGTCTCCTAGCTATAGGCTCCTGCATGGCCACCTGTACTTGTGAATTCTGACCCCACCCCCAACCCATCCTCCAGGCAGGCCTCCTGGCCTGGCTGCTCCATCTCTACCTTCCTACAGTCATGATAGGAGCCAGGGGGTGTGTTCTGGAGGGGGCTGCTGCTGGAAAAAGAAGGTGAAATGGCATCACTGTCACTGAGTGGGCTGTGATAAATGACACGGGTGCCATAGCATCTGACAGAGATGTTTCCAGTTGGGTTATGGCTAGTTAGATATCTGTTATACTGTTCTCCTTCCTCTGGTTTGGGTGTAAAGTCCTTCATGATTAAAATGTATCTTGAAGGTGCCGATCACAGGACTCTGAGAGGGGTGACATGTGGACTCCTGTTTTACACAGACAGATGCCAGGTGAGCTACCAATTTCGTTCATGCTGCAGAAATTGAGGATGAGAAGCAAGAAAGATAAAAGCAAAGATCAGTTCTCAAATGTTCTCTGGCTGTAATCCATGAAGTGTCACTCAGCAGATGAACCCCAAATCCAGCTCTTGGGGAAACCGTCTACAGGGGGGTTTACACTAACTACTGAGAAAAAGCAACATCGACTAGGAGGACAAAGCATGAAGATGCTATGAAATTAACTCAGATTACTGAAAGACAACCATAGTCTCAAGGTGTGCTTGCCAAGTATGTTGTCTATTAACATTATTTTTTGAAACTTGGCTTTACTTACCCATTAGACACAGGTGGGAGCACTATTTTCCTTTGGAGCAGACAGAGCATAAGATGTAAACCAAACTTTGCACATTGTTTCAAACCACGCACACTGAGGGTGTTCGGGCCAGACACAAGTTTTCATCTTCCTGTTTGCAAGCTCGGGCACCTTCTGGTCGATTCTGCCCATCAGTCTGCAGGTGCAACTCTGAAAGAAACAGAACCGCGGCACACGCTGGGGTTCCCAAGTCCCTCTGTGATAACCTACGAGTTATCACAATATCAGAAAATAAGCCTCAGCTCTGTTTGCAATTAGCTCGGCCGTGTCCTGGCCTGGGAGGCCCCTTCATGGGGTGCCAGACAAGAGCACACAGGTGTCAGCTGTTGGCCTTGGACGTGGTCTTCACCAGGTATTGCAGTCCAGGGGCCACTGTCTCCTGTTTCCGGGATGTTCCTCTTGTTCAAATGCAGGGCTGTGCTTTCCAGAATCTGGGATGGTTTTTGCAAATTTTTTCACTTAAATTTTGTCGATGTTGGAAGAATTCTATTCTCTAGGCTTCATAGTGAATGCTTGCTTTATGGGCACTCCCATAAAAAATAGCAAGTGAGGATCCTTTGTGAGTAGCTCGAAGTTCCAAAAGTACATTATAGAATTAGAATAAAAAAGTGATGAGAATTAACAATCGTTTAATTGTTTGGGCCAGTTTTTTGTTAACTTTTTGCAGTGGGGCTTTCTTACTGTTTTCTATGGTCTCCTTAGAAAATGAACAGAAAGGATTTTGCTCTGGAGTCTGCAGTGTGCCTGGGTCAGCTCAACTCTTCCTCTACCAGTCCCATTTCAACGGACGGCCGAGCCATTGAATAATGCAATTCCTCCAGTGAGATAGTCACTGCTTCACTTTTTATTCATAACCCTTTTAATTCAACAATATATGATTCTGTCTATGAATTTACTTATTAAAATCAAATGGAATTTCCGGACATAAAGTGTGCATGTATTTGCATAGCCACATTGCTCTTAGCAAAATACTACCATGGAGATAAAGTAACAGTAAATAAAGTCAATTGATGACATTTGCAAATTTTCAAATTCTTAAAAATAAGTAACGGTTGATGTTTCCCAAAGGAAGGCACTGCACATACGTTAGAACTCTAAACAGTGTGGCAAAACATGCTTCGTCACAGGTACGTGTAGCGTGCACACGGTAGGGGTGAGATTAAGACAAGAACGCAGTCTGGGTGAGTACACAAATGTGTACTTGTGAATAGACATAAATGCATACACATCCATATCAAGTATCTCCCCTGAACACACACGCACGCACGCACGCACACACGCACGCACACGCCACTGACTCTGGAACACAGTGAAGAGGTCAGAGCGCTGCCCCCACCAGTGAAAATGGTGTCGAGTTTCTGACTCCCCCAGATTTAACTGTGACTAGCTGACAACTGACCAGAAGCCCTGCCTCTAACGTAAACCATTGACAAATATGTATGTTGTATGTCTCATAATTATACACACATATATACATATATACTATATTCTTACAATAAAGTAGCTAGAGAAGAAAATGTTGTTAAGAAAATCATAAGGAAGAGAAAGTATGTTTCTAGCATCTACTGAGAATGTCCAGGTGGAAGTGGGTCCACAGTATTGGAGCCCTTGTTGTTCCAGGGCCAACTGTGTGTGTGCGTTTGAGAGAGCAACTCCGTACGAATATGAAATATGTTTACAATAACCAGATGGACAGACAGACAGAGATCGACTCCCATCTCTGGATGACGTGGTTTGGAAAGGAGCTCAGAGAACGACAGTCAGACCCAGGTCTGACGGGCGTCGGAGCCCACCCCACAGCCCCCAGGCAGCCGCAGCAAGACCCCTGCAAGTTTCAGAGCCGCGCTAACTGAGCCGCTTGGTAAGTCCTCCCTGCCACTGCACTGTTCTGAAAACAAAGCTAGTGCTTCAAAACTTGGGGTCTCTCTCGAAATTCAGTTACTTTGTACCAAGAATATCAAGTTCTACTAAATTAGCACTCGTACAGAGATACACAAAAACAAAGAAGTTACAAATAGTTTGAAATCTGTATATCCCCTAAAAAGCATTAAAAACCAAGCAAACGTGTACCTCCCCATGGTCACAGGAACTGTCGGAAGGGACAGCACCCCTCAGTCCATGGGGTGCCCCAACACAACCAAAAGGCTGAGGATAGAGAACTCATGTCTGCCTGAGCCGGGAGACCCGCTCCCCCTGCCCTCGGATGCTGGTGCCCCTGGGCTCCCGGCCTGGGGACTCGAACTGATTCATTCCTCGGCTCCCCACATCCTCAGCCTGCAGATCACTGGGTTCCGCAGGCTCCATAATCAGCGTGAGCTCCTTCCCACTGCAAAAGTGAGCAGACTCTCTCTCTATGTATTCGTTACTTCTCTGCATAGGATGAGTGCATGGGGCATTTAGGGTGGGCTGGGCATCGTGTTGACCATCGGGATGTACAAATGACATAAATACTGAGGTTGAGGCCACAGCAAAAGTGGGGCAGAGCAGGGTGAGCCAGCTGGAGCACTGATAACCCGAGAGGTGTGTTCTGTTGCCTAAACCTGCTGCAGAGAGAGCTGGAAACCAGCAAAGATAGCAAATCACAAAAGACATTTTATAAGTGCGTTTCAAGCCATACTTAAAGGAAAGAAGCATATTGAAAGACAAAAAAGCAAAGTAGGGAATACGAGCCAAGAAATATCTTCAAAAGTACTTCAGGTAGCAGGGAAAAGGGAAACCATCGTAGAATTGCAAAGAACGTCTGTTGGGAAGGTTAAGTCTCCTGAAAGACGTGCAGGTGGAACTATGTAGCAACATGCTTTAGAAGACATTAAGTTATATGCCTTTCAGGATACAATGCTAATCTCCGAATTACATAATGCTGTGCCTGCAGGATTTTAGCTGGAAATGGAATTCAGTTGATCCCAGAGATTTCTATTAAATTTCACTTACGGGCAAATTTAACATACGTTAATACCTTCATCTCCCGGATATTCTTAAAGCAGGCATAGATACCAAATTTGCTGAAACCCATCAAGCGTGAACAGTGAAGGTGGTTATTCACGCAGCCGTCGGCCGAAGGCATCTTTGCTTCTACTGATACACACGCATACATGGAAATGAATGTATCAAGAGGAAGGGTAGCTGGCAAAGTCATCATTAAATGTGAGAAAATTCCACCTGGAGGCTGGTACTGAAATTATTGAAATACCTGCAAAATTTTCCATCCAGTGGAAAAGCCCTCATGAGACAAGCACCGTAATAACTCGTCTTCACCAGTGTTCACCTCAGCCACCACCGATTAAACTGTTACGCGCCCACTCACTGCCCACGTCCCCTGCTCCAAACTGTGCCATGGCCTGGCACGTGTGGCCTGTCTGTGCCCAGGCCGCAGGGGCTAGAGACAGGCCACAAGAGCTTCGTGCCCGGGCATCTTTGGACAACACACCCTATCAGGTGAGTGTGAGAACTCTGCTCTGCCAAGCTGTCCTGGCCAGCATGCAGGGCGCACAGGGGAGATATTGGGCCCCGTAAGTGGGGTCACTTACAGTCGGAGCTTGGCCGGTGCAGCCCTTAGTCATACAGACACCTGGCCAGGTGTGTCCAGGCTCTGACTTAATGTCGATGCGGCTGGGCCTTCAACGCCATTGCCTCCAAGGGGCAGTCAGGATGAGGGTCACCGCCCTCACTGAACAAGGGAGGACGTGGCAGGTGCACCCTGCCCCCAGGAGCTGGGGGTTGTTCCATGGAGAGACCACATTTCAGAATTTCAGAACTGTACTCCAGAGGTCACACTTCGCTCTCCTTCCCCAAACTTTTCTAAGAATAATAGGCTCTGTTCCCACACACAGAGCATGGGCCTCCCCATGCGGGTCCCTGTAACGCACTCACATGGGGCCCCTTACGCAGCGAAGGAACCAGGGCAAACTCGGTCAGCTCTTGTCACCGCTGTTGGAGTTAGTGTGACAGCCCTCACCCACTCGGGGACAGGACACGTCACGTCAGTGTCTGAAATGAAGACTCTGTAACAAATCAGACACCTCAGGCACCGCCCCCTGTCCACGCTGACCTAAGCGACAATCACAAAACTGGAAAGTGTTTTCCCCTGGACACCTGGGGTCAGAACCCTGTGTCATCGACCTCACGGGAAGCACAAAAGTCCTCGTACACAGGACAGACGACTGTGGGTTGGCCCCTGCAAACCCCACTGGATCTCCCGGGTGGGTGGCTCCCCTCACTGGGAGGTCCTTAGGCCCTTCATCCCCCACCCCCAGCCACTCAGGGAACATTCCGTGTGTGCCAAACACCGGGCTGGGCACTGACCATGCAGATGTGCTGAGGAACTCAGGAGTGAATATGCACGAACAACACAAAGAGTGGATGTATGGATGCACGTGTGAGAAGTGAGAGGGATTGTGAGGACAGGAAATGCCGCTCTGGTTTTAACAGAATCCATTCATTAGCCCAGCTCCCACTATTCTTGTGCTGGGAAAAATCTGCATCCAGCACGGAACAGCTGGGTGAACTGGGACGAGACCTGCATTTCTCCGAGCGTCTGTCTGCTCGCAAGTGCCTCTCCCACTGCATCCGAGTCACTGCATGCAGGCCAAGGAGGATCCGGGGAACCAGGGACTATTTGGCAGGCACCTTTTTTTTTACTGGTTTTTAGAGAAAGAGGGGAAGAAGGAGAGAGGGGCATCGACTTGTTCCACCTATTGATGCATCCTTGGTTGATTCTTGTATGTGCCCTGACCGGGGATTGAACCCTCAACCTTGGCATATTGGGACAATGCTCTAACCCACTGAGATGCCCAGCCAGGGCAACAAACTCTTTTCATAGAATTACTTCATGAAATAAAGTCATTATTCTGTTCAAATTATTTTCATACTTTTACTGACAACCAAATTATCTCTGTTTCAACATGAACGAAGAGCAACATACTCACCACTGGCAGGAAATAAGAGGCGACACGAGGGGAGCATCCCCGAGTGCCCGGGCCTGGTGCCGGTCCTCACTGAGCGAGCCTGGTCTGACTTTCCTGCCTCGCAAGCCACCAACACAAACAGGAGCAGCACCAGCTGGCGGTGTTGTTTGGGGACTAAGCCCCGTCACCGTTCCACAGATATTAGGGCTTCCTGTGATGGCTTCGTAACTCAGGCCATTGAAATTTATGATTGAAGTACTATGTGATTTTCCTGCAAACATTAAGAAGTCCAGACGTATTTTGGAGGGCATGAGTCCAGACTCACCAGCCCTGGGCCAGCCCTGGTTCAGGAGCTCTGCTAAATGAAAGCCATTTTAACCAAATATTTCCAAGTTCCCCATGGCCCAATTTAACAAGGTGCCTTTGTCATGAATGTCTCTGGTATCTAAAACTTTGGATCAGTCCCCACATCAGGGAGCTTAGTAGGTTGGAGAGATCGAAGAAGCCACCTACATTGTTTAGACCAACGGTCCCCAACCAGGGACTGGTTTTCTGGAAGACAATTTTTCCACGGACCAGTGTGGGGGCCGGTGGGAGACAGGAGGTGGAGCTCATGTGGTAATGCCTCCAGGCATCCCCGATGGGGCGGAGGGAAGTGGGGGACCCCTGGTTTAAAACATACCCCAAAATGTATTACTCTCTGGTCCCTTTCCCAGCTTTACGGTTCTCCATAGAATTTGCCCATGACCAGCCTCTCAGAGGGGTGTCCTATTTGAGTTAAATTCCTTACCTGAGGCAGGTACCAGTAGGAACTGTGGCAAATTCTTCTGGACAGAACTCTCAGGGTTGGGTTTTGCAGACGGTGCCCTGGGAGGAAGTCCTGGTCCTGTGAGGTGTCTCTTACCTGCTGCCCTGGTCATCCTCCCTCTGACAGTCTCCCCCAGTGGTCACGTCCAGTCCAGGAAGCGTCACCCAAACACCGATGACTGACAGCCTCCACCAGCACGCGGCCTGCCCAGCAGCCTGGCGGGCCCTCTGTCCTCACCGCACGGGCTCCCCGGTCATGGCCCTCATCCCAGGGTGCGGGCTGGGCACATCCCCACCTCACAGGGTCGCAGTTGCTGCTATTATTTGAGGAGCAATTCCTTTGCACATAACTATTTGTCTCCGTATTTTTCCAGTTTCAGTGTAATGAGTCTTTTTTTTCTCTGAAACAAAATCACCATAGATTTTTTCTATTTCTATAATTCTTCTGTAAACTTTCTAGTATCCTCTCTTTCTCAAATGAACTCCTCACACTTATATTCCCTGAGCAGACTTAATCCACCTCCACGTAAAATATGCATTACCATCCTGTGTCTCAAAAGACATTTTGCAATATCCCTGTATTAGAATATGTATAAGATATTCATTAGATTGGTCCAGGTTAACCAGCAGAGAGAAGTTCAGAGATTCAAATCCACATCGGTCCTTTCCCCTCAATTATGAAAAACCTTATCTGAAGAGAATCTTATGATGTGACGTGGACACCATTTAGGTCAAGGGCTCGAAGAAGAAAGCCAGTGCGTGTTGAGAGCTCGCTAAGTGCCGAGGGGCCTGACCTGATCTGCTCCGGGGCTCATTCAGTCCCTGAGAACCATCAGCCCCCCTGGACAGTTTTCACAGGTGGTGGACGGTCCTGGGGGTGGGGGCCAGCACGGCTCGGCCTCTCCGATGACACCGGCCAAGACCCAGCAGGTGTTCTCACTTCCCCACCTTCTGCATCCCGTCCTGTTTAGGACACAGAAAGTAACTCAGTAAAAAAAATGGCCAGAAGTTGGGTTTCACCCCCATTTCCATCCATCAGCATTTTAAAGACATTGCATTTTACATGGCCACTCAGCAACTCAGTCATGGACCTGAAGGGACATTTTTAAGAGACATTGATAAATGTCGTGTGAGGTCAGGAAATGACAGGCTAGAAATACGGGCCACATCGCTGAGGTATGAGTTGTATGTGAGATGTGTACGAGATATGATTCATTACAAGTAGTTTGTATATGATTTCAAAATACCAGTAACAGCCCAAGATCAGAAGACCTAATCAGTGCAGAACATGGCAAAATACCCACCTGAGTGCTGGGGACTTGGGCGGTCAGAGGGTGTTGACAGTGGCCTGGTGCTCACTCGGGCACCTAAGCGTAAAGCGGACAGAGTCCACCGTCATCTGGGCGAGGTGGAGGAACCCCCGGGGAGGGAAGGTGGGGAGCACACATCCCCCACCCCGAGGTCACAGTCCGGGCTCTCTGCTCCGACTCCTCTGTACACGGGAGAAGACTCTGAACGGACATGACCTGTTTCCTGATTGGGACTGTCTGGTCCGTTGTCTCTGTGAAGAGGAAGCACTTAACACGCACGACCCACTCTTCTCCCGGGAGACGAGAGGTAAACTGTGTTCTTGGTTATTTGATCGGCCATGTGCACAGCTCCACGGACTCGCCTGAAAGGCTTTTCTCTACCTGCCTGCTCCCGGGGCCACACCTGGGAGACCATCTTGTAGGAGAACCTGGGACAATGTCACTGGGGGCCGGGTCTGCACAAACGCCGCCCCCCTCCGCACTTTGGGACGTGAACCTGAAACAGAGACAAAGGACACAGCAGTCCAAGGACGTGTGTGCAGGAGGAACAGAGGAATTTCATGGTGGAGAGCCATCCTGAAAGGGAAGGTATGACCGTGTGTTTAAATCAAGACAACAGCCGTGACTCCACACTGCCAGTGACAAAGGGAGAGAGAATGTCCCTTCCACACTTGCACGCCAGAGCGCGCAGTGTGTGGTGGGGAGGCTTGGCAAGGCAGAGTGAGGACTGGCTCTCGGACTCACTCAGAGGCGGCTCTGGCTTCAGTAAAGGGAGGTACTGGAGGCTGGGGAACATCACATCCCTTTCAC
Source organism: Glossophaga mutica (assembly GCA_039655065.1). NCBI lineage: Eukaryota > Metazoa > Chordata > Mammalia > Chiroptera > Phyllostomidae > Glossophaga > Glossophaga mutica. Next base: position 35,492,086 of record CM077310.1, on the reverse strand, counting down.
CAAAGAGAAGATAGAACAGCTAGAGTGAGGGGTGGCAGAAAGGGAGGGCGGAGACAAGAAAAATCCAGCTCAGGCCCCCAAAGACCTGGCCCTTCTGTTGTCCTCCTCACTGGTGCCCATGGTCACATCGCCTGTGCTGTCCTCTGTCCTCTTTGCCACTACTCAGGGCTCCGTGGGTGACAAAGAGATGCTCTGTGTAGTCAGCATTCTCCAGAGAGACAGAGCAGATGAGATAGGTGTCCTGATAGAGTGGTAGATAGATGGGTGGATGGGAGATAGGTAGATGGTTGATAGATAGATGATAGATAAACAATAGATGGATGATAAATAGATATTAGATAGGTAGGTAGGTAGGTAGACAGATGCAGAGAGACAGGGAGGAGAGTTATTCTAGGGAGTTGGCTCACACAACGATGGAGCGTATGAAGACCATGACATGCCCTCTGAGAGCTGGAGACCAGGAAAGGGACCCCCCACCCCGTCCGAGGGCAGGGGAAGATGAGGCGAGATGCCCCAGGTCTACCAGTGCGGCAGGAGAAAGGATGTGAATTCCTGCTTCCTCCCCCTTTAGCTCTGTTGGGGCCGTGGGGACTGGAGAGGGTCCGCCCTCACTGGGGGGGCCCTGCTCTGCTGAGTCCACCGTTCCCAGGCTCCTCTCACTAGGACCTGACGTTTATGCTCAGCGCCCCGTGGCCCGTCCAGCTGGCCTACAGAATGAACCGATCCACACTCCCTCCACCGCATGGCCAGGCTAGCTTCTGCACTGAATTTAAGTATGTATTTCACATTCTTTCCAAAGAAAAACCAAGAATCTGTAACCTGAAATTTTCTACTCTTACGAAGCACAAAAGCAAAAACATAATATCCATTCCACTAAATTCTAATGATTTCCCAGAAAAACGCCCTGAAAGAGGGGCTCCGGTGGTCCTGCCTGTGCACGCCCTCAGGCAGCAGGTGCGCACACACGTGTAGGCAGGGCAGAGACCTGTCTCTGTGCAGAGCACAGTCCATTGGCTCCCCGGAGGTTCGGGCTGCAGCATTTAACCAGAGCCGATGTGGCAATCACGTGTGACACAGGACTCTCGGGTGTCCTTCTTGATCCTGTCCCCAGGGGTGTTTTTTCAGTGATGGCCGTGCCTGTGAGGTAGGAGAAAAGGATGTAGGTCGAGACTGCTGGCCTGCGAACCCCCATTAAAATCCCGCTGGATGCAGTGGGGAGGGGAGGAGAGCTTTGTTACATCCCCGCCTGATCTTTCCCGAGCTGGCGCATTTTACAGGCCAAGTGTGTGAAGGGGGAAGTTCGGCCTCTACTTGCTGAGAAGTCGGACAGCAGCAACCACTGGTTGCAAGTGAAATACCAAGATTCACTCTTATTTTAGGGTAAAAAAAAGAGTTCATTACTAACTTTTTGAAGTCACTTGATTCACTCCCAAGTTATACTGATGTAGAACCTAAGGAATATCTGAAAACATGACTTATTCCTGCTCTGAAAACGTGACCTATTCCTGCTGTGTGAGGGAGCTGGTTACCTTGTACACAGAGAAGAGCCCCTCTTCCTGATGCAAGGTCTGGCCAGAAGAACCTTCGATGAGCGTCTCAGTGCAAACCAACCCACGCAGGCACCTGTGAAATAGAACCCAGGTTAATGAGAGCTGACCAAGCAGTGCCCCCATTTAAAGTAATTCTTTAAGTCCTTGGGTCAGCAAACCATAATTACAGCTGCCCACCATTAGGGTGGATTTATTAGTTACTACAGAACGAATATTTTAGATCTGCGTTGAAGCCCCTATGTGTAAATTTAAACACACACAGTCATAGGTATTAAAATACATCATTTAGCTCTGGCCAGGTGTCTCAGTGGGTTGGGGTGTTGTTCCATGCATCAAAAGGTTGCGGGTTCGATCCCCACTCAGGATACATACCTAGGTTGTGAGTTCGATCCCCAAATGGGTCGAGTATGGGAAGCAACCTATTGATGTTTCTCTCTTACGTCAATGCTTCTCTCTCTCTCTTCCTTCCCCTCTCTCTAAAATTAATACACAAATATATTCTCAGGTGAGAATTAAAATATAATAAAATAAATCATTTAATTTTTGCTTTAAAATTTTTCATATAAAAATGATTGCTCTGTAGGATTTTAGTGTAAATAGATTAGGCACGGTGACATTTAGAAGTTCTTAAATTTGCCTGTAAGTTGTTTCTTTTTTAACCAAAATGATGTACAAAACTTTGGATCTAACATAAGCCAGATGCTCAGTTTCCTTCCTCTGCCTCCCCCTCTCTCTTTTTTCCTTCTTTTGTTCTTTTATTATTTTATTCTTTCTGGCTGTTTATTGTTGCTGTTTTATTTACTTTGCTTTAGCAGAGTATGTACTCAAATATGTTGGGGCAAGAAATAACATGAAACCACATGAAAAAAATCTGTTATAATGAATTACATTTATACTAGATACTTAATACTTTTTTTCTAAGGAACGTAACAGCAATTACTATTTCTGTAGGAGAGAAAAACTTCAGCACCGTAAATTAGATGTGGACTGAATGCGTGGAGTGAGCTGGTGCACCACATAATATTACAAATGAAATAATGGTGGGCTATCCCTCTGAGGTTCTTATTCTGCACACAGGGGCCCATCGGCAGAACCACCGTGCACAGGCGATCCATGAGAGGAGGCACCAGGTGCTGTCCTGTCTCCGTCCCCCTCACAGTGACACTGAGGGGCCCCAGCCCATGAGAGCTGCTCTCGAGTCCCAGATGGACGTACTCAGAGGAAACCACACAGGGCTTCTGACCAGCCACAAGCCACAGAGAGGGTAGAGAGAGCCCAGGAGTCCTGGAGAAAAGAGCAGATAAGTCTGTCGGGGGGGGTGGGGACTCCAGAAGTTATCCCAGAGAAGGGGAGTTTGGAGCAACAGCTGATCAGTAAGCAGAAGCCGGGTGGGCAGGAAGTGTGGTCCAACACCATAGACAGAAGAAAGATCCTGGTCAAAGAAAAAGACATCAACTCTCACTGGGCCTGCAGATTTGTGGGGGTCCTGTCTCCGAGGCTGTGGAAGTCAAGAGACAGGGGCAGGACAGGCTGGGGGATTGGTGAGGCCAGGCAGCTAATACCTGAGTCGTCGTATCAGCACTGAGGGTACACGCAGGCTCCTCTGCATGTCTGGGCAATATGTTTAATTTCATGTTGGTCTGTGGTCATGGTCGAGCAGTGAGTTAGCAAGGCACTCATGGTAAAAAGCAACCTTCAGGCCTGGCTCGTGGTTGACACTGAGTGGGGCCAATCCCAGGGGAAAGAAACTTCCTCCTTTCCAAGGGCTGTGTGTGCTATCTCTTCGTGGCTTTGTGGATTCCATCCATCGTGGAGTGAGAGAGTAGGAGACGAGGTCTCCATTTGAGTGGTCATCAGCCAGACCCCAGCACAGCATGCACCATGATCTTGTTGAATACCAGCTGCAGAGTAAATACCAAATGTTACAGCTTTACTGTTTCCAGTCCCGTAGCGGCTGTGCTTTTTCTGTTACTGAATTCAGGGAAGGAACATTATTATGCAACAGCACAGAAAATGAGTTAGGCACAATTTCAATAATCCATCGGCAGAATTTCAATAATAATAAAATCTGCCACCAGGTAAATGATTATGTAAGGATTATGCATCCATCAACCGACTTGGAAATAAAAACAAAAGAGAGATAGACCCATGGGGGTGGGGGGGTAAAAATAGTCCGTGTATATGTCACATTTATGAGAATATATGCAATCGACAGGTGATTTTGAATGTGGTCTTCCCCCCCAATCTGAATAATTCATGCATTTAAAGGATCTCAGGAGTCATACTTCAAGCCATTTGAGTTCTCTGTAAAGAAACAAAGGCTAGGACAGGAGGGGAAGCTGTGTGTTATTCCTGCCCAGAGGTCAAGTGAACCCCTCCGTCTGTCACCGAATGTCTCCACCTGTTGGTAATAGTGCCCCTTTTTTGCCATTTCCCTTAGAAATTCTGTCCCACTGCACCCTCCAACCCCACTCACCCCAGACCTTTACCACCACGACCCCCCACAATTTCGTGGATGACACCTGTCTCCTGCTGACTGATGAGCCGCTGTCCCAAACCCACATGCCCTGTGATGCTTCTAAAGGATCTTTTCCCGGCACCTTCCGTCCCTATTCTGACATTGGTGTCCCAGATCCGTCAGCAGTTTGCAGAGGGCTGGGCAGCTCGCACTGTGCGACAGGCCTTTGGTCGGACAGCTGCCACCTAGGAAGGTCCCCAGATCCGAGTTGCAGGGCTGCTTCTGTGGGACAGGACTCAGCAAGAAAAACCCAACAAACACATGTTGGCTGTGAGCAATGCGGCCGTTTACGTCCCACATTGATGAGGTGACAAAAGCCATGCACACTGGTGCCAGCATGCCTTGGGAATGGGGCCGGGGGTGGTGAGGGTTGTGGGGGGCTGGGAGGTCTTTCTGACGATGAATGTGGGCTCTTTCCCTCCTTTTCTGGAGCTGGGTCATGAATTGGGCTCACTTGGATGTTGGGGCTGCACGAAGCCCTCCGTGGGTTTTCCTCGTGGCTGCACTCCTCACGTATAGATGCGTTCTGTTTGTGTTCACCTGAGTGAGTTCAGGCCTCTCTCCCTCAGACGACAGCACTGCATTCTGAGTCACAGGTGTCAGCCCTGTCGTTAGACAAATCCCCAGTATCCTCGTGCAGCTCACTGCCTGTGAAATGCTGAAAACTGAGGAGTATATAAAATACTGAGTTATAATTGCACAAAATGCTAATGGTTGTGCAAAACTGCTGAGTCACGGTTGCATGAAAACACCGAGTCATTGTTATGAAAATGCCCAGTCATGTTTTGCCCAAAAATTCTGGGTCGTGGTCATATAAAATGTTGAGTCATGACTGTGCAAAAAATGCTGAGTCATGGTCACATACAATGAGTCATGGTGTCGAGAAGGGCTGAGTCATGGATTCATTAAAATGCCAGGTCATGGTTGAGAAAATGTTTGCCAAAATGCTGAGTCTGCCTGTGAAGTGTTTGAACCCGAAGAGAGAAATTAGCACCTGGGATTAGAAATTATACGTTTCAGTACAAGTGATGAAAAGAATTTATGTCATAGTTACTAACTCAAGAAAGCAGCATTTGGGCGACCAGCACTGGCGCTCTGTCCGCTCCCCCCGCTGAGGTTCAGCACCTCTGTGAGGATACAAATGCTTCCCTTTTCTCTACAGAAAGAAACTCTGGTGCTAGAATAAGGTTTGGGTGAAAAAGAGTCAGTGAGTGCACAGAGGAGAAAGAATTACAGACATCTTGTACTTGCTTGCTATAGGAAGGAAAAGGCGGGAGACAGGGAAACGGAGCACGAGAAACAGCAGACAGCAAAGGTCCCTCAGGTCGGGCCAGAGTCACAAAGGAGCAAATGGCCATCAAGAACCTAAGAGATGTGAGGCTGACTGCACGCCTGAGCCTCAGGGTACATGTGTGCCTTCCAACTGTCCACTCTGTTCCTAATGCCCTGATTCTCCATTCCCTGTTATCATCTGGAGCCAAGCAAGGGTGCAGACGGAGCACTCTCTGGCTGCACAGCCCACGCACTCCATTTATCAACCAGGCAGCAACTTCCACGCTCAGGGAGCTTCACTGTTCTCTGCCGCTCGCCCCGAGCTGGGCCAGCATCGTCCCGAATCTGGGTCTTCTCCATGGTCTCAGACACAGTGCCTCCAGTCTGAAGAGCCCAATGGCAGCAGATCATTGAAACAAACCCAAGTGTGAGAAACATATTTTAAGATAAAGCAAGACTTCAGTTAGAACCAAAAAATCATGATAAGAAATAAAAGTCCTTTTATAAAGGAAACCATGGACCAGAACTGCTTGAAAACTCCTGGGCACTGAGCAGAGAGCTGGGTGTGCTCTCGGGGAGGAATTCCCGAAGGCGGTCACCATGGCTTATGCTTCAAAACAGGAAGGACTCCTGCTCTCAGGCAAGATGGCTGTCCCCTGCACACTTGGCAGGATGCCAGACGAACCACTGTCCCTCTGTGGAAGTCCCCAGAACTGCAGACTACAGACAAGTTGCAAGGACAATTAATTTTGATAACAAGGCAGAAAAGTCTTATTACAGGAGCAAGTATAATTCCTGGGTATAATGGGAAAATAGACTGAGTTGAAGTCTCTTCAGTTAACAACAAAGTCCTGGGGAAAGAGGTCAAAGGGCAGAGCTGGGATGCGAGTCCAGTCTTTCTTCTCCCTGAACGCCGGCTGGGTTGCTGCGGCTCTCGTTGTTCTTCCCGGATGCGTGGACCAAAGCCCCCCCTCACGACACCGCTGACATCACCAGTGAGTCCATACTCATCACCTGAACTGTCTTCTCTGTTTATCTCGCATGGAGAGAGGGAGGGAGGCGAGGGGGAGGGATGAGAAGACCTGCCCTGACTTCCTTCTTCTTTGTCTAAGTCCACAGGCACACACCTGCTCACCTGCTTACACCAAACCTCACGGAAATCAACCTTGACTTCTCTCCTCCCCGTTTACCCTTCAGCCAACACCCCTCTTCAAAAAGCCCTGGAGGCCCAGCCTCCACAGTGCACCCCACACCCAGCTCCCACACCCCTCGATCCTGGTGCAGCCCCTAGACTTGGGGTTCGAGTCCCTTCTCTCCTTCTGGCCACCCTGGAGGGCCCTTTACATAAACCAGCCCCCTTGTTTCAGAAAGTCTGAATTGTTATCACGTCCTGCTCTACTGACGCCACTCTGAAGGGTTGCCATTTTTACTAGGATGTGATGTATATATGTCCCGTGTCTGTCTCCCCTTCTAGCATTTAATTTCCCGACAGCAGGGGCTTCATTGCGTCACTAGGACATTCCCAGACAAGGGTGCTGCTTGGCTCAGAGCCAGGGTTCAAGAGATGCTCGGTACATGGAGGGAGGAAGGGAAGAAGGGGGAGAGAGGGAGGCCTGCTGAACCCCAACCTCTGCTCACGCCCAGAGCCCCAGTCTGGCATGCACACCCCACAGCCCGCACTCCCACAGGGCTCTGCAGGACCTGAAATGTCAGCGTTGCTTTGTTGTTCTGCTCTCTGCATGGTAAAAACCAACCTGGGTTTTTTGCTCCAGCAGTTTTATGATATTAGAAGAAACAACGTATAATTTCTCAGCTCTTCCCAGAAAACAGCCACCCTCTCAGTCTGTGGAGGTGTGTGGAGGGGCCTGGGCCACCAGCCTCTGGCAATGGCATTGTCTGCTCAGCCTTTTCTCCCAAGAACGTTCGGTCACGTCTCTCTGTCAGCTCCAGCGTGTGCTCCAGGCAGAAGACCAGGCACCCGGCCACCGAGTCCCTCCCAGCACCTGGCAGGGCTGCGAGGTGTGCCCGGGGCAGCATGGGCTCAGTCGCAGCTTGGGTCTGCCCTGGTTACTTGGCCACTATTTCTCTTTCTCTCATTTAATATGACTCTCATGTATGTCAGCTACCAGTTGTAGACTTAAGTATTTGGAAGGACTGGATAGAAAAATGCAGTTAAAAGAACCCTGCACTGTGGGGACCGGATGTTTGCCCTCATCGCAGGCCTGGGGGACCCCGCTCCACTGGCGGCAGGGCCGCACCCCGCCGCGATCCGGTTTCAGGAGGGAGAGCTGCCTTGTCGCCGTGGTTCTGCCAGAAGGAATAACTCTGCACTTCCAGGCTTGTTAAACGCACAGACTGAGCAGCTCGCTCAGCCTCCCCATCGACATAGCCTTTTACAAAAAGAAACACATTTTTAAAAATAAGTCTGACGCTATATGTGATTCCGTATGATTTAGAAGTCCCAGTGCTGAGGTTGGGCACCACTTTTTCACTGTTTACCCCACACCCTCACCCGCCCTTCTGGACAAAAACCCAGAGCCCCAGACTGACTGGACCCGAGGCCCAGGGTAATGAAACCTGGGTCTGGTGTGGGACACAGGGGTGACTCACAGCCCCATGACACCGGATAAGCGGGGTATCCTATGCCACCACATCTCCAGTTCTCCAACCCCCACTGTCAGCTCAGGGGCTGAGCTCCTTCCTGACGTCAGGGTGCAGGGCTCAGTCTCACGGGACAGACCCCCAGTTCCAAGTCCCGGCCTCCTGGGCCTGGGACTGACCAGCTATAAATCATGGGGTCCTACCACCCTCCTCAAGCTCGACAATTTACTAGAATGATCACAGAACCCAGGGGAGCACTTTACTTATGTTTGTAACAAAGGGAACAGTGAGGTGGAGGAGACGGGGTTGGCAGACTAGCCGAGGCGAGAGCACAGGCCCCTGCTGCTGGTACCCCGATGCAGGGAACATCTACATCGTTAGGCAGACTCTCAGCTTTGTTCCGCTTTCCGGTCTACCGTGAACATTAAAACTGTCTTCAGTATGTTCCTGCAGCACTTCTTTTGGGGTTCAAGCACCTTTGTCTGTGGATTTATTTGAAGAGGTCACAGTACTCTTAGGTTCTATGGCCTTTTGTATAACATATACAAAATATGATTTACAATACAGGATTTGTATAATAAGGAGGTTAGATCCAATGATCATTAAGATGCTTTCAGCTCTAAAATTCTGTGATTTGGACATTGGAATTTGGGGTGCAGAAAGGAATAAGGAGGAACAGTACAGGGTCGATGAGGCGTTCCAAATGTGTCCTCGCCCAGCCCCTGTGGCCATTCCTACACCATCACAGCAGCGGTATGCAGAGAACTGCCCATGTCTGGGCCATAAATCACCTTTTGGAGATATTTATGCCCCTATCATAAATCTCTAAAAGCCACCCTAATTGACAGCTACTAAAGATGCATTATTCATGGGAGCTGTCAGGCCGCCGCGACGTGTTTTATTTTACTAAATTACAGTTCAATCGACTTGACCAATTTTGATTTACAGTTCCTAAAAGCCAGGAAAATTACCATTCCATCAAATTTTAATATGCAAAGTATCATTGCTTAATTTTAACAAACGAAATGTATCACAATGAACACCATAACCATTAAATTCTGATATTTAAAAATATATGTAAATTGTAAAGGTTAACACAATGCGTTTTGCCAATAGTGTTTCTGTAAGGATAAAAGAGGTGCTCTTCCGAGTAACGCTCCCCTTCAGCCCCTCCCCCTGCCGGGGCCCTGCAGGGCTGCCTGTGACAGCGCCTCCTCATCGGCTCTGAAGTTCGGGGGAAGCCAGAAAGGAGCCATCTTCAAGCATTCCGCAGGGGCCTCCTGCCTGCCGTGTTTCCTGCAGCTCAGAGGAATCTCTGACGTGCCCTCAGCTCCCTGCTCCATCTGACCCCTCGGCAAAGTTAAGTCCTCATAAAATCTATTGAATCTCTACATGTACAAATGTTTTTCAATCATGAGTAAGATACAATCCTCTAGAAGATGGAGAAGGAGGAGGAGAACAAGAAGAGAAGGAAGGAAGGAAAGGAAAGGAAAGGGAAAAGAAGGAAGATTCAACCTTCCGAGAATCTTCCTTTAAGTCCTGACTACGGAAATGCTGACTGCAGAAACTAACATTTGGTTCTTGAACTTTGAGTTATCACTACAAAATATTTTTTTAAATTTTTGATTATCATGAAAATAAGCACATGCTAGTATTTCTTGTGTAATGCTTAGACTCTCCCCCCATGCTTTGAGTGTGAGGACTTGTCTTTAATGTCAAAATTAGGTCTTCCTAAATGGGAAAAAAGTGATATATTTTAAGGAAAAAAAATGGAATCAGTGACCTCTCCCAAGAAATATGGACTCACTAGCAGCTACCTGGTCTGTAACTCATTTTGACCCACACGTCCTGTCTTGCCATCATGGAAAGAACCTTGTGACTTTGTCCCCTGTCAATGCCTAAAATAATGGCCTCCCTGTCCCCTTTCATCATCAGGCCTTTCATCACTGGAAGGTGCCCGTGTGTCACTGGCCTGATCACACTTGGAGCTCGTTGGCGTCTATGGCTTCAGGTCCTGCGCACACGGCTCCTTCAGTGACCCCATCCATGAGGTTCCATGAAGCAGAGAAGCCCCTGACGCTCCCCCAGGCCAGTCAGGTCCAGCCAGCCTCCCGCACCACCTGAATCACACAGGCTGGGATGTGTCATGGCCTGAGAAGGCAGGGACACGAGGCAGCGCTGATGCTGGGCCACTGCTAGGGGTGAGCTGTGCCCCCACAAATCCGCACCTTGAAACGTAACCATAGGTAGAGATCAGGCCTTTAAAGGGGCGAGAAGGCACACAGCGTGGCCCATACTCATATCTCATTGGTCGGGACAATGTCAAAGGGTCACCTCTTGATAAGAAAGGAGCTAGAAACCACAGTGTCTTCATAGGAAACACTGTAAACAGGAACAGAAATCGGGTTTCCACAGTTAGTGCAGAAAGAGAAGATTCCTAGATGGGCGAGAACCATTTCCCCCCGAAGGGGGCGCACATTCAAAGAGGTGCAGGGCTAAGTCTGCTGAACTGACCAGCTGTGCTCCTGGGAGCCAAGAAGGGACCTCTGGTCTGGGTATCACCAGGACACACAGAAGACCTTCCCAGGAGGATCACCTCTTCCCACTCCCATGTACCCCTGGGGTTGAAGCGAGCTGGGGAAGGAGCAGGTGGCTGGCCACCGACCAGCTTGCATGCCAGAGGTTTTCAGGGGAAACTGCTATTAAACTGTGTCACTCTGCAGCTCTGGCAATGTAAAACCGAGAGAGAAGGTCACAGAAAGCGAGCAGAGCCTCTAGAGTCGAGGCGTAAACAGTCTTGGTTGCCAAAGTTGTCACCCACCGTCCCCATCGCCATTAGTCACCTGGACTCTTGCCAGGGTTAAAGGCCGCCGGCTGTCAACTACCGTGGGTGATGCACTGGATTCTGACTGATGCTCGCTGGAGAAACCAGGCTTGGGTCTTCTCGTAACTTCAACCTCAGAGCTCAATGACATATCGGTGCACTGTCCCATTTCCCGGGTCTTTTCTGAAATCACAGGACTCATAGTCATGGTCCTGTGATCAGTGGGTCTGTGGCACCAGGAGCAAGTGCGGGGTGGAGAGGGCGGTCACCCCGCGCACCTTCCAGAAAGCCCTTCACCCACAGGAGGTGCAAGAGGGTCGAAGGTCTTGTCTGGCCTAAAAAAAATAAGCGTGTTACCCAATTAAAAAAAAAAAAAAAAAAGACGACTCGCCCTGCTTGCACTGTTACCTTAAACTGCAAGGGAAACGCTCCCACGAGCACAGCCACAGAAACGTAGCAGCGCAGATCCACGGGCCTGAGACGTGAGTGAGAACCCAGGACACGCATCGCTTGATCCTCATCATTCTGCTCCCTCGTAGCTGCCGGGCTGAGGGTTTCATCCAGGACTGCGGTTTTAATGCCACTGGGACCCGAGACCCCAGCCTCCATCTGTAGCCCTGCCTACCTGCAGTTGTCCCAGACCTCAAACTACCATGGCACCTTTCTCGTCTCTAGCCTTGTCACTCCCAAGTCCAAGGAGCAACAGCCTACTGGACATTTCTCTTGGATACCTGATCTAAAATTAATATTAGGCAAGCCCACCTTATCCCCAACCCTTGCACCCCTGTGCTCAATGGCAACCCTTCTAGAATTCCATTCTAGACTGTTTGTTTAATTTTATTTTTTAATTCTTTTTTAAGATTGTATTTATTATTTTTAGACAGAGGGGAAGAAACATCAATGCGTGGTTGCCTCTCACACGCCCCCTACTGGGACCTGGCCTGCAACCCAAGCATGTGCCCTGACTGGGCATCGAACTGCTCAATCCACTGAGCCCCACACCAGCCGGGGCTATTTGTTTAATTTTAAAAGAGCTACAGCAGTCTTTAACAAAACTGCTCTGAAAAGCTAGAAATCCCACTTAAGATGAAAGAACATTGGTGTCTCGGTTATCATTTCATTTATTTTGTAAATAATGCCTCCTGAAAGTCCAAACCCTGTTTTCCTTGGGCTTCTTCACCTTTGATGCAGCAGACGCTCCCTGGTTCCCACTGAGCCTCAGCAGACATGGATTGGAAACTCGGCCGCAGGCTCCAGCAGCAAGAATGCGGAGCACTGCACAGAAGCCTATACGTAAAGCAAACGAGAGAGCTGTTTTCTGAACACAGGGAGTTAACCACCTGGGGAAATTTCCACACTTTTCTACTCTAAAAACAAAAGCAATTCCCTGTATCATTCTTTTTATAAAAAATAAAAAAAAAAGGAAAAGAGAAACCAGGTAAAGCTTTGTTTCAATTCCCAGAGTTCTTCCACTTGAAACTTGGAAAACACAGGACAGATTCCATCTTCGGGCTTCATTAGAAACTACTCCTTTGTTCTGTCTCCTGGGCGAGCTTTCAGACCCGCTGTGAGCGAGGAGGAGTGTTGCGCTTCTCCGTTACACAATATTAGAGAAATGTCAGTGGGCCAGATACTTTTCCTAATTGCATTCAGCGTGGGAGTGTGATCATTTATTCCCGCATTAAGGGAACGAGGTCGTGATAGCATTTGAGAAAGCTGGGCTAATTAGCTTCCTCGGAAAAGTCCAAGTCGGATACCATCCTCACAGTTCTCCAGCCTCCCTGAGGTCCCAGCCTTTCCAATAGCCAAATTCTAGCCATGGCCATGAAAACAGGTAACTCAGCCACACCTGCTTTATAGGGACCGATGGTGTGTTCACTCGCCCCCTTTCATCTTTGGTTTCCTCCAAAGCCACCATGTTAGGCCGAAGCCAATTCAGGGAAAGAGCAGCTTTGGGGAGCTTACTTTCCCACAGGAAGGAGGGTTATAAATATTACATAAGTGACATTACTGCGGATTTAATTTCCAAACAGCAACCTGCTGGTATACACTCCCAAGAAGGAAGTTTTAAAAGGAAATTTGGACACAACCAGCCTCCTCAGAATGAACTCTAGCCATCAACCTGCACAATTATGGAGGCGATACTGGTAAGGATGAGCGTGACTGCCTCTTGGAGAACAGGGAGTGTGTGTTGAGGTGTTTTTCTTTGATTCTTAACGCAGAATGAATGACTTCGTTCAAGGTCACAACTCTTGAGTGTAAACCTTGGTAAATGTTTACATATGTTTCCTCCAGTGGAACCACCCCCCCCCCACAAAAGTCCCTTTGTCCCATACCAGGAAATAATTCTGTCTGCACCATGGGGACTGCTATTCTCATCTCTATCACCACACATTGGCTTCCTGTGCATTTTTGTGGTTGGCCTCTGCAGGCCTCCCTCCTGGTTTTGAGAGCCACCTGAATCTCAAAATTAGAAATGGTAGGCCCCTCCTTTCCTCGGCAGTGTGCTATTTCATGACAAGAACATGTTGAAAATCATTTGTCTCTTCTCTCGTTGATGGGCATTCGGGTTTCTTCTAGCTTTGGGCTAACATGAATAAAGCTGCTATAGACACTGGGTCGTGCAGTCTGCTGGTGAATATCAACATCCATTTCTGCTGCTGTGATGTGGGGCAATGTTGCAGGCTAGGGTGTAGACCAGTTCCACTTTCTTAGAAATGACCAGTCTTTCAAAGGTGTGAATGGCTCCCTGCCTTCGACACAAGTACTGGTGAGACATGGGTGAGACATGGCTCCCAGGCGCAGCACAGAAGGTAGGACAACATCAGAGAACCATTGAAGTAGCCAGACTTCCTAAATGATGCAAACCACTCATCATAAAAGAAAAAGTGATAATTACAATACATTAAAATTAAGAACATTGGCTTATCAAAGCAACACCATAAAGAAAATGGGGAGAAAATGCCATAATGGGGGAGAGATTTGCCATCTATCCAAAAAAGGACTTGTACCCCAAATGCACGAGTGACATGTGAGTAGGAGAACAGGTAGGCGGCCATATTGAAAATGGGCACGAGAGCTGGAGAAGCGTGCCCAGGGGAGGCAGTCCAGACGGGGATGCGCAGCCAGTGAGCTCACAAGATAACCACAGATGGGAACATCAGACGTGGACCCCATGTTGTCCTGTGTTGCCCAGATAAGCAAGCCCACTTTCTATTTTTTTCCCTTTCATCGGGTTTACATACATTAACCGCTCTCTGGCTCTATCCATTCGACCCGCCCTATCCTCCAGTTAGAGAGCTGAGCATGCAAACACTAGTTTATGCCAACTTGAGAAGTGACCATGTGATGTGCACAGTTAAAGGATTCGTGAAGACCAAACACCTCAATAACTACTGCAAACACAAACCCCAGAAATTTTGAGCAATGAACGCCTGTAGCAGACAGGGTAGCAACCTCAACACCAATCCATTGGCCGCCAAAGTGGCTGATGAAGGAGAAAAGGATCTTTATAAACTGCTAAGGCTAAAACGTGTAATCAAGATGCCTGCCTGATTCTTCGCCATTTTACAGCAGCCCAAGCGAGGGCTGGTCTGCCTGACCTGGACCCGCCCAGGAGGGGGCACGGGTTGTCCCTCCCTGTCCAGCTTGCGTTCTTTCCAAATTTCTAAGAAAAGAACACATGCCTCCCAGGAACTTCTCACAGGACATACACATCAATCATGTCCGCCTTTGCGACCACATTTACTACTTTGGCAAAATAGCTGTCATGTGCTAATCGGACCATCTCCATTTTAAAACTTCACTTCGTAGCCATTTACCATCCCAAAGGAAGCTAGAATCACCTTAAAGAATGTTACTCTTTTGAACAAAATTCATAACCCACGAGGTCCAATCCATTCTCCCTCCAGTTCTAGGAAGGTGCTGGAACTTGCTCGCGGCTGTGCAGTGTGCGTCCCTGAACAGAGGTCCCCTGCGGAGGTCAGGCCGAGTGACCACCCTGATTGGCAGAGAGGCATCCGGCAATACACGGGCAGAGAGAGACCAGAGCGGCTCTCCACCCTCTGCTCGGCCAGCCGCTGGCACCTGCCTTCTGGGAGGAGAGACACGGGGCTGCCAGGGGTTGGTGCGCAGGGATTCCCCCACCACCTGGCTGGCTGTCGTGATTGCCATGCAGGACATCTGCACCACCTGGCTCTGCCCTCGCAGATGCCCTTGCTCCTGCTGCCGCCCCACTCGGTGCTTGGCCACAGAGACCAATGCAGGTCTGGCGTCCACGGGGACGGGCAGGGGTGAGGACCGATGGCCCTCTGCACAGCTCCTGCGTTCCCTCTGGCCCTGGGTTGTGAACCCAAGGCAGCAAAGCAGTCGGCCGGCACAGAAAGGGCTGGTCTCTCAGCAGGCCAGCTGGCCTGTCGGTCATCCCCAGCACGCCTCCGCCCCACCCTATGTCCCAAACTGTCCTTGCTCAGTGGGCACAGAACCCGGTCAAGCAGCGGCGT
The DNA here is from genome assembly GCA_039655065.1 of Glossophaga mutica. Classification (NCBI taxonomy): domain Eukaryota; kingdom Metazoa; phylum Chordata; class Mammalia; order Chiroptera; family Phyllostomidae; genus Glossophaga; species Glossophaga mutica. Next base: position 35,476,819 of record CM077310.1, on the reverse strand, counting down.
GAGGCAGATGACACACAGAGACTCGGCTCTGTCATCATGCAAATTTGTGCAAACCCACTTCCTGATGGCATCTGGGAAAATTTCCCTAAAACAGACGAAGTGAAGCCAACAAAGTATCACTGAGACAAACCCCTTTTTTTGTAGAGAAATGCAGCACTTCATCAAACATTTCACGGCGGATGGGCCTAGAAATCTTCAAAAAATCATTTTCTTCTAATTAAGGAGATAATGCCAGCTTTCATACAAGATGCCTTCTTAATGAGCAAACTAATTGAGAAATTCAGTCTGTGCACGGGTCTGTTTTCCTGGGTAGAAGTAATTACCTGGGCCTTTTGTACCTGTCTCTCGGAGCCTGCTTGTCTCTTTTTAATTTACAATTTAATTTCCACATAATTTAATATTAAGCTCTGCTTTGTCTGGCAGGAATATTCAAAATGAATATGTATTGATTACCTTGCTTCTCTGATAAGCAAACCTTAATTAAGTTCCGGAATAACGAGAATAATTTCTCCATCTTAAAATCGCTTTATGTTTATTTTTGGCTTTCGTGGGGGGCCCTGACAAGGCCTCGTCCCTCCCCAAGGCCGTCCTGCGGACATGCAGGGTAGTGAGCACTCGGCCAAAAGGCGCTGATTTGATTTTGTTTGTTTTCTAGGCTCCCGGCTGAGGAAGGTCAGTGCCACAGCCACAAGCAGGAGGAGAAAATGAACATACACTGGCCTCCGCCCCCTGAGGACGGAAGAGCGAGCGGCACACACGAGAGCAGCTCTGAATAAACAGGACAGGATGTCAGCCAGCGTCAGGCAGAAGCCTCCTCTGCAGCAGAAGCTGCACTGGACCCTGAGGATGGTGCAGACAGGGGTCGGGGAGGAAACCAGGCCCAGACTCAAGGCTGACTGGCCACCAAACCAGCCAATGCACGTGGGGACTCAAGGGACCCACCTCATGATCCGCTCAGTGCCCGTCTTCTGTTGTCACCACCAGGACTTCTGATGGGACAGGGACAGAGCTGGTCTCTCTCTGTAGGGCTTCCACTCAAGGCGTCCCAAGGCCAGCAGTTCAAGGCTTACCCAGCTTGCGCTTCGACAGAGATCACGTTATATTATAACGTTCATAAGAAGAACCACTGGACTCATTAGAGGGGGCTATAGAAAGTGTTTCTAAGATGACTCTTTACTCATCTTACTAAAAGTCTCCAGTTCCAGAAGGGGGCGGGGCAGCCAGGCTGTGGGAAGGCGGAGTCAGGCTCCAGGGTGGGTGAACCTAGCCACAAAAGTGAGAACTAGTGTTCACTCATATACACATACATGGGGGGGGGGGTGTGTAAACATACGTACTATACCTAATATTACACAGCATATATAATCATGTAGTATAATACAGTATTATATATAGTTCCATAGACAAGTTCAGGTTATCCTTTAATAGATGTAAAAGCCAGGGAGGGACTAGCAGGGGACCGACTCGGAGAGACCAGAGCTGTGACCGGGTGTCCACGGCCAAGGCTTCTCAACAATCGATTTCCAGCAGGCCACCTGTCAGCATGCTGGCCAGATAGGGTTTAAAGCCAAAGGCTGAGGCAAGCACACAGGTTTTGCCCTCACTACAAGAAAGGAGAGCAGGAAGGGCGGAGGCGGGAAAAGGGAAGCGGCAGGCAGGGAGGGAGGAAGCAGTGCACCAGAGCGGAACCTGGCCCCATCCCTCCATTTAGGGCTGTTTCGAGCAGAGCTCCTGAGGGTCATGAGAGGAAGGAGGAGGAGCCTGCATCAGCTGGACCGCTGTCCCCTCCCCACCGGCTGCTGGCTGCCTCCCTCTGGGAACTTCAGCAGAGGCCAAAAAGACAGAGGTCAAGACCAGAGGGACGCCCTGCTCTGGGATTCTGTCAGACCCTCAGGTAGGGCAGAGGAAAGTCAGCCTCACCACTACAGCAGAGGCACAGAACTGGATGCAGGTGGACTTACGGACAATCAACAAGTGAACGCGGTGTCTCCTGTACCGCCGAGTGTGTAGAATGGAATCACATTGCTGACCTGTTTCCGGTGGCAACGCAAACAAGTGTAATCTCCACACAAGTTCCCTCGTGACACCTCAAACACAGACCACCCACAAATTGCAGCTGGCGGGGAAGGAGGGCGGGGAAAGAGCTCTCCAGGTAGATGCATCGCAGGTGCAAAGGCCCAGGGACAGGAGAGTGGGTGGCACAGACGGTGGTTTAAGCAGAATTCCTGGTGAGGCTTACAGGAAGGAGTCCCAGCAGCTGGAGGGAATTGTGAAAAACAGATCAAAAGTAGCAGAATTCATACCCTCCAGATGAAAGAAAAAAATGTATGGAAAATAGTTTGTAAAACATGAAGCTCTACAGAAATGCTAAAGCCTTCAACAAACTCCTTCAGCCTGTCTCACAAATCTGGTGAATTCTCAGGGTGTATCAGGCCGCCCCTCATCAATGCCACCTGCTCTTCTGTTTACAGTAAGAAAACTGCCCCTTTTCTGCCTCCTCTGCGCCAACCTTGGCCGACCCCCCACAAAGGGTAGTCTCCGCACATCACCCCTCTGTGGAAAATTCTTCAGTGGTGCTCATTCTATTCAGAATTACAAAACACAACCCATTTTTTAGGATGGCTGACAAAACCCAACAACGGTGACCCCCAGCACAACCAAACATGAGTCACATGTATCCAAAATGACACAGGACACAAATTAAATAAGAAAACCAAAACGGGGGAAATGTCTCTGGTAGAACGTTTACTGAAGCCAATCACTGTGTATTCGATCTAAAAGTGCTGATGAGATATTTTACATTGCATTCTGTACTAAAAGTTCGAAATTCAGCGTGCATTTATACCTACATACAAATAACCAAAAACAGCATCTTCACCCAGGCTGGCAAATTGTTTTTTAATTATGCACCCGCAGTGCAGAACGAAGCCATGGGGTTGTATTTCCCGAAATAACACGCTCCAGCTTAGCAGCCACCCTGTAGGATTAGAATGCCAAGGGTGTGTGCGAGGTGTGCCTAGACACAGAGCTAGACAGAGCGCAGTCTACACAGGCAGGTGCCTAGATGACAATGTGATAAGGAGGGAGGTGGGGAGATAGATACTAGAGGTCTAGATAGATGTTTAGATGAGAAAGTGAGAAAAAAGAAGAAGAATCAAGCAAACCAGACAGGCCTAGATAATCTAGGTATAGGTGGCTATATTATCCCGATGTTATTGGTATTATGGTTTTGGGGTCCCCAGGACAGAAATCAAGAGGAAACACCAGAGAACTGTAGGGACAGATTTCATTAAGCTCAGGCTGGAGTACCAGAGAGGCAGCCCGCAGTTGGAAGGTCCTCTAAACTGACCTGAGAGAGGCTTGGTCCGGCTGCTTTGTGGGTGGGCTCATGGAAGGATCAAGGAGCAGAATTATCCATTCAAAGTCAAGCTACCTCCTCCTTCCAATAAGAGCTTCCTCGCTACCGTTCCTCCCTCCCCACACCCACCAGAAGGCCCTGAAGCCAGCAAACCTGCATCGGTTGCACCTGGGGACCAGCAGTTTCACACTTGCAAGCAAGATAAGGGGTAGGAGCCTGCAAGCGTAACTATTTGCATTTTCCACAGGGAGTGGAGGGGAGTGTGTTAGCTCTCCCAGCATAGTCTCTGACATCAGTAATATGGCCCCATAGAACCAGATCGAACCAGTATGGGACGGGGACAGTCGGAGGTGAGCTCCCCATGCAGTTCTGCTCGTTCTAACACCAGCGCCTTTCCCCTGCAGCTGACTGCCCACGACTTTACAGATCATGTCACATGGAACACACATATTGTATACAATGTCAAGATGTGAACAAGGGCTGCAAAACAAAATCTTTGTGTGGGGAAAGTCTCGTGTGGAGTCGGGTGGGACAGAGAGGATTCCTGTGGAAATCAGTGCGGGTCCTTTTATAAGCTGATTTGCATCTTGTCTTTATTTTAATCTATTACCACCAGAAAGGCTATTAGAGGGTTAACTGAAGGGGAAAACAGGGAAGGCGAAGGGAAACTTTCCCCCATCGCAACCTCTGTGCACATTGTAACTGACCAACAATTAGAAGAATTATAATTTGAATGTTTTCTGAAACCTGAAGAAACAAGATACAGTAAATAATGGGTGGAAACAACTGTCCAAGTCCTGGATGTGTATAAAATTTGGGATTTTTAAAATAGTATTGGTGTTAACCTTGTAAATAAATAAGCGTACATTAGCGATGGATTCATTTCGGTGGGAAACCCATTCCTGGGTTCTCCCATGTGGGGTCTCTACGCTGTGATCCTAACTCAGCAAAAACAGATGAATTGTTACCTAGACCACTTTCTAAATATATTGATGTTTTGTAGCTGATATTTTTAAAGGAAAAAAAAAGATGCTCGTCAGCATGTTGTGAACACCATTTTGTGAACTTATCTTGCAAGCACACCAAAAATAACAGACAGAGATGTAAAGAAAGTACAGGAAGCTTGGGAGAACCAAAGGAAAGTCACCTTTATTAATAAAGGACAAGATCAAAGGTCATCTGCTGAGTCAAAGTCACAAAACACAATAGAACAAAGACCTTCGGCTGCCAGCTCAGCAGCCAGGGGAGGGCATCTGGGAGGGTCCCCGATCCAAGCTTCTAACTCAGCAAAACCTGTGACTTCCAGTGCCCCGGCTGCTCAGCAAACTTCTCGGCACTAAAACTCAGTCCCCCTTGGTGCCGTTGAAGCCGCATGCACTCCAAGAAGTTAGTCCTGGGCCTTTGGTCCGGAGCTCCCTTTTGCTCCTCTGCACCTGCTGCACAGGTGTGCCCTCCCTCGTCTCTCACGGCTGTGAGTCCGCAACTTCCAGCCTTAGCTCCTGGGGGACAAAGACTGACTTTTTCTGCCACCTGCAAACCCCCTTAAGTGTGACGGCGTGGAAGGGGGTTCCCAGCCCATCTCAGGTCGGGTTACCCCATTCCTGTCTGACAGTCGTGCGCCTGGTCGGTGAGCAAGACCCTGATCAGCATGGGCATAGATGCGTGACCGTCGTGGAAACCTCTGTAATTGAAGATCAATAATAACATGGCGCAGAAGCAGCGCCAGACTCAAGAAGCAATTAGTTTCCACCGCTTCACTGTGATTTATGTGCTTAATTACAGGCTTGTAAAAATTCATTAACAAGTTCCATAAATTGTCTTTATTCCCTACATCTGGATTACTTACACATACAAACTCCTGTTTACAGGAGAAAACGGAGGTGTTCCGTCTCAGCTCCAAACTGCCATCCAGGTCCATGTGGGCTAGCCTGCTGCGAGGAAAATGATTCCTCGGTGTAAAGTGGTTTCGGGAAACCGGTCGATCGTTCTGCATTCATGCATGACATTTTAATCAGGAATGTTTTATGATGTCATAGTTCGGTTCTCAAGGGATGCACACTTAAGAAGGTGGTTATTCTAGATTAAAGGTCTGTGTTCCTCAAAATCCGCATTAAATCCTGACCCCTAGGTAATCCCACTGGGGGGCGGGGCCTTTGAGAGGCAGCCCAGAGCTCCGCCCCCACATCTGCGAGTGAGGACTCAGGGAGAAGGCTGAGACCGGGAGGAGGGGCCTCACCAGACGCACTGGGAGGCAGGAGTGGGTGTGGTTTGGAACCACCCAGTCCCTGCTGTTTGGCTCCAGCGACCGGAAAGGACAAGGCAGAGGTCACCTGTCACACGCAGCTCACTTTGTGAAAAAGCAAATTTGACATTTGAAAGAGAGGACCCTCATGCCTGGCACCTAAGGTCATAAAAGGCTCTTAATGGCCTCAAACACTCACCTTCTCTCACAGCACTTGTTTGACCAGTGTAAAGTGACTGCGGCATAGGCGAGTGAGGTCCAGAGATCCTCGTGGTTCACAGAGCAGTGCAGCGCCTTCCACGGCCTAGCAGGGAGACTTCAGGCACACGTTCCTGGGGCACGCACACACACAGACACTCACACATACAGACCTCTTTCCCAGGTGATGGTAATGTGTATTGTGGGTGTATGCATATGTCTAAGTTCATCAAAATATACATTAAATATATACGGTTTTGTACATAAGTGTATGTCAATAAAGCTGAGAAAAATAACAAAAATAAAACACAGTTGGATCTCTTTCCAATTTTGACCTTTCAACAATTATCGATATCTTCTTCACTTGGGAATTAACACAAAAATAGCATCCATTTCGATGATACTTGTGATGTTCTGCATCCTATTTCTATGTATTTTCCTGGTTTTCAGACTATAGCTCACACACGCAGGAGCACAGAGCTCTCACCCACAGAAGCCACTGTAAATTATGAGGTTTGTCACATGAACTTTCCTCCACACGCCGGTCCCTGTCCCAGTGCCTGTGGGGACATCAGGAGCAAAGGTTCCTGTCCACACATGTCCCCTGGGCCACCTGTGTCTCCCCGAGCACAGCGCTGGGCTCCGACACCAAAAGCCTTGGGGCTCCGGGCTGTGGCACCAGGGGATCGCGGCACATCCCTGAGCCACACGGAACATTCTGCAATTCTAACTCTCCTCCCAGTACTTATCTTCTGTGGCATGGGCCAAGTGCCCCAGCATCGGGTGCAAGGATCTGACCGAAGAAACTGAACTGTGGTTTGAAGCAGAGCAGCTGATTTAGCAAAAGGCAGATATGGAAGAAGGTCGAGAGAGGGAACCTGAGAACAGTGTGCAATGTGTGTTCTTAAGTGTGTATGCGCATGTGTGTGTGCACGCAAAACCACAAAAGTAACACTTACCACTCCCTGTAAGAAACATGGACTCACCTCCATGTCATTTTAATCCCGACTGAAAATAAAGCAAAACGTCAAACAGTTCGCACTACAGGAAGAACATGAGAGTTCAGTTCACTCTTTACACATGATGCAGAAGCATTTACTTCCTTGGCAGCTAAAGCGTGGAGCCCTGAGACAAGGGGCTGGAGACCAGCCGGCCTTTCTGGCCTGAATCTCCTGTGCTGGGATTTAGGTGGAAAGTTCCTTGTCCCAGAAATAGCTGACTTAGTCAAGACTCACGGTAAAATCAGGCTTCCATTAATAAAACTCGTCTCCTTTCCATTGCCATGGGCCTGAGGAGGGCTGCGGGCACGTGAGGGGGACAAACCAGCAAGGCGCCAAAAAGCACCTGGGGCTCTGTGACCCAGGAGAGCAGCGAGGCTGAGCCCTCCGGCAGCCTTGGTCGAATCTCTGTGGATGACCCCATGCCTGGCTTGGCTGCTAGTCTCTAGCTTCAGTTTAAAAGCAAAGATAACTTTGTGAGGGCCCACTGATATCCAGTCCAGAAGAGAGCTTCCCGCATGGCCGACCTACCAGAAAGAAGGAACACAGGGCCAGCCACGGGTGTGGAACCCAGCTGCAAGCAGAGGCCAGTGGAGCCAGTGGAGCAGAGGAGGTGGGCGGCTCCTCCCCAGCCTCCACATTCCCGGGCTCAGAACCTGGCGGCATGGATCCAGGTGTGGCAATCCCTCCAGGAGGGTCTATTGCAAAACAGGCCCTGACATCAGAACCCCTTCCCCTGCATCAGGGCCCTCAAACCCCTGCTGCAGTTCTCAGGGTGTGGACACTCCTGGGTGACCCGAGTCCCTCCCCAGCCCAGCAGGGCCCAGCCAAGAAGGACAGCTGACCGGGCTGGGGCCAGAGGGAAGGCCCCTAACACCCACGGAGAACCAGTGTCCACAGGCTCAGTGCAGCTGCTGCCGTCAGGCTGGTCCTGTAGGCCCTGCACCCAGGATGGCCATGCTGGGGACCATGACCTGGGCCTGTCCCTGTCACAGCAAGAACGTGACCACCCCCATCAGGAGGAGCAGCTGTATAGGAGCCATCCTCATGTGCCTGGGGAGGCCTGCCCCACACAGGTGTTGGCAATCCCACGCACACTTTACTCCACGCACCAGCACAGATGCACTTAGGTGCCTCAACAAGGGAGTGGACAGTGTGGGGGGTTCCCCTGACATGGGAGGCCGTCAGCTCATCGACCCCCTCCACCTCTCCCTGGAATTCCCAGAGTGTCTCCTGAGGGCCAGAGACCCAGTATCCAAGGGACTACAAACAGCTCTTCCAGGCCAAAGAGTGGAGGGTCCCATTAGTAAAGTTAAACAACTTGCTTTTTGTTTTCTATTATTGGACAACTCAAAATCTGCACTATTCTCACGGGGACGGTGAACTTCCCCCAAAGGCTCACAGGCTGCTGGGCTTTCCAAAGTAGTTTTGCTGGCAAAACCCAATGTCCCAAAGTTTTTTGTGGGAGTGGTTTCTAACATCAACACATGGATGCTGAGCCTCAGAGTCTTCGTGCATTCAGGGCTGTGTGTGTTGTTTTTTAATTTTTTTCATTTTGTTCACACAACCATCATCAGTGTCTACACTTGGTCCCAAACCCGGGAGGGAGGCGATATGTCTCAGCCCCTGACAGCCCGTGAACCTACTGCTTGGGGGCCGTGGCCAGGTGCTTGCAGAAAAAAACCTCAGTACTGAGCTAAATGGAAGTCCACTTTCGGATTAAAAATGAAATTTGTGGCAAAAAGTGATCTTATTCACCGTCTATCTTTGTCCTTTGAGAGAAGGATTCAGTCAAGCAAATGGAAGGCGACCCAGACGGGGACGGGTTACCAGCTCCTTCGGGAGACACTGGGTCCAGCGAGAGCTGCAGCATCACTGCCGCAGGTGCCCGCAGCACGGAGCCCCGTCTCTCACTTGCTGCTATTTAAAGCACCTGAGACTCTTTCAGTGAATGGAGCTAGAGACCCTCACACCTGCGACCTGATTGGACGAGAGGCAGCCACCAGTGCCCACAGCGAAAGACACACCCTGTCCTTCTGAGGGCAGTTCAGCCAGAGCATCGGATCTGCGTCAGGTGTTTGGAGAGAGCTCATCTAACAGAGTCTCCAAGCACCACCATGAGGTGCCCCATGGGGGCAACCGGTGGATCGATGCTCTTGAAATCACCGCCTCGCAGCTCCACAGTGCCCCCTCGACCCTCCGTGGGCCCAGGCCTGCAGGCCAAGGACCTGCGTCCTTGGAGGGGCCTCTGCTGGCTCCTGATGGCCCTCCCAGATGCCCTAATGCCTTCTTCCAGCTGCTCGGGGAAGCCTTTGGGAGGCATGGCCTCCATGGGGACATCACTGTCACAGCTCGTGGAGGTACGATGTGAAGACAACCACACAAACTGAGTCCTGCTGACCAATGAACTGACACCCGGGCTCTGCCTGGGGCGGGATGGGGTTGGGCAGGATGCACGGCCGCCCTCTGGACCGTGAACAGGAAATTACCGGGACACTGTGACTGACCGGTCCACACACACTGTCTGTCTCCCAGACCTCCTTTCCTGGCACCGTCACTGTTGTTTACTTGCAGAGCCAGTGCCAAGCTTGACAGAAAATGAGTTTCGCTGACCAGGCGGCCATCCCAGCATCGCACAAAATACAGGGCCTGTCTCAGAAGGAGAGCGAGGGCTATCCAAAAAATCTGTTCTCGAAATAAATACACTGGAGGGGGAGACTGAATGGGTTTCTTGGCAAATATTGACTTAGAAAATGCAGTAGTACAAGGAAAATTTGAATTGTTTTGGACTTTTCTGCTTTATATGGAAATGTGTGTTCCTTTATGTGAATATTTCAGAGACGGTATCTTAAAATGTCCAATTTCACTTCATAAAATAAAAAGAAAGCAGGAAAGGACCACAGGGCTATTTATCTGGGGCATCAGCCCCGGTTTAGAAAGGAATCACATAAAACATGCTTTTCTGGAACAGAGTAAACCTAATTCATTCCGATCAACCTGTAACAAACTGGCCAGCCAGATGGCACAGTGCCCCTGTTAGACCCACGTCTGCCCTCAAGGGTCGGGGTTTGGGGTCAGTAGCAACTGAGGAAGCAAAGTGCCCTTAGGAAGGTGGACGTGAAGATTCGTCTTTCATTTTCCCACGTGGATGCCCATGAATCCAAGCACCGAACGTTACAGTGCCACTCCTTTATTGTGTGTGTTTTTACCACGATAAAATAAAACGCTGTCCTTTCCTCACCACGTGGTAATTATCACCTTCAACACAATCCGCAGACGCCATGGGTGTCCGTCCTCCTCTTGTGCTTTATCTTTTCCCTGGTCTACTTCTCTGTCCTTGGGCCATTTTGAAGGTGCTGTGACGGTGAGGAATCGGAACCCACCCACCATCCTTTCCACACTGTTTCCGTAAGCGCGGACTCTGACTGATGTGTGGCTTGTAGATGAACAGCCTGTTTGTGTAAGAATCCCAGGAACTGACTTCAAAAGACACAGCTTCTGACCTTCAGGCCTCCCAGCTCCGGGGGATTTGCTGGCCTCCAAACAGAAAACCAGGACGATGTAAAACCAGGATGATGCACACCATACCCTCCCTTGACCAGAGGTCCTTATCAGAAGGGACTGTGTTTGTCAGCAGGTAGAGAACTTTACAACCCTCTCCCCTGATCTCCTTGTTCCTTCTTACAAAAGCCTCTGCTTTATACGAGGGCTTTTATAAGACAGCAGAAAGCAAAGAAGACTGGAAACCCCACGAACTTTTACAACAAAGATGACTTGTTCTCCAAATGTTTGATTTGCAAATGTTTGCTTTTTACATTTAAAAAGGCCACATACAGTGTTTAAAGTTATTCCTATGTTAAATAGCCAAGCAAAATTAAATTCAAAATTGGTATCGATGTGTTGCTATGACAGTTTATGCACCCACAAAGACCCAATGCAGAGAAGCCTTACAAACGATGACAAGAATGGGCCCGAGCCTGCTGGGCTCTCGCTGGGCTCCAGGGAGCAGGCGGCTCTCCAGTACGAACACGGGGTCTTCAAAATCCAGTCTTCAAAAGCTTCAGAAGCTGTGTGACTGTCGACTGAGTGTAAGAGTTCCATCCTGGTCTCTAAGTGGCCCTGGTAATTCATCACATCGCCTCGCCACCATTCACAGCCGCTTTTCAAATAAAGGCCAGCGCACACGAAAGCGTGCAGAATTCACAGCAGAGTGTGTGTGTGCATCTGGCGGCCCCATCACCTTAAATTTCTGCTCCGATAGACACAGATGCCGATTCCCTTCCAACAGCTCCTTCCTAGCATGCCAGTTAAAGTGGAATGCCTTCCATGTCTTTCAAAAAAGCAGGGAAAATCATTTCATTGTTCATGGGAAGTTTCTATTTTTGATCAATAGTTTCATCACACCTGACATAGAAATATTACACCCAAACTTTTCACAATTCACTAAATGGTCTCCGAAAGTGCTAAGTGGGTAACTTTAGGGAGCCAGGTATGAAGAATTACTTTCCTGTCTCCGAAACAAAGCACTATTGTCCAGGGCTTCATTGTTTCTTCTCAAACTAATCCATGTTTGACCCTGGAACGTTTGTGCCGTGAAAGTCCCAACCTACCAGCGCTGCAGAAATTGCACTCGAACAAAGGCCTGCAGACGCCAAGCTGCATCCGAGAAACTCTAAGCAGTGCTGGATCCCACTGAACTCAGAGGGCGCCCTGGGGTGATGCCAATGATGACCAAGCTCCCAGCAGGCCTCGGGCACTTTCAGTTGCATATGATTTTTCAAAGGAATGGGAGACAAATTGCTTTGGACATAAGAACTGTCTTCCGAGAGGAGTGCGGCTCCATCTGGCAGAACCGGGAGGGAGAGCTCTGTGGAAACCAGCAGATACCCTCTGAGCCGGGGACTCAGGACGGAGCTTTGTCCAGTATTTCTCTGTTACATGGACCAACTCTCCACTTCATGCCCCTCAGTCAGCAGCAAACCATGTTACTTATTTACAAACTCAAGTGTGAGACTTTACTCTTCATATACTCCAAAAGTGGCCCATTTGTAGATTATGAAAAGATTAATGTGTATACTTTTTTAAAGTTTTATTTCTTTTTAGAGAGAGGGGAAAGGAGGGAGAAAGAAAAGGAGAGAAACATCAATGTGTATGAGAAATATCAATTGGTTGCTTCTCACGTGCCCCCAGCTAGGGAACATGCCCCCAACCCAGGCAAGTGCTCCAACTGGGAATCGAACTGATGACCTCTCAGTTCGCAGGCCGGCACTCAACCCACTGAGCCACACCAGCCAGGATGAATGTCTAGTGTGAATGAGTGTTTCTCTGCTAAAAGTAAGGTTGTGAAAAGTCCTGGACAACAATATCCTCTTCAAAGAGCGACTCAGGCCCCCAGGCTCTGTGGTCCATTGGGTGGCTTTTTCATTCTCTGCAGGTGATTCCCCGCATCGTGACAATGGGGTTGGCCTTGATTCCAGCCAATCCGAGGGAGAAGAGCCCAGAGAGCCCCACGGGAGGTTTCTGATAAGCCGGGCTGGAAATTGCTGGAAGTCCCTCACAGCCACATCCCGACAGCCAGTCCAGCCGTGGCATCCCCGAGGTGACAGGGATGAGCGGCCATTTCTCCACGGGGCCCCAGATTCAGAAACTACAGCCAAGAGCCTCCGGTGGACAGTGAGCCTTCTCTGCTCAGCTTTGCTCTCTCTCCACGTCCTGTTTCACCTGCAGAGCTAATTATTTTCCTGCAGGTTTTTTTAACAGTTGGTAGCCTGGCCCGAAATTTAATTGCAATTTCCCAATAGCATATATGGAAAAATGAAAGAACTATAGTAGCTGAAGCAAGTTTGAAAAGAAATAATACAATGGGAGAGGAATCCAGCTCATGTGTTTCTGACAATGCAATGCAGCTACAGTGATCGGACAGTGGTATAGGCAAAGGAGCCGGCCCTCAGATCGGAGGACAGAACCGGGAACACGCAAACGCATTCAACAGATGTGCCCAACCGGTTGTCCTCTGAAGTGACAAGGCAATTCAGTGGAGGAAAGATGCCATCTTCAATAAGGAACGCTGGGACAATCAGATGTCTCTCGAGTATATGTAAATATTGGCCTCAGTCTTAAACTTCGCACAAAATCAAATCCAAGAGGATCACAAGTGTATGTGTAAAATGTCACACTCTACAACTTTTTTATTAAAAAAAAAAAAAAACACCTTCAGGATCTAGGATTAGGCAAAATGTTCTCAGGCATGACACCAAAAGCCCAGTCAATAAAAGGAAGAAGTGGTAACAGAACTTTCCCGAAAGTAGAAGCATCTTTCTCAACGAAGGGCCCTGTCGAGGGGACGGCAGGACAAGTTGCAGTGGGAGAAACCGTTTGTAAGCCACGTGCCTGGCCGAGAACAGGTCCACAAACCACAGAAAACACTCCCAGCCTTCCCAGCAGGAGAAACTACTGCTGTTGGCAGAGACAGATTTTGGGGTGCAGCATTTACCTCACGCCACGCATGCAAAAATAAGAGGAAAACGGAGGAAACATTCATGGAACGGAGGGTTATAAACAGCCTCCTAACAACTGTGTTTTTAAAAACCCACTCTAGATTTGTGCTTTGCACTCTGTGCACATTACACCTCATAAAACGCTGAACAAAAATCCACTGGGGCATTTCACTCCGGAGAGTCTATTAAAACTCGCCCTGCCAGCTCACGCTCGAACCTTTACAGGAACCGATCACTATGATGGGCGACCCCAAGGACCGCACCTGGGCACAGGTGAGACCCCGTGCCCACAGCTCCAGGGGATGCTGATTCCGTGCAAAGGAGAAAAGTATCTTCCCACCACAGTGAGGAGAGTATTCAGTTTGTGGAAGGCAGGAGACGGCGCGTGTCAGAACCATGCAATGTTCTCACTCCGGAGTTTTCCCTGAGGGCACACATAAGTAAATTGCTTGAGGACATTTCATTCTGAACACACTCCAGTCACATCCCCGTTGCGTGGCCTTCCTAGGGCAGGAGCATGTGCGTGCAGGGGTGGGGGTGGGGGCCCAGCCTCCTGCCGGGACAAGGAGCAGTCCAGGTGGATACTCCCTGCCCACTGAGACCTAAAAACACTTTCATCACTTTCAGAAGAAAACACAACTGCCACTCTTTGCCTGGAAGGTGTGGTTTGCCCCTCCCAGGGTGTCACCGGGGTGCAATAGGGTCTCCCCTGGTCGCCATTTATTTCCAGAAAGCTCTTCAGCTGCTCGAAGCTCAGGCTCTAAGACATGTGCACATTTGGGACCAGAGGAGGAAGTCACAGCCGTGCCCGCCCTGGCCTGTCCAGTGTGACACCACCCGCCCGCCAGAGCAGACGGGGGGCTTGGCCCCTTTGTCGGTGTTGGGCCTGGCCCAGCCCACGCTGAACCCCTCGGCCCCCCATGTGCCAGGCACCGCGAAGATGCAGCTCCCTCAGCTGGGGGCGCTAACCCCCACCCGCCACCCACTTAGCTGTCCACTAACTGCAGGGTGACAGGGCTGTCACAGCTCTGTCACAGCGCACTGCAACCCTGCCTGCTTCCCCCTCCCGGAACCAAAGCTTTCTGACGGCAGACTGTATAAAGCCGAATTCATGAAACAAAAGGTCAATTTGTGGAGGAGGACATAAGCAGAAACCACCAGAAGCACTAGATACACTTAGTGTCGTGGGAAGAACCACACCAGAGACGCCACTCGGTTTCCAGCTGTCCCCACAGACTGCGGGGAAAGGGAGGTTCACGTAGCCAAGGCTGCCGTGCCGTCCAGAGCTGCCTCGCAATCCCCGTGGGCTCTTCACACGTAAGTGCCTTTGGCCTCCATGTTCTTGTCCAGTCAATACTGAAAAATTTAAATTTGAACTTGAATTTAAAATTGAAATGTAGGCATGCTGAGTACTATAAATAAGGTATTTCCCCAAAATAAAGTAGTGTGTGTTTCCTGCACACACGCACACACGCAGAGCCGCAGACATGTCTAATGAGTGTGTAGGCATCCACACAATGTGCCACACAGACACGGTGCGTGTGAGTCTCCCAGCAGCTCCACGGAGACCACGAGGTGTGGCTGTGGATGAATGGGTTTTGGAAGCACAGGTCTGGAGTGGGATTGCGGTTTCATTATTCCCTACCCTATAACCTTTGTGAATGTAATTTGCCACCTAAAAAGATGGGCACAATCTTTACCACCCATTTTATACACTGAGAACAATGTTTTAAAGGGTAATACAAGTTTTTGCAAATTAGTCCATTGTCACTGGGTTTATTGGTAAACAAACTTGATCCAATTCATCTCTCAACTTACAGTTAATTCCAATTTATTTTCCTCACTTTATTCTGTAATCGTGTAAGGGGTCTAATCTTCTTTGACTTTGATGAATACCACGAGTCGTTTAGACAAAGGCATATGAGGCTGATCTCTGAGGCCGTTCATGCATAGCTTTGGCTCACACTCCAGCTGTGTGCTCACTAGTCACAGACGTCCGTGCACCACAGGCCAAGGCAGATCGTACAGAGTAATCCACGTCTCATTCACGGTGGCGCTTCCTCAGAGGCCGGCCTGTATCCAGGAGGCTTAGCTGCCCTTAGGGCCTAGTCTCTATTTAACAACAAGGTGCTTTCTGGGCCCCAGGAAGCCTTTCTGGCTGGTAAGCCTCACTTTTCAGGTTGAGTGGGACTTTGTTAGGGAACCTCTAATGGCAACACTGTAGGGTTTGCTTTTTTTTTTTTTTCTTATTCGCACCCACTTTGTCCACCGAGAGTCCTCCAGTGTCTTTCCTGGGGCACACATGTCACTGTGGATTCTCTGGTAGGAGGGCTGCGAGAGGACGTCCCCTTGTGTGCTCACAGAGGCCGGACCTCCTGCCATCGCCCCTCACTGGGCCTGGCCTCCCATCTGCCTGTTTCGATTTCTCCAGAAGCGAACCCACCCTCTCTTGGTGGCTGGGGACAAAGCAGGACGCTGGGAGAGAGTAGCTGAGCAGCGGGAAATAAGGAAGGTGTGTGGGTCCTCGCTTCCCCTTCAGCACTCCGAGGCACAGCCCCCAGGGGCACCCCCTCCGAGGGTGTGATCAGGACTCTGGATTCAGCAGATCAGCTGCCAATCCTCCATCCATCTTTAATCTTTTGGAAACACATTCACTTTTTTGCCCACTATTATGTTCTCTCCTGTTCAGGCGGGAACGGGTGTTGCAGCCTTGACCCTGAAACCTCAGGGGCAGCAGACTGGAGACTAAAGCAAGATTTCTGACCCGGAGTCTGGGGACAGAAGCCCGCCCTCGGGAAACCTGTGTCGTCCCTCGGAAGGCCTTCGCCAGGGCAGATGAGGCCTGCCACGTAGCAAAGAGTCACCTGCTTTACTCAAAGTCATCTGATTTAAATGGTAGTTACCCTCTAAAAATATAAATATATAACCTTTACAGCAACATCTAGACCAGGGTTTGAACAAACCTCCGAGCACTGAAGCCAATGAAACTGGCACATGAAATTAGTCATCTCGCCTGTGTCTGCCCCATCTGAGCTGATTCTTCAGGGGTCATCCCTCCCTTCAGAAGACACAGAATTTTATTGCTTGTGGCCAGGTGGACCCTTAAGTCAGGTGATATGTGCAGCACCTTCAAAGAGAAACTCGCTCCAGATCCTTCTGCAGTGAGGTGGCATTCTCCCCTTAACGTGACTGGTGGGTCAGCACTGGAGTAGATACAACCAGCATCACCTAACCATCTCCCCAGGACAGAGGTGCACAGGGAAACAGAGGGCCACAGCTCACACAGCTGGGTGACAGAAGACAGGGACGGGGCCTGCTTTCAGGGGGACGTGTCCAGGATGAAATCCCCACCGACGACCCACCCTCTAGCAGGAGTTGGAAGCTCACTGTCTGTGCGGTCGAATCACGGGATTTGCTCATATTTTCGAGTCCCTAAGCATAGAAAATAGCTTTCTTTCTTTTGTTGCCAAACTCCTGAGAATACACAGAGAAATCCTCTACCAACTTCAAAGATTCTGGAGCAAGATGCAAGGGGCGAGCCTTGGGAGGGGAAGCCCTTTCGGAAATTCGAGTCCCAATGTTGATTGACACTGCGCTCACAGAGGAAAGCGTGGCGTCCTCCTTCCAAAGCCGCTTATTTTACGGTTCTCTGTCCTGGGTAAAGGAATCAGATTCCCGCTCAGCTTTATATCGCCTCTCCGGGAAATACACTAAAAAGCTCCTTACTTAACCACGTTTAGAAACGAATAGGATTTCGTTCCTTTGAAATTATATATTTCTTTTTTAAAAAAGTATGTATCTTTATTTGCACATTTTAATAGATAGCTTTTTCCGTTACATTTTCTCGGTTCCTTATTCTGTGGTGGGCAGGGATCACAGGTATCAGTCCAAGAAGGGAAGGACCCATCTGGACAATATTTGAAGGGAGTTCTCGAAGCTGATTTTCCAAGTTCATTCTGTTGAAAGAAATTGTTTTTCATCATCTGAGATTTCAAATTTACACTGACAGTCTGTATTATTTATGATTTTTTTGAAACATTGCTATAGGGAATATCCCCATTTAACTTAGCACAAAATGCCTTAGTCATCACATAGAGATTTAAACAATTTTTATAAGAAGTAGATGTTTAAAGGCATTGCAGCAGAACTGGAACAAACTTTGGAAGGTCTGTCTCCTCGGGTCTGCCACGTGGGCACCGAATTTCAGGGCCATGCTATGGAGGCCCTCTGTGCCCTGGGTTCCAGCGAGCCTCCTGGGCACCTCCACGTGGCCGGAGTGACTTTGAATAAAAATATATAACTTTCAGTTGTGTTATTTGTAATTTTATGCCACTTCCTTTTCATTTCAGCACACATTTCCCGATTGCTTTTGGTGTTCAAGTAACTGTGTTAATACGATTACTTGTTCAAATGTCTGTCCTGCTCTTCTGTCCGGTGGGATGAGCACCCTCACCATCAACTCTCACATCTGCCTCGACTCACAGGTACTACACGTTCCCGAAGTCGCCGTGGACGTTCGCTCCGCCAGCTGCACACACCAGGTACGTGGGTAGCGGACGCTGGCCACAAACTCTGAACGTGGCAGAACCCTAAGGCACACTCACCGCTGTGCTGCTACACTGCCGCTGCGTCCTTGTGACAGTGTCTCCCCGCTCACTCGTCCTATTGCTCTGCCTACTGTGGTGTATAAACTCATTCACTTATTAACTCACTCAACAAAGTCCTTTACCAACACTCCGTGCAGATGAGACAACTGAGATGCCGGGCCTTCAAGGGTTCGAAATTAAATGTCAGAAACATCAAAATGGCAAAAGGGGAAAATGGGTGATGATCTCAGTTGCACTGTCATGGGAAACTGTGCAGCACACACGGAAGATTTCCTAGACCAAGATCTGCCCGAAGAGCAGGAAGACGGTGGAGAACTGAAGTGCTGGGTCGTCACTGCCTCTGAGGCTGGGCAAAACGCGTCCTGTCAGCTAAACTGTTCAAACGACATCAAAACCTAGCGGTGAGATGCTCAGCGCCAGCGGGACTTAGCAGCCTGGCTGCCGGTACCAACTTTCAACGAGCGAGTTTGAGGGTATCTCTAATTAGTGCTCTTTGGATGGTGAGTTCATCACGTTTAATGAGAAGTGACAGCCCTTGACCAAAAGTGATGTATTAACAGATAAAATGTTGGGGAAGACCATGAGGACAATACATCACAAAGACAGTGTTTCTGTAAAACACAGTGTTCGTGTTCTGAAAGTTTGCCCTTGGATCTCAGCTAAGCCTGCTCTTCTAGGAAATGAAAATTATCATAAGAATATGGAAACTGTGGACCTTGGGAAACCAAATAAAACTATAAATATTAAGCACGGGACATGTGGTATGGCGAGGGAAAATGCAAAAGGTAGTTCTAGATGGTTCTTATTAATGGAACAAAGGTTTAAAATATGCCTTGAGTCCAGCATCTTAAATACACAGGGAGCATTACATTCAACAAACTGAGTTTTGTTTCATCGAAATAAAATTGAATATCACAAAATTCGACCTAAAAGAGATGTTAACTTGGGTGAGAGGGGGGACATTTTCCACGGGCCTTCGAAGACCCTGGGCTTCGGAACCTTCAGGAACAGTTGGCCAGGTGAACCGTAGCAACGCCGACGCAATTACCCTTCCGCAAGACCGTCTCTGAACTGACCTGAGTGCTAGGCGCCTGCAGTGGGCAAGCCCGCTCAAGGGGGCCACTTCAGACGTTCGTAAAGGATGGGGCTTTGGGGAGAGAAGGCGGCGCCTCTCTCGTCTACAGCCCTGTGGAAAGCACCTGGGGACAGGGGCTTGTAAGAGCCAAAGCCGAGCCCATCAGAGACCCTCGGGTTTGCTGGACAATGACCAGTGCTGGGCCCGCCGACAGGGGTTAACAGGAGGTCACGTTCCAGCCGCGTCTGGGCTTGTTTTGTGTTTCTCGGTCTACCGAGCCGGGAAAGCAAACTGCGTTGGCCCGTTGAGTCTGCCAAAATGAGGTGATTTTTTTAATTACAGTCTTTAAAGTCATTCTTCATAAAATGTTCTCATTAAAAAGTTCGCAGTTAAAAATTAAATCTTTTTCCCTTTAGTGGGTATTTTTTTTTGTTCTATGCCATTTTCAATCATTTCAAGTTCTGTTTTCAAAAGTGCTTCTCATTAAATGAAGGGACAGCACCTTTATTCTGTCTACCTCTAGTTTAATAAGCAACGAACAGCGGCACAGGGTTCGGCGTTTTTTTCCCCGGGTTTTGAGAGTTGAGGACTCCAATCATGAAATATGCATGGCGGGGAGATTTCAAAGCAGGTCCCGATCTGCATGCAAACTCCCCTGCTGAAAATCTTAACTGTCTGAATCAGATACAAAGTAATTCAGGAAAAAAAAAATAGGACATTGAAAGCCGCAGAGACCTTTCCCAGGTAGCCTTCTGGGGCCCATAGATCAGTTCTAAAAATGAGCTTTCGGCTACGGTGAGGCGCTCGGGATGGAAGCCAGAGCACTCTTTCTTCCAAATGTGAAAAAATACAACCCAGTTTTAAGTTAGAGGAAGGAAGAAAAAGAACTTATTGCCTCAAAATGCTTTTTGGTTCAGTTATAATTCAAAACCAGCCTCAACCATCACACTTTTTTGTTAGTATAGCTTGTAGCTCCATCTTCAAATCCTCATTTTTTGGTACAAAAATCAGGAAAGTGGCCATAACGTATTGCAAACCCATGTCCCCATGGATGCCGTCTGCCTGGCTTTCAGACTAAACCCTGTAGCAAATTCCCTTTTGTTAAGGTTAATCATTACCGACTTTCCAGGCTGGAAAAGAGAAACGTTTCCCTGACCCGGTTAAAGTGAGCGCAGTGTCTCTGCCCGCCGACCACACGCTCTCCAGCCACCCCAACCCCAGCAAACTCCGGCACCGCCCGCAGCGGCTCCACAGCAGCTCCACAGCAGCTCCACAGCGACCAGTGGGAGCCTGATTTCCATGTGAAGTTTAAATGAAAGAAGAAGACAGAGTTTGTGTTTTGCTGAGAAACATGAAGCCAGAGCATACGTAAAGCTGTCGTAATACAGGGGAACTTCACACTCACTCATGTGTTTAAAGCCTTCGGAAGTTCTGGTTCTTTTGGGTTGGTTGGTTGGTTGGTTGGTTGGGAAGAGCCTGCCCGAGGGCCTTCCCAGACCCCAGCCTTCTCCCCAGTGACCACACACCCCGCTGCCCACGCTGAACCTCGCCTCTTCCTGCGGGCTCCTCCCACACACGCTGCGCCAGCCTGCACTGGCCTCCATTGCAACCGTAGGCTCCACCCGCTCCCCAGGGCACCACACGCCCACCTGCACTCTCTCCTTCCTTCCCAACAGGTCAAGTCCGACCCCTCCACCAGGGCTTTTTGAGGGCTGTGTTCCCCCATCTCCGAGCTCTCCCAGCACTGGATCCCCTGCCTTTCTGGTCACAAGCCCGTTCCCCAGTGGTGTGACAGATAACAGAGCAATTCCACTCACTCTCCTTTTGCAAGCGCATTTCCACAGGTGCAGCTGGATGAGCCTGACCCATATGACTTTCTCTCCCAGGGAACAGACAGACAGAGACACAGAGACAGACAGACAGGAGGAGAGATGCACAGCAGAGAGGGAGGCTACAACCACAAACCTCCCGCTGGAGGGACACTCGCTCAGTGTTCCTTCATGGCACGTCCAGTGACGGAAACTAGACACATTCCCTCAGAATGAGCCTCTTAGACATGAAGTTTATTTTAAGCTACAGGTGCTCTAAACAACACCAGGTACAGGAAGGGTGCCCTGATGACATCCCGACTATTCCTCACGGAAAGTGACATTGCTGTCCTCAAGGAGGGCAGGACACAGAGAATCCTGTGCAAACAGACCTGTCTTCCCCCAGCACCCCCGCAAGGTTCGGCCCCTTTTCCACCACCACCTGCCCTCTTCCGAGTGACGTAACAGCACCTGGGCTTTGCCACATCATGGGGCCCTGTGCTCTCTGTGTCAGGAGAACCATCCAGGCCACAGAGAACTAGACTGAGGGTGAAGGGCAGCCCCAAGGCAGGACCGCAGAGGTTGCTGAAAGAAAGAATCCAAGAGGTTTGGAGGCAACAGAAGGAAGGTCATTGTCAGCAATGTGACGTGTACTAGTGGTCAGGTGCCCTTGAAGGGTTGTGCAGGGCCCTCGGCTGCCTGGTTACCACCCACACGTGTCCCAAGGTCTCCATACTGCTCTGTCCTGGGCGATCTTTCCTTCGCTCCATCATAGCAATCGGAGCCAAAGATGTGGACCAAAACGCACAATCTGACAATGCACCATTATTGCATGCTAGTGGCTATTTTCTATATTACATTCACTAGTTTATAGCCCGATAGTCTACTTTCCCTGACATAAATTTAGCAAACAGTTCTGCCCAGCCTGAGTGGAAGCCTGGCTCCCTAAGGTACGTGTCAGGTAGAGAGGAAGGTGTGGAAACGCCCGCGAGGAGGCTCATCATGGGCAAAGCGGATGGAGTCTTACTCGTCAGGAACGAAAATCATTCTGGTCACAATCAGACTGACTCTCAATTAATGTAATTCTTTTAGGAAAGCAGGCTTTCATTATATAATTAATCATGTGAACACATTCCTCCTACCGTAAATAAATCACCCACGATGCAGTCATAACCGAGGATAATCAAATGTGCCCAGTTACTTTAAATACTCATGCTTGTTTCACTCACCATGTACAGAGGAAAGTTACTTCATTTACCCCGAGAACAAGTTTGAGCCTCCCAGGTGGGTGCCCAGGAGACCCCTTTCCAGGGAAGGAAATCACCAATCGGCTGTGCTAATGTACAATGGAGGCACCTTAAGGTCACCTTCCGAGCTCTGCCTTCCCCACGCTCTCACTTTCCCCAGATTCAGTTACCGGTGTTCAACTGTGCCCAGAATTAAACTACTCCTAGGTGTTAAATTGCATTGCCTACCTGAGTGGGGAGAACCCTTTGTCCCACACCCCCAAGGATAGCATGGTGTCCGGCACCCAGTGGAGTCAGATGCCCAGAGATCTGGGTGCTGGTCACCAAAGGCCCACAGAGGAGGGGTGAGGGGGGCAGAGCAGGCACTCTGGCTCCCAGGATCCCCACCTGCAGGCTGCAGGCAGACAGCGACCCACCCTCAGGAGGCAGGTGTGGGGTCCCCACTGCTGCGGCTCTCCACCGCCATGCCACTGACCTCGGAATGCCCGGCTTATCTCCCACCCGCCTTTGAGGCCACCTGACTGCAGCCCTGGAGAGCCTGCTTCTCTCCCTTCCTGTGGTGCCGCTGTCTGCACCCGCTTCACCGAGCGGGGCACTGGTCCTGCACAGCTGCACGCTGTGTCTAGGGGGCCATGTGCACATGCTGGGGGTCCCCCACAGGCTGTGTCTGCCGGCTCCCCCCCTGCACCCAGGCCAGGGACCAGCCTCCCTGGGCAGTCCATGAATCCTCGCTGCCACTGTGTTCCCCTGCAAGGGACAGATCACACCTTGAGGCACCTCGGACTTGGTTATTTTGGCGAGTCCCCGCCCCCCACCCTGTGTTGTTGGAATGAGGAGGGGACGTGGAGCTGGCACCCCAGAGTCCATTTCTCACACTCGGTCTGGGCATTGTTAAAATTCTGCCTCCGTGCCAAGGAAAACGCACAGGGCCCAGTTTCCTGCAGATTCTCCACTGTTCTCTTCTTCCCAGATGAAGCGCATCCCCTGCCAGCGGCTGGCTGGCTCTGCTGCCTGGACATCTTTTAAATAACAAAGGCGAGGCCCTGGGAGCCTTCTTCACTCTGTCACAGAAACAAGACTCCACTGTGGGGATCAGGATCAGACTAGGAGAGCTCCCTTGCTTGCTGCTAATTATCACTCTACATTCTTCCAGCAGCTGTGAGCTGCCCTTTGACCCCAGCACCCACCTGGGTGTCAGTGGGAAGGGACTGTTCTCTCCCGCTTCTGGATCGCAGCGGGCAGGGGACACAGTGCACCCTGATGATGGATGTCGGAGTGTCAGAACTAATCACCGTGCCCTCGGGCGGGAGAGGGGCTGTGTCCCCGCTCGGTGAGCCCCCAGGGCCCTCAGCCCTAACAGAGCAGGGACCGTCTTCACTGGTGAGACATCCCCGAGTGAAACAGCCTCAGAGATCCCAACACTCCTTCCTGGGAAATCCCGGCCAGCCGGTCGGAAAGGCACAGAGGAGCGGCCTGGCCCCTCTTCCTCCAGCGGCACGGGTCACCAGGAAGGAGCGCCGACCAGGAGGGGCAGAGGTTCAGTGAACTTCCGGGGAACGCTGGCTAGCCGTGGGCACAGCGGCTCCTCCCTGTTCCCAATGGGCGTCTCCCGGTGGCAGCTCCTGACTCCCTGGGTGGCAGCCACTTGCAAACATACACAGGTATTCACAGGTCACAATGCGGGGGGGGGGGCTAGGGGTGTGGCTCAGTGGGTGATGACCCGTCTCTCCCCCCTGAGCAGTGTGGCTTCACGTCTCTCACACGACCTGCCCCACTGCAGGTGGGAAGAACAGAGTCCACGGCCACGTCCCTGAATGGAGGCCAGGAGGACCGCGCAGGAGGGGCCGAGCGTCAGCATTTGGGAGCAGACGGCCCCAACCTCCGCCCCCTGAGAGTACCTGTGAAGGGTCCCTCAGGGTGGCGTCCCATGGAGAAGAGGGCACGGAGCACGGGTGACCTGTCCTGCAGGAGCCTGTGCCACAGCCCCCGACCGCTGGGGATGCCCTGCAGGGAGGGCACGTCCCCACATCCAGATCCTCTATGTTGTCCCTGGCAGAGTGGCATCTCCCCAACCCAGGGCCTCAAACCCAGCCAGGGACCGGCCACTTGGAAGAGCAGTGACTTATCCTGAGTGACTTATTCTGAGGACGTATTATTCTTAGGCTCCGGCTTGAGAGGCACTGACCTAAGAAGCTAAAAATATACAAAAAGGGCGAAAGGGCCTTTGCATTGCAAAGGACAGCCTCCAAAGCCATTAGCCACCAGCAGGTGGAAGAAGCTCCGAGACCACCCCTGGATTGTGAACCCAACATGTGTGAACTTCCCCCGTTTGAGAACCTCGGTCTCAGGGATGTGTGTATAAGACATGAGGCAGTCGGACCCCAAGTGTCGGCCCCCAATGCTGGGAGAAGAAGAAGAAGGTTTGCTTGGAACGGGGGGTTCGGGAAGGGAAGGGGGAGTTCAGGACATGGCAGGTTCCGTGTGTGTGTGACTCAAGGTCGGCTCCCATGGAAAAGCACCTGCCATGAGAGGTGAGCAGAAGTAAAGGGGCTGGATCACCTGGTTCCTAATAAGGTCAAGTACCAGGGAGAAAAGCCCAGCACGGGAACGGAGGTTTTCCCAGGTGGCATGTCACCAGAGCAGAATGCAGCCACCACAGAGGCACAGGGACCCTTGACCCCAGCCAAGACGTGGACAAAGAGAAAGCCACACACCTGGCTGCATCCAGGGCTTTACACACCTGAATCCAGAGCTGCCTCCGAGGGCAGCTCACTGCACCTGGCATGTCCCATGTGTTCGAGGTATCATGGGGGCAGGTTTCCTCAACCCTCTTGGGCCAGGGTCTGAGAGGTAAACTGACAAAGAGGGGCCCACAGGAGAGACGCAAACAGGTGTTGCTGAGCTGGGACCGCACGGGCAGGGGCTTCAGGAGAGGACGGACCCCGGGTGGCATGGCCAGAGTAGAAAGCACTGCAGCTTCCAGACGAAGGGGCCCTGGGTTTGTGACATTAGCCAGGCAGAGGGGGTTGGGGAGGGTCCCTCTTGCAGGGAGCTTTGTGGCCTGTGCCAGGAAAGCGGGGCAAGTGGGGAGAGGTCAGAATAGCCTTCCTGCTTCCACCCTTTTCTCCAACTCCTCAGCTCAAGATATTCAACAGGCCATTGTGTCGAGTCTGGGGTGGTGTGTCCTGAGCCCCACCAAGTGCATGCGAGCAACCTGTTACTTTTTCTCTTGTGTTGTAATCTGTCCTGGCCAAGACCTCCCAAGGGTGGCAGGAAAAGCACTTTCCTCCTGACCCAGGAAAGAGTCGTCAGCCGAGGCTGCTGCACCAGAGCCCCCAGCACTGCCGCCAACCTTCCCGACAACACCTCGGGAAGGGGAGCGTGTCTTCCTGCCACCAACGGAAGCACTGAGGTCAGCAGGTGTTGAAGACGCTGCCCAGTTCACAGGACGGTTCGTAGCCGAGTCGGCAGCCAAGGCCCCAGCCTCCCCCTCTCTAACACTGTCTGTGCTTCAGACCAGGGGCCACCCCGGGACTGGCAGAGCACCAGGCCTCCCACCCCCTGCCCGCACCCTACCTGCGCCCCAGCCTAGAGGGTGGCCACAGCCGCCCTCTCGAAGCTTAATTTCCTTCCCCAGGCTGAATGCCCTTGGGTGACTATAGCCACTCACAGCCTTTTGTTTATATCTGAGAAATAGGACATTTCACCAACCCCAGTGATTGGTCTGAAAACAGAACATACCACCCAAGTGGAAATCGAGGGCGTGGGGACAGAGGGGTGGAACCCTGGCTGCTTGTGCCCAGTGGTGGGGGCCTCACCCTGACCTGCTCCAAGGCGGGCAGCGGGGGTCTCACAGAGCCTCTCTGACCAGTCCCACCCCCCAGGTTTGGACGATGGCACCCAGTGCCTGGCCTGTGGGAGATGGAGACGACAAGGCCCAGCTGCCTGAACAGAAGCTTTCCTTTCCTGCCACTTCCGTGGTTGCTGTCCCCTGAGGCCTAGGCCCAAGGCCCTGCTGGGGGAGCAGGATGCAGGCAGGTGTTGCCAAGCCTCCGCCTGACTGCAGGGCCCCTGGGGAGGCTTGTCCTGTTCTGAGATGATGTGCCCTATGAACTGCACCAGCTGCCTGCCCTCTGCAGGAACCAGCTTCCTGTGTCTAAAACTGTCCAGGGGAAGAGAACTTCTGATTATGATTTGGACAATACTGTTTAGTAGGGATATGTAAATATAGCTTATAACATTGTCCCACTGTCCTTGGCTGTTAATGCTATGTATCTATCGATTTATTTCTATATGAGACCAAATGTTACTTCATGGCACCAGGAAACACGGTCACAAACCAGAATTTAGGAGAGGCGAGTTCCCATCCCATTCTGCCCAGCAACTAGCTGAGTGCCCTCAGATGGAACTGTTTCCTATTTTTAAAACAACAGGTCACATTGAAGCCTTAATTAGTCCTAGAATCCAACCATGAAGTCACTCAGATACCTGGTTGCAGAGTGTGGGAGGAGGCAGGGCTGGAAAAGGTGGCATATTGTTCACTCATGGCCTTTTAATTAACGATGCATTAAAAGTTACTTCAAATTAGAAAGTCGAAGATTTCACGGTATTTCTTTGTGAACATGTTACACCTGTTAGAATTCGTTGGCATGTGTTACCATCGCCACAGTCTTAAACAGACAGGCCTAGCATGCCCAGTGCTAACACCCAAATCAGGCTTGAGAATCTAAACCTCCCGAATATGCCTGGTGGACACTCACCTAGCCAGGTGTGTCCACAGGGGGCTTAAAGAAACACGGCAAACGCTGGTTTCTTGGAAGTCGTGTGAGCTTCCCGTCCCCCCCACACCTCCCGGTGACTGGACATCTGATGCCGGTCAATGGCAATGAGAGGAGGAGCAGGGCCCTCACTTGCTCCTGATCCCCAGGCTGCTGGGGAGAAGCACAGCCCCTAGGGACGCACCAAACATCAAAGTTTCTTTAGCACATCTGAGAAACTCAGGTGGTGAAACCCAGGCATGTGAAGGGCAGCGGAACACTCCCTCCCAGAAGTCTCTGTGGCATAAGCATTATTGAAAGGTGACTATTTCAAGGACCAGCAGACACAGGAGAACCTCCACGAACAAGAGTGGAAGGTGCACTTCTGTAAGGAACCTTTGCAGGTAAAAAGGAAATCTCCATCCATGTCTCCCTCTCAGTACCAGGAGGGAGAGATGAGCCCAACTCCTGAGAAACTCTTTGGCAGAAGGGGTGTGGCTAAAATCTGCACGAGGAACCTCACCTTGGTTTACCAGGCTTTTCCTGCTTACCCCATAACCGGCCCCCCACTCCCATCACACCCCCTGTGACACCTTCCTTTTCTCTTGAGCTGAAGTGAGATGATAGCTGGTGGGTCCGTCTGTCTCCAGGACCCCGTGGTTTCCTGGGTCTCCTGGAGTGTACAGGAGGTATTCGCATGAATACAATGCTGTCCGCATTGCCCTTACTAATCTGTGTTTCGGGACAGGGGTCTCAGCCAAGAACCGAGAAGGGGAGTGGGAAAACCATTTTCCCACCCACTCGGGTACTGGCTTCCCGGAAAAACACTTGCTCTAGCATTGACGGAATGCGGACATTTATAGGGCGATGAATTCAGAAAAGTGCCATGGACGCCCTCCTAGAAAAAGCGGGAAGGAGAGAGAAAAATAAAAGTCATTCTCCGTACTGATGAGCCAGGGTCAAGGCCCCCATAATCACTCGGTCACAGCACTCTTCACAGGCAGAGAAGCATGAAGCCCGCCGAGGTAGACACCATGCCAGACACACAGCACCCTCATCCTGGCAACTCAGCTGAGCTGGAAGCAGAGAGCATATCCACAGGGAAAGAGGCGGCCAAAGACGCGTGGTCAGACTCGGCCTTCTGAACTGGAAGCCTCTTGTTCTCAGGGAGGCGGCTCTGCTGCCCCTGATGGGAAACGGTGGTGCTGTCTGTCGGTGACCGTGCAGCCTGTCCCAGCGACCACCCGAAGCCCAATAAGTGAAAAAACAAACGGCCTTTCAAGATCCCTCGACTCTCACAACGTGAAACCGACCGCGCCTCCTTCACAACAGCTCACAAACCCACTGAATTCTACTCCACCAGCCTCCTTGTCGATCTCTCCACAGTTTGCCTTTGGATTCTGCGTCAGCTAGAAATACGAACCAATGCAGAGAAGCACCTACCGCTGCCCACCCCTCCTGATGCTTGTCCAGAGTGCTGACACCAGCTAGCGGGGTAGGACCCGGCCCGGGGCCAGCCCCTCACGAACAAGCTCTCGGAGGGAGGGGGCTCGGATGGTCCCCACATCACAGCTCTCTCCAGACCTGTGGGCTGACAGCCCTCGGCAGAGTCCGCCCAGCACAGCTACCTCGGAGAGCAAAGGAGGCACGCGGCTACTCGGGGAAATCTTACAAAAACGCACAGGAGGCCATGCCGTGTGGGGTGGGGAGACCGGCGCACTGGCCCCTGCATGCTTGTCTTGTCCTGATGCAGCCGGGGAGCTGGGGGTGAGGCAGCAACGGTCTGCTCTCCGTCCCTCGGATTGGGACGTGTGACCTCATGTGAGTTGATTAACCTTGATGGCCTCCTTCCTGTCACCTGTGAAATCTGGCTAATTCCTGCCAGCAGGGCCAGCTCGTGGGCGTGAGACCTGTGCGGTCCCCTGGTCCTCACTCGCTGAGAAGGGCCCACACCAGCTTCAGTGCCTTGCTGTCACCGTGGTGACATTCTTTACTTTTGCACACGGCACCTCATTTTCATTTTTCACTGGACCCCTCAAATTGCGTTGCCAGTTCTGCATCTTAACATCGGGGAAACTCACCACAACAGTGCTTATTAGCATTCACTGTACAGCGCCCTTACAACAATGCCTGGCATGTGGGAAACATTAGATAAATGGGTATTTATTGCTATTAATTGTTATTATTTTAGGCGATTCCTGGGAGAAGCACACACTCGAGTTGGCAGCTCCTAGTGAGGAGCATGTCCTGCCGTGTCCTCCCCTAACGTGGCTCCAGGGTTCTGACTGGTCCCTGTGAGAATCCCATTGTTGGCAGAATTAGGGAATGGCATTAAGATTTCCATGGCTCAGCAGGGAAGGTGTGAGGGGCCACGGTCCACACACAGTGCTGAGCACCCCGAGCAGCAGCTGCCGCAACCTCAGTCTGCAGCATTTCCTGTGGGACCTGAGCCCATGAACCGGGGCTCCCAGACAGGTCACAGCCAGAGCTCCCTCCAGCATGCTGGCTGGCATTGCAGCTCAGCACCTCAGGGACCTCAGCTCTGGCCACAGGAGCTGCCTGCTTGGACACCGCCACAATGGCCCTGTCCTCTTGGTGGCCGCTGTCACCCAATGGCTGTGTCCAGGAAAGGAAGCCTCCCCACAACCCCACTCACATGGATCCAAGGAAGGAGACCCTGCCTCCTAACGCCAGCGCTGTCAGCATGGCCCTGAC
Source organism: Glossophaga mutica (assembly GCA_039655065.1). NCBI lineage: Eukaryota > Metazoa > Chordata > Mammalia > Chiroptera > Phyllostomidae > Glossophaga > Glossophaga mutica. The sequence continues at coordinate 35,447,317 of CM077310.1, read as the reverse complement.
TCACTGGCCTGTGGGTTTGCATCCTCAGGGACAACATGGAGCTGGGGGTCCTCCCCGGTTGGGGGTGGGGGGTGTAGGGCGTGGGCAGTGCAGATGTCACTCCCAGAGAAGAGCCCTGTTGTGTCTGCACCCCAGTGGCAGGTGACACAGCACCATAGCTGCCACCAGGTACCCGGTGGGGAGCCCCCACCCCGAGGTCCTCAGCAGGAAGGAGGATCACACTTCCCGTGTGACACGAGGTCCCACAGACAGCCCATCCACCCAGACAGAGCCCAGCACAGCCACCGGAGGGAAGGAGAGCCAGGTCCAGGTGCGCACACAGGTGCTGCAGGCAGGTGCCGGAGGGGACTGGGGACTGCATCCCGGTACACAGGGCCCCAGCCCACAGGGCGCACGGTGACCAGGCGGTTCCCAGACCGTCCAATGCTGACCCAGAGCGTGTTTCTGTGAGGAGCTAAGCCACACGGGATACATCCCGAGGAGCAACAAGGCCAAGCCACTTCGTCTGCAGACGATTCTGACGAAGGTTCCCCCACAGGGAAGGCTGTGCGAGCAGGCTTGCTTTTGTTTTCACAGAAGGGAAAGAAAGAAGAGGCGTGACACGCACAGCCCATTTGGACTCGGGGCTTGATCGCCACAGAATACAGCCCCAGCACCCCCTCCCCCACGTCCTGAAAGTTGATCCCACAAAACACTGCCAGGAGGCACTACACTCCTTCAAGGCTAGCTCGGAAATCTCTCTTAAGCATCATTTCTCTACAATCCCTTAGCATCCTTAATTTTGCTTAAACTTCATCAGAGAAAGAGTCCTCTCTCCGAGACCTAGTTTAATAAATAAAAGGGAGAACGTCGTTATTCTTTAACAGCAGGAGCAAAAATCGACTCTGTGGGTCTCCTCCCCAAACACACGACTGTGGGGGCGGAGGATGGGGGCGGTCACCACAGTCCAGTGCACTTCCACCCAGAACGAGGTCAGCGTCGCACTGGTAGCCCCAGGACAGAGGCGCATGGGCTAAGATAGGGCACAAGATTCCAGCAAGATGCTCAGAGGACCGGAAGTCTCGGTCTTGCCCAAAGTCCCTGCAGCCCCAAGCTGCAGCTGCACGGCCTGAAACGTGGGCCCACAGCGGCATCTAGTGGCCGAATCGGTTGTTGCCGCTGCTGCTGCGCAGGCTGCACTGTGTTCTCCGTGCAGCGGGGTCTGTGCACCTGGAACCAAGGATCGCCTGGCGCTCTGGCCTGGAGAGCGGTTCTCCGGTTACAGCCTCTGGGTTGTTCTGAGTTTATGCTACCACTGGTGGCTTTAATGCCCTTAAGAACTGTTTCCATTGTTTCCTTCCATCTATGAATAAAAAGCCTCATTAGAGAGCTTGGTGTGTAGAAGACCATCCATGCCAGTATGTTCCCCTGCGGTTCCATCTACTATCTGCTTATCAGTGAGTCCAAATGCTGCATCACAGATCATGAAACCCTGCAGCCAGCGGTTCAAATGATAAAATGCCACAGAAGTAGTTAAAGGCACTGTCTGAGAACGTGAAAAGAGGGGTTTGTCTCATCTTAAAAACAAAGTAGAGAAATGCCAGCCTAAGGTTGATTTGTAGACTGAAGATTAGAACGTTTGTGTGATCATCTGCTGCCTGTGTGGCCTGGCCCTGCAGGGGGACAGCCTGAAGAAACACCATTCACTCGGACTCACCCTGTCTGGCCCACAAGACATCCGGTTTCCTGGAATTACTCACCTGAGGCGCAGCAGCAGCCCACCCCTCCCACAGGTGTGGCTGCCCCGCCTGTGTTCTGTGTGCGCATGTGTGAGTGTGTGTATAGCACACCTGTGCAGGTAACGAACTTCTTTCCATAGCAGCACTGTCACAGGCATTGCGCACATCACTTTGTCAGCTTCCTTTTCCCAGTAACACACACACACACGTGGCGAAACCAGGTATAAGGACGAGGCAGGAGGAGTGAAGCCTGTCGACAACAGCACCTCCCCCACACAGAGCCACCTGCCTGTGTGTCTGATGGTGGCAGGCCCTCCGTTTGCCCATTTACTGAACAGGGATGACACGCCGACTCTCCCCCCTCGGCACGCTGCGAGGGTCAGACAAGGTGCGTACATGCAAGCACTGACTAAACTGTGGAATGAACCGTAAGCATGACTGCTGTTGTGACCCCCACGTGCAAATATTTGCCTTTGCCGTTAGTGGCCGGCACTGGCCTCCCCCCAGCCCAGAACTGAAGCCCACATTTCCAAGGGGCCTCACCAGAGGTGCCTCACCCAGAGAATGCAGACTCACGCTTATCCAGCTGGAGACACCAGCAGTTTCAGGATCCGCACAGATGACAAGGGGGCACATCAAGTACAGGAAGCATCTTCATCCCAGCGTGATGGCGACGGAGAGACACGACCGCACAGCTGTGTCCTGTGCATCTAACCAGCGGATCTGACGCTGTGTGTTCTTTCAACGCTGTGTTCCATTTTCTTGGACAGTGACACCACCCTCCACCCCTGAAGGCACTTGCACAAGCACTGCTGGTTTTCTGGGGGGGAAACGTAGTGAACACCCACTTCCGGCCATCTGACGTCCTGTTAGGGTTAGTTGGAATCATCAAAATATCTCCTGCCTAGCCAACCTTTGAAATTCACGAGGGCAGTAAGGACCTCGATGCGTGTTTCTCTGGAGAACTTTCCATTTCAATGCCTGATGCTAGTTGCTAATGAGCACAATAAAACCACAAGACATACAGGTGTGTTAAAGGCTCAGCATCAGAGCTGCAAGCTGTGTCTCATGGTGCGTTTTGCATCTCCCTCATGGAGTGCTTAATTAAAGTAGCTGCAGCTATTAGGGAAGCAAACTGCACCCATTACCCATCGCCCGAGCCACCTCGTCGAAGACAGCAATCCTGGGAGTTCATCGTAGTGACCGTGTGGCCCCGATTTCGTGAAAGTGCAGAGAAGAGAGCTCCCGGGCGAGTTCACAGACACCCTGCGAGTAGCGTTCACGAGGCCAGCTCTGCCCGCTTGTCTCCGTGTGTGGGGACCATGCCAAGTGTGGCTGCACGCTGCATGTTCCCAAAGACGGGCCTTTGAAGTGCAAAGGCCTATCAATTTGTCCACCTCTCACCTTGCTCAGTGGGTAACTTATGAAATAACCGAAATGATGGAATCCACTCAGAAAACTCAACAGGACACAGTTATGGTGGGCAGGCTGCTGCCTGCCGGCACCTCCATGGTGGCCACATGCGGTTGCTGGACTCTCCTTGTCTCCTAACTCCATTGCTGGGCATCAGGGTCCTTGAAATGGGCTGTTCTTCATGTCCCCGGATGGACGCCGATCCCGCCGACTTCGTTTCAGGATGCTTCCTCGTATCGAGAGGGGTTAAACGGTCTCTGGACCTGACGGGGGCTGTGCCTTTTCATTTCCCCTCTGCAGTCACTTCAGTCTTCCTGTCACCCCGCTGCAGGGAACGTGTGTACAGACCGTGCCCAATGACAGGGCACCCTCTGCGTGTCAGGAAGGGTGCTTTCCCGTCGACTGACCTGGTGGGACTTGGCCTCCGGGTCCCGGACCCCACAGTGAAGCCAGAGCCGCACATCTGTTCCCCTGAATGGTGGGAGACTCCCAGGGGGTGGGGGTTTGTGGGGATCCCCCTGAGCTCTCTGGATGTGAGGGGTGGCAGGTGGAGGCTGGGAGTGTGTCGAGGGAAGCGGCGACTAACTCTATGAGGTGACCCCGCACGGCAGCCGCACGACAGTCACTGTCCTGTATGTTGGGAGCTCTCGGCCGGGACCTATTTCCCATGGCGTCAAGAAAAAGCACCTGGAGATATTTGGTGGCCTCTCGGGCCAGTGTGGAGCATTCTGGGTGGCTTTCCCACACATCGGAGCCCCAGCAGGGCTGCCCGGCGGCCCCCTTGGGTCACTGTGCTCTGTGGTCCAGGTAGTCATCACCAACCTGCCTGTTCAAGGGGCCATGTGTTAAAACTGTGTCACCAAGTGCTTGGGCCCCGATAGCAGGGCCCCGCCAGCGCCAGGTGGGAGGCCAGTGCAGGAAAGAGCAAGGCTGTCAGAAAGTGAGGGCATGGCCAGCTGCCGGGCACGAGGTCCGAGAGAGGAAGAACAGAGCCCCACACAAAGGGGACTGCCAACAGGACACTCAGGGGCTCTGGGACGGAGTGAAGGGGACATCATGTGACAGCTGGGAAGTCCCAGAGCCAGGCAGGGAAAGACAGGCTGTTACTGACTGAGCACATTCTAGGGGACACTGGCCCAGAACAGAGTGGGCCCATCAGCACAGGGGACGCCATCCCCACTTCCCGCATCCCTCAGGCTCTGAGAGACACGGCAGCTGGCCCACAGTCCACAGGGCGTAACAGCGACAACCCACTCAAGGGCAGGGGGCACGCCACCCTACGTCCCTACAAGCCCTGCCGAATGTGGGAAACTTCACCTCCCCACCCGGCTGGAACAGACACACAGGTATTGAAACATTTACTGTAAAAGGTAGGAAGGCGCCTCGAGCTGCCACGGGCCTCGTGAACAACACACCACTTCCTGCCAAGACCGAGCACAAGCTGCCCACGAGGGAGGCTCGGGTCCACAGCCGAGCCTTCTTCCAATACCACCCGCCCGGTCTCCTGTCCCAAAGCCAGTCCCGGCCACGATCCAGGCTCTGTCACCACAGTGACCCCCCAGTGTGCCGGTGCCCCGTCGCTGGTGTCACTCCTCTCCCTGCACTTCGCTGTCAGTGCGTCTGGGGAGAAACAGCTGGACTCAGGGTCAAGGCTCCCGGCAGCCTTTCCACCGCAGGAAGGGAGAAGCAAGAGGCAGCTGCTGCCAATCGTGTGGGTAAAACTAAAACTTCAAGTACATTGCTGGGAAGGGAACAAATTAAAGCTCTGGAAAGACACAGTTTTCCAAGACAGTATTCATAGAATTGTGTGTGTGTACATGGATGAGTATGTGCAAGTTTGTAATTTGTGTGCACTATGTGAGTGTGTGCACATGTGTGAGTGTATGCACATGTGATTCTGGTTCCGTGTGCACATGTCCATGTGTGTTGAGTGTGTGAGTGTGTGCATGTGTGAGTGTGTGTCTGGGTACGGGGGATCAGGGGAGGGGGTGTGATGTAAGACTAGATTGCCGATAACAGCAAACCCTACTCAACGATTTAATTGAGATCACACATCCTATGTTACCTGAGTCTGAACCAATGCCTAGTAAAGGTCAGCGGTAAGCTGGCACTAGGACCTCTCGGTGTACAAAGAGCAGAGAGACCAGGCCTGTGCTGCGTGAGGACCACAGACTCTGAATCTGGCACCAGGGTACACAGGGCGTGGCTGGGGGGTGGCCTCTCAGGACGGAGCTCAGGAGTGAGGCTGGTGGTACAATCAGAGACACAAGCCATTATTCCCACACTCACAATCCACCCAGTAGCTGAGGTCTGAAGGATGACTATTTAACACTTATAATCACAGCATTGCTTAAGCTGGAAGTTATTAGGTCAAAAAAATTTTAAATATTAGTGACTCTCTTACAGAAACATAAGAATTTCTAACTTTCAGCATGTCTGCCATTGGTATGTAACCACAACAGTATGGAAAACATTTAAAATGACGCCACCGACCGTGGAGACACACACAGGTACCTGGTCAACGTCCTCGGGAGTCAGCCCTGACCAGCGCCTGGAACACAGGGAGGGAGGGCTGCCGGCGCAGACGCAGAAGCCGCTGCGCAGCCCCGGGGCACTGAGTCCATGCCCCACACACCTCGATTTTGGAAAAGGCTCTCAGAAACGGAATGCACTACCGCTGAAGCGATCTGTTTGGGTTGGTGAGTCACAACGCTCACCACAAAGTCAGAAAGCTTGGAGAGAAGAGCTTGAATTTCCGTTCAACGCCACTTTGGAAAAATGCTCTGTCTCGCAAACACCTTTTTCTGTTATAACGATGCCTAGGCAAATACTTTATCCCCTTTTAATGCATAAATATGTGTTTAAAAGTTTGTTAAAACAGCTAGTCATACTCAAACTCCCCACTTTCATGGGCGGTGTAATGGCCACGTTCACCAGAGTGTAAGTATCCAGTGCTCCGATGTCTGCCTGGGGTGAACCGTACTCCCGGACCCAACTGGACTTCGCTGTTCAAGCGGGCCATCTGCTCCGACTCCTCACAAGGCTCAGAGTGGAACACGGTGGCGTTCTGTCTTCTCTTGTCGACCCCCCAACACACCTCCTGCCCTGTGAGCCAGTAACACACGAAAAGTTCGGGTCATAGTCACAAACCAGCCACCCTGTTTGCTCTGGTCATTAAAATTCAACTTGGGAAAAGACTTCGTGGCTTCACTTCCCCTCCCACAAACTCAGAACGTGGTGAGCCCTGCTCCACCTGGGAAGCCCTTCTATGGGAGCTAAATAAGCTACTGCAGCAAAGTGTCCGGCACCAGGAAGTTACTAAATTAATGTTCAGTGTGGTGTGGGGAGGCCCAGGGGGCCCTCCGTGGTGAGGCGGGACTGAGGAGGCTTCTCCCTGCAGCCCCGGTGTGGCCGTGCTTCTCCGACTCCGCAGGGCCTTCCTCGCTGCGCCCGCACCACCAGCACGAACCTCCCCGGGCCTCCCCTCCGCCCACACCCACCTCCCCGCCACCCCCGTACCGCCTCCCCACCGCCCGCACGCACCTTGCAGAGACGCAGACAGGTGTGCAGAGTAGAATAAACAAGAAATGGGATGGTAGCAGTGTCTGCTATGTGTGCACTACACAGCTGCGTCGTAACGCTGCGTTTATGGAAAATCAGTGGAAACGTGAACAGGGACTCCCAGGACCAGGAGTAAACCCCAACCCAGGCGGACAGGGCCAGAGAAGGAACTGGTGCACCCGCGGTCCGAGGGGCCTCATTGGGTGTGTCACGCAGGCATGCGCACACACATGCCTGTGTAATAAAAGGCAGCGTCGTAAAGGCTTGCTCGTGTCACCGTGAATGCAGTAATGATGGAAGTAAGACCGCCGGTGAAAATCTCAGTGTATTATAGAAATCCAGTCTGACGCCGCTAATGGATCGTTTTCGCTGTGAAAACGACCTTCTAATGAACGCCAGTTCTCCCGTTTCCGCACTTCAGCATTTCCGTAATTTGAATGGAAATGTGAAGCATCCTTAATGACCTCTTTGTGTGCTTATTAACAGTCAGTTAAGGAGCCGGAGTCTCTTCTCCACCCATCCAAGCCTCTTGGTGTTTGGACTCTGGTGGAGCTCTGCAAGCCACTGAGCAATCCGATCTAAAGGGAAAACATGAACCCGTCATGTGTCCCCATGATTCCCGAGAAGAGCTGGGACCACCTTGCGCCGCTTCATTTGATCCATGAAGCTTAGATCACGCCTGAAAAGTGTACCCACTTCTTAACCTGCTCACCTCTCGAAGCACATGCCTGCAGGCACACATATGCACACATGCACACGCATACTGAAAGCTATACAAACATGCATGCACTTTATGCATAGGCTCATACAGGCAAGTGTGTGTGCGTGCGTACATACATGACACATAGTGGGATGTGTGCTTATATGCACAGACATGTGTGTGCTTGCACGTGTGTGTGCATGGGCATGTGTGTGTGCACGTGCACGGGTCCTGTCAACCACTCTCGCCTCGGGCCCTCATTGAAGCTGGGATAGTGCATTATGAAGATTCTGGTGGATGTTCCAGAGCCTCACGTTGCACACAGGCGACGGTCAGGTTGGTTTATGGTTCTGTGCAGACATCTATGGAACACACACAGCTCTGCCCTCCGCTTCTGGGGCTGCGACCAGAGAGTTGAGCCTAAGTTTCCAACACCAGGATGCGCCACCTCCTCCAAGCATGCAGCTGCCAGCTGCCGAGGACTAGGGTGCTCCCTGCTGGGGACACAGGGGCCACACCTGCGTTCTTAGTGAAATGAGTTCCTTACAGAGTGCTGAGTGGGGTACTGGGGAGCGGGCAGCAGCCCCGGTGGCCTGCAGGCCTGTGACAGTGGGCCACGCCTCTGGCAACCACCCCTCCCCCACCCTGCCTAGGGGACAGAAGGGTTTGGAGTGGTGACCACACCTGTGGGGGTGGGGGTTGCTGACTTCGCAGGGACCCAGGCCCAGGAGGAGTTGCCACTGGCTGGTGCTGAGCCTCCCAGCGCAGCAGGCGGGTCCTCAGGCAGGAACCAAGCACCCCTTCATAGTGACCCAGCTCCAAGGTGTACACCTTGCTGTGGGGGACGCTGGCACAGGCAGAGAGTGCATAGAGAGCGGGGTTTGCCCAGCCCCAAACCGGTCAGCGGCCACAGTGAGACTGCCCTTACACACACCCCTCCGCTCACACCCGCCGCACCTCCCGGGGACAGCGAGACACCACTGTCTGCCAAGGAAGCTCTTGGCCTCCCCAGGCATCTGGCACCCGCCCTGGGACACAGCCACGGTGACCTCTACGAGCGTGTGGGTGACTTTCAACTCAGCCAAGACACGTCTGTGCATCTTCAGATCAAGAGTAAGCCATAAAGTTGGCTGACCCCCATAACCTTCTGTAAACAGTGAGGAGAGCGTGGCGGGCAGGAAGGTTAGCATCAGCAGATACACACAGACAGAGCAGGAAAGGAGACAGTGTCTCTAGGGTGTGTGTGTGCACGGACTCCATGTGTGTGATGTATGGTAAATACATAACTACGAGAATCAAATACATCTGATTTTTGAATATGCGAGGTACACATTTTCAAAATTCCAAACTATACAGAAATTAATAAGCAGAAGAGTCTTGCTCTCATTCTACCTAACTCAACTTACTCTGTTTTACACATGTAAGCAGATGTATATGTAGATAGGCACGTGGACAGATATCAGTATCTGCGTGTACATATACAGATGTATATGCATACATGTAGAGTCCATAACTTGCGTTTTTCACTTTCGACCCTGAACTTGATCAGCCATGGAGACGGCCTCCATGCATTCGCCTGCGTCCCTGGCGCTCCTGCATCCGGACGCGCTCTTTACTCCACCAGTATGTCCCTGATGGGGATTTTCGCTGGGGCCAATTATAAAATCTGCTTATTATTACAAGTAACTAACTTAGGCCCAGGAAAACTCATGAGTATTTTTTTCACATAGTTGGAGGTTTATTTTCTGAATGAATTCCTGGAGGTGAAATTATGGGGCCAAAGAATAAATGTGTTTGCCGTTATTTTAGATACTCGGTTTGGCGCATTAGCAGTCATGGGTGAGACATGGGGGGACAGTCTAATGTGCCACTGGCATGGACTGCCAGACGCCCATCTGTGACAAGGAGTCACATGTCCCCTGGGTTCTTTCACAGGGTAACATGACAACCAATTCTAATTTCCCATATTTTTCTGGGAATATGCAACCTCTCTCAATTCAATTTGGTTAAGCTCCAGGTTGCTTAGCCAAGCAGCAGAAATTGAATTTAGTTACAATAAAAAGAAACATCATTCTTGTCTGAAAAATTGACTAATGCCCAGGCTCAGCAAAGATGCACGACCCAAGGGAAAGATACAGCAGGACCCCCGGCCATGAGACCTTGTCCCTGGGCCAGCCGCCGCCGCGGTCCAGGTCTCTCACAGGCAACCCGCCCTCCAAGGACCCCACCTCCTGGGTGATGTCCTCCAACTGTCTGCTCGTTACTCTCCTGCTGGCTGGCCCATGGCCAAAGGGCCGGTCAGGGGAGGACATAACCTCTTTGGCTTGTGTGGCAGGGCCGAGACACCCCCAAAGCCAAATGGGATTAGATTATAAGGAAAGGAAGGACACCCTCAGCCTCCAACACGCGCTGGAGAGGAGCGGAGTTGGAGTGTAATAGTGAGTCCCTCTCCCCCGCCCCCCGCTGCACGTGCCACCTGCCCTGGCTGGAGCACATCCCTCTCTCTAGCATCAACCTGGGGGACACTACAGCCCACCCCCAGCTTTCTGGGCCCACCCTGCCAAGCCCTGCAGAGGAGTCAGCTGGCGGCCTCCATCCCGGGCCCTCGGTGCGGACTCTCTAAGGAAGGCTCTCGAGGAGGCACAGACTGACCCAGGGTGAGGCTGAGTTGCATGGCTCTCGGGTGGGGCCATTTTCCCCTTGTACGCCCGACCAGCACCACCATCCTGTGCAGAGTCCACTCTTCACACGGCCACGTCTTGGTTTGTTTGGGCCTGACAGCTCCCTGAGACACCGCCCCCCCCAACACAAAGGTGTGCCAGCACCCAGCAGGTGGCAGCTAGACTTGGTGTTCCCTGGGGACATTTGCAGAGTGGCCTCAGACCCAGCACTGGCACCAACTCTGAGCCTGTGTCAATCTGGTAAATGCTGCTTATATCAAACAAAATCAACTTTAAAGACCAGGCCATAGTAAGAGACAAAGGAGGACAGTGCCTAATGACAAAGGGATCAATCCAAAAGAAGGATGCAACCCCAGTAAACACGTACGCCCCTACACAGAAGCACCTAAACATATAAAGCAAGCTTGATGGACATAAAGGGAGAGATGGACAGAAATACAGTTACAGTCAGGGATTTTAATACACCACTGACATCAGTGAATAAATCTTCCAGACAGAAAATCAACCAGGAAATTGCAGCCTTAAATGACACACTGCACCAGATGGATTTAACTGATATTTTCAGAGCATTTCACCCCAAAGCCACAGAGTATACATTCTTTTCCAGTGCACATGAAACATTTTCTAGGATAGACCACATGTTAGGACAGAAAACAAGTCTCAATAAATTTAAGAAGCTTGGAATCGTATTGAGCATCTTCTCTGATCATTCAAGAGAAGCAAAGACCCCAAGCTCATTCCATGAGGACAGCATTAACCTGACTCCACAACCAGATAAAGACACTACAAAGAAAAAAATTACATGCCCATATCCCTGATGAATATAGGTGCTAAAATATTCAACAAAACATTAGCAAACCAAATCCAGAAACAGAATAAAAAGGTCATACAGCATGGCCAAGTGGGTTTTATTCCAGGGATGCAAGGGTGGCACAGTAAACATGATACATCACATAAACAAAATGACGAATAAGAGTCACGTGACCACACCAATAGATGCAGAAAAAAGCATTTGGTAAAATCTAGCACCCATTTGCGATAAAAACTCTCGGCAAAGTGAGAATAGAGGGAACATACCCCAACGTAGTAAAGGCCATAAATGACAAATTCACAGCCAACATCATATGCAACAAGGATAAAAGTAAAAGTGATTCCTTTAAGATCAGGAACAAGACAGGACACCCTCTTTCACTTCTCCTATTCAACATAATGCTGGAATCCTAGCCACAGCCACCAGACAAGAAGGAAAAAATAAAAGCATCCAAATTGGAAAGCAAGAAGTAAAACTGTCATTATCTGCAGATGACATGATACTGTACATGGAGAACTCTGAAAATTCTACCTAAAACCTACTACAACTGATAAATGAATTCAGAAAATTAGCAGGATACAAAATAAATATCCAGAAATCAGTTGCATTTTTATACATAGATAATGAACTAACAGAAAGGAAAACTAAGAAAACAATCCCATTTACAATTGCATTAAAAATGAAATAAAATACCTAGGAATAAATTTAACCAAAATGGTAAAACATCTATACTTAGTAAAATTATAAGACAACAAAGAAATTGAAAGAGACACAAATAAATAGAAGCATATACCATGTTCATGGATTGGAAGAATTAACATCGTTAAAATGTCCACACTACCCAAAACAATCTATAGACTCAACACAAGTCCTACCAAAACACCAGTGGTGTATTTCACAGAACTACAACAAATAATCCAAAAGTTTATATGAACCCACAGTAGACCCTGAATAGCCACAGTGATCTTGAGAAAAAAAGAACAAAGTTGGAGGGATCACAATACCTGATGTCAAACTATATTACAAGACCTCAGTAATCAAAACAGCATGATACTCACATAAAAACAGGCACATAGATCAATGGAACAGAATCAACAGCCCAGAAATAAACCCATGTCCGCATAGTCAATTAATATCTGACAAAGGAGGCCAGAACAGACAGTGGGGTAAAGATAGTCTATTTGATAAATGGTATTGGAAAAATCAAGAAGATACACGCAAGAAACTGAAATTAGCTGCCCTCTGACAAGAATAAACTCAATAAATTAAAGACTTAAGTGTAAGATTCAAAATCATGTAACTACTAGATAAAAACATAGGCAGTAAAATGTGACATTTCTCTTAGCACCATTTTTTCTGATGTATCTCCTCAAGCAAAGGGAACAAAAGAAAAAATTAACAAATGGGAGTATATCAGACTAAAAACTCTTTACACAGCGTAGGAAACCATCAATAAAATAAAAAGCAACCCACAGAATGAGAGAACATATTTTCAAATGGTACATCTGATAAGGGGTTAATTTCCAAAACATGTAAAGAACTTATACAAGTCAACACTAAGAAGACAAACAACCCAGTTAAAGAATGGGCAAAGGACCTGAATAGACACTTCTCCGAAAAGGGCATACAGATGGCCAAAGCACATATAAAAATGTTCAACATCACTAATCATCAGAGAAATGCAAATTAAAACTACAATGAGATATCATCTCACACCAGTCAAAATGGCTATAATCAATTAATCAACAAACAAGTGCTGGCAAGGATGTGGAGAAAGGGGAGCCCTCCTGCACTGTTGGTGAAAATGCAGACTGGTGCAGCCCCTGTGGAAGCAGTATGGAGATAGCTCAGAAAGTTAAAAACGGATCTGCCTTTTGACCCAGCGATTCCACTTACTGTTATATATCCAAAGAAACCCGAAACACCAATTTGGTAGAACACAAGCACCCCTATGTTCATGGCAGTGTTACTTGCAATCGGCAAGTTAGGGAAGCAGGCCAAGTGCCTATCAGGAGAGGAGTGGATAATAAAGCTGTGGTACATTTACACAATGGAATACTACTTGGACTTAAACAAGAAGAAAATCTTACCTTTAGTGACAGCATGGATGGACCTGGAGGGTGTTATGCTGAGTGAAGTAAGTCAGACAGAGAAAGACAGGTACCCTGTGATCTCAGTCACATGTGGAGTCTAAAGAACAATATAAATGAGGGAGCAAAACTGAAACAGACTCATAGATACCACATATCAGAGCAGACTGAGAGTGGCCAGAGGGGAGAGGGTGGGGGGCTGGGTGGACAAGGGGACGGGACTGAGACGCACAGATGGGCAGTCACAGAACGGTCACAGGGATGTGAAGTGCAGCACAGGGAACAGAGCCGGTGACGTTGTGATGACTGCCGCCAGATGGGTGCTGGACGTACCAAGGGGAACACTTTGTAAAGTGTAGGTTGTCTGACCACTAGGCTACACGCCTGAAACTAATACCAAATAATATCAAATGAAAACTGCAATTAGAAAATACACTTTTTTAAAAACAGAGACACCAGGAGGGCCGGTGCCCACGGCAGTGCAGACTGTGGAGGCCTGGAGGACTCACCGGGTCCCTGCAGGTGGCCCTTCGCTCACTGCGCCCCTGTGAGGACCGCCACAGGCACCGTGTGGACTGGGCACCAATTGGGAGGCAGCCTGCTGCTTGGCCCCTCAGCCCACCTGGGGCGGTGCCATCCTGGTCTGTGCGTCTCCAAACTTGCGCTAGCTGAGCCCTGGAGTCGCACGGAGCCTGCAGTCAGTGAAGCGTGAGAGGGGCACCAGGCATATCGGTGTACCCTAGGCCTAAATGAAAAGGTACTTACTCAGCAGGTGCTGACAAGCCCAGATGAGCCGGACAGGGGCCGGGGACCAGATGAAGGACCCTGAGTGGGAGGGAGCTGACCTTCGTGCTCAGAAGACCCAGCTCCTAACCTCCTCCCACAGCCGCAGGGCTCTGGGCAGCCAGGAGGCCCCTCGGCTCCGGGCTGCACCCCCAGGGAGCTACCCTTGGGTTTTCTGAGCGGCCCCTACAGCCCTGTTTGGAATCTCCTTCTCCCGTCTCCCCTGTGATACCTTAGCTCACGGCCTTTCCCTTCCCCTGGTCTGCGCAAACAGATTTAGATTTATTCGGTGCTTAGCAGATGCCAGGTACCCCAGTCCCGTGGCTTCGCTGTAGAAATGGCACCTGTTCCCCCTTTTACTAATGGACGGAATAATGTATCCATGGCCCAGAGACATAAGCAGCCAGCAGGCAGCACAGAGAGGATGGCAGCCCCCCACATCTGCGCCCAGGGCCAGGCCAAAGCAGGCAGCCACGCATGAGCCCCACGGCCTCCGCAGGGAGGTTTCCTGTGGAGAAGCAGCAGCGACCACAGTCTCTGCCGAGGGGTCCCCCTGCTCTCTGTTGCCACGAGGTCAGGGGGTCAAGATGTGTGGGAGCCGCTGACACCGTCATGGTGACAGACAGCATCGAAGAGACGAGGCGGGAAGGGAATGGGATGGGATGGATTGGCTTCATGTTTCCTCTGCCATTGCCCGCATGGAGACTGGCCTGCTTCCTGGGTCTGAGCAGAGGAGCGTCTACAGCCGCCCTGCGTCCAGCCCTCAGGGCCCCGCCGTGGGACCCAGAGGACGGTGGGCATTTAAATGCACATCCTGCGGCAAACGGCCTGTGTCTCTTCTGCACACAGTTGAGACTCCATCCATTTCTGCTTAATTGGATTCAGGAAAAAAAATGATCATTTTCTCCATCAAACTCGCTTCCCAGCATGCTGCTTCAACCTCTCAGGGCAAAAATAGCCCATAAATATGAAGACCAGTGGGACCATGGAGAATGCGACAAAGAATGTTGGGGGGTAATTCATGGATGTTTCTGTAAATAACAGATGTGACGCTGCTCGAATTTGGCTGAAATCACGGCTCCCAGGTCAGGGCTGTGATTTGTGTGGCTGTAATGCCTCCCGCCTGTGAGTCACGTCCCCTGAGTTTCCCCACAGACCCCCAACCCCCACTCCTTAATCTCCAAGAAGGGCAGCTCCGCATCAGCCCCCAACTGTGGCCGAGGGGAGCAGTGTATATTCACGGGAGAAATCATCACTGGAAAGGGGTACATGGATGAAAAGGCAGGAGTACGGTAATCACTGAGCCCACATCGCGGTGCTGGGAGCTGGGGGCACAGAGCTGCTCCCCAAAATGGTGTTCAGTTTCTTCCCCGCTCCTTCTCTGCCTGTTCCCTCCTTGTTTTTGAGTTGTCCTCCGAGTCACCGCTGTGCTGAGCGGTTCCTGCAGCATGGATTGGGATGCGGAGTCGTAACTAACCCTTGTGACTACAAACAGCATTTTCCCAGATCGAGGCAGGCAGATGGGATTTGTTCCTTTATTTGTTTTTGACAAAAGTCAGTCAGGTGAGATGCATCGTTTACCAAGTTTGTTTTCACTTCAACAGTATTGTGGACAATTCCATCTTTTTATCCCCAAAACACCCATGCACACCCACAACTTCTACATCGATGGGTGCGTACTGCATTTTTCCTGCACTTTTCACTTGCCTCCTTTCCCGCTTCGGGCCCCAAATCCACTGCACTCACTGCCACCCCCTCCGGCACGAACACGCACCCACCTCGGCCAGTAAACTCGTAGCAACCTGATGGGTATTCATCCGTGATGTTCTGCATCCTCCTCAGGTTGCATCCAACCTCATTTCCATCTGTGCACGCATATGCTTCTGTGTAACCCTTGTTTAAGGCATTTTTGGTCTCTAGTTTCTTTATGAAAATGGGATTTCCTGTCCACGTTTACGTTCACCTTATCCATGTAACTGTATCTGTGGCTCCCCTGCTAAATCCACTGGCAGAGGTCGAAGGCGCACGTGAAGGCTGTGTGACGTCACAAGGTGTGTCTGCCCCTCCCGAGTCACGTGGTCAAAGCCACAACATCCTGCTGGGGACACGGGGGACCCCTTCGAAACATGGGACACCCGAATACAGTATGTCGATAGATGGCCTGTTTTATGGCTTTGCTGGCGTAGTAACGGCCTTGGAACATCTCATGAGGTCAGTTCCACTCCTTCTCCAGGGTGTCACATGGAGACTGAGGGGCCCCGTGACTGCCTTCACAGGTGGCTGCCGCTTCCTGGGATCGGTCACACGCCAGGCCTGTCCCCATCACTGAGGCCAGCGCAATGCCACCAGTCACCTTCCACTCACTTAGTCAGCGGTGACGCAGGTCCCGTCTGGTGGGGGTGCTGGTGGGGGCAGGCTGTCCCAGTTCTGCTATGAACCTGAAACTACTTGAAAAAATGCGATGCACTACAAAAATCACGTGACTTGAGTAAACACAGAGCCATTCGATTCCTTCCCGAGAACCACCGCTCCTGCTCAAAATGACTGTCTGAACCAGGGGTGTCGGACTCATTTTCACCGGGGGCCACATCAGCCTCGTGGTTGCCTTCAAAGGGCCAAGTGTAATTTTAGGACTGTGGAAATGTAACTACTCCTTAACTAGGGGCAAGGAGCTCGGCGCTGCTGCCGGGTAGAAACAAGGTGCCGGGCCGGATACAACAAGGTGGAGGGCCGGATTCGGCCGCGGGCCTGTGTTTGCCACCTGTGCTCTAAGTGGAAAAGTCAGTGAGCTGTGTGTAGCTGACTAAGGGGCAGATAGAGAAATCCCGTCCGGACGCCCCGCGCCACCGCGCAGAGACGGACTCAGCTCGCCTTCCCTTTCGCAGCTGACAAGGTAGAATCATCTTAAGGTTTTTGCTGCTGCCCTGCACCCGACAGGACAGCCTGCTCGGCGGGCTGTGTGACTTGGGGCGTGTCTGAGTTCCAGGGTCTCTTCACTGCCCTAGGAAGTGTAAGCCGTCTCCACGAGACTCACTTTCGATCAAAAGACACACAGGGACCGCAAGTAAAGGGATGGAATACAAGAGGGTCTTCCTTGAGAAGAAGGAGGAAAAGATCAAAATAGGAGCGGTAAAATGGCAAAAAATACATATCAACAGATGAATCTAAAAGCAAACAAACAAACAAAGAAGCAGAACAGAAGCAGACTCACAGAACCGGGCCTGGGGGCCCAAGGGGAGGGGACGGAGATGTACGGATGGGCAGACACAGCAGGATGTCACGTCCGGCACAGGGAACGGAGTCAGTGACGTTGGAACAACTCTGTGTGGCGTCAGGCGGGGACAAGACGTATGGGGAGGACCGCTCAGTGCGTTGTACAATGTCTGACGACTGGGGTGTACCCCTGCGGCTAATGTGCTGTGCTCGTCAACTGTGACTGAAAAATAAAAAACGACTGAGAGGAGCACACACTCATCTATGCATGTCACTTTCCTCGACAGAGACTCGATCCGCAATGTGACAACCGCTCGGTGTTTCTGTCTGCACAGGTGTCCAGCTTCCTAGGGACGGTCATTCTGTGGGTGCCTCTCGGGCCAGGTTCTGTCACCCTGTGGGGTCAAGGTTAAGAGGGGCCTGTGCAGAGGGTAGATGTTCCCCCAGGTTCCCCCTGATGTGACCCTGCACAACAATCGTAATTAAACAGGCGAGGAAGAGGTGTAGTTCAAACGACTCGGTACAGGAGAACCACAACAAGCTGCCTCTTAAAGGTTTATTAGTTGAAAGCAAGAGAACACAGAGTGAGTGGGTCACACTGTCCCAAGAGGCTCCAGCCAGGACCTCGTCGGCCCCGGGAGGCCAGGCCCGGGCAAGGACAGGATGCTGCCCAGAACCCCCGCTGTCCACTCAGGGACCTAAACTAGCACTGAACCAACGCCCAAGCGAACAGCATCACAGGGGACCCCACGGGGCCATGCTGGGCTCGCCCTGCACCCTGCGCACAGCACACCACGGGCCTGGACATCGGGGCGCCCACCGCGCTCATGGTCCTGCGGGGGCGGAGGCCGAGGCTGGGGGCAGGCGCTGGGGTGCGGCCTGCTGGGGCGGCTGCATGTCCGGGACCTTCTCGCCATGCTTGTACACGCTGACTGTCACATCGATCTTCTCGCCCCCGTACTTGTTCTTGACATTGATGCTGTACTTGCCCGAGTCCTCGGCAGTCACGCCCTTGATGCTCATGCTGACGTACTTGGCCTGCTCCACCTTCACGGAGAAGTGCTCATTCAGCTCGATGTCCTTGTCGTTCTTGAACCACACCACCTCGGGGTCAGGGTTTCCAAACACCGTGCAGGTCAGATTCAAGGTCTGCAGGAGGGAGGGAGGACAGAGAGGGGCAGGCGAGACAGACAGAGGTCAGGTCCCCGCACAGCAGGGGCCCCGTCACACTCGGGGGTCCCTGCAGGCCCTCCTCATCATTCCCGAGTCAATGGGCCCTTTACGTGTGGAAGCACCGCGCCAGGCACCTGGGCCCCCCAAGCTGGGGTAAAACCTGCGGTGACTTTTCTACGCGTTCTCGGCTGTGACTCGAGGCCGCAGCCAACCAGAGACCTTGAAGGGAGTCAGATACTTCCACGTCTCACAGCGGACACTTTCAGCCTATTTCTCAGTTTCCTCCACATCAGACCCAGGGAGCCTCCTGGGGCCACTGAGTCCAACCCACTTTGCGCCTGTGGTCAAGTCAGGCCACCGTGGATTTCTCAGTGACATTTCCGCCACAAGCCTGTGACCGATTGGCCTCGGTGCTGGGCTCTCTCTAGCTGCTAAAGGAAAGGTCTGTGGACTTCTGTGTTTCGGCTACTAAAATACCCTCAGCTCCTGTCCTGCAACATCGAGCTAGAACCTGACGCACCCAGAGACATGGGCACTCAGTGTCAGCAACTCCCCGACAAGCTGTCCCCGACAGGGGACAAGTGGAAACTCCGGGAAATAGCTCCCAGCATCTCCTCCAAAGCGGGCTGGAATCCTGGAGAGAGGTTTCTTTTCCCTCTCACACTTGAAGAGGCCGCCTGTCCTGTGGGTGTGTTCCCTGTCCTCCGTCAGTTATTCACCTGACCAGCACCAGGACCAGGGACAACAGACCCCAGTGGACGCCCCGGAAAAGGACCAAAACTGTCACAATGCAGCTGGGCAGTGCCTGAGACATGCAGCATGTCCCCAGGGATGTAAAGGTTGTCATGGATTCAGAATATGAAACACAAGAGTTACCAGAGGCAGTGGAACAAGCAGGACATGGCTGGGGCACCCCAGTCCCCCCAGGATGAGTGACTCGCCCCCACTCCCAGGTCCCCCTGCAGCCCTTCACCCAGGGCCACGTGCCCTGCTGAGCACCCCCCGTCCCAGGGTCCTACTGTCTGCCCGTCTGTCCTTACCTTGCCTTCCATTATAGTCACCACATCAGGCAAACCACCGATCACCTTCCCTCGGTCTGCAACACAGAAGGGGGTCAGCTGAGAACAGCCTCCACATGGAGATGCCCCCTACAGGCCCCTGCTGACCCCACGGTGGACATATACGTGGTGGGCCCGCACAAGCCTCGGTGGGGAGGGGTGGGTCTTCGAGGGGGCAGGGGGTGAGCTGCACTTTGCAGACAGGACGGTGCACCCCTGGCTCACCAGCAGAAACCGGCACTGCGATTCATTCAGGAAGTGAGGGGGGTGTGGCATGGACGGGGCGGGGGTGAGCGAGGTGGCGTAGTATGCAGACAGTTTTCATCTCCTGCCCGTTATGGTGTCTGACAGGCAGAGCTCTCCAGCTGGAGAGCGTCGGCCATCCTGGTCCAGAGCCCCCCCACCCACCCTGGCTCCTCCCGGCACCACCCTGCGCCTCTCAGGACCCGCACGTGCCAGACACGCTCTGGTCTTGGCCCCTCCTGTGTGTCCTCCTGTGGCCACACCCGACTGGCCACTGTGTCCACCAACACAGAGCAGGTGGGCGAGTGCGGGAGGGACAGAGGTGGCTGAGGGGCGGCCTCAGAGGGGCGGGTGTGGACAGGTACGCACAGTGCCCGACAGGTGAGACCATCTGTGGTTAGCATCAGACACACACACATTTAACCCTCCGAATTGCCCCACCCCACACCACAAGCACTGGGCACTTACTCTTCTCCGCAAAAGCAGCCGCCCTGGAGCACAAGGGGCAGACGGGAGAGAACAGAAAGAGTAGTGAGAAAACACATGGGCACCCCGCACCCTGCGGGAGAGAGGAGGGCTGGCCCAGAGGGGGTGGGGGAGGGAGCCCCTGCTTTCTCCCTGGAGGACCCATGGCTGGCTGGGCTCTGGTTCCCAGGGACGACCTGCATTTCCCCCAAGTCCCCACTGCCCCATTTGAGAGGGGACCCCCCTGTCTTTCAGCTGCTGAAACCCACAGAGGAGTTTAGCATTCAGACTCAGAGGTGGGAGCAATTTTCTTTCTCACTAAATTCACCAGACTGCACTAGAGAGCTTTAGGCACTTTTGAAAATGCTGGTTTCTAATTTATCACTCATTCGTTCACTGAACATTTTTTGAATGACGCCATGCGGGCCCACGATTGTTCTGTTTTAAATGCTCTAAAATTCAGACACACACTTAAAAATCCAAAGTTATTTTTTAAAGCTGCTTTGAACAATGGAATATTACTCAGCACTAAGAAGAAATGAGCTCTCGAGCCATGAAAAGACGTGGGGGAACCTGACATGCATGTGACTGAGTGAAGGAGCCAGTCTGAAAAGGCCACACGCTGTGTGAGTCCAACCCTGTGACATCCTGGAGAAGGCGAGACTGTGGGGACAGTGACAGATTGGGGTTGCCAGGGGGTTGGGGGGAGGGATGCACAGGGGAGCCCAGAGGGTTTGGGGCGGTGAGTCTGCTCTGTGAGATGCTATAATGATGGACACGTCCTCATGCATTTGTCCGAACCCTCATGCATTTGTCCGAACCCTGATGTCACCTGTGGACTGTGGGTGACAATGACATGTCAGTGCAGGTTTGTCAGTTGTGACATGCCCCATTTGGTGGGGGTGCTGATAGAGGGGTGGCTATGCATGGAGGTGGGAGAGGAGTCAAGGGGGTTGTGGGAAATCTCTGTACCTTCCTCTGTTTAACTCTGAAACTGAAAATGCTCTTAAAAAATAAAGTCTTAAATAAAACCTAAATATGTCGCTTTTTAAAAAGTTGCTCTTCATGATGTGTCGCCATAATCATGACTGTCTCAGAAATTCGTCATTTTAACCATGTGAATCCACACGGGTTATAGGGACTCTAGAGAGTTAACTGACAGACACATTCACCGCAGACATGAAAAGCCACCCTCCTGCCCGCGGAGCTGCTTCAGTTGTCACTGTTGTCCCCATTCCCAGGAAAGGACACTCCCTGGGCTGCCCGGGCTCCCCAGGAAGCCCCCACGCTCAGCCTAAACAACCGGAGGTGACGGGAGCGCCCCACGCAGGACGACCACCCAGCCCCGCACACTTACTTGAGCTGCTGGAATTCCGCAAAGGCATCGTCAAAGGCTGCAAGGAAACACGCCAGCATCAGTAACGCGGCGGCGGCCTGGTGCTCACCCCCAGCTCAGGGGCTCCGCTCACAGATCCACCTAAGGTAGCCTGACGCAGGAGCAGGCTGACAGTCTGCAGGTTGTTTCTCCAAGGGAAACCACAGCACCGACTGTCCCCCCTCCTGACTCTGGGATGCCGAGGAGCAGCCCTCACCTTGACCAGACAGGTCCAGGAAGCGCTGGTGGTTGTCCTTTCCGTCGAAGATCTCGAAGGTGTACTTCCCCTTGTCCTTCTCCGAGGGCTCGCAGATCTGCAGCCAGGCCATCTCCTCGCTGCCTCCGATCCGCATGTGCTCACTGGAAGAAATCTTGGCATCTCTGAAAGGGGGGAAAGCAACGGGTCATGTCAAATTAAGAGCCTCGGTTGCACACAAGACACTGCCAGGCAACAAGCTCAGGTTTGGGGTTGGGGTTAAGGGGAGTCTTGTCTGATGGCAGTGCTGTTGTCCTGCAGGTTTTCCCAGATGTCAGCGACTTGTTCGCCAACCAGGAGCTCAGTCAGATCGGAAAACCTTCTAACATCTGAGACGATACTCGGTTTTTAAAGACACACTGTTTTTTAACGGAAAACCTTCTAACATCTGAGACGATACTCGGTTTTTAAAGACACACTGTTTTTTAACAGATGCGTGTTGGTCACAACATGATGGATTTTAAAATACTCTGTGCCGTCTGGCATTAAGTTTTTTAATTGTATATAATCTAGCAGCTGCAGTCCTGGCTGTAAACCTGAAAGAACTGGAAGCAGGGACTGCACGCAGCTGCACTACACGCAGCAGCCAGCAGGGGGAAGCATCGCTCATGTCCACGGGGAAGGAGGGATAAGCAGACGTGGTTCATCCCTTCACTCAGCCTTAAAAGGGGGGGCTCAGCAAGGACGGTCAGAGTAGCCTGGGGTCAGCAGGGCCGTCCCCCATGCCCCTCAGTGCTCTCCACTGCAGCCTGTCCCGCAAATGTGACCCACTAAGGACACATGCGGGGGGCGGGGGGGGGGGATGGGCGTGGACATGGGCACCGGCCGCCTAGGGAGACCTCCGCAGGGAGTTTCACCGTGAACGCCCTGCCGGAACGGAGCCAGGCAGCGAAACGGGAAACAAAACCCGCCGTGCCTGCAGACCTCCTCCGGCTGGCTGCCTGCCTTCCTCCGCGTGCGTCCTGGGCTAACTTTGGTCCTTTCCTCGTTAGCCCGGTCTGCGGGGAGACCGCAGACCCGGCGTTCGGAGCGTGGCCTCTGAAGCGTGTTTCCGGGATTGGCTGTCCGCTGAGCTCCAGACTCTGGGTGTTATCACTGGGGAACCACCCTTGTCCCTGAGGAGCCACCAGGTAAATCCATCCCTGTCCCCTCTGAACCGCCCTCCCCAGCCAGAGCTCCGGTTTCCGGAAGGATGGAGCCTGGAGGCCCTGGGCCCTGCCCGGGACTGCGGTGCTCACTTGTGGTACCAGTTCACGCGCATCTCCTCGGTGAAGTACTTCAGGAAGCACTGCAGTCTGATTCCCTCGGGAGTGCACAGCACCTTCAGCTGAGAGGCCGACGCGCCTGCAGAGAGTGGGCACACTCAGCTCTAGGGCCGCCAATTGTGCTCGTCAGAGGACGGGGTGCCTGGGAGGCACCCCTGCAACCCCTTGGCGAGCGCGCCCCACCCCGAACGCTCCTGCAAGTCTGTTGGCGCAGACCCTTCACGTTGGTCCAGCGTCACATTCGCTCACTCGACAAGCATGGCCACTTGGATAATATGGAAAACGCTGCTGAATACTGTCGGGAACAAACCGCTTATGGGGGCGAGGCCGGAGGAGACTCCCTGATACTGAAAAAGCCTGTCTATGCCCACAGCTGTGCGATATGTGGGTTCTGGTGACACCGCATGTGGTTCGTAGCCCCCAGAGTTTCAGGCCGCGGTGCCAGGGTCCCAGGCCCAGGGCTGCAGCCACCTCTGGCCACCTAGCCTCCCATCCTCCACTCTGTCTGTCCTACTGGCAGCAGGTGCACAGACGGGCAGAGGAGAAACATTCACGGTGGAAAAGGGAAGTGTGAGCGATGGTGGCTTAGAAACGCATGTTGTGTGGCTAGGAGGCAATCCCTGAGTCTGTCGGAGGGGATGCGAGACTCCCAGGACCCAGGAGGGGCTCCCAACCTGCTGGAATTCACTGAGTGACCAAGGACACACTGGGTCTCTCTCGGTGACACACCTTGTCCTCGGGGCACTCAGTGGGGTCTCCTCTAAGGTTCTGCAGAAATCAGCGCACTCCCCACCCAGCCCTGCACTCCTCGTCAGCTGTGGCTCAGGGGACACCGCACACGCCCCGGCTCCTGGAGCCCACTTCTCCCTCGAATGTCAGCAGGGTGAGTGTGGAAAGGTAAACAGCACATTCACACCCCCGGGATGTGTGATGTGTGAGCAAGGCTCATGAGACACGTGCCAACATAATGCTGAAAAGCCCTTTACAAACCACCACTTAGGCCAGCAGGTGGCTGCTCTGCCACATCATCGGGACCCTTGGGGGTCGGCACCTCGAGCCCAGTGACCCCCTGCTGTGGCCGACACCCACCCATCCCAGGAATCAGGGACGTTAGCCCCCAAGGGGACTCAAAAACTAGCAGGCATTACTTACCGCAGACTCTGCTCATTGCCAGAATCATGTCCTCGTACACTAGGGGAGAAAGCAGACGAGGCATCACTACATGCAGTCGCATCAGGAAGCAGCCTTTTCATGCTTGCCAAACGGATGCAGGGCACCGCGGCGTTCATTTGAAAGATGAAACATTAAAATGGCAGCATTCGTCCACAACAGGCTGACGAGTGCAATAAACCCTGCCCACCCACCTGCTGTTTGAACAAAGAACAAGTGTGGTTCCCTTGATATAAACCCAGCTGTGTCACTGAGTCCCTCTGTCACGGCCTCATCTCGTCAACTGCATTAGAAATGGGACGAAACGTGGCTTGTCTTGATGATGGACTACAATGATGTCTCACGGACACCCAAACTGACAGCTTCCATTTTTCTGAGACGCTGACACAGCTCTGAACGTGCCTCGCACACAAATCTCTTCTCCTTTCGCTGCTGACAAGCCAGGCATGCTACAGCCAAGGATGTGTGGAAAGGAGCCACAGAACACGCCCCGCCCCGTCAATGAAACGCCACTTCTCAGCAGCACAGGGAAGATTCCAGTTACCTTTGCCAGATATTTCAAGGACAGACACATCTTGACCTCTGTCATCTTTCAAGGTGGCCTTGTACTCGCCGTGGTCCTTCTTGGACAGCTACAAAGGAAGCGCATCCCATGTGTGGGTAAAACGTGATACACGCTAACATGCTTTCTTTGCAGACCTCGGAAATTCGAGGTGCAAACTGGGAGGCGATGCAGGTCTGACGTGCCCCAGGTTGATGTGTGTGATGTGGTGTGGTGTGGTGTGGTGTGGTGTGGTGTGGCGTGGCGCAGCATGGCATACCTTGGGGATGAGCAGCTCACAGACACCCCTCTCCAGGTCGGGCAAGCTCTCGGTCTCATACAGAGCATCGTCCTTGAGCCACTTGAAAACTGTCTCTTTCTTGGTGTTTGCAACCTGGAAGACAGAAACCTTACATTTGGTATGGGAATCACCCTGGCATGTAAGAAAAATGTCTCTTCTGTTGTTAAATCACAGCCCTTAAAAAGAACCAACTTTTATTATAGACACACTCAGACAGAGGCTCCTGGAAAAGCTGTCAGTTGTAATGATGGCAAATAGTTTTCTAAGTTCTGGCATCTAAAGAAATTCAGCTCTTACACACACGCAAGGAAGGGCTCCGTACTATTCCAGCCCCTGGCATCGGGCAGGTCATTTGGTTCATATGGAATGTCGGCAATAAAAACAAGTTGTGAACCATGTTATTTTAAAATTTAAGCAATCTGAAATATTTTAGTGGCCTGTGACGGGATTAGTGGCTGCTTTTCTGGCAGTGTGACATTTCAGATGCGTCTCCATAGAAGGAAAGACACCTTCTCCCAAGATAAGCCCAGTGGGGCTGAAAGCTTCCCTTCCGCTGGAATCTCTGACAGCAGCCTGAACTCGAACTGAGCTTCACAGAACTCTGAAGGCAGGTGGCATCCCAGGTCCAATGGAAGAGAGGAAATTCCAGTTCCGAATGAGCGTACGGCACTGACCACACTGGACTCTGCGGGACTGACGACCCTGGGGTCCCACCCATGTGGACTCAACGCAGTGAGGGCAAAAGCGAATGCAAACATCCAGGCAGATTTCCTTGTGGCTCCACCGTGCACGCAGTCAGGGACAGCAGGTGTGCTGGGCCCCCACACAAGTGTGATTCTGCGCATCTTACACTTGTGCCCCGCGCGCCAGAGTAGGGGCAGTAAAGTCGACAGTATGCAGGAATCCATTCAGGGAGCGTCCCCACTGGCCTGGAAGTCGGATGGATCTTCCTTCGAACGTCAGAACTACAGTTGGTAATAATTTGGTAATAAACTGCAGGATGGGCTGTCACCAAGCAGGTCCAGCAGCGAGGCCTTGAGCCTGACATTTCAAAACCCTCCCCATGTTCGTTTTACCGCAACCCAACCCCGGCCTGTTCCTGGTCGTGACTCGGCACTGCGTGTTCCCAGGCACCAGGAAAACACCTCTCCAGTGGCCTTCACGTCCGTTCTCTGAGACAGATGTCCTCGATTAATGTATCTGTTCTGTATCTGGGGTCCTCATGCCCCTGAACAAGGCACCTGTCTCTTCTGTGACCCTCCACGATGTCGAGCTACCACCCTTCACCTGCGGGCCCCTGGCACGGACATTCGCGTGCAGGGAAGGGAAAACAAGCTCGCTGCTGAGACGCGAGACACCGTGCGCCACACAGTGACATGAACGTTCCAAAGGCACAGTCCCCAGTGCCCCACATGCTCTGAGTGGGGGATTCCCACCAGACTTCCTTCTGCTTACGACTGAAGTCCCTACCCTGCACTGTGCCTTTAGGATGGTTTTCTGTGCAGTCACAAGAATATCTCCTCACATAAATTCTTCCCCGTGGGTTTTACAGACATAAACTCAAAACACGGCCATCTGCCCAAGTATTCTGAGGTAAAAACTAAGCAGAAAGAGGGCTTGTAGAATCCCAGGACGGGAAGGGGCACATGTATCAACTGCATTCCATTGTAAAATACTCAGATCACAAGCCCTATTCACCCGACTCCTCCACTGTCGTGTTTACGGAGTTAGAAGTCACCGTGGTGAGGGAAGGCACGAGGCTGTCCGACATCCCTGGGAGGGCCACCCCAGTGCTGTCCACCGAACGTGGACAGTGCACTGTCCAGCTGTCCCCGCCTTCCACGGGACGGCCCCACGGCAGGTGCCCCCGAACCAAAGCGTCCCCCAGTGCAGACTGGGAGAGGTGGCGGTCAGCGAGCCCTGTGTCACTGCACCGGTAAAACTGAACCGCAGAAGCGTCTTCTTCCCCAAACACACCTTTCCTTCCTGACGAAGCCGGAGGAGCAGCCTGGAAAGGGCCACATTTCCTCACAGCTCACTTCTCATTAATTTGCTCACCGAAATCCTAAGTAAATAGTTTTATAAACTACCACCTGAGTCTGCTTCTTCATGCCATCGTCATTTGTCCCAGGGAACCAAGACAAGACTGAAAGTCTGGGAACGAACTCATCTCCGGGACCCAGGAGTCACTGCATCCACCCGTGCCGCACCCAACACCACGCCCTGCCCCCCAGACCCCCGCAGGGCGCACACAGAATGAGAGTCCACCACTCCCTCCTCTCGCTGGACCCGCCTCTCACCTTGCACACCAGTCGGACTTCACACTCTTCTGTGACATCCCAGTGCAGATACTCGGCAAAGTGAGGGCCTGTCAGGGTCAGGGGGGTGAAGAAGTGAGACAGAATAGTATATGTTAGACATGTGAACACATGCATGCATGTTGTGTGCGTGTGTGCACCTGTGTGTACACGCATGCATGTGTGATGTGTGCCTGCATGTGTGCGTGCATGTGTGTGCACATGCAGCACATACGTGGACTTGTGCATGTTTCAGGCAAAAGGAAACCGCTGTCCTGTGTAAATTGAGACAGAAATTTTCAGGCTGAAACCGAGGCGAGTGCAGCCCTGACGCTGCCTGAACCCCGCATCCCCAGGTGGGGTCCCACCAGCTGGTCCGCCTCCTGCCCCATCCCACCTCTGTGCCCTTTGGGGGAGGGGTTGTGCTGCTCCCCTCAAGGCTCAGCCGGCACAGACTTCAGATGGGGACCAGCGACGGGGCAGAGAGCAGGCCGAGCAGCCTGGCAGTTGTGTGAACAAGTAATATTTTGAAATCAAATGCGGCTTTACATGTTCTTTAAAATACCAGCAAGTGCAGAGGTAAGTCATGTACTAGTGACAGCGTCATGAGCTCATTCAACACAAAAATACAAGGCGGATTTTAAAGCACTTATTGATTTCTTTCACATAAATGTATTCTATAAAGTTAAGAAATCCATAATGTAGAAATGAGTGAAATAAAATATATTTGATGACTAACAATAAAAATAACTATGAACAACAAATTAAGAAGAATGTCTTGAGGTTATATTTTATAATCCCCATTCTAATTATTTCAAAGGCCCAGAAATCCCATATTTTAAAAAAATCTCATAGAAAAAGTAGCCCAAGGGGCTCAAGAATTGATCCAATTTTCTTTGTATGTAGTGAGAGTGCATTTTAAAACACCATGTATTTAAAATGCATTGTTTGCAGTCAAACAGCTAAACTATTTAGACGTTAACACATTCCCAGGATTCTGAGTAAAACAGCAAGCTCCTGACAACTGGAATAATAGCTTCTATGGCCTTGTCCCCATTTCAAAGCCTAGCAGTGACCTCAACCGCCAGCCAGCCACTGTCCTCTCCCCTTTGTTGTCAAAGTGCTGGACCTGCCTGACGGCCCCACCCTCCTCCCTACCCTGTCGTAAAGTCGGCTCCTCCCAAGTTCACAGATAAGAACTGAGCTCCATCTATAAGAGGTGTTGTATAGATGCTGCAAGAGACCCAGCTGCTCAAGGTCAAAACCAATGCAAGGTGAGCCAGAGGAGCCAGGGGCAAGGCAGCTGCGGGATCACCCACTCTGAGCTGTGGTGGGGGCAGGCAGGGGGCGGCGGCCGGCTCCTCCACAACCTGGCAGCCAGGCAGCACCAAGGGAGACAAAGTCTGTTCGGTGGGAGGAGAGTCTCCCTTATCCAACAGATACACGGACACTGAAGCATTTTGCACAGAGGACTGCCTACCAGACGTGAGTGCTGGGGAGTTTATCTCCCCAGTTTGGTCAAGAGACTAGTTAGTTAGTTAGTTAGTTAGCAAGTCAGCCACCAAGCCTCGTCGTTTCCTCAGCTGGGGCAGTTATGGCACACAGGACGCTAAACGCTAGATTCTGGGGCTTTAGAGATGGGAACAAGGAAAACAACCAGGTGAGATAAAGGAGAAGGGCGAAGAGCAGAAAGGCCCCCGCAGCGTCTAGAGGCAAGAAGCAGTTGGACTGCTGGCCGGGTAAAGCGGCGTTCAGGCCTCGGCGCTGTGCGGGGCTTGCTTTGAACACACCCCCAAGTCCCCAGTCTCTGCTTCCTGAGTCTGGGGGGCAGACAAGCCACATACCTACCTTGCTTCCTGAGAAATTCTTTTCGTTGAAATTCAGCCTCTTCTAGGACAGCCTTGAAAGCTAAATGCAACATTTAAGGGAAAAAGACAGGAAACACGTTTGTGTCTCTGGTCAGCAGAATCCGCCGGAATTCCCCTCTCCACGGGAGGACGCGTGGGCCCGCCTACCGTCCCCGATGAGCACCAGCGAGGACTGGCTCTTGGCCTTGCCGTCCTGGATCTGCACCGTGTAGGTGCCCTCGTCGTCGATGGTGAATTTGTCCATCACCATCTCGATGACACCGGTGGACTTGTCGCACTTCATCCTGTGCGCCTGGGGGCCGGGAGGGAAATGGTCCCACAGTGAGGCCCCTTCTTCCAGCTCATCTCTCACATGGAGCCGCTGCATCGCCTCGGGTCTTACAGGACTGTGCCACGAAGACCAGGTGCAGCTCCATCCTCTAACCCTCCCAGTGGGCCAAACACCAAATAGGGGACACCCATGCGAACATGGAGAGAAGCCCCGATCGGGTGTTTGCCAGCAGTGGGGGGGGTGCTATGGCACCAGGGCTCCAGCAGAGAGAGACTCGCACCCCCGGACACACACCTAAGACAACAAAGCCGTGTGCACCCATAGGGACACTGTGGTGGCCGTCACAGCGGGGCTGTCCTTGGCTCCCGAGGCCTCAGAGTGCCAGGGCCTTGCCAAGCACTGCCACTGACCAGGTGCAGAGGCCCCATGTAAAGGAGCAGAGATTTTTCTAGAAGAGGCTGGAAGAGGGCTTGAGTGTTTCCACACTCAATGCTTCCCACGTCCTTGAGCCCCTGCACACGGACCCCTGCCTGACACCTGACACCCAGTGGCTTCACTGGAACACCAGCCCTGTGCCCCCAGGGTGAGCTCGAGGGGACACTCCTGGACTTGTCCTTGGATCTCTGTCGGGCACACGCCCCCCTCCCCAGGCTCCCTGCAGCCCCTGCCTCCCCCTCACAGGACTCTGGGTCCAGTCATCTTCTTGCTTCCTGTCTGTCTCACTGGAGGATGTGTCCCTAAGAACTGGGACTGTGTCACCCACACGGCACCCATGCAGATATGCTCACTGGCCGTCTAGGGTGCCAGGTCTCCAAAGGCCGTTGAGTGAGGCCGGGTCAGTTCTCACCCCTCCTTCCCACCGCGCCCTCCCAGAGCGAACGCTGTGCCGGCCTTCTCACTCACACCATCTGCAGCAGCCACCACCTCCTACGGTGTCCAAGGCCAGGTGACTGGCCACCAGCTCTGAGCCCGTGGGGACAGGGCGGTGCCTGTGCCCCACCCGCATCCCAGGTCTCCCTTCTCCGACTTGCTCCTGGAGCCACCTCCCTTGAAATTCCTCCTAACCACGCCGGCATCTCCAAATCTCAGACCCCTCTGGAT
The DNA here is from genome assembly GCA_039655065.1 of Glossophaga mutica. Classification (NCBI taxonomy): domain Eukaryota; kingdom Metazoa; phylum Chordata; class Mammalia; order Chiroptera; family Phyllostomidae; genus Glossophaga; species Glossophaga mutica. The sequence goes on along the minus strand of CM077310.1, from coordinate 35,416,963 downwards.
TCAGACAGTGTGCCCTGCACTGATTTAGCGCTCTCTCAATTCCACATTTTCCTGTACCATTCCCTAACTGAAGTTGTGTTTCTTCAACTCAAAAATAATGTCCACAAGGGTGCGTTTACATCCCCCTTCTCCGTCAGATGGACAATGAAAACCGGTCTGCAGGAAAAAGGCTGACACCCACGGGGAAAGGAAGACAGGACTCCGAGTTCCTGGGGGCCAACTGGGAGCCCCAGGTTCTGTTTAATCAAAGACGACTTTCAGAATTTCAGTGAGTCAAGCCCAAGCCCCCGCCCCAGGCCTGGACCTCCAGCAAACACAGAAACGCCATCTGCCCCGTTAGAAATGCCAGTGCTATTCCACAAGTGCCGAACACCTCGCCTTCATTCGCCCTGTCAACCTTCCACGCCCACCTTCCACAGAGCAGACAGAGACCGGAACACACTCGGGGCTGAGTGTAAGTGAGCGGCCGCCACAGCAAAGCCAAGGCATCGCTCCATGGAGCTGGGTACCCCGCCCCCCATGCCCAGGAACTCACCTCGCCGTCAGAGACCTCCTTGTCGTTGATGACAAATCGGTAGCTGGCGTCCGGGGACAAGTGCTCCGCCTGCAGCCAGAAGCGAACCTGGCCATGATCGAACACCTCGTATGCTAACTCCGACTTCAGGGGGATGGCTGCGGGGAGGGAGGGGCAGGTCAGCAGGCAGGAGCCCCAAGGGACAGGACAGGGCGCCATGAGAAACATCCATGCTGGTTAAATTTTTTTGAGAAGGAGGACCCCTGGAGCACTAAATTATGAACCCCCCCAAAAAAAGATCAAGCCCAACGGCCTGTAGCATCTGCAGCCCACACTGGGCGAGCTGGGTGTGAGGCACCTAGCTTTCTCCCTGGGTCTGGTGCGATTCCACAATGGGGGTTCCATTGGACAGGCAGCCACACTGAACCCCAAATTCAGAACTCTCCAAGCAATGAAAATGTCCACAAGCACTTGCTTTACGCAGACAGTGGCCAAGCCTGGGGGCTGGAGCAGAAACGGGGCCCCTCCCCGCCTCGTGCGGCTCAGCAAGCTCCGAACACAGTCAGGCCCGCCTGCCCCGTGCCATCAAGACGCCAGGCCCCAGCCCACTTACTGGGATTTTTTATCTCGTTGCTCAGTGCCATCAAACGTTCAAACTCTGAAAGGAAGAAAAACGTGTCCACTGAGTTTCCCAGGCATGCTCAGAAGCTCGCAAACAATTCCGAGGCCTGCGGCAGAGACTCACATCACCAAGCTGAACTGTGGATGCAAAAGAAACTCCCACCAGAAGGGAGAGCGGATGGGGGTGACTTCGACCCGTGAACACCATCTCCAGTGAACTAGAGAGTCGCCCCCCTTACTAATGGGACCACTGAGGATGTGTTAGGGCAGAGGTCTAGGTGGGGGTGGGGGGCAAGTAGACTCCCTGAAGGGAAGGTCTGCTTCCAGACTCCCAAACGCCATGGGCCTCTTTCCACTAGTGGCCTGGCTGAGGACGTGCTGGTGGCCTGGGGCTGCCACCCCTTTCAGAACGTCCTTCTTCCACGTCTGTGTCACACACACACACCCTCCCCGGCGCGTCACCATGGTGGATTAGCACAAGGAAAAACCAATCCCACCACAGGACGAGTTGCTCCTGCGAGAGTCACAAGAGCAACCCAACAAAAATGGAAGGTTCTAAGCCTTTTCTTCATTTCTTCCCTTTTCTTTCCTTCCTTCTTTCCTTCCTTCCTCCCTAACATCAGAACTTAGAATTCAGATAGTAGTCACAAAGCCATGTGTGACCATGTTTGTTTGAACCGAGAAATGAAGCCAGGCTTTTCTTGACAGAAAGTGACTTCCGTCCAGGTGACAGTCAGGCAGTGGGCACAGACCCTCCCCTTCAGGCCTGACGGTCAGAACCTCTGTAAACCCAAGGGGCTCCTGCTGCAGCTCCAAAGGGGTATCTAAAATACATATAACACCCTTCATGTCCATACTCAACATAAAATATGCTAGAAATGTTCATCCTTCCCAACGATTTAAAATTAAAGTGAAAATGTCATCTGCAACCCTTACAATGGTGCAGAAGAATGTGCCAATTTTAAGAATTATTTAAGGATGTTTGAGGGTAAAAAAACTACATAAAGACCACACAGTAGGGTCAGAAGAGGCAGCTTGGAGAGCATGATTCAGGGCCAGCCCACCACAGACCCCAGGAAGGAGAGAGAATGGACCCTCCTCTTACCCTGATGAGTCTTGTTACATTTGCAGGAGCCAACCGACCTCACCCGCATCCGAGGCAGACCGGCAGGGGTCGGAGCCATCTGAACGCTATCTCCCTGCCTCCCTGGACATTGGCCTATCCCCTCCCGCCGGCACCCAGCCTGGGTCAGTTTCCCAGGACCACACTCCTAGCACGCCACCCACCAAGGTGCCCATTGACAAGGAGGGTTTGCGTCTCCAGCTAAGGTGTCCAAGAGGCCACACATCTCAGCCCAGGACTCGGAGACTTGGATGCTGTTAAAGACTCCAAAATGCAGACATTTGAGGATTCTGTGTGGTGCTGCACAGTCTACCGCACCTCACCGCCTGTCCACGTAAAGAAGGGGAAGGCAGCCCCACGTGCAGAATGCTCCTGATGCTACTTTACACACACAACTAGACACAGACACTGTGTTCCTCGTCACCCCGACTGCCCAAAGCTGGGAGGAAACACGGGCATCTCTTCCTCTCCTGTGTCCGTCCCATTAACTTCACAGCTTATCTGCTAACACGCCACATCCCGCTTGCCACAGTGCAGGCACACAGCTGTGACTCGCTGACTGTGAAAGCATTGCATGCACAGTACATCCCCAGAAAGGGGACGGACGCCAGGGTCTGCGTGATTTCCGAATCGGTCTTCAGTGTGCACATATCGCCCCCACCCCCCACCCCTCACCCCCCACCTCCCACAAACTTGCACCCCTTCTCCAGGCAGATGAGCCTTCAGGGCCGACCTCGGAAAGCGCTGTGAACCCCGGAAGGCCTGCCTGCACCACACCACGTTACCTTCCTCATCTAGGACAAAGCTGGAGGACACGCCATCTGTGTCACTGACCGACACCGAGTACGTCCCCAAGTCGCCTTTGTCCGGATTCTTAAAGTACAGCTTGGAGCTGGAGGGAAGAAGATGGGGCATTAATGGTTGCTGTCTACCTGTGTTTCTAAGAGGCCACACCTGCCTGCTGCCCGGCGTGACTTACTGCTCCCCGACAGTCTCAACCTCAAACCGCGGGTCACCCGCGATGTCCTCGTAGGACTTGCACCACGTGAACTGCGAGGCGTCCGTCATGTCCGGGCAGTCGAAACTCAGGTAGATGTTGCCCTGCTCGTCCACGCCAGCGCTGACTTCCTTCGTGCCTGCGGAGCGAGAACTCGAGTGAGCCCGGGAGACGGAGAGACACGCTGCCCTGGATGCTCTTCTCCAGGAGGCGGAGACACGGGCCCACGGGTGGGATATGGAATCTCCAGCACCACCTGCCGTCCCCCTCGGATGTTGGGGGACGCATGGGGAGCCGACCGCCCCCTGCAGCCTGCTGGGGGCAAAGGGGTTTGGGTTTTGTTTGTGTTAAGTCATCATGCCTCTGCCTTTCTGTCCCACGTCCTTCCCTACGACGTCCAGGATGACTGGAGAAAACCTTTGGAGCGGCCAGTCCTGGCCCTAACACCCCTTTTCTCTCGGAGACCAACCCCCTCGCTGTTCCTGGGGGCCAGGCAGCCACCGTCACCCCAACAGATTTCACCAGCTCACCACCTCCTCTGTGCCCATTTTTTTTAGTGGGAAAGGGAGGGAGTTTTGTTACTTTTTGACCAAGGTGGATCCATTCTCAGGAATTAGGGATTGGAGGCGATCCCTCAGCCTCCCCACGGGGTATGACCTAGGCCAGGCACCTCCAGACACTTGCGGTCACCGTGGAGATGCTGGGCGCAGAACAAAACAAAACGCAGCAAACACCCAGCGGGAGGGGAAACAAGAGGCACGAAGGCTCTTGCAGTCTGGGGGCCATTGCTTCCTGCGGCTCAGACACTGCCTGCCCCAGCTCTCCGTCCCGAAAGTGCACTTCCACCCCCAGAAGGACGCCCCTGTCAACCAAAGCAGTGCCCAGGGCTTTGAAACTTCCCGCTCCAAGTCCAGCCGGGAGCTGAAAGGCCGCCTGCACTGTGCTCACTGCTCCACCACCCCCAGCGAAGACCCCACCACCACCCTGGGTGCAGCGGAGGGACCCGCCTGCCCTGTCCTGTGGGGGCAAGGGCAAGAGCCCCGGACCCGTGAGGACCTGCCATCTTGCTGCCGACCCAACTGCTCCGGGAACCCGACGGGCCTGTTCACACCCCGGGCACCATGGCCGCCCACGCTCACCGGGCCTGGTCTCCAGGAGCACCGGTTCGGACGAGTCCGACGGCGTCCCCACACCGCTGGCGTTCACGGCCCGCACGCGGAAGACGTAGCTCTGCCCGTGGTGCAGGTCGCAGACCTGGGGGTGGGCGAGGGGACGTCAGGTGCATGCACGTGTGAAGGTGCTTGGTTGTTTTCACATTTTATAATGAACATGATTCCTTTCTTTAAAAAAGAAACGTTCTCCTCCCGTTGGAATTGCTGTGTGTGCTTCGCCGGAACAAGTGCACACTCAGAACCTGACTTGGCAGGAATAAACAGATCTGCGGTAATTTTGAAATAGCCTGTTTTTTCTTTGCACATCTGAAGGCAGAACTAAAATCATATCATCTCGTCCCTGATCTGGTATGTGAAAGTACTGGACATACTTCTACGGAGCGAAACACGGTCATTTCGAAAGTGAATCTGAACTGTGCAAAACAGCCCATCATTTGGACTCATCGAAATTCAATCAAGGTCCCCTTCCACCTAAACTGATAGTGTTGCTGTAATCCGTGTTGGCAACCATAAATAAAACATACATTTGATACACTCCTAATGCGTTTGTTTAGCTAGATCCTCCGAGGCAGGTTTATTCGTTAAGAGAAAACTGGTCTTGTTTCCCAGGAGGCGGCTGCCCACTCACTCCCTGTCTGGGCAGCCGGGGGCCCAGCCGGACGTGGCCTGGCTCTGCGCAGGGTGGGCGCTGGTCCCCTCGGTCACAGCCCAGAGGAGGAGCTCTCTGCGGGGCCATCAGCCATGGAGACAGGCTCAGGACAGCTGGTGCAGCTGGCCCCAGGGGCTGGTAAACTTCAGGGCAGAACCAGAAATATTTGTAGAGAGGACAGAGCAACTTCCCTTTACAGCTCTGTCCATGGTGGTAACACCGGCTGTGCAGGTGTGTGCATGCGTGCTGTCAGGCAGTGATCCTGCGGACTGAGTGAACATAGCGTGGGGCCTGCGCCAGGAAGGCACGTGGACATGCACCACCTGCGGAGGGCGCACACAGGCCTGCGCCCACCCAGCCGGCTCAGCGAGGTCCAGGGTGGCTGACCACGTTCTGGGGAGAAACTAGGCACATCACCAAGGCCCCTGGCCACAGCTTCGTGAGGATCCCCCACCCTGCACCCAAGTTCCCCCACGGGTCCGTGGTGGGGGTCAGTGCTCACCTTCAAGTAACGATTCGCAGTGGCCGCCTCATTGGCAGTGGTCCACTCCTCGGAGCCCTCCTCCTTATAGTCCACAAAATACCCGGACACAGGGCTGCTGCCCGAGTACACCGGGGCCTTCCAGAGCAGGACCAGCGACGTGTCCCTGACCTCACAGAAGGTCAGGTCGTAGGCAGGGCCTGAAACAGGGCTCTCGTCAGTGCCGTCCGCGGCAAGGAAGCTGTGCCTGGGGACACTGCCTCAGCCGCCTCTCTCCAGGAAGGGCCCCTGAGCACAGTGCCGGGGGCAGGGCACAGTCTGGCCTATCGTCCTGCAGTCCCATCTACAGGCAGCCTGGCGAGCGTGGGGCTCCTTGGAGCAGCTCCCGAGTCCACCTCGCTCACCTGGACCAGCAGGTGTGCGTCATGGAGAGAGAAGGTGCACAGCAAAGGCAGGCTCTCTGTCCCCCACCCTTGGGCAGGCCACCTGTCTGTCCCTGCTGGCTAACTGCCCCACCTGGTCTGCTACCGTGGTACTCTCAGCTCTGCCTGGAGCCTGGCCCAGCGGACCCACTGCTGACACTGCGGGCGGCACGGACGTGGGGCGGTGGTCCCCACAGGGGCAAGGTGTGCGCTGGACATGTGCCCCGGAGTGCGGCCCCTCACCAGGTTCCGGCGCCGTCCAGGCCTCGCACTTGAAGAGCTCGCTGGGGTCCGAGGGCTGCCCAACGCCCACTAGGTTGGTGGCGGCAATTCTGAATTCGTACACCGAGCCTTCAGTCAGGCCGTCCACCTGTGGGATTGTGTTTAACACGTGAAGCGGTAGCCAGCTCGAGTCCTCCCAGGGAGAAGGTGGGTCTGTGGTCAATTTATAGAATGACGACAGCGGGGAGGGACCTCGGGGAGGGACGCCTCACCGGAGGAGGTCCCCACCGGCCTGCCATGTGGCAGGCACTCCATGGAGGCCCCAACAGGGGGGACAGCGGTGTCCCCCCAGCAGAGAGGGACATTGAGCCTCCAAGATGTGCTCCCTGGCAGACACCTGCACCTTGAACATCATAGGAGGGAACACAGGACACCTGCGTGCTGGGCTCCCTGCCACCTGCTCCCAGAACACGGGCTATAGGTCCCTTAGGGGACGAGGCTGCCCAGAAGCCACCACAGGGCCTGCTCTGCCTGGTCAGCCCCCACAGAAGACAGGGGGGTGGGCTTCACCAGAACTACCAGCCCTGCCTCCCAGCAGGAGGTGCGTCTGGGAGCCAGAGGGTCCCCCACCTGCACGGTGCGGTTAACCTGCTACTTTCTCTGCACAGGGACCTACCCTCTCCCGAGGGGCTGCCTGCAGGAGGTGACAAGGCACTTTTCTCCAGACAGCGGGCCTGGGAGGGGACAGCAGGCACTGCGAGTGTCAGAGGTCAACAGAGGAAAATCGCTCATGCCACACTTGGCCTGAGTTTTGGCCACATGTCACACACATGTGTGAAACGTATGATGGACACAGATATTACTTCCAAATGCAAGAGGAAGCAGAACCTTCTGCCAGATGGAGATGAGACCCTCCAAGCGTCTTCCCCCAAATGAAAGCCCCGGTTCACAGCACAAGTGACTCCCTGAAGCTGCCGCATCAGCCCCTGTGGAGGGTGTGAGCCCAGGGCTGCCCTCACCACTTCCTCCTGTGTTTCTACCCTGAGGGGCAGACATCCCTCCTCCCCTACTGTTCATGGGGTGTGAATATTCTGGAAGGCGCGGAGAGCCAGGTTTGCATCTGGATGTGGTTCCAATCCTTCTTACCCCAAACCGAAGTTCTTTCCACTCTCTCCACCTGGACATATTTTCACAGGTGACTCATCCGCAGGCTTCAACAATAAGCATCTCTCAGGAAGGTGGTGACCACCAAGCAGCGACCACAGCTTTGTCAGGAGATGCCAGCTGAGCACAGGGGCTCATCCAGGAAAGGCCCTGCCTGCCCTGGGCCCACGGCCTCGGCTGGGCCCGGTCACAGCAGCGCCATGCCTGCCAGCCACGCATTCACTCCCCCTCCCTCCTGTTTCCTGCTTCTCAGGAAGAAAAATATTGCTCAGTCCTATGGCCCTGTGACCGAAGGAGGCTGTGAATTCCTTAAAGCCATTTCTGTTTCTGGACTGAATTATCTAAAGTCACCGAACCCATGGGTCACTGAACGAAGGACCCTGCCCACCGTGTGGGGTCACCTGGGCGAACCTCGGCAACCCCCCGAAACCCACCGTCAGGATGCACTCTCTGACCGGCGAGGTGTTGACCTCGCGCCAGTTCCTGTGCTGGGCTTCGCGCTGGTCCATGAAGTAGCCGAGGATGGGCGAGCCCCCGCTGAACCGGGGCACCTTCCAGCCCAGGGTCATGGAGTGGCCGTCGCAGTTCAGGAGTGTGATCCCGTAGGGGTAGGACGGGACGGCTGCAAGGGGACACGCACGTCTGTCCCGGTCCCGCCCGCGGCCCGAGGCCCATGCCCCGTGCCGCACCCAGGGGTGCTGCCAGAGCCCTGGGCCCTCGGTTCCTCCCTCCCTTCTAACTATCCGTGTTTTCACCTCCTTTTTAAAGAAAGCTTTAAAAATTGCATATATTTACAGCTATTTCTAAGTGCCATATTTTGCCATGTAGAATGCACACCCGTGTATAATACACACCCACGTTTTGGGCCCAAACTTTCAATAAAAAAATCTTTTAGTTTTTTAATTCAGTGATTTATTAAGTTATATTTTGATACTTGGTTTTTGTGTGATAAGAGAACTCTATAATTTTTTGCGTTATAAAAGCATGAGCATAGACAAGAGAATTAAAAACATTCATATAGATACAGAGCCAGTACTACCCATGTATAATACGCACCCTTATTTTTCCCTCAGAAATTTGGGCAAAAATGAGCATCGTATACAGCAACCAATCTACGGTGCCTCTCCCAGGGCTCCAGTAACACCAGAACGACGGGTTATTTGAAAGTGGCCTGGACATCGGAGGTACCAGGCCCCCTGCTCTGAGGAAGACCTGGAGGGGGGTCTCCTGACGCCCTCGGCGAATGGTGACTGCCCCTCCACGGCCAGCGCGGGCCGACGCTGCCTAGGCTGGTACGTCCCCCTCCCGCCAGGTTGAGGACACTCCAGGTTAATTCAGTGAGGATGAAGGCTCCAGACTGGGCCACCTCTCCCTAACAGGTCCCTACTTCACCCCGACTCTGAGTGACCTGCAGCCAGGTGTCCTTATTCCCTGAGTTACAGAGTGCTGTGATGAACTCCTCACAGTACAGAATAAAAAACTGAACAATTGGCTTTCATCTCCAAGGAGCGACTTTAACAGGCCAAGGAGACTGTTTGAAAGTCCCTCCTGGGGAGATGGAGATGACAGTAGTGCCCTCAGGACAAAAGGGTGATTGGTTTGTTTGCTATCTCCATCCACCTCAGTCTCATTTAGAATTTCTGGAAATTCTAGAAACATCCTCATCAGGCAAGAATACTTGATTGCTGAAAATGTTAAATGGAGTTGGATACAAAAATAATCGAGGAGCAAAACATGTTTTTCAGAAGCGAAAAGATCATCCTATGACCCTGAACATGCCCCGAGCAACATCCTGTTTCAGAGCCTCCTGTCCATGGGGACGCATGCGGTGAGCTCAACGTGAAGCCCCCATCACCCAAGAGGTGGTTGCGGGGCCACCGTGCACGCAGGCTCAACGCCTGGGCCTGGCCCACAAGTCAGGGCCGGGTTGCTCAGTTCCAGCAAAGTCAGGGTGTTTTACAGTGACTTCGGTCAGAGCCATGAGGTCACACAAGATGCCCTCCAGCAGCATCTCTCATGTGGACGGGCACGTGGTCAGCACACAGTCACTCCCCACCCCCCCGCCAGCCCCTGCTGGCATGTCCAGGACCAGGAGCAACAGGCAAGAAGCTTCCACAGAACCGCACGTCCCTTGTGGGACGGCTCACCCCTCTCCTCCTCTGACATTCCCAAGGCACCCCGAGTGTGTGTTTGCGCAGAAGGCACATGCCCAGGCCCAGGGCCGGCGCCGGGCCCGGCGGCACTTACTGAGCGGGGCCTGGACCTTGATGGCGTCGGACTCCTGGGAGTTCTCGCTGGTCCCCACAGCGTTCACAGCTTTCACTCGGAAGATGTACTGCTCACCAGGCGTCAGGCCATGCACGACGAACCTGGGGAACGCAGGCACCCGGCTACCAGTGGTGGCCATCCCCCCCAGCACAGCCTCAGGGTGGCTGCGCCCCCAGCACAGCCAAGGGGTGACCTCCCCCCACCAGCACAGCCCCAGGGGTGGCCTCCCCCCAGCATAGCCCCAGGGGTGGCCTCTCCGCCCAGCACTGCCACGGAAGGGACTTCATTGTTGCAGAGCCTCAAGTACATGTCACGCACATCCATTTCCTGTTCCTAGGGGGTTCACCAGAAGCAACATGCAGGGGCAGGAAGCAGGAGGCCAAGCCCTGACCACACCGAGGGCCCTCGCTTGGGGTCTGTGCCCCCTGCATTGTCACACGTCCAGCATCTGTCTGGACCAAGGATCGATCACAACCACTGCTGCACCTCTCACTGAAACAACCCCACGCATAGCAAACTCAGAGAGAAGCCTTCACACGGTAGGGGCCACGGGCCGAGACAATGAAGTCAGACTGGGCTCAGGCCTCGACGGCCGAGGCCCTGTGCCAGTCACCGACCTCACCTCCGTAAAAGACCGTGTGCGGCCTGGGATGGGACTGCAGGGCTGCCCCGCCCCCCACCCGGTACACACCCAGCACCACACGGAGCACTAAGTAAATGCTCTGCATGAGGCGGGCACCCAGTGCCGGTGTAATTCATCACTTGAGGGAGAATTTAAAATGTATCGTGTGTGACAGCCTCACTTAACCCACAGCCTGCAAACACCTTGACCGGGGACAGCACCCTCGCACCACAGCATTTACAGTGTCTGTCCTGAGCGGCCCTCCTGCATGCTGGCCAGAGGGGGACCTGACTGACGCCCAACCCTCACTGCCCTCAGTCACTTCTCATCTTTTCCCAACGACTTTTTCTAAAAGAAACAGGTGTGAAGAGGAACGATGGTCGAGGAGTGATGGACAAGCTGTCCCCAGTGGCCGGTCCTGCAGCCTCCTCCCTGTCCCCGAGCAGCATGTCCCAGGGGAAGCCTCGCTCGCTCGAGGCCACAAGCCGCACGCTCAGCACAAAGCGGGAGAAAACCGGTGCTGGGAGCGAACAGGACCCTGCTCGGTATGAGGGCTGGGGACGTGTCAATTGGATGAATGAGGCAACCGGAAAAGCTCAGAAAACCAATACGGAAAAATGGAACGCCTTGCACAGCATGGTCACTATTTTTAGCTTTCCATTCAGAGGTCGATCTGAAATGCTAATTAGGTCAGAGAGCCAAAGCTCTGGACCTCTTCTTCCTCTGCAGAAAATCACTTTGGCAAAGCGCAGGGGAACTCGCTCACCAACTCCAAAACCCCACATCCTGGCGTGTGAGCAAGAAAACAGGCGCTCATGTGCACACTTCTCAGGCATGCGTCTACCGCAGTGTGTGTGCTCTCGGTGCTACGCGGCTCCTATCTCAGTTCTGCTCCTGCACTTGGCTCCCAGGCAGTGATCTGGGTCTGAGGGAGGCGGGGAGGCGGGCCACACCTGTTGTAGCCAATGGGCTTGTGGTTGCAGGGCTCCCAGAGGCTGGACCCGGCCACGCAGCAGTCCACGTAGTAGCCCAGCAGCTCCTCCTCCTTCTTCGGCCTGTCCCACTCCACCACGACGGAGGTCTTCGTGTTCCGAGACACGAGGACCTGGCCCGGTGCAGAAGGAGCGACTTTGCAGGGGAGACACAATCATACAAGGTCAGATATCAGAGTTTTAAAGATACCTGAAGTTCTTCAAGCCCCTTTATCCGCAGGGAAGGGCCACCCAGATTTGGGCCTGGAGACAGGGTTTGGACAAGGAGGAGCAGAACCAGGGTGGATGAACCACCACAGGGCCCAGGGGTGCTGGCCAGTCCTCTTTGGCCTCCCAAGGCCCTACCGGACTACAAACAGAAGGAAGAACAATCCAGAACCTCCCCCACCCACATCAGGACCACAAAAAAAAGATCCTCCAGGGACACACCTGCATGGCTAAGGGGTAGTAAATGTTCTGGAGCAGAAAATTGCCAACTGTAAGAAAACCACATTTCCCTCATACTTGTCAGACTCCATGAGGGATTCAAGTTCAAATCCTGGTTTGGCTGTGGATTTCCTCACCCAGCCTTTGACATCTTCAGAGCAGGAACCTCAGCCAGCCAGGTGAGCAACTCTGGCGCGCTGAGGGGCACGTTTTTTTAAAGTGACTGCTGCCTGGAAATGTCTTTAACATGAGGCTCAGTCTCCAAAGAAGGAGACAAAACTCAGGAGGAATGCTGAGCCCTGACCAGCGGGGCAGAGGGACCTTCAGCTCCTACACAGTGGAATTTTAAGGCGCCCTGCATTTTAGCTCCTGTGCAACATCAACGTCTCCATCAGCCCAAGGCACAGACTGTCCAGCACCACCTCGTCCTGGGGCCCGTCCCAAATTCCAGCCACTTGCTGTGACAACTCACCCATGGTGTCCTGGGCCTGAACGGGGGAGGTGATTTCCGACGGGTCGCTCAGCCCGTGCTTATTTGCAGACAGAACTCGGAACACGTAGGATTTCCCCTCCCCGAGGTCAAAGACGGCGTAGCGAGGGGACCTCACAGCCGTCTGGGCGTTGACCCGCTGCCAGCTGCCGCTCCCGACCACGGACTGCAGAGAGAAACGGGACCTGAGAGCCAGTTCCCACTGCAAGCTGGCGGGAAGAGCCCGCTGGAGCGAGCGAATCGCACTGTGGGGGTCCGCCCCGCACCCCGTACACTGTGCCATCCATGAGTCTGTTCCAAAGTTCATGAAAGGGGAAGCCAATTGGGAGAAAAAGAAAAGAAGTTATTTAAAGTTGAAAACACCAATAAAATTTTCTCTTGAAAGGGAATAATTAAACTATAGAAAACTTAGAGGAAGGGACACATAGGTTGTAGTTTTAGTACAAAGCAGTGAACGTAAGTAGTTGAAAGACAATTTAGGAGGATATTCATGAAATGCCATCATAACTGCACTGCTCACATTTGGGTTTACAGTCATTACTATTTTGCAGCTATAATAGTGGTAACAATAAATTTTTTTAAAATAGTGGTAACATGTGACAGCGATCCAAATAACAGCAATGGGTAAGATGCATCACAATAGTCATGCATTTAAAAATGTAGCCTTTTAAGTTATTGTGTAAAGATCTTTACTAGGATGACAATTGCATCATTCTGTTAAATGTAATAAAGGATGCAGATTGTATCCATGATATACCAAGTATATAAAAACCTAGAGGCAAAGACTATAAATACATACCATTTCTTCTTAATAGTGACTATTTTATATGATGGGATCGTTGGTTTTAATTTTATCCTATATGTGTCTGCATTTTTCAAACATTCTATACTGCGTGATTAATTTCTGGCATTGATAATTACTTTTAAAGTTTCAATTACATGTCCCTTTATTCCCTATAGGAAAAAAACACTTTTGAAAGGAATCCGGAGGCAGGTGAAGTTGGGTGCCTGCCGCCCTGCTGAGAAGCCGTGTGGACACATCTCCAATTACCATCCAGGCTTCTGGGGTCCGACTCATGTTCGAAGGAGGGTTTTCTCTCATTCAGCAGAAACCACTCTCTCGGAGCTGGGAGGAGGCCCCGTGGGCCCCAGTGTGTTCTTGCTCTGGGGAGGGAGGTGACAGCTGGCTGGGGGGAGGGTCAAAGGACAGGAGGGAGGACAGGAGGGAGTAGAAGAAAACTGCAAGGGACTTAGTGCCAAGATCCCAGGAGCCCAAGGAAGGCTGGAGCCCAAGTACGTCCCTAGCACTTGTCACCCACACAGGGGCTGCAGGAGAGTGAGCAGGGGTCTGCCTGGAGCACAGGACATTGGGACATCTGGGTGGGCAAAACAGGGCTGTGTGTCCAGGGCTGCAACACACCAGGTGTTTCTTCGGTGTCCAGAACTAAGACAGTCCCACCCTTGGCTGCCTGCAGCGGGAGCTCCTCTACAGGGCTGCCACCCCAGTGGCCACGCAGCTCGGGAACCGAAAGTCAGCATCACCCCATCCCCCGAGTCCCACGCGGAGTCAGGACGCGGAGCCCAGAGTGCCTCAGCGGAAGGGTTAGTGTGACGCCCTCCGTGCAGTGGGGACTCAGAGCCTGGAGGCGGGGTGTGGGCTCGCTCACATGGGGAGGGGGTCGACAGAGCCAGAGTCAGGACAGCACCGGGACACCGATGTGAGCTCATCTTGTTGTTCACAGGGCAGCCAGTGCCTGCAACTTCCTTCCTGTAACCTCGGTGACATGGTGTCTGGGATGGGAGTGCAGGAGCCACTCCTCTGCAACGGACACCCCGGGCACAGAGGGGATGCAGGCGGAGCTGTGGTCTCGGGGCCACAAGCACTGTACCTTCTCGATGAAGTAGGACAGGGGCTCCTTGCCACGAGGGGATGGGGGGTCCCAGCTGAGGACCACGTAGGTCCTGCTGAGCTCAGAGACATGCACATTGGTGGGAGGTCCCGGGATCTGCACATCGCCTGCGGGAGGAACGAGCCGTGTGAGGCTGGGTGACGCCAGGCTGGCCCTCAGCTCCACCCACCCTGGCGCCCAGTGCTGGGCACAGGGCCACTTGGGAAGAGGCAGCATGCAGCCTGGCCAAAGATCACCCCGAGTTCCCGAGTGTGACATGAGCTGCTTCCCAGAAAAGGGGTCACACCCGATGTCTGCCAGCTTCTGCCGGGAGTGGGCAGGTGGGGTCGGCCAGGTCTACTGCCCCAGGCATTTGTTTCTACACCCTGTGGTGTGGCCGCCCTGAGGAACGTGACCTACTCTGTCTGAGGGCAGTCCCCTGTGCTCTCCATCCTGTGCGTCCTCACAGCTGACACCACACATCCGCCCCAAGCACGGTCTCCCGGCCCAGCCCAATCGCACACCACTGCCAGCGCTGTGGCTCTGCCACAAGTGTGACAGACCGCAGGGCCAGCCCACGCTGGCAACCAGGGCGGGACACTCACGGTCACGCGTCGGCTGCTCCCCTCTTCTGACCCAGGGTTGTTCCCACCTCCCATCAGGTGTCGGGGGCGTAGGCGCTGCTACGAGTGCTTTCCACACGGGATGGAGTCTCCCAGACCCACAGCCCCGCCACCATGGCAGAGCGATGACGTGTGCCCCTGAGCTTAGCACACGAGGAAAAGGTTGGAAACGCCCCAGGACACCCCCGAGCCCCTCTGAAACCCTGCTGCCATGGGGAGTGGCAGCTCGGCCGTGGGGCCAGCATGGACAGCACCGCGGGTCTCCTCGCAGGTGCAAGTGACACACATGGCTGGCGAGTGCCAGGGCTGCTGTCCCTCAGGGACAGAGCGCCCAGTTCCCAGCCAAGCAGCGTGGGACAACCAGACACACTGGGTGAGGTCACGAGAATGGACATCGCTTACAAGGTCTGAAAGCAGACGCCACCCAAGATCAGAGCAATGAGAAAAATGAGCAAAAACCCTAAACAGCAGAGAAGCTGTTTTTTAACCAACACAAGTAACGTGCTCTGTTTTCCCACTGAAACAAATGATGTTTCCCATCATTTCCCAGCAAAAACAAGAAGGAAAGGGACAGGGCAGCTTAGCCGAAGGGGCACGTGGGAGGGGACGCACTCCCTGACAGCGCACACGGAGCTGGCAACAGCCCGACCCAAGGCACCGTGCGACCTGCCGAGACTGTCTCACCGACGAGAGGGATCCGTCACTGAATGCAAGCGAACAGACGAACTTCCCAAAGCCCCATCTGTGCGCAGAAATTCTGACGTCTCACTTCGCTTCTTATACACCTCAGACGTGCCCCGGGCTGCATGCGGAGCAGCGCTCAGGGCAGCTGAGCCCATGTGGTCTCCCCGTCCCGGTCAAACTGGCTCCTTCCATTGGAGCGTTTCAGTCCCCACCTCCTGTGACCAGCCACAGAAACTGCCCTCAGAACCTTCCCCAGAGGCGGAAGGAAACTCACCCCGTTCAGGAAGGCAGCGAACCCATGGAGGGCCCAGGCCCAGCGGCCAGAGAACCTGCCTGCCCATAGGAAAGAGCGCGGGGGTGCATGGAAGGTGCACCTGCGACCCAGCGGCAGCTGGCGATGGACTTGACTTGCTGCATCTGCAAACCCAACTCCCACGTCCTCAGCTGGAAGACCCAGCCTTCAAAATGTGTCATTTCTGTATCTGGGACTCGGTGGGTAGCTGGCTATTCACACATCTGGGTCCATACAGGAAAAGACAGCTTTCTCCCCAAAATGGCAGCACTCCTGCCTCGGATGAGTGACCCTGGTTATCCTTCACGCACCACGGACTTCGTCACAAAACACCACGATTAGGCACAAGAGACACCTTCCTGTTCCAGGTGGCTACTTCCCGGACTCCCTTCCGCAGCCGCCCATGAAGGGAGGGTGCCCTCTGCCCATTGACCCCAGGCCTCTACTGGGGTGAAAACAGAACTGTTCCTCCATCGTGGCCAAAACGCCTTTTTCCTAGATGTGGGCGCACTGCAAGAACTGCTCATCCGAGGCATTTGGGAGCAGCCCACACCCACTCGGTCTGCGCTCCCCGCGGCCACTTAGGAACTGGCCCCAGGTCGGCTTCCTCAGGCCCTTGTCCCTCGGCACTTTCTCAGGGCCTGTCGCCCTGGCTTCTGGGTCCTCCTGGGAGCCTCCAGACCCCTTAACGGGTGTTCCCAGGGGAGTTACGTGGAATTTCTTAGACACTTGAGAAAAACCTTTACAGAGCCAGAACATGCAATTTTGGGTGCCGTTTGGGGGCCAACATGGAAAGCAGCCAGCAAGCTTCTCCTGCGTGTGTGGCTCTCAGGGGGAAACTCTTGGGACTGATAAGTTTGGAGGAGGCGCTCAGAGTACCTTTCCTTAGGCAGTGGCCCCAAGCTAATTAATTATTTTTATTTTTAAATTTTCACTCACTCCCCTCAGTGAACTCTGATCATAAGTCCAATAAAAATCTTCAGATTTCTGACTAATAATACTAGGTTGTCCTTTTGAATAAGTCGCTGTTTCTAGGTATCTCTGGCTGGAATATTACGATGTAGTCATGAAATCCAGTAGGGACATTATGTGACAGGTGAGACTCAATCCATTTGGTTAAGCTGTTAGAAATAAAAACTTTGCTTAAACGAATCCCAAATCCTGCCCTAGAGACGGAATGTGTAAGAAAGATGCCTGACACCAGCCGGTCACCAAGTCGTGGACTCGGTTTGCTTTCTTCTCTCCTGTCCCCGAAGGGACGCCCGAGCAGACCCCATGTGAAAACAGTGACACCCACGGCCTGGCCACACCAGGAGTCTTGCTCCCACTCCCTCCTTCTGTCCTGCTTTTCCTCCCTTTAACTGTGAGAACCCCTGAGCTTGTCGCCTGACCCACAGTCCCCGTTTTGACCTGTACAGACCACCCCTGTCCCGAGGGCCCTCTGCTCTCACCGCCCGCCCCTGCCCCCCTCAACCCAAACACCTGGGGAGCAAGAGCGACTCACCTTCCAGGTCCTCCTCGTAGATCACGATTTCCTTATCTCCCTCCAAGCGTACCGCTGCAGAGAGAAAGGTCAATGCTGAACATCACCCATGGGTCTCCTGAGAACAGCGCCCTCCCTGCACTGCGTGTGAGGTCCACCTCGCCTTCTCGGCAGCGGTTCCAGCACATCCCCTGCCCTGAAGGCATCAGCGCTGACGCTGCGGAAATGGTCCGACCAATACTCAGTGCTGCTCAGCAAGAGAGCACACGGGGAAGGAAAATGGAGTGTCTGCTGAAGACCACAACCAGCGGCCCAGGCCCACTAAGGAAGCTGCGTGATGTGAAGTTAACACTCCAACAGAGTGGCTTGGTTTCAGCGCCTTCCAAGTCCGTTAGGTGCTGAAATTGCGTCACCAATGGACTAAGAAAAGTCTAATTCTGCACCAATTTAACTGGGTTTCAGCGAAGAGCCGCAGGAAGGTGTCGGTCTCAGCCTGGCCCGCCCACCCCGAGGGAGGCTGATGGTGGGGCCCACACCGCAGGATGTTCGGGTACCCTCAGAGGTAAAGGGGAGGAGCACACCCCACAGCAGACCCCCATGCCCCTGCCACAGCAGGAACAGGACATGTCAGCAACCCACCTTGTAACCTCCTGAGGTCAGCGGGGTCGAGGGCGGCCACAGCCTCTGAGGCGCGGGACGGCCGGCTGACACCCGCGCTGTTGACCGCCCGCACTCGGAACTCGTAGGAGCGGCCCTCAAACAGCCCAGTCACAGGGTACGTGCAGATTTTCACGGGCGAGTCGTTGCACTGCACCCAGTTGTCCGTCCCCACCTCGCACCTTCGGGTGATAGCGGGCCAGAGAGTGGCAGCAGCTCAGCCCAGAGCATGCTGTGGGTGCATATGCATTTGTGCGCACATAGTGTGCAACAACCGTCACAGGAAAAGGGTGCAGCGGGCACACACGCATTTGTGCACACGTGGTGTGTAACAGTTGTCACAGGAAAAGGGTGCAGTGGGCACACACGCGTTTGTGCGCACGTGGTGTGTAACAGTTACAACAGGAAAAGGTCTTGCACTGGTGAGACTGGTGCCTTCAGAACACTGACTGACACAAACCGCATGAACAAATGGTAACAGGCAGCTATTTAGGAAACATATTCCCGAGCCTTTGCAATTTACAGGCTAAGATTAATTCCTGATTTCAGACACATTTAGGAAAAAATCTCCTGCACAAGCCATTTCAGGGCCATTTGTGGTCGTTCTTTAACAAGTCATATCACAAAACCTCAGGGTCCCGCAGCCCCCCTGGCCCACCCATTGGCCTCCCCAGCTGGGAAGGGGAACTGCCCTGGGCTCTGAGCCCAGGAGCGCACCTCGGGGTGCTGGCTCGCCATCTATGCCGATAACGGTGCAATATTTCTTTCAGCATGCTTCCCACATGCAATCTGGAAGTCTCTGAAAATATTAAGTCCTGACCAGAACTCTGGAAATGCACACAGTGTAACCTCCAATTTTCAGAGGCTGAGGTATTTAAAGACCACATTCCGGTCGAATTCCCAGGAGAAAAGAGCAGCGGGAGCAAATCAGCCTTTCAGAGAAATCCACAGTCGTTTCAAAAAGAATCGGCTCTCTTTTCTCCTAATTGCTCACAATTGTTCATGAAAGTCTCTGCCCCACACCTGTTAACCTGCTCCAGCCGGAGTTCTGTGTTTTCATCTTTCCCAGGAGGGGAGAAAGGATTGTTAACCGAGAAGGTGCCTGAAGCCGTTTGGCCAGACAGCCGAAAAATCACCAAATGCCGCAGAGGAATACAAATCAGCTTCTGTTTTTTGTTTTTTAATTCCAGCTAAACCCTGAAGGACCCGAGCACTCTGCATTCTGACTCAAGCCTATCGAAATATTGCCCGGACGTGAATATTTTAGCTAAACAAGTACCTTTGTTGGGGCAAAAAGAACTTAACCACCAGAATGCCAAAAAAAAAAAAAGAAAGAAAAAAAAAAAAAAGAAAAAAAAAAGAAAAGAAAAAGAAAAAAAGCTGATTGATATTTTTCCTCAAATAACCATCTTCTGTCACTGGGCTTTATACACATAAACTCTTCAGTTCTTCCACCCACTCAGAGCCCAGAAGCTGGACCCTCCGGTCTCACTCGTGAATTCGTCCCCTGTGACTTTCATTTCTTCAGTGATGGGCAGGTCCATTTCAGGCACAAATCATAGGCCTGGGAACTCCTGGTCTCACCCTGTGCCCTGCCCGGGCTGCGAGTCCCACTCTGAGGGAGGGACAGGAAGACACACATGTCCCCGGGTTTAATGATCTACGTTTCAGTTTCCACTCAAAGAAAATTCCCACCTTGTGTCAGTATTTTCACTTGGAGACCAGAAGAAACCCTCATCTAACAGGGAATCACAGGGTACCAGGAACTGTGAGCCTGCGTGTCACCCTGCCCAGCGCCTGGTCCTCCGGAGGGAGGGAAGGGCTGACCGGGACTCTACCCAGCCAGCCCATCTCCAGCCCAGGCTGCACCCTCCGCCGGACGGGAGGTGACACCAGGTGCTGAACAGGTGACGACGCAGATGCCTAGAGGACGGCAGGGCCCTGTCTGTTTAGTGACACTCGCCGACGGTCCGGAGCATCACCAACCGAACAGCAAGGACCTGGAGCCCGTCAAGAATGGAGTCGTGAACCTGAGCCTGGAGAAGCACCCGAGCACGCCGGCCACGACAACACGGGTTCCAGGAAGGTCTCCAACCCCATGAGGACGCGGCGGGCACTCACCGATCGATGAAGTAGCCAAGGACAGGGCTCTCGGTGGTCGTGTTGGGCGGCTTCCATGTGACGATGACATAGTCCCGGTTTGCATCATGGCACAGCACGTCCATGGGCGCGCCGGGGGCCCCTGTGACCAGCGGGTCAGCATCTGCCAGGGGGACACAACCCGGGTGAGAGTCCCTGGAGTGGAGACTCCTTGGTCCCCTCAACCTCCCCACTGCCTGCAGGAACCCCGTCTGCTCCTCACATCCGAGGACGCAACTCTCCCTCGACTGTGATACATCATCAGTGACAAGAAAGGAGGACACATGCATGAATTTTCTTTAACTCGAAACCCCCTACCCTCTGTGACATGCTCCCTTGTCACCGGAACTGCGCACGCAGCCCTGCACCCAGCGCCCCGCGAACCTCTGACGAAGAGGAAGGCGCTGTGTTCGCTGACACCCCCTCTGGACACGATCCTCAAGGTGTAGAGCCCCTCGTCGTCCTTGCTCAGGCGACTGAAGGACAGGGAGGCCTGGCCCTCCCCGAAGAACATCCTCGTCCACTTGGACTCCTTCAGCAGCACGTCTGAGAGAGAGTGGCAGGCGGCTCAGGCACCGTCGAGAGCGCACGGGGCCCGGCGTGCACGCCCGTGCAGACACAAGACGGGTCAGCTCCACTCCAGGAAGTCTGACGGCCGGTTCTTGTGGAGCCGGAGCATCGCCGGGGGCGACGCAGCTGCCCGGCGGGCAGAGGTCCGTGCAGGAAAGCGAGTCACGCGCCACTCTGGCCTCCCAGGGACAGCCGCATCACGCCCAGAGCCAGCGTATGTCCCTTCCTGAAAACACTCCACTGCCAAGGAAGGTTTTGCCTTCTGATAACCTGGGCTGACCGCAGCTCACAGCTTCCCAGTGCACCCCAACCACCTGCCCTCCGCCACACCGAGTCTGCTGGCATCAGGCGGGGCTCCCAGCTGGCTGGGAGCTTTCTTTAAGGGAAAGCTGGGTGCAGGACAGCTCCCCTGCTCTTGGGCTCTGGGGCCATCACTCAGGAAACTAGGGGTGACCTAGCCCCAGCCTTGTGGCACCATGATGGTTGCCCTGAGCCGGAAGCTGGCTTGCAGTGATTCAGAGGTGGGGAGTGTGTACTTAGGGCAAAGGGATCAGTTGTGTCCTGGGCCGGATGCAGCAGGATGCTGCTCAGCACGGCGAGCAATTTAAAACTGAGGAGTTGTTTATTTCTGGAATTTTCTACTTACTATTTTCGGACCGCAGTTCAGTGAAACTTTGGGAAGGGAAACGGCAGGTGAGGGAGGACTATTGTGTTCTCACCCAACAGGAGGCTGTGGGTCTCGGGGCCCCACCACTCATTGTCCCCTTCTGAGCAGAGGTCTCTCCCTACAAAGTCTCCCTGCGCCGCAGTCTCTGGGCGCCAGCCCGAGTTCCTGTGCCCTGCCTCTGCTGAGCAGGCAGGATGCTCCCACCTGCAGCTGACAGCCCTCCTGTCTGCTGCTCCAGCCTTTCCTGCACCCCGACCTATGCCCCGGGCTGACCCCAGACGGCGCACCTGGCAGCGCATGTGTTTGGCCAAGCACAATGGCCGGTCCTGGGGTGTCTCTCACGCTTTGAAAAGATGCTGGCCTGCCCCATTGCACCTTCTCCCGACCAAGATCATGAATGTCTCAGCAGCAGGAAGAACACATGCCACTTTGTCACACTTGCACCGCGTGGGGTCCTGACCCCCAGAGCACCAGCCACCTTTGCAGGCAGAGCCCAGAGGCGAGGGGGCACGCCTCCTCGCCCCGGCTGTGCACAGAATGGCCTGTGCTGATGGGTGGTAGGGAGAGTGTGAGCCCGAGCCCAACCGCCCCACCCTGGCAGGAGCCTGAGCAGGTGTCCCCCCAGCCCCCGCCTGTGACAGGAGCTGACGCCTCCACTTCCTGCACAAACTGAGTTATCACGCTCAGAACCAGCCTAGCCCAGCACGGGCTCCAACAGAGGTTAGCTCACTGTTCCATGTTGTTTTCCCCACACAGGGACCCTCTTTACGGAAATCCCTGGTGACTCATTAAGTTCTCCCCTGTTAACCTCCCCACACTCCTGGGGTGAAGTTCAAGGTCACAGGCAGGCCCCACATTCTCTCCTGGCTTTGTCCCCTGCAGCCCCCTCAGCAGAAAGAGAAAAGCCAAGTTAACATTTTTACAACTCATTTTGCCCAAAGTGGCCAAGGCCAAGTTCACAGTGTGCAAGGGAAGGTCTCCCGGGGTGGGGGGGACATGGCTCCTGCACTCACCATCCCGGTACCACTCGGCTCGCGGCTGCACTCTCTTCAGGTCCGGTGTCACCAGCAGCGTGCACTTGAGTGTGAGCGTCTCGCCCTCTCTCCTGAAGGTGACCCCAAACTTCTCCAAAAACTGGACATCGAAGTGCATGTGCGGGATGACGGAGGACAAGGGCACTGCACAGAGAGAGTGGGGCGGTCACAGGCCAGACCCCTGGGCCGTTGGGTCAGAAACTGCCCGGCACAAAGGGCTTCTGTCGGGAGTGGCACACGCAGAGCAGCTTGGTTGTTCTACGTGCGGAATCAACATCAAGAGATTTTGGAAGCCTAATTTTTCAGTACCTGGGCAGCTGGTGATCGTTGGCCCTGGTGCCCACAAAAAAATAAATAAATAAACCTACCCTGCGACTGGGAAGGACACTGGACTCGCCGCCCACGGGCCACTGTGGGGCACCGGGGAACCTGGGGAGCACACAGCCACATGGGCGCTTCGGCCAGGGGAGGGGCGAGGGGAGGAAGGAGATCAACATGGCGGGGGGTGGCGGGGGGTGGCGGTGGGAGGTGGAAGCGCAGGTGTGCCCACGAGGTAGGACGCAGCCCGTGGCCGTCTGGCGGGCCTGGCATCCACTCCAAGTCTGCACGGCTACTTCTTACAAGCGAGCAGGCCACCTCAGGAAAATAGGAAGCCTGTCCTTGAACACAAAATGAGGTGATGGCCCGAGTTCCAGTCAAGGGTTAGGGTTCACAGGTTTTTCCCCCAGCTGAAAATGGAAAGTGTCACCAGTGGGTAAGATCCACCTCGCTGGCCCTGGCCGGGCAGCCTAGCTGGTGAGAGCCTCATCCAGATACACCAAGGTTGTAGGTAAAGAAGAAAAGTGTTTAAGCACCGCCTCGCCACAGAATCACATCAGGACAAATGGTCAGCAGACTGACACTGGCCAGGAAAAACCAGGAGAGCCCTTTGGGCTTAAAAAAGAAAGATTTAACCTTAAAAAATAATTTTTGTAATTACATGCTCATCACAATACATTTTCCTGCCCAAAAAAGAAAACAGTTGACTTACGTCCAATCGGGAGTCCCACAGAATGCAGCGGCTCCTCCTCCCCTCGGAACCCTGCGGGAGAGTGGGGTGAGCGCGGCCAGGAGAGCCCAGGGGCCCGTGCATGAACCCCCACCCCGCCCCGCCCCCGGGCGTAACTCACTCTTCACCACCACTGCCGCGTTGGTGGACACCTGCCCATGTGCGTTCGTGGCCACAGCGGAGTAGGTTGCGGTGTCATCAAAATTTGCCCTTGGGGAGAGAAAGCGGATGAAGGTCCTGAACCTGCTGTGGGGCTGCTCTGTGAGAGCCCGTGACCTGAACTTGGACATGAGCATTCCTGACAGCGGCCCCTGTGACCTGGGGCCCTTGCTCATGAGAGAGAATGCCAGGTCTCTTCCTGACTGTTAGGTTTTTTTTTTAATTTCCTTTAAAGATTTTATTTATTTATTTTTAGACAAAGGGGAAGGGAGGGAGAAAGAGAGGGAGAGAAACATCCATGTGTGGTTGCCTCTCACACACCCCCTGCTGGGGACCTGACCCACAATCCAGGCATGTGTCCTGACTGGGAATTGAACCAGCGACCCTTTGGTTCGCAGGCTGGTGCTCAATCCACTGAGCCACACCAGCCAGGGCCTGGCTGTGACTTTACAGTAAGTAAACCGCCTGCACTTGAAGCTGCTCAGCTGCACCCACAGAACACCTGCGCTTCCCTCAGTGGGGCCGTGTGATTAGATAAAACACCACCTTTGAAAATGCTCCATCACTTCACAGTGCTGCGTGTGGCTCGCACAGTGTTTGTTAAAACACACACCTGCCGAACTTCTAGACCAAAAGCCCCCTCCTCCTGCACCCCCTTCACATCCCAGCAGTGCGGGCTTCCTAGGGAGAACTGCGGGGACTGCCATCCTGGCACCCAAGTGGGCAGGGCTGAGGACAGTGGGACAGCAGGAGGAGCAGGGCCGCCTGGCCTGCCATCCACCCTGCCAAGGCCCGGGGACAGCTCCTCCCAGGGGATTTTAACCTCGCTTTTCACTTGACTCGCAAATTAGATCTCGTTAACATCGGGCTGCTGGGCAGAGCAGCCTCACACGTCAGCACTGGCCGACTCACCAATTAGCAACTGGGGCTGTGTAGGCCAGAAGGCTGGACCCGCAGGGAAAAGACCCCGCCTATCCCCTGGGCTGTGTGTGTGTGTGTGTGTGTGTGTGTGCACGCGCGCACGCGAGCGGGCGTGCCCAGGAAGGCCAGCTTCTGCTCCCCATGGCCTTGGGAAGAGGCTGTAGCCCCCAGATCTGCAGACCCGCTGAGTGACAGCAGCCACTCCCGTCCCCACCGCAGTGCTGGGTGGGAGGGGAATCTCGGCCCCCAGGGCACGGTCCCTCTCAGCTCACTCTGTCTGCATTTCTCTTCCTCGCGTGTTCCGCACAGTGTAAAGTGTGCTGGTACAGGATACGTGCACAGATGGCAACAGACCCACCTGCATGCACGAGGGGGGCCCACACACCCCGCCGCATCCCTGCACAGCCTGTGCCCTCTCCCTCCCCAGGCCACACGAGCCTCTACTCCATCACTCCGTGATGAGGGGAAGAGGGTCTCCCTGTCCCGACAGGTCCCCAGAACAGGGAGACGGCTGCTTACAACCCCCCCAGGGGCACCCTCCTGTCCCGGAGTCTCGCTGTGAAGAGCCCCAGATCAGCTCCAGGGGGCAAACCACTGGCATTCTGTCCCTTTCTGAGGCAGGCAGACATGCTTATATGGCTCCTGCCTTTCTCCCAGGGAGTCAGGCCCTGTGTCCTCAGGCTGGATGCTGACATTGGATTTAAAATTTCGCTCTAGTTAGAATTCGAGTGTCCCAGTCTAAAAATAAAGTCCGAGAAGAGGGTTAGGCCAACAGTCCTTCGGCGAGGGTGGGGCAGGTGTGACCAAGAAGACACAGGGCTACCATCCTTGGCTCTCCCGGGAGCACTTGCGCACCACCTTAACATTCCTCGGAGAAACAGGACGCCCACTGCGAGTCCCCGAGGGCATCTACGAGCACACAGAACAGCACGCACTTGGGCCAGAATTCTCTCGGCCCTGCAGGCCAGGCAGGCCGGGCCTCACGCTGCTCTCAGCACTTCAAGAATCCGGCAACCAGGCCAGAGCACATTCCTAGGGACACATGTCACTCCTGTAACAAGAGGAGAGGCTCATTCCTGAGCAGCACACTCCGCCCCGAGGGAGCCGCTGGGATCCGATGACCGGGACTCAGCACATTGGGACCAACAGCTGACGGCAGCCGGGCGCGGGCTCCCCGGTCGCTCCCCAAAGGGTGGTCCCGTGTCCTCTGTTCGAAACGTCCGGGCACAGCTAGGAGAGTTGTGTGGAGGGACGTCCGTCTCAGGAGTTCCTTTGCCCGAATCCATGGAACGTTTGTGGACCGTGCAAACCCCAGTGCCTGAGGCAGACCGGGCCTTGTCCGGTTCCACGAGCCCACCCTGGCCTGCAGGCCGTGTCTCCCACACTTAAGGAAGGAAAACAGCCGTTCTTTGTAAAGCGATTATTAAAATAGAGCTTGGGAGCAGGTCACTCACTGACTCCAGTTGACCCACCCGACCCGGACAGTCCTAGGCAGCACAGGTTAGAGAACAGAACTCTCCAAAACGGGGGCGAGCGCTCCCCTGCTGGGCAGCGCGCTGTGAAAGTGTCCACACCCGTGCAAGTCAGAGACTCGCACTGGAAAACGTAGCAAGGGGACACGGGGTGGGAGGAGACTCCCCCCCCCCCCGCCGAAGCCGGGCCCCAGAGTTCAGCTGCTCTTGGTGCCTCCTGTCACTCACAGCCTGTGTCCAACCCCCTGACCAGTCTCCTCGGCTGTGCCCTCGGGTCTGTGCAGAGCCAGCCCCTCAGGGGGCCCCCACCCTGGGCCCAAGCCTGAGCAGAGCCCTGCCCTGGCTGCCCCCGGCCCGGCTGCCTGGCCACAGTGGCCCTTCAGCGCCTAAGTCAGACCTTTCACTTCCCTGCTCTGAAGTCTCCTCTTCAGCCCCAAGCAGAAGCCGAAGTCCATGCACAGCCCCAGGGCATCCATGGTCACCATGGGCCTGACCTGTGCCTCTGGCCTCCTGCCCTGTGACCCCAACAGAAGTCCCTCTGCTCTGAAGTCCCTCTGCAGCCCAAGGCCTGAGGCAGCTTCTGGGAGCCTCTGCCTGCACGGCCTCCCTGCCCAGACCCGCCCCTCCCGCAGGCCCCACTCACCACCAGACCGCCCCGCCCGACTGCTCCCTTGACACCACAACCCACTCTCTACCCCCGCACCCGGTTCTGGCTCACTGGATAGTTCACTTTGTGGGGTGCTTGTGGTTCACCTCGCCGTATGTCAGATGCGAGAGCCCCAGGTCGGGACCTCAGTCAGGACCCTGGGTCCCCTTGGCCGGCACTTGGTAGGTTCTCTGCAGACAGTGCCAGTTGGGCTGCCAGGATGGGGCCCCAGCTCCTCTGAAGAGGCTTAAGTTGCCCTGAGGTGCCCAGGGCAACACCTGTCAGCGCCCCTTCTCGCCTGTGCTGACTGGCCTGCAGGTGGGGTTCTGGTTCTGGTGGGAAGCCAGCGGGGCCCCTGGGAGGCTGTGTCTCGGGCTGAGAGGAGGTGAGGGCCACCCAGTAGGAGGAAGGGCGCCGATGAGGAGCAACACCGCCCTGCGGGGACGTGGCTCAGGCTGTGGGTGAGGGCCAGGGGGCACCTGGAGGCTGGGCTTCCCCCCAGGAGTGCAAACGGAGCCCGACGGTGACACAGTCACTGCCACACACACCAGTGACCGTAAAATCCCAAACCGCTCGTGGTCGGGTGTCTTCCTGACTCGCTCGCACTGCCTGTCCCTCATCGTTTCCCGGGAGGGCTGGCTGTGGCTCTCCACACACACAACAGCCCTGAGTGCACGTAACACACCTAAAAATGCTCGTCCTCACTTCACTCCCACAGTAACTCAGCCTGCGAACGGAGCAGGTGGCATTCTTATTACATGACACCTGATCGATACTTTCAGACCAAAGGATGGCAGTTCACGAGGAGCTCGTGCCGGTGACCCAGGGCCACAGATCAAGGGTGGACTGGGGACCCACCGCAGGCCGCTGTCTCCGACACTGCATCCATGCATTTTAATGATTGTACGTGAAAGAGCCAGGTTTGGAGAATGTGCTCCTAACATAAAGATGGTCCGCATAATTTGTGATCTCTTAGTGGAAAATAAAAACTGTGTATACAAAGGAACAGGAAAGGAGCAGGAGAACCTCAGTTTTGTCAGAAAAAATCGAAGTTTGTGGGTGCATTTACACATGCGCGCTGCATTGGGAAAGCAGAGCCACCTGCTCACCCCAAGGCTGACACCGGGTGCTGGGGCCGAGGGCCGCTTCCGTCTTCCCCCACTTCCTGTTCTTCCTGTGTCTTTCAGTTGGGTACGGGAATCAAATTGAGGTTACATTTCTTTGAAGAGTTTGAGCTTAAGACGATGCTCAACCTGGTACAAGACGCAGCCGGCTGCTGACCAGGTGTGAGCAGACCATCTTCCGAGTTTCCCTGCACCCCGTGCACTCGGCCCTCACCTGTAGCGCTCCAGCGTGTGCACGCGGCCCTCACCTGTAGATCTCCAGCGTGTGCACGCGGCCCTCACCTGTTGATCTCCAGTGTGTGCACGCCGTACATGCTCTCGATCCTGTACTTGCCGGGGTCCGCTGCCTGGCAGATCAGGTTGCCGTCCTTGTACCTGAAGGAGGAGGCACCGGGGTCCACTCAGGAAAGGCAGAAATGGGAAAGGCAGCCACCGCTCCGCCCCCAGGAGGCCACAGCCCTGCCCGTGCACATGCTTCCTGTGTCTCAGATGGTGGGTGAGGGGCAGCGGGGACCCCAACCCCACAGTCCTCGGCCTGTAAGGGGAGAGCTGCTCTCACTGAGCCCCAACCACCAAGAGCTCCGGGACGAGGGACAGCGAGCTCAGGACCCGCCCCTCCACAGGAAACTCGATGGAGGAACCGAGGTCAGCTGGTCCCCACCCAGCTGCCCCAGGCCCAGCACTGCAGGGACGCCCAGGAGAAGCTCGCAGGTCCAGCCACCCTGATCCTGGCTGGGGGCAGCTGGCCACTCCACCCTGCCCCGCCTGCCCAGGACCGCAAGCCGTGTCCCAGGACCACGCCAGGGGCTCCGAGACCCTGCACTGCCCCAGGGTTTGGTGACGACGCAACGCAGTCCCAGTGCCTGCAGTGCAGGCCCCACCCAGGGGTCTCCGTGGGGTTGGGAACACTCAGAATGGTCACTCAGAATGAAAGTCCTCTGGCAACCTGGCCAGCCCCTCTCACCGAGGCCGAGGGCGAGGGCCTGGGTGTAGTCACATGGGACCTATTTTTTTTTTTTTCTTTATTTTTTTCCAGCGAGTTTTATAAATGCGTGTCCCCCACGGTTCCAAGCTCAGCCAAGGGAGGAGTGCCTGTGGGACCACGTGCCCTCTGCACCTGGGTGCTGGAGCCCGGCAGGTGCCTGAGCAGTGCTGCACGGCCACACTTGGCCCGGGGTCCACTCACCACTGCACCACGGGAGTGGGGAAGCCCTGCACGGTGAAGCAGAGCTTCACGGTCATCCTCTCCCAGACGGTGTGGGAGCGCAGCCGCACAAGGATCTCGGGGGCCCGCCTCGTCCGCTCCATGAAGGTGTCCTGCTCCTTCATCCAGGCCAGCTTGTCCTCCACCTGCCCCAGGAAACGAGGACGGTCCATTCGTGTGTGGCAGAGGGGATGGGCAAGCGGGCCTCCACTGTCGGGCCACAGGGACATCTTTCGGACACAGCCCAGCCCAGTCCAGCCCCGCGACAGGCCCCGCCAGCGCCGCCTACCATCTGCTGGATGGAGAACTTGTCCAGTGTGTCCCGGGCCTGGGTGCGCGCCAGGTGCACGTCTTCCTCCAGGTCGGCCAGCTCGCCGAGGAAGCGCCGCCGCTTGGTCTCCGCATACGAGGCCAGCAGGGATCGGTACCTATAGGAACGAAGAGGGGACACTGTGGCCCTGGGACAGGATGCAGTTGCTAGGGGCCAGAACCTTCTTTGTCTCTGTCTCTCTTTGGAGGGTGCACTGGGGCTGTGTGAGCACTGCCCACGAGGTACTGAGAAGGGAGGGGACGCAGTTCACAAATGACGCAGACTTGTGATGACGCGCCGGCCCTCCTGCGACAGTCACAGTCACCAGGGACGCTGCACTCTGGACAGCATCTGTGAACAGCCATGTGAGCCCTCGGCCCTGTGCCTGGGGTGTTGGTGCAGGACACACCCTCCATACAGGGGTCACAGCGATGACCAGGCTTTGGCCTTGGTCAGAAGAGGAGCTCCCTAAACACAGGACTGCTCACTCCTCTCGTTCACCGGGACTCCCATGCGCGGCAGCTGCTCAGTGCCGACTGTGCGGCCTTGAGCCCATCACGCAGCCTTGCCAGACGTGGTCACCCACAGACAGCAGGGTTCGGCGGTGGCTGCCTCGGGCCGGAGATGCAGCAGTCAGGCCCTGGGCCAGGGCTCATGTCAGTCAGTTCCGACAAGACAGTTTAGGATAGCCAAGCCCTGAGCCTCACTCTGCACGCCTGCACACAGAAGCCACGTGTGTTCCCGGGCAGGCAGCCCTTTCTCAGTGAATCCAAGACTGAATTAAAGCCTTTCGAACCAACAGAGACAGAGAGAAGTCAGTCTGTATGCCAGAAAGGTGAAAAGGTGAAATAAGCAATGCAGCCAGGTGCCTGCACGCCCCTCCTGACCTGTTCTCCCGAGGGATGTGCTGTGACACTCTGACCCCTGACCCCGTGGGATGCACTCTGACCCCGACCCCCCAGCAGGAGGAGGGTGGACAGCCATATACCTGCTCTTGTCCTCCTGCTCGCTCTCCTCCTGCTCGGAGCTCACCCTCTTGGCGCACAGCCTGCAGATGGTGCCCCCTGAGGACAGCGATGATGTCTGGCCGGCTGCTCTCTGGGATGAGGACGCCTGCACCACAGACTGCTGGGAGGAGGCCTGGGTCGAGGAGCGCCTGAGGGACGTTCGGAAGGTGAGACACGTCAGAGACCGCGGGGACACATCACAGCAAATGCCATCGCTCCCCTTCTGCACACCACACCCACCCTCATGACACACACACATGCACAATACACACAGTGTGCAGACCCATATACACAGTGCACTCACATGTGCACACTCACCTATACAGTGTGTGTGTGGGATCACACATGTTCACATGTGTGCACACTCGCATGTACATGCACCCAGGTGAGCACACACGCACACAGGTGTGCATGGGAGCACACTCAACCCATGTCCCTCCGGACTCTGGCGTCCCCTCTGCACAAGCCCATCGGCAGGGGGCACCTTGTCACCCCCCCGCCGCAGCAGCCTACGCTGTCCACTGCTCTGGCTGGACAACACGGGTATATGTATCTCAAGGCCTGCGAAGTTCCTGAGGCAGCCGGGAGGGGCTGTGAATGTTTGATTTTGTTTGTTACGGGGGTGGCAATGGAACTCGAGGACCATGGGCACCTCTAGAGATGCCATGTCACCAGCTCCGAAGGCTGAGCTCACCACCCAGCAGCATCTCCGTGCCTCCACCCAGCCTCCTCATCAGCACCCAAAACTGTGGACCCACTGCCCCCAGGGCACAAGCCGAAGGCCCCTGAAGAGAAACTGCAGCAGGGGAGAAAGTCCCGGAAGAATGTGTGGCTTGCCCCGGGCTGAGATTCAGAGACTCGGTTCACTTCTTGCTACATAGCAAAGTCGTCATTGAATCGGCTTCCACCCACCTTTCCTTTTCCATCCCATAATTCCCGTCCCACCGATACCCCTTCCTTCCTCCCCTTTCCATCTCCCTTGCTCTGTGGTGACTTTTCAAACTCCTGCTTTGGGAGACATGTGAAGAACAGTCAACTACATGGGCACTAACCAAAAAGTCCCCACCCTCCTCTGCTCCAACCCAGGGCTTAGAGGCTGTCTACCGGGGTCTGCCGGGGTCTGCCAGGGTCTGCCAGAGTCCCCCAGGGTCCAGCAGGGTGCTCTATAGCACCCCACACACAGTGTGCTGCCCAGTGGCATCAGGGAAGATGGCACCAGGGAGCAGAGCCTTCCTGGACCCCTCAAACAGGTCTCCAGGTTTCAGGGGCCATAAATGCTGGGCACCCACAGTCGAAGCTCTGCACCTCCAGCCAGTGAACACCAACTCACTTTCTCGACGCATACTCGCTCATCAGGTACCGCGCTTGCGTGTTCCGGTACGACTGGTCAAAGTGCTTGTGCCGCTTCTGGTAGAAGGGCACCGCGACGAGCGACATCGTGGGGCAGGCCTGCAGGTGGAGAGGGACGGGCTGGGCTGAGGTCCTTTCAGGGTGCAGCCTGCGATTTCTGCCTAAGAGGGTGCATCAGTGCAGAGGGGAAACCAGCTCCCATCAGCAAGAGCCCTGGGCAGTGAGCGGCCGACCACAGACATGGCAGTCATCTCAGACTAGGTGTCCAGAGGCCAGCTGGGTTCCCCGGGGCTGGTTCCATTTTTATTTGCTTCCACACAATTCGATGACTGGGCTACATGTTTCGTGTAACCGTGAGCTCAGCACATATTTATAGAATGCCTAGCCTGTCCAAGGCAGTGTCAGGGATGAGGATAAAAATAATCAAAACACAGATTAGCGACGTGAACACGTACTTAGACTACAAGAGCGGAGAGGCAGAAGCACTCTGGGGAGTAAGGAGGGGCACAGGCCACTGGGCAGGGTCAGCAAGGTCCCCTGCAGACAGGCGGAGGAGGGGGTGTAAGGCAGGGTACCCCTGAACACATGCAGGGGGCAGGGGCTCGGAGGGTTGAGGTGGCCTGAGATCCCTCTAGAAAGATCCACCATGCGTGGCAACTTTCCTCGTCTGCCCCGAAAGCTAAGAGTCGCTCCTGCCCCAAAGGGGGCTTGAGGAAAGGGGCCAGCCACCTGCAGCCCGGCTTGGTTGGGATAGGCGGGGAGTGGGGGATGGGGGTGCGGGGAAGTGAGCACGTTTTGGTCAATCTCCCCCCACACAAGAGAGAGGTGGGCTCCATCTGGGATGGGACCTCGGAGTTGAAAGCAGTGCGGGTGTTGGATGTGCCACTTGCTGCATCTGCTCACCCAAGATAAGTAAGATGCCTGCTCGCTGGGTTGTTGGCTATCTCCAAAAAGGATGCATTCCTACATCCCCGAGAATGTGAATTTCTCAAATAAAAAGTGAGAGAACTCCTCCAAATCTGAGCTCCATCCTTGTCATTTGTGTTTAAATTAAAATGACCTGTCCTGATTTATAGCAGGGCCCTGTGGCACGGCTCCGGGGGATGTGACCCACCCCCTGGACAGAGCAGAGATGAGCAGCGGGCACTGCTCTGGGAGCGGCCATCTCCCGCCTCCCACCCCCCAGGGCACAGAACTCTGGTGCATTAGAAAACCTCCCGAGACGTGCTGTGGGCTCCCAACCGGCTCCTCAGGGTCAGTCTCCTCTGGGCCAGGAGGCCCCAGAGCCACAGGGTTGCAGAGCTCAGATAGGCCATGGGAAGGGTCCAGGCCCCTGTGCTCCGAGGCAGGGGCAGGGGCACGATGGCTGGAAAAGGGGGAGATTTCCCAAAGACAAGGGGGAGGGCTGGGCCCCAGAGAGCATCAGGCCTCTATTTCCACCCTGCCCCAGGCTAGCTCATCTCGGTATTTCCTCCCAACAACCAACCGGCGGGCCAGCCACCACCCCCACAGAGGGGCTGGTGCATTCTGTACAGTGCTGGCGCAGAGTTGATTATAAATATAGCACAGAATACCACATGCAATGGAACAGCCAATGCCAAGGTCAAGGTCAAGAGCACAGGCTTTGACATCTGATGGACCAGGACCAGCTGGCCCCTGCACTTCTCTGCCTCCCTCTGACGTTCATTGAGTCAGCACGTGCTCAGCGGCCCTTCCGTGTTGCTCTGCGTAACAGATACTCTCTAAGTATCTGAAAAAGCACCTCTGCCGATTTTTAGGGTCCCACCACCCTGGAAGGGGGATCCCAGGGCCTTCTTCAGGGACCGCAGGCATGCCACACCCACCCAGGACCGTCAGGCAGTGCCAGCGGAGCTCATGGACCTGAAGTCAGACCCCTGCTGGGGGACATGCTGCGCCCCTTTGAGCCGGTTTCCTCTCTGGGCTTTTCCGATCACACCTGTGCTTAAGGGGGGGGGGGGAGCTGCACCGCAGAACTGCAGAATCCGCCCCCTCCACTGCCGTCGGTGGTTGGGTCCCTTCACCAGGTTCACGGAACCCTCATATCTGTTTGCATTTCTTGGCAGAAGGAAGAGTCCAAAACTGGCCAAGGGGACAGGAGAGGAAGCACGACCGTGAAAATTCCCAGCTGGGGCGCCGCACCCCCACGCCCCCTAGGAGAGGGTGGTCCACACCTGCTGGGGCCTGGGCTGCGGCTCTCGGGGAGAGGCCGGCACTGCTCACAGCCAGCGGCCTGCTGTCCCTGTCTGTGTCCCGGAGTCCCGTCCAGCGCCCTGGGCATGCTGCACCCAGGATGGGCTAAACCTGGCGTATGGCCCAGGATGTCCTGGCCCAGGATGTCCCCGTGCAGGATGTCCTGGCACGGCCGTGAGGAGGGGCCCCTGTGGCAATCAGGGCCTGGAGCTGGACTCGGGGACCTGCGCACAGCCTCTAGACTCTCATGGACATGTCCCCCACAGCACTGTCCCCCTCACCTCCCATCCGCAGCTCACTGATGGAACACCATGCTGAGGGCCACACACACCAGGTGTTCAGGGACTCGGCTGCGCCCATCTGTCACTCCACAGACATGTAGGGCATGTGCCCTCCGCCGGCCCGGCCTGGGCCCCAGAACCATGGAACCCTGAGGAGAGGACCCCTCAGAGTGCCCTTGCCCAGATGGCAGCGGCTCCCATGCCGATGTGTCCTTGACGCCACCGGCCTGCACCGACTTCCAAACTCATGCCCAGACCAGTCACCACAGCAGGCCGGAGCAGCTGCAAGCTCACTCCTAGGCCCCCACTCCTCGGAGGACCCCATGTGTCGGGGCTGCCAGCTGACCCTGAGTGCCCAGAAGGGGTGACTGACATGCTCTCTGGAAAGCTCTGGGGTCAGAAGGCTGACTGGAGAGGCCACAGGGAGAACGGGCCAACACGCTGAGCTACAGGTGGTACCAGAAAGAAGGGGAGCGACAGGCTGCGCAGCAGCCGGAACCCCTGACGTCCCCCAAGGACAGTGGCCCTCCGACACGTCTCCTCCCCACACACACCCAGCACGAGGGGAGCAGCCTTTCTGCACCCTCAGGCTGGGCGAGAGTCCCCCTGAGAATGCGCCAGAAGGCCTGGAGTGCAGCAGTGGCCAGGTGACCCTCCGCCCAGCTCCCAGCCCCGTCTGCCCCGCTGAGAAACGGGCTCCCTCTGTGTCAGCTCTCTCAGGGTATGAGTACCACCGAGCCTGTGGAGGCATCGGAGGCGACATCCCCCTGCCAAAGCGACTGGCTCAGCCCCGGGGGTGGGGGCCGGCGGCAGGCTGCACACACAGGCTTCAGGGTGTTTTTGTTTGTTTTCAGCAAACTGTAACCAAATTTACACAGTTCGACAGTGAACGAACTCATTCCATCCCCGTTTGAATCTTGGCCTTACCACCCGCCCCGGGCTGCCCGCCCCACCCCACCCCCCAGCCCTGCTCCTTGACACGTTTGGGGTTTAGGGCAGCGAAGGGAAACCTGTCCTCACGTCCCGGCATGGAGTGCCTGTGACAGGCTCAGGCCTAATCCCTTCCTGCAAATCAGGACTGGAGCCCATTTTTCATGTCACTGCCAAGGGCTCTGACGCCTTTCATCCACGACGCACTCACTTCTACGTAACAAAGAAACTGGCGTGGGTGCAGCTGAAGGTTTTGTCAATCCACACACCCACCGAACCAAAGCTTTTCTAGGGGAACTGAAGGGGTGAGCGGGCCTGCAGCAGGCTGGTCCCCAGACGGCAGGCCCCTGGCCCCCCCAGGGCAGGGCTCCCCAGAGCTCGTTCCTGTTGGGAACTGCTCACCTCAAAGGTTTCTCCAAACAACTCAGCACCGAAAGACAAAACCACGGAGCACAAGGTAAGACTTAGAAACCGTCACCTGTGCCAAGTCCGGGAGAGTCTGAGGTCCAATTTCTGGCGGCTCACTCTCAAGCCCTCCCCCGAGTCACCCTCAGAGCCAGGCCGGCAACGACCCAGGCTGTCTGGGCACCAGCTCTGTGCGGCCACAGAGCTGCCTGGCTCCCGAGGGCCCAACTCGCTCTGAGGCTTAAGGAGATCAACTCAGATGAGGAAAGGAGGAAACACACGGCTTCCCAGACGGGAGAACGTTCCAGCCACCAGCTGGCTTCCCACCCTGAGGGAATTAAAACCAGATCTACAGTTACAGCGGCAGTTCCTTCCCTAAGTCCCCCACCCCAACAGCATCCCCTTATCTCTGTGAGAAGCAGCCCCGGAGGTGATGGCCCCCATTCGACCTCAGCTGCAGGGGGATCCGTACGAAGGCAGCACAGTGCAGGCTTGGGGCCCTGAAGGCCTCTGAGCTGCCTCTGCTCCTTTGTGTCTGACTCCTGCTCAGCAGGAAGGAGCCTGAGACCAGGAGGGAGGGACAGGAAGCCGCCCCCAGCCCCACCATCAGACTCGGGGGACCCCACCTCCAGGAGTGAGCTAGGGAAGCTGGCTCTCGGGGACCTGACTGAATGTCTGCCAGGTCGGCAGAAAACTGCCACAGGCCCGACCTCCTGGGGGACTTGGACACATGGACACCCGCGCCATCCTCTCCCCGATCCCCTCGGCTCCAGGGTTACAACAGGTGACCTCAGGTCCTCGTTTTCTTAGGAAAATATCTGACCTCATTTCACACCTTTGCACACCTGCACTCTTGTCCCGGACCCTGTCCTTCCAAGACTCACAGAGAGCTCAGTCGCCTGTCACAGACCCGGGGACCAGCAGGGAGCGACCACAGTCAGGGTTTCCCTGCTGAGCTGTGAGGGGTGCTGGGACAGCACAAGAGCGAAGCCCCTGGATGACGGGGAACACAGACACCCAGCCCTCAGGTCTGGTGAACTGGGGTTTGTCCTGCGCAGGTTAACCTCCTCACACTGAAACAGGTGCAGCCGGCCTCTGCTCAGGTGCGGTCCCTCCCACCGAAGCCTTGAGTCGGCCAGGGGATGAGAGACGGAAACTCACCGAGAGGACAGGACAGCGGTGAAGGGGAGGCAGTGCCGCCTGGCTCGCCCGGCTCCAGGAGGGAGGCAGAGCCCAGTTCTCGGGCAGAGCCTGTCCCACCCCATTTATGGCCACAGAGCTGCTATATATAGCCTGGTGGCTCTCACCCAAACGGCCACCCACGCCGTAAATCACAGCCTGTCTGGGGAGGAAATCGGCCACGTTGCAGCTGGAGAAAGTCACACAGAAAAGTGAAAGTCACGACATGCTTCTTCTTTCCCCAGGAGACAGTAACAGCCCTGCGGTGACCCATGATGGGGGCAGGGCGTGGGCATTTTGGCTCACTCGAACTTGCAAACATAAGTTCTCGGACTCACCTTCAACCCTTCCAAGCAGCAGGCTGCCAGGCACCTGCAGGGAAACTCACCAATGGCTCTTCTGTGTCAGCGCCGAGGCAGCGTGTCGCCGTGCTGGGCCGGGGCGTGGGATGGGAAGGCTGGGGGCCTTTGGGGCTCCTTTTCATGTGTTTGCTTTTAACTTCAAAAATGACTCAGGCTCTTTCTCTGTTTCACCCTGGGGTGAATTTAGCAAGACGAGCCTACCGAAAAGAGGCCCGTGCCTCGTCCGTAAAGCACATTTATAGTTCGGCCACAGATGGATGCTGCTTCTGCCCCCCCTCCCCAGAGAACCCCAGGGAGCCCTCTCCGCGCACAGCACGAGTCCACATACAAGCAATGCAAGACCGGAAGGACCTCGGGCTGGGAGCTGGCGCATGCCACCCAGAGGAGGGGCCGTGGGGATGGCCTGATCTCAAAAGGCTTTGCACACACAGCTCACCACCAGGAGGCCAGCAGGTCACAGTCCTCAGGGCTCTGCTTCCTCACCTATGAAACCTGTGTAACAGCACCTCTCCTGTAAGTCTGTTGCAAAAATTAGAGGAAGTAATCTATAGGAAGTTCCTGAGAGCCTTAAAAACACCTCATCTCTCCTTTATCAGAAACACAGCCCGAGACCAGCAAAGCAGGTCAGCAAACGAGTCCCTCAAACACCTACGATGAAGGCATCGACCTTCCTCCTCCAAGAGTCCCCCGCGTACTTCCCCAGGGGCGACAGATCTTTACCCAGCATCAGTTCCCCTGCGCACTCAGAGGGGCTAGCGTGTAACTTAGAAGTGTCGAGTGGGTGGCAAACAAACACAGCAGTGGGCACGTGGCTTCCGTTCACCCTGGTCCCCCTTTCAGGAGCCCAGCCCCTCTTCCGTGAGGCCCCAGGATGCAGAGGGGACGAGGACAACACCCATCTGTTGCCCAATGGCGTCTCCGTCGTCCGGGCCAGGCCCTGGCTTCCAGTGAGAACACGATTCACCTCCCCGGGAGGACAGTCCCCTGAGGGGACCCAGAGGCCACCAGCCCCTCACCCTCATTTGGGCTCAGGACCCGGACGCAGGGGACTGTTTCCTAGGACCCTGGAGCCTTGGGCACATCAGTCGGCTCACACAGCTGGGACCGAGCCGGCCCCTGCAGGACCAGCGCCATTGGGACACGGATTAGCAGGCTGACACGGCCCCGAGTTCTCTGAATGCAGTGAAGCCGATGGACCCCACACATGAGGAGCTCGACCACCATGAAGCTTGGGCCTCGGGAACCGAAACCAAGTCTCGTCACGATCAGTCACTGCAAACCAGCGACTCGGAGGGAAGCTCTGAGGCAGGACGAGGAGGAAGTCACGTCATGTCCAAAGGAATAAGGACAAGAACAGCAGGAGACTTTTTCATCAGAAATGCAGCACAGGAACCCTGGCCAATGTAGCTCAGTGGGTTGGAGCAGCGTCCTATAAACCAAAAGGTCCCTGGTTCGATTCCTAGTCAAGGCACATGCCTGGGTTGCGGGTTCAATCCCTGGTTGGGGTGCATGTGGGAGGAAACCAGTACATGTTTCTCTCCCCGTTCCCCTCCCTCCCTTCCTCTCTCTCCAAAATCAATAAGCAGCTCCTCAGGTGAGGCTTAAAAAAAAAAAAGAATGCAAACCAGAAGCAGTATCCACACACACAAAAAATCCTATGACCACAAAAAGAAACTTCCAGAAATGAAGGTGACACCCTTCCCCCCAGCCAGGTGGTGTGACAGTGGATGCAGCAGTGGCCCAGCCTCCGGTGCCTCCCAGGCACCCACAGGCGCAGGCCCCGGAAGGTTGATGCGGATACCACACGGAGGCTGGGTGCCACAGCAGAGAGCCACCAGGTCCAGGTCAGCAGCCGACACTACTCCTTCCCAGGCCGACGCTGGACAAGGGACCACTCTCGAGTTCCACAGGTTCACTGCAGCTGTCACCAGGCCTGTTCAAAGCACTCCCCCCTCATCTACGTTTCCCAAGCCCCCCGATGACATCACACCCCATGCAGGGGCCAAGCCAGGCTTTTTCTCTCACCACCTCGGCCCCTCTGCTGAAGGTCAAGTAGCAAGTCAAACATGAAGTTCAGGCTCTCCCCACTGCTCCCCCATGCCATGAGTGGTCACCTTCCTCAGACTCCAGAGACTTTGACCCTTCTTCCTCCAGGACACCCTCAACCCCCCGCTTCTCTCTGCAACACCCAGTCCAAGGTGAGACGCACTTATCTCCTCTCCTCGGCCACATCTTCTCCAAATAAGTGCTAGTCTGCTCAGTCACCTCCCACCTAAAGCCACTGACATCTAAAACAAAGACAAACACACTGAATGTGGAAGCCCTTGTCTGGCCAGCAGCACGCAGCCCTCCTGGGGAGCATCCCGCCTGCCTTTTCTCACCGACCAGATGGGGAGCCCTGCTGTCTGCCGCTCACACAGCCCCAGCGGTGTGCTCACTGCAGGCACGCGGCCGACAGGTGAGCAAGTGGGCCTCCTGCAACGGTGGCTGGAAACTGGGCAGTGACAACGCTGTGGTCCTTCCCAGACACCAAGGTGACAAGGTGACTCGGCGTGTCTGTAACGGAGCCCAGAGTTTTTCCATGTTTTGAAAACCCCAGCCTGTCCTAGGAGACCTGGCAGCCGGTGGCCGCTCTGGGCCATGCAGATGGCCTGTGCGTGTCTGGCACAACCTCCTCGGACTCACCAACGAGGTGGGGGTGGGGAGTGACGTGCCAGGGCCACGGGGACAGGCGGCTACTCAGAAGTGAGGGTGCTCCTCTGGGCCCGTCAGGGCTTTGTCCTCGTTTCTGTGTACATATGTGAACTCCGTTCCAACCGGGCCCCAAGCTGCAGTGA
Organism: Glossophaga mutica; assembly: GCA_039655065.1. Lineage (NCBI taxonomy): Eukaryota > Metazoa > Chordata > Mammalia > Chiroptera > Phyllostomidae > Glossophaga > Glossophaga mutica. The sequence goes on along the minus strand of CM077310.1, from coordinate 35,377,316 downwards.
AGGGTGCTGGCAACCTGGCAACGGCCGGTCTTGCATTTGTTAGTCTGGGGCGGAGTGACCCCAGCACGGTCCCCTCCGCCGCCCTGGGCCTCGGTTGCCCCGCTTGTAAGGTGAGTGCTGGATTAGAGGATCCTTGTCTAAGCCCCCATATGCTACAATTTCACCCCTGGGTGGCCGGGCACTGGGAAGGGGCATGAACACTCAGGGTCAGACCCAGGACACAGGAGCCGGAGACCAGGCTGGCCATGCCAGCAGGATTCCACCCTGACGGTGCTGAAAGGCTCGAAGATTACAGATGATGCCATGAGCCGTGTGCTCAAGAGAACAGTGAGACAAAAACAAGCGGGAGGCAGGCAGGGCGCAGGCAACTGGCAGGGCACCCTGTCCCGGGAGAGGGTGGGTGTGCAGGGGAGGCAGAGATAGGCCAAGGGCCAGCCTGTGCAGGCCTCTCAGATCCGCACAGGACACCGGCCAAGTGGACACGCTGCCCGGCTCCCCTCCCCTCCATTCACCCTGCCAATTAAGGCCCAAAATTGGGAACCAATCGGCCAGGGTGACACGGGTTCGCGGTGCAGCAGGTTTGAACTCACGTTCAGAGTCTTTACCTGCAGGCCTCCTGACTTCCCCTCCAGAGAGGGGCTGGTTTCCCCAGGGGATGTATGCAGCCTGGCCAAGGTCGAGGTCAGGGTGAAGGCTGGGATCCAGTTCAGCACACAACTCAGCCCAAACCCCACTGGGAGTCAGGGGGCCACAGCAGGGCAAGTCACAGGCAGCGTCATTGGAGCTGAGTCTGCTGAGCTGCTTGCTGCTCCTGATGGAGCGCATCACCCAGGGCTCTGGGGTCGCGCCCTCCCTACGCACGCTAAGATCGGAAACAGGCGCTGGAGTCCGTGCAGCCTCACTCACAATTCTAGTCACAGGTGTGCAGTGTCCTCGTTCCCAAGAACACGCAGGATGGGGAGTGGGGCTTAGGGCCAGACCTGGGACCAGGGACTCGCTCTGCCAGCAACGGGTATCTGAGCAGCTGACTCAGGTCCCCGAGACGCAGAGCGCACTGGCTTGCTCTCCCTGGCTGCCTGGCATGCCCCCTCATCACGCCAGGGACCAGCGTCCCGTCCCCCAAGTGCAGCCAAGAGCCACGGCTCCTCAGCCAGAGTGACGATGCAGACGAAAGTGTTTTTCTTCGTAAGGTTAACCCAAGGCCAGGACAACTCTCACCCATCACCACAGACAGGTGAGCTTTTCATGCCCCCTCTGGTTTGGAGGGGGTCAGCCCACTCACCAGTCCTTTCTCAGGTGCCTGGAAGCCTCCAAATCCGGTCTCACCCATGGGACTGGCCACCGTGGGTGGGTCCTCCTCCCCGTGGTTCTACAGCAACCTGCAGGGGCGCTGACAGGGCGTCCTGGCCCGTGGCCCATTCCAAGTGCACCTGCCGATCCCCAGGCAACCAGACTGGACCATGAGGTCCCGAGCCATGCAGCCAGCATGGACCCAGCACAGGACTGACAAGCAAGCCTCGGCCTTGGGGCCACCATTCGCCAGCTCAATAACCATGCGTGAGGCACAGATTGGTTTCCACACCAACAGACTCCTCTCACCCTGGTTCCTTAGGCCTCTCGTTCTGTCCTGCACTGTGGGGGGTCCAGCCTCACACCCAGGCCCTTTGGAAAACAGTGCCTGAATCACACAAGCTTTCTGAATTCCACCCCACGACAGCAAGAGCCCATGTGATTGATACAGCCACCAACGTCCTCAGTGATGAGTCCCATTTCAACCCCTAGACTCCCGGGGGGCGGTCCGTCAGAGGTCATCAGAGGTCGCAGGGACAGGGGACCCTTGGAGCCTCTGCGACTGACCTTCAGACTTCTGGCTCTTCCCAAAGTGAGTGTTCAGCTTCCGTCCACTAGAGGGCGCACAGGACCCGCAGAGCCGGCTTCCTCCACCTGAAGGGGGAAAATCTATTAACAACAACAGCTTGGAGAAAAAATTTGAAAGCATTTTACAGGAGACAGTAAACACTACAAACAATTTTAACTAACTGCGCTACCAATAATCTTTTACAATTCTGGCAAAAACTGTATCAATCTGAACTTGGCTCCAGCTCAGCACAGTAAGAGTAACTGTATCTCCCCAGCCACAGGGTGAAAAAAGCGGGGTGAAGGCAGTTTGGTTACTTGTAACAACTCTGATGTCAACATGGGTTTTCGAAAGTCTGCAGGTGTGTGTGTCTGTGCACGTGCGTGCATCTGCGTGTGTTTGCATGGGTGTGCACTGGTGTGTGGGGGTGTGCATGTGCACACATCTGATGGCTAATCACATGGCTAATCGCATGTGTCTGCCCGGCGGGGCCACGCTGCCCAGAGGTTTGCTCGCACACCCGTCCAGGTGTTCTTGCGCAGGTGCGTTTAGTGGGGGAGTGGCTGCTAACAGGCTCGGGTTCTTTGAGGGGTGACAGAGATTTCTAAGATTGTGTGGTGGCTGCACAGCCCTGTGAACATACTGAAAAACACTGGGTGGTAGGCATTAAGTAGAGGAGCTGCATACTATGTGAGGCACACTGCCACCAACCTTTAACAGAATGAAAAATAGGTTGAAATGGGAAATAGTAAAAGACAGTTCTGGCCATATCTAAGATAATACAAAACCACAGAAAGGAACAGATTTTAAAAATAACTAAAGAGAGCTTTTAGAAACAAAAATTAAACAAGCAAAGTCAAAAACACAACGAATAAATGGAACTGCAGGCACAGCTGGAAGAACTGGAATATATGTCCGGATAAATTATCCAGAGACAGAAGAGCTACGAATACAGAGAGAAGGTGTAAGAGCTGTAAAAGTAGTGTAAGACCGTCTAACGCACACTTTATCGCGGAGCGGCCAGAGGCAAAGTGTGAGGACACGATGCAACGCCCCAGCGCCGGTGAGAAACGCGGGTGCACAGGCTCCGGCACGAGAACGGCGTCCAAGCCGGACAGAGGAAGGGTCCGCCCTCAACCCATGGTGGAGAAGCCGCAGGGACCAGACACAAAGGGAATCTGAACCCCTGCGGAGGCCGAGAAGGGGTCACCCACGGGGGCGTGACTTTTAGGACGACAGCTGATTCCCCAACAGCTGTGCACGACAGAAGCTTTTAGAGCGAGCCCCAAACACGCGCCTGCCTGCCCGGAACTCCAGAGCCGTGTCCCGGATCGGAGCCAGCGAGACTGCCTCTCCGCAGGCAGGAGCTGAGAGCGCCCACCAGCAGCAACTCACACGGAGGGAAGCTGGCCCCGTGGGAAAGGCCACCTCTAAAAATGACAGAGAACGGGGACCACAACACACGAGGCCAGCCCCATGCCCATGAGTGCTCGTGAGCTTCATGGGAACAGTGTTTAAGGACTTATCTCAGAAGACCGAGGGGAACCCGTCTGGCGCACACACAGAGGAGTGCGCATTCCCAGGACCCAGGCTGGCCCAGGGCTATTTTAATGCTTAGCCCTGAAGACGAGCAGCTTCTACATTTTCAGCGGCTGCGAACACAAAACAAAATAGAAACAAAAAGAATCAGTGAGCAAGAGCAGCAGGTGCCCAAACCCACAGTGTTCGCTGCCCGGCGCTTCACACGGAGAGCCTGTTGGCCACAGCTGCAGGTGACCTAAAAACAGGGGGTGTGGGTCTCTCTGGTTTCTGCTGGAGGGGCAAACAGTTTTCAATTCCAGGAGCAGCCTGTTGTCCTCCAGCAGAGGAAACGTGGAAGGAGTCTGGGGCAGGAGCCAACGTGGGCATGAAAAGCCCAGGTCACCAACAAGGGGCACTTGGTGGGCTCACCCTGTCCTTGGGCCCTGCCCCGCCCAAGCTACAGCACCCATCTTGTCCCGGGCTTCACTGCCGCCTGGCACCTCCTCACTCCTACTTGGACAGCGCAGCATTCCAACCCCAGGACCCGCAGCACCATGATACGGAAGCTTGTCGTGTGAAGAAGCACAGCTCAGAGGCCCCACACCAGATGCCTGTGGTCCAGCCATGTGTCCTGCTCTCCCATCCCCAGCGCACGGTGGCATGGGAAGCTGTGCAGTCTGTAGCCATCCCCCCACACACTGGGCCTCTCAAAATAAATCTGAAAACCAACAAGGCCCTCACGGCAGACCAGAATGGGTGGGTATGAATTCATGCTTGCAAAGGGAAGTTTTTTTAAAGGAAAATGCTTTTAGAACATTTGAAAATGAGACAGGAAGTGCAGAATAAGCTATACAGATGTATTTGCTAAAATATAGCATTTGCTTACAAAGTTGCTACATATGTAGGTAATAGACAGATATGGCAACTTTGTAGCAAATTGAGGAACAGCCTCAACATTTCCCACAGGAAGTAAGGCAGCCACAGAAACGCACCAGAGTACTCACTTCCTCGCTTTTAAATCTGGTTTGAAATCTTTAAGAAAACGGTACTGGCCCCGTGCAGACTGACAGTCAGGTGTGGGGGGACTGGGCCTTCTGCTGGGAATTAGCCGTTCCTGGTAAAATACTACCCACATTCCTGACGATGTGACTGTCGGGCACAGGCATGGCCAGGAAAGGAGCCCTGGGAGACGCACCAAAGGGACCTGGCCGAACCTGGCCCCGAGGTACCCACTCCATCCCACACCCACACCCTGCGGGCGCTGCTCTGGACTGAAGCCGGTCTATGTCCACAGCACCAAGTCCCCACTGGGTCCCCACTGGGTCCCAGGAACTAGGCTCCAAGGTCGTTCACAGAAAGGGCCAGAGTGAGTGCCCCGAGCTGGTGGGGACAGGACAGAGCAGGGCCGGGGACACAGGGACCTGTCAGGAAGGCAACACTGCTTCTCTCAGGCTGATCATTTCTAGGCTGCAAATGCCAGGCACGACTTCTCTCGCCATCTTTAATCCTCAGGGCTGGTTTGGGGTTTTCCAGAGGCTGAGCGCCCTGAGGTCACAGGAGCTACTCTGGTCGCCTGCTGGAGTGACTCTGAACACAGGCCAGCAGGCTTGCGGGAATGGTGCCTGTCTGCGTGACGTCACGAACACAGATGTGTGTCACCGGGGGATGTGCCCCGCGTCTCGGCCCCCACCACCTCCGAAAACACAAATGCAGCTCAGTTCTTCAAACAGCAGGGGTTTCCCGGGTGCAGGCTCATCGAGTGAAGTTAAATGCAGTGAAAGGGTTTGAACGTGACCTGCAGCCCTGATTATCTCCCAGAGGCAGCAAAGCCACGGGAAATATTTGGACATTTCCCTCATTCAGTGTCCTGAACATGCAATGTGTTGAGTCTCCAGCAGGTGGTGGTATGGGGCACATGCCGCACAGGCCACACCTGTAGGTCAGGATCGGTTGTATGGTTGGGGTCCGGGGGATCTGGGAGAGCAGAAGTCAGACCCCTGGTCCCACCTGGGCCACGGCTGGTCTCCGGACCCAAAATGCAGGGGCTGCAGCAGGACTTGGTGTCTGAACTTGACCTGAACAGGAGGGAACAAACAAAAGCCCCCCTGACAGGCTCGTGAAATGCGGGTAGGTGCGTGGATGCACAGCTCCACATGGAGACTTCATGTGGCCTTCACGAGGGAGAGCACATGACCTGCATCTCACAGCAGAGCAGTCCTGGCCGGTGAGGGGCAGGGTCCCTGTGTCCCCGCCGCCCGCAGGGCTTGCCTGCCTGGGCACCTCGCATGGCTCAGGGGCTGCTCTGTCCTGTTTGGTGTATCGGCCCCGGTGATGGGTAATTCTGTGACCTGCCCCTCGGGACCCAGACACAGCTCTGAGCCAGAGCCTCGAGGCTGCGCTCCTGGGCTGGCTCTGCCCCTCACCGCCCCCGACCCCATCCCCTAAACAGTCAGAGCTGGACACTTCTCAGACTGAGACCCTCATGTCATCCACCCAATTCTCTCATGCGTGTACCCCAGGCCCAGGGGCGTTCAAACCGTGCCAAAGAAAGGCGCAGTAAGGAGACAGACCAACAGAGCGGGAGGAGGGCGTCCATTCCTGGGGGCCCAGGGCCAGAGAGCGACTTCCGAGCTCTCAGAAAGCGCTCAGAGCCGCCCTGCTTCCGCAAGGAGCTCAGGAAGCACCATGAAGGGGCCCTGTGACCCTTGGACAGAAAGTGTGGGAGTCAGGAAAGGAACGTTCTCTCCTGCACTGCAACACCCTCTCTGGGCAGCAGAGGTCACTGTACGTATCGCCACTTGTCCCCTGGACACCCGCCCGAGGGAGCCAGGGCAACAGGGAGGAATTCAGCCCGGAGGCCAGAGGTCAGCGGAGAGAAAGGGCCTTTGTCTGTCCAAGCTCGGTTCCCACGGTCACCGTCAGACACGCAGGAGGACAACGGACACTTGTCCTTTCTGTTCCTCCGTGTCTGCAGAGCCAGATGGGAGGGAAAGCATCTTGGACACAGAACCCAACCGGGGAGCTCTGTGAGATCATCTGTCAAAATCCTGCCCAGGACGGAAGCGGAGGCAGAACAGCAGGAAAAAGGAACAAGCAGGAGGAAACGCCAGGCGTGCTGTGAGCAGGGTCAGCACCCCGCCACGGCCACTGGACGGCAGGGTTTGCTCCGGGGTTGGGGATCCCCATGAGAGCACTTCCCCATGAGAGCAGGGCAGGGCTGCCCTTTGGGGGAACGAACCCCCGCCTCCCTCCCAGCCGCCCCACCACCCAGCTTCTGGCTCTTCCGCAGGTCCCTTCCCGCCCGGGGAGGGGACGGCTGCACGCAAAGGCCCCCTCACAGTCTGGCTCACAGATGACACGGGAAGCTAAGCTTAGAGCAGCAGAGGTGGCCCCGTCCGTCTGGGGGTCAAACCAAGCCACCACTGGGTTCAGAGTCCCATTTTTAAGAGTAAACACATGTAAATAGCAACAGCTGTTAGGCAGGGATTTAACTGAAAGAGGAACCTAACTCTTGACCCCACAATTCCCAGGAAAACAGCATTTTTAACTTAACAGAGGTGAGACCAGGCTACCGGGGTAGCCCTCCGGGGCCTGCTGACTAGAACCCGTGAGAGGCGTGGCCTTGCGGCTGCGGCCACTGCACTGACATGGAAATCGGCCGGAAGACGCAGCCTGAACTCTGGATACAGTCCACACTCCTTTCCAGGTGGCACACATGAGCCCAATCCCACCGCTGCTGCTCAAATTTTAGTTTCCAAGCTGTGCTGTGGCAGCAGAAGGAAGTGTTCTCCAGATGCACAGGGAAGATTCCCATCAATTTGCACCACAAGAAAAAAAAAAGGATTTAGATTTGAATCTCACTAGCAGGCGAGGCGGCAACTTACCCGGTTTACCTGGCGGCAAGTCGCTGGGCAGGATGGCGGCTCCGTCAAGTGGGAGGGGACACTGCAGGCGCAGCGCCCCCGGCACACAGAGCTGCGTGGTCCGCACGCAGACGGGAACACACGACACCTCCTCACGGGGCGGAGACGGTGAGAAGAGCAAACACCAGACGCCAGACAGCTCTGTCCACCTGCGCCCCACGCGGGACATCCACGGACACTGTCCTCCACATGCGCCAGCACCGTGGGGACAGAGGGACAGAGAGGGGGCAGTAGTCACCCGGGGCACACGGGCTTCCACCCCAGGAGGAGGTTGGTTGCAACCTCTGTCCCTGCGATGTGAAAAAGTTCTACTGACTTGTAAGATTTTAAATGTTAAATTGTGTGCAAAACATCACGTGCAAACATGTGTTGAAGGGGCAGGTGGAGAAGGGGGTGAAGTGCACTCTCAGTACAGGAGCAAACGGCCTTGGGTCTGGTCTGCAGCCCCAGGACGCTCGGCCACCCCGCAGGGCAAGCACCCGGCCCTGCTGTGTCTTCCTGCCCTGGTCCGAGGCCTGGCTGTGCTCCGCGGGCCTCAGCGACCCCCTCCTGCAGCATTTTACACACGAGCCACCAAAGCGAAAGGAGGCAGCTGTAAGGGCAGGCCGGAGGGTCGGGGCAGGGGGCCACCCCCGTTCCCCCCACCCCACACTCAAGCCTCAGGGCTGCAGCAAGTGCTGAGTGGGCTTCCAGCGGCCTGCAAGGGGGGTGGGCACACGTTTGCGTGGGGACACTTCCCGTGGGTGGCGACTGCCCAGCAGACAAGGTGCCTTTGCTGCTGAGTCGGTGCCCCTGGCTACCTGCTGATGTCCCAGCCAAGCGCCACTCGCCTCAAAACGCCTCCTTCACAAGGTGCAACTGACTTACCGCCCAGCTGCACCAAGGAAGCAACTCAGGCCAGATTTCTCTTCCCACGTACTGGGCACATCCACGTCGGTCACCCTTAAAAACTGCAGTGCTTTCCCATCAGGCCCTGATGATCTGTGTTTTTGGAGAACAGTTAACATTTTCCAGATTTGTATCTTGGAGAGTTTCCACTCCCGTGATTAGGTTCACGGTACAACGCGATCACGTCTCTCCGAGAACTGGAAACCACTGCGCAGGAAACGCTGCACAGCGACCCTCCGGGCAGAGAGGGGTCTGAGGACACGGCCGGCACGACTGCACGGCCGCGCCGGGGACCAGCCCAGTCCCCGCGAAGCGGGACGCGCGGCGTCACAGCACTGGGGCCGCCCTGAACTCTGCCTGCGCGCCTGGGCGTGTCCACCCTCAGTGCTCCTTGGGGACACGTGTGCACCGGGTCAGGGGCTGCAGAACGGCAGGCGTGTGACCTTGGGGGTGGACACACGGGGTCAGGAGAGCAGGGACAAGGGAAATGAAGGCCAGGAGCGAGTGTGTGAGAGACGGCTGGGGTTGGGGCAGACTCTCCACGAGAAGACAGGCCCGCGCCCTGGAGCAGCGAACTCTACCTGCTGGTGCGCCCCCCAGCGGTGTCGGGAGAGCGGGCCTGGGAGATGAAATAAGGGCCGTGGGAGCGGCGGCGCGGCAGGCTGGCCGGAACCTTCTCCAGGACTGGCGCTCACTCTGCTCCCTCGGCTGGGGCTTCTCCGTTGATTCCGGCCGGGCCGTGGGCAGCCCCTGCCCGAAAACACCGTGGATGCCTGCTGTGGTGCAGCCACGGGCCGAGAACCTGGGGACTCGGGGGGACCAGACGAGGCCCAGATCTTCACGGAGCCTCTTTGGTTTCTGGGGAGGACCACGGACCACTGTGTGCAAGCAGATAAAGACATGCTCGACGTGGACAAGGACAATAAAGTCACAGTGTGCTGGACATCGTTAATGGAGACGTGCTCTGACTGGAGATTAACGAGAACCGCCGTGAAAAGCCAATCGTGCTGCAGGAGCCCACAGGGCCCGGGATGGGGGTGGGCTGTCTGCACAGGGCTGAGGGGGTGGGCAAAGGGACGTGGGCCAGAGCACCCAGGGAAGGGTCACCGTGTGCAAGCTGGGGGGCCGGCGCCCTCGTGAGGGTCAGCGGTGGCCGGAGTGGCTGGGAAAGCACACCCACGGGGACTGTGGCGGGAGGCAGTGCAGAGGCCTGAGGGCAGCGGAGCCGCAGACCCTGCAATCCAGCACTGGGGTCTGGGCTTCCTCCTGTTAGGGACCTGTAATCGTAATCATCGTGGGCGCACCTTCCGATCCACATTGAACATCGGGACCACTGTCAGCCTCCCTGTGCACTGCAAGCCTGTTCTGTGTGTGTCCCTCGGCTAAGCTCGAAAAGCTTTCCCAAGACCCAAGGCACTCTGGACCTCGGGGGTGACTGGGCGGCCCAAGCACGCCTGGGGAGGAGAGCAGTCCAGGTGCCCCCTGGTGGTGCAAGTGAGGTTTCCCCTCTGTTTGCGAGGGGCTGCTGGGGGGGCCTGGGGGACTGGGGTCAGTGGCCACCTGGAGCCTGGAACAGAGCCTGGCACCGCGCAGGCACTCAGTACCAGCCGGCCACCACCCAGAGAAGGTTTCAGGGCCCTGTGGGGAGCTTCTCGTCCCCTGGGTCCCCATGGAGTCACTCAGTGGACCAGACTTAGGGAGGCACCAGGTGCAGGACAGGCACCAGCGCCCCAGCACTTGACACCCGCCACCAGCAGCATGGGGTGCAGAAGGGAGGTCCCTAAGATGCCTCGTTCGTGGCCTCTAAATAATCGGGCATGACGAACTCTTCTCCATAAACACCAACGTGCCTGGAGAGGCTGAAACAGCAACCCCCCCACGCTGGCTGATGAGCGCCAGCGCAGGTGAGCTTCTCCCACGCCCCTCCTGGGCCCCGACTCCAGCGGGAGGTTCCTCACTGGTCTCAATGGCCCACGTGCTCTGCGTCCTGACAGCTGCTCCCAAAGACCCGAGGCCAGGAGCCACATTCTGGCTTACTGTGAAAACTCCCAAACTCAGCAGAGAGAAATGCCGAAGCTGCAGGAAAGTTCAGATTTAGTTACACGTTTGCAAGAAAACGCTGTGGAGGAAACTATGAGAAACAGCCAGTTTAGGTCACTGAGCTCCTGACTCCAACCTTGGCTTAAGAATATTCTCCAAGCCACATCCCCTCACCCACCACACCCATGCCATGAATAAATAAAGAGTTCAAGAGGAAAACAAATAATTTTGCAAAGAACCTTTGTGACTTAACAGGAACACCGGGACCCCTGCTCTTGCTGAGTGCAAACTGTGACAAGAAATGTTTGGGTCAACACATCTCACACCCCTCATGGGTAAGAGGCTGAGCGTGGACACGCAGGGGCGCTGGGTGTCAGGCCCTGAAGGGGACCCCTGCAGGACACGGGGACAGGGGACAGGGAGGGGGCGAGCAGAGGCATGGACACACCCTCAGAAGGACTCTGAGTTGCCGTGACTCCGTAGCTGTCGCCGGAAGGACCCTCAGGCCTCATCGACGTCCTCCTCACAGGTGGGCAGACCAACCCTGATTGGCAGTGCCACCTCCCAGGTGAGCTCATTTCCCCGAGCGACACCTCGCGCAAGGCACTGCTTTGAGCCCAAGGAGGGACAAGCCACGCCACACAGACTTCGGGAGCTCTGGCATTTTCCAAAGATTTATTCACCATGGCAGAAACGGACACACACATTTTACAGCCTGGAATGGGGGTGGATGCGTGGCCTGTGCAGATGCCAGCAGCTGCCTGAGCGGCGCCCTGAATGGGCGGCCTGTCTCCTACGCGGCTACACCGCAGGGCATGCGGGGCCTAAGCGCACAGAGCGCCTTCTGCTGCGAGTCCTTTCAAAGCGAGTCACTCGGCTTCAGGAAAGTGCCTGATTGCCAGGTCGGCGCTGTGGGGCTGGGGCCGTGTGGTCCCGATGCCATCCAGGTGGGGTATGGAGAGGACACAGCCACCGACAGAAATTCAGACACAGAGGGCACGCATGTGTATGCACCCCCCTCTGAGTGCTGGTCCTCTCCTTGCGCACAGCAATAATGCAGAGGAAAGGGGAGATGAAGAACATCCATTTTTTAATGCGAAAATAAAACATTCTATAAGCTAGGAAGGCATCTAAAGTAAGATAGAACACAAAGTAGCACTTCTGTTTACATTGGCCTGGCTGAGGTGTTAAAACAGATGAGGCTGAAACTCTCCTGGCTCCAGGGAGAGGCCCACACCCAAAGAGCCTTCCCTTTCAAAATCTCTTAGAGGAAATTACCCAGGAGACAGGCTGGCTGACCTGCTGCCCCCAGAATTACCAGTGTTAACAGCAAAGCGAGCAGGAAAGGAGCAGATGATTGTTTTCTCAGGTATATGTAACAAAGCTGATACAGGTGAACATTTTAACTACGTAGCAAAAGAATTTCCACAGTGTTTGTTCCCCTGAAGGAAACGAAACTCAGAAATAAAATCACCAAGTTCCAGACACAGCACGGGGGCCATTCCCACGATGTGGAACAAAAACAGAAAGAAACTGAAGACACTCCAGCTGTCCCCTTGGGTTCGAAGTGAACCTTGATCAACCACAGAAAAGTCACCGCTGGTCCATGAACCCAGGTACCAAGCCCTCCTGCACACCCCCGTGTCCCCTTGCCTGAGGATTGGGGACGGCTGTCCTGAGTACATCAGCTTCGTTTCACAACTGTTCCAGATGGAAATGGCTTTGCATCAACTGTGTCACAACACAGTGTCCTATGTGGACGGAGAGCATCACAGTGAATGTGAAACATCCTTCTGACGAACAGCGGTGCCCAGGCCCCTCCCCGCAGCCCAGCCTGTCCAGTCCACAGTCCTGCTCAGGGCCGCTTTTCCATCTGTGTAATTGGTGCCAACTCTGTGGCTTCTCCCCAAACTGCCCCGCAAAGCAAAATAAACTGCCAGGTCCTCCAGTGTTTGGTGTGACATTCTATGTAGACGAATGATACATAACATTCCACATCCTGTCGTCAGGTGTCCGTGTGTGTCCAGACAGGTGTGGCCACCCACACCTGACACCCAGCACTTCGCCTGAAATGGTAAACACCCCAGGAATGATTTCTCAAGTAAACTCACAGTGACACTAGTTTATGCTTGATATTTAGGGAATGAAAAGATTAGCCAGGTTCCATGTCCTATAAGCACTTTAGCATAAATAATGCAAGTCTGCAGACATACGCACTACAACATGAAACATACGTTTACTTTAAAAGAACATGAGTTGTTTCCTTTTGCTCTAAGTCCTTTCCCCACCAGGATTCCCCATCTCCTCCGACAAAAGGTCCACGAGCCACAACACAGGAGGCCTGTTCCTTTCCTAAGATGATGAACCAATTTGCTGAGTCATCGCCTCCTCAGTTCACGAGCCAGCATCCGAGTCACCTGAAATCCCCCTGGAATTGTAAGTGACTGTGTCACTCTGGCCCGGGCATCAAGCTCGAGCTGGTCACCTGCAAACATACGTCACGGGAACTCTTACAACCGCAGACACCTTGTCCAGAGCACAGCCCGGTCCCCAACTGCCCTCGGCCGCAGGGATGAGTGAGTGACACGAAGCTCGGCATGATGCTGCCCGGTCTTACCCCGGGAACTGCCAACGCAGGATGCCGTGTGTCAGCAGAAAGTGACTGGGCGCAGAATCCAGGTGGCTTTGCCCGCTCGTGAGCACACATGTTGTCCTTGAACTCTGAATGATCACTAAGCCCCGTGGGTCCACATTTGAAACATACAATGTCATAATAAATGAGAACGAGCCAATTGTTTTTAACCCTTGTGCCCTGTCAATGTAGTTTCATGATAACTGTGATGGCATTTTGGAATTCACAGCTAGGAAAACATAGTGTTAACCTGATGAACTACATTATGAATGCCTGTTCTGTCCCCTTATGTCCTTTTTCACTCTGCAACATGCTCTTAAAAGGATATTTTGTAAGACCCGTTGCCCTCATCAGAATCACACAATGCATGCTGAACACAGCAGAGCGGGGGGTTCAAAGGGAGCTTACCTTCAGCACCGCCAACAGCGATCGATGAGTTTAACCTTCTTTGGGGGAGAGGGGAGTAATTCTCTCCTTGAGTCCGTTATAAAATGTACAAGTGATGAGACTCTTCTCTGCCCACCAAAGGTGAAAACAGACCAGCACCCATGGCTGCCAGCTTTTCCTCGTCCAGACATGCTCTTTGGTAAACATTCAGTCACCAAAGATTTAAAAATCTAAATAACAGTCAGTCTTCCCTCTACCACTGGATGTAATTATTAACATGCCTTAACCCAAACAAGTGACACCCACCTGGGTCAAACAGCAAGCTGGAGCCTTTTGGGGCGTGTGTGGGTCTGCCCCCACCTGGGACCTGTGGATGGCAGAGAACATGCTGCCCTTGCTTATTGGACAAGAGCTCGTATCTGTCACCAAAAGTTACCTCTAATGCTTATAAATTTGGAGTTGAGCCAACCAAAACCTGAGCACACGGTGGCAGGAACCTCCTTTTCCCAGCTGTGGAAGGGCTTTACTTCATCTTAACCCTCCAGCTAAAACGTGCAGGTCCCCTGTGGTTGCTGAGGGAGTTCACCTAGGCCCACTTGCCACACCAGCTCCGCTCAGCCTGCTGATGGCTCGGTAAGCACAGGGGCCCCACAGGGGCCCCACAGGGCCCCACCGGGCCTCCTGCACACTCCACTCCATTCCTGGATACACCATGGGCCCGCCTGCCCACCCGAGGCATCTTCTTTTGATCATCCCTCCCCAGGGCACCCTGTGTCTCTCTGTAAGGTTACCTATCCTCATGCATCCCACACCTCACACCATCTACCCCGAAGAGCAAAGCGAAGCAAAAAGGAATGCACGATAGCGAAGCGGGCCTTAAAACAGCGTTGCAAACAGTCTTGGAGGCCCCGCCACAAGCTTCTAACTTCAAAGCCTTAAATGCCCGGTGGCCCTCCGCCCACCCCGCCACTCTCCCCCTCCCCTCCACCGCTCCCTTCGCCCCCCTTCCCAGTGCGGACACTCTGCGCTCTGGTTTCTGCTCTCCTGGCGTCCTTCCCATCCTCCTCTCCCAGGAGGCCTTCCCTGTCTCAGGGCTGCCGGAGGAGACGCCCAGGGGACCCCAGCTCGCCCTAATCGGGGCCCTCCTCGCCTCTGTCTGGCTTCTCGGGCAGATTGAGCACGAAGGGGAAGAGGGCGCCCCGGACATCCAGGGGGGCGCCCAACGCCTCGGCCTCAAAGCTGCCTCCCGCACCCTCCTCCGCGCCAGGCTCACGGTCCTGCGGAGGCACGAAGCGCCAAGTGCCGGCGCGGCTCACGCAGTAGATGCTGTCGCCCAGCGCCGCGCAGCGGAAGGGCTGCAAGCCTGACGGTGCGCCCGGGGGTCGCAGATGAGCAGCACAGCGGCTCCACTGCTTGGCCAGGCAGTGATAGCGCAGCACGCTGACCCCGCCGGCTGGTCCCGCCGCCTGAGCATCGCTGCGGCCCCCGCACAGGTCGAAGCGGTAGATGAAGCCGTCCAGCGCCACCATGTCCGCCGAGCGCTCGCGGCTGCTGCTGCACGGGCACTCCTGCCACTCGTCGCGCCGCGGGTCGTACTTGAGTAGGCGGTAGAAGAGCGAGCCCCCGGACACGTAGATCTCTCCGTTACAGGTGGTGGCCTCGTGCGCCACGGCGAAGGCACCCCGGGGCAGCGGGGCCACGGCGGCCCAGCGGTCAGCGCGCGGATCGTAGCGCTCCACGCTGAGCAGGCACTCGCCGCCCACGGCGTACAGGTGGCCGTCCAGGGCCAGCAACTGCAGCTGAGAGCGCGCCTGGCGCAGCGGCCGCACGGTGCTCCAGCAGTCCGTGGCCGGGTTGTAGCAGAAGACCTGGTCCGAGGGGCGCGCGCGGCCGTCCGGGCCCGCGGGCGCCACGCCGCCGGCCACAAAGAGGTAGTTATAGAGCACGCACAGGCCGCAGCCCCGCGCGGGCGCGCCCTCCGGCAGCCGCGTTAGTTCGCGCCACTCGCCGGCCTCCTCGTGCCAGCAGTAGACAGCAGCATCCCCGCGGCCCTCCGCATCCCCCGACGGGCTCTGCGGCCGGCTGCCGGCGCGCTCCCCTGCTGGTCCGAGCGCGGCAGCCAGCAGGTGGGCCCGGCCGGCGCGCAGGCGGCGGCGCAGCAGTAGGTCGCGCTCGGTCCCCGAGAGGCGCCCGAACACCGCGGGCTCGCGCAGCACCTCCAGGTAGTGGTCGCTCATGAAGCGGTAGGCGGCGTCGCGGAGCTCCGTCAGCCTCTGCCTCTTGGCCGCGCTCAGCACCTCCAGGCAGTTGGCGAGGCTCAGTTGCGGCGCTACGGCCTCGGTGGCGCGCTGCGCGGCGCAGGGCAGCTGCAGGCGGCGCGCGCCGGCCACCACCTCGGCCACGTTGTCCGGGCGCACGCCCGCCATGCGCCCGCTGTACGCGTAGGCCAGCAGCAGTCGCAGCGCCGCCCAGCCCACGCCCGTAACCCGCAGCACGTCCCGCGACGCGCGCGCACGGAAGTAATCGCTGCGCGCCGCCAGCACAGCCTTATGTGCCCTCAGCCGGCGGCCCGACACCTCGATGACCAGGTCCGGCTCCCCGTGCGCTGGCCCGACGCCGGGGGGCACAGGCGCGGGGTCCCCGGGCTCCTCCCAGGACGTGGGCTCCTCCGGGGACGCGGGCTCTTCCGGGAACGCTGTCTCCTCAGGGTCCTCCGGCGACAGGGCGCCAACTTCCCACTGCCTCTCCACCACCCGCTGGCCGCTGCGACAGGAGGGCGGGGAGGCCGCTGCGTCCTCCGGAGCGGAGGCACGGGACTGCGGCGGGGAGTCGTCCCCGGAGCTGAAGCACAGGGACGCGCTGAGGCTGCAGGGTGACTGCGCTGGGGACACAGCGCCCTCCCCTGCAGCTGCATCCGGCGGCTGCAGGCTGCCCTCTCCCGGAGCCTCGGGCGTGCCGCCGCCCCCAGCCTGGCCACACGCTCCCTGGGCCAAGAGGCCCCTAGACTCCGGGCCGCCGTCGTCCCCCTGGAAGAGGACACAGGGGGCCACCGGACTCTCCATGGCAGCGCCGCCTTCCCCTCAGGAGCCCACCATGACTTAGGGCTGCTCAAGGTCAAAGGTTCCTCTGTGGCCTCGGGCCTCACACGCCTCTCCTGGCGCGCGATCAGATTTCACTTCTGGGTCCACTGTAGGTTTTGCTCACACGCCGCGCCCCTGGCCCCCTTCCCACCCTCCTCTCCCGCGAAGAGGGCGCACCAGCCCCAGGTGCCTATCCAAGAACCTAGTGAACCTGCTGGTATTACCCTTGGCTAGCCACGTGCTGAGGTCGCAGTGCTTAGTCCCCAGGCCGGGTGATGCTGCCTCAGTCGGCCCACAGGGCAGCCCTGGAGCTGGCCCCGCTGTGTGTGTCGTGGCTCCCTCTCTGCAGAGCGGGGCTTCAGGCGCACGGGACACACCAGGGCACGCCCTCTCTGTGTGTGTCAGTCTCCATTCCGTCACCTCGCTGCCCCTGGAACCTGCAGACCTGAGACAGGAACCTCAAACTTCAGAACCTTGACTTCAACTCCCTCTTTTGTAAAGAGCCACCCCCAGGGTGCTGTCCCTTTTCGTGACTCCCATTTGCCGTTCAGAGTTATGAAAAGTCAGCAAGGGGAGTGTCCATCTTGTGTCCCGCCATCAGCAGTTCTGTCGATGCAGCGGGGCCTGCTGTTCACCTGTGCGAGTTTGTAACTCACTCGCCAGGTACGTGCTGGAAAACAGAATCACGTGCCCATGCTCGTCAGTCCGGGCCTTGCTCTGCCACTTCCTCTGCTGGAAGGTCAGGAGCTCCCGTATCATTCCTCGTCACATGCTGCTTGTTCCTGTTGGAGAGAGAGAGGATGTTGAGCCTGCGTTCCTCGGGACTGTTTGTGCCGGTGGCACTCGCCACACTTCCCGCCACAGGTCTCAGGTCACAGAGGTCAGTCCGGTGGGAGGGGCCGACTTTTCCTCTGGGCAGTTCCGTGATCAGATCTACCTGAGCAACAGGGATTTTAAAAAATGCCCCTCACTGCCCCTCCCCTGACGCTGGGGATCTGTGCGGGGGAACTCAATTCAGGCAGCGGGCCTTAAACGCACCGGGCTCCGCTGTGGGGGGGTGACCGAGTCTGTGGGACAAAGCAGGCAACTGTCCAGTCTCCTGTTTTCAACCTGATGAAATGTACTCAACAGAAAACTAAGAATGTGAATGAAGAGCACAGCGGATCCCCGTAATCTCACCATTTTATGACCCTGCAGCACTGTCCCTGCATTCTCTCCCAGCCCTTATCTCCCCTCGGGTCAAATATTTGGAGGCAGGTAAAGACTTGGAGACAGGTGCAGGGGCGGGTCCCTGAAGCTCCGAAGACGCCTGACCTGCTTGTTTCTGGACTCACGTGTGTGGAGAACCTCAGAGAGGCTCTCTGAAAAGCTCTCCGAAAAGCTCTCATGCAGCAAAAGAAAAGCCAAATAAAACCAAAAACAAACAAACAAAAAAAAAACCCACCTAAAACCCAGAAGTACTGGGAAGGCAGTTGTGAGAACCTGCAGATGAAGTGTAAAGGAAACATCTTTCCTAACTTGGCCAAACCTCCATGGAGACTCCGTAGCTGGGAGGGGGCTGGGCGGTCTCAGGCCCCAACGCTCCAGCTTTCCAAAGGAGAGGGAAAGGGCAACAGATGCACCCCACGGGGATCGGGCTCAGGGGTCTCCCAGGAGACACGTTTGCCTCTGAAAGGGGCCGAGATGTTGCTTACCCACCTGCAACACCTGCTGATTCCCGGCTCATCATACTTCATACTGTGACCTGACGCTGGAGCCGGGCATGTGTGTGCCTGTGTGTGCATCTGCTTGCACAGCTCTTCCTGCTACAGTGTTAGTGACAACGTCTCTCTGATTATTCTCAGGCATAAGATGTTCAGCACTCCCTCTGTCCCTCCTGACGCCTTAACAATTTATCTCTGTGGCACATTCACGACGTGGGAGGCGCTGTCCAAGGACGCAGGGAAGCGCCGTGAGAACTGCTGAGAGTGACCCGAGCCCCAGGGCCCCTGGAGGCAGGGGAGGATGCTGAGCAGCTGCTGACAGGACAGGACAGGACAGGACAGGACAGGCTGTTTGCTCAGCTGCACCGCTGCCCCGCTGCCCCGAGATGCTACCTCAGCTCCCCGGTGGCCGCATCCCCTGAAAGAGTAGAGAGCACAGACCCCCAAGCCGGAATGTGATGACAAGCCGGAAACCTGCGGAGGTTTTGTAAGCAACTCACTGGCATTGTCCCAAGGACTCAGCTGAGTCACTCGAGGGAGAGCCAGGTATAAGCGAAGATCCGCTCACCTGCCTTCCCCAAGTGCTCGTGGCCCTGCATGTCTGAAATAAAATTGGGGAACCAGCAGTTACTCAGCTCTCCTTTTGACGCTTCTGCACAACACAGAAGGCCTCAATCCTCCGAAAACATGGTATTTTTCTTTTTCCTTTGGCCTGGACCGGGGTTCCAGAACTTCCCATTCTCTTTGCTGTGACTCATTAGAAAGTGCCAGAGCCACAGCTCGAGAGCCGTCTGCAGGCCAGCACCCACGGGGGGTGCAAGGGAGGTGACCAGCACCTTCCTGCCATGGCCACCACGTTCCCTGACGCTGCCTGGAAGAAGTGGTGCCTCCTGGTGCTAACACCAGACCTTCCGTGCAGCACGCTCACACACACATGCACACGTTCCCACCAGACGCCCGTCCACTGCTACGCCCCGAGGACGGCACCGCACAGCCGGTTCCGGCCCCTTTCATTCATGTGCGTCTCTCGGCAGGACGGGCACCGTGTCCACTCCTGCTGGACTCCACGCAGCACCTGCCCCCAGAGGTAACGGAGCACTTTGCAATGGAGCATGTTCCGGGGCACTGCGTCCTGCGGCGAGCCGTGGCCTGTGTCACTGCTGGACTCCAGCCCAAGGACCTCAGCTGAGGGGATGGCACGTGAGCCCCAGACCGCGTGGTCAGCCGCGCCGGGGCTCTGACGGTCTCTGTGCCACCCCCTCAGCCACCACCGTCACCAGCTATTTGGAGGACTGGGAAGCACAGTGGGATTAATGGGACGTCCAGCTGGACAGCAGGCCGTGGAAATCTGTCCAGCAGGCTGACTGTCACACCTCCTTCACCAGATCTCGGGCGTTTTCCAGTTGAGGTCTGAGACGCCATGTAGAGCTTTGTGGCTCAGATGTTTCTTGGCTGGTGACATGCCCACATTTGAGAGTAGGAGGCTGATGACAGCCAGCTGCCCGCCGCTCAGTGAGGAGCGCTGTGTGTGGGGACGTGTCTCTGGCCGGGTCAGCCAGCCTGGCCTCCCTTCCCCTGCACACCTGCGTGGTCCCAGGCTTCCAGGGGGGTCTGGCAATCTGTCCCCCAGTGACTCAGCAAAATGACAGAGAAAGGAGCTGAACAAGGAACCCCCTGTTTTCACGGGACAAAGGAGAAATAAAGGGACCTCGCTGGGTCTGAAATCAAACTGTCTTCCTTCCCAGCCTCACAAGTGGGCAAACCAGATAGGTGTTCAATACCTCAGAGCAAGGCCACACGGGAGGCCCAGCAAGGCTCTGGAGGGGGAGCCTGCGAGTGCTCGCAGTGAACAGAGCGCGTTCGAGACGCAGACAGAACTCATGTCCCCATGTCCCCGAGCCATGTGGGTGGGGCCGTTGTCCCCAGGCAGGACCCTGACAGACCCAAGGAACCCCGGTGTGAAGACAGTCCAACAGCAGCAGCCTAGCAGGCTTCTGGGCCCCAGACCGTCCCGTGTGGGGGGAGGGCGATGACTCAGAGAACAGCCAGGACACAGAGGGGCAGAGCCAGGAGCAGGGAAGAATTGCTCCCTGGATTAGAACCAACGCTTTCAAGGAACTGCAGACCTGGGCCACCGGAACGTCAGGGCTGCCTCGGGCCACGTCCACATGCTGGCTTGTCCCTTGTTGAACAGGACGGTGGGACTGGCTCATCTCCTGTGTCACCTGGGCTGAAGGTACTTGGTCAAACACCAGGCTACACGGGGGCAGGACAGTGTGATTTTCCTGGGAGTAACATTAACATCACTGGAGCTGGAACAAAGCAAATTAACCTGCAGGATTCGGGGTGGGGGTTGGAGGGCCTCATTGGTGGAAGAGGAAAGCAGCTGGTGGGCCCCCAGAAGCAGGGACTCCACCTGCAGACACCTTCGGACCGCAGCTGCTGTGCTGGCCCTCCAGGGGGCCCACCGCCAGGCGTTGCCCTGGTGGTGTCAGGCTCGCCAGCTCCCACAGCTGCAGGAGCCAATTCTGTAGCATGAACCCCTGTCTGCGCACGGACACACACGTCCTCCCAGCTCTAACACGTGGCTCCGTGGCAGCCACCCCTCACTGCCCGTCACTGCATGCTGGGTGGCTGGGCAGGTGCTATCCCTCCTCGGCGACTGAGCCCAGGGACTGAGGCCCACAAGTCACTTGCACCCAGACCTGATTCCAAAGCTGAGACGCTGACCTGGCACAGAGACTCAGGCCACAGCAGGGCAGGGGGGGGCAGGGAGCCCAGGGGCCCAGGCACAGGGCATCAGGGACAGACCAAAGCAGGCCACCCCCAAAGGCCGCCAGGGCCTCCTTACTGTGACAGGGACACACACCCACTGAAAGTGGCATTCAGGCCCCTGCCCTTGGGTGCCACAGGCCCGTAGCTGCCATGCAAGTCACACAATAGTGTGACTTCTAAGGTGAGTTAGAAAGGAAGCACGGCCTCCCCAGTCCACAGTGTCTCAGGCTCCAGGCTCCCCAGGGAACAGGCCTGACTGCCCTGAGGCTGCTCGGCTCACCCAGCGCAGGGACCCCAGGGAGACTGAGATGCTCCGGTGGGGGGGGGGGCGGGTGTTCGGGCCGTCCAGCGGGGACCTCAGAAAAGCCTCAGGCGACCCAGAGGCACAGACACGAGCTGCACATCCCCTGCCGGTCCCCCAGCCCTGCCCCACTCAGGCTGCAGACCTGCAGGCAAAGCCACATCACTGTTCTGGTCGATCTGAGCAGTGCAGGTGGCCTCACGCCGCACAAGCACACACATTTACATCTCAGCTCTGGAGCCTGGACAGCCGGCACCTGGGTGTCAGCAGAACCCTGGTCCGGTGAGGGCTCGCCGGGACCACCTGGGGAGGGCAGGGAGAAGGGCGTCTTTCATAAGAGTTGCTGAACCACTGCAACACCATCCGCCTCCCAAGGCCGCCTCCTACACTGCACACGGGGTGGGGCTCGGCTTCTGCACATGCGTTTGGGGACTGCAGACTTTCCTTCTGGGGTGCATGGATTGTGGAGCAGCTGCTCACCGGGCCAGGCTTTTGCTGCTGCCACAGTCTCGGGGGCACTCTCCTATGTCCACAGGGAGCCCTCGGCAGCCCGCAGTCCGCCGTGAGATTTGTGTCTGTAAATGCCACTCTGACTACGGTTCAAGGACCCGATCGAAGGACAGGAGTAATGTGCAAGCCCGCACGGGAGACGGCCGCAGCCCTGACAGCAGCAGAGAGGGGCTGGGGACAAAGGCAGCAGGCTCAGGGCTGTCCACTCAGAGGTGCCCTGCGGCTCTGAGACTTAAGGGTGAAATGGTAACAACAGCGTCAGACAGTGGCACCATGAGGGTCACTCGCTCACAAGACAGCGTGTCTACACCACTCTGTATGAAGAGGCCTAGGTTCTGCAAAATTACCCCGTGTCCTATGGAACCCTTCAAGCCCTGGCACGTACAGCTGCACTAGTCTCCATAAAGGAACCACAATAATTAGGAATAAAAACGAAACCAAGTTAAAACAGCAACCCTGCCCCAGCGGTGCTGCCTGGCCCCAGTCAGCTCTCCAGGGAGCCCAGTCTGCACTCCAGGGCCTCTGCCAGTGCTCCTTCCTGGGCTGTCCCCACACCGTACCCCTCCTCATCCTCCAGGTCCTCAGAGCCTGATCTCGGTCTGCGACAACCTGCGCCTTCACTGGATTCCACATCAACACCCTTCACCTTGACAGAATCGAAGCTGCAAGGGCCAGCACTGGCTGTTTTACCAGGCGCCCCAGCCCCTGGACTGTGCCTGACCGTGGCAGTGGGCACTCAGTGAGTGTCTGTGATGAGAGGAGACTGGTGTTCAGCCATCAGAACCGGACGGGCTTTGGTTCATTTTACTGTGACCTCCTCTCCAGCAGAGGCTGGGTTGTTGGCAAAGGTGAGCTCCTCGCAGTCCCTGTTTTAATCTCAAAACTAATCCTCCTTGTCAACCCTTTTGCAGCAGTGCTGGGCACCAACACTGTGGCTTTAGCTTAATCACAGTAAACGAAGGCCACAGAGGAGACAACCATCCCTTCAACTCCAGAGAAGGGCAGCCGCCCCCTGGGTCACCAGGGGCAGGTGTGCTTTCAGGAGGGCCAGGCTGGGTCCTGATCTGCCGCCCACTCCAGCCCACGGGCGGCCTAGCCACAGAGTCGCGGGGCGTGGGCACCGCTGCCTGAGTCACGGCAGTTCCCTCTCAGCCGTGAGCACCAAGCAGCTGCTGGCATTTAGCAAACAACAGAGCTTGGTCGGGCGCGGAGGCGTCCGCAGTGCGTGGAGCCTCTGTTTCTGTGGGGGGGACAAAGACACCCAGAGCGCTCTTCCAGCTAAACGCAGCGCCCTGCCTCCCTGTTGACAATGACAACTTGCTTCTCACACTGAAACACGGTGGCGGTGGGAGTAGGGTGCCGGGGGAGGGGGTGCAGGGGGTGGTGCAGAAGCCATGGGGATGTGGGGAGAGGTGCTCAGGAGTGAAGTCAGGGTCTGGCCACCCCCTTTCCAGATGCTTCCCTCCTGCCAGTGTCAGGCCAGATGCTGTGCAGTGGAGGCAGGACTCGCCCTGCAAACGCAGAGCGCAGGAAGGCAGGCGGGCCACCGGCACCCCCGGGGAACGTCTCCGTCTCCTGCTGTAGCCTAAGATGGACGGCCTTTAACTCCGTGTTCCTCCCCCCAGCCCCAAGCTGCTGTCAGTACTGCACACGAAACCCTTCAGCTGGCTTTCACTCAGCACCTTCTTGCAACTGCCGAGCCATGAACTGGAAACGCTCAAAGGACTTCCCGCCTCGTGAAGGCGCTGCTCAGTTATGAGCAGAATGCCAAGTACCACGGACATGCAGCCCTGGGCTGTCCCTGGCACCCGTCTATGGCTCCTGGAGGGGGATTCTAGTATCAGGACACTGATAGCTGGGGGGAAGGCTCAGGGCCACAGGGCACCCATCCCAGATCCCAATCAGAGGCTGAATGATTGCCCATTAATGAGACACAGAGCAGAGGGAACCCTTCAGCCCTCCTCAGTGCTGGGGGTGGCGGGGCAGGAATTCACAATCTGAAGGTCACCTCCTGTGGTGGATTAGGCCCCTTACTACATTGGTCTGTTCTCTTCCCTTAGAACAGATACGAGGAGGGTGGACACCCAGAGGATGGCTGTGTAGGAAGCTATGAGGTGATTAATTGTTTTATTATTTGTTTGAGAAAGAGAGAGAGAGGAAGGGAGCGAGAGGGAGACAAAAAGGGAGACAGAACATGGATTTGTTGCTCCGCTTACTGATGCGTCATTGGTTGACTCTTGCACATGCCCTGACCGGAGGTTGAACCCTCAAACCTGGGGTACCCAGAAGGCGCTCTAACCCACTGAACCACCCGGCCAGGACCAGGAGGTGGTTAATTTTTAAAGCCTCCCTTATTTAACTTCCAGATTCAGCGGTCACACCTGAGTGCGGGACCCCAGGAAGCCCCGCCCTGACCGCAAGCAGGCTCAGCCCCAACCCGCCCCGCCCCCGCACTCTCCCCAGCCGGCGCGGGGAGGGGGGGATGAGGGGGGCGGGACAGGCTGAGGGGCAGCTGCAGAAATGAGTCTAAACTCCACTCCAGAATCTCGCGCGGTAACGCTGAGCTGGCCACTCGCGGGCTGTTTGGACGCTGCTCCTCTTGCCCCCCCACCTCCCCATCCCGTGCCACCGTGACGTCAGGCACGTGCACACGCGCCACAGCCTTGCCACGGGCCATCCACGCGGTCGGTGGGGTAAAAGCTCCCCGAAAACAAAGCTTTCAGTTTGCAGGAGCCCGGAGTAATCCGGGGCATCAGCAAGGGGAGCAGGGGACGGAATCCCGGGGGCCGGGGACGGAGAGCCCCCGCGGTGCCCGCGGGCACAGAGCCCGGACTCTACACGGACTCCAAGACGTCGCCCAGGTCCAGGAGGGGCCTCTCACCCCCACTTCCGTGGCCCCGAGACGGACGACCACAGACCAGGCCCGGGCATCCCGAGCAGAGCGGGCGCAGCATCAGCCCGCCAGCCACAAATGTGGCCCGGCCGCCGCCCCGGGAACGCTTGGCCTGAGCGCGGGGCGGCTCCTCCGGGCTGCGCTCAGATGGGCCGGGCGCGGTGACATGCGATCCGGGATCGCTGGTGGCCGCCGCGGTGTCCTCGGAGGCGGTCGCCGCGGGGGCTCCCGTCCACCTCGCACGCCCGCGGGCTGGCTGTCCCCGCTTCCCGCCGGAGCGCACTGCAGGACCTGGAGGTTGCCCAGGACGGAGGTCCGCTCACCCCCTCACCTCCCCCCACGCGCGCATAGACACCCCCGCCTCCTCCCTGCCTGGGCGGCCCCCGCCCCCACCGGCGCTCTCTGACCACCCCCCACGGTCACCCGAACCCTCCTGCGCCCCCGCTTCCCTGTCCTCGGGTTCCGGGGCGTCTCGCCACGGCCTCCCCCGTGGCCACCCCTACCTCCTACCTCGCCGCCCAGCGTCTCGCCAGAGCTGGGGACGCGGCGCCTCACTGGGGTCTCCGGTGCGCGTGCGCGCGCGCAGGCCTCCGCCCGGCACCTGTGCGAGCGACCGCGGTCCGCGCACCTTCCCGGCCCCCGGCGCCCCCGCCCCCGGGAAGCGACCACAGCGGACCCCGCACTCACCCGCGCGCGCCGAGGCCCAGCCGCTGGGAGGAGCGCGAGGCTGCGCGGGGGGCGGCTCCGGGTGGAGCGCGCCGGCGCGGGCCGGGGGCGGGGGCGGGGGCCGGGCCGGGTAGGGTGGCCCCGAGGTGGACGCTGAGGCCCGGCGGGAAGGGGGCTTGAAGTGGGAGCGCGCCCGCAGGCCGCGCGTCACCCTGCACACCTGCTCCCCTGCGAACGGAGCGCAGGAGCCCCCACCCGCGGAGGGCAGAATGTCCCTGCTCAAGGCTTTTTGCTCTTCTGTCCCCCCGCAGCCCACTCCTGCACACCAAGAAACGCGAAGTAAGGGAGCTCACAGTTTATATAGTTTTGTAAAACCAGGGACAGATGATGCACTGTTGGCATGTTCCGTGGTTAGAAACCTGTTGCCTACCTCCTCACAGATTCCAGAATGAAAAAGAAAATGGACTGCACGTTGAAACTGGTTCCTGGTTCTGGAAACGCAGCCTCCGCTCCAGCGGTCCCCACGGGCGATCATGTCCCCTCGGACCCGGTGGTGGGAGGAGCAAGCCCCGCACACCGGGACATGGCCAGAGATTGGGCTCCGTGTCGGGGCTCCCCCAGGTCCGGGTTTAAGGTGGGACCCTTGATTCTAAACGCGATTTTTAAACATTATGCCCTACATAGTAATCGGATTTCCACAGGCTCCTGGGGTCTGAGCCTTGACTTTCTTTTTAGATTCTGCTTTTGACACCCGTGGCTGGTCCCCCGTGTCCTGAGAACGGCTGCACAGCCATGTTCATTCAGCTGCTGAGTGGGGTCCTTTGCATCAGGTCTGGGTTCAAGGAGACGGAAACTGTCCAATTGTTGGGGTGCATGGAGGGGGGGGCCAGAGGGGGGTTACAGTTGCCGGTGATGTTCTTCTGAGTTAATAGAGCTGTTATAACAGGCATGACCTGCAAGTCCGTTCCATACGGTCACCTGTAAGCCACTTCTGCGCGTCCCTGCCTACATACAGCGATCAGTCCACTCTAGCAGAAACGCACCCTCAGGGGCTGAGATGTTTCCCCTCGTGCTCCATGCTTAGGTTGTTCGATCTTCCCCCAAGTGTTTCAGAATCTCCTGGGGCCTTTTCAGAGTGTCTGCTGACCTCCATTGGAGCTGCCTGTGGCTAGGTCGCCCTACACCGGTGCCTTAAAGGGGTCTGGGTGGCGTTCGAAGCCATTTCCCAACCATGCCTCCACCCCGCACCCCCCCCATCCCCACCGCCCATTTCTTTTCAAGAGCAACTCTGGGTGGACCCACAGCCTCCCGCTACATCTGGGTTCCCCACCCCCTTCTGCAGCGAGCCTCCAGGGCCCCTCAGCCGTCCCCGGTCTTAGTGCCGGCCTGGCCTGGCCTGTCTTCTCCACCACTGTGCGTTCCGATCTGGGGAAACATCACAGTTAACTCTCCTTCCCACCGGGTTTGTGATGCTTGCCATGTTCTAGGTTCTCGATCAGTATTTGCTGACGGAATGAAAAAATGCATGAAGTAACTTGGACCCCTACTCCATCTGGTAGGTGAGGAGGGCGGGAAGCCCATCTGGTTTTGGACGGCGGAGGTTCCGTGTTGAGTGTGCTGTGTGCCGGCGCGGGCCGTGGGAGCCACAGAGGAGCTTCCATGGCTTCGTGAGCCCAGAGGAGCCAGAGGGACCTGGAGTCCCGGGAGGACAGCCACGTCAAGGAGAAGGGTCCAACCTCAGTGTTCAATGACAGCTACTTCAACAGTATTTCAGGAGTAATGATGTTTTACTAGTTCAATTCCCTGCTGACTTGAAGATGCGTACACACGCACCAGCGTGCAAACCTGGCCTGGAAAACACGCTGACACTCACAGGGTCATCCTGGTGTGGCGGTGATTGCCCCCAAGTGCAGCAGTCCAGTGGCCCATTCCTGGTCTCGGGACTCTGAGCCCCACCTGGAGGTTGCAGGGAGCCGTGGAGAACACCCACTTTGGAATTCAACAGACCGGGTTTCAAAGACCAATGTCACCATTTGCAAGTCTTGTGTACTTTGGGCCTTTAACCCCCCCGTGGCCCACCACCTTCTTCTGTGAATGGGGGTGTGGGAGCACCCTCCTTGTGGGGCACCCTCCCCATGGGGCTGAGATGGTGTGAGCACCGCACTTAGAGCCGAGGACCCCAGCCCTGGGGCAGGGTGATGCATGGGTCCCATCCAGTCTTGTCACTGCCCCCTAAGGGATGGGCCACAGGTGTTTTCACCTCCGCACGCAGATTTCAGATTTCATGTGCACGTCCCAGGCGTGGATGCACAGGAAGCAGGCGGCTGGTCAGCCACAGTCCCTGGTTCTGAGCCTAGTGAGTCTTCCTGAAGGTCTAACACCAAGTACTGGATAATTTCCCTGGAGCTTTTGATGGTCTCTACAAGTTCCTGTGCCTCTCCCCCTGCCTTCAAAAAGCAGCAATTAAATTCCAGTAGCTGTCAGGAATGGATCCAATTGCTACAAAGTACTTTGAGTCTCTTGGCATGAAAAATTAATTAGCTATCTGTGAGCTGGCATCGGAACAGCATTCACTGTTGCACCAGGAACTTCAGCCCTTTTTGTGTGGAGGGAAGGGTGTCATCCCCACAGCTCGGCCCTCCGAGGCTCCTGGCTCCGGCACTAATGAACTCAGGGTGCCCTTGCCTCATGTGAGCTGCTTCCTGAGTATCCTGGAGCTCTTAATTCATGTCCGAGTTGTCCCAAATGTCTCAGAAGCCCTTGGCTGAGAGCCTCATGCTGGGAGATCTCCCTGCTCCTCCGAGACCCCACTGTCACCCCAGGCAGCCCTGGGGTGCAGGGGAAGCCCTGCAGCCCTGGTCTGAATAGGAGAACAGAGAGCCACCTGCTGGTCCGGAAGCCTGGGCCAGTGCTCAGAGGCCGCACAGGCATGCTTGGTGGTCGTGGAGTCAGTAGACACACAGCTGCGTGGACCGCCTACCTGCCTGCCTCCATGTTCTCCATGGACAAGCATCAGCTGCGCACCTGCCTTCAGCAGATGGAAGCTACCAGGAGGCCGCACATGCTTGTCATGGGAGCAAACGTGCAGCCACCACGTGGCCATCAGGTTTACTGGTATCGATCCTGACTAAGCTTCTTTGAAAAGAAATAAAAATAAAACATTGATGGTTTTCAGCCCTGGCTGGTGTGGCTCAGTGGATTAAGTGCCAACCTAAGAACCACAGAGTCGTGGATTCGATTCCCAGTCAGGGCACATGCCTGGGCTGTGGACCGGGTCCCCAGTAGGGGGCGCCAGAGAGACAACCACACAATGATGTATTTCTCCCTCTCTCCCTCCCTTTCCCTCTCTAAAAAGAAATAAATAAAATCTTTTAAAATGTATTTTTAATTTTTTTCAAAAAGTTAATAGTTTTTAAACTAAAGTGGTACCTCAGTGTTCATCGTGAATTCGCTCAGGAACTCGTGAGGAGTGCCGAAACCAATGAGCGGCAAGCAAGCGACGCACAATGAAGCCTTTTCCCTTGCGGGCGGCGGTGCGACTCATACAAGTTCTAGCATGTGTGATGAGTCCCAAGCAAGCGCCAAGAGCTAAAACATGTTTTTCTCATCAAAATTGCAATAAGCACGGGGTGTGACGAGGTCTGAAGCCATCGAGGACCGAGGTGTGACTGTGTTTCTGAAGGCATTTCAACCATTTTCATAGCCAGGTCTAAATAGCAAATTCTCAAAAGGATACGCTAAATAAGGGCCCTTCATCGCCCGAATTCAGTGTGACCAGTGTCCTCGTAAGAAGAGGGAGTCGGGCACACACACCCACGTGACCATGGAGACAGGCTGTGGTGATGTGGACACAAGCCAAGGACAGCAGGGACACTGGCAAACAGCGGCAGCCTGAGGCGGCAAGGAGCCCCCGGAGCCTGCAGAGGGGCAGAGGGGTGCAGGGTGGCCCGGCCGGCACCTGGACCTCCAGGCTGAGCCCCAGTCTGAGAGGACATGGCCGTTCCGTCTGAAGCCCCCCTCCCACCCTGGGGCCCTTTGTCACGGCGGCCCCAGCAACCTGATGCAAAGGCGGTGCTTCTTTTCTGTAGAAGCAGGGCCTTCGAACCACCTGTTCTGATGCCCAGTTAACTGTTTTCTTATTTTCAACCCCAAAAGTGAATTGCTACACAAATAAATAAAATCCTTGTAAAATCATCGGAAAGACAAAGCTGTTTTCTCAGCACCGGGCCCAGCCCCTGCAGGCAGGCAGCACCACGGCCCTGAGCCAACCACCAGTGTCCATAGGAGGGAGGAGGTTACAGATGGTCTCGGGGAACCCGCCAGGAGCACGCCACGTGAGGGAGACAGGCCGGTGGGAAACAGGGTCCACAGGACCCTGTGTGAACATGGTGGTCTGTCTGGCACACGCAAAGACATCCCCCGACATTATTCGGTTTCCACCTCCTGCCACCCCTGCGAGCTGGTCCCGACCAGCCCACTCCTAACCCACGGGTGAGGAGAGGAGGCTCAGCCACGGGTCCTGTGGGTCCTCGGAGCCGGGAGAAGCAGTCTTGTCCGACGGAGCCTGTCCCTGGCGTGGCTCGCTAAGGGTCTCTGTGCGGCGTCTCGGAAGGCTGGGTGTGCCTGTGCCCAGTGCACCAGCAGAGGACCCGGCGCTGTGTCCTCCTTCCCGGCCAGGCATGACCTCCAGTCTCGTGGGAAATGCACCAGACACTCTGGCCACAGCCCTGGCTCACGCTTGTGTTCCCATCTCATGACAGGCACACGACAGTTTATATTCAAATCAGAATGACGGCGTGGCCACCACACAGGCCCAGACGAAGCCCAGGACATCTGCCAGTTGCGGGCACACCATGCTCACACCTGGGGGGCACCAGCACGGGGCCTCTACACGGGGTGGGTGGAAGAGACCCACGAGCCCTCCCTCCCTGGGGACAAGCGGTGTCCCTGCCCCGTGCGCTGTGGGGGCCACCTGCATCCCCAGCCCCCACCCTAGCAGCTCCCAGTATTCACTAGCAGTGACAACCAAACACATCCCCAGACATTGTAACTGTCTCCTGGGGGGAGAGGACACTGCCAGGGTTGACAATGACTGAGCTAAACACAGAGCAGGATCCCATCTGTTAGCGCCAAAAAAAATAAAAATAAGGAAAAGAGCAAGCCGTTATTTTTAGAGGAGTCCTCTTACTTACCCGCCCGCACACAGCAGGTCCTCTGCCACCCTTCCGCGTAGGTGCGAGGCCGTCCTGGCTGCTGCTCCCGGCCTTCCCCTCACTTCTGGGCCACCCGGCTCTGTGCCCCCCTCTGCTGTCTGTGGAGCTGGGGCGGGGGACAGGGATGGAGCAGAGGCACCGGTGTCTCCCCGCCCTCCTACACAGGCGCCACCGCGGTCACCGAACAGCATGCTGGGACAGAAGGTGGCAGCCCCGCCAGGCCCAGCACTGGCCTGCCCGCAGGGGTCTCCTCGCAGCAGGATTACGGGATCCCCCCAGACCTCAGGGGTGGGCTGTCTGGCCCCACATTTCCAGCCAGCAAACCACTGGGCAGCATTCTCCCTCGTCCCTGAGGTTTAGATCGACCCTGAGGAAAAGCTCTGTCTTGCACGACATCCAATTCCTGGGAGCACTTTCTGTGTGTCTGCTTCAGCCGCTGGCTGGGCTCCAGTCCCCTCGGTTACGCAACCCTGGCCGAGCCCCCATTGCCAGCACGGGGTCTGCGTCTCAGCCCTCCTTCCCTGCAGTCCCGGCCTGTCGTCCTGATTCTGGCAGGTTCTGCCGATGAGCGTGGGCTGGCTCCAAGTCCTCGGGCTGGCGCCGTCACGCATGGGCAGCGCTCCTCTCGACGGTGGCTCAACAGCGGCCACCTGCCTGGGGCCACTATGGGACATATGCCCCCTGCTCCCAGTATCACCACCCCAACAGAGTCACCGTGGGCCAGATGCCCCGCCCGTGTCCCCGTCTGTGAAATGGGAGGATGGGGACAGCCACCCCACAGGGCAGTGGTCCGAGCAGAGTGCACCGACATGTCTTCACCGTACTACAGTTGGTCAGGGGAGCCAGCTGGGAGCAGGCGGGGGCTGCCCAGAGAGGGAGGGGTGCCCGGGACACACAGTCACCCTCGGTGTGCAGGTGATGGAGACCATGTGACTGCTTCCTGCCCACCCTGCATGTTCTCGCTAGAACATGGCAGTGGCCCCCGCTTCCCCCTCTAACCTGCTGCTCAAGGGTTAATTCTTCCCCAGAGTGTTGGCAACGGTCCCAGGGAGCAAAGCGCAGCCAGGCCGGGCCCTCCCAGCTGTCTCCTGCCTTTTCCACCCGAATAAACATTGTCCACACGGCCCTGCAGGGAGGGGCAGGGCGCCTGAAGCAGTGTGTGTGTGTGTGTGTGTGTGTGTGTGCGTGCGCCTGTGTGTGCACATGTGTGCACGCTTGAGCATGGAAAAAGTAGCTTCTGAGCAGGAGCCAGAAGTGCTATGTGCCCCAAACAGGTGCTCACTTTCACACAGCAAAGTCCCTGGAAACCATCCTAGAGAGGCCACCCCACCGTCCATGCCTCTTCCTCCTGGCCCTCTCTCAAGCTGTCAAAGAGCAGGGCCACCCCCACGACCTCCACATCGCACCCCCAATAACCTGCCCCTTTGGATGCCTGATGGGCGTTCGGCGTTGACAGAACACTTCCACTGCTCAGCCTTGTATTCCTAAGGAAAATTCCAGCTTCATGAAACATGTCCAGATCACACCTGGAGGCCACCCACCCGTGAGGTCCCCAGGCTCCGATGAGGTGGGGAGCTGTGGTGACCGTGGAGGTGGGGGCCCCACCTCAACCCCTTGGAGGTGGAAAGTCCAGACCAAGGCCAGCGACTGGGTGTCTGGGGAGGGTTTCCTGTGACCTCCCATGGCAGGAGAGTCCTGTACAAGGGACATCAACCCCATTCAGGGGGGCTTCACCTGCAGGACCTCACCCCCTCCTGTGGCCCCACCTCCTGGCACCATGGCCTTGGGGTCAGGGTGGAGCACGGGAACCTGGGGGCACACTCAGCCCAGAGCACTGCCCTGGACTCACCAGCGGCTGTGGTTTTGACGTCACCTGTCCAGGCTGCTGCTGGGACACTGGGTGCCGACTCCACATGCAGGGGCTCGGAGCCTGGGATGGCAGGAGGGGCCAGCACCCATGTGGACCCCACTCAGACCTGGGCCCTGCTGAGTGCGAGGGCCCCAGGGCAGGATGGGGCTCAGCAACACCAACCCGGGCTCCTCAATCGAAGGCACACCCAAGGCCCCGGTCCCCGAGCTCTCACTGCCCAGGAGGAGCCCAGGCCCTGAAGAAGGAAGGGGTGTGGCAGCCCAGAGGGCACTGCTGTGGGCACGGGGCTTGGCAGGGCTTCCACACACGTGTGTGTGATGCAGTGACAGTCGGCTGCTCCCGGGCCTCGGGTCCTTTGGAGCACAGAGGTGCGTGCTCTCATCGGCGGGGACGGTTCCTGATTCTCAGGAATCTGTCACTTGAGAAACTGGTGAAGACTGGCACCTCTTTGCCCCTCGGACTAAACAAAGGCACCTCAGGGGCTGTGGCTTCGCCCACCAGTGAGGACGGACCTCACTGGCTTCCCAGAGGCTCAGCCCACTCTGAAGACCTGTCTGAGCTTCACACTCAACTCCCTCCCCTCCTGAAGTCACAGTGACTGTGGGGCAGAGGGCACCCATCTCTGGAGCTCCTCACCCCCCACTCAAAACCCCCAGCACACGCCCCAGCCCTGCGACTGGCTCTGCCATGAATGACACCCCCAGACCAGCAATGGTGACACTGGCCCTGAAAGGACCGGAGGCTGCCCCCTGCTCTCCAGGACAGAGCTGCCCCTTTGTGCTTCGTGGGAGGAAATGGCAACTCAAGACACTGTGTTTTCAAATAAAAAGACTTTATTTATGCAGGAGGACAGCAGCCAACAGTCTGGGGAGGCCTGGGGGGAAGGCTTCTGTCACATGGAACATGGGCACCTTGAAAATATTTGGCGAAGTCATGGAGTTAGTGTGTTTAGTCATCTGTAAAGTGCTGGGAGGAAATGCATTTCTGGCGAACGGACACTGCGTTCGTGTTTCAGTCGTCCAGCGCATAGAACCCAGACGGCCGAGCCCTCATGGACTGAGCTGTGCCCACGGACTCTCCACCCACTGCGACACCCGCGCAGCTGGCCACTCGGCCAGCCCCGCAGAGCAGACAGCGTTTCAGGCGAACAGGTGCTGACAAGGGCACTGAAGATTCAACCACGACTGTCTACACCTCGCCCACAAGACTGGGACACACGCCTGCTCGAAGGGGGGAATTAGGTGTCAGTGCTGGAGCCTGAATGTGGGCGGGCACTGGGCATTTTGGTTCAAAGCCTTCATTTATGAAATATAATATGTTGACTAAAATATTAACTGTTAATTTTTAATAGAAAAAATGCAGTATAAAAATACTACTTTGTTAAAATATACAATATGTGCACCATGTTGCTTTGGGAAACCCAGCTCAGGTCCGAAAGCGAGTAACACCCCCTGGACGGGCCCGTGTTACCTGGCTTTCTTCGCCGTCGCAAACTCTGCTCTGGAACTGAAAGGCATACAATATAAATAAGAGTAGGGAACCTGCGTCAGGAAGGTATTTTGAGAACTGCTGACAAGTCCCTACACCGCTGACCACGCTCTAGTGCCCCACACGTCTGTGGCTTGCAGACTCCCTGAGCACCGGGGCCGGGGGAAGGACTGCGGCGGCCAGACCCCTGGCCGCTCAGGCATCACCGTCTCCCGCCTTCTTGAGGAATGTTGCCTAGTTCTCCACATGCAGAGAAGGGCGCACGGACAGAGAACGCCGTCATCACGGTATTGCACATTTCTTCGCCAAAGACTGTGCAGAGCGGTCCCTGGTGAGCGCAGCCATGGCTGGTCACCTGGGCATCACACGTGGAGCAGGGGGATCTGCCACACCATGATGGAAGAGGCCAGCTCCTCCGGCCGCGGCTGTCGGGCCCTCTTACCCACCCGCCGGTGGCCCTGGCCCCCGCATGCCACCAGCACTGAGCTGGCCCTCACCGTCCTGGCTCGCCACCTGGGGCCTGGCCTAGTGCTGGGGTGCCGCAGGAGGTCACAGACGATGCTGTCCTCAGGCCTGGGCTCCAGGGACCCGGAGGACGAGGACAGCTCACTGCTGGGCATGGTGCAGCCCAGTGAAGCCCCCAGCCACACAGCGTCGGGGCTGCCTGGGCTCAGGCAGGGTCCGGCCCCCTCACTGGGGGCCGCTTCCTTCTGGTCTTCATCCTGGGGGTCCGTGCCTAGGGGCGGGCTGTCCCTAGGCTTGTCCTTGTCTGCTGAGGGGGCGGTGGTGGCTGCGACCAGGAACTTGATGGGCCCGTTGTGCGCATGGTAGGAGACCATGCCCCTCCCTGCAGGGGGAAGGCTCAGCGTTGCCGGGAGTGGCGGGCAGGGGTGGATGGGGCCGCCCACCTGCCTCTCCCATGGCTCACAAAATCCTGCCAAGAATCCTCACACTCGAGTGACGGTTAACACAAAAATGGCAACCAGGTTACGCTCTCCTGGGTTTTTAGTTAATGCAAAGAAAGCTTTCATGAGGGTGATCAGAAACACAGGATCAGTGGCCTTGACTCTGCTTCCAGCCTGTGTCTGATCACAGAAACCAACAGGTGACAATAAAGGTAAACGATTCTCCCTGGACCACTCACAGAAATGGGAACGCCAAGGCAGAGAAAAACTAGGGAACACAAAACGTTATATACTATGACATATGCTGTGATAACCCTACATCTTCTATTGCGCCCTAAGTTACAGTATATATTCTACTATAGATACTATACACTATGAAATAGCAAAATAAAACGTTGTTCAAATTAATAGATGTAATCTTTACAGTAGATGAAAAATTTTACTAATTTAAATTGTTAAGTAACCGCCCGGACAGAAACAGGACCCATGCCAAGGAGCTTAATGAGGTCCCAGGTCAGAGGCCGGGAGGTGTCTCCTTACCTGTCACCTTGGGGATGCCCTGCAGACGAGGGACAGGCAGGGCCACCACGAGTCCTAGGCTGGTGCCAACCATCAGCAAGCCATGGCAGACGAGCAGGCTGGTCGCAGACAGCCGCTGGTGCCCTGCAGGGCAGACAGGGAGAGCCTGGAGCCAGGGTGCCAGTGTCCTGTCTGGAACCACAGCAGAGCCGGCCCAAGAGCTCAGGCCAACAGCAGCTTCCCAGGGAGCAGGGTCACTGGAGCTCAAAACACAGTGGCACTTCCATCAGCTGGATGAGGAAGGCCAAGCTGGGGTGTGGGAGGTGCATCCTGGGACGGCCCCTCGGCAGACACCAGACCGGGGAGCCATCTGCTCTGCCTCACTCAGCTCTGGAGCCCTGGGTGCACACACATGAGCATGCACTGGTGCATGTGTTGGCATGTGTACACAGGTGCAGGCATACACACATCCCCACACACGTGCACAGACATGCATGTGTTCAACTGCCGTTCTGTGCAGGCAGGAGACACCTTCACCAGTGAGACAGAGCAAGGATAAAACCCGACTGTTTTCATTCAGAAGCACATTTGGGAGGTGACCCTTCATGCCTCACACGTGTTTTCCGTTTGCACGCACGAATGAACAGGATTGGACTCCTTGTCCTGTCTCCGGCTTTGGGCTTTTCCATTGGGGGTACCCATGCTCAAAGGCTGGGAAACTGCTCGAACCCCCCTGAACGGACAGCGAAGGGAGCAGGCAGGCCAGGCTGCTGGTTACCTGGCTGCTGGTTACCCCAGGAGAGCGCTGGGAGCCCAGGGTTGTGACCCTGAATCTGGGTATTGTTCCCTCAGTCGTAAACAACCTTGAGTGCAGTTTAATTTGCTACTAAGGAAAGTTACACTGCTCTCTTAAGGACAGAGGTGTTGGCCATTTTATCCGGCTCCACCTTCCCTGGAAGAGAATGCAGAGCGGACCCTGAGGTGCTCCTTTAACCCGAAGTCCCAGCACAGTCCCCCTTGAAGACCCTTCTCAGAACACCCCGAAGCAGGAAACAGCAGGGCCCTGATTTGAGTTTCCTGGGCTGTTTGCGGCCAGACGCTGCTCCTGCCCCTGAACCGTGGCCCCAACCCTTTGGGACGAACGGGGAGGCTGATGCGCATGTGCTGAACCTGCCCTCTCCTCTGTGGTTCGGCAAAGGGCAGAATCTTCAAGAACGAAATTCCGCAGGGAGGCGTAGCCCGCACGCAGTGCAGAGTCGCAGGTCTCCCAGGTCTCACTCCCAGGGCGGCGCCAGCTGGTGTTGAGTTTCCCGGGCTGGAGAAGCCGCCCTCTCCAGAGCTCCTGGAACTTGGCCTTCCAGCAAAAGCTCACAGGACTGCTTCTGTGTTGCCACCACACATGCAACCACCCATGTGGGTGCCCTCCGGACACGCAGGGACCCAAGCGCCCGCCCCAGGGAGCCTCCTAGCCTATCTCCAGCTTCAGGCCCTTGCCCAGGGCCCGACCTGCCAGGTTCGACGCTGAAGAACTCCCTGGACCAGACTATGAGATGGTGCTTTAGTGTGGGTCTGCACAACCTACAGTCACCTGACAAATACTGCGTCTGGCCCTGATGACACGAGCAATCGAGCCCCACCAAAAACTGTGAGGCAGACTAAGCCCGGCTCCGCACCTCCACACCCTGCCCGTCCTCCACCCGTCCCCTACCTCCGGGCCCCGCTCCCCCCACCCTGCCCCTGCAGGACCCTCCTGTCTGCTGGTTACCTGGCAACATGTGGTGAACAGGGGTGGCTATGTTGATGTCCTGCAGGTGTTTGAGAGTCTCTGTGTGAAACAGACGCAGTGTGGACCCCGAGGTGAAGGCGATCCAGATCCCCACGCCAGCGATGGCCATGTGCGAGACCACCATGCCCTCCTCCTGGTGAGCCTCCAGCTGACCCTGGGGAGACAAGCAGAGGCGAGCGGTGGGCGTGTGCAGCACGAGACTGCAGCAGCCAGCTGA
Organism: Glossophaga mutica; assembly: GCA_039655065.1. Lineage (NCBI taxonomy): Eukaryota > Metazoa > Chordata > Mammalia > Chiroptera > Phyllostomidae > Glossophaga > Glossophaga mutica. The sequence goes on along the minus strand of CM077310.1, from coordinate 35,340,141 downwards.
GAGCCACCCTCTGACCTGCGTGGAGCCTGGGTCCTTCATGCGACTCTCCTGCCTGCCCGCATCTGGCGGGCACCCACAGTCCATGCACCCTTGGGGGCCTCCACAGGGGTGCACCCTCCCAAGCCCAACACTCTGCAGAGGTGGAAACACAATACCCATCTCATTTTTTATTGCCCTCCCCACCCTGCCCCAGAAGATCAGTAGCTGAAAAAGCTGCACTTCAAACGCCCGAGAGAAGGGACGTGGCGGCGCGCGCAGGGGCCTGTGGAGCGTAGTTGCTATGGCCGAGGGAGGAGCACCAGTAACCCTGGCGCCAGCCGCAGCCCCACCGGGCCCTTCCCCGGGTGGCAGGCCCTTCCCGCTGAGGCCCCAGGCCTTCCTGCCCTTCCTGAGTCAGCACCCAGCACCCTGGGTGGCCACCTGCCACAGCTCCAGGAAACCAGGTCCCACCCGCAGGCTCGTTTCACATCCTGCTCTGGGCAGGCACTCAGAGGATCCGCCGGGCTGTCAAGAGACCCGGGCCTGAACCCCCGAGGCACCTTCTGCTTCCTGAACAACCTGAGGGCAGTGGGTCTAGTTAAAAAAAAAAAATTAGAATAGAATCAGCATCCCAGGACCAGTGACCAGGATGGTCACAGATGAGAGAGTCCAAGGCCACAAGGAGGGGTCCTGTGCCGTCTTGAGCCTCTGCTCCCGGAGCTGCTGCTGAGTTGCTGACCAGCTAAAACCCCAGCTCCAGGCTATAAACACCCAGAACAGCTACCCCGTGGACCCACATGGACTTGACCTCATTTGTATATGGAACTAGCCAATCCCTGTTCACCAGCCGCCATTTTCATTTGCATGAAGCACTGGGTGGGTCCCCTGCATTAACCTGTGTGGTTTGGGTTCCAACCTGAGTCTGCGCCCCTCATTTGTGATCCTTTTGTTCAAGTAAATGGTTTATTCTCCACTGCAGCCTGAGCTTTCATGCTGGTCAACAGACCAAACTTCAGGCGGCTCACCAAACCTGTTCGCCCAGCACAAACACCTGCTGCCAACTTCTGCTTCTATCGGGAAAGAACAGTGGCTCTCCAGGTGGCATCTGCGACTCAGACCTGGGAGTGGACACCACAGCCAGGACACCATCCCCGCTGCACCTGAGAGACCCTGGACAGGGAGGGGGGCCCCAGGGCCTTCAGAGACGGTTTGGACCACCCCACACCACTGTCCCCATGGGACAGATGAGGCTCCAGCCTTCTGTTGGGCTTCTTGGGGACAAGAGTCTCCATTTCGATCTTCTAGAAACAGACTCAGCTTTCCCTCTGAGGAACCCCACTGCCAAGATGAGAGGAAGGCCGGAGGGCAGGGCTGATGTCTCCCTGTCCACGGCCAGGCTGTCACCGAATCCTCAAGGATCTCAGAGCAGAGAGGGGCCAATTGGCAGGAACAGGCAGGTACTGCCCCCCGCGGGTCTGCCTGAGTGTCTCTCACACCTGCTCGCCCCCCGAGCAGCTCTGCAGGGCCATGCTGACACTCGAGGGGCCTGAGCTCAGAGCCCGCACCACCACAACCCCCACACCTCTCCCGACACCCCAACACGCCTGTGAATTTCCTTGAGTCTGGACTGAGGAAGCATCTAGCGTCTTTCTGCTGGGTAAGGGACGCTGCTTCCCGCACCTGCTGCAGATCTGAAAAAAGTGCTCTTCCTAAATGTCCGGGTATGTGCAGAACTGCACCCATGTTTTAACCTCAGGCATTTTGATTTTGAAAAGGCATTGAATAAGCCCAGGGTAGAAAGCCATTAGTAGCCAGGAGAGAAAAAAGAAGCCCCACCCCAAAAACCCAGGGGCTTGAAGCTGTCATTGGGAGGCAATTCAGCATTTCTGTGTTTTCTGCCTGCTCCTGCGGACCGGACAGGGGAGTGGGGAGGAGGAACAGGTACAGGGAGTTTCACTCCTGCCCTTTAGCTTGAACAGCCTGCCGGGCCCAGCACCTCCGGGTGGCAGGCCCAGGGCTGCCGGGCCACACCCCATGTCCCCACCATGACGTGCCACCTGCTACGCTGGAATGAAGTCACACTAACACCATCAAGCTCTCAGCTGCTTCTTCCAACAGTGCTGGCTCCTGGCCTGCTGCTCCACCCAGACCCGCTCTGCCTCTGCCCCACGCAGAGCATCCCTCTCGGCACCCCCACCCCACGGGACAGCTTGGGGTGTACGTCCAGGAACGCTGCGCCAGCCTCTGCATGGCGGTCTTCCTGCACAACAGGGACTCACCGCAAATTTCATTTTTTAAGGAGATTTCTGCTCCTCTTTCTGTAAATGCCTGTACTCGTTTGGGTGCAAAAAGTGCGCAGAAAGGAGACTTTTATTTAGATCCAAACTGATTACTTCTGAGTCTTCACGATATACAGTGTAGGAAGCCTCCGGAGCACGGGGAAGTGCCGTTTGGGTTAGAATAAGCTCACACCGAAACGTTCCGCCCGCCAGGCAGCGCCCGGCTGGGAAGGACAGAAACCACCCTTCAGCTGTTTGGTATGAACTGTGGGAAAACCAAGGCACTGTTTTTGCAGAAAAGTTTCAAAGAAAGACCATTGTATTATACTTTCTTCTCTGTGAAAAGAAACCCAACTACAGGCTAACATGTTTATTCTGGCTCCTACGTATTACAGTTTTTCAAATGTTTCTTTTAACAATAAAATATACAACTAAAAACTTCTGAACAACAGTGAAAACCAACAGTGCCGTCTGCCACCCCTTCTCCCCTGCTCAGAAGTGACAGCTTCTGACCGTCCCTTCAGAAGGGCCTGCACCACGGGCACCGCAGGCACTCGCTCCACGACCACGGACGACTGCTAACATGCGCGGTGCTGGCCACAGCCAGCACGCTTGTCCACGCAGTCACACGGCAACTACATCCGCCTCCCTCCCCCAACGGAGCCCTCCCCTCTACCTCAGCCCCAGCACCCACTGCTGGGCTCACTGGGGTGTCTCCAGTTATTTATGCGACCAGACGAAGGCATGCTGGTGTGAGCTGACCTGTTGAAACCACTGCTGGGTGCGGGGGGGAACAGGGGAGGCTTCAGAGCCAACAGGCGACACAGAACACCTGCTCTGAGACCGTCCCCCCTGCCCCGCCGGTCCTGGAGCCCCCGCCCAGCACACACCAGCGCCTTCTCAAAATCGGCTCCTTGTTTCAATGAGCAACTGTTAGTTGTTGACGAGCCTAAGAGGTGTATACGCGTGTGCGTACAAATGTATACGTGCACACGCATACACGTCCATATTTCTGAGTCAATCATCTGTGTGCACGTCTGTGAGTGTGGGCCTATTTGTATCTCTTTGTGAGCTGCCTTTCCATACTCATATCCACCGAATAATTCGTTAGCTTGGTTTCCCTTTTTAAAGCTTAGTAAGAATTCTCTTTACACTCTTCCCACTCTTCCTCACGGATGCAGTACATCGTGCGCACCTCGCCAATCTTTAATTTATGTAAATTTTGATGCACACACCATTACATGGGAATCAGGTTCTAAAGCTGCCGAACTCAGTGCTTGCTCTGTTACGGCAAAGCCCCTGGGACTGGCCTCTCGCCCAAGCCATCTGCACCAAGTCTCTCCATGGCAAGGTCGTAAAACCCTTCCTCTACTTTTTGTAAGTTTGTATCTTAACATCATGTCCACCTGGAACGCTTAGAAGAACAGAGCTGGGACTTGAGACAAGCTCCCTTTTTCCAAATGGCAACTGTCTCACCACCCTTTGCTGGATAACCCATGTATTCCCCTGGCCTGAAATACCACTTCCATCAAATGCTAGCTTTCTATGCATCCTCAAAGACTCTATTACGCTCACGCTGAGTACAGTCTTTCACGTAAACAGGGAACAATTATTCCCACGCTAAGAGGAATTTTCTAGGCAATCCTGTCTTTCTAAGGCAAACCTGGAAGGACTTTCTCTGAGTCTCAGGCAGAAGCCACTGAGGGGCCTGCCTGCGGAGGCGGGACGCCAGCCCTGGACAGCGATCTGGCCAGTCCCAGGGCTCCATGCCCGCTCGGCACACCCCTCCACCACTCACCTCCACAGTGTGTGTCTCCGCGCTGATAATGAAAACCTGGCCCCCAGATGCAGCCCACAGAGTGTCTTCCGTGATCAGCAGACTCCTGACCGGCAGCACACCCAATCTCACCACTTTCTGAGGCTCGGAATCCCAGGACCCATCTTAAAAGGAAACATTTCTTTTAGTTTCGTTCACGTGCAGTCACGCCTACACAGGGACTGGGGGGAGGACCACAGATGATCGTCATCACAGGTGACCGGAGTATCACCTGACTTTGATGCTCTGATCGGTTCTGGTGTCCAGAGTTACCAGGGCGCACATTTCTCTGGCAACCCGGCGATGGGGCACGCAGACCCTGGTCAGCAGCCCCGCCAACCCCAGCCCTGTACTCAGTGCACCCCACACAGATTATTCACCCCAAGCCTCAGCTTCCTTCTCAACAAAATGGGGACAATGGTGCCGAGTGCCTCAAAAGTGGTCATGAGAACTTACAATGTGAAGATGACATTAAAAACTCAGCAGAGCACCTGGCAGATAGACGGCCGATGAACACTACAGTTCATAGTAATAATGCACAAAACGATCGAGTCATCATTAAAGGAATTGTACCCAAAATAATTGGGCAAATTTTCAAATATCCCCATCTCTGCTTGCACTTTAAAATATCCCTTGATTCATCATTGTAAGGAGAACACAGGGCTTCACTCAAAGTGATGAACTTGCTCCATCCCTAAAACCCAGCACATGGTAAGCGTTCTGGTTTGAAGGTATTTTCAGAGATCCACCGACGAGGTTTATCAGTTTGCACGTGGCGTGAGCTGACGCACAACTCAGAGACAGCACAAAACTCGTTAAACTGAGATTCAACCCACACCTTAACAGTGGCTGACGTAATTACCCTGTGAATAAGTAAAATCAGTTCTTTAATGTCCAAACTAACAATTAAGCAACCACATCTACAAACTGACTGACTGCTCATCCACCAGTGCCTCCAGTGCCTCCGGCCCCTTCATCCAGGAAAACAGGCCAGGTCCCCAGCTCAGGTGTCCCTTCTCTGCTCGCAGCCTTTCATCCGACTCGGTTTGGGGGCAACCAGTCGGACTCGGGCAAGCAGACACCAAGGGTCATGAGGCGAGCTGTGATGCCCAGGACACACTTTTAAGTTGAGATTCAGCTTTAGTAAGATGCCTTACACCTGACAGGTGCTGCTTTTTCTACCACTGAGGGTGAGACCCTCCACCTGCAGACAGGTTGTCACTCGATCTGCCATGGTGGCCTCAACCCAACCCACCAAACCTCTGAGGGTGGCCTCTCCAAGGAAGTGAGGCTGAAGGTCAAAGGTCAAGGCCACGAGAGCCTTCCAGGCAAAGGGACCAGCTGGCCAGTGCTCATTTCTTGAGTGGGAATGGACTGGTGTGTCTGAATAACAGACAGAAGCCATGCGCCTGGGGCAGAGGGATGGGGAGGAGGAGCCAGTGACCTGGTGGGTGGCTGGACGCCACTCGGCATCTCCCAGGGGTACAGGAATGGGATTTCATCTGCGCATGTGGGGTGGGGGTGGGCGTTCCTGACGGAGGAGGGAAGGGGTGGGACCTGCCCGGGGGGGCTGTCGGGGACTGGAGGGACACACTGGCAGGAGTGAAGAGGCCTCATGGGCGCAAAGGCAGCTGCTGAGGTGAGGGGGATGGCTGGACACAGCAAACAGAGGGAGAGCCATGTGTCCAGCTTGGAGACGGCAGCACTACGGTCCCACTAAGGGTCAGGTGGAGGTCCCAGACAGATGGCTGGATGAGGGGTGGGGCAGCAGGTCTGGCTGTGGCCACTCTGGGAGGGTGTCATGGAGGCCACGGGTGTGCCCCATGCACCTGCTGAAGCCCTGATTCCTGTGTGGCATGACAGGGGGCCACAGGAGGTGATGTGGGCTGGGTGAGGTCATGAGGGTGGGGCCCACCGTGGGAGGGGAGCCCTTGTACGCACAGGAGGAGACCAAGCCCTCACTGCCACCTGAGAACACAGGGAGAAGGCCTGCCTGCAGGCAGGAAGCAGCCTGGGCCAGACACCACACCTGTGGCACCGGGACCTATGACTCCCAGATCCAGAGCGGTGACAGAGAGCATCTGTGGCATGGGTGTGGCAGCACCCCACCATGCGACCCCTCACCTTGTGCCTTTGCGTAGATGGCCACAGCCCCGTCAACCAGGCCCACGTATAGGCGGCAAGGTGTGCAGGCAAGGCTCATGACCGTGGCCTTGTCGGGGGCGAAGAAGTGCTGCAGCCGCACCTTCTTGGCGCCGGGGCTGCTTTTGTAGATGGAGATGCTGGAAGAGAAGGGCGAGCTGTGAGCACAGCTGCTGTGCAGGGAGAGCCAGGCGCCTGCTGCTGGAATGGCACCCGTCCTGGTGGGGACAGCTGGCCAGTCCTGCATCCCACCCTGCACCGCACGCCCAGTCCTTGTACAAACTCGAGCTACACCCTGAACACTCTAGCCCTCTGACCTCTTCACATTTTAAAGGAAAAATTCTGGGTTATAACGAAGCGAGTCCTTCCTTCGGACTGGGAAATTCATGCCAGGAAAACCACATCAGCTCCTTTAAGCCACGTCCTTGGGCTCGGTTATGACCAGGCTGCAACTCTGTCCCCAGACGCAGGAGCCACGCACTTCACCAGCATCCGTGGCCTACACTCGCCCCTCAGGTGGAAGGGACTGCTGCCCCACACTGGACCAGCGCCAGGGACTGAGACCCACCTTCCCTCCTCGGTCCCCAGGCAGACGGTGGGCACACCCAGCACGCTCCCGGAGGGGCTCCCCGGCTCCGCAGCAGGGCTGGGCTCCGGGCCCCGCTGCTCGGGGACATGGACCATGCACAGGACGCGAGACTCCACATTGAAGCACTCGATGACTTTGGGGCTGGAACTGTGCAGCGAGATGATGGCGATCTGGCCCATCTGACCGGTGCAGCTTCCGACCTGGCCAGGGCAGGGGAGAGGAGAAAGGCACACAGATGGGCCACCGTACAAGGAAGCCCCACACAGCCCGCCAGGCCTGGCGACAGCCACCGCGCCAGAACCTAAGTGAGGCGCCAACGATCTGCTACCAGAGCCCCCTTCTCCGCATCGTAATCAGGTCATTTTTTGTCTTTCAATTTTGATAAAAACAGAGTTTTGATTTTTTAAATTACATATTACATGCTTTAAAAATCACATTCCTTGCCCTGCACGATGGTCCTCACACACAAGGTAAAGTCTTCCACAGTGGACTGGTGTCGGCGTTGGGTAATCTCCCACAGAGCGTACCCAACGTCAGCGGAAAGAACGCTCCCTGCGGGGCTTCGGCTCCCACCCCACCGTGCGCTGCTGTCCTTGCCCCCCACAGGCCTTGCTGCCCAGTGCCCATGACCTCGAGACTCCTATTCGCTGGGTCACTGAGGCCATTAAACATAGATTTCACTCTTTCTAAGGGGGAAGGAGTCAGATCTGGTTAACAGAAAGAACGGGCCAGAAAGAGAGCGCCCAGCTGGGGTACGAGGGAGCTGTGGGGTCAGCGTGTGCTTGGTCTGCACAGCCTGTCCCGCGTGCCGGCCAGTTCTGGAAGTGTTGTGACTCCCTCCTGACTCTTACCGGGTTTTCTCCCCATTTCGTAAGCTTCCTTCTTTGAAGCCGTTCCAGGGAGGGGCAGTAAACTGCCCACTGCGCTCTGGGGACAGGGAGTGTGACCAGGAGAGGGAAGGGGCCCCAGTTAAAAGTGCGATGAACGAAGACAGCGTCTCTCTTAAAAGCCTCGAACCCGGAGGGCAGTGCGCCTAACCCTTCATCCTCACTGGAGGGCAGCAGCCTCGGGGGACAGGTTACTCCTTCCTGCCCCCTCACCCAGCAGCCCTGACCCAGCAGGAGCTCTGCCGAGGGGCAGGACACTGGGGGGGTCCTCGGGGAGGGGGTCCTACGAGGGATCCCTGGGGGGAACATGGGATACCTCAGTACGTACCACGGGAAGAATCCCTTTGGTTGGCACCAACCAGAAATGCCCACTGGCAATGTGGCATAATTCAAGTGCAGTATTTTATTTGGAACAAATTCACTTTACAGCTAAGTTTCCAGCATGGAAAGCCAGCAGGGCCTTGTGGGGGCGGGGGAACCCCGTGCAGCTTCGCTGCCCAAACTGAAGAAACATTGGAGTTACTCTCGCATTAAACTGGCTGTCTCTGGACTGAATTTAATCTGGCAAAGCTTTAGGTGGAAAAAGAAAGAGAACAACGTGGTAATTCCTGAGAATCCTACTCTTTCTCCAACAGCGACAGCTCCCCGTCAGGGCCCGTGACTTCGTGTTTAGACATGTGACCCGGGACACATCGGCCAGGGTGACATGCCCTAGCACCAGGCCTGGGCTCCCCGCACCTGGACAGGCGCTGACCCACGAGGCTGTGGGGAAGCAAGCAAGGGCGTCTTACCCACAGGGAGCCCTGGGCAGTGGCTGCTGGGTCCGGCCGGCCCCCACGACCCAGGAGGGGCTCAGGGTTATAAGCGGCACATTCAATCTGCGGGGACAAGAAGGAACCAGATGCACTGAAGTGGGATGAGGGGGGGTCCGAGACACAACGTCTAAACAAACGACAGTGTTACCACACTAGGGTCACTACTTACCCAACATCAGAATGTACAGATTAAGGCGTGGGTCTTAGAAATCAGATTTTTAGACACAAACAGCTGAATGAGCTGCTTCGGCTTTTAATATTTTACCTCCAGACCGCAGAGCCCGTGGGGACGGGGTCCCAGCCCATGTCCCAGGCTCGGTTCCTGGAGGGAGGTGGCAAGCCCCTGCCCTTCCCTGACCCACCACTGGCCCCTCCCTCAGGGAGGGGTCCCCTCAGCCCCTGGGCATGGGTGTCGCCACAGAGCAGAGGGAAAATTAACACCTCTCATTTCGTGCAGACACACCGCACACCCGAGCCCACGCGCAGGTACGTGAACAAAGTGCCGCCCTGGAGACAGCACACACATCACACAACATGAGGCCTCCAACTGGGGCCCCCAGACGCCGCCTGGATGCTGCCCGTCACTCACACGATGGCACTGACAGAATGGCATGTACCCTGATTCACCCATGCACCTGCTTCATGCACACATCCCACACACCCTGCTTCACGCATGGCCCCAGCACCGGCTCCAGCTAACGACCCAGGAGCAGGAGGTCACTTGTTTCCCCTGCTGGACGAGGACCTCCCGCCCGTCACCTTGAACTCCTGCTGCTTGGCCACTGTCACTGGCATGTGTCCCACGAGAAGGGGATGTCTCTCCTTCTTAATCTGGTTCCCGTCGTCTTCCACGCAGAACCAGCCCATGTGGTTGTCCTCCTCTGGCCACGTGCCGGGAAGGGAGCAAGGACAGCAGTGACTGGCAGGTGGCACGCTGACTTGGCCCCGAGTGGCGCGAGGTGGGAGGGCTAGCTGCTCTGCCCCTGGAGCAGCAATAGCCCCTCCTTCCAGAACGGGCCGCACACCACCGCCCTACTTGGGACAGAGCCATGGCCGCTGGGAGTGACAGAGGCACCGATGCACAGGGCCCTGACCTCGCTGCATGAACACCCAGGGCTACTGTTTGCCTTTCTCATTTTCGTAAGGCGACGGACATGTTTACATTCAGAGATGCAGAGAGAAGCTTTCTAATTTGGAATGAGATTTCACCCGCAAAGCGAGGTGTCCCTCTCAGCTGCAGTTTCAAAATCCGTGTAGGGAAAAGGGGCTTATTTTCTGACCCGACTGACTCCCTTTGGAGAGCGGCCTGAGCCTGGCTGGAGCAGCCCTGACCTGTTCCAGGGAGAGGAAGGGCTTGTAGCCCCCTCTCTGGCCACAGCTCCCGAAACCCTGCTCCTCTGGACTTTATTTCCCATTAGCAGTCTATTATCAGTGTGTGTAACCATGTGCATCTGAAAGAACTCCACACGTACACACGCAAGCACACCCAGTGTCCCGAGTACTCAGATCTATGAGTACAAATTACAGAACTAACACATCAATACATGTCAACTTGTTACATACATGTACCCACAAAAGGGCAAGGCTAACGGATGTGGGAGCAGAAAGGTAATGATGAAGCCACCCCCATTGCTGCTGTTACCTGTCGGTCCCACCTGCATCTCAGCTCACAGGGGAGAGGACAGCAAAGGCTGGGACAAACCCTGGCTCTCCAGTGTGAGGATCTGACCTGCTGGGCCCAGGGCTCCTGGTGAGCAGCCTCAGCTGATGTGGATGTTTTGTTACAATACCAAGGAGAGTTTTTCCCTGCACCCTGTAAATTATCACATAAACCCTGGGCTGATCCCTTGTGCTGGAATTACTCTTCTTGGTTGAAAGCATTACCTCCCTAGTGCTACCTCCTTCTCTCGGGCACACAGTCCATCCCCATGCAGAGCCCTGCAGGGGGCTGAGATATGCCCCATCCCCACACAAACACCTGCCCTCAGGGAGGCGCAGCTGCTCTTACCCAGGGCGAGCTTGGCCAGCTGCAGGCTGCTTAGCCAGGACTCCTTGACGGCTGGCGTGAAGGTGCTGAACACGGCTGTGAAGAAGGTGGGCCGCCCAGACCTGCAGAGGGACAGAACACGTGTCACAGGGGGACGCTCCCCTTCTCAAGCTATCCGTGCCATCCGAGGCTGGCAGCCGAGCCCACGTGAGCAAGCGCCTCCTGCGGGCAACGTGGGCAGCTCTAGGCCAGGCACTCACTTGTCTTGCTTGCCCGGCAGCTGCAGCTGCAGCCGGCAGCAGTCGGCCGCACGGATCTCCTCCTCCTTCTGCAGGACGAGCCGCTGCAGCCCTGCTGTCCAGTCGTGGACCACAGCCTGGTTCAAGTTCTGTGAAGGAAACACACGGGGGATGGGGGTGGCGGGCAGCACTGTCACGTGGAAAACCCATGACTGAGTATGAGAAAGAAGCCCTGGAGGAAGGGCTGCACAGTGCGCACCCAGCCTTTTCTGCGATGGCACCAACCCTCAGGCCTGCGCAAGGACGGAAGGTCCCACCGAGATGTTGTCCCACCCCATCCAGCGCAGGAAACACAACGAGCCCTGCTGCTAGCGCGGACGTGAGCGGACAATGAGTTAGAGGTGACAAGAGCCCGTGAGGCCCAGTGGCTGGGCGGCGGCTACCTGGTAGTGCCCCTTCAGATCCCCGACGAGCTGCGCAATCTGGCCAACCACGTTGAGGTCGTGCAGCAGGTTCTGCAGGTCCTGGTACAGCTGCCCGGGCCCCACGTAGACCTTGTCTGCAAGCAAGCAAACCGAGGCGCCGCACTCAGGCCAGTGCTCGGGCGGCTGGTGGGGGGATGGCGGCACAAGAACAAACTCCAGGGAATCTTGAGTTTTTAAAAAGTGAATATTTTCAAGCATTTAGAATTTTTTTGTAACTTTTTATTCTGAAGTAATTGTAGATGTACAGAAAAGTTGCAGAAACAACAGAGTCCCTCTCAAATTCCCCTCCCCTCCCCCCGAAGTTGGGACTTGCAGGGCCACAGCAGTTCTGTCACCACCGGGAGTCACCACTGGGAGTCCCCTGGTCAGCCCACGAGCCCGCCGCGTCGGTTTTCTGGCCCCGATCCAGTCGTGGCCCCTCAGCCCCTGAGCTGTGGTTTCTCCTCCTGCAAGGCCCCCATTCTAGGTCAGTCCTTGGGGCATTCTTTGTCTTTCATGACCTTGGCATGTGTGAAGGATGCTAGTGAGTTATATTTCCTGATGTTCGTCACTTCTAGTACTTTTCAGACATTATTGATGTTACTAAGAAGTCTCCAGAAATGACATTTAATCTGAACCAAACTTCTGGTCACAAGGGTCACTCAACAGCAAAACGAGTCCCAAGGAGTCCTTCTCTCAAATGAAGTAAAAAGGGTGAAGCCAGGTCTGTGGTGACTTGGTGGCTGCTAAGTGCCCCATGGGGATAGCCCAGCACCGGCTGAGGGCCAAGGCACTGCCACCGTCATCCCCTGGGACCAGATGGCACTGGCGGGGCCTTAACTGAGAGCCACACCTGCAGGCAGAGACTGCAGGCCTTGTCCACTTTCCATACACGAGTGCTGCCCAAGGTCACTGGGTTTCGGATCCAGCAGGGGAGGACTCCCTCCAGCTGAATGACTTCGCTGCTTCCTGAGCTGTGTCTCGAGCTGTGATTTGCTGAATTACACGCATTGGCACCTGCATGAGGCCTGGAGCACACACCTTTAGCTCGGCCGACTTCTGGGCACAGTAATGACTGCCCTTCCCTCGGGCTGAGATGAAGAGAATGGTTCCCAGGCCTTACCCTCGGACTCTGGCTCCCACCTGGTGCACTGAGGGCCCTGCAGAGCAGGCTCTGGGCCACCCACCTGCCTCGTGCCCTCCCCAGAGCCTGCAAGCAGAGATTCTGGTGTCTGGAGGGTGCTGGAGTCCTGTGTGGCGATGGGCTGAGGTTGGGAGAGTCCTGCCGAAGGCAGCAGGGCAGGGGCCCGTACATGGGCACGGGGAATCGATGTCTCGTCATCCCCCACCCCGCCCCAGCAAAAGCACTTCACTAGGCAGAGATAGGCAACCCCCGCCCCCCGCCCCTGTTCCCCGAGGGTGCTGAACAAGCCCAGGGACTTGGGCAGCTGGAGGGCTTTCTCTGCCCAGCCCCAGCTCGGGAGGTTGGTGGAAACTTTCAAATAGCTCCAGAAGACGCACGGCATTTTACAAAATAACCCCAGGGGTCTGGAAGCTTAACTAACCCCTGCAACACCAGGGGACCGGTGGACAACCACAGACCCTGTCCGCCAGGCCTGCTCGGGATACAAAAATTCGATGCAGCTGAACGGTGTGACCCAGGTGGACCGGTGCTGCCATTCTCACGCACGCATGCATACATGCACGCTCACATGCACACATGCTCCACGAGGTGCTCTTCTGGGACGTGATGCTCCCTCAGTGCAGTGCCGGCCGGGCCAGCAGACAGCAGACAAACAGTGGCGCCTGCTCGGTCCTCAACATCGACAGCCGGACACAACTTCCCTACCCTGTGTTCAGAGCACGGTAGTCCCAACAGCAGGACAGTCACAGGGACGTCAGCTGAGGATGAGCTTCCTCACACAGCAGCATCTTGCTGTGACATGCATGAGGGGCGGGCCTCCCTGTTGCACCGCAATTCGCTGGCCCCCCTGGGATGCCGCAGGCAGCTCAGAGCAAACCCTGTACACGTGCCCGTGAGCATGGCCCAAACTCGAAGCACGTGGATACCGGGGATCCGACTAGAGCGCTGTCTTCCCAGCCAGACAGAACTTGAATTTGCTAAAAACATGTATTTTTAATCTACAAGGCATTTTAAGGACCATTTTACTGCACATGCTTCCTTTCACAGTTCAGAGGTAAAACACAGACCCTTTATGGACAGGGAAACTGAGGCAGCGGGGTCCGCACACCAAACCGGGGCTCCCACGCCGGGACTGCAGCCCATGCACCCAGGACGGCGTCAGCCTCCCCGACCGACCGGGCGACTGCACTGCACTTCGCAGCGATGCGTCCAGCCCAGACCTGGGACCCTGTAAGGGCAGTGTCAGGGGCCCATGCATGGCACTGTCCACCAGGAGAGCCGGTCACAGCCTGTGGGAGACGAGGACAGCTCTTTCCCGTGGAGAAGCCAGCATCACCCCCAGTCCCCGACTTGGCTCCTCTTCTTCCCAGACAGGTCACCAGGGCCCTCGCAATTCGCATGTTTTCTTCCTCCAGCCCCGCCCTCGTCCCCTTGGCATGGACCGCAGGGGTCGCTGAGGCGGGAGGCAAGGGTCTCAGTGTGAAGGTGGGACAAGGTCTCGGGACAGGAAGCCCAATGCAGATGCCCAAACGCTCTCGTCCCTCCCCAAAGAGCAAGGCCACCGGCCAGAGCAGAGCCAGGTCCCACGGCCCCGAGAGATCTGGGCAGGTGGGGAGCGAGAAGCCTCTCGGTGTCGTTTGTTTCTGTGGACGGGACTGGAGCCCACGAACAATGTGGAGGGACTGCGGCTCTGAAGGTGCCCATCACTCCTCCCACCCCCTCCCTCGCCGCATGCCCTGGACACAGCTTCCCCTCTGCTCCTGGCACCAGGCGGACCCCAGTTTCCGCCCAGGCTTCTGCGAGTCCCCGTGAATGTGCAACTGAGGAAGACAAGGTAAAGGTTTAAACGGTGCCGTCGGAACACACAGAAACAAAGCCCCCTGGAAGGCCCCGAACACCCTGTCGTCAGTGTTTAATGTTCACTGGGAGCTCCCATCCACGGTATTTCATGGGCCGCACGGTGCAGGGGCAGAGGCCCCACAGTGCATGAAACTGGGCCTGGTTTTATTTGGATTGAAAAAAGAAAAGTGGAGAAAGAGGGAGTGATGAGCACTAAACTAGGCGCACTCTACAGTCTGCAGACTATTTAGAACCCTGAACACGGTGCGACTGCGAAAGCATCTCCAGGTGTCCTGACACCTGTCTCTCACATCACCTCCTTGGGTTCACGGCCACAGCCACTGCACCCACCACGGGACAGCAGAGAGGAGGCGTCAGGCGGCACATGGCTGAGCTGTCCTGTGCACCGTCAGTGCCCACTCAGGACGAGGACTTGGCTCCCAACTGCTCACAGGAACGCAGGGCAAAACCAGAACTGGGGAAACGGAACCAGCCCAGGTGCAGGGGTGCTGTACCCAAGGGTGCCCGCTGCCCCCCAGTTGGCCTGTGACAAGGCCAGCAGGTCCACCCCCAACTGCCAGCTGACTGTGACAACTGCACCACCCACAGCTCACTACTTTCATGGGGTGTTAGAGGCTTGTTCCACCCCAGGTCACCACAGGGGCGGGGGGCATCAATGGCATCACTTACGTGGCTTCGCAGTGACCACAGCCAGGCTCTCAGGTGGGTGCTCAGCAGGGCCCTCGGTGCTGCCATACTCCACGACTGCCACTTGTCCCAGGGGCACGCTCCACTTCAGCAGGTGCCTCTGGCTGGCCGACAGGAGTGTGTGGCCATCGTGCGAGGCACTGCAACAGACAACCACAGGCAAATAGCATGAAGACACAGGACTCCCCAACCTCAGACTTCCCATGGGAACCCAGGAGCTGTCCAATCATCATGCCTCTCACTTTCCTCAGGACACGGGCATGCCACCTACTCACAGGGAGGCCCCCAATTAGAGGAGCTGAGGGGAACCCATCTATCGTCTGTGCCAGAGAACACAGGAGACGTGCTGGCAGGACCAACCCCCCACAGAGCTCGATGGGTACAGGCCAGCTGCTGCCTGGTGGCTATCTGAGCAGATGCCAAGCACCCCAGCAAATTCTGCTAACAGGAAATCCCCAGTGTGGCTACATTTACTCTCAGATTGCTTCACATGGGTTAACTCTGGAGTTCCTTCTTCACTCCCTGGCACATACAGTACAGCCCTTATAATAAAACCAAATCCTAGTGTGGCTAAAATATGCATCGAGAGTGTAGAAATTAAGTGAAAAAAAAATCCCACAGCCCAAACAGATCATTTTCTCCTATCGCATACGGAGCCTGCAAGCAGAGAGACATGATCATTCCAGCCTCGCTGGATGGTCAGGCCCCCACCTGCCAGGGCGAGTGAGAGACATCTACATTCTTTCTTTGTGTGACAATGACACCTGATTTTTCTTCAAGGTGTGTGTGTTTTAATAAAAACACAGAGAGAAAGCCAACATGCTGGGTGCTGTCCCTCACACTGGATCACCTGACTTACTGGGAGCCATTGGCATCAGCCACCACCCCCCTCTGAGAGCACAGGGCTTAGCAACCAGTGCCACTTCCAGTCCACGCAGGAAGTGGAGAGAAGGAGGCGCCACTCAAACACGGAGCCCCAGCCATGGGCTGCGTGTGAACATAAGTGTTTATTCAGATGTGGAGCTACCCACAGACACGGCTCTCCTCCTGCATGAACAGAGGCCTCGTGCCTGTGGGGCTCCAGGGTCTCCACTCCTCCCAGGCTGGACGACTGTTTTTACAAAGTCATGGGGAGGGAGCACTGGGGTCGAGCTCTCAGAAGCCCAGCTGCTCAGGGTGACTGGCCGCCATCAGCTGGATGCCACCGTAGCCGGTGGCAGGGCCAGGTCTGTGTGGTAGCAGGGCAGCGAAGGCGTTTTCAGTGGTGAATGCCTAATCAGCAACTCTCACTGGAGCCCGAGGCTCTGACCGGCCTGGCAGTCAGCTCCCACAGCGTAAATGCTCTCATTGGAGGCAGTTTCACGCTCCCTGGGGTTCAGGAACCGGCTCCCAAAGCTCCCAGACACCGAGCTGGCCCTCACCACCATCCCGTGGGGCCCTAACAGCCTTCGGCTTGGGTCCCCAAGGCAGCACCACCAACCACCAGCGAGTTTTCCATTCTCCTTGAATCCCGTCACTTCTCTACGTCTGGAGACTTTTCACTTCTCAGTTATCCCCCACTGACAACAGCATCCGTGTGCCGGGGAGCAGTGCAGCCATGAAGCCGTGTCCCGTTCAAGGAATGCCGAAGGGCGCGTGCTCACTCCCTGGTTTACATGGGTGTGAACGTGCCCAATTTGATGCCGTGGGACACACATTCACCAAGCACAGTTACGGAGAAGCAGCCAAGGAGAGACCCAGACAATGAGGACAACAGGAAAGGGACGAAGGCTGAACAGAGTTATGGAGAAACTCAGCTTAGTTTCCAGTCCCAGCCTCAGCCTCATGTTTGCAGAGAAACCACCCAAATGCCCCTAGTTCTTGTCGGCACTGACGGGGTGGCGCAGGCTGGGCCCCTGGAAATAAGCCGGGTTGGTTCAGGCGTTTGCCCTCCATCGCAGCCCCGTTCCTGCATCTGCGCACGGGGGCTCGGACCGCACGAGAGCGGAGCCACATCCTTACCGGGTGCAGACCGAGACACACATCAGCACGTCGTTCAGCATGAGCAGCCGGCGCTCTTTGGTTTTAGTGATTTCCCCTCGGTCGTTGTAAACTGTTTCGATCACGTCGTCGGATCGGATGAGGTATCGGTTCCCACCGCTGAGGAGCTGAAGAGTGGACACTGTTACCACCACGAGTTTATCAGAAGCGCAAAAGGACGAGCGCAGTCCCCCATAATCTATGCCTACAGCGGCGGGATCTTACAGGCGTTTCTTTAGCTCGACCTACACACTATGCCATGCGAGTACTAGAGAGCTCAGAAGGCGGCTTTTTGTAACCTGAAGTTTACAGACAGGGGCTCGGCAACTCCAAACGGGTGGAATCTAACTCCCTGTGAACACACTCAGGAGGCTGAGCCGACCCCACACAGGAGGGCTCTTCCTGCTATCCCTCCCTGGAACATGGGCGGCGCTCCGAGGAAACTCGCTTTTTTTCCCGCCCGGCCCACAGCTGAAGCCCACCTGCTCTGTAACACGTTTCAGAGCGAAAGCGCGCCCTTCACCCAAGACGACACAGTGAGGCAAACACCTCAGCCTGGACAGGTGAACTGTTTTACTTCCCTGAGCCCCCAAAACACTCTCGGCTCTCTGGAGAGGTGCTCCGTGTTCGCTGGTTAAATGACACGCCATGGAGGTGTCAGACTATTAGCACAAGGTAGTCAGTCCCCTAGAAAGTCCAGAACCCTCAGCCCAGAACCTTCTGCTCTTACTCTGCACAGCCGCCCTGCCCCCAGTCCCCGCCAGGTGCAAACCCCACCCTGCATGACCCCAAGCTCTCTGTGCCGCATGGCCTCCCATCACCCCAGGACCGAAGGGAGACACAAAGCTAAACAGACACTACTGCTGAATATGAGCGTCTGCTCATATAACAAGTCCTACAGAAATCACCTGTTGCTTCAAACATGTCAAAGTTCTTGCAGTGAAATTACTGAATGTCACTATATGGTAAGAAGTGAACCCTAGTGACAAAAACAGAGTGATTTGGCAATAATAGATATTCTATGTAATTATTTAGCACAGCTCATATACACCAACCTCTTCCTGTGGCCCAGGGAACCGCGTGGTGAAGCAGCACCAAGTCAGACCACTGTTTCAGAAGAGTGACTCTGTGAACATGAAGCTGGCACCCAGCTTCACAAAGGAACCGTCACCCTGCGCTCGGCCTGGCTTCACATGGTCAGTCCGCTCAGCCCACGCACGGACGGGCACCAACAGAAAATGTGAAGTATGCCTGATGCATTACTCATGAGTATCTAAAAGGAAGCCCTGCATTTGAACGCACAGTTTGGCTGAAAGAATTGCTCTTAACCCTTTTGGGGGTCCTGGGTCCATCTGAGGAGCTGACGAACCAGTGAACCCCTCTTCTGGCACTGAAGCCGTGTCTGGTGCCAGGACCTGCCTGCGGCTCCATCTGCTCCAGGGGCCCTGGGCCGAGGGAGCTGCCCCCACTGTCCCAGAGGCTAGCAATCAGTGGCCTGTGAGTAGAAGCAGAAGCAACTTCAGCCCAGAGATGGACGCCCAGCAACCTTGTTCAGGTATCTCTCGTTGACGGCTTTTGCTATTTGCTTGATTTCACAGCGCTGATCTGCATCTCTCTTCCTCTCATTCAATTTCTCCGCTAACGTCTCGAGCTCCGTCAGCGCCATCTGCAGAGGCAGCCTGTCCGGGTGTCCCAGGGACGTGTTCTTCAGCATGTCCTTTGGGAGAAACAGGGCAGAATGGAGAGGTGACCGCCTGTGTGAGGGAGGGGCCATCTTCCCCTTCAGACCCCCAGCCCCACCAGCCACCTTGGCGTGGCCAAGGAGGGGGACAATGACTTAGCTATTTCTGGGAAAGAAAAAAAACACTGGGGAAGGACACAAAGTAAATGCAACACGACTTGGCTGAACACTTCAACAGCTCCTTCTGCAAAAACAAAGCTAACTTACAACATGGCACTGCTAAGGAAGAGTCCTCAGACAGTGTGGGACTGAGCCCCGGCAGGCACAGTGGGTAAGTCAGGCCCAGCGGTGGAGCCTCCCACCTGACTGCACCAGGACGGAGGGAGGGGACAGCCATGTGCCTGCTCCCCCTGTCCAGACAGCTCCCCGGTGCCTGAGCTGCTATCCTGTAAAAACCAGGCTTGGCTTCACCCCAGGGCAGCTCTAGGCAGAGACCCTGACCCTCTGGGGTTTCTCAGCAATGGGGGGAAGGGCCCTTTCCAACCACAACCAAATTTATGCTGATGCAGTGACTCTTGAAGGACCCTGGGTGGCTTCAGGGTGGGGCTGGTAGCCAGGGAATTAGGGGTCTGAACTGTCAGCCCCACCCCCGAATTTGGGGAGGGGAGCCGGCAAGGGGGAACTGAAGTGACCAGCAATGGCCAGTGACGTCTGTCTCAGTCACACATCTCCACAGTGGAGCCCCCACAACCAGGAAGGGTCTGGCAGGGTTCAGGTTTGGGGGGCCATACATGTGATGGCAGCCACAGGCCCTGCCCATTCCCCACCCACACAGCTGGTGGTCCGGAGCAGCAGCCTTTGTAACCAACCAGTAAAGGTCGGTGCCTTCCAGAGTTCTGGGAGCCCTTCCAGCCTGAGGATGGGCGAGGGGGGGGCCCCAGCATGGTGGCCATGTTGGACAGAACCAGCTGACCCGGGACCTGCCACTGCGTTTGGCATCTGAAGTGGGACAGGGCCCTGAACCCCCGGGTCAGCCGTTGCCCAGGGGGTCAGTGTCAGAGCTGAGCCATAGGCTGGACGCAGGCAGGGGTAGGGCCCGGCTGCCGCAGTACCTGGAGCAGCAGGATGAACTGCGGGAACCTCTGGATGGGCCTTGTCATCAGGCTGTAGAGCGTGACGCGGTCCGGGCTGGACTCCTGGGCCTGCTGTGGGGAGAGTCAGGCATACTCACCTCCAGGCGGCGAACAGGATGCCCCGGCCATGCACACCCACACACGGCCCTTCGGGAGGGAGTCAGTGCTGCTCAAGGACCTGCGCCTGGGTCTAGAGGACCTCGCCCCACTGGCTGCACACACATCTCCACCTCCCGTGCCCTCAGGCACACCTCACATCACCTGGGCCACAGGCACCCTGGCTTCTGCATTAAGGGCGCCTGACTGTTGGCGGGGTTTGTCCTTTTGTGAGTCAGTTTCAGGCCTCTCAGGACTGAGTTACTTTCTGAGATTCAACAACCACAGGAAAAGTGCAGTGACGAAGAAAAGGGAAGGGAAGAGGGGGGAGGGGGTGGGAGGAAGAGGAGGGAAGGAAAAAAGAGGAAAAACAACGCACAGCACCCCAAGTCGGGGCTGCAGGGCCTGGAACGCAGCCGAGCACCAGAACCCCAAGGGCTACTTCTGCTGTCCCAGCATTTTGCTTCAAGATCCAGCCTTCACTTTGTGACTGTTCAGCCAGCCGGCCACCCATTTTAAGGATGTGACAATAAAGGTTATTCTTAAAAGCTGTGCGACCACTAAAAACTGGTTATCTGCAGCACCGACCCGATACTTAGGGCACTGCTGGAACTAAGATCTCTATAATGAGCAAGGCTCCACGTTGAGACGTCAGGTTGCGTAAAACTTCGTCATCAAGTATTGTGACACGGTACCTGTTATCAGACACTGTTAACGCCCCAAATGGGGCGGGGGGAAGCTGCTTACCTTTAAAAACTCCAGGAAAGCGGGCTTCGTGGTGCACATTTTCTTGAGGACGGCCACAGCGGTGCTGAAGTTGTTCACGTACTCGCTGTAGGCGTCCAGCACCATGGACTTGGAGAACTGAAACGCAGGAGGAGCCGAGACGTGTCAGTAACTCGAAGCCCACGTAGGCCCTTCCCAATCCAGCGTGGCCTCCATCACCATGATGGTCCTGAGATAAACTTCATCACAGCTGCGGGTGACTTCCTAAGCAAGCTTGTTAGGCCTTAAGTGGCTGGGGACCTCATTCTGCTGACCCCAGCGCCCCTTGGACATCCTGGTTCTAAACCGTGGCAGGCTGCATGCAGAGATGGCAACTACAACTACCCTCCTCAACTACCCTCCCCAAATGCCCCCCGACCCACCCTCCCTGGGCGCACCTCCCCTTAGGGCAGCACAGAGGGGCCCTGACTCCCTGGAGACGCCCGGGCTGGGGGCGCAGCTCCCTCACCGAAGCAACAAAGACGTCGCCGATGGTCTCCACCGCGTCCCACTCGGCCACGCGGCTGGCCAGCGCGATCTGGAACAGGCGGTGGCACTGCAGCACCTCCCTGAGGCGGTGGAACACCACCTTCAGCTTCCGGTCGCTCAGGATCCGCGGCTCCATCTCAGCCAGTGGCCGCTCGTACTGCTGGCGGGGGTGGGCGGGGGGGAGGGGGGAGAGACGGGAGGTGGAGGCACCAACGTGCAGGGTGCGGTCACTCAGTCTGTCACCTGGCTTACATCTCGGACCAAACACGTCGATCAGAGCGTGTCTATGAGGGGAACCATTTCAACGGCCTTAAGTGTTTCATTGTTCAGAACATTTTTTCAGTGAATGTGTTGGATTTAAAGGCAAAAACAGAAGAGCCATTGGAAACCAAGGGCTCCCTGTAAGGGACAGTTGGGGCTCCCCAGTTTGGACTGGCGAGGACACCAGGCTGGGGAGCAGACACTCTGCACACCAGTCTTTCTAGAAGTGCCCCTGGCCACCACGGCCCTGGGAGAGCAGCCCCCTTCCCAGAAGAAGTGACAGAAATGTGTTTAACACGCTCACGACTTTGGTGTCCTTGTGCCTAAACATCTCCTGTGAACTTTTTATTGATATCACTTGACTTTTGACATCAATATACAGCACAGGTGGCAAACACAAGGCCCGAGGGCCGAATCTGGCCCTCCACCTTGTTGTATCCAGCCGGGCACCTTGTTTCTACCCAGTGACAGCCCTGAGCTCCTTGTCCCTAGTTAATAGGTAGTTACATTTATACAGTCTTAAGATTATATTCAGCCCTTTAAAGGCAACTGCAAGGCTGATGTGACCCCTGATGAAAATGAGTTTGACCCCCGACGAAAATGAGTTTGACACCCCTGGTATACAGGCATGATTTTAAATTCTTTTGAGAATCCTGCAAATTCAAGTATTTCATGATTCATACATATAACTATGTGTGTGTGACAGACACACAGATGAAGGAAAGGTTGGTCGGACATGCACAGGGTCCTCCAGGTACCTCCAGGATCCTCGTGAGGGCGTCCACGTAGCTCTTCTCACTGTCGACAATGGAGCCCAGGATGCATCTCCTCACCACCTGTCAGGATTGGAAAATACAACGGGCGGGAACTACTTCACCCAGATCCATTTTACTCCTGTTTGAGGCTTGTTGATAAAGTTTTTCAGGTTTTGTTTTCAAATCTCCAAAGGCTTACATAACTAGCATTACAGGCCCAGCCATACGTCTCCAACTGCTACAGTTATGTAATTTTCAACCTCAAATTATAAACTGTAACAACAGCAAGACACGTACGACCACAGCAGCCCTAACAGATTCATTCACTAGTGAAACAAAAACAAGCTGAATTCACTGATTGTCATGTGGGTGCCCAACACTGAATTACATGGTTCATGTGTAGATAAGCATTAAAAACTCATCTCAACTTGAGCAATGCTATTGGAAACACTTGTCCAATAAAACCACTGTGTTAAAACCGCAAGAAAACATAACATTTCAGGAGATGGGGGACACACTCTTTTGCGACGACCTCTGACCTCACAAACAAGCCCCCGCCCCACTCCAAGGTGGAGAACTTGATGCGTGAATTGCTGACTTCATTTGCAGGCGCAGAGCTCCCCGAGGCCAGAGATACGGGCCTTTAAAACGCTGACCGCACTTTGGGCTCTGATTTCCCTACGGAAGTGCGCACGTTTCTGGCCGCACGGTGCCAGTTAGAGCCAATGATGACACGTGGCACTGTCATCACTGCTAAGCAGTGTGGCGAGTTAATTGTGCCAATAAATGGAAAATGGATAAAGTCACAACCTGGTTGGCACTAAACCACATGCACAGGCGAGCAAACATGTGCACGCACACCCACGCCCCAGGGCAGCCACCCAGGGACTGCGCCCCCCTCACAGTGGCCCAGCACCACCTAGTGGCAGGGACAGTACCTCCCACGAATGATTATTGACAAGGCAGAGGAGTTTTTCTTTACTCAAGTCACAAAGTTAAGGAAAAAGCAACCCTCTGAACACTTAGGGAAGAAAGTGATGTCCTTTGGACAGGGTGGCTGTGTCTGGGGTTGAAAGCCACGCATACAAGCCGCACCCCACAGCCCCGCCCTGCATCACCCTGCTGGGTCGTGGGCAGAGACACATCCCCTGGGACAGAGTCAGTCCCCAGGCCCAGTCACTCCCCACACGGGCAGAGGGTCAAATCTAGGTCAGCCCTCCCGCTAAATTCAGGTCCCAGACTAACTACCTCAAGTCTGGGGTGAGACTATTTAGGGTCTGATCTAGGAATTACATTTATTTTTTAAAGTCCTGAAACAATGCTAATGCATCGGGTCAAAGGACCCGAAATTGGTGTAATACCATTGAACAAAAATACAAAAACAAAACCAAAGAAATCCGGCACACACGCTCTCCTTGTAAAGCACCCACCACTGTGTAACTAACCTCTCCCAGAACCTCAGTCCCACACACGCTCACAGAGTTACCTGGGGAGCAGCCCTCAAAACACCGAAGGGCCGGATTGGGTCACCCTGGGCTGGAAGGACCCAGGGTCCCACACTGACCAGGGCACCTGAGGCCCCTGCTGGGTTAAACCCCTTACCTGCCAGGCAAGATCGGCAGGCAGAAGAGCCCGGGGGAAGGGGCGGAGGAGCGGGAATTGGGACAGCAAGGATCACCAGCCAGCATGAGGACACTCAGACACTGCACACGGCCCGAGGGTCAGCCATGCCATCCCACCTGCTGCTGAGACAGGCCGTCGGGCATCGGGGTGAGGACGGCCTCCGGGTGCCGGCAGTCCACATCGATGAACAGGCTCTGCTCGTCCTCCCGGCCGGGGCTGCGGTCTGCGCGACAGGCAGGTGCTAGTCTGGCACGGAAGTGAGACACCCCGACATCGCCCCAAGCCCTCAAAGGAACTGTAGGTTTCTGTGCTTCCTCCCGCCAGCGGCAGCCGACAGGCAACTTCCAGGGACCCGAAAAAAACACCCACCCCAATTGAGAGGTGCTGGCCAGTGTCTGAAATTTTCCAAGTCTGACTTCAAAGGGCAGAGGTGCCATTTGAACGTCTGGATGGTAAAGTGGGGGTGATCGCTTCGTGTTTATGTAATCTGACTCCCACAGCCAGGAACCACAAAAGGCTTTGAAGGAAGGCAGAGAGCCCACCGACCCTCCAGGTCAGGACCCTCAGGGACGTCTTGCATCTCCTGACCTGTCCCACTACAGGTCTGAAAAAGCACAGGCTCCCACAATCATAAAGTTTAGATGAAGACTAACCAAATCAACTATCAATTCCACAAAATGGCAGGACACGAGGTCCCCCATCCCAGCCCCTGCACCCTGGCCCAGCGGCGAGCAGGCTTGCAAGGGGGCAAGTGCACCAGCTGCCACCCAGTGGGCCCCCCGGTGTGGGGACCAGACAGCCGCAGACCTTGAGAGATGAAGGACTTGGTCCTGATGAAGGAGCGGCCCCTCTTCACCGCGGCCTTGGTCTTCTCTAGCCCGTCCCTGGTGCCCTCCTTCGCAGCCTTCACGAGCTTCTGCATCTGGGGGGAGCGACAGCGTGAGGAGCCGGCAGTTCTGCACCAGCCTGCGTGCTCTTCCACTCTGTTTGGACAGAGCTCAGTCAAGGAGTGAGGTCTGAAAAGCCCCCCAACACTGGCTGTTTGGTCGGGGAGCTTCCGTGGCTGCACATGTGTGGTTTGCGGTTGGCTGGTTGGTTTGTTTTTAAATCGGGGGGAGGGTGGGAGACTTTAACTACAGAGCCCTTCTTTGACAAGGTTACAGAAGTTCCTGCTCTGTTACAGTTCAGCCCTTATTTTTATCAGGGCTCTGACAAACACAAACAGCTTTGCAGACCTGCAGGGGGAGAGACAGAAGCCCCCAGGTGAGAAATGGCAGGTCCCTGGAAAGGGAGGGCCCTGCAGACACCTGCCACACCCGCCCCTTCCCCCACCCCAGGGGCTTGAGTCATGGAATGCCAGCATCCATGCAGTAAGGAGACAGAGCTCAGTGGCTGCAGACAGACAGAGGGGTGGTGGAGAGGTGCAGGACCAGGCAGACCACCATCCCCCGGGGGCCCTTTGTGTTACAAAGCCCACACCCCACTGCTGCGGAGTTTGCTGACTGCGCGTCCCATGAGCCCGAGTCCCAGACTGGCTGCCAGGGCCTCAGGTCACTTCTGGTCCTGAGAATGCCTAACGTCCGAGGCACCAGAGGAAGCTCAGGTGGCCTCGTGCCCTCGAGGAGCCAGCACCTTCAGGGCAACTGATGGGCATAGGGTGCATGCCCCACCCCACCCCCCTGTCCCCGGCCTGAGTATGCAGGGTCAGGTGTGGGTTCAGGGGTGTGGTTTGCTCCCTGTCGCCCCCTGGGGAGCAGCTTCCAGGTGATGTCACACATTGTACCCCAAGCCTGACTGTCTGGACAAGCCCTTTTCTTCTGGTGCCTCAGGCGCTTCCCCAAAACTCTCTGTTTGCTTCTTGTCCCCTGACAGTGCACTGTACCCACTGAGCCCAATCAATTCCAGCGGGACCCCTGCATCCTTGAGCCCCAGGGCCGCTTCCTGCTTCCTCCTCACACTACAAAGCCACCTGCGCCCCTGCAATCCAGCAGCCCATCGGCCCGAACCACAGCACCCGGCAGGTGGACGGGGGCAGATGCAGCCTTGCAATGCCTGAGTCACCCCCGCCCCCACCGTTGCCGTCTCACTCTCTACCCCAGACCTGGTGGCTGAGCCTCGTCTTCATCCTGATCCCACCCCGGCTCCCTCCAAGGAGAGTCAGGACCATGAACAATCCGGGGCTCACCCCCGGAATGGACGGACACGCTGATGTGTGCACTTTGCTCCACTCTGAGACCCAAAGCTCAGAAACCCTCCGGAATAAGGCAGCGGGAGGCATTTCTACGGAGCATGCTTCCAGGCTGGTGACATTCCACACACACGCACACATCACAGGGTGTCAGACGAACAAAAGGCCGGTTAAAGGGGTCGCTCGATGGTGGCCCCTGTGAAACATAGTCAGGGACTGGCTGTCACCACGTCCACGCTCAGCAGCTCACACGCACTAGGTCTCAGAACCCCTTTGCGCTCGTGGCAATGATCTTGTTTGTCTGTATTTCCTGCCTGGCGAGTGAAAGCTGAGAAAAACTTGGGAGTATTTTTAATTAATACTCATTGAAAAGTAATAATAAACCTATTAGTGTTACCTTAGCTAGCACATTTATGAAAAATTACAGTATTTCCCAAAACAAAAATAGCAGGCAAAGTTCTCTGCGTTTTGGCAACCTCTCCCACGGCTGGGTAGCAGACAGCTGGATTCTGCCTTCAATCAACTGTGAGGCCACACTTTGTGGAGCCTCTGGAAAGTTCCTCTGCTCACATGCAAGAGGAAAGGACAGGCCGGTCACCTCCCAGAACTGGCAGGAACCTGTGGACAGTGTCTGGTGGCACCAGGGCCCCTGGACCGGCTCCAGGAACCGCCATTCTGGGGAGGGGTCCACCCGGCTCCCAGGTGTCTGCTGTGAATGGGCCCCGTCAGTGGAGCGGAGGGGAGGGGCCCACTCTACCTTCAGTTCCTGCTTCTGCTTTAGCGGCTGAATCTCTCCCGCGCCCATGGCGCCGGCCACCAGCTCTCTCATCTTTCTCTCATAGAGCTCCTTTACCCGGGCGAGGTCATGGGACAGCTACAGCACAGAGAGACACAGTCTTCTCACCAACACGCCCCTTTCGGCACTTCCGACACTTGTGCACTGAGAGGGCTTCGGCGGCCTCCGGCGCATGGCCATGGGCTCCCCAGACCCACACATGGAGCCCCCTTTCTAGCCCACCAACTCTGGGAAACAAACATGAGTGAGAAAAACAGCATCAAAAGATAGACGCAATCTCAGATGAGCCAGACAGGAGGCTTTTCTACACCAAACGTGCAAATACACAAATCTGTGCCCCTCATTCCTTTCCACTGTGATGAAATTAAAAGGATCAACTACATAAAACATGTATAATATTATTCCTATGCCATAGCACAAAACTTGAACTCAGGACTGTGCTGAGGGTGGCACCCCTGGGGACAGCCTGTGTGGATCTCTAACAGTCCCCAGACTGACGTGATGTCCTCTGCAGCCGGCGGGACCAAGTACAAACTCATAGGTCACGGCTGTGGGACCACCAATGTCCCAGATACGCAACGGGCCCCTCTGCTCTGTGAGGAAATGTTGCCCCGCCACCAAGGACAAGGCCATGGAAAGTGTTTTTGATAAAAAGGTGAGGCTGTTTCTGAGACGACTCTCCAAGAACTCAGTGTTATTTGGCAGTTTTTACAGTCTGACCTCTTCAGCTAGGACACCCGGTACTTCTCACAGCACCTCCGCCATGGACACCCAGTTCCCCACTCCTTCCCGGACGATGCTCGACGATGTGTGCCCCTGGTCATCGGTCAGCGCTGTGCTGGCCTCCCACTGGTTTCCCACAGGGAGGGTGCCGCACCTCCCAGCAGTTGGCTGGCCATTGTAGGTGGGGAGTCCAGGCACGGGGTCAAGCCAGAGAGCGTAGTCTGTTCAGTAACCATCCAACAGGCCCCTTGGTGGCTGATGCTGACCCAGCCTAGTTCAGACTACAGACAACCAGGCCGACTAAAGATGAAATCTAAGGGTGTTTTGCCCACCTTCCTAAGGCACCCACTAACCACTCCATCCTGCTGAAATTGGACCCCCAAGCGTTACCTTCAAATCTCGATATAAACCCAGAGTGCAGGGCCCAGCTGCATGGAGTCGAGTATGACTGCACTTACCCTCTCCCTGGCTAAGGCTCGCCTGTGACAATTCTGAAGACGGAAGACGTCTAAGGTCCTGGGAGAGGCACGTCGGAACACTGAGCAGTCGGACTGACCGCTACACATGCTCGATCGTGCTGGAGGTTCATGAAACCAGTTTACAGGATAGGATGGTGCCAAGCAACCAATAACAACCACCAGGGCAGACCCGGGAGGCAACCTCTGCCAGTACACGGGTCTGGTTCCCGAGTGTGCACAGGGCGAAGTTCACGCACCGATTCGGCTGCGATGGCGAGGCATTAGGTCACAGGCTGCATCTAGCATGACCAGGCCAGCCCGCCCGTCTGCCCATGGCTGCCTCTCACCCTGTGTAGAAGGGCTGAGCACGATGACACCCCTGCAGCCCACTGACAGCTGCTGGGACCCACAGCCACGACATGGGGGGCACGGCCAGTCCCCGAGGAGGGCCCGGGGCCTCACTCAGACACCAGCCTCGGTGACGAGCACCACCCCATCCAGAGCTCATGCTCGGCTTCTGCATTCCTCGCCAGGCCTTCAGCTCAGGGGTGCCCCCCTCCCGCCCCCTCGAAGGGCAGCTCGGAGCTTCCGTCCTTCACGTCACTTGTCATGGGTTCTGTTTCACACCTTGTTGCGCGTGCTGGAAACCCTGAGTCCAAAGCACCCCTTGGAGGACCGCAGTGTCGCACTGGGTCTTGGGTGCACCAGAACGGGTCCATCAGTGTGCCAAGTGGGATCTGTGTGCACAGCACACACTCAGAGAAGAGCTATTTACCATATTTTTCAGACTATAAGATGCACCCCCCCCCGCTCAAGTTTGGGAGGAAAATGCAGTGACGACCCTGCTCCTGCCTCCTGTGACCCTGCTTCACTGCCGTACCCCCAGGCACAGTGAGGCAGGTAAGCTACGTTCAGACTATAAGACTCACCCCTCCCTCCCAAATTTGGGGCAAAGTGCATCTTACAGTCCGAAATATACAGTACTTTGTTAAAACACCGAGGATTGAATGCTTTCTTAGGGCCTCCTTAGGACTTCGAGCAACTCAGCCTCCCTGCCCTGCCATGGCTGCACTCGCCCTGCGAAACAGGGGCACCTTCCCTCTGGCCAGCATCTTGCGCTTCCCTCAGACCACACGCCACACCGTAAGAAATACTTTTTTAAATGCCACGGGAAGCAATGCCCATTGGACAGTCCGGTCTTGCACCTGCAGCCCACAGCGCGCTCACCTGCTTCCGGTGGCTGCTGCGCAGGAAGGACCCAGGGACCCCGTTCTTGCACTCGGAGTCGCTCTGCTCCTCGTAACTCTCGAACTCGCTGGAACTCCACCCGCACTCCAGGGAGCTGTTGCCGCCTTCGTCCCCGTTCTCCACGTCATCGTAAATCAGCTCACCTGGTGCGTGAAGGCCACAGTGAGCTGAGCAGCTACAACCACTTGCCACTGTTCACGCCCGCTTGTCATTTCACACACACACAGGCTGGGCGTGCAAGTGTGTCAGCACAGCAGAGGGAGCAGCCGAGCAGCCTCAGGTCCACCCGTTCAGAAGGAAGGGTGTTACGTGGGCCTGCGGGGCTTGACTGCGGCTTCGCAAAGCTCTGAGAGCCCCGCCCTGTCTGCACCCCGAGCCCCAGGTGCTCCCCAGAAGCCACAACCGTGCCCAACGATCTGTTGGCCACAGAGAACTTTCCACAAAGGACAACTTGTCCTTCTGAAGTTTAGATAAATGGAAGGAGTATAAGCATATTGGATGGATGGACAGGTAGATGGATAGATGGATGGATTCAAATATGAACAGAGAGGGTCACTGCAGACCAACTGTAAATTTTGCTTTTCTGCAAAAGAAAAAAAAAAGGCCTACCAAGACTTGTGGGTAATCTATGACAGTATGGAAAGGGCTTCATCACACCCGTCACCTCAGAACTGGTGACGAACACACCAAGCCCGGTGACAAAGGCCTCCCCACAGAGGGGACCCATCGGCTCTGGCAGGTGCATGGCTGCAGACCCTCCTTCGTGTTCTGGCCTTGGGCTCCCCCAGTCGCCCCTCTGCTGACAGAGGCCTCCCGGGCAGAGCACTGGCCTCCGGTCACACCGTATTGGCAGCGCAGAGCTGGGCAGCTGTCCGGAGCGCAGACTCGCGAGCACCAGGGCGCTCTGCTTGTGAAGAGGTCCAAGGACAAGTGCCTGTCCTCCCCAGGGCAGGTTCGTGGCAGCGTCCACAAGCCTCAGGGATCAAGGACATGAGTACAAGCTTCTGTCGGAAAATCTGCAGCAGGTTTTAGAGACGTGACCTTTACTAGGCTGTTTCCTCTTGAGCTCCCGACTCCGAGTGGCCCCGGAATTGTAGGGGATGCTCAGATGAGGTCATGGATTCCTGCTGATGGCCGGCTCCGGGGGCGCTACAGGGTCAGTGCCTGCTGGTGTGAGCAGGAGGAACCCGAGTGTTCAGAGGGTTCTCCGGATTGGTGTGGGGACTGCCGGACCAGACTTCCTGGCATTGTTTGGGAAATTCGGCACCAGGCTTCCGGTGACGGGGTTGTAAGTTTATGCTGACATCCTGACAAGGGGGATGGGTGTCCCCTTCCTGTCACAGGGGCCAGTGTCACAGAGGGGCCACCCGCACCCTGCAGGCTGTGGTCTCGGGGTGGCCACAGGGGTCCGGGAGGGCTGTCTGCTGGCTGATGGGCAGAGAAATGGATTCGATACCTTGAGTCGTTAGGAAGTGTCTAATTTGCCAAGTGTTTTAATTTATCAACGAAAAGTTTATGGAATCCTGTCTACTAGTCTTCCGGGGTTTTATCCATTCCTCCTGCAGTTACCCGCTCCTGGTCGACCCCCTCCCTGACACCTCGTCCCCCTAACACCCTGCCGGCTCCTCCTCTGCTCTGCATTCTTTCTGGAACCACTCCTGCTTCGCCTCCTGGTTCAGGGCTGGATCATCCTTATTTCCTCCCTCTGAGCTGAATCGGCTCCTCTTCCACAGGCCAAGTCGTAGGCCAAGCTCCTCATTTTCCACCCTCTCTTCTGAGTAGATGCTGCAACCTTTCTAGTTCCTTACCTGCTGAAACCTACCCATGAGTTTTTATGTGATGTTTTAGTTATCATTCAAGTCGAAACTCTTTCCAGCTTCTGCTCTGGCGTCACCCTTGGCCATGAGTGGTGTCATGGGCTGACTTTTCATTTTCTGATGTTTGGGCTTAGTTTTACAGATCAGGTTTTTCCCAAAGAGTGAGGCCTGAGGCCTGCATCTTTGGCAATTGTTAGCACTTGCACTGGGGCACGTTTGCACAGGTAAGGGTTAGAAATGTGCCGTGCATTTGGAAAAAAATGTGCATCCTAAACTGCCAGCTTCAGGGCTCTGCATGCATCTTGTAAGTCAACCATGTACTGTGTCCTTCTGAAGTTTACTGACTTTCCACCCGGACCCCTGACGCTGGAGACAGCTTTCAGTTACAGACTTACCAACTCTGATTCCATCCGTCCTGTGTTGCTTCATGTGCTTTAGGATGTGTTGTCAGGTGTATGCGGGTTTAGGCTCTGACATCCCCTTGTGAAGGGCCCTAGCAATGTCCTGTAGCTCACACAGCGCAGTCCCACCAGCTGCACCATGGGTAGGACTGGCCCGCTCTCCCTTTGCCGCCTGCCTGTGCGCAAACGCTCCATGTGCTCACGCAGCCTCGGTAGCACACCCCCAGCTTTGCCACGCTGTCTGACCTGAGAACTCCATTTACTGGTGACTGGGGTGTATCTAGAGCTACTGTGAGGACTGATGTATCCGGACTAATTTTGCCACCTTTTTTTCATACAATATGCCATGCTTTCTCATTTTATGTTTTCTTTCTGTCTACCACTGGGCTTTGCTCTGCTAGTTCAGAAGTTAATCTATTTCTGTTCTCTCAGTGATGACCCATTACATGCACACCTAACGATCGAGTGAAAAATCAACCCTACACCCTTCTCCTGAAAGACGCACACCCGAGGACCCAGGAGCAGCCGCCGCGTCCACCATCACCTGCCTGAGCCCAGCCCCTCAACGCTGCGCGCTCAGCCTGGGGCCAGAGCTGGTTCCCGCCTACCCACAGACCCACCAGTTCATTCACTCGCTGTTCTTTTCCGCTTCCCATCGTGTTCAGCACTGTTTTCCTTCAAATTCAACAGTAAACGTTTCTCTAGCATCTGTAAGTGGAAAACCTCCCCACTCTCCATCTCTTTTTCACAAACTGTACTTTGGCTGGATGTGGAAATCTGGGTTGAAATGCAAGTTTTCCTCAGTGCTCGGCGAACATTAGCCCGCTGTCTCCTGGTGCTGCTCCTTTCCAAATTCTCGTTCTTTTAAGGGCAACCTGCTTCTTCCTCTCTTGTGGCTTTTCCGGGTCTCCCCGTGGGGGCGGAGCCGGAAGCCCCCACTGCACGGACCCAGGAACGACTGATCGATGCTCCGCCTGCTTCAGATCTGCACTTAATATTTCCACAACCTGGGAACATCTGTCTTTAATTCTAGAAAATCTCAGTAATCCTTTCTTCTATTATCTCACTGGTTAGACACATGCTGGTACTTCTCGGAATCCACGTCTCTCACCTTCTCTGTCATACTTTCCGTATCTTCAACTCCTTCTGCCTCTTTGGGCCGATTAAGGCAAAGACCTTCAATGGAGTGTTGTGACATAAACACACACGTGTGCACACACAGCACACGGTAGCACTGAGACATGGTAACGTGTGCAGAACACGCATGCAGCCACAGGTGTGTCCATGTGCCCAGAGGGAACTGCTGTGAGGTTGCGGCCCCCACCGCGCGTCCCAGACAAAGCAAACCTGGCTCCGAGTCGGAGTTCTCCCGTGGCACATCATCATAAACGGCTTCTTCAGGATCTGGAACGAGAGGAGGGAAACTTTCAAAACCAAGCAGTACTAGCGGATCACAAGTTACCCATCACAGGGCCGCCGCCCCCACCACATCGCAGTCGCTCAATGGTCAGCCTGCAGGGCAGGCATTGGGGCTTCCCCAAAGCACGGTGCTCTTCCTGGGGCAGGGCATCCTCCTGGGACTGAAGGAAATGGCTCTAAATGGGCCCATCGTGAAGCATCTCCAACAGGGAGCTATACGGTGTCCAGGGTGATTGATTCCACCATGTGATGTTCGATTGCACCCCTCTGAGTGGTTCTTCAAAAACCTTAAGTTTCTGACATTAACGTGTCATGACACAGAAAATACAGAGTTTCAGGAACCAAGGGGCAGTCCCCGCATGGCAATGTGAAGGGGAAACGTCCCACAGGCTGGTGACTGCAAGGCTTTCTGCCCTGGGTGCAGAAGGCAGCCACACAGACTCGTAGAAATGTTGAACTCTCGGGACAAAATTTCTCCAACGGTGTTATGCGGAACGCTGGTTTTCTTAAATAAATGTGGGAGCGCCCTCCGCAGCCGGTGGAGGGTGCTGGGTAGGGACGCCTGGGGTGAAGCTGGGGCTGCAGAGTTGCGTGCCGCATGTCAGGCGAACGCCCACACGCCAGAGCTCTGAGCCCCAACACTGGGCACGAGGCTCATGGGGACCGTGACGCAGCGGCCCCCAGGTAGGCTGCTTACTCTCCATCCAGGCGGTGTTGGCCGGGTCCGCCACCCAGCGGGCAAGGGCGCTGTCCTCAGCGTGGGCCCGATCCTCACTGCGGGAAAGCAAACCGTCAGTCACCACCCAGCGACCCTTCCCCTCACCAGGCTGCTGTATGTCCCCAAAGGACACAGATGCTCCCACACCTGCTGTCTGCGTATTTCCCCAGACAGGGTTACGGACGTCGCATGTTCAAGTTTTCACGCAAAACCGTTCATGAGTGAGTGAGGGCTCTGCCCCCATCTGAGTGCCCGGCACGGTGTCTGTCTGGCAGGAGCACGAAGAAATGCGGCCCCTGCTCCGAAGGCCTGAACTGTCCCCTGTCTCCACCAGGCCTTGCGGTGGCTCCTTCATGGGCCACACACCCACCTCATTCCAGGCACACCCACAGTGCGCCGGGCACACCTGTCGCACACCAAGCACGCCAGCCACACTAGGAGATGCATGTTCTACAACCCGGTAAAACCTAATCTTTGTTTCTGAAGAACTCATGGTCTAGTGGCAGAAAGGGACACGGGAAACCACAGCAAGAGCGCACAGAAATCAGACACGGCACCACTGCACGCAGCTCTGGAAGCAGAAAGGAGGACATTTCAGGAACCACCGAAGCTCGGTTTTAAGGGGTGAGTAGGAGACTGCCTGGGGCTGGGACCGTCCTGGGCACACTCAGCAGACGAAGCAGCACAGGCAACTGGCCTGAAGGAAGGCCCACAGTCACCTCATGCTGAGGGTTCCAGGTGAACCCTGGCTCAGACAGAGTTAAAATATGCTTCCCATACAAGGACGCTGAGCGTCTCCACGAGGCAGGCCAGGGAGCCATGGACCTGCCACTTGTTTCCACATGGAGTAATGCCAGTGTCTCTCAGAGTCCTGGCGCTCAGGAGGAGCCCCTGGGGGCTGGGCGAGAGGGCCGAGTGTCGGGCGCACAGAAAGGCGAGGCCGCCACAGGCCAGGGCGGCCTGGGGAGCGCTGCACCCAGCCCTCCAGAGGAGCCTTCAGGTGCTCAGAATGTCCCGGTGAAATCAGCAGATACCTGTTCACGGGGTCCTCAGAACTCAGAGAATTAAACTGGCTGTCTTCTGCCACTTCAGGGGTTTCTGCTGAGAAAAAAAGAGATTTGTATCACTCGATGCTGATGAAAATGCTCAGCAAGTTGATTTTCATCTTTAAAATGATTCACATTTTGTTTTTTACCGAAAATTAGCTTATCCCAGCAAAAAGATGGTGAAGTGCTAGAGTAAGGTGTTTTACCTTCTAGATAAAATGTTTTCCAAATGGGATTATAGCACAGACTGATATCCAAAGCTCTTACGAAACACCCAGGTGAACTGAGGTAGAGTTGGAAAGAAACGCCGCCCCCTCCAGCCCCGTTTCGGGGTTTTCCCGGGAAAGTGTGACGGTGATTAATTTGAAAGCGTGTCTGCCCAGCAACCTCAGGAGATTTTCAGGGAGAAACACCTACGTTTGTGATGTTTGACAACCAGACTCTTCCCTGCTCTCCCATGGGCACACACACAGACACAGACACACGCATTCCCACCCGTGCACACGCGAAGTCCGTCTCACGTCCGGTGACAGGGACGGCTCGGGACAAAGGCCGCAGTGCTCGCTGACTGGCTGCCACACTGGTAACACTGCCCCACGGGCCTCTCAGAATGAATCTATTCTGTGCTAAAAACCATTCTTGACTGCTCTGGGACTGCTCCCCAGGTGACCCGGGTCCAGGAGAGCTTGGAAGGCACACCTGCGGAGATGCCCCCCCGCCCCCCCAGTGAGGAGGAGGAGGACACCCATCTCGGTAGCAGGGATCTGCCCGATGGCCCTCTGGGAAGCTTAGGGCGTTAACTGGATGGTTCTCGAGGCCTCTGAGTGGTCGGGTGTCTCCCGGTGGAGCACAGGTCTTTGAGAAGAAAGGCCTTGGGGGAGATACAGCCTTCTGGGCCCCGCAGTCCTGCGAATGAAGACCCCCGCCCCACAGACCAACCCAGGCAGGCAGATGCCCAGTCAGCTGACAGCAAGGGAGTACGCACAAGTAAAAATCCTTTGCAATAAAAGAAGATAAATGCACCCACACACACAGGCTTGGGGATATTGGGGAATGAGGACGGGTGGGGGGACTCCCAGGTCAGATTCTGCCTCAGAGTTTCCCAGACAATGGGCTCCGAGACCCCTCTGCACTGTGATCCTGGCCCACAAGAAAACGGCCCGGGGCTCAGCGGCCACCTTCGTAAGGACAGGACAGGTACAGGTCGCAGGGGGATGGGGGCCCTACCTTCCTCATCCAGGGACTCGGCACGCAGGACCACGGGGCTGGAGTAGGCAGGCAGGAGCGCAGGCAGGCTGGAGGGCACGGCGTAGCCGCAGGGCACTGGCACGGAGTACCCGCTGGGCGCCACGGGGCTGGTGCTCTCCTCCTGGACCTCGGGGGTGGGGGGTGGGGGCTGCTCCTCCTGAAAGGGCGTGATGTCGATAACGGAGTAGGGGTTGACTCTTGCGGGGACCCCAAGTTTGCTTGGCTCCACCGGCAGGCCCCTGTCTGCTCCTGTCCCGGCTTCCCCTCCTGGAGGCAAACACAGCATCAGGCCCACCGGCTCCTGCAGCGCTGACCCCCGACCCTGGCAGGTCCCAGGTCCTTAGGCCTGGATGGGCATGTGTGGAGCATCTGACTTCGGGGAGGACACTCTCCAGGGCAGGTGGGGCCTGGCAGCTCCTAGGACGGCCACCCACAGATAGGAGGAAGTCAGAGCTGCTGGACGGCGGGACCACTGACGCCCAATGGCCCATTGTGGACACAGCGCTACAACGTCCCAGACCAGCCCACTGTGAGTGTGGCAGCTGGGCTCCTCCTCCTAATGTCGAAACAGAAACTAAACTCCAGCACTAAACTTGTCTCCAACCACGTCAGTCTGAAACTATCTCAGGTGCCACAGGGGTGCGCTGCTGAGGCCGTGTCTACAAGAGACAGGAACACCTGTTCCCTCCAAACAGAAAAGATGGTAAATGGATGAGACGAAAATCCTGGAGATAGTACGAGTCAAAGAAACTCTGCCAAGTTACACAAAGTCACTTCCGCTCCGGCCACGTCACAGCCCTTGCTAGGAAAAAAGGATACCCCGTCCCCAGTGGGGTTCCACCCACAGGGAGGTGAGGGGTGGGTGGCCTGGTCCCCGGGACTCACCTGAGCTGGCGGTGGCAGCGGTCCCCACAGGACTGGCCACAGTGGCACCCGGCGTTTGCCTATCTGCCTCTGGAACCTCATCTCCGCTGTCGAAATCAAACTGCTCTCCCTCCTCCTCCTCCTCCTCCTCCTCCTCGTTATTATTAGCGTCGAATCTGGCTTCATCTTCTACAGTTTAAGATAAAGAAATGACAGCATTCATTTCTGGCCAAGACGAAGGCGTAGGTGGACACGCTGTGCCTCCTCACACAATGAAAATTAAGGACAACAAAGATTTAGAAACAAGAAAACAACCAAAACTGATAGAAAATTGAACTGTACGAAAGTCCAACAACCATTCATCAAGACCCTAAGAGGGGTGGAGTCATGGCAGGAAAAAGTGGAGGTTGGAGGACCCAGGTGCACAGGCAGCAGTGGCTGGCAGATACCAGGCGCACAGGCAGAGGCCAGCAGACCCCAGGCACGGGGTGGAAATGGTGTAGACCCAGTGAGGCCATGCATGGTGGCTGGTTGACCAGGTGGTCCCACATTCGCCTGCAGATAATCCAGGAGAAGGGGAAGAAGTGGAAGGGACTGGAATCCCAGAGAGAGCAGAGCAAGCACCATTGTTCCCTCTCAGACCCCGCACCCACATATAGCATCACTACCCAGTAACTGGGCTGCCCCACCCAGGGGAACACCTAAGGCTCCATCCGTCACTATGTAACAGCCGCAACCAGACCAAAAAAAAAACCCCGAAAATGGCTCAAACGGGAGAACAAATCAAAGCCCCAGAGCCAATTCATCTAAGAGACCAAGAGATAGCCAACCTATCAGATGCACAGTTCAAAGCCCTGGTGATCAGGATGCTTGCTCACAGAATTGGTTGATTTTGCTCACAAATTAGATGAACAAATGCAGGCTACAATAAGTGAAATGAAAGAAAATGCACAAGGAACCAATAGAGATGGGAGGAAAACTGGGACTC
Organism: Glossophaga mutica; assembly: GCA_039655065.1. Classification (NCBI taxonomy): domain Eukaryota; kingdom Metazoa; phylum Chordata; class Mammalia; order Chiroptera; family Phyllostomidae; genus Glossophaga; species Glossophaga mutica. Next base: position 35,302,517 of record CM077310.1, on the reverse strand, counting down.
AAATCAATGGAGTGGGCCAGAAGGAAGAAACAAACAAATAGAAAAGAAGGAAGAAACAAGGATTCAAAAAAATGAGGAGAGGCTTAGGAACCTCCAGGACATCTTTAAACGTCCCAACATCCGAATTATAGGGGTCCCAGAAGGGGAGGAGGAAGAGCAACAAGTGGAAAACTTATTTGAACAAATAACAAAGGAGAACTTCCCCAATCTGGCAAAGGAAATAAACTACCAAAATGTCCAGGAAGCTCAGAGAGTCCCAAAGAAGTTGGACCCAAGGAGGAACACACCAAGGCACATCATAATTACATTAGCCAAGATTCAAATGAAGGAGAGAATTCTAGAAGCAGCAAGGGATAAGAGGACAGTCACCTACAAAGGAGTTCCCATCAGACTGTCAGCTGATTTCTCAAGAGAGACCTTCTAGGCAAGAAGGGGCTAGAAAGAAGTACTCCAAGTCATGAAAGGCAAGGACCTACATCCAAGATTGCTCTATCCAGCAAAGCTGTCATTTAGAATGGAAGGGAAGATACAGTGCTTCTCAGATAAGGTCAAGTTCAAGGAGTTCATCATCACCAAGCCAGTATTATATGAAATGTTAAAGGAATTTATCTAAGAAAAAGAAGATAAAAAATATGACAGTAAAAAGACAGCAAACTCACAGATATTAACAACCACACCTAAAACAAAAGCAAACTAAGCAAACAGCTAGAACAGGAACAGAAACACAGAGATGGAGATCCCGTGGAGGGTTAGCAACAGGGGAGTGGGAGGAGGAGAGAGGGGGAAAGGTACAGGGAATAAGTAGCATAGATGGTGGGTAGAAAATAGACGGGGAGGGCAAGAATAGTGTGGGAAATGTAGAAGCTAAAGAATTTATGACACGTGGACATGAACTAAAGGCGGGGAATGTGGGTGGGAGGGGGTGTGCAGGGTGGAGGGGAGTGATGGGGGAGAAATGGGACAACTGTAATAGCATAATCAATAAAATATATTTTAAAAAAGAAATGAGAGCATTCACACTCATTACCAGCAAAACCATCTTCACACTCCTGAAAAAACACCCGCGCAAGGTGACCAAGCCGCCCCACTGTGCCCCCCAGAGCACTTCCCACCGGATCCGGCTTGCAGTCGGCGGCTCGGTTTCCCTCTTGTAAGACCTGCAACTCATAGTCAGGGAAGGAAGAAGGAGGACGGAAAAGCCCTTTCCACACCAGAGACGCTGACACCATGAACCCCGAGATCGTTCAAATCCTAGCGGAGTGCCGCACCGCTGGGGAGCAGGCAGCGAAGGCCCTGCTTCTGGTCCCAACACAAGGATCCCACCAACAGGGACCCTGGGGCCACGAGCTTCCTGTCACCACCTGGGACAACTGTGTCCCAGAATGCCCTCCTGGGGAGGGTGGGAAGCACGAGGCCTGGACGTGAGGGCTTTCACGTCCCACACAGTGTGGTTTCCCTGTGGCTGTGACCCCAAACTACCTGCAGGGGGGACTGTCTTTCACAAATGCTTTAGGCCCTGGCTGGGTGGCTAGCTGGGTTAGAGTGTTGCTCCTGATGCGCCAAGGTTGCAGGTTCAATCCCCGGTTGGGGCACATACAGGAATCAACCAATGATGCATCAGTAAGGGGAACAACAAAGTGATGTTTCTGTCTCAAATTTTATTAGGTAAAAAATACATAGCTGGAATTAAAATGTTGTAAAATGGTATTAAAATCCTCTATGCTGACCTGTGTTTTTGTGTATTACATATAAAAATGCTTTGAAATTATCGGTACTTCCTTTAAGAAGAGAAAGGCGGAGGGGTCATCAGTTTGCAGACCAGCAGGCCCAGGGGAGGCAGGCACAGCACGTGGAGACGGATGGACAACCTCCACTTCCCCCGACTGTTTCCGTGGTGACTTGACACTGGACAGGAAACAATCGGGAAGTACAAAGTGGGGGCCGTGGCAGGGGCATCTGTCCCCTGAGACGCACCTGCCCTGTGATGCTGTGACGGGGGTCCCCACAGACTGTCACCCAGGCCTGCCTTCCCACTGGTGACGGAGAGAAAGAGGCACTTTCCGCGCCAGACGTCTGAGCGGCCGGAGAGCCAGGTGAAGGCAGAGCAAAGGGTCCGCGGTGGGAAGCAGTCTGTCAGTCCTGGATTGGCAGAAACAAGTGCCGTGGCCCTGGGGCCAGGCGTCCCTCTGAGGAGGTGACAGCCTTCCTGGGCGAATCGCCAATGTCCAGGTTCAGAGGCACATCATCGCCAGGCAGGGAGACCGCAGACTGCCCACCTGGGTCCATCCGGGAACTGCCTTCCGGGGGGCCGCGTTGGGCCAGACGAACCTTGGGTGGTCGGTCCCAGAGAGGAAACTGTCTTCCACAGGAGGCGCTTACCTTTCCCTGGACCTCTGGAGTTAGCAGCACCTCCTGACAGGGTCTTCTGAAGGAGACACTCTTCATATCTCCGAGGAGTAGGGAGAGAGGTCAGGACCCGCAGGAGGAAGGGGACGCAGTCCAGCCCCCCTGCCTTCAGTGTGTCATGTCACGTGTGTGCATTTCACCACGACAGAGAAACGGCCTTGGTTTTGACCGTTCAGCCCCTTTCTCCTCACCCGCAGGCGGAAATGTCCATTTAGCGGTGGCTATGCCTGAACTGCTGCAAAATACAAGCATTTTCTGCTTTGTGCGTTTCCATGTTTTGCAAGTTCTCTACAACAAACACACTTTTCTGTTTCGCTGCTGACTTTGCTTTAAGAACCAGTCTCAGACTTCCGGCCAAGATGGAGGCGTAGGCGGACACACTGTGCCTCCTCTCACAACCAAAATTAAGGACAACAAATATTTAGAAACAAGAAAACAACCAGAACTTATAGAAAACTGAACTGTACGGAAGTCCAACAACAATTCATCCAGACCAGTAAGAGGGGTGGAGTCGTGGCAGGAGAAAATGGAGGTGCGGACCCAGGAAGCAAGCAGCAGCGGCTGGCAGTTCCCAGGTGCACAGGTGGAGGCTGGCGGTCCCCGGGCCTACAGGCAGCAGCTGGCGGACCCCGGGCACAGGGGGCCAACTGTGCAGACCCAGTGAGGCCGCACAAGGCGGTTGGCTGACTGACCAGGTGGTCTCATATTCGAGCGCGCAGACGGTCCAGGCGGAGGGGAACTGGCGGAGGGAACTGAATCCAGGAGAGAGCGGAGCAGGCGCCATTGCTCCCTCTCAGGCCCCACCCCCACATACAGCGTCACAACCCAGCGACTGGGCTGCCCTACACTGAGGAGCGCCAGAGGCTCCACTCTTCACTACGTAACAGCACGCGCGCGTGCACAGATAATCCAGGTGAAGGGGAAGCGGCGGAAAGGGCCGGAGTCCAGGAGAGAGCGGAGCAGGCGCCATTGCTCCTTCTCAGACCCCGCCCCCACCTATAGTGTCACAACCTAGCGACTGGGCTGCCCTACCCTGAGGAACACCTAAGGCTCCACCCCCTCACTACGTAATAGCCGCGACCAGACTAAAACCAAAACAACAACAACAACAAAAAACCCACCAAAAATGGCTCAAACCGGAAAACAAATAAAAGCCCCAGAGCCAATTCCTCTAAGCAGTGAAGAGATAGCCAACCTGTCAGATGCACAGTTCAAAGCACTGGTCATCAAAATGCTCACAGAATTGGTTGATTTTGCTCACAAACTAGATGAAAAAATGCAGGCTACAATCCGTGAAATGAAGGAAGATGCATGGGGAACTGATAGAGATGGAAGGAAAACTGGGACTCAAATCAATGGAGTGGACCAGAAGGAAGAAACTAACAACCAAACAGAAGACGAGGAAGAAACAAGAATTCAAAAAAATGAGGAGAGGCTTAGGAACCTCCGGGACATCATTAAACGTCCCAACATCCGAATTATAGGGGTCCCAGAAGGGGAAGAAGAACAGCAACGAGTGGAAAACTTATTTGAACAAATAATAAAGGAGAACTTCCCCAATCTGGCAAAGGAAATAGACTACCAGGACGTCCAGGAAGCTCAGAGAGTCCCAAAGAAGTTGGACCCAAGGAGGAACACACCAAGGCACATTGTAATTACATTAGCCAAGATTCAAATGAAGGAGAGAATTCTAGAAGCAGCAAGGGATAAGGGGACAGTCACCTACAAGGGAGTTCCCATCAGACTGTCAGCTGATTTCTCAAAAGAGACCTTACAGGCAAGAAGGGGCTGGAAAGAAATATTTAAAATCTTGAAAAGCAGGGACCTACATCCAAAATTGCTCTATAAGCAAAGCTGTCATTTAGAATGGAAGGGAAGATAAAGTGCTTCTCAGATAAGGTCAAGCTGAAGGAGTTCATCATCACCAAGCCCTTATTATATGAAATGTTAAAGGGACTTATCTAAGAAAAAGAAGACAAAAATAGGACAGTGAAAAGACAACAAACTCATAGCTATCAAGAACCACACCTAAAACAAAAGCAAACTAAGCAAACAGCTAGAACAGGAACAGAACCACAGAAATGGAGATCATATGGAGGGTTAGCAACAGGGGTGTGGGAGGAGGAGAGAGGGGGAAAAGGTACAGAGAATGAGTAGCATAGATAATGGGAAAAAAATAGACAGGGGGAGGGCAAGAATAGTATGGGAAATGTAGAAGCTAGAAAACTTATGACCCATGGACATGAACTAAAGGGGGGAATGCGGGTAGGAGAGGGTGGGTAGGGTGGAGGGGAATGATGGGGGAGAAATGGGACAACTGTAATAGCATAATCAATAAAATATATTAAAAAAAAAAAAAAAGAACCAGTCTCATCTTTGCGGAGCCTATTCACCCTCTGAGGTTCATATTTAATTAAAGCATAAAAACCTCCCATTCCCTAGAGTTAGAAGAGAAAGTCTGTCCTGTGAGCTTCAACTTCAGCCCAAGCAAGTAAGGAACGAACCTGCAGGAGGGAACCACCATTTCAGCAGCGCTGCCTCCCGCACTTTCCAACCAACCCGACTGTGCTCCAAACCGGGAGAGCGATGCAGGTTGCAGCTGATGTTCTGGGCCCTGCCACTAAGCAGCTGATTTATTCGAAAGAAGCTGGTGGACAAATGTTGGGGCAAGCACTCTCTTCAACGGAAGAAAAGCTTCCAGGACGCTACTCTGTGAGTCCACGTGGCCAGGTGATGGTGACCGGGAAACATGCCTGCCGAACTGATGGGGAAAGTGCTCACTGAGCCAGACGCCGGGGCCGCTGAGCCGAGAGCCGCGACTCAGAATCCCATGCTCACTGTTCCTGCGCTCGCCTTTGGAAGTCACGTTTTGCTGCTGAACTTCAACAATTACATCAATACGCCTCAAAGTGATTCTTATGAAACCTGTTTTTTTTTAAATCTTGTTTTTTTTTTTTAAAGGCCAAGGGGCACCGAGAGTTGAGGGCCACCACCAGAGCAGGAGAGCAATGAGGCAGTGCACGTAGGCTCTCGGGGCGCTGCCCTCACTGCGGTGACCGACGATCTTCATTTTGGTACAAAGGCTTTCTGGTGGATCTGCAATTCTGCGGTCATTTGGTGAGTGGGTTTTCTGTGAGGTTTGCTTCTAAATCACGTGCGAGACATGCTGACGTGGCTGAGCTGGCACGGGACAGGCGAAGCTCCCCCTCACTGACCCTGGGACTGCACGGAGAGGAAGACTCCAGCCACCCCTGATTGGCCTATGGGTCCTTCAGCAGCACGGCCTGTTCTCCTCTGTCCCTCCCGGGAATGACCTTCCTCTAGCGGCCGGAAACTTCGCTCCTCTGACCACCCCCTGGATTCGGCGGCCCCAGCACCAGGCATCAGCTGATTGCAGGTCCTTCTGCTTCTGATGCCCAGAGTCCCCATCATAGCGACCACCCAGCTCTGTCTCTGCCTCCTGGTGTGACTCCCTAGGTTCCTGGGTTGCAGGACCCGGTCTGGCTCCAAGGGTCAGCCTGGACTCCAGACATCAACGCTCTCTGTCCTTCCACGGGCCCTCAGAGCTAGAACCAGGGGACCCCTTCCCAGCCCCGCACCTGCAGGTCCTGTTCTATCCCCACCTCATGCTGCAGTCCCTGCCGCTCCCCTCCGGACATGCCAGCTGCACCCTGACCTCGTTCGTCCAGCACAACTCCAGGGACATGGGTGCCACCCTCCCTCACACCCTTAACACTGGAGATGGTGCAGCCAGAGCCCCACGGGGACCCACACTGCCACCTTCAAGCTGGTGTGCCCAGCACAGTGCCCAAGGAAAGGAAATTCAGGTGGCCTGTTTTAGTAGGACAAAAGTTTTTCCCTTCTCACTGTAAGTCACACATGTTACAAAGTGATGTTTCCCACCCTGTTTGACTCAAGTCTGTAAGGATTCCAGGCTGTCGGAGCAGAGGGAGCATTGCGGGGGAGGTGAGCCTCCATCCTCTGCCCTGAGCCTGTCCTGACCACCCGCAGTGCCTCAGGCCTCAGGACCTGCAGCCCCCACTCCACCCAAGTGACACGGGCCTGCCCACCACACAGGAGAGCTGGCTGCAGGGCTCCGCTGCCACACACCGCCCCAGGACTGCCCTAACCGGGAACAGCCTCAAAAGACGTGCCACCGACAAACACCCTGAGAAGAGAGTGACAGAATATCCATTGCCAAGGTCAGAGATAAAAGCTACGCGTTTTGTTCCCACATTTTGTTCCCGGACCCTAGAAAGCAGCGGTTACAATGTGAATGCTTCATCTGAGACAGGGTCTTTCTCTTATCTCCCGTGCAGGCTATTTGTTTTTCATCTCTCATTGTTTAAAAGTGAAGGTGACGAGAAGAAAAAGTGTTTCAGAGGCGGCAGCTGCCATGGCTCCTCCAACAAGGGGCTGCTCACAAGTCCCTCCCGGCCTCTCCCTGGCTCTGGGTGTCACTGGGGTGGCCGTGGCCTGTGATGAACAGCGACATCCCCCAGAACAATGCCACCCCCTCTGAGGCCACTCCCCAGGGGTCGGCTCGGCCCCCTCTGTCCCCGTCACCTGTGTCTCTGAGGCTCACTGGAGAGGTGCCAGCGTCCCCTGCAGTGTGCTCCTGGCATTGGCATGGACACAGACACACGAGCTGACGGGACAGGACAAGAGCTGCAGATGCACAGCTCGGACACGGCCCCTCAGACGAGGAGCAGCCAGCCCAGCCCCACAGCCTGCTGACCCGAGGGCAAGAAGTCTCCGGAGAGAAGCCATCGTTATGTCATCTCATGTCACAGCCACTGCCACCTCAGCATCACCACACTGTCACTGTCACGGTCTCCGCTTGCAGGCCGCCAGCGCTCCACAGTCCTTACCTTCGAGCGCGGGGGTGGGCAGCTCCGGCAGGTCCATGCCACAGCTCTGACGCCTGGGTCCCGGGCAGCCCTGTGGGAGGAGACAGGTGGTCAGAGCAGGTGGGGGAGCTGCCCGAGGCCGGCAGGGCGCCCCAGGGACAGCCCAGGGGAGACGCTGGTTCTGGGTCAGTGTTCCGACTATGGGTCACAAGAACTGGGAACCTCACGTAAATAACCTGAGGGTGAAACCCAACAGACTCCCACCTACCAGCCTTCACCAAACTGGCCTTCCCTGAGCGTGGGAGCCAGGGCCTGACTTCCGCCCCTGGGGTCATGGCCAGACCCCTCCCAGCCCACACCCCAAGTCTCCTCTGCCCCACTCCAGGCCACAGGCTGAGAGGAGAGAGGAGCACACAAGTTACACCTGTGTCCTCTTCCTCCTCCGACCAAAATTTTGGGTTTTGAGTGAAGGACTGATTGGACCCAAGCTGACCCCTTTCTTAAACCACTCTCTGTGCATCTGCTTCATTTTCTCTTTTCTGCATGTAGTTTCCCTGCATGCTGGCAGGAAAACCAAGTCTGAGCATAAGTGCGACGCCAGCTGCATCAGGAGGCGGTGGGCCCCTTGCTGCTAGACGGCAGCTCCCTGCTCCTGGGGCTGCACTATCGCACCTGCCCAGCTGCCAGCAGTGACTAGCACAGTCTGCTCTGGAAGCCTTGCCCACAACGGCTGCCTTCCCAGACCTTTGGGGATCCCGATGGCACACCAGCAGGGGTGGGGAGGTAAGCACAGAGGGCCAGGTGGGAAGGCACTGACCACCCCCCCGACCTGCCACAGGCCTGCCTGCGCTCTCAGCCCCCACCTGCCCCACGCACCGGCAGGGCAGGCTCTGGAGTCCTGGGCACCCCGCCTGGGTCTGGGTGCCCATCAGCCCAGAGAGCTGCTGTCACCTGATGGACGGGAGGCTGAACTCTGCCTGCTGCAATCCCCTCACCTGGCGTGTCACCTGGCAGCTGCCTGGGCTGGCTGGGGGCCAGGCTCAGACCTGCACACCGCATGCCTTCCGCCAGAGTGCAGCACCTGGAAGCCAAGGCGCTCTGGCCTCTGAGCTGCACTTGGGGTGAGGCGTGGGCTGAGCCAACACATGGACCCCACAGACACCCTCTCCTGGCTGCTCTGCTCAGCAGGTGCCCCACACTCTCAGGCTGAAGCCCACCAGGCCCCAGCCAAGCAACCCCATGCACTCAACCCCAACCGCACCTTCCGGAGACCCAGGCCCACCAGGCCCCCACTGCACATGGTGGGTGTGAGGACCACTCTAGCATCAATCCTCTCCCTCCAAACACTCCCACAGGTTCCAACAATCAGAACCCTGGCTGAGGCCGCAGCTCTTTTCCCGTCAGAGAAACAAGGCAAATAACGCAAACGGCAGCTGTGCACAGCACACGCTCACCAAATGCAGCCCTTGAGCTCTCTGGTCTGCTCGGCTCTTTATCCATCCCAATGAGGGGTCGCAGAAGTCCAACACACATGCACGTGTAGGGCTCTGGAGTTTGAATGTGTGCACTGCTTTCTTTAAAAATAACGACGACGACCGAGTGTGAGGGTCTGGTCCCCACTGCAGATGCCATGCGCCTGGCCCAGCTCAGAAGCACTGCCTGGGCCCGGGAGACCCGGAGGCCTCTCTGCCCAGCCATCAGGGTAGAGAACACTCGTTCCTTTGCTTCCCCAGCGACTCACGGAGTTGAGATTCTGAGGCCTAGACTGCACCCTGAGTAGGCAGCCTCGTGGGAAGCTGGTGCCCGGCTGCTCCCCGCAGAAATGCAGCGCGCCACGCAGAGCTCGGGACCCTGAACGTGCAGCCTTCTCCGTGCCCCCTTGCACCATGGCGGTGCTCAACCGTGACAGCTGGGACAGCGTGTTCCACTTTAAAAAGCCACTTATAGTATCCGAAGGAGGTTCACGGAAGAGAAAAGCTTTAAACCTTAAAAAAATTCCTTTTACTATGTTAAAGTCTTTTGAACATTGTTTAATGAAAACGGAAAACATCAACAGCCCACAGAGAGCCCTCTCTCCTAGCAGGTGTACACACCTGCCACGATCCAAAGATGGGAGGGAAGCAGAAGAACGGCCATCCCACCTGGAACCTGTCATTTCCATAAAACCACTGGTCATTTTGAGAACTCGCACACAAAAGCAAACAAGCAAATGCAACCTTCTAGGCCAGGCAACTTTGGAAAGGCTGACCTGGGTTTAGGAAGAACAGGCAAGAGGGGGCACCAAGAGAAGGTCCTTTGCCAGCTCTGCACCTGCACCTAACCTATTCTCAGGCAGGGCCCACGCACGACACAGGACACCTGAGTCTGCACCTGAGACACAGGACAGGCAGGGCCACCCTCTGGGCCTGGCCCTGAGCCACACCCCCTGCTGAGTGAAACCATGGCCTCATCTCTGGGGCCTTGCCCAGTTTCCCTAGACCCAGAATTCCCCTCACCTGCAAAGCTCCCAGAACATCGTCCCCTCATTCTTCTGAAATCATACTTCCAGGAGGCTTAACCGAGCGAGAGCTGTAATCCTGCCTCATAAATGTTTAACATCCACATCCCCCGTCTGTCCCGTTCCACTCCACTCACCTTTCCACCTGTGCAAACACTAGCGCACCAATTAAACATTCACATGCTCAGTGCCTCAAGATCTGAATTTTTCATTGCTGCACATCTATGATCCTTGTGCAATAAGAGAATAGCGTACCATACAACAGGGTTTCTAAATTTTTATGGCGACATTTTTCGGAACAATTATTCACGGAGTGACACAGCCAAAATCACCACATTGTTCCCTTGCTCTCACTTAGGCCGAGCATTTTCAGTTGAAGAGCCTTTTTGTGCACTGGCCTCCCGGCCATCCTGTGAGTGACCTGAAGTGACAGGAACCCTGCCCAGGCTGCTGCCCGCCACGCCCAGAATGCCTCTATCCAGAATTCCCAATGAGCTTTCCTCTAACTTCCTCCCCGCAAAAAAAAATGGAGAAAATGTGCATCCCCAAATATCAAGATGATGAATTTGGTAAAACTACAAAAGAAGGCTCAACTTTTATAAGATAAAAAGCTCTTTTCAATAAGTGCATTGTACCTCTTGTCTGATTGTCTAAACTCCAAAGGAGGCACGCATCAATTCTGAAACAAGCGCTGAGTGACTTTTCTTACTGCCAAGAAGCCACGCATAGAGGTCTATGTCTGACTCCAAGGCCACGGGGTCCGGAACCGCAGATAATGGCCACTCGGTCATGACCCAGGGCCAAGCAAATAAATGCCGTCAGGGCTCAGGGGGGCAAATTATATTTTAAAATACACAAACAGCTAACCGCAGCCTTCTTGTCCAGTACAAGTCACTTCCTATAAAAGAGATATTTAAAATATATTTTAAGCCATACATGAATTGTGGAAACGTTATCTTTCTGCAACGTCCCCTGGAGGGACACTCAGGAATTCCGGACTAACAGCAGTGACTTCGCTTGCTCTTCGGCTCAAACAGAGGGAAGAATGGAAGCCCCCTGCACTGGGTAACCAGCGCATTTCACCTCCACCACAAATCACTGCACACAACACGTCTGTTGCTTTCGCAGGGCACTGACATCCTATGAAAAGCCAAGGCGCCCACTCGGATTTCTAGGTCCAACACTTGGGGTCCCCCACAGGGCGCAGGGCCCCGGCGGGGGCACCAGGGCACCTGCTGGCCAGCGGCTGCACCCCTTTGGCTTCAGCGGCAGGTTCCTGGGAGGGGACGCTTGGCACACAGGAGTTTCAGTAACTACCTCCGTCCTCCAGTGGGCCGAGGACTGTGCCTTCGCAGGGAACTACCAGTGACTGCTCCCCACCCAGATACCTCAACTCATTCCCACGCAGCGTTAGTGGGGTCGCGCTTTCTCTCGCCTCCAGCACCCGGGTCCCGACTGCACATTCCCGACTGTCCTTGGAGTCTCGGGCCCATCACCGTGGTCCCCAAGGGACGAGGACACCCCCCTGAAAATGGGGGGCTACTACCAGGGCCTGACCCATTACCTGCACAGCTCCCGGAAGACAGGGGACACCAGCTGAAGCTGGGGGGCTGCTCGCGGCCCCGTTACCTGCACTGTCATTGGTGGGAACAAGGGGCACCCCGCTAAAGTTGGGGGAGGCCCGAGCCCGGGACCAACCGGCAGAGACTCCCGCTCACCCTCCCTCCCGGCCCACACTCACCCCGCCCGGACCCCCGCCGCCGTACCTCCGAGCGCCCCTCTCCCCGCCCCGCGTCCACCGCCCCGGGATGCGTTCCGGCCCCGCCCACAGGGAAGAAGCTCCACCCCCACGTCTTGATTGGCCTTCCCGGACGATACCAGGAGCCCATTGGCTGAAGTACCTGCCCGTTCCTCGGTCTCGCCCCGCCCCCGCGCCCGCGCATTCCTGAAAGGACACGTGGCCGCCCGCGCTCCCCCCCAACCCGGGGCCCAACGCCCCGCCCGGGTGCGCACGCGTGGGCGGGGGGCGCGGGACCCACCACACGAGGGCCCCGCCCCTTCCCTCCACTACCAGCCTTGCGAACCGAGTGGTCCTGGCTCGTGGGAGGGTCCGCTGCGCTTGTCCCGCCAAGTCCCGGGCCTTAGGAAAAGCACCGGTTCCCCGCATTTCCGAGGCGATTTTTAAAGCTTGCTGTAGCCGGAAGCTCATTTTCCCCGGGTACCTCCCCAGGGAACATCCGCTGTAGCCTTCCGTGGCTTGGCCGGGCCAGAAAGTGATGTCGCGGGAGGCACAACCTCACCTTCCAGCTCCCCATCCCCGGCGCCGCATGCCCCCATCCCCGCAGTGCATATCGTCCAGCCCAGCCCAGGTGGGCGACAGGGTGATGCGTGCGTGGATCCGAACAGAAGCGGAGGGCCAGGGCCAGGATGCGCAAGAAGCCGCCCTTCCGGGCCCAGAACCCTTTATTTACTTTATAAAGGAAACAAAACATTGCTATCGTTACTGCAAAGGGGGAGAAGTCAGACAAAGCATCTTCAACAACAAGAATACAAAGAAGCCAAATGGACAACTCAAGAACGGTACCCGTTACCTGGTCAGCCAAGCAGATGTGTCAAAGAGGCTACACCCATCTCTCGACTTCAATCTGCAAGTAACATGAAGTCAGAACTGCATAAATACAAAATAGCTAAATGTCACAAGACTAACTTCAATATTAAGCGCCCTTAAAGCTCCTATGCTGAGAGGTTCTTTCCTGCAAATGTTGACTAATATAAATCGTAGCTCACACATAAAGGCTACAAAGGTTAGCAAATAAGTATCATTAAGTCCATAAATGAGGCAACATTTCAGAGGTGTTTATTATTAGCATTTGTTTTATGGAAACTGGCTGAGCTACTTTTAAATATTATTTCAGACCCATCTTATAGCCCACCGCAGAGATTACCAGAGTGTGAATCGGTTAGAAAAGATCTTCCCTCTCAGTGACTTGCATATCAGAAAAATTATTCTAGTCCCTATTCTGAGTGTTCTTTGACTATTCTGTTCTCAGGTCTTCTACCCAGTTATCAAAGTGGTCCCAGCTGACAGGTAAAAGGTGAGTGACATTTGCTGTAGTGTACCATGCAAGAACACTCTGATAATTGTTATGTTTTCTGGTCAAGCAGCAGAAATAAGAAATACACGTAGGACCATGTATGGACCCAGCAAGGAATTTGGACACAATTTGGGGGTCCCGTTGTGATTTCTGAGACGTATAAAACCTGTGTGACTTGTACAAGCCCCTCAGCTTCCACCTAACCATTAACAAAATGTGACTAGTAATCGGGGGTGTCCAACCTGCGGGCCCTATGCAGCCCAGGATGACTATGAATGTGGCCAGACACAAAATTGTAAATTTACTGACATTACTTAGTTTTATTACTTAGATATGTACATTTCCTATATTAGTAATCACAAACTTGGGGTCTACTCAACGAGTTTAAAAGATTATCGAAAGGGCTGCTGTATGATTAGGGTTATTACATGAGGACTTTTTTTGCTTATCTGTGGTGATGGATCTCATGAAAATTATGCACAGACCTTTTTCTTGCTCATCAGTTTCCATTAGTGTCTGTGTCTTTAACGTGTGGCCCAGACAACTCCGCTTCTTCCAGTGTGGCCCAGAGACGCCAAAAGGTCGGACACCCTTGCTAGATCATGGGTGAGTTTGAAAGGGAGAACTATACAAACACCCCACCACGATGTCTGGGAAGAGCGTGTGCTCAGTAAGCCAAATAATAACTTGGGTCCATCTTTTTTTTTTTTTTTCTTTTCAGAAGAAAGAAAACAGATTGAGCCAATGTTTCTCATAAATGGTTCACAAGTTTGTTTTCAAAAACTTACGGTCAAGAATCTGCTGTTGTGTCATCACTTTTTACCAAGAAATCGTGTTGTTTTGGGACCCATGGGGACAAGACAGAAACCCCGTCACACAGAGAAGCGCAGAGTGCAGCTCCCATGTTTCCTGGTGGCCATGCAGCCCATAAGGTCAGGGCCACCAGGAAGGACAGCGGGGGCCCCGAGGCCACATTCCAGGTGGGGGAGATTCAGATCCACCTGGGTCATTCAAGTCTCTCACGGAGACATGTCACCATTTTCTGTCCTCCTGGCTGCAGGAAAGTTCGGATTTCCACTGTCTTCCCTCTCTGTCCCATGAGACAGTTGGGAAAGTTAGGTTCAACCTCCCAACATTCAGGGACTTTCTGGTTTTCTTTTTACTATGATGGCAGCTTTGCCCTGGACACACCTCCTGCATTTCGGAGCTCCAAGTCAGCCTACACACCCCGCAGGCCAATCCCTTGCCATACATCTCAGCACCTCCTGGTGATTGCACGTCTCCTGGCCCCTGGCTGTCAGCCGCACCACAGACCTCATCACCAGAGTTGAGGCAACACCAGCAGAGAGAGAGGCCAGCTCACAGATGCGCTGACTCAATAGACAGCATTGTCCACTGGCGAACACAACAGGCTTGGGAGCTTGACCTCTGGGTTTATCTGCTGACCGCCTAGCCACACTTAGCCTGAGTCCTCCCATGTGGCAGGGTTTAGGACTGTCCCGGCACAGGCGTCAGGCGTTAGTGGGGACCTTGCCGAGGGCACTGTCCTGCTGGGTCCGGCACCCAGAGCTGCAGATGAAGTGTCTGCAGACAGTTGCGGCTGAGTGACTGTGCACATGGGCGATGGCAGACTGGTCAACCGTGTGCCCCTTACCTCGTGCCACTCGATCACGGTCCCAAGTGAAGCAAGGGGTTGGCAGCCACTACTCCGAGGAGTTGCTGGGACAGGCAGTGGACAGGCATGCTGTTGAGAAAGTTGGGCGCTTGCTCTGATGCCCTGGCTGCACTTACAGGGCTCCGAGACCACGGGGCCACCCCTGCGGCCCTCCTGTGTCTGCAGGCCCCTCCCCAGGCACTCCCAGAAAGCACCAGCCCCTTGTGACACCAAATGCAGGGCTGTGCAGAGGGGCACCTGGGGGTAAACGTGAACTAACATACCCTCCCCATCCGTCCCCACTGAGCTCTCCTTCCGCACCCGAGCCCTGCCCGCTGTGCTGTGTGCCTGCCACCCATACTCACCCCACTCACCAGGGGACAGGCCTGGTGACAAGAGGAAGCTACAGACAGACTGGGGACAACCACCCTGCAAAGCACATTCGCCGCCTGAGGACAGAGTTCCAGACGCACCCCAGGGCGACCACTCAGCTAACACTCACAGTTCACTGGGTGGAAGGTTCCTTTCCACTCAGCTTATCGGCATGTATCTTTATGAAGGTCTAAAATAAAACAAAAACGAGCAACTCCATCAGTGTGAATGCCCTTCGAGAGTCAGGCAGGACTGGCTGCTGAAGGATGGGTAGGTGGTCCGGAGTGGGGGAGTGGTGTGCTGGCTGTGTGCCTGCGGTGGCAGTGGCAGTGCAGACCGAGGATGTCCAGGCTATGCCCTTCAGTCCATGCAGGTGATCCGGTGACAGCTGCACCTCAGCAAAGCCGTTCCCACTAAATCGTTGAGGACCACCCAGCAGCCAGCCTGTGGCGCGCACCTGCCCGAGCCCACCAGAGCCACCCTGTCTTAGACACAATGCCAGGCTGGGTTCCTTTGGTTTTCACAGCTCCTCCGTTCATGGGGACCCTGGCCTGTGTGCTCACAGGGAAGAGGGAACGAGGCGTTAGGACCCAAGAGCTCTGAAGAGCTTCCCACAGATGCGATGGAGCAGAGACACTGGTATGAACTGTGAACTGAGGTCCACCAGCTGAACGCCCACACAGATACCAGATGTCCCCTGGAGCCCCCCAGTTCTCCCCAGATGGGTACCTGCATCCTGGCAGGGACTGCTCTCCTGCTTTGCTCAGGGAAGCCACCCAGTGGGCGGGCCCTGCAGCTTTCTGGCTTCACAAGCTGACACGCAGTCCCTTGCCTTCAGGTACATTTGCAAAGCTTCCAGCTGAAAGTAACAATGGGGAGGTATCTCCAGGAAAAGGGGTGCAAAAGATGGAGAAGTGGCAAGGCGGGTAAAACACAACACCACCCCCTGGGCCAGCTCGCCCCCTCTTACCAGCGCATGGAGGTCCAGGCCCTGCCAGGGCTCCTGGCAGACTCCCAGCCCCCGCCCCTCTCCCACGGTACTGCTGGTGGCCACAGTGCCTGCACCTTCCCACCCAGACACCTGGGAGTCCGTCTCAACAGGAACGACCCGTGGAGGCATGGACCAGCCCAGGGCCGGCCAAACTAGAAGAGGGTCACCGGGAAGCAGTGGGTGGGGACAGCGGATGGGGACAGGCACTCAGGCCAAGTCCCGAGCACAGAAGCTGCTTTCTCAGCCCCTTCCTCTGCTTGCCCCAAACATTTCTGCTTCCTTCGCCTGTCCACACCCCTTGAGTGGACAATGGAGAGCAGGCCAAAGGGACAAGTTCAGGGACAGAGGAGGGGAAGCCAAAGAGATAAGAGGGGTGGGTAAGGTGCAGGGCCTGGGCCTGCAGGGAGCCCCCGCTGTGGGGTTGACAGGCTGCAGGCACTGGGGGAGGAGGCATTGTCCCAACCCCACACAGGGGCCCTTTTGTTCCCCTGCACTCCCAACAATGGGCCTGTTTTCTTGCTTTGCTCCTTCTCCAGTGGGCGGAGTGGAGGGGTGGTGCTCTCAGAAGGGAAGGCAGCTCCCCCAGTGAGGGACCAGCACAGTGCAGGCAGGAGCAGGGTGAACGAAAGGCCTGAACAGAAATGAGGGGTGTGGGGGCTCCTCTGGGGCCCCCCAGGCCAAGTGGGGAGGACGGAGGGTGACCGGAAGGGCCTTGTCTGTCCCCTCCACCTCCCTCCCCTGCCAGCCCCACAGCCACTCCTCCCCGGAGCCCAGCCTCTGGAAGCACAGAGTCTGGGAAGGGCTGTCAATAGGACGGAGGGCCAGGGCTCCCGTGGGTGTTCCAGAAGGTTCTTTCCTGCTCCTGCCACAACCAGCTCTAACTCTCAGCACCTCGGAGCATGACAGACAGGACGGTGCTGTGGTGCCAGGGACACGGATCTGTGGGTGGGTGCGTCTGCGGGTCCCCGTCAGAGAGCAGGATGGCTGGGGCCAGGGCTACGAAAAGGCTGGCACTCCTAAGGGCCAGCAGTGGACCGCAGCCGCGTCGCCCTCTGAGGACGCTCGGGGAGGGCCCTGAGGGGTGCGGAAGGGAGAGGATGGATGGATGGACATGGGCACAGAGGGAGGGTGCTGAGCAGGAGGGGACCAAGGTGGCTGCGGTGAGCTCACTGTGAGCTGCTAAGCCACCAATGGGAGTGTGTTTTCTTTGACCTACCTTTGTCCCCTCAGTAGTTGCTGCAACCTCAACTCAGCCCATTGGGCTGACCATGAACTTCCCTCTCCTCCCAGCAGGACGCTGCCTTCCTCCAGTGTTATCCGTCAATGCCCAGCCCCAGGGTGGCCCCTGCTGCCCACCCTGTCCACATCCAGGGCACTAGAACTCATGTCCCAGGCTCTTGTCTCAGGGACTCAGGAGTTCCAGCTCCTGGCTCCTGGCTCCCGGCTCCCGTGCGAGGTGGGGTGCAGGACTTTGCCTCTGCAGTCTGCCCTTGGCTCCATAAACCTACTTGGCCAGTGCTGCACAGCGGGGTCCTGGAGCCTGGTGGGAACACGCAGGCCAGCTCCCAGCATGCAGCCTACCCCTGGGCCTTCATGGGAATCAACCGCAGGCTGCATGTCCACACACCCAGGGGGAGGGGCTGCTTTCCAGTCCCCGCCTCCAGGTGGCCCTGTGCCTTTCCAGCCCTCTCTGTTCCACATGAGACCTCCTGCGGGGCTGGGCCCGGACACCTGGCTCTGGAGCCCGGAGGGGCTTCCTGGGCGACAGGAGCGTGTTGGTCCTGATGAGGGGACTCTGGGTGGCTGCAGGGCAGGGCGTAGCCACCAGAAGGGGTTGGAGATGGAGGTGACCATGGATCGTGAGGAAACCCCAAGAAATCCCAGTAGCAGGCGTTTAGCCCACCTCCCCATGGGAGGTGACAAAGCCTACCTCTATCCTGGTGGGCCACTCCTGGCCCTGCCCTGTGCACCTCCTCCCCTGAGGTGGCTCACCTGTGCCCTTCAGCTCGGCCTTTCATACACCAGTAAACTCAGGTATTTCCTGAGTTCTGAGTCGCTGCAGTGAATCAGCCAAACCCAGGGAGGGACTGGGGACCTGTGACCTGCAGCTGGGGATGTTGAGGGGGATGCTCAGGTGACCACGTGGGGCTGAGCTGGGCCTCTAAGGGGCGGGGCCAACTCTCCCCGACTGTGCGCAACCTTTTCTCATAAAGAGGAGCCTGTTCAGCTCCTGTATTTTCATTTTTTTTGTTTGTCAAAGCAGGAAGTAAATACTTTAGAACTGTTAAATATATAAGTAAGATGAATAAAGTTTAGTGTTCTGCATGGTAAAAAAATTTAATTAAATTTAATTAAACACAAACATCACATACTTCCACCTTCCCAGAAATGGTCACTTCATCGTAATTAAGGAAATGGGAACGATTACGACCTATGTCTTCATTATGTGGCACATGTGTTTGGACAAGTTTAGGCAAACAGCACAGATTTCGACGTTGGGCCACGAACCAAGAGCATTTTGAAAGTGCTGAAGCCAACTCGGTTCTCCACCCGCAGTTCAATGCGAGCTGCCTAAGCGAAGTCCAACCAGGCCTCCGACGCTGCATGGTCCCGCGCCTTGGAGTCCCCGGCGCTGCCGTCACTCCCGTCCTCCCTGAAGAGCTTGCCCGGGCCCAGGAGCTGGTCCTTCGGAGCCACGGAAGGTCAGCTCTGCAGGGTCAAAGCCGCGTGTCCGTGCTGGTCCTTCCACGCATCCGAGATCGTGGCCGACTCCCTGCTGCAGCCTGCGGAGCGGAGCCCGCGCTGCGCAGGTCCTGGAATTCCGTTTGTACCGAGGAACCTCCTGGGTCTGCGCCCTCGGGCGCTGGCCTTGTCGGTCCCCAGGGACAGAGACAGGGACTCGCGGGGTCCTCTGACTCTCAGGGTGGCCCGGATGGACCGCGGGCTGCGCCGGGGCTGCGCGGGGACTTGGCGAGGCACTGAGCGGCGTCTCTGCGCCGAGCTCCCGCGGGGCGGGGCCAAGCCTCACCCGGTCCCCGCCACAGTCCCGGATCCCTAAGGACCGCAGGAGGTCGCCAGGGCGGGGCCGGCGGCTGCACTGCCTCCTCGGACCAGACAGGTCTCTCCGCACCTCCCACGCCAGCCTAGCCCTCGGCCCGCTCCGCCTCGGCTCCGCAGGCCCTCGGCTCCGCCCGTCCACCCTCGGGTCTTTCCGTCCACACCGCTCGGCCCTCCCCGCCAGCACCCGGCTCTCTTCGTCAACACTCGGCTGTTGAGCACGCCTCGGCCCTTCCCGGCTCAGTCGAGGCTCCTCGGTCCTCTCGCCCTCTCCGTCCACGCTGGGCAGGAGGACGCGCTCCACCCTGCCGGCCTCACGCGTTGTTTCCGTCACGCCGGGGCCGGGCGCAGGGGGTGTCACGCACAGCAGGGTGACACTAAAATTAACGACACTTTATCACATACTGGGAAGTTGGTCAGAGAGTAGATCTTAAAAGTCTTCATCACAAAAAAAAAAAAAAAATGTGTGTCTACGCATGGTGACCGAGGTCAACCACCCCCGTGGGTGATGGACGTGCAATTCGTGTACATACCAAATCGTTACGCGGTTCACCTGCAACCAACCCAGTGAGTGGGGGAGGGGGCGTCACTACCGACCTGCATCAGGACCAACGGGGCGCGGGGAGTTTGGGGGTGCGGAGAGGCCGTGGCTGTCCTGTGCCCCAGGAGAACCCGGCAGGTTCCAATGCCGCCTGGGGCTGAACCCCCAAGTGTCTGTTCCCGGGACGCTTCAGCCCTTCCCGACTCCCCACTGGTGGTTTACGAGGCTCGCCGTCACCCCACCTCCTGCAGGTGCTGCAGTCCGCTTGCGGCGCGCAGGCCTGGGGGCAGGTGGCTTGGACGTCTGTCCAAGTCCCCTGTGCAGCCGACAGCCTGCGCCTGCACCCTCTCGGCCCATCCACGGGGGGTCGCCCGGCTCTCACCCCATTCTGCAGCCTCCCCTCTGCTCAGGACTGCCTTCTCCAAACTCGGCAGGTCAGGGGGCTCACTCAGGGGCGCCTCTGTCCCCCAGGGCCCCGGGGTGTGTGGTGCCGAGTGCAGCGGCTCCGCAGGCTGGCCCACCCCTCCGGGGACTCTGTGGCCCCAATGGTTGGAGTGACCGCTCAGCCCAGGTCCCGTCTGCCCACGCCGAGGGCCACAGCCTCGGGGCCCAGTGCCGTCGCAGTGACTTCGGAGCGCGGCCCACGTGCTAGAAGGCGACTCGGTCTCGCAGATACAACCACCTGCTCAGAACCCCGCAAGGGTTTGTGTCAGAGACTAGCCTCTGGCTCAGGGCGTCCCCAACCCTGTGCCGGAGCCCCGAGGGCCGGCGCGCAGATCCCCCCAGCCTAGTCTTTAAGACCTGAAGTCAGCGATTTTTCAGCCTGTGACTGCCGTGGTTTTATACTCACCCGTTTTTGACATGTAGTCAGTAGTTGATGGAAATGCTGGTTTCTAGGTGCGCCAGGGTGCTTCCAGAGGGGCGCAAACAGCCTGACCCGGGGAATGCACGGTGGCCGTCACCCAACAGGTCCGTTCACTGAATGACCCCATGCATGGCATTGCCACGATATTCAGAAACAGCAATAATCAAAAGCACTTTTCTGTTGGCCAGCATAAGACACTCCTGAAAAAGTTTTCCAAGGAAATCACATTGTACTGTTGTTCACTTTGCTGTGGTGTTTTATTGTGAAGTGCAATGTTCATGCAGGAAAAGCCGTACACCCGGACTCCGACAGCTGTGTGGCCAGAGCCAAGGTCAGGACAGCGGCTGCCCCAGAGGCCATGCAAGGGCCCCACTCTGACCCCAAACCCGCCCTCGGACCACTGGGATTGAGTTTGGTTTTATTTGCAAGCAAACCCACAGACTTACCTTATATTCCAAGAACATCCCAGAGGGCGACAGGACTGATCTACTATTTTTATAGGAAATTCTTTACAGGCCCCAGTTCGAAATGCTTTTCATTTCTGAGATGCCTGTTTCCAGTTTTTGTCTGCACTTCATACGACCAGAAGTCCCCTCATGAGCCCGTCCTTCCAACTCCCAAGAAATCATGTTTTTTTAAATTATTTTATTTATTTATTTTTACAGAGAGGAAGAGTAGGAGAAAGAAAGGGATAGAAACATCAATGTGTGGTTGCCTCTTGTGCGCCCCCTATTGGGGACCTGGTCCTCAACCCAGGCATGTGCCCTGACTGGGAATGGAACCACCAACCCTTCGGTTCGCAGGCTGGCACTCAGTCCACTGAGCCACACCAGCCAGGGCAGAGATCATGCTTTATTGGAAGGCTGGGGATGTACCTAACATTGAATGTTGGAGCTGAGAAGTCAGCTTTGTCAACAATAGGAAATAAGGTAGGGGCACTATCAGAAGAGTCCAGGGAGCTGTGGTTAAATACGGAGACTGGACACCGGTTCACTCCCACTCTTTCCTGAAACCCGGCTAAAACACCGAATTCAAATTGTGCAGAGAGGACACGCCTGCAGAACAAGGACATGAGGAGCAGGAGGCCACAGCCCAGCCTGGGTGCTCGGGCATGCGTGGTGGGCAGGTGGGGAGCCGACCAGAGGAAGGTGATGGACAGACATAGGGGACAGCAGGCAGGAGAGGCCCTGGGTAGGTCCCTCCAAATGCAGGACAGCAGGCCACACCCCCAACCCGAAGGACTATGAGGACCGGTCCAAGGACACGAGACAGTGAATGGAGACTGACCCAGGGGAGGGGAGCTCAGTACACTCCTGGGGACCCTGGGGCCACAGAACTCACAGAAACTGTCCTTCAGGTGCAGCAGGGGGCGTGCGTCAGGAGAAAGGGCAGGGAGTTGAAAGTGGTGATCCAGGGGAGTGGCCCCCAGAAGGCAGCAGGCCCCAATTTTCCTGTGGAGCCCACAGAACGCCCGACTGTTAAAGGTCACAGGCAGGTACCTTGAAAAGAAATGCGCAGTTAACAGGAAGCAATGGAACAGGCCCAAAACTAGAGCAGCAAGAGCAGTGTCGAGGAGAAGTCGCAGTGTTCCAGGGATTCGGCCCGCTACACACCGCCCAGGGCGTTTACCATGCAGCATCGTACCAGCACACGACATGTCTGGTGATGGAAGGCTTCTCTTCTGCCCTCCCCACAAGAGCCTCCATGGGGAAGGCCAAGGCCCAAGGAGCGGTGCTGCAAGCCGAGGAGGAGGCGTCACCTGGCTGCAGTGGCCAGGCATCCTAGTTTGGAGACATACGTGGGGCACAAGATGGCCTGCTGGAAAAGTGCTGGATGTGCAAGGCCACCTCTGCTGCCGAGATGCTGGTTCTCTGCAGTGTTATCGTCTGGAAGTGCCCGGTCAGGCAGAGGCACCGATGCCGCACATGGCATCATGCCATTTCTGTGGGCGGCACGGGGCTGGGTTTGGGGACCTGGATGTTGCCACAGGCTGGCGGTTTGGTGGGAGGACCAGTTCCTAGCCGGGACAGCAGCCATGAGCAGTCGGAGCTCTGGCAGCTGGTCCAGTGCCCACTCACCACACTTCAGAAGCCCCTCGGGGCCAGCGCGCTCCTCCTGAGTCTCTGTGTGACATGACACCCCACTGGGATAGGCACTGGATGCTCCACCATGAAAAATCCACTGGGGCCAGACACGCCGGGCATCCCCGTAGGCCCTGGCGTGGGATACAGGCGACAACTTACAGGAAATAGTTCGGATTCCCCAGCTATTTGGTTTTCCTTCCAGTCTGAGCAGAGGAGGGGTGGGAGGCCAGGCACCACCGGATACCAATCCTGCTTGCCCAGAATCTGGCCATGGCTGCCACCTCCTGGGGGTGCTGGTACCCATGCAGGGAAGACATAGGGGAGTCTGGTGAATAGCCAGGCCTCTTCTTCTGCAGGGAGGGATGCAGGCCCGCAGTAAGGAGGCACCTGAGCAAAAAAGAAGCCACAGCTGGCGGAACCAATCGCCAGACCTGACCACTAGCTCACCTGGGGAAGAGAGGCTGCTGTCTCCGCAGCAGGCGGCCCTGCAGATGGAAGGGGCTGCATCTGGGGAATGCGGTCACCTGCTGTGGGATGGCTCACCTGAGGTCAGACCTACCTGTGACTTTCCGGCTACCTCGTCAGTAGGTCTTGCACAGATGACACAAGTTGAATCGTATCTGCTATTCCTGCTGTCTCTCTGTGCTTGTGGAGGGCCAGAGGCTGCGGGGCCCCTAGAGGACACAGCCCCAGCGGGGTCGCCCTAGCACCAACCTGGCCAGCAAGGGGACGGTGGAGGTCCAGGGTGGCTGCCAGGGCCACATGCCCACCAGTGCCACCTGTGACTCAGGGACCTGAGTGCCATCTTCGTTCCCAAGTTTCCTGCTGTAAGGCTGTGGAGTTTTCCCTGCTGAACACCGCTCTCCTCTCCCTGCCAGTGTGGTCTAATTCAGAGCCGCTGGTGTCATGCTGAGACACACATCCCCACAGCATGGAGAAAACGGGGTGACACTCACACTGTGACACAGCCGGAGTGGCATGGGACGGGGAGACCAGCTGCCTCCAGCTAATCAAGCAGAAGGACATATCTCAGACAGGACCACTCTCCCCAGGGGCTAACCTCAGGACCCTGCTTCAGGGGATGGAAGACTTGGCAGGGAGGTCACAGCGCAGCCAGGCTGCCTCTCTGGAATGCCTGCCAGTCGTGCAGGAAGAGCAGCAGGGCTGTTAGCACTGGGTCCCCAGACTTTCCTCCAGACCTCCACAGGAGAAGGGCCCGGGTGGAGGTCAGGAGGGCCGGATGCCCTCAGGGTAGCCAGCCCAGTCTGCCGATGGGGCAGGGCTGGGTCCCCAGGGTCCTGGTGGAACACAGAGGCCCAGGGGCCTGTGGGCAGCGTGGCCTTCTCCTCACTGCCCCGCAGGTGAGGCCCTGGCTCCACCTCGTGGACAGGGTGGTACATGCTGGGGGCCGGGCAGGCTGTGGCTGTGTCAGTGTGTGCCCACGGTGCCCACACAGGGTCAGCCGAGCAAACCCACATCCTTCAAATGGAGCTGCCACCTGTATGGGAAGTGGGTCTCTTGGAGGGAGACTGGCCCCCTGGGATCAGCTATGGGATCCGGGAAACAAGACTGGGAGTTGGGGACTCGCCACCGCTCGGTCAGGAGAAGGGTCAGTCTCTCCCAGATGGAACTCGGACCAGGCTCCTCGAATGCCCTGCCAACTGGGCCCTGACTCGTGGGATCAGGGTTGCCTGTCCATTGTTCAAACTGAGCAAAGCTCTCCCTGTGCCAGCTCAGCCAGAGTCCTCACCGGCCAGCCACAATCTGATCGTGCCCCTGCAGCCCAGGTAAGGTCTGCTGCCCCATCCATCCTTGGCAAGAGCCCTTGAAGTCAGTTTAGCAGGAGTCCTGCTATGGTCTGTCTGTGCCCCACCAAAGTCATCTTAATTCCTAATCCCCAAGGTGACGGGCTGACCCCACCTCTGCACCCGGCCCTGGGGCCCACCTGCAGCTGGAGGCTCTTCTAACCGCACCACCAGCCCAAACTGGAGGCTGCAAGCTGGACCGGAACCACACGGGACGGACGAGAGCGAGGATGGAGCCATGGCCTCCAACCAGCGGCACACCCAACCAGGGGCTGAGTCAAAGGACCATGCATGCTGCCCGGGCGTTCCCACTGCGGAAGGTGACGGAGCCGGAAGTCCCTGCATCGGGACCTGCCCAACCCAGCTCCACCCCCTTGGCGGGGGTGGCCATTGGAACACAAGTCAGGGGCAGCACAGCAAGGGGATGGCTGGGGCCTTGTGCCCAACTCTGCCACAGGGTCTCGGCTGCATGGAGGTGCCAGCGTCTCCCATCCTCTGTGGCCTCCTCCACGCGTGCAGTGGGCCCGGTCACCTGGGCCAGGTGGAAGTGTGCAGCACCATGCCCAGGGGCCCCAGGAAAGCAGTGCAGTCCAGACGGAGCCCAGCGACATGAAGGTGGTGTCAACTCGCCTGCTCCGGGACTGCTGTCCTCCCACCCCACCCGCACTGAGATGTGGGCGAGGTGGCTGCAGTCCTCATGCAGGTTGGGTGAAGATCTAGCTGTGTATTCAAACCTTACCCTGAAGTGCGCACACGAGGACCGGCCGCCATGCCCACACGTCCAGACAGAACGCTCACAGTGCAGGCAGCAGCCCTAAGAGGCAGGAGTGGACATCGTCTTGGGTACTGTAAACATCAGTCACTTTATTTTACTTTGTTTCCTATCTGTCCCCAGGACAGCTGCCCCCTCCCCATTCCCTGTCCCCCCTGGATTGGGGAGCACAGGTCACAGGGTGGTGGCTTCAATCAGTGGTCTCCGTGGAGGCAGACTTTGCTGGGTAAGATCTAAGTCACTTCTCCAGGTGTGATAAATAGGGGTCACGTGATCAGTGTAGTCCAGTGAAGGGGTGATGAGGAGGTGGTGTTCTGGGAGCCTCCACTGCGTGACAGGCACAGGCCCCGCTGATTTCACCACCAACACGTGTCTCCAAAAGCACTTTGAAGGCACTTTCAATAAAAAAAAACTCTCGATTTTATTAACTACACACTCGTGGCAAGAACGGTGCTTGCGTACCTGTCAGTAAGGGTGTTGGGTGGGTGTGCAAAGCCCTCCTGGGCTGGCCACCAGGCAGCCGAGGAGAGTGCAGGGGGAGGGGGGAGGGGGGCATGCTGAAGGTGCAGGGAGCTCAGGGCTGCAGCCCAGCGCAGAGGGACGCCGCTCACTCCCTGCTCACTCCCTCATCCTGAAATCTAAAGAGAAAACCAGCCATGGAACTGGGGCCTATTTGGGTACCTCCTGGCAACTGAAGTCAATGGAAATGGCTCTGAAATGCACAGTTCTGATTAGTAAGTATCTTCCTTACTTTATTAACTGAGCAATACAATCTGAATAAAAATTCTTGTTTTACAGTGGCCTCCTTGATAAAAAGCCTGACAGGATTTCCATCTAGTCTCTTCTCCGAGTTCCCACAGGCGGATGGGTGACTTCCAGGCTGGCTGCTCCCCCAGGAGCTCCTCCCACCAGATCAGGAGCCTGGAGGCACTGCTGCCCCGGCCTGGATCTGCCCACTTGGGAAATGCTGGCAAGGTGACTGGTCACAACAGTTTCTACCTTAGGGCAATTCTTCCAACCTGTGACTTTTGGATAAGACTTGTAGCAGTTGAGGGTGTGGCTTGGAAGGATCCAGCTGGCTTGACCAAACCTGCAGCTGGCATTTCTGGTATGCAGTCACCCCGTCCAGGCCGACCTCGCAGGCCCGGCAGGCTGGGTCCCAGACCACTGCAGCAGGCAGGGGCGGCAGGACAGGTCACCTCACGGCCTGTGCCCTTCCTGATGAGCAGCAGGCCACCGTGTGTGAGCACTCAGAACAGACAGCAGCATCAGCACCACGGGATGCTGCTCTGAAGGCACAGCAGGGCCCCAAAGGCATTGGGTGGCACCTGGGAAACCCACACCAACGAAACAGTGAGTCAGTCTGCAGTCTCTCAGACCCACTGCTGGACACACGCACGGCACCCACGGCCTCCTCACCACGACGTCTCCCTGCAGGATGAAGGGGCGCCGTGAATACCCTGGCCAAGCAGCTACTGCCCCTTCTTCTGGGGCCCATGGCCGTTGGTTCTGGGGAGCGCGCTGCTCCCAGGCTGCGGCGGCACGAAGTTCCAGTCCACTGGGTGGAGGAGCTGCTGCGTCTTCTTGTGGGTCCAATACGGGTTGAGGACGAGCGTCAGCAGACCCATCCCGCACAGGAAGAGCACCAGGTGCGGCGGGTGCAGGCTGCCGCGCAGGCCCTCCCAGTGCTGCAGGCACACCCACCACATGTGGTAGGACAGCACCATGCGGCAGTGGAACATGTGGATCATCAGCCACTGGTTCGCCTTCCAGAGCAGCGAGTCGGACCAGCCAGCCTGTAGGGACATGACATGGCATCAGCACAGCGGCTGCTGGCACCAGCAGCCTCCGCCAGGCTCCCCGCCCAGCCTGCTGCTCAGCGCCCCACTCCGTCTCCGGGCACTGAGCACACCCGGGCGAGGCGGCTGGGCTTGCTGCCCCAGCTCCCATACCGCAGCTGGAGTCGAGGCTCAGAGGACAGGCGCGCAGGGTGAGAGCCATCTCCTGTTCCTCTGCTTTCTGGTGCTGTGACCCCAGTGGCCCTAACACAGGCCACAGCGAACCTGCCTTATGATCACTCTACATTTACGTTAGGTTGGCACACGCCACCTCCTGACCACCAGGCACTTTCCCTGGACACCAGCTCTGAGTTTGGGTGGCACAGGTCACAATAAAACATGACAGGCCTGCCCTGGCTGGTGTGGCTCAGTGGGTTGAGCACTGGCCTGCAAACCAAAGGGTCACAGGTTCGATTCCCAGTCAGGGCACATGCCTAGGTTGCAGGCCAGGTGCCCAGTAGGGTGCGCACGACAGGCAACTACCCACTGAAAAAGAAAAACAACTAGACAGGCCTGTCCTGGGCTCCAGCCACCGGTGGGCTGGGCCTGCAGGCCTCCCGTGGGCCCTGCATGACCGAGATATGACTCAGACCCCCACACGCCCAGCACAGTGCCCCCTGGAAGGGGACAGACATGGAAGGAGGGCAAGCTGAGACTGGGACAGCAGGGACACACCTAGCTACCACTGTCACTTGTTCCGTCCCACACCTGGCACTCCTCCCCCAGAGGGGCCAGTCTGCGGGAGAGACAGCAGGCCACTCTCCCATCGGGCCCCTCGCCAGGTCCCAGAGTGGTGGGGAGGGTGCTAGGTTCTGGCCCACAAACTGGCAGTGTCCAGCGAGGCCCAGACTCCGTGACACCGCACCACTGCGCCCCCACTGTGCTGGGGCTCTGCTGCATGGTGCACGCGCCTCCCACCCACAGCAGCGCTCCTCAAGCAGCCAAAGTGGGGAATAAGCTCCTGGGGGGCTGCGGCGCCCGGTCCAGAGGCACTGCTGGCCTGGGTGACGTGGGAGCCAGTGGCAGGTGCCAACGGCACAGCGTCCAGGGACAACGGGGACTTTTTTGGGACTTTTTCTAGATGGAGTGTGGCTCCCACGGCTGTCTCTGTGCCACACTTGTGACGGCTCGTGGAGACAGGTCACTGGATGCGCCACCACGAGTGTCGGGGGCACAGCACATCTGTGGGGTTCCTGTACACACAGATGCTCCTTGATGTGCACAGGGCCATGCCTAACACACCTGGCGTGAGCTGAGAATGCAGGTAGCACGCCTCACCTGCCGAGCAGCACAGCCTCGCCTCGCCCACCTTAAATGTGCTGGGGACACAGCATCCCACCCAGCGGCCACATGGTGATGGGGCTGCCCAGCAGAGGGTCGGACCACAGTGCTCACCAGGGAATCACCACCGGTCCGAACCTGAGGTCCGGTCTCTGCCTGGCACGTGCCACTGTCATGCCAATGTGAAGGCCTGGGCCACGGACCATCTGTGTTGCAAAATGATCCCCACAGCGAGCCCAGCAAACACCCATTACCACACACAGCCACCACGCTTCTGGTGGACTTGAAGATCAGGGTTTGCACCCCTACTGCTCCCCTGAAATGGGCCACGGAGCTCAGTGCGAGCTCAGAGAGAGCCCGACTTCACTTCCTGCCCTTGCCTAAATGTTTCCTGCTGTCCCCAAATTTCTGTGAACTAATTCTAGCCACCACCATGGGACCTGGACTTCCCTCAAGTGTGGCACTGAAGCACTGTGACGTGGGTGGGCTGGGTCTCTAACTGGACACGGTGCCTGCATCACGTAGGAGCTGGACCATTCCGACCCAACTGGGGACATGGGCCTGAAACACCAGCAGGACCCAGACTAAAAACAAGTCTCCTGGGGACTGGAAGAGCCAGAATAACCCCAGGTTGTGTTTTCAGCTCACAGAAAGGAAAGCCAGTCATCTTCACCTCGCCCCCCTTTGACGAGGATGAGAGGACACTTTCCAAAGATCCCCCACATTCAAATGATGGATAAAATGAGTCGGCATTTGCACCGTCAAATGAACAGGCAGGGAAACTCGGTCTTTGGTTATGGGCTTTACGCAGCTCCAGGTCTAGCCTTTTTGGGAAGGAGGCGAGGGCATGTGACATTTCAGTTGAATGTATTACTAAGTCATAAGTTTTTCTTGTTTTATTCTCAGCTGAGGATATTAGTGACTTTTTTGTTCTTGACCTGGGAACATTCTCTCTCATTGCTTTTAGAGGGAGAGGACAGCAGAGGGAGAAACAGGGGTACGGGAGAGAAGCATCGCCTGGCTGTCTCCTTTGTGCACCCGGACAGGGGTTGGACACGCAGCTCAGGAGTGTGCCCTGACCCAGGCTCAAACCTGCGACCTTTTGGTGCACAGGGTGACGGCTGAGCTGCCCCACCAGGGAAAATTGGTTTTTTTTATAGCAGATTTTTACATCTGAGACAGAAATTGTTGGAAATCAAGTCCCTTGAAAAGGCCATTGTTTTCACCACAAAAAAACACATAGATGGAATTCAGCTGACTGTGAATGTCCCCCAGCGAGGACTCAAGTGAGCTGGGATGCAGGCCGTCCACACGGCACTGCCCGCTCAGGCTGTGGCTGTGTGGTGGGCACTGGGCTTCTACCAGGCTGTGCCCTGCATGCTGAGTGTCCCATCAGCAGCTCTGGGGATGAAGGCAAGTCTCCAGTCTCTGGAAACGTGGCATGAACACCTCACTTCTACTGCGACTCTGTCCCCGAGTCAGTGACATTCTAACTTTCTGTGCGGACAGGGTTTCAATTCCAGAAATAACTGCAATTTACAATAAGTATGGGTTACAAATTACAAAAGCAATTGGGGCCAGGATCTTGAAGAGTGACCAGGACCCCCAGCTCAACGCAGACACATTCACGGCCTGAGGGATGAGCCCACAGCCTCAGGGTGCACTAATGGGGGAGGAGTAGAGAGAGAGCAGTGTGCGTGCCCCACAGAGAACTACCCAGCTGGAGGAAAAAGACGCTGCAACTCGAACAACACGGGCGCACGTTCAGGACACGGCTTGGGGCAGAGCACGGCCGTGGAAGGCAGTGCTGTGTGCAGGTGCTCACCAGGTGCCTGCAGCAGCCCCAGTCCCAGCATCCCAGCTAGGCCCAGTAGTTCCCAGACCCGGGGGGCGGTGGGGGGTGGGCAGCGGTGAGCTGCCAGCTGGGAGGTACAGAGTCCCATGCAGAGCAGGGGCCTGAGGTCTGGATGTGGCTGTCATCCACCGTGCTGCCCTGCTCGCTGCAGAGTGGCCACCAGGGCAGGGCCGCAGGTTCAATACAGCATGGAACACAGCACTTGTCACAGACATGTATGTAGTAGACAGAGATGCCACTTTGATTTTTTAAAAAAGCATTTCAAGGAAAGGAAAAATTGAGCCTTCTAGGGCCCACAAACACTGTCCATGGGGTCACAGGGTTGCTGAGTGTTCTTTGGCTCTGAGGCCAGGAGCCTGAACAACTCATCTGAAATGAGTAGAGTGGAGCTCCCACAGGAGGGCTGTTACTGATGCTGGGTGCCACCACTTAGCCTATGGACGACGCCTTCTTTTGTTTTTTTAATCCTCACCCAAGGATACATTTACTAATTTCAGAGACAGAGAGAGGGGGAGAGAAAAACATGGACTGCTCGCCTCCCAGATGCGCCCTGACCGGGGATCAGACACACCCTGACCAGGGCGAGGTAAGCGGCCCTCTGGTGCACAGGACGAGGCTCCCATGGACTGAGCCACCGGCCAGCGCCATCTGCTGACGCCCACAGGCCTGCGAGGAGCCTGCGGCCCCAGCACCACTTTGGCAGGGTGCCCCCATTCCTCCACTGTCAATGCAGCAGGAGCTGCCCAGGGCATGGCGCACACTCACCTTCAGGAGCATCCAGGACACACAGGTGAAGGGGGTGCTCATCTCCAGAAGCAGGGTGGCCATGGCCAGGTAGTGGCCGGCCTGGACGTTGACCAGCAGCCCCAGGAACCCCAGGAAGGCGAAGAGGTGGTGTAGGGCCAGGAAGGGGTCAAAGGTGCGGAAGCGCAGGTTGGACAGGTGGAGGGCCGCATTCTCAAAGAAGAAGAAGCCAGTGGCCGTGGCGATGTGGAACCAGGACCAGCCCTGCTGGGCACGTGCTTTGTCAGCATGCAGGACGGGGTCCCCCAGCAGTGCCCATAGGCCCGCCGCCGTGCTCTGTACCCCAAAGACGGCCCGGGTAGCTGCCAGGTTCCAGAAGACCTTCTCCTTGGCCACCAGAGAGCGGTAGGTGGCGTTCAGGGAGGAGGACAGCTGGTGGCACACGACGAAGACGCCCAGGTAGAAGGCAAAGCCGGCGACCACTAGCGTCGAGCGGACCTTCCACGAAGCATAATCCAGATCGAAAACACTCTCGGATGCCCCTCTGTCACTCGCAGGGTCCATTGTCCCAGCCTCTCTGTCAAAGGCGTCCCGCGGCCAACACGGGGCTGGGGGGTCCCTGCTGCGTCTCGTCCAAGGGAACAGTGCCCGTGCAGTGGCCTCTCAGGCCCTCACACATTTGCCTTCAACCTGTAGAGGGGGCAGAAGGACAGCTCACTATAGGGTGCTGAGGGGACACGGGGACAGCGCACGGACCCAGCCCCCTGCCCACTCCAGTCAAGGACAGTTCTGGCTGTTCACTGTTCCCACATATGGTCACAGATGCTCAAACACAGCAGGGAGACACCCCCTGGTCACATACGAGAAAAAAAAAGCATAGGCTTGTGGTGTGGCCATGAGCAGGGCAGGTACTTGGTTCTGACCCAGGGCACCAGAGCCTGCCTGATGACCATGCCAGAACCTGGGACAAGAGCCCTGTAGGCCGGAGCCCCAGTCTGCGTGGCAAAGCTGCTGAGGAACAGGACCAGGGTCTCCCTCAGGCCACAGACGGACACAGGCGGCCAGCCTGGTGGGGGGCGAGGGGGATGGCACGGGTCCTGTGGCTGCACCCCAGCCTTAGACGTGCCCGGGAAAGCCCGGCTATACACATCATGGAGGCACGGGTACCCGGGGCTGAAAGCAGGCCTGGCACGCAGTAGGTGTTCCCACGCTTCATTGCTACCACGGGGGGCCCAGTAAAGGGCAGGCTCATCTGTGAACCAGCACCTGGCGCGGGCCCCATGCTCAGTGCCCACTCGCAGGCAGCGCACAGCCGGACCTTGAAGGGCAAGGCTGCCCAGCTGTGGGCTGTCTGCAGAGAGGGGACAGATGCAGCTGCAGGGCTGTGTCTGCCAGCCCCTGCCCTCGTTCCCACGCAGCTTCCACCACCTCAAGCCACATCCTTGCCCGGGACCCCTGCCTCTCCCCAGACCAGGTAACTCGATGGCCGTCTCTTCCTCTCATTCTAACCACGAAACTGGCCCCTAAACTAAGCACACAAACGAGGACCCGGCCCAGGGCCACACGGACAGTGTAGCAGGACCGTCTCAGTTTCTCCCACTCCCAGTGGCTGCCCTCTGGCCAGGAAAATCCTGGGGGTATGTTTACCTATTCATGAAATCCGCTCAACTAAACGAGTTGGTAATCTTCTTTTGCAACAACGTAAACACAGAAGCTTGCTCTCTCATGGCCCTTTTAGGTATGTCTGCCAGCACGCCCCACACACTTCTCCCTCTGCCCAAGAAACACAGACATGCGGGACGCAGGCATGACATTTTCTTTCCAAAACACCGACGACATTGCTGGCGTCCAGGTGAGGCCATCCCAGCAGCCCCGCCGGCCTTCCAGGGGAACCCCAGGAACGGCCCTGGCCTGTCTCCCCTCACTCCATCTGTCTCCTGACCCCTGCACTTCCCCAGGTGGTCTGCTGTGGCCCTGGGCTGTGGCTCCCAGAGTGTGATATGTGGCGTCCTTGTGGCTGCCCCGAGGACCCTCTCATAGAGGGACATACAACCCCCTGCTTGCGCCACAAGCCCCCACCCAGACCCAGGGTGTGGAGGGACTTCTGGGAAGGTGTTGCCTAAGCCAAGAGGGGAGACAGCCTTCCAGCGCTGCACGCAAAGGACGCCTCACCCTCAAGAGCTGGACAGTGACCCTAAAAGGACTGCCCTGCACAGAACCGCACACTGAGCTGAGATGCGCACGCCTCCCGACACCTCTTCCTGTTGTCCCCCACAAGTTGGTCACGAGATCGGGTAGTTCCCATTTTGCTACAATTATATCAACATGCTCTTGGCCAAGTCACCAAGCGTCTGTGGAGCCTCTGCATACCACGGGAGAGCCCTGCTCAGCATGGGGATCTGCAGGTTGGAGTGTCAGCCTGTACTCCGAAAGGCTGCAGGTTCGATCCTGGTCAGGACACAGGCCCAGGCGCTGGCTTGATCCCAGCCAGGGTGCGTCCTTGCACGCAGCCGATCGATGTTTCTCTCCCACTCTTTTCCTTCCCCTCACTCCAGAATCAATAACAATATCCTTGAGAGAGGCTCAAAAAGTACGCTTTAAAACATAAAATAAAATAACAGGCGTGTCCCTGGGACTCTGAAAAGCAGACTAAAGCCTCGATGCCAGCCACGCCAGGGGCAGCACTGAGCACTGGGCCGTGTCAGGAAGGCCGGGCATGGTGGGAGGAGCTGCAGGGCACAGGGGCCAAGAATCGAGGGCGGTCCAGCCCTGGGAATTCTGGATCTTGGTTTTGCCACTTAGGAGCTAAGAAACCAGGTTTCTTCGTGCGCTGGCAGCCAGGTCTGCCTGCGGGAACAAGAACCGTGCATGCGTAGCAGGACCCTGGTTGCTGACAAGAAACGCCGGCTGTGTGCCTGGCACGCTCGCCCAGGCCATCCTAGCTCCATAAACATGCGATGCTCTGTTTCTCATTTACCTGGAGAGCTGAGGCTTGGTTATTTACCCCAAATCACAAAGCTGCTCCAGGGGGCCTGCATGGTGGCATGGCAAGGAGCTCTGTCCCAGTGTGTCCGCCTCCCTGCAGAGCTGCTGCTCTCTCCGTCGCTTCCCACACCTGTGGGATGTGCCTATGCAGGGCCGCCTCTAGGGCCTCTGCCTTCACTGCCCCAGAGTGGGGTGGCGGCCAGGCTCGGGGACTTCTGAGTGCCCAGGTGGGTACAAAACTACTGGACCGGCATGACCTCCAGTCGCCCCTGGATCTTAAACCTTGTGACTCCAAGGAGGTGATTCAGCCCCTCCCTCCCCTAGGCCAGCCTAGCTGACCCAAAGCACCCAGGATCTTCCCCAGAGCTTCGAATGTCAGCCAGACGCCACCGTCAACCAGGCACCTGGTTACCTTGGACGGACTGTGAGAGCAGACCTCCGTGGGCCTTTTCTCTCCACTCAGCAGCACAAGGCCAGTGAGGTGCTGGGGCGGGAACAGAGGGCTGGGAGGGGTGGCTGAGTGGACCGTCTGGGTGAGGGAAGTAGAAGAGCAGAG
This sequence comes from Glossophaga mutica, assembly GCA_039655065.1. Classification (NCBI taxonomy): domain Eukaryota; kingdom Metazoa; phylum Chordata; class Mammalia; order Chiroptera; family Phyllostomidae; genus Glossophaga; species Glossophaga mutica. The sequence continues at coordinate 35,268,269 of CM077310.1, read as the reverse complement.
CCCACAAGACGAGAAACACTGACCAACCGCGCAGACTCCTGAGGACGCAGGTAGGGGATAGAACGTGGACCGTCTCTGGGTCTGCTTGCTCCTGAACCAGGATTGATTGCCAGATGGCCAGACACTCCAAGACAAGGGTGGGACAGGGCATAGTGGTGAGGCCCAGGAAGGGCAGGCAGCAGATGGTGCCAGTACTCCCAGTGGCTCACAGAACGGGCTCCCAAGCCTCAGAAATTCAGGAAAAACACATCATTCCAAAGGCATATGGCTGTGAAAAAGCCAACGCAGGCTTTCAGGTCCTCCGGCCTTCTAGGTCACCTTGTTGAAGATAGTGTCCTATCTCAAGTGCTGCAGCCGGGGCGGGTCAGATGCTGAAGTAAAGATACAGGCGAACCGCTGCCGAGAAGGGCGCACGCTCTGGGCAGGCAGAGGGGGCCAAGCAGGCAAACAGAAACAACTCTCTCCAAAAATCCAGCACTTGTTACCCCTTCCAACCTCATAACCGCTTCCCTGCTCCAATCCTTGCTCAAACCTCCCTGCAGGGGTCCCCCACAGCCTCGCCCTGCACAGCCGCAGGCATGCATTTCTGGGCTGGTACTGTCATTACGGGTCTCCTGGGGTCTGGTTGGCACCCTGACCAGGGAAGCACACTCGGCAGGAGCACCAGAGCCAGGAGCCAGGGCCGCAGGGGCAGCCCCTCTGGAACCCAGCCTTGGGAGGCTCTGTGCTGCAGGGGCCCACGTTTCAGGCACGCACCAATGGAAGCCAGCTGGCCATCCTGGAGAGGCAGAGCCCCAGTTCCTCCTCCTGCGCTGGGTGTTCACCAGACCACATCCCTCTCAGGCAGACAGGTCACAGGGACATGGGTCACTACCACGCGGGCCTTGCCTCAAGACCCAGAGTTAAGGGCTTCTTCCTGTTAGGCTCCTCACCCTAAATGTTGATGTGCAGTTGTCACTGTCCCTTCCCCGGGAACCCACAGACCCAGCAGCAGGAGCTCATCCCACGCCTTCGCTGCACAGGCTTCAAGCCCAGGTCCTGACCCCTTCTCAGCCGAGAGGGACGTGAAGGCAGACGGAAGTCCCAACCCCAGCTTTCCGTGGGCCTTCATTTTCTTTGGGAAAAGTTTGCTACAGGCTGCACTGCCCTCTTCGGTAAGGTTTGGCAGTTTGAACTGCTGGCTGCCCTGCACACAGCACTGCTACAACCAGTGAGAACGTTAGTTCCAGAGCTGCAGTGTGTGTGTGTGTGTTGGAGGGGGGCACTAACCTGCAGTGCGGGTTAGTTCCTACACCTCCAGGGTGGGGGGCGGATCCCAGGCCCTTCTGGCTCTCCCTGACATACACCTGTGAGCTCACCCGGGCCTCAATCTCTGGATGCCAATGTCTTAGGTAACATAACTGATCCCAAACTTGGGAATGAAGTGAAACCCAGGAAGAAGGGTAGTGTGCTCTACGTCCCCATAGAGGGCTGCTCAACACCCCCAGGATCACCTGGCTTGCTGGGGAAAATCACCCACCCACACAACTGACCAGCGACCAGGGCCCAGTCCTCTCCCTCTGCACCTGCACAGCACAGACAAGGTTCGACCGTTTGCCTTCCACCCAGGAGGAGACGCCTGCAGGGACTCCTGGGCACACAAGGCCCCCCGCAGCCTCATCTCAGCATCCCTCTGGCCCCCTCTGATCACCTGCTCTGTCCTTCTGTTGGGCGCTTCCTTGACGAACGGACCGGAGCTCGCCGCTGGCCTAGGAGCTCCGTTTCCGGCATTCTGAGAGTCACCCCAGACAGCGGGTAACAATGTTTGTTCCCAAACCAAAGAAATACATGCTCAGTGAACAACATTCAGGAAACAAAAGCAACCCTAGAAACAGAAACGTAAAAACCTGTGGTCCCGCCCAGCTCTACGAACTATTAGTATACCTTGCAGCCTGCCAGGTCTCCTAAATGGAAACTGTAACTTTTTGCAGGGGAAGGGGTCCGCGGAAACATGCCACCTTGACGGCATCCACTACGAGGCTGCGCCGTGAAGCCTCTGCTCCAGTGACCTCGGGGGCAGTGACCTGGGAGGCGGCACCGTCCCTTTCCACCTAATGCCCCAGGCGCGTCCCCAGCGTCCCCACATACCGACACCCTGCTGTTTCAGCTGCAATGGCTCAGGAGAACTGCCCCAGGGAGCAGTGTTTCTCCTCGGCGGGGCTGTCCCCGCCGGCGGAGGAGGGACTGGCCACTGTCCCTCTGATTAGCGCCGCGGCCTTTCCCGGCCCCATCCGCCCCGGGATCCCAGGAGCTCTCGCCCCCACCCCGGCCCCGATCGTCCAGCGCGGAACCACGGACCAGAACCTGCTGGAACCCGAGCCCGCCGAACCCCCCGCGGCCCCAGTCCCACGGCGCGCAACCCCTCGACCCCGCTTCGGCCCCCAGACCCGGGCCCCACGCGCTGGCTCGTCTGCAGACGCAGCGGCCGTGCGGTGCGGATAGCGCCGCCCCGCGGCGCGGCTCAGGCGGGCGGGGGTCCGCCAGGGGTGCGCCCCCCAGACCAGGCGGTCTCGTGGGGCGGGAGGAGGAGCCCAACGGGCCCGGACGCGAGCCACTCACAGCCCTGCCCACCCCGCGCGCCCCCGGCCGGCCCATCGCGAACTCGCCCTTCGCCCTCACCTGCGCGCGCCTCGCACGACAGACACCGAACGCACGACCACGGTCCTCGAAAGGCATCTGTCACCCGCCCCCGGCCCCGCCTCCGCCCGGCCCTCGCCGACCGCGGCCATCTCGACTCCGCCGCCGACGCGGACGCGCATGCGCACCCTCGGTGGGCGGGGTCTGCGCGCGGCGGTTGGGTGCACCCACGGCGCTGGGCGAGGGAGCGACTGCTCCGCGGGCGGAACCACGGGCGCCCGGCAGGGGGAGACGGCGGCTTCGCGGGCAGAACCACGGGCAGAACCCCAGGGAACGCACTCCGCCCCCCCAAAACCTCTGCTCCTGTGCCCGTCCCCAACAGGGCCGGAACCGACCCCTCCGGGACTCCCAGTAACGTCTAGCTGAGCCCCCCGGAGCCCGGGCTGAGACCGGGTGAAGACTGCGGCCCAGCTGCACACAGGGCTGCCCTGGCCCCACGGGGACCTCGGCGACTCGGTCTGCAGCTTGGGTAAATCCTGGAGGCCGACGGCGGACGCAAACCCTGGAGGCGCCTGATCATTCAAGCGCGAGTTTCACTTCCCGGGTGACCCCGTGGGCTCAGGCAGATAACCCAAGAGCTTCGAACCCCAGTTTCTGTTCCACGGCCGGAGTAAAGCCTGCCGGCCCCCGAGGCTGAGTACGCGAAACTCTGAAAAAGCACTGAGCGGGGCACCGAGGGGGTGCCTCCTCTCTCCAGCTGGACCCCGGGAAACGCGGTTACTCGGGCTGGTGCCTGCCTGAGGCCTGGGCGGGCAAGCCCTTCGCCTCCCCCGGCGCCCCGCAGCTGGCGCTAGGATAAACTGCAGCCACCGGGGGGCAGTGTGTCCCCGATATGCTGCAGCCACCGCTTGGCCGCGGGGGGCCCACGTGCACTGAGGTGGAGGACACGGTGCGCACTCCCCGCACGGCCCAGAGAATTCCATGGTGTGATGGGGATGGCAGTTCACATTCAGTGCACATTACTTAATAAAAATAATAATTGCGACATAAGGTCGTGAACCAGCTTTATAAACTGTGATTGAGGTTTACAAGGTCAGGTGTCCTGCCCACCACCCCGTGAGGAAAGCTCTGGAGTGTGAGTAGGTGGTGCCCACCCCCTCCACCCGGGTCAGCTCTCCTGTCCAGCTGGCCCACGGCCTGGCCTGGGGCTTTGATTTGCAGCGTAGGTGGCCAGGCCTTGGAGAGCCAGGAGTTTCATCCCCTTGCAGAAAAAGCCTAGTTTTGGAGTCAGACCTCACTCTGCCTCCCAGCCAGGACCTCCCTGGAGACCCGTGGCAGCCATACCTGGAGAGGTGTTTGGACCTCTGGGCCTTCCGGGTTGGGGTGCAGATGTGCAGTTGGCCTGGGACTGGGGACTGCTCCTGAGTCACAGAGCTTCAGGAGCTTCACCCTGAGGCTCCTCGTTCCTTGAGGCAGTCAGCACCCAGGGCGTTGTGGAGTTTTATGTCTTTGTTTTGGTTATTTGTTTGCTTCTAACTAAAATGTAAACCGCAAGAGAGTGGGACTTGGCCTTGTCCAGTCCTCCACTCCCAGAATTCAGAAAAGCACCTGGCACACAGCTGGTGACCAGTGCACGGGAGATCCCAGATGAGGAGCGTTTGGACTGAAGTGACCTCCCACCCTGCCTGCACCCAACCCTGGGCCACCAAGGCCTCTAACAGTTCGGTGAATTGAATTAAAAATATGACAGACCTGAGACACCAGCTTGAATTTGCTGGGACGTGGTGGCAGGTAGCCACCGCCTTAACTACGTCTCAGGGGATAGGATGAGAGGTTTCCATGATGAATGGCCTTTGAAAGTAAAGTATCGTAAAATTATTCTGTCGGGCCAGCAGGCTGGGAGAGGTTTCCATTCCCACGGCAGACCAGCTGTTTCTCTGGTGGAGGTCACGCCCTGACCCTAAGTATTGCATGAACTTGAGGCAGAATGGCACGAAGTTTGGAAAATTCCTTGGCAAATGCAATGGGGAAGCTGAGACAGCTGAACAAACTGGCTGAGGAAGTTACAGCCACATACAGGTCACCAGGGCGAAAGCCCCAAGTGCCTAGCAACAGGTGAAACTGAGGCCAGAACTCCCCCCTGGGGTGGCCTTTCCTCCCCTGGCAGATCACTGGTCACGCCGTGTCAGCCCCCTGAACTTTCGCATGGCTGGTCATGCAGTTCGGATCCTCCCCTGCCCTTTCCCCGCTAGAGGTGACGTCCAGGCCTCAGCTGTGTTTCAGCTCCAGGCCCGGAAGAGCAGCAGAACCAGGCAGTTGCCCCCAGGACCAGCTGCAATGACCAGTGACCTTCTGCCCCGAAGCTGACCAATCAGTGGAGCCCAGGACCCTGAAAGGACACAGCTGGAGAGCTGATGCATAGCCTGTTGCAATGTCCCTGGGACCTCCCCTGAAGGCCTCAGCCAGCGCTCCCCCTCCAGGGAGCATGCCTGGGCCTTTCCCCGAACCCTCTTCTTCCCCCAGAAACCTTCATCTAATAAATTATAAGTGTCCTATGAGACTTGCCACCAAGAGAGCTGTCCTCAGAGCCCTCTTTTCTCTGACTCTCCAGGGAGCTGACAGCAGCACGGCGTGGCTCACTTCTTTCTCTAATTTCTAGAGAGCCAAAGCAGCTCCCCACCCAGGCTCTCTCCTGTTGGTTCTTCTTCCCCAAGCCCTTCCTCGTTTAACCGTCCCCAGCTCTAATAAACGGACCCTCACAGCCACCTGGACCCGTGGTGTGATATCCTTCCTGCATGATGTCAAGAGCCCACAGACTACAGGATGGCCCCAGGCAGACCTGCTCCAGGCCAGGCCTCCTTTCTGGCACCAAACACACCAGGATGCTGCCGTGTGCGCAGGCCCAGTGCTGGCAGCGGCCCCAGGTCCCTCTGTGTCAGTGGGGGAGGCGGCTGTGTTCTGCCTCACAAACAAGGACCTGAGCTGGGCCGAGCTAAGCGCTGGTTCACTCAGAGAGCTGGTGACTTCCATGGCCCAGATTCAGATAGTTAGGGCTGTGTCTTTGCCCTCTGCCACCTTGAAAGGACAGTAATAAACACAACCCCGTAAAAAGGTGTCAGGGGTGATGAACACACACGTGGCCTGAGACGCTGATTCCTGCTCACCTGCTCTCCTCCCCAGCCAGGCACCAGGTGTCCCCCTGGCCTCTCACCCCCTCCCTCCAGAGGGGACAAGCACCCCCTCCCTCCAAAGGAGACAAGTACCTCTCCTCCAGAGGGGACAAACACCTTCCTGTTGCTTGGGCACCTCCAGGCACTGGGGCACTGGGCCCCATCTTCCATAGGTAAGAAACTGGCTCCCTGCCCCATGGAAGGAGAAGCCGAGCTTGCAACCAGACCCTGAGAGGGCTTCCAAGACAACTGAAGCAGCCTTTTCAGAGGAGGTGGCGAGGGACAGTTCTAACGTTGTATTTTTCCTGATCACATCAGTAACGCATGTTCATTGTTCATTGAATTGAGAAAAAGACCGATATTTAAAAGACATTGGCAGAGGGGGTGAGAATTCTCCTCTGCCCAGTTCTTTCTAAAAACAAGTCAGACGGGGGTCGAGGGACACTGGGCAGAGAGCAGGGCTCCCTGGGAGGGGTGTTCCTCAGGCTGCGTGTCCAGAAGCAGCCGCAGCAGGGGCCAAGTTCATGCTCAGCCCACAGAGGACCAGAAACAGGAAGCTCCCTGCAATGTGGCCCTGACCCAATTCCAGGCGGCCCCTCTCAGCCCCAGGCCGACCTGGGGCCTATCCTTACAGGGTTAGTCCCCACCCCGATGCCTGACCAAACCGGAATCCTGCACTAGAATGTTGCTGAGTTGGTCTGGCAGGCTAGCCCTGGGCCCTGATGCCTCTTCCCAGTCATTAGCCACCCACCCACTCCATCGCATCCGCTCCTGCACTGTGAGTCCCCCCAGGTCCTCACTGTGCCTGCCGCACACCCGCTGCGCAGTCCTGGCCCTGCCTCTAGCCCCCGGATCAAATCCGCCTTACAGTTCTTCAGCAACTGTCAGGAATAATGTTCCCTGTAACAATGGCGGCAACATGAGAGCTTTTTAGAAAGAAAACAATTTGTCAGAAGAATGCATCTTCTTAGAATGATTCCTGCTTGTATGAGTATTCATTGTTCCATTTCTCTTTCCGAAAAGCCCATTTTGAACCACAAGACACAGTGCCTCCGGGTTGGATCTAAGATCCTCGGAATGTGGCGAAGGCTCTGAACTGGGGTCTTGGCACTCTTTCTCCCACAGATGGGGGGCCTGGCTACTGGCTGTGACCGTTGGAGGGTCTATGACTCTCTCTGAGCCACGACGTAAACAGATGCCATCGATCTCCAAAGTCTCTCCCAGCATCGACCTCTCTGACCCCCAAGGCTGGGTGGCCAAGTGAGTGTCAGCCCAGAGGGCGGGTTCTCTGGGCTCAAACCCATGGCCCAGGACCTAATGGCTGCAATGCTCTGGGAATGCAAAGAATCTTCATGTCTCAGCAGCTCAAGGCCAGCACAACAATCAGGTTAAAAAAAAAAAAAAAAGCCTTGATAAGATTAGGTCAGCTCCAGGGCTACCTGACCCGGCCTGGCCTAGACCAGCCGCTCCTGGTGGGGGTGGGGTGGGGCAGGGCAGGGCGGGAGATGCCATCCCAAGTCTCAGACTCCTGAGTCCTGCCGCCCACAACACAGAGACGGCCGCTGTCCTGCAAGGGCTGAGAAGCCTCCGCAATCACAGCCTACAACTCACACCCAGACAGGCCTGTCCAGTTCCGTCCCCACCCCCGTAAGGCAGCAAATGGCACTCGGGTGACCTGAAGCACAATTCTGAGCAATGCCAGATTCCTTTCCACAGCGGCGCCCCTGGCTGGGTCGCTCAGCCCCAGCGCTATTCCAGGAGCCAGTTTACAGGTTCCCAATGTGCCCCTCCCCCAGCACAAAGCAGAACGGGCTCCGAAACCAAACACACAGGCACGAGTCCTGAAACGAAAGTGTAGCAAAGGGTCCAGGGGGGCAAGTCCAAAAGTAACAGGAGAAGTGTCGGTTTGGGCAAATTGCCAGTGAAAACTTACCTACAGGAGAGTTTTCTTTCCAGTTTTCCTCTTGGGCAACCACAGGAGCTTCAATTTAGAGATGAGGATGTGAAACCCCAGATCAGCTGATGAGGAATCGCAAACGACGGCGAGGAAGCCCCAGGCCCTCCCTGTCCCTCCCCGTAAAGTTGCTCCACAGAGACAGTCCCCATTCCGGGGCCCGGCCACCGGCCAGGGTGGGCAGGACACCGGCCACCAGGCTTCCCTGTCCGCTCCCGAGGGACGAATCTGGGCTGCCGGGACAGAGCTGACTCCAATAATCACTCGGCTGACAAACCACGTCTGAATCACTCACCACGAGGAGGGTGTGACCCCATCCCACAGGACGCCCACGGGCTCTGATATCACCGTCACACCTGATGTGAGGCCGTGAGATGGGGCGCTGTTAACACCCAGGGGCGAACCTGTCACTGCGCAGATGACTGAGACCCCCAGGGGAGAGGACACCGCAGGGTCCTCACCAGGGGAGAGGCCACCACCGTGTGGGACACACCCTCACGCCGCTTGCTGGTTAAGAGCCCCGCTTCGGGCCCCTCTGCACACTGGCATTGCAGCTCTGTGATCGTTTTAACAGAATATGCTGAGCGTGTTTCGTCATGATCAGTGTGACGGGACGATCAGTCAGCTTCCGACCTCCGGGCAGCGAGGGGCTCAGTTCTTGCTTCCACACAATTTTCTGACAGAACACTAAACAGTCAGCGTCTATGTTTAGAAATAGCAAGAGAAGAGACCGAGATGAATCTTGGGGTGGTTGCTACATATTGTAGAAAACATTCCCGTGTATGTAAAGCTTTTGTTTTACATAGTGTGGTGTTTTTAAGATTTTATTTATCTATTTTTAGAGAGAGGAGAAGGGAAGGAGAAAAAGAAACATCAATGTGTGGTTGCCTCTTGAGTGCCCCCTACTGGGGACCTGGCCTGCAACCCAGGCATGTGCCCTGACTGGGAATTGAAACTGCGACCCTTCGGTTCACTGGCCAGTGCTTAGTCCACTGAGCCACGCCAGCCAGGGCTACATGGTGCGTCTCCTAAGCACATCAGAGGACGGTGAGAAAGACACTTGCCGCTGTATCAGAATGGTGCCCAGTGCCGAAGGCATGATGCTTTCAGAACTCATTTTCTGACATGGACAATAACATTGTCAGACCTGTGCCCCAGGAGTTTACTAAGAAGCATCAGGACAGCCATCTCCTGAGAGGCACAAGCCTCCTGCCCGCAGTCCCCTGCCGTGTGGCAGGAAGATGCGGGAGGGCCCGGCGCCCTCACTGGTGATCCTGGGCCCCCATCGCCTGCCAGGCCTTGATCCTGCCCCAGGAGGCGGAGGAGCTCCAGAGAGTGGGGCTGGGTAGGCAGCCGTAACCTGTTCCTGGCCCACGCTGCTGTCCTCACCTGGGGATGGCTCACTGGTGTCTGGGCAGCTTCTGCTCCAGACGTTCTGCCCAGAGAAGGCCCCTGTGCCGCAGGAGTAGGAGGGGACCCGACTCGCCCACCATGTCTCTCCATGGTGTGCCCTTGTGATGGGAGGGCTCTGAGCAGTGATGGTGGCTCCCATGCCACTAAGTTCGTCCCAGTAGAAGCCGCAGACCCAGAGCCCCATGTGGGCCCAACCTCAGGAATGCACTTTGCACTTCATTGTTGGGGTGGGGGCTCCCCCAGGTTTGGGCAGAAAGCACCTCGTGGGAAGTCACAGCAAAGGGGATGTGGGTCATCATACAAGGCCCGGTGACTTCGGACATGGTGGGGTCTGCGTGGTCCTTTCCCACACCTCTGCCTCCACCACTGTGTTTTCAGGCAGTCTAGCCCCATCTGGGGGGAACAGCTCAGCTGGGAGGAATTGAGAAGGAGAAGAGAAAGCCCACACGTTGACCAGTGTTTTCAGGAACACAGCTTCAGGATCTGGGGCCTGCCTCTGCTCAGGCTCAGGGCAGAGGGTGCCGGTCAGGCTGCCGCTGCAGTGCCGAGGGTTCTGGGCCCGGGGTCGGCGCGCCTGACCTAGTTTTGGCCCTCCGGAGGTCAGGCACGCTGGCTTTGTCTCTGTTCTGCAGGAAGCATGAGGTTGGCGGTGGCGCCTCGTCGAGATCTTCCTTGACAAATTCGGGGTCCCTGTTCAGAGTGCAGAAGTGAGAAGACTCCAGTCTGAACAGGGCGGGGCACACGTCGCTGACAACACTGTGTTCTTGAAAGGTGCAAAGAGAGCAGATCTTCAGAGTCACGCAGACAAGAAGAACATTGTAGCCACGTGTGGTGATGACAAGGGTCAGCCAGACACAAGTGGTCGCTGGACAGTGCACACAGACCATGGCGTCGAGCACCCCAAACCAAGGCATTTGTCCTCCGTCGATTGTGTCTCAGTAAGAAAAGGCTCAGGAGAGGATGCTCCTTGCCACCCTCCTCATGTCTCATGGGGCGATCAGCAGCCGACTGGGCCCTCGCAGTCTCAGGGCTGGGGCTTGGTGTCAGGGCTGAACCTGATCCCTTGCCTCCTGCCGGGAGACACTTTCTACACTGGAGCAGGGGAGTGGGTGGGCTCCAGGCTCTCAGTCATGGAGTCCTCCCTCCAAGGAGGGCCAGGGGCTTCGTGGGGCCAGCTCAATGCCACAGGAACCTGCTGGCTGTTCCTGAGGTCCCTTCTGCACTTCCCCACGTGCACCGGGCCCTTGGTAGGGGCGGGGGCCTGGAGATATCACCATGTGGCTGCCACTAGACGTTGAAGGTGCTCTCACGCCGGCCACTGCCCACGGAACCCTGACGAGGAGTCCCTGAGCCCTGCTTTATCTCCTGCACCCGCTCCAGGGGTCTCCCTCTGTCCACACCAGGGGGCCTCTGCCCCCCGCCTCATGGCTGACCTTCACTCTCGTATGTGACCTTCACCCGTGGGCCTCTGCTGGTGCTGCTGCCTTTCCTGAGGTCCCTGCTGGTCACCGAGACCCAGCCGCAGGGCTGCCTTTGTCCTGTGTCACCCTGTCTGTCCTGGTCCCACCCATCATGGCTCCCTCAGGGTCCTCCCTGCCCTTTCAGGTCACTGTCCCCACCGGGACCACAGCACTTGTCACTCCTCATGAAAACGACTCAGCTGCCTTCGCTCCCTAGTGACTGCCTGCGTCTGTATAGCAGGGCTGAGCCTGCGTCTCTCCCAGTGGAGAGACATCCCTCCTCAATGTCTCCCGGTTCCCTGGGAGGGGACAGCAATTGCCATAAAATGTGGAAGCAGAAGCCAGACAGCCGCTGTTTTCGATGGACTCTGTTATTAGATCACTTATGAGAGACCCAAAGCTCCACCCACTCTGAGGGCCACCACCTTGCCCCCACCCCTGCCCTGCCATGCACCCATTCCTGCTGAGGTTCAGGCCAAGAGAGAAACCGAGAAGCCGAGGGACCAATGGCAAAGGAGTGGGTCTGTGACAGGTGTCAGCACGAGGCTGAAACCTGTAAATCACAGAGCCCATGCTGTAAACTGCTGTGGAAAAGCCTGCAGGGCCAGCACACAGCTGAGCCTGACTTACCCGCATGGCCTGCACCGCCTGACATTTGGCCCTGTGGTCGGGCCTGCTGCTCACCCCTGCTGTCTCGGAACAGAAGTGAGCAGGTGCTCGGGGAAAGGGTTCGTGGGTGCAGACGCTCCTCCATCCACCGCCTAGGGCCAGCCAGCAATTATTTGGCACACAAGAAATAGCTGGTTAGAGGCATGTTTATGGTTGTTTTTAAAACTGAGGTTTAAAAAGAACAGATTTGTCACTTCCTAGGCTGGGCGTCCTGTTATTAATGCCGCATCATTTCCTGCTAGTTCAGAGAAGGGTCTCTCATTAAGCAATGTAACTATTTCACATTTAGAAAGGCAACTGTAACCTTGTGACAGCTTGTATCGAATCATATTTTGAAATATTGTGTGGTTTTTCCAGTCCCTGTTTAATCAACATCCCTGAACAAAGACGCTGGAGGCCCACAGTCTTTGGTGCTGGCGGACTGCCCTCTGGTGGGCAGTCTGGGTGCTGCAATGCCCTTCTCTGGCCTCCCTTGGATAGTGGGGGGAGGGATCTGATTTCATTTGCCTGAAGCCAGTCATCTCCCCAGGCAACTAGGAGATGTGTTTCCTTTAAAAACAAGTGGTTTCTGAAGTCCCTCAGCAAATCCACAAAAATTGTTAATGCAAAAATCCACAGACAGATTGATTGGCTGGGTGCCCACTGCTTCATCGTGTGAGGGCTCCCTATCCGCCTGCGTGCTGCTTCTGGTGACAGCGGGTGGTCGTCCCAAGGGGCTTTAGGTGCAGACCCTGCTGACCTCCCCAGCTCTCAGCTCTGCAGGCACTTCACAGGCGCTGCACCACAGGTGGGGGCTGTGTCAGCCTCCAGGACCCTGGCTTGCCTGGACTGTCATACAAAACTGCCTTCTCTGAATTCAGACGAGCTAAGCATTGGAAACCCTGTGTACATCCTGACAAAACTGCAGATCAGATTCCCTGCGTGAGGGCAGATCCCCCTCCAAGGCTGGGCTTGGAGAAGGTGGGGAGCTCCGGGTTGGGGGTCCAGGCTTGCTGGCATTCAGCCCCCGTGTTCATGAGAAAGTCACCTGCCCACAGCAGCAGACCTGTGCAGGGAGCCCTGCGTGTCCTGTGGAGGCTGCCAGCCCTGGGCCAGCACCCCCAGCGGGCCCTTGAGGGTCCAGCCTCACCCTCCCTCCGACCCCCCCAACCCCGAAGGGCCCAGGTCGCAGTGGCCCGCAGACTGGGCGCAGCCTCGACTGACCGCCGGGCAAACGCCAGCTCAGGAAGGACAGGGTGGGGGGTGGCAGCAGAAAAGCGACATCGACGCAGAGTCTAAAACAAACCGTGGACGGTCCCCGTGCAGCAGGACCACCTGGCATCTCTAGCGTCAGGACAGAAACTTACCTGCTGCTGGGAAGACGTCCTCAGTGCTCCCTCCTCCCTGTCAGTGTGGGTGCAGCTGGAGCACAGCGGCTGGAGCGCAGCGCAAGGCCGCCGGTCCTCCTGGTCATGCTCCTGTCAGAGACCTGGAGGGGTGGGAAGCATCTCCCCAGGACCCAGGGCAGCCCTCCTCACTGCTGCAGGGACCTCGGCCCCAGACTCAGGGTTCCTCACTGTGTCAGGTGCCAGGGCCCCCCGCATCCGTCCGCGGTCCCGCATGGTCCCCTGGAGACAGGGGATTCCTGTGCGTGCCGGTCCTATCTCTGGCTGCTGTCCACCCAACATAACAGCCTAACTTTGGACTGCACAGCAAGTAAAAGAACAAACAAACCCCAAAAGACGTGACCTGTCCTCCCCGTATCCCTCCCAGAGGGTCCCAGCAGGGTGTCCAGTATGTAAACGCTGTGTAGCCGTATTTGCTGAGTCAGCGAATACGACCAGGAGACACGCTGGGCCCACCCCTGCCCATCGCTGGTCACCAGAGTGTCTGTGAGGACACGTCAAGGTGTCTCAGCATCCCCAGCCTTATTCGGAGCCAGACAGAAACAGGAATGCAACGTATTTCTTGAGCTCCAAAAGCTCACAGTCTGACCCTAAACCAGTGGGCAAGTACCTTGTGCCCAGTGTGACATGCCCAGTGTGACACGTGGAGATAGGTACAAGGTTGGCATCTCTGGGGGAGCAGAAAGGAGATCGTGCCCAGTGCACTGGGGAAGGACGAGGGGACCCTCTGGGGCGACGGTGACTTGGGGATGTCCACAATGGCCAGGCCACGTGACGCCTGTGTTAGAGTGTGTGTTCCGCTTGAGCAGACTGACTGGTGTGTGAGCACGGGCACTGCAGGCCACCACCTTGGGCTGGGGGACATCGGCTGCGTGCTCGGCAGCAGTGGGAAGACACTCAGCTGGAGGTGGCAGTGGGCTCGGGTGATGAGGAGGAGTCTTGTGAGCAGCCAGGCGGGGCCTGACTTTGGAGGTGACACTCTGGCCGGCAGCAGCAGGAGCACCCAGGGGGTGGGTGAGCACAAGGGCGGAGGATCCTGCTTGTGAGCTTGTGATGAGGGGGGTCAATGGGGGGAAAGGTGAACATCAGCTGCCCCTAAAGCCAAGTGGTGCTGGGAGGTGCCAGCTCCGGAGGCAGGGAGCCCCTGGGGGCTGGCGTGGCAGGCGGGGTTCTGAGGCGGAGAGGCAGGTGGGGCAAGGGTGCCCGGGAACCCACAGGAAGTCAGGAAGGACTGAGGAGACCTCGAGAGAGAAGGCTGTGGCAGCCACGTCCCTGAGGGCTTCTCAGCACAGGGGTGCCTGTCACAGACAGGAGGGGGGGCCACCGGGCTGGGGTGACATGCAGAGGGGTGCGAGTGGTCTGAATCTCTGCTTTGCAAAGGTTTGTTGGTAGGAAATAAGACATTTCACACCCTGAACTGAGGACGACCAGAGTGGGGCCTTAGAGTTGTCAGGAAGTGGGTTCCCATCGGCTCCGCCTCCACTCTCGCAGGAAAACCCATCTGGTCGGCTTAGACTGCAGCAAACGTGCTCAGGGCCTCCCACAAGCCAGGTGCGGCCTGGCGGACAGAGGGGCGCCTGAGCGCCAGGCTGGTCTCCAAGCTCTGCTTCTGAGATCGCACCGTGACTTGCTCTTCACCTTCATGAAGAAGCAGGTAACAGTTCTCTGCATGTGAGAAGTGACGCTAACCCACAGTCACCAACAGAAACAGGAGCAGAACCTGCCGACGTCTGCACTTGTGAAAGGGGACTCATTCACCAAGTTGAATCGTGGGAGGCAAGCTGCCGATGCCCAAGTCGCTGCTCTGACTGCTTCTGAGCATTGCTTCTTGTTTGGATGTGGCCCCTGTGTCCCATGCGCAGCCTGTTTGGGGGGCGTTTTGGTTTTCAGATGGAGGGTGAGGCTAGGACAGAGTTCTCACGTCACCGGTTTGTCACCCCATTGGAGATGAACACCATCTGTCTGTCTGTGGACTTCAGCTGACCCCTGGGTAAAAGTATGCAGTTTTCAAGGAAATGCCAAGTAATTTAAAACTCTCACTGAAGGATTATAGGCTTAAAAAAAAGGGAAATATACAAAGCCTTCTTTTTGCCAGCTCTAAGTGCGTTATAGAAAGACGTGGGGTCAGTGGAGGATTAAAACGTGAGCCCTGCGTTCTCGGTTACCCGGCCGTGGTTTCCCCCAACTGAGCGCCTTACAGATCGCCGCTGTTGCAGGGCGAGTTAGAAGGAGAGGACCCGGCCCGCCGAGCAGCCCTTACACGGTGTCGGTGAACTCGGCGGGAATTCTCGGCCGGTTGTGTGTCACTCACTGGGGGGAATTAGAAAACAGACCCTGACTAGAGACTATTTCTTCACCTCCCACTTCCTCCCTGCCCCTCACGACCTCACAGGCCAGGGAATATGGAGGAAAGTGCAGGGAGCTCGCCCTGCTGGCCATGGGCCCTGCTGGCCATGCGCCCTGGTGGCCACGGGCAAGGCCGTGACATTGCGGTGCACTTCCTGAAGCCCTCTGTTCATGCTTCCCCAGGGGCTGGAGGGAGGGACTGGAAAGGGAGCCACCTGCCAGCTACAGGACAGGCAGGAAGAAGGCAGTGGAGGTGGCAAGAAAGTGGACATTCCACGGAGGTGGCCAGGCCCGTGGCGACGGTGAGAGCAGGTGTGCAGCAGGGACAACCATGCTCACAGGGAGGGGACACAGGCCCAGCCAGGGCAGTGAGCAGCCGCTGGGCCCACCCCCTGGACCGGCTACCTGACAGGTGGCCACTGCAACTCAAGAGAGCCTGGAACAGCCATGAACTACATACCGGAGTGTTTATTAAACTCATTTTTAATCTCTGCCATTTTTGCACACACAGGAAATTGTGGCCTTAGTAAATGTCCATTTCTTCTTAGTAGATAGAGAAATCAAGGATTTTCAACAATGAAATGTACAGTGGAGCGGCGGGGGGGGTGGTGCCATGGTTTTTGGGACAAAACTCTTTGGTCTGTATAGTTTTTCTGAGTTTAAAATAACACGAGAATTCACTCCAGTGGAACGTAAACATTAACTTTCTTTAAAAATCTAATTGTGGGACTGTGTACAGAAGTGAACGAAAGCTGCACAGAACTCCAGCGAGAGGTGTTATCATCGCAGGGTTTATGTCCTCGGCCGGGAGGGGAACAGACTCACGGGAGTCAAGGCGCTCGAGCGAGGCCACCCCGAAAGGGCTCCGAGTAACACGGAGCAGGAGCCTGGTGACAGAACGCGGCACGCTCGGCACAGGCAGCCCCTGCTGCGCAACAGGATCGTCCTGTCGTGAAGGCGTGAGAGAAAGGGACGCAGCACGGCCCGGCTTCGTATGGATGGGGAGGGTTTGGCATTCGGTTCTCCCTCTTTGTCCATGTGATTTCATGTCTATGTATATTTGTATAAGTATTTAAATAGTTTTTTTTTAAACGTTAATGACACAGCTAGTTTCCTGGTTCTAACATTCCTTGAAGTCTAGAGGAGGCATCCCCGTGGGTCCTTGGGCCACACCAGGGTATTTTGGCACGTGATTGGGAGGGGACAGAGCTGGTCCCCACAGGAAGGGCAGGTGGAGGACAGTGGCTCAGCCTTGAGAAGTCCAAGGTCAAGGGCATCCCAGGACCTAAGGCTTGGGAGAGGCAGCCTTTCCAAATGCAGCAAACCAGCTTCGGAGCCGACCCACACGCTGAGCCCTTTGAAAATGAAATGACCCTAATATTGAACCCATCGGGGCTGGGTCCTGGTGGCGAGTTGGGTGAGAATGGCGGGTGGCGTCGTCAGGCACACGGCGGCAGCGGCCTTGCTGCTCCCTTCCTGGGTGGCGCCCCGGCTACGGGGTGGCGGTCGCTGCAGGGGGCCTGGGCACTGGAGTCCACACAGGAGCCTGGGGCGGCCTTTTCCTCCACTGGATGTCCCTCCAGCGCAGATGAGGCAGCCAGGCTCCCGGACGCTGGGTTTGGAATAAGCACCCGTGATGAAGAGTCACAAGAAACCTACGAGCGTAGGGCGGCAATCCCCTGCGCCTCGGGGTGAGCACATACAAAACCTTTTAGAAAGCAGGGTTCAGGGAGGGTCAGGGTTAGGGCTACGCCAGCCACGGCAGGGCAGGTGACAGGCATTCCCTCTGCGGAGAAGTCATCTGCCAGGTGTTGGGACTGAGACTCGAGATACCTTCCTTCCGAGAGGGGCGAACGAACACGCCAGGGCTGGGACAGTGGTTCGCACCGTTGGTGGAGTTTGCCGGTGTGTCATCTCCACCGGCCCTCGCAGTCTCTGCGGCATGACACCGGGTGACCGAGAGCTGGAGACAGGCTGGAGGGCCGCCGTGTGTTTTGTCAGCCAGACGCGTCCTGGCCCAGCTTTCTGTTCAAATGACCTTTCCTTCGTCGTGTCAGCGTTCAGCTCCAGACCTTTCGTCTCCACTCCAACGCTGCTGAGCTCGAGCGACGGTGGAAACATCGCCTAACTTCGGTTGGCACCTGCTTCTTGCTCAGGGAAGCAGCTAGAAACTCATGACATCTCAGCCAGAAGGAACGGAGGGGTGGCCCGAGGGTGCTTCTCCACCCCCACACCTTCGAGCCCCTCGTCTGCCGCTGGCTGGGGCCAAGACCGGACTCCGCAGAGGGGCCCTGAGCCTGCTGGCCCTAATTCGGAGGGGTTATGACCTGACCTGACCTTGCACCCCACACCCATGGGAGGACAGCATTTGAGAAGAGGACCAGGGCGCCCTGAAGATCCAGCTGCTCCCCAGGCGCACATAGAACTTGAGAGCCAGGACTGATCTGCATGCCCTGTGACTGGGACCAGGGACAGGAGCGCCACGCTGTGGAGTCCGTGGCTGACCGATGTGCGACTGGACGCCAAGTGGTCTGACGGCCGGCTGGGCTGGAGGTTTGTGGGCACCCTGTGCGCTTCCAAATCGTTCCGCAGCCACAGTGCAGCCCAGTGTTTGGCCACAGTGGGAAAGGCGGCCGAGCCCCAGCCTGTGGTCTCCACAGCCGCAAAGTATTGCAACTGCTGACGCCCTCCTGCTGTGAAGGCACAGGCAGATGTGACCCCCGGAGCCAAGATCGAGGGATCCAGGGATGGAGGACGGGTGCTGAGTGCTTGTCCTCTGCCCCAC
Source organism: Glossophaga mutica (assembly GCA_039655065.1). Taxonomy (NCBI): domain Eukaryota; kingdom Metazoa; phylum Chordata; class Mammalia; order Chiroptera; family Phyllostomidae; genus Glossophaga; species Glossophaga mutica. Next base: position 35,250,471 of record CM077310.1, on the reverse strand, counting down.
CGCCGAGGCTGAGCCACTCGCTGGCCAGCAGCCGACCACACGCCTGTGGCCCTCTGCCTCATCTTCACATTTTGGGACCGTTTTCCACCAAAACGTTCAATCGAGTGTAAACACATGTGTAGATAAAAACAACAGAAAAGCCCTCGGCAAGTTCCCAGGGGCGTGTGTGGCATGGCCCCTACCTGATTAGGGGGTTGAATTTTGGTAAAGAGGGAAATAAAAAGGAGCTTCAAGCCTTGAGGAGGAGAAAGGAGGCAGGAATGCGCACGCAGGGGAAACGCAGAACCGACCAGTCGGGCCTGTTCCTGGGGACCTGACACTCCACGCCTCCTCGGCTGGGACGTCCCTGCGATGCGCTCCCATTCCTGGGGACAGGTCATGCTGCCCCTCTGTGAGCTCCCCCCCAGGGCCTGGGGACCCACAGGTGCCTGAGGGACCCCAGATGTGGCACTCGGAGGTTCTGAGAACCTGCCAGAGATCCGAACAAGGCTGCCGGTGGCGTCTCCCTGGGGGTGTCTCTGGTCCTCCACGCCCCTGGCCAGGGGGCCGGACTGACTGGCTGAGTCACAGCCAGTGGGAATGGACATTCTCCCTCTGTCCCCTCCCTACTCGCCCCCATGGGTTTGCCCAAACCAGCACGCTGGTGCTGCTTCATGGTCGCTCAGACCGGAAGTCCCAGCAGAAGTCCACCCCGGAGGAGGTGGGGCAGCAGGGCCCCCAGGGCCAGGAAATGCAGGCCACGGGAGTGGACACCTAATGACGAAGGTGACGGGGACAGGGCGGGAAAGGCAAGAATCAGGGCTGCAGTCTCGCTGTCTGTGTCGCACGAACTTGGCCGCGCTCACCGGAGCCTGCCTGGAGGTTCCCTCTATGTGTCCGTACACCTGGGGCTACTTTTGTCTAAAAGAGGGAAGTTTGAGGGGATCTGTTTACTGTTTCCTAAGAATAGATGGTTCTGTTTACTGCTGCAAGTCTTTAGCATCGATCTTGAAGTGAAAACATTAATCACACTTTCTTTTAAGCAAAAATGTGATTTTTTTTTTTTGTATTATGTACGACTTTGATTTCTAATTGCCATTCTGGGACTGGCGTACGAACCTGCTGAGGAAAACAGGGCAAGAACATGTCAGCGAGAGAAACTCCCTCCCACTGAACACAGGACAACAAGCGCACTGGCGGGAGACGAGTCACACCCTGACCAGCGCCAGTCCCCTCCCCCGGGGTTCGTTGGACTTCAGGGTCCTGCTCACTGTGCTCGAGTTTTGATGTCAAGGGTTAAGGAAGGCCTGGCTGCTGCGAGGGGAGGGGTTTCTGAGCAACACTTGCGTCTCAGCCTTTACCGGGTGTTCCTTCAGGGACCGTGGGCATGGGAGCCCGGAGGACACTGCGCCTTCTTCGGGACGTGTTCACAGAGCACGGCGTGTCACCAACATTGACGTGTTCTCAAACTCGTGAGCAATCTCCTACGAAAGTCAGGCTCCTGCCGTGCCGGAGGGACCGCCCTCTAGCTCAGAATCGAGCGTCTGCTAGAAATGAATTCGCTTGGCTGACTACCACGAGTATTCTAAACAGTTTTATTTGTCTTTACATATAAATATGTAAACATGGCTTATCTCTGCATCGGGGATGGAAGGTCGCCGCACGGGAACAGGGTCTACTGCGCGGGGTCCTGTCACGCACGCAGGTCACATTCTATCGGGTCCGGCGTCCGCTCCGCCGGCCTCGAACTTCTTTGGGACTCGGTGGGCCAAACGTGTCCCTACACCTTCCCCACTTCCAGTCAGTGGCTGCTGTCACATGGAGCTGTGGGGGTGGGTGAGGCCAAGACTTTGGGGATTTTAGGATAAAAATGACTATGCAAAACATTAAAAAAAAATGAATCCCAAGCCAGCGAATACTTTCATTCAAGTCAACATGAGAGAGTCTGGGATCCAAAATAAATAATTATCATCTAACTTTATAATTCGCTGTTGCGTTTTTGTACAGGTGGAAGGACGGGAGAGAAGACCGGTCCGCTGCTGGGGGACCCGCGTGGGAGCCAGCGCGCACGGCGGGGCTTTCACTCCTCTGCCGGGATCCACGTCGCCGCGCTCTCGGTGGTCTTTCCCCGGGGGCAGGCCACCGCAGAGAGTCCATCTTTAAAGTCTAAAATGCCAGGACTTGCAAGTACATGTGTTTGTAACATACTATAGTGAGTACAGGAAGAAGCATCGTAGGGGACACTACCCAGGATTTAGTTATTTATTTAGGTAGAAAAAAATGCTTTGAACACTCTGGGGAAATAGGGTTCATTATAGAAGAATATTTCAGGGAAACTTTTTTTTTTTGCATTTTTCAAGGATATACATTCGTACTGATTTTTGCTTCCAAATATATTTTAAGGCTGTTTGGTAAAATATATACTGGATATGAGGTTCTGTGTACAGGGTGTTGTTCTTACAGGGAATTCGTAACTACTCAGCTTTAAAAAAGTAAAACTTTGAAGCTAGACATGCTTTAGCGTCCACTGTGCCCCGGACGAGCCCCATGCGTGGTGGGATGGAGGGTGAGGAAGGACCTGCGGGCTTGCCGAGGGCCAGCCGCCCACCTCGCCCTGCACTCAGCCAGGCGGCTGGGTGCAGAGACAGGTGGGCACGGCTTAAAGTGCAAGTCACGGGTGGGGGGGCGGGGGGACAAAGTGCTACAGTAGGGGGACCGGGAAGTGGCTCTGCGTGGCCGAGCCCTGCCCGGAGCAGCAGCGGGTGGAAGACGAGGGCCTGCTTTCACCTTGAGTGACAGGGAGGGCTCTGAGTTCGGGGCCAGACGGATACACTTATAGGCTCTGCCTCGGAAACCGTGATTCAATTACGCGCACGGAGGCCTTTTGTTTCATCCTTCCTGTTGTTCCCTGGTGCCAACCAGAGCCACGAAAACCCATCTGTCGGAGCCCACAGCAGGGCAGGGTGACCTCTTCCCCGTCACTGTCTGAAGCAGGCAGAAAACAGACGCTGGGCGCGGCAGTGCTGCCTGGCACGCAGGGGTCCCGGAGAAACACTCGCTCGGACTGCATCTCCTCCCCGCTCAGACCCAGACAGACGTACCACTCACACTCAAGTTTCTCAAACTATCCACGACACCGAGGCTGTCCTCTGAAACAGGCAAACTTTCTGTTGTTTTACGTTTTTAAGGATACCCTGAAAAGTCAACTGATAGAGCCATTTGAGAATATATACACACATCTATAAAAAAACCACACGTAGCCCACGAATGGTGGAACTGAAGGACGGACCGTGGGTGGGGTCTGAAGTCACGAAGAAACAGGACCCACAGCAACCCCTCCCCAAGTCAGGATGGCATTGGCGGTCCGCGCCCCGGCCGGCCACCGAGGCGCCAGCTTTCCCCACGATCCCGCCTCGCTGGTCACCCCTCGCTCATGGGGAGGGACATTTCACTTACGTTTTGATGGTGCTGGACGTTCCCCAGGGGTCAGACCTGGGCCCCTGAGTTACGGAGAAGCAGGTGGTGGGGAGCTTGGCAGCTGGACAGATGACTTCTTACCATGAACTTGGCCCACAGAACCTAGTGATGGGTCAGCTGGGATGGGGAAGCAGCCCCAGGCCTGGGGTGGAGGGTGGGGGGATGGCCCCTGCCCTTCAAGCTGCAATGCCTGCTGCGTTGGGGGGGGGGGCGTCTAACGCTCTAGGGAGTGGGGGATGCACCCGTTTATACTCATTTGCTATTCTCGCCTCTAATTATCTCACAGTTTATAAAAAATAGAAATAACAAAAGGTGAGCCGGGTCCCACCCCCAGAGGCGTGTCCCACTCTCCTGAGAGCGGAGTGGCCAGCCCGCCCCCACGGCTGGCTGTGAATCAGACATCCGGTGAATAAAAAAGACGTCCTTCTGGCGGCGGGCACGGCAGGCCCCGGAGACCAGCAGCACCCAGAACAGATGGCAAGGGCGGGCAAATGGGACGGGATGGGGGGAACCACCTGCACAAGCGTTGGTGGGGAGGGCGGAGAGGAGGGTGGTAGGGCGTGGCGGCCCTAGAGCCGGGTCTGCGCCTCCGGGATGTAGATCTCGATGCTGTCCGCGTGCTCGCCTGCCGAGTTCTGGCGGAAGGACGCCGCCCGCTTGGCGGCCAGCAGGCGTCTGCGGGCCTCCTGCCGCTGTCTGTCGGGCAGGTCCAGGGACTTCTCTCGCGTGACCGGAAGTCTCCCTTTGGGGGGCTTCTTTGGTATTGGCGGGGGGGCCTTCCGTTCCTCCTGAAAAGCATCACAAGTAGCATTCAGTTTGGGGGTGTCTGCAACGTCGCCCAGGCCAGGAGCTGGCTACCCACACCGGCCCTGCTCCCGAACCCAGGGCGGCCTCTGCTCTGCCTCCCACAGGTGGGTGGGGGGATGCCTTTGTCACTTCTCTCCAATGTCTCGGGCGGGGGAGGGGGGAGTTTGGCACAGCGTTGCAGATGAAGCAGTAAGTTCTTCACATTCGCAGTTCCATCTCCTCAGTCTTACATCCACTTGGACGTTGCCCTCCGAGGCCCACTCACCTGGGCACACGCCTGCCATTCCCAGGTCCTGAGCGCCCAGTGTTTCAGAAAGTGCCACTGGACACCCTGCCATGACGGGCCACCACCTTTGGACCAGATTCCAGTGCTAAGGGGTTCAGGAAAACTGTCCTTTGCAGGGGTCCCAAGAAATCACCGAGCTCTTCGCTCACACTCACCACTCATGTCCCCCTTGCTTTGGAGTGACCACGGGCCACCTGGGGGCTCTGATGTGCGTCCCTGGCTTATGACCAACCCCCACCCTGGGGAGTACCGGCCAGTCTGCACGGAGGCCCCTGTGCACCCAGCCTGGCTCTGCCCAGGCCAGCAGGGCCCCTGTCTGGGGACAGGAGCTGGGGACAGGAGCTGGGGACAGTAGCAGGCTCAATGCTAACAGCCTGGGTGCACGTCCTCAGCTGGGAGTTATGCTCCACTGCCCCGGAGTTTGCCGGGTTGGTTTTCTTCATCCTTCTGTTCTGACCACATCTGTCAGAAAACCCAGGTGAGGGTTGCTCACGACTTCTCTAAAGGGTGTTAGGAAACCACTGTGTTTATTGCTACACACAGCTCTCCGGGGTCCCTACTAAAGATGATACCCTAAGGGGAGAAATAAAAGCACAGGCTTCAAATTTCCTGGGAAATTTCAGACCTTTTAAAGGCCAGTGCTGACGGATGATAGGAGGTTTCCATAATCAAACTGTTGGGTAAAGTTCAAAGGGTCTCGTCTTCCACGACGGACATCCCGCTAGAAAGTCTGTCTGAGCAGGAGATGGGAGGCAGCCCTATGACTGGGTGGGAACCTTAGAATGACCCAAAGAGTCCACAGAGAATGACTCAGAGGATGGATCCCACCGAGAAACGGGACTAGATGTGACCTTTGGTTACTGTCTCCCTCAAATTGTTTGTATCCCAGAGACACAGCAGGAAAGAATGTTGCCCATGACTTGAATTGCGCCCCAGTTTACATGTGTACACGTGCACACAGGTGTACAAATACACATTCACGAGTGTGCACACAGACACATGTGCACACACGGACATGTGCGCATGCCACGCTGCCTGGGAGGGGGAAGCCCGCAGAGCCCTGTTGGGGGAGGCGGCCTGAGGCGTGCAGTTACCTTCCTGTCCGGAGACTCTGCCATCTTCCAGTCGTTGAGCTTCAGTTGGTGCAGCTCATCGAACTTCATGCTGACGTCCTCGACCGAGAGCTGCAGCATGTCCCAGTAACCGGCCAGGTCCTGGGAGGTGGGTCTGGGCATGGCGCTGGGGTCCTGCCGACACACAGCGGGGTGGGGGGATAAGAACGGGGCCATGACGGGGGCCGGGCAGGGGGCGGGGCTCAGAGCCCTGCCACGGTGGGGGTGGGGCAGGGTGCCTTTCCAGGATTGGGTCAGGAAGGAGCTCAATTCCAATTCTGATAAATATTCCCAAGGGCCCGCAGAATCCATAGCAGTTTACACAAGTACTGGCTGACTGTTTGAAACAGGAAAAGGCCACATGCTGCATGATTCCAACTCTGTGACATCCTGGAAAAGACGAGACTGTGGGGATAGTGACAGGTCAGGCATGCCAGGGGGTTGGGGGGAGGGATGCATAGGGGAGCCCAGAGGGTTTGGGGCAGTGAGTCTGCTCTGTGAGATGCTATAATGATGGACGCATGCCATCGTGCATTTGTCCAAATTCACAGAATGCACAGCATCCAGAGTGACCCTGATGTCACCTGCGGACTCTGGGGGACACTGACGTGTCAGCACAGGTTCATCCTGTCTGGTAGGGGTGCTGATGATGGGGAGCCTGTGCGTGGGGGGGGGCAGGGGGTGTGAGGAATCTCTGCACTTTCCCTCAGTTTAGCTGTGAACCTAAAACTGCTCTAAAAAATAAAATCTATTAAAAATAGACATGCCCTGGGCTTGTTCCTTGTTTCATTCTGAAAATGTTCTCTTAGGACCTGGGCACAGTGGCAAATAGGAAAGCTTTCCCATGCTCGACACTTCCTAGAAGCCACGGGCCCATGGTTTGGTCAGACGGGTGCGGTACGGGCCTGCGCAGTCTGCGGCACGGCTGTGGCGGTGGGCCAGCCCTGCCCCTCAGCTTGACGCTGCTGGCAGAGACACCCATGGGAGAGAGGACCGGTGGCTCATGAAGGCACAAGACGACCTCTTGGGCTGCTGCTGGCACTCAGAGGGGACAGGCGATGCTACAGAGCTGCAGGCCAGCAGCCCATGGGCCATGCGTGGCCCGAGGTTGTCTCGTCCTCCACCCATGGCCTGGCAGATGCCATTCAGTCGGCTGTCTGATTGACCGCCTGCTCCAGCTCATACAGTGCTGGCTGAGTGCCACGGCCCCAGGCCACCTCTCCAGCCCCATGGCCGTGGGCCGCTTCGTTGCGGTGCCTGGCCTACCCCCAGGCGCGTGGATTTGCAGCCCGGGCCGAGGAGCTGGGACCAGTGGCTCCGTGGTGTAGTGAGGGCCCCTCTCACTGAACAGGAATTTCTCGCGGGCAAACATTCATCAGAATTGGCTCACAATGTGCAATTTTTGGCTTACTCGTAAGCTGCTCACACTGAACACAACAGGGACTTCAGTTGGCTTTGGTTTCCGCTTCCCATAACCTGTGCTAAGTCAGCTGGGGTGGCAGGAACAGGCACAGTGCAAGTCCAGATGGGGCCCCTCCCACCCTGGGGCGGGCGGGTTCTGGGTCTGGGTGTCTCTCTTCCTGGTGCGCAGTCAGCATTCCCCACTGTCTGTCCCCAGAGGCGGGAGGGGGAGGGAGCTCTGTGGGGTGCGTCACCCCATCACTGGGCTCCACCCACATGACCTGGTGACCCCCCCAAGGACCACCCCCCCCCGACTCCACGTCCGGATTCCAGCACGTGAATTTGGGGACATAGAAATTCAGTCTCTAGCAGCCTGGCTTCACATCCACATCGAAAGGATCTCTGTTTTGGGTTCCAACCGCTTCTTCGCAGGGCGGCCAGGCGCAGGCAACTAGCGTTTCTGTATCTGAGGCTGTTCCCAAGATTAGCCACGAGAGGGCGCCCGCGGCCCACCTCAGCCGGAGCCGCAGGCTTACAAGACACCCGCCGCAGGCTGTCTTCTCCCTCCAGTGAGTTTGCTCAGCGGCCCTCACGGGTCCCTGGGGTCCTTGAAAGGTCACGGGCGAGGGCAGGCTGCATCCCAGTCTGAGCCTTGGGGAAGCGCTAGCTGTGTGCTCCTTTGGAAGACGCCCCAGGCACAAGGATGGTTCGCTTTTTATCAGTTTGGGTGTGACCTCTCCGTGGGCTACTGCTGGTGAGTCCCAGATCCAGGTCTGGGCCCCAGAGTGTCCCTGTCCAGGCACACGTCCCCCACGGGTGGATGTCCATCACTCCACCAGGCTGACAAGACCATTGTCTCCAGGGCTCCCTGGAGCAGAGGCGGCACTGTGTTGCGTAGCCAGGCACAGCCACAGCCAGGACCTGGGAGGTGGCCCGTCTACCCCACCAGGCGTCCAGGCTCCCTACGTGTCAGGGCCTCCTGCCCCAGCACAGGCAGCCGGCAAGAGCATCCTCGTTCGGCCCCTGGGGCCCCAGCAGAGGGGACCCTGGTCTGCCCACAAGGAGTGAGGCCCAGCAGGTGTACATGCAATTCCAGTTCCTGCCACACACCCCTGGGGGGCCCTGTGCCGAGGCCCCAGAGGCACGCATATGGCCCCCACACTCTGGGGCAGACGTCTCCCAGGGTTGTCTGGCGATGAGTTCCCTGAACGCCTTCCCGTGAAGAGCACGTGCTCCATTCAGGGCGCCCTAACTCTCAAGCTGGTGGGGGCATTTTTCTAGGGTCATTTATGTGACTTAACACTAGTTACCCACCTACAGCTCCCAGCCACCAGCAAGGCGGTGGCAGAGGCTGCAGTGGTGTGGTTGGAAGAGGCGGTGGCTGCCCGAAGTTTGAGTGCCTTCACTGCCAGGTGGCCTGAGCCCCCCACCCAAGCTCCCAACAATTGATTCCGGGTGTTTTGGGGGGGGTCTAATCCTCAACAGACACGAACGGGAAGGGAAGCTGCCACAGCAGACCTTCCAAAATCAGAAGGGTGTTTAAAGGTTGACCTGAGGTGTGAGCTGATGTAGGCACCAGGCACTGACGACTCCGGGAGGGGTAACCGTTAGGTCCAACATCAGCCGCTCTGGCAGAGGAAGCAGGGACAGTTCCTAATGATGTCCCTCTGCTGAGGGAGACAGATTCAGATGCGAGCCCCTGTGGGTGACGCTGACCCGTCATGGGGTAATGGAGCACAGGTCGACCCCTTCGGAGATGACAACTACAGAGGGGACACGCCTGGGGAACACGAGAGCATGGCCTTCCTTCAGCGGCCTGACCCTCTCCAGGAATTCCGAGCTCCACTTCCCCCTTTGACACACTAACTGTAACTTCACGCCAGAGCCGGGTGCTGGTAATGGGTCAGATGTCACGGCGGACTTGCACAGGGCGAACTGGGAAATGTCGGAGAAAGCATCCTTTTACATGGTCCTGACAGAAAGGGGGGAACTGCCGGCTCCGAGGTGCTGTGCTTCCCATGATGTGTAAGAACACTTGGTAAATGCGCTGTCTCCTTGCAAATGAAAGACCCAGAGCCAACTGTGATCAAATCACCGAGCAGGCTGCGTCCAAGGCCTGGCAGGGAGCTATTTGCATTTTAATGGAAATGTTTGGGCTGGTATGGATTGTACAACGGCCCAGACAGCAATGTCAATGCTGTCCGGTTATTTCCCCAAACACCAGTCAGTGCGTACTTTCTTTAGTCAGGTAAGGACATGTACAGACACGCACACACAGGTATGTGCCAGTGAATAAGCACGGGTAGATGTAAATATGTGTGTGCATATGTAAATATATGGTTTTTCTCTCCTGCTGATTGCCAGGGAGCTCAGAACCAAGTTCAAGGCCAGCTGTATTAACTGATCTAGTTCAATGGTATACTGTTGGGGACCACTCTGTGTGGTTTTGGAGACTGCAGCCCTGCAAGAGCGAGCCGTGAAAGGGGCTAGTAAGTCTCCCTGGAAAACCAAGCAAAAACACGGGTGGCAGGCATGACCTAACACCAACACTGAGGGTTCCCAGGGAATCGGGCCTGATAAATACATTGTATCCTTTGGGGCTTGCTCTGCCCTGGTGAGATAAACTGGATGTTTAAGTTCAAGGCATAAGGATAAGGAGTAAACTCCTTACCTCATGAAACACGTCTTAAAGACCCTCTGGCATCAGCCTGACTAACAGACCCTGACCTATGACAAGTCTCTGGGTTCCTTCACTTGTTATCTGTGGATAATACCTGTTTTTGTATGACTGTAGCCTTTTTGACATTGATTGATTGATGAGCTACCCATGTATGCTGTGTACACCTACACACACCATTCCCAATAAAAGCCATTTGGGAGAAGGGCTCGGGGTGTTCTCCACTAGAGGGAATCATCACCCCCTTTCCCCCCAGAACAGCACGATCCTGTCCGGGACAAATTATTTCTCATCCACGGTGGATGGGAGAATTGTGCAGGCCAGAGTTCCTCCCACAGTATACTCATTTCACCGCCGACTGTCAACTAGAAAGCCCCAATTACTCCTAAAATCTCTTTAAATGTGTTCTTTGTGCATTTTCATTCGCCACCTTGTATCGTTGTCTTCACATGTGACGTTTGCCACGACAGCAGTTTACTTCAGTTGGTTCTGGGCAGCCAGTCCCAGTGCAACGGCAACAGCTCCAGCAGAGGTGCTCAGGTGCATACCAACCTGCAGGCCCCGCCCCTCCAGGCCCCGCCCCCTCCTCCAACAACACCCTGTCCTGCCTCCTCTGGGCCTCAGTTGCTCGGAAACATCCAAAGCTGGGCGTATCCTGTCCTCATGCGACTATCTGCAAACAGGCTTTTTTTTTTTTTTTTTTTTTTTTTACGATTTTTATTTTATTTATTTTTAGAGAGGAGAAGGAAGGGAGAAAGAGATGGAGGGAAACATCAATGTGTGGTTGCCTCTCGCGTGCCCCCTACTGGGGACTTGGCCTGCAACCCGAGCATGTGCCCTGACTGGGAATTGAACCCGTGACCCCGTGGTGGTAGGCAGGTGCTCAACCCACTGAGCCACAGCAGCCAGGGCCTGGCAGGGGTCTTTAAGGAACAAGGCAGCAGAGAGTGTGTTGGGGGGAGCACTAAGCCTGGCACAGGCTGGGGCAGCCGGGGCTCACTTACCATGTTCTGTTGGCAAAGCCAGTAAAACTGCTGGAACTTCTGCGACATCAGAAGCTGGGCGCTGCCCACTGCACTCCGGATCTTACCGAGAACTGTTTGGAAGAGACAAACGAGCAGATGGAGAGGCTGTCAAGGAAAAGCAAAAGCAAGAGCACCACGCAGCGGGTACACAGAGATGGGCGCCCTGAACTTTTTTCATTCCCTGGTTCAGGAGGGACCTCAGAGACGAGCCTGTGGCCCCCCGTCAGGATGCGGGCCCTCAGTGTGGGGGAACCTTCCCTAGGAAGCCAGTCTCTACGGCAGGGGGTTCTCCTTTTGGGATGGACAGCTTCAGTGTGGGAGGTGGGAGGGGCTGGAAGGCTGGGGTGAGCGCGGAGGAGACACAGGGCATCTCTCACTCTGCGTCCCCACCACCCACGAGTCAGCTTTGTGCGGAGGTGGAGGCCTAGAAGACCGTCTTTGTGTCTGTCATTTCAGCTGATGCGATTGGGTGACATTCGGCTGCTGCGGGCAGGAACGTCCCAGCGAAGCGGCACAAGGTTTCGCAGGCGCAGGCGGGGACTCCAACACGAGGCAGGCTGCACATGAGGCCACACTGGCTCTCGTGTTTCCCCACATTGCCCCCCCCCAACACACACACTGCTGACACCCTCCTGGGGATCAGCCACATCACCCGCTACCGCCAGGGCTCACAGGGCGCTCACCAGGCGCAGGGCCACGTGCTGTGGCTCAGCAACCCACAGGTGGCATCGGAGTCGTATGATTCCAACTAATCAGGTGGGACCTTTTATAAAAGTGAACAACAGTAGAGCGAACTGAACAGCTCCAAGGAGGGTAGATGTGACCACTTTGGGTTTAACTGGCAAGCAAAATGCTTGGTGCATGAAAGGTAGGGGACAGCCCCCACCGCCTCCTCCAAGCGCCCCGCTGTCCCCATGCGTCCCCTGCTGCTCACACATCGGATCCCTGGCTGGCTGTGAGCACCCTCAGCATTTTAGAAATGGCAGCTCTGGTCGATCCTAATCCGCAGGACCCTCAAAAGCGCCCCGGAACCTGGTAGGCAGGTTTCCCGCCGCTGTGCCCTGGCTCCTCCGAGGAAGGTCTCCTTTGTCCTGGCTGCACTTGAAATTACTCCACAGCGTCTGTGGGCATCTGTCTCCCTGGGAGCCACTGGCAGATCATCCCAGCTGCCCGACTTCGCCTTCTCCCTCTCTCTCTCTCTCCCCTCCTCTCTAAAACCAATAAACGTATCCTACAGTGAGCATTAAAAAGTGTAACTTTCAATATGAGCAAGTGAACTGTGTGATGCTCTGGTAGGCTTTCCGGCCTAGAAAAGGCCGCTTCGCGCCTTGCTCCCTGGGCCCTCGTGTCCTCTCCAGTGCACTCCCAGGGGGCTCGCTCCCCTGAGCCATCTGCCACCTCCATGCTGGGCAGCTCACAGGGAAGGGGGTGCAGAGCCCCAACGCTGGGATGGGGTGCAGGGAGGGGGCTGCTCAGGCAGGGTCCAGGTGCACAGACAGGAAGGCTGGTCAGGGGAGGCTCTGCTCCGTCCTCAGTTCCCATCTTAGCCCCCAGCTGGGTGAGTTCTGCAGCGTCAATCTCCCCATTGCTGAGTGCGGGGATCAGCTTTGGTTTGAAACACAGGATCTCCCCCCGGGAGCCCCTGCAACCTGTGTGGCTGGTGCAGGCATTCGGGGGGACTGGGTTCAACCAAGGAGATGCCGTGGGGACATGGAGAAGCAACAAACAGCCGCACGTCTCCCTGCCCAGCGCAGGCTCCTGCCCGAGGTACCCAAGCGCCCGGTTTGATGTCTCAGAGTTTCCACCCTTCTGACTCGCACTCTTCCTAAACTGGGATTCAACGGCAGTATCGACACAAAGCGCTTCTGTTCATCACCTCCAGCACAACAGGGGCAGACGGGCAGCATCTCGGCTCATGTTTGCTGGGGTGCAGCCACTCACACAGGGTGCAGCCTATCATTGCTGGGGAGAGAATGACTTTGAAGAGGGTGAGGGCGGCTGAGGGCGGACGGCTGTGCCGCTCAGCGAGGGGGACGGTTCTCCGACACCTGCCATGCGAACGGCTTCCCGTCATTGCCATGAACTGGAAGTGCAGATGCAATTCACTCTTTCCCGCTAGACGCCCTGAGTCCTGTCATCGTTGAGCTGAGTGTGCCTCCGAGAGCTGCAGACGAGGACGAAGGCCCCTGGGCACGCAGACGCACCGCTGCCCAGGGCAGCCCTCTGCCCGGGTGCATGGGGACTCGGAGGGACCTACTTGCTCCTTCGGCTCATTTCCACCTCCCACACCCCCAGTTCTCCCTGAGTGTGCTGTGACGTTTCAGGACGACGCTCACACGGTTCTTTCCTTTCAGACTTTGAAACGGATTTTTGTAGAGTTTGCGGATGGTTTGAAACGGGCATCCGAACCCCGATGACCAGATCTCCCTTCACGTCTCTCACGCTCCAGCCTCCCCACAGCCTCAGGTGGTGAGACGTGTGTCCCTGCCGGTCCCTGCCGGAAGTCTGGGGCAGCGGCCATCCACCAGGCTGAGCTCTGTCCCAGGGTGGGCAGCCACCGGGGTGCACATGGCGTTGGGCCTGCTCGCAGCCATCGCCAGAGTGCCTGACTCTTCTCTGTTAGCTGCTCCGTTGCTCAGGGACGTGGGGCAAACCACAGACACAGGCCCATGTCCTGCTGGTCCCCCACCCCCACACTGAGGGCAGAAGCTATATGTCCTGGCTCTCCCCTGGGCTGATGGCACAGCCAGTGACCTGGCCCTGTCCCCACGCCAAGCTCAGGGCCGGGAGGGAGGAGACCCAACTCTGTGTGAACAGTGCTAGTGAACCTGGGGCCCCTCGCCCACTCCCTTAGGGGAGGCTGCCACAAAAGCCCTCAGCTCTCTCCATCTGTGGCTCACGAATCTGACCCGGTGATCTTTAGATAGTCACTGTTTGGGGCAGAGATGTTTGGGGGCAAGAGCATGCCCCAGACCTTCGGAAAGACCCCGTCATGGAGCTCCTCGCAGGAGGGTATCTCCATAGTCGCTGCTGCTGCGGAACGATTTCTCCTAGTTCAGAAAACATCCCGTTTTGGGGGGTTTCACCTCATGCCCTTTGCCCATTTGGTTGAACATAATCAACAGGGAAATGCCAGAGCAGCAGTGCAGGGAGGGCTCGCAGCCACCCTGGGGCACGTCCGCCTTTGCAGTGACACCAGAGCCCACAGTGCCGCTGCTTCACCCCAACTGGCATTCATTCGGACCCCAAACGGTTTCACTGCCACAGAGGACTGAATGACTCTAGACCTGTTCAAGCAGTTCAGCGAACGGTGATTATGAAATTACAGTTTGGGAAAAACATTATCCCCCGTGATGCAAATTTCAACATTCAGAGCTGAGAGTTTCGGTTTAACAAGCCACTTATTTAATCTGTCCTTTCCGAAAGCACCTTCACCCATAGCCCTATATCTGTTCTTAAAATTAGGACGAGGATCAAAGGTCATCTTACCTTTTAAAACTGCTAGGGAAATGTCTAAGCATGATGGCCGTGGTGCTAGCTTTACATGCAAAGCTCACAGGAGGAACACGTATTGAGTGTGATGTCATATTTGTTCACGAGAAGGTGGAAACAGCTGGGCAACTAAAGACACGGAGAAACTCCCCACAGGTGTTGAGTGGCAGTCTTCCCTGTCCTTTGCGTCCGACCCAGGCTCCCGTAGCTGTCAGACGGCAGTGGGGAAGACGCCCGAGGATGACCGCACTCTCTTGGCAGGTGTCCAAATACCCCAGCACTCAGGCTGCGCCGAGCCCCCACCCAGGCTCGCTTTCACTCGCCGGCCCCGCCCCCTCCTGACTCCCCGTGGCCAGCAGGGGCCTCGTGCTGCACCCAGTCCAGGCACTGTTGGTGGACGATGACCCTATCCAAGGGATGGCTTCGTTCAAGCAGCCTAGGACCTCAAATGACAGCAGAGGGCAGAGTTTCAGGGACACACAGGCCGCCCTGTCCTTTGGGAAAGGTGTGTCCCCAGGGTTGGGTGCAGCGGCTGGCGCCCAGCCTCCCTCCCACAGGCAGGGGAGGGTCCACGTCTTGGTGACGTCCTCTCAGAGAGCAGGGGACTCGGGCCCGCGCCCTGACTGTTCCTCTGGGCTCCCTTCGGGGTCCGGCCCTGAGCCGCCTCTGCTACGGGGCCTTGTCGGAATCTCGGGCCACCAGCCCCTCTCGCATGTCTGCGATGCTCCGGCACTTCCCCCGGCCCTCGTGTTACACTCAGCTGCCCCCACTCCCTGCGGACAGCTCTGCCGCGGGAAGAGACGCGAAGGTGAGTGTGGCCTTGCACCACCAGACAAACACAGAGGGGAGCGACGTGCCCACCTCCTCCACATCCAGGGGAGCCTGGAGCTTTCGGGGTGAAACGATGGCGGGGCCCCACTTCCCCGCTGGGTCCCAGGGTGGGGCCTGCCAACGGCACCTCCTGCTGAGCGTCTTTCACCCCCACCCCCTCACAGGCAGCTCACGGAGGAGCCGTGTGGCACATTCTCGGACCCGTGCCTGCAGAGGACTGTTTTAGTCCAGTGTCCTGGGAATGCGGGCGATTGTTTTTTGTGTTTTATCTTTGTGACGAAGATCATCAATCCTGTTACAATTACATGGTTCCGCCAAGTTGAGGAACACACTAACATGTGAGAAACTGCGGCAGGGAGACAGTGATTCTGGAACATCAGGACGTGGGCCCCTCACAGATGGTGCTCGTGGACCAGTGCGGCAGGACCCCTGTGTCCCGGCCCGCGGGCTCAGGTGGTGCAGCCACCTGGGAGGACGGCACTTCCCCGGGGTCGTGTCAAGGGTCAGCTCAGGCCTACAGGTGTGGGGCAGCTCACTGGGAGCGGAGCCTGCGAGAGCTGCCACTGCCTGGGCCTACCCTGCAGGGCGCACAACTAAACACCAACACAGCAGTGATTGTTCCCGGGGCCTCAGAGCCCGCCCTGCGCTCTCCCGGCGTCATTTATCATTGCCTCATGGGGGTGCATGCCTGTCTGGGGTCCCCATACGCTCCACTGCGGCAGCCACCGAGAGGCGTGAGGCCAGGGCTAGGTTCCCAAGGTCGCCAGCTAGGCTTTTGAGCTGCAGCCATTTCCAGAGATAGAGCGTGGATGAAGGAATTCACAGGAAAGGACAAGGACACATGGACATCACGATGGGCTGGGGAAGACTTTCGGAAATGCCTTCGAGAAAGAGCATTTCGTTAAGGGCCATGTCTGCAAACAGACAGCACGTGTGTACAGACCGCACCGCGGTTCACAAAGGGGCCGCTTGGGGCACTGCAGAGAGACGGGAGGCGGAGCAGGGGCGCAGTCCCCCTCTGCACAGAGGCCGGGTCCACCAGTGGGCAGGGTTAGGAGCAGACGGCGCTGTCCACCCCTGGGCTGGAGTCACACAGAAGCCCCCTCATCCCGAGGCTGGACAGCGAAGGGCACAGCATCGCCTCGCTGACTGCTAACCGCGGGCTCGTCTTCTCACCTCCCGCTTTTGTTTGGCATAAAGCCAAACATGACACAGCCCGGATGCTAGAAAACGGAGGAAATGCTCCCAGCCAAGCTGCTGCCGGAATCAATAGCTGGCACGTGGCCTCTGAGACCAAGGACGGGACCACGAACACTGCCGGCACCGCTGAGCACGCCACCCGCCCGACCCGACCGGACCACGCACCGGCCCAGCGCAAGCGGCCGCCGCTCTCCGCCCATCTACCTGCAGCACTGCTGAGACGGAGCGGGCGGTACCTGCCCTGTCTGCACCCGCGCCGGGAACCCCACACGCACTGGCGCTGGCTGTGCGCTGCGGAGACACCCGCGGCTGTGCGTGCCCCGCCCCGCTCTTACTTTCCTCCGCGAGGTCGTTGTCCTCCGCCTCCCGCTCCATCTCCTTGCACCAGCCCTCCATCCTCTGCGTCTCCGTGTGCAGCAGCTTCAGGAACCAGGAGCCGTCCCTGCGGCAGGGCGACACCCGCCCGCCGTCCCCCGCGTCCACAGCCGGCTCCAGCCAGGGCTCGGGCGCCGGCAGGGTCGCCGTGTCCGCCGGCGCCCTGTAGTCCTCCCGGTAGCTGAAGAGGCCCTGCGTGCGCACCGTCCGCACGGCGCCGTACTGCGTTGGGGTGCTGGGCTCGGAATGCCGCTGGAAGGACGAACCGAACTGCAGGCCCTTGTCCTCAGTGGGGACATGTCCCGTGAAGCCCTCCAGCTCCAGGTCCGCCTGCACACCCGCCGTCACGCTGTTGGAACGCTTGAACCGCCCGCGCCTGCGCAGGAGGGAAGGAGACAGAGAGGCCTTGCTGAGACAGGGCACCCCCAACCCGCTCCCCACCGACAGCGCGCGGCACCCCGAGTCCGCCCACTCGAGGGCAAGCTCAGTGCGCTTCCTGGTCACTAGCGTCTGGTGTTTCCTCTGTGGGACAGCAGTGGGCTTTGCAAATGCTTAACCCCGCACATCTGCCCAAGTCTCAGTGTCTCGCCCAGGTCGGAGGACGCAGGTTCCGCCTCCCCGCCCCATGCCCCCGCCCGCCATGCGCCCATCTGGGCACGAGGCTGCACTGCACCGGAGGGGCTGCTCTCCCCCGATGGTGCCTGCAGCCTGCTGAGCCTCAGCCACTTCACATCCCATTTCAGAACGCGAGGGTCTTCTCTTCTCCCACCCGAACCACTAAGCGTCTTCCCGCCAAGTCCGCTCTGCAGGACCAGGAGTGCGGATTCGGACTTCACTGGTTCAGAGAACCTTAGTGAGCCGGTGGCCACAGGGAGCCCAGGTGCTGCAGGGGAGGGCTCTGTGCATCTGCACATCCAACGGTGCCCTGGCTCCCAGCCGCCAACCGCTGGTGGGGAGAGAAATGCGCACTGGGGGCAGAGGGCCTGGGCACACTCGGCTGGTGGGAGCAGGAAGCTCAGGCTGTTGGTGGGGTGGCAGGCAGAGGAACCTGTGTCCTCCAACCTGGGCGGGACCTGTGCCATCACCTTGTGGTCTGGATTCCCTGCAGTCTGAGCCTTCATAGGCTGGACCCTGAAACCCCGAGCCGCTGGCCACACCGCCCAGGACCTGGCTGACAAGATGGGGCGGGAGGTCCAGAGGCGAGGATGGCTGAAATGGGTCTTCATGAAAGCGACCAGATGCACTATGCTACATGCGAAACGCAGCTGCTCTCATCATCATCATAAAAGCAACGCCAGGGGAACGGCGCCCTGCATCCTGGGGCTGGAGGTGTGTTTGTGGGAGCGAGCGCAGCACGGCCAAGTTGCTGCCTGCATCCTTCAGCCCCGTCGCTGTGGCCCGCGTCGCTGTGGTTTTCTTTTCCTTTGCCCTCACTCAGTGAGAAAGCAGACGTCTGCTGCCCCTCAGCCTATTTCCCCCTTAGGGTGAGGGACGGGACCGGGCTGCCAGCCTCTCTGTGTCCCGAGGCTAAACTGCTTCACGCAGTGTCACTCCCCGAATGTGGGGCTGGAGGGGTATACACACAGGGTCCGGCAGAAGTGAGGCCTGCTTGAGTGGGGTTGGCAGGGCAATAATACGGGCGCAATAATTTATAGCTTTACGTTGAACATTTCACCTAAAATGTCACATAGTGTGCTTGACTGTGAGACTGTGTTACAGAATCACAAGCTTACGATTTTCTGGTAAAAGGTTTTGTAATAAGAGAGGGCGTTATTTGTGCTGGGCCCTGTACATGACCGATTCCACAAATGGCGTGAATTGCTGAGGGTCAGCCTGAGCTGCAGCCAGTGGCTGGGCTGCGCCCAACTGCTCATGCTGGGAAGCGGCCCGCGGCATGCGGGGGGCAGGGGCGGGCGGGGGGAGTTACCGCTTCTCGTCCTCCACCTGCACGCCGACGGAGTGGTACTCCCGCAGGCCTCGGCTCTCCGTGTCGGAGTCGGTCGCGGTTTCCACCTGGTTCAACACAGAACATCTCATTTTAGAGCCGAGACACAGGACCCGGGCACAGGACTGTCTTCATGTGCGTGCTCATTTGCTGCGGTTAACTGCACGTTTGTTTAACTAACATAGGGACGCGCTGGCCCCGGGACATCACACAGAGAGGGACACGCACTCTCCTGGCGACTGCGCTGCGGTGTTCCACCACGTTTCACACAGCTGCTCGGACCTCAGGGTTTGAGCGTATGTATGCAAGTAAAACTGTTCAGTGCAGCTCGGGCCCAGAAAGGCTTTGTCGGGCTGCATTACTGCAGGACTTACAAGCTCTTATCACACACTCCAGGGGACAAAGTAGGTACAGCATGAACCAGAAGGCACTAGTGACAAGGAATCAATTTAATAGGATTACACGGACGTCCGCACCCACACACAGACACGTGGAAGGGACATCGGGTGGGGGCAGGGAGCAGCAGAGGCAGGCGTCCGTCTGTCGTGCACGTAGCTGTGTCCGGTCACTGGCGGGCCATGCCCAGCAGGGGGATGCAGACCAGGGCAGAGACTGTGCATCGGCACAGAATCCTCCCTGCGGCCACGTTTGCCAGAGTGTCTCCCCATCGAGGCACTGTCTTCCCTGAGTGTCCAAGGAAAAGGTATGCTTGTCGTCCATGGTGGAAATCCACGACAGCCTGAGGCCACGCCACGGCCCTTGGCGGCAGACTCCCTCATGGCCACGCAGTCCACATGACGCCCTGGGGTGTGGTTCCTGGCCACACTGACCAGCTGAGGGATCAGAGAAGGCAAGGAAAATGGCCTGGGGAGCACAGCTTATCGGGGATGGGGCCAGGACACCCACCTGGACGTCTCTGACCACAGAGACCAGAGACCAGAGCTGTGGAGGAAGGCCGGGCACACCCCACTTTTGTTGGCATAACTCTGTAAACAAGTCGCACCTCTTTTGCGGCGTGTCCCAAAGCCAGGAGAGGAAGGACGCCCCGGAGGGAAAACCCTCACCTGGCTGTTAGTCCCAGTTCTTCTTTTTAGTTTTAGGTGGACCGTGGCTTTAAAGAATTTTATTTCTTCCCCCTGCGGGCTGTGACAATCACTGTTCATATCACTTTACACAGGGGACTGCGGTAAAGTCCCAGGGGTTCCCAGCTCCTGCTTATGGAAAGGGCCCGACTGAGTCCCCACCTGCCACGGAGGGGTGACTGGACCACTGCTGGCTTCCTGCTACCACGCTGCCACAGCAGGGACACGCCTGCGTGTGCGCGCAGCTTACGTGCTCACTTTGGGCTGCTGCTCAAAGGCTTGCTGCCCTGCGCTTTGGGTGGATGTTGTCACGTCGGACGGACTCACGACAGGGGCGGGGTCAGCCTGAGCGCTGACTGTTAGAGAGGTGCTGGTGGTGGGGAGGGCACTGATTTTTATCGTGAGGGCTCAGAACACCTGCTTCGCTTATTAAGCAGTTAGGGTCCTAGTCTCCAGAGATGGCTGCGGATTCGGACCAACGGGAGAGGCTTCCACCATAGGGCTATTGAGGAGGTGCAGCCTGGGGGTGAGCCGGGGCTGCAGAGCCGCGCAGAGGAGCGCGGTGAGGGGCGGTTCCCACACCAGCCTGGGCTCAGGGAGCGATGCAGGACGAACATCGAAATCACACAGAACAGACACGCCCATGGATGCTCACACACGCTGTGCAAACAACCAAAACACAACAAACGGGTTTTGCCTGTCTTCACAATTTCCCTCTGACAATGCCATTATTTTCACAGTGGATGAGTAGCATGCGGCTTTGGAGCCAGTTAAATTCAGCGACTGCTGCCCGTGGAAATTGGGGAAGTGGTTAAATCTCATCGACGCCATTCTTCCTGATCTCAAAAACAAGGGGACCTCGAACTCCGCACTGGAGACAGTGAAGCCCCGCATGGGAAGCCAGACCCAGCTGTGCCCACAGCGAGCGCCAACGCCCTGTCCCATGGCCTCAGCCTCCAAGGTCGTCGGCTCTAACGACACGGCATTACATCCACAGGACACACCTTTCCAAGAAAAGTGAAGGTGTGTGAAGGGTCTGTGATAATTCACACAGACCCAGGATGTACTCCATATTTACCCATTACTCCCATCCTGGGAGTAGACAGATAGGAAAGAACCCCACCAAATTTAGGACAAAAGAAAGGAAGTGATTTTTTGCACAGTGGAAAGGAAATCAAACAGTCTTTTCCAAGAGGAAATTCTGGATGCACCTGTGCGTGAATTTAAGATTTGAGAAATCCAAGCTTATCTTTGTTTTTACGAGACCCACCGCGTTCCAGACACAGAGAAGAAAGAAGGGCTGGCAAACCCCTTGCCTCTGGAGTCGCTGCCCCTGGGCTGTGTGGGGGACACTGCCTCGCCTGGCACACGGGCTGCAGCACAGGCGCTCCAAGCCCAGGGCACCTCACATGCCGCCCTCACAAGCGAGTGCGCAGCCAGGCAGGTAGGGCACAGAGGCACCGTATGTCCCTCGGGGACCTGCTCTATGTCCTGGCTGCCCTGCCGTGAGGGGCTCACGGCTCCATCCACGGGCTCGGACACTGCAGGGGAGGCTTGGCTTGGGCTGGATTCTTGGGTAAACAGACATTCTGGAAGTGAGCAATGACACAGCTTTCCCAGGCTACCACCACACACCCCTATGCCCTGCAGAGAGCACAGAGTGTGGCCACTCCCATTGTGATGATGGGGACCGAGGCACATGGCCTCGAAGGGTTCCTGGACATTAGACCCAATGTTCCCCCCCCCCAACACACACACACAAGTAACAGCTCTGCAAAAACAAACCACACACAACAAAATCCAACACAAAGAAAGTAGTTAACGTCACGAGGGGTGTGAGGAAAGGGCAGGCTGGGTGGGCAGGGGGTTGGGAGGATGACTGGCTCTGGCTGCTATTCGTTAGAAAGGGCCCAGGAGCCATGACCCATGGACCCAGAGCAGGAGGAGGGCCCTGTGGTACACGGACACCCAGGGTGTCAGGCCCCCGCACACTGAAGGGGCTGCGAGCAGCGGCGTGAGCTGCAGCCAGTGGGAAAGGCGACTAGGCTGTGCCTTGGGGGCTGCGTCTGCGGGGGGCAGGGAGCTTGCCAGTCTGGGCCGAGCATGTCCAATGCTGGCTGAACTTCTCTACCAGCTGCAAGACAGAGTGATGCCCGGGGGACAGGTACACAGGATCCTGGGCTGCCCTCCTTCCACTTCTGGTCCTCAGGCTGCAGGATTCCACCTGCCGAGCTCCCATCGTGGCCTGGATGCCATGGGTGTGGAGGCGAGTCACTTACCCCTGAGCCTCAGTTTCCCCGTGACAACACCCAGCATGTGGGGTTATAGCAAAGAGTGGGCGTGGTGGGGCCAGGCACAGCGGTGTGTCACCGCCTGTTGTCTGCTCATCGCTGTCATCAGGGCATGGACTTGGGGCTGATGATGCAGACGCCTCCCCCCACCTTCTTGGCCGCAGTCAGCCTTTCACTCTGGCTCCCCGCCCTTTGCTCTCTGAGTGGCTACCATGACCCCTGCCCCTCGGCCTGGGCTCTCTCCTCGTCCTGACATGACAGTGACCACCCTCGGCTGTGTAACAGGCTGGAGTCCGACCACTGCTGCATTGCACACTCACACGGGACTGCACACTTTTCCTACTGCTGCAAAGGACAGCCCTGTCCGCCACACACGTGCACACTCGTTGGCGCACTCACTGCCTTCACCAGTCCCTCACCGTCCTCTCAGTATCCACTCAGCACCTACTCACACACCCGACATTGACTGAGCACCTGCTACATGCCAGGCACTGCGCTGGGGCTGGTTGTCCAGGGACACGCATCTGGGGGCACAGTGTCCAGACCAGCTTCTGGGGAGAGCGGACATGTGAACTGTGTGTGAGTGGGGGAGCAGGGGCGGGGGCTCCAGGCGAGGCGAGGCATCAGGGGCTCCAGGTGATGTGGGCGCAGGGCGGCAGCCAGGTGACCTGATGTCTTGGGTTTCTGAGACTTGTGCCCTCAACTTTCAAATAAAATAGGAACTCCATGTTCAGAAGCTAACACTGGCCTTCTTGGTGGGTGGTGGGCAGTGGGAGGCAGTGGGAGGGTGGCCGGTGGGAAGAGCCAGGGTGCAGGAGCTCCCCGGGGTGGGACGCCACCTAGTGAATTTGGAGACCTCATCAGTCCTCTCTTGACACGTGACTTAGAATGGGCAGGGCCCCTGGCCGTCCCACTGGCTACACCGTGGCTGCAGGGAGTGACTGGACTGGGTGAGCCCGTCTGTCCTCGTGAATGGGGCCAATGACACATGTGGGGGGGGGTGCAGGGTTCCCTGCACAAATGAGGCTCCTAGCACAGTGCCTGGCATCTAGCGTCCAGACAGAGAGGGGACAGGAACGGCTGTGTGGGGTCCAGAGAAGGGGCGAAGAGATAAAAGTCATGCGAGCGGGGCCGTGAGCATTGGTACTTACATCTGACCTTGGGTAGGGCGGGCGCTCTGGGAACTCAGAGTCCTAAACAAAACAACGAACCACAGTGTGGGGCCCAGCTCGCAGCACCGGGCAGCTCGCTCCCCGTCCCCGGATGCCAGCATGTCCCTGGGTCCCTGGGGCCACAGCTCCGCGCCCTCCTCCTCCCCAGCGGCAGCAAGGCCCCAGCTGTAAAAATCTCTGCTGGACACAGGCTGATTGGGGAGCGACAGGGACCCTATGGGCTCGATGCCATCGCTGCTCCCCATGGCTCAGGTGTGGTAGGGGACAGTCCCCAGGAGAGATGGGGGTGGTTTCGTCGGGGTGAGTGTCCCGTGCACCCCACAGGATGCACAGGAGGGAGGAGGGAGCTGCCAGGTCTGGCGTCCCTGGCAGGCGTTGAGCGTCCTGGGTCCGAGTCCTGGGTGGCCAGAGTGTGAGTGGCTGTGAGCACTGGCCTGGGCAGGAAGCAGAGGGGCCGTGTCCTCTCTGCCCGTGTGTCCCCAGAGCCCACCCCCCCCCCCAGCAGTGGGGCCAAAAAAACTGAAAGGCTTTGAAAAATCATTTCAATAAAAAATTCCTCCCTGTGCATGAGAATAACCTAATTCCTTGCCTTCTAAGCAATCTGTGGTCCCCAGACAATGCCCTGGGTGGGGGAGGGGAGCCAGGGGAGGGGGCCTCCGGGCAGCAGGGCAGGCGGGGGACGGGGCGGAATTGCCCTGCACTGGCAGGACGCCCCTGGGACGGGACAGGGACGGGGACGTCCGCCTGCGGCTCCGCCACAAACCAGGCACCATGTCTGCATGGACGCTAAGCACGCTCCGAGGCAGAGGGAGGCTACCTGGATCCCGATGGAGGCGCGCCGGCTCCGGAGGAAGTCCTCAGCCTTGTCGCTGACCCGCCCCAGGCCGTCCACGGCGTGGCGCTGGGCGGCGGCCGTCTCCAGGGCCAGGTTCATGGCCTTGTTGCTGTCCAGACTGTCCGTGGAGTTGTAGAGGCCCCGGCCGTCCTGAGGCCACGGGGACACTCTCTGGGCGCGACCGTCCTGGTAGGCGTCCTGCGTGGACTCTGTGCTGCTCTGCGCGGTCACCGAGATCAGGGGTTTGGAGGTGGTCCGAGGGGGCACGGGTGGCGGCGTTTTCTTGTAGTTCGTGTACGAGACAGCTGCAAGAGACACGCAAGTGCCACATCAATACAAACACGTTCCCCTGCCTCCCCCTGCCCCCGCCCCCCCGGCTGCATGGAGGTTGGTGGATGACGCCTGTGGCCCATCGTCCGGTCTGAGAACAGGACGGCAAGACGGGGTGGTGGGGTGCCCTTGGAGACAGTCCTCATGACTATTTCTCAGCAGCGAAAAGTTGTAAATACGTGAAGAAACCCAGCAGCGGCCACAGCATTAGGTGGCTTCTGGGTCCACAGAAGGTGACCACACCGTCATTTTCACGCAGGTCACAGCCCCTCGGGGAAACGGTTGTTTTATAACATCATTGAAAAGCAGGATACACCAAACTATTTCTGTACCAGGACAGAATCAGTTGGTGAAGAAGATTAGAGGTGCCCAAGCCCGTCCACCACGGTCATCACCATAGAACAACATGACTAGCTGTTTTCTCTTCCACTCCTTTAAGTTGCCCAAAAATGCTTAATAAATAGGTGTTTTTACGATGGAGAACATGTGCAACATCAGAGCCTGCTTGTTCCCCAATGGGTATGAATGTAGAGTCCACCGAGGAGGGGCACGGGGTCCCCAACCTGTCCCGCCAGTGTGTCTGGGCCTTCACGCCCACGGGCAGCCAGGCTCCCCCTAACCCCGCCCTGCGCAGGTCTGCACACACCACCTGAGCGGTGAATCTGCCAGAGAAATAGACACATTCGGGGATGAGATCGCATCAAAGATCTCTAAGAAGCTCCCCAGATTCACTGGAACTGCTTGCCGGGCTCAGGCTGTTCCCTGCTGTTACCGTGAGGAGGCACCGCCCTCAGAACTCTACGTTGGCACCAACGGGTTTCCCGTCACAGCTGGTTATTCCCTTCTCCTGGGAAGGAAGAACACACGCACATGCTCCTGGGGGACCCCGGGGCCCTGGTCTCAGCGCAGAGCAGACTCGCGGTCGGACGCGCGTGCGCACCAGCCTGTCCTGAGACGGACGGAAGGAACAGGTGTCCTCACGGACCCTCGGGGGCTGGGAGTCTCCATCCCGCCACCTCCGGGGCGCATACATCACGCCGCCTTCTGTCCACGGGGACTTGACCTGCTCCCCGGCCTCCGGTCTTTCTTTAACCCATAAGAGTGCATGTTTCTAATAAAAATTCAAACAAGCTTTGGCAAACAAACAAAGTGAGTCTGTCACGTCAGGATGACCCGAGCTGAAGGCATGAGAACGGCACAGGAACCCACACAGGACGCAGAGGCCCCGACGACTAGAAACGGAGGAGGACGGGCAGGGGCGCAGGGCGCAGGGGACCCAGAGAGCAGCGGCCGCTGGAGCCATCTGCTGCATACAAACACTTTCTCCCCTGATGGGACTCGGCCTCGACAGGGAAACGGCTGGGTGCGGCCTGCATTCGCAGCGTTATTCCAGAGAGTCGGAGAAGCAGGGTGGGGCGGGGGGCGGCTCTCGTCCGTCTCGGCCGAACAGCAATGGTGTGTCATCACCATCCTGCTCGGCAGGCCGTCCGGCCACCTGGGCAGAAGGGCGTGAGGAGGTGGCTGCAGAGTGGGGGCCCAGCCAGGGGTGGACGGACCCGTGAGGTCTCCGGCGCTCGGTGTCAAGGGCAATAATTCTTGAATGAACTCGAGGAGTATCCCTATTCCTACAGGGTCTTGTCGGAAACAGCTCACTTGGACCAGTGCCCTCCAAGCGCCCACCACGGTGTTAGTTTTGACACGGTCAACCCCCAGCCCCGCCACCGCCCCAGAAGCCACTGCCTATCCTGTCACCATGATGAGCACAGTGTTTCTCTGAGCGTGGGTGATGGAGGGGACGCCTCTCCCAGGCCTACTTCTCTCAAAGACATTTGGGACATTTAGCAGAGAGCCCTGGGGACTGTCTCCCACCACAGCACCCATGTTGCCAACCTCTTGGGGCAGGAAATAGGTGCCCTGGAGGGACCTTTCCAAGGCCTTGAGAATATCTATCACTTGTCCCTGTGATTCTGCCTGTAACGGCCCAGGGATGAACGAATGTGTGGATTTAACACAAACAAATGGCGGGTGCCGCACACCTGAGCACGATACGTTTCACACAAGTTAAAGAAACGGATCTGGCGGTGCACAGCACTCCCGGGCGCCCAGACGCCAGACCTGCCCTTCATGTGGCGTGTGACCCAAGAAGGGGCTTGTCTCGGGAAGTGCAAGGCGGGCATGGTGCACAGTTTGCCTGCTCCCCTGATGCTCGCTCAGGTCCCGCCGTGCGTGGGACATGGTCCCACACGTGCTCTGAGTGGGCCCGCGGTGGCCCTGTGACACGTGGCTCTTATGTTCCTGATGAAGTGAATGTCTTCGATTTCCTAATTTGAAAATTAAGTCTCCAGTGTCACTCCTGAGTAAACGGCAATTGCAGCACCTGAAATATCTTGCAGAACGCAACACAGAGACAGGGTCTTTTAAAAACTGAAGCGCAGCTATGCCTCCCTCACTTGCACGGTGACACACGTCCGCCAGCACCCACGGTCGTCTCAGGGAGGGTTAGAAGCCTGGAAGCGTAGTGGAAAAGGGACTTAAAACCATCATTTGATCATGTTAATTTGCTGCTGTGGATTAAAATAAACAATTTTTAAGAATCATTTTACCCATTCAAGAAAAACATTCAATCATCCAGTTGAACAGTTTGGGCAAAAATAATCGCCTTTCTTCTGTGTCTGTGAGCACACAGCTCGAAAATAAACTCATCTAAACCAAACTTATCAGTTACAGGCTGTGACACATCATTTTCTATACACATGACAGGCACACACGAAATGCAAACGGAAAATCTAAATTTAATTTAGCGATGGAATTCTATTGGCGTGCGTACAGCCTCCAAAAGCAGACGAGTCAATAGGGAGAGAGATTTCTAAACATCACATTAAATGATTACTTAGTACCTTCAGGTAGCTGAGGTCCTGACTGCTCTATTTTTATTTTTATTTTTACTTTATTTTTATTTCTATTTCTGAGTCCAGGTGCGAACACCACCTGTCACTGGTTTCTTCTCTGCGACACGATGAAGACCCCCGTGGCTCCCCGGCAGCACCCCACTTCATCGAGCAGAAAACCAAACTGTGGTTGCAAATGCAGTTGCTGAGGGAACTGGGGGTTGGCTTTCCTCTCTGACCAGGCAACTGGAGGGAGCTGCCAACAGGCGGGAGCCCCTCAGAAAGTGCCTCCTCCCTCGGGCAAACTGGCACCTGCTTAAACTTTTGAGCTGTCCCGGTCCCTTCCACTGTAACACGGACAGGGTCCGTATGCACAGCACATTTCAGGGAGATTTCTGTAAAAACTGTATCGAACTGGACATCAAGGTGCTGAAAGCACTTTTGCTCAGTCCAGTTAGTTCTTCCCTGTGAGAGCTGAGCAGAGGGGCCTGGGCAAGGTGGGCCTTCCCGTGTATCCAGGACTTCCTGTGTGTCTGGCACCTTCCCTGTGGATCTGGGACTTTCCCGGGATATCTGG
Organism: Glossophaga mutica; assembly: GCA_039655065.1. NCBI lineage: Eukaryota > Metazoa > Chordata > Mammalia > Chiroptera > Phyllostomidae > Glossophaga > Glossophaga mutica. Next base: position 35,222,689 of record CM077310.1, on the reverse strand, counting down.
GACCTTCCTGGGGTATCTGGGACCTTCCTGGGGTATCTGGGACCTTCCCCGTGTACCTAGGACATTCTCTGTGTATCTGGGATCAAGTTAAAATCACTGGCACCCTTCTAGAGAGAACAGCTCAGAGCCCTGAGTCCAAAGTGCTGACGGGCAGGCAAGTGGGAAGAGGCTGAAGCTGAAGCTGTGTGTGGCGAGGGGGGGGGACGGGGGGCACTGTGCCCAAACTCATGGATCTGTCCCCATCACAAGCATAAGGCCCCAAGTGAGACTGCACCATCCAACAGCATAGCCACCAGCCACATTTAAGTGACCGAAACTTCCAAAATAGCCACGCAGCTAAACTGCAATCAAAAACCAGTTTCTCTGCTTGACAGTTGCTACAGCTGACATGACCATAGGGACGGGCAGCTCGTCAGCATTGCAGACCTTGTGTGACCTCTGTATCTGTCCTCTCCCCCTGTCTGACCCCGTTGTGACAGGAAAGCCAATTAGCTGGCCAGCAGACTTGCCTCTGGGTCCACAGGGGGCTGGGTTACCAAATCTCCTGAGGCAGAATTTGGAGAAACACACTTTCCTCAATTGTGACCAGCTAACGTGATTGAGGTGCACAAACCACTGTCCCGAGCACACTTGTACAGGACTCGCAGTGATCTCAACTGTGAATGATACATGGTTACTTTAAACACACGCCTGATTGTCCGCCTACACCTGCGAGGCTGGACAGTGTTTCTGAATTCAGTCCTCGGAAGTCATTTGCAGCCAGAGAGGAAATTTAAAAATTAGCCTTCCACCATATAAAGCACAAATATGTAATCAAGACAAAATATATTTCGAACGGCAGGCATCGAGTTCTATTTGAATGTAACAGCGACACTTAAATCCATTGCGCTCTCTTAATTAGGACTTCAAAGATAACTGCATAAAAGGAATTACAGTAATCAAGCCCTGGAACATCTACATGAGAGCCTGGGTACAGGAGAAACCCAACTTTGAAGGCAAAAGATGCGACGTGAAAGATGAAAGTTATTTTGACACTTTAATTAATGTCAGTCTCAGAACACCAGCGTGAATGAAACAGGACACAGAAATTGTATCCCACGGGTGAGCACACGGTGATTTCCCTAAAGTCAGAAGAAATTACGTGGGCCACCCAAGCTCTGGGGCCGCGTTGATGGATTAGCAGCAAAGACATCAATTTCAAGTGTGTTAATTAGCAGGGAATTGTAGCGCGGCCAGCACTTAACATCTTGTAGACAGAGCGAGCTGATGGCAGCTGCTTCCCTGCTCAAGACAGCTCCTGTCTTCATTTTACACGTTAAGGAAACCACATCACACAGTCAGAGCCCGGATGTTCTGCAGGAAATCGAAAGCAAACCAACTCTCCGGGATGTGAAGGGTCACGAGAGTCCCTGGGTGGGGGTGTTCTGAGGCCCAGGGGCCACGATAATGAGGTAACAGATGCTCCGGGATGGGACGCGAGGCGGTATGGCTCGCTCCCAAGTCTGCTGCTCCCAGGACACAGTTCCATCCCCAGTGTCAGCACATGGGAAGCTTTAAACTCAGACCAAAGACACCTTTGAAAAGAAGACTTCGTTCTGGTAGAAATGTGGACCAGTGACAGTGTCACACCGGGGTGGCAATTGGGCAACTGTGACTATTTTGTTCTTGGAGAAGCTGCCAACTGCACAGGATACGGCACTTGTCACTATACTTCACAAGCGACGTGCGTGTGTGGTTTCCTCTGAGCTGCCCGATGGTGCACGAAGTCTCTTACAGATGAATTGGGATCACATTTTTACGGCCACCATTTGAGGAGGGGCAGTCACTCTCAAGTGGCATGTTGTCTGGTGATGAAATTGTCGATTTTCACACCTTCGCACGGGCAGACAGTGGGTGTGTGGCTGTCGACTGAGTTAATACATGGAGAGGTGTGACCGTCTCTTTATTCAAGGAAGAGGAAAATGATCATCCATGAAAAAAATTAGGAAAATAACCCAGCAAAGGCTGCTGGCAAAGGGCGTGAACCCTACATAACTTCTGACTTACTCCCTCTCACCGATGCCCAGTGAGCCCCGCCTACATCTTGTCTGTGTCTCCCATACAGTCCAACAAGAAAGGGGGACAGCCCCCCAATCTGTGATATGGACGGCACAGTCATGCTCTCAGGTGACTGTAACAGGAAGGAAAACGCAGTCCTCGTTCCCCCAAAACAAGGACCGGGCCCATAGACCTGCATCTGGTGCATGAGTCCCAGCCAGTGAGCGCTCAGGGCTGATGTCGGCTGAGCCCAGATGCCCAGAGCCTGCTGGACCCATGTGCCCCATCGGCCCTGTTGGCCAAGCACAGGCAGCACCTCGCCTTCTGCGGCCACGCGGGCAGGGACAGCCCCACCTGGACTCGGGGAGACCATTGTGGCTGCACCCTGAGGAGGCACGGGGCCTCCGGAGCCCAGCAACCTTCTGCAAAAGGGATCTGATCACTGCTTCCCAACAAAACTCCAACCCAGCGAAAGGAACGCACGGTCTGCAAACAGGAAGCCACTGGAATCCCCTGCTGTGTCCTTGTCATCGATCCGCATCCGCTCCAGATCCCCGTGGGGAACACCACCCGCAAACCCCAGCACCTCCAGGCCACCACGTCCCGAGGCAAAGGGAGGCTGAAAAAAATCTCCGTGACTCACCCCACAGCACAGCCCTGGGCTGAGACCCGGGAGAGACAGCTTAAGTCCAAACTGGCAATTACTGTCCTCTTCAGAAACGGCTCACGCACCAGGGTGCCAGCCGACACCCACTCGGTGTTAAAAATAATACCCTGAGCCGACGGCTGGCGAGTGCCTGCTGCCAACTCCCAGAAACCGTACAAGCCACCCCAGGGGGCTGGTCCAGGAGTTCCCGCACCCCTGGGGGTTCTCTGTCCCCCGAAGCTCACAGGGAGCGGGTTGGGGTGGGCCGCTGCTGATGCAACAGGAAACACTCTGTCCTCTACTCCTCTCAATGCCGAGAAATCATCCCAGAAGGACAGCCATCTGCAAGCCTCCAGGTGTTTGGAGGGAGACTTGTTTTCATTCATTCATTCATCTGTTCATTGTTTTCAGTAAAAAATCAGCAAGTCCTTATTGAACGTCCACTACCTGCCAGGCCCTACTCTAGGCAGGTCCTGGAGCTTCCACTCTGGGGGAGTGGGGGTAGGGATGGGACAGGAGGAGGGGATGGAACCATATCAGCACTAAGTGCCCACCAGGCTGGAAGAGGACAGACATACTGGGCTCCAGACAGACCCCAAGTGCAGCTCCACTCAAATGCTTCGAAAACCACTGCACGGCCCGCTCTTCTGCCTGACCCTCGGGTCTAGTGTGACAGGCAGTTAGCCCCAGTCAGGGAAACCACTTTAAAACCCCTTACACACGTGTCAGGATCCCACCTGCTGATGAGTGGAGAACTGGGGAGAAAGCCAGTTCTCAAGGGAATGAGGCGGCATGATCAGGCAAATGAAGCTGGCGGCTTTGGGGCTCCTCTGGAGACGCTTCTGATGTGTCGTGCAGAGGCTAACACGTCTGCCTAGAGGGGTTGCAGCACCTCACTGAGGGGGGCCCTTCCTTTTCTTCCTAACCTTTCAGACCCGCTTTTGTCCAGCACGTGCCTGGACGGCCCCACATGGGTCGAGACCGGAGGTGGCACCTCCCGGTCCCAGGTCTGTCCAGTGAGCGGTGGGTGAGGACTGAGCCATGTGTACAGCCCAGGCTTCTGGGCAGCGGTGGGAGTGGCCAGGGGGCCACTTTCCAGAGGAAAGGACATCCCACCTGCCAAGGGCTGGGGCTGCTCCCAGGGCCTCCACTGGCTGGGGCCCCAAGGCCACGCTGCAGCCTTTCTGAGGACGAGGCTGAGGCCTGGCTGGGCGGATGGTGGGCATGGGCGGTGGAGCCACGGCGCCGCGCCTCTTCAGGAAACATTCACGCACTCGCCTGCCCGCGGAGCCTGCCTCCCTTCACTTCCTTCCTTAACCATCCGCTACTCAGGCTGTAGGAGGTTAGTGGCCGATCTGACAGTTTGCTTATTGTAAGTTAGACAGCTACTTCCTGGCATAGCTGGTCCCAGCTGCCATGTACAATGGTGACACTGTAGATGCTCCTGCTTGGGTCTCCGATGAGGTCCCCATCCCCTCCCTACGAACTCCTGTTTCAGGTGAGAAATTGCTGCAGGACTGGCTGTGAGGGGTGGGAACCCTGGGCTGTGTCAGGAATCGAAGGTTCCACTTTTCGGCCCACACGATGCGTCCACCTGGACACGGTCAGCTGCACAACTGCAGAGGACTTGAAACCCCAGGGCTGGGGTACGTGGGTGGGCACTATCCAGCTAACGGAGGGGCATGAAGCACTTGGAAACAGGTGCTTTTGGAGGAGAAAGCAGGCTGTCCACCCCGGGGAACCTTTCTGAGCACATCTGTTCTTGCCCAAGCAGCTCCAGCTGAACGGGGAGCTCTCGCGAACGCAGCTCTCTTGGTCTGAAAACCCCAGCAGGTGCGTTCTTCGTCCTATGTTTCAACCTTGGAAATCGCTACCGGAAGCTGGCGACTCCTCTCCCTTCTTTACAATGCGGGCCGGTGTCTCCTGTCCCGGTCCCCACACTGTCCCCCATCAGCTCCCGGGGCCCCCGCCTCCAGCATCCTTCCCCTTGCTCAGGCAGCTTCCTGTGTGGTTTCTCTCATGTGTCCCACGATGGCTGAGACCGAGAGTCCAGGAAAGCGGACACAGCAGTGGCTGATTCTTCGATTGTAGTTGAAGGAAATAACAGGCAATTAAAACAATACAGACTACGTTTCACATTCTCGATACTGAAGCTGGGTGTCTGACGTGGTCTGAAATGCAACTCTACGTGCGCAGGAGAACCACCGGGTCAGCTTGTGCAGAGGCCTTTTTCTGGCCTTCGGATCCGAGGAGGCAGAGGTCGTCTGGAAAACATTCCTCGAAACCTCAGACTTGGGAGCTGGAGGCCTTTGGATGCTGCAGCCTGGCTCCTTTCAGGACAGAGGGCTTCTCAGGGGTCTGCAGTGTCTTCTGAGAAGTCCTGGGTGAGACCGAGAAGTGCAGGGACATCTTGAATGTCCTGGACGTTCTCTAGACATTTTGGACGGACTGAGGCATGAGGTTGTCATTTTCCGGTTCCTTTAAACACAAGGCAGAGTCAGGCCGCCGCGCAGACCAGGCCCAGGACCCTGGCAGGGAGCCCGATTCTGAGGAGACGTGGATGAAAACCCTGCCCCTCGCCTTGGGGCTCCGACCCAGCCCCACAGGTGGGGGCTTCTCAGGACATGCCTGAATCTGGTCTCGTGTCCTCGGCATGAACTTGATTTTATTACAAGGACTGGCTGAGCGTGCCTAGGAGAGCGATGGGTCCCCGGGCCTCTGTCTCTCCGAGGCTGTATCATTACCGGACGGCGCCCTTCATCCATCCGTTCCTGTACTCACAGGGCACTCATTGAAACCCTGTTACAGCCCCACCCCATCTCCGAGTCCAAACCCCTGGTGCCTGTGACTCTGCCGCCTTCCATGGCAGAAGGCCACTTGCAGGCGTGGGTGAAGTCAGGACTTTCATGTGGGAAAGTCACTTGCAGCCACGTGGGGGGCCCCAGGCTGTCGCCAGGGCCCTGAGCAAAGAGGGTGGGGGTCTCCTAGTCAGCACCTGGGACTTGGGTTACCCTGGAAACTGGAAATGATGAGGTGCCTTCGACAGACAAGTCTCCCAGACAGGAAATGACCAGATGGAGGCAGCTTCTCTGCTGTGCCCCCCTCGGCCCCTGCGGGATTTTCCTTGGTTTTAATGACTTCTGCTCAGAAAGTTTCTGACCCAGAGAAAAATCATTACAATCTAATTTTCCAGTGGTTTCCTCTGTGGTGTCAATGACGTTCCCTCCCTTGAAGAATCGGGTGGTATGCGCATTCAGACAAGTGACTCTGGTGGATAAATCATTCCCGGGACGAGAAAGAGCCCACGTGTGAAATGAGAGTGAGATGTTTTCAAAGCCACTTCATTTAAAGACAGGACACTGATCAATCCGTAGCGTTTTTCATGATGAAAGGGACAGTGGGGTGCTGGTCACGCAGCTGAGCAGTGATTCCAGGCCCGGCTGAGTCCCAGCAGACTCGGCGGAAAGACGCTGGAGCCGCCGAGTCCCGGAGAGCTTCAGGGGTTAAGAGGCAGCGTCGGCCTGTGGGCGTTTGAAATGCGCGCTTAAAGCACATTTCTAAATTCTTAACACACTGCCCACACATATGTTTTTATATCTGACGACTGCTAGATGAATATTAAAATTACATATTTGCATTTTATACAAGGCGAGGCGACCTAGCAACACTGACTTAGTTCTCGAGCATGCAGAAAGAAACATTGAAAGAAATCCCATTTTTCAAAATAATCACTGGGGATGTTTTTTTGACTTTTTTGGAATTATTTTCAAGAGATAGTTTTAGAACTGTAAAGGAAACCGATCTGTCAGACTGACCTTCCTCTCCCCGGGCATGCAGATGGACAAAGGACAGCTAATAAGTGTTCATCTGAGCATCTGACCTCCCGAGTATTTTGACACAAAACGACTGAAGTCCCGCCCAGCCCCAGCGGCAGGAGGCTCTGTGTCCAATCAGAAGCTCGGCCCCACTGACTGACAGGCGGCGGTGACAGTGTGCTGGGTGTGATGGTCTTCTCCGTCCTGGTGTCTGTCTACTGTTCTACACGGGGCTCTGTTACTTCTTTGGTGTTTTTCACACTCCTGTGAACTAGGCTGTGGCTGCTGCCTGCCGTCCCGATCCCACTCTGGAGGAAGTGTTGTGAATACTCACTCCACAGGGACGGAGCAGGGTTGGTGCCTCGCCTGCTGCTGCGCTGCTCCCTTCCCGGGCGGGCAGCTTCCATGTCTCCTCTTCCCTGACTCTCAGGCCGCCCCCCAACCGTCTGGAGGAAATCTGGACTCAATGATTAGCCCAAGACCTGCTGGAAACTTTGAAGCGAGGCATCCTTTGCAATGTGTTGGGTGCGCACATTTAGGGATGACAGAAGTACCCTTGGCAGAGTTGGTGGATTACAGTCTCAGCCTCCGTTTCTCACAGTGCCTCCATGAGGTCTGTTTCATTTCAATTCCACTACGATGGCAGCCCTAATGGACAGCGTCACAGTCAGTCCAGCCATGTCCTGCGAGGTAATTGTTGCTCCAGCGCCTTTCTGGAGACCACGGCAGCACTCCACTGTCCCTTGCTCCTCACAGACACCCAACCAATGTTGGTGAGCGTTTCAGTTAACGATTTCTTGAAGTGTGTTTTTAACCCAGTGGTTGAAAAGCCCATCACTCCCCTGAGTTTCTAATCTGCTCATGTTGTACCTTTCCTTCCCATGAAGGGCAGAAGAGGGGGGTTCAGGCCTTTGCCAAGGGGGTGAAGCAGGAGAAAAGGGGCAGCTCAGAGGCCAGCAGAGGCTGGGCCCCATACCCAGGGTCCGAATGGCACAGGGACGGTGCCTGCAGCCCTGCAGACGTCACTGGGACAGCCCTCCGCCCCATCCCCCCCCCCACCTCATGGTGCTGCAGAGCAGGGCTCCCCGCAGCCAAGGCCCTGCAGCTCCGCATGGGGATCACGAAGCCTCCGCCGGAGCCAAGAACAGAGAACACGCACCTGGGGCCTCGGCCTCTTTGGAAACCAGCTGTTAGTCCTGCCTGAGGAGTCAGGCTCAGCTCCTTGTTCTGCGGGATGCCCCAGAAACGGGAACAGGCCAGGACCTAGATGGAGGCATGGTGTGGTCCCGGATGCTCCGTTGCCTCTGGGCTGCCCCTAGGGTGCTTCCTCTGGAAGCACCGGCCAGTGTGGGCTTTCCCAGCAGCGCCAGTTATGCAGTTTGTGATTTCAGGCGGCCTCCCCCAGTTCTTGCTAACACCTTCGGTGGGCACACAACACACCTGATCCTGCCACGGGGCCACCCCCCCAGAACCCCACTGTGTCCCTTTCCCCACTGTGGGTCCCGATGCCAGGAACCGCAAACAGCACCCTTCCCTGTGCCTCTTAGGACAGCCCTCAATTCCTCTGACCCATTGCCACGGCACCCCAGCCTCGTACCCAGGCCACCTCACTCCCCAGTGCCGCTGGCTCCTGAGCAGCTTGGCCACGTGTTATCACCCGCTCTGCGCTCTGCTCTGCAGGTGCCCCTGGGCCAGGTGCATCCGTTGTGCTGCATAAATGAGAGCAGAGCAGAGAGTTGCCAGGCAGCGCCATTCAGCAGAGGTGGTAAATTTTCAGGGGGTGGATGTGGTTTCCACAAACGCTGAAGGAAATGGTGACGTTGAATCCACTGCCCAGAGGCGCGCCGAGGATTCGTGTCCACCACCAGCCTGCGGGCAGCAGTGAATCACGTTCATGGGTCTGCTTCCTGAGTGCGCGGATTCGGCCAGACGCTGCCTGGGAGGAGCCGGGGAGTCTCTGCACCCTGGCTGCTTCGCCACAGCCTATTCCCCTGCGACAGTTAAAAAGCAACCACCTTCCAAATACCACTGCCTACATCTTTCCCCACACAAAACCTGACGGAAGTCAGATGAATGTTTTAAAAACCTGGCCATTATGAATTTTGCTCTAAGAGAAAGAAAGGTCGCCTGTGAAAGAACGTTTCTAAATGCCACTGCCAGTGTGACAGTGTGACAGCGAGACAGCGTGACAAGTGAGACTGGGGAAAGTCACCAAACACTTGGGGTGCAGTTCACCTGCGGGGAAGGTGCGAGGCTCCCTCCAGGGGAGGGTGGGGACGCACGCACCTGTACGGTTCCACCAGCAGCTGGTGGGGGGTGCGGGGGGGCACTCTCACCTGCTGCGGGCCTGACAGTGGAGGTGGCGGGGCAGGGCGTCAGCGCGGGGAGGCACTCATCGTCCTGGGAGTAGCCGGCCTGGATGGCCCGGAGGTAGCTGTGGCTCCGCGTCCGGAAGCAGCCGGGCAGGTCCAGGGCGTCCATGGCCTGAGACTCGACCTCCCCGAAGACGGACTCGCACACCGACTCAAACTGCCCGTTGACCTCGGCCTCACTCATCTGCAACAAGCAAGAGGTCGGCCCAGCTCTTCCGCCACCGGACGACCCAGCGTGCCAGCCGGACCCACCCTCAGTTCCCGTGGCCTCGCACGCTCCTCGGCCAGTTTGACGGCAGCACGGGGACCTGCTGAGCCCGGGACACAGTTTGTGGGGTACTTTTGACAGGCCAGCAACAGGCAGTTCCAAGACGTCCTTGGTGTTCTGAGGGCTTGCAAGGTGAAGCTTAAAGGCGGCTGACCCTCATGACCACCCAGGAGAGACTGCGTTTGAAAGTCTGGCCCTGCACCTGGTGCAAAGGGCCTGTTCAAAGTATGAGGGACTTCAGCTGCCTCTCCCTGTCACCACAGAAACTAACCTCCATTTGTCCCTAAGCTCCTCCTGGTCCCCACAACAGCCAGGCAGGTGTCTCTCTGCACCCAACTGGTGGCCTCACCTAATTCTTTTTTTTTTCTTTCTCGTCTTCAGCCTGGGATTTCAACATATTCACCTTATTTGGTAGTTTTCCAGGTGAAATAATTATGTTCAAGTCTGTGGTTTAATTTCCAGATATGGAGTCACCTGGGAACCTAAAAGTTCCTGCGGTATTTTAAGCAAGGACCCCGGCTGGGACTGCGGAGGGACCCTGCACCCAGACGGGCTGGCCCGTGTGGTCGGGTGTGGGCTGGTGGGGGTGGGGGCCCCTGGGCGGTGGACACACTTTTCCTGAGAACACGAGCTAGTAGTCCTCGTGTGTTTCCCACGCGCCCAATCGGGAGGTTTGGAGTGGAAACCCAGTGCGGCGAAATATGGGATTAAACAAGGTGGGGGAGTGTGCGGTGGGGGAAAGACAAGGGTTTAAGGATGAAAAGTGGACCCTGGGCCGTGACACGCAGCCGCTGACAGGCCTGAGGACGAGGGGCTCAGGGCTCCGACCCCACCTGCTGCGGGACAGGCGATGGCTCCGAGCCTCATCGCAGTGCCCAGTCCCTGCGCCGCCCGGGAGGGAAGGCCCTGGGGATGGTGACCGCCAGGCCTCCGCCCAGGGCCCGGCCTCAGCCTCTGGGAAAGCGTTCCGTGTAAGCACGAAAAATCCATGAGCTCAAGTGCTACTTTTTAAAGACAGTTAAAGTCGCTGAGCACTGTGTTTAGTTGAAAATTTGGAAATCCAGTTTTTCGCACCCTATGGCACACAGTGCTGACAACGCCCGGGTCCTGATTCTTCCCATCAGGCTCCTCCCCTAGGTCTGCCCCACCCTCAGGCCTGCCTAGCACACGGTGGTTCCCAGGGCCCAGTGCTCTGGGAGCGACACCAAGCACCACGGTGTGTTTGTGACTCTTCACAAGGAAGGCAGTGCGAGCTGATCAATCAGCAGGGGAGCCGGGGAGGGCAGCGGGTCAGAGGACATCAACGAGAGAGCCACAGTCACGGACGCCAGGACCACAGAATCTCACAATGCTCCCAGGTGTGTCATCAGTGAGAGGCAACTGCACGTCTGCCTCGGCCCCTCCCCCGGACCTGAAGCCTCCGACTGTGCCACACCCCCCAGGACAACTTCTGGAGTGACGTGACTCTGCCAACTAAACCCAGGGGACAAGGGAGGAAAGGAGCCCCACCTGGCTCACACAGCTGGCCTGGCTCAGCGTGCTGACCGCTCTCATGTAGCTCTGGTTCCGGGAGCGAAACTTCGGGGAGCTGTAGTTGGCAGCGGGGTCCAGGCTGTGGCTGGCAGGCCCGTCGCTGGCCGCCTGCAGGTAGCTCTGGCTGCAAAGACAGAAATAAGGAGAGAGAAGTTCCCTGAGCGGCACCAGAGGGGCAGGGGGCACGGTGACCGTGCAAGCCGACGCCGAGAGGCTGCTACGAGATTTCCAGCCCTGGTTTGTCTGTTGACAAACACTTTGCCTCCTGTTACTGGTCCCAAAGTTCACATTTACAAATGTGAATTTCATTGAAAGTAATAGGGGAGGCCGTTTGTGGAACTGCTTTGGATCCTGATATTTTATGGGCAGGCAGGACATGAGGATCCTTTCCGCGTGTTTAGGGAAGTGCTGAGAAAGAACTGGGCTCCTGAGCCGAAGCCAGAAACGTATGGACATCGTAAAAACCAGGTGAGCTTTTGGCAGCTCTGCCTACTTGGAAAAATAATGGAACAAATACAAGGCCTCCAGTCTTAACCTAGGCGAGAGTTGTCACAGTTAGGCAATTCGGGTGGACGAGGGGCAGCCTGGGAAGTTAAATCCACTTTATCATCAGTATCACTGCTCGCTCCCACACTTGCTACAGAATCGGTTTTTCTCTGGCTTCCCTTCCTGCTGGGGAAGCAACAGGGTGTTTCCCAGAAAATAAAATATATGTAACAAAGCAGGGGCCTCACTGGGCTGCACTGGGAGGCTACATGCAAGGAGAGAACTTGGAACAGCAGACAAATCCAACCCCCCACCCCTGTCACCTTAGAATAGCAGTGGAGATCTATCTCATGTGGGCCGGAGGAAGGAGAGACAGGAGACTCTATTCTTACACTACATGTGTAATTCCACACTCAGGGGCGTCTCTCCATGTTCACCAAGGAGACCCGATGTGAACAGCGGGCTGAGGGCTACTGCGTTCCACAGAGGTGGAATATCCTACCCAGGGTGGGGTGCACGCATGTGGGCACATGTGGGCGCATCTGTGCCATGTTCCTCCGCTCACATGGGGATTACACTATTGTCTTCCGAGTGCATTGCACCTAAACTCAAATCAACTGCCTGGTCTGACACGGTGCCTTAGACCACGAGTGTCCTCATAGCCAAGAGATCGGGAGACGTGGGCCTGCTTGTCCCCATCACTTGCTCGTGTGGAAGCCGGTCAGCCTCTGACTACAGTAGGGACACAGCCCACTGGGTGCCCCGTGTTCCTCCTCAGCCTGTCCCTGAGGCCACAATAGAGGCTCCCAGAGCCACGTCGCCACTGCATCAGCCTCCTGATGCTCAAGGTGTCCCTGTGACGCCTGCAGCCACCGCGTCCTCAGAGAACCTGCTGCCGGTGACTGCTTGGCCCCAGAGTATGTCAACAGCAGAGTGGGGACATGCAGTTGGCGAGGACTGGGGCTGGAGCCCCACAGGGCCAGTGGTTGAGTGCTGCCCAGCCGCACTGCCTTGGAACAAACGACGAGATTGCAGAAGGCTGAGGTCCGGGTTCGGGCGCAGCCCAGACGCACACACAGGGCGTCTCCCTGCAGAGCCTGTGTTTGCATTCCTCACCAGAGGGCCGCAGGCATCCGTCCTCCCCAGGACGGAGAAACCACGGGGTCGGCTGGGGTCACGTCAGCAGGGAGCGAGGGCCACCAGAGTGAGCAGGGCACAGAAGTCCTGACCTGCTCGTGGAAACAGTCTTACCCTACAGAGGCATTCGAGGCAAACCAGGATGGGCGAGGCTCTAAGCGAATGCAGCAAACAGCCCCTGGTCCTTCCCACTGTCGTGGGAGATGGGGGCAGTGGAACTGTGATAGAGGACACCTCGGGTGCCCGGGGTGGCCTGTGGCCTCTTCGAGGAGGCTGGCGTGGGTCCCTTCTCACTAACACAAGAGATGCTAAGGAACCTGGAGACTGAGTCAGCTTCACCACATCTTTTCAATGGATGGTCTGATTTTTAGAATCCTTAAACATGATTGTGTCATGGGTGCCCTTCGCAGCTGTTCATCCATCAGGGTGGTCAGCTGTTACCCCTGACACGCAGTTCACGGGATGTGAGTTCTACTCATTCGTTCAGTGTGTCAGCGGCGCAGGTGACACGCTGCACCGGGAAAATGCCAGGCAATGACAGAGAAGGTGTCTCCTGGCCTCAGTGCGAACAGGCCATGGGGAGGTGACTGAGCTGAAGGGCAAGAGCCGTGCGGTGCAGGGCTGGAGGGTGGGGCATGGCTGCGAGGCCTGGGACGCCCCTGCGGGTCTGCGGTGAACCGCTTTCACTGGGCGTGGGACTAAACCACTGCTCTCTGTCCACGGCCCAGCCCATGAACCCTTCTGCACCTTCCCATCAGGACTCCACTCTGTGGAACCAATGCTGCTGTAGCTCCTGGAGAAATGAGCTGAGCTTCTGTGACGGTGTTTAAAGTGAAAGTGAGTGAAGCTACATCAAAACCTCTAACACTCTCAAACAAACGCAGAGTGTGCTAAGAGGCCGTGACCACAACTTAACTTCCCAATAGCATAACTTACTTAGTAACAGAAATTTCTATACACTAGTCTCAGGGAAGGGCTTTGCAAGTTAGCAGAGGGTTCCATGGGTGGGAATCGGCACCTGCTCCCCACTTGCTGGCTGGCTGGCTGCAGCGTTCACTTACGGAATAGACAGAAAAACGCACCTGACTGCTGGATGGCTGTGCAGGCCCAGTGGGGAATGGCGTGGGGTGGGGGGCGTGCGTGGGTGTGGGGAGGTGATAAGGGTGTGGGAGTGGGGAGAGGCCAGAGGCAGCGCTGTCACGGTGAGGTCAGGGCTGTGGAGGCCGCAGTCTGGCTCCTCCCCCGCACAACTGGTGTGCGCGCGCAGCGCCCGGCCTGATCTCCTTGCCCGGCCGAAGGGCTGCGTCAGTATCCAGACTCTGCGGCCTCGGCCTCGTCTTCAGTTTGTGGGTTTGAGGGCCTTCTCCCACTCTCGGTAGATTTCAGTAAGTCCGAATCCCGTCTTCTGAACGCGGTCTGCGTCGGCGCAGGGGTGGGAGCCTGGGCGCCCCCGAGACGAGGCGCAGGTCAGTCTCTCACTTCAAGGGAGGAGGTTGAGTTCACCACTGCAGGTGAGGAGCGCAGGGTGGGCACAGGGTGCATGAGCCAGCCTGGGCGTCCGCAGGCGCGGCAGGAGGACAAGGACCAACACCCGCCCCTGGCTCACGGCTGACCACCCCTTGCTTTCTCTCTGTCACGTGTTACAGACCCTCCCCCCCCTCCGCCGCCCCACGGTCACTGCTCCCAGTGGTCTCTTTGCTTACACGCCCCTCCGCGTGAGTGCGCGTCCGAAGGGCGGGGCCTCGGCTCTGCGCCCCGCCTTCCCTGCCCATCTCCCTGCCTGGCAGACACAATGGAGTGTGATGGGGCATCGGCCTCCTTGCCCCCGCTGCACAGTCGCTGTGGGACTTAACGGAACTTGGTGAAGACGTGGTTCATGCCTGTTAAATTCATAACTTTGATTCTGGCTGCAATTCAACATTTTTAGTTTTCCTCCCGGGAGCTAACGTGACAGAACAACTGTGGAAGTCACACCCATGTTTTGCTCATCCCTCTGTGCACCGGGCACTGGAGGGATGTCCCCAACACAAGGCCTGGCCAGGAGCATCACTGCCTCCTGTAAGTGTGACAACCCAAGCTCTGGGACCTCGGTGGCAAAGCACCAACAGGCCAGCTCACCCTGCCGCTGGCCTTCATGCAGGACAGCTGACTGCCCACCCGGGACCCGCGCAGGGCTCCCCACGTGCCCCCAAACTGAGCTGCTGGCACCCGGTGCGCCCACAGCGTGACGCCGAGAGAAAGAAGAGTCGATTTACTGAATGGTTTTCTCCATTTTGGACACTTATCAATAATACGATAGCAGGTGTTATTATATTCACAAAGTAGTCCATTTACCACCTTCACCCAGCAAAAGAAAAGGTTGCCTCCAAATACACTTGTGAAGTTACAGCAAACAAACACCCTGTGATGACTCTCACACACTCACACACACTTGCACACACGCTCTCACCCACTCACAGATGTGCTTCTGAGGAACACGCCTGGAATGACCTGAGAAGACACTGAGGGATGCCCTGGCTGTGATAACTGCTCTCAACTGACCCTTTGACGTAGTGGTCGCCCCTGTCCAGCCCCTTCATGACCGTGTAGTCAGTCACCCAAGCCTGGCTCTTTCTAAAAGGACATGCTCACTGATGGCCGTACAGTCCAGCATTTTCAGCTCAGAAACCATCTTTGGTGGGGGCCCGCGGCCGGCCGCGCCAGGACGGGGTGTGAGGTGGGAGGCACGTTTGGACCGGCAGGGGGGCCTTACGTGTGCAGCCCTGCCAGCGAGGTGAGCAGGGGCTCCGGCCGCAGGGCTGCCGTCGGGGACATTTTGGGGCTGGAGTCCGACTCCCCGCTCTCCTCGTCACCCATGGCTTTGATGTAGCTGCCGCTCCTCATCCTTCGACAGGGGATCTCGTCCTTGCCCCCTGCTGGGTACCCAGCCCACTCATCCTGCGGCACCTGGGAGAGAAGAGACACGCTGAGTCAGCTTGTTGGTCCCTGAGGGAACAAGTTCTGCACGGTCCTCGGAGACACCGCCGGTCACGGCCGATCCTCGTGTAAACGCAAACACCCAGATCAGTGCTGCGGGGTGCTCTGCCACGGAAACCCTAAAAGGACATCAATGTAGAGAGAAGGGAGAACCTGTCAGGACAGTGAAGTGAGGAAATCCCTGTCATTGCAGCACCTGGGAAGAACTGTCGATGACAGTGATGTCCCTCCAGCACTGTGGGACTGAGACCGGGAGAGACTGGAGGATAAAAGGGTCACCCTACGTGGAGGACAAGGAAGAGAAAGAACAAACAGGAGGTGAAGGAAGTGCTCCCATGTTGTGAGGGTGCCCGACAGCAGGGAGGTTTAAAAATCCAACGCTTGGTGGTCTCGCCAGGTCCCTGCTCTGGGGAGGAGGCAGCTCGGTGTGAGGGGAGTCCTGGGGGGGGCGGGTGGGCTGGGAGGACGGATGGAAGTGGGCTGCCTGCCACAAGAGGGACACCCTGCTGGCTGCTTTCAGGATCTCTGTGAATTCAAAACATGTTTCCATGAGAGATGAAGTGCAGACTGTTAACCAGCAGCCTGTGAACGAAACCAGCCTGGATTTTCCTGTGTCTGATTTTAGGGTCTGAATCTGTGTCTTCGACAGAAGCAGCTGCAGTACAGGAGTGTCAACCAGAGCCAGGCACAGACCATGAATGCGATTCCACAGCATATGTGGGGAGTGTCACAGTGACAAGGAGTGACCCAAAGGTGCCCTGGTGCCGCCGTGCGGCTGGTCAGTGGTGAGTGGGTGAACCCCAGCAGTGCCTGGGCACAGTGAACTAGCAGCGTCCCATGATAAGGAACGACCCTTGTCACCCCCAACACAGTGATGGGGGACAGCCACCACTTCTGAGCCACCGTCTTCCTGAGGCTGACGAAGTGCACAGCTGGTGTCTCCTGCTTCTGGCTCCAAGGACACCTCAGGTCCGCACATGAAATATCTTGCTTTCAAGCAGTGGTGTGGGGGAGAAGGGCCAGGTTTTGTAACAATATTCTCTCTCGGGGCCTCAAACCAAGGGAGAAAAACACCGTCAGATGCTGTGGTCCCCGGGGTAGGGTCTTCCTCATTCATTCAACACGCTGTTTCCTGTGCACAGCCGGTGGGCTGTCACCGTCCCCGGGGACCCCACCAGAGCCAGGTGCTGGCTTCTGAGTCACCTCTTTTTACAGTAAATGGCAATGTGCTGGTGGTGGCACCACAGGGTAGGTACAAAGCAGCAACCCAGGAGGTGCCCTGACCTGGAATCACACTGGAGACTCTACCCTGTGCGGGCGACGCCCAACCCATTGAGCAGACTCTTTCATTTGGATGCTTGTCAGCCATCAGCCCAACAGATGATCCCCCGGGTCACACAGCAACAAGGGTGCCTTCGGGCCTGAATCTTGTTGGGGACGCAGATTTGGGACAACTACACGGACTAGAGCAAAGGTGGCAAACACAGGCCCGTGGGATGAAGCCGGCCCTCTACCATGAGGTATCCAGCCTGGTACCTTGTTTCTACCCAGTGGCAGAGCTGAGCTCCTTGCCCTTAGTTAAGGAGTAGTTACATTTACACGGTCCTAAAATTACATTCGGCCCTTTGAAGGCAACCAGGAGGCTGATGTGGCCCCTGGTGAAAATGAGTTTGACACCTCTGGACTAGAGCCTGCTGTGGAGGTCGAGGGGGATGGCCTGAGAAGGTCCCGGGGAGGGAAAGTCAGGATGGCACAGAAGGTCAGGAGTCCTGGGCCCTCAGGCCCCTCATCTCTGGGCTGAAGTCCTGCTTTCATGCCTGCACTGGGGAAGCGCCTGGCCAGGGCCCATGTCTCCTGAGCACCCCTCTGGATGCTTCTCATGGGAACAGAACAGGAAGCTGGCCCCTTGGTAAGAGAGGGGTATTTTCTGAACCTCTAACATGACCCGTGGAGTTGCCGTGCTGGGGAGCCGAGCGGGGCTGAGGTGCATGTCTACAAGCAGGGGACACTGAGCTCTGGGGGCGGGGCTGCCCTGCCTCCCCAAGTCCAGCCCAGAGTCCTGGTCAGCAAGTGGCTGTCACCCCAGCTGCGACCAGCGCTTCACTCTGGTCCCACAGAGCTTCAGCGGGTGAAGTTCTCATCGTTCTGACCACCTGTCGCCCTCTCCCTCATTTCCTCTGAAGTTCCCAAATGTCTGAGTGGAAGCACTTCCCACGCAAACTGCAGTGTGGATGGAGCCCACCAGGGGACAAAGCTACGGAAGTCACCTGTGCCTCTGGAGCACAGGACACCAGGAAAGGCAGGAGCAAGAAAGCGTAGGGAACAGGAGGTGGTGGGGGGATGGGGGAGAAGTGGGGGACGGGGTGCCAGCCCAGGCTGGGCATGACAGGGTGCGTCTCCACAGGAGGCCAAGGCCGGGGCCCCACGTCGTCGGAGGCTCCGACTGGAAGGTGCAGGCCACCGAGTCACCATGCTCTGGGGCCAAACCGCATGGCACTATCTGCCATTACTGTGTGCCGAGCGAGGGTCCTGGCCTCAGAGGACGTGCCACGCAGGGTCACAGCTCAGCTGAGCCCCTTGCCCACCCCTGGGAGACCTGTCCCTGTCCCGGCGCCTCCTTCGGAAGAGCATGGAAGGGGCGGCATGGTCTTGCAGCCTGGCGGAGAAGGGCATCAGCGATGTGAAACACTGAGTGACCTCACAGCAGACACCGACAAACCCTGGGCATGGGAGCCCCAGGAGGTAACACCACAGGGCACCAGTGCAGGCGGCCCCAGATGCAGGCAAGTGTCAGCAGATGGCCAGCTCCTGAGCCACCCAGGGTCCCGAGAGGCATGAGGACACACAGCGGAGGGACCAGCAGATCTTCCAGAGCAGCAACTGCCCAGTGCCCTGGGCTCCTGTGGCACCTGGCTCAGACAGGCTGGTGAAGAGGAGCGTGAGCAGCAGGGGAATTCGAGCCCCGGCTGCACGTCTGCGGCTGTCAGGGCTGAATCGTGTCCAGGGTCTGGCGATGGAGCTGCAGCTACAGCCCCAGAGGAAGGTCCCTTCCCTCCTAGGGCGGCTCCCCCCAGGGGCGTAGAATACTTACCGGACTTCACGGGCCTGTCACACTGCGCCTGTGCGGGCAGGCATGCGTGTCCCCAGGAGACAGGCCTGGCCACGCGCTGACGGGCTCTGAAGCTGCGTGACGAGTGTGCGGGGCTAATCACCTGGTGGCTTCACCTTTTCACGGGTTAGCCTTTTCCATAATGAAAATGGTAGGGAGGGTGCTACCATTTTCATTATGGAAACAAAGATAATGTCCTACCGAACTACACACTTGTCTCCCAGTAAACCCGCCTGTGAAAGCAAGTTGGTCAGCACTGCCTCGTAAAGCAGAGCTCTGGGGTGTGGGACGACCAGCCAGGACGGCAGCTGCAGTTGCTGAAATGATCTGTGGCCCCCGACTCCTGAGGTGACTGCTCTGCCCCGACGCTGGACCCCAGGGACTCAGCCAGCGCCTGCCTCTTACCGATCCTTCTGCAAGGGCCCCTGTCACCCGCGGTGCAGCCTGCAGCCACTTCAATCAGGTGGGGGCGTGAGCGTGAGTGACAGGATGCAGGTGACTTGCTCGTCAAAGACGAATGCCAGATTCCCGGGCTGTGCTCGTGGCAGATGGAACTGCTGGCAGAAGCACCCACAGGGGCCTTCCCCGCCGACGCTGCCACGAACACTCCGTGGTGAAGGAGGCAGAGCGAGGGGAAGTCGTGAGAAACACAGAGTTCCACAGTCTGACCTCTCGCCACCACGGTCTCTCACCTGTTCTCACCTTTGGTGAGTATGTTTACTGTGTACCCAGAGGAATGGGAGGGGGCTTTCCCAAAATCGCACCTACAGTGTTATCGAGGGGGCGAGTGAACTCACTCAAGCTGCAGGCCCGTTTCCACCAGGCCAACCCGGCCACCTTTGGAACAGAAAACACGACTGTGGGCTGACCATTCTGCTGCTGCTGAATTCGGCAGCCTGAGAGATGTGAAGGGCAGGGCCCCCCATGTGTGTTCAAGGGGCGCCTCTCCCAGACCAGGCCAGCCAAGGCCCCTGGAGAGGCGCCACGAAGACCTCAAGGCACACGGCTGCCGCCCTTGGGTCCCCTTACCTGGAGGTAATGGCACGGCCTCAAGGGCGGCTTGATCTCCTGGTGCACCAGGGGTTTGTCCAAGTTCAGGGAGCTCTTGCGGTAGGCCTCCTTGGCCTGGCTCACGGTCAGCGTGGACCAGGAGCTGCGCTTCATGTACTTGGTGTCGGGCGTCAGGGCCAGCCCCTCACAGGCAGAGCACTTGACGTCGTTGTTGCTTCGGGACGTCTTCAGGGAGAGGTCCCCAAAGGGGCCCGGCAGCGGCTCTGGGTAGCAGTGGGACGCGTGGTCCGCCAGGTGCCTGTGCACCACACTGGAGGCCCGGCAGGTGCTGTCACTGTCCAGGTTGTCATCGGAGCTCCACCAGCTGCTCAGGCCCGACCTGTGCTTGTTCTCGGGCTTCCGGTCCTTGCTTTTGCTCCGCTTGCTGTGCTTGGGGTGGTGGCCATGGTGGTCCTCACCCCGGCCGTCGCCCTTGGCCCCATTGACGTTGCCCTTGGAGGAGCCCTCCAGGGAATGGGACTTGGTGAAGAGCTTCTGCACCGAGTGCACCAGGTGCCGGATGCGCCCCGGACTCTCGCCACGTGGCTCGTTGGCGGAGGAAGTCCTCTGGTACTGCAGCGTGTGGAAGCCGTCCCTGTGCAGCGGGAGCTGCTTCTCAAACTGGTCCAAGAGGTTGGCCGGGATGCGGTTGACCTTGGCACTGGTGTGGGGCCCGGTGCAGTCGTCCCTGGCGTCGTAGTGGGAGCTGTAGTGCATCCTGGGGAAGGTGCTGCTGGACACGTGGTCGGCCAGCACCAGAGGCAGCATCACGCACTCAGAGTGCACAGAGCTGCGAGGTGAGCAGCGGCGGTGGTCCAGCGGGCAACCGTCCCCGGGGCTCAGCAGGTAAGGCTGCCGCACGTCAGGCCCCAGCAGCAGGTCCTCAGGGGGCGCGAGCCCACAGGTGTGGCCCGAACACAGCGGGGGTGGGTTCCGGCTGCCCGACAGCCCTTTCATGGTCCTGGGGGCCGGGGAGTACCTGTCCTCATTGAAGTGCTGGGTGGGCGACCACGAGTACTGCTGGTCTGTGGAGAGAACACAGAGTGCCAGGTGAGCCTCGTGCACTGGAGAAAGGACCTCACCCAGGAGCTGTTCTCTCCGGGGGCCAGCGGTCACTCGGTCTGGGCATTTGTGGACAGTGCTTTTTTATGCCATGACTGATGCTGCTGAGTACAAGGGTCTCGGAGAATAAGCCGCCATGACCCCGCATGCTGTTGTACAAGGACAAGCATCTGGTGTCCCTGCTTTTGGCAGGCCCCTCGACAGCGAGATTTCGTGGTGTTACACGAATAAACAATTTGAAGGGGAAATGAGTTGCATTCAATGAGGTTTGAGTATTATGTGCTATATATGTGTGTGTGTATATATATACACACACACATATATAGCACATAATATATATATATACACACACACATACGGTGGGTAATAGGAATACAGAGGAAATCCTCAGACTCTACTATACCGCATATGTATATAGTGCACATCGATAGTTTGAGTATATGAGGTCTGTCTGGAAAAAGTCCAGCCATTGGTAACATAATGAGAACAGTTTGCACGACATGGACGTGACCTGGCAGCCGAGGAGAGAGGACTGGCATTCGCATGTGTGAACAACGACAGCTCCACTATATTAGCCAGTGGGGGCAGCGGGCGCTGTTGAGTGAGTGTGTGTGCTGTGTGGCCGATTCCTACTGCCCTCCTTTCCAGCAGCCAGATTGTAACCAGACCTGTTAATATAGGAGGAGAAGACACTGTGGATGACATTATAGTTTAATGTAATTAAAAGCAAGTTTCCCAAGGAAATGCAGCATTCCTCCGACACACAGCAAAACCACATGCTGTAATCTGGACTTCACAGCCTTGTGGCGTGGTCGTCATCAGCTTATACTTTATTTCTCCATTTACAAGTGATTTAACTGGATCCCAGTTTTCCTCCCTTGCTCGGGAGCCTGTCACTGTCATCTGCTATGGCTGCCTGATGTTTGGCCCAGGGGCTCTGTCATGACTGTGGCCAGTAAAAGCGAAGAATTTGCACTACAACAAATGCAGTCTGTTCATGCAACTTGCTGGTAACACAGGTGCTTTGCTGCCGCAAAGGATGACTCCTGGTGGGGGCTCAGGGCCCTGCGGCAGCTTCTGAAATAATGGCGGTCGCAGCGCAGACAGCGCTGGCGTGCTAGGGGCGAAGGCAATACTAGGGCTTGTGCAGCGGCAAGGGCAGGCCCTGAGGGTTTCCCCAGAAAGGGCCAGGACAAACCAGGATGATGCAGAGGCTGGCAGTGTCTCCTGGTGAGACGGATGACAGATGTCCGTGTAAAGGCATCTTGATTCCTAATTCCCAGCTATTCACGCCACCATTTTTGTTATTAAGCAACAGAAAATAGCAGTTACCGTTGTTATTCATCCATCGACACCTAGGATTTAAGCTGCCAGGGAGATGCAGGTTTCCCATAGGGGTTTCCCGCTGGGTTTCCCACGGCTGCAGGCCAACCCAGTCCCAGAGGTGTGTTTGGATCGCGGGAGTGAAAACTTACAACCAGCTGGCGTGCATGGCCTGCTGCGCCCCTTGCAGCCCTCGGGGGAAGCAGGGGTCCCCTCTGCTGGCCCAGAAAACCAATGCTAGAGGGCGCGGGGTGGTGAGGGTGCTGAGGTGCCCGCATGTGCCCGCGTACATACCCATGCACGCACGTTCATGCGCATATGTGGCATCATGGCTGCATCAGGACCCAGGCACCCAGCTACGGATGGCTGCAGCCTGTTCCGGGCTGCTGATGAATGTGGGGGGCCCCTGGCAACCTTTCCAGCTAAAGCAGCTGGGGGTTCCACATCAGCACTAGCTTGAGCCCACCGGGCTGGGTGAACCCTGGACACCATGTAGCAGTGCCCCCACCCACTTCTGGGTGTGCCATGCCGACCCCCTGAGGTCCCACCCCACTGAGGACTCCAGTCTTGCCTCCTTCTGCCTGAAGCCCATGTAACTCCTGTTACTAACCTGCCTGCGTTTCCTCTGATTTATCTCGGCCCCCCTGGTGGGGGGGATGGCAGACCCTCCGCTTGTGCTGTTTGGCCTTGTCACCCTCCTTAGAACCTTCTCTGCAGAAGCCTGCTTTTGCGTTGGCTGATCCATAGGGACCAGCAGTATAGCCAGAGCAGCTGGGCAAGAAGAGGAATAAAAGGCTTCCAGGAAGATAGGCAGGTGTGCCTGTCTCAATTTGGAGACGTGTGTTCCTCTACAGAGAACAGTCCTCCGAACCCACAAGCCGATTTCAAGTTCAGCAAAGCTTGAGGTTGCAGAGCAAAACACAGAAATCAGTTGTGCTTTTACACGTCAACAGGGAACCATCCAAAAGTGAAACTAGGAAGCCACCATATTCATGGTAACCTCGGAGAGAATAACACAACCGGACCGCATCAATGAAGCAGGTGAGAGAGCCGTGCCTGGAAAACCAGAAAGCAGGGACACAGGAAATTAAAGACCTAAGTAAATGGGAAGATGTCTTATGTTCCTGGGCTGGAAGACTTTAATCCTTTTAAGATTTCTATGCTCCCCAAAATAGCCTAGGAAGTCAACACATCCCTATCAAAATCCAGCTGGCTTTTTGCAGAAGTGGACAAGCCAATCCTCAAATGCATATGGAAATGAAATGGGCCCCAAAGAGCCAAGATTATTTGAAAAGGGAGGACAGAGTTGGAAGGCTCATGTCCTGATTCCGAAACTTACTGCAAACTACAGTCATCCAAAGAGGCTGGTGCTGGCACGGGGAGCACCTCAAGACCAAGGGGACAGAGCTGAGTCCAGAAATGAAAGCATATGCTTATCGCCCATTCAGCTCTGCGATGGGTGGTGAGACCATTAAATGGGGGGCAATGGTCTCTTTCACAAACGGTGCCGAGACAGCCAATGTCCATGTGCAAAAGAGTAAAGTTGCACCCCCTACCTAACACTGTCTGCAAACAGGCACTCAAGGTGGGCTACACAACTGAAGTAAGAAATGAAAGAATAAAACCCTTCGAAGAAAACAAGCATCTTCCTCTGTGAATGTGGATTAGGCGATGTTTTCTTAGATTATGTCATCAACAGCACAGGAAAGAAAAAAAAGAAAAATGGCGCCCTGGCTGGCGTAGCTCAGTGGATTGAGCGCGGGCTGCGAATCAAAGGGTCGCAGGTTCGATTCCCAGTCAGGGCACATGCCTGGGTTGCAGGCCAGGCCCCTAGTGGGGGCCACGTGAGAGGCAACCGCACACTGATGTTTCTCTCCCTCTCTTTCTCCCTCTCTTCCCCTCTCTAAAATAAATAAATAAATAAATAAAATCTTAAAAAAAAAATACTTAAAAAAAAAACTATTTAAAAAAAAAAAAAAGAAAAGAAAAATGGACTCCCCAAAATTAAGAAGTTTGTGCTTTAAAGCATTTCCCCAAGAAAGTGAAAAGATAACCCATAGGATGGGGAACGTTTCTTGTAAATCATGTATCTGATAAGGACATCGAATCTGGAATGTATAAGACAACGGATACAACTCAATTATGAAAAGGAAAATAAGTCAAATAAAAATGGGCAAAGGAGCTGAGCAGACATTTCTCCAAAGAGATTTTTTTTAAAGCCAATAAGCCTACGAGAAGATGCTCAATCAGCAGCCCCCAGGGTGTGAGGCGGCAGCAATTCCCTCCCCCCTCCCCCGGGATGGCAGTGGGAAGAGACAGATGGCGGCTCGTGCTGCCGAGGACACGGAGAAAGCCGGACCCCCCATGCTGCTGGGGGTGTATGATGGGGCGCTTGCTTGGAAAACCACACTGGCAGCTCCTCAAAGATGAAACAGAGTGAGCACACGCCCCAGGAATCCCGCTCCTTGGCAGGTGCCCTGGAGAGAAGGAAGCACACACCACGCAGCAACCTATACATGAGTGTTCACGGCAGCACCCTTCAGACCAGCGTTGGACAGCGCACAACCCAGACGCCCACCGGCTGGTGAACGGACAGGCGAAAGGGGTCACCTCCACTCAGGGGACTCTCACGGCAATAGAAACCTACTAAGTACAGAAACATGCCATGGTATGGATGAACCTTTGAATCACTAGCTGAGTGAAAGAAGCTACCGTGTGTACGTGTACGTGAAGAGTGTAGAACAGGCAAGTCCACAGACACAGAGCAGACCGTTGCCCGCAGGGGCCTGGGGCGGGACAGGGGTGACTACCGAGGGGGCGGGGGATGAAAACGTTCGAGGGCAGGGAAGGCTGCACACATCCATCGGTGTGCAGGGACCACAGACTGTAGGGCCTGTGAACTGGATCCCCAGAAAGCGCTGAGAAATGGATACACCCAAGGGATGTGGGCAGAAAGACACAAACTGTAAACCCCTGTCCCTGAGCGCTGCAGGGCTCAGGAGAGGTCTGCGCTGTCCAGTCCAGGGGGCAGCATGCCTGCCTCTGTGGTCCTCCGTCTCCACGCACCACGCTGGCAGCCACGCATCCCAGGCAGATCCGGGCTCCCCTTCAGGGTCCTCATGACGTCACCGGTGTCTCCACTCCTATTTACGTTTCCTGGATCGTGATTCAGTCAGCAAGTTTTACATGTTTCTGTCAGTTGCTGTTTTACATTCTTATTAAAGAAAGCAAAGTATAATTTAGTAAATGAATTAACTTTCACCAGCCAATCCGATGATACGAGTGCAGTTCTGTAGGGAAGGGCTGAGAGCTGATTGGTTGTCTGCCTGGACAACTGCTGAGCAGGGCATTCAGGCCACTCCTGAGCACAGGGGTGGGACCTCGCACACCTGGATCAGCACCTCTCACCAAGATCTGGTCACCCAGGACCTGGCCCCGTGCAGCTCACTGATGTCTCGTGTTTCCTCTTTTGCCTTTATGTCCCCAGTAGTTCAAAGGCCTTCAGACCTGGGCGTATGCGTTTCAAGGACGACCCCCGGCATTCCTCAGACGCAGTGGACCGGCCGTCCCTTTGTAAATGCCAGAGGCTCCCTCGGGGTCATGTCCTGCGTGCTGTCCTTGGCCACCTCATGTGGCACCGTGTCTCTAATCTTCGAGGGTCACATCGGCACTTAGCAGACGTCCTCGAAGCAGATTCCAAGTGTCCTTGTCTGGCGAGCGATCAGCTCCACGTGGGTCTGACTCAGCACAAAGGATGGGAGCACTGGGTGCTAGCGGGGGGGGGGGGGGGGCGGGGGGTTGGCGCTCTGCTGGGAGATCCCACAAGGTTATTCAGCCGCACGTACACACCCCTGACCGGACTCCAAGGCAGGAGCCGCTCAGAGCGGCAAATGGTTCCTGTTGCCAAGCTTCCCGAGCCCTTTGAAGAGCAGCTTCTGTTGGGGACCCCTCGCCGCTTCTGAGTGGTGAGCTCGGAGTTGAGTTTAGCTCACAGGGCCCTGCTGTGCTTTTAGTCGCTTCTGTCTGCTTTTTCCCCTCAGTGGGTGGTTAAGTTCTGTCACAAAGTCATGGCCTCGGAGTCCTTGTGGGTTCAAGCCACTGGTAGAGGCGCCACTGTGCACCCACAGCGGGTCTTGACATTCTGACAGCCTCAGGGCTGACCAAGGGGCCCGTCCCTGCTGCCGACTTGGGACTCTCATCCCTGCAGCTGGCACGCCGCATGTCCACACTGCTGGCCACCCAGGAGGCAACAGACCCATCGGGCCACTCCTCCAACTGCAGGCTGCAGCCTGGAGGGGCCTGTCCCTCAGGGTCACAGACTCACAGCCATGCACAGGCAGTGGTGATAGCCCCTGGCGGGTGTCCAGACAGTGGCTCACGGGTCTCTCCTCTCCCCACTAACTGCGAGTTTAGCCGTTCACTCAGGATGTGTGCAGCTTCCGCTGT
Organism: Glossophaga mutica; assembly: GCA_039655065.1. Classification (NCBI taxonomy): domain Eukaryota; kingdom Metazoa; phylum Chordata; class Mammalia; order Chiroptera; family Phyllostomidae; genus Glossophaga; species Glossophaga mutica. The sequence continues at coordinate 35,196,429 of CM077310.1, read as the reverse complement.
GGCCATGTGTGAGATCGGCGAGGGCACCAGCATGCTGGCAATAGGCAGGTGGGAGGCAGGTGTGGGCTGGGGCTCTCCCGGAGGTCTCGGGGAGGGGTTTCAGGTAGACCAAATTCCAGGACCCCGAGGTGGGGCCTTGGGTCAGGAGCAGCAGTTCCTGCTGCTGAACTGGAGCCTCGGCCACCAAGGTACAACCAGCAAAGGGGAACCTGCCTCGTAGAGAAGGGCACGGGCAGCAGTAGGGCCTTTGCTGGCAGAATAAATCACATCCTCCCCCTCGGGGACTTGACCCCCAGGCATTCAGAGGAAGACTGTTCTGCCGAAGTGAATCGGGGACCGCTCAGTGGCCACACAGGATGCCCAGGTCCGGGCGGGGATGGTGGCTGCAGCTGCAGGTCCCCAGCTGCCCGTCATCCGGAGGCCACCACTTGACTCGGCAGGGGTCCTGGCCCATCAGCAGCAGCAGGCAGGGGCTGTCAGGATCCTGTCCCTGAGGCCCTCACGTGCCTCACCTTTGGAATGTCACAGTGACTCCCGGGGCTCAGGCTCCACCAGAGCGGAGACCAGAGGGCCCCTCATTCTATCATGTCTCCGATGCCTCCTCTCTGTGCTGCCAGTGGTGACCGCTGACCACCCCGGCCCCGCCAATGTGCCAGGAGGGTGGGCCGCCCACTTGTCTCAGCCAGTCCCACAGGTTTCCCCACTCGGCTTCCGCCCGCCTCCCTGCTCTGCCCCCCGCCCGTCCCATGCAACCCCTCGCGTCCTCTTGGACTCAATGTCCAAAAGAAGCTGTGAGACCGCCCTTCTTGGGAGCATCTCCTCCATCCGTGGGGACCGGGCTTCCCGGCAGGGGCGACTGTTGGGCTCCACTGAATTTGTAGAAATTCTCTGCGGGCTTGGACACTTCTCACCTTGACAGCCAAAAGGAAGACTCCATCCATTCGAACCACAACCTCACCCAGTATTTAGGAATTTATGAACGCTTATAATTTGTTTCATGCTGTATCACCCACACTGCTAATTTCACGCACACAAACTCTTACACACACATCAATAAATACGTTTATTGATTTTAGAGAGAAAGAAGGGAGAGGAAGAGGGAAACATTGATGTGAGAGAGAAACAACAATCGGCTGCCTCCTGTACGTACCTGACCAGGAATCGAACGCACCACCTTTTGCTGCACGGGACGACGTTCCAAGCAACCGAGCCACCCGGCCAGGGCGGCGGGAATCAGTCTTATCACCCGCCCGCTTTCTTTTCATGAACAAGGCATGAAAGGCTCGTGGGAATCAAGCAAACTGCGCGGTGCCCAGGCAGGCAGGGCCCACGCACACCCAGCCTCCTCCCCATCGTCCAGGCCGAGCAGGAGCCGCACGCCCTGTCCTGCATCCATGCCTGCGGCTTCCTGAGTGTGTGGGTTACACAGCACAGCACGCACTCTACACAGGAACCTAACACACACGCACGTGGACACACGCACGCACACACAACGCTCATTCTTATATGGGAGGTACTTTGATATTTTCTATTCTGTAAAGTCTATACATTCCCATTCATCGTTTTTTTTTTTATTATTAAAAAAAATTCTGGTAGTGACTCAGTAACGTGAATTCACAGCCCACTGAGTTGCAACCTGCAGTTTCAAAATCTATGTCATGGAAATATAAACTATCAGTCTCATTTTTTGTGTCAGGTTGGCAAAAAATATACTTTTTGGTGTACACAGAATTTCAGTAACTAGTATGTGTGAGCCGTGAGCTGGAAAAGGTTGAAAATCGCCGATGTGTGGTGTCGGATGTGGGCGAGACCTACTGGGTGACTGCTGAGCAAGTCATGTGATGTCTCGTCACCACTGTGCACCCCTGATCCGAACACAATAATGCATGTCACCTGTCATGGAAAAATAGAAATGATTCACATGTGGAAAAAGTTAATAAAATGGAAATATATGTGTATGTAAACTCTCAGACAATGAAACAAAATGAAGTCACTTCCTGGATGAGAAGGTGGGTTAAGCAAAGTGCACTATTATTAAATATGCCCCCCACGCCTGTTTCCGCCCAAGACCACTTCGGTGTGACGACCGTCACGCACTCATTTTAGACGTCATCAGCCTCCCTCACTGTTGTAGTGAAAGTGTCATTTCAAGGGGACGGCTTTGAAAGGAGAGCGAAAGACTTCACAGGTGGCTGTTCGAGTCTGCATGTACATGCGTGTCTCTGTGTCTATAAATACCTGGAAATACCTCGATCTCTTCCCACTGAGCCCCGAGCCTGCCTCTGTGGGGACACAGCCAGAAGCCACCTCCAGGAGCCGGGAAGGGGCCTCGCTGAACCTGACCTTGGCCTTGGCTTTGTTTCCAGCCTCCGGACTGCGAGAAATCGACTGTTTAAATACCACCCAGGCCACGGTGTTCTGCCATCACAGCCCGCACAGGCGAGGGCGAAGCCGGCATACGTGGAAGGCTCAAAGGAACCTGTGTCGCCTCACTGTCCAGGGAGGGAGCCCCACCGAGGGCAGACCCTGGGGTTCCTCTGGCAGCCAGCAAGCTCGGCGACTGCATGCCAGTTAGAGACTGACAGTTGGAAGGAAAGCACGGGAACGTGTTCTAGGAATTCAAATGAAAAATCCCAATACCCGCATTTAGTATCTTGAAAGCTGGCTTTAATTTGTCTATGTGGAAATAAAGTTTTAACCTGACGTTGTCGAACTGAAGGCCACCCTTCTGAACGGTCCCGGGGGAGGAGGTGGGGATGGAGGGTCGGCTCCGCTAAGGATGCTGTGAATGAACACAGTTTACTGTCCAGCACTGCGGGCACTATTTCCTGAAACTTCTAGAAATTTACCTCAAGGAAATACTCGTAAATTTCTGTCTCACTGGACAATACACTGTCCTTACTTTAAAGCTGTTCTTGTCCTCATTTTAAACTGAAAAGCAAGCTTTTTTGGTTTCTCATTTTCTTTAAAAGAAATCACGGCTTTATACAATGGACTCCTTCAATTTTCAATATTATTCTTTAAGTCAGTCCCACAGGCAACAGATTGATTGGCTAAAAATGTGAAATAAATGAATAAAGATTCAAATTCGAACACGAATCGACTTGTGCGGTGCAGCCCCGAGTGTTCCACGGCTGAGGCCACCAGGGGCACAGGCGCCAGGTGGGGACACAGAGCCCAGGACCACCGCACGGTGACTCTTCTCACTTTCTGTCTGAGGTTGAGTTCACCCAACACCTGACATTTCTAACAGATTCCCACCTTTTATGCAAACACGGCGCCAGGTCAGGGGACAAGGGCCCACTATGGCCCCAGCTTTCCCGTGTCCGGGTGGCGAAAAACCGCAATGTCCATGTGGCTTTCTCCGGCACCGGGAATGCACAGCCCGGCAGGGCCCAGGGCTCCCTGGGAGACAGGGCCCTGCTGGGTCGGCCTCCACCCCACAGCACCTGCTGGGTTTTGGGTTTGCCCAGAGAAATCATCTCTTTGCCATCGAGGGGCAGAGCTGCTTGTAAAAATGCAAAGAAAGGACTTTCACGTCCTGAGATTCACGCTGAGTAAGGTTCAGTCTCAAAGGAAACAAGGAGAGAGGTGTTGTTTACATTTGCAGACCTGAGGTTAGTGATCTGCCTTCCTAACGAGCAATCACAATCGTCATCTGCCTTGAAGATGAATCCATGGTGACTGGGAGGAACTGTGTTCCCACCTAGATGCCATGATGCCAATAAACTACTGTGCTGTAGGATGTCACACTCCACTCAGTCTCACTGGGACACTCTGTAGTCAGGCACATGCACGGACATGTTGGCAGAAGGGGTCACGGCTACAGCTGGGCAGAGGCCGCACCCCAGAGCCCGTGACGACTACCGTGCGTGACCTGGGCTGGTCCCGGAGCCCTACCTAGGTCCTCCTCCGCCGGCCCCGGGAAGCTGATGCCCGGCTGGACCAGGTCCCCGCCCTCTTCCTCTGCAAAGAGAGAAACAAAGTCACTGGTTAGTGTGTGTCCACTGTGGCCCGAGTCACACACCACCTCTTCACCACGCTTCGCCCCGGATGCCCGAACCCGAGAGATGCCCTCATGTTCATTCAGACCCTCCTGTGCAGAGCTGCGTCTTGTGCTGGAGCCCCAGGCAGACCCGCCCACCTCCCCCAAGGGCACCGCACTGCTGCCACCATGCAGGGGCTGTCAGGCCGGGTCTTCCCACCTTTGCTCTGCCCTGCGCCCGCCTTCTCCATCTTTGTTGGTGTCGGAACAGAGCTCAGCCAATGGCCTGTCGGCCCAGGGCAGCCTCACCCCCTGGGCTGCGGGAGGCCTCCTCCCCAGCCCTTCCACCTGGCACTGTCTCCTGTCTGAGTGAGGACGCTGTTTCCGTCGATGACCTGCTTGAAGGACGAAGGCAGCAGTGGAGGGCAGTATCAAATAGCACCTTTTACCTGTGGAAATGTGTCCCCACCGTGTCACTGTGGCAGGAAACTGCTCCTTGTAGATGCCAAGGGCACAAGCCAAGGAGCCAGTGGGGTCCTTGCGGGGAGTGGGGAGGGCCGGGACGGCAGCCCCTTCTGGGACACGCACAAGGGACGCGCAGTGAATCGAGGTTCTGGAAGCCTGGCGCTCTGACCGTTTGCCCGGCCTCTAGATTCTTCTCCTTCTCTCAAAGTTTACTTCCACAGAAGGCACGCGCGAGCCTGCACAGTAGCCGCCTCCCTGATGACAGCATTCGAAGCGGCTTCAATTAAGGGCTCTTTCGGCTCCGCGGGGACAAAGGCTCTGATTAGCCTGCGCCTTGCTTCCGCCCCACCCCAGCCGCAGCTGTGCCTCCCGCCACCCTGGCGAGGGCTGTTAATGGCTCTCCTTTGACGGCTATAGAAACGCGCATGATTTCATTTTGGAACAACGATCCAGTCTCAGCAGAAGCTGCCCCTAAATCTGCAGAATTTTCACTGACACTTAAATGTCACTTAAGTCAGTCAAAGAGGAAAACTGAAAGTCACTGATGAGGTGGCTTCACTCCAACGGGAAAGACAAATGGCTCTCGGGACAGGTGGCAGCTACGCCACAGAGGGCGGGCGTGTCATTTGCTCGCACGGGCTGAGGCCGGTCAGTCACCCCACACATCCTGTGTCCAGGCTTCGGGGACCCCATCTCGTGAACGACCTATGAATACGCATTCAAATAAATCACAAAACCATCTTCCAAAGGACTTCAGTTCCGACTAAGAGCAATGCACACTTAATTTCGGATTTCTCTGGACTCAAAAAAGACAAAAACGCTGAAGCAAAGAGCAGGCTGTTTCCTATTTAAATATCTGAAAACTTCATGATGAAACTGTGTCTGCTGTTAAACTTGAACAGGCTTCACTTCAGAAGTGACATTAATTATATTTTACATAAGATGTTTTGAATCTAAATTCCAAATGAGGGCAGCGTTCACTCTGTCGCCATGCCATCTGCATTTAATAAGGTTTTGTACCGATTTTGCTGAAGACGCATCCATCATGTTTCAACCGGAAGCGCTATTTTTAAGGCGGAGGGAAGGGCTCTTTGCAAAGCTCAGACGCACCTGGGCTTTATGCTCGGCGGTGCCACTGCCCCACCTGCGTCACGGCCGTGCCTCAGCGGTCAGATCTCCCAGCACGGAAACCATCCCAGTCCTGTCTTTGACTGGCGGCTCTCACACTGGACACCCTCAAAATCCCATAAGGCTGCTGGTAACAGGGTGCACACTATCAAACCTGACACTCAGGTACACAAAGGATGACTTTCGGTGTGTTGTGTCCCATGCAATTCCCGTAGTTTACCTGAGATTCAGTTAGAAGGATGGTTCCCATGCACAGGAAGACTGGCTCTGTGCAGGACCTGCTGTGTCTCTCCAAGGCTGAGATCCCCCCCAATCCCGCCCCCAGCACAGTGAACAAAAGCCATTGACTAAAGCCCTCAGTCCCCTCTGTCCTCTCACAAAAAACAGGAGATAGGACCACCCACCACCCAGGAACGGTGGGCAGGCGGGGTGGGGTGGGGCGGGGGGCCAGCACTCTCAGGATCACCGGCTTCCTGTGCACAGCAGCAGGTGCCCTGCCTGTCCCCCTGCCCCCTTATTCCACCTGCTTCCCAGACAGCTGCTCCAAGGATGTTCACACCTGATGCACATGCATGTTCAGTGCCAACTGTAAACACTCTTAAATCCTTTATTCGACATGTGGTCTCCTTTTCCTACACTTGATGGGTCTCTGGCGCCTGGCCCGCCCCCTCGCCCCCCATGGGACAGCTCCCTCCCATGTGATGTGTGCTTGGTGGTCCCGGACCCTGGACCCCTGTCCACCCACGGCCAGTCCTGTTCTGCCGAGACACTGAATTTGGATCCGCGTCCCCGGGCCTCGCCGTGACCCACAATGTCCAGGCTGGATATAGACAGACATGCTGTTTAACCATTTGTCACAGATGACAGGCAAGCCTGGCTCACTGTTGTTCCCCAGCAAGTCCCACCACCGGCGTCAGCCACCCCGTGAACCCAGCGCACACCAAGCAAGCTCGCAGGGACAGGTTCCAGCAGCACCCGGTCACCATCCGTTTTCCAGGCCCTGAGAGTCCGGTCCCTTTGCTGTAGGGAGTTACATGGTCCTGGACCTGAAGCCAGGCTGGGAAATGACTGTGCCTCACTGGGCCAGCTTGGTGGCCCCGATATTGTTTCAATCCACCCAAATGGCTGGTCTGGGTCACCCCGAGAACCTGGGGCATACAGCCCAACACTCGAGCTGGGATGTCCCGGTTTTTCCCTCATACATGGGTCACGGGGTCAACAGCCACACAAACACAGGTTGAACGGCACGCTGGTGGCACAACATGGGATTCTGCCAGGCAGGGCCCACGGGTGACAGCCCTCTGATGGGAAGTCCCGGCCACCTTGCCCCGACGGCCCGAGGCTGGAGGTGTCACTTGCTGAAGAAGAGCAGGGACAGGCCCCCCCGCTGACTCTGAGGCCACTGCGCCTCCGCAGACCCCGCCATCCCCTCCTAGTCCGGGAGGGTGCTGAGCAGACAGCCTCCAAGAGAGGGGCCTTGCGTCGCTAAGGCAACCACTCTCAGAACCACTTGGGATGACACCTCCCTCCACGCATGTCCTTTCAGGGCCCCAGAGACGGGAGAGCAGCCCCCAGGGGGAGCTGAGGTTGCCACCTCCTCCACGTGACCCAGGCCCCCCACGCAGCTCCCTTTTGCCCGAGGGTGACAACGCACAGCTGCTCTCAGGAACCCGGGCTACACGCTGGGCGAGGACATGCGCGTCACAGCTTGGGTCTGACTCAGGGGAAATCCCCAAGGGAAGACGGATGTCTCGGGATGTCCCTGTGGTGAGACCACCACTGTGTCCCTGGGGGAGGAGCTCGAGCGAGTGTGAGCAAGAGCCCCAGCGGGTCTCAGCAGGAATCAGCCTGACTCAGCGGGAAACACACCCGCTGTGCTCAGCGAGGCCACAGAGAATCAGAGGGCACACCAGAGGGACCAGGGAGGTCCCCAGGGCCCCGAGGCAGGAAGGGACAGCAGGAGCATCCGAGGAGCAGATTCACTCTGTAATACAGCCCTGAACATGCTGGAGGGACGGCACTGGGCCCACGTTGTCTTCCTCGAGCAGGTGCGCCCGGAGCTAAGGCTGCAGGAGGGCTCGGGAGACCATCTGGGAGCCTCCTCGCAAAGTCACTGATGCCAAGTGGTGGCGTTTTGTGCTCAAGACACGTGGGCAGGTGGGGCTTTCCAGGGAGCATCTTCACTCCTGACGGTAGTGAGAATCGCGCTGTGCCGTGGTTCCGTACAGTGGGGGGGCCTTGATATTGGGTGTTTGTACCCTCTTTATGACCCCAACAGGGTGGGGACAGCCCCATGTGAAGGCGGCTTTGGGTCTAGGATTTCCTTGTTCTGAAGAAACATTGGCCAGATCTGCCTTCTGCTCGGTCCAACTCTGCCAGAGGGACCACAGAAAACATTTTTCGTTTTATTGAAGAAAAGGTACTGCTAAGGTTTTCTAGAGAGAAAAATAAAGGAACCTGAAAATTGGATTTTTCCTGTGGTTAGCAAGAGAAGAAGACCTATAGACCAAACTCTAGAAATATCACCAAATAGTTGGTGACAGAAGATCCTGTTAACGAACATCTCCTCGATTTCCAGTTCCTGCCCAGTGACCCCACAGAGCATCGGGCACTGGGGACGGTCTGTGCTGCGAAGGGCTATGGTGGGCAGTGAGCCAGGGCAGCTTGGAGGTGATTAGTCCCGCCCTTCACCCCTCCTCCCAAATATCCAGCAACGAATGAAAGGGCTCCTCCAAACCACACTGCTGGGGACCATGCTCTCCTCTGATGGACCCAGGGCCACCCCGATCGGTGCTGCTGTGTAAACTCGGGACACGGATGGAGACAGCAAGAGACAGCAACTGCTCTGTGTCACCTCTCCACCGAGGCACGGGAACGGCAGCTGAAACCTGCTTCCTCCTTCAAAGATCCCACCCACCTCGAAGCACCACTTACAGAAACCAGGTGAGGATGAGGAAGGAGGGCTGGTAGGCAACCTCACCGGACTGCTACTCCAAGAACAGAGACCAAACTGAGGGCTAAGTCACAGCTGTGAGGATGGAAATGCTGCCAAGAAGGAAAAGACGGCATGACGGGGGCAGGCCCCGTAGGAGCAGGGCTGACTGGCTCCACCCACTGACACACGTTTTGACTGAACTCACAGAATTAATGAGGTTATTGGGACTTTGTTCGGACACAGGCTTGAGCTTATTGGCATAACAGGGGTGCGAATGCTGCACGAAGGACTCCCCCTGACTACCTCGGACGCAGGCTTGGTCCCCAAAGAACCGTCCAGCACGTGCCTCACAGCTGTGCCCAGTGACCTGTTACTGTTCAATCCTGGGGTCCGTGCCCAGAGTTACTTCTGAAAGAACAGCCTGAGTAGGTCAGGACATAATGGAACAGGAGGGGACAGGACAGGGCAGCCAGGACAGGTCACGAGAAGAAAGATCAGGACATGTCTCCAGTGCCGAGTATTGCTGCGACACTATCCCCATTTAAGCACACAGGTGTGCCTACACCTGTGTGTGTTGTGTGTGCTTGTGTTGTGTGTGCTTATGTTTGGGATGCAGGTAAAGAGCATTTCTTACAATGGACTGCAGGCAAAATGGTTTAAAGCTGCCAGTCCTGGTGGCTAACTGGGCTCAAACTGAAACAGAACAAAACAGGAACAGAGCCTCTCACATAAACTGCACCTCAGGCAGCAGCCTGCCCTGAACAGCCACCTGCACTGTGTCTCCCTGCTGAGTAGCCCTTATATAGGAGCTCCTGGAATCATACTTTAACCAATAGGACCAAGGCCTTCCCTATCCAAGCAAAGCTGTGTCGCTCCAGCCAATCAGAGTGGCTCTATTCTGGCCAATTAGAACAGTACCCTTTGAATCAACCAAATTGCAAGGACTTGGAGCCCTCATTTGCATGACAATGGACCAATCAGTGACCTGGGGTGGGGGACTTCTGTCCATATAAGCCAGCTCCACTGGGGCTCCGGGAGCCATGTCTGTTGGCTGTGAAGACTGAGTTTCCTTGGCTGGAGCTGCCCAGCTGGACAGGGTTCTGGTGCCGGGGTCTTACAGGGGAGCTGTGTCACCACTGGGCTGTTTGCACTGAATGAAGTTCCTTTCTGTACTACACCCCACACTGGGGATTCCTGTCGGTGTTGAACTGGCGCCAACAACCATGCATCGACTTGTGAGATAAGATGAAAAAGTCCTAGCAAATGTTTGGTAACTATTTGTTTAAGCAATTTAATTAAAAAATCAAAACTATTAATACTTGTTTTGATTACAGCTAAACAGAAATGAGGCATAGTTCAATTGTAAGCCACTTGGATGGGGAGTGATTGGCATGGTGCGTTTAAGTGATCTTAAATATAAAGTAACTTAGAATTGACACTGAGTTCTTCAACCCATGCTAGTCCATGCTTTGAACGAAAAAGGATGAGGGGCAGACACCCCGAACTTAGGCACTATTCTAGGTAACGCATCACAGTGGTGCGTGTTCTTGTCCCTGGGGCGGTTGTTGTCAGGGTCACCCCGTCGATACCAGAAACTGAAAGTGCTCATTAGCGTCCCTTGGTCCAGCGCACACGGGTCTCAGTGCCCTCTGCTCCCGCGGAGAAACCACGGGACCTGAAATGCCTGGAGAGGCCCTTACGGGAGGTGATGGGCCCTCCTATTTCCCGTGTCTCGGCCATTAGTCAACTTTACAAATAGCACATGCTTGGCGCTGCGGCTAATTAATTGGAGGAAGAAATGAGTCCCAGCTCGTTTGAAGTTTCTCTGGTGGTGATAAACAAGCGTACTTGAGCGGAACGTCTTCCTAGGATTCCTCCGCTGCAGTATCAATTGTAGGTAACAAAGACCGTGACTTCGGACAGGAACAAGACACATGTAACAAGCGACAACCCCCAGCACCTAGAATGTCAGAACAAGACACATGTAACAAGCGACAACCCCCAGCACCTAGAATGTCAGATGCTGGGAAGAACACGGCGCCGTTGTCTGTACCACTTGCGGCTGTTTCCCCCAGCACAGGCACTGGGATCCCTGCAGCCCTGAAGGCACCATGCTGCACAGGGTTGAGAGCACTAGGAGACAGGGCAGGGCCCACCACATTCGCCCTGGAGTTGCCCCCAGCACCCTCCACATTGGTGCTCTGTGCACCTCTGGGTGCTGGACACACCTCCTGTCTCCTTGGTCCACATGGCCACCGCCTCCTGACCTCAGCAAAGACTCGGCCTTCCCAGGGCAACAGCTGTGACCTGAGCCCTGTGCCACCTGACCACTCGCTCAGGTGCATGTGGTCGGAGAGTCAGAGGTCGCTAACAGACTGGTAAAAAGTCACGGACCCACTCACTCCGTCTAGCAGAGATTTCTAGGGCTTCGTTAGCCCTACCCACGAGGCCAGCTAACACCCTCATCTCAATACATTAGAGGGAGTCGCAGGAAACTGACATTCCTGAAGGTCAAAAACACTGAAACACCAGTCGGCTCATCAGACTCAATGTAACAAAAGGGAAGCTGTGTTAGAGTAACTCCATAAAAATCCCAATAACACAGGAAGTATTTATCCTGACTGTGGGGAAATGGAATGCCAACCTATGCTAAATGACCAAGTTACTGAAATTCAGAAACGCTGCATGTCTCCAAACACAGCAGGAGCAGACTTGGGACTTGGGAGGACGTAAGAGCAGGTCTCCTCCCGGCAGGGGTCAGTTATCACCGCCCTGCATCGCTGGTGATGGCCGTGAAGGCTGCTGCCCCTGCCAATGCCAGTGCCTTGTTGCTGTCCCCAGGATGGACCTGGGAGAAGGGAGGACCACTTAGGATGAACCGGGGGTTGGGGGGGTGAGGGGTGTGGGCCGCAATGCCCGGCTCTTCCCTCAGGAAGCTACACTGTGTGCCACGGGGAAGAGAAATACTGCATGCAACCAAGAACGAAGGGCGAGCAGCTGCAAGGAGGATGCCATTGCCAGTGAAGATGAGATACAGTGTATTTCAAGAAGAAGCCGGTTGAAACCATGTTTGCAAGGAGCCTTCTGTCCTACCAGAGTTGGAGCCTGGCTCTGGTGCCACAGGCCCATCCCCATAGTGTTCCAAATAAATCTGAGCCGCTAATTAAGGGAACAAGCCTATGTTTCTAGTGGCAGGCTGCAGACAGACGGGCTGGCATGCTTCCCCTCACATTTCCGCTTTTCGGTGGTCTTTGTGCTCCCCCCAGAAGTCCCAGCTCCTCTTTGGAACGAGAACAGTGGAGACAACATCCAATCCTGGCGTCTCCCCAAGACTATTTCTGTGTTTGCCCACCGAGGGCCATTTTTATGCAGTGAGACTACAACTCCAGCGACGTGAAAAAAGTGTAACTAAGCAAAGAATGAGGAGTGAAGGCAAACACACAGAAATGCCCCGTCTAACATATTTAATCTGCTCAAACATGCAGAAAAATGTCACGCCTGAGGCTGAGAGAGCAAAGACCCCTGTTGGCGTGAAGTCTGATCGGTGGCCTCGGAGTGGGACCATGCTCAGGGCTCTCAGAGGTGGGAAGCCAGGCGCTGCCACGTGCTGGGCACCTGCTGCGTGTCAGCTGGCTCTTCGGGTCCAACTGTAGATGCTGGGCCCATCGGCTCTCCGCAGAGATCCTTTTGAAAACGATTCTCTAAAGCATGGACCTCTCAGTTCCATTACAGAGACACGATCTGGCAATTATTAAACACATAAGCATTCCAGACAGTCATCAACAATCTTTCATTATTTTTCTTTAATGAATGCAGCTTGCGTTTCTTTGATGGCACTTTTTTTTTTTTTTTTAATTAAAAAGCACGGCCTGCTGTGAACAGGTGATGCTTCTGGTAATCATTTTTACAAGCCAGCTTTTCTTTGCAAGCTGGCCATTTCAGAGCTACGTTGTAACCACCCTAAGAGCCCCTTAGTCATGAGCAACCGGACAGACAGCAGAGTCCCTTCGGAACAGCTGTGTGGCTGCCTGTGACTAGCCTGCTGGGCTGCCACAGCGCTGCTGGTCTGGCAAGACTGACGGACTTGTGTCTTACTTAAAGGGCAAAGTCACCAGGGGCGGCGCCGGCAGCTCGAAGAAGCCTCATTGCCATCTACGCTGAGAAGATGCGTCCCCTGGGCTGGGTGGCGCCCTGCCCTGTACACAGCGTTTCCATCGGTAGACGGGGACTCTTCCCACCTGCAAAGGCCGGCGGACCGACAGCTCTGTCAGAAATGCTGCCACATGAAAGGCACGCGGGTGGGCAGCAGAGGGAACTGTGTCCCCCAAAAACAGCTCGTCAGCCAATATCAGGCTCCTCGGGGGAGATCTCGGCTGAACCCAGGGTGACCATCCGCCCAGCAAGTCCCCCCAGTGCAACGGCTGGTGACGGGGCAAGCGGGGCACGGAGTCCTGACTGGACTTCTCAGCCCCTGCACTGACCTCGGGCCACGCAGGGTGGGAGGGGAAAGGAGACAGACTCTGGCCTGCCTGCAGGGGCCTGTGCAGAACAGAGCGGACCAGCAGGGGGCATCCCTGAAGGGCAGCATGGTGTGGTTTGCACACCGACTAAGCCTATGGTCAGCTTAGGCTCAGGGTCAAGGTCAAGGTCAAGGCGTGCTTCCCTGAGGTGACGTTTAATCGGAAAGGACCAGTCTCTGCCCTGGGGAGATCAGGTGGCTCACAGGAGGCCCTGGTGAACAGGCATGGGGCCAAAGGAGGCCACTGTGCCCAACAGTGGCCCCAGGCAGAGGGCAGAGGTGCAGCAAGCATCTCTATCTCGGAGGATCTGAGAGGCAGAGCCCCAGCCTCTGTCCCCCAACCCAGGGAAGACTGGCATCAGGGCATCGGGTGCATTCCTCCCACACACTTGCTCTTCCCTCGTGTTTAGTCCTGCCCCCGGTGTTCGGGTCCACCCCCCGAGCCTGGTCTTGCAGACAAGGACAGGTTGGGGCCCTGCGAAGACATTGCTGGGCCTTCATCTGCGACACCTCTGTCACCTGCATGGCTGGACCTGGCATAGGGCTGCTGAAACCAGCCCTCTGCTCTCCAGGCCCAGCAGCAGCCAGGTCGCTGAAATCGGTCCCAGCAGGACCCAAAACGGCCATCTGCTGGGACAGGCTGGGCGCCAGGCAGAGCCTGGGGTGCAGGGATAGGGACGGGGATGGGGGCGGGGCCTTGAGGCCAGGCACAGACAGACATGCCCAGGGCCGCACCGCTGTGGACTCCAGACCAGGGACTCCGGACTAGGGGCTCCAGGCGGGGGGGTGGCTACGCGCTCTCTCTCTCTCTCTCTCTCTCTCTCTCTCTCTCTCTCTCTCTCTCTCTCACCCTACCCCCACTCTGGGCCAGGACGTGTTAGAATTATCTCTTTTTATGAAGTTGAACCCACCCTTCCAGAGCAGCCACTCGGGCACTGAGTTTTGGACAGGCATCAGAGCCTGTCGAGAGACCCCTCCCGCCCGTCTCACAGGCGCACGCTGCGTCTGGCTCTGTGCACAGGTCCAAATTCCAAGACATGCAAAACTCCAAAGACAAGAATATCTCACATTCTGAGTATCCAGTTTCCATGGAGACTGAAATCAAAGGGAACTGTCTAATGAGAGGTTTTTTCCCCACAATTGTCGCCCGACGCTTTCCAGTTTGGGGGTACATGAGTTGCCATGAGCGGTCTTTATTCCAGGTACCTGTTGCTAAGACGAGCACTGTGGCCATCTGCTCCTGGTCTCAGTCGGGTCACCGACCCTCACGGCCAGGCTGGTCACACACAGCCGCAGGCTCTGCGGGCACCTGGCTCTCTCTCGGCCTGGAGATGGTATAACCCTGGGCCGACGTGGGCCCACGGCACAGGTTCCATGATTCCCCCTTCTTTCAAGAGGCCCCAAGAGGTGTTTCTCACAACATCACCAAACTCCAAACTGGGTTTGCAGGCAACTATTCCAGAACAGCCTACTGAATTTCTGGGTCTCTCCTTCAGGACACACAGCGACTTTCACAACAGCCACATGCACTGGCATCTATGCAGTTTGGCCGCTTGCGCCACGGGGCACTCAGATCGGCCCTGACAATGGCCCTGTGAGGAGGCACGGTAGAAAGGTGGCCTTCCCTTTAATTTGCTAGGAGTAATTTCAATGGCCCCACGACTGACAGGAGGAAAATGTCCCGACCGGCCTCTGAGGGAAGAGGAGATGGACCCCAGGGTGCAGGACGCCTGCGGCCTGAGTGTGATGTCACATCTCACATGGCCCTTTCGTGTCTGACCCGGTTTGTCCTACAGCCTGTCTGGATGACTCTCAGCAGCCCTGTTGCCAGAGACCAGCAGTTTGCTAGGGAAGGTAACCATGACATCGCCAGGATCACTCCAAGGAGGCCCCCCATCTCCCGGAGAGCGTGGTGGACCCGCTGAAGGGTCTGGCTGCTCCTCTAGTGGCAGAGACGAGACCGACGCTCTGCTCAGGGCAGCCCGCCTCTGTGGGACAGACTCCCACACAGGTGCTGCTCCCGGGCCTGCCTGAAAACTGCTGGCTCCGGGGGATGGTGGGGCTCAGTCTCGCCGTGTCCTTCCCTCTCTCCAACAACACACAGACGGAGCCTGGGCTGGTGCGCTCAGGGCAGTGCTCTTCCCTGGGCGTCCGAGCGCTCAGCGTCCCCAGGGACGGGGAGAACATGAGTCACCCTAGACTGCATGTGCCCATGGGGACCTGCACAGCAAATGCGCAGACACCGGCAGACTCTAGTAAAATCTGGCTCCTGCTGATACCCCACCCAGCTTGCTGTCACCCCGAGATGTGTAGCCCCAGCTCGGATGTGGGGGTGCTCATCCACTCTCACTCCAGGATCCAGCCCGGTACTCAGTCCCTCCAGGCAGCTCAGTGGTCTGTCTCCGTGGACACAGAAACACTCCGCATCAGTGGATCCGTTGCCATAGTGATTTCGACAGAGCTGCCCACACGTCCTCATACTGCAAGAGTTTCCCAGGCCAGCGCACGAGATGGGTGCCACTCATCCACCCAGCAACTCAGCCGTGCGGCCTGGACGATCCCACAGCCCTGCAACGAGCTTCGGGGAAGACTTGCTTCCACCACGTGGCTCCAGGCTGGGCACTGCTGTTGGAGATGCCCCCCCACCACCGCAGGGCACATGTGCTCTGTGATGTTCTGCTGCTTCCGGAGGGGACAGCTGGCTGGCTGGCTGGGCAAGAGGAGATTCACATACGCAGTGAGGACTTGGGGGGTGCTCTGCATCTTCAATGATCCACTCTCAAGGTGAGCTCCTTGCTGAGTTCCCGGAGACGCAAGCCTGTGTCTCAGCTCTTTCCGTGCGGCCTCCATCCACAGCATCACTGTGGAGCCCGGGGCCCACTGGGGCCTCCCATGGTGCGCTGTGAGGAGCTGTGGACTAATACCTGCCTGAGTGAAGAAGTGGCAACGGCTCTGGGGTCATCGCCATGGTTAGGATAGGCTGGGACAGGGCCCACACCCCAGGGAACCTGCTGCGAGTTTCCACACATGCTCTCATGTTCCCAACCTGGAAGCCTCTCTCCTTTAATGGGGTCTCCCCTCCGTGCCCCCTATGTCCTCAGAATTCACGCTACAGGACCCAGTGGCCCAGGCCCTAACACTGAGCTGGACCCACCGACCGGCTGGATGCAGACACCTCTGCAGGAGAATTCACTGTGTTCTCCAAGCGACTGGGCCATGGACAGGCCACTGTGGCCTTTCATTTCCAAAAACTCACAGCTGCCAAATACAGCAGACGCAGAAAGAACAGCTTCGTGGAAGGGCTTTTACTTCGAATACTTCCAATGTGCTTTCGCTATTAATAAAAAATGGCCCCAGCTTCCTAGAAGCAAAAATAGAAGGAGACAAAATTTCATGAATTCAGTGCCTGGTGCCCTTCCCACTGATGCCAACTGAGCCTTCCTCCCTTGCAGTCGGCGATGTCAGTGGCAGTTTAAGGAGAATGTGACTTGCGACTTTTTATGGGACAATTAAAAACAGACGTTTGGACTGCACTGTGGTTTCCCTGGTTGGACCAATCTCTGGATGCTCCCTCCTTCCCATTAAGTTCCCCTCCCCGACCTCCAGGCCAAGGCCTGTCTTCAGTGTGGACGCAAGTGGCTCCGATTAGATTTGGCAGCGGCTTTTGTGAGGAACCAAAGCGCATTGGTGAGGAATTTCTAAAAGCTGAGACCTTGGTCTTGGCCGCTGGCCTTGACCACTGTCCAAGCCGGTGGGACTCGGAGAAAGAGCAGCGGCGAGAGAAACTGCTGTTGACCTAACGAGTATGTGGTGGAACAGGGCCTGAGAGCGGTCATCCCGGTGACCGGCCAGCATTGGTGCTCGGTGCCAGCATCTATCCCCGTCTTGGGCGTCACGAAGCATCAGTACAGACCGCAGAGGAGGCGCGTCTGTAACTCCGTTTCATGGGTGGAAACAGCGATGTGAAGAAAAGGAGGTTCAGCAAGTCCCCAGGTGCCCCCAACCCCAAGAGAGTAAGCTGGGAGTTGACACTCACTCGAGCCTCCAGGCTGGAGTCACACCCCAAGTTCTCGGCTCCATCCCTTCCGCATCTGCCTGCTGGCAGGACCAGGGGGTCCTTAAGCTGCCCTGACCGCAGGGCCAGGGCTCCAAACAGCGAGAGGTCATGGCCTGTCTGCCTCAGCTCCTCCTACTTTTGCTTCCCCGGGGCGCATGCTCCTCTCTCCCACGCAGCCAACTGATAAATACATAAAGTTCTCGCTCTGCTGATGGTTAAAAAGTTACAGTCAATGATTTCAGCCTTTGAGGACTCCGAACGACTGAGTGAGGCTTCAGCACAATGACCCTGCTCTTGCACTGGGTGACCCGAGAGGCACTTTTCCCAAATGGCCAGGGCACATGCAAGTCCCTTTCTGTGTAGCTGCCTGGATAGCAAGTGTCCATCCCCAAGTGCTGAGAAGTGAACGTCCATGACCATGACCGCGCAGCTGCCTCTGCTCACCGCTCTACGGGGTGCAGGCTCCCTGCACCTCTCCCTACAAATGTCGCCTGTGTCCTCCCTCAGCAATGGGTCACCCGATCTGCACAGGCCGGAGCAGCGAGCCTGACAGGGGACGACTGGCCGGTATCAGCTGTTCTGGGACCATCAGTTCTTACAACTGCTACTGTGTTTACAAGCCACTCGTTACTCAGACTGACATACATGCTTGATTCTTGATCAGCCCCAACATCTGTCCTGGCTTTTTGCATCCTTTGATTTCTTCAATATACGGAAATATAGTTTTCACAATCTTCCAAAGTTTACTAAGGCAGCTAAAGCTTTCCCCTCCCCTGGGGAGGATCCTGGTGTCAGACAGAGGAAGACCAGGCACGAGCTGCTCCTGTGTCCTCCGGCTTGGAGGGATGCACTCGTGGGTGGTTCAGGTGTCAGCCCTCTGGGAGCCAAGGGCCACCATAGTGTTCACTGATGGGCTGCAGTCAAAATGTTGTGCGAAGCACAGCTGGTGGAGTGTGACGCTTACACAACACATGCGTGTGTTTCTGTTTAAAAAGTGCTGGGCGCAGAACTCGGAGAAGAGTAAGTTGTCCCAGCTCCCGCCACGAGGCAGGAGGCAGGGGGTGGGTGTCGGGGGGGCGGTGGAGGCAGCTCAACGCTAAAGCCTCTCCCAGGTCTCCTGTCCACGAACCATGAAACGCAAATGTCTGAAATGCATGCTTCTGACAACTTTTCTCTTCACTGCTTTTTGCAGTGGCTGAAATTTTCTCGAGTGAATGACTCCACATTGAAAAGATGACCAGACAACTCCCACCCTCCCCAGGAGGTTGGAGCCCCTGGGGGCAGGCCTCCCCAGGGAAGCTTACACTTAGGGCTGTAACACCTCAGCCGGAGGGACACAGCCAGGGAGGAATGAACCCTGGGGGTCACAGGAGGTCGGTCTGGGTGGACAGACGTGGTTGGGCACACTGCAGGGAAGGAATGCTGTCGGAGGGACAGGTGGGCCCAGATTGTGTGGGGCCCTGACTTACAGGCTAAACAGGGACCACTGCCCTTTCCTGTACCCGGGCCATGCCCTGGGCGTGTGAAATGTTTCTGAGTAGGGTGCAGACGTGCACAAAGTTGCACTTCAGGACATTTTTATTCGGAAATTCACCACCATGAGATGAACTGGCACCCAACACAGTGTCGGTGGGGAGAGGTGGTTCAAAACATTGACAGAAATGTAGTTTTCAAGTTCATGTCCCCAAGACACAGTGGAAGTAGACTTAACTCCTGGGATCTGGAGCTTCAGAGAGACGAGGAAGTGCATATGGCAGCATAAATCCATTCACTGGGTTTTTAAAAATGACCTGAGGGTTTGTTGTCAAATGTAACTGTTTTTAGGCTCCTGACCATTTAAAGTGAGGCCACGTGATGGAATGGAGGACTTAGTTGTAGATGCTGACTGGGTGCCTTGTTGGGTGGTGGGACCCTCCCACGCGGTGGGTTCTCTGCTGGATGAGATCCGACTTCCACCAGGAATCTCAGAGGCATGGGCGCGTCAGGCGGTGCTGGGTGGCGGCGCTCCGTTTGCCGTGGAGCGGGAGCTGGACGTTCCTGCTAAGGGAGTTTCAGCACCCCGACCCCCAAGGCCTGATTTCAGACGGTCCCTTGTCCTCTCTGGTGGACACATGTGCGTGGGGCTGCCAGGCAAGCGGACCGTCTCAGGACTGCAAAGGCTCCCAATGTAGCGGCCCATGTCCTGCAGTGAGCTCACTGGTTCTTCAAGCGCAGTGGCCGCACTGCTGGGCACAGAGTCAGTCTCTCTGAAATCCACCCAGGCCCCTGGGAGGTCTGATAGGAGCCGTCCCGGAGCCTCCTGCCCGTGGAGTGCCCAGGGGAACCCCTGCCCCATGGTGGGAGTGAACCTTTGAGGGGTCTGCGTGTCCCTCCCCCCGCCCCCGGCTCTGTCCCCTCCCTGTGCTCACTTCTGCAGTGTCTCCGCAGTGACGCTGACCCTGGGGAAGGGGCCCGTGTCCAGTGGCTGACACCACTTTAGAGACACGAAACCCTCAGAGCAGAAGAACAGACGTGGCGTCAGAGAGAAACACGTTTGCTGGAGGACCTGGGTCCCGGTTTTCTTTATCGTCACAGAGGCGGTGACGGCAATGTTCTCAAGCTCCTAGACACTCAGTGAGGGCTGGACGCCCCGCCTTTGCGTTTCGCAGGTGCTGGGTGATTCCTGGCTTTGGTTCCTCCGTTTTTTCTTCTGCTGAGCCTGTTGGGGGAGGGGCCGTTTCTGCTGCAGAGAGGGCTGGCCACACCCCTCCCCCACCCTGCGCTGGCCTGGAGCCCAGCCCGAGGGGCAGTGACCCGGGGCTTTCAGGCCAAGGGAACCCATTACTGGAACAAAAGCCTATTCTTTACACTGTCAGTGAGCATTTGCACTACCAGGCTTCATGCAGGGGAAGGATTTCTGTTCACACTTTGGAACAAATGCCTGAAGCAAGATGGGAGGAGCAGAGAGAGCTGGGGCCCAAGTTCGCAGAAAAAATTCAACTCCTCCCTCACCTGGATGCACAGCGATGTCCTTCTTCACGTGTCAGCTGCCTGGCCCAGGCCCCCAGATCTCTGCTCCCGGCACCCAGACCCCGGGTGGGCCGTCCGGTGTCGCTGGAACGCCCCCTCCTCACCCACCGGGAGGGAACACAGTCTGATTCTACTCCTCGGGTTTATGAAACAGTGAAATGGGACATGAAACGTACGCTGCGTCCCGCACGGAAGATCTTGGAAACCTCACTGACACGAAAGCCTGTGTTAAGTTAAAATTCCAACTAATTCACTCATCGCAGGGTACCGATTCCAAGGAGGTCGGTCACACTAAGACCACAGGGCATGCCACGCTGGCTCAGGTGAGCCCCACTGGGTACTCACCTTCAAAGAGTCACCGGGGCACAGTCTGGTCAACCTTCAAAGTGAGTGTGAATTTACAGTGTCCTGAAAAATAGTACCAGCCTCTCCGGCTCACCTTACAAAATGGCCATTACGGTTCTATCATCTAACGATATCTCAAGCTCGAAGTGATTCTAGTTTCTGGCCCTCGTTTCCTTTGTGGGGGGAATTGATCCAAGTACTCATGGCTCTTCCCTAACGTCCATTTTAAAAACGACGCATTCAGTCACACACTCACCCTGCTAAACTATAAAGGGATGACAGAAAGGCAAAAGGAGAGGCTTAGAAATGAAACTTCAGTTCTATGAAGCTGCTGGGTGGCTGCCTGGACTGAAGCTAATGCACCGACTGAAGAAAGATGCAGATGGGCTCAGAGAGGCCCAGAGGAGCTGCTGTGTGTGTGTCTCTGTGTGTGTGTAGATACACATGTGTGTGCACATGTCCACAGGCAAAGGTTGGACACGGAATATGGTGACCAAGGGCCTTCATACTGACTTCACAAGTTGGTTCCTGCCTTTAATCACAACACGATGAGGGCAACAGCCATGTGGACTTGGACAATGAGAACACTGAGAACACAGCTAACCTGCAGGACAAGTTTATGCAGCCCCGCCCCCATGACCATGGCTACGCCCAGGACCACGCCCTCCTGAGACAAGGCTCAGGACACCCTCCCTGCGGCCATGCCCTCCACCATGGCTGCCCACGCCCACTGGATTTTGGCTCCCAGCTCTGACTACCTCATCTCCTCCTTTGATGGGCACCTGGCCTCCCAGGTACTTCTCATCTCCCAGACTGGGAAGCTCCAGGGTCCGGACCTCCAACTCCAATTGCTCCAACTCCAGTTGCTCATCAAGGGGATCCTTGGTGCCTGTCCTGGTCACATGGGCCCCTTGACCCCCACGATGCTGACTGTTGAGAAGGGACTTGCCTGTACCAGCCGGGGACACTACTGTGCACAGACCTCCACCATTCCCATCCCATTCTCGCCGTTTCCCCTGGTTTCTCAGGATCCGGATTTCCAGGGCAGGTCCGTTTTCTCAGTGGCCTCTCAGCAGACCACTCTCTCCAGCCCCGAACAGCTCGGGTCCTGTCCCTCGAGGGTCTCTGACTTAACAGACCCTTTGAAGCACAGCTTTCCCAGCAAGGAGATGGGGCGATGGGTTCAGACTCCTCACCAGGCCTTCCTGTGATGTCCCATATAATTGATTACACGCTTCAAGGCGTGGTATCCCATTGGTTGGCATCAGCTTCTTATGAGTTCAAGGTTCCTCTGGACACAATGATGAACGAGAGCTTGGAGCTGAGTAAGTTCACAGTGGCCGTAACACACCTGAAGCGCATTTCCTCACGGAGGCCCCTCTGATGCCCGTGATCTCTGTCATCTGGTCCCTGCTCTGCTCACAACCACTGCAGACTCGGAGGCTTCGAGGGGCCCCAGTTCCTGTGAGTTTGTATGAGAGGAGCAGGGAATCTGTGGTCAGCGATGACGGCGGATCCCACTCCCTGTCCTAAACCATCTCCATCCAGAGAGTAGCCTTCAAACACTGGTGCTGTCTTAGCTTTGAGGCAGTATTTTTCTGTGATAAACATTTTTTTTTGTTTCTATGATACTATGTTGAACAGATTTAGTGTGAAAGAGTCAAAAGCTTTTCGAGAATCTAAACGAAATAGACATACTGATTTTTGCCTGTCCTTAAATGTATTTGACTCATCTCTTTAAAAACATCTTTTTTATGCTATTCCAGCATCGAGTCCCTGTTTCCCCTCACATAGGTTGAGCACACCGATGCTTCAATAGCGGTCCTTCGCTCCCCCATCGCTGTCATCGGCACCCAGCCCCTTGTCCATTCCTCTATTTACCTTCTGTCCTTACACTGTGAGTAGCTAACATCAGAGGCACCACACCCGGCTGAGGGCTCTGAAAGTGAAGGAGCCTCGGCCCCGCAAAGAGGCAGACCGGCCAACGGCTCGTACACCAGAGACACTCAGAGATGGGCAGGGACACAGTGGGAGCCAAGTGGAAGGCACAGAGTAAGAACTCGGAAGTTTAAGGTGCATCAGCTATTGTTGCCACTGGCTCCTGGCACACACTTCCCGGTTCACAGTGTGCCCTGCCCCGCACCCTGCATTTCACGTCAGAAGGTAGGTAGGTTCCCACGTCTCATCACACGCTACAGGCGCTGAGTCTCAGGCTGCGTGTGTCCCTCTAGGGACACACCATGTCCGATGGCCCTGGGATGAAGGCAAACACAGGTCCACCCGCCAGACCCAATGCCGAAGGCACTGCAGCCCCAGGCCCTGCCGCCAGGGAAGGGTGAGTGCATTTATCAGCTGACTCAGCTGGGAGCCACCGTGGTGACCAGGAGATGACCAGGGATGAAATCCTGCTCTCCTGAAGCTCACGTGGGCTTCGAGGTGGCCGTGCAGGTGCTGAGCCGCTGTCCCTGCCCTCGATGAGGGAGAGCCTGGGAGGGCGGGGCTCTGAGGGAGGAGGTCCAGTGCTGTGCCAGGGACACGCCCGCCTGTGGGCTGAGCATGCAGGTGAGGCAGGACGGGGACTCAGCCCTTCGCTGTAGCTGTTGTACCTCCTGGAAGCAGACAGAGCAGGAAAGCAGGCGTCTGGGCAGGGGTTGGGGGGGAAGGCACCCACACCCTCGTCTCACTGACCTGCCGGTTCCTGCAGTGGGCCTGCACCCGGGCTCCACCTGGGAGGCCACCCCGCCCACAGGCCCACCCCGCACAGCCTGGGGCACTGCCCTCAGTGCGCTGCAAGTCTGCTTCTGCGCAGACTAGGAGGCAGGCCAGTGTCCACATTGGAGAAGTTTACTTTATTCCCTAAACTGCACAGAAAGCGCTTCATTATTTATTTTCCGAAATAAAAATAGCCCATTTTCCTCATCACAAACTTCACAAATACACGTGATAAAAAGCATCCAAATTTGCCAAAACCCATGACGGAGATCACTGCGCCACCTTACAGCATGAACACCGCCCTGCTCAGTCCTGGTTCACGGCCTCAGAGCTTCGGCCGCGCGTCAGGGTTCACCTTTCACAGAATAAGGCGGCACTGCCTGTTTCACCAGCTTCAGTGACACAACATCATAGGCACGACTTCTTACGGACTATAGCGTCTCCCTCTCTCTACACACGGACTTACACACTCACACACACCCACGCTCAGAGCAAACACCGTCCCCTCCACACTGCTGAACTGCCTGGAGCACTGCCTGCCTGGGCGGCGGGAGCACATCTACCCAGTGCTCTTTGACGGGACGTTCCGTACGGCTTCCGATTTCCTGCTCCCATAAAAACAAATGGCACCTATTTATGCACACACATCTGTGTGTATCTGGTTTTTTCAAAGATACACAAATGCATGTTTAAAGCCCTCTGTGTATTTTATAGTCTAGGCTCCTGGGCGAACACCAAGTTTACAACTGGACATTTCCTTCCTACAAGTGTGCAGGAGTGGGGTTCCCATCTCAGGGCTCTGCTCACTTCAAGTTGCAAACTCACGCATGCACACGTGTGACATGCACAGGAAACATGTGCCGGAGCCCGTTCTCCCGCAGCTGTGCCGTGTGCCCGCCGCGGCTGTCATCAAACCCGGGCACTCAGACGGGCAAACCTCGGCCCCTCACACGAGGCGCGAAGCCGAGCATCTTCTGCCTGGAGGTCCCTGCTTTCGGAGGGTCTTTGTGCACTACCTTGTCTGTCTCTGTACGGGATCTCACACAGCTTTTTAGTGTTGAGAATATTAGCTCCTTCCCAATATCGTCTAGTGATTCCTCTACTTCTCAGTTGCCTTTTCATTCTAATTCTGAAGAATTTCCTCAGTCTTATTTCATTAAGTCAAATACAAGAGCCTTTTTCTTTTATGCTGTCTTTTTTGGAATCCCCTTCAAGAACTGAAATCATCCTCCCTGGGTCCTATGGTTCATTCTCTTACATTTAAACCTTTAGTCCGATAGGAGTCAAGCTGCCAGCTGGGACTCTGATGTCACTTTTCTCCAAGCAGCCATCCCTCCATTCTCTTCATAGCCCAAGTTGCCCCTTCAGTGGGACGGGGAACCAAAGAATTGTCCATGTCACCCAGGGACCGAAAGGCTGAAGCAGCCACATGAACCTGGGCACCTGGCAACTTCTGACATGAGCACAGTGATGCGGCTCATCCAGGTTCACCTCTGGTGCCGCTTCGCACGGGGAGGATGAAGGTCTAGACATGACCTCGGAGGGAAGATGGTCTGTGCCCCGGCTTCCAGTGGGTCTGTCCCACAACTGTGGGCTGGAGCCTTGTGCTCGGCGGCAGCCCAGGGAGGGACCCTGCCACGTAACTGTGACAGCCTGCACTCCCGCATCATGATTTCCGGGTTGGCTCTGCCGTGACCCCGGTGCCCTGGCTGGGCCCGCCTCATGTGGCTGCTCCCTCTTCTCATTCCTTCTGTGTTAGCTGGTTTCATGTTCCAAAGCGAGGGCAGAGAGCAGGACTGCACAGGGTCAGAATTACTTCTGTGAGTCCCCTGTTCTGAACCAGCAGGGAGTGTCCCAACATCATTTACATAGATAGGTAGACAGATAATGGAGAGATGGGTAGATGGACAGATGATAAATAGATGGGTAGATGATAGAGAGATAGATGGTAGATGAATAGATAGGTGACTGATAGGTAGATGATGGACAGACGACAAATGGCTGCACTCATACTCAGAGGCAGAGACAGACGTAAATGCAGACACACAGACAGGCACGTGATGCCCTCCGAGGGTCCTGGTATCTGGGCAGAAGCAGAGGAGGCAGGAAAGGATGGGGAGGCACAGAAGTTTGCACTAAATGCCCAATTAACCACATGGCCTGTCCTATTTAGTGGCTGATACTTATTCATGATCTATTTTGAACAAAAAGTTACCAAAAATGCCACTTGCCTGAAGTATTTAGGACCAATGGCAAAGCAAGCCATTTCAGGTATGACAGTGTGACTAAGCTGCAGAAATGGGGGTTACAGGACACAGCTTGCTGGACACAGTGGGACCAGAGGACCAGGCGGGGCTGTGAGGGAGGGCCAGGTTCTCAGCCCCCATCACCTGCCGGCCTTGTGGCCTGGACAGCCCCTCCCCAGCAAGCTACGCTGCAGCAGAGTCGAGAGGCAGCCACACCAAGCTTCCTTGTGGCGTTAACATGCTGCCTGTTGGTGAGAAATTCTTCCCTCTTCTCCCTGTGCCCGTTTCCGGAACTAAGGGGTCTGGTCAGAAGACCACCCTGCTCCCCCTGAGCCCTGGGGTGCTCTGGAATCCATGTCCCCACCAGAACTGTGGGGCCACAAATGACCCCTCTTCCAGGATTCATGTGACGGGTTCATGATCCAAAATAAACCACCGAGAAGATGAACATACACGAATCTTCACTCCTCCTTCCTCAACCGGCCAGGCCAGGCAAGCTGGACATTCCAAGCCCAGTTCCATTCTTCCCAGGTGTGGCCTGGAGACACCCCGATGGTGGCCATTTACCCACCCCAGACTCCAATGTCCACTTTCATCACCATCAACTGGGAGAAAACACAAAAGAGCTTTCAATCACCCCTTTCCCATCGAGCCACAGTGAGCAAGAGAATGAGAGCTCAGCTAAGCGGACTTTCAGGGATGCAGCCACCAACCGCGGCTAGATATTAACCCATGGCAGCCTGGCCACAGAAATTCCAGGCAGGACCCCCACCCGAATCGCTTTCCCCTTGACGTCCGTGGTTCTTGTCCCAAGTCTGGAAACCGTGCTTGGCTTTTGTGGGGCTGATGGCTGACCACACCGAGGCACAAGCTGGACCCCAGCCAGCACTGAAGGTCCATGCCTGGAAGCTGATGGGTGACCACAAACGCTGGTTGCGTGACAGGTTCAGAGACAGAGAGGGACATTTCACAGTCACCACACATGACAGCAGCCCACGTGCCCATCAGTGGGCGGGCGGAGAAAAAGCTGTGGTCCATTCACATCATGGAGCACTGCTCGGCCATAAGAAGCAGCAAATCTTACCCTTGGTGACGGCATGGATGGACCCAGAGGGCAGGGTGGCAAGTGAAATAACCCAGTCAGAGAAAGACAAGTAGCATAGGATTTCACTCATAGGTGAGATCTAAGGAACAAAATAAACTCTCAAAATTGAAAGAGACTCATAGAGACATGATGGTTGACAGAAAGGGGAGGGTGGGCGGCTGGGAGAAAGGGGGGAAGGGACTGCGGACAGACGGGCAGTCACAGAGCAGTCGTGAGGCGTGAAGTGCGGCACGGGGAACAGAGTGGGTAATACTGTGATAACTGGGGATGGCCCCAGGTGGGCGCTGGACACACTGGGCACCACTTCCTAAGTGCATGTTGTCTGACCGCCCTGCCACGCACCTGACACCAGCACAAAGTAAGACTGGACGTCATCTGCAGCTGAAAACCGTTTTAGAGGCCGTGATCAGCAGAGCACACAGTGAATCCTCTGAGTTGTGACCAGATGCAGAGGTGGTGTCGTTTTGAGGCACAGCCACCAGAACTGCCCTCCAAGGTGGCTCTTGTCAGCTGTGTAAGCTCTGCCTCGCTGACCTGAAGAAGGGCCAGGGCAGCTGCGGGAGGGGCAGCCTGGGGACCCCGCCCCCCCAGCTTCGTGGGCGGGTGTTCGGTCTCTCCACTGGGCTCTGGGAGTCATTGCCCAACCTGTGTGCGCACATTGGTGAGCTCGATAACCTGGAATTCTTCCAGGGAGGTAACCTGTTTGCAGCGGACCCTTAAAGTCAGCTGGGATCCAAAGAAGAGCCTCTGGACGTCAGCACCTAGAGGAAGTGTCTGAGTTCACATCTGCCTGTGAGTCTCTCGGACGATAACTGAGCAGCCAACGAAGCCCCCACAGTTTGGGTTGACGACCACCCCTCACTGCTTCAGGAAACGGCAGCTTGGAGCCTGTCTGTCCCACCACGATTCTGCCCCTTCCTCTGGCCCACCCTTCCTCCCTGAAGCTGTGGCAAGGCACCACCTCTTCCAGGAAGCCCTTCCTGATTATCTCTCTTCGGGCCCAACGTCCATCTCCTCTCCCTGCAGCACGCTAAGGACACAGTCACCATGATACCATGTCCCTGCGAGCTGATGACCAGACACTGGGCATGTGGCCCCGCTGCACTGAGCTTGGGGACAGGGACGTTTGTCTGATTTATTTGCATTGAATCTGGTACGTGTTAGGTGATCGTTATTGATTTTATGAAGAGATAAGCACAACAATATTGACAATTAAAAAATGCCTTATTAGAATTCATTTTTAAAGTGGGGGAAAGGGAGGAGAAGAGAAAAATCGGGAGACGTTTCCACCCCAAAAGCCTCAAGCATTCCCAGTGGGAGCACCGTTACGTAAGGCAGACTCGCCCCTGGGCAGGTGTGGATTTATGGGGCTGGCCGAGCAGCTCTGCGGGCAGCAAGGGCAGGCTTCTCACAAGGTCAGTCGCCGCTGAGCACCCGCGCCCAGCACTGCGGCAGCTTTGGCGCGGGCTCCCAGGCGAACATTGATCTGGGCCCTCCATATCCTTCCGTGCTCCCGCTCCACTTGCAGCCTCCTGTCCCCGTGTGCCCCCGGGGCTGGGGAAACCGAGTCACGCAGGCTCAGTGGCCGTGGTCTGTGAGGACCCAAGGTGGATTTTGCCCATCTCGTGTGCTGCTCACTTGACTTTGAGGCAGGTTGCTGCTGTTCATCGCTGCAGGTTGTTTAGGTGGCAGCGTTCAGCTCGGCGAGAGCTGTTCTACCGGGCGAGGCAGCCCCCAGGGGGCCCGGGCCTGGGCTCCCCGCAGCGTCCGCTCCACGACCTGCATGTTCCCGGTCACAACCAGAGAAGCGCGTGGATTCCAGCTGAGCTTCACTCTCCCCTGCAGAGACAGGGACCCATGTGCTCCTCGGAGCTGTGTGTGAGCCATCTGCTGCGTCTCGCATCCCTGGACCCCTCACAGCCACGTGATTCACTCACCTCCGTGTCCCCAGCTGGGCCAGCCCCACAGGGACCAGACGGGGCCCACCGACCAAGCTTTCATGCTCCCCCCTCCCCCCGCTTGCCTCACAGGCTGCTTCCTGACTCGGGCCCGCCTCCCTTCTCTCACAGCATTTGCTCTGGAAAGCCTGTCACGCCTGTTCTTTCTCTGCTGAGACCTGAGGAGCCCAGGCAAACACGGACAGCAGGGGACCTGCTGACTTGCCCAACAAGAGGCAACGGCTCGGCCCACAGTCTGCGGTGACAGGATGTGGAGACCTCCAATGCTGCAAACGTGTGCAGCTATGGAAACACAGAAAACCACACAAACGTGCACGAGGGGATCCTATGAGGTCTGAAACGCCATCTGCGTCTGTGATTCTGAGGAACGTGAGCCCCAGGGAGGTAGTCACGGTTTTGACGGCACGGTCTGGGTGCAGACCCAGGTCACTTCCTTCAACCCCCGAGACTCCGATGTATTGTCCTTGACCCCAGAGCTGCAGGTCTCAGCACAGGATACCGGCAGGTCCCCCAGGGCTTTCTCCCAGGCCACTGCTCACTGTCACCTCCTTAGGATGGTCCCCGTGCTCGGGGAGGGGCCAGAGGGTTTTAACAGCCCACATCTCAGGCACCTTCCCCCTGCTCTTCCCCGAGTTCTCCCTTATTCTCCCCAAACTCCAAGGCTGGGAAGCCAGTCCACTCAAGCACATAATGAACAGGCAGGACCACGGCTGAGCACCAGGTCAACCAGGACAGGAAGATGCCTCCGCAGAGGGGCTGCGGCAGTCACCTGCTCCCGCCTCACGTGTCCAAAAAGAAAGGACACCTTGATGCAACACGCTCTTGTCACTTTCGCTCCCCATGAAAGGAAGCAAGTTCTGGAGGGCCTTCCGCCTCTCGGTAGATACACTGTACAATTCAGTCACCAGTGACTCGCCCCCATTCACGCCTGGCCTGGAGAAGGTGCTGGACAGTGACTGACATCAGATGCAGGCCGGCCGCACCGGGCTCCTGGCTCCTCTCATACTGCGAACTGAGTTGGGAGCATCAGACCCAGTGCCTGGCTCGTTTAGCACCATTCACCTGACACGACGCCAACGAGATGACACAGCCCACAAGGACCTGGGAGCTGCTCGTGCGCCCAGCCGAGTGGTGCGTCCGATCAGCCCTGAAAACAGCCGCACCAGGATGGAAACCCACAGAGATGAAGTTCGATTTTAAAGGCAACACGTGGGTTTCCCTGTGTCTCTGTTTCTGTACGTTCCTAAGAAAGTCGAATCTGTATCCTTTCAGCGTTAACCACAGTGAAAGCTCCGGGGCAAAGCCACATCCACACCGCGGCCCGGGCTGGGGAGACCTGGGTCCGGGACAGGCTGCAGAGTCGGGGGGGGGGGGCAGGCGCTGCTGCGGCCAGGACAGGCCCTGGGTGCAGCTGTGTGGGGGCTTGGCAGCGGCGGGAACACGGTCGTCAATCTTGCCCAGGGAGGCCCCTGGGGCGGCCAACACCACGGTCATTTTTACTTTTCTGTCCTGTTAACAGTGTTGACCAGCTTCTGCCCCCAGAGTCCCAGGACAATCTCTGCCCGTCCTCGGGGGGAGTTTCAGTTCGGTGACTTTTGTCACTGCCTCCGTTCCTCGCAGACACAGCATGCGCCTGGACTCGGACTGGTGAGAAGGGCAGGAAATGTCTCAAGTCTGGTGGGAGCAGCCACCACCGTCTGGGCACAGGGACCAGGGACCGACCAGAGTGAGCTCCAGAGTGAAGGCATGCACGGGGCCCAGGCGACCCAGGCAGGTGGGAGGGCACAGCTGGGCCTCCAGAGCGTGTGCGCTGTTCAGATGGGGGGAGGCGCGTGTGGCTGGTACCCGCTCCGTAGTCCAGGGCTGAGATGGACAACAGGTCTCAGCCCCACCCCCACAGACCCAAGGGGCCACCTAGCGACCTGGGTCACCCTCCCGACACTGACACGGGCACTCGGTGGTGTCCTGATGGGAGGGGGCCTGGAGCAGGGACACGGGTTCTCCAGGACACTGAGGAGACCCCAACCCGGAGCATCACTGATAGTGAGACCCCAATCCAGAGCATCACCGCCCTCTTCTCATCTCCCCCCTGAGCTCCCCGCCCCACTTCACATAGAGGAGCTCAGGGCAGGGCTGAGCCGGGACAGGTGGATGGGCGCCGAGTACGGGCACACAGGGGCGGGTGAGTAGATGGCAGCCTCTGCTGAGAAGTCGTGTGGGAAGGAGGGACTCGGAAAACGCCGGCCAGGCTGAGTTCAAGGTCCTGTTGGTGGCACAGCCTGAGAGCAGTGATCCCTAGAAGCTCTAGTCCTCCAGGCTGACGTCGCTGCGAACCAGTCACCTCTGATGCACATGCACGCACAGTGTCACAACAAGCACTTCACAACCGTGAGCGTCCAAGTGGGCGGAACAGGGTCCCTGGGGTGGGCAACAGCAGCTGTGCTCAGCAGGTGGGGTGGGAGCCGCAGGGAAGCAGGGTCTGCTCACGCTCTGTAGGTCTCTTCTGACTTTGAGTCACTGCCCCGCACGTGCACGCCCTTTAACGGGAACCAAGTGGCACAGGGACGCCGTGTCCCCGGGGTCGGGCCAGCCTCGGGGATGGGAGCCAGGTGTCCAGCAAACTGGTCCTGGGCAGGGGGCAGGGCCTGAAGGGAGCAGGGACAGCAAGGGACGAGAATCGTCACCCTGCATGACCTCCTCTACCCACCAGGGCAACACTTGTGCCGGGCAGGGGCTGCGGGATCCTGGGGCCTGCCTGGGGACCAGGGCCCTCCGGGGGCAGCCCGACACCCCCTCTGCAGTCGGGGTCCTCGGTGGCATTTCTGTGTCACCAGAGCCGTTTCTTCCTGCTTTTTAACGACCGGCTGACTTCACATATAAAAAAATTATTGCCCCTCATAAAGGAACCTGTTTTGTCCGAAAGCCATATTTTTCTTCTCTTTATATTAGATTGAAGGTTATATCCATTACAGTTGCTGGGGGAAAATAGAACACCCATAAATACAGCCTGCTCCGAAGAATGTGCCCGGAGACATAAGCAAATGTGTTTTTCTTGAATATTTGACAGATGAGTTCAGACTATTCCATTTAACTGGTGTACGGATTTCGTGATAAAGCCGCATGGAGTCCCGTCTCCCAGGCCGGCGTCGTCCGCACGCTGGGGACACGGCGCCTCCCTTGGGGCCCTGAGGCGGCAGGTCTCCCAGCGGCTGCCTCACTCATTTCAATATTGAAGTCTCAATATTTAATGTGACAGGGGCAGCAGCACTGAGCTCGCAGGGCCGCATCCGTGGGAGCGCGCGGCAGGGGACTGCTCCTGGTTGGGGCTGGCAGCCCCGAAACCCGGGTCCCTGGGGCCGTGTGTCCCGTGCTGACCTCGCAGGAGCCAAAGGCTGCACCAGCCCCTCCAGCTACTATCTCACTGTCCACTCCACAGAGAGGGCAGCTGCTGGCGTCTCCTGCTGAAGAACACCGCTAACCCAGGCAGCAGGCCTCAGCCCGGGTGTGATCCCAGACACACCACCGGGGGACCCGGGGACCCGCCAAGCACACGGGGCTACCAGAGGGGAAGCCAGCCCTGGGCACGCGCTGTGGGCACGGAGCGCAGCTGAGTGCGCCAGGCACACGGGCCGGCACGCTAGACTACTCTCACTCAGGCCGGCCGGGAAGGGCACCGCTGGCACTGCTTTCTGAGGCAGACACGCCGCAACACTGCGGTCCCGACCCCGTTCCTTCCCGTCTCAGCGAGTCATTGCTGCCCGAGAGGGGCTTTCTTCCTGGACAGTCGGCTGCCAGGAGCTGCAGCGACCAGGAGATCAAACACGGCTTAATTGGCAACCACGGGAGATCCCTCCGGGGCATCATTATGCTGACCCCCCACCCCACCCCGCAAATAATTTGCATTTGAAGCCTGAACCCGCCCCTGACTGGGGGTTCTCTGTGAGATGGGGAGATGGAACTCCTCTTCCCCTCCCACCCCCAGGGCTCCTGTGCGCGGAGGAGTTAATGCCCAGACCACGGAGACTACAGAGTAATGTACATGAAGTGTGGTGTTTTTCTGCACTTTATTGCTGACGGAAACCATGCATTTTTAACGACATTACTTGGCAGTTTATGACCTGTATATCTTCTTACAAGAATTGAGGCAGCTTATCACATAAAAATGCATAAAACAGGAAGAGCTGGTGTTTGAAAATGCAAGTAACATCAGAAACAGTTTTCAAGGAAGGGAGGTACTCTTATCTGTAAGCTGGGGTGAAATTGCTCTTACAGTTTTGAATTTTGAAGAATTTTTTATAATCTCTCTAGGTTTTAGCAGCCGGGGCGAAATCGGGGTTTCTATTCATCGCAGTTCTCAACTGCAGGTGGGAGCACAGAGCAGGTTTACCTGGAGCAGAAAACAGCCAACAAACGGTCTCATCTGAGAGACGCAGGGCCCACTTCTTCAGGGCGTCTTCAAAACCGTCTCGTGCCAAGAACGTGGACTGAGCGACCAGCCGACTCTGCCGGCCTCCTGCCTCCTTGTCCACCGCGACGAGGCATTTCCTGGGCTCCTAGAGGCAAACGTGGTTCCTGTCCCCTCCCCCTGCCCTGTCACCTGCTCTTGCACCGGTGTCTGACCTGAACTGGAGTCGGAGCAGGTCGGTTTCTGTTTTCCGGGACCCCATCCCACTGCCCCAAACTGCAGCGGTGAAGGCGGCCCTAACTCTGGGCAGGTGAGCTCACACCTGTGTTGCTCACGACAGCAGCAGAGAGCCCCTGGCCAGGGCTGAAGACCAGGCCGTGGCCACAAGGTTTCCAGGTCACTGCAGGACCAGAGAGAGCCAGGGAGCTGTCCTGAGCCTGCCCCTCAGTGCCACCAGCCGCTGGGCACAGGGCCAGCCCTGCCTTCCCCTCCCCCCCCACCCCCCCAGCCTAAACTAGCAAACAGGCTCTTACCACCCGACCTGAGCCCTCAACGCACCACCTAAATCTCCGAGAAACAGCAGAGGAGATGCCACATTGATTTCCACCTTACAGGGAAGAAAAATCAATGCTCAGTTTTGGCTTCATCCTAAAACCTACGGGGACCCACTGAACCCTCACGAGTGGTAAAAGACACAATCAATTTTGTGTCTGAGAAAGATTTGCTGGAGCAGCTGCTGGAGAACAAGACGCTGGAGACTCCGGGGGCTGGGACGGTGGGGAGACTGATGGTTACACAGGAAACGAGGAAGACACCCGGGCTGCTCACCTTGGTCCCAAGGCACAAAACGCATGTGCGTATGCATTTTGTTAACACCAAGCCAGTTCAGAAGGAAGGAGAGCCATCGCTGGACGCACACGAGCTGAGTTTTCGGCAGTCAGTTGTGTGGCCCGACAGACAGTCACCGTGGGTGATGGATACATGGGGATGAGACGGAGCCTGGAGACGAAGCTGCGATCTTGCTGAGCTGAACCTAATACTAAACCCACTACACAGAGCTGCACCAGTCTTTTGTTGTGTTTTATTAGCTGCTTTGTCATAGCTCCTTAATCATGTTATAAACATTGTAACAACTCAGCGTGTGATGTAGGAAGAAACTGGGTGTGAGGGCCACATGATTTGTGTTTAATCGAAGTGAACATATTTTGAGCGGCCCTGATTCAGAAAATGGTGTCCTCTGTAGTTTATGGAAACTGGAGACTCCGAGACTTTTTATACCTGTACATGTACATCACTGAATCATGAATTATGGATTTTGAGAAAAATCGCCTTTCTCAATGGCGGAGTTCAACCAGGCGATCAGATGGGCTGCCAGCGCCCCCACCAGGCGCTGTCCCGGCTGCCTCCCCGCTGGTGGGTCGGCTGTAGTCTGTGTGATTAACTCATTTATTCATTTGTCAACTCAGGCAAAAGTCAAGCTAAGTGCCCTGGGTATAGTCACGTCGAATAGAACGATTAGGAAAATGTTGCTGTTGTTCATGGACCAGAAAAAATGAAATCTGTTAAAACAATGAAACTGATTATGAATTTAAGACGCTTCAAGTAATTGTAAAAAAATGATTTCCTAAAGCCCTTGCGTTAGTTTGCTAGAAGTCACCATGACAAATGCCCTTCCTGGGAGGTTCAAACAAGAGATACGTGCCTTCCGCTCTCCCAGAGTCCGGGAGCAGGAGTCAGTGTGTCGGCTCAGCTCGGGGATGGGGCTGGTGGGGGGCGGGGTGCTGTCCCAGCTCCATCCCAGCCTCAGGCAGCCGCTGCAGCCTGGCCCGCACGACGTCGCTGTGCCTGCCTCACCCACACGGGCTGCTCTCCGTGTGTGGGTCCCTGTTCCAGTTTCCCCTATACCTGTGAACCCCAGTCCTGTAGGGTCGGGGCCACCCTGATCCCAGGTGACCTCATCCCCAACTACATCCACGGCGACCTCTCTCCGCATTCGGTCCCTTTCCGAGGGCCCTTTCCGAGGTCCTGGGGGTCAAGCCTTCAACCTAGGAGTTTGCAGGGCAAAAAAATCCAACCACAACTGCACTCCTCAGAGATGCCGTGTGATCTCACCTGGTCATCTGACCACAATACACCTGGACCCCTTCAAACACCTGGATGCAGAATGGTCCACGGAGCCACCTGGAGCTTCTTGCTGGGTGGTGTGCTGCGGGCTCGTCGTGGAGTTGGTATTTGCACTGCTCGTCTGTCTGGATGCCCAACGCATCATGGAAAGTGCACTCCAGTCTCCAAACGTGGTGCTCAAGGTGTGTACTCCTGTTGTCGATTCCGCAAAACGTTGGCTTCATGGCTGTTACATCCTGTTGTTTGGTGCACACACATTTGAAATCATCACATTTTCTTGGTGAATTGGCACTTTTATCGATAGAAAGATGTTCGTTGCCCCGCATCGCCTCCATTTCTGCCGTCTGTGGCTAATCGATTTTTCACATTCAACTATTCTGAGTTCCTGTTCATGTCCTTTTGTGTAGATATTTGTCAGGTATTTTCTTTGTTGATAAATTTAGGATTTAGGGTCAAACAAATCATCCTGACCTTAAAGCAGTCTCATTCAAGTTGGTACAGAATTAATAACTCCAATTGCACAGAAAACCCCGTTCCTCATTTTCACAGGTTGTGTTTTATCCACTGTGTGCTCTGTAACACAGATTTATGGAGCTCTTTCAGGCATTTCTCTCTTAATTACCACAGGAAATGAGAAGTGGAGCAACCAACATAAATACAATGATGCAAGCTTTCGCAGCCACGCACTTGCGTTTGCTGGGGGTATTTTCTCCACAATAGCTTTGAGTGGCTGCCCACCCTCTTTTATGTCATCTTGGACATCTTCCTTTAGCTTTTAAAAAAACTTTTTAGAGCAGGTCTAGCATCAAACTCCATCGAGGTTTTTTGTTGCTGTTGTTGTATGAGAATGTCTTAATTTCCCCTTCATATCTGAAGGACAGGCTTGGTGTGTAGAGAGTTCTCGTGTGACAGTTTTCTCCTGGCGTTTTAAACATCGCCCCTCCCTCTGCTGGCCACCACGGTTCCTGACGGGAAGTGCTCTGCCTGTGATGAATCGCGTCTCTCTCACTCTTTTTAAGACAGATTGTTTTTCTGTCAGGGGTTTAATTATAATGTGCCTGCTGGGGGTCTCTCTGTGCGTCTCCTACTCGGGATTCATAAATCTTAGATGTGTGGATTTGTGCTTTTCTTAACGTTTTTGGAGGACTTCACCGTTATTGCTTCAAACAATCGTTCTGCTCTATCGGCACGCCTGCTTTGGGGACGGGTGTGTCTGCCTGGTGCCTACGTTCCTCCGACCCTGCAGACTCTCCACATTTGTTTGCCACTTTTTCTTTTTGTTCCTCGGACTATGATTTCAGTTTTCCTGCATTGAAGTTTGTGGATTTTTTAGTCTTGGGCACGCAGGGCTGTGGCAGCTCTCAGAGGCGGACAAGGACTTGGCCAGCCTGGCCGCCCCCACCCTGCGGGGCTGCGGCTCCACAAGCCGGCTCAGCCCCAGGAGCATGGGCCGGAGGGCAGGGAGGCGCGGCCTCTGGGAGAAACTGCTGAGTGCTGAGCAGGAAGCTGTTTGGAGCGTCTGAAGGACACGGAGCTGCGCCAAGGCCGTGACGACACGAAAGCCGGCCTGCCAGCTGCCTTCACACGCGGAACCCGGGGCCAGAGGCATTCCGCTCACAACCCAGATGGAACGCTTGGCAGGAGCTGCATCCTGAGGTCAGTGCGGCACAGCCAGTTGTGGGACACAGAGCAGTGGAGAGCCCACGGGACAGGTGTGTTTTAACCGGCCCCTCCCCACGTGTCCGGCCTAACGGTGAGAGCTCTGCACGCGGTGCCTCGCACAAGCCCGACAGCACCCGGAGCTGGGCTCTGCCTCCATCCGCTTCATGGAGAGGGTGCAGCACCAGATCTAGGGTCCCAGCCACGTCCTGCCGGCTCCAAACCCTAGGACACCACAGCCACGGACCTGCTGCCAAGCAAACGCACACAGAGCCCCGAGAGTCATTTCAGGGGCGGCTGACTCTGAAAACAAAGACAGCACAGAACATCCAGCCTCACCCCCACACACCCCTACGTCCCGCTGAAGGACACACCAGGGCTGTGCCCCGTGTCCTCCCCACCCACAACACGTGGCCGACGCACGTGGTTCCCATCCCGTCTGCCAAACAGAACCCACTCACCCTCCGCACACACACCCACGTCACTTCTCCCTGACGCTATTCATTTCCTCCCTCCACACCCCCCAGTATCACCTGTTC
Organism: Glossophaga mutica; assembly: GCA_039655065.1. Lineage (NCBI taxonomy): Eukaryota > Metazoa > Chordata > Mammalia > Chiroptera > Phyllostomidae > Glossophaga > Glossophaga mutica. The sequence continues at coordinate 35,159,238 of CM077310.1, read as the reverse complement.
CTGCTCCTGCTAGTAAACCCTTTCCTGTCCACCTGCCCAGGGGCGTCTGCTCTTTTGACACAGGGAACCACAGCAGATGCCCACTAAAGAAGTGGACACACACCAGCAGTGAGCTGGGTAGGTCTCCCGACGTCCCTGGTTGGGATCCACAGGTCAGTCTCCACATCAAGGATGTGGACGGGAAGGGGCTGGAGAGCCGCCAGACTACAGCCAAGACCGCAGCCGGTTCCAACCCTGGGCCACAGGCCTCCCTCAGGTTGGACCAACAAAACTGGCCGGCGGACAGGAAACCTGAGCAGCGAAGCGGTGCCACAGAGAAGACTCACGTCATGGAAAACTCAGAACACGCCACTCCATTCCAGCTGCTCCGGGTGCAGACCCTGGGCAGTGGCCTGGACCCTCTGTGCCAGGGTCTGTGCCTCTGTGGGAGCCCCCAAGGTGGCCAGGACCTGTGCCCCTTGGTTCTGACCAGCGAGGACGATGGCCCCAGGCACAAGGTCGCTTGTTCCTGACTGGCTTCGAGATGCACGCTGCCCTGCACCCTGGGGCCCAGGAAGCACCACCAGGGCCGAGCAAATGCGGAGCAGCGGCACCCAGTCAGGCTGGGCGGCGAGAACGCAGCCCGGCCCTGACCCTGACACACAGAAATGGTGACAGCATAGGGTGCCATTTAAGCCCCTCAGGTTCTGGCAGTTGGTGACGGGACAATAACAAAACTAATGAACCCAGAGCTCTCCCTACTGCCCCCCAAGGTGTGTTCCCTCACAAGGGACCAGGACACTGTTTCTTGCTTGGACTGAGTCTGCTCCCCTCGTCCTTGGTGAGCTTGGTGAGCTCAGTCAGCACGGCCCCCGTGGGCATGTCTGTGTGGTCACAGATGCTGGGACACACGGCAGGCGTCAGACAGCCCGCTGATCTGAGAGTGAGCTGAAGAGCCTTTCCGAGCTCGGAGCCGGTGCGCTGACCAACACCAATGGCAACACAATCAGAGGGTTTGGCAGCAGTTTCTGGAAAGAAAGGGCTTCTGAGACTGAGAGTTTCTCCACTGCAGCTGCTACTGTGCCACTGCCCGACGGCGGAGGTGCCCCGTGTGGACGAGTGGCTTCAGATGAGAAAAGCGGCGGTGTCTCAGCTACAGACCCAGCAGATGGCACAGAGAGCCCAAGGGGTCCAGGCTGCTCCGAGTCACCGCCCAGGGCTCACAGTTCGGTGCCCCTGACCGCTGTCCCATGGAGAGGCCCGGGAGAACACACAGGTTTCCTCCACCTCTGCATGTAAAGGAATTAAGAAGCCTGGACTTAGGTGCCTGTCCAAGGATGTGCGGCCCCTCGGGGGCAGAGGGACCCAGAACACAGCTCTTCTTGCTGCCTGAGCACCAGCCGGGGCTGGAGGGGGAGTACGGACAGAAAATGGGCAGACCTTTTCTACTGAGTGCCGGGCTGGGGGACCCCATGAAGAATTCCTGGGGGACCCCGTGAAGAATTCCTGTTCTTCACGGCAAGTTGAGGAAACTGTTGGTTCTGGAAACAGTTTGACGGGTCCCCGCCACGCCCTGCCCCCCACCCTTCCTCCCAACACGCAAGCCAGGACCGTCCCAGCCCCACCGCGGCTGGCAGCCCCGTCCAGCTCCTTTCCCCACACGCCATCCGCCCGGCAACATGCGGATCCACTCGAGGCAGCAGGTGCGCACACTGACGGAGCAGCGCTGTCGGCCAGAGTCCCCGCAGGTGGGGGCGGGGGATGGACGAGGCCCTCGCTCCACCTCCCATCCCTGCTCACCAGACAAGCCTCTGCCCCCTGCTCAGGCCTTGCTCAGATGCGCACGTTTACATGAAGCCGCTTCTTACAAAAGCACAGGTCACGGCGGCGGCTCACAGCATGACGACCAGCCGGCCCACAGCTACTGGGCACCATTGCCGCCGGAACTCCCAGGTTTCCCTCCGACGTGCAGCCACCCCACTCACCCCTGCACTTCTGCAGCACCTGGAATGACGCCCGGCAGGTGGACATCGAGCAAAACACAGAAATGGACTAATAACCAACAACCGAACCAAGACGCAGACCGCAAACTCCAACACGCACCATGCTGGAAGTCGAGGAGCCTGCACGTGAGGCAGGGGTCCCAGCGGAAGGCGGGATGGTCCCGCGCCTCCTCCCAACGCCTGGGTGGATGACAGGCCTCGCACAGGACGGTGGGGACCACACAGCCCCTGCGGCATCCACACGAGGACAAACTCACCTGGTGACGCACTCCTCAGAATGCGTCCCTATCGTGAATGGCACAGGACTCTATTTGAAAAGCCAACTTGAAAGCAAAACCCGTGACTTTATGTCCTATCACTCAAAAGAGCTGTGATGACCAGTCATTGCCCCGTTGTGGACTCCCCCCACGTCTGATCTCAGAGCAACGCAGCTCAACCAGCTTCGAGACTCCCTTGTCTCCCATGGGTCCCGCCCTCACGCCCTGAACCCTGTGCTGATACTGCCCCGCTGCACGGTGCCCACCTTGGCCACCCGGCCGTGGTCCCCAGGGAAGCTCTGCATAGTGAGCCTGGCGTGGGGAACACGATTTGTCCCCCATGAGAGAACGGGGGCGTTTCTCACAGGAGCCTATAACGGAAATGGGGGGAAGGGGGAGAAGTCCGTCATCCGCGGTGTGTCTGCAGGACGGGCCTCTCCCGAAGATTCAGCCCAGGAAAACACAGACAGTAATGTTCGCCATTCCTTCACTGGACAACAAATCTCTCTCCCCTTCCTCTCTATCTAAAATCAATACATTAAACTAAACTAAAAAAAAAAAGACTCGCCATTTCTTCCACCCACGTCCACTGCTGTCAGGAAAGCAGCTCCGTGTCCACGTTGGCTCTCGGGTCTGCCCGGCCCCACGGCGACTCGCAGTCCAGCAACACGGGGAGCCCATCTCTGCACTTCCCACTCCCAGCCGGGCTCAGGGCCCCTGGGGGCTGCCGGCTGGGGAGGGCCTGGCAGTGGAGCGGGAAGACCTTCCTGCCAAGGACGTTCTGAGAGAAAAATGCTGCAGAAACCCCAGTCATTTGTTTTCCGTGACACGCCAGTAAGACAGAACCACCGGGGGAGAAGCGCGAGGGTGATCACACACCATCAATAACGGGATGTTTCTTTCGGCCAGGACACCTCTCGTCGCTCACACAGACAAGCACTGCCTGCGCTGCAGCCCACGTTCATGAACAGGACACCGGCGTGAGCGGTCCAGACAGGCCGGCGCCGTGGCCGTGGGGTCGCACCGCCTGGTCTGTGAGCGCCCGTGACAGGGCGGCCCTTCCAGCGAGTCCTCAGGGCGCCGAGCACTCTGGCTGGGCTGGGAGCTCCCTCCGGGCTGGGGATCTCCAGCTCCTCACCCGCACTCGGGACAGCGGTGGGGACTCACTGAGAGCTGGCAGAGGGCAGCTGGACACGAAGGAGATGAAACAGAGGGGGAAAGCAGGAAGGAGGCGGTGAGAGTGATGCGGGAAGAGGATGCGCTGGGGAAGACAGAGAAGGTGCCCTGGGGTCCAGCCTCCAGTGCACTCAGAGCAGGGAACCCACTGCCTCTTTGGGGCATTGTCTCCCCGCCACTGGCGCCCTCCGGATTTGTCAGGCTAGTGAGCAGGGCCTTGGGGACCCGGTGGGGCAGGAGTGACTGGCGCAGGCTGCCCTGGGCACAGAGCTACCTCAAGGCTGACGGGCCAGAGCCCAAGGCTGGGCCTCTGTCCCTGAAACACCCGGGAGAACCTCCTGTTCACAGTTTATGGCGTAAAATATAGGATTCGAAAGTTACAGGAAAACAAGTAGTAAGTGGTGACACCTGCCTCCTGCACAGACATTTCGTTCTCAGGAGACAGAAACACTTGGCTTCCCTGCATCCCCCGGGGCTGACGAGGAGGCCAGAATTCTCTGAAGGAATCGGACCCCTCTGCAGACCAGCCAAGGGACATGCCTTTGGGGTGTTTCATGCACCTGTCAGGAGAGAGCACCGATGATGTTTGCTCTGAAACCAGAGTTCCTGCCCAGGCTGGTGTGGCTCAGTGGACTGAGCACTGGCCTGCAAACCAAAGGGTCACTGGTTCCATTCCCAGTCAGGGCACATGCCTGGGTTGCAGGCATGTCCCCAGTCGGGGGTGTGTGTGAGACGCAACCACCCACTGATGTTTCTTTCCCTCTCTTTCTCTCTCCTTTCCCCTCTCTACAAATAAATAAATAAAACCTTAAAAACAAAACAAAATAGAGTTCCTACTTTCACAGTGGGGACTGCGAGGATGAACGCCAGGCCCCGTCCTCACGACAATTTCTCTCCTTGCCCCCCCCCCTTTTCTCCACATTGCAAAGGAGCTTTCTGTGAGTCACCAGGAGGACCTGTGACTGACCCTCCCCAGCATTCAATGACAGCTCCTCCCTCATGTCCATCTCCCAAACATGCTCCAACACGCAGCCAATGGGCCTCTGCTGAGCAACAAGAAAACAGACGGGACTTCACCAAACCTGACACCTGCTACTGGCATTGAAAGTCCTTGGTGACCAGAAAAATATGTATTTATTCCATGAGCAAATTAATAGGTACAACTGTTTTGGTGCCAGGCGAATGTCTGAATCTCAGTTATTGGACAATCTCAAAAAACCAGAAATTTGCAAATTAGGGTTCATTTGTGCATTTTCCACCACTCTGCATAACTGTGACTGAGTCTCAGCAGGTGGAATGTGTGCTCGGTCCCCAAGTGCACCCTGTTTTGCCCTGTTAGTGGGTGTGGCCTCACCTCTGAGGCCGAATGCAGCAGACAGACACACCACAAAGGGAGTGTGTGACCCCTATGTGGGATCAGCCCATGTGCCAGGTGCTCAGCTTGATGCACCTGAGTCAAGCATCCACGGCTGAGAGGTGCAGAGGGTTCATGGGCAGTGGGGAGCACAAAGGTGAAGACAGCATGATCCCTGAGCTGGCACCTGGGTGGCCATGCTCCCGCAGGTGTCTGTGCCAGAAGCCCAGCCAGGGGAGGGGCTGCACCTGAGGGTGACACAGAGTCCAATGAGGCTCCACCGGAGCGTGGGGTCCCAGCTGCCCTTTTCCTGGACTTTCTGTGGGGACATGGGGACCAGTTCAGAGGGGCCTGCGCTGTGTGAGGCTTGATGCCATGGAGAAGACAAGTGTGTGGGAGACCTGGAGAGAGGGACGATGAGGACCCTCAACAACAGTAGGAGAGGACAGAACCAGCTGGCGCTGGGCGTGGGGCGCAGATGTTGAGCGCAGCCACACAGACAGCATCACACACCCCCACCCCGGGAACGTGGTCCAGCGGATCTGTGCTCCCCTTGGAGCCGAGAGGGGCCTGGGACCCTGTGCACATTTCCAGTGACAACACGATCAGGTGGGTGAGCACTTGCTGAGATGCCACTTAAGCCCCAAGCATGAAAGGACAGAGTTCGGGCAGAAATTAAACTGTGTGGACTGGGCAGGACCCCACAGCCCACTGCAGGCAGTGTCCCCATAGCGACGTCGGGGCCTCGGGAAGCCCCTCAGCCCTTTGCTCTGGCAGCGGCGTGGACACGAGGCTCCTAGAACTTTACACGGCACTCTCTCTTGTAACCCTCTTCCTCCCTCTCTCAATATTTTGAATCTATTGTGAAGTAGGTGATTGATTCGGCTTCTAGGAGCAGTGTGTTCGTATCATTAAATAGTGACTTTAATTACCTGGAAAATGCGTGAGCCACGTCTGCCAGGCATGCTGTTATCTGAGCCTCTTCTGCCTGTGTATCCCTCCCCCAATATTACACGTGCAGTGTTTTCCTGCCTTTATTATTTTTTCTCTTTTGGATATCATTCCAAGGTGATGCAGCGTCAATTTTGATGACAAGAAGCGTCCTGGAATTGGTCGCACTGTAAGGAATCCGCATGTTCTCTTTGGAGATACAGTGATTTAGGTCTCTCTCATCCTGAAGCTCCATGTCCCACGGTGTACCTGTGTGTTTATATGGCTCTGGTATTGGAATTCTTTAGCTCAGAAGCCTAAGGAATATATTTAGTTCTGGAAAAATCCCAGGCTTTACTTCTTTGAGTAAAGTTTCTCCCGTTTTCTTCATTCCCTTTAATTTCTCACTGAATTCCCAACCAGCCGGCTGCCGTGCCTGGGAACCCTTGTTTCTACAAGGATTCTTGTTGCAGGTGGGGAGCTCCGGGCCCCATCCTCTTCCCTGTTTTCTCGTCTGCTCCCTCCCGTGTCAGCTCTGCCTCAGCCGCGCCACAGCACGCAGGCAGGGCCCTGAGTTTAAGTGATGTTTCTGGTTTTTCACCGGCCCTTCCTTTAGAACAGCCCTTTTCCTTTGGAAATCTGTTCCGGTAATTTTAAACGTACCCGATGTCTACAGCTGGTTATTTCTTCACGCGGGCTGTGACATTTCATCGTGCGTTTGTGTGCAGTGGGGGCTGGGGCGATGTGCCGTCAAGGGTGACTGGTGGTGACCTGGGCTCTGCCACAGCCCCAGGTTGGGACGGTCATGGCAGCTGTCCTGTGGATTGCACCTTGGGCTCCATCTGCGACACCCGGGGGGGCTGCAGGCCGCTCCTCCACGCCTGGGGGGTGCAGCTCTTGTTCGTAGCTCCACCAGCACCAGGAAATGGGAGAAGCTTCAGGACCCTTTCCCAGGCCAGAGTTTTCTAGTCCTTTTCTCACGTGGGACTCACGGTGACTCCAGTGTCCCTGAGGGGTCCATTTCAGCATCTGCACCCCACTTTCCCCAACCCTGCCGAACCCCCTGGGTTGGTTTCTCAGAGGCACTGGAGTCACACTTATCTGTGAGTGAAAACTCACGCTCAACTCTCGGGACGTAGGGAGTCCCTCTCTTCCTCCATCCGACACCGGCACGCAGCAGTCCGAGGGGCTTGCCGTGGCGTGGGCGGCGTCTGCCCACGGGCTCGGCCCTCCTCGAGACCCGAGCCCTCCAGTGCGCTCCCTCCCCCACCTCAGAAGGCGTTTTCTAACGTCCACAAAAACGCTAACCACTCTAAGGTCCAGAGGAAGGCTGGCTGGAGTGGATTTCTGCCTCCTCCCAAAAGTCAACCGAACTCTTCAGTTCCGTGCAATACTCATTTTCCTTCACAAATGCTGGTTATAATCCACTAACCATCCACGAATAGTGATCAGAAAAGATTATTTTTATCCAAAGCGTACAATTAAAAAGGTACAATCTCAAAATGAGGGGGAAATCTGCTGTATTGGAAAAGGTGACCCCTCCCCAAGTCCCCAGGGACAGAGCCAGAAGGCGGGGGGGGGGGGGGGGGCAGGGAGACCTGTTTCTGAGCCGCAGCCGCTAGGTTCCCCAAAAGCAGCCTTGCTGCGTCTCCCAGCCGAGGACAGAGGCCTTCCGATCTCAGGATGGCTCACGCTCACTACACTGCGCAGAGTGTGGAAATTTCCCGTTGTTTAGAGTCATCCGTGGGGAAAGCCTTCAGTGTTTGTATTTAAAAACAAAGAACATAATGTTACAAAACACAGGAGAAACATTTCCGCTTCCTCCCTCCTGCGCCGCGGAGTAGAGGGAATGAGCCTTTGTTGCCATTTGGAACAAACGCAAGTACAACAGGAGCCCCTGTCCAGGCCGCCCAGAGCAGGCACACAACTGGTGCTTCCAAATGACCCCAGTTAAAAAACCAAAGCACATTTAGAAAGAAAATCTCTTACTGTAAAGTTTTATTTTTAAATCTGCCTTGCACTTTTGCACTGGGATTTCTACAAGAAACATTACCCAAGCAGCCCGGTGCATACCTGTGGCTCCACAAATGGTTCACTGTGTTGGAAGCTAAAATCCTCAGGCCTCTTTCATAGAAAAATCTTTCCTGCTAAAATCCACCCTAACATTCTGTAGCATATCCCTTTGGGCCGAATGTGTATCTTAATGGGTGATTTTATTTCTTACTTTTAATTTGGTTAAATAAGGTGGATCTGAGACATTCTTATTACATTGTCGTGGATTTAAAATAAGTTCTCCTCACCCTGCCAGAGGTCATTATCCACCCTCCCACACCAGAGAACTGTCTAGGAGGGCAAATCAGACCACAGACAGGTCAACAGGTACGCAAACCCATGAACTGAGGCTGGTGGTCCCACCCAGCGCCAGTCTTCCCCGCAGCCATGGTACACAGCAGGTGCATTGTGGGCCTGTCAGCACAGTTCCAAACGGATCACAGCCTCTTAAGTTATTTTCCCACATAAAACCACTGGGTTCCATCAACAAGACCTTCAGTGGTGATTGCAATGTCGAGATAAAAGGACAGAGCCATCTTCTTGCCACATAATATCCAGTTACTGCCAGGAATCTAGAAGTAACAGGAAGCAGCAGGAAAATGACACAACTCGACACATTAGTCCTGCTATTATGTTATGTAGCAAGTTGTTGGAACAAATGAGATTGTTCTTAGTAAGTTTCACACATTTTTCTTTTCTGGAGCTGCTCCAGCGAGACTCCGCCAGCCGTCTCTCTATGCCTTTGGGGAATGAGTCTGATTAGCTAAGTCTCCTCCGCCTCCCTGCGTCTCTCTTTCAAAATCCAGAGCCCAACTATCTGTGTATTCTGAATAGGAAGAAAGACGTGACAAATGTAACAATGTCCCATTAAACAATGCGCCTCACGAAACAGCAGCCCAAACTGCGGGAACCTTGCCATGTGCAAAGTGCAGACAATCTACATTTTGAAACTGCAATCTACATTTTATACACAACTGAAAATTCAAGTTCTCTGGCCAACAGGCTGCACCGTTCACAGGGACCCACGGCGGCAGGATCCGAGGTCTTTGGCATCCCATAAACTGCGTTCCTCGGCTTGCTGCTTGGCAGACATCATAGACGCTAATTACCCCATCTGCATCAGCACCCAGCTCTCGGCTCTCGCCCAGAACTAATCATTAAAATGCAGATAGGTGTTTCCTTCTTCCCCAGTTCAGCAGTGAGAGGCTGCGAACAGCTCCTGACATGAGCGAGAAGCTAAGTGTGCCTGCAAAGACACAGTAACTTCTGGGGTGCGAGAACACCCCATGCCCAGGTCCCCAGCTCCGATACCCTCCTGGGACAGGGCTGATGAGTGAACTGAAAGGAGCTGCTGGAGAATCAATGAACTCAGCGGCTGGTTTCAGATTCTGCTCACTGCGCCCGGCCAGCTCTCACTTAGACTAATTACTTAAATGATTTGAAAGTGGATGAATATTCATGCCTCGTGCTTTTCACCAAGCGCAGCACAGCTGAGGCCCTGCCATCCCGCCTCCCTTCCTCTGATATGGAGCAACGTCACTCACATCTGAACCGTGGAGCCGGCCTCAGAGGATGAGGGTCACAGCAGAGACTAGGCGGGGAGGTCCCACCCTGGCCGGCGAGGACCCAGCCCCAGGGACCTTCTGCCCAGCGACGAGATGGAGTCCATTCCACCTCATTCTAAATGTTTACAAGTGAATCTGCCCCAAACGACCATGGCCGCGCTTCCTCCTCCCTCCCCTGGCTCCAGCACACCTTTGGAGCAGGTGGACAACACTCGGAGCCACCAGAGCCAGCTGCCAGGGGAGAAGCCCTGAGGCTGTCCAGGGCAGGCAACCTGGCCTGTCGTCCCCACCAGTGGGGCCCACAGGCTCCAGACCTGGGCCGAGATGCTCGGGTGGGAGGACCCCCAGGTAGCGAAGGCCATGTGGCCATCGAGGTCAGCCCATGGCCACGGGGGTCCGCCCCGCTATGCTGACGACTTCAGAAATCAGCCAGCACCCCTCAGGGAGTGCCGACCGCAGCAACTCACAAGCTCTGATTCTACCTCACCGTCCCCTCACAGCTCAGGCTGTGCTGGTTCTTGAACCAGACCTGCTGTGAAAACAAGTCACCGAGACCCAGACTGCACATGCACCACACCCAGAACATGTCTTCGAACAGAAACAAGCAGACGGGATCCACCATGCGGTGCAGACCTGCCACCTTGTCACTAGTGACATGGTGCCACGGACTTATCAGAGGCTGTATGAGGGTGTGGGTGTGTGTGATTGTGTGTGAGGGTGTCAGTGTGAGTGTGAGTGAGGGTATGAGTGTGTGTGATTGTGTGTGTGTGAGAGTGTGCAGGGGGTGATGAGGACAACTCAGTGGCAGACAGAGCAGGACGCGCCCATTCCCTGTGCGGCAGCGGTGACAGTGGAAAGATGTGACAATAAACAGTAACAAAGTCCCAGGCGTGTGGTGGGCGCCACGCCGTAGGAGAACTCGATCTGCCAGCACGTCCCCTTTGACCCTGGAAACACCAGGGGCCCTCCGCACTTCGCATTTTGATCCACAGCGAAGCCGAAGCCTTGACATGCAAGGTAGCGACTTGACCGTGGCCATGCCTGCGTTCTGCAAATGACCTTGAAAGAAGGTGAGAGCTCCCACTGGCCGCCGTGAACTGAGCCACGGGCGGACAGCGTCGGGAGGAACTCCCAAATTCGCCGCACGTCCAGCGGGCTCCAGCTGCACCTCTGGCCATCGTCCAGACGGTGGGTGGCCGGGGTGGCTGTGCCCTGTCCCCAGCACAGGCAGATGCAGGCCAGCCGTCCCCTGGCTCCCTGAGGCTGACCAGTTCGCCTTTTCCTTTGTTCTTTGCCACCAGGTCACTGCGGACAGGACCCAGACCGGCTCTCGCTATCCGGGACATGTCAGCAAATAACATGTTAACACTCGGGCGCGCCACTCACACAGACAAACGGAGGTTCCTCTAAGTTCGATTGTGACCCACTGTCAGCAGCGGCGGCAGTGGCCACAGCACCTGAGCTTCAGGCCAACCAGTGCAGCCTCCGTGCCGACAACAGGGCTGGTCCGCGAGGTCATCTCACCTGAGGCTCGTCGGCCCCCCTGGCTGATGCTCTCACAGCCAGGAAATGTGTGCAAAACCAAGCAAAACTTCTGACACAAAACAAGAGGAGCCGCGGCTCGGTTGCGAGGCCAGATGCCTGTCAGAGACTCCCTCGCGCGTCGTGCTCTGCCCCGGGCACGTTGCTTGCCCTCGGTCACGCCCCAAGCGTGTGCGCCGCCCCGGTCCCCACGCCCCCCGGGGGGTCGGGGGCCACACTCACCTTCCGGCTCCCCGCACAGCGTGCACTGCGACTCTGTGGAGAGAGACAGAGAGAGGTGTTACTCAGGGGCTCCACTCCGCGTCACGCTCACACACTCCACAGCCACTGCACATGCAGCTCAAAGGGGACTGGAGACTCGGCCGCGGTGACGCCCTCTCAACCACGAAGCCAGTTTCCACCTCGCACCCGAGCTCATTTACAAAAACTGCCTGGGCAAATGTTTTTGACATTACGTTTTCTTAAAATAACGATCTCTGTCATATTGTGTGCACACACTATGAGAAGACCCCCTCAAAACGGAGTTATTTCCTGGAGCACGAGCCCCTTATAGGACAGGCTACCCCACTGGGTGAGTGTTCTAGGAGCCCACTTAGATCAGTGCACCAGCTGGTGTTGTTGTGAGAGGCTGCGTTCTGCTTCAGTGAATGTTTTTTTAAAGACTCAACGCATTTGCCCATCTCATGATGGGTGATTCACGAGTGCACCTGCCCACACCACACTGAGTGGTCAGCCGTTTTTGACCAAAAATGGCATGAACCCCATGCCCCACTCACTATTCATCTGATCCCATCTGGAAAGGCTTTTTTTGTTTCCTCTGATGAAAAAATAGTCCTCAGAGGGAAATGTTTTGATGTGGAAGAGGTGAAACAAAAACCAGCAGAAGCACGAAAAGGCATAAACATCTATGAGTTCAAAAACTGTTCTGATCAGTGGAAAAAATGTCTGGATAGGTGTATTGCATCAAATGAGAGGACTCTGAAGGTGACTGAAGTTTAAACATGTAAGAATAAATACAGAATTTTTTATACGTAAATTCCGGGATTTTTGGGTCCCCCCTTATAAATATATTATCATACCTGTGTATGGCTCAACACACAAATTTCTTTGCTGAAACCAACGTGGTCTGTTTTATCAAGTTCAGCATGCAAACCTTACTTTGAAGACAAGTTTGTCATGTTTTCTTTCAAGCACAAATGCTAATTAGCAGAAGTATAACTTCATGTTTCAGGAAAGACACAAAAACCAGCCCGCATTGCCCGAGTCCTCAATCAGCGGCCGACCTGGCGCCAGGCCCTGTCGAGCAGGCGGAGCTGCGTTGGGGTCACAGCACCACACTCAACGTCAGAAAGGGCACCGCGCACACGGAGGACTCACACGCAGAGTGTTGAGACCGTGCTCTTCCTGGACAGAACTCAGACTTGCTGGCGGGGAGATGTGGTCAGCCACTCCTCCTTCCCGAGTAACTTTGGGTACGTGACCCACCCCCTCAGCTCCACAAAGGGGACAAGGGCATCAGTATGTAGGGAGGGCGGAGGAGCGAGGGCATTTGAGAAGCCAGGTCAGAGCTGGCCTGCACCACCTCTGAAGCCTCAAACACGCATTTCCATCTGGTGGCAGCCAAAGGCTCACAGGAGACAGGTCACCTGGGCGGAGTCTCGGAGGACAGCAGGGTTTTCATAGAAACACATGGTGAAGACACTCCAAGGCAGGGACAGGCCCGAGCAAAGACGGAGAGGCAGGTGCCAAGCGGAGAATCTGGCTGGAAGACAGGCTGGTGAGGGGGCATGCCAGGTAAAGCGGGGAGTCACCCTGGGGACACCTCAAGGAAACTGAACTCTGTGAAAAGAGCTGAGATTTTGGGGATAATATTCAGGGCCCATACTGATGTCTTCAGAGCAGCAGTGTGTCAGTCAGCCCTCTGGCAGGGGTGTCTCGGGTTGGGTGGGGAGAGACCAGGGCTGAGGTACCTGAAATGTGCACCCCGCCTGCAGGTCTGTAGCTATGGGGTGGGCCCCACTCTGGGGTTTGAAGGGTCGTGCCTGTCACCTTCACTGAAGGTAAAGCCCCACTGGCTGCATCTGGCTGCAGAGGGCGCAGGGATGCTTCTGTGGGAGGGGCCATAGCCCAGAAGATGCAAGCGTGGGATCTGACCCTGCACACCTGCCCTGGGGCGGTGGAATCCGGGATTCACCCAGGGAACAGGCCCCTGGTGGGGATGGTGGAGACTGAAACCCCAAAACAGACAGCACTCCAAGGCCACCACACTTTTTCTACCAGAAACTGCAGGCTCTTCCTTGTCCCAGAGGCCAGGCTCCCAGCGAGAAGCCACCGTCACAAAAACAAAGGTGGTTGAACTGAGACGGCAGCGCCCTGGAGGCCTCCTGAGGGAACCAGGCACTGGAGGAGACCTCGGGCTCGGGGCCACTTTCACTTGTCCCACACAAGAAGGGACAGCTGCCCAGCATGGCCTGCATGGCCAAAGTGCTTGATGTGCTCCCATCAGCACCCAGGGGTCCGGCACGAGCAATGCAGCCTCGTGCGATCAGGAATCCTAAATCTCATGGCAGAGACCTTGCTCCTCACTGGGGACATGACACTGTGCACAGGCCAGGGGACCCTGCACCGTGCACGGGGCCACCAAGCTATGCACGTGCAGGGGCCTGTCTGAGGTGGCATGATGACACCAGGGCCCAAGGCCCCGGACTCAGCTCTTTTGTGCTGACAGCACAGAGCAGAGACCAAAATCCTCCTGGTGCCACAGGGAGGCACCTTGTCCAACCCACCCAGGGTCTGGAGCCGGACACCAGGGCGGGGCCGGGAGTCAGGGCTGTGCCTGCAGAAGACAGGATCTAACTACCAGCCCTACCTCAGCCACCAGCCCCCGTTCCCCTTACCCCTTCCCCTATGGCAGGGACTGAGTCTCTGCACTAGGCTGTTCCCTCAGGATTGGGAATCAGAATCTGAGCTTTTTCACCACTTGCCTGACTCATAACCCAAATTTACGTCCAAATGGACCCACAAGGACAGAACTTTCCCAGGAGGTTCAAGCTCTGTGACATGTTATATGTTCCACACCGTCCAGCAAGTTCAAAGTCACTAACAGCACAGTAATACAGAGCAAACACCGAGGACCTCGGTAGCTTCCAATCCTGGCATCAAAGCTCACTCAGAAGCAGGGGTGCTCACTCTGCCAGAACTCGAGTCTCCAGCAAATGCCATTGCAGATTCAACTAGTAATGTGCCTAGCCCTTGTCCTTTAAAAAATTAGCCCAGGAGGTTGTAAGAAAGAAAGTGTCATCCTGTGGTTACAAGTCCAGGGCATGAGGTGATGACCCATCACTGCATCCCACAACCTGACGGTGCCTTTCTCCAAAGGGTCTGTCACCACCGACCTCCCGGGAAGAGCCACAAACCACTGAAGAGGCGGAGGGTCTGCAGCCCTTCCCAGCAGGTGTGGGGAGAGGCAGGGGGAGGTCACCGCTGCGCTAACGTGGCGGCTCCAGGGAGCACAGAAACTCGGGGCGGCCAAGGCTCGGGTGCAGAAGTTAAGGTTCTGACCTGTGGGAGCCCCTGGCCGGTGAGCCAGAGTCGTCCCTTCACACAGACAGTCGGAGCCACAGCAGGTTATCAGCCCCGCAACCGGAAATGCAGCCACAGTCTCAGCCCAGACCCGGGACCACGGTAACGGCGCCTCTTGGCCTCACTGTCAGGGCCTTCGCTCCTTACTCCCTGACCTGTCCACTCTGAGCCTGTCTCTGGAGCGAGCGCTAGTGCCACGCTCTGGCCTCCCTGGGCTCCCTCTCCACCTTGGGGTCCCCACGACTCAGACGGCTGCTGCCCTTCCCACAATGGGGTCTCCACCCACAACACTCACTGAGTCCTAGGGGAGTTTCACACGAACGCAGCCGTTTGGTGTGCAGACGGTTCCTGGATGCGGCGGGACACGCACCTTTACCGAACCTCTGCACACGCTTGGCATGGAACATGAGCATAATACAACCCTCAAAAATGTCACCGTGTTAACGTAGTGTAGAACGCTCTCTGAGCCTGGGTCATGCTGCTGGGCAGTCCGAGGCCACAGGACTTCAAACACGGGCAGGCCACCACCCCTTGGGGTGGGGACTAATGTTAAGAAGGCGGCCTTAGGGGCAGGGAGCTTCACTCAGTGTGGAGCAGCTGCAACAAACGCAGGAGGCAAAGAGCCGGCAGGACTGGGACGGGTCTCACGGGGAGGGGGTCGACTTAACAGGGTGTGTTGGGTGAAGTCAGTGCTTGGGGGGGAGGGTAGGGACAGAGACACAAGAGGCCAGTCTGCAGCATCATGGAAGGTCTCCTAAGCTAAGTGTCCATCAGTGCGTGGGTGGTCCAGACCTGAGCCCCACCTACTAGCTGCTCACAGAGGTGAATGGCCCCTGGCACGGATACCAGGCGTCTTAACCAGGGCCAGCCAAGCAGCGTGGGGCCTCTGCAGCAAACACCCTGCCACGAGCGGGGCTGCAGCTCCTTCCACGCCAGACTCCCTCACGAGACACGCAGAGTGAGGAGGGGGAAACTGGGCAGTTGATGGAGCTTCCCTGCTCACTCGATTTCCTAGAAAAGTAACCATTTCTGGGCATGGAAGTCCCCATCCCTCAGGAGGGAGGGCCCTGGCCACTCAGAGGGACCGAGCCTGGACGGCTTGAGAGGAAGCTGGCCCTCCAGAGACAGCGAGCATCTTACAAGGAGCAGATGAAGTCAGCGCGTAGCCACCGCCTGTCCTACAGTGCAGTCTGCCTGGGGACCCCGGGCCTCAGCGTTTTCTCTTCTGCTCCAGTTCCTCTCCAGGTCCCAGGTGGCCGAGGTGGCTCTGTGGTCCCCTTATCGCCCTTTCCCTGCCCCCATCACCTCCGCTGTCCCGCGTCCGTGGGAACAGCCCCTCCCCCTGAACCCCACCCCTGTCCAACTCACCCACATGCCCAGCCCTGGTTCAGTCCCTCCGGACCTGGAGCTCCACCAGTCAACTGGATAAACTAATTAGTGTTTCCGCGTTAATTAATTTCTGTTGTTTGTGTAAGCTAGGGGATTTCTGTTCTTGTGATGGTCCCTTTAGGTGAGCTTATCTACAAACAAATTAAATCCCGTTTTACCAAATCATACTGCAATGTCAATCAAAGCAAGGTTTAGCAGCAGTCTTTCCCTGCAGACCCCGGGCCCCAAGATCATCCCACCACAAGGAAATCTGTAAAATGGAGATAATGTTCCTACTTGACGTGCGTTGTCCTACTGAAGCTTTGGGAGCACCAGCCAGAGTGGCCGTGTGATCGGCGTGATGGCTGTGCTTTCTGTGTGTGCCTGGGAGTGAGAATTACATCCTCAGGTTTCAGCGGCGCCAAACTTTAAGGAAATTCGGCCTATCGGAATGCATCAGAATTGATTACTTTCTCAACATTTACATGTTTGGTTTTTTGTGTGCAAGTTTAAACCAAAAGCACTCTCATTCTGAAAAATTAAAATGACACGAACTCTTCTTCCTTTTCAAGGCTGTGGGGACTGTCCCGAGTGCCTTGGGTTTCCACACACATTTTAGGGGCAGCACATAGATTTCCGAGAAGAAAGACAGCCGGGACTCTGTAGGGGTTTGTCCTCCCTCCCCCACAATCACGCCAGGGGGTGTCGCCATCCAGCCCGCAAACGTGGGGCATGTCCCTTTCACTCTATATTCTCTCATTTCCTTCCACGGAATTTTATGGTTTTCAGAGCACACATTTCTGTATTTCTCTGGTGACTTGTTTCCTTTTTGGATTGTTCGTTGGAAGTATAGTTAAATGCAACACATTTTTGTCTATTGATTTTATATCCTGTGACCTTGCTGAACTCAGTCATTCTTTCTAAGCACGTTTGGCGGATTCCTTAGGATTTTCCCCACAGTTTCATGTTGCCTAAAAATAGATGCAGTTTTGCTTTGTCTTCTTGCCCGAGGGCCTGCCTGGAACTTCCGGTCAGTGTGCAGTAGACGAAGGGCGAGTGATAGCCTGGGCCCACCCCCTGTGGGGTCGTCCAGAGGCCCGTTAGCAGGTTGAGGGTCTGTGTCCCCTCCGTTCCTAGTGTGTTGAGTGTTCTTACTAAGAGGGCATTGAACTTGGTCACACTCTTTTTCTGCACCTGCTGAGCTGCCCCTACCATTTCCGTCCCTTTGTTCCACTAAGGGAGTGCGCTGCCTGAGTTGGCTTTCCAAGGTCAGGCCGGCCTTGCATTCCTGGAGGGACCCCAGCCGACCAGGTCACGGGATCCAGCTCCCTCGTGCTGTGTGGAGGGGCTTTGGGGCCACGTTCCTAAGGGACCCCGGTCTGTGCTCGTTCTTCCTGTGACGTCAGGGCCACAGGGCTGCGGCCGGAGCAGCCTTGGGTCAGCGGAGGGCAAGCAGCTCCCTCCCGCTCCGACTTGGGGAGAATTGGTATGTGGGGGGCTGGCATCCATTCTTCTCTAGTGTTTGGGAGAATTCACTACAGGAGCAACTGGACCAGAGCATCCTTTGTGGGCAGTTCCTAATTCTCGTCAATATACTCACTTTCCTTCCTATACCTCTACTCAGAGCTTCTGTTTCTTAAGTCAGCTTGGGCAGGCTTGTCCATCTAGGAATTTGTCTGTCAGTTAAGTTGTCTAACGTACTGGCTTACGATTGTCCATCACAGTCCCTGTGATTCTTTAACTTTCATTAAAATTGAGGTGAAGTTCACACAGCGTAAAGGTAACCATTTTAAAGTGCAAAGCCAGAGGCCCTGAGCATACTCACAATGCTGTGCAACTGCCACCTCTGGTTCCGGAACATTCTGTCACGTCCAGAGGAAACCCTGCTGCTGGGGCACTGCTCCCCACTCCCTGTCCCCTTCATCACAGGAGCATCCTTACGTCCACAGATTTACTAGCTCTGGAAATGTCATGTAAGTGACATCACGCAAGGTATGGCCTTCTGTGCCCGACTTTTTCACTTAGCAGCACGTGGCACTTCTTCGTCCGTGTCATGGCTGGAAACAGTCCCTCGCACGTGTGAGGCAAAGTGCGTTCGTCTGTGTGTCTAGCTGTGAACATCTGGGCTGTTCATACCT
This sequence comes from Glossophaga mutica, assembly GCA_039655065.1. Taxonomy (NCBI): domain Eukaryota; kingdom Metazoa; phylum Chordata; class Mammalia; order Chiroptera; family Phyllostomidae; genus Glossophaga; species Glossophaga mutica. The sequence continues at coordinate 35,141,292 of CM077310.1, read as the reverse complement.
TTAATTCGTATGAGTTTAGATGCAGGAGTGGAATTTCTGGGTCATATGCTAATTTGATGTGTGTGTGTGTGTGTGTGTGTACAAAGTGTTTTCCATCACAACTAAACCATCCTACATTGTAAATGGCAATGTAGGAGGATTTTAATTTCTCCGCTTCCTTAGCAACACTTGTCAGTTCGTGGGCTTAGTTCCTTGTTTTTAAACACAGTCATCCCAGAGAGGGGGAAGTGCTAGCTCGTGGGGTTTGGTCTCATAGTTCCCAGATGTCTGATGACAGAGAACTTTTCACCATGTGCTCGCTGGGCATTTGTGCAGCTTCTTTGGAAAAATGTCTATTAAAGTCCTTTGTCCACTTTTAAACAAGTTGTCATTTTCGTTGCTGAACTGGAAGAGTCCCTCATACAACCTCAGTGCTAAGTATAATTCTCCTTACAGTTCTGAGATTAGAAGTCCAGTCTCTTCTTTCCTTCTGAATTAAGTTAAGTCCACTCCATTCTTTCCTTTATCAGTGAGCTAAAGGCTTAACAATCTGGTTGATTTTTTCCAAAAAAAAAAAAATCAGGTTTTGGTTTCATTGATATTTTTATTTTTACATTCCCCATTTCATTAATTTCTTCTCTATGCACACACAGAGTTGTTGTGAGGGTAAAATGTGAAATAAAGCCCAGAATGGGAAAGAACTTTGAAAATGAACCTGTGTATGAGTAGTTACTAATTCAGTAACTATCGGCTCGTTTCTGCCTGCAGAGCTGGCTCTGCTCTGGGCGCTGGGCACGGCCGGGAAGACTTGCTCGTGGCTGTGCCCTTCCACACACGTGCAGGGCTGTGGGGCCTCACGGGACGGATGGCACCCTGCTCATCTTTCTGCTCCGTCTTCCTGCCCCATCGGAGTGGCTCTGTGGGTGTCAGGTGAATGCAGAGGGAAGAAGAACGTGTTTTTATTATCTGTCGCTTTCTTTACGATTTCTCTGAGGCTGTGAGCACCTTATTCATCCCGCCGGTCACACCCACCTCCCACGCTGGCTCGCTGCACCACTGGCCCTGAAAGCACCACTGAGGTTACTGGTTAGCTCAGATCTGCCTGCCTGGCGGTTCATACTTAGGGGACACAGAAGAACGGAGAAGCCGAAGCTGAGGAGCAAGACCGTGAGGTTGAGGAGATAGCCTGAGTGTTTCTGATGATGAAGATGGTCCCTCGGGCTGCTTGTCTGTCTCCCAAGCTGCGCACTGGAGCATGAATCCTGCAGCTGGGACTCCATGAGATGTTCCCGTCGTTTGATCCCTGTTTCTCCTGGACTTCTGAGGGGAAGTTCCCTGTCCCTGCTCCCCTGGGGAATCCGAACAGTCCAGCAAACTGGCTGCAACAACCGCCGGAGGTGGCTCTGCTGGGACTCGAGCTGCAGAACGATGAGAGCCCTTCCCCTTAAGTCCCGGGGGAGCCCCGTGTCTGTGCAGACGTCCTGGCCTGGAGCTCCACGTGGTTTTCAACAAATCACACTTGTAAACGTTGTCAGCCCGTCAGGGGAACAGTCTGTAAACAGTATTTTAAGTTGGATTTCTCCTCCCCAGCTGACACATGGAAGGAAGCAAAACCCAGCAATTCTGGCCACTTTCATTCAAGCAACCCTTCCCATGTGATGCCTTTTCCTTGAACAGTTCAAATATTTGTCGTCTTGCAGAGGAAGGAGAAACATCACCATCCCCACGTGCTCAAGTCCTTGCCTCTTCCTCCCCGCCCCCTACCCCCCGGCAGAGTTGCTGGTTAAACTCAGGCAGCATCTCGTCCTGCCTCACCAGAAAGCGATACTCGGAGCCTGTGCTGACAGGCCCCCGGCTCACCTCGGGGGTTGTTTCCTTCCACACGGACAGAACAGAATTTGCCCCAATTATGCCCCTACTGTGTGCTCCACACCATTCACTTCACATCCAATTCAGGGCAGTGCAAGCTTGGTGGAGGAAGAGAGGATGGTTTGGTCCAATCATGAGTGGGGACCATCGGGTGACAAGGTGCCATTTAGGGAGGAAATTTTTTTGTTAATGTATCGGTGGCTCCACAACAATCAGAATGGAAGCCGAATTCACGCGACCCGTCTCTCTAGAGGCAGCGATGTGGCAGCTTGTGGCCCCTGCGTGGCATTTGGGGACCCAGACATTCTCCCAGAACACCTGCACCCCTGTCTGGTGTGGCTGTGCCCACGTCAGCCGCCCCCCAAGACGGCCACAAACCACGCACACTCTTTAGAAAGAGAGAAAGCAGAGGGGATGCCTCGTAAATGAGACGGAGACAGGCCTGCGGGACGGAGCCACACCACAGACAGGGCACCGGTCACCAGAAGCACAGTTTCCAGGCGACACTTACATGGGCTGTTCACAGGCTAGTGCCCATTTCTGTCATCCTGTCAGGGGCTCCGCCTCAGAGGACGGTTCCTTGAACTTGAACTTCTCTGCTACCCACAAATTCTTTATCTTAATTCCCAGTAGACAGTGTGATTTTCTTACTCCTTCCCACACTGCAATAATGAATGGCTCCCCACTTTGCCCGCACGGTTCTGGAGCCTCGGGTCCTCCCCCCGGCGGTGGCGTTGGCTATGTCCCTCGCGGCTGCAGGTTTTACTCCACTTTGCTTTTTTTGATGATTTCCGTGAGCCTGAGCGACAAGTGGGCAGCAGCAACAGTAGCAGATGGTTTGTGATTCGCGAGAGAATATTATTTGTAATCCAAGGCTAATTAGAAAGTCTTGATAGTAGCAAGAGCAGCAAATGTATTCACTCAGCCTCATTGGCTCACTGTGTGCCGCCTGTGCAGGGTGCTGACTCGTTCCCAGGTGCCAGATACACGCTGTTCTGTTATTTCCTGAGTTCCCTTCGTCAGCGAATGAGGGGGTTTAATGAAAAGTATCTCTGTCCTAAGAGCAACAATAATGCACTAACAAGGAGCACCCCTAACAAAAGATGGTTACCATCTCTATGAAGAATACTCAGATTTCATGCTGGTTTCAGATAAGGAGTTCAGTAAATTAACAGACATGAGAACTCTGGGAGAAAAGAGTCGATATCATGTGTGTGGTCATTCTTTCTGAATGTTGCAATTTTAAGAGTCCTAAACGAATCCAATCCCCTGTTACAGGATGAAGGTAAGTCTTGACAAAATGATGCTGGAAAAATAAAGGTGTAAGAAAGTTTCTTAAGGCAAATGCCATCAGATGGGATGCCAGCAGTAGCCAACTGTCCTTGGAAACCCAGATCTAAGTCACCACCTCCAGGCAGCCCTCCACGATGGCACACTTTTGCCTAACTCAGGCCATAGTGTGTTTATACATCGGCCTCTAAACTACCCTGCAAAGCGCCCAGTGCAGGGATTTCATGCTTCATCTCTTCATGGCCAGAGCTCTGGGGCACAGAAAACTGGTACAAACTACACAGACATTAAATAAGTCTTTGTTACAGGAGGGAGTGATGTGAAAAACCAGAAAGGAGGTACTGTCTGCAGCACAATCCGAACACACCCCGTAATGCTCCAGGTCTCAGCCGGTAAGGATGGCGGGTGCATTGCATTCTGCCTTCAGAGACAGAGCAGGCACTCTCTCCCATCAGAGCTGGCGCAGCTGGAATTCTGTTCCTTCTTTCCCTGACAAGGTGACGGTGCCCAGAGGAACTGACTGTGCCTGGGGGAGAATGGCCTCCAACTTCTACGAGACTCATCACTGACACAAAGTTCTTGTGAGTTTGTGTGTTCTCGGAGCTGTTGTCCACACAGTCCATCCAACCCGTTTCATTTGTGGGGAAAACAGCCAGGCCACCCCGGGGTCGGCCTCGGGGCTGTCGAGTGGGGCCCTGGAGCCTCTTGACTGCAGATCGTCGCTGGAACACAGTCCCTGTGATGTTCAACGTGCAACATACATGTCAACTGTGCTCCAGGATCCTGAGTGGCTTTGGACCAACTCGGATACAAATAAACGCCGCTGGCAGGAGGGCCACCTGTCGAACAGGAAGAAGAGGAGCCACTCTGTATCACCCGACCCGTCCTCCCAAAGCCGTTCCTTTGAAGCAAGCCTGGGGACTGAGTAGGAGAGGTGGCAGATGTCCCCCAAAACAAAGTTTTTTTAAGTCTGACGCCCCCTCCTCCCTCTGAAAAAACTTAGCGACACTCACTGTCAACACACCCAAGTCCAAGCATTTTCACATGGACTTGGCTGCTCGTGGCCCACCCTCCAGGCCTGCTAACAGTTCTCAAGTCCCGTTGGCTCCATCCTAGGCTCCTCTGCATCGGTTCCAGTTCCCCTCCCTCCCTGTCAGTCACTGTGAATGCTTGGAGGGTGTGCGAGGCACAGAGAGCACCAGGAGCCCTTTCGGTGACACTGAGTGACACATGAGTGAGAGTGATGGAGGGAGGTGCCTTTCCTCCTGCTCTTCACTATGGGACAGATGGGCCCCATGAAGGCCAACCCAGAGCCCAGGCCACTCACAGGGGCCCGGTGCCCAGCAATTGAGTGGCTGGGCAATCCCAGCTCCCAGGGACGCAGAGCTGAGAATCAGAAATGCATTGCATGCCCAGGGCTGGGAGGATACAGAGCGGCAGGGACTTCACACCTGCTGGTGGTACGCAGCACAGCAGCCACCCTGGGGACAGTTTGAGGTTTCTCATGAAACCGACCCTGCTCTCAGCCTCGATCAGCAATCACACTATCTGATATTAACCCCAAGGAATCGAAAAGCACAAAAACCTGCACAGATGTGCACGGCAGCTTCACCCAGAATGGCCACAGCTCGGAAACAACCAGGACACCCTTCAGTGGGTGACGGACAAACTGCGGTCCCTCCAGACGGTGGGACGGTGTCAGCACTGAGAACAGATGAGCTCTCGAGCCAGGAAGAGACATGGGGGAACCTGACATGCATGTGACCAAGTGAAGGAGCCAGTCTGAAAAGGCCACACGCTGTGCAAGTCCAACCCTGTGACATCCTGGAGAAGGCGAGACTGTGGGGACAGTGACAGATCCAGGGCTGCAGGGATTGAGGGGAAGGGTGGACAGGGGACCCCAGAGGGTTTTCAGGCCATGAACCTGCTCTGTGAGATGCTACAATGACAAACACATGTCACCGTGCATTTGTCCAAACCCATAGAATGTATAGCACCCAGAGTGACCCTGATGTCACCTGTGGACTCTGGTGACGCTGATGTGTCAGTGCAGGTTTGTCAGTTGTGACGAATGTCCCACCTGGTGGGGACATTGCTGCGGGGGAGGCTGTGCATGAGGGGAGGGGCATATATGGGAAAATCTCTGTGCCTTCCCCTCAGTTTTGCTGTGAATCCAACACTGTTGTAAAAATAAAGTCTTAACTTGAAAATGCACCAACATTCTAAGATAAGAAGACACGTCACAAACCATCTCCACCCCTCCTCTGGAGCCCCGTATGGGGAGACATGCCCCCCCACAGGTGGAGCTGGGACTCTGACCCCACCCCCCTCTGAGGAGGCTGAGGGGGGGCAGGCAGAGCAGGGCCATGAGGGGGAGGGAGGGAGGAGGGCCTTCCGGGGTGCAGGGGTGGACGTGTGCACTTTGAGAAGCAGCGGCTGCAGGCTGCTGGTCCTCACAACGCCCCACACCCCGAGGCGGAGGCGCGCCCCGGCTCCCACTCTCGGTCACTGCTCACTGAGGAGGACAGACCCGGAAAGGATCTGCTGTGGAGCATCGATTCACTGCTCAGAGCCCACAGCCGATCTGCCCTTCAAGGGCAAAAATAAATAGTGTGAGCAGAAAAATAAATCAATAGCGGCAGGTCCCAGTCGCCCTGAAGCCTCAGTCCCGCCAAGCCCGGACACGAGTTACAAAAATAACCGCTGAGCCCATCAGTCCAAGTCTGCCGGGCTCCCTGAGTTCACGTGTCTTCGGAGAGGACGCAGATCCGAAGGTCAAGGATGGTTCGCTTCCCTGAGGCGCATGGGGCTCAACACAGCCATGCGGGCGTCCCGGAGGCAGGAGCTTCGGGCGCTCATGGCCAAGGGAAGGGGTGGTGAAGGACTCAGCAGCAAGGCGGACCAGAGGACGATCGGGCTGTCGCAGCCACGCTGTCCCCCAGGAGCGGGTGGCCAGTGGAGGGGGTTGTGATGAATAAGCGTCCGATGGGACGGAAACACCATGAATCATCTCGAGCAGCTGCAAGTGGCCGTCCTTGAGGAAGGAGGCGCAGCGTCGCTCCACAAGCACCGGGTGTGGACGCCGAGGGGCGGCCCCACAGCCGGGGCTGCCTGGTGGCAGAAGGACAAACACGACGTGATACTGAGACCTGCAGGGGAAGGTCACCCAGGAGGGTCCCAGAGCCCAGAGCCAGGCCACCGTGTCTGCACGAGACTGCTGATAGCTCTAGGTGCCCGTCCCAGGGCCCCGATGCCCGTGGGCCTCTCCAGCAACGCTCACTCCCTAGGCCGCCATCTCTGACCTCCTGCACCCACCCCTCCCAGTGTTTCTGTAAAGCTGATATGTGTGAACTTGCACCAATGAGACAGAGCACCCAGGCCCTCCCTCCCCAACCGCCACGTGCCGTGGGGACTGGTGGGCGGCTGCCACCCAGCTGTCGCAGTCGGGCCTTCACAGAACTTCTGTAGCCTCATTGTTTTCTCTGTGCCCATCCGAATCGCGTAAAAGCTCACATTTTCACCGGCCCTCACCACCAGGAGAGTCCACACCAAGGGCCCGACCTGCCGGGCAGCAGTCACAGAGCCAGGGGAATGGGGGCCATGGAACACAGCTCTGCCTTGCTAGCAATATGACCCCGTTCAGGCCCCGAAACCAGTCCTGAATCCAGGAACAGGGTGGCCTAACGCCGCACCACCTGCGCAGGAGGGAGACCTGGTCTCATTTAGCCTCAGAGAGACGGGGACCACAGGCGATGAATGTGACGTGTCCTCTCACACACATCTCCAGAACAGGCAGGACGGATGTGGTGGTCGCCGCTCTGCCCCCTACTGGGGACATGCAGGTGTGCTCTGGACCCCAGCAGAGAGGTTGTGTGTGTGGACAAAGCAGCTCGTTCACTGCTGCGCCTCGCACACCGAGAGCATGAGGCAGAAATCCTTGTGAGCTGAAGGTCCATCCACCTGTGAGGGAGCGACTCTTGACTGTGGTCCGCAGGCTACACTCGCCCAGGCTGGGAGGAAAGGACACATAAAACACCCTCCTCACCGTCTGCCTTGATTATCCTGCAGGGCTTACGCTTACCGGCGATGTGAGCGTCAATCAACACCTCGAGTACAGGGAACAGTGAAGCCGTGTGCTGGGAGTGCAGGGAAGATCCCAAAGTCGTCGCCGAGGGTGCTGGGTGGGGAGACATTGCAGAAGGGGCGCAGACTCTGGCCTCACTGGCCCTGGAGGTCACTGTCCCATCCCCGCAGACCCAGGCTGTCTCCCCTCAACACCGTGGGTTCACACGTCTTCCATGCCCACAGCCTGAGTGACAGGACCAAGCTCTGGTTCGTTTCTGTACAGACGCCTGCAGACAGGACGATGCCCCACACACTGCCCACACAAAGGCACGCGGCCTTACATTCAATGACACCGCATGATCTACAGTGACAGAAATGAGGAGTCGGTTTGCTCTGGTGGCCGAGGTTGCCCTAGAAGGGCAAGAGGGAGTTTTCCGGAGGGTGGGCGGCGTCCATCCCCTGGCCACGGCGTGCAGGCTGCGCGGGCACGTGCATCCCGTGCCCGGCTGGGTCACTGAGTCTAAGTTCTGCACCGATAGGGGAGAACCTCTCTGGCTTCATAAAAAATAAATTACGATTTGCATCCTCATTAGCTTGGGAAAAAAGAAAATCTGTGTTACAGAGAGAGCATTTCCATTGTGATTTATTTATTCGGTGTTGCAGACTGGATGGGAATGTGAGGTGAACACTCAGCAGCTGCGTGCACGAGTGTCTGCACGCCAGTGAGAACACACAGGCGATGCTCTCGCTCTAACTGGCTGGCATCAATCCCCAGACACCGTCGCTGCATTGGCTCAGACCAGCGTCCGTCTCTGCGGGGGTGGGAAGGCCCTGCTGCTCACGTGCCAGCTGTGTGCCGCTGGTCATGTATGTTGGACTCTTTTTATTATATTCTTGCCTCCACTGGGAACACGTTTAAGGGTGTGTTATAGACACACAAGTGTTTTTACTGTGGGTTAAAAAAATTATACTAATTTCATAAAACCATTACAAATTTGTGCAAGTATATATCAACACAGAAATTGGAACTGAACCTATGTGTTAAAAATACGATGACCCCTTGGCTGGGCAGTTCAGCGGGATGGAGTGCCGCCCCACACACCAAAAGATGGCGGGTTGGATCCCCACCCGGGGCACCCACAGGAGTCACCTGATCGACATCTGTCTGTCTCTCTTCCTCTCTCCCCCCTTCCTCTCTCTCTAAAGTCGATGAACATCCCTGGGTAAGGACTTTGAAAAGTTGCGATTGCATTACATAGACACATGGGCTTATTTAAAACTTGGAGGCACAGGAGGGTTGATGTGATTCTTCAGGACCATATTTATTTCACCCTCCTGAATCAGAAACGAAGTTAATGTGTTAATTTTCAGTACTGATGACACTAAATGAATGCAAATGAAGTAAACAGTCAGGCAGGGTTCCACCAGGCCTCCCGCCCATCACGCAGCAGCGACGTCTCCACACAGACCGGCTGGCGCCTTGATTTCAGGGAACGAGACTGGCCGTCGGTCCATCCTGGTGGATGATGGCCTGAGAGAGCTATGCAGGTGTGCCGCCGCAGCCGCACCTGGGCCAGAGAGCTGCCTCCAATTCTCAACAGCTTACAAGCTGGTGTTGAGTACAGCCACTCTCCAAAACTGAACTTTATAAACTCACAACAAATGAATCACATTAAGAGCAAAGGTGCCCCTCACTAGAGTTCATGACTCTGACACATTTACACTCACTTCTGCTGGAGCCCTGGAGGGTGCTGGCTGAGCCCCCTGTCATGCTAACATGGCTTGGGGGCCACAGTGCTGGCTCTCCAAGCCTGAGCGCTTGGTGGCTGAGGGCACGTAGGGAAACTGGCTGAGTCCGGCTGTCCCCTCTTGGGGCCACCACAGCCTGTCCCTTGGGCCCCAAGTCACTGCAGCTCCAAGAGACAGGGAATGCAGAGGACGCTAGGTGACTCCTGAGTGGGAAGCACTGCAACACGTGCCACTTCTCCAGCCGAGAAATTAATTCCTGGCCGGATGTCCTGCTGGCCACACCCAGGAGCCCCTCGAGGTTTGGGGTCAGAGCCAGCTGCCTCTTGGCTCTTGGGTAGGGTCTGTTCCGGCTGCTGCATCTGTCGCAGATGCTACTACCGGCCACCTTGCACCGTGGTTGCCTAGCAACCTGCCTACACTGCACCAGCGATCCGCTGCCTTCAGTGCCCTCCTGCCAAGGAAGCTTCTTGGAAAGCTCCGCTGCCTGGGTTCAGGAGGAATGTCCTGAGGCTGCTGAGTGACCACAGGCACTGGGAGGTGGCCCCTCCCTCACCGTCTGCCCCTGGAGGAGCCTGGCACCACCCGGTCACCCCTCACCCAGACCGGCCTCCCCTGGGACCTGGACGCCCTGTGCCTCCCAGAGCCAGAGAGGCAGCACCTCCGGGAGATGCTCAGGGCTGAGAAGAAACAGGGTTGAATGGGGGACGATTCATGCACACGTTCACACATACACACGCTCAGGCTCACACACACGTTAAATACACGCATACTCATGCACATGCTCAAACACACACACATGCACGGACAGCTGTCCAGGAACTGTCTGAGGCCAGCGGGAGCCAGCCGGGCAGAGGACACACTGGCACCCCAGGGACTCTGCGGGGCAGGCTCAGGAAGGCCCCAGGGAGTTGGATCGGAGCTGGGGTGCCGTGTTGGGGGTACTGAGGCCCTGAGGGACAGGGTCCTGAGCACTAGAGGGCTGAGAGATTGGGGGTCAGGCCAATGACCCAAATTTCCCCCAAGATTAAGAGAGACCATTGAAGAATTTAAGACTAAGGACCCTGGGGACCAGTGTCTACGAGGAAACTCAGCTGCTCTCCTTTCTCCTTCAGATGAAAGCCATTTGGACGGTTGTGGGAGGTTGGCGAATTTGCCCTACACATACCGAAAATGCCTTCCCTGCCCCATCCCTACTGCGTGACACAGAGACGGAGCAGCAGGCCTTGCGAGCCTGTGGGACAGGGGAGACCAGTTTCCCAACCAAGGCGGCACTGCGGGCTCTCAGGTGACGGACGGACGGAGGAAGACGCCCTATCTCCCTCATGGAGACTCCTCGAGACAGAGAAGAGTACAGGCCGGTGCTGTCGTTGCACGTGTTCAGCACAGCTCTCCGGCCCGTACCTGGGCTGTGCAGTGCACCCCCCTGCCCCCACCCCAGGCCCCATCCCCCACCGTCTGGGGCTCCAGGGCCACCTCGTCTCCAGGGCTGCCTCTCCCTGTAGGAGAACACACGGCCCTTTGGGGGTGTTACCCTCTAAAAGCCTCATGAAATGAAGCAAATTGAAAGAAAACTGATAGGAAGTAAAGGGAAGACTGTCAGGGAGGTGGGAATTCAGTGAGAACTCCCAGCAAGAGCTTGTGATGCGTTAGATCAGGGATGTCACCACCTGAGTACCAAGGACCCTCCGAGTTCAGACAAAATCAACAGCAAAGCACAGCAGAAACTCAGAATCAGCAGCTCGACTCCGAGGCCCACCGGATGTGATGGCGGTGGCGGTGGCCACAGCCCTGGCAGCAAGGCAGGTGGTCATCCCCGCCTCCCCGTGGCCTACAGGTGCCCGAGGCGGGCAGGATGAGCAATCGGGACCGGTGCCTCCCACGCCATTGGGTGCACGCCACCACCCTTTCCACAGACCCATCACCCACCACCCAGCTATGGATTTTCTCACACAGCACGGCCTGTATTCAAACCTGAAATACCAAGGTCACAGCGCCAAGACCGAAGGTCCGGCTTCTGCTCAACCAGACATTTCTGAACAACAGCAACAAGGGGTGCGATTCCATGACTCGGGGTCCCCGAGCCTGAAACACAACGTGTCATTTCCACTGAACGAAGAAAGGGAATCAATTCTGAAGATGATGGAAAGGACCCCGCTCTCCGCTGTGTGCCAGGAAGCACATGCAGGTGCTTCCGTCCACCCAGGGGCCGCAGGACACAGGCCAGCACCGGTGTGGGCGACGGCACAGCCCGGGGTCCAAGGTCAGGGTGCCAGAAATTACAGTCACTCGCACAGGGTGTGAAAGGCATGGCCAAGGAAATGGCAGAGGGCTTAGCATCAAAGCCACTGTCCTCCATCGGGGACACAGCCCATCAACCCGCTCCCTCCCCACCCAGACAGCGCTGAGCAACACCCACCAAAGAGATATTTGCCCCATAACAAAGCTACCGAAGCATGCTTCATTTGTTTTCATGTCCTTCTGTTCTAACTGATCAAAGCAGTAGGTGTGACTCACTTTTAATGTAAGTTACTTGCATGTAAAAATTGCTCTTTTTCCAAATGAAAGCAAAGAAAATTCATCGGAAAAAGAAACAGACTAAAATACTCCATTAACCACGTTTTTTCTTCTCCTTTTTGCTCCCTTGCTTGTTTATTTCCTTCTTCCTTTCTTTCCGCTTCCTTTTTTTTCAAAAGGTACCTTTAAAAACTAAAACCCAGGACGAAAGGTACCGAGGGAGATCGCAGATGCTCTCATAAGGAAGAGATGGTGACTGTGAGGCCGATGCTGGTGAGAACGGACCCGCAGTGGTGACCACAGAAAATGAGTGGATCAGATCAGCGCCAAGCACCCCGCACGCCACACCCTCCTTCGCATCGGTCCCACCCCCAAGGAGCTGGAGGCAACAGAGGATGGACCCCAGCACCCACCGAACACACGCCGGTAGGATCCACGTTTTCCAGGGAAACTGTGTCACTGAAATGGGTCTGAACCACATCACACTGTTCCTTAATAAGGTGGCCGCAGACGTGCACCCGGAGCAGAGCGGCCAGCGCCAAGACCACACCATCAGCCTGGCAGCACCGGACAGCCCTCCTGGGGATGCACTGCTTCTCATTCGACCACATTACAAAATGCCTGGTTGCCAGCTCTCACTTAATGTTGCTTGGTTGGTTCACTCTGAAGCAGGGAAGGAAAGGAAAAGAAAACCAGGTGAGTGAGTTCCATGAGAAGGAGGTCTGTCAGCTGTTCAAGACCCTGAGGCGGAGGGAGGGTCTGGGTCACAATCCACGCCCGTGAGAGTGGCCAACGCCTGGGCTGACAATTTGTGACAGGGAGGACACCAGCACCTGCTTGTCCACAAGTGCAACCGAGCTATGCTCACCACTCCGGAGGTGGACGAGCTCTGACTTGGACACAGCCACACCAGAAGCCTAGTTCTCCCTTTGGAGGAAGGTGGCGATTATCTGGACATGCTCTGAATTAGGACTGATGACCATCTGCTCCCAGGGAGAGGGACCCGCCATCCTGCCTGCGTGTCCACGAGGGGCCTGAGCGTGGAGGGTCCTCCCCGCAGACGCCAGGGCAGCGGCATGGAGACAGTCTGGAGGGAGAAAGTGTTTCCCACACGTAACGCTGTCTACAGCAAACCACCCCCTTTTTGTAAAAGCAGCTTAAGAATGAGTCAAGGAGGCAAGTTTCATGTTAAGTTCCTTTAAATGGCTTGAGTGTTTGTAAAAGCCAAATGCATCGCCAAGAAGAGCGTCTGAGTGGGCAGGCTGCCACAGTTGGAAACAAGCTGACCCGCTGGAGCCGTCATTTCAAAAGCAAGGGGAGAGCAGGGGGTGGCCATCACGGGGGACGCAGCCAGAGCCAGCAGAGCCGGCGTGGCATGGGCTTGCTCCACCTGGCGTGGGGCATCCTCCCGCATGTGCACCCCTGGGGGGGACACTGCTCCACGTCGGCACTTTCAGACCGCAGAGCTCCTGAGAGGTGGGTGGGGCGGGTCCTGCCCAGGGCCGCAGATCGCAGTCCGTCTGTCCGCCCAGGCCCCTTGCCACTCTCCGTCCTGCGTGGCAGGTGTCTACCCGCTCTGCTCCAGGGCCCAGCAGGCTTTGTTTGATTGGCCGCTACCTTACTCACCACTCTGCATCTTACATGTCACTGAAACGACTGTGTCCAGGGGGAAGGATGCAGGAGACGCCACCCCACGTGTGAGCAGAAGTTCAGACTTGCCCCCACCCCAAGACGTGCCGCTCCGGGCTGGGAAACGGTGAGGAGAACACTCCCCGAGCACCCCCTGCCTGAGACAGGGCTCCAAAGGGAAGCCACAGTCACTGCCCACACCAGCCAGGGGAGGAGGCTGGATGTTGGCCCACCCCAGACTGGCCACGCACAACTTATAGGTGTTAGGAGCAGCTCTTACATAATAAAAAGACCTAAGTCCAACTGGAAACATATTTCGAGAATACCAAAAATGGCGGTGTCGATATTATACGAAGACTTCTTGGAAAACGAAATCACGAACACTCCCTTAGCAAAGTAAACACATGTCTGCAAATTAAATGTCCGAAAGAAGTAGAAATAGCCAGTAAACGTTTGAACACGCACGGCGCCTCTCTTGGAAACAAAGGGCTGCAGATGAACACAAGACGCCAGCGTGGGCTTTGAATTCAGGAAAGATAAAACATGAACGGTGACGCCACTGAGACTGGGTGAGAATGGGACTCAAACTTCTGGTGGTGACCAAGATCTGGTCCAGCAATCAGAAAAGTCATTTGCCTTTACTTGACGTGACCCTGACAACTTTATAACATTTGATTTATAATTTTACCTCTACTCATTTATTCTAACGAAATAACCAGAAATGAAGTCAAAGGTTTGTGTAAAAAGAGGCTTATAGCAACCATAGTAATGGTAGGTTTTAGAAACTAGAGCAACCTGCCCTGGCCGGGTGGCTCAGTGGGTTGGGCATCATCCTGCATATGGAAAGGTTGTGGGTTCAATTCCCGGTCGGGACCATGTGCCTCGGCAGGAAACTCAGTTTCTGGTTGGGGTGTGTGGGGTAGACAACCAATTAATGTCTCTCTCTCTGTCCCTTCCCCTTGGTCTCTAAAAAGCAATGAAAAAATAAAAATAAAAACTAGAACAACCTAAGTGTTTGATCGTAGAGATACAGTTTAAATAAATAAAAATCCATTCATTGTGCAAGACAAGACAGTCTGCTCCTAAGATAGTTTCAGAAATATTGAAGAAATACAAAAGCGTTAACCACAGGGTGTTGGATGCAGGAAGCAGAGCACAGGCTGAAGACGTACCACCTGCCACAGGTATGCGTGTGTGCACATGTGTTTGTTACACACGCGTGTGCAAACATCAAGAGAAAACAGGAGGAATCGTGTCAGGTTGATAAAAGATTATCTCAGAAAGTAACATTACCTATGTTTTTTTGGTATTTTATTTAATCTTTACTGTCTGGTTTACACTACCTTTTAGTCCTCTTACCTACAGTTTCGCATCTGTGTCATTTTTAAGCTCCAAAACTGTGGTGCCAAACAGCACACTCACAGAGGCACACTCTGTATCCCGTCAGAGTTGCCCACAACCCCCCACTCTCCACCTGACCCCCTCTCCCTCCGCTTCTGAGGAAGCTGCACATTAATAGCTCCACTGTCCTCTCCCCAAAATCCAGGCCCGTGGCCCCAGGCTGTGCACCCACCTGGGGTTTTCAGAAAGGGAGGTGAGCCCTAGCCTCCTCCTGGGATCAGGGCAAACCCCCCCACCTCCCCAGCCCCCTGGCTGGCAGGAGCCAAGCTTCTCCAGCAGGGCCTCAGGGCTGCACAGAGACATCAGGCAACAGGGCAAACCTGTGACCACCGGACACTAGGGGGCGCTGGAGGCAGAAGGGGAAAACCGCAGGCCCACCAGCCCCTGTGCTGAGAGAACATTCCCAAAAAGGAAGAGGGAGATGTGGGTTTCTGGGCAAACAAAACATGAGGGAGTGTGCGGCCAACAGATGCACACAGAAGCCAGAGCCCCCAAACCCGGGCACTTCTCCGGGGAGAAGGGAAAGGCTCCCAGACAGACGTAGGACAACGAACAAATGAGCGGGGAGCCAAGAACATGGGTGAGTGAATACAACACCAGCTACGGGAAACGACAGGGGGACTGTCTTCCCAGGTTCACAGACTCGAACAGGATTTAAAGCTGTGACAGACTCGCACAAGCAGGAGGCGAGTGTGAGGTCGTAGCGTGTTCTGCAAAGTGATCCGAATACTCGGTTTCTGTTGGTGACTATGAGGGTCGTAACAGAAGCTGCGAGAACTGCCACAGGGTGTACAAGGAGTCGAGAGGAGGGGACGGAGAATCAAAACAAACTGTGGCTCGCAGAGCAGAAGGCAAAAAAGGAGGAAAGACAAAACAGTGAGGAGATGCTGCAGACAGACTAGGACCAGGAAGACAGCAGAGCTAACCTGCCTGCGTCAGGAGTGACATCGCACACAGATGGCCTGGCTGGAACAAATGCCACAGCAGGTGTGTGCAGGGTGCGGCCGGCAGACCAGAGCCGCAGAAGGCGGCTGTGAGCGGTGCAAAGAGACCCGCTCTGCAACATGAACTCAAAGAGAGGTGGCTGATTCGATGTCAGACAACGTGGATTGAAGCCACGAATCACCAGGAGAGTGAGTTTCGTGATGATAAAAGGATGCATTTTCCAGGAACATAGAAGGATCTAAATTTACATGTCACTATATTACTTCAAAATTTAAGAAGCAAAAACTGACAAGCCTCTAAGAGACAATGAAGAAATCTAGATAAATTTGACAGATTAATCAGAAAATGACAGTGAGGATTTGAAAGATATGAATGAGAGGATTCATAGCCCTGAGCTATCGATTGTGCAGAACCCAGAATCCGAGAGCCAAGCGGTTCCATCCCCCCAACTGCATACGGAGCACCTGCCGAAGTCGGCACCTGCCGAGACTTCACCAAGTGCCAGCACAGGTCGAATGGCTGAGCATGTTCAGAGGAAGCGCCCTGATGCTATGGAATGGAATCTGAACTCAGTAACAAAACAAATAACTAGGAAATGGCCAAGTAATTCAAAATTCAGTAACATACTTCCAAAAATGCCTGTCAACAGAGAAATGAAATGAAAATAAGAAGGCATTTTGCAATGGAGTTTGTGAAAGTGTTACCAAGACTAGACATAAGAAACACCTGCAGCCTTATATGCATTGGAGACCAAAGATCAGTGATTTAACTCCATGTTACAGAAAGTTGGATAAAACAGAATGTAAAAACCAAATGGAAAATAATCGAGATAAAAGCAGAAAGTAGTTAAACAGAAAAAAAAAACAGTGTTGAGAAAAATCAACAACCAAAAAATTGGTTTTCTTTAAAGACTAATAAAATTCATAAACCCCTATTGACGTTAATTAAGAAGTGGAACAGAGAAGGCTTAGAGCAACTGCATCGGAAATGGAAAATGAAAAGTCTACAGGCATCAGAAGGTTTTAAAGGGCTGAGTGAACAGCAACTTCATGACACAAATTTTTAAGTTAATTGAAATGCAAAAATTCCCTTGACAAACACAACTTATAATTGCTACAAGAAGAAATAAAAATGATCAACAATCCTATATCTAGGAAAGAAAGAAAATCTGGCATTGTAAATCTTTTCATAAAAGAATCACCAGAGACAGATGGCTTCCCCAGAAACATTTCCAATGTTTTAAACTAAATAATACTAATTGCACGAACTCTTTAAAGTAGAGAAAAAAAGAACACTCCTTAATTTGTTTTGAGGTCAGATTAATGTTAATTCCAAATCAAAGAGATTTAAAAAAGAAATTAGGCAATCTTTCTTAAACGTACATGCAAAAGTACTAAGCCAAGTATTAGCCAACACTAGGCAATATTTCAAACGAATAAACAGCCCAAAATACAGTGTTTGTTTCATGTATGCAGGTGTGGTTTATCATTCAAACATTAACATGCACCAGATAAAAAGAACACAGAAAAATCATGTAGTCATTTTTGTAGAAAATGCATTTGATAAAATTCAACTTATGAAACACATTTTAAGCAGATGAGAACTAGAAAGGAAGTTGTTTAACCTGGTAAGGGGCACGCACAGGAAGTCACGTTTACTTGGCATGTTACTCGTACTAAACATCTCTTGGCACGTTTCCAACACACACTGCAGCGTCCTAGTCCACGTTGCACATCCAATCCCTGGAATCGTCTGTCTCTTAACTGAAAAGCTGTCCCCTTGACTGACATCCCCGCATTCCCTTCCCTCGGCCCCTGGTAACCACACGCTACCGTCTGCCCCTAGGAGTCCAGCTGTTCTAGATCCCACCTGTAAGTGAGAACGAAGTCGTCCCCTCCCTCTGTCCCACGCTTCTCCCTCGGCAGAATCCCAGGTCCCCCACATTGTGACAAGCGGCCAGATGTCATTCCTTTTATGGCAGAGCAGTGTCCCGCTGTGCGTCTATTCCACACGCCTACACTTTCATTTTATGTGGCCAACAGCTAGACTAAAACTGTAAAAGGAATCCAAGAAAGCTTTATATGCGGAGGCACTGAAACCCTTGGGGAAGGAAATACTTTAATGGCTGCACTGGAGAAAATGGAAAGTTTCCATCAAATTAAAGTGAAGAGTAATGGAGTCATTTCGCCGGAAGGCTCTTTGGCCCTAAAGATCGTAATCAAAGTTTTTAATCAAACAGAGTTTTTCCCGTCAGTTGATTAAAATCCTATTTTAGATTACTTGCCCTAAATTGCCCTGCTCACTTCAGTGTGGTTAACGTGAATGTCAGTTTCTGACGCCGGTGACGCCAGCTGAAGGAGAGTCTGACACGGGAATGGAATTGGGCTGATCAGTGGTCACACATGCACTGTGAGGCTCAGGGTTCGAGGGCCAGGGGCAGCCCCTTCTCTACCCACAGTCAGCTCTGGAGCGGGGCAGTACAAGCTCAGTCCAGAACCCGTGTCTGACCGACTTGGACTCAGTGTTCCAGGCACTGAGTATGTATTAGGTGTCACTCAACACCCCATTTAAAAGTTTTTTTTTTTTAAGAATTTTGGGAGTTACATATGTTTCTCACCATCACTTCTAACACATAGAGAATTATGACCACCTAGCTCAGCTTCCTGCTTTTGCAGAAAATCATCTTCATAATCGTCTAAGAACATTGTTCTACCAGAAACAAGCACGCTGCCAAGGAAGACCACCTAGTCAGCACTGATGGCCCAAGATCCTCATTTAGTTGTCTGGGCAGCTGTGACCCCGACCTCTAACCCGCGGGACAGCTGAGTGATGTGGGGCGCAGCGTAGGACGCCACTTGGCTCCACGTGTCCCCTGGGCCCTATCAGGGACCCCACACAGGTAGGGGGCCAGTGTTTAGCATCAGCTGTAAAGCAAGCTGAGTGTCTAAGAGACTCTGCAATGAAAACTGCCAACAGCAGTTTTGGAATTTAAAAGTCAGTTGTCAAAAATCGCTATTTCTGCAGTTTCTGTTTTAGACATTACCATAGCCAACAGTGGTGATGTGTGCATGTCACAGTAAACACAATGGAAAAGTCACTGGTTCTGAAAGACTGAGGCATCACCCTCCTGACCCCTCGTGGGCGCAGCCAGTCTCTGAGTTCCAGTCCACCTTGACAGGTGAGTGCAGCCAGCGGTCCGTGATGCCGGCCCAGTTCAAGGTATGATGGGCATGCTCTGCATCGCTGCTGTCTGCCTTCCAGGCAAATGTGCAGAGATTCCTAATAAAACGTTGGTCAGTCAAATCCAGTAGCTTGTGACCGTCCATCGTGTTCAAGGGGGTCCACTCCAGAGTGGACACGTGATTCCTCGTGGACAATGCATGAGCATAACTGATAAATCCCGAGGAAAGACCTCATCCTTATAATGGACGCCCCCTTGAGGAGCATAAAATGTACGATGTGCTCTTGATAAAAACCCTTCACCGCCTGGAAGTCAGAAAGCTGTCTTTAACATCAGGCTACCTTACCAGCACTGCACAGCAAAGTGTTACATTTCATGTGAAACAGTGTGGAGTGTGGAAGCCACTCACTTCCCTAGAAACACACCTGTGCGCACATGCACATACACGTGGCCACGCCCTCCCGCTGACTCACAGCGAGGCTGCGGAGGGTATGCTGAGACCAGGGGAAGCAGCTGAAGGTTGACTTTGGGCACCTGCTCACTGTTCCTTGCTGAGCTCAGGTGAAGCGCCCCACACACACCGAGCACATCTGGGGTTAGTGGTGATTACGGCCATTCTACCCAGGAGGCGGCCACTGTCACCTCATTTTACAAACATGGGGTCAGCAGCTCAAAGAGCTCACAGCCTGGTGACTTCGGGTTCACACTCGCAGCCATAAATCCAGATGCGCGGTGGGGTGTGCTGTCTGCACAAGAACAATTCAGTCCTGCAGGGACGGCGGCGTCCCTGTTGCCGTGCAGAAGGGTGTGCACACATGTGCACACACACGCAAACGGGAAATGCAGAACATGCCCTGAATCGAAGCCCCCTGTGCTCCCAGTCACGGGTGCCACCACCCAGCTGCTCTGAGAAAAGGAGGCAAAAGCGGAACCCACAGGGCGGGCGCTTTCCTGCCCAGGGGCCCCGGCCACACCTTCAGGTGAGACCGCCCAGGAGCAGCTGAGCCCCCGTGGCGCAGGGTCAGTGCAGCATCTCCGTCTTCAGCAGCAGTTCTGGGAATTTCGTTAGAATTGCAGCTTTAAGTGTGGGTGGCAGGACGTTCCTCAGTTCTAAAACAGCATAACATTGCCTTTGATTTTTAATCAATTTTACTTTTTCAAAGCTGTCCCAAACACACCCCTCCAGTTTTCCTGTCGGTGCAGGAAGGCCAGCCATCCCCCGAGGTGCCATCCCCAGCTCGTTCTGATCGCGTCACTCAGCTGCCTGAGCGTCCTGCAGCTGTGTGGGGGCGTCGGCCTTGCTGGGTCCACACTCACACTCGGGGCAGCCCGACCCACACTCACTCCCATGTTTGCACGAGTACAACCTGCATTGGCTTTATTCCCAATACTGACTGATCAAGCCCTAGTAAAGAGCAGGTTTCCAACTCCAGAAACAAGCGGACCGTAACATTCTCTTATCGGAGGAAGACGTGGGCACAGTGAGCATTTCAGGATTCTGGGAAAAGTTACTAATTCTCATGATTCCAGATTTCTGACACAGGGTCCTGAGAGTATAAAACTGCAAGTAGCCAAGTTTTGGCTACTCCTTTTTAAATAGGCAAAAAATATCAGAGTAAAGAAATTGGCTTTTTTAAAAATGGGAGAACAATGATATCTGAAGTGTTGTATGGTTTGCCCCTGGAAGCACAGCCTCTCTCAGGATGGGGAAAATCAGACAAACCCGGGGAGACGGGAGCCTGGGGCTGAGTCACTGAGGCGGGTCCACTGTCTGCACCCCCACCCCGTCCCCCGCATATAAATAGATGAGACCAGTTTATTGCTGGTTTCAAAACCGCTCAGTGGGGAAGCAAAGAAGGAACACTGTGGACAGACCAGGATGAAAGCCCCCAGGTACGCCCCCAGGTACGCCCCCAGGTGCGTACTGGGGGAGAGGCAGGAAGTGAGCAAGGGTTGTTTCTGGTTAACACTTGAGATTAAAGAATTTGGCAGATGAACCAAGAACCTTACATAACGTCAACAACTGTGGCTTGAAATGGAACTGTTTCTACCAAGGACTAGAAGCCCACCTAAAGCACCTGTCGTATTCTGCAAGTTGAAGGCCTCAGCAAAGCAGCGACTGGCATTTGCACTGTCTTAGTGCAAAACAACGTAGACCAAACATGTTTTCCATGTTGCAGTCAGCACCTAAATGAAAACTCCACCCCTATTTTAAAACTGCTGTAAGTCCCAAAAGGATGGAAACACAGCTCCCGGCACAGCTGCTAACTGCTCGCACTATCGCCCGCCCGCTTGTCCACACTGGAACTGAGATCACGTCTGGGGCTAAGACCAACCCAGTCGATTACCCAATGAGACAGTAACTCTGCTGCCCGCAAAATAAAACTCCTCCACTCCTGTGAATCTGAACTGACTGGGGACGTCTGAGTCATTTCAGGGAAACAGGTTCTTTGGAAAGATCCGGCTCTTCTCCGAAGCCGCGGTGTGATGACCTCAGGCAGGTTGGTTTTCTACCAAGAAGGTCAGGTTAGGTCCGAAGGGCCTCGCTGCCCAGCCCACGTACGTCCACCTTACTCTGGCTCTGGGGGCAGAGCCCAGCGTGGGGGTGCCCAGTCCAGCTCCCAGCAGATGTGTGTGAGAGAAAACCACTGGGGCATTTACTTGTTCCACACGGTCCCCACACGCTCGGCTCCGTCACTGAGCTTCAGGTCTTCCTGGTGGCTGGCAGCAGGGTTACCTCTCATGTCCTCCTCGTCCCCATCACCAGTGCTATGCCAGCTCCATGCACACAGTGACAAGGACAGCGCTGCCTCAGGCCACTTGTGAGGAACTGGGCCCATCATTATGGGTGCATCCCTGCCACCAGGCACCGGGCTGCGTCACAGAGCAGCGCATCAGGCACCCACAGCGGGGCCCTCGGCTCTGCCCCAGGGGAGGGACAGCAGGCTCCTCAGGTGAAGGGGGAGCTGCCGCCACCGTGGAGCCCTGGTCTGTCTCCAGGAGGGACACGATCTCCTGCCCGCAGTCAGTCCAGCAGCAGGTGCTGCGTCCCTACGCCCAAGGTGCTTCACTGACCCCCTGGAGCGGCACAGGAGCCGGAAGCCAGGCAGAGTGACCACTGTCCCTGGACACAGACCCCTCAGCATGGCAAGTCATCAGAGGACACTGTAGGTGCCGGGATTCCCTTCGCCCCCAGAACCACTGTCAGCCAAGGCAACAGGCTTGGGCACGCGTGCAAGAAATCCCACAGGTCTCAGAGTTGTGGGTCCACTGACCCCACAAGGGCCCACCACCCAGCACCTCTAAGGCCACCAGAGTGAGGTGAGTGTGACAAGGATGTGAGCAAGTGACAACCAGGGCACCTTGCAGCCCTGAGAGGTTGCCCCAGGCCTACTCAGCCCCAGTGAGCTTGAGCCGAGTCACAGGGACTCTGTGGGGACTTGTCTTCCAGCATCAAACACAGTATCTGTGACCATTCCTCTTGCCAGACACGGGCAGAGCACGTGACCCTACCCACCTGGGGCCGTGGCCTGGTCTGACCTCTGTCCCCTCTCAGGCATCAAATGGGCGGACTGCAGAGCAGTCCCATGGCTGGAAGTTCTTGTTTTCCGGCCACTGTGGTTCATTCTGAGTCCCGTCCGTCTGTCCATCTGTCCACACCCCAGCCGAGGGAGCCACCGGGCCCCCTCCACATGGGCTGCTGGCTCTGGGACTGAGTTTTCAGAAGCTGAATGGCACCCGTTCAACTCCAGAGTCACCACAGTGCCACCATGTGAGGCTGCATGCAGGACAAGAATCCATTGTCACTGAAATGAGGATTTCAGACGCATGTCTGTGTGTGTTAAGGGAGTTTCTAAGTTTGGGTGAATTATCTTCGAAATGCCAAAGACTGGTCTAGTGTGTAGGGTTCAGCAGAAGTGAGACCCGCTTGAGTGTGGCCGGCAGGATAATAATGCAGGTGTGATAATTGATAGTTTTAACTTGAACATTTCACCTAAAATGTCATATGGTACGCTTGAGGATGAGATTGGTATGTTACAGAATTACACGCTTGTGATTTTGTCATCAAAAAGGGGCATTGCCTGTGCTGTGTCTAAACGCTGTTGTCACTGATCAGGGCTTGGATGTTGGGCTGCTTCTGTGAACCAGCTGATGTCAAACAAGCCAGCAGCTCAATTCCATGGATGCTGGGCACAGGAATGCCACTGGCCCTGGAGCGTGCCTCCTGATACCACGGGGAAACCTTTCGACAGTCGGGCCCTCTGCTGAAGGGGCAGTCCCTCCGCAGTGACAACACTGAGTGTGTGTGTGTGTGTGTGTGTGTGTGTGAGTCTGAGAGGGTGGGGGTGGGGCGTGAGCTCCCTGAGGGTCCGTCAGCTGGGAATTTGCTGCCCGATTAGCCTCCAGCGCGGCCCTGGGCACATGTCTGGCACTCGTGGATGAGGGCTTGGAAAATAATCAGATCCTCCCGGCTGCCCACGGGACCTCCACAGAGTAGCCAAGCACTCCTCATTGTGCCTTCATTCCTGTGAGGGTTTCCAAGCTGCATATGGAAAACAAAAATTCCCAGAAGCACTCTGGGAGAATTCATAGCAGTTACTACAAATTCTAAAAAGAAAGATAAAATCCAATGAAAATTTCAAGGCATATAAGAGCTTTAGAAAGCTCAATGCCAGGATGTTAGCAACACTGAGAATTTGGGTTATTTCTTCCTTTTTGCCTTCAAAGAGTCCCTTTAAAATGTCACAACTACAGGATTTTCTAAAATGCACGTCAACCCCAGAGGGGCTGGCCACGAAACGCCTGTTCCAGGTGGACGAGCGTCTGGCGTGCCGGCCTGGCCGCCTGGGACGCAGCGCAGGCGCTGGACAGGTCCTGCCGTGTCCGTGGTGAGGGACGCCACAGGCAGGGCTGGGCCAGCACCCAACTCTCCTCGAGGGGCACACCTGCCACTCTGCAGTTACCGTGCCCGGTAGCACGTGCTCAGACAAGGCAGCGAAGCCACTTCTCGCAAGACGCCCCCTGAACTAAACCGGTGCCACACGCAGGCTGAGTGCAGAGCTCGGTCACATGGCCATGCTCCAGGGAGGCAGCTGCGTCCAGAACGCTTCCCAAAGAGCATGACCCCTGAGCCCAGGAGAGAGAAGCACACAGGGCCGAGGCCGAGGGACCGGGCCAGACACAGAAGCGACGTGGTGGCCTACATCAGCTCGGGTCCCCGGTCCAGTGGGTCCGAAGACTCCCCAGTGCATCGTCCCTGTGGTGGGGTGCCTGGCACTCAGAGCCCACTGCTCCATCACATCTGCAGCTCCACTCTGCTCCGTGGGCCTCTTGGGTCAGCTTCCCCCGCTTCCCCCAGACGGCAACACGGAAACCCACATGAAGCAGCAACAGAAACCGGGAGACACGCTCACCGACGGTCAGAGCAGACCATGCCAGGCCACCCGCGCTCACCAGGCACTTGGGGGTGCACAGAACGCCTCACATTCAGACGAACCCTGGTGACACTGCCGCGGTGAGGAGCCAAAGGCTGCAGCTGCCGTTCATTGGAGTTGCCATGGAAACAAGACATCGTGGAAGATGGGATACTGTCAAAGGACTGAGGAATTTAAGCCTCAGCAGAAAAATAGACAAACTCACTTGAAGGATTTTTTTTTTACCCAGAACAAAACAAAATTATTTTTTCTCCGCAACAGCAATGCTCCATCTCACCATGAACACTGCACTGTCCATGCGGGGGTTTCTGCGAACCGCCACTCTGCCAGCGGGCAGGGAAGGAGCTGTCCTCAGGGCACGAAGTTCAAGTGCCCGCAATTGCTCGGCCTTCAGCCGCCCAGGACTCAACTCCCGCAGGACACCGGGGTCCTGCCACCTGAGTTCCTGAGCTGCAGCCCACCTGCCCCTGCCTGTCATGATCGCCTGCCCCAGGGGTTCCCTGGGCTGGGAGAGCACCCATCCTCAGGCTGGCCTGAGTGCACTGCCCCTAGCTTCTGTAGATGTCACCTGTCCACTGGGCCTAGCCCTGCTCCAGGAGTATAACTGCAAGAACCAGTCCATGCTGCAGGGTAGGTGGTCATAGTGTCCATTGGGCTGGGCCTAGCCCCCAGGTGTTTGGTCCCCACTGATCTGCATGTTGCTGTAATGATGCTTTTACAAAGGGACATCAGCCCTGGCTGGTGTGGTTCAATGGATTGAG
The DNA here is from genome assembly GCA_039655065.1 of Glossophaga mutica. Lineage (NCBI taxonomy): Eukaryota > Metazoa > Chordata > Mammalia > Chiroptera > Phyllostomidae > Glossophaga > Glossophaga mutica. The sequence continues at coordinate 35,116,474 of CM077310.1, read as the reverse complement.
TGCTGGCCTGTGAACTGAAGGGTCACTGGTTGGATTCCTAGTTAAGAAACATGCCTATGTTGTGGGCCAAGTCTCCAGTAGGAGTGCACGAGAGGCAACCACACAGTGATGTTTCTCTCCTTCTCTCTCTCCCTCCCTTCCCCTCTGTCTATAAATAAAATCTTTAAAATGGGACTTCAGGTGAACCAGGTGACCGGCCAGGTGGGGGGTGGGCCTCGTCCAATCAGGTGAAGGACTTGGGAGAAAGAGACTGAGGCCCCCTGAGCAGGAGGGTGTTCTGACCAAGGACCATCTGTGGACTCGGGCGCAGAGTCCCATGTTCCCTGGGTGCCCAGCCTGATGGTTGGCTGGCACAATTCCGTAAATCAAATCTCTGTCTCTCTGTCTCCACAGCCACACGTGTGCACACACATTCCCCCACCACACGCCCCAGGTTCGGTGCTGGGCCCTGCCTTGTGCCTGAGGCTGATCCGAGCTAACGCATACATGTGGAGATGCCCACACCCACGCTCCTTTTCTCTCCAAAACCGTGTCCCTGAGGCCAGAGCCCTCTGAGTGTGCCCAGGGCAGTGCTTGGACAGACACTGGCCCACCCAGGGCCAGCACGCCCCCACCCCCCAGCCCATCACGTCCTCCACCCTGGCACCCCCACCTGTGCAGAGCCTGCTGCGTCTGGCCCACACTCGGCCCAAGGATGGCAGGGGAGCCCACCGGCCCGGCCCAGGGCCGCTCTCCGAGTCTTTCTTTACTCTGCAGGACAGTCTTTCATTGCTACAATAAGCAGTGAAATCCCAAACACAGCCCAGCTCTCCTCCTTCCTGGGCCTCTCTCCTCTGCCTCATTAGATTAAGTAATTCAGCTTTAACCAGAACAGCACTCCTTGGCCTGGAAATCAGTACAAATCTCTCATTTCCCAGCACATTTGCAAAATACCTGCTTCCACCCCAAACAGCGAGCAAAGGCCCCAGGTGCTCCCGACTGCACAGCAGAAGGATGGTGCAGACACAGCTGCGGAACATCCCCAGAAGCCAGGGTGAGCGCCAGGCGTTGGTGGAAAAGTGCTGACGTCCTCGCAGCCACTCGGCAGGGCCGTGCTCTGGCCCGTGTCAGCAAAGGGGACGGGAGGCGTCTGTTCTCATAACGAGACCGCCTTGGCAGATGAGCCTACAGTGGAGCCACTGACCTCCGTGAACAGAGGACCAGCAACTGTCTGTTGAGGGGACATGGGATTTCCCACTCAGCCTGCGGGAAGGAGGGCCTGAGTAGCCCAAACAAGTGACATTGCCCTGCCACCCCGAGACCAGGGAGAGGCTGAGATGGAACCCTGCAGTCCCAGAGGTACCCTAGGTGAGCAAGGTCAGCCCTGCCCTGCTGCTCAGGTGGAGAACAGAGCTGCAGTGACTCCACCTCCCGCTGTGCCAGACATCCATTGCGGGGGGGCGGCCATGGGGTAGACGTAAATGAGGAAGAGGAAGCCCGCTTACAGATTGGGGTTACAAGGACCACGTGGCCCGGCCACACCCGGGCGCCACCCCAAACCCCGCCCACCAGGTGGCAGACAGATGGGTGCAGAGCAGGCCCTGCTGGGGCGTAAGGGCAGCAGTGAAATGCATGGAGTTCAGGGGAGTACTTGGTGACTGCCGGCTGCAGGTTGGCCTGGGTGGGCACGGCCAGTTCAGACTGGCTCCCACGTGTCCCACAGGTGGCAGGACCCTGGGCCCTGTGGGGAGCAGTCCTCCATGCCGGGGCAGAGGAGGGGCCAGCCAGCACATTGGGCCCTGTCCAGGTGAGGCGACCAGGCCATGAGTGGACAGAGGCCACAAGAAGATAGCGCAGCAGGGGGAGGGTGCTGGCAGTGGGTCTTGGGGCCGGCTGTGAAGACACATGTCTGTGTGACAATGGACAGACCATTGGGCGGAAGGTTCGGGAGACCATGGAGCAAGGCCCCGACACCGGGGATTGAACTTGTCGAGGAGACAGTGGGAGAAATGGCACCTGACAGAAGACTCAGAGGACGCACAGAGAAGGGACAACTACCTGCATTTTGAATAAAGACAAGAGAAGGCATCTCATGCATACCTGACTGAGAAGAGGCAGAGAGGGAGTCTGAGATGTTCCAGGGGCCCCCGCACCAGGCAGCCTGAGCACACGGCTCGGGGCTGTGAGCAGGAGGGACAGACGGGCACCCACAGCTCAGTTCACTGACCACTGAAGCTGCCATCCAGGCCTCGCTCAGAAAGGCTCCTTTCAAAGCGTCCCAGCTCATGGATGGCACCCCAGCCACCCCCGAGCTGCGGGGAGGAAGACCACGGGGTTACACTTTTCCGCACGTCCGCCAGCACTGCGGCTTCTCTGCAGCCCACGGGTCGAGGAGTAATTTCACCTCCCAGGTCTCATCGTTTAAGAAATGCATTCTGTGAGGCTGTGGCTGCCACAGAGAGCAACTCCTGAGATGGATCTGCGCTAAGAGCATGGAAAACCTTCCGGAAGGGACTCAGCACTTCAGACACTGCTAAGAACACTCGTGATTCATGGGAATGGGTCAAAACATCCACATGAACAGGAATTGGAAGAAGCTGAGCCCGCCGACCGGGGACGACCTCGAGGAGTCGAGGGGAGGAAGGAGGAGCAGATGCGGCGGGAGACCAGAGTCAGAAGTGGGGCTGAAGGTGGGGCTGAGCTGCCGCAGCCCCACCCACGGCCCAGCCTGAATGAGTGAGCAGTTACTTCTGACAGGGGAGCAGCAGGTGGCTTCCTGAGTGGGACCTGAGCCCTGGCGAAGAAGCCATGGAGATGCTGAAATGACCTCGGATTTGAAACATCACGTCAACTCAGCTGACAGTGTGAGAGGACCAGGTCCACTTTCACAGGAGGCTCTGTGGGTGAAATGCTATCAAACAGGCTCTCACGGTGCTGGCGATCAGCCATGCAGAGTCGATCAACGTGGCCAATTTTATCGCTGTCTTCCTTAAAACAACTGCCGCAGCTGCCAGCCTCCAGCCACAAGCTCTGCCGGCCAAAGGACGCCTCGCTGAGGGCGCAGAGGACGGTCAGCATCTTTTTGCAGTGGCGTGTGTTTAATGGAGGCACGTGTGCTTTTTTTTGGCACACAGCACTGGAGTGTGACATCACCTTCAGATGTGCGGTGGGGCAATGCCACCGTGGCTCGCTGGGCTGCAGGGCTTGCGAGCTGCCAGCAGTGGTTGGAGCTGGCGGCCCTCACCCCGGGTGTGGGGGGGTCCTACACTGATCGCATGAGCGGCAAGACCACATGTGGCATGCGGGAGACCATAGGGTCTTCACACCTCCTTCCTGATGCAGAGAGGCCTTTGTGGATGGAACGGGGTGCGTGGCCCCGTGCGAGAGGCCCCACCGTGAGCCACAGTCAGGCCGGAAACTCGGAGGGACTCGGATGTCATGACTTGGCGTTTCCCAGGAGCTCGGCCCTGCAGAACCATGAGTCACTTTCTCTATTTGGGGAAAATCCATTGTGGTGCAGAAATAAGGCTTTCTTCTTTGTCATTAAGGTGCATTCATAATTCTTGTTTCTGACTGTGCGGACTTGGTGTGACTGCTGAGTCGTGCGCTGGGGCGTGCTCATGAAATTAATGCTCTCAGATTCTCTCTAATGAGCTGCTTTGCAAACGCCCAAACAACTGACAGACATCACACATTGCCCCGGTCGGTTCACCATGAAATCCTGGTTCCCAAATATTTGCCGCGTCAGGCAGAGTGACAGCAAGGAAGATGGCCATTTCTGGTTAAAGGATTCTTAGGACACTGACGGACGTGCAGTGTATGGAATGATTGCAACTCAAAATAGAGCATAAATTCGGGTCATGAAGTCAATGCAAACTCCAACTTCACAGAAGAGCTAAAACAACTTCGAATTTCCCGTAACAACCGGCGTTTCAGAAAGTCAAGCAGAGGCGGATGGGAGGCAGAGAGGGATGGCAGCTGTCCCCAAGGAGGGAAGCCGAGCATAGCGGGGGACTCGGGTGGAGGGAACAGTGTCCTGCTGGAGAACGGCTGTTCCTGTCCCCAGGGCCTCTTGCCTAACACCCTGTGTGGGAAACTCCTTTTAACATGTGATGTATTCCGCCAGGAACGGGACTCTTTTTAAGGAAGAAATCCTCATACAGTTGACCACATCTCGTTGCCTTGACTAATAAATAGTAAACCTGCAGTTATATCTCGTATGTAAGTAATTGACTGTGGTTGATAGATATTCTCCCTAACAATGTTGACATGTATTCTAACCTTCCAACATAACTCAGGATATGTCTACAGCAGACCCCTTCAAAAAGAAGTTTTATAAAACTTGTGTTTTAAATGAATGAGAGTAAGAAACAACACCCAAACCCTACCCTGTCCTCGTTTCGAACAGTTCCAGGAATAGCCTATCTTCAATTCTATTTTTCCCAAATCGAATTAGTCACCACTGATTACCTCCACAAAGAGGCGTTTTGTTCCTTCCAGGTTTTTTAATCCAGGTAAAATCGCACACAAAGAAACCGGGTACACACGTCCCCCCCTCAGGGCATGCCGCCCGGGCACCCCCAGCCCACAGATGGGCACAGCGTGGGGCCACCCAGTGCCCGGCCCGCAGCTGCCAAGTGTCGGTTCTCTGGCAAGCACACTCCGGAGGCAGGTGCGTTTCCTTCGGAAACTAATCGTCCGCCAGGATGCCATCAGTCCCCCCGTGAGGACGCCATGTTGCTCGACGGAAGCCTAATTTGTCTTCCACAGGGGCCACAGACTCGCTTCGCCCACCCTTGCTGGATCCAGATGGTATGGCGGCCCCCCCAAAGCACATGTTTTTAAAACAGAAAGAGAATGCAGGAATGGGGAAGCCAGGAAGAGTCGAAGGAGAAAAAGAAAATGAAGCCTGAAAACATGTTTTTCCTCGTTTTGCCAAAAGTCCATGGAAGGGTGTCTGCATTACGAACATAGCACACGCCGAGGGTAGTTCCCGCCCACTGGAGGCCTGTCTCCCGGGGGGGATATAAAAGTGGCCGAGAGACGTCTGGGTGAGCCATGCACGCCTCCCACCGCAGAGGACTCTGGCTGGGCTGGGCTTCAGGTCCCGCCCTTGCCCAGGAGGAGGAGGGGGGTCCCCGTGTCTCACTTTCTTTGGGGTGTCCTCATCCGAATCAATCCGGGGGTCAGTGGGCATTGTCCTGCCCCCCAGTCAGGGCTTAAAGCCGTGGGGTGCATACGCAGCTGCAGGAAGCAGAACACTTTTGTCCAATGTTCTCCCTTGCTGATGCCATGGACAACACTGAGTTCAGAACCTGCAGCAATTTTTCAGTTTTACAAACCCCCCAGTTCAGTGGGCGATCTGAAGGTAACAAAGACTTGATACACCACGAGTGAATGGAACAGAGCCTGTGGGAGAAGCGGCCCTGTGGATACTCTCCTCTAGAAACACTTAGTATTTACTCTGTTCTTCATCAGAAATTAGTGATACAATAGCAGTGACTGAGAATGGTCACGGAGCTTTTTCTCCACGAGGGAACCTCTGGGGACGACACACGGGCTCACATTTTCGAGGCACCCATGGCCTTAGAGGGCTGATGTATCATCACTCTTATTATTATTATTTCAGGATCTAACACCCATTACAGAAATACAGCTGGATCGAACCTTATTATTACAATTGTAAGAAAGTAGACCTACATATCAATGCAAACTTAATTAGATTTTGTAATCATCTCCTCAGCAAAGCCTTATTTTAAATGTTAATATGTCGAACATAACACCTGCATGTGCAAATGAATAATATGCATACAACCTCCTATCGTTAAAGTACCAAGATCTCCATGGCTTCCCCATTTTCCAAAGACTTCCAGCTCAGGAATTTAGAATTCCAGGCAGCACACACTCCCTCGAAGCAACGTTTAACACAGTAAATTTCCAGTACAATAAACTGGACAACCCTTCTGAGTGCCATGCCAGTAAATTGGACCCAGTATAAATTCACCACTTGAGGGTCATTTTTTAAAGTTGGTGACATTAGCCTCTGATTCGCGCTGGAACTGAGCAAACTGGGGATCCCACATGCGTGCTGAGCTGCAGGACCGGCCCCCACACGTTCAGCACCAGGGACAGAGCTCTCTTGCCCAGATGGAATTCTGCTTCCTTCCTGCTGACCTGGCTCTGTGCGACTCAAGGGCAGATGGGGACTCCCAGGAGGGACTGGCTCACGTGAGCTTCCAGGGCACCGAGGGGGGAGCCTGAGCGTGTGCCTCTCGCAGCTGGGAGACCTGGTGCCCACTGTGCCCGACCGCAAGCTTGGCTCCTCGAGGAAGGCAAAGCTGCAGAAAGCTCCAGGGTGTGAGTCCTCACAGGCCCACGCCCAGGCCATTCACCACACTCTCAAGTCCAAACACACGCTCCCAGCCCACCCCCGCTCCCACAGCGCCCACTCATCCACGCACAGAACCGGAGCAACGTGGCATCAACGACAACAAGCACACAGACAGGTGGGGTCTGAGGTGGTGCACATTCTTGCACTTGCCACTTAGCTACATACCTCCCGGCTCTTCAGGACACCGAGTGGCTCCCAAGCACGTTCCCCACTGTCTTCACTTACACGACTCCTTTCAAGTCAGTTATAAAAGCACCAGCTGCACATCCAAGCCCAATCAAAAGCGACTCCCTCTGTGAAACTGTCACTGGTCCTTCCGACCCACATTATCTGACTTCACATCCTGCATCCCGGCTGCTGGGGAAGGCGCTCTTGCTGGCCATGGGTTTCTGCTGTTAGGAATCTGCCCCTGTCCCCAACTGCACCTCCAGCACCCAGGAGGGTCCCTGTGCACCGGTCATGGACCACCGACGTTCATGAGATAAATGCATGTGTGTTGGGTTGTACAGTCTTGCCAGGGAGTCTAGCCCTGAGAGTCACACCACCAGCAACAGCACGGGCAGCGTGTAGCAGCTGAAGGAGTGCTCGGCTCACGGCCTGCTGCTCCCTCCGCAGGCAAGTGGGAGCTACTGCTCACCCGATTTTAAACTTTTTTGAAATACAACTTCGACAAAATCATCCAGCAGAAAGCGCTACTTACCCATAGTTACAGATTTACATTAAAATAGTCTTAAGAGAATAAATAAAAAGACAAGTCACAGCCCAAGGGAAAAATATTTGCAGACACCAACCTGGTATCCAAAAAATTCTTATCACCATCAAGAAATAATCACCCCAATTTAAAAATCTGCGGAAGACCTAGGTGTGTGCTGGTGATACGTAAGCACATAAAAAAGACACCAAGATCGTCCACCCAGCCCCTCAGTAAGGCTTCTGGCAAAGTCGAACGTATTCTGATTTCGGGACCCAGCAATCACACCCCTTGGCATTTACCCAAGTGAGCTCAAAACCGACGTCCACAGAAAGCCCACCCGCTGATGCTTCTAGCAGCCCCATTCACAGTGGGCAAAATGCGGAAGCAACCGAGACACCCTTCGGCAGGTGAGGGATGAACAAGCTGCGGCCCCTCCACGCGATGGGGTGTTGTTCAGCTAATGAGCAACAAGCTCTGCAGCTGGGAAGAGACAGAGTGGGGGAAACTGACATGCGTGTGATGGAGCGAAGGAGCCAGTCTGAAAAGGCCACACGCTGTGTGAGCCCAACCCTGCGACATCCTGGAGAAGGCGAGACTGTGCGGACAGTGACAGATCAGGGGTTGCGAGGGGATTGGGGGGAGGGATAGACAGGGGTGCCCAGGGGTCTCTATTCCATGTGACACATGATGCTGGGGACGAAACACCAGGCATTCGCCCAAACCCACAGGATGTGCAGCACAGAGCCTGGGCCTGAACTGATGGCCCCAGGGACCATCAACATGGAGACATGACTCACATTAAAAGCAGAGGCCCTGACAGCACCACCACCCCCTACCCCCAAAACCATACGGTGACACGTGGCTGTGACCCAGGGCCAGTGATTGCTAAGTGTCCCCCAAATTCATAGGCCGGAGTACTAACCACCAGGACCTCGAAACGGGACCTTATTTGAAGGCAGGCCCCTGCAGATGGCAGGTTCAGACGAGGTCACAGTGGAGTGGGGTGGCCTGAATCCTGCAAGGTAGCTTATAAAAGGGGGCTTCGGACACAGACACAGAGAGGAGGCCTCACTGTGTGGAGAGGAAGGCAGAAACAGGCATTGCTGCCACCTGCCAAGGGGTCTCCAGAGCCCAGGAGCTGGGAAGGGCCTGGACACACCCTCTCTTGGCCCTGAGAAGGCGCCCAGGCTGCTCTGGGACTTCTGCCCTCCAGGGCAGGTGGCCGTCATGCCAAGGGGGAGCAACATTCTCCCCCAAATGCACGAACCACTAGGAAGGAAGCAGCAAGCGTCTAACACCCTTCACAGCCCTCGCCAAGGCCTGTCTGGCTCAGGATCACTTGCCCCCACCACCCTGTCCATCACCAACAGGGGTAGTGCCGGGCGGCACACACACCAAGGTCCCAGCCCAGACAGCCCAGCCCCTGCTGGTCTGAGGATGCGTGGGCCCAGCTTCTCAACCCACTGCGGGTGCTCGAGGGGACCCCGGATCGAACGTCCCCTCTGCCCTTTGCTGTTTGCACGGTCACGTTTTCTCTGTGGAAGGTGCACCTCAGATGCATCCTCGGACCACCCTGTCTTCGGCCACACTGGACTGTAACCACAGTGAAGACCCTCAGCCCTGGCTCCTTCAGCAAGGGTGTCCATTCCAAACACAAGGGTGAGACACAGGTGCCGCAGGATCAGGACCCGGCCTCGTCCCCATGGCCCCTGGGCCCCCTCCATGTGCACCCAGGAGTAAAGAGAAGCATGAGTGGTCGGTGCAGAGACGTCGCAAAGGCTCCAGCCCACCTGCCCCCCTCGGGGGATGAAAAGGTAATTCCCATTGGGACAGGGATGCGGAGAAGTGAGGGGCCAGCTGAGGGGCCACGTGCACCTCGCTGGAGAGGAGGCAGATCTGGAGCTCGATCCACAGCCTCCCTGCCAGAGGAGCTCAGAGCTCAGAGCTCAGAGCCCAGAGCCCCACATCACCAGCCTCCTGCTGAAACTCCCACCCCGGGCCCCAGCCCCCACGGACACTTAACAGGATGGATGGTCCCTACTCTGCACGGCAGCCTAACTGCTGAGCAGGCAGAAAAACCCCTGAAGCTCTGCATGGCCCCCCCTCCTTGGGAAAGGAACTTTCCACTTTGCCCAAATGGAACAATCTCTGGCTATTAAAAAAAACTGGGAAAGGGAGAACGGGAGAGGGAAGGGGGAAGGGGGAAGGAGGAAGGCAAGAGGGACGGGGCGGGGGAGGGGGAATCATCACATCATTTCCTGGAACCTTCCAAGGCCCTTGTCTGTTTGCCCTGCCCAGCGGGCCTGGCCTTTGCGGAAACCGGCCCTTGCTCTCTTCCTCTGGTCCTCTTCCGGGGGCTGAATGGGGAGCAGCTTTCACCTGACTCAGCCGCGTGGGGGCGCTGGGCTCTGCGGTCACCACTGCCAGGCTGCAGCATCACACTCTTGAGTGCCGGGTCACCGAGCAGAGCCCTTCCCTCCCAGTCCACAAGGGGCTCTGCTGCTGAGCAACGGCCCACAGGGGGCCCGAGGCTGGGGTCCCTCAGCCAAACGTGTCGACTTTCCTTGGGTAGAGCTGCCCCAGGTTTATATGATCCCCAAGAGTAAACCGAGGCCTTCACCGTCTGTTTACAAGATGGACAGACAGACGGGGTAGGACAAACAGGGGTGGGGCAGCACTCACCCCGAGCTCACCAGCAGGTCCCCTGCTGCAGCTCTGGAGGGTGCTCTCAGGAGCTGCCACCGTCCGGCAGCCTGGTGGACATGGGACGGCAGACAGACTGTGCGGGGCTGGGGCCTGCCCCACACAGAGAGGTGTCTGCCCCCCGCCGCAGGCTCGCCTGACCTGGGGTCATGGGCTGACAGTGAACACACCGCCCCCTGAGCTGTTGTGAGCCTTTCCTCCTAGCGAACCCTAGACGTGTGCCCTGGTGGCCAGTCTCGCTCCGAAGGGTCAACACACAAGAAAGCAAGAACTGAATTCGCTGGACTGTGTCATGCACGGGGGCAGGAGAAACAGCCCCATGGTGATAGGACAGAGCCTCGGGGTCATGAAGTTCCTGTGCTGGAGCCTGTGCAGGTGCCAGAGGAAGTCACCCCACTGATACACCTTCCCGCTGCCCCACCCGGGTGTCCCACGGGGCCCCCCATCTGCATCAGGTCCAGCGTGCCACCTCCCGCAAGGACCCTGCACACAAAGGCAGCTTCTCTGGGCGAGGAAGGGGAGGGCAGGTGTGGTTCACTCCGGGTCTGTTCATCATTCCGCCAAACTCCAACCACATGAGCTGCTCTGCATTGTTTTCCAAGTTGCACACCCCTGTTCACATTTTTAACGCCGATACAAACATTGTAACGCAGACATTTCTGCAGACAAAGGTCCTGAGAGGGGCTGTTTCCACTCAGCTACCTGCACGGAGGCCTCAGCCCTGAGGTTTAATGAACAAGCGGTGCGGCTGTTTGTTTTGTCCGTCAGAGCTCAGCATTCCTGGTAAATAACCGGAGACACCGAGAAGGCGGAGAGAAAACAGCCTCGGATGTTCCCCGGGGGCTTTTATCTGGGGAATCATGTGGACGGGGCAAATCCCACTGCATCAGGCCAGAACCGGGCTCTGCGACCAGCTCTGACCACGGCGGGCATCTTTATCTTTAGGTCAAGTACGCACCTCTATGGCATCCGGTTGATGCAAGTAGGGAGGCTGGGACGACCTTGACCCTCACGTGCCACGCAACACCACCCTGAAAGAATTAGGCCCGAGGGCACTCCTTCCCGGGACGCTGGCGCAGTTCAGTCAGCAGGGAACCTCGACAGTGTGCTTTCTGCCTCACCCACGCCTACCCACCAGGGACCTGTGTGCTGTTCCCACACAGAGACACGCTTTCTCACACCAGGCACACTCTAGTGCTGGTCCCTAAATGGTGTGACATCGGAAACCGCAGCTCTGTTTTGGGCAGAGCCGGCCGTGTGGACAGGGTGTGCGTTCTGGGGTATTTCCAACAAGAACCCCATCCCCTCAGAGGCAGCAGGTGGGGTGGGGAGCGTCAGCTCGATGCAGCATGCTCCCAAGAGGAAAGCTGGGTGGATCCCGGCTTTTCCCCGATGCGTCCTCTCACAGCAGGACACTCAGCTGAGGGACACCTCATGCCAAGGACAGTAGCGAGGACTCTAAAGTCCAAGTTTCCAAGAACGTCTGGCATTTGAGGACACGGACCCCAATAAGTCGAGTGGGCACACAGACAGACGCGCTGGGTACTCGGGGTGACGCGGGAAGAACTAGTGGAAGGGAAACTGCATTCTCACAAAGATGGTGCTGGAACTTCCCAGAGTCCTGAAGGGAGTGGGGAAGGGGAGCGAGGAAGAAGAGGCCAAGGTGACCTCCCTTCCGAACATCCCTGCCTTTTCCAGAGCTGAAACAGGGCTGTGCGGGCTGCTTGTCCACACTGATAGTACCGGGGGACATGCAGGGCCTCCCAGGCCTGGCAGCACCGACAAACCAGGTCCCACACCCACAACAAGCCCACAGCCGGAACATGTCCCTGCAGCGGGACCTGCCATGCTCACAACTTCTCGGGTGGCATCGGAAAGCACGCTGCTTCCACGAGTGGGCAAGCAGGGTGGTCAGCGTGTGGATGGAGTTGCGGGGTGGGGGGCGGGCAGAGGCAGCTTTACAGTTGCTTGTGTGGAAAATGGTGCAATTAGTAATAAATAACACAGACACACTCTGCATTTCGTGGACTCACCACTGCAAACCTAATTTCACCCCTGGAGATGATCGCCACTCACATGTATATGGAAAGTAAACCAAAGAGTAAATTAGGAGAAAATAAATCTAAATTCTACACACACCTGGCACAGGGTGAGAAGCAGACCCAGGTCCCTGAGCAACGTGGCTTCACACACTCAGGCTGTGAGCACACCCATGCAGTCCTGGGCGAGGGCCCGGCCCTCCCAGGGCCTCGAGAAGCTGCCATGCTGTTCCCCCATGGGCCATGCAGGTGCCCGCCCTCTGCAGTTCCCAGGAACCCGAGAGGGCACTCTGGGAATGCTCGGGAGCCCGGCGCGCCGGTGGATGGCCCCATGAAGCCATGTGGGGACTTGGATGCCCACGGCTCTGTCTCTGAACAACCACACCAGTGAGCAAGAGCAGCGGACAGCCAGGGTGCGCGGCAGCTCCCAGAAGTGGCTTCCAGCGGTCAGTCCCATGGAGGGGGGCCCTGCATGCCAGGAGAATGTGTGCCTGGCTACTTGGACTAACTGCATCCCGGACTAACTGGGAGCATCCTCCCACCTGGGACCCCAAGTCGGGAGCCCGGCTCCCCAGCCACACTCTGCAGCAAAGCACTTCTTGTGCCGTGTGCTAAACACAAAGAAGGGATGATTCCAACCTCGCTCTGCTGCCTTCAACCCCTTCCGGACACGGTACAGTGTCGACAGCTACGTGTGGACAGGAAAGCGAAGTCACAGCAACTGCTCTCGAAATAGAATGGCTGTGACGTTTTCCTTGATGTGAAAAATGCTAGTTTTACTCCCAGTTATTATCTCGGAGTGATCACGAATAAAATCATGACCCAGGGATCTGGGTTCTGGCGACTACTCTGTCTTGGACAGTAACTTCCTGAGTCAGTCTTAGCTCAGCCTCCCTGCCCACGGGTTTCCGTGTGTGGATGCCGCCGGTGACCAGCTGCGTGTCAGAGACAGAGAGAGTGAACAAAGGTATCACTATGAGCGTGTGGAGGTATGTTTGCTCAGACACCCTGGCATGTGTTGTCCTCTGGGTGAGAAACACATGCCAAGAACACGGGGCAGGTACCTGGACCTGCAGACACGCCCTTCCAGAGTCGGTGCCTCCCAGACAGGGACAGGGCTGCCCCGTGGCCACACTTCCCGAAGCCTCCAGAGGCAGGCTTTCTAATTGAGGAGCAAGATGGGGCAGGGGTGCATGTGTGCACGCATGCAGGATGGGGCAGCATGTGCGTGTGCCTGTGTGTGCACCGGCGTGCTGCGGGGAGCAGTGTGTGCCTCTGTGCGTGGTCACACTTCCTTCCTAAGGAGCGTGGACCATCACAGTGAACACGGGCTGTAAAGACAGAAAACCCTCCCCCCAGTTCCAAACCCAGCCGGCCGGCTGGGCCTCACTGCGCTGAGTGTGGGGGTGCCCCGTGCGGCCCCTGCTGACGCTGTTTTCACAGAAAGTCCCCGTCTTGGAGACCTGATTGTTTGATGGACAGGAAGCCTCGAGGTGAGCCATTTGTGAATGACAGCGCGGCCTCTTTGGGAAGCGCTGTCCCGGGAGGTGGTCCATAGCTCAGGCCGGTCAGAGGGCAGCCACCATGCTACCACCACGCTGCCATGGCTTCAGCGGTCACTGTCACATCCACATTACTGTGCGTGCCTGCCATGGCCATGTTCCCCCCCCTTAGATATGGTCACTACCCCTCACTTATCTTCAGACTCTTCACTGGTTAACCATCAGTAAACAGACGCTATGTTAAAGACACGCAGTGCTCGCCACGTGAACGAGGGATACGGATGGAGGGTGAGAACACCTCCGTCACAGCTCTGCCTGCTGCTGGGGGGGCATCTGCTGGTTCCCAGGACCTGTGTGAACCCCTCCACCATGGAACTGCCTGCAACCCTGCCCCCGGGGAAAGTCGGTTCAGTGAAGGGCGTCAGAGGTGGCGGGCTGCCATGAGCACTTGTTGCTGAGTGGCAACTGGGTCCACACAGCCGGAAGTGCCACGGAATGTCCACAGACAGCAGCCTCCCAGCAGCTGCGCTTCAGGGACGGAATCATGAATGAAACGGCTGTGCCCACTAAACATGGACACGCTGCGGGCCCTGCTCGCCGGACACGCTCAGTGCCGCACACAGGCTGTCCATGGTGACGCCGGGTCCTTTGCAACAGGAACTTTTAAAGCCAGCACTTGCCTGGATGCCTGAACCTCTGATAAATGCCTCTGCTGACACCCCTTTCATCAGGAGAGCACAGCAGCTGAGAAGAGGATATGCCGGAACCGCAGGCACAGAACCAGCCTCAGCCAAGCCTCACATCCATGCCAGCCCCTCACCGCCAAGGTCCCTGTGGACGAAGCCCTGTAGGGTCAGCGCCCCCCAGGGCCCTGGACTCCCATCAAAGCCTGTGGGCCCTGGAGCACGCTCACCTTGGAAACCTCAGCAACCCTGCCTCAACTCAAACACGGTCTGCCGCCTCTGAGGAGCAAAGGGCAGCTCTGGGGGTGGGGGGGCAGCCCCGAAAATCAGAGCCTCCGCTTCCGAGGAGGCTTTTGGTTTCCACAGCATGAAAGCACAGCCACACTTCCCAGCACCTCACAGGCAGTCTTTCCCTTCCCTTTCATCCTGCTCCACAGCGGGAGAGGCCCTGACCTCGGCACCCGGCACTACACAGGGAGCTGTCCCCGGCCTGGCTGCCGAGGCCGCGGCTCACAGAGGAAACGCAGGCTTCACGGCTGCGGTTCCCGCTCGCTACCTCGCTCACTCCCTCCCCGGGGACAATGCCCAGCGCCCTGCCCTGCGTCTGGGCAGCGGCTACGGAGCCCTTGCCTCCCAAGCTGCTCCTTGTTGGAAAACCGGTTCCCTGGAGAGTGAACTTGTCTTCCTGGAATCACAGCGGAGCCGTCCCAGGCTGCTGTGCAGACCCCCCCCCCCGTCCCCCACCAATCCTCCATGGCAACCCAGAGGCTCCCTGGAGGCCGGTAATGCCGCCCCCCCCCCCCCCCCCCGCCATTCCCCGGGCTGCTGCTAGGACGTCTGCGGGGAGCTGAGCATGTCCCTGACGAAGCCACCTCTGGCTCCCGGGGAGAACAGTGGAGATCGTGGTGCAAAGTCCATGGAGTGCCGCCCGCCCACTGCCTACCTGATGCCAGGGTCCTGGCGCGCCCGCGGAGGGAAGCGAGGCATGAGTCATCGCACTTACCCAGGTAGCGCGCCTGCCGCACGGCTTGCTGCAGCCCCTCGCCCAGAGGGAGCCTGGCTTCTCAGCAAACGGGGCACCGGGGGGATGGTGAGCAGTCAGGGCAGGAGGTGGCGGCGGCAGTGGTGGGGCCGTGTGCATGCAGGGAGCAGGTCAGCCGGCGTGGACGCGTCGGCACGGGGCTCTGCCACCCGGGGACTGCAGCGCGCGGCATCGGCTTGCGATGCATGTCCCATATATTCCAGCACCAGGGAAAACACGGATCTGGAGCCCGGTCTGGGTGGACACGGGGCCGCTCCTAAGCCGCAGCCGCCGCGGAGCAAGGCTCTGCCCTCCTCCTGGGACTCGCCATGGAGAGGGAGCTTCGGTGGCCTGCAGCGCCGTCCCCGACGTCAATCACGGAAAGCAGCTGCCGGCTCCTGTGTTTTCAGATAAACGTCTGTAATCTCATTTCACAGACGATCCCTATTCAGGCAGCAGCCTCCTGTTGTGATGATATCATTTGCTCCAGCGCCATAAATGGGCAACTTCCTGGGCAACGTCACTACACTGCCGACGCGGGTCTGTGTGAGGGCCGGCAGTGCCCGCTCACAGGGCCGGGTTGTCCACCGCTGCGCCCCCTCAGCGGGCCCAGGGCTCCGCACGTCTGAAAAGTTGCAGCCACAGAGGAAAGCTCTCCGCCCTTCAGGGCCTCTCCCGAGGAACCAGCAGGCCACACCTGTCCCGGGACCCTGCACCTGCCTCCCTAGAGAACATCAGGGAAGTGCCATCTGCCAACATGAAGTTGGCCTTGTGCACCTGCCACCCCAGCCCTCTCCACACACCCACCTCGCTCCCCAAAAAACGAGTGGTCAGAGGGAGGAGTCCCAAGCAGGACAGGTGGCTGGCGTGTGAGGGAGGCTTCGACCCTCTGGATTCGGGCACGCACACATACTGCCATTTACCCTGGACTTCCCTCAGGGCACATTCCGAAGCGCCAAGGACCCGAGGGCTATTTATAGACTCAGTTCAGCACCATTTGTGCCCAAAGTGTTGTCTCCACAGGGGGAGGGGATCGGGAAGGGGGTGCAAACAGGTTTTCCTGACGCGATGTTGCACAGCCGCCCCCATGGGTCACACAGCTCTTCCTCCTACAAGGCCGGCACAGACCTGTTCGCCATCAGTGAGCCGGCGGACCTGTGGTCACCGCTGCTTCTAGTCCATCACGGGGAAAAGGTCCTGGACTGACCCTGGACGCCCTGAGGGGTCGCACTGCCAGTAGTGTATGTCCGTTGCCCACATCCCCACTGTGGGGAGGAAGGGGTCCTCTGGGAGGGGATGGGAGGGCACCCAGCACAGAGCAGCACCCAGGCAGGAGCTGAAATCCATGCACAGCCCATGACCCAAGCCCATGAGACTCTGAGTCCACCTCCATCAGGAGCCCCCTGCCTGAGTCAATGTCAGGAGCGACCTTGGGCCTGAACTCCGGGCTTGGCTGAAACGTAGGGTGTGTCACTCCATGGGACAGCCCTTCCTGCCCCCGAGGCTCCAGGGTGGGAGACACCTCCTCTCCACCCAGTGCGCAGATGGGAAGACGTGGACTCCAGCCTCCCCTGGAAGCTCCCACCGGTGCCCCCAGGGCTAACGTCTTACCAGCTCCCTGGGCTGCCCTCCTGGTCAGACAGACACAAATTAGCCACCAGACAGACCTGTTCTCAGGACACAAAGGAGCCACAACCTACCTGGGTCGCAACCTCTCAGTTCCAAAAGGGAGGATTTCAGCCAAGGAGCAAACACCAGCCCCAACACTCAGGGTGAGCTGGCCCTGAGTCTAATGCCCCCCATGGCCTTCCTGTGAGGTTACCACCCTGACACCTGTCCTCTCAAAACTGGCCAGGGGTCCTCCCCCATCACAGACCCAGGCAGAACATGAAAGAGAACCAGGTTGTGTGCTCTGTGCGGCGGCACCCTGGCCCCGGTGAAGGGCTGCGGAGTTGCTGAGGGAGGAAGGGGGCTGGTAACCCAACCCAGTTTTTTTCCTCCACTTCTGCCATCAGAGTCTCAGAGGGACTATTTTGCTCTGTTAATGAACAGTTTCCTTGCCTCTTCTTTTCCTGGCTGCACATTGTAGCCCCTATGTTGGTGCCACAAGCCCCGTCTCAGGTCTTAAGAGGGAGGGCAGTCCACGAGCTATTCGCAAACCAACCTCACCCTGAGAAAACACCTCGAGGGGCGTCCCCAAGTGCCTGGTCCCTGCTTGCCACCCCCAAGAAGGGTGTTTCTGGTGCCTAGAACAGAGAACCCTACTCTCTGCTCTGAGGCGGACTTCGGAAATGCAGACACAGTCCAGCTCGTGAGCAGCAGGGCAAGGCCATTTGTACCTACAAGAGGGAAGGGCGACTGGGCGATGAGGGATTTGCTGCCGTTCACACACAATGGAAACCACGCAGCGTCCGAGCCTCGGGACTAACGTGCGCTGTGAGCACTGCAAGGTCTTTTAATTTGCTCATGGTGCCGAATAACACACCTCAGTGCGAGCTGCTCGGTCCCACTTACCTGGTGCTCATGCGTGTCTCGTGGGGACTCTGCGTGTGCCTGGGGTCAGAGCTGTTCTCAGCCCACACATGTGCACAGGCCTGACCGGGACGGTCTGTGGGAACGGCCCGGCACTCGTGGTCCCTGCAGCGGGTGAATGTCCCCACCCGGATGGCCCGAGCGGCCTCAGGGGCCGTGCTCCCTGGGCTACACACTGGGCGCTGCGAGAGTTTCACAGCATGACTGCGTTTACCGTGTTTTGCGGTGTGTCATGTGTGTCCACGTTTCTGTGCTTGCTATACACAGGATTATCGTGCCCATGGTATGTAATCGTTACACTCTTGCAGTGTGCACACCCTGACTTTTCCCTCAAAAACTTGGGCAAAAAAAAAGTGCATATCATGCACAGCAAAATACGGCACGCACCGCAGTCAACCCGCGGCCGTGGCGGGATTCCCAATCCATGATTAGGGGGACGGAGGCCCATCAAAATGAAGTCGTCTCCGGAGCTGCCTCTGGCTGGTCAAATTCACATCCCATCCGTCAGACTCCAAAGGTGAGGCCGCCTGCTGCCCCACACCAAAAGGGCTGCACCCTCAGCCCACGCTCGGCAGGAGTCCACTGCTGTCCCCGGACTTGGCACCTGGGGTCACACTCACCACACACATGTCAGGGCCCTGGGATGGGGTCCTGCTGGCTGAGGGGACAGCGCAAGCTCCTCACTGGCTCTGTGGCAAACACGAGAGCAAAGACAACCCCTTTACTAAGCATCAACGAAAACCAAAAAAATACACTAGAAACAGACATGAGACCAACGAGAGAAAGCTGAGGCGCACGGAATGGAGGGACGCGTGAGCCCCTGGGACCCAGCCCTGCCCCCAGGGCACAGGACGCTGGGAAAGAGAAAACCGGACACAGATGGACAGGGGACCCCAACACGCAGGGCAGACAGTGTGGAGTCGCCAGGCAGCCAATTTGTGTGGCCAGGCTGCACATGGGATACTTGGCTGAGGTCATTTTACCTAAAGGCTCAATAAGGAACAGTGTGGGCAGGTTTTCCTGAAACACGAACAGGATTTAAAAATGCTCTGATGTTGCGCTCCAGCGGCCTTGGGGGCCCCATGCCCAGGAGCCATCTAGAGCTGCAGACTTGGTTGTGACAGTCCTACCCAGGAGACAGAGACACGAGCACCTCCATGCCCTGCTGCTCCTGCATGACACGCCACGACTCAGCCTCCCAACGCTGAGACCACCCCACAGTCCAGCCCCCCAATGCCAAGACCACCCCAGGACCCAGCACCCCACTCCAAGACTACCCCACAACCCAGGCCCCCAACGCTGAGGCCACCCCACAGTCTTGTCCCCCAATGCAGAGACTGCCCCACAGTCCTGTCCCCCAACACTAAGACTGCCCCATGACCCAGCCCTGCAATGCCAAGACCACCTTGCGGGCTGTCTTTTTGCTGACTGCTAGCTGTGCTCAAGCAGGCAGTGTTGCCCTTCCTACTTAAGTTACAAGACGATTAGGATGGACGAACATGCCCAAGTCCTTGGGGTATTAAGACTATGAGACTGGTGACGTCCCCATGAGGAGCCATGCAGAGGTCTGATGCACATGCAGCTGGACGGTGGCCCCTGGGGTGGGGGGAGCAGCCCTGGGAGGCAGTGTCCCACAAGGAACTCGGTGTTGAGAGAGGGAGGCGCTGGCTTCAGGTTTCCTGCTGCTGGTTAGAAGCCGTTTCAAGCATCCCTGGCCACGTGGCTCAGTTGGTTGGAGCGCCATCCTGTAACCAAAAGGTGGCAGGTCTGATCCCCAGTCAGGGCACATGCCGAGGCTGTGAGTTCCACCTCTGGTCAGGGTGCGGAGGGGAGAGGCAACCCATCGATGTTTCCTCTCTCTCTCTCTCTTCCTCTAAATTCAATAAAAGCATGTCCTCCGGTGAGGAGAAAAAAGAGCCCCAGGACCAGCAGTTCCGACAACTGGGGAGGCCATGTGGAGCAAGGAAGATGACACTGTGTGGTCAGCAAGGACCGGGGAGCGGTCCCGCCTTCTTCACTGCGTCCTGCAGATCAGCGGCAGTGATTTAACGCCCATGACCCTGGGGAGTTGTCTGCAAGGTGGACGCCGTGCGCTCACATGACAGGGGGCCAATGAGGACACACACGGCGATTTGGAGTGATCTCCCACCTCCACACCGCCAGATTCCAGCAAGTGGGTTCTGCGTCGCAGACTGAGAACCCGAGGCTGCGGCAGCTGAGCCACCTCCTGATGCCAAACAGTCTCCAGCGGAAACTCGAACCCAGGCCCGGACCCCAGATTCTCACAGTTCTCTGAAACTATGTGGAGCCCATCAGCCAGCGCACCTCACTGGTCTAACACTTCCAAGCATTTGGAAAGATTGAATTTCACCCCCTCACTCGGGTAAGACATGTAAATCTGTGGAATAAAATGGACAGTCCAGAAATAAACCTTTAATTGTGAATTTCAACAAGGTGCCAAGGCAAGTCAGTGGGGAAAGATCAGCCTTTTAAACAAATGGTGCTTGGACCACTGGACTCCACGTGCAGAAAAATAAATAAGTAAAACATAACGAAGCCAGGTCCCTGCCTCACACTGCATCTGGAAATGAACCCTGAACAGGCAGGAGCTGTAAGAGCTGCAACCACAAGACACAGCGTGAAGCCGAAGGAGCGCTGCTGCGCAGCCGCAGATTCAGCGACAGCTCCTCAGCGGTGACACGGCCTGTGTCACAACTGTCACAGGCGACAAAGGACCAGCATAGGCAAACTGGACATCACTAAAATTCAAAACTCTCGTGCTGCAGACGGGTCATGAAGAAAGTCGGAAGGCAACCCACTGACTGGGACAGAAGGTCTGCAAGTAACGAACTGACCAGGATGGTGCGTCTGGACAAAATCACTCTGACAGTCAAGGACAGAGCAAAAAATGGCCCAATTTTTAAACAGGCCAGGGAGCTGGACAGACGTTCCTCCAAAGGAGACACAGAAATGGCCAACAAGCCCGTGGAAACATGGTCACATGACACCATCGTCAAGGAGATGCAGGTGGACATGACAGCTAGATGCCACTCCACCTTGATAGGAAGTGGGCGATAAAACCGGCACAGGGGCGAGCACCAGCGACGCTGCCAGGAAACCAGAACTGCAGCCCACCCCGCTGCGGGAGACGCAGGGCTCGCCAGTGAGAAAGTCCCCGAGCACCCCGCAATCCCTCCTGGCTTTATGCCCAGGAGGACGGGAATCGTCTGTCCCCAGACACACTGCTCACAGCGCAGCTTCCAAAGCAGCGGGACCTCGAAACCGACACCGGCAGCGTCATTGGCGAAGGGATAAAAAAAGCACACTGTGCCCATAAAACAGACAACTAGCTGGCAATAGAAAGTCCTAATACATCCTGAGAACAGAAGAGGCACGCAATCCTGCTCACCAGGAGAAGCCGCCCGAGTGTCACATGGTCTGTCATCCCTTTGGCGCAAAAGGCCCTGAGCACTAGCTTGTGGGCACAGAGAGTGGGTGGGGCTGGCCTGGGACAGGAGCAACGGCCCGCACGCACCGCCTTCTTTCGAGGGTGATGAGAACGTTCTGGAATCAGAGAGAAGGAGGTGGTGGCCAAGCCAGTGGATATGAGGAAGCCCATGGAACTGTGCATTCAAAGTGAGGGACTTCCAGTGTGCTAACGATACCCTGGTGCAGCTTTCTCAAAAACTTACCTGTCACTTTAACGAAGCAAAGAAGTGGGGACACACGGGACCTCTCGACCTGCCTGTACCTTCTGAACTCCAGCCGCGGACAAATCGCTGAATGGACGGCCAGGCCTGGTGGACGCTAATGGAGTTTCAGGGGAACTACAAACTCAGCAAAAAAATTGAGCAAGCCTCACAGCCCACACCCACAGCACGGGTGTTCACGGAGGGGAGACAGTGTCGCATCCACTGTGTCCGAGACCGTGCTGCAGGCTGCGCGGGGGGTGCCGTGGATGGAGCACGGGCCCTTGGTTGGTGTGTGGGCTCCGGGTTCCCGAGGAGCAGCAGGCACGTGACTGATCCATCGAGGAAGCCCAGGGTGCCCTTCCAGCATGCGCTGGTGTTCAGAGACCCTGTGTACACAGGACCACAGCTGCTGCGTCACGTGGGCGCTGCAGCTTGGGAACTGGGTGGGGAATTCAGGTCGAGTCACAAGAAGAAAGACTTCCGGCCTACAGGTGAGGCAGAACGGGCACCGTCAGGAACCCCGTTCTGACGCTGTGGCTGTAAACCAGCGAAGCCGCCGTCTGCGGTGCTCGGATTCCATCCTCCCACTTCGAGGCCTCGTGGAAGGCAGAACAAAGGAGACCAGTCGGGAGACAAGGGTGATTAAACCCACACTGTGCCTCAAAGCCCAGGTTTCTGCTAGTAAGTGCCTGGCTCCGTTCCCTCCGCACGAATTTACTGGTAACAGGACAGCTTTCATGTTGCTGGCTGCTTTTCATTATTTTGAATAAAAAAATCATCAATAAAATTGAACCACAAATTTCTCCCCACATTCTCTCTCCCACTCAGGGTTTCCCTTGTACCTGCTCACTAGAGACGCTAACGGGAACCCAGCTGCCCCCCGCCCCCGCCCCGCTGCTGTGGACCAAGCCATGGCAGCAGGTGGGAGGGACCATCCCACCCTCCACAGACGGAGCCTCCACACCCCTCCCATCAGCAAATGCTTCCCACAGGCACAGAAAAGGGAACAAAACAGAGAGGAACCTGTCCCACAAACTGGCATTCTGGTGAGGGAAGCAACAAACAAAACCGTGTTTTGTACTTGGTGAGTGACAAGGAGAGCACGGTGTCAGTGCTGGGCCTGGATACACAGCGTGTCCTCAGGTGGCATTCAAGGCCCCAGAGAGACATGGGGCAGGAGAGGCAGGTGCAGATGGGGCCTGTGCTCCCCGCAACCCGGGCGTCCCAAGGAACCCCGGGGCATCCTGAGTCCCCTCGGCCTGACCTGGATCCTCCTGGCAAGTGTCCCATGACCCCCCTGGCCGTCCCCTCTGCCATTTTCCCCACAAAACAGGATTCCTCTAGGTTCACTTTTACACAACAATGTGCGAGGGTCAGAGGTTAATCCTGAGCCATCCTGAGTCCTAGGGAGTCCTCCCAAACCTGTAAGGAGCCCGACAGACACCAGCTCTCAGTCAGAAGCAGTTTAGGCTCCCTGCCCCAGGACTCTTCTCGATCCAGAGGGACTCTGCGGTCCAGGACATCCTGCTGAGGACAAGGGCCAGAATCCATGCCCCTGGCCAGAGAGAAGTGTCCTGGCCAGGCGATCACACCAGAGTGGGCAAGAGGCTCCTCCAGGAAAGGGGAGGGGACCGGCTGGTCTGTGTGGGGGACACGGGGCTCCCCACAACAAGTCAGCATGGGCATGCAGTGGCCGGTCAGCCGTCTCACTGTGTCCAGGCCAGGACGCCAATCTCCCCCAGAAACCGCTTGCCACTCTGGGCCAACATGCTTGGCCAGGAGGTGAACAGCTCCACCTAGGGGCCACCCAGATACTGCATCGGCCCAGAACGCACAGAAGACACTCCTCCAGAGAACAGCTTCTTCCTCATTCCCCTGTTGCAGCAAAGACCCCTCACCCCAGGAGCATGAGCCAGGGGATGGAATGCAGGTGAGGAGGGGACAGGAATACGTGAGCATGGTCCTCACCAAGATCCCTCCACCAAGCAACCCGAGCTCCGAGTGGCAGAACCCAGAGCTGAGTCGGACAGGACCCTGCTACCCAGAACAATGACAAGGTGGCTTCTCACAGGATGAGCTCAAGGACAGGAGGACACATGCCCCACCCTCCTTAGAAATGGCGAGTAAGTAAAGTGCCAACACTGACCCTGTTTCACGTCCCCAAGTTGGAAGGAGCCTTCAGTGATGTGCCGCATTTCAGCTTTACTGAAAGGTAACCACCTCAAGGGGCGGGGGCAGACACCCCCCAGAGAGACGGGAGGCTAGTTGTGCACTGTCCCCAGGTCCTGAGACATCCCCAACGCAGAGGCTTGGCAAGGTTGACGTCTTTTACTCGTGAACACACCCTTCGGCCTTGTGCCACCCTGCATTTCAGCCCAGAGGATGCTGGCCCGTTACGGGAACGAGAATTTGCCCTGTGAAGAAGAGCCGACCCTGGAATCAGGGGCAAATGCCATGTCATCAGAGCCGACCGTGGCTCGGCTCTGGCTGGCGTCACGTTCCACAGTCCCAGGGACAGCCCCAAATTCACACGAGGCTCCCCAACCAAGCCAATCAGCCTTCCGAGTGCATCACCTCCGAGGGACCCCACTCAAACTGAGCCCTGCCGGGCATCTGCTCACACAGGTGCTACTGTTTCCGTTCCATAAACGAGAAAATTGGGACTGAAACAATTTCTGAAAAATCCCAGATTGCTCCCAGGCTAGGGCCCTTGGAGGCGTAAGACCTGGGTGTAAGGGGGAGAGAAACTCGTCCCACTCTGAGAGATGGCGCCTGAGAAACCTGCTCGTGCCTGACACTGTGTGACCTGGGGGCTCGGGGAATTCCCCTGCCACCCTCGGGGTTTCTGGCCGAGGACCCCTGCAGTTCCACGGAGCAGAAGCAGGAGCAGGAGCAGGGCCGCGTGGCCTCACCGTCCCCACCCCACCCCCACGTGGCGTCTTGCCTCAGCTCTGCTCCCTCTTCCGAGGCCCCGGCTTCATACGCTCCTTCGGAAACAGAACCCCAGGGAAGGACGCCACAAGATTCAGCCACTAACCAGAGAGGGCTTTTAATTTTTCCAAATTAGCAAACCCCTAACAGGGTTACTGCTGGAGAATTACTGCCGCCTCAATGTTTATTTATTGCCCATAAAACGGTATTTAAGAAGTCTCTCATTCTGCCACTTGATTTCCAATTGGGCATCTAGCCGAGGCTCCGGGGATGTGCACAGGAAAATATCTCGGAGGTGGCAGGCATTTCCTGGTTTCGGCTCCTTGGCATAGGGAGTGGCTGGTGGTGGCAGCTGGTGCCCCCTGGCCCAGCCAGGCACACCCCGGGTCCCATGAGCACTGCCCAACAGAACTCCCCAGAACTGGGCCCAAGAGCACTTAGGGGGAAAGAAATTTATCCAGCATCATTGTCTATAATCCCACCACCAGCATCTGTCGAAGGCCCCAGCCTCTCGGCTTCCACGCTCGCTGCTCTGGACCCACCCAACACGAAGGTGCACGTGTGGCACACTCAACAGCATGCACAGCTCACAAGTGTGCGAACAACCAGAGCATCCCACCTGAGGCTGCCCGCCTGCTGACCCCATGGACCCTCAGGCAAGCCCCTCCCCTCTGACCATGATCACAGAACCAGCAGCAGAGGCGGCACCAGGACCCCAGACACCCACCTGATAAACTCAGTCAGACGCCCAGCCATGGTGAGGTTGCCATGAAAAGAGACGCTGTTCAGAGCAGTCATTTACTTACTTTGCACGGCCATTTTTAAGCTCAAACAAGTGTTTACACTATCACCTTCCACACCCAGCTTGTGCTGAGTCCAAGATCACCCACCGTGACTCCCAACACCTCACATCAGCCCTGCTGGGTTCTGAACCACGGACATCCTCCACAGGGCCTGGGGGAAGACTGAGATTTGCACGTACTCCAGAGAAATACAGACAGACCGCTTGCTGCCCAACTCACAAACCTCTGCAACTTTTAGAGCTTCAACACTGTTTTGGAAACTACAGCTAAAACAAAACAGTGACAGATTCCTCCCAGGGTGCAAATGCACCTTCAAAGGCAGGGGCACATCCAAGAAAAGCCATGTGCAGGGCTGTGTGCAGAAACTCCGCACAGCGTTTGACTCCGAGAAGTTTCACAGGGTCGTGTCCACGAGGAACTCCGTCTTTTAGGAAGCTTCGAGAGACTCAACATTATTTAAAGTCACCACAGGGAGGGTTAGCTCAAAATTGCCTCCCGAACTTCTGCCATAACATTGGCTGGGGATATGCTGGCTCCGCGGTGATGTTCAGTCAAGGACGCCGGCCTCCCGCAAACCATCCGCCATGTCCGGTGCCAGGGTGCCGCTCTGTGTCAGTGTGAGAGGCAGGCTCAGCAGCCCTGACTCCACACATGATGTCCACTCCAGCCGCACGTCACGGGAGGGCAGTGGCATCAGACGGGCTGGGCATCAGAGCTGGGGGTCTGGGCCGTGGGACCCACACAGCCAACTGCAGTGTCAGGTCATCTGAGGTGCCAGGGAAGCCCTTGGCCAAAGCAAACACGATCAGCTGTCTGGCCTGGTGTCGCTGTCCCACGTTCAGAGCAGCGCTGCCTTGGCTACGGCTTCATGAAAGTATAAACATCCTGAGAGGCTGATGAGGGCGTGGTTATAGCCTTGAGGAGCAGGTTTCCAGAACTTCCATGAGGAAGGTGATTAATAAAGAGAAGAGCCCTGGCTGGGTGGCTCAGTGGGTTGGAGCACCATCCCTACACCAAGAGGTTGCAGGTTCGATCCCTGGTTGGGGCAGGTATAGGAGGCAACCGATCAATGTTTCTCTCCCTCCCGCTTCCTCTCTCTCAAACCAATAACATCCTCCAGTGAGGATTAAAGTAAAAAATCTATTCTGGTGGCAACCATCACAATGACTGGGGTCAGGGTGTGAACAGAGAGCCCTGCAGCCCCCCAAGAGGACGCCCACCGGAGCAGAGGAGACAAGTGGGGACCATGCAGAGGTGGGACCCAGAGGGCAGCAGGTGTTGGGATGCTCAGAGACACACGAGCTCCAGGGGCGGCTCCAGGTGACGAGCCTGGGGGATGCGGGGGAGGGGTGGTGACATCAGTGCTGTGGGAAAGCTGTGGCCCTCCGGGGTGGGTCCCTGGGAGCCCAGCCATCCAGAAAGAGGAGGGCGGAGCCTGGGGGGGCGGTCAAGAGAGGAGGGGTGGGCGTGGCCCCCAGAGGGCAGCTGGAGGCCTTGCGCTGAGCGCTGCAGGCACCTGCCCTGCAGCGGGTCCCGAAAACAGACCTATCTGTAAGGAATTTCTTTGTTTCACTGAATTTATTGGGGTGACACTGGTTAACCAAATCATCCAGGTTTCAGGTGCACCATCCTTTAACACATCACCTGTACATCGTATTGTGTGTTCGCCGCCCCAGTAACAGGTATTTCTCGGCGATCTATTACGTTGCCAAAGAAATCTTAAATTAAGAAGAAATCACATTTCTTGTCCTTCACGTAAAATGAATAGCGGAGGAAACTAAGTTAGGTAATAAAAGAATTTCAGGCTGAGCTCTGGCCAAAGCTTTGGAGGAAAGAATGAGAAATTGCGCTTTTCCAGCAGACTCGTAGGGCTACGGGGTGTGAGTATGGATGCTTCCAGGTTTCGCAGCACCCCGAAGCTAAAATCTGAATTATTTTCAAATATACACAGCTATAAAAGTGTATTATGCATTTGAGGGTGATTTGGCACCTACTTCTTAGTCTAAATACCAAAGGGCGCAGGTAGGCATGAGCATTGAGGGACAGAAAATACACTTTGTAGAAAAGCGAGCCCCGCCTGAGTCCGCAAGGAGCCCCACAAGGGGCAGCGCGCCCCCTGCGGGACACAGCAGCCCCGGACCTCCGGAGGTTCGCGCTCTCACGGGCAGGGGGCGCACCGCTCGCATGTGAAAGCTGCAGTTCCAGCAGCGGTGTGGGGATCCCGGTGCTCCGATAGCCCTCGGGGTGCCCTGGCCTGTCAACTCCTCTGACATGCACGGCGTGTACCATGCACAGAACTCATAGAACGGCAGGCGAGTGGGACTTTAGCGCCTCAGCCACAGCGAAGACCCGCTTACCCTTCCCTTACCAGATCCCGGAAACCAGCCCACAGAGTCACTGCAGTGAAACCGAAGGAATCAGCAACGGACTTTGCAGCTGGAACCCGAGCTTGTCGGGAACACGGGCCAACTTCCAAGGCCGAGCAGAGACTCTGAGGGTAACCTGGTGGGGATCGAGCAAGGGCCAAACACCTGGATGGATGGGGCTTTGTCCTGGCTGTCTGCTGGCTGCGTTTCCATGGCAACCACACACGCCAACCATTGGACAAGATGCTGCGGAGTGGTCAGCACCAGGTGGCCAGGGCGGCCAGCGGGCGGGCATCAGGGCTGCTGTTTGCTGCGTAGTCACCAAGATTTGACACCTCGAGGCACAAGCAGGGCAGATGATGGGGACCCACCTCCTATGCAAGGCCTGCAGGTCTGCAGACCCGCCACCCGCGCCTCCCAGTCCCTCAGAAAACACATGAATCTCCCTGTGCCCAGCACACCTGACACCCCAGGAGGTACACCACCCAGCCAGGAGGGAGGCAGAGAGGATCTGGAAGGACAGGAACAGCCCCAGAAAGGCTGCAAAAACATGGAGATGGAAACAGGGAAACAAACTCTGAATTTTACCAGTTTCACCAGGTATTTGCTCACGATGTTCAAAAGCCTCCTTCCGGGCACAGGTGACACCCATTTGTAAAGTGACTGTGCATGACTGAAAGTGGGCTGTGGCTCACGTGTCCCTCTCCACGCCTGGACTCCGAGGCTGCTGGAACGGAGCCTTTCCTCTGTCTCTGGGTGTTTGGGGGCCAGTTGCAGCTGTGATTTTTCCTCCAGGCGAGGAGTTACGTTTGCTACAGCATTGAAGGTGACAGCTGGGAAACCCCCAGCACTAAGGGACTGCACAGCCAACGTGAAACTCAGTTCATGCAACTGTGAGCCAGAAGACTGGGGTCTCGGGCCCAGCGCACCCATCACACCCTGTGGTGCCCACCCCGGGGGTGCCCTGGACACCCCGAGGCCCAGCCAGCCCTTTGTCCAGCTGCATGGGCCCAAACAGCATCTTCTCCACATGTTTTTACTACACCAAGAGCACCGTTTGATAGGAAAGCCCTCGGATAGTCTGGTCAAAGCACCAAGACACAGGGAGCATCTGTCGGGGGTGTCTGAGGAACGAGCTCGGTGCCAAACACACCCCGTCCTTCAGCCCCAGGAAGCCCAGCTCACAAGGCCCAACAGGCCACAAACCAGACAGACAGTGAAGCCCAGTGAGAAAGAAGAACAACCCCCCCCAAAAAAACCCCCACAAAGAATGAAAAATAATCAGCCAGAATCAGCCAGACAGAATCATTGTAACTCCTTTGCCCAGACAAATCGCCAACCCCCAGGACCATTGACCAATTTCTGCCTTTGCAGGATGTTTCGTCACCAGATATACATCAGACTTTATTATAATTTCATTTTAGAAAATGTTATTTAAAATCCTATATAAATGTAACTGGTCTCCTCTCCCTCAAAACGAGATGACTTCTGTCTGCAGGCTTCCTGGTAATATTAGATGAGTGAATGAGAAATCTTTGGGTACCTAGACAGTTTGAAATCAACCAAGATTTGGAGACGGGGGCAGAGTGGAGCGGGGAGGATGGTACTGGGTCACCAGCCTCGGGTTCTCCTGTCTGAATGAAGCCTCTTTTGGAAAGTTCCAATGAAGATGATAGAAGTAGCCCCTACAAGCTGTGTGTTAAGAGCAGTCACATGGGACACCCGATGTGAAAAGTTTAGAGACCTGTCACCCACCTGCGTGAGCTCCACACACACACAAAAGCTACAGCGAAGTCCACATGTGAAGGAAGCCGACGTGAGGAGGGGAGACAGGGCTCCCCTGCTCTCACTCCCAGTCCACGCAGCCCGCCCAAGACGCTGGGCTGCCAGAGCCTCTCACAGAAATCTGTAAACTCTTTAACAAAACCACTGTGCCGCTCACTTCTGCAGGAGTTCATTTTCCAAGTGACTCTCCTACCTTCTGAGAACCTCGCTTTCACATTGTGTTTTGTTTGGCAGGTTTATGAGGCAACCGCACTCAGTGTCCCTCTCCTCCAGCACCTCAGTCCCCACCTGGCTGTTGGCCACGCCCATCACAGTGCTGCCTCCATGTCTGCCTTCCTCCACACCGGGTGCCTCCTGCCCCACATCTACTGTTCCCCTCCACCTAGCAACAATGTTGGCACCCACAATGCAACATTTTCACTGTCAGGCCAACCCCTCAGGATCAAGAACAAAACAGCCTATGAAAAAGCTGCAGATTATAAACTAGTGAGCTGTCAGGGGGACATGCATGGGGCAATGGCTGAAATATCGGCAGTTTGGGGACCGCTGTCTCTGGGTTACCTGAGAGACCGTGTCAACACTCACATTCAAGTTTCTGCCATTCGTGTCTCTGACTGCCGCATCTTCGTGCCACAGGAGAGGAGGTTCTGGAGAAGATGCAGCACGCGGACGTGACCACCCATCACTACAACCGGGTAGCCAAGTTTCTCCACTGAGTCCCATCAGTTTCCATGACAACTTAGTTCCCAGGAGAATTTGCCCTCTCTGTCACCAGGGCAAACAAAAACATTTGGATGAACAAGTATCTGTAATCGCAACAAGGCTGGGATTTGAGGTGACTTTCTTCTTTCAAATTTCCCATAATGTTGAGACCGTTTAAGGTGCACATGTCTACGAGAATGTAAACATGCCAGGTGCACGTGATGCAGGTGGTGCCATGGACAGTGGGGGCACCTTGCCACCCCAGGGTCCCTGAAGACCGCTGGTACCAATTGGGACGAAGTTCTTGAGGGCAGTAAATATTCAGAGTGCCAGACTTGTGCTTATACTCAAACAGAAATGCACTACCTACCCACAACTTGTCCTAAAAGCAGTGACACCCTCCCTGGGGAAGGGAGACTCAGGGGACCTAGGGTGGCGAGAGCAGCAGCCCCAACCCCTGCCCAGGTACAGAGCCTCCTGCTGTTCTGCCACCCATGACCACCAGGTGGCGCTGTTGCTCAACCCTTCCTGCAGGATCGGCCTCTGCTGTCACCGCACTAAGCAGGGACAGAGACACCTGAGTGACCTGCCCATGGCTACTGGGAAAGGGGCTCAGACCCACAGGCAGCTGCCAGCACCAGGAACCTCATGTCGTCCCTGCGTGCTATGACTTCCCCACCGGGACAAGCCCGGCCATGCCTGGGAAGGCATCCGACACTCAAGGGAACAGCTGATGAGCGGGGCCATCCCAGGCCCGGGGAGGGCCAGAAAAGCACAGGCGCACTGACCGCCCTCATGGCCTTGACGAGTCCCTGTGCACCTCGCTGTCCCCACACTCGGTCCTGTCCTGCTCTGCACCTCTGGGTCCAGACTCCCTCCCAGCACGGGGACATGTGACAGAGTCTGGGGATGTTCTGAGGGCTGGGACACAGAGGGAGCAGGGAGCCCAGTGCGGCTGAGCACCCACAGAGCACAGGGCGGCTGGCAGCCCAGGGGACCCTGCCCCGCACTGACCGACGTCGCTCCAGTCCCCTCTCTCTCTTACTGAGGGGTAAATCCCACAGCACACACAAGCCACTGAGGAAGTCGCACACAGCACACCGCGGTCATTCCTGAATACGCACCTCTGAGACTTTGTGTCTCTGTCTCACTGAGACTGAGTTCGTGGTGCAGGAGTCGGCGGTGGAGCCCAGGGGTTGGCACAGAGTCGCCTCGGCCTCTGTCTGCTGCCAGCACAGCAACACAGCACACACAGGGGCCACCCCTTCCCCCACTGTTGCCATTTTTAAATTCCAGTTTTCAGCCAAGAAATAAAACAGAAAGAAATCCTGTGCAGCCATTCGTTGTCCTGCACACTGTGAGCACAGAACTGTCTGTGCTGACATGCTGACTTACACCTGCAAAGCCAGGAAACGCTTCAGGAGACCAGGCACCTGCAGCAAACGTCACAGATTTGGCCAGAAGGGGGCGTCGGTGTGTCTGTCCTAC
Source organism: Glossophaga mutica (assembly GCA_039655065.1). Taxonomy (NCBI): domain Eukaryota; kingdom Metazoa; phylum Chordata; class Mammalia; order Chiroptera; family Phyllostomidae; genus Glossophaga; species Glossophaga mutica. Next base: position 35,085,163 of record CM077310.1, on the reverse strand, counting down.
AGGTGCTCAGGCACTGACCCCAAGTCCGTGAAGGCTGTGCCAGGAGTGAGCACCTAGGCCCGCCAAGCAGCCCCCTCGGGAGGGCCGGGCCTGACATCGCGTCCAGCTCAGCTGCACTGGCTCCCGGGGAACTACCAGCAAGGACAAACAGAGGAGGGGCCTGGTTAGCGGGCTAGCTTGCACCTGTTTCCAGGGAAAAGACCCTCCATCTATTTGCTCAGTGGTGTTGTCTGGGCTCGGCAGGTGGCCCATCTGCTGGCCCTGCCCTGTGCCCGGGTCAGGGACACCCAGTGGGGACAACTCCACCCCATGCCTGGTGCCAACAGGCTTTCCCTCCCCAGGAACGTTGACCCCTAGACGAACCCCGAGGCACCATTCAAAGCCCCATCCAGGCCTGCTCGGACGGCCACCCAAACCAAGGACCCCAGCCAACCCCGGGCAGTTCACACACATGGGAGCTCACAGGGCAGTGCGTTTGCTAAGGTCTCCGTCAGCACTGGACTGGAGCAGTGCCAGCATGGGACTGAATCTAGTGGATCAATGTTGGTTGGGTTGGGTAGCATCGCCACAGAGAAGCTTCTAGAACATTCGGCCTTGAACCACAGAACTGCTGCGCAGCCCCATTTAACTGGCAAGAAGCCACGAACCGCAGCAAGCGGGCATCGCCTCCCTCTGGCAGAAGCCACTCTCCCCAGCGGTGTCCCTTCCCACCGGGGTCATGTGCTCTCGCTGGGCACAAGGGCCACCCAGGCCGGAGGTGGCCCCCAGGGTCACGAATGAGCCACAGGGGATCACGCAGTTTCAGCCTTAAAACTATTGATCCGGAGCCTCCCATCTGGGCAGTAATTTCCTGGCAGTAATTACACAGCATGACTGGTTTCCTAATGAAGCCTGTGCAGGACGTGGCGGTTGTTTTTCTCTCTCCGGCTGACAGCGGGGAGAGGGGGGCAAGGAGCGAGTGGTGCGGCCTGCGCACCCCCGGCAGCCCTGACTGCCCTGGCCGCCGAGACCAGGGCGCGGGACAAGGCACGGTGGGGGGCTTAAGGCTTTGCTCTCCCTGCCTCCTTCCACTCAGCGCTGCCTCTGTGTTCTTCGTTTATCAGTCCTAGCATATGGCATCCTGTTTGCACAACCTCGATTCTTTGGGAAAGGAAGGAAAGCAAATTATATTTAATTTCTGTATCTGGGTAAAAAGAAACTGACTTGGAGTACCTGGGTCCCTCAGAGAACTGACACCTCGCTAGGACCTGGTGCACTGAAATGCGGCGCACCTGGTGCCGTGAGCGTGTTTTCTACGTAACCGAACACCTTTGCAGCAACACACACACGCAGCACCCTTGCCCACGCTTGCCCGGCAGCCCTGGCGCCCTGCTGCGGTCTATTCTGTAGGGATTTTGCATCTCTGCCATGCCGTCTGGCCCTGCATCTGACAGGAAGGCACACCTGCACAGCCAGGGGCTGGCATGGGGTCGCCCGCCAGCACCTGCTGCCTTGGAGGGAAGCCTGCATTTGACTCACAGCAGAATATTTAGCCGCTGTGTGCCGTGGACGGTCCCTGCACCTCAACATCCTCCCCCTCCTCGGCCTCACAACGTGTCTCAGGGGTGGCCGGAGTTCACACGGACACGCTGTGGGCCAGTCCACTCACTGCCAGAATTTAAATTGACACTAAGGAATGCCGCTGCATCTTCCAGAATCACAGGTGAGTTTGGTGTGAAATCGGTGAAGTGGCTTCACTTCCATGTGCGCCGCCACGGCCAAACTTTACCACCGGTTCCTGGGAGCCATTTCTCCTCTGGGCAGCTCTGGGGCAAAGAGAGCAACCATCCTCGCTGACTTTGCTGTGCTTGTTCCTCGTGAAGTTAAAAGCTTGAAAGGGACTCGGGGCTGGGACTGCCCGGCGCAGCTGCCCCACTCTCTCCACACGGGTCCCTAGGCCGTTTTGAACTCACTGTGGGAGCTGCCCCAGCCCGTCCCTGCTCAACAGCTCCACCCGCTGAGCTGTTAGCGCACAACTGGCTCCATCCCCCTGCAGGATCCCAAACCTTATTCCCAATGGCCACACACAATGAAGGCATTTGCTGGACCTCTGTAGGTGTTTTAAACCTGAGCACCCTCCTGCAAACACTCCACTCGAATCCTGTACATAGAGCTGAATGACGTGCGTATAGGACTGACCTGCAGACGACCTGCCACCATGGAGATGACCCCAGACCACGGCCCCCAGCCCCCAAAGTGAATGCCACCGACATGCACAGGGAATCCAGGTCCCATGGTCCAGCTCACAGCTGCGAGATGTGGCCGGTGGTGGGCACCTGAGCCACGTGCAGCGACCCCACAGTGGCCGGCAGACACTGCCCACAGGGCCCTCCACCAGCCACTGCCCCCAGACTCAGGTAGCCTCTGTCACTGGTCGGAATCCAAGGTAGAGTCAGAAGTTCATAGGAACTCAGTGACTGTCTCATTTTGTATTTGCAAACACGCAGAAAAGAGCCCCATGGGATACAGGGGAAATACTCAAAATCTTTCTACCCTTGTTTTCATGTACAGATCACTCACAATTGCTTCGCTCTCACCATCAAGTGGAAATGTAGCCCATCTGAAAAACCAGCTCCGTGTGCTTCGCCTGCTCGCTGGCTCATTATTTCATGGTCATCAGAGTCTGCACAGGTATGCCTGTCCCGCTGCGTCACTGCAGAATCAACTCCTTCCTGGAACGTCTAATTATCCTGAGCAGCCGAATGGCTGTTTCTCAACAGACGGGAGACAAATGCTGGGAGAAAACGAGCGCAGACTCGGAACCCCAGCCAGGGTGCAGGCAACATAAGAGAGCTCATTAAGCTCACTTGCCTCAGCTTCATTCTCCAAAACAAGACATTTCCGAAGCGACACCACCAATAATCGGGACTGGCCGGCGGGCTGCCAAGGCTGAGTGGCTCCAGCTTCTCCACGGCTCACCTCCCGTCGTCAGGAAGTAATATCTGTCACCTACATTTTGTTTACAGGAGGTCGTCTCCCACGTGCTAGCTAGCACTGGTGACGTAGACATGCACACAGATCTCGAGACACGTCACTTGTGCTGTGTGACATTTTACACCCACGATTCCAGGTCCCCACCCACCGACTTAACAGAGGAAAACCATCAAAGAGATCTCTGTGACTTAGAGAAAAACACCACCTAAAAAAACTTAAAGCGAACTTTAGTCCAGAAAAGAGCCAGCCATGATAAAGTGTTTGTGAAGAAGCCACTGCCCTAAAGGTTTCTAAACCAGGTGGTCCGAGCCCCATTCAGGGCTGCAGGTGCACAGCGTCCGTGCATCCCCACCAGGACTGGCCGCAGCTGGTTCAGACGCCATGGAGCCAGTTTCCATGGAGACCAGGTGCCCGGGCCTGTTGAGGAACCTCTGGGGAAGGGTTTGTGGAGCAGGAGGGACAAGGACGTCATCTCAGCAGCCATCCGAGGAGGCCGGTACTGGATTTGCCAGAGACCCCGATGCCTGTCCCCAAGTCCCCGCCACAAGTCCTCCTGCACCGGGTCCCCACGTCCCTGCTCACCCACCTGCAGCTCCTCAGCGGCCCCCCAGGGAGGGGACAGCCAGAGGCACGTGCAGGCTCCACGTCCAGTCCTCAGATGAGAACAGGGAGAGCTCGGGGTGGAGTGGAGGCTGAGTGCCTCAGAGCTGAGAGGATGTGCGTGTGTGTGTGCACGTTTGTGCTGGGTCTGCTGGACGGCTTCTGGGCCGTGCTCCTCCTCCATGGCAGACACGAGAGTCACCTGTCCAGCACGGGGCTGTCCTGGGAGAAACGGGAACACCACGGCAACCCGCAACGTCGCCACGCAGTCCACACCAACTCTGTGTGTCCTCCCCCAAGTCGTCACAGGGAAAGAGCAAGGGGCAGACCACCGCACTCGCCTCAGGGAAGCGGCCCCATCTGACCCCCAGGCAGCGTGGCGCCGTGTGTTCACCCCAACAATGAAAAGCACCTGGAAATGGGTCTTTCCCCAGATGTGCAGCTGCAAGGTGAGAGTTCACGGAGGGCCACAAGTTAAAATATTAAAAATCGAATGAGCAACCAAACCAAAGCCATGATTTGCCCCAAAGCTGGTTTTTTTAAATTGTGGTGAAACGCACACAACACACAGTCCCTACAAAACCAGCGAGGTGAAACCAAACTCCCCTCACGCCCATCAGGGCCCCACCGCTGCAGCCGCTGAAACTCAGGAGCCGCACCCTCTGCGTCTGCGTCTGGAGAAACTTCCACAGGTGTCCTAGGTGACTAAGCGGCTCCGGACACTTTACATGGCCTTATATGGTAAAAACTAGAGTTCCCAAATCTTTCCTTTCTGAACGAACTTACACTTTTAACAGCTATAATTCCAGCCCAATCTTCTCTCTGCACATTTGACTCAATTTCTTCCCTTTTCTGCCCCTCATGTCTTAGCCTCGGGTCCCCCCGAGCTGACGTCAAATGAGACACACCAAAACGTAAAGTGTGTTTGGGGACACTGCCTATAAACATCCTCTGCAGTCAAGTCTCGGCGGAGGCAACGTTCCTGGTTCCAGAAGGTGAGTGCCTGGATCCTTATGAAAAGCAAATAAAAACATCTCCATTTGTCAATATTTCCCATGTTAACTTGAAATTTCTTATAAAAGAAACTGTCTAAAAATAGAGAACTCATTTCAATATTTAAACTCCACTCAGATTCCCAGAGAACAGTACGTAACGTTTAATTAACTTTGTCATTATTTCTGGTGCTTCGCAGACTCAGAGTAATGACTCAGCCCAAAGACTGGAAAGTGTGTTCTTTCTGTGAACCGCATTCTACTTCCTGGTGCTGATGGACACAGTGTGTCCATTTATTTTTGTGAGCTGAGATCTCTGTTTATTTGCCTGTGAGCTGTTCCTTTCTTTTTGTCACCAATCAAAACTTTCTGAAAGTAGAAAGAGGCTCAGAAACAGCAACCACGCTCTAAACAAACTTCCCTTCCAGCAGCGAATGTGCCGAAAATCACAGCTGAGAAATAATCAGGTGAAGGAACAGTCCTATGAACTTTCTAAATAAGTAATGTTAGTGATGACCTCTATCCATGTTCGTAAGTTAAAAAACAAGGAGGACGTTACTTCCCACAAACCTCCGTGCCTCGAAGTGGAAGGCACAGCATAAACCACCGCCGCCATGCCAGCCAGTCATGGGGCGAAGGCGCTGATGGGGAAAGTGGAGAAAACCCCAACTTATTAATTCCAATTATCACGGAAGAGCCCATGATACCTCATCTCCTGACAGCTGGGGACACCACGAGAAGCCAGTCCCCTCCGTCTGACCCCACCAGAGGGTCCTGGCGCCCAGACACCCGATTCCTAGAATGACCTCTGCAGAAAGAGACACGCGGTCCAGCTCTCCCTCAGAACTTGCTATTTCTTGGGTGAAAACACATTAAATTAGAACACGGGAGGGGAGTGAAGATGCCGACCCACAAGTGGCAGGCACCAGACTGGTTCTCTTTGCTGGTTTCTTAACTTTAAAACAAAGTTCCATGTTTGTCCATTTTGGTTTTTTACTTTTATCCCTCCATCGAGTTTCCTTGAACATAGTAGAAACCACAGCACATCACTGACAGCCTCCAGCCGCGCACTGTGACCTGCGGTGACAGGTGACACCAGTGTGGTCCCCCCCTCAGGACGTCGCCAAGTCTCACTGAGATCCTGAGGGTTTGTGGTGGGGCATCAGCACCGCTGCCCTGGCCGCAGGGGAAGCCTGGGGGGATAATGGACACCAAGTGTGTTCCGGGCTGGCCAATAAAGACACTTTTCCCTTAATAAATCAGTGTCATCAACAACAACAGAAAAACAGCTTTGAAACTAACGTTTTTGACCTTGTAAGACAATCAGTTTCCCTTTAAATCCAAGACAACAGCCATGTGAATCACTGGCCTTTATCCAATAAACTCAGGTCTCTGAGCTCAGCCCATAACTCACTGTCGAACCAACAAGCCTCGTCCGCTGGCTCCGGGGAACATACCACCTGCACGAAACGAGCACGAGAAAACCCGAGACGCCCACGCCACGCAACCGCAGCGCCCGGTTCTCTCAGGACACCACGCCCGCACCCCCACGCCGGAAAGGCGGGTGCGCTTACCTGTGTTCCTGTCGGGGGAGATGCAGCAGTGCTTCTGCAGGATGCCGGGCAGGACCTGCGCCAACACAAAACACAGGTGGTTACGCCCAGGCGCCGACGGGCATCGCCGACACAGCAAAGTACACAAGCCCAGGACCGGCTGGCAGCCCGGACACCAAACCGAAAACTCTGCTGACGTGCGTCTTCCATCAGCGGTCGACCAGGTGCTCGGCTGATGGCACGAGAGCCCCACCCTGGTCTCCCAGGAGCCTCCCAGGAGCCTCCCAGGCCAACTCGGCGGGGATGCCCGCCGGCAAACGGGCCCATGGGCGGCTGTGACAGCTTCGGAAGACAGAGTGCGGCGACCGTGGGCCCACAGCTGAGAGTGCACGAGACGCGGTGTGTGTGTGCTTCTGTCGTTACTAACCGCTGCCTTGTCCACACAAACAACCGTAAGACTGCATTCCCCCGCCCCATGTCACAGGCGACCGCCCCGCTGCACGCTGACCAGCTGCATGCGAACCAGCGCTGCCCCCGACCGACTCCCAGCTCCTTCCAGGACTGGAGAGCTGGCCTCCACCCGCCCGCCCCACCCCACCCCAAGCCGGAGCGGGTCCTCATCTGTGAAAAATAAACACGGCTGAGAGAAAACCCACCACAGAGGCCTCCCCACTCAGCCCCATGGGTCGGACTGCACTGCCGAAACCCCACTCGTTCGCCACAGAAACCTCCTGCGCGTTTTTAATATTTCACATTTAGTGGAGACTCACAGCTGGGGACGGTCACAGTCAGAGGTGCCCCCACGTTGAGAGACACCCAGACAGACAGACAGGAGGACAAGAGGAGAAGAAACAGACCCTTGATAGGAAAGGAAAACATTTTGAAATGATGACACTATTTCAGAAAGAGCCGATATTTTTATCCATACCTCAAGAAGAGGATGTTTTGGTTATTACAGGAAAATTCATAAAGTAAGAAAGCTTTGGGAAATTACAAACAGGGGAACAAAGTTTAAAAGAATAAAGAGTTGAAAATGAATTCAAGAAAATATCCCAGGAAGCAGATTAAAAACACAGAGTTGGAGGCCATTACTTGGCCGCCCCGGGTTATTCTGGGTGACCAGTGGGGGTCCGAGTAAAACACCCACAAACAGAAGGGAACACAGTGTCACACAAACACGGAGCCCCGCATCCAAGCAGCAGGACGTCTGCTCCCGTTGGCCACCGGGCAGCCGGCACCACCTGGACCTGACGACCAGCTGCCACGTGCTCCTGTGAAAATTTGGGCTCAAAATAGGGTTTCCGGTGAGACCAATGGACAAGGCACTGGAGCTGAAAAGTCCAGGAGCAGTGCTATGGACGTTCTGCGGAAAAACTTGACCCCCAGCACGCACCCCCAGGGAGAGAAAACTCTGCCAGACAAGCACGGAGCAGAACCCGCTCCTCGCAGGAGGGCCCGCCCCCTTTCTGGTGCTGTCACCGTGACCAGCAGTGTCACCGAGAAGGCATCCAGAGGCTGCAGTAGGGGACCTCCCAGGGGGTGGGGAGCAGCGGTGCTGGGGACAGCTGGCAGGGTCCCAGCCGGGCGCCTGGGCTGCCGGCCAACCGGTGAAGGGTGGGCAGCCGGGAGGGCCTTGTCCCCAGAGTGGAAGGACTGGTGCTGACCGCACGGAGCAGAGCGAGGAACGTGGCGAAGATGCTGAGGACTGATCCGGGCTTATGTTTGGAAAAAGCAATTAATGACGAGTGGCACGTGTGGCACGAAAGAGGTCGAAGCTCCCTGTGGTGCACCTGTCGGCTGCTGACTTATCTCAACTCAGGACACGGCCAAACTGAGTGTGCGGGGGCTGAGGGGGGGGCGAGGGGTGCTGGGGGGCCGAGGGGATGGGGGGAGGCACTGGAGGGGGCCAGGCAGAGGACGGGCAGATGGGGTCTCTGAGCAGCAGGGTGGGCAGGGGGCCAAGTGCTGACTCTGCTCTTTGCCGAAGCCTCTTCGAACCACTTCCCTTTTCATAGTGTGGACGTGTGGAGATTAAACAGAATTAAAATTGACTCATACGATAATGTATGGCACGTCGGCACGATCATTTTTACAACTATGAGGAGGCAGAACTAAAATGTGCCAAGAATATTTAAAATGAGCAAGACAGCCATTTGGAATGAAAGCATCTCTCCTAGACGTTTTTACAGCTCTCTCATTACAGTGTAGACATGTCTGTGGGCTCACAGCCTTGACCCCTTTACTCAGAAGGCATATCCAGCCACCCCCGGAGCAGCAGCTCTGGGCAGAGAGCTGGAACACTGGCCCCCAGTCACTTAGGACAAAATGTGCACAGAGGACCACAGCACCAGCAGGCGTGGATGAGGCAGAGGCACCGATTTATACCACGGCCATGGAGCCAGAGAGCAGCTGGGGAGAGGACAGCCGGACAGATCGGTGAGCAGATCAGGGACCCTGGAAATGCACCCACATAGACACAGTCCACGGTCACTGGCCACGGAGCAAAGGCATCCCCTTGGGGGATGCCTTCAACACACGGCGCTGGGACCACGTGCAAAAACACGGATCGCACACTCAGGTCTTACACTCCGCACAAAATTGACTCAAAGTGGATTACAGACCTCAGGGAAAAACAGGAAATACTGTATCACCCTGTAAGGTAACACAGGAGAAAAGCCACATGGCCTTAGGTATGGCGATGATGTCTTAGGTACAAGACCAAACACACGACCCATGAAAGGCATCGATTGGCCAGACTCCATTAAAATTGAAATTCTCAGCTCCGCAAACAGCACCGTCAGGAGAAGGAGAAGACAAGACAAGGAAGAGATTATTTACAAAAGACATCAGACAAAGGACTGTTTCCCAAAACCCACGAAGGACTCTTAAACCTCAACAATAAAGAGAAAGCAACTAGTTTTATTTAAAAAGTAGGCCAAAGATGGTACCAGACACTTCACCAAAGAAGTGAGCACATGAAAAGATGTCCAGCCTCATCTGTCACCAAGAAAATGCAAACAAAAGCCACACGGAGACCACGACACACCCATCAGAATGACCAACACCCAGCACTGACCACACCCCGGGCCGCAAGGACTTGGAGTGGCAGGACTCGCACTCGGTCCTGGCGGGAGCGCCGAGAGGCAGCTGGCTGGGAAGCCAGCTGGAGGTTCTCACAAACTAAGCCTGCTCCTGTCACACAGCCCAGCAAGCACGCTCCTTGGTGTGTATCTGTGTTACAAACCGACATCCACACAAAAACCCGCACACGGGTGTGCACAGCAGCTTCACCCAGAACAGCAGAAACACGAAAGCAACCAAGACGCCCTTCAGTGGGTGACGGACAAACTGCGGTCCCTCCAGACGGTGGGATGGTGTCAGCACTGAGAACAGATGAGCTCTCGAGCCAGGAAGAGACGTGGGGGAACCTGACATGCATGTGACCAAGTGAAGGAGCCAGTCTGAAAAGGCCACACGCTGTGCGAGTCCAACCCTGTGACATCCTGGAGAGGCGAGACTGTGGGGACAGTGACAGAGCAGGGCTGTCATGGGGTCAGGGAACAATGGGCAGTTCACAGCATGTAGTGTGCAGCACACTGCATACAGCACACTATGATCGGACGCAACGATGATGAGCACACATCACCGCACACTGGTCCAAACCCACGGCACGCACAGCACACAGAGTGACCCTGACGTCTCCTGTGGACTCTGGTGATGCTGACGTCGGTGAGCCTGACCTGCGACACCACCAGGTCCCCCAGAGGAGCCCCGAGTGCCCGCCGGCTGCACAGAGATGGCTTGCACAGGACGGGCCAGCACACACCTGTGGTCTGAAATATCATCCCGTCACAAACGGGTCACGGCTGAGAAAAGCGACAAACACTCCTGTTCTTACAACAGCACCATTAACTCAACTTTATGGAATGTGGACCAGAGCTTAGCAGCAGCAAAGCCTGGCCTGCGGTGACTGCAGACTGGTTGTTCGCAGAAACCGCTCTCTGGCTTGGTCCATGCCCACCGCAGGCCAGGCGGCCTGCTCCACGTCCAGACTGCGGGAGAGCTCTGGGCCCCCCGCCTGATGAGATGCTGGGCTTGTCGGATGCTTTTTCCACGACTATTTACAGGATCCTGACACTTCTTTCTTCTTTGGCCTGCTGACGGCACAGATTTTATTAGTTGATTTTCAAGGGCTGAAAATTAATTTTCGAAGACCGTCCTCACGTTCCTGGGATAAAACCTCAACGACCAGCCACCTGTGTCCTCGCTCCATGGCTCCCTTTCTGTCCCCACGCACGTGGAGCCTGGCTTTCTTCCCTGGCCCCTGAAGCTCACCCGCGCCCTCAGCGGTGCTAAGTTGACAGACATTTTGTGACCCTCCCTGACGAGCGGCTGAAACTCTCTTCACTGGGCCCCTCACTGTCCCAGCATCCTGCCCCTCGGCCTCCCGGGTCAGCCCTTGGTCACTCACATTCAGTGAGTGTTTCCGGGGTCCGTGCCAGATGTCAGCCCAGCATCTGGCGTTAGGTGTACAGGACACACGCGTGGCGGGGAACCACGTCCTGGAGAACAGAGGCGTCACAGGGAAGAGAAGATGCCCAGCATAGGCCTGTGGGCTGAACGGCACCCCTGCCGGCTGAAGTCCCAACCTGCTACACCTGAGCGTGAGATCTTATTTAGAGACTCGGCCTTTACAGAGGTGGTCGCATCAAAATGAGACCATACAGGGTGGGCTCTGCCAAAGCTGAGAGCCGTCCCAATAAAAAGGGGGAGGCCTGGACACAGACAGATGGGCGCAGGAGCTTAGCAAAGATGGCCCCATATGAGCGGAGGCTGGAGCCCACCGTGCTGGCGCCTTGGCCTGGGCAGTCCAGCCTCCGGAGCTGTGGGACAGCGAGTCTGTGGGAATAACAGGCAAACGACAGACATGAATCTCAGCCACCTGGTCTGCAAAACCCTGTGCGGTGTGCTTCCAGATTCACTGGGAGACCCTGGAAGAGAAGACTGTGCCAAGCATGGTGGGCAACAGCTCTACTTCAGACACTCGGTGTCTACCAATTCCACTGCTGAGCAGCGATTCTAGATGCTTCTCCCTCACGGGGGCAGCCCCAGGATTCTGTGCTGCTGATACACAGGATGCATGAGCGAATCCAACGCACAGATCATGGAAGGGAGTGGGACAGAGGCCATGGGCGACCATGGGTGATCGGCTGTGTCCCTGGCAAAATTAACACATGCCCTGGCTGGGCCTCTGAGAGTGTTTTCCATGTTGGCACTTGCCCATGCCCAGGGGGCGCTGGCAACATCTCTCCTGAAGTTACCATCACTGAGGAAGGACTAGGGTTCAGAAAGGACAATACGCCCAAGTCCCGGACATGTGTCCTGAGAGCCAGGCAGGGCCGGGGGTTATAAATGCAAACACAAAGAAAAATAGAAACCCCCTAGCCTGGAACACATTTAAAAGCTTCCTCACTAATCTTCCTTCACATGCCAACAGGTGCTGCCCAGAGAGACAAAGAAACCACTATTTTCCAAAAGGAGAGAGGAATTAATACAAAGTGTCTTAAGAAGACACTTTGAAATACAATTGAAATACCAAGAAAAATAGAACTAGGTAACTACTTGTTACTGATTTTCATACATAGAAACAACAGGTAGGTGGGAAGACTTTGTTGCTTCTGGAAAGCATTAATCTGTTCAGAACGTGGAATTATGTTTTTTATTTTATCTTCAAAAGTGGAAAAGTGACTGGGAATCTGGGTGCCACAAGCAGACCCCAAGGAAGCTGGACCCCGAGGGCCAGGCCTCAGCAGCCACTCGCACTCAACAGTCCAGCAGGTGCCAGTTGTCACAAGAAGGTTTGTTCCAAAATGATGAAGTGGCCAAATCTCCTAAAAGAAGAGCCGGTCCCATCTCCTAGGAGACAAACCTCTAAACAGCCCTCCTGTTTACCAAGGACATTTTTAAAGGAACACACACATCATCATAACAACAACAGAGCAGGTCGGTGTGCCACAGAGGCACAGGACGTGCAAACCTTTTTCTCAGAGAATGCCGCATTCCTGGAAGTCACACCAATTCTCCAAAATTCTAAAACCGCATGAAAACAGTGGCCTGAGGCTCCAGTGACATAAAATTGAGACCCTGGCTTTCCAGAAGGGAGCCGGCCAAGCAGCGGTGGTTCGTGCCTGAATCCCGTGGTCGACGGAAGTGGCAGAACAGGACCAGGCACCGACCCCCCAGTCCCAAGGGGCGCACGCTGCCCCTGAAATCAGAATGCTGGAAAAGTTGCAGAAGCATAAACTCCAAAATTGTAACAACTTACAAAACTGGAAAACTTGAAGAGATTACTGGATAGGACGGAAGTCGGTTTACAGTTGTCCATAGGGAAAATAATACAACAATTCATGGATAATAATACAAGAATAAACTCTGTTTCACATGCCCACAACTGTAAACCTACTGCTGCCCCCCTTCATTCTTTAAATGTATAATTAAAAGTATAATGTTTCATAGTATCTTATAACAGCAGAGTTTTACCAGGGTTGTAATCGCTGTGGTGTTTTTGCCTGTGTTTGTCAATAACTTCAGAACACAGTGTCTAAGAAAATCTACTATGTGAAAACAGTGAGTTAAATTAAATGGCTGAACACTATTTAAATCAGTGTTTAAGCGCTTAGAAAACTTTTGGTCATTAAACCCATAATGCGTTAATTAGCCATAAAGATAGTATGCACATGTGTGGGGAAAGGTTAACTGCTAAATTGTACAAGAGAGATGAATTATTCCGTAAAGACATAGCCTTCATCGAGGGCTGAACAGAAGACAAACTGAGGGAATGGCTCCCCGCAAACAGAACGAGAACCCGAGAAGCACCGCGAGGCCGCGCTTCCCGACCCGCCGTCTGCACCCCGCCTGTGAGTCCTCTGTTCCAGCGCCCACGTGCCAGGACTGGCCCAAGTAGACGTTTCAAAGTGGGGCTCCCAGGAGCAGGCGGGGTGAGATGCTGCATCTCACCAGGACTGGTGGACAGGCCCTCACACACCAGCACACAGCCCTGGGCCCCCCAGGAACAGTGTGGGAGATGCTTGAGGGGCCAAGGTTCAGCTGTGAAATGACCTGAGCCCAGTGCCTGCCGGTCAGTCCGCGCTGTGCACTGAGCGCCTTTCCAGGAGGGTCTGGAGGACAGACGCGTCCAGGTTGGAGCTCAGGGAAGACGTCCTCCAAAACCGCACCGCTGTGTGTTTCTGTAACGCTCTGTCCCACAGAATTTTTAAAATCTAGGTGTTAATTCTGTCACAAGGCTAGATGGAGGCAAGTGATAGGGCACTTCCTGAGGACACAGGCCAGCCTGTGGGACGCCCCCACCCTGCACACCGGAGCAGACTCAGCTCAGATCCCACACGGAAGCCCTTTGAGGGGCGAGTGAGACCCTCAGAGTGCCGCCAGGGAGGCTTGTCCAGGACATTGGGTTGATTCGGTCCCCGCGGCCTGGGTAGCGGCCACCACCTGGGACACTGACCCCCGGTTCTCGAGGTCCCAGCCCCACGACCTGAGTCACAACTACAAACAGGCGACCCCTCCACCCATGGAAGCCACCCCAAGTGCTCGCTGCCACGCTTCACCCTGTGGCCGCTGGCTCCCCCGGCAGTGACCACGTGACCAGGGAAGGGAGAAGGTGACGACAGCCTACCTGAGCGGTCCCCATGCTGGCCAAGGGCGCGGGCCGAGGGCAGTCACTGGCGGCCACTGGGACGTGGGCAGCTATGGCCGAGCCTCAGACCATGGGAAGGCCTAGGACAGGGAACAAACAGAAATGGGGAAAAGATGATTTTATTTTTTAAAGATTTTATTTATTAATTTTTAGAGAGAGGGGAAGGGAGGGAGAAAGAGAGGGAGAGAAATAAGCAATGTGTGGTTGCCTCTCGTGCACCCCCTACTGGGGATCTGGTCTGCAACCCAGGCATGTGCCCTGACTGGAAATCAAACCAGCAACTGTTTGGTTTGCAGGCTGGCACTCAATTCACTGAGCCACACCAGCCAGGGCAGGAAAAGATGATTTTTAAAAAGGGTCGACAACCTCCCTCAGGGGAAAACACGAATGTGCACCAAAACATGAATAGGCAACAGTTAAATCCATCGAAAGTGGTGATGTGCCCCGGAGTCTGGACCTAACAGGTAACACCACGCAAGCCATGAAAAATACCTCAAAATAGGGGTCCCAACTTCAAAGTGTGCAACTCAGTAGAAACAATGAAACCTCCTTCAGTCAAGGCTACAACTCCTCGTAAGCTGTGTGTGAACAGAGACCAGCTCTGCAAAGCACCGGGCAGAGAGCCCCAGACTCAGATGGGCAGTTCCAGGAATTAACGATCGATCGAGAATGCACCTTCAGAAAACTGAATGTGGCTTTAAAAAAAAGGGGGTGGTAGTCGGACACCGAGATAAATTATAAAGTCCACTGCCCCTTTTGTGCATTGCATGTGAGTGTCAGAAATCCCCGCCGTCCCCAGGACGAGGGAGATGAGAGGGAACACGAGGGCTTTGGACAGACTTGTTTGCAGCATCACACTAGGAACTATGCTGCCCTTCCTGTGTCCCTGAGCTGCGGAGACAGGAAGCCCGCCCTGGGCGTGGCCCCCCAGAGCTACGGCTGGGCTCACAGAGGTGGGAAGTGGGGTGTGCTGAGCTCCACATTCTGAAATCTTGCCTTGTCACCGCAGTCTCTGCCCGAGTGCCAGTGCGATCCTCTGTCACTAAGTGCCATCTGTGTACTTTCCAACTGCTTCCTAGGAAGTAAGGAGATCGCCTGGCTTTCGTTCGCACGAGCACGGTTGGCAAACGTGGGTTCTAAAATAATCCACGAACTGGAAAGCAGGCGTGGTTTCCAGCGACTGGCGAGGGCACAGTTGTGTGGCCGTCCCTCCGAATGGGGTGTTTACATCACGGTCAGACAGACAGATGGCTCCTCAGGCATGGGCATGGCCAGTAGCCAGACCTCCGCTCTCGGCACGGACAGAACTCCACCTCAAACACCCACCATCGGCCCTGCAAGTCCCCCACCGTCGGGTGCTGGGTTTTTCCCTGTTTTTCCCAACGGCCAGCAGTTCTGTGTGCATTCTGCACGCCTCCCAGCGGCCCCCTGGACGGTTTCTAAGATTGGGATTACCGGGTCACGGAACATGCACATCCTTGGCCCAAAGGGCAGCCAAAACGTTTTGCCGATTTGCACGTCACATATTATCAAATTTTTGGTTTTATCTCTGGTGAAAAAAGTTTCTCACTGTGCTCATAGAGTTTAACCATCTTTTAACGTGACTCTTGGTTAATGTGTCTGTGATGCCTGCCTGTCCCATCGTTCGACCGGCCCCTTTGGGGATAAATTCTAAATTCTGCACTAGGACCTCTTTCTCGGCTCTAGGCCTCTTATCTACTCCACAGGGTTTGAATATTCTCTTTCTTTGTCAGCCACGTGCCTCCTTCACTGTGGCCTGTCTGAACAAGTGCAGCGGGTTTAACACTAGGCATGTGTCCTGATTGTGCTTTCCTTCCCGGCTTCCCTGAGCACCGCACATGTGACCGAGAGCCCTGCGTTCAGGCAGCGACACCGTCTGGCACAGCTTCCAGGCGAGGCCCCCTCGTCATGTCTCAAACAGCACCTCTACCACAGACATGAAGCCCGTTCACCGTTGTGCCTTCAATTCGGTTTTCCCAGCCCCCGAGGCCGCAGGTCGTCCCCTCAGCCTGGTTTCCCAGGGAATGAGTTTGTGGGTTCACGCGTGTCCTCCGACTGACCACCTGCCGCCCCGTCTTTGCCAACACCAGAGTCTCACAGCACCTCCGCAGCGCTGGGCTTAAGGGTATGGGGCGGTTTCATCCGGCTCCTTTACCACACCTGCTCCGTGACCGCTGCCTCCTTTGTAGTGCACAACTCTGCCGTCACAGACTCCACTGAGACGCCACGGGCGTCTCATCCTCAGCCACAGAAACCGACATCTGAACCGCCCTCCGCAATGCGCTGCCCTGTCCCTCCTGCCCCTGATGGTCCCGCGACTGCGCAGCCACCTTCTCCAGAGCTGGTGATGGTGGCACGGCCTGCGGGCCAGGCCCGGGTGAGGCAGGGGGATTGTGCCAACCGTCCGTCTTTCACATGCAGCTGTCCACGTTCAACGATGCTCGTGGGGAGTGCACATGCCTCCACACGGCCCCTCACTGCGGACTGAAGACCACTCGCCTCCGGTGGGGCCTCCAGCTGCATGGCCTCTCGGCAGGTTTCAGACTTGTGGCCGCACTCGTGGGCTGCCCCTCACAGCCAGGCCTCTGGCTTCAGACAATGCCGATGCAGGTGTGGACACGCACCCTGATGGCGGTTTCACTGCGGAACCGTGACTAACTCAGGGTTGGCGGGGGCCTGGTGGCGCTGCAAGCCATGTTCTCTCAGAACTCGACCCCTCGGCCATGTTGACTTTGGTGGCGGCGATGAACCAGCTTGGACTCGCCAAATAGTGAAGGGGACCCCCGGCCGGCATGGATGCAGAGCCAGAGCTTCGGGCCGGCTGGACCCCGAGGCTCCATGGTGCCCGGCTGAGCCCCACCTTTCCACCTGTGCCCTGTCACTGCAGTGCCCCCCAAAGCCGACTCACCCCACGAGGGCAGGAGGGCTGCCTGACCCTCAGAGACGTCTTGTCCCTTCCGGGGAGAGCACGTGACTTCCAGAAGCTGCCGCAGAAGAGGGAGGGAGTGTCATCCTCTCAGACCCTCTCACACTTTCAAAGGCTCTCAGACCCTCCCGCACTTTCAAAGGCTCGAGTCTGGTCCGTGTGCAGCAGGAACACAAAGCCACGGCCCTCGAAGGCACTGGCTTTGTCCAACGTCCCCAGGCTGCCCAGGATGTGGGGGTGGAAGGTTGGGGTGATGTGCACACTCCAACCAGAATCGGCATCCTCACCCACAAAGCGGAGGTGTGAGTGTGGGCAGCGACCCCACACTACCCTTTGGCTGCGGTCCAAGCCCAGGGCTCCAGGTCCACCCTGCCTCGTGTCCACACGTGTTGGAGAGGGCAGCCCCGTCCGGCTGCCACATCCAGACACTGCTGTGGACCGAAGATCCCCATCAGGGTTTGCTCTTATGTCTAAACATGTGTCCCTAAGTAACACAACTGCATCCCTGAGCCCTGGAGACAATCTGGTCGGGAGCTGAGCGGGACCAAGTTCACTCGGTGAGAGAGCCCGAGGCCGGTGCTGCTCAGAAACCACCCCCAGTCACACCCTCAGTGTCGGAGGTCATCGGTAAACAAACTGAATGAGAAAACCCATTACACCGTTTTAGAGTGGACTGTCATGTTGAAAATAGGAACAAATAGGCTTCATGAACAACGGTTTTGGAAAACTGTGATGTGGCATGTGACACAAGAAAGATCGCAGAGAAACAACCGACAGCATAATGAAGTTTCTCGTACAGGATGCACTTGGAGACCAGCAGGTGGCAATGAGCTTCATGCGAAACTCAGTCACCGGCACTTGGCATTTACAGCCTCACATCCGAGCTGTTTCCTGCTCGCTGCAGCGCTGACACCCTGCAGCCTGCGATGGTGTGCACCCTGTAAGCTGCTCTGAACTTGGCTCAACATCTTGACTAGTGGCTAAAAAGATAATAAACAGCACTCGGGTACAACGTGCATTTTGAACAATATGAAACTATCGAATGTTAAAAGAGTCACTGAAATTGGGGGATTCGAGGGCCAGTCTCAGATCACAAACAGAGGTGTCTGGGTCCAGGCACAGGTGGGCGGCTGCACGAGGGCTCCTGCCCATAGCCCACCACCCGCCAGACAAACGGAGCGGGGGCACGCCACCCCTTCTGCCAAGTCAGGTGGACAACAGAACAGCCCCTCCCTCAACATCGGTCACAGAACAAAACACAGCCCACGCGCATGCAGGGGCCACGGTCCTTCTGTCCTCGGCCGGGGCGTCCACCGGCTATCGGCAAACAGCCACGTGGTCACTCAACCTGGAGCAGAGGCTCACATGAAAACAGCTCCATGTTTTACTGATTCCAGTCAAATTGACACATGTGCTTAGACATGTCCTAACTCACACCAAAAAGAAGGAATTTTATCTGGGACTCGACACCTTCTTCCCGGTGTGATGACACCAAGTGACCACTTTCAACGGCTCTGGCTGCGGGAGAAGGGAACCGAAAGGGCCAGATGTGCAGGGACGGCCACAGACACATGCAGACACATGCAGACACGCAGAGATGCACACTGCACGACTCTGCAAGAGAGAACGTGCACACTCACTCTCAGCAAGTTCCTGATGCCAGGCATTTCCTTAGCAGCAAAACTGCAGACCAGGCATGAAATCAAGTCCGAAGATCAGTGGGCGCAGGTTCGAAAGGGGAGAGAGCGCCTGACATGAACACGGTCCAGTGTAAGCTGCTCCGCGCACTTTGATTACAAGTGTTTCCATAGTAACCCGTGGCCGTGGGCCACATGATGTGGTCGGCGCTGCTCATGAAACAGAAGGAGAAATACTAATTGGATTTGAAAGGCCCTACCCAGCTCAGCATTGGTGCAGATGTTATTATTGTGTAAATGAGTTATTTCTCTCAAAGAGGCATCGTCACCATGCTGTGCAAGACTGAGGGTTGGCCAAGTATCTAGTGCACACGGCAGGGCGGGTCCCCAGCTGGCAGGTCACTGCGCAGGGCCTGTGCCCCGCTGGGAGGAGGTCCCCTGCCCCATCCTCCATGGACACACCCAGATCCACACTGGGTGAGCCCCCCGGGCAGCTCCTGACACTCTCCGTGGGGAGGGAGGGACCCTGTCCCCAGACCCACTGGCTGCCACAGTGCCCTTCCCAGGTGAAGCGTCCACCCTGGCCCCAGTGCCGGCGGCTCCCAACTTCACAAGGGCCAGTGTCAGAGTGTCCTCTGGTGAGAAGCTCCTTGGAGAAGGTGGGAGTCTAATAGGATGTAAAAATGTGGTGTCAGCAGCTGATGAAGAGAGAGCTTCACAGCTGCAATGGCGTGCCCCCAGCAAAGACTGTGACCCAGCTTTGTAAGTGCCGATCCACACAGCTTCCCAGAACCAGGGCCACCCCCTGCTGAGTGTAGGGGGATAGGAGGAAGACAGGGAGGCCAGCTGTCCCTCCTCCCATCCCCGTGACTGAGACACAGCCAGGACGTTCTCAGGAGAGGTGTCATGAAGGGAAAAGACAACTCTCAACAACTGCGTTTCCTTCGGGGCAAATCTTTGCACTGTGAAGAAAGGAAGCAACCGGAACATTAGAGGGGGCGTGCGGTGACCTGCGTTCCTGCAGGACAAGCAGCGCCCTTCCCGGTGGCTTGAGCTGCCTCACAGTGAAAACATGACACGAAAATGCCCAGTGTCTTGAAGGATAAGGACGAAATAAGACACCTTCACACAACCTCTGGTTAGAGCTTTCTGGGCAAAGTGTGTCTCCTGACTCACATTCGCTTCCTCAAAGGACCACAACCAGGAAGTCACAGGAGACAGAACAACCCTAACATGCCCGCCCTTCCTTCTGTCACCCGCCTCCTCACTGACGAGACATGGAACAGAGTGACACTGGAGGACCAGTCACCGAGGAGACTCCCGAGCAGGGGTCCACAGGGAGCTCTGGGCTGGCGGGACCCCCTCTGCCTGGTTTGTGCGACTGTCGGAACTCACTGAACATTTCATGTCTGTGCCTTTCACTGCAGGGAAGCAGTTCTCAGCAACAGTGTGCAAGGGAAGGAGGTGGCCTTGGGAGTGTGACAGCAGTGACTTGAAAGGTCAAGGCAGCGTCTGCAGACACGGGGACAGCTCCATGGACACATGGACACAGGGCCCCTGATGCTGTTCTGGGGGAATGAGCAGAGCTTTGAGGCTTGGGCAGGGCTAAGAGGGAAGCTCGGAGGCCATGGGGCCTCCAGAGCAGGGAGGGTCCCACGGGCAGACGACAAGGAGGCCGGGCCTGGTGTGCTCCAGGGGGCAGTGGCAAGTCACTGAAAGGCTCCATGTAGGGCCCAGGAGTCTCCACGCCTTCTCTGGAGGGACCAGGGGTTTTCCACAGGGAGTAACGCTGGGCCAGGCCCAACATCAGGCAGCCAGGGAATTAGGGAAGCCTCCATGCCTCCTCCCTCCCCAAGCCTGGTCATCGCCGGAAAGGCTTCTTAGAGAATAGCGCAGAAGGACGAGAAAGAGACCAATTGGTTGCCCAGAAATGCTCAGGGTTTCCTGAGAAGCAGAGGTCAGCTGAGGCCGAGGGGAGGGACGATCAACAGCCCCCACCCCAGCGGAGACCCAGGCCCACGCCCAGAAACATTGGGGCAGAAAGTGGGTGCACATGGCTGATCCTCGGTGTCGGGGTGTGTAAGAGCTCACCTGCTGCAGAGACCCCCCCCCCATCAGTTAGCGCGTTAAAGCCATGTGCAGAGTGGAACACGCCTGAGTCCTAACTCGCAGGCCCCAGGCTGGGCCACCCGTTTCAGCTCCACACGGAGAGCGAGCATCTTTCCACGTCCTGTTCACAGCAGTTTGCGCATGTGCGTGCCGGGGTTGGCAACTTTGACATTTTCGAGGGCCCAGTGCCAGCTGCGCTCCTCAGGGCAGTGAGCTTTGCTCGAAGGCAGCTGCAGTGCGGCCGGCCAGCGGTCAGTGGTGATGAACCCATCGCACGCGCCAAACGAGGGGGTTTTCACACGCGCACACGGAGTAAGGCTGTGCACTGATCGACTGATGGGGAAGCAGCCAGAGGCTCCCAGGACCCTCACGCTACGGTCCCCGGGGAGAGTGGCCCTGTGTGTGTGACGGAGCAATCACCACGAGTGACAAGAACACTGTCATCAGATGGAGAATTGGAACATGCGTTCAGGATTTACCCCCCAAACTAAACCACTGGCCCCTGGACGGGAAGGCAGCACAGGGTCGCATCAGCAAACAGCACCCAGGACGGATGCAGTGAGCTGGCCCCTCACGGACGGCCAACAGCACACCCCTGACGCCGCCAATTTAAAGTCTCTTCAACTACTAGGGACCAATCCTGGCCACTAGAAACCACACCCCAGTCAGGCCGAGATCTCGCAGAGATGGACAGGTGACCAGAAGTCCTTCGGCACTTGAGGAAGTCACGCTCCTCCAACGTGACAGACACTGCCACGTCACCCCAAGGTGGTCCCAGGAAGTGCCCTGCCTGCTGCCCTCACTCCCATGCAAAGGAGCTGACCGGCAGCGTTGGGAGCTAAGTGCACACTCCCGGGGGTGAGTGGGGCCACGCTGGGAGGGGGCTCTGTGAAAGGACCGCACGCAATGCAGGGATTTGGCAAACAAGGACATCCGGGGACAGGCAGGCGTCTGGGAGCTTTCTGATGGGACTCTGAGAAGGAAAACCAGAGGGAATCGAGGGAGAAAGGCAGAACCAACAGAAGAGAAATCCCCAAAATTGAAGGGAAAAAGCAGCATGAGCTTGGTGGGGCCCAGAGAGGACCAAGGGGCATCGGTGAGAGAAGCCAGCCCCCCACTGCACCCTGAGACATGGGCGCTCGGGGAGGACGAGGCAGATCCCCGAAGGAACAAGCATCAGGTGGGAACCAGACTCTCCGTTATCTGCACCGAGCAGTTCTGCGGGAAAATGATTGGGAGCTGAGGTTCCAGAGCTCGGTAAAATTAGATTTTATGTGGGAATATTCATATTTTTAGTCACCCAAGGAGTCTAAAAGCTTTCCCACTCGCAGCTGTTAACAAAGACACTCCTTAGAAGACAGGCACCGCGAGAGGAAAATGAGGAAGGGCGAAGGAGCCACAGGGGAGCCGGTGGCAAATAAAAGGGGGAGTGGTGAGCACAGTGGGGTCCAGTCTCTGTGGGCCCAAGATGACAGTGCATAGTCGTCTGGGACGGGAAGTCGGGATGTCTCCACAAGGCAGGACAGCAGGGCCGGGTCCTGTTGTGGAGGGTGATTCTGGTGGGAAAAGTGAACCACAGGAGTGGAGCACACTCCGCTGAATCGATGAAAATGCAAATATCCTCAACACATCACGAGTAAACCGAATCCAGCGGCGGAGGAAAACAACGCGGAGCTCTGAACTGAAAAACGGTTCAGTATCAGCATATCTATTACTTTGTTCAAAAGGTTTTAAGGAATGAGGAGAAACTTATTCATACAGGTGTTGAATAAGTATTTAATCAATGTCAACACCATTCCTGACTTTTTTAGATTAAAGGGAAATTTGTTTCACTTATAGAATTTTATTTGCCTTGGATCTACAGCAAACGATCATGCTGCAATAGATCATTTTTATTAGAGTCAAAAATAAAACAAGGAGGGGGGACATCTGTAATAGTGTCAGCAATAAAAATTGTTTAAATAAAATAAAATATCAGCATAATACAATGCCGAAAATTAAAATAAAACAGGGACATTCATGATATTTCAGTACTTAATGCCACACTAGTGATCCTAAGCCATGCAACAAGACAAAAAATAGGAATAAAAATATTGGAAAGGAAAAATAAAATCAGCATTGACTGACAAGTTCTCTACTTAGAAAATCCAGGGGTATCCATTGACGGCCATTTGGTATTCCTTCACTACGAAAAGGACTAGAAAAGCACAAGTTTAAAAATGGGAAAACAACACGAAAGGGTGATTTCAGAAATAATACCTCATCAACAGGTAAGCACTGGTATTCAATAAAATGACGCAAGCATGTTCAACCTCGAGGTCATCTTGGATTCTAACGGAAACATGGAAACATGAAAAACTGCAGCTGTCTGACTCCGAACACGCGGCATCTGTCGGACACACACGTGTGTCTACAAGTCCGGCAGCTCCTCACAGCTGCACCCACTCCGATAGACCGGCCTGCCGGGCTCGCTGTTGCAACAGCGGTTTTGAGGAGAAAACAAAACCACCTGTCCACCCACGGGGAGGGCCAAACCACAGGATGTATCCACACCAAAATGCATTACGGGAATAAAAGCGCAAAGCCAGGGGACTGCAGGACATGGCAGCTCAGGGCCACACGGGACCCTGAACGGCTGCCGCACAGGAAAGGGAAAAAATGCGTGAAAGACATTCTGGGTCCACTGCCGGAACTGGAACCTGGGCGGTAAACACGTTGTAGCGATGTTCAGGCTGCAGGTGATGCCTGTGCCGTGACTGTGAAGTGAGTGTCCACGTTCTCAGGGGAAACGCTGAAGAACGCTGAGAAAAAGTGCTACGAGCTGTGCAACTTAGCGTCGCAGCTCGTGAGAAGTAAACCGCGTGCAGGCAGCAAGGGTGTGAAGGTGGGACTGGGTGGGACCCAGGTGGGACAAAGCCTTGAGGGGCGAACCTGGGTGCTCTTGCTACTATTCTTCTCTTAAAATGTCCTAAGTCTGGAGTTATTTCCAAATAAAAATGTTGTGTTAAAAAGGAATAAAGTAGATTTTATGAAGTACATTAAAATAGCTCTTTTTGGCAAGTACATGGAAACACTAGCTGGAGAACACCACGTCCCACCTGCCCTTGCTAATGTCAGAAATCTGTGAAGAGCCGCTTGTATGCACACCCGGTTTACACACGTGTATTTATCCATGTAAACGCACAGAAGCACCAGGCTCCCAGCAACATCTCGGGAGGCTGAGCACTCAAAGGTTTGGAAATTCTGCATTCAGCCATGAAGCAGCTAGACCATTGCGGATCTTTTCCAAACTCTCCCCCAACTGGACTGCTTTCAGTTGATGATGCTGCTGCAGGTGGAGGCGAGGGGCGGACCCTGCAGGAGAGACCACGGACCATCTCGATGCCCCTGGCTCGTGGGCATCCCCAGGAATGAGCAGTGGGAGTGGCCACCTTGGGGCACATTTATGGAACCCGGCAGGGGCCCCTCCCCCGTGTCAGGGCCGTGGTGGGCCAGCCCCTCCTTCCTTTCACCTCCCAGCACTCTCCACATCTTCTGCGCTGTGGCTGCACCACTTTAAAATCGGAAAAGTTATCAAACTAAACAATGCAATTACAATGTGTCAACAACAACAAAGAACGGCTCAAAACTGTGTCAAATGAAGGCAAAGCCGTGGGGGACGAAACTCGACACTGGGCGCCAGCCTCTGTCTCTCCACGCGGCCCCCCTGCCCCAAGTGTGAGTGTCCACACAGGCGCCTGCGCGTTCCGCTCCTGTATGGAGCGCCTTCCGCCAGTGAAACTGTGGGGAACAGGAGGCCCATAGAATGGGGACACGTCCAAGTGGCTCATGTCCCTCCGTTCGTCACTCTGACTTAATCCTCCTCCTGCCCCTGGGTCACACACCTGCAGTTTCCCGGCCTCCAGGGCACCCTGCCGGACCTGACCCCACCAGGGAAGTTACCTGATCTTCACCTGAGTCCTCAGAGGCAGCTGGCACCTCCCCGTTTTCCACTTGAGAAAACAGCAACTCCGGGGTGGGACCAGGAGACTGGCCTCCGGCCCAAGGTTTGCGATCACGATACAAACTCACAGGGACACCAACCATTCAGAGAGACACCCAGGACCCTTTCCACAGCCACTCCTACAGGCCGGGCCCAGGTCCCACTCCCATCTGCCCAGCACAACACCTCCCAGAGGCTGCAGCTCACAATAGAGTCACATGGAGTGTCCGCTGACCAAGGTGACATGGCCCACTTCAGGGGACGTCTAAAACCCCGAACGGAACGTCACCGAGAAAAGAATGAGCATGATCTCAGATGCCGACATCTGCCTGCCACTGAAGTCGGCTTCTGCAAGGGCAACCTTGAGGGGAGCGAAGGGCAGACCGCAGACGGGGGCGCATTTGCAATCACTCGTCCGTCAAGGCTTTATTCGCCCAGAATCCATAAAGAACTCTCCAAACTCAGCAGGGAGAAAGCAGACAAGCTGAGGCGGAAGCACGGTGAGATGTCACCTCGCCAGAGGGTGACTGGAGGCAGGAGGGTCCATCCGCCTGGCCAGTGTGACAGCTCAGAGCCCAGAGTCTGCAGCCCTTCCAGGGGGCAGGAGTAACCCGCATGTCACCTGAGGCCCAAAGGCACCTCGCAGGGAAAGCCTCACTGAAAACACAGCAAACACCTGGCAGGAAAAGTCTCAAAGACAAATGAACCTTTGGAGCAGGTAGGACAGAGCCTGCCATGATGGGGCGCAAAGAAGTGACTTCCAGGGCATTTCTTTCTTACCAGCGTTCAACTACACTTAAAAAAAATTCCGATAGAAATGCTGTCTCCCTCCTGCCCTTGCCGAGCTCTGCCCTGGCCGCTCCTCACTGCGTGGCTTCTTCTCGGGAGAAACCGCAGCGGACACAGGACACTGACTTCATCACAGCTGTGGGTGCCTGTGACCAGCCTTGTCTGCTGAACACGATGAAAACATCAGCAGGAGCTGACTGCAGCACCCGGAACAGCACGAACCTCCCAAGGCGACAGCAAAGGCCGGGCTGCCGGTGGCCAGGCCACTCAAAGACCAACCCCCAGCACCTCCAAAACCCCATTTCTCTGCAGAAAAGCAGCAAAGAGCTGTCGCAGGGAAAGCACAGGGTTTGATTCAAGAAGTGGGGGATGCCAAAGCTTCCCCGTCTGCCCGCTGTAACAGCCTTTCATGCCCAGGAGGAGGGAAACAGGTGGACAGGACCCAGTCCCGTTCCTGGCTGGCCTCATGGAGACCGTACCAAAAAAAAAAAAATAACTTGAGTTTCATAATCTTTCAAAACCATTCAATTTTTTTAAAGTTCAAGTCATGCACCATCCCCTCAAAATCAGCTGATGACAGGAGGGCTCCCCGCCCTGCTCTTGGGCCCTGATGCTTGAGGCCTCCCGATGCCCGGCTCAGGGCAGGCTGCAGGCCGGTGCGCCGCACGCGCCAGATTCTGAGAACTGCCCAGGGTGTCTCTTTCCCTGCTCGGCGCCCACGCGGGGGATCAGCCCATTTGACCATCTTCACATGGACGTGGATACAAGAAAAGCTTCAGAAACTGCCACAGTTTCTAAACCCTATGCTAACTCTCCCTTCCTGGTCATTCTGCCCAGACTCGATGAAAACCAACTGACACAGAACAACACGCACATGGCCATGCCACACAAGTGACGTACATGGCTTGGAGGGCGTCAGCCAGATCCACGGCGTTTGCCCAGTCTGCCGTGTCGACACTTGGGGCTCATTTCTCGTGACTGACCTGAAATCACAAATGTCGACGTGGGGAGACAGCCGCCTGCCCCCCAGGCTCCTGTGAGGACAGCCCAGGTAACAATGTGCACCAGGGAGATGCTGTGGAAACTAGACACAGACTTGAGTGCCCAGCAGGGCGGCTGCAGGTCCCGACACAGCGCCTCCCAGACAAGCCTGGTCTGAGCTGGGGAAGGAGGCAGGTGGGCTGGGCCTGGCCAGTGCCGATGGAGCCCTCTTTCCCAAGGAGGGTTAGCTGCCAGCAAGAGGCCCCACCTTCCTGCTCCTTCATCCAGGGTTCGCACAGTCCTCGCTGACCCAGGAGGGCAGCATTCATTTTTGTCCTTAGGAATGGAAACTCTTATTTCCATTCCTCTTTCCTCCACAGGATCATAACCCACTATCAATAGGTTTAGGTTTAAAAGACCTCTTCTCTCCGCATCTATGTGTTTACAATCGAAATTGTATTTTTTTAATTTTCTGTGACAAACAGATTCTAAACGATAAAAATATTTCTACTTGACTCAAATATCATTGCTCTTAGAGGTGCATAATTGACTCTTAAATATTAATGCATTATATATCTTGATGAACGAGTATTAAATATAAACATTAAAATTTAATTGGAAATGTATCTCTCAATGAGATAGAGATTTTTTCCAATTCATTAACGTACTAGTGGATAAATATTGCTTTTCGGTGAGGAAAGCCATTCAGCCTGCATGCATTGTTTAATAGCTCTCAGCACCGGGAAGCCGGATCCCATCAACAGAATGGTGAAGACCCAGCGCCTTGCATGGCAATGACCCCCAGTTCCTGGAAGCCCTTCAGAAATCGCTGAGGATATACCAATCAAAAGGCACTTTATTGATTAGATGTGAACTCCATTATATCATCTTCCATCCGTGCTGGAAGAAGGAAACTGGGAACCAAAAATGATTTTTATCTGCTCACTGCCGTCATCCCATCGGCCCATGGGGGCAGCAGTTGGGCTGTCCTGCCCCCCGACACCCCGTTCTCCCCACGGGGCTGTCCTGCCCTCCAACATCCCATTCTCGCCGAGCAATGTGCCAGGCTCACAGAGCCGGCGAGGGATGAGCATGAGAACGGAAGAGGGAAAAAAAATGTAGGAGCATAGCTCAAACATCTTCGCAGAGCAATCTACTTTGAAAAAACACATAAGAAACTTAATATGAGAAAAATTAATTTCATTAAAACTCTCTCGTCTTGTGCTCCCCATGCAAATCCGTGATGCCCGTCAGAGCGAGCATCTCAGTTCCGTGAACACGAACGAGTAAGGACCCTCGATCCTGGTGTTGGCATCCAGTCTTGGGCAGCCTGCAGGGGGCGCTCTTGGCCCCAGTGCACAGTGTCCATCACTCTGAACGGCAGGTGCAGCCGCTGCCCCGCCCTCAGGAGGACAGAAGCTTTTCCCCTAGCCCAGCAACAAGCCCAGCCAATAGGCATACTGCAGCTCAGCCAATGAGAAGTCACGGTCACCGGACTCTTACTTTTCTCCAATGAGAGCTCATCTTTCTGTTGCACTGACTTCCTGTCCCGCCTCTTTCCTATAAAAGCCTTCTGTCCTGCTATACCCTGGGAGCATCTCCGCTGGTGGGAAGTTTACTGAAGTTAATTAGCTCTTCTCCAAATTTACTGTAAAATTCTGCTTACTAACGGCTTAAAAACTGCTGTGATAAGATAAAGTAATAAAAACACGCTCCCTTTCATATTCAAAATGTCAAGAAACTATCTGGCACCCAGCTTTTTAAACTCAGAAAAGTCCTACATAATATTAAATATTTTCCCACATATACAATATCACAAGACTATTTTGAAATTATGAAAACAAAAGACTGAACCAGGACAAATGAAAGAAACGTTAGCACGCATTTCGATTCCCTGGACAGGGGCTCACTCTGGCCTGACAGGGTGGGGGCAGGGAGCGAGCCACAGTCTGCAGCGCGCGTCCCACCACCAGCAGCCGGTTTCACTGTGGGAATCCCCAGCAGCAGGGGCCCCGTTACCAATATAACAACAATTTCACCCAAATTTGTTTCTCGGCTATTTTATCAAGGGTTTAAATATCTTATTAAACATTAAAATGAAGTGGTGCAGAAAGACTGGCTAATAATTAAGGATGGTTAACCTGAAAATATTTATTCACATGAAATATCTTACTATTGCAACATGTTAGGTATCTATAACTGAGTGACAGTCTGGTGACACAGAGAGTAGTTATTATTTGTCATCAATTCCAGACACAGTCTGGAGCTTTGCGTGGTTTAAAAGAATAATTTGAGCTAGAAGCCTACTGAGCTACCACAAGCTTTTGGAAGTTAATGTGGTATCCCTTTGAGCTGAAGCCGGTGCGCTTCCATCTTTTGAAAGATAGTAGTGTTATTTCTGAAATGGATTCAACTTTTTGTTTTAAACAAGAAAACAACATTATAGCACAAAAATTGGGTTAAATAAGTTTTGCTGCAGAAAATTCTAACAAACGTTTGTCAAGAAATGAGATTGTGGTTCCCATAGCAACAGCGACCTTTCAACCAATGCTGCTCGCGTGTTTTGTGTGGCTCCACCAAGTAACTCGATTTCTAACCTGTTGTTTAAGTGCTCAGCCCACAGGGTGCTTCTCGTGAACGCCTTCCCTGTCCTCCTGTTGCGGACTGTTCAGCCTGGTCTCAGGAGTTGTAACCCTCACCCCATGGTGGGCTGAGTAAGAGCCAAGGGACCCATGTCATCTGGGTCTGTTCTGTCAAGAGGACGTGAGCCACTAAGGAGATAGAGCTTATCTCCCTGGCAGGAGTGCCGCTTCTGCTTCATCCATATCTGGCCTCCAATGCTTGGTCAGTTAGCCAATGACGGGTAAGATTCCCTCAAGGGAGGGGTCGCCTAAGACAGGCATGACCACGTGGATGGCCCTCAAGGAAGGACTCAGGGGGCCACAGCAAAAAGAGGGTGATGGACCCTCACCCCCAACCCTGGGTACTCTGATAAAGCCCAAGTCCCCATTTCCATCTGGGAGATGTCTTGCTTATCTCTTGCTTCCTGGGCCTAATCGGCTTAAAGCCTGAAACTATGATGGCTGAGTGGTGCAGCCCTGTGCTAGCCAGAGCAGTTTCTGGGATGATCGGGTATAAGAAAGAATCCGTAAGGTCCTGTGAAAACTGCTTTGCTAAGAGTGCTCTCATTTAAATGATAAGGGTCTGAGGAGGAAACGGGTGTGTCTCCCAAAGTTTTGCAACCCCCTTTCCTGACAGACACTGACTCAGATTAAGCCCTCAGATTTCTTTGAAATGTTATCCATTGTTTGATCCTTGCCACCTGACATACCTATATTCCTGTGTATTTGAACCCAATAAAAGCCCAGTGAGGAAGGGGCTCTGGGTCATTCTCCTTTGAGAGTTTGACCACCTATCCTCCCCAAGCAGATCATGTCTTGGTAGTTTTATTTTCATCCATGACGGAGGGATGGGGCTCTGCAGGCGGTGCCCCCCCACCCCCGACAACCTCCAACTCCTCTCCAACCCCTATCGCAGCCTTGGTCTGGTGCCCTTCGTAGCCTGAATGTGGTGCTTCAGCAGCACTTCAGTTAAGAGGGCCATGGAGCCCCACAGAATTAATTGCATTACTTAATAATCGCAGTTGAAGGGTGTCTCGCATGCTTTCATATCTTCTCACAGGGTTTGCACTTGTAAGATCTTTAACACAGAAAAGGTCGGGTAATGTCACTTGTTTTCTTGGATATTCTTTGCACTTCTATAAGTATTTTTGGGAATCAAACTTCTTTATTAACCAGAGTCAAGAAATAACAAAAAAAAAAAAAAAGAAAATGTTAAGAGCCTTTAAACAATGCTCTTAACCACTGAGCTTTCTGCAAAGTATAAGTTCTAAAGCAGAATCAGCTCACAAGTGAAACACCACATCCTGTGCTGGGCAAGGGCCACCGGTTGCCAACAGACTCACACAGCACGCATGTCACGGGGCTTCTCCCCAGGCCCTTGTCCACTGGCCTCAGGTCCCACCCCAGGAAGGGCATCCACGTGGACAAGGGGCATGGCATCCATTCTCCACTGTCGAAACAGGAGCGGATGAGCACTCAGGACGATTCCCAAGCCCTCCAAAGCTCGGAGGGGAACGGCGGGTGAGCTTCGGGAGTCAGCAGGGCAGGGCAGGGGAGGACTGGCCCTTGACACTGGAAACCTGGCCCGTGGGCAGCACACGCTAGAGTCTCACGTGCAGCTTCCACGAGGAAGGAAGCCCCTGGTCACCTGTCAGGGAGTCTTGAGTCACAAACTGATGAGACAGGAGCCTGTGGTAGATGAACGGTGGTTGAACAGCTCCAGGTAAGGAGGCAGAGAACACAACCCGAAGCCCGCTGCCACCACTGACCTCATCCCCTGCCGTCTGGGGCAGTGACACCTTGGTGCTCAGAGGTACTGGTGGAAAAATGGTCCATGAATATAAGATCCTACTACTACCATTATTCTTATTCATTCCTTCAATGGTTTACTATGCTGACCGCAGAGAAAACTGTCCCCAGGCAGAGCAGCATTAATGCCTCAGGGATGGGCAGGCACAGCCCCCCTGCCGGTTCAGCCGCATGCCCACTATGGGGTCTTCACAGTGTCCCCTGGGTTTCCTGGAACACACAGAGGACACTGCCGGCGGCCCCCACGGACATACAGAGTTCATTTCCAATGAGAGAATCCCAGGCCTGGAAGGGCGTGGGGACGAGCCTCTGGCTCTGGGGGTCTGGCAACCCCACGCACAGAACTGGAGTGTGGGCTTCATCCAAATCACTCAGACTCTGTGATCTCATCAAAATTTTGAACGACTGTTAGCCCAGACTTACTCTGCTCCTTTCCCAACATGGAAGTTTCCTTACGAGTTAAAATGATACAAAGCTGAGATCAACAGATGAAGGCTTACAGAAGTGAGCTGTCACTCACTGAAAAAACTGTCACCTTTCTGCTGTGTTCGAGGTCACCAGGCCAGATTTCCCCGTGTGCGGGTCCTCGACCGTGGCGGTTAACACTGAGGATCCACCGTAAGGTGAGAGTTCTGCTGCAGCTCTGCAAGAAAGCTGCAGGGGGCAGTGCTACCACTGCTGAGACCCAGCCCCAGGGCTCTGCAGCCTGCACCCCTTGGAGCCTGCCCTTTCAAAATCCTCCAAGTGAGTTCCGGGCATTTTCTGTTTATCATTATTCATTTGCCCTAAAAGGCTGTTGTACTGATGTCCTTTCTCAGGGGGTCCAGCTGATAGAGCAGCTGGTCACTAATATTTACTGACCACTTACAACACATCGGTGGTCACCCCTCACCCTCCACGCACTGTGTCCTTTTGCTGACCAGAACTATCTCTCAACTACAAATGGGGACAGCAATGCCTTGGTGCCACCTGAGAGGGGTCAAGTGACACAGGCCAGGCGGACACCCACATTTGACCCAACCTCACTGAGGCCAGCATCCTTGGGCCCCACACGGACGGACCCCCCACACCCCAGACACAATTCAGTAAAAGAATATCAACGTAAGATGCGCCATGACTTTGTACAGCAAAGGCTTCCACAGTCAAAGTCTGAAGGGTTCAGACACACTGCTCCCCCTGCTGAGTGGTGCTGGCCCTCACCTGGCTCCATGACAAGCACAGCAAACCCACAAAGAAAAGCAGACATGTCAAAAATAACTCATACTCAGGACAACAGCCCCTTTGCTGGGTGAGGACTAGGGGCTACGTCCACAGTGCAGGCTCAGAGGTAAAGCCTGACACGAGGTGGCACGGGGCAGGGCAGGGGGACAGGGCAGAGTTCCACACGGAGTTCAGCACTATTGTCGAACAGAAGGCGGGTGGGGGGCACAGCGTTTTATTAGAGAATCTGTGTAACGTGCTCTTCTATAAGAGGTGCAAATCTCCTTAAGGAAAAGTAACCTCAAACCCTCACCATCCCGGGAAAGCCGAGACAGGAGCCCAAGGGACCCTGCTTGACAGACACAGAACTGGGCTTTGCAACAACTTCACGACTGAGCAAAGCTGCACTCACCGAGCCCCATGCAAAGAGGAGACCCCAGAGCCCAAGGGAGGCAGCGAGGTCAGCAGCAGGGTGCTGAACCCAGTCTCTGGTACGCGCAGCCCTGGCTGCTCACTGAGCTTCGGGAGCAGAGACGAGTTCGGGAGGCCAGGGCGGTGCCCAGGGCTCAGTGACCACTGGACTCTGAGTGAAAGTGAGGCCACGGGAGCCACGAGGAGGCTATGCCACCTTGACAACGCCCCACCCCAGGCTGCGAGAAAGCCCCACTGAGACTGGTGTGCAGGCACCTCATCCTCCAGCGCCTCTCTCATGCCACTTCTGTGGCTCCCAAGCAAATTTAGAAAAATCTACAGCATAAAAACCAGAGGGAGGTAACAGACTGCGGTTACTTCCAAGAACTAATTATGACCCAAATTTTAGACAGAGCTTGACTGCACAAAAGATGAGTCTGGGGACCACCCGGTGAAACCCAGCAAAAGGGTCATTTACTGCAAGGCCACTGGGCCTCCCCTCCAGCGAGGACCGCTGTGTGGCGGAACCCCAGTGGCCATAGAACGCAGAACTGCAGGGGACCATACACCCAGTGGGAAGGGAACCTGCTGCAGCTACTCACCAGTCCTGCCCCGAGAATTCCATGGCAGTGACGGACAGCCTTGGTCCTGACACTCTGTCGGCCACGGTCCCCAGGCAGGTAGGTGTTCCTGGGGGGAGGCTGGGGTGCCCTCTGGTCAGCCTGGCAGTCCTGGGGACAGGGACAGGGCCCTGCAAGGGCGGTTCCGTGGAGCCAAGCAAGAGAAGCCCGAGAGGCAGCCTCTCCCTGTGACTCAGCCCAGCGATGCTCCCTTCCCCGCAAGGGGACAACAAATATAGAAAATGAAAGGGCGGCGGCAGATGGAAGGAAGTGGACGGGAGCGGAGTGCGGGGCGGCGGCCGTGGGTGCTCCCGAGGCTGGGCCGTCACCACAGCAACCTGGGCCCAGGCCGGGAAGCAGGATGAGACGCAGCTCCGGAGTCAGAGGGCCACTTCGTGGGAGAAACACAGTGTTTGCGTTAGAATGCTCACCACTCCTGAACTGATGGCCAAGATGAACATGAAGACTTCCTGGGGACACTCGCTGCCTGCCCTGTGACCCCTGACCCAGGGCAGGGGTGCTGGGTGTAACTAGACTGGTCAGGGGGCTCTGCTTCCCCCGATCCACCTGAGGCAAAGGCTCCACGGAAACCCCAGGATCAACCGTCTAGCCAGCACCCCGTCTGTGTTAAATACTCATGCAGATTTTGCCTTTTACTCCCAAGTACTTGAAGGCTAGCCTTAATTAAGAAGGGTTATGTGGTGTGTTCATAACTTAGTTTGAATTTCTAATGTGAGAACGACAGAGAATCACGCAAGCCCAGCCACCATGGAGAACCGAGATGCTCGACCCGGTCACTGGGGCAGAAGGGCACAGGGAAGGAACCACACGAAAGGCCCAGAGCACT
The DNA here is from genome assembly GCA_039655065.1 of Glossophaga mutica. Classification (NCBI taxonomy): domain Eukaryota; kingdom Metazoa; phylum Chordata; class Mammalia; order Chiroptera; family Phyllostomidae; genus Glossophaga; species Glossophaga mutica. The sequence continues at coordinate 35,051,378 of CM077310.1, read as the reverse complement.
CAGCAGGCACTTCCAGAACTCCACATGGTCCCGCCCGACTCTGCCTATTAGCCCGGCACCACCATAAAATCTCAGCAGTCTTCATTTCATGACCAAAACTGATGGGCTCTGATGAAGACCTGTCTCAGGGACCTGAAGGCTCCCCAAGGCCAGGCCCACTGTCTGCCCAGCACCCTGGGGCACTCCACCCACAAACACAGAGCGCTGCTGAAATGAACAGAACAGGTGACCCTGAGCCAAACCGATGTCGCAGGGATAAAACAGATTTTTCATCAAAAAAATAAATAAATAAAAAGAAGGGCAAATTAGTCCCACAGAGAAATCTCAGAAGATATTGGGCTGTTAAAAAAGAGACAGAGAATAAAGAGGACTTGAAAATTAAAACTAAAACGGTGGTAATTAAAGTTTCAAGGGAAGTGTTAGAAGATCATATTGAGAAAACTTGCCGGAAAGGGACTGGAAAGCACAGAGTAGAGAAGACGCCCGACACCCAGACAGGGAGAGTTTGAGAAGGAGAGGGAGAGGGAAGAGGGAAGGAGGAAGGAGCAACAGGAGAAACTGACAGGGAGAGGAACGAAGGAACTCGGCTGAGTGTCGACGAAAGCAAAAAGTCCAAGGGGCCCGGCGCCCTGGCTGCGAGGGAGAAGCCCACCCCCAGGTGACCCGGATGTCACCTGCGGACTATGGGGGACACTGACATGTCAGTGCAGGTTCATCAGTTGTGACAAATGTCCCATCCCGTGGGGGTGCTGATGGTGGGGGGGTGTGCGTGCGAGTGAAACAACCTCCACGTGGAAAACATGTTAGTGAAGCCAGCAGGCAGAGGTCCAGGGATGCAACGGGGCTGGGGTGCACCTGTGATAGAGAAGGTCCCACAGCCGCAGAAGCAAACGCCGAGCCTGCTGGTCCCTGTCCCAGCTGGCACGTCACGAGGTCAAGCTGGCAAGTGACAGCACTTGGGAGTCAACTGTGTAGGGAGGAGGTCACAGGTCCAAAATGGGAGAGGACATGGAAGCGTGTGTTTTCTAACATTCCTGGGAAACTTGGATTGGGGCGGGACTTCAAATGGGTGTGAGGACAGGTTGTCTGAGTATCTCTAACTTAACACAGTTACTTTTTTAATCAATGCAAATACAAGAACCTGGGTCTCATACAGGTTGCTGGATTTAAACAAAGAACAGTTGGAAAAGTGATTAAAACTGTTTTGCCATAAAAATGGATGCATACTAGTCCCTTGTAAATATAGTTCTTCCAGTGGTAAAAGAATGTTTACAACCTGTGTGCAAACAAAACTTACAGAGAAGCCATGTGCTAGGGAGCAGAGCAGGTTTCAGGGGACAGGAAGGCACCTGGGTCCCTGGCTCCTGCCGGCCGGCCAGAACCACTGCGCAGCATTCCGTCCCTCAGGCCTCACTGAGGTCCAGTCATTCTGATCTTCGCACACATGGGGAGGTGATGAATCACTGTCACCCCCAGCACAGAGATAAGTGGAGCTCAGAGAGAGCAAATGTCACGGTCAAGTGCACTCTGCCCGCACCTGTCCTGGAATGCCCGCCGTCACTGGGCAGAGGCACCAACCACCGGGAAGCTGGAGCCGCAGGGAAGACCCAGCTGGGAAGGCCTGGGAAATACACATGGCCCAGCCCAGCATTGGTCATGGGGACATACTGGCCCAGCACCGGGGACCACAGACAGCTTCCCACCGACTTCCGCACCATCTAGATTCTGCTAAAACCCTGAATGTGAAATGGGGAGATCAGAGACATGCCATCTGAAATCAAAGCCGTCTGGTCTTCAATACGGACATCTGACTCCAACCCTACCGGGCCCAGGGGCCACTGCACCTAGGACCAGCTCCATCTGCAACCCATGGGTCCCAAAGAGGGATGATGCCGTTCCGAGGCGACTGTGGAATATCCTACCAGCCGGTACAATGGGCATCACTCTGCTCTCAGTACAACACGCTTAAACACTGGTGCGGAATAAATCAGTCTCACTGGGTCAGCACAGACAGAAACGGTTTCTTAGAGGATGCCCATCCTGGGGTACACCCTCGTACATTGTCGTAAATCTACCTAATCATTATATAAGGACTCGTCAGCTGGATTCAGATCTCTTATGTAAGATGTCTTCTGAACGTTAAAAGCTGGGTAACTAACTAGTTGCTAAAGGGATCGTCAGAGCTGGGGAGGGGATGTTTCCGGGAGTCTGTTCCGGCAGGAAAGGGGTTTCTGAGTCAGACAGGAAAGAGGAATGGACACGGGCTTAGACACAGGTGGGTAAAGCATGTTCCAGGTGGGTGGCCTGGCGCGGGCAAAGGCCGGTGGTGTGTGCGGTGGGCCGGAGCTGGGATTTCCGCGCTGGGGGCCGAGGCTGCAACCCGGCTGAGCGGGAGAGCGGACATTTTGCAGCGCAGCTTGGAGAGCCCGCGAGGAGGGATAGGACAAAAGGCAGCACAGAGCACAGCCTGCAGGGAAGTGACATGAGAGGGAGACTCTCCCAGCAGCTGCGTGTGGGAAGGTTTCAAGCCAAGAGACTGGAGGCGGGAGACCCAGCAAAGCGCTTGTTCCTCTAATTCGAGCACTGCGCGGAGGGTGTGGCCCGGGCTGGACGCGCGCACGCGCTGCGAGTCCCGGCTGTGACCTGAGGCCAGACCAGGCGATGCTTAAATTCAGCACTTCTGGACTTGCTGGCTTCTGTCCTCAGTGAAACGCAACTGTGGGTGAGCTCTCTGGGCTGAACGTGGACACGGATTCAGGGAGAAGGAAAACCGAGATCCTACCCCGCGTGCAGGAGCATCAGGCCCGGTTTGGCAAATGACAGTTCACGCGGCTTTTTTATCGTGTCTTTAAATTCTCTTCCATATAAAGCATTGCACCCCTGCTAGCTAAACCGAGACTAGGAGATACACCCAAATAGTGGGTGATCGATTTGCAACCTAGAGAGACCCCAGATGCTCCCACACCCCATTGCTGGGCACGGAGGCTACCACCCCCCTACACTCAGCTCCATTCCTGCCCCCACGCGAACCTCAGCTCGCAGTGCGCTGCCTGCCCCCATGCACAGGCTGCCCTCGTCACACGAAGAGCCCGTGCGTCTTTGCGGCCGTCATCACCGCCAAATTAGAATGATCATGTTAACATTTTACCAACAATTGCTTGTGCACCGATCTAACACGCACCTCCCTGCACAGACCCACTGCAGCTCGAAGAGTGCTAGACGGACTGCGCAGGGTGCGGCCTCACCGGCACTCACACATGAGCACATCCAATGAACGAATCCCTCATCAGCAACCGACAGGAAAGCTATGTCCTTTGTGTATCCATCGGGCAGGCACCAAAAATTTGTATTCCACAGGACCATGTGGTCAGCAAGTTTCTAGAAATTCGGCCAAAGTTACCCAGATTATTACAAGTCGCTGAGATGATTTGGCAGGCGGGTTGGAGATGAGCATCCTGGTGAGGTGTGGGCCATTCAGCTCCACCTGGGCCAAGCGAGTGACCAACTGACTACTGAGAATGGGATTCAGGAAGCTGGCCTTGCAGTCCGTGTTTCTCACCAAATTCATTTGCCTCCAGTGAAGGCACCACATCCAGGAGGTGGGACGGAGCCCCCAGGCACCCAAGCTCAGGGTCTGTAGCTCAGGTACCTCTCTCTACTGGATGTATGCCCCCGACTTTTAACTGGAAGCCTGTCCCTGTATTTTACAGTGCAGTGACTGGTGGGATGGGACTTCAATGAAATCAGAAGGGCTGTGTGGGTGGAGCCACCACCAGGCTGAGAGATGGCTGCCCCATGGGGTGAGGCAGGGGACCCTGGGCACGTTGGAAGTGTCACTCAGATGCTCTGCAGGGCTGGGCATCTGAGCGACACCAGAAATCCCGATGGGACACACCCACCCTTTCTGGATGCTTCTTGTGCCCTTGCCAGGGACCCTTCACCCCTTGTGGTGCAGGAGCCCCTCTCCACAGTCTCTGAATCCAGTGTACTGATGCCTTTCTCATCGTATCTAACCTGTGACACATGGAAACACCTTGCTTTCTCTGTTCATGCAAGAAAATGATAGCCATTTATGTCACCTCATCATCTTGGGTCACCTTGGAGAAGGACACACAGGCCTGTTTAAGAAACACACCAGGCTCCATCTGATGTGCTGGCCAATTCTTTATCCCAACAACACCGAATGAGAGCAAAACACCCTGGTGCTGACTGACCCAGACGATCCCTTGCTCCTCACTGGGACCCCCCTCCCTGCCAGCACCCCCAGCTCCCAGCTCTGTCCACTCACGCAGAAGACCAGAGCTGCATCTCCTCTCCTGCAGACACCCCTGAGTCCTCACGCCTGGAAGGGGGTGTCTGCTGAGGCCCATCACCATTTCAGTGCTTGTGTCGTTCCTGCAGATTGACATCCCACTTCCCTGCAGACGAAGCTCAGGGGTGAATAAATCCACGTTAGTCCAGGAAGACACTAAAGACGCTAAGATGCCCCAACGTGCCCCGACGCCTGGGGTCCACTGAAGACACCGGGTGATATCCGAGTCCCAGGACCAAAGGCAGCATGAAGTCATGGGGGGCCTGGATGGCCTGGCACAGTTGAGACCCCAGGCTGGTCTGAATGTCCTAGGCCTGTGCGTCACATCTGCGCGACAGAGGGGCTTGCATCCGACCTAGGCTCCTTGCCGGCAGCATCGTGTGCCTGGTGCCAAGTCAACGGGACCAGAGCAGGAACCCAGGGAGGTGGATGGGAGGCTGTCCTCTCTGCCACCACAGGCTGCCAGTCCCCGAACTCCCAGACTACGGGCCCCACATATCCAGACACATGCAGACACTGGGCCCCACTCTTGGCTGGTGCCGCTGGGCACTCCGGACCCTGCCTGCCTTTTTGCTTGTCTCACATCCCTGTATCTGGGCTTGTCAGCGGCTTGTGAACCTCCTCGGGAGGCCAAGGATGGCATCTCGCCCACGGTTCTGACTGCCAGCCATGACCTGATGTGGACAAACGCGTCCCTGGGTGCAGCAAGTGGAGTGTGGAGACCAGCCCCTGGCCCACCGGCCACTTGGCTGCAGCCGCCCCTCTGCCACCTAAATATGGTAGCGCCTGGAAGGGTGCATCCATGCTAATCTCACCTGAGCGTGATGAGACAACAGAGTAACAGTGGCAGTGCCAGCACTGTCAGCAGAGCAGGGGGGCCCTGGCGCCCTCCCCTCCATGGGCAGGGTAGATGGAAGCGGGTGGGAGGGCACCTGGGCTCACTGCACGCAAGTCAAGAAAGTGAATGGGTGGGTGTCCCGAGCTGACGGTCACACTACACCTTTAGGGGAAAACAATAAACTTGAAAAAAATGTCAGATGCAGCAGAATTGTAAAAATTAGGAAAGGCACAGGAAAACCAGAAAAAGGCTTCCATTTTTAGCCTCATGAGTCATCTTTTTTAACGTCTTCAAAAGGAAAACAATGAGGACTGACAGGGGGCCCCGGAGGTGGCCGAGCTGAAGAACGAAGGGGTGGAGGTGACAGCTGAGCAGAGGCGTGCCACCGTGGCACCTGAGAGGCTGACGTGGGCACAGTGACAGCGGACCCCGCAGGGAACAGGTGGCTGTGAGCCCAGCGTGGCCAACGCCACTGTTTGCTGACAGAAGAACTCGAAGACCTCGTGGTCGGACGGCTCACCCTCTCGGTGGAAAGGCCCGGCCAGGGACAGAGAAAATCTATTTCCGGACTGGACCTTTTTCAGAGACTAAATTTAGCCAGCTTGAATCCCTTCCCTAAAACTCGATCCCATTAAACCTGTTGAAACAGGAAATCTGCATTTCATTATGAACTCGGAACAGTGTTCTAGGATGGGCTGAGACTTGAGGGGGAAGGCGGCCGCCAGGCTCAGTGTGGCCAGCAGCAACGCCATCTCAGGGAGCTGGGGGCGGTGGCGGGAGGCAGACAAGTGCACTCACGCTCCAGCTGCCTGGAAAATCAGATGCTGAGCATGGGTGGTCCTTAGTCATTTTTAGAATAACAACTCATTCAATAGGTTTTTTTTAAAGGGGTTTGTCATTGGCTTTTGTTTCCGTTCGTGAGTGAGCCTGGCCACGCTCAGGTGCCTGCTGATCCTGATACGGCCTCCGCTGTCATTTCCTGTTTGCCGCGTGGGCCACTGCTACGTACTCGTGGAAAACCCCTGTGTGTGAAGCGAATCACCACTGGAAAACGAGGACAGACATGCTCTCAGGCTGGTGACATGTCCCTCCCATTGGCCCGAGTGGCACAGAAAGCCTTCCATGTGGTCCGTTGCACCTGCCGGCCCGCCCTTGGCTGCTTTCTGTTCTGGTCCCTGTGGCTCTGCCCCTGTCACTGCCCCATCCCTGGAACATGCAGAGGTCGTGCCCATGGCCCACGCCGGTGGGGATGCCTCCAAAGGCCACTGGGAGCCACTTCAGGAGAATCTTCTTCCCACTGCCGTGACCGCAGGGTACAACCCCCACGGACCCCCGGAGTTGCAGATGTGACCTTGTTTGGGTAGAGCTCTTTGCGACGTGATTAAATTAAGAATCGTAAGAGGACAGGGGACCCTGGGTCATCTGGGTGGGTGCTAGATCCAAGGACAAGTCTCCTCAGAAGGGACAGATCCAAGGGGGGGAAAGGACACAGACCCAGGAGAAGCCACGGGAAGACGGGGGCAGAGAGGGGGCAGTGCCGAGCACCAGGAGGGGGATGGGGCAGGAAGGCTCCTCCCAGGACCCCCGGGTTTGGGATGCCTTGTTTTGACTTGTGGCCCCAAAACTGGGAGAGGATCCGTTTCCATTTGTGCTAATTTGTTTCAGCAGCCCTAAGAAACTAACTACACCTGTTAGTCCAATTATTCTGTTTGCAGGAATTTACTAGAGAAAGTTACATAGATTTTTTTAAAAATATAGAAAATATATTAATCACAGAATAATGGGTGAAAACATTAGTAAGAAACTTGGGTGCTGAGCAACGATGCCCCTTAGCCAAAGAACACTCTGAAAATATGGGCACTTTTTCAGACGAAAAATATAAACTAAAAGAAAGCAGGCTCATTCCTGATTTCGATTTAAAAAATAAGAATAAGATGGAAAAGCAGCATATATGACACAAATATGATTACTTCCAGGTCATGAAATCACTGGTGACTTCGAGTCAGTGATTGGTGCTTCTCTGTGTCGTCTGAATATTCAGCAGGTCAGATCACCAGGGGAAGCAACAGCTTGTGAAGAAGCCCCACCAGCCCCCACCTCCCCACCGGTGACAGCAGAGGACATGCTGTAACCCGGGAGATGAGAGTTTCAAGAAGAGTGATGGCTGTGACAACAGGTAGCAGCGAGAAGACATCTGGGAGCCAAGGAAACAGGTCACCGAGCTCGGCAATAAGACAATAGCCTCGGGGTTTGCGCACTCCTGTTCCGGGGAAAGCACTGAATGCTTTCAGGAGACGGTTTTACAGCCACAATGGAGGACAGTGTCCAAGAGATGGGACTGGGGCCCCAGGCCAAGCCAAGAACGGCCGGGCGCTGCTGACAGAGATGGTCAGTAACTCCATTCCTTAGTGACACTGCTCAGCTCACATGCTGCAGGCCTCGTTCTATGCCTGCCTGAGCACATTCTTCAGAAATACCACACCCACCTCTCCACAGCTTGGACCCAGCACCTCGCCTGGGAAAGGCCAGCTGACGGGTTGGGAGAAGACAGGAGGTTTGCAGTGAGGGTCCCCAGGGCCCCATCACCACCATCCAGGTGCCCTGCATTCCTGTGGCTGAAGCTGTATGACAGGAGCTGCACCAGCTCCCTGGAAGCTGATCCTGAGCAGAGCGAGCTGGAGCCTGTCCCTGTGTTGATGCCGGCAAGGCCCCTGCTCCTCCTTCGACGGCCGCACTGCTCCGTCTTCCCCAAGCGTCTTCCACTTTCCTGTCCGGCTTATAAGCCGGTCCTGGTCCATCCAGAGGGCTCTGTCTCCCTGGAGCTGGCGGAGGCTTATTTCTGGAACTGGTGACCAGACAGCAAATCCCCCCATGTCATGAAGGAACCTATGACTGACCAAGATTGGATTAGCAGTTGAGTGTATTATCTTTCCCTGTTTACAATATCTTTGCAGTCTTTCAGTGGTGGAAGCAAGCAAAAAAATGTCCAATGGGCACCATTAAGTTGTAAAAGTAGTGGATGCCTCAGGTAACCTCCCCCCTTGCAGTGACAGAGGCCAATGGGACAGGAGGGGGGCGTGCTTTCAGGCCAACCCCAGAAACGCTCCCTGGTCAGAAGGGGAGGAGCTTGGGGAACAGGGAACCCTCCTCCCTGGAGCACTCAGGGAAAGCCGCCCACAGACCAAGGAGACCTACAAGGTCTGTGCAGACGGCATCCAGTCACATAATATGGAAAAAAGAGACATTTATTGAAGAAGAGACAAGAAACACAGTACAAAGGACAATGACACCCCAGTCCCCTTCAAAGTGGGCACCTTGGGACCTCACACAGTTCTCCCTATCACCATCAGCTGTCTCTGTCATATTTTCCTTAATCTCATCGATAGTCTGAAATCTCTTCCCTTTCAAAGGTGATTTTAGTTTTAGGAAAAGCCAGAAGTCACAGGGCACCAAATTTGGGCTGTAGTGGGGCTGTGTCACCTGGGTGATTTGATGTTTCACCAAAAAACTCTGCACGAGACGTGATGCATGAGAGGGCATGTTGTCATGATGAAGCTGCCAATCACCAGTTGCCCACAGCTGTGGCCTTCTGGATCATCCAAATAGTTTCCATGGAGGAATATTCAAGCTTAACGCAAAATCTGATGCACATTCATTGCTCTACTTGCTCAGTCATTTTGAATGTGACGGCCACACAGTACACATGCTCACTCAGTGGTGTCTACTGCCCCCCCGACTAGTACAGTGAAGCTGTTCACACGTGTGAATTCCAGTCCACTCTCCTTGGCTGCCAGGTCACGTCAATGTTGTGCCAACTGTTCTCGTTATATTAACAATGGCTGGACATTTTCCAGACAGACTCATATTCTGACTGGACTGGCTGCTACGGTTTCCCACCCACTCACTCAAGAGGGCCTTTGCTGTGGCTGCTGGCAGGCCCTGACAGAGGAGCAGGTTCTCTTCTTCCCCAGCTGCTGTCACCTCTTTGTCATATTAAATGTTCAACTTGCATCCACTGAAGGGATGTGCATCTTTTATAATGTGGCCATATCACAATGCAGTTTTCCAATTTCCTGTTATTGACGCTTTCCAGTATTTTACTACGAGACAGAGCTGGAGGAACACCTGTGCAGCTGATTTCCTGTAAATCCATGATTATTTCCTTAGGACATGCTCCCAGAAGTGAAACTCCAGGGCTGGTTACATGCAAAAAAAGTTTGTTTGTTTTTTAATGGAGTGATGTGGCTCTTACAAAAAATATCACTGAGGAACAAGCAAGTGGACACACTGAACGTTAAAAACTACTGTGTGGCTAGTTTAAAGAGCTATGTAACCCATCCTTCACAGTGAAAACAAAGCTTCCAGTGGCATTACTGAGATAGCCTGGAACACTACGCGGTACCTGCCAGAACGGCCACGGCCAAAGTTTGAAGACGCAGCGTTCAGCTGCCTGTGCGCCTTTCTGACTTATCAGTGTGCGTTCTACACTGAGGTTTCATCAAGTCAGAAAACAGATTTTCAGAACTTTGCTTAGAAGCTGTCGAAATATTACAAAGATTGCTAGAAAAACAGAAATTACTTTTAAGGAACCAAAATTTTCATGTTGCAGACAAAGAAATCATGTAGAGAGGCCCGTCCGCCTCAGTTCCCCTCACACAGAACTTCATGGTGAAGCTCCGAGCAAGGGGCCTGTGCGGTGGCCCCCCGCAACAGAGATGGAGAGCATCTCATCTGTCCTGGGCACTGTCTGTCCTCAGCACCAAGGATAGTGCCTGGCACCAGCCACAGGGCCGGAGCAGACGATCACCCTGCCAGAGGCACAGGGACCCCAGGACGATGTTCTGGCCGAGAAGGGCTGGAGACAGCCGCAGCAGAGCCGCAGCTCACCCAGGTGCGAAGCCAGGACTAGGGGAAAGCAGGGAAGAGAAACGCTGCTAAGCATGAGCGAGACGGGCATCAGTGGCTGTGTGGCCGAGTCAGGAAGTGCGGGGACAGGCTGTGGGAGGACAGTGTGGACACTGCAGGGGCCACGGCCTTGAAGGGCACAGTGTCCCATGGGGCCAGGCCTGGGAACCCGGACGTCCAGCTGAGGAGCACGCTTGGGCACTAGGGCAGGTCGTCAGAGACGGGACGCCGGCGCCGAGTCTGAGCCTGAGCAGGGCCGGCCCTCCCTCTGCAGTTGTCCCTCTGAGAGGGGCAGCATTACAGTTGGCGTGAGGTGTCACCATACAGCAGGTGAGCAGAGAAAGTGACCTCGCCCAAGCATAGGGGTTGGGGACAGTCACCAGGGACTGAGGGCTTCTCCCCAGTGTGCAGTGGGAGACAGATGGCGGTCAAGTGGGGCCGGCTGGTGACATCAGCCCTCACACCTCCGTGCAGTGGGTGCCACCCTCAGGCAACATGGTCACCTGCTTCAGGGGAGACAGGATTGGGGCCTTTACCTGGAAGCGTCACAGGAAACATGAGGCTCCGTGAGACCTGAGGAATCCGAGCTGTCCCCGGGACACAGCTTGCCATCACGCGGGTCGGGGTTGTGCAAAGACACAGAGACCCACCTCCCGGGACCATGGAGTTTGCCCCCAATCGTGGAAATGATGCACACAGATGAGGGGACAGCAGCCACACCTCCGTGGCCGTGCACACGTGCTTTGTTCTGGTTTCTTTCAAAGCCTGTCACAAGATTCCATCCTCAAAAACACTTCTGTGTCTGTCTCTGCGGTGCACCGTGCTGTAACCCCACGGGCATGCACACGGGAGCACCCTCCCAACTGGAAAACAAGTGTGCAGTGCCCACCCCAGGAAAATGCCGAGCAAGGGTTGTGGGGCTGGTTTTTGTTGACCTGGCTTCCGGGACACTCAGAAGCCAAGTTGCTGCCCAAAGAATTATGGCAACGCTCATGGTTATTGTACTTGTTGGTTCAAATTGTCTATTTCTATTTTATTAATGTTTCTGCCCTTGTCCTTTTGTGGTTATGTGGGGTCAAAACTTTTTGCAAAGAGGGGGCAAAACAGATCTATAAGAGAAGACTGGAAATAATCCATATCCAAGGTCTCTGAGAACTCAGGGAATGACTTGGTTACTTCCAATGTCGGATGGCTCTGTTTATTTCCTCGTGATAAAAATAGTCAACACAGATTGAGCATTTGCCACGACACTGTCCCCACTCTCCAGCATCCGCTCCTGTACGCCTCGTGACAACCCTATCAAGTCAGTACTGCGCCCAACCCTCTTCCAGAGATGATGGAACTGAACTACGCTGCGGTCCAACAACCCGCCAAATGGCGCCAGCGGCCCAGGCAGCCCGACTCCGGGGTCTGCACGCTGCTGCTACAAGAAGCTGCTGGTTGGCATCATGCAAAAAAATGGCAGGAGAAATTTTAATTAAGCACCATAGGATAATTTTATATTGCCTGGCTTAAGATAAATACTTCATGGCCTTGCGGATCATTGCTTCGATAATGTTTTTCTTTTGCGCGGAGCGTGGCACATAGTTTTAGAGACAATGACCAATTAGATTTCAAAGTTCACCTTTCTTATTTGTGCTGCAGTTTTATGGATGGGCTGACTATAGCTGTCTATTCCTTTTTAATCACATTTCATTTTAATTCTTCTTCCTGTGGCTACACACAAAAAGTCACAGCAGACAGAAGTATCACGTGAAGATCCACAAATCTTGCCCCAGAACGAGAGTCTAACGTGGAAATTTTTGGAGAAACTGAAAATGCTTCCACCCCATTGGGTTGTCAGGGACCGAAACTCACATCAAAGGGAGGAGCTGCTCGATTCACACAATGGTAAATCAGCAACACCGGCTTCCGGCCCAGCCCAACTCCAGGCCTCAGCAGGGCACTCCAGGCCGGCCCCACCAGCCGGGCCTGCGTCCCCACCAGCCGGGCCTGCGTCCCCACCACAGGCCTCCTTAGCCTCACTCTCTGACGCTTGTCCTCCTCCAAGGCACAGGTGGCTCTTGGCGAAATGAAATGTCACGCCCTTCACTGACACTTACGTTGACCTATTCACGGGCAGGGGTGGCTCCCCAGGGACCTCTGCACCCAGCAGCCCTGGAAGGGCGAGTGCCACAACAGCAAACACGGCAGAAGCCAGAGACACTGGCCCGTGAAGATCCACCCAGGAAGACAGATGGCTCAGGAACAAGCCTGACTCCCGGCATGGAAAACTACCGCAGCCACCCGGAGCGGCTGTTCACTTCAGAGTCACTGCGACGGAGCCTCCGTGGGAAGTGTCGGAACAGCGACCACAGGGGCTGACGCGGCCCCCAGCTGCCGCCTAGGAGCGGCCGGCCAGCAGCCGAGGCCAGTGCACAAAGCAGGGGGTGAGGAAGGCAGGCTGGGCTTTATCCATGAACTCCAGCTGCCCCAGCAGAGACAACTGGTATGCGGGGATGCAACTGTAAAGGTGCCAGGTCTCCCAGCAGTGGACACAGGAGTCAGCTGCGACCCGCACTCCCTTCAGCCCTACCCTGTCGACGCTGAAGCCTGTTTTACTCATCAGCATGAAGGACACACTCTCTGTGGGCTCACACAGCACCTCGAAGACAACAGAACCCACTTCAAAAGCTTGTACATAAAGTAACTTGCACGTAAAGCCAGTTGAGTGGGAATCATTTTTCGCTGCATAGGAGGCTCTGCCCGCTCGCTTCCTACGTGGACGCCCATGACTCTTCCGAAGCAGCACACTGCCAGTGCTGGAAATGCAACTCCCATCTGGCCAGAGCCATGAGTCACAGCCATCCCCATTGTGTCCAGTGAATGGCCAGGGCACAGCCACTCCGAAGGTCGAGAATGACACCTTCCGTTCATCTCCCTTTCAAACCTGTACTCAAAGTGTGTCCTCAGTCCAGCCCTGGGGGAGCTGGGAAGCAGTGACGCTTCCCAGGAAGGCAGTCGAAGAGGGTGGCGGCCCCTTCTCGGAGCCCTCGTGCAGACACGTGTGGACGGCGCTCCGTGAGGAAGGGGAGAGCCAGTCCTCGGCAGGCAGTTTTAAAAACATCAGAACCCTTTGGTCTCGGAATGGCTCGGATTCTGGGTATGCGGACGCCAAGAGGACTCAAGCTTGGCAAAGCACTTTTTGCTTCTAATATTTCATTTGGAATTTCTACAATTTCAAAAAATGAAACAGACAGAAATAGGAGAAGTAGTAGATTGACACAGGATGACATATTTATCTCTCTGGAAGGAATAATCTAAATTCTGTTTTCAAAAATGTTGTTAATTCATTCACATCATAAGTAACCTAAGGCCTAGCAAAAAGTCATGAACATGCAGGGCAGGCCTAAAGGAGGTTTACAGTTGTTCGTGTGGAAAATAACACAATACTAAATGATACTACAAGAATAAACTGTGTTTTTCATACTCACAACTGAAGACAGTTAAAACTTGTAAATACCTGACACAAAAATATTTTAGTAAGTAAATACATGTTTATTTCTGTCTCAAACTAAGCCACTACTTTGGATAATTATGCTCTGAATGCCAAGTTCTTTGAAAGAAAAGGTAATAATAATAATAATAATAAACAGTATGAAAAGTTGACTGAGCTTCTCTGAAAAGCATCTTTGTGGTGAGAGAACTTTCATTGTAATGACTTCACTACCTGGGATTTACCAAGTGTTCGCTTTGCTCACTGAGTGTGCCCTTTTCCCTGAAATGTCACGAGCAGATGGGACATAACAGCTTACTGACTTCCTAACCCAAACAGGACATTTGGCAGGATGAGAGGCAGAAGTGGCTTCACTGAGAATAAACTCCACATTTAGAGGACTCCTGACTGGGACTGGACGTCTGAAGTGGTGATGGAAAGGGGGGTGTCCCTGTGCCCTGGAGGCGGTCAGCAGCCCATAACCCTCACAGCCCAGAGGAGCCACACGGAGGTGCTCCCAGAGGCCTGCTGGCCAGGCTGCCAGATGTGGGGCGAACATAGCCTCGTCTGTCCTCTTCCAAGCGTTGAAAAAGTCAGGCCACCCCAGGGAACGTGCACATCCGCTGCCAACCCTGTGAGTCACCCAGCTGCTTGCACAAGACAACTTGCCACTGGAAAATCCTGATTAACGGCATTTTTTCAAACAGCAGAGTAACAATTTGACCTGCCAAAAATTACCATTTTTCATCATTTCATCATTTTTCTCCTTAATTGCCTATCACCTTTCGCCAAGAATATGAAGTAAAATGGAAAAGGTAGAATGCACATTAACCTCAAATCCATTGTTCCCTCCCAGGTGTGGGGGAGGGGTCGGCTTTGAGACTGGGAGGGCGGCCCCTTTGCCTGTGGTGCGTGGACTCCGCAAGTCGATGCTGAGACGCAGGGCGATTTTCTAACAACTGGTACAACTGAGTCACCGCCTGCAAACAAGTCCTGGCGTCCCAGATCGCCGTCCCGGGCTCCTTGACGGCTCCGAGCTGCACAGGAGGAGCCAAGCGGACCCGGGAGGAGGCCTGAGGGGCAGTGCTGTCCGGAGCGGCTCCCTGCGCCCTGCTGCCTGCACGTGCGAGGGGACAGTCGCAGCTCTAACACCACCCACAGCTCGGGCCGCCAGGATTAATGACAAGAGGAAGAACTCGCTGGCGAACGCTTTATTCGTAGCCCTAGGCGGCTCCCAGTCCCGCAATCCCAGCCCTGGCCATTCATCTGGAGAAGCGACGCGCAGGCGGCTGGAGTCACAGAAGCTACGAAGTGAGAGAGGAGCCGGAGGAAGGGCTGGAGCTTCGGAGTTTCCGCCGAAAATCGCCGCCAGCCGCGCGTGCCTCGCGCCTGCCACCCCTTCTGCCTCCGAGGGTCTCCACCGGATAGCCCCTCCGCCTCTAACTCTGCGTCCTGCCCGCCCCGTCCCTAGCCACCGGCTCCGAGCCCAGCACACTCCGCGCCCCCACCCCCCGCCACCTGGCCCGTCGGCCCCCGCCCGCGCCGCGCGGCTGCGACAGTCACATCCCGTTATTTCTGCGCGATCGTTAGCGAGCGAGCCGAGAGCAGCAACAGCCGCTGCCGGGGGAGGCTTGGTGACAAAATCCTGCGCCGTGAGCGCCTCGCTTAGCAACCGCCCGAAAAAGCCCCCGAGCTCGCGCTCACACTCGGAGAGCAGGCGGCGGCCACCCCCTCGCGGCGCGCTCCTCCGGCCCCGCCCGCGCCGCAGACACCCGCGGGCACCTCGAGCCCTGGACCGCGACCCCCGCGACCCTTGCTCTCAGCCACCGCACCCCCGTCCCTTCCCAGAGAGGTCCGCTCCCACCCTCCGCCTCCATCCTGCGTGCAGCCCCCTCCTCGGGTCCCCGCCCGGCCGATCGCCTAACATCACAGCTTTGCGTCCGCGCCCCTGGGAGTCCAGGGTCTGGGCAGGTCGCTGCCCAGCCCGAGACCCCGCGCCCCCGACGGCTCCCGTGCCCAGTCCCCACACCCGGTCCCCGCGCGGGCTCCGCGGCCCCGGCGGTTCGCACCTTCCTCAGCGCGGACATCCTCGGCGCTCCTGGGTCAGCAGGTGCAGGGACACATGGCGAGCTGGCCCCTCCGGCCAGACGGCGGCTCACCGGTCGGCGCGGCTGTCACCCGGTCCGTCCGTCCGCCAGCGCGCCCGCGGGTCCCTGCTCTACAGCCACCGTCGCCGCGCGCTCAGACCGCGCTCGAGCCCGGCGCACAGTCGGTCCTCCCGGCGGCGCCTGCGCACTGGGCGGCCGGGGAGGCCCCGCGCACTGGGGGGCGGCCGGCGCGCGGCTGCACCTGGGGAACAGCCGGGTCGCGCAGGGACAGCGCGGGGCCTCAGGCGACGACCCCGGCCGCTCTTTCCGTCCTTCCCCGGAGCGGACCCGCGGAGCGCGCACACCGCGTGGTCCGCCAACTGTTGCACGGGGAGCAGCCGGTCACGCGGGGACAGCGGGGACAGGAGACGTCCGGAGCACGCCCGGTGGCCCGCCCGCGGCCCCAGCGCTTCTCGGGAGCAGATGCGAAAGTGCTGGGAAGTTCCAGCGGATGGCACGCGCACCTGAACACCTGAGCAGGTGCAGCTCGCCCTGGACGCGAAGAGTGACACGCGGGGCATTCGTGTGAGGGGTTAGTGGGCGAGGTAAAGGTTCCTCCACACCCAAATGTTCCGGCAGGAGGATTGTCTATCCCGCTGTGAGTGCCCCCAGCCGAGCGATCCACTCGTCCCCCGCGCGCACCTCCCTGTCTTCGCGGGAAAGGGGGCCACCGCCATGTCCCCAGAGGCACCGAGCACCACTCGCGGGGCCAGCGCCTGCGTGAGCTCGCTGTCAGCAGCATGGAGACCACACAGCCAAGGACGAGGAAGGGGGATTAATTCAGCAAGGGGGTGTGGACCACCCGCAGCGCTCCGGAAACGTTAGTGACACTAGCCACGTTTGATGGCCTGTAATTAAATTTGCTGAGATGCCCTTCCAAGACCGGAAGCCGGGCGGGAAAGGAAGTCTTGGGGCCACGCTGCGCGAGCCGGACCGGTTTATTCCCTCTCTGTAGTGCAGGAATTGACCTGCGGCCGCTTGGTAGCCCGGCTTTTAACACGTCTGCAATTAAGGGCTCTTCCGCCTCTCTAACTGGGTATAGAGAGGTTTAAATGAGATAAAACACGCAAAAGCTGATAGAAGAAAAACACCAAGATGAAAATTTTCAGGGAAATGGGTAGGGATTCCAACAGGAAGAGGGAATCAGGAGATCAAACTACTTGGGATGGAACACAGAAGATTTTTCCCGAAGTTTCAGGATCTTTCATCAAAAGCGTGTCCCCACGAGATTTATCCATATAATTGGTCACTGGTATTAATACGTTGTTGTTTATTTTCCCAGGAAAGTTCTAAGTGCTGAGGCAAGTGGACCCACGATGAAACAAAGAACTCACCATAGTCAATCTTTCTGGTGTTTTGAGGGCCATACAGTGCTGTCTCCTCGGTCAAAACCACTGGACTGTGTGGCCCAGACCGCTCTCCAAAATCGAGACTCTAGGTCAGTGTTGTTTATTTTACAATGGACTTCCCCTTTACTTCCGCCCTCCCCAGACTTGTTCCCATCCTTCAATCTTTTTGAGACCCATTTCTTTATCCATGCACGCCCCAGCACAACGCATATCACAGAAACGTGCTGGGTGCCTCTCATGTGCGCTCCAGTGTGAGCAGAAGAAGACACCGCCCCTTCTGTCTAGGGAGAGAGTTGTTTTTCAAAGCAACACAGTAACGTATAATATAATTACAAACTTTAACTGCTTCCCTGAGGAAAAGAGATCGGGTGTCATTGGGGAAAGTTGCAAGGGCAACCAATACAGGTTGTGGTGTCAGGAAACACCTGTCTGAAGAAGTTGTAATCAAGTTGAATCTTCACTTCCTCTAGGTTCTCCCACAAGCAGGTGCTGAGATGTGGACTTGGGTGCAGGCAGTTTGTGTGGGAGGTGGATACAGGGAACTGGAGAGAGGACATGATACTGGACACGGTTTCAAGCTGACTGCCCCTATGGACCGCCGGTGCTCAGACTGGGGGGCGGGGGCGGAAGGATAGAGGTTTTGGTCTATCTTCCACCCACCCCACCCCCCGGCCCAGGGAGTGAGGGTGGCATTCCTGCTGCCCCACTCTAGTTCCTCTGGCTGACCAGCAGGGTTGGGGATGCTAGCAGAGAAGGCCAGGGCAGAGCGGGAGTGGGATCCAGGTGGGGGAGGTTGCTAAGCAGAAGAGCAGGCAGAAGGTTTGGGGGGATGGGAGGACTTGGGGAAGAGTTGGGGTAACCAGGACAAGGTGAGCAAGGAGAGGGTCGCAGGACCATGTCCACAGTGCATGTCAGGGGCTTCGAGGATGTCGAAGGACTCTGAGCAATACCCCAGACACAATGAAATGTGATGCAGGAGTCTGAGAGGGGAAAGAAGATGTGCTGCGTAGATAATCGTGCCATTTCTGGGCAAAGCTTTATTTCTCCCTTCCCAACCTATACACCTTTTCTTTTTCTGGTCGTACTGCATTAGCTAAGACTTCCAGTCTCATGTGGGAACGGGGTGGTGGGAGGCGCCGTGGTGGCAGGAAGGAAGCAGCCAGTTTCTCATCAGTGACCCTGATGTTGGCTGCAGGGTTCCTGTAGATGGTTTTTATCACATTGAAGAAGTTACCCCCTTTTCCTAGTTGGTGTTTTCATCTGAACTTTGGATTTTGTTGAATTATGTCAAATGCTTTTTCTGCATCTACTGATACAATCATGTGGTTTTCTTTAGCTTGTCAATGTGATTGTGTTCACAGACTTTTGAATGGCACTGAGAGTTATCACAGGTCACTGTGGCTGCTCTAAGGAGGATGGGTGGAGGTGGCTGGGAGTGGGGATGCAGGTGTAGCACTGAGTGGGGGGATCAACCTTGGAATGCCTGGGGAGCTCCTGCAGAGTGACCACCAAACCGTGGACTAGATGGCGGGGGCGGGAGATGTTGCAGGTGGAATACACAGGGGGGTATTTTTCTGGAGCTGTTGTGGGGGGAGAGGCGGCGGGACTGTGCAGGGTCCCAGGACTGGTTCTGCAGCTGGGTGGAGGGTGCTCCTGGGGGACCACTGGGTGGACCTGGATGCTGGCTGGAACGTGCACAGGGACCAGTGACATCAACAGGAGCAGTTGCCACACAGTGGCTGCAGAGGACACACGGGTAGCAGAGTCAACTGAAGATGGCAAAGTGGAGACCAACTTTGTCATCAACACTTTTGGGAAGTTTGGCTCTAAAAGAGATTGAAGAAGCAGGGTTGGAGGAAACTGGGTGCTTCTGGGAAGACTTCATTGTCAGGCCGGAAAGTCCAGAGTGGGCTGGAAGGCTGCTGGGGACTTTGAAGGAGACAACTGCAGGCTCACATGCAGCCTAACCAACAACATTGTCCAGCAGGTCCCCCCCTCTTCTGCACCACTTGCTTTTAAAAATATTTTATATTTTAGAGCACTTCTAGGTTTGCAGCAAAACTGAGAGTAAGGCAGAGATTTCCTATATACCCCTGCCCCCTACAAAAAACAGACAGCCTTCCCTTTGCCCACACGTCCACCAGGTGGGACATTCATCACAACTGATGAACCTGCACTGACGTCATTGTCACCAGAATCCACAGGTGACATCAGGGTCACTCTGGGTGTTCTATGTTCTGTGGGTTTGGACAAATGTATGGTGACATGTGTCCATATTATAGCATGTCAAAGAGCAGGTTCAGTGCCCCAAACCCTCTGGGCTCCCCTGTTTGACCCTCCTACCAATTCCTGGCAACCAGTGATCTTTTCAGACTGGCCTCTTTCCCTTAATAATATGCATTTAGGTTGCCCCCACATCTTTTCACAACTTGAGAGCTCCTTTCTTTACAGCTGAACAATATTCCATCGTCTGGTTTTCCCACAGTTTACCCCTCACCTACTGAAGGAGATCTCGTTTGCTTCCAAGTTCGGGCAATTACGAACAAAGCTGCTATCAAACATTGTGTGCAGATCTTTCTGTGGACATACGTTTTCACCTCATTTGGGTAAATACCAAGGAGTATAATTGCTGGGTTGCATGGCAAGAGTATATTTAGTTTTGTAAGAAACCGCCCAACTGTCTTCCAAAGTGGTTGTCCATCTGCACTCCCACCAGCAGTGAGAGCGTCCTGCTGCCCCCACCCGCCCAGCACTGGGGGCTGTCAGTGCTCTGGATTTGGGTCTCCCCAGTAGGTTAGTGGGGTCTCACTGTGGTTTTAATTCGCAGTTGCCTGATGACATGTGCTGGGGAGCATCCTTCCACGTGCTGTTCACCGTCTGTGCCTCACCTCTGTGTGTTAAGGTGTTCGGCCCGCTGTTTAATCACATTGTTTGTGCTCCATCCCTCATCTTTCAACTCAGCTTGATCTGGTGCTTCAGCACCTAAACAGGCTGGGCATGTGGTGTGTGTTCTTCTCCTTTTTAAAGACTCTCTGTTGGTTATATGAGTGTGTGCGGTGTATGTGTTCTGTCTTTAAAACCCTCCGGCTACTGCCCCACTTCCCTGATCCCAAGAGAGAGTGATCTGCATTCATTGTCTTAAGTTTCTCTCCTGTGGTTCTATTGAATTCCTATCAAGCTGCTGCCTTCCCTACGCCAACAAAATTTCTGTAATCAAGGTCACTAATAACCTGCAATGGACAAATCCAGTTGTCTGTGATCAGCCCTCACCTTCACCCATCAACATCACTCGAGACAGATGGTGACTTCTAGGCTTGGCTTCAGGACAGCTCACTGTCCACTCAGCCCCTCTTATTACTACAGTTGGGACCTCCTTGCCACCCCACTTTCCGAAAGTTAGAGCACCTCAAAGCTCAGTCCTTGAACCACTTCTCTGTCCACACTCAATCCTTCTTACAGCTCGAAAGGTCACCTAAATGCAGAAAAGCCCAATTCTCTATCTGTATCCTGGGCCTTTCTCCTGAACTCTGAATTCAGATTCCACTGCTTCACTGACGTCTGTACATCACCTCACAGGTAACACACCTAACACAGCACACACCACCCCCAGTGATGACGCTCCAGGGGCTCCACTGTCCTCAGTGAAACACCAGCTGGCGAACCTGGGGCTACTGTACACCTCTCCTCTGTCACAGCCCATGCTTGGTCAATCAGAAATCTCTTTTGCTTCCTCTTCAAATACACCCAAAACCCAACCATCTCTTCCCTCAGCTGCCCACGGTGGCAAGACACCAAGGCCTTTCTGACTGCAGCAGACCCAATGGGTCTCCGTGTGTCCACCACCAAAACCTGTTCTCCGCACCGCGGCGCAGGGAACTCCTTTCAGTTGTCAGGAAATTCCAGTTGGTTCAAAGCCAGCCCCGATTTCCATCTCGCCCACTGGAAAACATAAAGCTCATCACTGCCCCAGGGACTGACCCCAACACTAAGGTCTGCCTCCTATCGGCCCACGTCTGTCACCGTCCCCTTGACTGTCACTGTGCTCGGCTCACGGTCGCCTCGGCGCTGCTCCCCAGACGCCATCACCCAAGGATGTGGGGGGCACTTGCTCTACACTGCTTCGAGCATGGCTCAAATTCGCCTCTCTGAGGCTTTCTGACCACTCCATCGAGCCACTTGGGCCCCTTTCTCCCCAAGTTCCCATCTCCCTGAGACATGCCGTCCATCTCACTGCATACTGTCGCCCCTGAGCGCGCGGAGACCCCCAGCATCCAGACACAGGTGCTCACAAATGCGCTACCCACGAGGTGGGCCCGGGGAAGAGGGCAAACATGAAGCCGGGCCCAGAGAGGACCGCCGGGCTGCCGGAGCGCAGACAGCGCACCTGTCGGAGGCGCTGCCCGGATGCTCAAGCGGGAGGAGGGCCTGGGCGCAGGCGCGGATGCTGGCTCCCGCGGGTCGCCTTTGCCCCACGGTCCACGGAGCCTTGGGACGCCGGCCGGGTGGGAGCAGAGCAGACACTGCCCAAGGTCCCCGCGCCCGACCCACTCTCCCACTCGGCGCCGGGATGACCCTCTCCGATGACCTCTCTTGCCGCTGACACCTCAGCAGCGGGGTCGCAGCGCACACGGGATTGAAGGCGCCCAGAGGCCACGCCCACAGATTTTCAAGAGCCAATCCGAAACCGCAGCGCCTCTGATAGACATCAGAGGCAGAGACCCTGGATCCGGATTGGGCACACCTGCTATTGTGGGCGGGCCTACAAGGGCGGATGCGGAAGCGGCGGGCAGAACTCGGCCCCGGAAGGGGTCGGGGGTCGTCGGACCCGCATGGCGGCGGCGCGGAGGCACGGTAGGGGGAACTGGGCAGCGGGGCACTCAGGAAACTGGGGGGACTTGGGAGCCGCCGACTCAGACACACCTCTAGGCACAAGTCCCCGTCCCGACACCCGGCCGCTGGCAGGGCGTGGGCGCCCCTGGTCCTTAAGTACGTCCGGAGCCCGCCCTTTGTGTCCAGGGTGGTGCGGGGGGCTCGGACAGAGCCTCAGGGCTGTGGGACCCTCGACGCAGTGAGCCCCTTCCGGAGGAAATACGGGGTTTGCAGACGCTCCCGACAGCGATGCGAGGGCTGACCGACTGACCCTGTCACCTTAAAACAGCAGCAGCCTCGCTGCGCCTCGGTGTCTTTGTACGGTGGAGGGAATGCTATTGACCTGCAGCTTCGTAAATTGCAGGGCCTTCTCGGGTGTTTATTAAATGACAGTATTTTTAACCAGGACCAAAGGCAAGGCGTTATGCGTTTCATCGGTTGACCTGGCGGTGCCTTAGTATTGAACGTCAGAGGCAGGGAACTCGGTTCCTACATAAAGCCCTTTAATATTCCCCGGTAACCTGTGAGTTGAGCAGCACAAAATTGTTAGCCAGAGCCACCAGCTGGTGTGTGACACCCCGAGACTGATTTATTTTATATCAGGGACCTGGCTCCCATTTTACCCATTCCCCACCCCTCGGTGCTTGGAAACACCAGTCTCCCCTGTCTCCATCAGTTTAGGCTTTTTGTTGTTTTGTTTCAGATTCCACATTTAGGTGAGATCACATGGTGTCTGTCTTTCTCTGACTTGTTTCATTCAGCACAGTACCCTCTAGGTCCATCCCTGTTGTCTCAAACGGTAAGATTTCCTTTTCATGGCTAAGTAATTGTCCATCGTGTGTACATGCCTCATTTTCTTTATCCACTTACCCATCCATGCCCACGGAAGCTGCTTCCAGACTTCGGCTATTGTGTAAAGCTGCAGCGAACGTGGGGTGTAGATAGCTTCCCAGGTCAGTGTTTTTCACTCAGATCAATACCCAGAAGTGGGGTTGCTGGTCATATGGTAGTTCTACCTCTAGTATTCTGAGGAACCTCCATGCTGCTTTCACCAGGGGCTGCACCACTTACCTTCCCACCAGCAGTGCACAGGGCTGCCTTTTTTCCACGTCCTCGCCAGCACTGGTTGGTTGTTGTCTTCTCAATGACGGCCATCCTGACAGGTGTGAGGTGACATCTCACTGTGAGTGAGCAGTGCACTGTCCTGATGGCGAGTGACAGGAACATCTCTCTTGCACCTGCTCACCACCTGGGCATCTTCTTTGGGAGAAAGTCTGTTCAGATCCTCTGCCCATTTTTTATTCGGACTGTTTTTTGCTATTGAACTGAGTTCTTTCTTCATTTTGGACACGAACCCCTTATCAGACGTATGGTTGGCAGATATTCCCTCATGTTGGACAGGTTACTTTTCATCTTATTGCTGGTTTCCTTTGCTGTGCAGAAGCTTTTTAGTTTCAGGTGGTCCCACTGGCTTATTTTTGCTTTTGTTGGTTGCGCCTTAGTTGTCAAGTCCAAAAAATTAACATTTTGAGACTGATGTCAGGGAGCTTTTTCTGTGTGTTTTCTTCTAGTTTTATGGTTTCAGGTATGTTTGTCACATTACTTGGAATAGTTCGGGCCATGATGTTTTTCTCCTCTGCATTTAAAACAGAGGATTGTGGTTTTGTCCTTTGAAATGAAAAGCTGAATAGCAATTGTAGTTAAGCATTTGCTTAAAACAAGAAAAAGAAACTAATTGGTCAGCAAGGCAGAATATGGGGAAAGTGAGGGTTCCCACCGAGTGGCTTCCTTCCTGGAGAAGCACCGTGCAGGTGCATCCCTGCCACCTCGGGTGTCACCAGGTTCTGGCTGTTGTTTGTCTGGTCTGGTGTCAGGCCCCAGGGTGGCCGTGGCTGATGCCAGTGACACCCCCTACCTGTCTGTCCCACTGTCAGCCACTGACAGGCCATCTCCGGGGGTCTTCGTGCTGCCTGATGCGCCCCCTTGTGCTCTCCTGCGAGGTGATGAGGGTTCCCTGTGCTTGGCGCCGAGTTTTCCTGTTTCTCTAACACCGTCCTTGTTTCTGACACCAGGGCTGTGCCCTGTGCTGGAAGTGACTGTGTCACCTGGAACACAAACAGTCTGCTTTCCAAAACTTTTGTCAGCCCTTGAAAGAAGATGAACTGAACCTTTTCCTCGTGCACTCAGTCAGGACACACCTAAGCTGTCTCTGACGGAAGTGTGACAGAGTATGAGGGGAGCTTGGCGGTTTGAGGACATTGTGTTTGGTAGGGGGAGGTGGTTACTAAGTCCTGAAACTGTCGGCTATCAGCGGGAACAGAGCGTTAGTGTTGTGTGTCCCCTCCTGTTAACAGGAGCTGGCAGGGCCCTCTGCTGGGACCCGGAGCCCTGCGCTACATGCAGGGGTGGGGTGGGGGTGAAGCTGGGAGAGATTTGAGCCCTGAGCTGTTGGAGTGTGATACCAGAGGCCCCTTGGCTTCTGCACTCGCACCTCAGTGACTTGGGATGAGTGTTGCAATTAGGGGAACCTGTGGCAGGTGGCGAGGATGGTTGCCTGGGGTCTCCCTCCCTCTTCCTGATGGTCTAGCTGCTGTTCTAGAACCCGGGGTCATCTGTGCATCTGTGGAAGGGAAGTGAGCGTGAAGGGGACACACAGGACTCTTCCTTCACACTCGTCCTGCCAGCCTGGAGGCCTCAGCTCTGGACATTCCAGGCTGTTCCCTTGGGCCAGGTAGGGGGTTGCATCTCAGGGCAGTCCGTGTGCATTTGGAAAAGACTCAGCCCATCTGAAAGTTCATGGCTTGCAGGGTTCAGGCAGTCAGCCCCCCGTGACAGTTTGTAACACAGCTCCTGGGGTCATGGGAGAGCGTCAGACTCTGCAGCCACTGTCCTTGAGTACGAAGTGAATTTCTTTTTTTGAAATGCGCTCTGTTTCATGTGGAAAAGTGCATCGCTGGTTCTGGAGGGTGTGTCTTGGGCCAGAGCTCGGGAACCTCTGGGAGGTGACTGAAGTGAACCCAGGAGTGCCCCTGTTCTCAGGGGACACTGAGAAGAATATGACAGCCCTCCGGCTCAGTCAGGTAGGCCCTGGCTGGCTCGGAGGAGGAGGCAGAGCTGAAGGAACCTGCCCTGCAGGGACAGTGCTGGGGAGGCAAGGGTGGTTGGCCGGCGCTCCTGCTGCCGCATCCTGTCAGGTCTCCTCTGGCAAAGTGCTGGCCCTCAGTGACCACGCAGCCACCCCACCCGTGGAGTGAATGACCCAGTGCAGCGTCTGCCGCCCTGTCCTGGGCCTACCCTCAGCAGGAGCTCATCTGTCTGGAGAAAGCCACCCGTCTCCCTTGCACTCAACAGAGCTTTGCTGCTGGAGCTGTGTGTCCAGCTGTTCCTCTCAGAGGCCACTGAAGGGCACTCACAGGACGGGCAGGACTTGAGTCCCAGGATTATCTGAGGAGCATGGGGTGTCCCGACTACGAGCCCTGAGACAGCTGCTCGCAGCACTCACAAGGGCGTATGGTCACCGCCGTCACCGGTCACTGCTGCAGCTCCTTCGTTCCTGGGGCTGGTGGTGGAGAGGGTCACTGCGCAGGTGCCAGCCCAGCGTGCCCAACCTGCGGGCTGATCCCGTGACTTATTTTTAATTGTAAGATTTCTCACCCAGAGGGAGATGGCGACGAGCCTCTTGTTGCAAGGATTAAATGGCACTGCTCTTCTCATTGCTGACCGTGGTGATGGAGACCCTGGACCCATCTGCACCTTTTAGTAACTTGTTCCTGCCAACTGCCAGGCTGGGCCTTCCCGGGGCACTGTCCCGGGAGCCAGGGGTGTGGCAGCGAGGAAGAGGGCAGCTGAGCCCTCTAGTCTGCCGGGACCCTTGGGTGAGCTCAGATGGTCAGTAAACCTCCGTCTCACCCAGCCAACTGGCCCTTGTCTTCTTAGGCCCAGTGTCTTACGCCTGGAGGTCAGCGTGGTGCACCCCTTACCATAGGCTTCCTGGGGTTGGCCGCCACCACGCATGGTCCCTGAGCAGCAGCAGTGGGACAGGTCTCCGCGTATCTGCCCCGGCCTGTGTCTTGGCGATGTGTGTGTGTGTATCTCTGTGCATGAGTACACATGTGTGCGTGTGTGTGTATGTGACTAGGTAATGACACAGTAAAGGCTCCTCAAGAGCCCTATAAGGAGAAGCTTTGGACAAAGTTCAGAGTTATTTTTAATGTTGATGTTTGTGGAGAAAATGAGTGTTAGTGAATTTCTGCTCCTTCGATGGGGACACCACACCAGGTGGGCTGTGGTGTAGGATTTTAATTATGTCCCTTTGAGTGCTATTTTCCTTCTAATGAATGTTTCAGAAAGTTGGCCAACTGTTGCTTAAATCTTAGCTAATTATTTTTCCACTTATAATTCTATTATGAAACCCATTAAGAAGCTATCATTACTGAATTATGTGCTATTCTAAACTCCATTTCCATGAACTGGTGCAGTGCTATTAACTTCTTCCTTTACTCCTACGTTACCGGCAAAGGTTCAGTACTGCACCTCGTTAAAGGGATAAAGTGAAAAAATACACACTAAATATTGTTTTTGAGAAAGCTGTGGAGGGGCTGGCGGGTATGCAGCAGGCATCTAAATATGGAAAGAGAATACTCAGAATGTCGGATTCTAAGAAATACAGTAACCCTAAGAAGATCTAAATTTAAAGTGGCTGTTAAAACAAGATGCATAGCCCTGGTCGGTGTGGCTCAGTGGGTTGGGTGTCAACCCACAAAGCGAATGTCCCCTGTGTTCCCTGTTTGATTCTGGTCAGGTCACATGCCTGGGTTGCAGGTTTGGTGCCTGGATGATGCACGCAGGAGAGGCAACCGATTGATATTCATCTCTCGTGTCAGTGTTCCTCTGTCCCTTCTGCTCTCTCTAAAAATAAATAAAATCTTTACAACGAACAAGCCAGCAAAACAGGGAGCTCAGAGGCCAGACCTGAGGTGGGGAGCACCAGGCTGGTGCCAACTGAGATGGGTTCTGTCTTCTTTAAACCTCAGGTGGTTGGGGAGTGGGGGTTTGTTCAGTGGCAGGTTTGGAAGGTTTCACTTTCATCATACAATTGGCTGTGGTAGAAGTTTGTGTTAATGTCCATTTCTGGTCTTATTTTCAGGGGTTGTTTGTTTTCTTTAAATGTGATTTCAAAAAAGCCAGCCAAACTCCTAGTTCTCCTTCTAGATGATTTCCCTTTTCCATTCATGAGCCGGCCCACTGGGCCCTCTGAATGGTAGGCAGTGCAACTGCTGTGTATTTCTCTCTCCACATGAAACACAATGGTCAGTGGCTGTGGTCTCTGTCCTCACGTGTGTCCCGTGAACTTGTGGCATCCTGCTCTCTGTGGGCATCGCCTTGAGGCCTAGTTTCCGAGCTACGTCCATCCTTGTGTCCCCGCCTTAGCTCTGCCTGCGCTCCCTCCCCCAAGCCTCATGCTTCCCCAAAGACAGTGGTTCACGCGCCTGAGGACAGCCACAAAGGAACAAACTCTGTCCCCGTCATGTCCAGCCAAGGCTCTCGAGAGGGGTGGTATCTGCGAGAAGGAGAGTCATGTGGCTTGGCCTGATTTTAAATCGGGAATGTCGTGTGCAGAGATGTGGGGGGCGGGGCACACTACGTTGTGTCAAAGAAAATTTTTTTAAGGAAGAGAAGAATGTTCATGACTTGATGGGGGTACTTACTCAGTGGTCTCAAAGGTACTTGTTTTTCTTCCCCATATTTTTTATTTTCCTTTGCTTTTTTCAGAGTGAACATTACAGAAGAAAAATATCCTATTTTCATTTCTTTTTCTGCAAGAATCTTTTCAGGTGACATGCACCTCATTGATCTGGCAGGGGTGGCCCGTTCTCACCTGGTGGGTTCCCTTCATCCTGCCAGGAGCTTGTTGGACACGTCACCCCAGCAAACAGATAGAACGAACTCCTCTCTCTCAGACTAAATCTCCCAAC
Source organism: Glossophaga mutica (assembly GCA_039655065.1). Classification (NCBI taxonomy): domain Eukaryota; kingdom Metazoa; phylum Chordata; class Mammalia; order Chiroptera; family Phyllostomidae; genus Glossophaga; species Glossophaga mutica. The sequence continues at coordinate 35,023,508 of CM077310.1, read as the reverse complement.
GGTTAGATTTTCCATCAAGGAACTGCGCTGAATAAGCACTTAGGATTGAACAGGCTCTTCACCAGCCGTCAAGCTTTCAATTTCTTTTTGAGGTTATATATTTGCAGTTTTTCTAGGTGTCTAATTTCCAAAGAACACTTTACTGAAATTTTATTTTTATCTGGCTGTCTCCCTAAGTTGAAACAGCACGTTCAGGCAGCCCTCTCTGAAACCATTTCAAAATAACCTGACTCCCCTGTAGCCAGCAGGCGTGATCTCCGGTGGTTTTCCTCCTTCCCCGCTGGCCATTCCCTGTCTGAGTTCTCTGCCTGTGCTGTGGTGGCCGGCTGCTTCCTGGCAGTAGACATCCATCCCCGCTCTTCTTTTTCCTGGCGATCACTTTTTGACAGACACCAGAGCACTAGGTTGAAACGTGCTCTCACTGCTGGGAGGTGACAGGGAGCTTCCCGCGTAGGAAGGGCCACACAGTGACTCGCAGTGGAGTTGTGTGCAGCCCGGTGGCCTTGCAGACCTTGCCGCCCAGCTTCCTGGTTTTGTTTTGTGCCTGAGCCTTAGGAGGTTAAGCACAAAAGAGACTTTCCACCTCTGATTGCCACAGTCGGAGTGCACACATGCACCCGCGTTCAAAGGGTGCTTTTCCACAAGCCAGAAGCGATGTGCGCTTTGTAAAAGTGATGCTTCCCTGTGTCCAGCACCCCGAACAACTCATCTTCATTTCTATCCTTTGGACTGGAACCACGGAGCACATCCACCTAGCCGAATGCCCGCTGGTTTGCAGAGTGAAGTCCGCATTTTCGGGGACCTCTGGGCAGTTGGCGGGGGGCTCATCTCCTTCCTCACTCCGGCTCCAGGCAGCAGCAGGTCCGTCAGTGGCTGTACAAGGAACATTTGTTCCGAAGCAGCTGATGAGTTCTGTCTCAACTGTGTAGTCCTTTTAGTGGTGGGAGGCTCCGCATGGCTGCACCTATGCGTGCAGCCATGTGGCCCCTTGGGAATCCGAGGGTGCTGTTTGTGTGCTGGCTTAGCACGGGATGCTTGTCTTGTTTCAGGGGAGGTTGTTCAAGTGTTAAGTGCAAATGGTCAGCATTGCACAAAGTCTCATTCCCCGCTGTACATCCACTCTGTGGTCTCAGATACAGCAGGAAGTGAAAGTCACCAGTGAACCTTCCAGCAGGATCGGTTGGTACGAAGTCACGATCGTTTAATTTTGCCTGTTACTCATTGCTCTTTTAACACAGATTTTTAAAAATTAAAATCACATTTTTTTTTTTTTAAGTTCTTTCAGAGAGAGAGGGGAAGGGAGGGAGAGAAGGGCCAGTCAGTTGCCTCTTGCACGCACCCCAACGAGGACCAAACCAGAAGCCCAGGCATGGCCCTGAGCAGGGATGCACCACAGCCTTTGCCTTGCAGGATGATGCCCCTCCCACTGGGCCTCATGGGCCAGGGTGAAGTCATACTCTTTTTAGAAAGACTTTGTGCTTCAGACTGTGGTGGCTGAAAGAGGTCTGCATGTTTATCAGCAAAGTAACTACACGGTGAGCCTGGCGCTGCTCCTGGTGCCAAAGCAGCCCCAAGCCTGGCGCTCCGCAAAGGGAGGGCTACGACGGAGGACCCACCCTGAAGGGGACTGGCGTGGAGTGTGGGGTGGATCGAGGGGGTGGAGCTAGGGGCAGAGCCTGAGGACACAGCTGGAACGTGGCGCTGGGCCGCAGCTGGCAGGCCCCTGACGGGGGGACGGGCACGCTGGCAGGGGCTTGGGGGCGCGGTGGATCAGGCAAGTTCGGCTGGAACACCAGGTACTGAGGGACCTGGGGTGTCTGCCATTGGAAACGAGAGTCAGGACTCAGACCACAGGAGGAGATGCCGCAGAAACACGCACCTCCAGGAGGGTCCAGGTGCGAGCTGCGTGCTGCCATCCCAGAGCACGGGTGGTCCGTCTATGTGGGGTGGTCTATCTGTGCGTCCGCGGCCCCTGTCCGTGTAGGCGGCCTGCCAGGCTGAGGCCCAGACTGCAGACCTGCTGTAACTGGTGCCATCTGATTCAGAGTCCCTGAGACGTTGTCAGGACTGTCTCCTGGGAGAGGGGACAGATCTCTTCTGGGGGCGGAAACCTGGACTTGTTCGTGTAAGTGACCCCAGGAGAACAGCTGGACCAGCAGGTGACCAACCAGCATCTCAGGAGCTGGGTTTCCTGTCATTCGGGGCAGCTCTGGCGGTGGTGTGTGCTGGACAGCATTCCAAACCCCGCTTGGTGCTTTCCCCAGGGGAGAGCCCCAGAACCTGGGGTCCCACCAGCCAGGGACAGGGATGGCATGGTTAGGGGAGCCCTGCCTGGAGACCCTGGCCCAGGAGAGCCCTCTGCTTCCAGAACTGGTGGGCTTGCCAGGCTTGTCCACGTGGGAGAGTTTGGGCTGGTCAGAAACAGGCACCTGAGGACTGGAACCTCCTCCAGAGCCCACTTCAGGTCTGGGAGTCCAACTCCAGGGCTGGCTCCACCCCTGCAACAGCAGGGTGATCCAGCCCTGGGTCCCAAGGAGGTGGCCAGGGACCTCTGGGGACAGCGTTGGGGGTCCTGTCAGGACAGTTGCTTTGCTTTCTGGTCTTAATATTAGAGTACGTCTTTGTTATAAATAGGCTGTATGCGATTTAAATAAAACTGCCGTAAGTAATTCCTTCTCTCTCCTTTCTTTGTCATTTGGTTGTATCTTAGTGTTTGTTGAAAAAGTGCTGAAGAGACTTTTCCCTCGTGAGCCACGTGACCAGGAAAAGCAAGCACCACAGCCTGCCGCCCCCGAAACCCCTCCTGAGAAAGCGAGGTGCAGGCGCATCTCCCCGGTGGCAGGTAAGGGCTGTGAGTAACGTGAGTCCCAGCCGCATGGCCAGTTCCATAGCCACTGTGGGTGTCCGCTGACCGGTCAGGTTGGTAAAAGCAAGAGCACCTGGACCAGTCCTAAGGAACAAGTGACCACTGTTGGCTGGGCTTTTACTTTTCAAAGAACAGGCCTGCTCAGCTGCGTGTGTCTCCCAGAATCCGTGTGTCCGCATCTTGGCCTCCAAGCCCCCAGAGGAGCCGGTGTTTAGAGACAGGCATCCAGGGGAGATGAGGTTAAACAAGGCCATCAGGTGGGTCCTGATCCAGCAGGACCGGCGTCCCTGTAAGAAGAGGAATCAGGACACAGACGCACGCACAGCGAACAGCTCTGTGAGCACACAGGGTGGGGACCCCAGCAACACAGGTCTGCACCCCAGGCGCTGTTTGGGTGGCGGCTTCCGTCCCCAGGAGCAGCCGGTCCCTACATACCCTGCTGTTCTGGGAACCTTACTGAATCCGTGTTCTTGACCCTTTTGGAGGTTTTGTGTTTAGGGTTTCTTTGTGCTTTCTTCTCTCTTCCAACTCTACGGCTTTAATCAACAACAAGGCTGGTGAGATGAAGTGGTGGGACGTTGAAGCCGCTGCGTGATGGCCTCTGCCCAGCCTGAGGGTGCATCCACAGACTCCAGGCCAGGTCCCCCTGGGAAAAAGGAACTGACCACTGTCCTTCTGTGAGGTGGACAGACAGTTCTGCCTCGGTCTCACACAGTCTCTTGCCTAAAGTGAGGGACTTTCCACTTTTTACATCACTGTTTAAAAATAAACACTTCTCTTCCTAAATATGGTTATGAGGCGGCTCTTTACATTGCTACTCCTAGTTACTACAACAGGTTCTTTCCACAGGTGCTGATGGCTAATGAGAAGTTTCAAGTTAGTTTGGAAGGTGTTTCATTTTAAATGGCTGCGTCCATTCTGATTGTCACAACCACTTACACTTCTTTATACGTGTCCCTGGTCTCTAGGTGTTGTTTAGCAGGCGTTTGTCAGGTGCTGCGTTTTCTGTGAAGACGTGGAGTCAAAAATCATAGTGCTGACCTAACGATGATTTCAGGAGGTGCTGGCAAGATTCAGAGTGTGTTTGGTCGGAGAGATGGCATAAGGGAGTGAGGGGGCACTTCACCTTCTATGCTGGGGGTGGGGGTGCCCCACGGGCCCCCTGCCAGCCTGAGGCGTGACCGGACAGTGGGGGACTGTGCTGCTGGCTGGAGCCCTGTGCTGTTGGGCACAACGCTTGCAGTTGGCTCTGCAGAACTGTTGGAGCACCATTGTCTGGTGCGGGGTTAGAGGGGCAAGGTGACAGAAGCAGTCACTGCAGCCCCAGGACGGGGGGCGATGCCCTGAGAGACCAGGTGCAGCACGCGGCTGCTGCCCCTTCCTCAATGTCCAGTCCCAAACGAGGACTTGAACCCCACACTTGCTCACGAGCCAGGCGCCTGGGCTGTTTAGGCTCCGGTCACGAGCAGCTGGGACCTGAGTGAATTCAGCCTGGCTCCCGCTCCCGGAGTACTTGTATCCGGAGCAGCGCTGAGTTGCAGGCTCAGCCCGGTGGCCTGGAGGGGCGTCCCGTTTCCCCCACACCCTTCCCGAAGTCCCTGCCACTGAGAGGCCAAGGTGTGTCAGTGTTGTGGGGACCCTTGTCAAAGGTCACCCAGACCGCTAGGGGTAGTAACAGTGGTCAGCAGAGATGTAGGGAAACATGAGCCAGCATGGCGCACTGGGGACCGTCTGACAGCCCCTCAGATGCCGGTCCCCGTTCCCGTGCGTCCCGCAGCCCCGCTCCGCGGCCTCTCGTCCGCAGGTGCTTCCATACATGTGTTCCTGGACGAAAGAGGAGAACCAACCACGTGTCCCTGTGGGTGTGTGGGTGGCAGGCTCTGCCACATCTATGCGCGGGAGCCGCTAATGCGTGCTGCAGTGTGGAGTGACCACCAGCGGCGACGAGGACTGTGGCCTTTCTGGGTGTGTGTGTGTGTGTCGATGCTAGTGTGGTCCACAGCTCTGTGAGCACACTGAGCAGCCGTGAGTCACACACTTTAGATGGATAACCTTATGCATGGAACTTACATCTCAGTAGAGCTGTTAAAAGAGAAAAATCATTTGGCCGTGGATGTTTCTAGACACTGGTTCTCACCCACTGACCTGTGTCTATCTTTCCGCCACATTGTTCTAATGACGGCAGCTTCATAGGAAATTCTGACTCCGGGAGAGTGAGTCTTCCCCCTCGGCTCTTTTTCGAGGTTATTTTGGCTCTTCAGGGTCCCGTGCAATTACACGGGAGATCTTAGACCAGGCTGTCCATTTCTGCAGAAACAAATGAGTAAGTAAAGCAGCTGGCATTTTGATATGACCTGCACTGAATCTGCAGAGCACCAGGAAGTGTCGCCATCCTAACAGCATTGAGTTGTCCAGTCGTGAGTTCAGGACACCTTCCCACTTACTGGTCATCTGTGATTTCTTTCAATGATGAGTTATGGTTTGGAGGCTGTCAGTTTTACACTTGAATATGTTTTACTCTGTGTGATGCTGTTGTAGATGGCGTCGCTTTCATGTGTGTGTGTTTCCAGAGTGCTCAGTGCTAGTGCATGGAAATGCACAGAAACCCTTTGACCCCAGACGAGGCGAGGGTTCTGCAATATGGGAATACAGTCTTCTGTTTATTGATCGGTGTCCTGTGACTGGGCCTCACGTTGCTCTAGCAGGTTTTGGGGGGACTCTTCAGGGTTTTCTGTGGTTAAGATCCTGTCACCTGTGAGTAGAGATGTTTTGCTTCTTCCTGTCTGATCAGGGTGCCTTTGATGTCTCATTTTTCTTGACGAGCTGTCCCAGACAGAACTCCAGTGTGACAGGGGCGTCTGGTCTCATTGCTTGTCGTGGGGAAGCGTCTAGCCCCTGTCCACTGAGGGCAGTGCCTGCCAGCCGCGGGTTTTCATTCATGCCCCTTGTCACACTGAACTTCCCTTCTACTCCTCATTCATTGTGTTTTTTCCTTCACGAAAGGGCAACATGCCTGGGAAATTTTGAAGGAAAAGCACTGTAACTTATTTGCAGCTGAAAGAAGAGATATTTGGGCTAGAAACAAAATGAGGAAATCACAAATAGACAAAGAGAAACTGTGTGAAGCCACCGTGCCCTGCGTCTGCTGCTGCTCAGTCAAGTCTCGTTGGTCCTTTGCTTGCTGTCACCTGAGCCAGGAGCAAGCGTCTGCCTTGTGACAAGGGAGCTGCTATCGCAACACAGCCCTCCTACCCAGGGAGGGGAGAGAACCTACAGCTGGAGGGACGCTCCTCCCCAGGGCACACTGAGGCCCAGGGGGACCTTGTGCCTTCTCTCGATGACATCTCGTTAGTTCAAGACCCTCACAGCCTCAGAAGTCAGCCTGCAGCTTCCTAACAGGTGTTCTCAGCCAAAGACAGGAGAGCTTTTTCCGCTGTGAGACTCATCTCTGCAGACCCTGAGCTTGTCCTGAGAACGGAGGGAGCAGCATATTTCTGAGTTCCACACAGCTTTCTTGTTGAGAAAGATTAATCTCATTAAAAGCTTCCAAACATCATTCTGAAAAATGATCAAACAGTCGATGCTCCCCCCAGGGGAGCTCTGTGTGGGGCCTGTGTCCACCCCACCCCCTGCCTTCCCCCATTCCAGCAGGGAGACTATAATTAGCTACCTGCTGTACATCAGACTTAAGTTGAGGAGTAGACCACCATGTGCATCTTAGCTTCAAAAAGGGAAACATGTAGTTTTTCAGTTACAGTTGACAGTCAGTGTTACTTTGTATCAGTTTCAGGTGCAGAGCCTAGTGGTCAGACTCTGTAAAGTGCTCTCTCAATCCTCCTGGCACCCACCTGACCCCACCCACAGATATCACAGCATTCTCGATGGCATTCCCTGTGCTGCGCTTACTTCCCCGAGACTGTTTTGTAACGAAGTGAACTATATTGATGGCAGAAGAATTTGAAAATGTTTTAAGGTTTTTACAATTTAAATGTCTTGAAACCAAATGCCTGCACAGGAATTAGTAATTTTGTGCCTTCCTTGTTTTTTTTAGACTTATTTTTCTGTGAAAGATCAGGGCATCCACTTGTGTTTGCCAGTTCTGAGTGAAATGTGACGATTGAGAGGATCGGTCCTGCCTGATATCGAGTGTCAGAGCAGCAGGGAGAGGGTGCGCCCCTCCCACCAGCGGTATGCTCCCAGGGGCGTGTTGGAAGGGGCCTGAGTGGGCAAGTGTGCAAGGTTACCTGAAGCACAGTGGTCGCAGCAACTGTTTCTCATCTGGAAATTTAGAATCAACCCCCTTGTGCAAATTTTAGGACAGTGGTTTTTATTTGCCAATTACATGGAGTATTGTAGCCATTAAAAGACTGTGGCCCTGGCTGAGTGGCTCAGTTGGCAGGAGTGGCAGGTTGGATCCTGGTCAGGGCCCACACCCAGACTGTGGGTTCAGTCCCCAGTTGGGGCACAAGCGGGAAGCAACTGCTCTGAGCTTTTCACATCAATGCTTCTCCCTTCCTCTATCTCTAAAATCAATAAACATAGCCTCCGGTGAGGATTTTTTTTTTAAAGACTGTAGATTTAAATATATCTTAATATGTTATTTTACCCTAATACTCACCTTTGAGTGATATTACCTGTGTAACATGCAAATATGTAATGTGCAAGTGTTTCGTAATAAACCATGTGAGCACGATCCCGTTAAGACACCTGTGTGCATACGGGTTGTTAGCACACAGGGAGAGGAGCGTCCAGATGTGCCAACAAAACATGTGCGTTCATGTTGTGATAGGGCGGGTGTGTGGAGGATTTTTATTTTCTCCCTCCTCCTCATTAAGTAGTTAATGTTTTTGTGTTATATTACAGAACCCCAGAAGTTTACATGGTAAGTCACTTAATGTGAATTTAAATAATCACAGACCGCTCCTGGTTCCTGGCTGGCGTGGAGCTGATCGGCCCTGAGGTCCGTTGCATTGAGCTGACTGGTGCCCTATCCCGCAGATGTGGCGCAGGTGAGGGTCCCGAGACACCGCGGCGCTGACCGCTCCCTGTTGTGCCTGTTTCCTCCGGCAGGTGGCGGCACTGAGGCCCCGCCCAGCCGGCGGCTCTACACCGCGGCTCTGCCTCCAGAGGACTATGTCCCGGTCCCCATGCCGCAGGAGCCCCTGGGCGGCTCAGGTTCGGAGAGCACCTACGGGAGCGAGGAGGACGCCGGAGGTAAGAAAGCTGGGTTTGGTTTTCTGAGCTTATCTCACCGGCTTCACACCTAGAGGGCAGAGCAGGCCCCTGCGTAGCCACGCATGGGCAGGGGTGGTCTGTGGCCCTGTTCAGATCCAGAGGTGGAGTGTGATTTTGGCCGCGGAGACGGCTGGTGTTAGATGCATCCAAGTGACAACAGTACTGGCCTTGGCTTAAGAGAACTGTTTCCTTCACTTTCCAATGTTTTTTCAGAATATTCTGGAATGGTCTATCAATGTTCTAATCATGGAAATACTTTGCATGTCTTTTGCAGAAAAATGAAATCATTTTATTTGCTTTGTTGACTGGCGCTTTGGTCATGCATTAAGTATCTACCTTGAAAAATGAGATAGTGATTTTGTTTTAATTCATTATTTCAAAACTTCCTTTAGAGGAATATGAATTTTAAAATAAAATTATATGTAGATGATTTCTAAAGCATACAGAAACTGTATGCTTTAAACCTTAATTAATTTGAATATTAAGAAAATGTGGTTTTCTAGCACATTGATCTTTCTGACTTCTAATTAAAGGGTCAGAAACTGCAAAACCAAAAATGGGACAGTACGGAGCGATGCTGGAAGTCTTTAGAGCATGATCACAGATAAACAGACTAACGCAAACTTGAACTGATTTTGTGACAAGCTGTGATGGCGAGCTTGCTCCACAGCATCCTTAGCACATGTGGTGAAAACGTGCCGGGCTCTCACGTGCTGCCGCACTCGGCTTTGCTGAGGACGCCCGCAGGCCTTCGAGGGCTGCTGCTGCAAGGACCTCTGTCTGTCCGTCTGTTCCACGGCCAGGTGCCACATCCCGGCGTGCTCTGTGGGGACTGAGCTAGAGTGTCATCCTCATAGGAAGTGGGACGATGACAGTGCCAGCGGACAAAGGTCTCTCTTACAGACAGTGCAGGCCTCCCTGACTCCAGGGGCCCAGGCCCAGGCCCACCTCCCCCGGAGAGCGGCTGGGAGGGGCCTGGTCTGTTAGAGCAGGGAGATGTCGCTAAAAAGTAGCAAAAGGGGGAATTGAATAATTAGGATCCATTCCATTTAAATTGCCATGGTAACCTGGCAGAGTTAGGGGTAACTTTTATTTATAACTTTGACTATACAACATTATTACAAGTTACATTTTTATAAGCTGTTTGTTAGACAAAACCTTTATGTTGCCAGGTTCATGGGAACAGCCATGCTGAGAACCTTTGGTGCAGAGTCTTCTTTTCCAGGGGCTGTGCCCAGGGAGGGGTGACGGTGCCCATGGGGGCCCGGCCCTTTCTCTCCACGCAGAGCTCCGACAGCTCTGTGCAGAGATTGGGCTCCGCTCAGACCTGGGTTTTCTGTCCTGACTGATGTCTGAGTTTCACTGCAGCGCTGCTGCCTCCTGCCCTGGCCCGTGCACCTTTCCTATATTTCATGTGGCTTTTGTGTTCAGGTCAACTAGAATCGTTAAAACTGAGTCCTTTTTGTGGAAAGCTGCCGTGACTTTTAACAGCAAGCACCTTTTGAAGTAGTTAGTGACTCCGTGGGTTTTGGACGCATGTACTGCTGCACGTTTCTAGTGGATCGTGTGGATTAGACATCCATCCTTCCGTGCATGGACAGACCTGGGCCTTGGTTCCAAGCAGGTGGCTTCAGACCCCGTGGGCGCTGGCTGGACTGGAGAAGCCTTGTCTGTGGTCCCTGAAGCCTTTGGGGACTGTCATCGGGAATCGGGAGCATCTCAGGGCAGTGCCGCTCATCTGACCAGTCAGGTGTGGTTTTCACCACTTGTGGCCGAGCCCAGGCCAGGCCCTGGGTGGACACTCACTCTAGTCTGCTGACTGGGGACAGTCCCTTCATGGTGCACTGGCTCAGGGTGTGACAAGGTCAGGGTGAGAGTGCAGTCTTGTTTTTATCCTGATGGTTTACCAAAATGACACTTATTACATATGTGCAAGGGTCTCCCTCCTTGGGATGAGTCAGGGTGGCTGATGGCCCCCTGCTGTGTCCTGTTTTCAGACTCCAAGACCCGAGTGTGTGAATGTGAGCAGTGAAGGCATCTTTCTGAGTGCATGTGAGCAAAGCCTGTATGAAATGAGCTGAGGTGACATGGGGCTGATGCCAGCATACAGCCTGCTGGACAGCATGTGGGCCAGTGTCCAGGTGACTGAGGGCAAGCATGGCTCTCGCGCTCACCACCTGCACATGGGTAGCTATCAGGGCAGCAGCAGGTGGCAATTCTGCCTCCTAAGCTCTGGGCTCAAAACTGGGGCCAGCGCTTTAACCTAGCGCCCTCTTGACCATGCTAAAGGTCCACACAGGGCGGGGCCAACACAGGTTTACAGTTGTCCATGTGGAAAACGATACAATAATTCATAAACAATACAAGAATAAGTCTGAGTTTCCTGTACTCACAACTGTGGGCCTATGTTTGGCCAGCCTGTCTGTTCTCAGGTCACTTGGATTTAAAAGCTATATTGTGTCCTGACACTGAAGTGAAGCGCTGAGGCCAATTTGGCTGTGTCCGGCTGTCACAGCCCTGCTGCTCGCGCTCTCGAGATGTCATTGCTCGAAGAGAAGAGAGAGCATCCATTCTTTGAAGGCAGAGTCTCCTTACTCCACACCTTGGTCTACTTTTTATCTTCCGGGCCAAACCAAACCCATCATCCCTTCTCCCAGGCCTGGCTCCCTGCTGGCTGTCCCATGGCCTGGATGGACATGCTTCTGTTGACAGACTGTCATCGTCTCTGGGCGTGTGACTGGGAAGCTGCAGGTCTCACCTTGCTAAATGCGCCTGATTGGTACTTGTTAGTACAGAATGTCCTACAGAATTTTAAGCAGATAGTACCAGGGGTGTCCAACCTTTCAATACCTTGGGGCCACACTGGAAGAAGAGTTGTTTGGGCCACATGTTAAATGCATTGTGACACAATCACAAAAAAGCCCCATAATGTGGGGTTTTTTTTCCCCCTTCATCTTTTTTTTTTAATTTTTATTTTAATTGTTGATCTTGTACAGTTTTCTGTCTTTTATTCTCACCCCAACCCACCACCCCAGCTCTCCCCACCTCCCTCCCATTTCCACGCCCCCCCCAATCATAATGTTTTAAGTAAATTTACAATTTTGTGATGGGCTGCAGATTGGACACCCAGACTATAAGCATCTGATATTATTTTAACTCTTGGCCTTATATACATGACTTAGGTCAAGGTTAAATGTAAGTTACTCCCTATTCCTTAGCACCTAGATCTCATGGATACCGAGGGTGATCATCTTGTTTGTAGCCTTAGCATTGATTCCACAATAAGACTCCTGTCCCTTTAAAACATTAGCTTGCTTCCAGGTGGTGTGGCACAGCCGCACAGCTGGAGGAGCTGGAGACTGTGGCTGTTTTGGTGTCTGTTTCCACGACAGCACCTCATCGGGACGTGGGTGCCAAACAGCGGTAGAGAGGGTTTTGACAAACAGTGGCTATTTTTAAAATTGGCATGTGTGAAAGGAAAGGTATGCTTTGGGGATGGCAGCTTCTCAGATTTGAAATAGTCAAATCTCTGGCTCCCCAATGCAAATGTTCTGCAGCTTTTTTCATGCTCGGGGGTCTGAAGCAGGCAATAGGCCCAGAGGTCAGGCAGGTTCTGGATGCTGGAGCTGTGGGCTGGACGGCGTGGCACACAGGAAGGCACCACCCATGCTCCAGACCAAACCACGGATGTGGAAGTCCCACAGGCTCAGCACTTAGGCTCTTCGCCAGAATGGAGCCATGTGTCTGAGGAGCAGGGCCCTTTCAAAAACAGAAAGCAGTCCTGAACTAGAGATTTCAGAGCTGTATCCCACAGTGGGGACTCCTGTTGGTGTTGAGGTGGCACCAATGACAGTTCCTATGGCCAACCTACCCCAAGACAATAGACGGCTGTAACATCAACAAAAGACCACCATCAACACCACTCTCTGTTTCCTCTGCACTTCAGCTGTCCCGGCCAGACATGGCTCACTCCCGGCTGAGGGCACGGAGCTGCTGTGTCGGAACAGCAGGTTCCGTCTGCAGGCGGTCATGTTAACTACTTTCCTCTCTCTGCTGCCCAGATCCAGACGACAGAATTTGGAGGCATTGGGCAGGGGCCTCCACGTCGGCCCTGTCAGGGGAGGGCCTCAGGGACAACTCAAGTTCTGGTTTGCTTTCAAGGGTGGCTGCTGCAGCCTGTCTACATGGGTCAGACCAGGCAATAATTGCAGAGGACAGGGAACCAGCCCTAAGTCACTGCTGAGCTGCTACAGCTCACTCAGCTCCAGGTTGTGGGTGTAGAAGTGCCTGAGCTCAGGATAGGACCTGAAAAAACAGCATGCTGTTTAACACACAGGTCTCACCTGGACTCTGAGGTGAGGAGGCAGCATTGTTTCCACCTTGCAGATGATGAGACTGAGACTTAGGGCTACATCTTGTGTTGATATTACAGCCGTCTATTGTCTTGGGGTAGGTCGGCCATAGAAACTGTCATTGGTCCCACCTCAACACCAACAGGAGTCCCCACTGTGGGATACAGCTCAGAAAAAAACTTCATTGAGGGCACACAGCTCAGTGGTGACACCGCTCCAGCAGCACAGCTTCAGCTAGGCAAAGAGGTTTCAGTGCATACAGAATTTAGTTCCCAGAGGCCCAGCAGAGCTGGCTTATAAGGACAGAAGTCCCCATCCCTAGTTCCTGATTGTCCCTTCTCATGCAGATGAGGGCTCCAAATCCTTGCAATTTGGTTGATTCAAAGGGTACTGTTCTGATTAGCCAGAATAGAGCCACTCTGATTGGCTGGAGCTACACAGCTCTGATTGGATAGGGAAAGCTTCAGTCGTGTTGGTTGAAGTAGGATTCCAGTGGCTCCTATATAAGGGCTACAGTGGAGTGACACAGTGTGGGTTGGCAGTTCAGGCAGGATGCTCCCTGGGGTGCAATTTGTGTGAGAGGCCCTGGGCAGAGGTGGCTGCTAGGCTCTGTTTCTGTTTTGTTTCATTTCATTTCAGTTTGAGCCTGGTTAGTAGGTGTGTTTTTTTTTCCCCCTCAGGGTTCATAATCCATACTTGCTTTTTCTTTTTAAGAATAAGTAAGCTGTTAATTTTATTATAAGTCTCGGAACCCTTGGTAGTGTAATTATTTGAAATATAGTTGAGAATCACTATATTCTTTTAGAATCCCTTTTCTACTAAAATTACAAGATTCTAATGGGAAAGTGTGTTTAGGTTAATGTGTTTGCTGTGGGTTACTGTGCAAATAGTATACAGAAAATTGTTGTATTAGCATTTTTGCTTTTATAGATCAGGACCCTCATGATCAACCAAAGAGAAGAAGAAGAAGAAAGCATAAAACAAAGAGAACATTAAAAAAACCCATAAATGTTCATGTAGAACAAGCAGAATTAGAGAAACGGCAGACTTTCCCACAGGAAACATTGCAGCCATGGCACACAGAGGGCCCCACAATTAGCAAAAATAAGAAAAGGAAACTGAAAAAGAAACAACAAATGAAAAGGAAGAAAGCAGCTGGCTTACTCAGGAAAGCCTCCGGCATCAGCTTCCTGTACGAGCCCAGGGAGGACGGCTGTGAGCTGAGCGACCCGGGTGAGGGGGACGCAGGGGACCCGGAGGACGCAGGGGACCCAGGGGACGCAGGGGACCCGGAGGACGCAGGGGACGCAGAGGCCGAGGAAGCCGGCGTGGGCATCCAGGAGAAGGCAGACGGCATCCTCAATTTTTTGAAGTCCACACAAGAAATGTATCTTTATGATGGTATGATTTTTCCTGTTTTGCTTTTGAATAGTAACATCTACTTATTTGGGAATAGAAACAGATACAGTATAATATTTAATGTTTAAAATACAAAACATTAAATATTCATTATTCAGTACAAACCATTCGTTTTGAGGCAAAAAATGAGAGTGTTTAGCTTCCTGTCGCCAGGCTTTGACAGGCAGTAGCTCAGGCCCCGCAGAGGCCATCAGCCTCCTGGCTACAGCGGTGCCTCGCCCTCACTGCCCCAGGCCAGCTGTGGGGCACACTGTGGTCAGCTGTGTCTCTAAAGACAAGGTGGACGCTGACTGGGGGCTCTGCTGGGCCTGGGCTTAGACCACAGGGCGCGTCTCCGAGATGAAGTAAGAGCAGGTTTACGCCAGCATCCCCAGGGTCGGGATCAATGGAAACGTGGGGGACAGGGAACGCGGGGAGTTTCACCAGTTCAGTGGCATCTGTTCGAGGACAATGTGACGGAAATCCTAGACCTGGACACGCAGCAACCCACTGAGAACAGGAGTTGAGACAGAAGAGGACTGTTCCCCGGGGGCGGGGGCGTGGGCAGAGCGGCACAGGCCGGAGGGAGATGGTGGGCGGGACCAGGCGCCTGCGCCCGTGGCCCCGCAGGCGAGGACGCTGGTTAAGGAGTGAGACTTGGCCGTGTTTCACAGCTGACGAAGGCCACAAAGTCAGAGATTGAACAAGTCCCGTGACCTCCACGCAGGGTTAGTGCAGCGACCACCAGCCCCCCTCCCATAGCTCTGGGGTCAGCGGTGGGGACGGTGATTGCGTGTCCTCCCTGCAGTAGTAGCTGCACCTCCCAGTTTCCTTGCTGCTGAGAGCGGCCCGAGTGCAGTCTGCAGAGCTCGGTGTCCCTGCCTGTGTGTGTCCACCCACAGGGTCCAGTCACGTGAGCAGACACCGGGTGCTCATCATTCACAAGCAGAGTCATGCTCAGGTGGCCTTTCGTGGAGGCTTCTTATGTCCCCACCGAGGCATTGGAGGAGCACCGGGCAGGTCCTCAGTCTGCGGGAACAGAGGTGAACGCACGTCTGCATGGCCGTCTCTGTGCAGGTGTCTCCCAGGACCCAGACCCAGCCTTCCTGGGCGCCGCTGAGGCGCTATTTACAGGCTTGGAGGCTCGTAGCCTGTCCACTGCCGACCTGCTGGGCCTGGAGCAGCTGAAGGCGCTGCTGCTCCTGCAGGATCCAGGGAGGCTGCAGCTCGCCCTGCAGGTGTTCACAGAGCACTGTGCCATGCCGCCAGGTACATGCTGCCAAGGGGTGGGAGCTGCTGGGCTGCCCCATCAGGAGTGCGGGCACCTGCATGCAGGAGTGTTGGCTGTGGAACAGCCCACGGCAGGGGTGCAGAAATGCCCACGCACCAACGCTGCAGACTTGGAGCTGCCACCTCTTAGCACCCATTTCATTAAAGAGAAGTTCCCGGGCCTGGCCTCCTGAGACCTGGGAGTGCCGCACTATCCCAGCACCAGCCCCAGAGCTAGAAGTCAGCTTCTGGCCAGTGTGTTTGTGCTTCATGTCAGTCTGTGTGTGGCGTTCTGTGGACTGGACTTTGGATTCGTTCCCATTGTGCAGTGGTCCTGAGCCTGGGGGCTCACACCCAAGCAGGTGAAACAGCAGGAGTCCATCCCTCTTTCTGGGGAGTCTGTCATGTGGCATCTGCCCTGCGGCGTGGAGGTCCCTGTCAGTGTTGTATCTTAGTCAGTGTTCCCTTATCTCAGAGTTGATCTCAGGCCCAAAGTCTAATATCTGCCAGACAATTAACGATCTTCCTTTTCTGTTTTGCTCTGCAGACCAGGCCAGTGTGGTCTCGGCGCTCTTTAATTACTGGGCCACACACATACTCCCTGAGCACAGCCAAGAAAGGAGCCAGGGCCACTGGCTGCCGGAAGCTGGGGCCCAGCAGGGAGCCACAGGCAGCCCTGGAGGCCTGGCTGGGCACAGAGAGGATGGTGCTCCCTGAACCGTCCTTGTGCCCCATGTGGCCCACGCACCTGCTCGTGGGGACCAGGTCGTCCAAGACTTCACAGGACAAATGGGGATAAGATGGAGCTTGCACTTTTTAAAAACTGCCTTTGTCTGGAATGACTACTCATTGGTTCTGTTTTTCTAATTCCTGTAAAAATCGAAAATGTACATTCTGTTATGCTGAATAAATTGTATAGTTTGAAGCGGTTATGTATTTTTATAAAGTTTTGAACCACCTTGTACCCGGAAGTCTGTTTTGGTGGATGCTCCGTGGATGTTAAGATGCTGCCTTTTGAGTCCTTCGAGTCCAGTTCTTTTTCCCTTTCCCACCCGGAGAAGGACATCAGGGATGCTCTGCCCCGGTCGTGGAGTGGCTGCCCATGGGCATGGCTGCCTGCGCCCGTTCAATGATGACGTGTTTCCCCCAGACCTTGTGTGGAGTGCGTGGGGGAGGCCATGGGACGTGACTGTGGGGACGGCCGGTGCCGGGAGCCTGGTCACATGCACACCAGTGACACCAGAGCATGCATACAGTGTGTCAGGTTGACACAGAGTTGCACCTCACTGAAGATAAACAGGAGGCTGAGCCAGGCTTGAGTTCGATGACAATTAGGGCCAGAACGACAGTGGCCTGAAAGGCTGAGGAGTAGCCATCCTACCAGAGCAAGAGATGCGTGGCCCTTTTGTCCCTGCATCCCCTGCGCTCAGCACATCACTTTGGGCAGAGGGCGGTGCCATGAGCACAGGACACCAGCCAGCACTGGGCTGCAGGGGCAGCACGGCCCCCCAACATCCTGCCATGGCTCAGAGACCACTCCGAGTGCAGGGCAGCCCCACAACCCTGCCAGAAAGGTCTGCAAGCTTTGGGCCCAGTGCCTTCGAGTCCTTCATTCCCTTCCAGAGTCTCCCGTGTGCACATCCTGTGTGAAAGGAAGGGGCCCTTATCTGTCTTCATCACAGGACCCAGGAGCACAGAGGGAGTTTCTCCCCTGCACACACCAGAGGCTGCTCCCTGCTCTCCTCGCAGTTTTTCCTGCAGGGGAACCGACAGGTGGGACTGGGCACTGGGCCCTCTACCTGGACGCTGTGGATGGGGGCTCATACTAGTGGGTGGAGGGGACCAGGCCTCCCAGGAACTGGGCGGCTACTAACCAACAGGGTAAAGCAGAGGCTGTTTTCACCAACAAAGACTGCTCGGCCAAGGGCTGTCCTCCCACTGTCCTGCACACCACCCGTGGGCTGGCTCCCGGAAGAGTCCTTGCCACCAGCACCGGGCTGCCCGCTCATGTGTGGGGCATCTGACACCGCGGTCCTCAGACCTGCAGGCGGGCAGACCAGGTTTGTCCCTGCAGCCCAGCCACCTGTGTGCAGGTGACACCACACTGACCAGAGTTGGTGCTTTGTGGAGGATGTTGTAGAAAACGCTTTTCTGAGACATGGGAACTAAGACCTGTTTGGGGCACGTGCCAGTGAACTGGCTACCATCGCACACTCACTGATTCTGTCACTCTCGCTTCCACACACTGCATTCTCCCCAGGAATGTCTTAGTGGCCACTGCTCTGTGGAGATGCACCCACAGGACTTAGACCAGCTTCCACGCTCCCGAACAGCGTACCCCCGACCCAGACAGGGACACCCCCACATTTGCATGGCATGACATCTCCAAGGAGTGCCCTCGTGCACTCTTCCCAAAAGTGAAATCATCCGTATGAGCTTTTCTGTGTTTTCATTTAGTTAGGAGTTTGCCAGGGCAAACACGCCCTCCATAGTTGGCAGCCGCAGGTGGAGGATTTGGTGTGGAGACAGGGACAGGGGGACACTCTCACTGTGACAGACCAGGAACCAGGGAAGCCCTCCTGGAGGAGGTGGCATTTGGGATGAGCCTGAGGAGGCACAGCAGCCATCCCCGGGCAGACAGAATGAAAACAAGCGCAGACAATGTGATTAAATTAGATTTCACATAATCTTTGAAAGCGGGTCTTGTCAATGTGAAACAGAGAGACCTTTGAAGGGATGCTTTAGGGTGCAGCTATTAACCTTTCCAAGCTAATTACAGCTGGTGGAGCTACAGATGGATGTAAATACACCTGCTTTGCATCAGTTTTCTCCAAGATTACTACTTCTAGGGATTTCCTTTTTTTCGTTTTGAAAGTGCTGCCCTCTTAACGCTGTTTATGTTTAGCCACTGAAGGGCTTCCTAAACAGCTGATTGTTTCCAGGCACACAGATTGCTCCTTTGACATTATTAATTATGAACAGGCTCAGGCCCATCTCCCCAGTAGCCCTGTGCAGCCCCCTCAGGCAGCTCCCCAGGTAACGGAGGATGAGGAGGAAGAGCAGCAGCGGCAGAGGGAGCGGCACTGCCATATCGCCCTGGAAGCAGTGGGTGTGGCCAGGGCCTCTGGACAGCAGGCCAGTGCAGTGCTGTGACAGCTGGCGGCCCCAGAGCAGGGTCCCCTGCACCTCAGCTGCACATGGGGATACAGTGGAAGGTGAGTTAGGTGCCTGGTGCCTTTTTCCTTAGATCACTGAGTCTTAATCTAAACTCCTCTTTCCCTGAACCTCTGCTCCAGTTCAGCTGCTTTTCACGGACCCTGGGCTTGGGCTTCAAAGCCTGAGACCAGAGTTCTTTCAGGAACCTGAGGGGAAGGGGGAGAAGGGAGGGGCTGTGATAAGGACTCGGCTCCTCTAGACAAGGAAACAGAGGGCCTGAGCGGACCCCTGCCCTCCGGTTCTGGGTGGCACTGCTGAATGCTGCTTGCTCAGCCCATTCCCATCTGTGCACAAAAGGAATTCGTTTGCGGCATCTCAGGATCAGAGCTTTTAGTAATAACCACACTTCCTTCAACTGGAAACTAGTCTGTCCCTGCTCCCCAGACCAAAACATCTCAACTCACTGAGGAAGGAAGGAAAAGGCTCAGGAAGGACCAGGCACAATAGTTTTAGTGCGGCCGGAAGTCCGCAGAGTTCAGCAGCACTGCAGCTCTGGTCGCCGGGTCAGTTGGCCTGGCAGAGCGTCCAAGAGGGAGCCAGTGGCCCTGACTGCTGCTCTCAGGATTTCTCAGGATTGTCTATGTCCCGCCACTTGCCTGCTCATCGATGGCTAAATGCGTGTGAGCTCTTCCTTGTCGTTGTTCTTCTAATTAACTTCTAACTTTGCCAGTTCAGGAGCAACATGGCTGGACAGTATGGTTACTTTTTAAAAGGCAGAAAAAACAGTGAGCAGAAGAATTCTTACACAGAAACATTCAGAAGGAGGCTCCCCAATGATGCAGCGAAGGTCATCCGTGTGTATCAGCTTCCTTTGGCCACTGGGACACGCTCCCACAAACCTGGTGGCTTAAAGGACATGTGATCTTGCTGTTTGTGAGTCGGGTCCCGGGGCCTGACAGCAAGGAGGGGGCTGCTCCTGCAGGTGCGAGAGCTGAGCCTGCTTCAAGACACCGGGGCTCCTGGCCACCAGGGCTGCTGCTCCTCCCCCTGCCCTCGCTGGACTGCCGGTCCCCTCTCCGGTGAGGGGCTCACCCCATTATTCCAGCACAGTCTCCATGGTCTGAGGTCCGCATCAGCCAACAGCCTCACCTGCAGCCTCTCTCCTGTGCCAATCTCCTAACGCGCTTGCAGGTTCTTAGGGTCAGGAGGTGGGCAGCTGGGGAGCCCCTGTACGCGGGGGGCTCACATTAGTGTTGCTTTACTTTAGTGCCTTTTCAGTATTCTTTTTCTAAATGAACACATATAGTGTTTAGAGTAAAAATGTTTGTTTTCCTTTCCTCCTAAAGTTTGGGAGAAACCTTCCTAGAAGCTGAATGTAATAAGCATCCAGATCACACCTTGATGCACGGACTTGCCCTGTGGGTTCTTACGAAGGGCCCTCACTGTCCCTGCCGTCAGCATTCCAGAGGAGGGTCTGCGTCTCAGGTCTCGCCTGTGCCCTCCTCAGCCGGTTGCGTCTCATTGTAGAACAGGGCCCCTTTAGGGGCACCTTGTCACTGTGGACACCTCGGCCAGCACCTGTCCACCTGAGGGCCTGCCCAATGTTCTGTTACACTCGCACCTGCTGTCGTTAGACAGGAGGTGGCTTCCTCAGTCCCCACTCTCAAGTTGGCTTCTTTGACACCAAGAAACCAGAGTGGGTGTGGAGTATCCTACAGACCTGGAGGGTCCCCACCGTGTTGCACGTGCACTGCAGTGGAGCACACACTGTCCCCTGCTCCTCTCCGAGCCCTGACTTCTTCAAATGGGACACCTGAGTGAGCACAGGTCCATGGTTCTGGCTCTGCTCCCGCTGGACAAGCAGCACTCCAGCTCACGCTCCACCCCCGAGTCCTTGGACACCAAGTCCTGGGGGGTCCACTGAAGGAGCGGAACGCGCTCCCTAGAATGTCCCACATGGGGACTCTGACCGCTTAGAGCTCAAGGCTCTAAGACGTGCAGGTCATGAAATTTCTGTGAGGAAAGCCAGTGCCCAGATGGATCCTGGTCTCCTGGTCACGGTCCCACAGGCTGCTGCCCCAGCCCACACCCCCCAGCTCCTCCACGCCCCACAAACGTGCCTGTGTCACAGAAGTCTATAGCTGGGCCCTCGCTGCCTCTCCAGGTCCCCTCTTTGCTGCTGGGTTCACCCAAAAGTCCATTACATTTTCTCCATGAAATAAAGGACACATTTTTTTTTTCATTTTCACCAGAAACTTTATTGATTTGGATATTTTGAGTATGTCAGCTATCTTCCACTATTGGCTTCTAGTGGGCAGAAGCCAGGGGTGCTGCTAAACATCTTCCAATGCATA
Source organism: Glossophaga mutica (assembly GCA_039655065.1). NCBI lineage: Eukaryota > Metazoa > Chordata > Mammalia > Chiroptera > Phyllostomidae > Glossophaga > Glossophaga mutica. The sequence continues at coordinate 35,002,878 of CM077310.1, read as the reverse complement.
AGCTCCACAGCAAATGATTATTTGGCCAAAATGTCAATAGTACCAAGAAACTTTGCAAACCACTTTTCACACATATAGTCACAGCACCTTCTTCAAACACTGCACAAATCTTTGTGTTTCAGTTTCGTTTTTACCGTTCTTGAAATAATAAAGCACAACATGCCGAAAATGTTGTTTCTTCTTCCATCTTCAATATTAAAATGGCTGCACACAAATTCACCAATATTGATGTTTTTAAAATGCACGCTGATATGACAGCTGTCACAATATAATCTAACAAAATTGTTTCTAATAAAGTTAAAGATGACTAAGCGCTACTAGAGCCAGGGAAAAACTGAAGGGACTTCTCAGCCAACCGAATATGATGCCCCTAGCGCTTGCTCCCGCGGAGGAGGAAGGAATTAATTAAAATCACTGACCTTTCTTCTGGTGACAAAGAAGATGCAGAGTAGCTGGAGGTGAAGGGGCCACCAACCCGGAAAAGTGGGCGTCCTGGGTGGAGACAGCGAGGGGTGGGGGGCCCTCCTGGGAGGGGCAGGAGGGGGTTCGCTCCACACCTTCTGCTCAGTTTCCAGGAACGGAGGGGCGAAGCTGTGTCTGCACCTCATTCAGGGCCCTGTGCAGGCTGCGGAGAAGGGCGCAGCGGAGAGCCGCTGGCACTGAGCGCAGGGACCCGAGGGTTTAGTGCCCAGGAGTGGTGGAGCAGGGTGTGCTGGACAATCTGACCTAAGGGGTTTCTGCTGAAGGCAGCCAGGTGATCGGATCCACTCGCGGCTAGTGGGAGGCATTTGATCAGACAGCAGGTGGGGGGTGTGACTCAGCACGGTTCCTGCTGGCAAGGGCCGGACCGGACACAGCAAAGGTCAGCCCTAGAGGTCGAGGCCGAGGAGCCGGACTGACGCTGGGTTGAAGTCTATTACCCCGCGAACCAGTTCGGACCCACGGCGTCGCTGACGCGTGGCGCCCAACCGGAGCGCGCGCCCGACTGCTCAGGGCAGCTACCCTCAGGCCGACGTCACCATGGAAACCGAGGCGCCGAGCGCCAGCCCCTCCCCCAACGCCTCCCAGCATGCTCTGCGAAGGCAGCCCTCCCCTGGCCGGGGTCAGGGTGCTGGGGTCGCCCGCGGCCTGGGGCGGACTCGCCGAAAGTCACAGCTGGTACACAGAAGGGTCGACAGTATTTGCCAAAGAACTTTTTAATTTGAAAAATATCGGAAAGTAGCCCTGACCCATGTGGCTGGCTCAGTGGGGTGGGAGTCTTCCCGCAAACCAAAAGGCCCCGGTTCAACCCCCGGTCAGGGCGCAGGTCCGGGCTGCGGGTTCGGTCCCTGGGGGGGCGCGCGACGCTGCAACCGCTCGCTGACGTTTCTTTCTCTCTCCCTTCCCCTCTCTCTAAAAATAAATAATTTTTTAAAAAAGAAAAGTATACAAAATAACCAAAAACATTTTACATTATCATACCTGGGATTGTTACTAATACTTAACCGTGTGCGTTCTGTTTAATTTCAGGAACGTGAGCTTGCCCTCTTCACCATCATTCTGTGTATATTTGGGTACAGTCACTGGGGTGTTGCAGGGGTTTTAATGTAAAAAATGAGAAATAAGCCCTGGCCAGTGTGGCTCAGTGGCTTGAGCGTGGGCTGTGAACCAAAGGGTCAGGGTTCGATTCCCAGTCAGGGCACATGCCTGGGTTTCGAGGCCAGGTCCCCAGTGGGGGCACATGAGAGGCAACCACACACTGATGTTTCTCTCCCTCTCTTTCTCCCTCCCTTCTCCTCTTTCTAAGAATAAAGAAATAAAATATTTTAAAAAATAAGAGAAATAAGAACAAATCCATCTAATTTATATCTGATGTAAATTCCTGCGCAATGTGCAAATTATTCATGTTTTGCATAGTAGTAACTTTCTTAATTCAAAACAGCGAATGCTTTTTGAACACTTTGCACACATACTAGATATATATATATGTCTTGTATCTATCATATGTCATGGATATACCTATATGTAATAATTCATTTATACAACTACATATAAAGCCAAAGTGGAGTTTCCCCCCAAGCTACTTCCCACAGGTGAGTTTGGCAAATCCTTGCCAGGCTTGTTTTTCCTAAGTAGAGCTGAAGTTGTAATCTGAGTCACTGTGCTCCGAATTCTGCGTTCTTTCCATTTAATGAGATGATGCGTATAAAATACTAGTAAAACCACTGATACGCAGTAAGTGCTCAAATGTTGGCTGTAGTTTTCAGTTTTATTTCCACTAATTTTCAAATTAAGAAAATTAGCTGATGAGTTAGTGACTACTTCACACATATTTTGTTCTCCTCACTACACTAAGTACAGGATGTACGGGAGGTGTTTGAGAAGGTCGGAAGGTGCAGGAGGTTATTATACTATATCCCCAAGGGGGGTGCAGAGGAAGCAGACTGGGAGCATAGATGTAAATTTTAATATGTCAGGGTATGCACGCCGACCTTCAAGGCCACACCGACCCTAAAGTTCATGGAGTACCTCGCCCCTCCGGGTGTCGGAGAGGAGTGCCCTCTCCACTCGATGAGCGTGGCCACCAGCATTGGTGAGGCATGCCTGCCTGAGGGGGCGCTCTGGCCAGGGGGACCATGTCCCCAGACAAGGGGCCTGGCTCACCTCCTGCGAACAGCACAAGTCCCATCCTCCCTTTTCGGAGTGACTTCTCCCTCACCTCTGGGAAGGAGCTTGCTACTTGCTGTCTCCTGAGATTGTTCATTCTGTCCACAAGCAGCCTGGATTTCTGGACAGTTCTCTGTGGCACCGCACACCATACTTGCATTTAAAAGTAACTTTGCCAGAGTATAATCACACTGAGTACGACCTCCACTCACAAGTGGCACAGTTGGTTGCTGTTCCAAAAGGAAGAGTTTCTATACCAGTGAATGTTTCATCGGCTCTATGAGCCAATATGGGCAATTCAGGCTGAAGTTAGCATCTTCCGGGCTCAGGAAACAGGAGGCTCTTTCACGTCCAGAAACGAATCCTCTGTGTGAGGGTTGTGTAACCAAATGCAGGCCCGGCTGCCTGCCACTACGAAAGTCAATACTCAGGAGGCAGGTGCCAATGTAAAGGAAAGGGGTTTATTTTCACTGCTGGCCACCTGGAAGATGGGGACTCTCGGCTCAAAGCCCATCCCCCACCCCCTCAGTGGAGGCAGAGGCTTTTATAAGGAGGGAGAGGGGAACAGAACAAAACAATCAAGGGAAGGAGTTGAAAAGTTCTCTACCTGCAGACAAGCACAGTCCATTCTGATAAAGGCAAGTGACGGTGCGGTGTGCGTCACCCTGGTTTAGTCATCCTGGCTTGTCATTTTGGCTTTACATCATCCAGGCTCCACAGTTGAAGGTCAGCAAATCCCTCGGAGCTGGGAGGCCTGAAGGTCAGAGTCTGTGTCTTTTGAAGTCAGTTCCTGTGATTCTTATACAAACAGGCTGTTACACATCAGTCAGAATCCGCTGCACTTATAGAAACAGTGTGGAAAGAACGTTGGGTGGGTTCCAATTTCCCACAATCACAATTTTCCACTATTACAAATCCCCCTGCCAATCTCTCTTCCATGTCTATGGGAGGTGGATGGCTTTAGCCAAAACATTTAAGAAAACTAGAAAAATTCAGGATGCAGTGTAGTTCATAAGTGAAAAATAAAATTTTAGAGACAATTCACTGAATTAAAGTTTAATATTTATAACTGTGCATAATGGAATCTATTGAAACATTTTCCTCCTAAAATCACCCTCACTTTTTATCAAAGAGCCAAATCAAGACCAATTCATTTCCTGCATTAAGTCCATTTCAATTTGACCTGATTATTTGCATGAACTCAATAGGAACAAGACTCAACTGATCGTGTAGGCTTTCCTATGTATACTTTGCTGGGATGTTACAAGGAATTTGTAGTTTGAGCTTTCATTAGCCTCTCGGGGCAAAGAAACCAAGCTGCACAGTTGCCATCAAGCTTTGCCTGCAGTACCTCTACATTTGGGCAAACTCAAGTTCTCAAGGTCCTCAAATTGCCTTGAGGTTCTTACTCGCTATTTCCAGGAAAGCAACCTTTGCTCCTTACCTGAAAGGTGCCATGAACCTTCTGAATAAACCAGGAGCCAGGCCGTGTCTCCAAGGGGCTTTTATTGGCTCCAAAGTAAATCTTTATTCCTTAAAGCTTTTTGCTGACATTCAGAGTCTAGGCAGGTCTCTTACAGACACGACCTTTCAGTCAAAGTCTTGGTTAATAAATCCACAGTTGGAAACTGGAAGAAATCAGATTTCTATTGGATTCATGGAAATAAATGTATTGCTATGAAAAATAACATACTCATTAAGAGTTTCTAAATTCTGGACAGATCAGGTGTAGAGAAAAATGTAAATGCTTCAATATTGCTACAATTTACCAAATTGGTGTATGAAAACAAGTTGGTTTTTTTTTAATCAACAAGCATCACTTAATTTTACAAAATTTGTAAGTGAACGAATGATGGTCAAATTTCTAGAACTTATGAGAAGCACTTCTCAGAATTCCAGAATGCCTGAAGCCCCTCCCCCCTCCCCGAGAAGTGATGCAAAATGTTGTTTAAAATGGCCTGGAATTGCCCTGGCTGGCGTAGCTCAGTGGAGTGAGTGTGGGCCTGTGAACAAAAGAGTCCTGGTTCAATTCCCAGTCAGGGCACATGCCTGGGTTGCAGGCCAGGTCCCCAGCAGGGGGCGTGCAAGAGGCAACCACACATTGGTGTTTCTCTCCCTTTCTCCCTCCCTTCCCCATGCTCTAAAGATAAATAAATAAAATATTTTTTAAAAAATGGCCTGGAATTTAGCTCTTTGATATAGAAAGCCTGGCTTGCTCCTTCCGGATTGTCCTGGATTGGCAGGAGGTTGAATTTAATTTACAAAGAAAAATTCAGAGCACAGAAATGCGGCTATGCCCAAGGGAGGAAGGTAGCAGTGGGCCCAGGCCTTGTGCTCTCTGCATGAATGACAAGACCCAGGTTATTTGTTGAAATGTCCTGAGTTGGTTTTCCCTGATCTGTTTGTAGTGTCCTTGAAGGCTGTGCGTTTGGATCCTGGCTTTGTTTGTAAGCTGTTTCATGACGCTTATGCCGGCAGAGTGTTTATTTGATCGCACTGGAGGGCTGGGTGGGAGCTCATCACATTCATCGTCTGTTGCTAGTGGTTCATACAACCCCCCACCCTCGCCCCATCTATGTACCCAGTTCTGTAAGCCCTTTAAGCCCAGAAGGCTAAGCTTATTTGACCTGGTTTGAAAAGGTGTGTCTATATAAATTTTTAACATTCTTATACATTCCCATGAAGAGTTTCTAAATTTAACTTCCACTGGGTAGAGTATTTTTTAGTAGGTGTTCTGCGGTTTTACATCGGTGTGTAATATTTGTGCCTGGTGGGTGACATTTGGGGTCCTGGTGTGCCTGTGCCGGCGTGTCTCATGATCCTATGACCCACCGAGAATGTAAGGATCTTGCTTTACAGGTGTCTGGCTGGAATTTAAACTTTGGCTTCTCCTACGCTGCCCCTTGGCCCTTCCAGATCCCACCCACACACCCGTGGAGGCCTCACACGGGTCCATACTTGGGGCTCCCATGGGCCTCTCTCCCCACAAACTCAGAGCCTCTTTTCATTTGAAAATTCTTGCTGATCACTTCTGAAAAAAAAAAATCCAAAGGGTACATTTGATTTTTTTTTTTAGTAGTAACTTACAATGCTTAAGAAAAATGTTTTCAGAAACGTACAGTTCCGGGAGCTCTTTATGAGTAGCGCATGAATACACAAACTTCGTGTGAAAATGTATGCAACCCTGAAGTATAAAGGGTAAAACGCTCTTCCGTAGAAGTTAACTGGCTCCACGGGAGGGCGCGCACTAAAACTTGGTAGACGCCGATAAACTGGCCTCCAGCAGTGCCTAACGTGGACACCGGTCCCTTTCAGAAGAACATGCCTTCAAAAATCGTTACCACTTTGATAGGTGGGGAAAAGGCATTTCATGTTAATTTGCCCTTTTTTAAATAATAGAATTGATATCTCTTTGTATTTTATTGTTTGGCCCTTTTCTGAGACAGAAGCAAGCCATGTTGGGCTTTAGAGCGGTAACCGGCTCCTGCTTGGACGCTCCGGGCGGGGTGCAGGCAGGAGTCTCCGGTTCACTGGGCTGTGAGTGCGACCTTGGCCAAGAAAAGTGCCAACTGCGGGTCGGCAGGTTCCCCGCGCCCTGCGCCGCGCTCCTCTCGCAGGTTTGGACACAGGTCACCCACCTACTTGGGCCGAAGGCGCAGATGTTGGCGCATCCGACGCACTTGCCTGCTCGCATTGTGGGACTATCTCGCACCTGCAGGTTCCATTCCCCAGCGCCCCGTCGCCCCGACACTAGAAGCCGCTCGGCCTAATGGGGGGCTCTCTGCGCCGCGTGACCAATGGGCTCCAGCCCGTCCTGTCCGGGGCGCATGCACAGCGGGATACCTGGAGCCACCGCGTCGCCCTCGGATACAGCGAGGCCCCTGCGCGTGGGTGGACCTCGCTCCAAGGACACAGCGGTCACCGGCCTGCGGCGTCGCCTTTCTAAGCAAGCTGGCCGCCTACGGGTCCCTTCCTGCGACCGCGTCCCCAGCCCCCGGCGCCCCCGCCCCCTGCCGACTGTAGGCATGCGCAGTGGCCCGCCTCGCGTCCCGGGCCGTTGCCTTGGGTACCGGAGCCCGGGCGCCCCGCCCCCAGCGCCAGCCCCTTGCGGACGTGGCCGCGCCCCAGACCGGGTGAGGGGGTCGGCCGGGATGGGGGCGGGGAGGCGGTGGGGGCGGGGCCTCTTCCTGGGTGGCCCGGGCAGGGCGGGGCCTATTCGCGGGGCGGGGTCCCCGTGTGGGGGCCAGGGGTCCTGGCCTGGAATTGTCCCGGTTGGGTTTGGGTCCCGGGCCCGGTCCTTGCTGCGCGGGGTCCGGGTCGAGGGCTGTGGGCCTTGTTGGGGGTGGGGACCCCGTCCCGAGTGGAGGTGGGGACCCGCGGTGGGTCGGAAGCGTGGCGGGGTAGGGGGCGCGGGGCGGGTCCGGGTCCGGGACGGTGATGTGGCCCCGCCCGCCCGTCCGTCCCCGCCCGTCCCCGCCCCCCTCACCGCGTCCCGGCCCAGCAGGAGCCGCCGCCCGAGCTTCCGCGCGCTGCGCTCAGCCGGACAGGGGCGCGCGGACCCCGGAACCCGGTTGGAGCATGTGGAAGCTGGGCCGCGGCCGGGTGCTCTTGGACGAGCCCCCAGAGGAGGAGGACGGCCTGGCCGGGGGTCCGCCGCCGGCCGCCGACGCCGCCGCGGCGCAGGTGAGGGGCGCGCAGGTGGGGTCTGCGCAGGTGAGGCCAGGGCCGCGCAGACCGTGGCGCGCAGGTGAGGTTGCGCAGGGGTGGCACGCAGGGATGGGGGCGCAACGTAACGGTGCGCAGGTGCGGCCTGGGCCCAGCGGCCCGCTAGTCTTCCATGTTGTCCACCCCCACTCAAGATCAGGGACGCGGGGCAGGGGAGGGGGCACCTGCGACGCTCGCGCGTGGCCGTGGCCTTGCGGCTGCGCTGGACGCTGCGCGGGACCTTGGCAGGTCGCCCAAGCGGGGCGAAACAGCAGGCAAGGCCCGAGTCGCTGCGAGCTGCGCGCGCCCGGCCGCGGGACCAGAAAGCTCTTGGCCACCACAGACAGCAGCGTGCCAAGTGGACGCGACGCTTGTTTGGATAAGAGCTATTTCCCTTTCTTAAACCTTTGATTGTCTGGAGGAAGAAGGCAGATGACCTTTCTACAGAAAATGGAGACACTGGCTCTGCAGGTTCGGAGACATGCTTGGAATGCTCAGAATTTGTTCATTAAAGAGGATCCCAGGTGGATCCCGAGCGCGGTGCCTACGCGCTCCCCCCTTTTTTCCGATGCGCATTCGCATGTTCATTCCCTTTCATGGGCCCAGGATTTGGGTCAGAAATTCAGCGCTCTGTTTTGAAGGTGGTCAGAAAATCCCTTTTTTGCCAAGTGTTTGGGATCTGCTGCTGTGTGAGGAGCTGTTAGGAAGTTAGAGATGATCCGTGTCCTTCTCGGGACTTGGGAGGGCTTCGCGAGTGGTTTCTGTTAACCGGCCTCTGTGATCGAGCCTTTAATACACTTCCTGCCTGAACTTCTCTCATAAGTTACTTTGTGAGAGTATCAGTGCTTACCACAATTTTTAATCTTTTAAATCTCAAAACGTAATCATGGGAATTTATATGTGGTTACAGAGTAGTTTAATACTCTAAACAACTATATTGATCAGAGATAAACAATATTATTCTTGGATGAACTCTTTAAAAACTTTTAAAATTGATTCTCCTGTGTTCTGCTTCTTTTTCTCCTGATGAAGCCTGAAAACCTGTGTTTTTTTCCCTCTTAATTTTTATTTTGAAAAATTTTTAACATAAGGAAACATTGGAAGAATGAGCTATTGAACAGCAAAATGTACTCCATCTAGATTCAACCATTAGTAACACATTCATGAAAAGTTTTTTCTGGTCTTCTGGTTTACAGAATTGTCTATACCCTTTTGCTGTCTTTTTTGTGTGTGTTTTACAGATTACTTTTTGGGTACCCAGCAGAACTGCAGGGAAAACACAGAGTTCCCACACACCCTCTGCCCCCACAGGCACAGCCTCCCCCATCACCACCCCATCTGTGCAGCCCAAGGACCCCCAGGACAGCCCCCCAGAACCCGTGGTTTTCCATGGAGTCCTTCTGACAAATGTAACATGAAATGTATCCAAGATTATCACGTCACACAGTTTCACTGCCCTAAAAACTTTCTTGTTCCACTTATTCATCTGTCCCCCAACCCCGGATCTGTCGCTGTCCCCACAGTCTCGCCTTCTCCAGGATGTCACAGGGTTGGACTCGCACAGCGTGTGGCCTTTTCAGACTGGCTCCTTCACTTGGTCACATGCATGTCAGGTTCCCCCACGTCTCTTCCTGGCTCGAGAGCTCATCTGTTCTCAGTGCTGACACCGTCCCACCGTCTGGAGGGACCGCAGTTTGTCCGTCACCCACTGAAGGGCGTCTTGGTTGCTTTCGTGTTTCTGCTGTTCTGGGTGAAGCTGCTGTGCACACCCGTGTGCGGGTTTTTGTGTGGATGTTGGTCTGTAACACAGATACACACCAAGGAGCATGCTTGCTGGGCTGTGTGACAGGAGCAGGTTTAGTTTGTGAGAACCTCCAGCTGGCTTCCCAGCCAGCTGCCTGTCAGCGCTCCCGCCAGGACCGAGTGCGAGTCCTGCCACTCCGAGTCTTTGCGGCCCGGGGTGTGGTCAGTGCTGGGTGTTGGTCATTCTGATGGGTGTGTCGTGGTCTCCTTGTGGCTTTCCTTTGGGTTTCCCTGGTGACGGATGAGGCTGGACATCTTTTCATGTGCTCAAGTGACATCTGGGTATTCTCCAGTGAGGTGCCTTGGAAGATCTTTTGTCCCATCTTTTAATGAGTTGTTCTGTTTTCTTGTTGTTTTAAGGGTCCTTCTTATGTTTTAGATACAAGTACTCTATCAGATGCATCTGTTCCAAATATTTTCTCCTGGTGCTTGTCTTCTTTGTCTCTCAACAGCGTCATTTTCAGAGCAGAAGGTTTCAATTTCAGTGAAGTCCTGATTATCAGTTACTTCTCTCGGGAATCGTGTCTTTGGTGTTGTGCCTGAAATGTCTTCACTGCTGCCCGAGCCATCTGGATTTTCTCCTGTTGTCTTCTAGGAGTGGGACCGACTGGCTGGCTTTCACGTTGCTTTATTAAGGGTGTCTATAGTTTAATGTGCTGAAAAAACTTTTCCATAGAAAAAGGGACTTTAAAAAATTATTGTGACAGGTTAGTCATGCTCTAAATTTAGTTAATTCCTTTGAGAGGATTGGTCTTGATCTAAAAGCCAGTTTCTGTTAGAAATAAATGTGACAGTTCATGACAAGTCGACCATAAAACTTCTGCCCACGGAATTTTATGTGAAACTTGAAAGATGTGTGAATTCACCGAGTCTGTTGCATTCAGCGTCTCATTGGAAGGTGCTCCTGGTTCTCATCCTCAGACTCCCAGCAGCCCCCAGATCAGTTGGCCTACCCTGCACTGCATGAGACACACAGGCTGGGATGTACTTGGCCTTGTTCTACAAAGTGTTCAGTTTGCATTCAGATCTGGTGTGTGCAACTTCCTTGAAAATCAGGTCACGCAGTTATAATCTGTGTTGTTTTTAAAAAAGAGAAAAATAGCTAATGTTAGGTTCTAATAACTTTGAGATGTGAGGCATTCAGAATCGTTACTGGGATTAAGGAATACTTAATGTTCCTGAAATGTAATAGTTTTAACATTGTAGGGAGTAAATTTCTGGGAGCATTTCCTCAGGCAGTTGAACTTCTTTTTGATGTGAATACACATCTATCTTGTATTAAAGTAAAACGGTGGGGTTTGTGAGGTAAACAGTCAGTGCAATTATTTAGCAATGAGGAGAGACTGACGAGTTTCAGTTTCGAAGAGTCTCGTGTTTATTGAAAAACACAAAGCTGCTGTGTGTGCGGGAGGAACTCTCTGGGTGTTAGATGTTAGGTCTCAACCTCTTTTCCATGGGAAATATTGTTACGTTTTTTGTGTAGCTACTCATGAAACATCTGTGTGTACACAGACATCTGTGTTTAAAGTCACACATGTGCTTTCCCACTGCAAACACTGACCCCATCCCCTCAGCGTCGTGGGTCATGCGTGAGGCCCCAGCGCTGCTGCTGGATGGCTAGTCCTCCGGCTGTGAGCAAACACCTCGTGCCAGCCTGGGCTCCTTGGGCCTCTTCCGGTGGCCCCCGAGGTTGCTGACCCGCCTCCACCCTCAGCCTTCTGTGCAGCCTGGAGAGGCCGTGAATGGCACGGAGAGCACCGATGCCCCGGCGTCCTGAGCCGGGGCCCCAGCGGCTTTGGGCCGGGGCGCACCAGGATTTAGCAGCTTTAGATTAATGCCCCGAAAAACAAACCTGAGAATTTTTGGCACATTTTCCTATTAAAATTTGAAAAGGCTGAGACATGTTCCGTAGGCATTCCCCCCCCCCAAAAAAAAACAACCCAGGGGCCATTCCGTGTGCTCCTCAAACTGATCTGGAGACTGGGAGAGTTGGGGTGGCAGGCCTCCCTCCGGGTCACACAGAGCCACCGTCATCGGGCACCAGATGCTGCAGTGCAGGGGGCTGCAGGGCAGGGAGGCTGACTTTTTGGCATCTCTGGGCCACAGGGCGGGTCCCGCGGTGTCGACGGAGCCCCGAGCCCCAGGAGGGCGGGCGGATAGACAGGCCAGTTTTGTCTTGATGCCCCTCCCTCTGGTCTGAGCACATGGCTCTGCGTGAGCTTCACCTGAAAAGGCTAAGTTAAGCATTGAGATTGAAGTCTCAATGCTTAAGGGGTTAAAGTCCTAAATGAAAAGATGTGTTTTTACTGGTTTCTTCTAGCTTAGGATAGTGGGACTCCAATATTCATTAAAAAAAGCCACTGATCACTGCCTTCGAGTGAGCTGACTGGATTTCACTGCATGAATCCTACTGAACAGAGTCTAAATCACCTGTCCCGGCGGGTGGCCGTGGTTGCTCCCCTGTCCCCAGCCTCAGCTGGCCAAGACCTCCTGTACCTTGTCCCTGGGAGGCCAGGCCGGGAGGTGTGTGCTCTATAGGGACCTTGCCTGTGTCTGGTTGGGGGCAGGTGTGCATGAGAGGTGAGGAGGCCCCGGCTTCCAGGCTGAGAGCCACACAGAAGCTCAGGAGGACTTTCATCTGCCACTTGAGGTTGGGACAGGCCGCAGGCAAGGGGCTGGCTCTGTGGCTTCCTGGCCATAGTTCATCCGCGAGCATCTCTCCTCATTGGCCCTGTGGACGGATAGACAGACACATCAAGGTCTCTGCCTGCAAAGTCTGGTGGGGCTGCTTTGAAGTAAGACTGACCGTTCTCACTTTTGCTTACTACAGTGACCAAGGAGAGGAGGGGCCCCAGGTGTCTGGGTGGGAGGCAGGTGAGCACAGGGTGTGCTGGGCAAACAGGCTTGCCTGGAGGAAGGGGCTGGCTCAGCCAGGTGCTGCTGGTCCCTTCTGCAGATGGGGCACCATGCACCCCCCAGACTGCTACCGTGGGACCGGAGGGGCGGATGGGAATTGGTTCTGGTCTTCAGAAGGACCCCGGGTCCCTTTGCAAGCACTGGCAGCTCTCTGGCAGCCACAGCGAGCACTTTATTGGCAGGGCCATCACTGGTCCTCACTGCAGCCTTGAAAGTGGGCATAGCGACCACACAGTGGACTCGGTGCCCCAGGCCATGGAGGCCAAGGTGGCCCTGACCTGCATCATCTGCCGCCACTGTCGTTGCCGCCCCTGTGGTCTGAGTGCCCATGGTTCACGCTCGATGCTTTTTGTCCGTGATGTTGCTGTTTCCAGCAGCTCCCAAGCTCAGGCTGAAATAGCATCCGGCCACGCTCCGGGTCAGAAGGCTGGATGCATCTCATGGAGAAAATGCGTGGCTTCCTTCGAGCTGGGGACGGCATGTAGGGCATGAGTTCAGTGCCAGTGGGGCAGCAGTAAACATTAAAGGAGGCGCCCGACTTGCAGACACGAACGAGGCGGGCCATGTGTAGCCTGAGTGCCGAAAACTTCAAGCCCACTGGCCCCTGCGTTTCCCCTGAGAGTGGCGCAGTGACCAGCACTGGTTCACTCAGTGTCGGCGGCGTGGCTTCCTTGCCGACAGGACCCAAAGGCACGTTACGTCTGGGACACCTGGAGGGTTGGAAACTCGGAAGCTCCAGAGCCGCTAACAAGACCTTGGACCCACATTTCTGAGTGTAAGATGTTTGCTGCGCTGCTTCTCTTACCTTCCAGGCTATTGTAAGTTTGTGATTTCACTTTTCTTCTTCTGTCAAATGTTCACATTTTGTATTAAAGTACTAGGGCTTCATAGTCGGTGCCTTGGAACAGCATCGATGAAATCGTGTCTGGGCTCAAACTCCAGTGCAGCCAGGACCACGGCCCAACTGCATCTCTGCTGTGACGTGCTCGGGACGGGCCGTGGACGAGGCCGTCCTGCGGGAGGGAGTAGGTGTGAGGAGGTGGTGCCCTGCCTCACTTCACGCGCCTGCTTTCTAGCTGAGGGGCTGAGTGCCACGGGCGGGGGTGGGGTGTGGGGGGAGCAGGTAGCTGGGAGGAAGGGCATCCAGCGGGAGGAAACGGCCGAGTGGGCCGTGGGGCAGCGGCCCCTGTGGGTCTGGGGACGGGGAAGCAGCCTGTGTAACTGGCGCAGGATGTTGGCAAAGAGGAGCCGTGGGAGGGTCCCACCGGGTTCAGAAGGGCTGGAGGCAGGACGCAGACCGTTCGGACAGACACAAGGGCCTGAACTCACAGTTGCGGTGCACAGGCTTGAACAGTGGCGCTGGCTCGCTTCACCAGCAGCAGCCACAGCGGACCTCAGCATACATGGTCCTGGAGGCCAAAGGCCAGCCCATCCCTCAGGAGTGAGTGAGGGAGTGGGACACGCGTCCAGCTTCTGAGAAGCTGCCCAAGGGACCAGCTTCTGTCTCACCAGCTGGAGTGCTAACGGAGCTGGCCTGCCATGGGTGCCTGGGCCACCAAGGACACCTCAGAGCTCGGCTGCTTGTTCCAGGGCCCCGCAAGCCCACTGTCTCGCAGACGGGCCCTGGGAGGCAGAGGAGTCACATGCACAAGCTTCAAGAAGGTTGTCCCACAGAAGGTCAAGAGGCTCCCGGGGCCTGCAGCCATTCTGCTCGGCCAAGGTCTTTCCCCTGCGGGGCCAGTCCCCAGAGACCGGGACAGGTGGCTGTTTTTCAGGTGCCCCAAAACCAGCTAAACATAAGGCGCACAAAGAACAGAAATGTGGGCTGACCTAAGGAACAAAATAAACATGTAGAAGCTGAGATCTGTGAGTCCCCACGGAGTCACAGAAGTGACACGTGAACAAAGTATGAGTGTCAGCAGAGAGATGGATGGTGTCACAGAAGCTGAAAGGAGGGAGCTAAAGAACTAAACTGGAAAAAAATTCACAGGGGAGCTTCAATGGCAGACTCAGCCAAGCAGAAGAAGGAATAAGCAAATGTGAAGACAAGTAATTTGAAATTATCAAGTTAAGAACAAGAAAAAAGAAGGAGGACAGGACTTATAAAGCTCAAGAGACTGGACACAGGCAGGTGGGCCAGCAGGTGCGTGAGCGAGGGGAGCCAGGTGTGAGGAAGACCACGGAAGCTGGGAGAAGCGAGGCCCCAGGCAGTGGACAAGGTCCCCGGGGCCCAGGCGGAGGGGCTTTGCTGCCTGGACGCTGCTTCAGTGACAGCTGACCAGGTCAACAAAGATCCCTTTGTGCCTCTGAGGCTGCCGGCCACGCCCCGCCCGCCCGACATTAAAGTTGCAGAGACAACCTGAGACGGGGGAGCAGTCTCAGTGTCGGGCATCTTCTCCTGGAAATGAGAAGGTACTTTCCACACCCGCCTGGTCTTGTGTTTTCTTTCGTTTTGCCCATTTTTCTACTTGGCCTTTTTATAAAGTTTTATAAAATTTTTGATGCTGAAGATATTGGAATTTTATCATTACTCATTGAAAATTTCCCTAGTATTTTGCTGGGATTTTGTTTGTTTTCCAAATTCACGAAGAACCATGAAGTTCGTGATCAAAAGAAGCATGTCCCCAGGTCCCCCTCCCCACGGGGATTCGGCTCTCAAGTTGTCACTCAGTGTTTCAGCTGTTTCTCCACATACTTGGCTTCACATTCCCAAGCCTGGCGCGTCTCTCCCCGGTGCGGGGTGGGGGGGGGCAAGATGAGGCCGTGGGAGTGGCTCCCTCCATCCTGGGGTGTCAGGGCCAGGCTTGGGGACCGTGCTTCCCAGAGCCTCAGAGAGAGACGGGGCTCTTTGGGCATGACACTGCCGGTCCGTGCGGCACAGAATTTGAGACAGGGTGGCTTTCCACAGGACCTGGAGACGGGTTTCACTCTGGCCTCCGCTCCCGACAGGTGTTTGTTGGCGTGCTGGGTTTTGTGGTGCAATGGTGGGAAGTCTGGTTTTCTCGTGGCTCTTGAGCTTGTGTTCCATCTGGTGGCCTGGCCACGGGCCCCATGCACACCGCCCCTGGGCCTGTCTCCAGCTCCAAAAATCCTCAACATTCTCCTGCCCTTCCTGGGGGAGTCGTGTAAGGCGCTGGTGTATCCAGCATTTCGTAGCCCCGCTTTCATTGTCTGCCCAGCGGCGGTCCTGTGCTCCCGCCAACCGCTTCTCACCACTCAGTGCGTTCCAGCTCCTGGGCCCCAGGCAGCCCTGGTAAACCCCTCTTCCCTGGTACAAGGGGCCAGACCATGTCCAGGGGCTGGCTGCTGGCCTCACTTCCTTGAGCCTTCGGGGTGCTCCTCCCCTGAGCCCTCCCCTCCGAGACCTGCTGTGGACCCCTCACCCGCCAGACCCTTCCACACATGGCGGCTCCCCGAAGTGGAGACACGGTTGGAAGTGGATTAGCTTCTCTCCTGTGTGTCTGGGATTGCCCATGCTTGGCTCCCTGAGGGAGCTAAGAAGGGTCACTCAGATCCTCTTCCATCTCCGTGGCTCAGGTGAGGGATGCCCGTCGGGAAAGCCGTGTCCGTGACGCCCAGCGGCAGGACGGCACGTCTCCAGTAGATGGTGTATACCCCTAGGGTGGGGGCTACATGTCCGCACCCAGACTTGCACGTCACCCCCCACCCTGTGTGACGGGTCAGGAGTGGGGCCTGCGGGGGCATCAGGTCATGAGGTACAGCCCCGGGTGCCCTCGGGAGTCCCAGCAAGGGCTTTCCCCCCACCTGGGAGACACAAGGAGATGTCACCTGCAAACCAAGAACCCTCACCAGACACCAGATCTGTCCCCTCGCTGATCCGGCCTCGGCCTCCAGGACCGTGAGGAGCTGATGGTGGTTGACATCCCCGTCTGTGGTATGTGTGTCTTGACAGCCACGCTGCTGGCCGAGGCACATGGTACGAAGCTCAAAGTCTGCAGAGCAGGAGACAGTGACAGTCCCTCCGTCTTACAGTGCCCCAACCCCCAGTGGACTCTGTGTGTGTAAAACGTGAACGTGGGCGGGGTGTGCTAGGTACACAAAATGACACAGATCAGTTCACGTGCATCATGTGCGCAGACATGCGAGTGCAGACTGTGAAGTGGTCACCTGTGTCCAGCACTGTGTCTGCACGTGTCTCAGGCTGCAGCCGCTTCCTGGCAGGGCCTGGGCCCCAAGCTCACCCCCCTCGCTCGGCAAAGCCTGTTGCCTGCCTGACCCACCATCTGCCGCAAGCTGGGAGCTGCTGCCCTGTGGGACTAAGAAGCACATTCTTTCGCTCGCAGACTTTGACGCAGGACGTGCTTTGCTCTGAATGGGGACCTCTCCCTCCCCTCTGTGAGCTGGAGTGATTTGGGGAGGACTGTCATGAGTGTGGTATTTAAAAGAAAAGCTATAAACACAGTTGAACAAGTGGCAAGTAAACCAAGTGACCGAACTATGACTGGCAGTGAGTCAGACACGTTTTATGCATTTTTGGCTGTGGCTCCCGTGTTTCCGTCAGTAAATGCAGTCAGGTGCCGTGTGCTCGGGGTGAGCACTCAGGCTTTGTCTGTCCCCCGCGGAGCAGCCTCTGAGAACATTGTTCATCAGCCGGCCACATCACACACTAGCTGCTCCCCCACTTAACCTGAGGACGTTTGTAGAGTTTCTTGCCAAGTGCCAGCCTGACACATTAGAAGTGCCTACTGGAGGGGCCGACACCCCACCCAGCCTGGGGAAGGCCCATGTGGTCCTCCCCTCTCCGGGTTCTGCTTCTTTCCTGCATCAAAGTTGATGTCTCTCTTAACCTTTGATTAGGTGCAGGGAGCGAGTTTCCGAGGTTGGAAGGAAGTGACCTCGCTGTTCAGTAATGACGATGAGCAACACTTGCTGGGAAGATGCAGGTCTCCCAAGTCCAGAGGGTAAGTCCCACGGGACACGCGCAGTCAGCCATCAGGAGCTGGGGCAGCAGAGCTCCCATCACCAGCTCTGTCCCTCCCCGGAGCGTGAGGCCAGCAGGGCCTGCCCTTGGACCACAAGCGTCCCTCTCTGTGAGCGGACAGTGGCTGAGGAGGGTGAACCAGTTTCTCAGACCTGCTGTGACCTGGCAGTTGGGCCGGAGCCTGGGTGCCCAGGCCAGGGCCCTGCATTAGATAGATACTCAGTAGTCTCAGAAATTCAAGGAAAAAAACCTTAAAAATGCAAAGGATGTGAAAGGCTTTAGGAAATTGAATATGTTTAAACTGACACATTGTGGCTAGTTTACTACAAATATTTTTAAAATTTTCAAAGTGTAATCTGTCCCCACCACCAGTTGGCTATCTCTTCTCTCCATGACGGATGGCGTTCTGAATTCTCATTTTCAGCAAATTACCTGGTAAACGCCAGAGACCCGCGTGCTGGAGGGGTGCCCCTGCAGAAATGCGAGGGGGCGACAGGTCAGTCCCCGCACCCGAGTCTGGGCCCTGGGTCCCCTTGACCCGCACAGCTCGCACCCACAGCAAGCGTCCGAGTGTTGCAGCCTCTTGTCCAAGACTTGGCTCTGCGTGTGGGTCTGTGCTCTTCACACGTGCCATCGCTAACATGGCACGCCTGAGTGTCCCTGATTTTTCTGTTAAAGATTCACATACAGATTTGTGTTCACTTTCTACCCTGTTGAAAGTATTGTAGAAAGAGTCTTGTATTTATAAAATGGGCAGAGGGTGAAGTCCCTGTGTCACCAATACAGAACTCTCTTGTGTCCCACAGAACCAGCTTACGGTTAAAAGAAGAGTTGAAGACAGAGAAGAAATCTGGATTTTGGGACAATTTGGTTTTAAAACAGAATTTACAGCCTAAGAAGCCAGATCAGATTGAAGGTTGGGAGCCTCCCAGACTTGCCCTCGAAGATGTGGCGGCCGAGTCAGGTGACGGCCTGAGTGGCCGAGTGTCCCGGCCAGGCTGGGAGGAGGGGGCCAAGGGCTCCGGCAAGTACACCAACCTGGCCGGCCCGGGAAGCAGCTCGCGCTGGAGCCTCAAGTCAGCCGGGAAGCTGGTTGGCATCCGGCGCCACAGCCGCGGGCACCTGACGGATACCTGGGAGGAGCTGGAGTGACCGTGAGCCACGCCGTCCCAAGCGTCTCCCTGCCGCCGTTGCCTGATGCTGCTGCTTCACATCTCACTGTGCCCTGACCCTTAGGTTTGCTGCACCAGGGTGTCCTTGCTAGCCTGCCGGCCCCCGATTAAACAGAGCGGACGGCGTCCACTCTGCCCATGTCCCTGTTTGGACTTCCGTCTCGCACGCTGGGCGACGATTTCCAAACCCCATGACCACCGGGGCTACCGCTCGCTTGCTGCTGCCGTCCCGGCATCCCCGGGAGCCCGACCCGGAGATGCCGGTGTTTGATGCTGCCCTGGGAGCACCGGCTGTGATGCCCGCCTTCCTCAGCGGCAGCCCTCGGCTCTGAGACGGGGGGCCTCCGAGGCTTGTTCAGCCCGTGACGCCGGACAGAGTGGCTGCGCCGTCCAGGTGCTCAGTGAGCTCCACAGAGGCCACGTCCTGACCTGGTGTCTGACCTGGAAAATCAGACTTGTTCTCACAATACAGTTAAAGCGGGGAAAGCAAATCACATTCTCGAAAAACAAAGGTGGTATTTGATCGAGCGCCAGACGCCACTGCACAAAGGCCCTCCCTCCGTGGCGGGTGCGGATGGTGCTGCTGATGTTCAGGTTTTATTTTTACTGCTGAAATTTTACATATTAATCTTTATTTTCTTCTAAAAATGTGTTCTTTTTTGATTACAGATTAAAGAATGCTATAGAGTGTGGATCAATTTTAATAAGTTGATAGTACTGTGATTTTGTTTGAAAATTATTAACTCACTTGCTGTAGGGTTAAAACTGCATATAAAACACTGGAAGTGCCTCTTTTCTGTGACACCCAGGGCTTCGTTTTGAAAATGAGATGCGCGTCGTGGCTGCTGCCGTGTTGGCATGGCGTCCCCGGCTCGGGGGCCCAGCACAGCTCTGCTCCTGGGGCGAGGCCACAGGCCTGTCTCGGGCTGGCGTGGAGGGAGAGGTTCTGTCCTTCAGTTACAAAGAAAGCCCTCTGGCTACACTGTGTTGCCCTCATGAGAGACACTGTCTGCGCGTTGCTCAGGGTGCACCGCAGTGCTGACACGCGTCACTGCGTATTCATTTCACTCCTGCTGAACGAGCCAGCACGCCGGCGGCCGGACACCTGGTGGGTCAGTGTGTCTGTCTGTCTGTCATCCACCCGACCTTCAGCCTCCGGTGTGCATCCACGTCATCTCTCGAGCGTGTCGTGAACCCTCTGCCAGTCACCCATCTCTCTCTCTGTCTTCTGTCAGCCATCTGTTCACCCATCCACGTTCTTTCAAAAGAACAAGACATTTACTTGACTGAGTGTGAAACCAGGCGCGTGGGTCTGGCGGTTTTGGAGCTGTGACATGGTTGGGATCAGACTTTCCATGCCCCAGGCAAACAGCCCAGCACAGGGACCATTGCCCTGCACGTCCCCAAGAAAAGTGCCCCGGGCATCATCAACACACCTGAGCCCAGGGTGCATGCGTTGGCAGGGGGACATCTGAGCCCAGTGTGTGTGTGTTGTGGGGGGGACGCCATCTGGACTCCGGGGCTCTACGGCCCGGTGAGCAGCTGCCATGGCACCCAGTGCCTGTTAGCACCCTCGGTTGTGCTGCGGGGACGCCCAGCAGGCAGAGTAGGGTGTGGCTTCTCACAGAGCAGAGCCGGTGTGGGGCTGGGATGCACACTGTACCTCACTCGCTTCATATCTTCAGAGATGACGTAAATGCGTTTTCCTTCTCTGGTGTCTGATGAAATGAAAATGGCTGTCTGTGGGCTCTGATATAAGTATTCATTGGTGTGCCTCGGGAGGAGCGTCATTACCAAAGTGGCTTTCCATTCACAGGGTGAGAGAAGAGGTTTGATTTGGGGGCTGTGCTCGCGTCGCTGTGTGAGGAGCGAGGTGTCTGGTCCTCTTACTGATGTTCCATCGTCTTGTAACGTGGAAGTGCTGGCTTCCGTCGACGTAGAGTTCGTCCTTAATGCTAGATTTTTAAAAATAAAACTACCGTTCGCACTGTCTCGCTGTCAGTCGCCTGATTGCTGGCCCCCCGGGGAGGGTCCACACTGACGGCTCCGAGCCCGTGCACTTTCCTTGACACTTCGAACCGCGTTTTAAAAAGCAAATGCTACACGGAGGTGCTTCCTAAATGAGTGACCGATTTCAGCCTCAGCTTCCAGGAGTAGGTTCTGCCTCTGCTGCTGTCTGCGTGGCTGAGGCTGTGCCCTGGCTCCGGTTCTGTTTTTTGTTTTGTTTTGTTTTTTGTTTTTAATGTTTATTTCATTGCCTTTTGAGAGAGGGGAGAGGAGAAGAGAACCACCAGCTGGCTGCCCCCCGCACGCACCCCAGCAGGGGATAAAGATTGCAACCTGGGCAAGTGCCCTCATCAGGAATCGAACCAGCAAACTTTGTGCCAGGACCACACTGCTACCCACTTGGCCACACAGCCACAGTGGGGTCCTGCTTTTTATTAGACTTGGTCAGTTGGGTTGGACCCTGAGCACTCAGAGATAGGAATACAGCGTGCTCACCCATATCATTTAGGAGAAGCCTTCAACAGCTTCTCAGAGAGAAGCCTGTTTCGGGAGCAGTGGCCCTGAGAGGGACAACTTCCCATAAGAACCTGGGACCTCTCGCCAGCCAAGGGCCGGGACTTCTGGATGGAGGCATGGGGACTGGGTGACTCCCAAAGAAACAGAGAAGGTGGTTTGCGTCTTGGTGGCATCCCCTGTCTGTGTCCCTTCACAAGCCCCCTTGCCCTTGTCCCCACCGACGCAGTAAGCCCTGGGGTGTGTCAGGCCTGTGCCTCCCAACTCCCATTCTGGAGGAGGCAGGTACTGAGGGTGGGAGGGGACACGACAGCTACCCCCCCCCCGACCATTGGCAATGACAACCCCCCCATGCCACCGCCCCCCGCAGGCCCCTCTGCAGGCCCCAGGGGTCAGGGTGGGGGAGGGAAGGGGGGTTCAGAACCTCGATGGGAGGCTCCCAGGTCCCTGGCTGTGAGTGTGGGCTTTCCTGGAGCTCAGCTCTGAAATAGCCTCTTGCTGTTGGCTGAGCAGGTCAGGGGTCTCAGGCCTTGGTTTCAGAACCACAGGGATTGGCTGGGAGCACCAGCTGAAAAGCCCAGAGAGGCTGAGCCGTTTGTCTGCAGTCACACAGAGGGTGTGGCTTGCCAGTAAAGCAGTGGGTCCCCATCCTGAGGAGGCCCCACCCTGTGGCGAGCACTTGCTGGGCTGTGGTCTGCTGGGAGCTTGGAGTCCAGGGAGGAGGCTGCGTCACAGCGGGGGCAGAAAACTGAGTGCAGTAGAGTTCGGAGCCATTTCCATGGAAGGACAGCACCTTCAGGAGCTGTGTCTCTGCCTGGCTGCGGTGGATGGGAAGTTGAGTAGCAGTGAGGAGTGAGTTAGATGAGCCAGCCTGAGTGTGAACGGTTGGAAGGGGAAGGGCTTCTACCTGGAACTGCCTCTGGCTCTGTGAGTCTGGTGTCCCCAGAACCGGGAGAGCAGTGCTGGGGACGCGGGGACAGTCCCAGCCACAGAGCCAGGCCCCCGGGGGCGCAAGGCAGTTTACTCGGGTTTTACCAGGAAACTTGGAGCCCGGTGGTGACTTCACTGCATCTCCGGTATTTGTCACAGTCCTTGGCGGCTGCGAGTGGCTGGGGCGTCCAAGTCCCAGAACCGGAGCTGGGCAGCAGCTGCTCCGCTTTCTCTGAGCGTGTCCCGCGTGAAGGGGTGGGATTTTCCCAACTGACCCAGCACATTCAATTTGGCTTTTTTTGGAGGGGACAAGTATTTCAATGGAAAAAAAAAGCATTTTATTATGAAAAATCAAGGCAAGAGCAGACGGAATCAGTGTGCAAAGGACACCCACAAACTACTGCAGAGCACGAGCCCAGTTGGCCGCGCATGTCTTTGTCTGAGGAACCGGTTCCCTGTGGAGCTGTGCATTTGGTGAAGCGGCTGAAGGGGCATCACAGACTTCGCCACGTTGACCCTAAATACTTGCTGGGCGCGTGTTGGAGATGAGGGCTGTGCTCCACCCAGCTGTAGAGTCAGTGGCATACCTAACAAAATTACTGATTCCCTAATACCATCTAATACCCATACGAGGGGGGAACCCCCAAAACCCAGAATTTGTTTATAAAAAACTGTATTTACCCTCACATGGTTAAACCTCAGTCACCATCCAATACTCTCCATTTGATGCAGTACACCTATGGAGACTTTTCTACCTCTCAGAACAGTTCTTGAACTCGCTGATTTTGATGGCCGGTTTTTTAAATAAGATTTTATTTATTTTCAGAAAGAGGGGAAGGGAAAGAAGGAAAGAAACATCATCAATGTGTGGTTGCCTCTCGAGTGTCCCCTACTGGGGACGTGGCCTGCATCCCAGGTGTGGGTCCTGACTGGAAATCCAACCAGTGACCCTTTGCTTCGCAGGCCCGCACTCCATCCACTGAGCCACCCCAGCCAGGGCAGCAGTTTGTCATTTCACCTCTTCCACATTGGTAAAATGTTTCCCTGTGAGGACTTTTTTCATCCAGGGAAACAATCACTTGGGGAGAGACCTGGTGAATAGGGAGGGTGGGCCATGGGGGTCACGCCATTTTTGGTCAAAAACTGCTGACCACTCAGCGCAGTGTGGGCAGGTGTGCTCATAAGTCACCTGTCATGAAATGGGCAAATGCACCAAGTCTTAAAAAACATTCACAGAAGCCGAGCACAGCCTCTCACAACGCCAGCTGGTGCAGTGATACAGGTGGGCTCCTAGAACACTCCCCTAGTGAGGAAGTCTGTCCTAGAAGGGGCCCTCCAGAAGATCATTCTGGTTTTTGCATCCCCTCTTGTATATGAATTCAAATTTTCCCAACTGTGTATAAAATGTCCCTTTAGCTGCTTTTGACTTCTCCCACAAAGCCAGGACACGGCACATGCATTGCGCCTAGCTCACCCCTCTCTCGCCTCCGTGGACGGTGTGGGAGGCAGGCCTCGAGCTATGGGCATGCGTGTGCCTGGGGCAGCCGCTCCATCCTGAGCAGCTACCGTGTCTCACAGACTGCTCGACCCGGGGTCCCAGCACTCAGTGTCCGCTCTGGGCACTGGCCGCTGTGGCTCCAGTAAGCCGTGTCTTGGTAACTGTCCACGGAGTTCCTGATGTGGCTCGAGGCCATCGTGGCCTTGGTGTCCAGGGTTCTCTCACCGGGTCTGTGGAGGGCGAGCCCTGTCCCGACATGCCCGGCGCTGCCTCCGTGCTGTCGGCCCAGAAGCTGGGATGGACAGATTTCTGTGACTAGAAATCAGCGTCTCTGCATGGTTCCCAGGACGGCAGATGTTTATCCCGTAATGATGAAGGTTGGGTAGGATTTTAATATTCAAAACAAGTGACTATTATTGATTCCTCAGGAATTATTGCTGTTTAATGTCATTTTCTTTCTAAGTCAAAACTAGTGTTGTAGTTTTACAGAAATATGCGTATGATTTTTAAAAGTGCAACTTAGATAAGTTAGACTTTTCAAGAAAGCTAAACAAATCTGGGAGGGAGGGTGACAGGAAATGCCATTTGTTTGAGGTTTTTATTGAGAAGGGTTTTTTTCTTCAGAGACTGGGCTTCAAAGGCCACCCCCCCCAACCCCATGTTGGGACCGGGGAGCAGGGAACAGACCCTGGGCAGGTGGTTTCTGGGAGACTCCAGATGCCAGCAGGTGAGGGGAGGGCACAGCACCCTCAGGTTCACCTGGTTCTCTCATTTTATCTTTGAGAGCTTACATCTTCAAAAAGTAGCAGGAGATAAAAGATGGGAAACATTGGAAAGACATAACAAAATATGGGTGCTGTTTAAGTTTTTTTGTGTGTATTGACTTAGAAAACTTTTTGCAATGAACACACTTCACTTTTGCAATCAAATAGCAGGGTGAGTACAAAAAGGCAACATCACCTAACTTTTCAAGTAGAAACTGTGAAACGTACAGAAAAGACCGAAGTGTAAACCCAGTGTTTGCGAACGGCAGCCCACCAGCCCTGTGTCTGCTGGGCCCACCAGGTAAGAATGGTTTCACATTTTTAAAGGGTAGAAAAGTTAAGAGTAGTATATCACAACACACAAAAAGTACAGGCAATGCATGTGACCAAGTAGCCATAATTATAAACATGTTGGAGCCAAATATAAGCGGAATATATGGAGTGTACGTGGAGGAAGCAACAGCAGCTCTGTTGAGCCCCGAGACTGCAGCACCCACTCCCAGTGGGGGTCGTAGCTACCCCCTGATGCACGTGAGCAGAATGACTCAGGGGGAGCCCCTCCCGGTGAGAATGGGAGGGAGAGGAGGAAGCATGTCCAGCAGCGTCAGTCACACAAGGCAGGAGACGGAAGCGTGTCTGAGCGTCCAGAGACAGGCCAGCAGGCAAACACGATGTGGAGCAGAAACACAGCCCGCAAGGGAGGGGTCTCTGGACCCCGAGGACGTCACAGCCAGTGGAACAAGCCCGGCATGAGGACAGACCCCGCAAGGCTCCTACCACGGGAGGTCCCTGGAGGAGTCAGACTTGCTCCGCATCCAGTGTGGACTCCACCAAATGTTCACAAGAGAATCGGCACCGATTCCGCACCAGTCCCCCACAAAACCCACAGAGGCAGCCCCTCCAGGACACCCTCTCTGGGAGCCATCCACACCGACACTAAAACCAGAGAGCGTCATCTCAGCAGAACCGCACGGGAGTCCGCAGCCCATGCAGGAGGGCGGTGAGGTACCCTTGGGTGAGGATGAGCAGTGACGGAGGAGACTCGACTTGGGCTGGCGAACACACAGTACAGTGTACAGACACCGTGTTACAGAATTGTGCCCCTGAAACCTAAATGATTTTATTAACCAGTGTCACCCCAGTAAATTCAGTAAAAATTTAAAAAAAAGAAAAAGACAAACACCATAACCCTTTCCCTATCCGGCGTGGCGTCTGGTCTCCTGGGAGTCATTCCCCATCTTCTGTGACTCCCGCCCGCCCCACCCCACCCCACCACACGTGCCTGCGGTCCTGGGTCTGAGCGCGCCTGGGGCTCCTACCAGAGTGCAGGGCCCGGTTTCTCTCCCGACTCCACAATGTCGTAATTTGGGGACAAGAACTGTGACCTCACAAGGTTAATACCCTTTCAGAAAAAGGTGGTATAAGTCCCCGCTGAGTGGCTCAGCGGCTCAGAGTGTCCACCCACTGTGCCAGGATTGTGAGTTCAATCCCCGGTCGGGGCACATACAGGAATCAACCAACACAAGCTTAAATAAGTGGATCAACAGGTTCATGTTTATTTTTCTCTCTGAAAATCCATAGCTGAATTTTTTTAAAAAGAAAAATTAATACAAAAAGTACCAAAACCCCAAAAGTAATACAGACACGGAACACACATGGGGGATTTAGCAGGTACGAAACGAGACCCAGTGGCCCGCACACACGGAGGAAATGTGAGACCTCACAGTCCAGCCCTCGCCAGCTCAACCAGCACCCGCAGCAGCAGGGTGGTCACACTGCACACCTCACCTTTCAGGAAGATCAGAGCGATCTCTGTTCTCACGAGCAGTCTGGAAACACCTGTGAGGGCCGACTCATTCT
Source organism: Glossophaga mutica (assembly GCA_039655065.1). Taxonomy (NCBI): domain Eukaryota; kingdom Metazoa; phylum Chordata; class Mammalia; order Chiroptera; family Phyllostomidae; genus Glossophaga; species Glossophaga mutica. The sequence goes on along the minus strand of CM077310.1, from coordinate 34,977,123 downwards.
CGTCCTCCTTGGTCACTAAGGACATGGGCAGGCACACAGATGTGCATCAGGATGCTGCCTATCACTGGTCGTGAGAGGAAGGTGGCAGCCAGGATGCTGCTATTGATGAAGGGCCTCACTCCCGGGCCACGAGGAGGCCCTGAGCCCTGCCGGGCACTGCGGGCACCACGGGAGCCGTGAGAAGCACGTCCTGGGCCACAGGGCTCATGCAGCACGGACCTGGGCCCTGAAAACCCAGAATCGTCATCCACAAACACACAAAGCTACACACGTTAACACGCTTAGAAGAAAGAGAAGAAAAGAAGGGAACGGAAATGGTTCTGCATGGGCCCCCTGGCCTGCGAGTTCAGAGATGAAAACAGGCAGTGAGCGATGCCGTCTTCCTTCCCCCCGATGGTCAGTGGCAAGGCGCCTGCTCTGCGGCCGGCAGTCCCCTTTGGGCAGCCAGATGACTGGTGATTTCACATTGTACCAACTTTCTGAAATGGCCATGCGTTATTTTAAAAATAAAACAATCTTTAAAAGGTTTGAAAGGTTTAAATAAACAATACCAAAATCGCTATCTCCACTTTTTTCGGTGAGATGCAAAACTGACAGTTAAGTCAGCAGGCACGACCTATGGTCCACAAAAGCAGGCTTGGTCCCGGAAGGCCCACTGCCGCAGGCTGCCCGACTCCGCGGGCTCCGCCGGCACCAGCCCCTCCGCCGACCCGGGGCGCGGCGTCTGTCGTAGGGCTCAGCCCTACCGCCACGCCTTGGCGGATCACAGATGCTTCACGCAACTCACAACCCAATCGCTGAACGCCGGAGCGGACACGGAATGTCTCCTGGGGCTCGTTCTGTGCTCACAAAGGAATCATCTGACACAACCGATACAGCTAACACACATCTTAAGAAAAATAAATATTCTGCACAAGGTATTTACAGGGATCGATGGTTTTGTCCCCGCCCCCAAAGATGGCAAAACCCAGAAGCTGTCACGCAGCGAGGAGGTGCACTGTTGGCCATTAGTGTCTGTTCAGCAGAGAACGTGGAGCTGGAAATCCGGAATCTTCCCCGAACCATGTTTATGAATTTGCAAAGCTGCAAATCGCCACATGTTTACAAGAGAGGGACTTTTTAAAGAAGTTGAATTTGTGTGGGTCTCCTGCCTGGGAGCAGCTCGTCCTGCCTCTGCCGGGCCCTGGGTCACAGGGACACCTCCCAGCTCCACTGGCTCCACGGGCTGCTGTGCGGGGCCGAGGGCCTCTAAAACTTGAAGAGGTCGATGAAGTGCTGGGGTGACACGGGCATGAAGCAGCTGTCGGGGTCGGCCGCTGTGCAGGGGTGTCCCGAGTCCTGCGGACGCACAGAGAGGGGGTTACACAGGTTGGCCACTGGATGTGTGAGCCGTCCCCAGGCCCCATGTCACAGGCAGCACACAGCCATACAGAAACTTCCTGGTGGATTTCTGCTAGAGCAGATGGACGGACAGGTGGCCCAGAGCGGGTCCCGGGCAGCTGGCCCTGCCCAGAGGAAGGGATGCCCCGGGACCCCTGCCGCCCTCGTCCCAGCATGCCGCCCTGGAACTGCCCACGCTCCCACAGCAGCAGATGGCTCAGGGTCGTACTTAACAGGAAAGAGGTTTTATGTGAGAAGACTGATGAACTTCAGAGAAGGCAGTGCCCAACGACTGCCGGCCAGAGGGAGTTAGAGGCCTGGTCAGGTGAGTGCATTCTCTGGGTGGCTGTGGCCGGGACGGGCCTGACTGTCACCAAAGTAAATGCCACTGGACACGTCCAGAGCTTCCCCATGAGGCTGAGCCTCTGCTCAAGTGCAGGGCTCTGAGGCATTTCACCAGAACCCTTCGGTGGCGGCTAAAATAAGCAAGACCCTTACGGTCTGGCCACCAGCCCCCACCGAGAGCCGCTGAGGCTGCCGCCTGAGTGGACAGCGGCCCAGGCAGGGCCAGTCGGCTGCAGGGTCCATCCCAAGCAGGGCAGGGCGGAGAAGTGTGAGGTACCTTGAGCAGCAAAGCGAGGCGGCAGTCCTTGGGTGTGAAGGCGGGCCAGAAGGGGTGCGAGGGAGGGAAGGGGGAGAGATTAGAAGGTGCTGGGCTGACACACACAGTTTAGGAGAACAGCTGGAACTGTCAGGTGACGCTGGGCAATGCCGTTATTGCCGTGAGCACACCAGACCCCAGCAAGTGCCCCAAAGACCTGAGACACGAAAACAGGCTTCAGACCCAGACACACGTCTCATGTCCCTCTAGGCGTCTTGAAGGACAGTGATGAGGCTGCGGCGGCTCCCAACCCCCAGGGCTCACTGGAAAGAGCAAAGCGGAGCTGGCATTTCCACGTGGGGTGGACACGGAGAACAGGTGTGACGTGTTTTGGGGAAACTCAGTCACGGGCTGTGGCGGTCTCGCTGGAACCCTGGCTCAGGTGTCAGCCCCCCGGCTGCCTGTGGGGCACCGTGGGGATGCGGCGCTGACAGCAACAGGCTGTGGATGTGTTTCTCTCTGTCACTCTCGTTTGTTGTAAAATGCCTGGCACCCAACTGCCATGTCGTGTGGGCGGGAGCCCCCGCCGCCTGTCCTCCCTGCCAGACTCAGCCGCCCAGGCTGGCAGCTGCACCGTCGGGGTTGTGCAAATGCCTCTGCAATGTCCACACGGGTGAGGCCACCTAGTGACATTTCTCACGTGTCCTCATTGTTAAACGATATGTCACTTGACAGACAAGTGGGGTGTTTACAGGCAGAAGCCCGGCTCAGCGGCCCTTGCAGTGCTGGCGGCTCCCAGTGAGGTCACCCAGGGTCACTGTCAGGCTGGAGGCAAAGCACAGACAGCATCCTGGGCAACACAAAGTCAAGGGTGAGAAAACTGGGGTTTACTACAGAGGGGGCTGCAGGAGCCAACTTCTGGGCGATGACAACCTGTGTGTCTCAGGAGCAGCCTGGGCTGTGGGCAGTGAAATGAAGACTAGGAAAGTCTTGGGAAGAAGGATTCCTCGTATTCTCTGGGTGCGGAAACTGCCAGAGATGGAGTTTCCAAGTTCGGATTTCTCACAGAAGGGTCGGATTTGTGGATATGCCAGGAGAGTTAAGTTTCACCGAACATGTGAGAAATCGCACCTTCCCCTTGAAGGCCCGGGGCCCCGGGTGGAGGCTACGTGCATGGGGCTGACCCTGAGGGCAACTGCTGGTGGCCAGGGTTGCTGGGGGCAAAAGCCAAGTCTGGGGTCTCCCTTTTCCTCAGACTGAGGGCTCCCAGGAAAGCTGCCAGCATGTGGCCTGAGAGCGCCAGCCAGACCTGCCCTAGGGATGCACCCCCCCCCCCCACCCAACCACAGCGCAGGCCTGAGTCCACGAGCCCAGGCGGCTGCCCCCGTGTCTGGTCCCATCTCCCTCATCACCTTCCTCATCGCACAGACGTTCCCATTTTTAAGCGCTACAGCCAAAACGCAGAGGAGTGACTGGTTCCACCATACCCGACCTTCATGTCCCCGAAGGCCACCCACAACCACTACCTTCCAGAAGAGGATGCTGCAGTGCCGGCAGAAGTGCAGGGTGTCCCCATACTGCTCTCGGGTCGGGTAGCACTTCTGCAGCGCGAAGTACATCAGCTTCCACTCGACGTGGCCTTTTTCCGAGAGGATCAAGTGTCTGCAAAACTGGACACACACAGTGCTGCTCAGGGTCAGCACATGGTTTTCGCTGCGTAGCACTAGCAGTGAAGCTACTTAGAAAGGCAGCTGGTGCACGAAGCTTTGATTATTGGAATTAAGCTTACTGGGATTAACTTGGTAAGAGACTAATCGAAGAAAGGACATGTCCATACTACAGAATGCGGCACAGCCATTGAACAGATTTAAATATTCAGATCCAGAATGATGCCTGTGACATGTTACTAAGTTAAAACCATGTTATTAAGTTAACAATCACCGTGCTGTACACTGAAACTGATACGATGCTGTACGTCAGCTGTCACTGAAAAGCAACTTTAAAACATGGCATGTTATGCACCTCATCTCTCTGACAAGGGACTTGTATGTAGGACACTCAGAGAAGACAGCTCAGTAATGAAAACACAGCCCAGTGAAAAAGTGGGCGAAGAGCGTGGAAGACATTTCTGTAAAAATACAGAAATGGCCAGAGATGCTCAGCATCCCCGTCCTCAGGGAACCAGGACAAGACACCACCTCACGTTTACGAGGACAGCGTGACCGTGACCGGGCGCTAACAGGTGACGAGGAGGAGGCAGAGTGACCCTAGCACACACTGGTGGGACAGGGGACAGGGCGGCCTCTGTGGATGGCAGGAAGTCTGGCAGTTCCTCAGAAGATGGACACGGTCACCATCTGATCCAGAATGGCCACGCCCAGGTTTGCAGCCAGGAGACGTGCCAGCAAATGCCCACACGACAAGTGGGCTCAGGGAGGACAGTGAGTGCACTGGCATGAGCCGCAGCGTGAGTGCCCCTGGGGACACTATGTGGCAGGACAGCAGCTATGGCTGCGGCTGCAGAAAGTGTCCAGGACGGAAGTGGACGGGGGTGGGGGGCCCAGCCGTGAGCTCACAGGTGGGGGTTCTCTCTGAAAACGGCGCTGCCATAATGGTGCGAGCTGACTCACAGGCAGCCAGGTAAGCGCCGGGCCTGTGTGAGCGCCTGGACAGCACGTGTGAACAGGACCCATGGGGGCCCCCAGGGTAGGGGGGCTTCTGCCCTTTCTCAGCACCTCGCAGACCTTGGGGTCGAGCGTGAGATCAGGTTTCCTCTGGGGAGGGTCCAGCCTTCACTCTGCGAAGTGTGGCCCGCACACCAGAGCCACGCCTGTCCCAGCGCTTCCCACAGGTGCGCCGTGGGGGTGACGTGGCCTCCCAGGCCCAGCGGCTGCACTGGCCCCCACGTCCCCAAGCTCCCCACTCTCCCCTGAGCTCTGACCTCTGTGCACAGACTCTGCCCACCATGGCGCGTCACCCACGGGACCCAGGGCTTCTCAGGGACCCTCCACCATCCCGCCCGCCCAAGGGGACAGTGCTCACAAGTCTCCACCACTTCACGCGCTCAGCCGAACCCATCTCTGAGGATGCGACCGTCCACACCCCCATCCTCACTGCACCCCCCACATGGGGGTCAGAGGGCAGTGCGGGAAGGGAGTGGGAGGCAACATGCTGCCCACCCGTCCCCAAGACCACAGCTGCCGGAGGTGACAGACCCCCAGCACAGAAAGCTCACTCCTGTCCTGCTTTGTCACATGGGGTGTTTTAGAGTCAAGGTTCTTTCTAAGGATGAACAACTCAGCGTACAAGCCATCGAAGAGAAACTACAGCACTTTATGTGAAGTCTGGCCACTCCCCACGCTGTGAGCTATACCTGCGGCCTCAGGCGAGGCCGCCACGCTCACCTGCTTCTCGGCGAAGTGGTACTGGCAGAGCTTCCTCCACAGCCTCCCATCCTCACTGAGCGCAGACAGTGCCGGCGTCACCTGGCCCAGGGTGACGATGTCCCAGCCGTCCGAGAGCCGGTACAGGATGTCATTCAGTGTGTGCAGCGGCAGGTCGCTGAGCGTGAGGCCGTGGTTCACCTGCAGACAGGGAGCAGGGCACACGGTGCCATCAGCCACTAGATGCTGATGGCCCAGCAAGGCCAGCAGTCCCACCAAGACACAGCTGCCGCTCCCCCACCCGGCATCCATGGCCCCACAGCGTCCTCTCAGCAGCCCCAGAGGCATGGTCACACAGGGACGGCAGGAAGCAGAGGAGCCAGAGTGGATGAGACTGCTCTGCGGTGACAGTTCCTCCATGACCATCCACACGAGCAAGATGCATTCACCAGGTGGCCACACTTGAACTGACACCAGCTGCGCAGGACACTCTGCAGGCCACGGGAGTGACCATCAGGCCGTGTGCTGCACTCCCGTCCCCTACAGTCTCTGCCTGGGTCAGCCCAAGTCCCGAGACGCAGCTTATCTGTCCCTGAGGTGCCTTTGAGCTTGAATCACTGGGATTTTGTGACTTCAAGCACAAAGCGCACCCTCCCTCACGCAAGTGGATGAGTGAGCAAATCTGTCTGTCCCTCAAGGAGGCTGACGTGGCTCATCTGAGGGCCACGTCCAAGGGACCCATGCGTTCCGGGGACAGGAGGCCCCACCTGGGCTTACACCTTGTCCCTCTCTGTCCCCAGGAGCAGATGTCCCCATGATCCCACCCAGCTCTGGCCTCGCCCCCAGTGGGACCTTGGGCACCTGCTGCCCCAGCACATGCTCCGCTGAGGTGCAGCATCTGCAGCAGGACAGAGCATGCAGCCCCGAGGACAGGTGGCTTCTGCCTGGTGTCTCTTCTTGAGACTTTCTGGTCCTAGGGTCCCTGGATGAGGGACACCTACGAGGAGTGGATTTGTCACGTGGTCCCTGTAGAGCAGAGGGCAGGAGGAGCCGCGAAGGGCATGGCGAACCGTGCAGAACCACACACCTGCACTCACTGAACATCATTTGTGCCCAAAACACCTGTTTCTAAAGGTAAATACATTTACTGCCTCGTCACCCAGGGTCAGCTCTTTCCAGGAACAACTACACTGAAGGGTCTTTGGTCTTAACCCACCTGGAAACAACACCACAGAAGGGTAAAGACACAACTCGCTCACAGAGCTAGGGGGCCGTCACAGCCTCCGTGCAGGGTTGTACCTGCGTCATCTGAAGGTCCTGCAGCTGCCGCTGCCAGGTGAGGACCGTCTCCAGCCGGCAGGCCCAGACGCCGATGCTGCCGACCAGCACGGACTTGCCGACGCCTCTGAGCAGGGTTCCCAGGGCGGAGCTCAGGTCCTGAAGCAGGTCTCTGATGAGGCGCGGGTTCTGGTGGTCCTCGAGCACTGGAAGGAGCAGAGCGCGGCTGTGGGTGGGTGCCATCACCCACTGGTTGTCAGACACATAGCGTGTCACACACACGCGGCAGAGTCTCTCTCAGCCTGAGAAGGGGAGAAAACTCGGCTGCGCTGCGGTGTGGAGGAACCCTGAAGACCCGGTGCTCAGTGAAGCCAGCCAGGCACAGGGGGCAGGTACTGTGTGACCCTCACTGTGCGAGGTCCCCACAGTCGCTGGACCACACAGACAGCAGCAGGCGGGGTGCCCGGGGCTGCGGACAGGCTGGGCAAGGGTCTCAGGGGAAGGGGTCCGGTTGGGAGAACAGGAAGTTCTAGGGACAGACGGTGGTGGTTACACAACAGCGTGAATGTGCTGAATGCCACTGAACCATAAGCTTAAAAATGGGTAAAACTGTTAATTTTCTATCATGTACACTTTACCACAATAGAGAATGATCTGACTTCACTGCACCCCAAACTGGCATGCTCCGGGTACCACAAATATGCTGAGATTAAAACTTGAAAATGTTTTCTGACAGGGCACCTTTGGCCAAGTCTTCAACTTGGACTTGAACCTGTCAGGCTTGTTCCCTTCGTCAGAAAGAGAGCTGATGTTCCAGTGGCCGTACACGCTCACAAACTCACGTACATGCACACACCTGTGCTGGGGAATCTACAGTTCCATTTGTTAGCCACTGATTAACCAATGCAAACAGTAAATTAAAAAGAAAATTCTAGGTTTATTTGAAGCCGACGCAAATGAGCCCCCACCCTACTGATCAGGGGAATCATCCTCTGGCAAAGGGACACGTGCCCAGCTCACTCGCCTTTCTGGTTGTGTTCGCACAGTGGCACACTTCTTGTCATGACACAACATACTCCTCCTCGTGCACCAGCATCTCTACAGCCTGGCCAGCCGCCCCCAAGCACCGTGGCCTGGAGTGGGCCCGGGCCGAGCGGACAGGCAGCTCTGACAGCCTGCCCACTGGGGACAGTGAAGGAACAGCCCTCCCCTTGCACCACTTCAGTAAGGTTCAGATGGTCAGAAACATCAGTCCCCCTCTTACCTTTTTGAACAATTTTATCCAAAACGTTGAAGTAGTTCTTCTGCGCCACACCGCTCAGCGACGTTAACTGGGATTTCGCGATGAGCTGCAAGAGCTTAGAAGAAAGAGGGGAAAGCTGCGCATGAGTCTCCATCACTGGGAACCCGACCCTAGTGACTCTTGACCTGCGACCTGAGACAGGCGGAGCACCTGTGCCTCCCCTCTTCTCGAGAGAGAGGCCCTGCCCCGAGTCCACCAGCCCAGTGGCTTGCGGGGGGTGTGGCCCTGCTTGTCTGGGTCACCGCCTGCATGCTCTCAGAGTGAGACTCAGGCTCTCAGCCTGACCTCTGACCTGTCCCAGGGCCCTGCTTCCCTAGAGGACCCTCACTCTGTCTGGGCTTTACCTAACCTGTCACTTCCTTTCGGACCCTTTAAAACTCAAAATCACTGTTCCTCTGCCATCAGTTCCTCATCACCTCAGCCCCCTCCTCACAGTTTCTGAAGCGCCTGCCATCCAGGGCTCCCTCCCACCCTCATCACGTCCTTGCTGTCCTCTGGTGCTCACACTGTCTGTCTGCTCCCAGCACCCCCGCTGTGGCTGCCTCCCCAGACGCGCAGGCTCTGCTGGGGACAAGTCTGGCCCCCTCACTGGCACAGGTCCTGGTGTCCCCGCACTCTGCACCCACCAGTGCTCTTTGTCCTCACCCGTATCTGAGTCCCCAGGAGGCTCGGGAGGGGAGACGGGGCTTCCCAGGCTCCTCAGCCCAGTGCTGTCCCTGCCCTCTGCCCTGCAGGGAGGGCTGGTTCCCTCCACATGGCCCATTGCACCGCCCACTTCTGCCCCCCACCTCGGGCTGTGACTTCACGTCCCCACTGGCCTCCCCCTGGGCCACACGTGTGGCTGCTGCTGTCGTCCAATCTGCCCTGAGCCTGTGAACATGTCCTCAACTGTCTCCCGACGATTCCCGCCCGTTCTTGGCCTCACACACACTTCAGAGTCAGCAGGTTCTGCCCCCACTCCTTCCTCTTCCCTTCGCCACGCTGCCTGTGCCGGTCTCCAGAGGAGAAAAGGAGGTGCGACTCACACTCACAGAGACGCACTGGCTGGAGAAGTCCCAAAGTCACCTTGTAAACATGACAGTCACCCCTGATCTTTGGGAAACGGTCTTTCTTCAGCATCTAACACGTGTATGTGAAGAGCGCCCCACTCGGCAGCGCGCACACGGCGCCAGCGCACCAGGGGAGATGGAGGAGACCCTGCCCCGCACACGGGACCACACCCACGGCTACCATGTCACTCCTACTCAATCCTTCTCGCCACCTATGTGTTCGTAAATGTCTTCCTCATCCGACCATCGTCACAGTGCTGAGCGATACCCCTTCTCTCCCACCTGCGCTTGGAACCAATGACCGACAAAGACTTCAGCCAACTGAGGTTCAGAGCCCATGCCACTGCTGACGAGGGCTGGACTGAGATGTGACCGAGGTGAGTCTGCAGCCATGTTGGACTTTGGGGACAGGCCCCAAGAGCCTCACCCCCCAGCCACACTCACTGTTCCATCTCCAACCAGTTCCCGGTTGGCGTCTGGCTCCGACAACACCCAAGCAGCAGGAAACGAACCAGAATAAGCAGATGCGTCTCCTCCCCGTCCTCAGAGGGGGTGGGGAGGGGCAGTTCCACAGCACCATCCACACATCAGCGGGCAGCGAGGGTCCAAGGCTGCAGCAGTCCTCAGGGTGCCACCCAGGAACCTGAAGGGGCCCCGTGGTCAGAGCTGCCTCCCCAAGGTCCCCGGGACAGAGGTGACCCCCACACAGGTCCCACCTGCACCCACAGGGACGGGGACCTGTTCCGGATGCCAGACAGACCTGAGGACTCAGGGGCCTTCTACTACAGCAGACGTTAGGGAGATTCACAAAGGTGGAAAACACCACCTTTATTTTTAAATAAACAAATATTTTTAAAGAGGTTCAGCTCCTATATGGTGAACATAACAGCTGTATCTCACAAAGCCAGGACCTCGTTGGGGTCCTCGTAATTTCCGAGTGAAAAGCATCGCTGAGCCCACGTCTGGGAACGGCTGCTCCAACAGCTGGCCCTTTGGGGGTGGGGACCGGCACCCCTCCCATCATCAACACAGCTAGTTTTCTGACATCATGATGCAGAAAATCCTCCCCAGAGGGGCTGGGCCCCAGCAGAAGGCAGGGCTGGTGGGCGTCTCGGCTGGTTCTCCCGGGGCCGCAGGGCATGAGCCCCGCTGCAGACCGCACAGCAGCACATGCAAACCCAGTGAACCACAGGGGCCATGGGAGCAGGTGAGAAGGTACATTGTAGGTTATAATGGAAATGAAGATAAAAGGACAAAAGACACACATTGTACAGAAAACATCACCAGACATCAGCCTCTATCAGCTGGATATATAAAGCATGACCTCTGAGAAATTGAATAAAAATAGAAATTGTAAAATTTGAATAACAAATTTTACAGTAGATTTTTATATATCGATTTAATTTTGAAAATTCTAAAAAAGAATGTGCGCCCAGCTGGTGCGGCTCAGTGGATTGAGTGCCAGCCTGCAAACCAAAGGGTCACTGATTTGATTCCCAGTCAGGGCACAGGTCTGGGTTGCAGGCCAGGTCCTCAGTAGGGGGCATGTGAGAGGCAACCACACATCGATGTTTCTCTCTCTCTTTTTCTCTCTCCCTTTCCCTCGAAAAATAAATAAAATCTTTAAAAAAGAAAATTCAGAAGAAAAGTGTGGAAGAACTAAATAATAGAACTAAACCACACCTGTGTCATAGATAAGCCGAAAAAATTACATCCTTCAGAGTGTTTGCAGGGTCCTCCTGTCAACAGAATATTCACGAACACCAACCAAGAAAGGGCCACAAAGGAACTTTCACCTCAGAGAAGCAGAAGTCTTATAGGCCGAACTCTGATGATGAGATCATGAAACCAGAGGTAAACAAAGCCAAACAAAACTGTAGCTGCTGAGGCTTGAGGCGCGTTCCTGAACAGGCCTGGGTCCCGGAGGAAGCCAACCTCCACGCATGTGACTGACGGCCCCATGTGCCGGAAGGAAGGCCAGCAGGGAAGGGGCCGGCACTGGGGTCTTTCTTGTAGAGTCGGCTTACAGAGCCAGGACAGGACAGTGTGCTCTTCGCCGGGCAGAGTGCCTCCCCATGGCTCATGTGGAGTCCCAGCAAACAAAAACACAAACACTGAGTGCGTGCTACACTCCTTTCCATTCCTGACGTGCCTCCCACACTTCCTGTGCAAGAGAGAACAACCAGCCCGGGACACCTGTGATGTCACCAGCGTTGTCCAAAGTGAGGCCAAAGGAAGCACTTCCTTTTAAAGAGACGTCAGAAGGAAGGCTACTCAGTAAGTAACACAGGGCTGCAGACAGGAGTCACCAGGTGGCTCAGGGGACAGGGTCGGAGACACCGGTGGCCACCTCGTGCCAAAGGAGCCCGGGAACGTGCCAGTGCGGTGCCTGAACTGAGACCAAGGCACAGAGCTCAGACCCCCTCAGGCTGAAAGGTCCCTATGCCCAGGAGCTTGTCCTCGTACCCAGGTCCCCAAAAGCCCCTCCAGACCCAACCAGCTGCTGCAGCCACCAGCACTTGCTGTTGGCCTGTGACAGCAGGAAGGGGAAGGAACTGCAGAGAAGGGGAGTCTGCACAAATAAGAGCACAGACACGTGGCTGAGGGCTTCCCCTTTCGCATGTACAGCAAGATGCAGATTTCTTCTGAAAAGATGTCAGGAACACAACAGGCTTTGTGAGTTCTGTTTTGTACGGATTTCCTGTTTTCTGCTAGCCCACCAAGAAGCAGGGCTCTGCTCTGTGACCCATGAAACAGGACATGCAGCAACAACCAGGCAGCCCCACGGGTAGATGTGTGCGACCTGCCACCTCCTGCATGTGGGGTTTGCCCAACCGGCCCCCCACCCCGAGCCCGCAGAGGACCACCCCCAAGTGGCACCAAGTCTCTGTTTTCTCCTGAACCCACTCCTGGCGACCCCTTTGCACACGGCAAACAAGCGCAGCTTCATGCGGGAGCCAAAAGCACCAAATACTCACTCTGACCACGTAGCTGAACCGGCGGACGTCCTGCACGGCACTGCAGAAGTCCAGGCGGGTGAAGGCCTCCCCCAGCGTGCAGTAGCCGTGCCGCTGGAAAACACATGCCTGTCAGCACTCGCCCCGGGACGCGGGGCTGAGTCTGCACAACGTGGCTAAAATTCTGGCAAAGGATGTTTGTCGGTGTTGTGACTTAGTCCCTACTTAGCGCAAGTAGCGTGAAACCATGCCGGTGCCAAACACAAGTCTTTCCAGTCACCAAGACAGGACACGGTGGCCTTCTCTCACCGCTGTGCACCGAACAACGAGGGCGTATTTGTTAAGTAGCCCAGTTTCTTCTGCTGGGACACGTGGTGGAGGACAATTTAAGCCTGAAACCACAATGGAAGAGGAACTACCCAAGGCTGCACACTGCAGACATGCAGTCGGGCGCTTTCCGCTGTGGAGAGTTTACTATCAACATGTGTGAGGAGGGCGTGACTCCTCTGTGGGGGTCACACAGGCCTGCAGGCCCAGGGGTTTGCCCATCGCCGTGGGATGTCACTGCAGGAGCAGGGCCTGCCCAGCACCTGGCCCCAGAATGCAGGCAGTGAGACCCATGGGCACAGAGGAAATCTGAGTCACTCTTTTTAAGAAAAAGGACACTGCCCTGGCCGGCTGGCTCAGTCAGCTGGAGCATCGTCTCATGCACCAGAAGGCTACAGGTCTGATCCCCAGTCGGGGTGCACACAGGAGGCCACTGATCCACGTTTCCCTCTCTCTCTCCACCCGCCCCTCTCTCTCAAGTCAGTACACACGCCCTCGGGCGAGGACGAAAAGCAGAACAGGAACAGAGCTCTCCTGCTTTAGATGTCTCCTTTAATGGGAACCCTACATTCTAGATGGTTGTACAGATTGGTTTGTGCATTAGGTTTCGGGCATCACTGTAAACTTGACCTTCAGTATCTGAAATACAAAGAACTAAGAGAGAGATTTTCAATTCAGAGTCACGGGGACGGACCACATGGGGAGTGACCATGGAGAACAGCAGGTGTGGCAGGAGACACCTGGGGCTCAGACAACAGGTATCTGGGGAGGGCACTGTGCTTCGTTCTAAGTCCCAGGGCCAGTCCCGATGTGCGCACACACCAACAACACACATGCACTTTCCTGGGGGCTGGGGGGCGGGGTGGCAAAGGCTGATCAGACAGAGAATCTGAAACCAATCCCAGCTGCGCTGACCAATCCCAGCTGCGCTGACCAATCCCAGCTGCGCTGACCAATCCCAGCTGCTGTGGTGTCTTCTCGAAGAGTGGAACTCTACGTGCTGGTGGAGCGACTCCTTCCCGGGCAGCCACCCGCCTCACAACAGCCTCTTCCTTTTGGGGGAATTAAATGTGACTCACAGAGTGAACAGAAATAGCCTGTTTGAACGGCACAGGCACGCCCACCCCGTGGAGGTCTGGAACCACACAGGAGGGCACTCAGAGGCTGTGGGAGGCCGCCGTCAGCCACGGGGACAGGCAGCAGAGACACCTGGTCTGCCCTGGTGAGAGGACAAAGAGCCTGATGCTGCAGAGTGACAAGTGCCAGCTCTCAGGTCTGCGTCCTGCTCGCTCCCTGGCCCTGGTCACATCCTGCCCTCGGCCCACATAAGACCCCAGACTCCCGGGGATTTCTGCTCTGTTGCTAGTGCAGGCCTCAGCTGGATCTCTTTTCTGTAATCAGTGTGGCAGCACAGAGCTACTGAAGTACTGAAAAGTCTTAAATAAGCTCAAACTACATTAGGTTCTGCCAACATTCTTCTAAGGGTGTTTTTGACTGTGCGAAGGGTTGGAGCCATTTCCCGTAGACGTGACAATGTCAACCGTCACTGCACAGGGCGAGTGAGTGTTCTCCCAGAATCTGACCCGCGAATGTCCAGGAAGCCAGGCTGGGTTCATCCATCAGTAGCACCGGGATATACACTCAACCATCGCTCCCCAGATCGTTTCCCCTGGTTGCTACAAAATAAAGTAAATGCTGAGTTTCTCCAACTGCAAAAGCAAGGGAGCTCCCCTGGACACCAGGTAGAGAAAGAGGAAGTCTATGGAGCTGCAATGGATGGACTGCTCCGGAGGTCACCGAGAAGCTTCTCCAGCTCGGCAGGAGGGGAAAGGGGCGCACAGGTACTGCTGAATGTCTTGTTAGCTACTCGGTGTGTTACATGAGGGTGTAACACAGGGCTCCCCCGCTCCACAGGAGGCCCGCTGGCACCAGGAGCTCTGATAGCTGCCGGGCACGCTGCCCAGGGCCACACTCGTGCCGTTGTCTCAGGTCTGTCCTGGGGGTGCGACCACACACGTGTGCAGGTGGACACACACACACATGAGAGTGACTGTTTCCAAGACCCTGGTGCCTTCCTCTGTGAGAGTGTGAACCACAGATGTGATGTTGCAGAAGAGACCATTTATTTAACGTGACATCACACAGTCAGCAGAAACAACACAAAGTGACGCTTACTTGTAGCAGAATACTCACTTCTCTCGTGCTGTCTTTATGGACATAGATCCATTTTTCACGATAAAAACCTGGAATAAAAATTAACTTTGTTTTTAAAATCTGGGGAATCATTTCAAAATGAAGTTTCCAGGAACTTAAAATAGCTGCGCATGTTAGCAAAAGTATCTGATGTGTAGATGGGAGATGCTTCTACTTGGTTAAACGTAAACAGAACTGCTTTGTTCCCCAACGTCAGTTTAGGAGGGTCTGAAGCACATCTGTGCCTGGAAAACGATTCGGACGGCACCAACTCTTAGTAGTAACTTAAAAGGAAATTACTGTTACTGATGACTGTAGCAATATCATAACACACCATTGTAAAGATAGTTATTAATACATTATGTAGCTTATAAAAAGTTCCATTCTTCTGCCATTGCCTTTATACTGTATTCAATTTTAATCAATTGTTTCCATGGAATTCAAGGACCTCGATGACTAGTCCCCACAGGACCCCACCTTCCTCACCTGACTGCGGACAGGAGAACACGTCCCTTGATTCACGGTGGGGCCCTGGTGCAGGGCGAGGCCTTGCACGGGGAGGGTGGGGGACCTGCCTCCAGCCCAGGACCCCACCCAGGGCCTAGCCCACCTCTGACCGTATCTGTGTCCTTCTTCCAATGGCAGCATCTCCTACACAAAATTCCAAAGTCAAGATGCCTCAGCCTCGGCCTCCCGGCGTGGGAGGAAAATGACCGTGACCCCATTCAGGCATTCCAAAATGCGGGCTCTTCTGTGGGTCTGCAAATCTTACTTAGACAGCAGTGGGACTGCAGCAAGTGTGTCACTCGGTCTGTGAGCAACACTGGGCGAGGCCTGCTATCACACATCTGTGTGGTCTTTCCTGAGCGCTCCCCACAGTGCCGAGCAGGCCAACACATTCAAGTAGACAGCATGAAATTACTAATGAAAATGAGCTTACACTGAGTGCCGCTGTCCTTCCTAAAATGGCCCTTTTTCCTTTTTTTGGATGCGCATCCATGCTCTTCATTAGTGAATATCTCTTCGTCTTCACTATTAAAGATTCTGAAATAAAGATACAAGCTATTTAAATGTCTTTACAGGGAGCTCTTCATTTGGCTTTTCTTTTTAAAAATGATCATAAATATTTGGTTTGCAACTTAGGAGATCGAAATAAAAATCATGTTAGGTTCTGAAACTGAGCCGTTATTTTTCAAAGGAACACATCACAGTTTGACACTACACAGCTAATGTCTGATACATATTTTTCTTCGTTTCGAGAAACCTAAGATTTATCCTGGTTCTTCTGAGAATGTTTGCTAGAAAGGGCTGACTATGTTTTAAGAGTGTCCCAAGGGTTCCGATATGTTGTTCAACCAAGACAGTTTCAGACTTCAAAATGCTTTGTTAAAATAGATTACATTTTACTATAAATGCCTTGGAAAAAATTAATGTGACCATATGATCCTGGATACTAATGACCTTCCATACCCCTGACACAGTGCTGTGTAAGCATCAGCCTTAAACGCCGCAATAGGCCAGATGGAAAACAGCAGAGTTTTCCACCTGAAAGCAAGAGTACACTTGTTCTTTTCCAGTGCACATGGAACATTTTCTGGGACAGATCATATGTTAGGCCACGAAACAAGTCTTTAAAAAATTAAGTTTGAGCCCCGGCCTGTGTGGCTCAGTTGGTTGGGTGCTGCTCAAGCCTGTGGTCTGTGAGTTCGATTCCCGGTTGGGCACATGCCTGGGTTGCAGGTTGAGTCCCCAGTCAGGGTGTGTGCAAAGGGCAGCCTAGTGTTGTTTCTGTCTCACAGCGACGTCTCTCTCCATCTCTTTCTCCCTCCCTTTTCCTCTCTCTAAAACAAACAAACAAACAAACAAACAACAACAACAAAAAACTTGCCCTAGACCCTGGATCAGGGAGACAAATTTGAGTCTCTCCTTGTGTCTCCTTACAGCTAGGCTTCACAATAAAAGCCTTTTCTTTTCTCAAAAGTTGGTGCCACAGTGTGGGCTTCTGGGAGCGCTGGGCAGAGCAGCAAGACCTTGCTTGGTAACAAATGCTGCGTCTGAGGGTAGGCACCAGCCTCCCCACCAGCCCGGACTCATGACTTCGCTCCTCACAGCAGCCTGTGTGGGCAGAATCTCAGCCGGAACCCAGGTCACAGAGCCGGGCAGTGACTTGAGAAACAGGTGAAACCATAAATGCCAAGCAGGCCCTTCTGTGAGCGGCTCTGCTCCGCTGTGACTCACATGCTGTGACTGAGGTCACGCTGGTTTGTCTCGTGTCCGAGCTCCGCGCTCCAGGACTCGCACCTTTTCCAGCCGTCCTCCGTTTTCATCCAGGTCCACCCAGGAGACCTCCAGTCCTGACCCAAAAACGGCATAGTTCTCCTGAAAAAACAGTTGATTTGTGTTAAAAGAGTTGTGTAATCGGCGAGTTCCTTTTCACTTAGAACATTTACTCATTCATGTTTAAAAAGTGAGTTCTTAATTAACATTTAAAAGTCTGCACGGGCCATGGCCTATTCATCTCACGCCCACAGTAGACTTGGCATATTTCACTAATGTGGGAGATTTATAGAGTAAGTGAGACATGAAAATGTTCAAATACCATCTCCCAACTATATTTAGCACGACTGATGAAGGCTATTGCACAGGCATTTATAATGGCTCGGAGGAGACAAACATCTTCAGGAGGAAATCTAAGTCTTCAGCAACATTCCTGGCTCTACTGCAAGTGCCCAGTCCCTGAGCGGGTATGCAACACGTGTGATGAGGAGATTTTCCTTTGTACCAAGAGGATCTCAAAACCACACTAATTTATAATCACATATTCACATTTTCAGTCACATATTAAATTCTTGCTTTAGAAGGTGCTTACAAGTCATTCCTTAATCTTTTCTAGAATATATTTTATTGATCATGCTATGACAGTTATCAGCCCTTTAGTCCCCTCCACCCAGCACCCCTCTCCCACCATCATTCCTCCCTAGTTCATACCTATGGGTCGTTATGTATAAGTTCTATGGCTTCCCCATTTCCCATATAATTCTTAACTCCCCCCTGTCTATTTTGTACCTCTCATTTATGCTTCTTATTTCCTGTATCTTTTCTCCATTCTTCCCTCTCCTCCTCCCCACTGATAACCCTCCATGTGATCTCCATTTCTGTGATTCTGTTCCTGTTCTAGGTGTTTGCTTAGTTTGTTTTTATTTTTGTTTCTGTTTTTTTTAGGTTCAGTTGTTGATAGTTGTATTTATTGTCATTTTACTGTTTGTATTTTTTGTCTTCTTCTTAGGATAAATCCCTTTCACATTTCATATAATATGAGCTTGGTGACGATAAAGGAGTTAACTCCTTTAACTTGACCTTGTCTGGGAAGCACTTCATCTGTCCTTCCATTCTAAATGATAGCTGTGCTGGATAGAGTAATTTTGGATGCAGGTCCTTGCCTTTCATGACTTGGAATACTTCTTCCCAGCCCCTTCTTGCCTACAAGGTTTCTTATGAGGAACCAGCTGATAGTCTTATGAGAACTCCTTTGTGGGTAACTGCTTCCTTTTCTCTTGCTGCTTTTAAGATTCTCTCCTTCATTTTAATCTTGGCTAATGTAATTATGATGTGCCTTGGTGTGTACTTCTTTGGGTCCAACTTTTTTGGGACTTTCTGAGCTTCCCAGACTTCCTGGAAGTCTATCTATTTCCTTTGCCTGGTTAGGTAAGTTCTTCATTATGTTTTCAAATAAGTTTTCAATTTCTTCCTCTTCCTCTTCTGGCACCCCTATGATTTGGATGTTGGAACATTTAAAGTTTTCCTGGAGGTTCCTAAGCCTCTCCTCATTTTCTTGAGTTCTTGTTTCTTCATTCTTTTCTGGTTGAATGTTTATTTCTTTCTTCTGCTCCAAACCATTGATTTGAGTCCCGGTTTCGTTCCCTTCACTGTTGGTTCCCTGTACATTTTATTTCATTTTTCATCGTCTTCACTTTTTCCTCTATTTTGTGACCATACTCAACCATTTTCTGTGAGCATCCTGGTTAGCAGTGTTGTTGTTTTCTTAAATATTTTCTTTTTAGACAGAGGGGAAGGGAGGGAGAAAGGGACTAGAGAAACATCAATGTGTGGTTGCCTCTCGCACGCCCCCTATTGGGGACCTGGCCAGCAACCCAAGCATGTGTCCTGACTGGGAATCAAACAAGCAACCCTGTGGTTCACAGGCCAGCACTCAATCCACTGAGCCACACCAGCCAGGGCCTGATTACCAGTGTTTTGAACTGTGCATCTCATAGGTTGGCTATCTCTTCATCGCTTAGTTATATTTTTTTTCTGGAGCTTTGATCTGTTCTTTCTTTTGGGCTGTATTTTTTGTCTCAGCACACCTGTTATATAGTAAGGGGTGGAGCCTTAGGTGTTCACCAGGGCGGGGCAACACACGTCATTGCGTTGTGACGCTGTATGTGGGGGAGGGGTCAGAAAAGGAACAACGCCGCTTGCTCAGCTCTGGGCTGGCTTTCAGTCACCTCTGCCGCTACCCGCAGGCAAATTGGGCCCTTCTGGTGCTGATTCCCAGGTGGGTGGGTTTGTGTACGTTCTAGAACCCTGTGGTTCTCTCCAACGAACTCCCTTGTGAGGCCGGGAGTTTCCCCCACTGCTTCAACCCCCACAGCTTTTTTCAGTCAGAGGTTTTGAGGCTTTATTTCCCCGCACTGAAACTCTGGGTTGCGTGGTCTGTCTCGCTCACTAGTTGTTCCTCCGGGTTTATCTGCATGCAAATGTGGGACCGCCTGCTCCACCAGCTGCCGCCTTGTGGTAAGTCCTCTCCACCCAGTTGCCTGTCTCTGTACCTCCTGCCAGTCTGGGTGAATATTTCTTCTTTAACTCCTTGGTTGTTGGACTTCCGTACAGTTTGATTTTTCTGGAAGTTCTGGTTATTTTTTGTTTTTAAATTTGTTGTGTCCTTCTTTTGGTTGTGCAAAGTGTATCTACCTATGCCTCCATCTTGGAAGGAAGTTAACATGTGCCCTTAAATCTCTGTATTTATTTTTAATTGGAATTATTGAGGCGATGTTGGTTTGCAAAGCCATACAGGCTTCCAGTGCACAGCTCAATGAAACGGCATCTGCACCCTGCACTGTGTGTCCATCGCCCCGAGCAAGGTCTCTTTCCGTCCTCATATCCCACCCCCTTTGCCCACATCCACCTGCTCCCTTTCCCACTGGCTATCACCACTCTGTTGTCTATGTCCTTGTGGTATTTTTTTTTCTTTTTGCTTAATCCCTTCACTTTCATCCATCCAGTCCCCAAACCTCCCTCACCACTGACAGCTATTAGCCTGTTCCCTATATCCATGCATATTTCTATTTTGTTCATTAGATTCCACCAATAAGTGAGATCATGTGGTATTCATCTTCTCAGATTGGCTCATTTCACTCAGCATAATTTCCAGGTCCATCCATACTGTCACAAAAGACAGTATTTCCTTTCTTTCTTTCTTTCTTTCTTTCTTAGGCCAGGAAAATTCCATTGTGTAAATGTACCACTGCTTTTTTTTTAATCTACTCATCTACTGATGGGCACTTGGGATGTTTCAGACCTTGGCTATTATAAATAACACTGCAATGAACATATTACTGCTTCAATTTCTCTAGTTGTAATAGGTCTGTTCAGATCCTCTGATTCTTCCCAATTAAGTTTTGGAAGATTGTATGTTCCTAGGAATTTATCCATTTCATTCAGGTTGTCCAACTTGTTGACATAAAGTTGTTCACAGTATTTTCTTACAATCCCTTGTATTTCTGTGATGTCAGTTACTTTTCCTCTGTCACTTATGATGTTCTTTATTTGGGTCCTCTCTTTTTTTTTTATTTATGAGTCTGGTTAAAGGTTCATCAATCTTGTTTACTTTTTCAAAGAACCAGTTCTTGGTTTCACTGATCTTTTGTATTTTTATTGTTAGTCTCTATGTAATTTATTTCCACTCTAATCTTTATTATTTCCTTCCACTTACTCTGGGCTGTTTGCTGTTCTTTTTCTAGTTCTTTTGGGTGTATGGTTAGATTGTTTATTAGGGACTTTTCTTAATGCTATGAACTTCCCTCTCTCAGAATTGTTTTTGCTGTGTCCCATAGATTTTGGGTTTTTGTGTTCTCATTTTCATTTGTTTTAAGGATTGTTTTGATTTGTTCCTTGATCTCATTGTTAACCCATTCATTGTTTAGTAACATGTTATTTAGCCTCCACGTTTTTGTGTATTTTTCAGTGTCTTTCTTGTGACTGATTTCTAGTTTCATAGCATCATGATTAGAGAAAATGCTTGATATTATTTCAATATTCCTAAATTTACTAAGGCTTGTTTTATGTCCTAACACATGGTCAATCCTAGAGAATGTTCCATGTGCACTTGAAAATAATGTATAGTTTACTGCTTTGGGATGTAATGCTCTGAAGATATCAATTAAATCCATCTGATCTAGCCCTGACTGGTGTTGCTCAGTGGGTTGGTTGTTGTCCTGGAAACTGAAATGTTGCTGGTTGACTTCTTGGTCAGGGCACATGCCTGGGTTGCAGGGCAGGTCCCCAGGTGGTGGTGTGCAAGAGACAACCAATCAATGTTTCTTTCATATATCCATGTTTCTCTCCCTCTCTTTCTCCCTCCCTTACCCCTCTCCAAAAAAAATCTTTGCTAAAAAACTAATAATCCATATGAACTACGGTGTCCTTTAAGGCCACTGTTTCCTTGTTGATTTTCTGTCAATGGGTGTTAAAATCCCTGACTATGATTGTATTACTCTCGATATCTCCTTGATGTCCACCAAATTTTCTTCACATATTTAGGTGCTTCTGTGTTGGGTGCATATATGTTTATAAGGGTTACATCCTCTGGTTGGCCAGATCCCTTTAGTATTATGTAGTAACCTTCTTTGTCTCTTGTTAGGGCCTTTTGTTTTGAAGTCTGTTTTGTCTCATACAAGTATTGCTACCCTGGTCAATTTTTTTTGTTTCTAATTGCATGTAATATTTTTCCATCCCTTCATTTTTCAGTCTGTGTCTCTTTTGTTCTCAGGTGAGTCTCTCATAGACAGCATATATGCGGGTCATGTTATTTTATCCATTCAGTGACCCTATGTCTTTTGGTTGGAGCACTTAATATGTTTATATTTAAGGTTATTATTATTTTTAATTTAATATATTTTATTGATTATGCTATTACAGTTGTCCCATTTCTCCCCCATCATCCCCTCCACCCTGCACACCCCTTCCCACCCACATTTCCCCCCTTTAGTTCATGTCCATGTGTCATAAGTTCTTTAGCTTCTACATTTCCCACACTATTCTTGCCCTCCCCCTATTTTCTACCCACCGTCTATGCTACTTATTCTCTGTACCTTTTCCCCCTCTTTCCTCCTCCCACTCCCCTGTTCCTAACCCTCCATGGGATCTCCATTTCTGTGGTTCTGTTCCTGTTCTAGCTGTTTGCTTTGTTTTAGGTGTGGTTGTTAATATCTGTGAGTTTGCTGTCTTTTCACCGTCATATTTTTTATCTTCTTTTTCTTAGGTAAGTCCCTTTAACATTTCATATAATAAGGGCTTGGTGATGATGAACTCCTTGAACTTGACCTTATCTGAGAAGCACTTTATCTTCTCTTCCATTCTAAATGACAGCTTTGCTGGATAGAGCAATTTTGGATGTAGGTCCCTGCCTTTCTTCAAGACTTCAAATACTTCTTCCCAGCCCCTTTTTGCCGGGAAGGTCTCTTTTGAGAAATCAGCTGACAGTCTGATGGGAACTCCTTTGTAGGTGACTGTGCCCTTATCCTTGTTGCTTCTAGAATTCTCTCCTTCATTTTAAACTTGGCTAATGTAATTATGATGTGCCTTGGTGTGTTCCTCCTTGGGTCCAACTTCTTTGGACTCTCTGAGCTTCCTGGACTTCCTGGAAGTCTATTTCCTTTGCCAGATTAGGGAAGTTCTCCTTTATTATTCGTTCAAATAAATTTTCCACTTGTTGCTCTTCTTCTTCCCCTTCTGGGACCCCTATAATTTGGATGTTGGGACGTTTAACGATGTCCCATAGGTTCCTAAGCCTCTCCTCATTTTTTTGAATCCTTTTTTCTCCCTTCTTTTCTGTTTAGTTGTTTGTTTCTTCCTTCTGGTCCACTCCATTGATTTGAGTCCCAGTTTTCCTCCCATCTCTATTGGTTCCCCATGCATCTTCCTTCATTTCATTTATTGTAGCCTGCATTTTTCCATCTAATTTGTGAGCAAAATCAACCAATTCTGTGAGCATCCTGATCACCAGGGCTTTGAACTGTGCATCTGATAGGTTGGCTATTTCTTCATGGCTTAGAGGACTTGGCTCTAGGGCTTTGATTTGTTCTCCGGTTTGAGCCATTTTTGGTGTTTTTTTTTTTTTGTTTTGTTTGTTTTGTTTTGGTTTTGGTCTGGTCGCGGCTGTTACATAGTGAGGGGTGGAGCCTTAGGTATTCCCCAGTGCGAGGCAGCCCAGTTGCTGAGTTGTGACACTGCTTGTGGGGGCGGGGTCTGAGAGGGAACAATGGCGCCTGCTCTGCTCTCTTCTGGATTACAGTCCCTTCCGCCGCTTCCCCTTCGCCTGGGTTGTCTGCGTGTGGGAATGTGGGACCACCTGGTCAGCCAGCCACCTTGTGCAGCCTCACTGGGTCTGCACAGTTGCCACCCCGTGCCCGGGGTCCAACAGCTGCCACCCGTGGGCCCAGAGTTTGGCAGCCGCCGCCTGTGCACCTGAGAACTGCCAGCCGCTGCTGCTTGCATTCCAGGTCCGCACCTCCACTTTTTCCTGCTGTGACTCCACCCCTCTTACCAGTCTGGATGAATGGTTGTTGGACTTCCGTACAGTTCAATTTTCTATCAGCTCTGGTTGTTTTCTTGTTTCTAAATATTTTTTGTCCTTAATTTTGGTTTTGAGAGGAGGCACAGTGTGTCCACCTACGCCTCCATCTTGGCCGGAAGTCCGTTATTATTGATAGGTACTTATTTACTGACATTTTATTCTTTATACCTATGTTCTTCTCTATATATTTCATCTTGTTCTTCTTCCTAAAGCATGCCCTTTAACATTTCTTGCAATGCTCATTTTGTGGTAAAGAACTCCTTTAGTTAGTTTTTTTGTTTTTGTTTTTATTTCTTTTGTCTGGGAAGTTCTTTACTGCACCTTCAATTTTAAATGATATCTTTGCTGGACAGTCTTGGTTATAGGTCCTTGCTTTTTATCACTTGGAATATTTCATGCCAATCGGTTTTGGCTGGAAGTGCTTCTGCTGAGAAATCAGCTAACAGCCCTATGGGAACTCCCCTACAGGTAACTAACTCTCTTGCTGATTTTAAGATTCTCTTTGTGTTTAACCTTCGCCATTTTCATTATGGGGTGTCCCGCAGTGGGTCTCTTTGGCACCATCCTGATTGCTGAGCTTGTGGGACTTTTTCCTTCACCAGGTTAGAGAAATTTTCTGCCACTGCTTTTTCAGACTGGTTCTCTGTTCTTTGCTCACTCGATGTGGATGTTGTGAAACCTGATCTTGTCCCAGAGGTCCCTTAGATTTTCCTCATTTTTTAAGTTCTCTTTTCTTTTTGGTGTTCTGCTTGGTTGCTTATTGTTTCTCATCCTCTAAATCAGTGATTTGATCCTCTGCTTCATCTAACCTGCTATTAGATGTATTCATTTCAGATTTTATTTATTTAGAGAGTGAGGAAGAGAGGGAGAAAGAGAGGGAGAGAACTATCAATCAGCCATCTCTCAATCATGCACCAGGACCAAACCTGCAACCTAGGCATGTGCCCTGACCTGGAATCGAACCAGTGACCTTCCAGTTTGGTCATAAAAACTCTCTCTCTGTTTAAGTTCTCACTGAGATCATCCAATCTTCCCCTAAGGGCCTGAGCATCCTTACAACCATTATCTCCAACTCTGCTGCACCCCATGTTTTGGTTGCTTCCATTTCATGTCATTCTTTTTCTAAGGATTTTTCTTGTTCTTTCATTTCGGGCACATTTGTCTCCCCATTGCATCTCCATGTTCATGTTTGTCTCTGTGTATTAGATCATCACAAGCTATGATTCTCAAGCTTCTGATGAGGGCTTTGTGGGGTGGGTGCCATGAGGGGCCTCCCCTCGAGGCGGAGTTGTTTTCAGCAGGGTCTGGTGTCTGCTGGAGTTCCACTTTGGCTGTGCCATGTGTGGCTAGTTAGGTCAAGCTCTGGTGTGGTGGGAAGCCCACCACTGGTTGTGTTGGTGTTGGCTCCCCTTGGCCAGGGCCCTGGTGCCAGTCTGTGTCAGACACTGTGTGTGACTGGCCTTGGGCCACCAGTCTGGGGCGACCACACTTCTCACTGTTGTGGCTGCATCCACTGGGCCTGCGTGTGCGTGATGGGACCAGGTTTTGCACAAGGAGCTCTGAGCTGGGAAAAGATCAGTACAAGTCCAAGGCTCCCTGAGGCTGGTGTCCACATGTCAGCTACTTAGCCCCTCCCTGAGCAGCTTGCACTTCCTCCAGATCTTATGAACAATCTGACCGTGCCCCGCTGACCCTCGCACAGGGCTCAAGCTTGGTCAGATGGGACAATCAGGTCAGGAGGATGGGGCTAATGGGTCCCCTACTTGGAGTTGGTGTGGTTAGGCACTCAGTGGGGAGAATACAGCCCCCTACTCCAGAGCTGTACCATTCAGTCTCTGCTAGAGAATCCAGCTCCAGCTCCATCAGGAGAAGCATGCCACAGGTTCAGTTTGGGTATGGCCCCACTGCGGGAGCAGGTCCGGCAGGGCAGGGGCACAGGAACCTGGGCAGACAGATCAAGAAAGGCTTCTACTGGGGGGCGGCATGGGCTGGGCCGTAGGAGGTGAGTGAGCTGAACCCCTCCCTTTTGCTCTGCAGCCACACCTGCTCAAGCCCTGGACTGGAGACTCTGAGGGAGAGGGACTCTGAGTGTCCCAGCTCTGAGTGGTGCCTCCCCCGTCGCCCCCGCCTCCCACCCCTGCATGGAACTGAGCCCATAAGGATGGGGAGAGCGGGGCTTATCACACCAGACGAAGGCAGTCTCCCATGGGGGGTGGCACTGGCCCTGGGGAGGGGAGCAAGCTGCACACCTGCCCTCAGTTCTGTGGCTGCAATAGGCCAGAGACCCTGGGACAAGGGCATCGTCTGTTGGGGGCGGCAACTGCCTAACCTGCAGGACGGCGTGGAGCATGGCCCCCACTCCAAAGGCACCCAGTTCGAAGTCCATCTGAGGGTCTGGCCATGGTTTCTCCAGAAGAGCACACCTCAGGCTCCCTGGGGTGCAGCCAGCCTTCCTTTCTGCCGGACTCAATCTTGGCAGGGTGGTGACACCAGTATCTGGAGGTCTGGGTGGGTGTGCTCCCCACACTGGTGCTGTAGTATAAGGGTGCCTGACTGGCACCCAAGAGTGTTGTGGGGTACTGCCTCGGGCCAGGACCTCCACAGCTGATCCTCCAGATCTCTCTCCAGAGCCTCGCCACACAGCTTGTCTCTGTACAGCTTCTGTGGGCCCTCAGTCGCCTTCCCTCTACCAAAGCCCTGGGTGAGTGCCTGAGAGCGAGCTCCTGAGCATCGGTGCTGGAGGAGAGCACTGGGGATTCCAGCGGACTCCCTGCTCTTCCCCAGGACAGACCCTGCCAATTTTCATCACCAGATGCTATGTAGGCTCCTCCTCCTGGCCCTGGTGCTCTGGTTTGGGGGTTTTGGTTAAGACCCCACACTCCTCAGGGAGTGCTTTTGCTGCTAAGATATCCCTCCAGCTTCTCTGCGCCACACCTGGATGCAGGGACCAGCCCTCTTCATGTCTCCGCCCTTCTTACCGGTTCCTGTGTGCTTTCTCCATAAACACTTGGGTATAATGCTCTTGTTTGGCTATCTTTCAGTTGGTCATTCGGGCTGATGTCTCTACAATTTAGCTGTAAATCCGGTTTGGCACCGGGAGGAGGTGTATGTAGCTTCCACCTACTCTGCAGCCACCTCTGATCCCCCTCTTCTTAACACTGTTTTCATAAGCCTCACCTTACAGCCTTATTTCACAACCCAATCACCCTGAAATGCAAAGCCACCTCCCATGTCCAGCCAATCCACAGAGCTATCTATGACTGTCTCCAACAGCATGCATCTGATTTTTCAGTTTCTTGAAGCTTCAGATATAAGCCAGAGAACACTTCTACAAAAGGTGCAAGTCCTGTGATGTAGGTCATAAATGAATGGCAATTTAGTCTCAGAGAAAACATACAAAAGAAAATGTCTGTTAGGACAATCTTTGACTAGTGTCCAAAGTATCTCTCTGTGGATTCAGAATTCTGTGATTAAAAAAAAATCAAGTGGCAACCGTGCAGAATATTGGTGCAGAGACCAAACACAGGACCGTGTATTTCAATGACAAACCTGCCAGCACAGACCACACGCATCATTAGCATGCTCTGTGCGCCTCCTGGAGGGTGCACCACCCAGCTAAGAAATTAAAAACACAGCAGCCAAACAAATGAGATGACCCACGCATCATGTAATGACATATGCAAATATATTTAAAACACAGGGAAACATGTACATTGGTGCAATTCTGCAATATGAGTACTGAATGAGTGGAAGAGAAACTCAGAGGAAAAAAGCCAATCGCGTGAGAAACCTATCAAAGGAAGAGGACAGGAGCTTGGCCTTGGAGCATATGAGGCCGTAGGTGATGGTCCAGTGAGGACAAAAGACCAACCACAGAGGTGGGGGGGGGTAGAACTAGGAGGGGGGACACACGTGACTTGTGTGAAGACACAGTAATAAGCAGACCAGGTGGGCTGACACAGAGGGATCCACAGGAAGGCTCGCAGGTGGAAGCCAAGAAAGGTAACTAGAAGCCAGATCACAAGAATGTTGAATATCAGGGGTCTGGACTTTAGTCTCTAAATAATTAAGTTATTGAGCTTTATAGCAGCACGCACAGTTGCTGTTTGGAGAACACTTTGCCGGGGCCTGTGGGACAGATGAGATGGGAGGATGGAGGCAGAAAGAACAAATAATCAGGCAAAAGAAACGTGTTGTCACCGCAGCTAACAACACACTCTGACAGTGCATGACACACGGACATGGTGTAACAACACACTGGGACACTGAGTGACACACAGACACTGTGTAACAACACACTCGGACACCGTGTGACACAGGATATTGTGTAATAACACACTGGGACACTGTATAACACACAGACATTGTGTAACAACACACTCCAATGCTGTGTGACACACGGACATTGTACTCAGCTGTGCACACACTGTGTCCTCTCACCACTTCACACACGGACATACAGGCCTCACGAGCAAACCCATTTACACAGTTTCCACTGCAAAGAGTCAGCTTGGTATTCCCAGTCAGACAATTCTTTCACAACCACTAAAACTCTACAAATGCTGCATTTTGACTCTGAAAACTCTTCAGAAATGAGTATATTTGGCCTGAATTTTTCGGCTGCTAAGTGTCTATTTTCATGGATTGGAAAGAGCAAAATACAGCTAAATGGACCATGGAAATAAAAACAGAACATTTCCAAGGTTTTTCTTTTCAACAGAGGAAAAAATATATATATTTTTTATTTTTTATATATATATTCTCCAAATATATATATATATATATTTTAGATTGTTATTCATTTATTGTTATGCATCTGATTTTTAGGTGAAGGGAGGGAGAAAGAGAGGGAAGGAAACAGCAATATATGGTTGCCTCTCACACGCCCCCAACAGGGGACCTGGCCAGCAACACAGGCATGTACACTGACTGGGAATTGAACCAGTGACCCTTCGGTTCTCAGGCTGGCACTCAATCCACCAAGCCACACCAGCCAGGGCTCAACAGAAAAAAGTATTTGTTTCACTATAGATATGTGTATTCCATAGATTTGTCATGTTATGCTGTTTGGATTACAATAAAGTTTTATTTTAAAGTAAAACTTTATAATCTCATACAGATCATAAAGTAAAAATAAAAAGCACAGTCTCCATAAGCAGTTATTATAAACAATAACAAAACAGCCAATGGGGTGGACAAGGGAGATGAAGATAAGTTGCAATTTGAAAGGCCTGGGTCTCAAATTTTCAAAAATATTCCCAATCTGAGGCACCTAACTTAGCAAATCAGTAAACATCATTGAACTTTTAGAAAGATGCTGGCCCATCACTTTTGGAGAATTTATGTATTGTTCTGCGAAACACCTGAATTACTAGTATTTTACACAGTCAATTACAATTGCCTTCGTTTTCAGAATTTCAAAATGAAAAAAACTAGAAATCACTCTTGAAAATTAAGTGTGTAAGAGCAACTACTCAAAGGATGGCTACTCAGTCATGAAGGAGCTGGTTAAATCTGCGATTTTATACACAGTTTATGCCAACTGGTGTGAGAGAGCACAGGGGGCCGAACTAAAGTAAACCTCCTCCTACTGTGCTTCGGTGGCAGAGGGGGCCCTGCAGGACTGGACTCCGTGCCGCTGCGTGCCGATGGAGATCCCTGACTTGTGAGTCACACTAAAGAGAAATGTCTTTCGTTCACAAGCACACTTTCTGGTAGCTAATGCTAATCACAGCAAATGTCTTTACATCTTAGCTGTGGGTCAGGCGTCACACTGAATAATGTCCCTGTGTGAGCTCATTTAGGCCTCACTGCAAGGCAGGGAATGTTTTTAGCTCCAATTTGCATGGTTGATTCTCCATTTATAGAAGAAACCGAGGCAGAGAGTCTGGTGGAGCTGGCACTCCAAGGTCAATGTCCTGTCACTGTGTTTTTATAACAGCAATTCCTGAGCACCCTATGAAACAGGTGTCATAAAATTGCAGAGGGTTTTTTTTTACATTATTAACCTTATATTGCACATATCAACAGGAATGATCTAAAGTAATGACTGATTTAAATATAAAAACTCTAAGATAAGAAAAACCTGACAAGAAGAAGCATAACTAATACATTTTAAAAGGCTACATGTATTTTGCTATTTGTACTGAAGTCGGATGGAAAGGGAATGGAGTATCCAGTTTACAGCAGTTATCAAACAGTAAGAACTGTAAGTGCTGATCAAGAGCTGGTGCTATAAATACACTATAAAAAATAACAACAAAAGGTTACAACGACAGTAACAGTAAGGCACCTTCAGAGAAAAAAACTGGCATAGGAGTTTTTCCCCCTCGTTTGTTATTTTTCATCATACATGTTGAGAAAATCATTTTCATTGTTCTGAGAATGACTGGCTCTCAGCTGGATAAGCATTTGACCTCTGTTACCGTTCTGTTTTCCTTACAAGATTTCCAAGTAACTTGGGGTCAAACGTGACTATGGATTATAGGAGTGGAAGACTGATCCCAAAAAAACACCAAGAACTGCTGAGGGGTGATGATCAAAGCGGGGTTCACCGCAAGGAGACCTGAGATCACCCCCGACGCTTCAAGAAAACAGGAGCACAGAGACGAGAACAGGGATGGAACGTGAAGGAATAAAAAGAAATGTGCGTTTTCAGGTTGGGGTGGAATGTAAGGGTTTGGAGGAAAAGCGTGTTTCACCGGGAGGAAACGACGCTCCAGAAGCCCGAGTTTGCACAACGAGCTGCACAGGGCCGGGGAGGACGGGTCCACACCGAGCTCACTGTGCGGGGGACGCACAACGCAGAAACGTCACCTGCAGGACGACACGGAGAGGACAGAGGGAGCCGGGCCCCAGATGGCCCTGAGCCGGCCCGGGGCCAAGGGTCCCTGGACGGGGCCACCCCCTGCAGGGACACTCAACCCGCAGACACCAGGTGCACCGAGGGCGGGGGGCGGGTCGAGCACGCGCAAGGGTCCCCATCGGGCGCACCGACGGTCCTTTCCCCCAAAGAAGCGCGCAGCTGGGTTGCCATGCCCTGTCCCTACCTGCGCGCCAAGCGTCCCAGTCCCCGCCTGGACCACCACGGAGTCCCAGTCCCCACCCGACCGCTGTGGCGCGTCCGGGTTTATTGCCGGAAGTCGCTGCAGAAAGCTCCGCCCCGCAGGCATTGATTGGCTGGTGCAGCCGGTGTGACCGAGTGATACCCTAGTTCCGAGACCCGAGGGGCGGGCATGCGTAGTGGGCCCTCACCCCTTCCCCGCCTTTCGTGCAGACTGTCCCTGCGGGCGGGGTGCCTGCCCTTCCTGTTCCTGGTGCGTGGTCACAGCGCCAGGGCACCGGGATCCTGGTGGCCCTCGGCCTTCAGCCGGATGCAGGTCTGCGGAGCCCAACCGGCTCGCGCTTCCAACCGCAGTCCTGAAACCCAGAAACCACCGAAATTTCGGAGGTAATGCTGAGGTTTGCTCTCAGCCCTCCTGTGCACCTGGTTATCTTTTAGACGTAGGTTTCAGGCCCAAGTGCTATTTACAAGCAATTCAGAGTATTGTTCAGCTCTTTCTAGATGGTGGCAAATGTTCTCGAGAGGGGCCTCAGCCTGTGGGTATTTCCCCAAGTAGGAGAAAAGCCCGTGGGGCGGTGGGGGCAGGTCCCTGACTCCCGCTGCAGGTGTAGGGGCAGGTCAGCTGTCGGAGTCCGTGCTGCAGACCAACTACAGGGCTGGACCCAGGAATGGCTGCTTTGCCTCTTTTCTCTCCGAGATGACGTGGGGATGGCAGCAGAGAGGCAGGAGACAGCCTGGGAAGAACTCTAAGACTGAGCTGTTGTTCCTGGTCTCGGTTTAGCTTCCTGGTCTCGGTTTAGCGTCCTGGTTGCCAGGAAACGGCCTCTTCACTTTTAGGGAGAATGAATAGCAAACCAAGGCTAGGAGGAGGAGGGAGGCATGTCTCACCTGCTAACTCAGCAGCCCTGAGCCTGGTCCTGTAATACTGCCAGGTGTTCCAGCAACACAAGTTATACCATGTTAGCAAGAAAGGAGGGAAGTCCTTGAAATTCTATGTAGCATTTCCACTCTCTGGGAAAGAAAGCCTTGAAACTGTGCTTTCATCCCAAGACCTGAAAGTTAGGAAAGGGTCCACAGTGCCCAAAGCAAAAAGCCCAAAAATGACTTTGGGTACTGCCCCAACTTTAATTAACTGCCTCCTGTCACATATCTGTTTTACGACAAGATGAACAAATGGTGTCTGGAGCAAGATAAGGATTTGGGCTAACAGACCTCCACACATACCTAAGTTTGGGTAGTCATGCTCCCCCACCCCCTGAAAGCTGGCACCACATCTACTTGTCAATCAATATGTAACTTTTTTATTCCCATCCCACCTACTATGTAAGTCCTTGGAGCAAAGGACTCGCTGTCTTGGCTCTCAGGCCACCCCGGGGCTTGCCCCCACCCACCCCAGTCTTCAGCCGCCCTTACTTTCGCTGCTCTGCTGTGCCCTGAACCTCTGCCTTTCACCCCACCCCACCTGAGCTAGGCCCGTTGTCTTCCGTGGGAACAGATCACTAATAAAACTGATTGTGTGCTAATACACAATTTGCTGATCTGTAATTCTTTACATGCGTCAGTAGGAAGAACCAGGTCTCTCCCTCCAACAGTGGTGCATACTGCACAGGATTTCTCCAAAGATTAAATGAGGTGATGTACTTATTACAATAGTAACAGCTATATGCTTTAACCTCTCATATACTTTTAAATTAAAAGTGGTTGTGGACTGAAGTCAGCAGTTCCCCTGTGCTGGAACTAAAGCCCAACCAGGAGGCATCATCTGGGTGCCTAGATGTGCAGCTTCCCGCAAGCAACAGGCCCCCCAAGCTTTGGTCTTGCACCTGAAAGTGAAGGTGATGGTGTGTGCTGGAAAGGCTGTTGGAATGTTAAATGTGTAAATATGTGTTTCCATTTGTTCAGCAAACATTATTCTCCCTCAATCTTTCCTGCATGTTTAAGGCGGTGAGCTCATCTACATGTAAGAAGTTAGGCTACCAATAATCCTGCTTGTAGACTTATTTACCTTGATACAAACAACCTATCCTGGACAGGTAGCTCAGTTGGTTAGAGCATCATCCTGATACACCAAGGGTGCAGGTTTGATCCCCAGTCAGGGCACGTACAGGAATCAACCAATGATGCTTCAGTAGGTGGGGCAACAAATTGATGTCTCTCTGTCTCTCTCTTTTGCCCCTCCTTCACCTCTTCACCCTCTTTAAAATTAACAAATAAAAAATGTCTGAAACAATATACACCCAGCACATTCCACTCTGAGGTATTTATCAAAGAAAAACCATGTCCACGCAAAGCACACACAGGGTCTAGCAGAAGTGAGGCCTGCTTGAGTATGGCTGGTGCAGAAGACAGTAAGAACATAAATATATAAAATAGAAAACTATGTATATGATGGCATCTTACCAGTGCCCTGAAGGAGTGGTAGAGCTATGGTTAGGGCGATGGGCGGGGGAAGAGGGAAGCTGAACTCAGCATGAAGTCACCTGTGAGCAGCTGCAGGCAAGGGACATGGAGCGGAAGTGGGTATGGGGGAAGGTGCCAGGACACTGCTCTCAGAAAGAAGAGGGGCCAGGGTGGGTGCTTGAGATGTTCCCATAGTGTCATTTGCACTGTTCTTTGCAAGGATGCTGAACAGAGGCCACCAAGTAAACTGAATCACCCAGAGGCCTGGGAGGTTACAGAACAAAGGTCCCAAAAGGAAGTCATAGTCCAATTCCTTGGCTCCAAGCAGAAGACAGAGACACATGCCTTAGGTATCTTATGGGGAGAACATTGGAGGTGTTAGCAAGATGCATTTATGGGGAGATACTTGGTTATCTAAGTCAGAGTGAGGGGATAGTAAATGTGTTTTCAACTTTCATTTTGATTGCAACCTAAGGTCAGAAATTATAGATAACAATAAGTCTGTATGGATTTTTGTTTCAAAATGGAAAAGATAGCAATTTAACAATGAGTAGAAAGGATGAGATATGGCCGGTAAATGAGATTCGGTGTCTAGCTGATAATAGAGAGTTCCCAAGAAAGCAGGAGAGGGACGCGATGAGAGAGGCTGGGCATGTCCCAGAGTGGAAGGCCCTTCTGCTCAGGAGCAGTGGGAGGTTGTGAAGGCAGTGAACTGAGGGGTGTTCAGGATCTAGCTCATCTGTGCTGTAGGTGGCGACCCCGTGTGTAGAAAGCCACAGGAGGGGATGAGGGTGTGAGCTTTGCCAAACATACAGGGAGGCTTTGGAGCTCGTTGAGCACAGGAGTGAAAGGAAGTCACTGGGTGTATGGGCACTTAACCCTGGAGCCATGTCCTAGTCCGGTGCTCAGTCAGACGTGGCCCTGGAATGGAGAATCCAAAATCGCTGGGATTGGCCTCTCCATTGGCAGATGGGTTCAAGGGCCAAGTGGATGTGAGGATGGTGAGTCCCACTGAACATCAACTGATGAGTAAACGTGGATTAAATGGGCAGTAAAAAAAGGAGGGATGTGGGGTGTGGTGGACTCCAAGTGTAGTTGAAGGACTATGGGTCCCTAGGTGGTAAGGGAACCTGGGCATGGGGACCGATTCTGTGTACCAGAGGAAATTAAAACTGTTGAGTAGCTGTGCTGTTTTAGAGCCACGTGATTCTGCTGTTACTGAAGACTTCTGAACCTGTTTCTCTTGTTCAATAGGTAAGTGAACCCAGACCGAGGGGATTGTCATGAGGACTAATAAAGCCTATTTATGTTATTACATAATCTGCAAGCAGGGAGTCACATGCAATAAAAATGGGTTCTTTCTCTGGAATCCTGGCAGAAGGGAAAGAGTTGAACTGCTGTGGTTAAGACTAGAAGGACAGTGCACACACCACACACCCCGGGCCCAGGGGGTGGGCAACTGCCTTCAATCCCCACCAGGGATGACCACAAGTTGGCTCTCAAGCCTTGGTCCCATGGCCACTGGGCTCTGGCTCACTCTGGGGAGAGTGTGGGGTTGTTGCTGCCAGGTCAGAGGCAAGTTTCACTTGTTCAGCTGCTGGAAGAACAAATCAGGGCAGCTCAAAGACCCAGCCTTGTACAGCATCTGCCGCTGCAGAGGGCTGGTGGGTGCCATGCAGTCTTCATCCTGGGAGATGGGCTGAGTTCAATCGAGTCACCATCTTTGCTGATTTTGGTCTTTTGTGGCTGAGCCCAAATAGCCAGGGATTAGGAATTAAGGTCATGCACAGTGTAACTTGAAATTCCTGAATACATGCAGGTGTGGGAGAACAATTTCTGGTATTTTATAGACTTAGGAGGGAAATAGGATGGTATTTTTATGTAACGTCTTGACCAAGTGTTCAGAAATACCGGCCTTATTATTGTTCCCATACCCGGGAGTTGTGCAAAGCATTATAGCAGCTCTATGTTTGTGACGTGTAGGTGGAAACACATAGTGGTTATTCTTCCTAAATAAAGAAAACTTCTTTCCCACTCGAGTAAATGCTTCTCTCAGGTTGCTGGCATTTGGGTCAAGGTGTCATGAAAAGGTATGTGTTATGAAACTGAGGTACAATGAAGTTAAGTATGTATAAAAGAATATTCAAGGTTCCCTTTCAAATGCTCCTCCTTGTTCTCTGTTATTCAGTGAGATGGGTCCCTAAGTCTGGCAAATCCAAGTCCAGCGCAGGGGACAGAACAGTGTGCCAGAGGCGGGAGCCCGGACTGGGTCTGACACCTGTGGAACTCAGCTGTGATTAGGTTTTCCCACATCTCTTGTGTTCCCAAAGCAGCTGGGCAGAGCAGACGCTGGGCAGAGCAGACGCTGGGGACTGGAGGGCTCCTTCCCAGTGGAGGCTGCGTCGGAGTGGAGCTGGCCATGCCGTGTCCGCCTTCTGGGGCTGGGAGCTCTCCACTAAACTAGAGGTCAGCCAGCTTCACTCCAGCCCCCCTGTGCATGTCTTACCAAGTTCAAAGTTTTCTACCAAAATGATAACTGGATATACAAACTTCATCGGTGTCTTTTTATTTTCCCATTAACATCATCTCCCACGCCAGTCCCATGAGGATGCGTGCTGCCTTCTGACACAGGGATGTCAGGAGTAAATGTACATGATGGGTGCTGTTGACCCCACCACGCTGACAAAGCCACCGAATGGACCAACCATGTCATGAAATAGATTCTGATGTGGCTTTGTTCACCCACCACCAAATCCACATGGGGCCAATCTGAAAGTCAGTCACTGGCAGCAACAGTATGGAAGGAAAGGGGCGCTGTGCTAAGCCTGAAAGCTCAGGGGGACCTGCGAGGCAGCCCTACAAACTCAGAGACCCAAAGTAGCCACAAAGGAGGGTCTGAAATGAAAACTTATTAACTAAAAGCAGTTTGTGGCAGGTAGTCACACCCTAGGCTCACTGGTAAATAACATTTTACCTTTTTTCATAGAGTAACTTTTTCAGCCCAGATTATCTGCTAATCTTCCAGCGGCATTGCCCTCCTGGGGTGCCCTCGTGGGTGTTTCCCACTCACTGCTTGTTTCAGCAGTCGCCTGACCTGGCATGTTCTGGTGCACGCCAGGGCGGTGCGCAGGTGAACCGTGCACGGTGCCGCATGCCTAGGACTGCTCTCCTGTGCAGTTCACTGCTTTGTTTAAAGGACAAATTATGACTCCAATTAGGTCTACACTGATTACATGCACAGAATTTCTCTGACATGTAAGTTCCCCATTTTCCTTCAGTCACTCATGGGTTAGATTAACTGAATCTTTTATGTGGCTGAGAGGCCCCCAATTCTAGTTCCTGTCCTGTCACTTCTACAGGACAGGACAGGGGAGACACTGCAGGGGGCTTACACAAGCACTTGCCCAGGGACCACCACCAGCTACTGAGGGTCTGACTCACGCCAGTCGGCTGGACCTTCATTGTTAGTGTCCCCTACCTGCTCTCATCCCCTCCCACTTTTGTCCTGTCTAGTCCCAGCTGAGACCCAGGGCTGGGCTGACAGACTTCCATCCTGAGTTTGGATTCAGATCTCACTGCTGGTTAGAAAAAGGCCCTGGTTCCCGCTAGGATCCACTCCCAGGTGAGACCCTGCTAGTACGGAATGGGGGTCAGATGCCACAGTGGTAGCAGGAGCCTGGAGGAAACTCGTGTCGGCTCTGGCTCTTGGCTGGAATGCTGGCTGTGGATGGGCCCAGGGTGGGGTCAGCCCCAGGTTGAATACGGAGCTGGTCAGAGCCTTGCCTCAGCACAGTCAGGGGGCCCATCACACAGCTCTCCAGAGTCCCTGCTACACGCATGGCAAGTAACCCCAGCCAGCAGCACCTCATAGTCAGGGCCAGAGCCCAGGTCCTGCTGTACCAGCGGCCTGCAGGCCCCACACAGCCAGCACCATGCCCCTGTGACTCCACACCCCCGGGCCAGCCTCTGACTTCTCCATCTGTGACAGAACTGTGGACAAAGGCTCTCACACATCCATTCCACTCGTAGCTTGACTTCTACCAGGTCAGCCCATTGTCTAAAGACTTTGTCAGGGAGACGCTACACAAATGGACTCTGTCCATTCTGAGTTAACTTCAACCAGATGAAATATCGATGAATAAAAGCTCTTCCAGACTGATTACAAACACTGCTTTTGTTTTTCAGTGTGTGAGTCCTCAAGAGTGTTCAGAATTTTGAAGTATGGGTGGTGAGCCTTCCACATTTATAACCCTTATAGTGTGCGTCCTTCCATGTTGTCTAAGATTAAAATACTTACTGAAGGCCTTTCCACACAGATAACACTTATACGGCTTCTCTCCGGTGTGAATCCGCTGATGCAGTGCGAAGTTGTAGCTTCTGTTGAAGGCCTTGCCACATACACTGCACTCATACGGTTTCTCGCCAGTGTGAGTCCTCTCGTGTCGCCGGAGGACAGAAGAGTGAGTGAAGGCTTTCCCACACAGGTGACACCCGTACGGCTTCTCCCCAGTGTGCGTCCTCGCATGTCGTTTCAGGACAGAAGAGTCAGCGAAGGCTTTCCAACATGACCGACACTCGTAGGGCTTCTCCCCAGTGTGGGTCCTCCCGTGTCGTCTGAGGACAGAAGAGTCAGAGAAGGCTTTTCCACATTGACGACACTCGTAGGGCTTCTCTCCGGTGTGAGTTCTCTCATGTTTTCCAAGGTGGGAACGATGGGTGAAGGCCTTCCCACACAGGTGACATTCGTGTGGCTTCTCTCGATTGTGAGTCCGCTCGTGTTGTCTCAGGTAAGACACTTTACTGAAGGCTTTCCCACACAAGTGGCACACATATGGTTTCTCTCCAAAGTGTGTCCTCTCGTGCTTCCTCATGTCAGAGCAGTGAGTGAAGGCCTTGCCACACAGGTGACACCCATGTGGTTTCTCGCGTGTGTGAATGACCTCATGTCGTCTAAGGTTGTAACTTTTACTGAAGGCTTTCCCACATAGATGGCACACATGTGGCTTCTCTCCAAAGTGCGTCCTCTCGTGCTTCCTCAGGTCAGAGCAGTGAGTGAAGGCCTTGCCACACAGGTGACACCCATGCGGTTTCTCTCCAGTGTGAATCATCTCATGTCGCCTGCGGTTGGCGGCATTATGGAAGGCCTTCCCACACACGTGACACTCAAAGGTCTTCTCTCCACCCTGAGCTCTGCTGTGCTGTCCGGCGGCAGAGCGTTGAGTCGAAGCACTCCCACGCGGACACGCATACGACTGACTCCTCAAGCTGCCTGGTCTATCCTGATGAAAGTAACTGACCACTCTTCTAAATTCTTGGATGATGCGGGGTTTCTTTCCATTGCGAGGTATCATCCATGGAGTCAATGTGAAGATTTCAGTAAAATTTTCTCCCAGATTGTTACATTCAAAAGGATCTTCTTCAGCAGGAAACCTCTGCTTTTTGAAAGGAAATGAGACACTGTTAGGGGTTTGACTGAATTTATTCACTCCTTCACACATTTCTCTACACATACACTGCATTCTGGAGTGACTGTTCCATGACAGACCCTGGTTAAAACTGTTCCCTTCCCTCACACAAACGTGGGCATTAGTCTCCCACATACATAAGGGCTTTCTCTCTTGTGGCATCCCAGCAGCAGCTGAGTGATTAATTTTTAGATGTTAGGTTTCAAAGAGTGGGTCCAAGAACCACGGTTACACCATTGCTTATCAGACCTCAGGTTATAGTTTTGACTTCAGCTTAAATTTCTTCCCTAAAACCAAACTAACCAAAGCTTTCTCCTATGAGAGCCAGTGGTCCCAAATGCAATCAGTCAGGTGACTATGCCAAGTTTATGACTTGTTCACTTCCCAAGGCTGTACTTGGAAGGACAGGATCACACACACTGAACTTACCATGGTGCTGATTAGGGATGCGTCCTTCTTGTGGAAATGTTGAGTGGATGTCATTTCTTGTTTTTTAAAATCACCTCTCCTGTCTGAAATGACTGGGAAAAAATAGATCTGCATTATGAGGATTACAATGGTGAAGAGACCCAATGCCCACTGCGGTATGTTTCAAATATTAACACGTGAATGGGAAAGAATGTCAAAATAGGGAATGCTTGAAGAAGAAACACATTACAGACATCAACAATTGACATTTTCTGAAGTAGAATTTGAGAGAAATAAAATGAATGGCAACTTGGGGAGGAAGAGAGAAAATTTTCATTGAATAGGTCCATGAAAAGGGATATTTTGTGAATTAAAAAAATAAAAAGCATCACTGTTATTGGCAAGTCAGGGACACACTAGGCAGTTTCATGAACAACAAAATAAGACAGTCCCCAGACAATGGAGTGCAGAATGACAGCAGGCAAATCATAGTCTTCATCCCCAACCTCATCCTCAGCCGCATCTGCTCTATCCTCCTCACAGTCCTTCTCAAGGGCGCCATGTCCTTGCGGGCCGCACGCCCTCACCCATGTCCCAGTGGACAAAGGCTTGCTGGCAAACCTCAGGTCACACCTGTGGTCCAGGTGGGCCTGGGCCTCAGCAACAGCTGAGTGTTGCTCCGTGTGCACACAGCTCGCTCACTTTGCCTAGGTCTGTACCAGGCACCTCCGTAGGAGGTGGTCATTAATGCCAACTCTGAAGCCATTGGGCCCCAGTCCTCCACACACTGGATGCTGCACTTGGACTCAGTGGTGCCGACGGCAACACTGTCATCTTTGGAAACTATGTCACCAAAAGAGAACAGGCAGCAAGCTAGTCAAGGTGGAGAGGTCACATGTCACCATGTGGTCGACAGGCTCAAAGCAGGTAGTGGTGGTCTCTGCCGCAGTAGCAGTTTGCAGTAGGCTTTCTCAGCAGCGATGACAGGGGCATGGGTGGCCACAGGGAAGTGGACTCTGGGACGGGGCACCGGGCTGGTGTGGATGCTGTGAGATCAGCGCTCAGCACTCCACCAGACCCAAGGGCTGGCTGAAAACACAGTTACGGTTAGTGCAGGCTGGGTGCTCACTGTTGAGGCTTCTACAATGGATGTTGTAGGTGGCATTGTTGTCAACCACGAAAGCACAGTCAGAGTGCTCCAGGCGGTGTGGGCGGTGAGGAGGGAGTCACAGGGTTCAACTACGAGTGTGAAACTCAGCGGGGGTGGGGGAAAGGTGAATAGAGAACTCCTGTGAGTAAATGAATATAACCTTCCCCCAAACCAAAGACAACGAGAGACCCTTGAATAGAAGTTAATACCTGCAAGGTTTAATGACATCTGGAGAATTTGTCCCCTATGTTTAAAAAACATGACTAAACTGAAAGATCTTCATTTACTCATGTGCAGAGCCCACTCCCTCCCCAGCCAGGTCCTCCTCCACCTGAGGCCCCACTTGGGGTGCTCACCTGGACTCTGGCCTCGCAGAGCGCCAGTCCCTTTGCTTGACAGTTGCTCTGCCTCCTTCCACTGGGAAACCACATCGGATCTGTGGAGCCGACTGCCTGTTTATAGGAAGATGACATATGGATTTCGTTCTGTGCTGGTGACAGTACATGATCATCAACACAGGGTCAAGTCACAGGAAAGAGAAGTTCACCACGGAAGGTCAGCCTACGGAAGATTGTAACGGAAACAGAATGGACAGTTCTTCACCAGCAAAAACATGGCTCTTGAACTTGTTCCAAAAGCTATTAAGGATCTATCATTGCTGATACCCATGCCCAAGTTCAAAGACAGACTGCAGAGTCATCAATATTTTCACTCAGTGAGAAAATACAAGTTTTCACAGTGTTTGACTATTATAGCCAAAAAAAATCCGATAAATACAACTTCTACCAGAAAAAAGAAATCTAAGTTCTATGTGGAAAACAAAATGTCCTGTGATTTTTAATACTGTGTACTGGTCTGACCTCAGTCCCTGCAGCAAAATAGTAATTAAAAAAAAATCAATACATTTACTTACCCATTCAAAAACAGTGAGTAATAAGAGACTCACCAGTCGAGACCAGATGGCTGATGCTCTCCAGCATCACGTCCGTGAACAGTTTTCTCTGGGACGTGTCCAGCAGGGCCCACTCTTCCTGTGTGAAGTCCACAGCCACATCCTCGAAGGACACAGCTTCCTGAAATGGCATGGACGCCGCTTCAAACAGGGTCATGCCCACCCACCTCTGGGGAGGACGGCACAGGCAGGCGACAGCCCTGCGAAGGTGGCGGCTGAGTGTCCCGAAAGGACTGACAGTGTTTTGGGTCTAGTCACGTCGTTCTCATTGCTCACCTGGACACCTGACTCTGAGATACACCTGACCCACAGAGATGTATCCACTGTAAACACATAGAACTCCATTGTGAAGAAATATCACATGAGGTGTGGTGTGATGTAACCTGGATCCTGGTAAATGGGTAATCAGGACTGCAAATCATGATTATGAAATCTGCACCTGAAAGTTTGTAATTAAAACACTCTTCTCCACCAACTTCAAGGAAACCTATAGCCTCATCACAAGGAACGCAGCATCCATCATCAGCCACTTTTTAACCAGGACTACAAGCAGATTGTCTTCCTTTGTCACCTGTCCCCTCATCAATGAGCTCACTTAACAGCTGTGAATTTTTAAAGATCCAGTGAGCATGTGTAAAGTGATAACTATCTAGCAAACACCAATAAATACAAGCTCTATGTTATTCAATGAATGACAGAAGATGTTGAAGCAATGTCCAGAATTCTGCAGAACTGAACACAGCGCATAAAGGACTTGGGGTCAGCACGCACAGCCTGTCATCGCCCCACAACTCCGACGCTCACTCTGAAGTTTAAAGATAGGAGGCTCAGCGGCACCAGCCAGAGACTCTGAGACCCCTGTGCTGGAGGACGGCAGGCCCTGATCTCCCCGTGGTCTGAGCCCTCTCTCGCACAACTCTCCTGGGACCTCCGAATACCAGTTACTGTCACCCCGTTTGTCTCCTCACCCTGTCTCTCTGTTCAAACACACCTGAAGCCTGATTATTCTGGCCTCTTCAGTTCATCAAAAATTCCCACGAGGCCCTAAGTGTCACTCTGCCTCCTGCACTGCTCCTGAATCGCAGCCAAAAGGAAGGAAACAATACTCCCTATGTGTTGCTCCCACTTAATCAAATTTGGTGAAAGGGGAATTATAAAAAAAGGAAGTTCATGATTTGGGACATAGGAATGAGTAGTTTTCCTTTTTAGATTTCAAAAAGCAAATGTATCCTACCA
The DNA here is from genome assembly GCA_039655065.1 of Glossophaga mutica. Lineage (NCBI taxonomy): Eukaryota > Metazoa > Chordata > Mammalia > Chiroptera > Phyllostomidae > Glossophaga > Glossophaga mutica. The sequence goes on along the minus strand of CM077310.1, from coordinate 34,935,124 downwards.
AAACTTGAAGAGGTTTGGAATTGGACAAAATCGATGAATGACTCCTCGAGTGCCTTCTGGCGTAATCACCGTGTACTTCCCCCAACGCCGACCAGCACCCCCAGCACCTGTGACACGGGATAGACTGAGCTCACCTGTGGAAACATCTGCCTCCCTTTCCGGCTATAATATTTTGCTCCTTCCTCAATCCTAAGGCCATCGCAATTAATCATATGGTTAATGTGTCACTTTCTTGTTTTGCTAACAATGCCATGGATTAGATGGGAAAAATGAAAGCCTTTTCATCTCTTCTGTAAACACACGCGTTGACAGAGACCGGAACATCTTAGTGGCCAGGAAAGAGACCACCGCTGAGCGTGTCTGTGCCTCAACACAACCATTCCAGAGTTCTGGGGAAACTGAGCGAGGTGCTAGTGCTGGAAAAGTCTCCCGAGGGCACTCAGGACATCAGTGCCCGTGGGAGAAATACACCCACACTGGCTGTAACTGAGATGCGCTCTCAATGGAAAGAGTAATGTCCACCTTACCTGGGACTCCATGTCGCCAGCTCAGCTGCCAACTGTCCTCTGGGTCTTCACCACACAGGTGGCAAAGCTGGGGAAGGAGAGGGAAGCCATGAGACCTCATCATCCACAGTTTCCAGACCCAACTGTCACGGAGCCCCAGTGCCTCACCAGCCCAGCTGACAGCGGCAGGCACCGTGGGCTGAGACGCAGTGGGAGGCCCTTGCCCTCCAGGGTCAGTAGGTTGATGACTGATGCTCCAAAAATGCTCCACACACCTTCGACTTAGAGGAGATGAGAGCTGCAGGGCTGCATGGTCACGAACCCACGACGCCCAGGACTTCTCGATTTGCTCTTGATCCCTGACTCATGCCACACATTTCTCTACCTCCAGCCTCCACAGTGAAACCGCTCAGGTTCCGTTTTCTTAGTTTGCTCACAAGCAATGTCTCTCTAACTCCATGCAGCGGTCTGGTACCTCAATCCAGTCCTACCACTTCCTGCCGACGGCCCCCACGCATGCTTGTCCTGGACATTCCATCTTCTCCAGATGAGGTTCCCAGGAACATCGAGCCCTCCACGCCACTTTTAGATTTGTTCTGCATGAAGATGGTTATGAACCAAGGGAACTGGGAATACTTTTCATGATAGGGTTCATCAATTCAGTGACTTATTCCATTTAGAGGAACCAACAGCATCCACCTTGCAAATGTACCCCTGAAGGTCCCTTGCATCGGAGAACAGCATATGTGGGTCACAGAACTACTCTCCTGTGAGCATCCTCACAGGGCAGTGGGCTTAGAGAACACAGAATGAAGGCATTGCGAGAGGAAATTCAGTTGTTCCATCCGACATTTTAGAAAAGTGGCAGCTAAATCTGGCCCTTACCAGTCATTATTAGCAGCAATTTCTCTAATTTCATTATTTATTTCAGTGTGTGTGTGAGACAGCATGTATGAAGTATAAATCCTTCCTTAAAACATCAATAATCATGTGTATTTCACAGATAAATGACAATAATGAATCATAACAGAATTAGGTTTAATTCACCCATTTGTAACTTATAACGGTAAAGTTTTAGTAAATGTAACTCTGTGCTTAAAGATTTACATATATTTGCTTCTCGATTCCTCAAAATAACCCCACGGATTATGGCTCACCTATAAATTTAATAAATGACATGATCTGAGGTTCAGAATTTTGGTAATATGACAAAATCAAATGTATACAAGCATAGAAATGCATATAAGCACATGTTAGAAAGTGACATAGGTATAGTTTGAATTCGTCTCTGCCTCCTCCTAAGTTCAAATTCTTCCAGGGTTACATACCACACCCAGACTTTACCTAGAATAGTACCTTTAACATTAAAATTCAGAGGCTCCACTCTGATTTTGCAACATAGTCTCCTTCTTGCCTTTTCACGAAAAATTTCTCCCCATGCCCACGTCCCACATCACAGGGGAACCACGGCATCGCTCCAGCTCACCTCCTGCTTTCTACTGCCCAGCGCCTGGTTTCAGTGGGCATTGACTGAGAGGAGCATTATTTCCAATGTGCCCCTGGCTGTCAGCCACATCTGCTGAAGAAGATGCTGACACAGGGCATCTCCAAAGAGCTGCCTGCTCCAAGACTGAGGCTAAGACAGAGCAACCAGGCCTCGGGTTATGTTTTGGGCACTAACACCTCTCCCAAAACACTTTTATCTGTGTGCATTTGAACTCACACATTTTCACACTCCCTCACTTTCAACAGATGACACAGTTCCTACCAAGTAGACATATCATGTGAGTTTAACATAAAAAAATGTACAAATGTTCCTGCATTTTTGTCTACAAATATACATGCAGGTATATTTATTCGTATGCACAAGCATACATGTGCATATATGAAGTTCTGACTGAAGTAGAGGGAACCATGTGAGTTGGTGGATGAGAATCTCTCTGCAATTGTGTGTGGGGGGCGTGTCTTGCAGGAACTTGTTACATTATGAAGCGCATTGGCTCCTGACCCAGCCCCCACCCCCCCACTCCCGCTGCAGGGCAGGAACCTGCAGAGAACTCTGCTCCCTGCAGCTCGTGGACACCGAGGTCTCACTGGGACGAGCGTGCTTGAACAGTTTAAAATCCCTTACAACTAGACACGCAGTGACTCTGTTCTAGACAGTTACGAGGCCACACACAGACTGTCAAGTGCATAAAACGTCGCCTTAGTGGGCCACGCCCGTAAGCTTCCAAGCACTCCCTTCCATCGCAAATCATCAATACTTCGGGGTCAAACGCACAGCTTCACGTTGTCAGCCTCAGACGCGCTGCACAGTCAGGTAAAGCATGCTGCACCTTGTCCCTTTCCGCTCCTGACTTCTCAGGCAGTCCCTACACGATTCAGGCAGGCCTCAGGCGGGCCGATAGCCAGTGCAGACCTGGTTCTGTGCCAGGGGTCCCAGAGGCCGGTCTGCATGTGGGCGTGAGCGCCTCTCGCCCAGGGCGAGAGGCACTGGCTCTGGAAGCAGGAAAGAAGAGAGGGCAGCCACCATCAGGAGGGAAACGTGCTGCACGGGGCACTTTGGAGGGTCACGGATCCGCACTCACGAACAACAGCGTATCCGGAGCAGGAGACAGAGGAGCCAACGGAGGGCCCGACTGTCTGCCTGGGCAGAGCCGTCACCGAGCCTTCGGCCCCACTTCGCTGCTGCTCTGAGATCACTTCTCAGGCTACGTGGCTCTCGACGAGCCCCGGCTCGGGGTTCAGAATGTGCCACTCCGGTCTTCCCGCAGCCATGCCCCGCCCCACTCCGCCCACGCCCCCTACTGGTTGCTCTTCCACTTTCCCTGCCCACGTCCCACCCTCCATTTCGCCCTTTAGAAAGCCCTCACCCTCCCTCACTCCCCCGCAGGCTCCAGCCGCTCCCCCTTTCTCCCCATCCTCCCACCACAGGCCGACCTGCGCAGGGATGGAATCAAGGGGTCCTCTGCCCTCCCAGGTGGACACCAGACCTGTGAACACTGTCAGGCACAGACAGCGGGGCGGACTTGGGACCAAAGGATGGCAGTGTCCCCGGACAGCAACGCCTCCTCCCCAGCCTGGGGACGACGCCTCAGGGACGTGATCACCGCAAAGCCAGCCCGGGGGTCCACAGGACCAGGGCTGGGGACTGCACCGCGTCCTTGGGGCTGCCCTGAGAGGTGAGAAGCCACGTCTCTAATGGGAACTGGATACCACCCGATGCAGGACGGCCTCCGAGTGACTGTGACCGGAACCGAAAACGACTCTAAGGGGCGCCGGAGTGCTCGCCTCTGGGCCTCTAGGGACAGCGGGGACTATGGGCGCACAGTCAGGGACACGGGCAAGGACGCCCGGACCCGGGTGTGGAGGATGCTGGGGCATGGAGGCCACGGAGGCCGGAGTTAAAGCTCAGAGAACGGAGCTCACTCACCCAACCAGGACCCTCGCTCAGGGAAAACTCCTTCTGCGTCCACAGGAAATTACGCCAGGTGGGGGGGCCTGGGCTAGGAAAGGCGGGTTGGAAATTGCGTGGTCTTCTGGGGGCGGGGCCTGGGGGCGGGGGCGGGGCCAGACGGAGAGGCTCTAAACAGTGAGTTGCGTGGCCAGGGAGCCTGTCTTGAGAGGGTGTGGCCTTAGCCTCCGGCCCCGCCCCCCAGTTTCTGTTGGCTCCTCCTTCCAGCCCGGGGACCTCTAGTCTCCGCGTCTGAGTCGGTTGGAGTTTCTTTGGCGCCGATGGCAACTGGACTCCTTCCTCCTGACTTCAGTTTAAATGTTTAAGACAGTTCAAGGCAAGAGCTTAGAGTTGTGAGGCCATTTAAACCACTGACAAGTTGATACGGTTTAAGTCAAAATCTGTTTCCCGCGCTGGAGACACATCTCCTGCAACTGCAGGGGGCGTAAAGGAGCCTCACGGCGGGATGTTGGCAGTGGCAGGTCCCAAGCGCCTGTGGCTTCTGCACTTAGAAGGGGCCGCTCAACTCAGCAAGGCCTGAGTGGTCTGTGCTGAAGCCTGAAGCCGGCTGTGAAAGTGTCCCAATGCCATATTCACTATATAATCCTTCTTATGTCAGTCTTCAGTCTCCGCTCAAGTCATCTGATTGGGGCCTTAAGAACCGAAATTGCCAAGTGCCTGTACAACTGACCACCAGTCCTACTAGTGACACTGGCCCCGATAAATAACAGGGAGCCAACACAGGTGACCATGTTATTCACTCATCTTTTATTAATGCAAATACAAATCTATACTACCCTCATGACAATACTGATTAGACACAATCAGTAATGACATCACATGAGACCATTGGGGGCCAATGAACCTGAGTCCCAGAGTCTCAGTCTGCCCTTGTGAGGATAGCACGGTGAGCAAGGGAGTCATCAGCGTCCTGCAAGGAAGGACCTCCAGAGCCAAGTGGACTGCAGGGCAGATGAAGTCCTCTGTCCAGCAGGGCACAGCCTCTGACACCGATGCCAAGGGAGACCAGTGTGGTGTGGAGCAGCACTCTGGTGCACGGAGCTCAGCTGTCTTAGCAGTGGTCTGGAACCTGCCTCTGTTATACCTTGAAAGTGATGTACTTCAAGTGTCTCAATAAGTGTCTTGACACCCCTGACTAACAGTGGAGAATTTCTCCAGAAGCCTGTCTGTGGGTGGTCCCATTCTGCAGACATGGCTGTTCTGATCAACTGTGCTGCTATCTTGGGTGTGTCTCCTTTTCAGATGTGTCTGGCATGACTTAGGTAGTTTCCTTCTTGAACCAAAGTGTTATAGCTGACTGGCAGCCATCTTGGTTGACATGAGTGACTCCACTTTATTTTATATACTTTGTACTTTCTTGACTGGACAGATGCCATTTTATTTGTCCTACTCTCCAACAGAAAGGCATGATGATGCCATGGAATGTGATTTGTGTCTCTAGTTCCAGTTCACCAGCGAGGTGGGCATAGTCCGTTCACATTTAACTTTTTCTGTTTCACACTTGCTGAGGTGACTTGTAAATTCAAGACTTTTGGGATGATTCCACAAGTGTGGATGGCATCTCATAAGCTGATTTGGTCATAAATTTCTAAGTATATTGTAACTTCATCTTTTTCTTCATTCACAGAGCTATTGGAAAGTGATACATTTTTAAAAAATCCAATGACACATTAAATAACACACAGTAAGACTTTATTCACAGATGAGGCTGTCTCCATAATTGGCATAGGGAGCACTGTAAAGGGGGAAAGATATTGGGCTCAACTCCAAATGCAGCACAGGGAAATGGAAATATTTAACCAAAGAGCAGGGCAGAGAAAAGGAAACATCAGGGATCAAGGGGATTTGGCTAAACTTGACCTTTGGAATAAACCATAACCAAAAGAAGGAGAAGGAGAAATAAGCATGACCACCCTCAAGAAAGCCCATAATCTTGTTAATTGGTTTGTAATCCAATCCCTGCCTTGCAAATGCTTAAAAGAACTGCCAAAGTTTCTCTGAGATCTTGCTTCCAGTAATTGTGTCAGTTTGGCTCAAATAAATTCTTATAAACATTCTTTACATGATTGGATGTTTCTTACATCCATAATGGAAGAGAAAAGGTGCAGACCTGGGAACTACTGTATTTTTCAGATTGTAAGATGCACCCCCCCAAAATTTGGGAGAAAATGGGGGGTGCATCTTATAGTCCGAATGTAGCTTGCCTGGCTTGCTGTTGGGCGGTGGGGCGGTGGTGGAGTGGGGCCACAGGTTACTAAATATTTTACCACATTTTCTGCTTCAAAATTTTTTTCCTATTTTCCTCCTCTAAAATCTGGGTGCGGCCCTGGCTGGTGTAGCTCAGTGGATTGAGCGTGGGCCTATGAACCAAAGGTTCGCGGTTCGATTCCCAGTCAGGGCACATGCCTGGGTTGCAGGCCAGTTCCCAGCATGGGACACATGAGAGGCAACCATACATTGATATTTCTCTCCTTCTCCCTCTCTCCTACCCTTTCCCTCTAAAAATAAATAAATAAATAAATAAATATTTTAAAAAAAAATAAAATAAAATCTGGGTGCGTCTTATGGTCCAGTGTGTCTTCTAGTCCTAAAACTACAGTATTCCTGTTCTGGGACCCTTTCCCAAGACTCCCGAGTGCCCTTGAACCCAACCTCCATTTCCCCTGTCATCCATATGAAGACCTGCTCTTTCCTCATTTCCACCCCATGCCAGGCCCTAGGTCTCCTGGCCCTCCCCAACAGGCCAGCACCCTTAGGAACAGAACTGTTTCTAAACAAGATTCACTTGACAGTGAGAAGACCAGAGACTTGCCCCTGTCGAGGCGGTTGCTGTCTCAGAAACGGCTGCTTCATGTCCTGCTGTTGAGGAGTCATGTGTGTTGACCAGCCATCATGTCATAGGACTGGGAAAAAGGAGAGAAAGCTGTCCCCTGAGCTTCTCAGGGAGAAACGAGGCCCCCATCGGCCACCTGCCCTACTGTCCTTGGCGCCCAGTACAGTGGACGGGGCTCACGGTTCACTTGCTGCCTGGGTCACGGTGCCCACGGGGCTCACTCTCCGTGGCTATGTTCAGTTCACGAACCGCTCGGTCTGGCCCAGCCTCTCCTCCAGCCTGCAGCGAGCCCCGCACTGGGCCCAGCGTGGATGTGCCCTGAGCATCCCGGCTGTCTGTCCTTGCCTGGGTCACTCACTGCCCAAGTCTAGGGAAGGCATTCCGGGCCCAGTCTCAGTGCTGGTGCCCCATCTGCTACAGCCCTCACCCTGCCTGCCATCCACCCGGAGAGGATTTCTCCTTCCTCTGTCGTGTTCGGGTTGTTCATTTTTAATAGTTTACGGCTCATTTAATCTTGAATGACAATGTTTTATGGGCATGTCTTATCTCCCCTCCCAGCTTCTATGAGCCCCTGAAGATCAACCCTCGAGTCTGGGGTCAGCGCTCATTTGTCTCTACCCACAGTCCCCCCGGCAGAGGGCTTGGACTTGCTGCGGAATGGATGAATTTCGATTTCAGTTGTGTGGCGGGGTGTGGGGTGTGGAAGGAAACTTGAAATTATTTGGGAAATGCTGCGTAGGGCTTGAAATTATTGGTTCTCTGGGATAATGCAAAAATGCACCTGTCTGCTAAGAACAGAGTCTGCAAAGGAATGGAGAGCCCTTAGTTTGTCTATCTGCCCATCCATCCGTCCATCCATCCACCCAACGAACACTTATTAAGCACCTACTATGTGCCAGCAATGGTGTTCAGTGTGGAGGTGCAGTAATAAGACCTAAGTTCTAGCTCATACAGAGACTGTTCGAGTCCAGAGAGACCAGCAGCAGCAAACAAGGAACCACGCGGTGTTAGGAGCCACGGTGCACTCCAGTCAGAGTGCGGTGTGCAGGGCGGCTGGGCAGGATGCCACAGGAGGCCTGCGGACCGAGCAGGGTGGTCCTGGGAAGATCTGGGCATGAGCTGGGCAGAAGGCGGGCAGATGGGACAAAGCTTTAAGGTCTGGGAAGGTGGAGAGCAAGGTGGGCGCCAGGTGCAGAGGAAGGAAAGAGCGACTGGATTGCGGAGAACAGGGCGATGAGCGAAGACAGCAGTTGCACAAGGCGGCGGCTGGGGGTGGTGGGGGGCAGCCACAGACAGTGTGGTGCTCAGGGCTGCAGACCGTGGCAGCGGCTGCGCTCTGGACGCTACATACTTGCCACGTTCAGACTTGGGCAGCTTTTCTGGGTCTTAGTTTCTTCATTTGTAAAATGTCTAACTTTTAGAGTTCTTGTGAGGATTAAGTGCTGTAACAGAGATAAGCACCTACCCTGTTGTGTCTGCATCAATGGGAACCTGTAATCCAGGTAATACGCTAAAGGCCAGCATCATAAGGCCAGGGGTGGCCAGCGGCCGAGTCAGCGTGCGTCCACAAGTGCGCTCATTCTCTCCTGGCTCATCTCTCCCTCCCTCCCTCCCACTGCTCCGAGCTTTCTCCTTCCATCACCTGTTCTACCTTCTCGTCTCTCTTTTTTGAACCACAATTCATTACTCTTGCTTCCTTCTCATTATTTCAAGTCCCATCATCGCAGCTACCCAAAATCTGGGGTAAAGTCATTTATAAATTTGGTTGTTTAATATGGTTTTGTCTTCCTTTAAAAATCAGGTGTGTTGGATGCTTGACGCATCCCCCTTAGTTAAAAAGAAGGCGCAGCAGCCCCCACACCTACATTAAGTGACTTGGCATCCTGTCTGGACCTCAGATGATTATAGTTTCCACTGAGATCACTGTCTCTTAGTAGAAAGTGGCTCCTACCATTGCACTGAAGGGCTAGAAACAGCCTGTCTGCAGGCATTTGGGGCCTGGTGCTCTGGGGGTCTCTCCGCCAATGGGGCATGGAGGTCTGGACACTGTCTGAAGGCCAGGCCACTCCAAGTCACTGCAGGGACTCTCTGGACGCCTGCCCCACGATGGGGAGCAGAGCAGACAGGACAGAGCAAACCCCCGCCTTCTCCCGCTGAAGGAGGCCTGCGGCCAGAGAGCAGGTGAGGGGTGCACTGGAGGTGGAAGAGCGCTGGCCTCCCTCACTACCCTTTTCTTCTGGGGAGGGGCGTCCCGTCGCTAGTGGTTTCCCATGGCTAGTAGGCCGTCTAGTGCAACCTTCCCATTGGGCAGTGGGACACGGGGGACGTGGGATGAGAGGTGCCTTGTCCAAGGCCATCCAGAGAGGCAGAGGTAAAGGCCTAGTGTACTTTCCTCTGCACCTAGTCCCTTTGAGTCTGGCAGGAGGAACACGGTGGGTGATGCTCCTCTGTGCTCTGTGGTCCCAAGTGTGTAGCTCCAAGCCCCACCCTGGAGCCCCTCATAGGCCAAGTTTGCTGTCAGTGGGCCGGGCTGAAGGACGAGGTCCTGGTCAGGCCCTGGAGGTGCCCCAGGACTTGGCCCGGGTTGCCCTGGAGACAGAGCGCAGGCTGTAAAGCTAACCAGGCAGAGGCCCCACCCCCTCGGAGGTCCGATGTCTCCGTGGGCCACGCTGCAGCTCGAAGGCCTCAGACTGGGCACCAGAGGGGTCAGGGAAGAGCCCCTGCCTGTGGTCCAGCCTCAGTGCCATCGCTGCTCTGCTGAGGAAGCTGAGAGACAGGCCTTGTGAGGCGGCGGAGGTGGGGGTTGGGGTATCGGGTCCTCTGCCCTGTCCTCCAGACACCTCCCCTTCCAGGTGGCCCCTCAGTGTCCCCTCTTGGCCTGTGATCTCCAAGGAACAAGGAGGCGGTGGGGGTGCAGGGCTGGAAGGTCATCCTCCGCCATACCTGGGCTCCTGGGGGCTTGGCCACACCAGTTACTAGTGGCCTGGATGACAGCTGGGAATGGCAAGCACAGGCCCAAGGGGGCTGTCCTCCACTCCCGAGGCTTCGCACTCACAGGGCTGTGGCCGCGGAGAGGAGGGAACAACAGGAATGCCATCTGCTCTCTCCTCCCCAGTCCCATGCTGAAGAAGATGGCACAGGGCCCAGAAGAAGAGGACCAGCGGGCCTCTGGCAGCGATGCGTCTCTCCCTGAAACTCATTTGAAAACCACTTGTTGCCTGAATGGCTGAAGGAATCAGAGGCATCTGGCAGCTTCCCCTTTTCAATGAGCTCTGAACTGGGGTGGGAGCTGGGCCCTGAGTCAGAGAAGCAGGTCCCTCCCAGCCAGTCTCACCGTTTAAGGGTGAGTGGACGCTGAGGACCCTTGCGTGGTGGGGTGGGGAGAAAAGCCAGAGTGAGGAGCGATGCTTACTTTCCTTTCAGTTGATGACTGGCTGTCTTCAAGGACTGTCCTGCCTAGGACGGGCATATTTTTTAAGCACATTTGTAATACATGGGCCTGTACTTATTCTAGGGATTCTGTTGTGTGTGCTTCCTTCCCTAACACCTTTCTCCATTTCCAGGGTCACACCCCCCTTGGTAATAGCTGAATGTAACAGCACCACACGGTGGACCGCCTTGGGGAGCAGCAGTCACGTGCTTTCACGTGGCAGGCTCTGCCTTTCCCATCCCTGTGCCGGGCTTCCGGGTCAGCAGAACCACAGTGTTGTTCAGAGGTCGTCCTACCTCTCCCAGGAGGCAGCTGCAGGTCTGCAGCCTCGGTCGCTCTCCTGTGGGAGACGATGCCGCATTCTCAATGCGACACCCATTCAAAGGTGTTCTGAGGGGGCTGATGCTGTTCCTGTGGCTCCTGATCCCTGAGACCAAAAAGGAGGTGGTGCTACCTGCAGAACCGGTGACTGGGTGTGAGCTCGCTCTCAGAGTGAATTCCAGACTAGGGCGAGGAAGCTGGGCTCCAGCTTAGCGGAATACCCCTTCACCTGGGAAGTAGAAGGATGTAAGAGTCTTCTCTCCCAGCGCTACATGCTAGCTGGGTTTTATAATTGTGCAATCTATGTTTTAGGCTTGTAAAGTGTAACAAAGGTGCGTGTAGGATACAAGACTTCATTGGATCTTAATGCCAAGTAAGGGGGACGGTCAGTTCCTCCTATTACTGTAGACTTGTGCTATGCACACTCCAATTGAAATAAGAGAAATAGAAACATAGATCTATAATAGCCCCAGTTAGCAGTTATCATGATCACAGCATACCTCGCGTAAGAGCTTGGGGCAAGATAGAACAAATACATACCTGCATCACAGGCTCACCATCGCACGGCAGGCGTCTGTACTAAAGAATTGTTACAACTTGACGGGCGTGATTACACTGTACTGTTGCTATGGGTTAAATTGTGCGCCCCCCAAAAATATGTTGAAACCCTAATCCCTGTTCCTATTAATGTGACCTTATCTGAAATGAGTCTTTGCAGATGTGAGTGAAGATGTGGTTCTACTCACTTAGGATGGGCCCTAATCCAGTGCAACGACTGGTGCTCTTGGAAGAAAAGCAGAAGAGGCAGGTGTGCAGAGGAATGCCGTGTGGCTCCAAGGCAGAGACTTGCAGGCTGCAGGGCAGCCCAGGGAGCCCCTGGGGGGCCAGCAAACCACCAGAAGCTAGAAACCCTCTCAGGGCTCGGTGGCCCTGCCCACACCTGCAATTTGAACTTCCGGCCCTGGAACAGCAAGACAGTAAATCATTGCTGCTGTCTAAAACCACCTAGTTTGTGTGAGTGACTCCGTTATGGCAGACTGGGAAAATAATACAACGTGTGGAATTTATATTAAAATGCCCACATCAATGTAATAACACTTTTGCAATTGCACTGAATTTTGCACGTCTTCTGTCAGAATGAATGCTTTTTTGGTTCAGACCACTTTCTCTATATCACTGAGAACAGCAAGATCATTTTAAAACCTGGCTGTGGACTGAGTTATGAGTGATTTCAGTGATCTCTCAGAAGTAACAGCTTCTTATGCATGGGGGGCGGGGTGACAGGATTAGATCCCTAACTTAGAACGGTCAAGCCGGCCACAGTGTGGAGGTTGGATGGGATGGGCCAGGGACGGGAAGCAGAGGGACAGGGAGAAGTCCGGGGTGGGTGGAGTTGGCCTGAGCTGAGGCGGGACCCTGAGTTTGCAGAGGAGCAGAAGTGTGAGGACCAGAGACACTGTGGTCTGTGCTGCCCTAAGGAAGGAGCCAGACCGGCGCAGGAGTGAGTGCCCATAGGGAGCTGGGCCATCTGGACACCAATAGGACAGCTCATTCCTCCAAAAGGAGACTATTTGCTAAACCCTTGATTTATTCAGCCATAGAAGGTAAGAAAGGACACAGAAGAGAAGAGAGAGGGAGAGTGAGGCCGATCACATGTTGGGCAGGAGCCGAACATCCCACCTCACTGAATCCTCCCAGCTGCTCCGAGAGGCAGAGGAGGAGACTGAGTTTTTGTTCACTTGCCAGAAGTCACACAGCTGGTGGGGGGTGGAGCCAGAGGCCAGCTCTGCCCCTGTCTGTGACTCAGGCTCTCCCCCAGTAACATGACTGCCACCCTAGACTCCATTCTGAGCCTTTAGAAGCCCTTGCCAGGTGAGGCCTCAGAGGACGGGAACATGGACAGAAGAACAGATTTTAAACAGTGAGGGGACAGGCAGGGAATAGAAGTGGGGAAGTCACTGATACAGGAATGTGGTGCTGGCTGTGCTCCTGCAAAGGGCCAAACCACCTCCTCCTCCCCACCTGCCGCTTTCCCAGCTGCCTGCCCAAGTCCCACCCCAAACACCAGTGGGTCATGGCTCCATACTCTCTTGGGTGAGACCCCTCCTCACACTCAGAGAATCCAGAGCTGATGGGACAGGTCCCTCTGTACTGGCAGAGTGGACCTTGCCCCTCTCAGATGCCTACTGCCTGGAAATGCTCTGCTCTGCTGCCATCTAGTGCACATCCTGGGGATGGCACCTATTTACTCAGCAGCTGCTCCGATCATTTTGCGAGGACACTGAATCTCCAGGGCACCTCACACCATCCCCAGCTCAGCAGGTCCTACATGCTCATCCTGGTTGGACCCAAAGCTCACATAACAGGGCTCACTACTGCCTCTGGTGGGACCTTTCCCCAAACTAATTTGACAAGACCAGTATTCTCCCAGAGAGGGACCCCTGTCCACAAACACAGAACCCAGAGCTGAAGTGATGCGACCCCTTCTCTGGCAGCTGGGCACCCTCCACATACTCACAGGCCCTGAGCTGATGTCACGGAACCCACTGCTCTCTCTGGGCGAAACTCCGCCCCATGCCACCTGAATGGGAGCTGACGTGACGTGGCCCCTGTTCCCTCTGATGAGACTCCTCCCAGCACTCAGACAGGGCAGAGCTGTCATCACAGGACCCTGCTTTCCCGGGTGGGCCTCCCCACTCATGCACAGGACCCAGACCTGGTGTCACAGGTCTTGCTGTTCTCTTAGGTGGGACCCCTGGCCCTACCAATAAGACCCAGCACTGAGGCAACACGGCTCCTCACCCTCTGGTAGGACAGACACCTTCTTTTTTTTGGAGGGGGGGGATTTTTATTTTTATTGTTTTTATTTTATATACATATATATTTTTCTTTTATTTAATTGTTGTTCAAGTACAGTTTTCTGTCTTTTACTCCCATCCCAGCCAAACCCCCACCAGCCATCCCCACCTCCCTCCCATTCCCATCCCCCCTACTTTTTATCCACATGTCATTTATACTTGTTCCTGCAAACCCTTCCCCTTTTCCCCTGAAATTCCCTCCCCTCTCACTTCTGGTCACTGTCAGCCTGTTCTCTATTTCAGTGTCGTTGGTTATATTTTGCTTGTTTGTTTTGTTGTTTAGGTTTCTATTAAAGGTGAGATCATATGGTATTTGTCTTTCACTGCCTGGATTATTTCACTTAGCATAATGCTGTCCAGTTCCATCCATGCTGTCACAAAGGGTAGGAGCTCCTTCTTTCTTTCTGCTGCATAGAATTCCATTGTGTAAATGTACCATTGTTCTTTGATCCATTAATTTGCTGATGGGCACCTAGGTTGCTTCCAGCACTTGGCTACTGAAATTGTGCTGCTATGAACACTGAGGTGCAAAGGTTCTTTTGGATTGGTGTTTCAGGGTTCTTAGGCTGTCCAGCTACTTTGTCACTGGTTTCCAGATTAACAGCTGGAGAGCAATTAGCATGTTTTATATGACATTTCTTGGATCTGACTGTGTAGTTTGATGGAATCGGGTTTCTATGATTTCCAGATGTGCTTGAAAATTGTAATTTGTTTTGTTGCAGCTTTCTTAAACAATGCGGAGGTAAAATTTATTTTAAATTTTCCAGCAATAGTTAAAAGAAAGTAAAGTAAAACACAAGCACTCCCATTTTAGGTACGTGCCCTTTCAGACATGTTTATGGGCTCGTTTTCTCAGCTTTGCCTAGACTGAGTTTACTATTTTAGGTTCATTGTACCGGTAAAAAGCAAAGGAACCTTTCTGTGAAGCTGGTAGTAACTGTGTGTTTCCAACTGTCGGTCTCTGCTGCCACCTGGTGGTTATTTTGGGAATGACACCTCAGTTCCGGTCTGCAGGAAAAGTGGTTGGTTGTGGTGGAATATCAACGGCTTCTGATGGTAGAGGTATTTACAAGTGCATTCCAAAGCATCTAAATGTCAGCACTATCCAGTTACCTTGTGAGTGGTGTGCAGGTTAAGGGAAAAGGGGGTGATGAACGTGTGTTATGGGACATTTTTTGGTACTGGCTTTGTAGTGTAATAGAGTCAGGTTTTCACAAGTTCTAAGTGTGATTGAAAATTGTTTGTAATTTGCTTTGTGTGTTGCAGCTTCCTTAAACAAGGGGAAAACAAAATTTATTCAAAATCCTCCATCCAGAAATAGAGTAGAATAGAATAGAATAACATCACTATCATTTCATGTAAGTGCCCTTCTGGGCATGTCCAGAGGCGTGTTCCCTCTAGTGTGTCTTGGCTTCATTTACTCTTTTCGGTTCCTAAAATGGGCACAACTCTTGTACAATTTGAGGTTTTGTGACTAACCTGTGTGTTTAAAGGTGCAGATTTTGCTCTCAAGTTTTGGTATCTGTAGTATCTTTAGCATCATTCAGTACAAATTATTTTGTAACTCACATGGTGGTTCATTTTGGAAGGTGTATAAGAGTCTGTTTCAGAAGTACCAAGCAGGAGAACTTTCCAGTAACCCATTTTCAGTGAATTCTAGCTTAACTGCTGCATGAGCAAAAAACATACTGTAAATGATGCAATTCTGGTTGAAGCTTTGTTTATACTGGGTTGGCCCAAAAGTCAGTTTGCCCCCCTTTATTGTCCTGCCCCATCACGTGACACTGGTTCGCTAACTTGTCTAACTTCATTCAAAAGCATTGGGTTAGACTGTATTGTGACAGCTGTCACACCAATGTGCATTTAAAGAAAAGACTTGTCAAAACCATTGTGATTTTGTGGCCATTTTCATACCGAAGATGGATGAATATAAGGAACACTTTTGGCACGTTAGGCTTTGTCATTTCAAGAAAGGTGAAAACACAACTGGAATGCAAAAATAAAGATTTGTAGTGTGCATGGAGAATGTGCTGTAGGTGATGAAATGTGTCAGAAGTGGTTTGCAAAGTTTCATGCCCAAAATTGCTCACACAAAGGTGCCCCACAGTTCTGGCAGACCATGTGCAGTTCAGAGCCATCAAGTCCAGATGTTAACTAAGGACAAACCATGTTATGCCATGCGGGAGACAGGTGACATACTCAAAGTATCCTAACTGAGTGTCAAAAATCATTTGCACCTGCATGATTATGTGAATCAATTTGATGTTTGGGTTCCACAGAAGTTAATCGAGGAGGGGGGATCTTTCTTGACTTCATTTCCACGTGTGGTTCTCTACAGAAATATATGGAAACCATTCTGCTTGCAAGCAAATTGTGAGGGGGGTGTGAACCTTTGAAACTTGAGAATAATATGGAACAGGAGAGATGGTGGGTAAATGAAGGAACCACCACCAGCAGCCCCTCCACCGGGCGGTCTTCATCCAAAGCAGGTGATGTTGCCTATGTGACGATACCAGAAGGAGTCCTGTAGGAGGAGCTCCTTGGGGAAATTCGCAACACGTGCCGCCCCATCAGACCAACTGCAAGCACTGCCTGTGGGAAAGAGTTGAAGCAGAAGACAGGAAAGCTTCAGGATGAGGTGGGAGTGCATGTTTCTCTTTGGTGACCAGGAAAAAACAGTTCCAGCCTGGCTGTGCAGTCGTGATTCATCCGCAGTACTCACCAGACATTGCACCTTCGCATGGCCATTTGGTTCGGTATTCCAAATTTCTCTTAGTGGAGAGAAATTTCTGTTCCCTGGAAAACTGCAGAAGGCACCTGGGAGAGCCCTCTGTTCTAAAGGTAACAGTGCTGTGGGACGACGGAATGGGAAGTTGCCTGAAAGATGACAGGGAGCAGTGGAACTGAATGGTGATGATGTTGTGCAGTCACAATTTGGGGGGAAAATGAAAAGTGTGTGCCAGTCATTGCATTTTACACTAAAAAGCGAAGGAACCTTTCAGTCATTTGTGGGACATGCCTTGCCTATGTCCGTCTCTGTTGCCATCTTGTGGCCATTTTGGGGAATGACACCTTAGTGCAGGTCAGCAGGAAAAGTGGTTGATTGTAGAGGAAATATCATTGACTTTTCATGGTAGTGTGATTTAGAAGCACAGTTGAAGACGTCCAAATGTCAGGACTGTGCAGGTACTTTGAGAATGGTCTCCAGATATCCTCCAAGGGAGCAATAAGCACATTTTATGTGACGTTTCTTGGAAATGGCTTTGTAGTGTAATAGAGGCAGGTTTTTACAAGTGCCAAGTGTGCTTGAAAATCGTTTGTAATTTGCTTTTTCCCTTGCAGCTTCCTTAAATAACATAGAGGTCAAATGTATTTGAAATTCTCCACCAAGAGGTAAAAAAAAGTAAAGTAAAATATAAGCGCTCTCATTTCATGTGCGTGCCCCTCAGGACATGTCGATGGGCCCGTTTCCTCCACTTTGCCTGGACGTCGTTTACTATTTTAGGTTCTTAGTGCGGGTGCAAAGCTTGTGCATTTCCAGCTTCAGTTTCTAACCTGTGCATTCAAGGGTGAAGATTTATTTCTCAAGTTTTGGTACAGAGCATCTTTACCAACAGTCATGTCCAGTTATTTTGTTATTTTTATTTTTATATATTTTTATTTGCTTACTTTTATTCTCTTATCTATTTTTATTGATTATGCTATTACAGTTTTCCCAATTTTTCTCCCTTTATCCACCCTGCACCCCCAACCCTCCAGCATTCCTCCCCCATTTAGTTCATGTCCATGGGTTGTACATACAAGTTCTTTGAGTTCTCTGTTTCCTATACCATTTTTTAAAATATCTTCCTGTCTATTTTATGCCTACTAATTATGCTTCTTCTTCCCTATAACTTTCCCCCATTCCTTCCTCCCCCTCCCCACTGAAATCCCTCCATATGGGTCCATTTCTCTGATTCTGTTCCTGTTCTAGTTGTTTGCTTAGTTTTTGCTTTAATTGTTTTTCTTTTCAGTTCATTTGATAGTTGTGAGTTTGTTGTCATTTTACTGTTCATAGTTTTTGATCTTCAATTTCTTAGATAAGTCCCTTTAACATTTCATATAAGAAAAAGGGCTTGGTGTTGATGAACTCCTTTAACTTGACCTTATCCAGGAAGCACTTTATCTGCCCTTCCATTCTAAATGATGGCTTTGCTGGATAGAGTAATCGTGGATGTAGGTCCTTGCCTTTCATGACTTCAAATACTTCTTTCCAACCCCTTCTTGGCTGTAAGGTTTCTTTTGAGAAATCAGCTGATAGCCTTATGGGAACTCCTTTGTAGGTGACTGTCTCTTTTTCTCTTGCTGCTTTTAAGATTTTTCTCTTTATCTTTAATCTTGGGTAACTTAATGATGATGTGCCTTGGTGTGTTCCTCCTTTGGTCCGCCTTCTTTGGGACTCTCTAGGCTGCCTGGACTTCCTGGAAATCTATTCCCTTCACCAGATTGAGGAAGTTTTCCTTCATTATTTGTTGAAATTAGTTTTTAGTTTCTTGCTCGTGTTCTCCTTCTGGCATGCCTATAATTCAGATGTTGGGACATTTTAGTTGTCCCAGAGGTTCCTAAGCTTCTCTTCACTTTTTTAAATTTTTGTTTCTTCATTCTGTTCTGGTTGGATGTTCATTTCTTCCTTTTGTTCCAAATCATTGGTTTGAGTTCTGGTTTCCTTTCTGTCCTGGTTGGTTCCCTGAATATTTTGCTTCATTTCACTTTGGGTACTCTTCATTTGTTCTTTCATTTTGCAACCAAGTTCAAACAGTTCTGTGAGCATTTTGATTACCAGGGCTTGGAACTTTCCATCAGATAGGTTGGCTATCTCCTCACTGCTTAGCTCTCTTTCTGGAGTTTTGGTCTGTTCTTTCATATGGGCCATATTTCTTTGTCTCAGCACACGGGTCTGGTTTGTCCGATTGACTGTTTCTTTAATTCCTTGGTTGTTAGAGTTCCATACAGTTGATTTTCTGGCACTTCTGGTTGTGTATTGATTTTAGATTGGTTGCTTATCCTCCTTTTCATTGTTGGAGGAAGCAAAGGGTTTCTACCTCTGCTTCCATCTTGGCTGGAACCTCAATCAATCTGACTTTTTTCTTCTTTTTTGAAACTTGCTCCATAGTACAATATGGTCAATGTTTTAAAAAAAAAGTTCCAAGCCTGGTTCTCTGCTTCCATCTCTTGTTCATTTTGGGAATAACACCTTAGTGCAGGACATCAAGAAAAGTGGTTGGTTCTAGTGGAATGTCAATGACTATTGATGGCAATGGTATTTAGAAGTGTATTTTAAAATGTCTAAAGGTAAAGACTGCCCAGTTACCTTGTGACTGGTTTCCAAATTAGGACGAATGAAGCAATAAATGTGTTTTATGTGCCATTTGTTGGAACTTGCTCTATAGTGTAATAGAGTCAGGTTTTTAGAAGTTCCAAGAGTGCTTGAAAATCATTTGTCATTTGCTTTGTTTGTTGCAGCTTCCTTAAACAATGAATAAAGTAAAATATTTAAAATAAATTTTAACCCAAGAGGTTAAAAAATTAAAACGCTATCATTTTATACATAAAAATCGAACAAACCCTTTGGCTAAGCCACTAATACGTGTCTGGCATTTCTGCTGCCATCTCATGAGAATTGTTGGGAATAACATCTTAGTACAGGTGAGCGGGAAAAGTGGTTGATTATAGTGGAATATCAGTGACTGTTGATTTTTTTTTAAGACTGTTTCGAGGTACAAGCCTCAGGTCCCAATGTCAGTGACCAGTTCCTTGGAACCACTTTTTATGAGCACATCATCTAGACCAGACACTGGATTTGGGGGTGCACCATTGGTTCCTTTCTTTGATTATATCTTTAAATTATTCTTTGTATATATACAAGATATTTATTTCTGCATGTTATTTACCACACAGTTTACTAAGGTGTGCTATTTATAATAACTTTAAGTTGATATTCATGAGTTGTCAAGGTAAATAAGATCATGCAATAATAAAATTACATTAGTTTGGCTGTATAAAGCATGAAAAAACAGTTAAAGGTTGGAATAAAATATGAAGACACGAAGAGTTAAAAATGTGTTAGGTAGCCCTGGCTGGTGTAGCTCAGTGGATTGAGTGTGGACTGTGAACCAAAGGGTCACAGGTTCGATTCCCAGTCAGGGCACATGCCTGGGTTGCAGGCTGGTTCCTCAGTGGGGGCCACGTGAGAGCGACCACACACTGATGTTTCTCTCCCTCTCTTTCTCCCTCCCTTCCTCTCTCTCTCTAAAAAAAAAATGAAGAATAAAATCTTTTTAAAAATGTGTTAGTTATAAGTTCATTAATAATTAAATAAAAGAGTAGCATGATTCTTAGCATTGTAAATGAGTTCAGGACCTAGAGCAGTGGTGTTCTAGAAATCAAAAGTATTTTGTAAGTAAAATTGTGCCCCTTGTAGGTTATCTGAGGAACTCACAATATGGCAAAGGTCCACATTTTCAAAGAGGAGAACGTTTGATGGTGACTTCAGGAATGTGAAAGAGTAAGATTATAGATTCTAAGTTATTTTAATGAGCAATTATTGAAGAGTGATTTATGGGCAATGAAAAGGGACAGTGGCCCTCAGTGCTGTGGTTTATCACGATGTAGTTCAGTATCTTAAGTGTCATATCTTCCTTGGCTTCTGAGCTTTCTTAGGTGTCTTCTTAGCCAACCCAGTCTTTGCAACATGGCTGGCATTTTTATTTTATTTTTTGTTGCTGCTCTTTAGCTCTCAGCCTCCAGGCTGCCTGTCCAGAGAGAGGCGTGATTTGAGATCTAGGGTGCAAAGTCACATGCTGTTTGTATTCTAATTGACTCTTCACCGTGCTCCATATAGAGTAGGGTTTCTCATTGCTATGGATAATTCTTTCTCTTGGGAGATTTTTCTCTGCATTGTAGATGCTTATTAGCAATGCTTACCTCTGTTCAGTGTGTGCCAGTAACTCCCACCCTAACCCCACCCCAAAGACAATCTGAAAGGTCTCCATACAATGTGCCAAATGTCCCCTTGGGGGAAAAGTCAACTGATCTTGAAGCTGTGATCATCTTTGGAACCTGAATGATCTGGCCTTGGTAAGAAGTGTTTTTACTATCATTCCATGCAAATTATTTTCTAACTCCAATAGTGATTTATTTTGGGGTGGTTACTTAGAAATGTATTTCATAATTTGTAAATATAAGTACTTTCTTTTTTTTAAGATTTTATTTCTTTACTTTTAGAGAGTGGGGAAGGGAGTGAGACAGAGAGGAAGAGAAACATGCACAAGATATATTGATTATATCGATTGGTGGGCCTGGCCTGCAACCCAGGCATGTGCCCTGACTGGGAATCGAACCAGCAACCTTTCAGTTAACAGGCCAGCACTCATCCCACTGAGCCACACCAGCCAGGGCAATATAAGTACTTTCTAGTTATCTGATGTTACTGATTTCTTGATTAATGGCAGTGAGAGCAAGAAATACATATATGTGCATATATATACGTGTGTGTGTGTGTGTGTGTGTGTATAAATTTCAGTCCTTTATATCACAGTATGCTCACTTTTTAAAAAAAATTCCCAGGGTGCTTGGAAAGCATGTGTAATTTGCAGTCTTAGGGTGTAGTGAAGTGCTTATGCACATGGAATGCCATTTGCTTCTCATGTTATTTTTTAAATATTTTTTACTATTTTTGTGGGCTTCATTGTTTCTGAAACAGAACCTGAATGATAGAGGTTTGTTAAATCTCCTATTATGATTATTACTTTGTGTATTTTTCCATGCAGCTCTGTTCTATATAATTTTGAGTTGATGTTATTAAGTGAATAAAAATTTGGAACTAACTGGTAAATTGAAGTTACTGATATGAAGTACTTCCCTTTATTGTAGTAGTGGTTTATTTTTTGCCACCAAGTCTACTATATGTTATATAGTTTTCATTTGGTTAATGTTCATATAGTATATTTTCCATTCTTTCACTTTAGATCTCTTGGTATGTTTTAGATAGCTCTCAGTGTTTTATGTTAGTTATGAGTGGCTCTTAAAATCAATTAAAGAACTGATTTTGGTGGAGGATGTCATACAGGGGGGCCCAACATTTTCCCCATTCAGTTGTTCAACCCCTTTTATTATACCACAAGCATTTTCCCACAGAGCTAAGGAGATAGCTTCGTCATAGAAAACGCCCACGCCCCCTCACATCACTGCTGCCTCGTTTATGCTCTTCTGCGCGCGGGTTTCTGAGGCTCTCCTGTCTTATATTTGGCTATTTTCATTCACTAATCTGTGTCATGCCTGTTGGATTATTAGACCAGCCCAAAGATTCTTTAGGTCACAGGAAAGGTGGTTTCCCCACCACACAAGCAAGCAGTCAGGTATTTAATAGGAGGTGAATTTGGGGAGTACGTGTATGTCACCATTTATTTTAGTGAGATTTAACAATTTAAGTAAAGTAACTGATTCTCAAAAGTGACTGCTTATGTCAGTGAGATATGGGACAATGTACTAATGTAGCTTGTGGATATAAAACATCTGTGTAAAGTTTCAGAGGCGGTCATGAAGAAGGCCAGCATTTTGCACTTGGCATGTTGATGTTAAACTGGTTGTTAAGAAAGGTAAGACTGGGAAATTACTTAGGATTGTCATCTCATTTCTTCCTGAGAGATTTAGTTGCCAAAATTTGGTTTAGGAAGAGAGCTTCAACACAAGCACCTTAGCTTCAGACAGTGAGACTCCCGGCAAGAGCTTGTTGACCCTCTTACCCTACTCCTTGCATATTAAAGTTGTGCAAGGTGCCCAACAGAAATGAACCTGGCAGGTATGCTGCCTTTTTTTCAAAATTACCTGCATGTCCCCCACTTCACCTTTGAAATCTAAGACTCTTCCATTTTCCAAAATACCCTATATACCCAATATTACCTCTTTATGTTTGGTATTCATTTTAATATGAATTTTCTTTGTCCATGTAGTAGACATTGAATTCCTTCTGTTAATCAGATTATGTGAATTTGATTGCTGTCCCAGCTGTTAGAATTTATAAGGTATGATGAAAATAATTTTTTATTCCCCCACAGTGTTGGTGAACTGGCCACATGACATTCATGGCCAGGACACTAACTTCTGGAAAGTGCAGCCTCTGAGAGATCATGGACATCTCCTGGCAAGAGTAACCATTATCATTACTTTTTGCTCTGTTAGCCTTTTTGGTCTATTTCTGCAGGGCTTGGTATAATTTAGCAGTGCTGGGAGTTATTTTCTTCCCTTGTACACTTCCATTGGCATGAAAAACTGTTTCTGAGGCCTGCTGCTTGGACTTAGAAAGTCAGGGATGTTCTTTATCTGCTCCTGGCTCTGGTTACATTGTGAGTACTCGGTTCCATTCCTGCATCTGGCAACTGGGTTTCATTGTCCAGCTCCAGCTCTGGAGTCTGGCTGTGGGGTCCCGGTTACAGATCTGGGTTCTGTCTCCTAGGTCTGTGGCCTGGGGTTGAATTTGTCTTTGGCTGTGTGTCTGGGATCTGGGGTCTCTTTGGGTGTGGCTTCATGTCCTGGGTTGGTGTGTGTGGTCCATGTGCAGCTGTGGCTCTTAGTTCTGATGTGTGGAATCTGGTGTCCAGCATCTGCCATCAGTCTCTGGTGTCTGGGGTCTGGCATTTAGGGTCCGTGGTCTGGCCTGAGTTGTAGGGACAGTTTTGGGACTGGGGCAGGGGTCTGTGGTTCAGCTTTTGGTTCTGGGTCTGCTCTGGGGCCCAGGTTGTGGACTCCAGGGCTTGTGTCTGGTCCTGAGTCTGTCTTCAGCATCCTGTGTCTGTGAACTGATGGTCATTGGCTCCAGTTCAATGCCAGCAGGAGTTCCAGAGTTGGGGTGTGGGGAAGAAGGAAACTCTATTTAGTGCAAATAGCTCTGTTTTGGTACTAATGGCTGTGAGTGCAGCATGGCTGTTAGGAAGCTCAGTGTTGTTACAGGTGAATCATGAAGCAGCACCTCTGTGGGTCAGCCCAGTGCTACTGCTGCTTAGTTGTGAAGCATCTTGGCTGTGAGGGGGCCATGAAGTGAGCTAGCCCCAGAGCAACTTCCCCCTCAGGCTGTGCTGCTCAGCGCTTCTCTGCCCATTCAGGTCTGGTCCTGTCATTTCCTCTGCCTTTGCACACAAAGAAGCACACATTGGAAAAGGGGCTCCTCTGAGCGAGGAGATCAGGCTGGGTGAGCAGAGAAAATGCCTCTGGTGTTGTTTCCACATCAGTCTAGGTTGTTATTATTGTTAAATTATGACATGTTTTCCTCTCGTACTGTCCAAACTGAGAATGAATTTTTTGTGGCAGCTTACTTGAATTATACAGAAAAATAAAAATTAATTCAAAATCCCACCCAAACAAGTAATAACTGCTATTGTTTTAAGTATATACCCTTCCAGACATCTCACCTTGCCTATTTCCATTCTTCTACTTTCTCTGGATTTAATTTATTATTCTGGGTTTGTAACATGGATGCAAAACATATGAATTTTCAACTGTTTCCCCCTAATGTGCAGATTTATCACTGTATTTTCCTACAGTTTTTTAATGTATTTTAATATTATTCAGTTGAAATTATTTTTTAACTCTAATTCTGATTCATTTTGAGGGATATTTAGGTGTATTTGATAACTTCTAAATGTAAGAATTTTCTGTTGACCTTTACAGCTGATTTCTAGATTATCTGCAATGAGAGCAAGAAGCGTACTTCATATAATTTCAATCCTTTGAATTTTTTTGAAACTTGCTTCATTACAAGATGGTCAATGTAAAAAATGTTGCAAGTGTGCATCTCTTCTGCCATCTCGTGGTAATTTTGGGAATAACACCTTAGGGCAGGTGAGCAGGAAAAGGTGTGCATAGTCAGTTATCTGTGAATGTTGAATCCAGTTTGCTGCTCATGGTGTTTCTTATATCCTTACTGTATTTTTTGAGGTGGTCTCTTGTTTCTGAAAGAGGAATTCTGTATTCCTGCTGAGAGAGGTTTGTTAAATCTACTATGATTATAAATATTTGTTTGTGTCTGTGTTCTATATAATTTAAGTTTATGGCATTGCTTATGAATTTGGATCTTCCCGGTAAGTTAAACTCATTGATACGAAGTGTTCTTCATCTCTAATCATGCTTGTTACCTTGAAGTCCACTGCATGTTATTATGTAATTTTCATGTGGTTTATGTTTGCATAAGACGGGGTGGGGCAAAAGTAGGTTTAGAGTTGTGAAGATGCAAAACAAAGTTTACTGTTGTCTATTATTTAATGATTGTGATGTTATTTTCCACATGCACAACTGTAAAGCTGCCTTTGCACGATCCTGTGTATCTTCCTCCATTCTTTCTTTCACTTTCGGTCTGTTTTCACCCCATGTTTTAGGTAATTCATATTTTCTCCCAGTGTGTGTCTTGTCCATTTATTCTCTGAACTTTTTCAGAGTATTGTTTAATTTTATAAAGTATACATTATTAATGTATTTCTTCATTACACTGCAGGTCCACAAGTATACCTGATTCCTGGCTGGTTTTGTTTAAATGGACCACTAAAAATCAAACTTACAGATGAGGGGCGGGGCCTGTCTAAGGTCAGAGTCAGGACTGGGCTGGAGGTGAGACGGGGACAGGCCACAGGTGTGGGTGGGGCTGGGTGGGAGGCATATTTAGGCTGGTAGACATGAGGGGCAGGCAGTTCTGGTGGAGAGATGAGCAACTAGGTGGCCTGGAGGTTGGGTGCTGCAGGCTCCTGGTCTCCGTGGTCACGAGGTGATGCTCACAGCCTAACGCGATACAAGCAATGCAGTCCAGGGGCAGGAGGTGAGCTGCGTGGGGACTATGAGGTGAGTGGGGGGAGCAGATACAGCCACCCTGTGGGGAGCAGAAAAGGGAGGCTGAACTGTTTCTGAGGTACATGTCTCAGGTCCAATTTAGCTGACAACTTCCTGTGAGACCACTTTTCTTTATTTATCTGGATTATATTTCAGTTATAGATAACTTTGGTAAATGGATATACAGTGATAAAAATGGATATATTTTTTAACCCCAAGATGATATTTTTCATTTGTTAAAGTTTCTGTTATTGGGTGGCAATCTCCAATTTTATTCACATAGATCCTGTACAGTGTTGTTAAGTTTATTCCCAGGTTTTTATTTTACCTGTTTTGTTGTTATTGAGCGTTTAAAAAAATTATATATTTAATTTACTATTTCTATGTATTTATTTCTGCATGTTATTTTTCCATCGCTGCACTAAATTCTATTTGTGATACTTTTCAGCTGATTCTCATGAGTTACGAAGATAAACATGCTCTTGTGCAATCATGATCCTTACATGGTTGCAGTTGTAGGTGACCTGGAAATGGTTAAAGCTTGAAAGAAAACAAGAAGAAGTGAGGTCATGTGAGGAGCTGGAAAAATTGTCTTTGTTAGTCATAAATACATTAATGACTAAATAAAAGAGTATCATCCCTCTTAGCACTTTAAATGAGTTTAGGGCCTGGAAGCATGGTGTTGTAGAAATCAGAAGTATTTTGTGACAGGAAACGTGCCCCGGGTAGGTAATCTGAGGAACACAGAATGTAGCAAAGGTCCACATTTTCAAAGAGGAAAACTGGAGATGATGAAATCTGGAATCTAACAGAGTAAGATTCTTTGTTCTAAGTAACATTATGAATCACTTATTAAACTGATTTATGAGCAATGGAAAGAAGCAGGGACCCTCAGATGACTATTCTGCTTAATCACACTGTGATCTGGTCTCCTAAGTGGACAGATCTTCCTTTGCCTCCTAGGACACTTTTCCCCAGACATTTGCAAGATGGCTGGCATTTTTTGTTCTTTAAGTTTCAGCTTCAGGCTTCCTGTTCCAAGAATGGCAGCATTTCAGATCCAGGGTGCAAAAGAACATGCTATTTGTATTCTAATGGACTTTTCAGAATACAGAGTAGGGTTTTTCCATTCTCAGCACTGTGGACCTTTTTGGCCACGTAATTCATTCTCCTGGGGGATTGTCCTCTGCATTGTAGTTGCTTATTAGCACCCAATACCTCTATTCACTGCCAACACCCTCGCTTCCCTTCCCCTAAGGACAGTCTAAAAAATGGCTCAATACATTGCCTAAAGTCCTCTTGGGGGCAAAAATCACCTTTGGTTGAGAAACAGTTTGAAGCTTTTATCATTTTTGAAACCAGAAAGATCTGGCTCTGGTATGCAGTATTTTTATTATTTTGCTATGTAAATTATTTTCCACTCTGGCTGCGATTTATTTTGGAAAGTTATTTAGAAGTATATTTTAAAACATCTAAATATAAGGACTTTCTAGTTACCTTGTGACTGGTTTCCAGATTAGTGGCAAAGAGAGCAATAAACATAGTTTGTGAGACATTTGTTGAAACCTGCTTTATAGCTAAATGTAGTAATTTTTTAAAAAGTTCCAAGTGTGCTCGAAAAGCATTTTTAATTTACTTTGTTGCTGCTTACTTAAACATTGAGAAAACATTTATCAAAATTCTACCCCGAGAGTTAAAAAGAACTGCTATCATTTTATGTATATACACTTGCAGATATGTCGACGTGCGCATTTCTGTCTACTTTCTCTGGATTTCATTTACTATTTTAGGTTATAAGTATGGGCACAAAACTCGTATATTTTCAGCTTTTGTTTTTGATACTGTGCATTTAAGGGTGAAGATGTTTTTCATGAGTTTTGGTATGTAGTATGTTTATCACCATTCAGTTTATTTTATAATTCAAATTGTTTTATTTTTGAGGTTATTTAGAAGTGTATTATATAACTACCAAATATAAGGACTTTCCAGTAACTCAGTTTTAGTGAATTCTAGCTTAAGTGCAATGAGAGCACTTGAGAAACATATTGTATATAATTTCAATGCTGCAATGCTTGTTGAAACTGGCTTTTTATTGGCTTGGCAAAAACATAAGAACTTTTGGGAAGATGGAATTACGAAGATGCCTGAAAGACTGCAGAAAGCAGTGGGACAAAATGGTGAATACGCTGTTCAATGAAATCATTGGTGAGAATGAAAAATGTCTCTTTCACTGTGTGTTTACCTAAAAATCATATGAAACTTTTGCCCAAGCAAATAGTAGTGTTCCAAGTGTGCATCTCTGCTGTCATCTCGTGGGCATTTTGGGAATAACATGTTAGTGGCAGGTCAGCAGGAAAAGTGGTTGACTGTAGTAGAATACCAATGAATGATGACTGCAATGTTATTTAGACGTGTATTTAGCAACTTTTATACATTGGGACTAACTAGTTAACTTTTGTTCCTGATTTCTATATTAACATCAATGACAGAAAGAAATATACTGTATATAATTTCAGTCCTTCGTTATTTGTTAAAACTTCCCTTAGCACAGGATGGTCCCTTTGAAAAATGTCCCAAGTGTGGCTCTCTGCTGCCATCTCATGTGTCACCTGGGAATAACAGCTCGTGCAGGCCAGCAGGAAAAGTTATTGAGTATAGAGAATTATCCACTAAGGGTTATTGTAATATTATTTGAGAAGTGTCTTTCATCGCATTTAAATAAAAAGACTTTCTAGTTACGTTTTGTTTCTGACTTCTGCCTTAGTAGCCATGAGGATGACACATGTATTTTTTATAATTTCAGTCCTTTGAAGTTTGTTGAAAACTGATGGATGGTACAGTATGGTCATTTCCAAAGTGTTCTAAGTGTGCATACTGCTGCCATCTCGTGGGAATTCTGGGGAATGACACCTTAGTGCAGATTGGGAGGAAAAGTGGTTGATTCCAGTGGAATATCAACCACTGCTGATTGCAATGTATGTTACTTAGAAGTGTATTTCATAACCTTTAAATGTAAGGATATATTAATGACCCTTTGTTCCTGATTTCTACATTAATAGCAACGAGAGTAAGAATTATACTCTATATAATTTTAGTTCTTTGTAATTTGTTTAATCTTGCCTTATGGCTCATTATGGTCACTTAGCAAAATGTCCTCAGTGTGGTTCTCTTCTTGTCTCAAGTGCATCTTGGGAAGGACACCTTCATGCAGGCCAGCAGGAAAGGTTGTCAGCTGTGGTGAATGATCTACGAATGTTGAATGGAATGGTACTTAGTCATGGATGTTATTACTTTCATATAAACAGATTTTGTAGTTCATTTTCCTTCTCTCCCCCATGTACAACAGTGGTGTCTTTATGTCAGGTAAGTAGGCACCTCTTGCGGGCCAGACTTGTGTTTATATTTAAGCTGTGTCCATGTCTTTGTGGTCCAACGTCGGCATCCTGGAAGCATCAATGTCCCCCACCCCCGTGTCCGCATCCCCGCCATGCTAATGTCCCAGCCTTGCCGAAACCATGATTGTGTCTAGGTCCCCTCTGCCTTGATGTCCTGGCCGTGCTGCCATCCTGTCTGTGTTTGTGTCCCTTCTGCATCACTGTCCTGTCTGTGTCGATGTAGAGGACCTGCTGCTGTGTTGCCTGCATTTCAATATCCCATCTGCATTGATGTCCCCACTGCACTGCTGTCCAGCCTGCAGAGATTTCTTGGCTGTGCCACTTTCCTATTTTTGTCGATGTCCCAGTTCCCTCAGTGTCCCAGCCACACTTCTGTACCATCTGAGTGGATGCCTTGACTGAGGCAATATATGAGCTGCACCGCTGTCATTTCTGTGTAGATGTTTTGGCCTTGTCGATGTCCTGTCTGTGTCAGTGTCCTGGCTGTGCCTTGGTCCTCTTACATCGATGTCCTGGCTCATTGATGTCTCAACTGCATTGATGTTTCAAATGCAGCCATATCCCAGCCGCCTGATGTACCAGCAGCATTGAGGTCCTGACTGCGTCATTGTTCCACCTGTGTGGCTGTGGCTAACCTCCTGTTTGTGGCTTCATGTCACCTGCCTTGCACTCACGGGCTCCACTGCACTCCGCCAGCTGCAGGCAGAGGAGGATGGTCTGCACTCAGGGACACTCAATCCTTTGACCCCCTGTGGGTGATGCAAGGCCCTCCTGGCAGCTGGTCGCTCTCTCAGGCTGTGTCTGCTGCTGTTGCCACAAGATTTAACAATTTTAGCAAAGTAACCTATTCTCAACTGAATGATTATGTTGATGAAATTTGGAAGACTTTATTAGTTTAGTTGCATCCTATAGTTTGTGGGATTGCTTACCAAAGAGGAACATTCCACGAAGGCTGCACTTTTCATAAAATGGGTGTCTATCACCCATTTTACCTCTATAAGACCCTGTTTCCCCATACTCCAAAGGTCCTATATATCTGATATTATCTCCTTTCTGGTGTTCATTTGTACTCATGCATGTATTAAATGTTGAATATCTTGTATTGATCTGGTTCAGTTATTGCAATTATTATCCCACAGGTGTTAGAGCCAACAAGGTTTGTGGAAAATAATCCCTTTTTAATTCCCCATAGTTTTGAAAAGCTGGCAGTGCGGCATGGATGGTGAGACAGTGCTAACTCCTGAACCTGCTGCAGCTGAGAGATCATGGATGTCTGCCCTCCAAGGTCAGCAGCCTTTTTGTTGACTCTGTCTTTTGGCCTATTGCTGCTGGGTTTGGTAAAATTTTGAAGTTTGCATTTGGAAAGACAAGGATTTTATCTTATTAAATCACAGATTTGTTTACAGTATGAAGATCTGGTTCAGCTCCTGCCTCTGGCCTCTGGCAACAGGGGTCTGGCGTCTGGCCCCAGCTCCAAATTCTGGCCATGGCATTCTGGTTACAGATCTGCATCCTACGTCCAGAACTTGTACTTCAGAGTCAAAATGTATTCAGTTGTGTGGCTGCAGTCTTGCACCTCTTAGGATGTGGCTTTGTGTCCTGGGTTTGCATGCGAGGTCCATGTGCAGATGAAGCTTTTGGTTTTGGTGTATGGAATCTGGCATTATAAGAGTCTAATGTCAGTCCCTGGCATCTGGTGTTTGGCCTTCGGACCTCATGGTCTGGCTCGGGTGAGGGCATACAGCTTTGGGTTTGGGGCTTTAGGCCTAGAGTCCTGGTTTGGGTTTGGGTCCGCTCCAGGGGCCAGGTTTTGGAGTCAAAGGTCTGTGTCCAGGATCCTGAGTTTGGCTCTGGTGTCTGGTATCTGTCAACAGGTGATCATTGTATTAAATTCAATGCCATTATGAGTCCCGAAGTGTATGAGTTGAGGCACAGTAGCATAAAAAGTTGGGAAGTTCCTTGGCAAGTGGAATGGGAAAAGTGAGTTTGATAGCTAAATAAGGACATAATAAGCGATGTACAGCCCGGTAATAAGTCTGAGGATCTTATTTTCCCTAACCCAGGAAATTTGAAAGCGAATGGTTTACACATTTCAGTCCACGCAGGGGAAGACCCGCCTCAGTCCCAGCCCTTTTCTGCTGACTTTTCTGAAGGAGAAATCACCAGAGAAGGACCCTGATCGCTCTGTGTGCTCACTTTGTTGCATCAGCACATCAAAGGGCACCCCTGGAAAGCCGAGTATTCTGTGGAGACTGCCCCAGAAGCCGTGCCGCCTATGTTCACTCTTGTTGCTGTGATTTCACCTCTTCTATCTGAACCCCTTTCTTTGTTTCACTGTCCTTAGATTTAATATACAAACTCTCAAAATTCCATAGTTTTGTGTTGTGAAATTTTTATTGCACGAAGTCAAGAATCTACATGTATGAGACCTTGCCAGGGCAAACCTGTCTTGGGTCTGGTACCTTTTTGGTGACAGAATAACCAAATTTTGTGTATTCATGTACTTGTGGATGGACATTTGAATACTTTCTACCTTTCAGTTGTTGTTAACAGTGCTGTTATGAATAATCATGTATAAGTTTGCTATACATCTGTCTTCAATTTCTCAGGTATGTGTTTCCAAGTGGAGTTACTGAACACGGTAGGGTAATTTTTTTTTAGGAAATGTCAAACCATTTTATAAAATGTCTGCAATGTTTTACATTTATGAAAGAAATGGTCAATCATTCTAATTTTTGTCTGTAATCACAAACATTTTTCAGTTTTGTTTTGTCATTATAGCTTTTGTAGTGTCTGGGAAGGGGTATTGTGCTGTGATGTAGCCATTGAACATCTTCTCTGGTATTTTTTTTTTTACCACTTCTATGAATGTCTTTTCATTAGAAGGAACTATTCAAGTTTTTAAAAATATAGATGTCTGCCTGGGTGGTGTGGTCCAGCAGATTGAGCACCGACCTGTAAACCAAAGGGGTCTCTGGTTCAATTCCCAGTCAGGGCACATGGCTGGGTTGTAGGCCAAGTCCCCAGAAGGCGCTATGTGAGAGGCAACCACACAATGATGTTTCTCTCCCTGTCTTTCTCCCTCCCTCCCCCTCTCTAAAAATAAATAAATAGGCCTGGCTGGTGTAGCTCAGTGGATTGAGCATGGGCCTGCAAACCAAAAGGTTGCTGGTTCGATTCCCAGTCAGGGCACATGCCCGGGTTGCAGGCCGGGTCCCCAGTAGGGGGTGCACAAGAGGCAACCACACATTGATATTTCACTCCCTCTCTTTCTCCTTCCCTTCCCTTTGTCTATAAAAATAAATAAAATATTTTAAAAATAAAAATAAAAATAAATAAATAAATAAAATGTTTAAAATACTGTAGGTGTCTCTTCATTGATGAGTCATAAAGTTCTTTGTTGTGGAAGAAAGAGTCTGATTGAAAGTATAATGTGCAACCATTTACTTCAATTCTGTGGGTGGTCTTCTTACTCTGCAAATAGCTTCTGCTACCCAGAATGTTTTAATTAAGAGGACATCACATTTACTCATTTACTTTCATCAGTTTTGCTTTGGAAGGGTATGCCTTGATATGCCAGCAGCAGCCTCATGCATTTAAGGTCTGATGTGCATCATCGTTGCATTATTTAATTTGCTTGATTTAATATAACTTGTTTCACAGTAACGTGCTTCATGGTTTTAGACATGAGATGATTACATTTCAAGGGTTTACAGGTTTAAATAAGAAGACACACTGTTCTCTGTGGTATGATGTCCAGAGTCAGGCATCTGGAGTCAGGGACGAACTTCAGACACCTGGTCTGGTCTCTGGTGCATGGAACGGTTCGGAGTTAGGATTAGGGGTTGGGGTTGTGGTCGATACCATTACTTGTCTTTAACCTCATTCGAAACTGTTGTGTTAGACTGTATTGTGACAGGTGTCCTGTCAGTGTGTGATAAAAAAAATCTCACCACACGTGGTTGGCCATTTTTGTAGTGAAGATACATGAGCATAAGGAACATTTTCAGTCCCTTTGGCTTTGTCATTTCAAGAAAGGTACAAGGACAACTGTAAGGCAAGAAAAGATCTGTGGTGCATGTGGAGAACATGCTGTGACTGACGGAACATGTCAGAAGTGGATTGCAAAGTTTCATGCTGGAGATTTCTCCCCCAGGTAGGCAGACCAGGTGCAATGGAGAGCCCTCAATGGCAGATGTTCACTGAGGACAGATCATGTCATGGCAGGCAGGAGATAGGCAACATGTTCAAAGTGTCCTAATCAGGCTTCAAAAAAACATTTGTACCAGCTTGGTTGTGTTAATTGCTTTGCTGTTTGGGCTCCACAGGAGTTAAGCAAGATGGTGGGAGACCCTTTATGAGTGGATTTCCACAAGTGGTTCTCCACTGAAACACATGGAAAAAGTTCCATTTCCATGAAGGCTATGTGTGTGGGGGGAGGATGAATCTTTGCTATTTGAGAATAATGTAGAATGAGAGAGATTGTGGGCAAACAAAGGAGCCACCACTCACCCCTCCAAAGGGCTGTCTTCATCCAAAGGAGGTGATGATGCTCTTGTGGTAAATTCAGGAGGGAGTCCTGTAGTAGGAGCTAGTTTCGGAAAACCATCAGGTTACTGGTAACAGGTACTGCTCCCTGTCATACCAACTGAAATATCTGCCTGAGAAAAAGAGTCCAGAATTTGTCAGCAGAAGATGAGGAAGGTTAGGATTAGGTGAGAGAGTACATTTCTCTTTGGTGACCAGGGAGAACGGTTCCAGCCTGGATTCACAGTCATGATTCCTCCACAGTACTCAGAAGACCTTGCTCCTTCCCATGACTGTTTAGTTTGTCTGTCTGAATTTTTCTTTATGGAGAGAAATTTCTATTCCCTGGAAGACTGCAGAAGAGCCCTGGAAGAGTTCTCTGCTCCAAAAGAGAACGATGTCGTGGAAAGATGGAACGGTGAAATCACATGAAGGTGGCAGAGGGCAGTGGAAGAAAATGGTGATGACGTTGTGCGGTTATGTTGTGGGGGGACAGTGAAAAGCGTGCCCGTCATTGCATCTTAGGGTAAAAAGAAAAGGAACCTTTCAGCTAGGCTGTTAGTAGGATATGTGTTGCATCTGTTGGTCTCTGCTGTCATCTTGTGGCCATGTTGGGGAATGACACCTTATTGCAGGTCTGTAGGAAAAGTGGGTATAGAGTATCATCTAGGAATGTGGAATTCAATGTTATTTGTATGTGCATTTCATCACTTTTAAAAATAAGGAATTTTTAGCAACCTTTTGTTACTGATTTCTAGATTGACTGCAATTAGTTCCAACAATAAACTTTATATAATTTCAATTTTTTATATATTTTATTGACTATGCTGTTACAATTGTCCCATTTCTCCCCCATCATTCCCCTCCACCCTGCACACCCCCTCACGCCCACATTCTCCCCCTTTAGTTCATGTCCATGTGGCATAATTTCTTTAGCTTCTACATTTCTCACACTATTCTTGCCCTCCCCTTGTCTATTTTCTACCTACCATCTATGCTTCTTATTCTCTGTACCTTTTCTCTCTTCCTCCCACTCCCCTGTTGCTAACCCTCCATGGGATCTCCATCTCTGTGTTTCTGTTCCTGTTCTAGTTGTTTGCTTAGTTTGCTTTTGTTTTAGGTGTGGTTGTTAATAGCTGTGAGTTTGCTATCTTTTTACTGTCATATTTTTTTATCTTCTTTTTCTTAGGTAAGTACCTTTAACATTTCATATAATAAGGGCTTGGTGATGATGAACTCCTTTAACTTGACCTTATCTAAGAAGCACTTTATCTGCTCTTCCATTCTAAATGAAAGCTTTGCTGGATAGAGCAATCTTGGATGTAGGTCCTTACCTTTCATGACTTGGAATACTTCTTTCCAGCCCCTTCTTGCTTGAAAGGTCTCTTTTGAGAAATCAGCTGACAGTCTGATGGGAACTCCTTTGTAGGTGACTGTCCCCTTATCCCTTGCTGCTTCTAGAATTCTATGCTTCATTTGAATCTTGGCTAATGGAATTATGATGTGCCTTGGTGTGTTCCTCCTTGGGTCCAACTTCTTTGGGACTCTCTGAGCTTCCTGGACTTCCTGGAAGTCTATTTTCCTTTGCCAGATTGGGGAAGTTCTCCTTTATTATTTGTTCAAATAAGTTTTCCACTTGTTGCTCTTCCTCTTCCCCTTCTGGTACCCCTATAATTCGGATGTTGGGATGTTTAAAGATGTCCTGGAGGTTCCTAAGCCTCTATTCATTTTTTTGAATCCTTGTTTCTTCCTTCTTTTCTATTTGTTCCTTTCTTCCTTCTGGTCCACTCCATTGATTTGAATCCCAGTTTTCCTCCCATCTCTATTGGTTCTCTGTGCATTTTCCTTCATTTCACTTATTGTAGCCTGCATTTTTTCATCTAATTTTTGAGCAGAATCAACCAATTCTGTGAGCATCCTGATCACCAGGACTTTGAACTGTGCATCTGATAGGTTGGCTATCTCTTAGTTGCTTAAATGAATTGGCTCTGGGGCTTTGATTTGTTCTCCTGTTTGAGCCTTTTTTTTTTTTTTTTTTGGTCTGGTCGTGGCTGTTACTTAGTGAGGGACAGAGCCTTAGGTGTTCCCCAGGATGGGGCAGCCCAGTTGCTGGGTAGTGATGCTGTATGTGGGGGCGGGGTGTGAGAGGGAACAATGGTGCTTGCTCTGCTCTGTCTCAGATTCTAGTCCCTTCTGCTGCTTCCCCTTCACCTGGATTATCTGTGTGCAAATGTGGGACCACCTGGTCAGC
Organism: Glossophaga mutica; assembly: GCA_039655065.1. Taxonomy (NCBI): domain Eukaryota; kingdom Metazoa; phylum Chordata; class Mammalia; order Chiroptera; family Phyllostomidae; genus Glossophaga; species Glossophaga mutica. Next base: position 34,899,675 of record CM077310.1, on the reverse strand, counting down.
CAGCCACCTTGCGCGGCCTCATTGGGTTTGCACCGTTGCCACCCTGTGCCTGGGGTCCACTACCTGCCGCCTGTTCACCTGGGGTCTGCCAGCCGCTCCTGCCTGTGCAACCTGGTCCACCAACCTCCACTTTTTCCTGCTGCGACTCCACTCCTCTTACCCGTCTGGATGAATGGTTGTTGGACTTCAGTACAGTTCAATTTTCTATAAGTTCTGATTGTTTTCTTGTTTCTAAATCTTTGTTGTCCTTAATTTTGGTTGTGCGAGGAGGCACAGTGTGTCGACCTACGCCTCCATCTTGGCCAGAAGTCCAGTTTCAATTTTTTGAAGTTTGTTGAAACTTGCTTTACAGTACAGTATGATCACTGAAAAAATGTTCCAAGTGTGCCTCTCTTCTGCCATCTGGTGTTCACGTTGGGAAAACACCTTGGTGAAGATCAGAAGGAAACATTGGGTATAGTGGGTCATCCCTGAATGTTGAATCCAATTTTGCTGCTCATGTTAAATTTATTTTTTTAAGTTTTTATTTATTTATTTATTGTTAGAGAAGGGGTTAGGGGAGGGAGCAAGAGAGGGACAGAAACATCGATGTGTTGATGTGTGTAAGAGATACATGGATTGGTTGCCTCTCCGCACACCCCAAACTGAGAATCTGGCCCGGCACCCAGCCATGTGCCCTGACTGGGAATCCAACCATGACTGTTCGGTTAGCAAGCCTGTGCTCAATCTGCTGATCCACACCAGCCAGGGCTCATGTCAAGTTTTTTATATCTCTACAGGGTTTTTGGGGAGGGGGGTAAACATGGCTGCAGGTTTGATCTCTGGTCAAGCCACATGCAAGACTCAAGCAATGGCTCTGACTGGTGTGGCTCAGTGGGCTGAGCATCTGCCTGCAAACCAAAAGGTCACCAGTTCCATTCCCAGTCAGAGCACATACCTGGATTTGAGGCAGGAGACAGTCAGGAGGAAACTCTGGAGGTGCTCCAGAGCTAAGGTAAATGACATTGATACAGGACAGAGACCCTATTCTAAGACCAGTTGTTTCTGCTTTCTGGAAAAGTGCTGAATCATGGCAAATCATAACTGCACCTGTGCAGAAGATGCTACATGACCCCTGCTTCATTATAATAGCATTATAGTAAATCAATATTGTGGGACCCCCTTCTCCGGTGGTCAGTCAGGAAAGATCATGGGAGACCACATGCACAGTAGCTTTGAACTAATATAACTACTTGTACATGGGCGATAAAACCCCATCAAAACTAGCCAAGAAATATCGCCCTGTAAGTATAGAATACCTCTAACCCCTGAGATCAATCTCTGCTCCAAGTCGGCCCGCTCCCATGTTTTGTGGAGTGTACTGTCGCTTAATAAATCTGCTCTCTGTTTGTCTGCTATAAACTCTCTGTGTTCTTTTCAATTCTTTGCTTGCGATCAAGAACCTGGTAACCTGTGCCCACCTGTGACAGGTTGTGGGCCAGGTCGCCAGTTGGGAGCATGTGAGAGGCAAATGATAGAATTTCCAAATGAAAAATAAATCAATAAATTTAAAAAACAAAACAAAACAAACACAATTTCTATGTGCATCTGTATGTACTAATGGACCCCGTATTCTTTTCCATCAATCTGTCTGTTCATAGGGCATTAATCCACTGTTGTACTTAATGTAGTTTCATAATACAATACATCTTTTAATTATTCCTTATTTTAACAGGTAAACTTAAATTGAGCTTGTTTTACTTAAAAAAATTTTGCTGAGCCCTGGCCAATGTGGCTCAGTTGGTTGGAGCATTGTCCTGTTAGGTAGGATAGATAGCAAACCCAGGCAAGGAGGAGGAGGAGGGAGACATGTCTCACCCACTGACTCAGTTGTCCTGAGCCTAATCTCATAATAGTGCCAGGTATTCGGAACATCACAAGAAACACCATGGTAGCATGGGAAGAGGGAGACCTTTAAGTTCTAGGTATCATTTCCACTGTCCAGGAAAAAAAGCCTTTGAAACTGTGTGTTCATTCCAAGGTCTGGTTGGCAGGTGGGACGGGGTCCACAGCACCCAAAGAAAAAGCCCACAAAACAACTTTGGTTACTTGCCTACCTCTGGTCATCATCTGTTTTATTAGGGATTCCCTAATGTTTACAGAAAGAGCCTGTAAATAACTTTGGGTGACCGCCCCAAGTTTAACTGCCTCCTATCATATTTCTGTTTTACAATAAGAGGAACAAATGGGGCCTGGATTGAGATAAGGATTCAGGGTAACAGACCCGCACACATACCTGCATTTGTGTAGTCACACCCCCTGTGGAAGCTGGCACCACCTTTACCCACCAATCAGTATGTAAGTTCTTCACCCCCATCCTGCCAACTACATAAGTCTTCAGGATCAAGGACCTGAGGCTCTTGCCACCCTTGCCCTTGCCTGTTGCTGCCCTTACCTTGCCCTGCCTGGAATCTATGCCTTTCACGCCACCTTGGCAAGACCCTTTCTTTTCCATGAGAACGTATCACTAGTAAACCCTGCTTGCTCACTAGTAGAGTGGCTGATCTGTAATTCTTTACTGCATTGTCAAGAAGAACCAAGTTTCTCTCATAAATGGAAAGGTTGTGTTTCAAACTCTAGTCGGAGTACATGCCTAGGTTGCGGGTTCGGTCCCCAGTGGGGACACATACAAAAGGCAACCCTTTGATGTTTCTTTCTCACTTCGATGTTTCTCTCCCTGTCTTCCTCCCTTCCTGTCTCTCTGAAATCAATGTGTGTCCTCAGATGAGGATTAAAAAAATTTTTTGCTGATATTTTAATCTAGATCATATTACATTTATAGGTAACTGTGGGAAATGGAGATCATTATATAGTTTTCTATCCAAGAACATGCTGTTACTTTCCTGTTGTTCAGGTGTCTTTTCAAAAAAAAAGATTTTATTTATTTTTAGAGAGAGGGGATGGGAGGTAGAAAGAGAGATAGAGAGAAACATTGATTAGTCATGTCTCCAATGCCCTCAACTGGGGACTGAACCCTCAACCCAGGCATGTGCCCTGACCAAAATTGAACTGGTGACCTTTAGATCTGCGGCATGGTGTCCAAACCACTGAGCTACCACAGTTGGTGTTGTTCAGGTGTCTTTTATTGGGTAGCTAGTTATGAATCAGTTCATACTGATCTTACACATTCTTGTTAAGTTCATTCCCAGGCATTTTACCAGTTTCGTTGTTATTGGGTATTTTAAAAAAATTATATCTATAACTTTTTTGTATATAAAGGATATTTAATTATGCATGCAATTTGTCCTACACATTACTTAATTCTATTATTTGTAATAATGTAAAAGTTGATTCTGATGAGTTTTAAGGTAAGCTATCATGTAATAATAATTATCACATTATTTTAGTTATATATAACATAAAAATAGTAAAGCTTGACAGAAAACATGAAGAAATAAGATAATGTGAAGGGCTAGAAAATTATTTTTGTTAGTTATGTTTATTAGTGACTGAATAAAGTAGTAACAGTTTTCTTAGCATTTTAAGTGAGTTAGGGCCTAGATGCATGGTGTTCTAGTACTCAGAAATTAGAGGTATCTTGTAAGTGAAATTGTGTGCCTTGTAGGTAATCTAAGGAACTTATAATATGGCAAATGTCCACATTTTCAAAAGGGAAATTTTAGATGGTGAATTCTGGGAACTAAAAGACTAAGATTATTGATTCTAGTTAGATTATAGAACAGCTATTGAAGAGGGATGTATGGGCAATGAAAAGAAGCAGTGACCCTCAGATGTACGCTGTGGCATATCATAGTGTGATTCCATCTCCTAAGGTGTCAGACCTTTTTTGCTTCCTGCCTTTTTGAGGGTGTCTTCTCAGCCTAGGACACTCGCCAATCTTTGCAAGATGGCGAATTTTTGTTGTTGTTGTTTTGTTGTTCTTTAGGTCTCAATTTGTATGCTGTCTGTGAAAAGAGAGAGTCATTGTTTCAGATCTAGGGAGCAAAGTGATGTGCGATTTCCATTCTCCCAGACTCTTCATTGAGTTCCACACAGAGCAGGGCTTCTCATTCTTAGCAAGGCTAAGCAGGATTGGTAGCAAATCAAGGTGAGGAGGAGGAGGGGGACACATCCCACCTAGTAATTCAGCAGTCCTAAGTGAGGTCAGGTAAGGTTTTCAGAGGTTCCAAGGTCACAAGAGAGACCAGGATGAGTGCACCAGCAGCTGGAGGGGAGCCTTTGAAATTCTATGTACCATTTTCTCTATCTGGGAAAGGAAGCCTTTGAAACTGTATGTTAATCCCAAGGTCAGGAGAAGGGCTGCAGAGGGAAAGCCTGGAGGCTTGCTGCAAACATGAAAGCCCTGAAACCCCAGCAGGCAGGGCACTCAGACTAGTTGGGTGCAACTTTGCAGGTTCCTGTCAAGTGCATTTCAAAAATAAACCTGCTTCCTCACTTTCACTATACTTGTTGTCTCTTGCCTGAATCCATTCTTTCAAGCAGGACAAGAATCGAGGAAGGTAAGTTCCCTCACTTGGGTCTTCCCAGTAACAGTACTGATGACATTTTGGGCCAGTAATTTTTTCTCCTGGGTTTTTTTTCCCTGCATTGTAGGTGCTTGTTAGCATGCATTACCTCTATTCACTGCTAGCCAGTAACTCTCCTTCACCTCCACCCTCATGACAATCTGAAATGTGTCCCTGCTTTACGTAATGTACCCCTGGGGGCAAAATCACTTGTGCTTGAGAACCACTGACCTTGACCATTTGTGGAACCTGAGTGATCTGGCTTTGGTATGCAGTATTTTTATTATCACCCAGTTTAAGTTACTTCTAACTACAATTGTGGTTTGTTTTGGGGGGTTATTTAGAAGTGTATTTTACAACATACAAATAAAAGGACTTTCTAGTACCCTCTGTTTCTGATTTCTAGATTATTAGCAATAAGAGCAAGTAACATACCCTATGTAATTTCATTGAATTGAAATTTGTTGGAACTTGCTTGTTGGTTCCAACAAATAACACAATGTGGTTAATTTTTTCAATTTGTGTTATTTTATTTTTGCTCTTTGTAGTCCAAAATTATAACCATGGACATTTAGAGTTGTCACAGGTGGGTACAGGTAACCAGGTTGTTGGTGATCGTGGACAAAGAATTGAACTGAACACACAGAGTTTATAGCAGAAAGAGAGAGTGCAGATTTATTAAGTGATAATACACTCCACAGAACATGGGAGTGGGCTAACTCTGAGCAGAGATTGACCTCAGAGGCCGGAGGGTTTCTGTTCTTATAGGGTGGATAGTTCCTGGCTAGTTTTGGTGGGCTTTTATTGCTCATGTACAAATAGTTGTATTATTTTAAAGTTATTGTGCATGCAGTCTCCCATGAGTTTCCTTGATTGGACACTGGAGAAGGGGGTTGCACAATGTTAATTTATTATAATGCTATTATAATGAAGCAGGGGTCATGTAGCATCTTCTATGCAGATGTATTCATGAGTCACCATGATTCAGTGCTTTTCCAGAAAGCAGGAACAACCAGTTTTAGAACAGGGTCTCTGTCGTGTATGGACGTCCTTTATCTTAGCCCTGGGGCACCTCTGGAGTTTCCGCCTTCCTGACTATCTTCTGCCTCAGAGTTATACAAATGACACTTACAAGGAAAAAAAAACCCCCAAAATACTAAGACATCCAAGTGAGATGCTTGGCAGAGACAAACCACAGTCAGGGGTATTGGCAGAGGTAGGGCTGGGAGCCAGGGGTCAGGGGCTGCGTGGCTCCTCACAGGCTCATAGTTGACAGTCAGCTTCATCGTATCCCAAGACCCAGAGTCCAGTCAGACGAAGAGCATCGATCCTGCCAGCAGGGGCCAAACACCTCACAGCTCTGATCTTAGGTGCTCCGCTGGCAGGAGGAGGAGGTGGCGGCAATGGCCGTGAGAGGCTGTGCCAAGACTGCAGACCCTCAGGCCCTGAGTCTTGCTGTCAGCCCTGCAAGGCAGGGAGTGGAGCCAAAAGTCAGGCCTGGAGTGCCTCCTGCCGCCAGTCCCCACCACCACCACTACCTCCTTGTCACAGCCCTTCTGACTGTGTTTCCAAGGGGAGCAAATTTCTCTGTCCTGAGCCAGGCCTGTGCAATCTTAAGTAGAGCCCAGCTGATATCCCAACATCCACCTGTCACCTTGGGGGCAGAGCCGAGTTTACTGCTTGGGACCATTTAGATGAGAGAGTAGTGTCCTGACATGCCTTCACATTTCTGTCACTAGGAATCAGGGCACAAACCCCTACCATTCTCTATCTGTGTCCTGGTGATGCGGACCTCACTCCATGTGGTCTGTGTGTTGTAGCTTCAAGGAACAGATTCGCACGAACTACAGAAGTCCTGTGGAGAAAAAGGGACAGCATGGCTGCTCTGTGAGTGAGAGAGAGGGCCCCAACCCCTGCCTGGACAAGCTTTTATTGCCTTTCTGGGTACATTACATCGAGGATGCTCCTCATTTACTATGCACAGGTTTGCTATAGGTGATTACCTTTTACAGATAAAGGAAAGAATGTTGCTAATTACTTCAAAGAGAAGAATGTTGTATCAAGGGGAAAAGTAGTTGAACCAGTTACACTCCATACTTGGGAGGTTTAGCACAGATTTTAGGAAGTTAAAGATAGCAGTAAAAGTTTGCTGCCTCAATCCAGGGTGAGGGAGTTTTAATAAAAGCAAGTCTCATAGCAGCCTAGGTGCAATGTAGGCCTGATTACCCACAGGAAAACCTATCCATGGGTGTGGGTCCTGTGTGCCAACCTCACTCCCCACTGGCCTTTCTGAGTAGGGGCTAGGCTACATTCCCCACACCACATGGAACAGTTCCCCATACCCTGACATCTCTGTCTTGGAATCAAAGGACACAAACTATGGCTTCATCCAGAGTGCGGAGGGCTTCCCAACTGTAACAAGCTCAGCAGTAGTGGCCAACCAGTTTAAAAGAAACTGGCTCCCACCCTCCTTGCTCCCTGTCTCTGGGACTGGACGAGTGTGATGCTGGAAGTGCAAGAGCCCCTTGCTACTAGGAGGACAAAACACAGGCCCAGGAAGACGAAGCAGAAAGACAGCTGAAGCTGTATGCCTGGTGCTGCTGCTGGGCTGCCTGGCAGCCAGTTCTCTGGGCCTAGACTATGTGCCAGAGCCTTAGTGCAGTTGTACTTTTGAACCATCTTGCTGACATTTCTGGGCATGTGGCTGAAGGTGTTTCTGCCTCATAGATTTGAGACCATGCAGGTAAAACATGCCCCACATGCTGCTCAATAACCTGGAACTGGTAGTTCTTGGTCAGCCAAGACCCTGAGCAGAGATCTGAGAACTTGGCTGGTCTGGCTAATGTCTGGACAAGCACCGACCACAGGGAGGCCTACATGCCACGGTGGCTGGACCATCACAGGAAGGATGCCTGTGCTCATCCCTGATGCCACTGTGATGGGAATTTGTGGTTGGCATCAGAGCCCCTCTCCTGACCCCAGAGCAACCGCATCCGGATTTTGTCATAGACTCTGCTTCACTGGTCTCCCCATTCGCATCACTGCCCAGGTCAGAGATGGCTGCCCTTGCCCTGGGACAGAGAGTTAGTCAGTGTGCCCTAGTGAGGCCCAGAGGGTTCTAACGAGCCACTTGGCTAGGGCCACAGGCCCGGGTGTCACTGTAGTTCAACACAGTGACACATGAGCCACCAGGAAACAGTTCACAGGATGTGCGCTGTTCACAGGGGATCAGAGGCAGGTTTGGCTCATCCACCCAGGGCCAACCGGAGAGCAGATGAGGAACCCCTGAGGCACCCACCTAGGACCATCCTCTCCAGTAAACAACCAATTTCTGGGCAAGGGCAAGAGACTCATCATCCAGCAGATGTCAGGCTGCAGTCACTTCTTGGAGCCTCCACTTCAAAACAAGGATGGTGGTTGCCAGCCATTGGCACATGGGCAGGTGCGTGTGTGTGTGTAAGTGTAAACACCCAGCTCCTTGCACAAGGTGGTTTGAGATTGTGTGAACTATGCAACCAAGGCTGAATGAAACAAATGTTTCTGTTTCCGACTTAGCTTTGAGAGCCACACACCATTTTCACAACACACATCAGCTCAGTTGTGTGGAGGGACTGTACAAGGGTAGAGGTGACAGCATGTGCATTTGGGGGACACCTTGGAGGCTTGCTGCTGAAGGGGTGGGAACAGACCTCTCTACTGTAATTGCTAAGCCTTCTGGGAGTACTCCAGGGTCTCTCCGGGTGGCAGGGGGTGGGGGTGCAGGGATGGTGAGCATCACGTGGCAGTCTGTGGGTTCTCCTCCCCACTGTATTCAGTGCCAGCCCCCCTCCCATGGCCTGTGCGGAAAGCCACAGAATATTGAGTTTATGGTGTTCTCTCTGGGCTGTGGTGGGGGAGAAACAGGGAAGGGAAACAAAACCAAAAAAAGACACTTTCCTTTAAAAAAGCATAAAAGAACATAATAGTGGATATTTATTATTGAAATCCACATAGTTTATGTAGGCATTCTTCTTCACAAGCCTGGCACTGGGAGGACAGAAAGGTCACCATTCCAGGTCACAGGGGTGGGTGTCCCCCTTTGGTGAACCCACTCCAGCAGGAATAGGGTGGGTCATACTTAGGTCTCCCTCATGCAGGAGAGGGTCTGGTGGGGTCCTCCCTAATTGCCATCTCTCTAAATTGAACTCAGCTTTGGTTCTAAGAAAAGTGTGATCTCTGGGATCTGTTAGCATCCTTCCTTATGCTTATGCAGATATTTACCCTGTTCTCACCCTGAATCTTGCTGGACTCCCACTCATTGGGCCCACCAGAATTTTGTCCTCTTGGGCCATTATGGACATTACCTGGGAATGGGTGGCCAGGAATGATCAACATTGTGCATGTCCATTATCCCATCAGGCTTTGGGCTTCATGAATGCCATATGCAGATGGCATGCACCTGTCACAGGAGAAACTCAGTCCTTCTTGCCAATGCTGTACAGGATTACAGATCAGCAAGTGTATTAGTGTGCAAACAGGGTTTGTTAGTGATATGTTCTCATGGAAGAGGACAGGTCTTGCTGAGATGGGAGTGAAAGGCAAGAGCACCAGGTCCTTTGTCCTGAGGACTTATATAACAGTAGTTGCTGGAATGGGGGAGAAGTTACATATTGATTGGTGAGTGAAAGTGGTGTCAGCTCCATGGGGAATATGACTACCCAAACGTAGGTAAGTGTGGGAGTTGTTAGCCCGAATTCTTATCTCGCTTCAGACCCCATTTGGTCATCTTGTAAAACAGGTCCGTGACAGGAGACAGTTAAAGTTGAGGCAGTTACTCAAAGTTACCAATGGGCTCTTTCTGTAAGCACTAGGGACCCTCTCATAAAACAGATAGTGGCCAGAGGAAGGCAATTAGCCAAATTTGTTTCATGGGCCCTTTCCTTGAGTGCTGTGGACCCCCTCCCATCTTCTAGGCCTTGGAATGAATACAGTTTTAAAGCCTTTGCCAGATATTGGAAATGATACCTAGAATTTCAATGTGTTAGCATGGTGTTTCTTGTTATGTTGGAACATCTGGCAATAGAATTGGACTGCTCCAGGCTCAGGACTGCTGAGTTAGTGGGTGAGACATGTCTCCCTTGTCCTCCCTGCCTTGGCTTACCATCTATCCTAACACACCAGTGCAGGCAGGTGCTGTTCCCAGTGTCAGTTCTCAGGAAGGGGTGGGCTAGGGTCTTGTTTCACAGGTAACTCTCAGTAGCACCTGCCTGTGTTGAGGCTCTGAGGGTGTGCAGGGTCAGTGGGAGGGTGATGACCCAGAGGGAAGCGAACCCCCCACCTCAAGCCTCCTTCTCAGTGCAGCTGAGTCTATGTGGGGAAAGCAGTGGTCTGAATTTAGCTACAGACTCCTACCCTGTCCTTATCTTCCTTTGTCCAGCACTAAAGACCTGGAAGACATGGGCACTGAACACTGTTCAGCAGGCCTTGCCATCTCAGTGATCCTTTTACCAGATTCTGTCTGTGTTAACTCAACTTTGAATGTCAAACTGAAAGGCTGGAGTTCCCATTTCTATTGTACAGACTAAGAAGCAGGCAGAGAGAAGTTGAGAATCTTGCCTTAGGTCACATAGTTGGAGAAGACAGAGCTGAGATTCAAACCCACTATGGACTGATGTGGAATCTGTATGCTGTGCACCATGAAATGCTGACCTTGAAGGGGCAGCAAGGAATGAAGACCAGGTGCACGGACGTGAGCCAAGCTTGTCCGTGAACAAGCATACATCCTTCTCTGCCATTCACCTTTGAGGCTCCAGAGGTTGCAGGGAACTAGAAGAGCAAAGAGAAGCCAAGGGAGAAGTGGTAGGGAGCTGATTAGGAGAAAAGGCCCCCTTCCTAGGAGTCTGGGGAATTCCCTTCCCTGGTGAATCTATTTCAAATCCCTCTCTCTGGCAGTAACCAAAGTAGACTGACTCCAGATTTACACATTTGGAGGAGTTGAATTTCTATGGCTGAGAGTATGAGTTCTTTGTGGCTCTTCAGGAACCCTCTGCTTTTAGTGATGGTGAGAATGAGGTACTGGGCTTCATATGTGTATGGAGATAAAATGTTTTAGAATAGGAGCTCAAAAATCCATGAACGAGATTCATGCTGACATCCCTATATCACTATGGAACTGTTTGTCCATCTCATCTCTTGTCACGAAACTGGAGGGTTTGTTTAACCAGTTACTTCTGTACTAATTACAATCTTGGGGAGTGTAAGGGGCTGTAGACTTCCTATGGCTATTGATATGTGACTTAATGCTAATGACTCACTCACTCCACCTGCAAACATAGGGCTTCTCCCCAGAGTGTGTCCTCTGGTGTCTGATGAGAACTGACTTGTCTGTAAAGCCTCGCCCACACTCCCCGCAAACATAGGGCTTCTCCCCAGAGTGTGTCCTCTGGTGTGTGATGAGATGTGACTTCCGTGTCAAGCCTCGCCCACACTCCCTGCAAACATAGGGCTTCTCCCCAGAGTGTGTCCTTTGGTGTCTGATGAGATGTGACTGGCGTGTAAAGCCTTGCCCACACTCCCTGCAAACATACGGCTTCGCCCCAGAGTGTGTCCTCTGGTGTCTGATGAGAACTGACTTGTCTGTAAAGCCTCGCCCACACTCCCCGCAAACATAGGGCTTCTCCCCAGAGTGTATCCTCTGGTGTGTGATGAGATGTGACTTCTGTGTCAAGCCTTGCCCACACTCCCCGCAAACATAGGGCTTCTCCCCAGAGTGTGTCCTCTGGTGTGTGATGAGATGTGACTGGCGTGTAAAGCCTTGCCCACACTCCCTGCAAACATAGGGCTTCTCCCCAGAGTGTGTCCTCTGGTGTGTGATGAGATGTGACTTCCGTGTCAAGCCTCGCCCACACTCCCTGCAAACATAGGGCTTCTCCCCAGAGTGTGTCCTCTGGTGTCTGATGAGATGTGACTGGTGTTTAAAGCCTCGCCCACACTCCCTGCAAACATAGGGCTTCTCCCCAGAGTGTGTCCTCTGGTGTCTGATGAGAACTGACTTGTCTGTAAAGCCTCGCCCACACTCCCTGCAAACATAGGGCTTCTCCCCAGAATGTGTCTCTGGTGTGTGATGAGATGTGACTTCTGTGTCAAGCCTCGCCCACACTCCCCGCAAACAAAGGGCTTCTCCCCAGAGTGTGTCATCTGATGTGTGATGAGATGTGACCCATCACTGAAGCCTTGCCAACACCTTCTGTGTTTGATTGTTACAATTTTTAACATTCCTACTTTCACAAATAACTTGCCTGTGTCCTCTGGATTCTCTTTCTGGCCTCTGCGGGGATCTTCCTCCATCATTCTCTCATGCTCACTAGAACTCCTCATTTGTTCTTTGGAAGTTTGGAAAAAGGGTCTTGAGATTCTCCTCTGACTGATCCTGTTAAGCAAAGGTTTGGACCTTTCCTTGACCTCTTGACCTTCAGCTTTATCATTCCAGCAGTGTGTACTATTATGTTGCTGCTGCTGATTCTGATCCTCTGGACAGGGTTCCTCTGCTTGGAGGTGTATTCTTGCAGATGTCCCCAGGAGAATATGAGAGGGATGACTGAATTTCACATGTTGGCTGAGGAATTTCTGACTGGAGAAGGCCAGAGAGCAGGAGGAACATGGGTACAACTCTGGCTTTGGTTCCACTGAAAAAGGAAAGGTTTGGTCAGGGCAAATGTTGATGAGAATGCCTGGGCCGCACAACTTGTCTCCTGGTAAGACCTGCCCCATGAATCCTTCTTACTGTGGTGACAATGCAAGCTGTCTCCTACAAAGTGTCCACTCACGGTCTATTCTTTTTATTTTTATGTGGTGCATCTTCTTCAGAAATCCAGAAAGCCCACATCAAGGGTCTTTGCTAATATTGCTCAGACTAGGGACTTTCAAGTAGCATGAGAGGCAATTTCACTCCCTGAACTGCAGTGACCTTTCCCAACTACAGGAATCCTCTAAGTCATGTTAAAGAGGAAAACTAGGAATTGCTTCTCTTTCAGTTTTTCAGAACTATAAAATAAAATGTCTTTCTTGCCCTTGCTTGTGTGGCTCAGTGGATTGAGTGCCTGCCTGTGAAGCAAGGACTCAGGTTAGATTCCCAGTCAGCGCTCATGCCTGGGTTGTGGGTCAGGTCCCCAGTAGGGGGCGTGTGAGAGGCAACCATGCATTGATGTTTCCCTGTCTTTACTCCTCTTCCTCTCTAAAAGTAAATAAATAAAATCTTAAAAAAAAGAGTCATTCCTCAAGCCTCACACCAAATATTTATGCTTCATTTTATTCATTGTTAGTCCATTTCAAATATCCTAAGAAGTCCTGTTTCAAAATATTTCTCCAACAACACTTCTAACATGTCTGACTCCTGTTCCTCTCTGGCCAATCCACCATGCTCTCTCACTTGGAGATATCTCTGAGGGGATTCCCCATTGGAGTTTATTTTCTAAAAATTAACAAAGCATAATCAGAACAGAGAACACACCATTCTACAGCTGATGACTGCATACTCACACTCAGGAAAGTCCCCAGTGTCTCAACTTGGGTCATCAGCACTGCATTTCCGGGCTGCTAAGCATTTATCTGAACTTTGTTCTTACCCTTTATGCTGAGACTGAGACCTGAGTGACCCTCAGCCAACTCAATGCCACATCTCTTTTCTTCCTGCACTAGCTGCTCCCTTTGCCCACAGGTAGTTTTGTAAATGTTATCTCCTGAGAGAGCCCTTTCCGGACCACCTGCCACAGTGCATCTCCCCTCACACTGATCTCTAGGCACTTGTCCTGGATTAGTTTTCTCCAAAGCACTAACCGCTGTGTAGTGTTATGTACATGCAAGCACGTGTGCCTGGGTTTCCCTCCTTTATTGGTCAGCTCCTCAAGAGCAGTGATTCTCATCCTCATATTAATCTGTATTTCCAGGTCCTAGGACCCTGTGTGCCAGAGTAGGATCTCACCTGACAATTCACTGAAATAATGAATGAATGTGCCCTGCCTGAATGATGTGGCTCGGTGGGTTGGGTGTTGTCTCACAAACTGAAAGGTTACAAGTTTGATTCCCAGTCAGGGAACATACCAGGGTGGACTAGTTGGGGGTGTGCCATAGACAACCAATTAATGTTTCCCTTGCACACTTATTTTTCTTTTTCTCACCTTTCCACTCTCTGTAAAAATAAATAAAATCTTGTTTAAAAATATTTGATTTATATATTTATTTATTTCCAGAAAAGGGGGAAGGGAAGGAGGGAGAGAAACATCAATGTGCGGTTGCTTCTCACGTGCCCCATACTGGGGACCTGGCCCCAAACCCAGGCATGTGCCCCAAGTGGGAATCAAACTGGCAAATCCTTTGGTTCACAGGCTGGCACTCAATCCTCTGAGCCACACCAGCCAGGGTGAAATCTTTAAAAAATAATGCCTATAAACAAAAATGTTTTATTTAGAAGTATGGAGGAAAATTAAGAGGAAACAGCTATAATAGTGTCAGAAAAACTGCCTTGGTGAGAGAACTGGTTAGTGCTTGAAAACTTTTTTTTTTTGCACCTCTCAGTCTTTCATATATGTGGTTGTATATTTTGTTCATGAAATATTTTAAAAATAAAAAATATAAAAATTTTGCCTAAGAGTCAAAGGCATATGAATGAATTGTGAATTGCTGAAGCATCTGATTTGAAAACTTTACTGACTTTAGAGTGGATTTTACTGTACTTAAGAGTTGGATCATGAATATTTCTATGGAGAATTTTCTCTTTCCTTTGTGTTTTGAAGAACAGCGGTGCCCACCTCTTCCAGCTGTGAGCTCTCTCTTCCACTTGCTGCCCCACTTGCTGCCCAGCTCCTGGCCATACTCGTCCCCATACCAGACCAGCAGTTCACAGCCCGGCCTGATGACCCGGCAGGTTCGGTAGAAAATCTGCCTGTGATATTGAAAGGCCACCAGGTTCTGCTCTTCATCATCCTGGGCACAGTTCACATACCTGGGATTAAGGCAGATGAAGGGAAAGAAAATCACAGTAATGTATTTCCAGTACCTGTTACCTCTACGTCCAGCTCCTCACTGATTCTTAAGGCCCTCAGGCTCTGGCGCTGCCCACTGCCCCTAATGCTCCTTGGGGAACCTTTGTTCAGTGTCTGAGCGTCTGTCAGCATGTTATATGAATTCCTACCTCCAAGTCCTGCTTGCAGTGTTCATCCTGCCTAATACCATTTCTAAAACTCAGTTCTAGACTTAACCTTCACCCTGACTGGCCATAATATCCAGGGATCTCTGGTTTCTCCAAGCTCTAAATCAAGTTGTCTCACACCACAGAACCTGGTGCTTGATCTAGGGCTCTGCTTCTAAATTAGCTCACTAATTTTCTAGTACTCAGCCCACATGTATTTTCTCTTGAGAGGCCTTTCTCCAACCCCTTTACACTTTATTTAGGGTACCATTCACTTGCCTGCTCAAGGTTACCATAGAAAATTGGAGGTCTTTTTTGTCTTAGTAAAATAGAACAATAGTTGTTGATTCACATTCTGTTATCCCTGATAAAAAGAGGACCCCTCTCAGAAAGGGGCCCATGACCATTCCCCTGCAGGCCTCAGAGCCCGGGTCTAGTTTGAAGTGAGGCCGGAATGGTTTGCTGCCTGCACAGGTTTAGGCCACCCTTGGTTTGTGCTATCTTGACACTCTGTACTTCTTGGAAATTATAGTTAAATGTTTCTAAAAGCAATTGTTTTATGTCTGTCTGCAAGAAGTCCTTCATAAGGACATGGGTTGTGTGATCTGTTTAAGTAATGTATTCCTTCACCTAAACTGGAATATAGTAAGTGCTTAATTAATGTTCATTTGAGAAATTAAAGTGTAATCCAGTGTCCTTGGTGAATCTAGGCTCTTCAAGGTCCTTTCTAGTGCCCAGATTGTGTCTAGCAGAGAGCTTTAGATTTTGAGGACATATGCTATACTTTTTTCCTAAATGTCCCCTGAAATGAAAGAACACTAAATGGAGAAAAAGAGGAAAAAAGGATTAAGGGAGACCATTGAGCAAGGCATGATGAAAGGGAAAGATATATGGGTTTGTGGGGGATGAGTGTCCCCTCTCGCACCCAGAGACCTATTGACCTCACCTCATCCAGTTGGCCCAGGATTTGTTCTTTCCATCCACATACTCATAGCAGTTTCTCCCTTTGGTGATCTGTATTTCAGAAAAGAAGTTAAAGAACTTTTACTTTTTTTCATGGGGAGGTAATAGTCAGAATTATTTTACCTTACTGTCATCAAAGCTCTTCCAGCCTGCATGGGGATTCAACTGCCAGTGGTGACTACATATTTTTCTCACTCATCGTCTACACATCCAAGTCTACTTGTCCAATTGAGCAGGAGCCTCACAAGGGAGGAGCCACTCCTTTGTGTCTGCACCACTTTGCTCCCGCTTACCTTCTGATCCTTAAATAGTAGCTCCATGTTCATGTAAAGTCCAATCAGTACACGGAGCTAACCATATTGTCCCCTCCATGTCTAGTATGTAGGAGGTGAGGTACCTCCAAGCCTCAGAAGGAATGTGGGAAGCCAGAGGACAGTGGAAGAAGTGAATACTTCTCACCAGCCAGGAGTATCTGCTCTTGGCTGCCTCTTCATCTTCTGTGATATGCCCTTCATAAGGGCCAAAGTGCAGACCCACAGGCAAATCCGCTGCCTCATTCCACACTCCAAGCCCAGCCTCAGGGATGCCCGATGGCCCAATTCTCAACCCAGGGGGCAGGGTGAGGGCTGAGTGGTGGGGATGCCCCTTGTCCACTGCAATGTCCTTTACAAATGTAGGGGGCCCATGCACAGCACAGCTGTCGATGAAGAAGTTCTGACACTTCTCACAATCTGGAAGCAAGAGCAACAGGGGTTAGGGAAGGTATAGCATATGTTTCTGGACACAAAGAGCTTCAGAGGGAGTCTGGCACTGACATCATTGAGACTTGATCCTGTACCCCAGCTCACTAGAGGAAAGGAATGATTTGGGGACCAAAGGACTAGATGAAATTATTGTATCATAACTTGCTTAGTGAGGGTCACTTACAAAGGTAGTCATCATCCTGGGGCTCGGTGACCTCTTGGTACACATAATCCTTTCTCTCTCCTATGCTATACATCTTCATGTCAATCTCCTTTCTCCTGAGTTCTAAGTTGGAAAAGAGCAGGTGAGCGAGGTTGGTGGGGTCTGGAGTGTTAGTTCCCATTTTGTCAGGTAACACACGATCTCCTCCCATCAATTTATTACCTGTCCTTTTGCATACTCCGGTATTTTACTGTTAACTCTTGGTTCAGAAGACTAAGACTCCACACTAACTACAGATGACTGATTCAATTTTAGTTTCTAGATCTTCCCATTACCAGGTTTAACTTGCCGACCTTTAATCATTCATAAAATATTTATTGAGTGCACATTATGTGTTAGGCATTGAGTAAAGGCCTGGGCACACAACACCAATAAAGTGTGGTTGCTATTATCACAGATGGATTTATTGGTAACTTGCATGTGTCACCTGTTTTAAATTCAATTTAATGTTTTCAAACAATACATGAGTGATGTTTCCTTATCTTCACTTTACACATTAGCATTCAGGAGCTCCGAGAATTTATAGGATTTGCCCAAAAGTCCAGTAGTAACTTCAGTCTCAGCTTAGCCCAGCTTAAATCCAGGCCTATCCAAAATCCACTCCACATACCTAGACCATACTTATTAGACCTTTTGTAGAACTTAGAGGAACTAAAGTTTCCAAATTATTTTCTCTTACCTGATTTTTGTCTAGTGTGCTTTCCAAAGGCACATTCTTCTCCAAGAGGGGCCACTGGTTTCTGGGCATGCTCTGAGTTACTCGCAGTCATCAAATTTGCTGTTCCTGACAATTCCTTCAAACTATATTCATTGCTTAATGGCACCCTGGATGTTGCCTTGAATATAAGAGTCACATATTAAAAGATAACATGTATTTAATTTTTTAAGGCCTATCATTTATTTTACATGCATGTCTTTAATACTTCAACCCTTGGAAATATCTAGGGAGTATGAATATTAGAGGGGATAGGGCCAATGTGGGTAATGAATCCAAAATTAGAACTCATGCTTTATGGCTCTTTTCTTTCAACTGTCTCTATAATATTAAGAATGAAGGATATTGGGAAAAGAATAAAGAAATAGTTGGCAGAAACATATCTAGACAATAAATAAAATGATAAGGTTTGCAATACCTGGAAAGAATATTTGTAGATTAGCTGGTTCCCATTAATTGTTTGAATAAGGCCGTACCAGTAGCTAGTTGTCTTCAGTGTCCTGATCTATAACATGCTAATTTTTAATGTTATAGTGAACATGCAATTAAATAATGTTCAACAAAACGTTCTGTGAATTATGTAATACAGCATGAATGTGCTATCAATTTACCCCTCAGCTCTCTCCATATTTCAATCCCACAGAAATTACCTTCAGCGTTCACTGATCATCTTCTAATTAATTTGTAATTGTGAAATCATTCATTCAGCAAACATTCAGGGGCCCTCAGGAGCCCTGATCTGGGCCTGTGACCTCTGAGAAGTTTCAGGTATGGACCAGGCCCTCAAAGAGCTCACAACACAGAGGTAGGCAGGCTGAACAAATGATTCTAAACAGGATGAGAGTGGCCTCATTAGAGCTCAGACAAAGAAGCGGTTATTTCACCCTATAAGAAAGGGCATTTGAAATCATTTCCAGATGGATGAGTTTCTGTTGAATAGTGTGTAACCTATATGAAGTCCTTAAGTCATTTTATTATTTGTTGGTCCTCAATCATGAAACATGAAGCTCTTCAGGGGTGGGAGATGCTTTCTTTGATTAGAGTGGGAGGCTGTGATCCTGGGGATTTTACATTCTTCTTCACCTGGGGCCATCCACTGCACCAACTGCCTACACACTGTATGTTTTTCTTAGTCAGAGGGTCGCAGTGCATCTCTCACTTCAGCATAGCGGAGAACAACTTTGGTTGAAAGTGTCAGTCAAATGAATGACATAATGACATACGTATAAAACAATATAAACTTCAGAAAACTATAAAAGTTTTATTTTTTAAGTTAAAAAAAATTTTGTTTATTTTTTTGAGAGAGGGGAAGGGAGGGAGGGAAAAAGAGAGGGAGAGAAACATCAGTGTGAGAGAGAAACATTGATCAGTCACTTCTCACACCCCAGGTGGGAACCTGGCCAACAACCTAGGCATACGCCCTGACTGGGAATCAAACCGGCAATCTTTCACTTTGCAGGATGACACCCAACCGAGTCATGCCTGCCAGGGAAAAACTATGAAAGTTTTAATGAGTTTGTAAGTAGTTTAGAGAAGAAACTATGGATTAGACTGCACAACCACTGCTACTGTGATCTTAGACATATAGTCAAACATTTCTGTATCTCTGAAAGTTCACTTCCCTCATCATAAATGGTGACAGTTACAGTACCTTC
Source organism: Glossophaga mutica (assembly GCA_039655065.1). Taxonomy (NCBI): domain Eukaryota; kingdom Metazoa; phylum Chordata; class Mammalia; order Chiroptera; family Phyllostomidae; genus Glossophaga; species Glossophaga mutica. The sequence goes on along the minus strand of CM077310.1, from coordinate 34,880,706 downwards.
CTCACTAGGTGTTTGAAATGTGAGTTTATTCACATAAAATTCTTAAAGTCTGAAACATTGTGAGAATGAAACAAATGATAGTTACTATTGTTGTTGTAGTTGTTAACTATTAAGATGATAATGAGCACTGGATGGTGCGGCTCAGTGGATTGAGCACTGGCCTGCAGACTAAAAGGTCAGCAGTTCCATTCCTGATCAGGGCACATGCCTGGGTTGTGGACCAGGTCCCCCACTTGGGGGCGTGTCAGAGGCAAACTATTCATGTTTTTCCCTTTTCTTTCTCCCTCCATTCCCCTGGTACTTTCTGCATTTTTCTACTCTTATCTGCATTTGTATCCATGAGGAAAATTTTGTTGTCAACAGGATTTAGGAAATACTCACCTTCTGGTGTTTACTCTGTGCCCTTCTGAAGGCCACCCAAGAAGGTTTCACTGAAAGATGATGAGAAATCAGTGTTTTGGTTGGTAAAGATTTCCAAAATCTGAGATTCTTATTAAGGACACAGAATTCTGAATGAGAGTAGTCCAAGAACAATCTAAGGATTATTGGAAAATGTTTTCTGAGGTATCATTAAGGCCTATGCTTCTATTGGGGCCACCAACTAATTTCATTAGAATGTTTGAAAAAATAGACAAAGAGTCATTCACGCTTTATCCTATGTTCATAAACCATCTATTACATTTATTAAAAAATAAATTGGCCTCTCCTGATAAAAAAGTATTAAAAGTAACTGCACAGAAACTCCATGTCTTCAACATAACCCTTTCTCCATCCTGTTGTCTTCATTCAAACTGGCCTTGTCCGGGCTAATGGCAGAACGACCACCTGGCCTCCTTTCTCTGGTATCCCCTCCCCCCCGTGCACATATTGGCCAGCCATGCCCTTCCTTAATCATTAGACTCTGGTCAGCATCAACAGTCTGTTGACCACAGAAACAGAATTCCAGTCAGGTTAAAGATCACATCTTGACTTCAGCTGTGTTTCAACCTCAGACCCATGAAAGTGGACTGCCCCTACCAATCGAACATTCATGATACTAGACAGGATGACACCATGGCCAACATCAGGAAATGATAGTGATCAACCACTCCTTACCCTGGCCCTCGCCCCAGCTCCCATAATCACCATGGTTAATACTGTTTCCTATCTGTCTCCATGCAGGCCATCTGGCAGCCAGGTTTGGGAACACTCCTCACTGGCCAGACATGCCTCCCTCTCTTGCGACGACAACTCTTCTGAATTAGTTATTTCTTATTCACTTATATGTTCTTATACATTTACTGCTTATTAATGTATCTATAAATATATATGATTATTTTGCACACTTGAAAGTTTACAGGAATAGCCCCTCACTGTACCATACACTGTTCTGCATCTTGCTTGTTTGCTGGACAAGCAAACTCTGTTCCTTGGTTATGTCCTGAGATGCAGCCTGACCTAAACCAGGTCCATGCCAGGAGGGCAGCTCTGGTTCCTACTGCCCCTCACCTTGCTGTCTTGGAGTACATTCTTCATCAGAGTCCTCAGGGTCCTCCTCCTGGAGCTCGGTGGCCTGCCTGCGATGACACATGAAAGCTGGTTGAGGGGCCCTGAGACCTGGAAAGAGACAAAACCTTTGTCCTGAAAGCAAAGAGCTTGGAGGAAGAACAAGCACTAGGAAGCCGATGGGATGGGAGAGTAAAACGAGTTGCTGTGAGTGCTGCAATGTCAGTGCCAGCCCTACTCTGACACGAAGGAGCAAATTCCCCGCTGGAGGGAGCTGTAGGCGGGTGGAGACGCCTGAGCCGGAGCCAGCCCTGTGGCCTGTCAGGTCACCAGGCTCCTGGGCCCAGTGCCTGTGCGCTACCTAGGCTGGTGAGCATGTCGAAGCTCCTCTTCACGTCCCGGGCTTTGTCCCAGTCTCCCATCTCTGCCCACTCCTGGAGAAGTAGAGGGAAGCGTCTTTCAAAGTTTCTTTGGCCTGAAGCGGAGAGTGGAAACACCAGTAACTCAGTGATGCGAGTGAGAACGCTCAGCGGGTCTTCCCTGCCCCCGGGTGCAGGGAGCAGGCAGGGGCCTCGGTGATCTCTGCACCGCAAGCACTGAGCCCCTGTCTCAGTTGAGTCCCAGATCCCCGAGCGGCTGTTCCTCTGGGGTGTGTTCTGGGGGCCTCTGGGCCTTCTCCCACTTCCCTGACCCGGCCCTGCCACGCGGAGTCCCGTCTCTCCCATCAGCACTCTGCGCACGCACAGCGAGGGTCACCCACAGGGCTGGGCATCTGCAGAACTTTGTCCCCAGCCCTGCCCCCATGCTTCCCGCCAACCCCTCAGCTCACCTGAGGCCTCCGCCCCGTTTGCCCTGCTTCTCCCTCAGGGCTGTCCTGAGGGCCCCCATCGGGGTTCATGGGGTCCCAGCCCCAAGTCCGAGGCGCCCGTGGAAGGAGAAGGCGCTGAGAGGGCGGAACGCCTTTCTCTCATCTGGCAGGGCACCCGGAGAGGGGGACACGGGGCGCTGCAGGAGGAGGGGCTGGATGTGGCGGGGCCACGCCCAGGGGACGCCCTTGTTCCCCCCTCATCCCCAGTGCGCCGCCTCAGCGTGGGCTCCGCCGGCCGCGGACCGGGCGTCTGAGGGGCCCCATCAGCGGGCAGGCCTGTGGTTGCACCAGGAAACGCGCTTTTCTCGGGGAAGGGCTCGGAGTTGCACCTGGGGTTTTGGAGAAGCCTGCACGTGACGCAGGCGCACTCTCCAGCAGACCACCATCTCTCAGGCTGAGGCTCGGAGTCCCTCAGGACTTGATCCTGCGTCTTCCAGGCTGAGGACACTTAGAATGCCTGGGTGAGAGGGTTGAGGCTTCTGAGGCTGAGGAGATTTGGAGCGTCTCATTGAGGGGCTTCAGGTTCCCCACCATTGAGTTAATTTCCAGGACGACAGCATTCAGCGTCTCTGTGTTTGGGGATATTTGGTGTTTTCGGGTGAGTTGCATGTAGTGTGCCCCGAGCTGAGGGGAACTGGGGTTTTCAGGCTGTTTGGGGGTCTAAGCCGTGGGGATTAGGAGATGTGGGGTCTTCCGGGTTAGCGCACGTGGGCCCCTCAGAATGAAGACATTTGGGGTCTCTTAGGCTGGACTTTGAAGGTCTCGGGTTAAGGATTCACATTGCAAGGCTCCCCGCTTACCGGTAAGTCTCCCGGGGCCCCTGCCACGCGGCCCACCTTAGCCGAGCGTTCTCTCCAAGTGCCCGGGTTTCCCGCCCTGGGGAGGTGTGAGGGAGCAGGCAAGAGGTTGCTGAATGGATAGCCATTTGGGAGCAATCCGCCAATCAGTGCTGCGATCCCAGCCCTGCCGCCAATGGGTGGTCAGAAGAAGCTGGAAGGGCGGGGCAGAGGGGCAGCCCCCTGGGCTCAGAACAGGCAGGCGGAAGGCCCGCCCCACCCCGCCAGGATTGGCTACTCTGGATCTCCCGTGATCCTGTCGCACAACCTGCAGCGAGTACCGCGGCTTGGCGGTTTCCGCGGCTACTTTTCCTGCGGGCGGTGAGGGACCTGCCCTGTAGGAATTGGGACCCCTGAGCCGAGCCGAACCGGGACGTGGCCCTCCTGCCGCCTGACAAAGTGTCTTTGTTCCACTGGACTGTAGTCGGGATCCCCAACTTTCTTCTAGGCCCGTCGGTGCCTTCCCTTGTCAAACCTACTTTCGGTAAGCGCTGCATAAGCAGTGACGACGCGGTCAAGACTGCATTGCATTCCGTGGAAACTTAAGTCAGTAAATTCTGACCACGCAATTCATAGACACAAAATAAGTCCCAGAGGGTTCAAACATTTAAACACAACAAATAAAATAATAAGTATACTGGAAAACACACTGGGAGAATTTCATGTCAATGAAGTGGCGTTATGAGTAATAGGTATGTTTAAGTAACTCAGGTCTAAAAACATTTCAGAAATAGGAAGACAAGATAAAACCAAACAAAACTAAATACATTTAAAAATACTGAAAAAAACCTACAGGTATTTTGCATAAAATTAACACATCAAATTTGAGGACGGGTCCACAGAGCAGGGTCAGTGTAGCTGCTACTGGCTTTCACGGGATAAAGTGGGAAGAGTGTCTCTGGTCCTTACCTTGTTTTGAGCACATAAATATAACTTGATTTCCATGCACTGGAACTGCACCAACTAACTGTAATTATTACTGTGAAACTGCATAAAGGGAAACCTCACTAAAGTGGAGTTGGGGGTCAGTGGGGGTGCTGTCACATAGCACCACCCAGGGTCAAATACAGGAAAGATTGTCACAGGCCCGGACATATAGATGGTATACCCTGTGCTCCCAGGAGAAATTGACTCCCCAGCAACTCAGCCAGAGAGAAACCATGGTCACCCTGAACTGAGGATTTTCTGCACTGCACTTTTGTTTGAAATGACCCCTCCTAACTTCTTCCTTTCTCCCTGTAAAATAACATTCCTCTCCTTTACTTGTGGAGCTTGCCTATGACTTTTGCTACAGCTTGCTTGTCCTAAATTGCATTTTTTTTTTTTACTGTTTCTTAATTAACCCCTTATGTGCTGTTAAAATAACTGCCTGCTATATTTTTAAGGTCAACACAGTTTGGTGGCCCATATGGGGATCCAGAGGACTCCTGAAATCTCTGAGGCTGATGAGCAAGCAGAAGCAGTGTCCTTGATCTCAAAGACTCAGGGAAGGGTCCTTTGGTGCAGACTCTCCGGTGATCATTTTGAGAATAGCTGTCCAGAAATAACATCCTCATACCCTCTGACCCAGAAATTCCACTTTTCAAAAATTTCCCCTAGTAGCCCTGGTCTGGTAGCTCAGTTGGTTAGTGTCCTGCCTATATGCCAAGGTGGTCAGTTCATTCTCCAGTCAGGGCACATTCAAGAAGCATCCAATGAATGAATATATAAGCAGAACAACTTTCTCTTTCAAATTAATAAATGAAATGAAAAGAAAAGCATAAAAATTCCCCCAGTTAGCTTCCCTGTGTATGAAATGAAGTATGTTTAAAATATCGTATCCAACACTTATATAATAACAGATATAATTTTAAAGATTGCAGTAGAAGAGAATTTGTTAAATTATGGCTTGCTCACACTGTGAAATATTATAGAACATTAAAAATGGGTGAGGATGTATGGTGTTTCATTAAAGAAATAAAACCTAGTAAGGTGGTTCTAATGGATTTTAACAGAGAATAATTTCTAAGTAATGTTATGTGAGAAAAGTATCCTGCAAAACAAATTGTGTTTAAAAAAAAACAAACCCAGGCAGAAGACATGTGCTGAAAGGAGACACAGGGACTAGCTACAGGGGTCAGAGTCTGGGCAACGTGCAGGGGAAAACTTGCTTTTCCTTCATGTCATTTGGAATGTGTCCTTTCTTTTCTCTTTTACTTAAACCTATCTATACATATTTTTTTGTAGATAAAAGAATGGATGAGAAGTAGTTGGTTATATATGTATGCATTTAAAAATGACTCAACAAAAATTCTGCACATCCTCATTACATCCAGTGGCCTGTGTTGCCTTCTTTATCCGAATAGCACCTTGACCACCCAAAGTGTCCAATTTGCATCCAAAACTCTATTCAAGCAGGAACATTTCCATAGTGCAAAATATACTGTCACACAGTTACTGTTTGTTTGAGAGATGAAAAACATTTATTATGAAAACAGTGAATTTTATATTTAAGTACTGGATCCAAGGTCATTTATAGAAATGCTATTAAGAATATTATAAGCCCTGACTAGTGTGGTTCAGCTTCTCTGTCTGGTATCTGGCAGCTAGGGTTCATTGTCCAGCTGCAACTCTGGAGTGTGGCTGTGGAGTCTGGGTGACACATCTGGGTCTTGTCTCTGAGGTCTGTAGCCTGGGTTTGAATTTATTTGACTATGGGTGTTGAATCTGGGGTTTCTTTGGGTGTGGCTTTGGGGTCTCTGGGTTTGAGTGTGGGTACATTCCATGTACATGTCTATAAATTTATAGTCATTGGCTCCTAGTCCCTAGTCAATGCCAAGAGGAGTCCCAAGGTTGGGGTGTAGTGAAGAAGGAAACTTTAGTGCAAATACTTCAATTTTAATACAGAATGGCTGTGAGTACAGAAGGGTTGTTAAGAAGCTCACTATTGTTACAGGTGAATTATGAAGTAGCACACTGTATATCAACTCAATAGTGCTGCTTCTTAGTTACATCGCATCAGGGCTGTCAGGAGGCCCTGAAGTGAGGCAGTCCTGGGGCAAACTCCCTCTCTGGCTGTGCTGCTTAGGGCTTCTCCACTCATCTACATGACTTCTGGTCTAGACCTTCATTTCCTGTTTGCTTGGCTGCATTTGTATATGAAGAAGTGAAAATTGGAAAAGGCTGGGCAAGGAAAGAAAGGCCTCTGGTGTCACCACAACAGACTAGATTATTATTATTTTAAAATTATGCCATGTTCTCTAGTACTTTTTAAGCCCAAACTGAGACGCCCCCCCTTTTTTGTTGCTGCTTACTTAAAATGTACAAAAATAAAAATAATTGAAAATCCTACCCAAACAGGTAATAACTGCTATTATATTAAGTATATATGCTTCTAAACAAGGTGGAGGTGTGTGCGGTGGGATGGGTGGAGGAGAGCAAAAGGGGGAAATTGGGAGATTGTAATAGAATAACAATAAAAAATCATTTAATGAAAAAAGTATATACCCTTCCAGACATCACTACTTGCACATTTCCATTCTTCCACTTTCTCTGGATTAAATTTATTATTGTGGGTGTGTAATATGCAAAATTTGTGAATTTTCAGGCTTTTTCCTTAATGTGTGGATTTATCAATACATTTTTCCCAGAGTGTTTGTTATGTACCATTTTTATTATCAATCAGTTCAAATTATTTTTTAACTGCAATTGTAATTTATTTATTTTTTTAAATATATTTTATTGATTATGCTATTACAGTTGTCCCATTTCTCCCCCATCATTCCCCTCCACCCTGCACACCCCCTCCCACCCACATTCTCCCCCTTTAGTTCATGTCCATGTGTCATAAGTTCTTTAGCTTCTACATTTCCCACACTATTCTTGCCCTCCCCCTGTCTATTTTCTACCCACTGTCTGTGCTACTTATTCTCTGTACCTTTTCCCCCTCTCTCCTCCTCCCACTCCCCTGTTGCTAACCCTCCATGTGATCTCCATTTCTGTGGTTCTGTTCCTGTTCTAGCTGTTTGCTTAGTTTGCTTTTGTTTTAGGTGTGGTTGTTAATATCTGTGAGTTTGCTGTCTTTTTATTGTCATATTTTTTATCTTCTTTTTCTTAGATAAATCCCTTTAACATTTCATATAATACTGGCTTGGTTATGATGAACTCCTTGAACTTGACCTTATCTGAGAAGCACTTTACCTTCCCTTCCATTCTAAATGAAAGCTTTGCTGGATAGAGCAATCTTGGATGTAGGTCCTTGCCTTTCATGACTTTGAGTACTTCTTTCCAGCCCCTGCTTGCCTAGAAGGTCTCTCTTGAGAAATCAGCTGACACTCTGATGGGAACTCCTTTGTAGGTGACTGTCCCCTTATCCCTTGCTGCTTCTAGAATTCTCTCCTTCATTTTCATCTTGGCTAATGTAATTATGATGTGCCTTGGTGTGTTCTTCCTTGGGTCCAACTTCTTTGGGACTCTCTGAGCTTCCTGGACTTCCTGGAAGTCTATTTCCTTTTCCAGATTGGGGAAGTTCTCCTTTATTATTTGTTCAAATAAGTTTTCCACTTGTTGCTCTTCCTCTTCCCCTTCTGATACCCCTATAATTCGGATGTTGGGACGTTTAAAGATGTCCTGTAGGTTCCTAAGCCTCTCCTCATTTTTTCGAATTCTTGTTTCTTCCTTGTTTTCTGTTTGGTTGTTTCTTTCTTCCTTCTGGTCCACTCCATTGATTTGAGTTCCAGTTTTCCTTCCATCTCTTTTGGTTCCCCATGCGTCTTCCTTCATTTCACTTATTGCATTTGTTCATCTAATTTTTGAGCAAAATCAACCAATTCTGTGAGCATCCAGATCACCAGGGCTTTGAACTGTGCATCTGATAGGTTGGCTATCTCTTCTTTGCTTAGAGGAATTGGCTCTGGGGTTTTGATTTGTTCTCCTGTTTGAGCCATTCTTGATTTTTTTGTTTATTTGTTTTTGTTTTTGGTCTGGTTGCGGCTGTTACGTAGTGAGGGGTAGAACCTTAGGTGTTCCCCAGTGTGGGGCAGCCCAGTCGCTGGGTTGTGACGCTGTATGTGGGGGCGGGGTCCAAGAGGGAACAATGGTGCCTGCTCCACTCTTCCTGGATTTCAGTCCCTTCCACCGCTTCCCCTTCACCTGGATTATCTGCACGCTCGAATGTGGGACCACCTGGTCAGCCAGCCGCCCTGCGCGGCCTCACTGGGTCTGCACAGTTGCCACCCCATGCCTGGGGTCCGCCCGCTGCCGCCTGTGGGCCTGGGGTCTGCCAGCTGCCTGCACACTTGGGAACCGCCAGCCACTGCTGCCTGGGAACCGCCAGCCACTGCTGCCTGTGTTCCCGAGTTCGCACCTCCACTTTTTCCTGCTGCAACTCCACCCCTCTTACCGGTCTGGATGAATTGTTGTTGGACTACTGTACAGTTCAATTTTCTATTAGCTCTGGTTGTTTTCTTGTTTCTAAATATTTGTTGTCCTTAATTTTGGTTGTGAGAGGAGGCACAGTGTGTCCACCTATGCCTCCATCTTGGTCGGAAGTCTGCAATTGTAATTTAATATGCGAGTTATTTAGGAGTGTATTTTATAATTTTTAAATATAAGGACTTTCTAGTTATCTTTTATTACTGATTGCTAGATTTGCTGCAATGAGAGCAAGAAACATACTTTTTATAATTTTAATCCTCTGATATAATTTTTTGAAACTTGCTCCACAGTACGATATGGTCAATGTAAAAAAAAAAAAAAAAAGCTCCTAGCATGGTTCTGTGCTGCCATCTCTTGTTCATTTTGGGAATAACACCTTAGTGCTGGTCTACAAGAGAAGTGGATTCTGGTGGAATGTCAATGACTGTTGATGACAATGGTATTTAGAAGTGTATTTTAAAATGTCTCAGGGTATGGATTGTCCAGTTACCTTGTGACTGGTTTCCAGATTAGGGCAAAGGAAGCAATAAATGTGTTTTATGTGCTATTTGTTGGAACTTGCTTTACACTGTAATAGAGTCAGGTTTTTAGAAGTTCCAAGTGTGCTTGAAAATCATTTGTCATTTGCTTTGTTTGTTGCAACTTCCTTAAACAATAAAGAAAATAAAATCTATTTAAAATAATTTTTAACCCAAGAGATTAAAAAAATGAAACTGCTGTCATTTTATACATAAAAATCAAATGAGTCGTTTTGCCAAGCCACTAATAGTTGTCCCAAGTGTGTATCTCTGCTGCCATCTCGTGGGAAATTTGGGGAATAACATCTTACTACAGGTCAGGAAAAGTGAGTGATTATAGTGGAATATCAGTGACTGTTGATTTTTTTTAAAGACTGTTTTGAGGTATGAGTCTCAGGTCCCAACGTCAGTTGTCAGTTCCTTAGGATCACTTTTTATGAGCACATCATCTAGACCAGACACTAGATTTGGGAGTGCACCATTGGTTCTTTTCTTTGGTTATATCTTTAAATTACTCTGTGTATACAAAATATATTTATTTCTGCATGTTATTTGCCACACAATTTGCTAAGTTGTATTATTTACAATAACTTTAAGTTGATATTCATGAGTTGTCAAGGTAAATAAGATATCATGCAATAGTAAAATTACGTTAGTTTAGCTGTATAAAACATGAAAAAATAGTTAAAGCTGAAATAAAACATGAAGACAAGAAGAATTAAAAGTGTGTTAATTATAAGTTCATTAATAATTAAATAAAAGAGTAGCATGATTCTTAGTATTGTAAATGAGTTCAGGACCTGGAGCATTGGTGTTCTAGAAATCAAAAGTATTTTGTAAGTAAAATCGTGCCCCTTGTAGGTTATCTGAGGAACTCACAATATGGCAAAGGTCCACATTTTCAAAGAGGAGAATGTTTGATGGTGAATTTTGGAATCTAAAAGCCTAAGGTTGTAGATTCTAAGTAATTTTAAGAAATGATTATTGAAGAGTGATTTATGGGCAATGAAAAGAGACAGTGACCCTCAGTGTTGTGGTTTATCAGAGTGTGGTGCAGTCTCTTAAGGTGTTGTATTTTCCTTGGCTTCGGAGCTTTCATGAGTGTCTTCTGGCCAAGGACATTCCTCCCCAGTCTTTACAAGATGGTAAAGACTAAAATGACTACTTCTGCATGTCGTTTATTTTATTTATTTATTTATTTATTTATTTATTTATTTATTTATTTATTTTTGTTGTTCTTTAGCTCTCAGCCTGCTACCGGCTAGAAAGGCCACCTTCATGTACTCCCTTCAGTAAAAGATGAAAAGAGTGGTGTCCTAGGTAATACCTGTTTTTTTCAGCACTCGTGTTGATGTATCTTTGTGAAATACAGTAACCCAATGTCAGATTATTGGTGAGATCCCGAAATTGCTTCAGTGAGGAAAAATGAGTGAAAGTGGCTTAGACTTTGTGATCTTAGAAATAGAGTGAGCTTTCTCACCACAGTTTCCGCCAATGAATTCTTTCCAGGATGAAAGCGTACAACAAGTAAGACAGGCGTATACTGTCTACTACCTGAATGGTAAGCTAAACTTCATGAATAACAAAGTGGCTATGAACAACAGAGCCATTTCTCTGTGGTCCAAGTGCATTTGAACCATATAAAACAGATGTGGGTATTTTGAACCCAGCCAAATCGCTCTGAAGATAGGAAAACTTGCATGATGCTCTTTGTGTGGAAATTCCATCTGCAGCATTCATAACAACATGCAGAAGCAGTCATTTCAGCAGGAGTACAACAATAGTGGTGTATGAGATCATCAATGCTGTTTTCAGCACTTCCTCTGAAATGATTTCTCTCAAACACGTTTCCTACAATTGAAAGTTGTGTAGGGAAAAAGCTACTGAAAGCAATGCTTCATGGGCCAAAGCGGGAATAGATGCAGAGGACTTTGTGATCTTTGAAATAAAGTGAGCCTCTACACCACGGTTTTATCCAAAGAATTCTTTCAGGTAGAAAAGTGGCACCCAGCTAAGACACGCAAGTGCTGTGCTGCACTGTACAGGTTTGTGAATGTTTAAGTGAATGTGAACTGATCAGTCTAGTCTCTGTGCTCCTATTGCATTTTACCCTGACAATACAGTAGGGAAGTTTGTTGGCCTCCAAATTACTCTGGAGTGGGAATATTTTCTAAGAAGCATGTTTTGAGCAAAAGTCTGCTGCCTGATAGAAAGACGACACTCATGTACTCCCTTCAGTAGAAAATGAAAGAGTTGTGTCATCGGTAATACTTTTTTATTCCAGCACTTGTGTTGATGTATCTATGTGAAATACGGTTAGCCGTTGTCAGATTATTAGCGAGATCCCGAAACAACTTTATGGAGGGAAGTGAGTGAAAGTGGCATTAGACCTCGTGGTCTTAGAAGTAGAGTAAGCTTCCTCGCCACAGTTTTCACTAATGAATTCTTTCCAAGACAGACGTGTACCCCAAGTAAGACATCTGTATACTGTCTACTACCTAAGTCAGAAACTACAACTTTATGAATGTCAGTGCGATTATAAACAAAACAGCCATCTCCATGTGGTCCAAGTGTATTTCAATCATACAATACAGATGTGCATATTTTGAACCCAGCCAAATCACTCTGGAAGCAGTAAAACTTGCATGATGCTCTTTGTGTGGAAATCCCATCTGCAGCATTCATAACTACATGCAGAAGTAGTCTTTCAGGAGGAGTGGAACGATAGTGGTGTATGAAATAATCTGTGCTTTTTCTGCAATTCCTTTGAAATGATTTCTCTGAAACAGATTCCCTGCATTTGTAAGTTGTGTCATGGAAAAGCTATTGAAAGCTACGTTTCATGTGCCAAAGAGGGAATAGATGCAGAGGACTTTGTGGTCTTTGAAATAAGTCTACACCATGGTTTTGTCCAAAGAATTCTTTCCAGTAGAAAAGTGATACCCAGCTAAGACACACAAATGTTGTGTTGCACTGTACAGGTTTGTGAATGTCTAAGTGAATGTGAACCTATCAGTCCTTTCTCTGGGCTCCTATTGTGACTTTCTCTGGGAATACAGTAGGGAAGAGTTTGTTGGCCTCCAAATCACTTGGGAATGGGAATATTTCCTAGGAAGTGCATTTTAAGCAAAATCCTGCTACCAGATATAATGGTCATGTTAATGTAATCCCTTCAGTTGAAGAATGAAATGAGTACTGTATTCGGTAATATTTTTTTTCAGCCCTTGCGTTGATGTATCTTTGTGAAATATGGTTACCCATTGTCAGATTATTACCGAGATCCCGAAATTACTTCACTGAGGACAAATGACTGAAAGTGGCATTGGACTTTGTGATCTTAGAAATAGAGTAAGCTTCCTCACCACAGTTTTCGCCAATGAATTCTTTTCAGGATGACAGAGTACCCCAAGAAAGATGTCCATATACTGTTTACTACCTAAGTCAGAAGCTACAACTTTATGAATGTCAACGTGCCTGTGAACAAAATAGCTGTCTCCATGTGGTCTAACTGCATTTCAATCATACAATACAGTGGTGCGTATTTTGAACCCAGCCAAATCACTCTGGAAGCAGTAAAACTTGCATGACTCTATTTGTGTGGAAATCCCATCTGCAGCATTCATAATGACACGAGGAAGCAGTCATTTCTGCGGGAGTAGAGCACTAGTGTTGTATGACATCATTAGTGCTGATCTCAGCACTTCCTTTGTAATGATTTCTCTGGAACATGTTCCCTACATCTGTAAGTTGTGTCTCGAAAGAAGTACTGAAAGCAACGTTTCATGTGCCAAAGAGGGAATAGATGCAGAGGACTTTGTGATCTTTGAAATAAAGTAAGCCTCTACACCATGGTTTTGTCCAAAGAATTCTTTCCAGTACAAAAGTGTTGCGCAGGTAAGACACGCAAGTGCTGTGATGCGTTGTACAGGTTTGTGAATGTCTATGTGAATGTGAAACTAACAGTCCAGTCTCTGGGCTCCTATTGCAATTGCCTCTTGTACTACAGTAGGGAAGAGTTTGTTGGCCTTCAAATCACTTGGGAAGGGGAATATTTCCTACCAAGAGTGTTTTCAGTAAAAGCCTGCTACCTGATAGAAAGGCCACCTTCATGTACTTCCTTCAGTACAAGATGAAATGAGTGGTGTCATCGGTAATACCTTTTTTTCCTAGCACTTGTGTTGATGTATCTTTCTGAAATATGGTAAGCCATTGTCAGATTATTAGCGTGATCCTGAAAAAACTTTACCAAGGGAAAATGAGTGAAAGTGGCATTAGACTTCATGATCTTAGAAATAGAGAAAGCTTCCTCCCTAAAGTTTTCAACATTGAATTCTTTCCAGGAAGAGAGCATACCCCATGTAAGACATGTGGATACTACTACCTGAGTCAGAAGCTACAACTTAATGAATATCAACGTGACTATGAACAAAACAGTCATCTCTCTGTGGTCCAAGTGCATTGAATCATACAATACAGAGGTGCATATTTTGAACCCAGCCAAATCACTCTGGAAGCAGTAAAACTGGCATGATGCTCTTTGTGTGGAAATCCCATCTGCAGCATTCATAATGACATGAGGAAGCAGTCATTTCTGCAGGAGTGGAGCACTAGTGTTGTACGACATCATTAGTGCTGATCTCAGCACTTCCTTTGTAACGATTTCTCTGGAACACATTCCCTACATTTGTAAGTTGTGTTGTGAAAGAGCTACTGAGAGTAATGTTTCATGGGCGAAAGAGGGAATAGATGCAGAGGACTTTGTGATCTTTGAAATAAAGTAAGCCTCTACACCATGGTTTTGTCCAAAGAATTCTTTCCAGTACAAAAATGTTGCGCAGGTAAGACACGCAAGTGCTGTGTTGCACTGTATAGGTTTCTGAATGTCTAAGTGAATGTGAACCTATCAGTCCAGTCTCTCTGCTCCTATTGCGATTCCCTCTGGGAATACAGTAGGGAAGAGTTTGTTGGCCTCCAAATCACTCGGGAACGGGAATATTTCCTAGGAAGTATGTTTTGAGCAAAATCCTGCTACCGGATTGAAAGGCCACTTTAAGGTACTCCCTTCTGTAGAAGATGAAATGAGTGGTGCCTTTGGTAATACCTGTCTTTTTTCAGCACTGGTGTTGATGTATCTTTGTGAAATATGATCTCCCATGGTCAGATTGTTTAGCAATATCCTGAAATTACTTTACTGAGGGCAAATGAGTGAAAGCGGCGTTAGACTTTGTGATCTTAGAAATAGAGTAAGCTTCCCTGCCATAGTTTTCGCCAATGAATTCTTTCCATGATGAAAGCGTACCCCAAGTAAGACATGCGTACACTGTCTACTCCCTGAGTTGAGAGCTACAACTTTATCAATGTCAAGGTGACTGTGAACAAAACAGCCCTCTCTCTGTGGTCCAAGTGCATTTCAATCATATAATACAGACGTGAGTATTTTGAACCCAGTCAAATCACTCTGGAAGCAGTAAAACTGGCATGATGTTCTTTGTGTGGAAATCCCATCTGCAGCATTCATAACGACATGCGGAAGCAGTCATATCAGCACGAGTGGAACACTAGTGGTGTCTGAGATCATTAGCGCTGTTTCCAGCACTTCCTTTGAAATGATTTCTCCAAAACACGTTCCCTATGTTTGTAAGTTGTGTCTGTGTCTCGAAAGGTCTACTGAAAGCAATGTTCCATGGGCCAAAGATGGAATAGATGCAGAGGACGTTGTGATCTCTGAAATAAAGGAAGCCTCTATGGCACAGTTTCCTCCAAGGAATTCATTCCAGTGGAAACGCGCAGTCCAGCTGAGACATCCATGCACAGTGTACTATGTGACTTGGACTCTACAGGTTTGTGAATGCCTGTGTGAATATGCAAGTAGCAGTCCGCTCTCTGTGCTCCCAGTGCCTTTAACTCTGATAAAATGTAAGGAATTTGTGGGATCCCTCCAAATTGGTCAGCAATGGGAATGGTTCATATGAACCTTCTCTCTAGGAAGAACTCTGTAGCATTTGACATGACTGGTCAAAGTGCTCACTGGAGGAGCTGATGGAATCAGAGTGTCTGAGAAAACACCGACTGTTATCAGCACTGGTGTTGAAGTTTCTTTCTAGAACAGACTCATTTCAGTGGTAAGTACAGGAATGATAGAACTACTGAAAAAAAAAGTTTTCGTGGGCAAATGAGTGAATGGATGCGCAGGGCTATGTCATCTGTGAATCAGAGTCAACCCCTACACCACGGTTTTGTCCAAAGTATTCTTTCCAGTAGAAAAGCGTATCCCAGCAAAGACACACAAGTACAGTGTTGCATTGTACAGGTTTCTGAATGTCTAAGTGAATGTGAACCTCTCAGTCCAGTCTCTGGGTATGGGGGCCCCTGTCCTGGGTGTCTCCGCCTGCAGAGCCCCATCCCTTCATCACGGATGAAAATAAAACTACCAAGACATGATCTGCTTGGGGAGGAGAGGTGGACAAACTTTCAGAGAATGACCCAGAGCCCCTTCCTCACTAGGCTTTTATTGGGTTCAAATACACAGGAATACAGATTTAACATGTCAAAGAAATCTGAGGGCTTAATTGGAGTCAATGGCTGTCCGGAAAGGGGGTTGCCAAACTTTGGGAGACATACTCATTTCCTTCTCGGACCCTTATCATTTAAATGAATGCATTCTTAGCAAAGCAGGTTTCACAGGACTTTAGGAATTCTTTCTTATGCCTGATCACCCAGGGAACCGTCCTGGCCAGCACAGGGCTGCACCGCTTGCCCTCATAGTTTCAGGCTTTAAGCCGATTAGGAAGCAGAAGACATCTCCCAGACAGAAATGAGGACTTGGGTTATGTCAAAATAGCTAGGGGGTGAGGGTCCATCACACCCTCTTTGCTGCAGCCCCCCGAGTCCTTCCATGAGGGCTTCCCAAGTGGTTGTGTCTAGCTTAGGTTGCCCCTCCCATGAGGAGTCTTACCCATCATTGACTACCGACCAAGCACTGGGGCCAGAGATGGATGAGGCACAACCAGCGCTCCTGCCAGGGAGATAAGCTTTGTCTCCTTAGCGGTTCATGTCCTCTTGACAGAACAGACCCAGATGAAGTGGGTCCCTTGGCTCTTACACAGGCCACCATGGGGTGAGGGTTACAACTCCTGAAACCAGGCTGAATGGTCCTCAACATCTGGGCTCCCACTGCATTGCCATCTGATAATGCAGTAGGGAAGAGTTTGCTACTCTTTAACAACCTGAATACAAGGGTGGTTTAAATTTAAAAGAATGATAAATTTGAAGTGATGCTGGATGCAAGAAATTAGCCACCATTAGAGAGTGGTAATGACATTGTCACAAATAGGTATGTTTTCCTCAGCCAACAAAATGCTTTAAGGAAATAATTGAAAATACACCCAAACCAATGAATCTCAAATTGTGGTTTTCTTAGATCATTTTTTAGCTTGGGCCTTTCTGTCCCTCAAAGATGACATTTCAGTGTGAGCACCAGGTTTTGTTTTTATCATTGGTTTCTGGAGGTGTTACTTATGTGATCTATCTTTTTTTCTTAGTGCGGAGACCACATCAGCTTGATTTGGATGAGGCTTACATTTGGAAGAACATTCAGTAAACATTAAACCAAAGTTTTCTGTAGTGTATATTGATGCGGACCCCAGCTTATGGGGTCTGCCACATTGTGGATGAGATATGAGAAATTCACACGGACTACTGAGTCCTGTGGAGGAAAAGGGACGGCATGGTTTTCCTCTCAAGGGGAGAAAAACCTCAGCCTTGACAGGAGAGACCTGGTTCTTCTTGCTGACACATGAAAAGAATTACATGTCAGCAAATCTTGTAGTATGTAATCAGTTTATTAGTGGCCTGTTCTCATGGAAGAGAACAGGACTGGGTAGAATGGGGGGTGAAAGGCAAAGTTTCAGGGCAAAGCAGGGTGACAAAAGCAAGAGCGGCTGAAGACCAGGGCGGCAAGCCCCTGGGCAGCCTGAGGCCAGGTGGCCAGAGGCCCTGTAGCCCAGGAGCCAAGAGCACCCTGAGCCAGAGAGAGAGAGAGAGAGAGAGAGAGAGAGAGAGAGAGAGAGAGAGAACTCGAGCCCTTTGTCCTCAGGACTTATATACTTGGCAGGATAGGAGGAAAAAAAGTTACATATTGATTAATGGGTAAATGTGGTGCCAGCTTTCCTGGGGGAATGTGACTACCCAAACTTAGGTATGTATGTGTGGAGGTCTGTTAGCCCAAATCCTTATCTTGCTCCAGACCCCATTTGTTCATCTTGTTGTGAAACAAATACGTGACAGGAGGCAGTTAATTAAAATTGGTTATTTATGGGCTCTCTCTGTAAGCATCAGGGACTCCCTTGTAAAACAGATAGTGATCAGAGGTAGGCAGTTAACCAAAGTTGTTTTTTTTTTAATTTAATATATTTTATTGATTATGCTATTACAGTTGTCCCATTTCTCCCCCATCATTCCCCTCCATCCTGCACAACCCCTCCCACCCACATTTCCCCCTTTTAGTTCATGTCTATGTGTCATAAGTTCTTTAGCTTCTACATTTCCCACACTATTCTTGCCCTCTCCCTATTTATTTTCTACCCACCATCTATGCTACTTATTCTCTGTACCTTTTCCCCCTCTCTCCTCCTCCCACTCCCCTGTTGCTAACCCTCCATGTGATCTCCATTTCTGTGGTTCTCTTCCTGTTCTAGTTGTTTGCTTTTGTTTTAGTGTGGTTCTTAATAGCTGTGAGTTTGCTGTCTTTTCACTGTCATATTTTTATCTTCTTTTTCTTAGGTAAGTCCCTTTAACATTTCATATAATAAGGACTTGGTGACGATGAACTCCTTGAACTTGACCTTATCTGAGAAGCACTTTATCTTCCCTTCCATTCTAAATGACAGCTTTGCTGGATAGAACAATTTTGGATGTAGGTCCCTACCTTTCAAGACTTCAAATATTTCTTTCCAGTCCCTTCTTGCCTGGAAGGTCTCTTTTGAGAAATCAGCTGACAGTCTGATGGGAACTCCTTTGTAGGTGACTGTCCCCTTAGCCCTTGCTGCTTCTAGAATTCTCTCCTTCATTTTCATCTTGGCTAATGTAATTACGATGTGCCTTGGTGTGTTCCTCCTTGGGTCCAACTTCTTTGGGACTCTCTGAGCTTCCTGGACTTCCTGGAAGTCTATTTCCTTTGCCAGATAATAAAGGAAGTTCTCCTTTATTATTTGTTCAAATAAGTTTTCCACTTGTTGCTCTTCCTCTTCCCCTTCTGATACCCCTATAATTCGGATGTTGGGACGTTTAAAGATGTCCTGGAGGTTCCTAAGCCTCTCCTCATTTTTTTTGAATTCTTGTTTCTTCCTTGTTTTCTGTTTGGTTGTTTCTTTCTTCCTTCTGGTCCACTCCATTGATTTGAGTGCCAGTTTTCCTCCCATCTCTATCGGTTCCCTGCGCATTTTCCTTCACTTCACTTATTGTAGCCATCATTTGTTCATCTAATTTGTGAGCAAAATCAACCAATTCTGTGAGCATCCCAATCACCAGTGCGTTGAACTGTGCATCTGATAGGTTGGCTAACTCTTCATGGCTTAGAGGAATTGGCTCTGGAGCTCTGATTTGTTCTCCGGTTTGAGCCATTTTTGGTGTCTTTGTTTTGTTTTGTTTTGTTTTGTTTTGTTTTGTTTTTGGTCTGGTCGCAGCTGTTACGTAGTGAAGGGTGGAGCCTCAGGTGTTCCCCAGTGTGGGGCAGCCCAGTCGCTGAGATGTGACGCTCTATGTGGGGGCGGGGTTCGAGAGGGAACAATGGCGCCTACTCCACTCTCTCTTGGATTCCGGTCCCTTCTGCTGCTTCCCCTTCGCCCGGATTATCTGCGCACGCGAATGTAGGACCACCTGGTTAGCCAGCCGCCTTGCACGGCCTCACTGGGTCTGCACAGTTGCCACACCATGCCCGGGGTCCGCCAGCTGCCACCTGTGGACCTGAGGTCTGCCAGCCACCGCCTACACGCCTGGGAACCACAAGCGACTGCTGCCTGCATTCCTGGGTCCGCATCTCCACTTTTTCCTGTCTCGACTCCACCCCTCTTACCGGTCTGGATGAATGGTTGTTGGACTTCCGTATAGTTCAATTTTCTATCAGTTCTGGTTGTTTTCTTGTTTCTAAATATTTGTTGTCCTTAATTTTGGTTGTGAGAGGAGGCACAGTGTGTCCACCTATGCCTCCATCTTGGCCAGAAGTCCCCAAAGTTGTTTTATGGGCTCTTTCTTTGAGCACTGGGGAACCTCTCCCACATTCAGGCCTTGGGATGAAAGCACAGTTTCAAGGCTTTCTTTCCCAGATAGTGGAAATGCTACATAGAATTTCAAGGACTTCCCTTCTTTCTTGCTAACATAGTGTTTCTTGTGATGTTGGAACACCTGGCAATATTATCATATCAGGCTCAGGACTGCTGAGTTAGTGTGTGAGACCTGTCTCCTTCCTCCTCCCTGCCTCGGTTTACTATTTATTCTACTTAATTGGTAAAAGGCCTTTCCTGGCAACCAGGGTGCTAGGTGCTGTCCAGTAACAGTATTACAGTCTCAGAGTTCTTCCTATGCTGTCTCCTGCCTCACCATGACCAGCCTTTATTTCTTTTTCTGGGCACATTACATGATGATCCTCATTTACTACGCACAGGTTTGCTTTAGGTGGTTACCTTTGACAGAAAACAAAGAAGCTGATGCCACTAATCACATCACAGAAGAAGGATATTTGTAAATGAAAAGGTAAAAGTGGTTGAAGCAGTTACACTCATCCTTGGAAGGTTTAGCATGGATTTTAGGAAGTTACTTTGCAGTAAATGTTTGTTGCAATTCAGGGTGAGGGAGTTTTTAGCAAAAGCAAGATTCAAAGTGGCCTAGGCACACTGCAGGCCTGATTCCCCATGAGAGAACCTATCCGTGGGCGTGGGTCCTGTGCATCTCTGAGTGGGAGCTGGGCCTACACCAGGCAGAATGGTCTACACAGGATTATCCTTGCAGAAAGGGGGGATCCTCATTAGGCCACAGCCAAGGATACCTCTAGACCCATTAGCAATTTCTCCAACCTTGCCAGGAGCTCCTTCCCATTTCTCTAGTTAAGAGGATGAGCTTACCAGACAAAAGAACAAGATGAAGCATTTCACTTAGAATTTTTCTTTCCAAACACTTAAGCCTCTGTGGTCTTGCTGATCTTGCATCCTTCTAGTAAAAATGGCCTGGCACCCATGCTTGGCATTTCAGAGCTTGCAGTAACTTTAGAGATTGTCCAGTCTGCTTCCCTCAACTCTAGAGATATGGAAACTGAAGATGAGGAGCATGAAGCAGCTTGCCCAGGACACAGGGTTGCCCCTCACTCCTCCAGGGTACTTTCTGCTTGGCACAGGGTGCCATGTGCACATTTTGCAAATGAGGCTTAGTGTGTGGGTTTAGAGCTAGAATTAGAAATTAGTTCTATATAGTTTATTCACCCCAGGGCATGGCTGGCTTGCAGGTGATTTTAAACTGTGTCAGGTTTCCTCATTTGTAAATGGAGTTGTGTCACCTTAACATCTGCCTTGCAAACTTAATGTGAAGGTTATTGGAAACCACACTTGTGTAAGTGCTGTAGTCTTGGCATACAGTCGATGCTAAATTATGTTTTCCCTAAGAAACATTCATGAAGTCCCATGTGTGGAGGTGGGGAAGGGAAGATTGAAATCTTGTCACCCACATTCCCCTCTGCAGCCTGGGTCAGAGGGTGGCTAGCCTTCCCCAGGGAATGCACTGTGAATGAACAGTTTAAAGTCCAGCTATCACCTTTTTGTGCCAAGACCCAACTGGGTAAGTCTGGGAACAAGCCCTTCACGGAGAATTTGATTAGGTTGTGGGTGCACTGACAGTTGGGTGTGGGGGTGTAGGCCCTTGAAGATGGAAGGGCTCTGTGATCAGTTCCCTTGTCTAAAGCAGAGATGCTGTGGTTTGGAAAAGAGGAACTAATGTTTGAGGAGGTCAGATGTCCTTGAGCCTCCTTCATCAGGATCCCACATCCCCCCAGCCTCCTCCAGAGGGCAGCTGTGGAGTCACTGACGACATGTCAGAAAGCTTGGTTGCCCTCCTGGTCCTGTCACTCACTACCTTGTTCTCTTGGAGGCCTGGGCTCCAGGGCTAGTACCTTCACCTCTCCTAGACTTAGGATCCTTATTCTTAACATGAGATTACAGTTCCTCCCAAGATGATTGTATTCATAAAATAGTGCTTTGGAACTACTAAACGCAAGACGCTTTTCTTCAGCCTCCTGGAACAATTTGGTCTTTTTTTCTCCCCATGAATCCTCCTGGGTCTCCATCTTCTCCACCAGTCTAACAGGGCACGCTCGGCCTCGGCGCCGTTCCCCAAAACCCCACCAGGAGGCGCCCTTTACATGCCAAAGTTGGCTGGGCTGTAACTCCTCCGGTTACGGGCGTGGGGGGGGGGGGCTGCCTGCCCCTCTGTGCAGGGCGGTGCCAGGTGCAGGCTATGCCCAGGTCCCTCTGAGGTCGATACACTGCAGCGCTGGCACCTCGCACCTCGTCCCTCAGCGCCCCGGTTGCGCGTGGTCCTCGCGCCTCTGCCTCGCGCCGCGTCCCCAATCCGGCGCCTGTTGCTCCGTTCAGCCCCCTTGGACAGCAGCAAGTTCGCCGCCAGCCGCTGGGACCCGCCGCTGCCCCACTCTTGCTCTAGCGCAAGGCACGGAGTGGGCGGTGACTGCCTGTGGGCAAGCGGCCCAGACCGGAAAAGATCACCCCTCCCCCATTGGCTAGCTTGCACGGGCCGCCGCAGTTCCCGCGCGGACCGCAGGGCGGCGCCCCTCGCCTGGGCTGCGCTCCTGCCTCGCTGCCCGCTCCAGGCAGGCTCTCGCGGTCGGACACAGACTCTACCTTCAGCTGCCGGCGGATCAGGCCGGAGCCGCCGCAGCTGCTGCGGAAGAAGAAAAAGCAAACAGCACCTGGCCGCTGACTGGGCAGTCCGGCCCCAGACCAGCCAGAAGTGCGGAGCCACCCAGGTAAGGGCAGGGCCCGCCGCGGCGCCCCCGGCCGCACCGCGGGGTACCCCGCGCCCTTGCGTCCCATCCCTGTTGGGCTTCCTGCATGTGTTCCCTCCCGTGTCCGTATCCCCTACTTTGAAGTCTCTGTCGCTCCCTACCACCTGGGGCCACTACCCTGCACCCTGCCCCTGATGTTCGGTCCCGCTCTCGCGCCCTTCCTCCTCTCTCCCGCCTCCTGCCAGCCTGTCTGCCCTTCGATCCTGCCTCTCCCCACTGGGCTCATCTCTATGGCCCTGCTCCCGTAGTTTCTCCAGCCCCCATCACTGTCTGCCCCTCCGCATCCTTTTCCTGGGCTCGAGGTGCTCCCACTCTGGGCCTCCCGCTTCCCCTGTGCAACTCCCAGCCTGCTTCTGCCCTCTGCAGGGATGACGGCCCCTTCTCACACCCGCGCGTCTCCCCCACACCTCTTCCGTCACCCTCTGCTTCTCTGATCTCTGGTCTCCTGCTTCCGGGGCTATGGCCTCTTAGGCAGCTCAGCCCTGGATTCCAGGAAGCCCGCTCCCCCTTTTCTCACTGACATCTACCTCTACTGCCCCTTGCCCCTGCACTGGACTCTCACCACTCCCGCCATCACCACCCTACACTGGTCGCTTGGGGGGACCCAGAGCCCTATCAGAAATGACTTTCTTTCCCTGGACTGATGGAGCTCCCATCCATCCCACCCTAGTTCATCTGAGTGGGAAGAGAAGAGAAACTCTAGAGACCTTCCTGTGGGCAAGTGATAGGGGAAGAGGCTGGGGAGGAGAGGGACAGGGGTGCTGATGGATATGTTCTGTGAGGACTGGCAGAGCAGTGAGCTGCTCAGACCTGGCATTGTGGAGGGCCAGCTTGCTATACCTGGCAGGGAGGTTTCAAGGCCCTGAAAGCACCTGTATCTTTCCTTGACTCCCTAGAGCTGGAGAAAGTGAGAAGGGAGGAGTTGGATTCCCCGGAGGGTTGCCCCAGGGCCTTTGGGGTGGGGCAGGAGGTGCAGGGCCCTCTGGTCTGCCTGGCAGTGTGTAGGGGCGAATGTGTAGAACTTCACCCTCTTTGGACCTTTGGCTGCCCAGCTCTTGGTATCTCTATGTTGCCATCTTCCTCCTGGTGCTGTTGTCTGGTCAGGCCAAGTGGTACCATCTCCCTGCCTCCCTCCAGTGGCTCTTCTGGGCATGTCTCTCAAAGGCCTGGGTTGTTTGGGAAGAGAGAGAGAGATCTGGGCTACTAACCCTTTGCCAAATGATGGGAATCTCGGGACTGGCCAAGAGCACTGGGCCCTGTTAGGAACAAAGAGAACTACCTTTGCTTAAGCTCCCTGTGTCACCAGGGCAACTGTGACACTTCCAAGAGCACCTGCAAACCACTGCCATCTCTTTGCGAGAGAGCCTGGCTGGGTTGGCAGTGGTCATCTGAGAGAGAAATCTGGTTCCACTTTACTTCCCTAGTGTCTGTGCTCATGGGATGGAAGCAGGGGGCCTGGAGAGGTCAGCTGTGTCTGGTCCCCCCCAGAAGGAATCCCCTGGAATGCCACTGGTCATGAGGCTGGTTGTATTTCCTGAAGCTGCAGCTCATATCTCATTACTAATCAGATTTATTATTTTCCTCACTGGCTGGATGTGTTCGTCAAGGTTGTGACCCTTTGGAGAGTCAATCTAATAAGCACACAGTGTCTGGGTTTGTTTAATTTTCCATATTTTGTTCAATTCTTGTGAAGTGAGCCTTCTGTGGGGGCTGTGGCTCAGGCTTGGTCACCAATTTCTGCCTGCCTCACCAGCTCTGTCCCCCAGTCTTCCTCTGGACCTGCTACCTGAGATCAGAGGCAAAGCTGGCCCCAAGCTCTGGGGAGTGGGTGGTAGGGAAGAGGCAGTGGTTAGTGGAGGGGGGTTGAGAGGAGATTCTGATTTTTTTTGTGTGTGTTTTCCCTATTCACTCCTCCAAAGGCATCTTGATCATTGAAGGACATTTCCCCAGCACTCTTCCCAGAGACTGGGCCAACGTTTTGGTCTACTTTCCAGTTTGTTTTTCCCTGAGGATGGTGAGGGAACTTTTATGCAATGGGAAAGAAGTAGAGACTCCAGGGAGAAGGTCCCAGCTTCTGGGAGGCAGGGGCTCTTGGAGAGCAGCCCTCACCTGCCCCGATGTTGGTCTCAACCCCACCACAATGGGAAGAAGAAGACCAGATGACCTGTCTTGGGTATGGGGGAAACTGCTAGGAAGACAAGAGGAGTAGTAAGGAAGAAATGGAGGAAGCCCCTGTTGTGTGGCTGGTAGGGTGGGTAGTGGTGGTGAACACATGTGGAAACAAAGCATCTATTATTTCTAATCCCACTGTGCCCTAAGGGCATAGTACTAATCCCTTATGTGTATATTGAGTTCTAGTTTTCCAAATGCTTTTTAGAAAAATTACTTTATTTGATTTCTACCAGGGCCTTATCAGTATTTGATTGGTACCACCACCCAGTAAGGAGGTGTTATTGATTCCCAAGAAATGGACTTGTCCAAGTCTCTGCAGCTACACCTGAGCCTCTGGATTCCCAGTCCAGTGCTGTTTTTGCTGCTACTTGATTTTAAAGCTATTCAGCCTTTCCTCTCCCCATCCTATGCTTCAGTTCCTTTCCATGCTTTCCAGTGTCAGCTCAGCACTTTCTTCTCCTTATGGGGCTGAAGGGTTGGCCTCCCAGGGCCTGGGGTCTAGCTAATTCTTGATTCTGCATTCTCTCAGCCCTTAGACTGGATGCCCCAGCATGCAGAATCTCCTGCCACCTCAACTCCAAGCCAGCTATTTCTCTTGACTCGCTCCTGCAAAAGAGTTCCAGGTTCTTCAAGGCATGAGGCCTGGCCCCTAGGACCCCTGGTCATCTTCTTTCCTTGCCTCCCCCACTCCACTTTCCTATCCTTATCACTTCAGCCCTCTTAGCTCTTTTGAGATGAAGAGCTTTCCCACCTTCTCTTCCCTACCAGCAGTAAGGACTTTAGTGGTCCACCCCTGGGTTATGGTAATACAGTCTCTTCCCTGGGCAGCCTGAGGCCACATCTGCCTTCCTACAAAGGAAGGTGCTTGTGACCTGTGACCCAATCTCAAGGGCCCTTAGCAACCCCCTGGGATACTGGATAAAATTTCCATTTAGCAGCTTGGAGTTGAAAGCCATTCACAGGCTGGCCACTTCTTTGTGCCTCTGGATCAGACCTTCTGCTCACCTTCACACCACCACTTTACACCCTCTCCAAGACTCTTTTCTTTCCTCCCTCTGGGAACACCCTCACCCCAACCCCTGTCCATCCTTAGGTCCCAGCAGGAAGTATTTGCTAAGTGTTGGGGAAACCTAGGTTTTTATCCCTGTGTTGCTCCCTGAGTGACTTGGATCAAATTGCTTAACCTCACTTGCCTCACCTGTAACATGGGATAATCTCACCTGCCTGAAAGGGTTGTTTCAGTGAGAATGTGAATGGATGGGAATGTGATGTGTCAGTGTGAAGGGCGACCAGCAGGTGCCCACTTAGCACCCCCGGACCACTCCTCCCACACTGCCTCTTTGTGACACTGTTTTAGCTTCCCGCTTCTGCCTGCTATTGATAATTATCTACCCCTGTTTGTAGGCAAATCCCTTGAGGAGCAAACCCTTTGCCTGGTGCCTTTTCACATTCTGGGCTCCTAACTGAGCAAGTACTGTCCTTCTACATCCCATAAACTGGCCCCTGCTTATAGCGAAAACATAAGGAATAGTTGTTAATTGATTATAACATTTGGTTACATAAAATACAATATGCCTTACATGCAAATCCAATGTAAAAAAAAAATCTTATACCACGGTGCCAGCCAAGGTAAAATACGGGAAGGAAGAAGGGAATCAATTTAATATTGCATTGTCTGGGCACTATGCTTATTTCATTTAATCATCCCAGCTTCCTTATGGGTTAGATGTGAACATCACCTTTTTTACAAATGAGGAAAGAGGGTCCGTAGTGAGCCCTGCAGTATAACACCCAGTGCTACTTCACAGACCAGGGAGCACCCCAGAACCCGAGTTTCTTCCTCTATTCTTGGGTCCGAAAAAGGTAAGAAGAGGCTCTTTAAAAAAGATACTTCACAGGTTTTTTTAAACTACAGAATCCAGTAAATGTAAATGTGTCATTTACTTACAGCCCAGTGGGGATTGCTTAGTTAAAAGTACCTTTGTGGGACAGGGCTTTGCCTTCTGCAGCTTTAGGATTTGAGTGGAGAGCACAGAAGGACACACCTCAGAATTAGAACATGAGGCATGTGTGGATGTGCGCTGGTCACCAGCAAAGGTGGGGCTGGAACTCAGTGACAGGAGGAGGGGCTTCATGGGTGAGCAGGTGCTGCACAGGCAGAGTGGGGGCATGGGATGTCTGAGGACTGGCTGAGGCAAGGAAAGAAAGGGTCCAGTCTTCCGGTGGGCAGCAGAAATAACTCAGGAGGACCTTGAGAGCCAAAGAGAAGAGGTTCAAGTTGACACATCTGGTTTGGGGAGACATTGAGGATCCTTAGGCAGAGGTATGAAATACCAAGAGAGAAGTTGAGTGCCTGGGGTAGGGGGTAAAAGCAGAAGGTTACTGCACTGAGTAACATTTCCAAAGAAGAGCAGAACACGCTGACAGATTGGGAATAGCAGATGAGGAAGCAGGAAGTGTCAGAGAGAACGTTGAGATTTCTAGCTCTGGAGGCTAGAGAGAATGTGATACCACTTTCAGAAATAGAGAAGCCAGAAGGAGAAGCATTTCTGAGGGAATACTGGTAAGTCCCTTGCCAGACATGCTATGAGGGAGGCTACTGGAGCATTTGGGGACGGGGCACAGTGGCCAGCGGAGTTCCTGGACAGCACCTGAGCAGTCTTGTGCAAGGGCATGTACCTCAGGCCAGGTTATGCAAAGGGGACTGGTTCTAAGCATTTCTAATGACTGGATTTTACCTCTACAGCCACTGTGAGCCTTCTCTGCCCTCCCCTCATTGCACTGAGACCCCTGTGCCCAGCACTCGCTGCTCTTGAAAGTACTCATATGTGTCTGTCACCTCCAGGGGACCTAGAATGGAGCTTACTTTCAGGAGGGTCAGGACTCCACATCTGCTTTGCTTTGCTTACAGTCAGTCATATCCCCAGTGCCTGCACAAAGTAGCTGTTAAATAAATATTTATCTTATTTTAGGTGGCCTCAACTCATGTTTTACAAAGGTTTATAACTGATATAAACTCAGAACGTGGATGTGAGGAGAGGAGAGGAAGGCTGTTTGGGACTTCAGCCTCCAGGATTGGGGTGTCCCAGGGTGCTTCAGTCACTTTTTTGATTGCTGTGACTCTCTTCTTTAAAGATTTTATTTATTTATTTTTAGAGCGAGGGGAAGGGCGGGAAAAAGAGAGGGAGAGAAACATCAGTGTGTGGTTGCCTCTCACACACCCCCTAATGGGGACCTGGCCAGCAACCCAGGCATGTGTCCTGACTGGGAATCCAACTAGTGACCCTTTGATTCGCAGGCCAGCACTCAATCCACTGAGCCACACCGGGCTCTTCACTCTTTTATGTCTACCCACTAGGTGGCAGGTTTTGTATCCAACTGTTCCTCAGGGGTGCTGGGTTGGGGGTCAGGGAATGAGTTCAGAAGCTGATCAGTTGGTCTCACTTTGTCACTCAATCCTGTGTTTGAGGCTGGCCTGCCATTCACTGTGGGAGGCCTTCCGGGTCTCTCACCCCTGTGAGCCCCTGCTCCTCACCAGGAAATGAGCCCTGCCCTTCACCTAGAAGTCCGCCCTCATGGCCCTTTCTTCTTTTCAGGCTTTTCTCAGGGAGAATTTGCTCAGTGGAAGCAGAGAAAATCAGATGGTGGCGGTTGTTGTTCTTGGGGGTGCTGTGGGGTGTTTTGGTCACAGAGAGGCTGAAACGGAAGCTGGGGTATGCAGAGAGTCTTGGGTGCTTCTTTGGGTGGGGAGGGATATGTTGTGGACCAGTGGAAAAGAGCTGGCTGGGAAACAGGAAATGTAGGCTACTTATTGCTGTCTCAGTTTCCTCTCAACATGGGCAGACAACAAACTGCCCCAGTTCAGTCCCCGGTTCAGTGGTGGGACAGGGGAATCATAGTGGTGGCCTTGCACAGTGGCTGTGGAGTGAACACATGCTTAGAATTGGAGTTTAAGGGCCAGATTTAAAGAGGAGGATGTGATACAATGAGAAATCGATAGCCCAGAGGAGGTTAAGATGTATGAGAGACTGGCTACAAGGCACACTTAATAAAACAGAAAAGCTTAAGAAGCTGCGGAGGATGGAGACACATCTGGGTGCTGGAGCAGCTGGAGTGGTTTTTGCTCTCCAGCCCAGCAAGGGTTCCCAGTAGAGAGGCTGAGTTCAAAGAACAAAGTGCTGCTGTCACATTTTAGGGCAGCTATTTGCTTCTTTCCACCTTTGCGAGTGGCCTGAGTAGGGCACCCCATCCTTCCCTAGAGGCTATGTGGTGCAGTTGTTGGCTGTTCCTGGATCAGATTGCTCAGGATTCCAATCTCAGCTCTTCCAGTGACTGTGGCTTTGGGTGAGGAGCTTGGTGAGCATCATACCTGCTTCTGTAAATCTCAGCCGGTACTTTATCTTAAGTCATCCTCAATAACACTGAGGTACTATTATCAAAGCCATTTACAGATTTAGAAGCTGAAATTCAGAGATAATTAATTACCCCAAAGTTTCATAGCTAGTAAGTAGCAGAGTGGGAATTTGTATCCAGAGGGTCTGTTTTAAAATACTGTTGGTAAAAATTTCTGCATATGCATGTGCATGCACATGTGTGCACACAGGCACATGCATATGAAATGTGCACTGATCCTCTCCTAATTTCCTTGACTTCCCCGCTGGCTATCTCACTGCTTCAATTCCTCATCTCATAGGCAAGGAAGGGACAGTGGACCTTTGATACACTCTGTTGCTTCCTTTTTCATGGCCTGATTTCTTTGACCTCTAAGTGAGAGTTCACTGGCAATATTGGGGAACTGATTAAAGACCACTCCTAACAGAGCTACTGTAGTGGTCCCTGAATCCTTTGCGAACCTTTTCCAACATGGAGGCCATCTGGGGGAAAGTGAACTGAGGCATTGACAAAAACCCCCCATGAGCCCAGAAGATTGAACATTGGTGGAGCTCAGGTGAGGTTACAGCAGTCCCACCCTGCCCAGACGAACCAGGATTCATCTTATCACCATCCCCCCTAGGGCCCTGGAGCTTAGCTGGCTAGCATGACTGCCCAGGTTATCAGGAGGGTGGTCTAACTGGAGTTTGAGTTCTCTGTAGTGTGATGGGGCATCTCTGGAAGAAAGCTGATGGAGCATTGCTGTTACAGTCATGGTTATTATTGAGCTTTGCTGTGTTCCCTGTCATGATAAGATCATGACAGAAGAATGTCCCCACCAAGGTTGGTGACTGAATGGGAGTTTGAACATTTCTCTTTTTGGAGGCAGCAAGTCTTTTTGAAAAGTAGACTTAAGTGAGTTTAGGAGGGGCCAGAAGAACTTTATGGTGTCCTTTTACGGGGAGAAGTGGTATAGCTTCTCACTAGCCCTCATTCACCCCAACCTCCATCAGTACAATCTGCCCTTGTGCTGGAGCTGCCAATGCCACTTCTGGTGGGTATCACACAAAGACTTAACAATGTTCTTGGTGGTTTTTGCTCCTCCTCCAAGAATCTCACAAGCTTGACAGGTAGGGCAGGTAGGAATTGTTTTAGACTCTCAGGATTTTAGTAACTGGCTGAAAGCAATAGAGTTATTTGATTAGGAGTTTAGATAAGGATCCAGAACTCCTGCGGTTCCCAGAGCTCTGTCCATACACCCAGCACCCTCTGGAGGCCATCAGTGGCCTGCACAAATGGTGGAGACAGTGATCCTTGGTATACCTGCTCTTCCCAAGGTTGAGAATATTATACATATTAAAGCATTATTTGTCCAGCAATGGTAATGCCTATTTAATTGCTAGGAAAATTAAAACTGTGGGAGGTTAAATGAATCATAGAATCTTATTCCTGGAAGGAACTTGAGATCAGTTTATTCACCATCTCACCTGCTGCCCTCTCATCTACGGAAAGAATCTCCACTGGCTAGTGATCCAGCCTCAGTTGCTGCCTCTTCCTCCCCCCACCCCACTCTTTGTCCCCATCTTCTGAAGGCTAATATTATTGAGCACTTACTATGTTCTAGATTTTTTTAAAATGTAAGTAAGGACTATTGTCTCATTTTCCAAATGAGTAAATTGAAGCTCAGAGAAGTTGCGTAGCTTGCCCAAGGTAACTTACTAGTAAGTGATATAAATTTTGCAGCCTGGACCATGCTCTTGACCTCTCATAAGGCAGGCCACCCCACTCCAGGCAGCTGTAAACCAAGGAGTATGTGGGAGTATTCAGCATACTGCCTGGCATTTGGAAGGTGCTCAGGGAATGAGAGGAATTTTCTTCAAAAAAATACCAGAAGGCCCTGGCTGGTGTAGCTCAGTGGATTGAGCGCGGGCCTGCAAACCAAAGGATCGCGGTTCAATTCCCAGTCAAGGCACATGCCTGGGTTGCCAGGCCAGTTCCCGGCAGGGGACATACAAGAGGCAACCACACATTGATGTTTCTCTCCCTCTCTCCTTCCCTTCCCCTCTAAAGATAAAAAAAAAAAAAAAAAAAAAAAAAAATACCAGAAGGCTTTACCTTACATCAAGCCAAATGTACTTCTCCTGGGTCCCTGCTTTATACCCCTCCTTGGAACCCCATAAAGCACTTATACCTTTCCTTACATTCCAGCCTTTGGGATATAAAGATAACACATGAAGAAGAAGGAAAACCAGGATTGTCTCCTTCAAGATTCTTTTCCCCAGATGGAGTCCTCTAGTCCAGAAGATGATGGTCTGGGAGATTCAGAGAAATGTCCAAAGCTAGGACTTGTGTTACGGGCATGTTGTTGCCTGATCCTTAGCCATACGGCTGTGTTGAGAGCTTCATATATCCATTTAACAGATAACTCCCCAGGGATCTAAGATGGCTACAGAGTAAGTGGAAGCTACACTCACTTCCTCCTGATGCCGAACCAGATTTACAGTTAAATTATAGAGCAATCAACCTAAATAACCACCTGAAGACTAGCTGAATAGAAGTATTATAATCAAGTTTACAGAATAATCCACAAAGAGACTGGTAAAAAGGATGGAAATGTGGAAAGGGCTGGCTCCGACACCCACATGTAGTGGTTGAGAATCTAGAGAGATATCTTGGCTGCAAAAGTGTCCCCTCTGAGGAGCATGTGGTCTCAACCTTATGCTCATATCCCCAACCCAGAGCACCAAAGCCAGGAAGAGAAGGTCATCTGACTGTGAAAATCAGCGGGGATACTGATTGCCTGGAAGAGAAGGAAGTCTTCTAGAGACCCAGGTGCTCTCTTAAAGGGTCAGTCCACAGGAACTTGCTCTCAGACACTCACCCAGGGCTCCAGTAGAGGGAAGGCAACTCAGGGCATATGATAGTCATAAAAGATCTGGGTGGTGTGGCCCTGAGGAGAGATATGTAAGGTCAGCCACTGAAGTCCCTGTGCTGAGTCCCTATCCCACACTGACCTCAGATGCCATTTTCCCAGGGTGGAGCACTCCTGTTCTTACAGCACCCACCTGGGGAGTACACTCGCCTGGACCTCCAACCACTGGCAACACCACTGCCAAGCTCAAGTCTTGCAGAAAGGTCTGCTGGCTGCACCTAACAGGACCTTTGGGGCGTTCTTTTTCTAGAGAAGCTCTTGTTGGGAACTTAGACAGTTATGGGGCTGTGTAGCTTTGGAATGGGAAACAGAATTTCCCTGTTTGTGTGCACAGCCAGTGGCTACCTTCCCCCACGCCTGATGATTCTCTTCACCTGTTCTTCTGACTCCTGGTGGACCTGCCCTGTTGAGCTCAGTCCCCCAGGAAGATTGGAATGCTGCTCAGAGCTGGGACCTTTGGAGCACATCTCCCTGGGAGCTCTTGTCTGGGACTCAGCTGGGCGTTGGGTTGTGCAGCTCTGGTATGGAGAGGGGCATTCTCACTCCCTTTGTAAGCTCAGCCGGCACACTCCCTCACCCCCATGGGAGACTCATTTAACCTGTCTTCCTACTCCTGGGGGCTCTGCCCTGCTAATCTTGCTCATGTAGTGGAGCTGGCTGGCTGCATCTAACCTGAACCTGTGGTGCATTCCTCCTGGGGAAGCTAGGACTGGAGACCCTGGCAGAGACTGAGTATGGCTCTTGAGTAGGGCCCCTTTGCCCCCATTGAGTGCTTGACTGCACTGCCCCCAAGCAGGAGATCCACTAGCCCTACCCCCTTGACCCTGGTAGCCCTGCCCTATTAAGCTCATACCTTGTGGAAGGGTCTGTGGGGTGCAGCCAGCCTGGGCCACTATACAGTCTTTCTTCAGAAGGCTCTGGAAGAAGACTAGGCAACCTCAGGGGGTGGCAGAGTAGCGACAAGTCGAGGTGGACTTCAGGGTGCTTTGGACCTTTTACTGAGCTCCACCCCCAGCTCAAAGCTGGAGGAAGCTGTACACAAGTTGGTTCCTCCCCTGCACACCCAAGCCCACAGAGGCAGCTACAAACAGGAATTGTGTGGTAGCTCCAGATAGATAGCCCAAGGCTGGTTATAGACAGTGTCTTACATCAACCTGCATAGGAAACCTGCCCAAGTCAACCCAGAATCAACACAACCAGTGGTGGGTTACACACTATACCAGAACTCAACCCAACTAGCCACATAAACAGCACACCCAAAGTGGGGGATCTCAGTAGGCAACAGACCCTTCTGGAGACAACTCCACCTCAGGGGCAACCCCTGTATAGCAGCTCATACACTTTGATCAAGGTCTGTCCTTATAGTCAGCCAGCCTGAGGGTTAATGTCACTCACAAATGGCCCAATAGCATTAAAGACCCAATTATAGCAGGAGCGTGCACATAAACCACACAAGAGAAATTTCTGGAGCACCCAGCTCAGATAATCTGGAAGACTGTGCTATTGAGCCCCACAAGACACCTGTAATATGCCACCACCACAACAAATTCAGGAGTCATAGCAGATCTACCTAATACACAGAGACAAACACAAAAAGACAGACAAAATGGGGATACAAGGAAACATGCCCCAAATGAAAGGACAATAGAAATCCCAAAAAGAGGAATTAAATGAAATGGAAGCCACCAAACTACCAGATACAGAGTTCAAGACAAAGGTTATAAGGATGCTCAAAGGACCTTAACAGAAGTATGGATGATCTCAGTGAGAACTTAAAGAGATGGTAAGCATTATAAAGGACATAGAAACCATAAAAAAGAACCAGTGAGAAATGAAGAATACAATATCTGAAATGAAGTATATGCTAGAAGGAATCAACAGCAGATTAGATGAAGGAGAGGACTGAATTAGCAACTTAGAGGACAAGATAACAGAAAACACCCAAGCAGAGCAACAAAAAGAAAAAATGAGGCCAATCTAAGGGATCTCTGGGACAACATTAAGCACAACAATTTCTGCATCACAGGGGTACCAGAATCAAAAGAGAGAGAGCAAGGGATCGAGAAACTATTTGAAGAAATAATGACTGAAAAGTTTCCTCACCTGGAGAAAGAAAAAAACATGTAAGTACAGGAAGCACAGAGAATCCCAAATAAGATGAATTCAAAGAGTCCCACACCAAGAGACATCATAATTAAACTGCCAAATATTAAAGACAAAGAGAAAAAAAATTTTAAAGATTTTATTTATTTTTAGAGAGAGGGGAAGGGAGAGAGAAGGAGAGGGAGGGAAGCATCAGTGTGTGGCTGCCTTCTGTGCACCCCCATCGGGGGCCTGGCCAGCAACCCAGGCATGCACCCCAACTGGGAATTGAACCAGTGACTCTTTGGTTTTCAGACCAACACTCAGTCCACTGAGCCACACCAGCCAGGGCACAAAGAGAAAATTTTAAGAGCAGCAAGAGAGAGAGTTACTTAGAAGGGAGCTACCATAAGGCTGTCAACTGATTTTTCAACAGAAACACTTCAGGTCAGAAGGGATTGGCATGAAATATTCAAAGTGATGCAAAGCAATGACCTACAACCAACAATACTTTACCCAGCAAGGCTATCATTTAAAAATGAAGGTGAAATAAAGAGCTTCCCAGACAAAAAAACAACAACAAAAAGAATGTATTACCACCAAACCAGCACAAAATAATGTTAAAGAGTTGTCTTTAAGAAGCAGAAAGAAAAAAAGTAGAGCAAGAGAGGAATGTAGTTATAAAGAATAAAGAATAAAATGGCAATAAATATGTACCTATCAATAATCACTTTAAATGTAAATGGACTAAATTTTCCAATTAAAAGACAGGGTAGCTGCATGAATAAGAAAACAAGACCCATGTATATGCTGAGACTCATCTCAGAACAAAAAGTACAGATAAATGGGGTGGTGGGCTGGGGCGGGGTAAAAGACAGAAAACTGTACAATATCAACAATTAAAAAATACTGATTAAAAAAAAATTAAAAAAGTACAGATAAAAAGTGAAGGGATATAAAAAGATATTCTATGTGAATGAAAATGAAAAAAAGCTGGGGTAGCAATACTTAGACAAAATAAACTTGCAAACAAAGGCTGTAAATAAGAGACAAAGAAGGACATTATATAATACTAAAGGGATCAATCCAGTAAGAAGATATAACCCTTGTAAACATTTATGCACCCAATATAGGAGCACCTAAACATATGAAGCAAATCTTGATGGACATAAAGGGAAATGTCCACAGTAATACAGTCATAGGAGGGGATTTTAGCACCCCATTGACATCAATACATAGATCTTCCAGAGAGAAAATCAACCAGGAAACAGCAGTCTTAAATGAAACACTAGACTGGATGGAATTAATTGATATTTACAGAGCATTTCACTCCAAAAGAGCAGTGTATACATTCTCTCCAGGTGCACATGGAACATTTTTCTAGAATAGATCACATGTTAGAACACAGACAAGTTTCAATAAATCTAAGAAGATTGAAATCGTATGAAACATCTTCTCTGACCACAATGGTATGAAACTAGAAATGAATTACAAGGGAAAAAGAACTGAAAAACACACAATCACATGGAAG
This sequence comes from Glossophaga mutica, assembly GCA_039655065.1. Lineage (NCBI taxonomy): Eukaryota > Metazoa > Chordata > Mammalia > Chiroptera > Phyllostomidae > Glossophaga > Glossophaga mutica. Next base: position 34,845,433 of record CM077310.1, on the reverse strand, counting down.
CTAAATAACATGTTACTAAGTAGTGAATTGGGTCAACAATAAAATCAAGGAAGAAATCAAAAGTTACCTTGAGACATGAAAATGAACATGCAACAAACCAAAATCTATGGGACACAGTGAAAGCAGTTTTAAGAGGGAAATTCATAGCAATATAGACCTACTTCAAGAAGCAAGAAATATCTCAAATAAATAATCTAACTTTATACCTAAAAGAACTAGAAAAAGAACAGCAAAGCCCCTAGTAAATAGAAGAAAGGAAATAAAGATTAGAGCAGAAACAAATGACATGGAGACAAAACAAACAAACAAAAAAAAAAACAAAAAAACCCAAACAAAAACAATACAAAAGATTAACAAAACCAAGAGATGGTTCTCTGAAAAGATGAAAAGATTAACAAGCCTTCAACCAGACTCATTAAGAAAGGAGGACCCAAATAAATAAAATCAGGAATTAGAGAAAAGTAACATCTGACACCACAGAAATGCAAAGGATTGTACACATTTCTTGAGTACCTATCATGTGGACAGGCACAGCCATCATGTGGCACAGGGTGGGCTGACCTCAGAACTGGGCCCTTATAAAATGTGCATGCAGCCCTGGCTGGTGTAGCTCTGGATTGAGTGCTGGCCTGTGAACCAAAGAGTTGCAGGTTAGATTCCCAGGTGGGGCACATGCTTGGGTTGCAGGCCAGGTCCCTAGTAGGGGGTACGTGAGAGGCAACCACACATCAATGTTTCTCTCCTCTTTCTTCCTCCTTTCCCCTCTCTAAAATAAATAAATAAAATCTTTAAAAATGTGCATGCAGATATCTTTTGAATCTGTCAGATTCTAGATTGGGCTTTGGGTCCTGGTGGCAGGGCTCTTAAGATGGGGATTGACTTGCTTTTTTTGAGCTCTGTGAGGCTAGGTGATGTAGACACCCTGTCAGAGGACTACAAAGTTTGTGACTCAAATCTAAGAGTTAAGAGTGAGCAACTAGGTGCAAAAAGCTCATCAGTTTATTTGAGATAAAATAGCACTATTTCACTCTCCTTTAAAAAGTAAGAGTCCTGCCAGGACCCAAAGTAGATAGGTTGGAACATGAGATCTGCCAGATACTGGTGCAACTTGGAAGTACAGGAGCAGTTGGACTATGTGAGAGTAGTGGCAAGTCAGTTGAGAAAGCACATTTCCATCAGTATGAGTCTGATCCAGCAGGCTGCTGTTGGACTCTCTGTCTTCTACTCAGCTCTTCTTTGGGGAGGGCATTTAGCAGAGGTGGATGTAGCTTCACCTTGGGCTTCAGTAGCTGGAGTGGAGCCAATTATTGTCTTATATTCCTGGGTCAATAATGTTGTTGCTCTTGTTTCTCAATTGTCCATCCTTATATGTTGTCACAAATCCTCACAGCAACCCTACACTGCAGGGGTTACTAGTTCAATTTGATCCAGGAGAGAAAGGATGCTCTGAGAGCCTGAGTAACTTGCACGAGGTCTGACAACTGAATTGTAGAATTGTCTTTTCCTTGTATGCAGTTGCCAGTGCCTCTCCAAGGAGCCAGTTGGTATCTCTGCTCCAGCCTCCAGCACCCAGGACAGAAGGAATTTAAGCAGCTCACCTTAGGGAGAATGAGGGTGGATGGGAGTGAGGCAAAGTAAGGCAGTTAGCCCACACTTGGATGCTTCAGAGATGTGAGCAGAGGTCATTGCCTGTCTCTCCCACAAGGCAGGAGCTCCAGTGGCACAGGACCTGTGTCTCCTTCTTAGAGTTGCAGTCCCAAAACCAGGACGGTACTGGAATACATAGGTGCTCAGTAAATATTTGTTGAATGAATGGTGCCATTTGTGATCCCCTTGTTTGCAGAGGCCTGGGTCCTGGAGCCCTAGGCTAGCAATGAGGCTTGGCTCTGGAAATGAACTCAAAGATATGTGGATTTAAAATGCCAGTTGTGTGGATTTGAAAACACATTTCATTGGTGGACTGTGGGATTAGCATTACCCATAATAAAGCTGAACTAGTATACAGGTTAACTGAACCTTGGCTCTAAGCATTTCACCTACTCCTCTAACCCAGCTGAGGGTGCCATTGAGGTGGACTGGATAGGGATGTCTGGTGAGAGAAGAGGTGGTGTTTGGGTGAGGAGCCCTGACTTATAGATTGGGGTGGGGGCCCTGCTACTCTAGTGAATCAGGAGGAGGCTCTGGAAGCAGAGGCCTGGGACCTAGGGGTGTTCCTGTGGATACCTAGTATGATCTGGGGACTGTGAAACCAAAAATTCATTTATTGCCACATGAAGTTAGTTATGTGGGAGAGCAGTAAGCAGGGTGGGGTATGGAGGCTACAGGGACAGAGGACCCAGGAGAAGGCTGCCTTTGTGTGAGAACTATGAGGATGGACCCAGGATCCCAGGAATGAGCCTTCTATGACCTTTTACCTCTGGTTCTTGGGGGCAGGGTCAGGAGCTATGAATGAATGCAGAGTCCTAGTGACTCCAGCCACCTGGTGCTGGCAGTGGTCAGCAGTATCAGCTAGGTTCCTCCTATGCCCATTCCTGCTGGTTAGCAATGGTGCCTGCAGCTGAATTGAGACAGGTCTGGGGCCAAACGTGGGCTACCTGGGACACAGATAGGCACAGGGCATGATGAATTTGTCAGGTAGATTTAGTCCAATTATCTTTTATAAATAAGAAAACTGGTACTTACAGAGGCCAGTAACTTGCCCAAGGTCACATGGCATGCAGAGTGGGGATTCATAAAGGGATCCCTGGCCCTGGACCATTCATGTTTAAAGCCTCTTATTAGACTGACTCACAAGAAAAGGAGACGCTTCTCAAACAGGAGAACAAGTACCCTGCTCTGCTGTTTCCACCTGGCTGGGCTCTGATTCAGAGGTTCCCCTGCCTTCCCCGGCCTTCAGCCAGCCCCATCTGTACTAGGCAGGGTGTGGAATGGGCTACAGAAGCATGTCCTGCTCTCTGGGAGTTGTGACTCTGAGGCTTGTGGAGAAGAGATGGGAAGACAAACTGTACAAACCTATAGCAGGCAGTAAGTCAGCACCTATCAGGCACATGCCCAGGTGAGCTGCAGGTTAAGACCCAGTATCTAGGCTGAAATCACTGGGATCCTGGTGGGGAGGGGGTGGGTGGAGGCCCCTGGGCAAATGATATTGTGCCATCTCCAGGGCAGATGACTTCCAGGTGAGAGAGAGAGAAGCATGGTACTCCTCCCAGCAGTGAGGGGAGGAGGGAGCTGATCTGCATGATGAGAATTCCCTCACTATCTCTTAGAGCCTGAGTAAGGCATTTGCACCTTCAGAGAAGGCATCCTACTCACCAGGACAGGCCAGGGGCACAGATGGCATCTTCCAGGGGTGAGCTAGGGGCCAGGAGGAAGATGGGAAGCCAGGTGCTTTTGTTGCCTTTATTATTTGGCTCAGCAAGTTGGCCTAACTTAGACTAAATATCCCTGATATATGACCTAGTCTATTGGAGAGGGATGGCACTGTGTTTGCATTTATATGCAACTGGTAAAGCAGATAAATCCTTACTGTGTTCAAGGTTTCCAATCAGATGTGGGGCAAGGGGCCTCGTGGCACCAGTCAGGGTGCTAGAGGGCAGGTAGCTTCTTTACCCTTAAGCATGCTGGCTCATCTCTTCTGGGAGGACTGCCTGGATTAACCTCTTCAGCTCTTGATGGTTACATCCCAACCATCAGCAAGGACTTACACACTTGCTGAGTTCTTAACTCAATAGACTGAACACATTAACATGTCCTGGTTGCTTATGATTGCTTTTGTCTTAAGTCTGTCTCCATTATGTTGGTTCTGTCTCCCCTATTTGACTGGAGGCTGGCTGAGGGTAGGGTCTCTGAGGACCCCTCTTCTGAACCTCTTTTAAGGATTCTATCCATTTAGCAGGCACGCATCTGCGGTGCTGATTCCTGTTCCTTTAGTGTAACTGGCATCTCTGCCTCAGGATCTTTGCACATGCTGTTCATCCTTCTTGGAACCCTGCCTCCACCTGCTTTCTTTCTCTCGCTTCACTCCTGCTTATCCATTCCCCTTTCAGGAAGCTCTTTCCTACTTCCTCCCCCAACCTTAATGAGTCCCCTCTTGTGTGCCCCTGCATCCTTTTGCACTTCTTCACTCTGGAATACTGCCCACACTGCTTGTGCACTGCTTAGTCTCCTTCACTGAACACTGAGCTCCAGGAGGCCGGGGACTGGATGGGGCTATCACATCCACTTAGGTGCCACAGAGTAACACAGAGTCCAGCACATAGGAGGGTCTTCTGAATGTTCGTTGAAAGCAGTGATGCCATTGAACACCAAAGAGATTAACAAGGTTCAGGAGGTCCTTCCTTGAGAGCCCAGCTGTGCCCATCTTTATTGTGGAAGGCTTGCCCGTGGCCATGACTGCCTCCAGTTGAGTTTGAACCCCAAACAGCTCCTAGAGTCTGGGGTCTAGAGGCCAGCCTTGGCCAGTGACCACCACTCTTTTGTTCAGCACTGAATTTCTGACAGCTGTGTAGAAATATGCCTGGATGTTCGGATGTGTAAGCCCCTTGTAGGGTATGGGAGGAGCCAGGAAGGGTGCTGCCCAACATTCAGTCCTTTCATGGAACCAGGTGGAGGTGATTTCAGGTATCCTACAACTCCAGTACAGAGAAGCTTCTCTCCTCCCTCTCCCCCACCATCTCCACTATGTGCAAATTTGCTTTTAGATGCTTTCGCATCCAACTTCTCATTTAATTCCACCAGAAATCACAGGAAGTGGGTGTTATTGACCCATTTTTCATATGAGGGAATGGAAGGTCAGGGTGGTTACCTCAGTGTGCACCATGGGATCCAATTCTTGTTTTTCTAGCATTAAAGCCTCTTCCAGGCAGCTCAGTGCCCTGCTTAGGAATCTGGGAGCCCCAAGTGTGAGTCCTCAGAGTGCCCCCCTATCCTGCTTGCCACCCAACAGTCTGTGACCTTGGAAGGTCCTGCGTCCAGACCACAAAGTGCAGGCAAGGGGGAGTCTGGCTTTGACAGTTGGCCTTGTTGTCACAGGACATGCAGAGCTAATTCCAGTGCAAACAGTGTATTAGTATTTATTACTTATGTTCCATTGCTTATAATATTTGAGTTTTAAGAATAATGGTGAGCAAATGAGTTGGTCGATGGCCTGTGCGGAGAGGATGCAGAGAAGGATATTTCATGGAGAGGAGGTACAGGGAGGCCAAGCTATTGCAGATTCCTCCTGGAGAGGGGGACAGGAGGACTTCTTATTGGGAGCAGCTCTCCTTCTTACAGTCCTGTTTGAGAGATTGTTAATTTACACGTTAAGATTTGTTAGAAAGCACATTTGCCAATAGTAGTCACATCTCCAGACTGAGGAGGTGGCTGTTGGCTGGGTGAGTAGTTCCCAAATGTCTATTTTAGGCATCCGTGTTTAAAGTCATAGTTTGGAAAGCCACTTCCTGCAGGGCTTTGTTCTGTGATTCAGTTGATGCCTCCATCTCTGACATCTCTGTTATGGAGGAGGCTGGGTTCTGTCGAGCAAAGCAGAGATGTGAGAAGGTTCTAACAAAAACCAAGGGGCATACTAAGGCTCCATTGAGCCTGGGAATGTGGGAGATGAGATAGGGTCCTGAATGTTGAGGGCACTTGGATCTAGCTAGCATTTTGGGGTGAAGAGAGCTTTGCTTGTCGGACCTCTCTCTTGTAGATAGCAGTGTTTAGCTATCTAATAGCAAATAGCTAAAACTTGTTGGTCCTGCTTGTATCTCAGGAGCATCATGGGCTGGAAAAACATAATATAAGAAAGATAATACCTGCTACTGTGTGACTTTGAGCAAATCATTGTATCTCTTTGTGAATTAGTTTTCTCATCTATAAAATAGGAGGGATGACAACTGTCCTGGCCAACTCTACAGGGTCAAGAGGGAGCAGAGGGCTGTGGGAGCAGAAGGGCCTGGGAGCCCTGGAGACAGCACTCCTGCTTTCCACTTGGGGCACTCGGTTTGCTTGAAGCTAGGCATTTTTAGAGGGTGCTTGTGATTGGTGTGTGTAGGTAACACCTGTAGCATCTTTCAGACATCACCTGTCAGAAATGATGGAATGAGAGGAAGGGCGTTCTCTCCCTGCCCTCCCCCTGCGGGTGCCCTCCCTGCTGCCAGCATTCATCATGTGTTCTGTAGCACAGCCCAAGCCAGTGTTGGGACCAGGTGCTCTGCTCACGTGCTCTGCAGTTCTCACCCAGCTCTGAGCTGGGCATCAGTATTATCCTGTCACACTGGGGCAGGAAACAGGCCTGGAGTGGAGTGGGGCCTGCTCAGATGTGTGGCTAGAACTGAGCTCTGCTTGGCTCCTTCAGCACCCTGCTGCCTTGAGATTCTGGCCTAAGGATGTCACACCAAGGGTTGGGTCAGTGACCTTGGGGTGTCCCTGAGGAGTGGGTACCATTCCTTTCTCTCCCCTTTACCCTGAAATGGAGATTACCTGCCCCATCTGTGGATGCTCCAGGCATGAAGAAGGACTTATACATGTAAGGACCTTGGCAGGTAGTATTTTAAAGTGCTGTGGGCAGCAGGGAGCAAGACATCCAAAAGCAGAGCCAGGGCCGGTGGCCACTGAGACCCTGAGCTGCTGCGAGGCTGGTCTCCTGATTCTGATTGTGCTCTCTTTCAGTCCTTGCTTGCGTCTGTTTCATTCCAGCATTGACATGGCCTCACTGCTCTGAACATCCTTTCCCCTCCCCAGGTCCCAGGTGTCCCAGGTCTGTGCACCTGCCCAGGCCTACCCTTCACCCCAGTGTGTTTTGCTCAGGGATCTCAGTCCCATGGGATTAGCAAGGAATGTCTGAATACCGGGAGGCATTGAACTGGTGTCCTCTCAGAGGGGGGAAGGGTATTTTTAGATGTTTTGTATAAATTAGTAATAATGTAACTTAATTGAATGTCCACCGCTTGCCTGTCTGGGGTTTGATTTAATCTGTCCTTTGTTGAGGACCGTTCAGCTTGGTTTCAGGAATTGTAACCCTCACCCCATGGTGGGCTGTGTAAGAGCCAAGGGACCCACTTCATCTGGGTCTGTTCTGTCAAGAGGACATGAACCGCTAAGGAGACAAAGCTTATCTCCCTGGCAGGAGCGCTGGTTGTGCCTCGTCCATCTCTGGCCCCAGTGCTTGGTTGGCAGTCAATGATGGGTAAGACTCCTCATGGGAGGGGCAACCTAAGCCAGACACAACCACTTGGGAGGCCCTCATGGAAGGACTGGGGGTGGGGGCTGCAGCAAAGAGAATGTGATGGACCCTTGCCCACCCCCCCGCCCCCTGGCTATTCTGACGTAGCCCGAGTCCTCATTTCTGTCTGGGAGATGTCTTCTCCTTCATAATCGGTTTAAAGCCTGAAACTATGAGGGCAAGCGGTGCAGCCCCGTACTGGCCAGGACGGTTCCCTGGGTGATCAGGCATAAGAAAGAATTCCTAAAGTCCTGTGAAACCTGCTTTGCTAAGAGTGCACTCATTTAAATGATAAGGGTCTGAGGAAGAAATGAGTATGTCTCCCAAAGTTTGGCAACCCCCTTTCCGGACAGACACTGACTCAGATTAAGCCCTCAGATTTCTTTGACATGTTAAACCTGTATTCCTGTGTATTTGAACCCAATAAAAGCCTAGTGAGGAAGGCGCTCTGGGTCATTCTCCTCTTAGAGTTTGTCCACCTCTCCTCCCCAAGCAGATCATGTCTTGGTAGTTTTATTTTCATCCGTGATGGAGGGATGGGGCTCTGTGGGCCGAGCCCCCCCATCCAGTGCCCAGGACAGGGGCCCCCTGCAGTCCTTCCCTTCTCAGTTTGCTTAAGTAGTTTGCTTGTTTTGTCATCATTTTTATTTCTCTAATGTTGACTCCTTCCCTGCACTCCTTCCCCCACAAACTTGGTTTCATTTCACTGGCTTTACAATGAGCATCTTTTGTTTTCTGGCCTCCCAGTGGTCTCCCTGTAGCCACTACTCCTGAGTGGATTCCTATGACTCATTCCTCAGCTGGAGTTTTCTGAAGTGTTGGAGACCTAGCACAGAGCCAGCCTGGTGCATTTCTTTTGGGGATTTAAATGCTTTGAGATGTTCTTTGGAAGGGCACGGAAAGGGCAGGTGCTTTGAGACTTACTGGATGGCCCTTAGTTTTTATTTATTCATTCAATGAATATTTTTGGACACTCTATGCCAGGCCCTGTCTTCAGATGGAGAAATGAACAGATGATACAATGCAACATGATATGCCAAGATGGAGGCCAAGGCAGGGGCCCCGGGGACCCAGAGAGGACTCAAACTGGATGTGGGCAGCAGGACAAGATCCCTGGAGGAGGCATAATATGTGCAGTACAGCTTGAGCTTTATTTCAAAGGACAAGTTGGAGTTTGCCTGGCAGAGAAAAGAGCAAAGGCATCCTCTGCCCAGAGAGCAATGTGTGATGTCTGGGGGGCCTGGAGGGAGAGGTGGCTTAGAATGAGGCTAAGGGCTAATCATGACAATAATGATGTTATATTGAGTGCTCATTAAGCTTCTGGTGTTGTTTAAGGGCTTTCCTTGGATTTTCTAGTTTAGTCCTTATAACAACCCTACACACAAGGTATATTAGCATCTCCTTTAATTGCTGAGGTGGCAGAGACCAAATCCCTCATGCCCTTGCCGGAGGACCAGAGACATGAACCCTTGTGTCTGATTTAGAGGGGCTGTGTCCTTCAGCACCATGTTGTCTCACAGCTGTCATCTGGCCCAAGGATGTTAGACCATGGATTGAGTCAGGGACACCTTGGGGTGTCCCTGCAGAGCCAGATTATGGAAGGTCTTGTGTGTACAATAAAAAGTTTTAACTTTATTCTGAAAGCTACAGAGAGTCGCTGAGAAGTTTTAAATGGAGGAGTAGCATGATCAGATTTGATTTTAGAAATACTTTAGCTATAGTACAGAGGATGGATGGGACTTGATCCAGACTGGAGGCAGGGAGAGCAGCTACTGAGAGTAGCAGTGATGCTGAGAGGAGGGCTGGGGGGTGGCTAATGCGGAGACACTGGGGCACAGACAGGAGCAGGGGCTCAAGAGGCACAGAGGAGGTACAGTCTGTAAGACACCTGGGGGTTGATTGGATGTGGGTAAGGGGTGCTGGGCCAAAGGCAGGTGCTTAGATGAATCTTAGATTTTTTTTTAAACCAAAGCTTACAAAATTTATTTTTGTAAAGTACATGGATAAAGTCTGATTAAAGTTTCATTGAAAGTGAAATTATTACCCGATCATAGTTCTCAAATCAATAAAAATATCTTCATTTATCATGTAGGGGTCTCACACTCACATCCCCTAAAATGAGAAGGGAATTTCTTCCAGCTGCAACATGTGATTCTGCTTCCTGACAAGAAGACTCAGAATTGTCATGGATCTTACATTGAAGATTATAAATTGATAGATGATTGACTAACTAGCATTATTTCTGAGCATGTTTTCCGAAACATAGAGAATGCGTATGAAAACCAACCAGAGATGACTTTTAAAAAAATCATTCCAATATTTCATATCCTCTAAATGTAACTGCAAGGTTTACTGGCTACAGAATTCCTAATAGAAGTTACTCCATCTAAGAGAAAATCCTTTTGGTTTCCAGTTTTATTGAGATATAATTGATATATATCACTGTATGAGTTTAAAGTGTACAGCACAATGGTTTCACTTACATATAATTTTAAATGATAACTGCAATTAGTTTAGTTAGCATCCATCTTCTCATACAGATACAATTAAAAAGTAATTTTTTTCCTTTGATGAGAACTCTTAAGATTTACTCTCTCAACAACCTTCCTATATAATATACAGCAGTGTAAGCAGTAGTCATCATGTTTATTATATCCCTAAGTACGTATTCATCTTACAACTAGAAGTGTGTGCCTTTTGATCACCTTCCTCTGTTTCCTCCTTCTTCCCCCGCATCTGATAACCGCAAGTCTGATTCTTCTTTTCTGTTGTTGTTTGAAGTCCACATATAAGCGACATTATATAGTATTTGTCTTTCTCTGTCTGCCTTATTATAGTTATCACAATGCCTTCAAAGTCCACCCAGGTTGTTGCAAATAGCAGGATTTCCTTTGTTTTTATGTCTGAATAGTATTTGTGTATGTGTGTGTATGCCACAACTTTATCCATTCTCTGTTGGTGGACGCCTGGGTTGTTGCCATGATTTTGCTGTTGTAAATAATGCTGCTGTGAAATTCAGCTATCTTTTCAGCATGGTATATTTGTTTCCGTCAAATATAATCCCAAAAGGGGAATTGCTGGATCATACATTTGAGGATCCTGTACAGTTTTTCATAGTGGTTGTACCAGTTCACAGTCCTACCAACAATGTACAGGATTCCCTTTCTCCACATTCTTGCCAGAGAACAAGACTGATTGAGTCTAGGCTGCTGCAGACTCGTGACTTCTGTGTCTTGGGAGGTAGTCTAGTGGCCCCAGACTCAGGCACAGTTTGGGATTCCAGCTCCATTATTTTAACTCCATGGATCCTTGTCAGGTTGGTTAACCTCTCCAAGCCTCAGTTTTCTCATTTATGCAGGTCAGGTAATAAAAACACTTGCCTTATAGATCTGTGAAGACCAGATGAAATAATCCATGTAAAGTGTTGGGCATGTGCCTATGTGCATAGACATTGTTCAATCAATGTCAGATGTGACTGTAGATGTGTGTCAGGCCCTGTTGCACCCTCAGGTGGTCTTTCACATCTGCTTTACCTCCTCAAATTAAAGGGATGGTCTTGACTCATCACCACCACTGCTAGAGGTAGAGTTGAGGCAGCTGAGGGGTCATGCATTTTCTCTGAAGCCCTGGCCAAGTTCAGTGGGTAGTTAAAGGAACACCTGCCATGTCATTCTTGTCAGCACTTTCTAGTGGCAACTGAGAAGTTCTCAGGGTCCAATGGCAAAACATCCCCTCCCCTTCCTCTCCTGCTGTGCCCCCTCCCCTTTCTCTGCTTTATTCTTTCCCCCAGCACTAACTATCTTCTAACATGCTGTATGTTTTCCTTATTTTTTGTTTCTTATCTGTGTTCCCTCACTAGAATGTAAACTCCATGACAACAGGGGTTTTTGTGTTTTGTTCATGGCTGTATCCTCAGCATCTAGAACAGTGCCCGGTATACAGCAGGCATTCGATAAATACTTATTGAATGAAAAATATGTGAAAGCCCCAAATAACCTACAAACTATTCTTGCTATTTTTTCGTCAGCTGCCTGGGTCTTCACTATTTATGAAGCCTGACCCAGTCAGCTTTGACCTAGTGTATTATAAAACAGATTGCTGTGGGACCCAAAGGGGAGGGGACAAACCATTCTAACTGGGGTGACACTAGGACATGAATCACTGAAAAGTCAGCATGGAACTGGACTTTGAAGGATGAACAAGTGTTTTCTGCCTGGGCAAGGAGGGAAAGGGTATTCTAGGCAGGGCCAATAGCATGTATAGAGGCACTGTGGTGTGGAAGTGCATGGGCTGTACGGGGAATAGCGAGGAGTATCCGGATATGAAGAACATTATGTGTGCTGGTGGGTTGCAGGAAATGAAGTAGAAATCTTGCTGCTGCAGGCAAACCTACCTAAGAAGAGTCAGCAGTGGCTGAGAGCCCAAACTCTGGGGCCAGCCTGCTTTGCTCCATTTCTGGCTCTACTGCTTAGAGCTGTGTGTTTCTGTTTGCTGTAAAGTGGGGATGATAGTACCCCCATTGTAGGACTGTAGTGAGGATTAAATGAGTGTAATATATGAAGCACTTAGTACCTATGCATAGTGAGTGATATAAACATGTACACATTTACTATTATTACAGCAGAAACTCAGTATACGTTGAATTTTTTGGTACACATATCCATGCACATTTGCATCACCACGCATATTTACACCTTGTTCACATATAATGAACAGTCCTTAAGACATAGCAGTGATGCTATAACCTCCCTGCAATTAGTGGGCATAACTTTTATTTTTCAGTAGTGGGCATGAGTACACATGCAGTATTAGCAGGCCTGACTGGCTTTTCCTGATCTCAGGCCTGCACTTATAACTTCGTGTGCCAAAGCTAAGTGATCATTCTGAGACTAGAAAAAACAAAGATGACCATAAATTCATTCTTAGGGGTAAGAAATTGTGGAGAAGGTAAGAGGTGCCAGAAATCTGAAGACAGGCAGATGTTTTTACAAATAAGAAAAAAGATTAAAAACATTATAAAGCCATGAGTGTTATGGCATTTTCCTCCAACATTTTGAAAGAATGCATGAAGCAGATGGTTTTGTAGCTCTGGGGAAACAGTAGTTCATGAACAAGCCAAGACAGACTCACCTCCTTTACTTTTTTTCCCAAAAGCTTACCATGTCTGAATATCTTAGACACGGGTGTCTTCATTTCAGCAATCCTGATAAGAACAGATACTACACTTGATCTTAGCCAAAAGGCCGAGAAGCAATCAGCTATCCTTAAAGTAAGTCTTGAGGGATAAGATGAGAAGCTGTTACCAGCCTCAAGTGCAGAGACAGAGCACTAATTAAGGATCAGGTGGACCTAGAGAGCTGTCACACTTGTCTGTTTATTTATTCAGTTACTCACTTATTTGTGTGACAAATATTAACTGTCTTTCCTGAGGTCTCTAGAGCAAAGGGCATCCTCCTTGGGCCTATCCTGAGTGACATTTATCAATGACTTGGATGAAGGGAGAGAAGGCAGATTTTCAAATTCACACTTGATACCAGGCTGTGAGGGTTGGGAGCTACTGCACTGGATGACATAATCGGTATACAGCGTAATCGATAGAACAATGGGCCCAAACCAAAAAGATGGAATTAGCAATAAGTAAATGAAAAAGCTTTCATCTAGATTTTTAAAAATCAATTACATAAACATAGGATGCAGAGGCCTGACTTGTCCTCATTCAGGTCAGAGGACTGGAGGTGGGGTGACTATAGTCTCTGCATGGCCTAGATGCAAACTGAGGAAGGGACAACACATGCAGCGGAATGGCATGTTCCCACACTGCACCCAAGTAGAGCATGCTCAGGGGGCACACCATGCCCAGTGTTGGATGCCTCACGCTGACAAATGTTGGTAAAAACCAGTGCATCCAGGAGTGGGCTGGCAAAATGGCAGGCGGCTGCAGGAAGGTGGGAGGAAAGACTCAGAGTGACTGCTTCTGACCTTTGAAGGTCTGCAGTGTAGCTGCAGGACAGAAAGATGAACTTGTTAGTGTCACTGTCCCTCCCTCTTTGCCCTGTGCCAGTGGACGTGCAGGACCCCTTCTTTTCTCTTCCATAGTCCCATCACCTTTCCCAGCTGACAGTTTCTTTAGAAATGAGAAAATGAAAAGCAGGAGGAAATGTGGGTTGTGGTGTCAAGGGACACTCCTGGCTGGAGATGTCTAAATTCTTTGTAGGGTTGCAGCCATGTAGCAAGCTTCCAGATAAACAGTCACTGTCCTTAGTAGGGATGTTGCATGCTCTTTGCTGGGCAAGAGGAGAAGGCAGATTAGTGTGCACAGATGAGATCTCTGGGATTTCAATAGAGCAGCTTCTAAACTGCTTGGGGGAGTCCGACCTGGAGCCCACAGTGCAGGGAGCGAAGATGACATGCCTCCTGGAAGCTCTTCCAAAGCCCTAGGCAGAGCTAACTTTCCTTCTCTGGCCTCTAGACAATTGGTGCCCACCTTTATTAGCATACTTCTCATAGTGCATTATGAGTGGGTGTGTGTAAGCAACTTCCTCACCATACTGTGGAGCTGCCTTCTCCCATTTATAGCCTCAGTCTTGGACCCGTGCCATGCACAAAGTCGATGCTTAATAATGAATGAGTGAATCTGTTGCAGTATAAATATGTGTTCTTCTGTGTACAGGTTGAAACGCATACTCTGAATGTGTTTTCCTTGTTAAGGGGATGGACCCAGGGTGGAGGGTAGGGATACAGATTTATGTATGTCATATAGCAAGGAAAACCACAGAGCAACTTGCTGATTTATGGCCAAGGCCAATATTTAAATAAAATCCTTGTGTTACTTATTTAGCCTTAATAAACAAAGGTATGTTTTCATGTTACAGCTATAGACTTTCATATATCACAGGATTCTAATGGTGGCAAAAGTCTTTCTTCAGAGATACGAAGAAGCTTGGGTATCCAACATCGCTCCCCATCTCTGAAATGCCTTACATCCTTCCAGGTCTGTGCCTGTCTCCAGGATGAGTCTGCTTTCCCAGACGGGTTGGGCACCAGGCCAGTGGGGAGGGGCCTGTCACTGGTGATGGCGTTTCCTCCTGGGAAGAGAGACTGAAGCACAGTAATTAGTTACAGGCTTGTCAGGGAAGTAGAAGACAGCTGGTGAGCACCCCACCTTAGGCCCCACCCCCACCCCTATCTATTAGGCTGATGTCTATCCGAATCCCCCACCCCCATGAGGTTTGCATCGTAAAAGGCCCTCTCTTTCAGCACAAGCACATTCAGCCATTCCTTGGGACTTCACATTCCAGGCAGATTTTTCTTTCTTCCTGAATTAGAATCAATTGACATGTTAATAATGAAATTGTGTGTATTGCATTATCTGTTGCTGTTGGCTTCCTTGCTGTTCAGGTGCCTCAGACCCCTTCCCCTCCTGAGGGGCCCATCATGCTGCTGGTCTGAGGTCTTTAAACTGACAGCCCTCCTGGTCCACCCCCTAGCTCACCCCATACATGGAGGATATCAGCAGACAAAAAACGGTTGAGTTTCTTCATTGGCAAGTCAGTGCAGTCCATTGGCAAATTATAGTATAGGATGACTCTGCTGATGTGAGGCCTGGGCTCAGGGCTCTGACTGTACCCCAGGGTGACCTAGGATCCTCCCAAGGCAGGTGTCAGAGAGAAGGCCAGCGTCGTCACTGTACCAGTGGCCAGCTTAGAGGTTTCTACTCTACTCACTCTTCAGGCTTGGGAATCCTGTGCAAGGGAAGGACAGCAGAGCTGACTGCCTGCTCCACAAGCTATTTGTGTATCCTCCAGGCCAGAGCCTCTGCCAGAATAAGTGGGAGGCACTCAGCTCAGGCTCTAGCTTGGGTGGGGCTCCCTAGGGTGGGGTTCCCTAGGGTAGGAGGTAGCACAGGGAATATTCTACCTAGGGGAAGGTGCCCTCAAAGAGACCACCTCATTTTCGGAGGAGAGTACAGCCCCTTTGCTGGTGGCTTCTGGAAGTCTGTGTGGCTTCTGGAGGCTTGTGGAACAGTCCTGGGCCTTGTGTCCCAGCTCTCTTAAAGAGGTTCTGGGTAAGCTGTCTGGCAAATCTTAGGGCTGGACCCCTGTAGATGAGCTGAGGGCATTTTAACTGTCAATGACAGTAATCCCTTACATTTGTATTTACTTAGTAATAGGTCACCAAAGGAAGCAGTTTTACGAACACAATTTCATTTGCTTTTAACAGCACAATGGGTATTATTACTATTTGCCCCTCTGTGCCAGTGGACTCCAGGACTAGTGCTCTGGCCAGGATGTGCAGCTGCCCCTTGCAGCCATCTGCTCTGAGGAAAGCTGGCCAGGGACTTAATTGGAAGTGTTTTAGGTTCAACAAATCTCATTTGCTCTGGAGCTAAATTTAAGCTTCCATCAGCAAAGTTATTATCATCACCAACATGTTTAAAGTATTTAAATATTTAAAGCCATGTCAGCTTCCCCAGCTGAACAGAGTCACCAAACATAACCAAACACATAACCAAACACCTCCGTTGTGGGGCCAGATGGTGGGTTTTTGCACAAGGAGTTTGGGCCAGGATGTTGCACTGGAACTCTTTTAGGGAAAGGAGGCAGCCAGTTAGAGGGAATCAGCAGCTGGAACCTGCTTGGCTCTCAAAGGCCTTCTCATGGTCGCCTTCTGAAGGCCATTCTGAAATGATTGAGCTACTGTGGGTCTAGGGCTGCGACTTTGCCACAGGTGGAAAAACTGTTTGATGGCAGAAAGTGAGGGGTGGGATAGATGCGAACAGGAATGGCGTGTCTACTGGGCTGGCTAGCCTGTGCACCTGTGTGAACGATGACTAGAAGGCGCTCACAAGGTGACCCCAGGCTTGTTGAAGGCTCTTCCCTGCCTCCTGGAAGGGCTTTCCACAGGTCTCACTGGGCTGGGCAGGCAGGTGAGAGAGAGCAGGGAGAAAGTGTGCCTCCGTGCGTCAGGGCCGGACCATCTAAACCACAAAGCTCGAGGTCTGAACAAAGGGGTAATAAGATCATTTTACCAGGTTTCTTCTTGAGGACCCTTACCCAGGGCTTCTGAGTTTCTAACCAGGGGTTCTTAAATACTTAGGGGCATTGATGGGGTTCAGGGGTGAAAGCCTGCAGAGTTGTATGCAAAATTGTGAATCTGTGTGTTTTGAGGTACAAGGTTGATAGCATTCCAGGTTGATAGTTGTCAAAGAAGGCTGTGGCCTCAAAAAATACGAAGAACTTCTTATTATTCTGCCATATAAGGCCCTCCCCAGCCTTCCCAGGCCCATCTGTCCAGCATATTTTATTGCCTTCCCCTGCAGCCTGGGGTTTAGGCCCGGGATTTAGATGTAGCTTCCTCAGTATGCTGTGCTGGTTCAAGTTGCAGGACCTTTGTCTGTGCTGCTCTCTCTGCCTTTGCCTCCTTACCCACCTCCCTGACAAACTCCTGTGCAGCCTCCCAGACCCAGTTCAAGCCCTTGCTGATGACTCCTCTCTGGGCAGAGCCAGTTCCCCTCCTTGGAGCCAGTGTCAAACCTTGAACAGGTTTCCTGGAGCATCTGTCACTCACTGTGTTGAAACAACTTATTTTTGTCTATATCACCCAGAAGAGCAGGTACATCTTGAGAACAGGAGCATCCTATTCACTTCTGAATAAGCTTTGTTGTAAACCTTCAATAAAATGTATTTAATTGACCTAAACAAGCCCTTTTAACCATAATGGCCACAACAGGTGGGTAGCAAGAAAGTACTTTTTGTTTTAAACTTGGAAATCGGAAAAATTGTAGCACTGCTGTTATTAGAAAGCCATGTCCCAACCTCTGCTGGTAATGTTTCCTTAGTTTTGTAACAGGGTAAGTTTGGGTTTCCAGCAGACAAAGGAAGGGGATGTTCTATGGGTCAGTGGGTCATCAGAACTCTGGGCCTAAAGTAGGGGAGAGAAGTCAGGGCTGAAAATGAAGGGTTGGAAATTATCACCAGAGGTGTCATCATGGAAGAATAATTGTGCTGTTTCACCAAGGGACTATAAAGAAAACCGAAGAACCCAGGGGGCGGGGTGGGGGATGGTTCCTGTTTTCTCTAATTTGGGATGGGGAATCTGAGGCAGAGAGGTTATACAGTTGGTCCCAGGCCACATAGCTTGTTGGTGACCAGGTTGGAACTTGGGTCCAGTGGCTCAGTTGTGAGGTCAGAGTGTCGCTGTCTCCCATGGCTGTGTTGGGAGAGGCGTCTCAAAGCCAGAGGTGTGAGCAACCCAGAGAAGGTTGCTCTATGTCTAGTGTTTAGAATGTTCTTTAGGCTGAAACGATATTATTTTAATTGAAGGTTATTTTTTAAGATAACTTTTTACTATAAAATGGTTATGTATGCTCATTGAAGAGGGTTTAAAACTATAGTTAGACAAATGTCAGATGGGAATCTTTCATAATAATAACTGGTATTTCTGTGAAGAAGCACTGTTCTAAGGGCTTTCAGACACTGTAACTATTAATCCTTTTTATATGTGAGGAAAGAGATTCAGAGAAGTTAACTCACTTGGAGAAGTTCACACAGCCAGGAAATGATGCAATTGTAATATGCAGTTTGACTCCAGGGCCCAGGCTCTTAACCTCCCCCTTTCTTGTCTGAAATAGCAATAGTGATAAATTTTAAGAGAGAGGAGTTGAATCTGTTTACTGGGTTTTACCTACTCAGGACTCCAAAAATCTCGATTATAATTTTTAGGTAGGGAACACAAGTTTCAGGAATCTTTAGGTGACAACCCCTATAGTTTACCTTGAGCTTTATGAAGACAGACAGAATTATTGAGGACCACCGAGCCATGCTCTGTGATGATAATGTTATTCACTGACATCTCCTGTGTGCTTAAGGAGATGAGCAAAAGATGGAACAGTCTTCCCTCCTCAGCAAGGGGAGTGGCTCTGGGCTGATTGCTGCTCTCATCTGTGGGATCTGCTTTGTGGCCTGGTGTTCCACAGTGTAGCTAGGTACCCTTGGATTATCTCCTCAGTGGCCCTGTGGCCAGGGACCAAGAGTCCTTGGCCTTTGTAGGTTTATCAAAGTATTAACCTTGAGGCACAGCAGTTGTGTGTTTCTAGTGGGGTTACTTGGGTTGCATGCTTCCCAGGGGAACCAGTATTTGGAGAGACAGAGGTTTTAGCAGGCAGGAACCTTCACTGAAAACCACCACATTAGCTCTGCCACTGCTGTTTAATTGGTTCGCCCCCAGTCAGTGTGGGTTTGTTTGGGCATTTTCATGTCTGAACCTCAGGAAACACGGGCTAAAACTAAATCTGGTCGAGATAAATGATCAGGGGTATTTTCCAAGGAAGGAGCGGGGATAGAAAAGGAGTGAACCATGTGAAAACAGACCAGTTTGGAATGATTCTCTTTGGTCAAAGGATTTCTTGATGTCCTGTGCCTGCCTGTTTCTTGTACCTACCATTTCAAAAATAGCCTGATTCCTGTCGCCTAGAGATTCACTCAGAGGAAGGGGACTGCAGTGTAGATTGGAGCTTAGCACCTTAAGGGGGCTTGGCACAGCATGTCCCCATGGGTGTCCTGCCACATGGGGTAGGGACAGAGGACAGTTGGTGTCCATGGCACATACACATGCAGTGCATGGGGAGGGGCTTAGGACCTGCTGCCTACCTCAGCTTTACTATTAACCTTGAGTGCTTTACTGTGTCGCTTAACCTTTCTGAGTCCAAGATAAGCAACAGCCTCCACCTCCCAATGTCTTCTTAAATCAGGAGAGATATCTTGGCTGTGGGGGTCTCCCCTGAGGAGTGAGGGATCCCTGCTCCACACCCCAGTCTGGAGCCCCAGTGTTGAGAAGAGGAGTCCCAATGACACCTGGCTTTGCAAATCAGCAGCGACTCTGTACAGGTGAGTTGGATGGCTGCTGTAGTACCAGGCATCCTCTTTTAAAGGCTTGAGCCTGCTCATAAGATCTTAGGATCTTCTTGCCCTACGATCCAGCAAAGGGGCAGGCAGCTTGAAAAGTACTTGTGACTTGAGGAAAGGAACTGAATTGTCTGGCTTTAGGGCAAGGGCTGGAGGGACAGCTTTCTCTAGTAGAAGAGTGCTAGCAGGTACCATTGTTCTTTTGCTGAGCCCTAATCCTACCCAGTCTGCAGGTCCAGGTGAGCACCAAATCTGAGTCTCGGTCAACATGGCTAACAAACTCACTCCACCCTGGTGCTTCCCAGAGACCTGCCCCACCTAACTCGAACATGTGCCAGAACCTCTTTCAGCAGCTGTTCCTGCTAAGCTGCTAATTTTGGCCTAGGCTGCAGACATCTCTAAAATTTTTTAAGACCCACAGACCCCAAACAAACAGTGGCTGGATTCACATTGCCTTGCACAACTCACTAATGGCAGCTGGCCTGGGTTCCCAGCATAACCTGTCACAGGTACCACTAAGCTCAGCACAGGCAGCTAACAACCACACATCACTTTGTAGTTCCTACAGGGTGGCCCCTGGCTGGGCACAGGCAACAATTGACCTGGGCCTGAATTGGAGCCCCTCCCAAGAAGCCCCAGAATGAACACACTTGGTGGCCAGCTCAGAGTCCACCAAAGCACCCAATTAGCTCCATAAATGACACACCCACAGGTTGGACTCTCTGATGCTGCTCTTACTAATGTTTTTTTTGGATATGTCTCTTTGGGCAAGGAAAACAAACAAAAAACTTCATCAAAGTTTGTACACAGCAAGGAAAACCATTAATACAATAAAAAGATAGTCTAAGGAATGGGAGGTGAAATTTCCAATGATACATCCTATAGAGGATTAAAATACAAAATATATAAAGAACTTGTACAACTTAACACCAAAAACAACAAACCCCCCCCAAACAATCCTATTAAAAATTGGGCAGAGGACCTGAACAGGCATTTCTCAAGAGAACAGTTACATGGCCAATAGATTTAGGAAAAGGTGCTCAGTGTCGCTAATCATCAAAGAAATGCATATAAAACCACAGTGAGCTCTTACCTCACACCTGTCAGAATGGCTGTCCATAATAAGTCAGTGAACAACAGTCGTTGGTGAGAATGTGTAGAAATGGGAAACCCCGTGCACCATGAGTGGGGCTGTAAATTGGTTCAGCAACTCTGGAAAAACAGTATGGAGTTTCCTCAAAAAATTGAAAATAGAACTATTCAACACCATACGACCCAGCAATCCCACTTCTGGGTACTTACCTGAAGAAATTTAAAACACTAATTTGAAAAGACTTATGCACCCCTATGTTCATTGCAGCATTATTTACAATAGACAAAATATGGAAGAAACCCAGGTGTCCATCAATAGAGGATTAGATAAAGAATGTGTGGTATATACATACAGTGGAATATTTTTTGGCTATAAAAAATGGAATCTTACCATTTGTGACATTGTGGATGGACATAGATGGTATGCTAAGTGAAATAAGTCAAAGACAAATATTGTTATGATTTCACTTAGGTTGGAATCTAGAAAACAAGAGAAACAAGAAACAATCTCATAGATGAAGAGAACAGGCTGATGGTTACCAGGCTGATGGTTACCAGTTGGTATGGTGGGTGAAAAGGTGAAGGGATTAGAAAGTATAGTTTGGCAGTGACAAAATAGTCCTGGCATATAGATTACAGGACATGGAATCTAGTCAACAATATTGTAATGACTGTGTGTGATGCCACGCGGGTACTAGTCTTATCAGGAGAGCACTTCGTAAGTTATGAAATGTCTAATCACTATGCTGTACACCAGAAACTAATATGATTTGGAATGTCAACTACAATTGAAAAACAAACAAACAAACTAGGGGTGCCCTGATATAGGACTAGTGAAAATATTGGTAGATTGTGTGAATTTTTGAGCCCAGAATATCATATCATTAATTATCAGAGACAGTTTATGCTCTAAAAGAGCTGTGGATAGTCAGCAGTAGCAACATTATTCTTTACCAGGAAAGCCTTGGAAATTCTCCCAGCATGTGCTGCCATCTCTTTCTGTGTCAGGGTGGTGGGTCAGGTGCTGGTGTGGGATGACAGCATCTCAACCTTGCAGCTGCTGCATGAGCTCCTGCCTCTACTAGGTTTTGTTTTTCTCTAAGTTTCTCTTCCCATTCCCCAAAGTGGTACATAGCATAGTATCAAGGGGAAGGTCTGGCTTTCCTCTTCTTTTGCTCTCCCTGTGAGTGGGCTGTGCCCCTCCTTCCACATGTGTGCTGGAGGCTTGCGGGGTGCGGTGAGGACAGCAGTAGGGGAAAGAGGAAGAAGGTGGGACCTGCAACCACACTGAAGTACAAGTATCCTGGAAGGGGCTCCATGGGAATCCACATAGTGGGGTGGTTTCTTCTGCTGCCTGGGAGACCTGAGAAAGCTCTCTGTAGCCCCAGACTGTGGGGGAGCTTTGTCCAGCAGAGCCCCCTGCCTGTCGTGGATGAGAATAATTCTACCAAGACATGATCTGCTTGGGGAAGAAAGGTGGGTGAACTCTCAGAGGAGAAGGGCCCTGAGCCTGTTCCTCAGTGGGCTTTTATTGGGTTCAATTTGCACAGGAATACAGGGTGTAAATCTCATCAGTCATTGTCAGGCAGTAAGGATCAAACAATGGATAATGTTCAAAGAACTATGAGGGCTTATTCTGAGTCAGGGTCAGACAGTCTAAGGGCCATGAAACTTTGGGAAACAAACTCATTTTATGCCTGGACCCTTATCAGAAAATTGAGGGTATTAGCAAAGCAGGTTTCACAGTATTTTATGCATTCTTTCTTAGGCCTGATCGCCCCAGAAACCTGCCCTTTCCAGCACAGGGCTGCACCCGCCTCCAGCATTGTTTCAGGCTTAAGTCAGGTGGGGGATGAGAGCAGCCAAGAGATTAGGAGACATTTTACAGATAGAATGAGGACTCAGGCTATGACAAAGCTGAGGGGTAAGAAAAATCGCTCCCTTTTTCTACAGCTCCCCAAGTCCTTCCTTGATGGCCCCATTTCAACTTTGCCTGTCTTGGGTTGTCCCTCCCTTGAGAAATCTTACCTGTCATTGACTAACATTAGTCGGCCCGGGGCAAAGCAGGGTGAAGTAAAGGGGGCAGAGGCAGCACCCCTGCCAGGAAGAAAAGCTTTGTCTCCTTAGTGGCTTATGGTCCCAAGGTATTTTTACTCAGCCTTAGCCATGGGGGTTATAGCTTCTGAAATCAGGCAGGGCAGTTCCCAACACCAGACCACAAGCTGCTGCCTAGGTGTTCTCCAGGCCATTGACACTTGGGTCAAAGCACAGCTGTTTCTGGGCTATCCACCCATTTTTACCATGACTTCATGTTTAACTCCTGTAAATGGAATGCTTAAGTCCCAGAAAGCCCTTGTCTCTGGGGTTTTTCTCTGGCTGGGATTCTGAATGCAAAGGCCAGTTAGTGGCTTCCTGTTTATTGATTACGTATAGGAGCTCAAATATCTGGGTGGACCCAGAAGCTGCAGAGAGGCACTGGGAGCCTGGAGAAGTAACAGAGCATCTGTGCTGCTTACCAGGCCATCAGAGGTCTTTTTTTCCCCCCTCCAAGTCTGAGTTGCACTGAGATTGCTAATGTTACAGAACACACACACACACACACACACACACACGCACACACACAGGGCCAAGGGGGGTACGATATACTATTACCAAAAGGACCCCCACTAGGTTTGCATTGTCCGCTGCCAGAGGAAAGATGTCTCTCAATGCCAGAGATTTGTGAAAAGGAAAGGAAATGTTTATTTAAAGCTATACAGACTTAAAGTAGTGACACAATGTCTTCATTAAAATATCAAACTCCTTTAGGATACCCACAGATGCACACAGTGCTTCCTTCTCCCTCTGCCCTTATCTGGGTTACCGTACCTCAGGAAAAAAGTAGAAGTCCATACTTCAGGCTCCCAGAAGCCACGTGGTCCTTTCTTCACCAAGGCTGGGGGGAGGTCTCCACTCTGCCAAAGCCGTGTGGATCTTCCTTACAGGGCTGCGGGAATCCCTACTCTGGCCAAAGCCGTGTGGTTCTCTTTAATGGCTGCCATGTCTGGGTTTAAATCCCCATACCAATCCTCCTCTGCAGCCCCATTTCCGACTCCTCCCACAATTGGCTACACTTGCTAGCACTCCTGTATCCTTCCGGCTTTACTGGGCTGCCATACGTGGGTCTGGGCAGGCGTGGCCCCATGGTGTGGAGCCAGTCATCTCCAAGCTCTCACACAGGTGCTATGTAACCAGGGGAAGTTGCCTCCCGGTTACATCTTTTGTTAAAATATATTTTATTGATTATGCTATTACAGTTGTCCCATTTCCCCCCTTTCGTTCCCCTCCACCCTGCACACCCCCTCCTACCCACATTCCCCCCTTTAGTTCATGTCCATGCGTCATAAGTTCTTTAGCTTCTACATTTCCCACACTATTCTTGCTCTCCGTCTATTTTCTACCCACCGTCTATGCTTCTTATTCTCTGTACCTTTTGCCCCTCTCTCCTCTTCCCACTCCCCTGTTGCTGACCCTTCATGTGATCTCCATTTCTGTGTTTCTGTTCCTGTTCTAGCTGTTTGCTTAGTTTGCTTTTGTTTTAGCTGTGGCTGTTAATATCTGTGAGTTTGCTTTTTACTGTCATATTTTTTATCTTCTTTTTCTTAGATAAGTCCCTTTAACATTTCATATAATGAGAGCTTGGTGATGATGAACTTGAACTTGACCTTCTCTGAGAAGGACTTTATCTTCCCTTCCATTCTAAATGAAAGCTTTGCTGGATAGAGCAATCTTGGATGTAGGTCCTTACCTTTCATGACTTGGAATACTTCTTTCCAGCCCCTGCTTGCTTGGAAGGTCTCTTTTGAGAAATCAGCTGACAGTCTGATGGGAACTCCTTTGTAGGTGACTGTCCCCTTATCCCTTGCTGCTTCTAGAATTCTCTCTTTCATTTTAATCTTGGCTAATGTAATTAGGATGTGCCTTGGTGTGTTCCTCCTTGGGTCCAACTTCTTTGGGACTCTCTGAGCTTCCTGGACTTCCTGGCAGTCTATTTCCTTTTCCAGATTGGGGAAGTTCTCCTTTATTATTTGTTCAAATAAGTTTTCCATTTGTTGCTCTTCCTCTTCCCCTTCTGGGACCCCTATAATTCAGATGTTGGGACGTTTAAAGATGTCCTGTAGGTTCCTAAGCCTCTCCTCATTGTTTTGAATTCTTGTTTCTTCCTTGTTTTCTGTTTGGTTGTTTCTTTCTTCCTTCTGGTCCACTCCATTGATTTGAGTCCCAGTTTTCCTCCCATCACTGTTGGTTCCCTGTGCATTTTCCTTTATTTCACTTATTGTAGCCTTCATTTGTTCATATAATTTGCAACCAAAATCAAGCAGTTCTGTGAGCATCCTGATCACCAGTGCTTTGAACTGTGCATCTGATAGGTTGGCTATCTCTTGGTCGCTTAGATGAATTGGCTCTGAGGCTTTGATCTGTTCTCCCATTTGAGCCATTTTTTTTTCCCATCTGGTTGCACGTGTTATATGAAATAGGAGGGGTGGAGCCTTAGGAGTTCACCAGGGCGGGGCAGCCCTGTTGCAGGGTTGTGACGCTATATATGGGGGCGGGGTCTGAGAGGGAACAATGGCTCTCACTCTGCTCTCTCATATTTCAGTCCCTTCGGCCGCTTCCCACAAGCAAATTGGGCCCTTCTGGTGCTGATTTCCATGTGAGTGGGCTTGTGTATGTTCATGGATTCCGTGGGTCTCTCCAACTAACTCTCCTGTGAGGCTGGGAGTCTCTCCTGGCATCTCAACCCCCACAAGTGTTTTCAATTGGTGTTTTTAGGTTTTGTTTCTTGGTGCTGGGGCCCTGGGTTGTGAGGTCTGTCTTGCTCCCCATTTTCACCTGGGTTATCTGTACGCGAATGTGGGACCAGCTGGTCAGCCAGCCGCCTTGTGTGGCCTTACTGGGTCTGCCCGTTGCCACCCCGTGCCTGGGGTCTGCTAGCCTCCTCCTGCATGCCTGGGGCTCCTGTGCGCCCAGGTCCACCAACCTCCACTTTTTCCTGCCTCGACTCCACCCCTCTTACAGGTCTGGATGCATGGTTGTTGGAGTTCTGTAGGGTTCAATTTTCTGTTAATTCTGATTGTTTTATTGTTTCTAAATCTTTGTTGTCCTTAATTTTGGTTGTGCAAGGAGGCACAGTGTGTCCACCTACGCCTCCATCTTGGCCGGAAGTCCCTGTAATCCCAGTTACATCTTGAGTGGAAGTCACTCCCTTCTCCCTGGCTCAAAGCATGACCACAGCTATTTAACGTATCTATGCAACCAGTTAAAGGTTATAGATATGTTAAATGACCATGCCATGGATTAGCTGCAAAGCCGTGGCTGTACAAAACAGCTCTGTATGTTCCTGCTCCATGTGTCCCTTCTCCCAACTCACACCTGTTGCGGGGGAAGGGGTGAGGACATCTTATATGTCTTTCTAATATTTCCTAGGCACCCTGAGTTCTGGGCCCCACTCCAAATCCCTGTTTGGGGCCCCCCTCTTGGCTGCACCCTGTATCACTAAGACATCTGTCTACATGGCCGTGCTTATGTACTCAATCTGCCCAGCCTTCCCTCACAGACTTTCTTATGATTCCTCAGTAGAATTCGTGTTGGGGCTGAGGCTGCTACCAGACACTTGCAGCCAGCATCCTCACTCAGTGGGCCTGCCTTTCCTGATCCACCCACTTCTGGGCAGCTTCTTATGTGGCAAAGGTAGAACTGAAAAGCATCTAACACCTAGGTGGTAAGGTGAGAAGAGGGGCAGAGGGAAGGTCTGACCTCTGCTTGTTGCCCTTTTGGCCTCTTGGGAAAGCTGTGAGTGGCAAAAAGTCTGCACGCTCTTTATCTCTGTCCCTGAATGCTCTGTCAGGAGAGGCCTTGGGGCTTCTCAGTATCAGTGCCCCTGCCCACTGAAAATCTTGAGTAGGCTGGGACCTTAGTCTCAGAGAAACAGAAATTGAATTTGATGATTTAGGCAAGAACAATGCATATGCAAGTACTTCCCACTTGTGTACAGGTCATTCTTCTAGTGGCTTATTTATAAATTAGTTTATTTATAAATAGAAATATATTTTCAGGTGTGGTAGTCTCCATATTAACTTGGCTGTTTAACTTGGATGGAAGTAAGTGATCAGATACTGGGAAGGGGTGGGTCTAGGTGAATTTTTAAATGGATGAGAAGGTATTGTGGAGCAGGGGCAGGTCTAGAAGAAGAAAAGACCACTTCACTGGGTTCACATAATAATGCAGTCCGGCTGAGCATTCATTCATTCAGGCTGAGCATTCATTCATTCATCCTTCTTTTTAGTCTCACACGCCATATTCAGTTTTTCAGTAATCCTATTTTTTCTACCCTCAAAATGTACCCCAAATCTAACCACTTTTCTCTTTATTCTAGCTACCAGCACTGTGGTCTGAACCTCCATCCTCCTTTCAACTCTGTTTCTTTTCTTCCCTCTTGCCCTCCCCACAATCTAGTCTTCACACCATGGCCAGAATAAACCTTTTGAAATGCAGGTCAGATCAAGTTACTTCACAGTGACAATGCAGAGAGCATCCAGGAGGCAGCCCCTGCCCACTCAGTCACCCCACAACCCAGTCACTTTCATTTACCTCCTCCCAACTCCACACAGAGCTGGAGATCAAGATTTCTTTGGCACTGTTTTCTTTTGGATCTGCCTGGTTTCCTTTTGGCCCACCCACCCTCTCTAAGCACCTACACTCCTCCTAACTTCCTCAACATCCTGGATAACATCTGGCTTTGGAGTCAGCTTGACCCTCTTTTCACCTGCTGCTTATACACACAAGAGGACACTTTTTCCTCTGCTGTGCTCCATAGGTTTATATTACAGTAATTCATTTCCTTTCCTTCATTAATTGTAAACGGCAGTCGCATTCCACCCACGTCAGTTGAGCTCCACGTTGCGGCCTCTGACTCTTCCTCGTTAGCCACACTCTCTTTTCCCCTCCATCTTGCCACCCTTCCCTAGGTCTCCAGCCTCCTGAGACATTCATTTCCTGGTATGAGCTGACATCCCCCTTGAGCTGACCCCAACCAAGCCACCTCCTGCCACAGAAGGAACCAACCTCCCACTGCTGCTGCAGAGTTGGTCTGACTGAGGCTTAAGCCATCCTGATTCTTTTGGAGCTGCTTGATGGCAGAATTCAGGGACTTGGGCCAGACTGTTTTTCTCCATGGCTCTATCAGTGGTTTCTGGGCCACGTATTATGACCACAGAGACTTCAGGGACTGGAAGGAGCCCTTAGAGGCCATTTCCATCCCTGGCCTTTCCCAGTGACAAGCATCTTCTGAGCACCAGAGAAGGAACCCTCTTCCTGCCTGGTGCTCTCTCATTCAGCGTGGCGTCCCTTCCATTTGCCTGTAGTCTTCTGGCTGCAGCATCTAATTCTGCCCATGGGGGAAAGAAAGCAATACATCTGCTGTTGGAATTGCCTGCCTCTGGCGCTGTGCTCCTGCCATTTCCAGCCTCTTCCCCGGACTGCCTGTTTGCAGTTTCCCAGACTCTTTGCTGGCGGGGTGATGGGAGTACCAAGTCAAGACATCCAAATTAATTTTGCAAGTAAAATTTCATCAGTCGACCTATCAAGCGCTTCACTAAATCAAGACAGTATTACATCTCATGTGTGCCCTGAGTCATTCATCATGTAAGTCAGCTCCTAAAATGCCAGCCAGGCTTAGACCAAAAAAGAGAAGTATTCCTGGTCCCCAGATTTGCCATGTGAGAGGATTCTCTCTGCTCTTTGGCTTATGATAATGTCAAGAAGGCATCATTGGTGGTACTCAAAGTCAGGGTGAGATGGATCTGAAACCAAATCTCTGCTTTGAAATACTTGCTATGCAAGTCTGTACAAGTTACTCAACTTCTCAGAGCCTCAATTTTTTATGTGTAAAATGGAAATTATATTTCCAATAGAGGGCTGTTATGAGGTTAAATGAGAATAGTCTACATGAAGTACCTGTATTATAATAAATGCTCTATAAATGTTAGTTCCTTCCCATGTGTGAAGTAAGTTAAAAACCTTATGTGTTTTTGATTCACAACAAAAATGAGAAAATTAACAAGTGCGTAGACTGTATACAAGTAACAGTTAAATGTGTCTAGCTGATAGGGGAGGGAGATGGGCTCAAGGGACATTTCAGTGGGCTGTTTTCACCTTCCAGACATGGTATGGGGTTCATAGGTTGGTCTCTCCTTTGTGTTTTACTTTCTTGCTCTGGCCCCTGTTTGTGAGTGTTTGGTTTGGTGACGGTGATGTGCCCTTACTTTTCTGCTGGTTACTCTTGCTGTTACCTTTCCAGGCAGCAGCTGACTAGAGCCATTTACGATCTGGCAAAGGGCGATGGAGGAACCTTCTCTGTTATCACCTGACAACTAGAGAAGTCTGGGAGTGGTGACTCCAGGTGACAACAGAGGCCCTCTTAGGCTGGGTAGTGGCAATTCTGCTCTAAGCTTGGTGTCCAGGGATCTGGAGAATTGAGGCTCTGGGCTCCCCAGGGCTGTTGTGGGAGGGTGGTGCAGACTCCAGAGCTCCCCCTGCCTGCTGCTGTGCGTGGATGAGGCATGTGGGCACCAGCCCCAATGACGGTCACCTTTGATGGGAGACTTTTGTGCTGGGCCCTGGGAAGAGAGGGCCAGGCAGAGTCTTCTTGTCTAACAGGAGCTCTCTGGCTGATTGACTGACTGTGGTGCTTAATAGTGATGTTAGTTACAGAACTGGCTCCTCAGGCACCAAAACTTTAAAAATGTATACATATTTGGCTATGTTCATTAAATATTTCCATGCAAATGGACATAAGAAAAGTATGACTAATGTGCATGCTTTCTTAAACAGTATACTCAGAACACAATTTAATCATTTTTACTACTCAGGGTTATTGTTATAAATGTGCTAATGAATGGATACTCCAGAAGCTAGCAGGATGTCTGTTTCCCTTCCACACCAAATGGTCCAAGACTGGTGACATTCCTGGGTTCTTTATTCACTTTTTATGATTTTCTCCTCTCTCCCACTTTATCTATTGCCTCTTCTTACTTTGCCAGCCTCCCTGCCTCCCTGTTATTCATTTAGTATGAATAAACTCTTTCAGCAGTAGGCTTAGAATAGGGCCTGAGAGGATCTCTCTTGTTTGTCCTAAGGAATTTTATTTTTTTCTTTATCTCAGTGGAGTTGAGCCACTAGCTAGGTGGTCTTGCTGTTCTGCCTGGTGTTGGTGCCACATTGTTTGCATATATGTGCAGGTTTCCAAATAGACTTTCAGATTGTAATAGATAAGGCACCTGGCTTCATACCTGTTATGCTCTTCCCAGAGTAGGGCTCCATGTGTAGCGAAGACCCTACACATATGTATACATTGAATTTGTTCATGGACCTACCTAATGAGATGTGGAATTAAATTGAATATAGCACTAGAAAGAAAGAGAGTATTTCCATCATGCAGACAAGAGAGAGAGTTCGGTAGTGGGTAAAAGTTAGTAAAACTGTGGTTCTAATTTCAGTTCCTCCATTTACTAGCTGGATGACCTTACTCTGTGCCTCAGTTTCCTGGTCTCAAAAACAGAATGATTATAGTGGCTACCTTATGGGGTTGTGAGGAATAAATAAGATCCTGGATTTTAAAATTGCTAGCACAGTGCCTGGCACATAATGTGTTCAGTGATGTTAATAACAATAAAATAGTAATATAAAAAACTTTAGATGTTTGACTTGGTGCAGAAACAATGGGGATAGTTCAAGCTTCATGGGGGTTTTTCTGGGGTTGGTCCTGGTCCTCTCTGTCCAGCATTTCAGCTTCCTCCACCCTACTTCCCTGCTTCTGGAGAGTCTGTATTTGGCCTCAGCTCTAGAAGGATATTAATGTAGAAGTGTTAAGTTGCAGATTTCCATGCTTTTGATAACAGACATTTGGAAAATTAAATATTTCTGTCAAATGTGCCATAAATCTTAGCTATTCAGAAGATGAGAAATTAAAATTGCAAACAAGTTAGGTAGGAAGCAAGCTATACAGCCCCTGGTGTGTGGTGTGAGGGTGGGTGGAGCTCCCAGTGGCCACAGCTTTGAAGTGAGAGTAGGAGCAGGCCCTGGGCTAAAGGATGACAGAAGAGGGTTGGTTTCTGCAGGCCATCATCTCAGCAGACTTTGAAGTTCTGAAGGATTTGATGGAGGCTTCTCTCTTTGTGTTCTAGATCTGCATCAGGGCCACCCCTGCTGGGCTTCATATCCTCCTCTCTCTTCTTTCCCTCCTGCCAGCCCACTAGCTAGGCCTTTCTTCTCTCCCTCTGCATCAGAGGGAGCATGTGGTGCTGTTGACAACAGTAGTCCCGTTAGGTCCTTCTGCTGCTGGAGAGCCACACGGGAAGGGTGGAGCCTATTCTGGGCCTCCTCAGAGTACCTTGTAGGCATCCTCTGCCCCAATAAAGGCAAAAGCTGTGAGAGAGTCTCTGTAATGCAGGAGGTTAAAAGCCCAGGGATTGCAACTATTCATTCGGATAAGCCAAAAAAATGACAAGGAGGACTGGATGGAACAGACACAGTCTTTATTACTCACATGACAGGGAGCACCAATGGCGACAGATTGGCGAAGCAGGACCTCTCCTCCCTGAGCTTGAGACTTGTTTTAAGGGGATCCAGATGAAGGGGGCATGTGTTCTACCTCAGTGTGTATGTGCAGAAAGAAAAAAGGTCAAGAGGCAGTCACAGGACAGGAAGCCACCCCCAAAAAGGAGATAAGGAGGGAATTAGAATCCATTTCCAAAGCAATGCACATTCTTCTGGCCAGCATTCCATTACGAGGTTTGAAAGAGCCATGGCTAGCACAACCCTACAATTTCATATATAGAAAGTGTCTCCCAGACTACACAGAGGGCAGCACATGTGTCCCCAGCAAAGAGGAGATTTGGATAAAGTCTTTTTACATGCGTACAATTCTGTCTTCCATCCCCACAACCCCTTGTCTTCTCCCCTAAGCACCAAGATGACCCAGAGACACACAACCACCCTCAGCTTCATTTGTGTTTCTGTTTCCTGCCTTCTCACCAATTCCTGAATCAAGATTTGACTCTCGGCTATTACACTATACACATTTGGTGATGGCCTGGGTGAATCCGTCACTCGTTCTTTGTGACCCACTTGGAAACAGCTACCAAAAACCAAAGCTTATCTGGGGAGAACAGCCAGGGGTGGTGAAGAGACTCAGAACTCTGTCTTATTCATTCTTTCATGCATGTGTTTACTCAGCAATTATTAGTAAGTGTTTAGAATGTGTCACATGTGCTGGAAACAGAGAAAATACAAATAATAAAGAGAAGAATCCATTTCAAATAGTGTTGGGCATTGTGCTAATCCTTTAAACATATTAATTAATTTGACCCTAACAGCCTTAAGATATAATTATTATCCATTTAATAAGGTAACTGTGATTCAGAGAAATTAAGTGATCTTGCCAGATGGGAGAGCTGAGAATCAAACCCGCATCTGACTTTTAAATCACTTTTGAAATCACTTTTAATCACTAGCCAATGAAGCCTTATTGAAAAGTCTACAGGCCTTGCCCCTAGAAGCTCACAGTCTGGTAAGAGAGCAGATTAGTATATCTGAGGGGTGAACTCAGCTGAGGATAAATGGCAAGGAGCCATAGAATTCTTCTAGGACACAGGTGGCAAACACAAGGCCCCCGGGCAGAATCCGGCCCTCCACCTTGTTTTATCTGGCCCAGCACCTTGTTTCTACCTGGTGGCAGCACCGAGCTCTTGCTTAACTGTTAAGGAATAGTTACATGTATACAGTCCCCAAATTACATTTGGTCCCCTCCCCGGGTGAAAATAAGTCTGACACCCTTGTTCTAGGAGGTGATAACCTGAACTGCATCAAGGATGACAGCTAGGGGTAGAAAGCGATTTAGGGTATTGCGAAGCTGGGAAAGAGCTTCAATAAACACAAAGAAGCGAGTAAGGACTTGTGTTTGGGTAACAGCAAGTAGGCTGGAGCCAAAGTGCAAGACGAGAGGTGGCAGAGGTCAGATCATGAGGGATCTTGTCCATCTGGCCAAGACTGCATGGATCCACTGCAGGGATTTATACAAAAGGGAACAAGATGGACCTTCTGGGTGGCTAGATAGGGTACAGAAAAACCACAAAGCTGCTGGAGACATAAATGTGACACGTGTGGCTTAAGCTAAGGTCTGGAAGTGGACAAATTTGAGAAATTCTTTAATCAACAGGACTCGGTGATGATGGGAGCTGGTGGTGTCATGTGTGGTGGAGGGAAGAGCAAGGCCTCGGGGATCAGAATAGGCAGCCATTCCCCAAATATGCATGGTCCACGTGCTTAGTGGCAGTGGGGCCCTCACCATGGACACTGGCCCTGTTCTGGCCTTATATGGATGAAGTAAATGCATTATGACCAATGGACTGTAGGATGCATGAGACTATTGAGATGTCAGTGAAATAGACAAGAACCCAGTTGGCCCAGGTTCCAGGAACTGGGCTGGGGAAGTGTGTTTCCCCACCTCATCCTTCCTTCATGCAAAACCCCTTTTTTGTCAATGACAAGGGAGTAGACTATCTTAGACATATGGACAGTCAATAGCTAGTACTGGCCTCTCTTTTCCTGTATGCTCTAGGAATTGCTCCAGCAAGCACTGCTTGTGGACCTTGCTTCTAGGTTACTAGCATATGGCCATTTGGAAGGCAGCTGCCCCTCAGCTCTTCAGAAGAGCTGCTGGATCCTGGAGGTGGGAGAGGACTTCCAGGCTCCCCAGACCCTAGCTTCTCTGGACTCTGGAGAGCAGTTTCTGGGGCCTGGATGAAATTTGTGGCCAAGGTGAGGCTTGTAAAAGGAGATGAGATAATTCCTGTATTTTTAGGTTGTGAGGAGGAAAGTAGGGTGGACAGGCAGCCTTACTTCCTGGGGTGAAATGTGAACTTTTGAAAACTGACGGCCAAAAGCTATGTTCAGTCTTGGGCCAAACTAAGCCAAGGGCTTGGAGAAAGAAACAGCAGTTGTCTTGATGCTATGAGTGGGATGGGTGGGCTTTGTTCACCTTACAGCTGGCTTCCTCCCTCACCTGAGTGGACCCAAGCACTTTGGAATTCTGTCCTTTTGTCCTCTTACTTCCAAGGAAATTAGGTGTGGTATTTCCCTTATTCAGCCCTGAATTCTTCTCCACCCTTCTTGGAGCTTCAGAAAAGTCCACCTCATGTTCCCACACAGAGCTCATGAATCCCCACCCACTTTTTCTCTCGCTGTTTGTGCTAGTTCTGGCACCTACCGCACCTGGGGTGATTATGTCTTTCAGGTATTACATGAGCACAGCCACCATCCATTTGGACTACCAGCTGAGTTTCAGGGCTGACACATTATCTGTTCATTTGGACTAGATGCCCCAGGGGTGTCTCGTGCATTTAGCACACGTACCCAGAGAACTTTTTAAAGCCTGAGGGTTGGGAGGTAGATAGTGAGAGAATGCCTGTAGTGGGAGAGTTGGTATGGGAAAGGTGATGTCCAGAGGAGTGGATTGTTGGCCTGAGGAGGGGCTCTAGCGCCTAGCATTCTATTGGTGGAGGGACAGCCTGGATGCCCCCTACCTGGCACCAAGGTGCACTAGGTCTTTACTTTAGCAACTCCTGCTGCTCAGATTGTACCAGGCAGCAGCCCTTTGTTATGGCAAAATGCCCTCACTGAAGGGTCTGCCTTTCAAAGCAACCAGCTGCCACAGGTTTCTATTTGTAAACTTATGGGCCAGAGGATCTGAGTGGCTCACTGGCAAGGAGTGAGTAGTTACTAGATAAGGAGCACTGGAAGGGACCATGGCTCTAATGAGAGGGTTGGGCTGAGTCTAAGGGTGGGTGGGGGGTAGGGGGCCACCCACCGCAAGTGCCTGTGCTTCCCTGCCCCTTGCATGGACATTGCCCTAGAAGTAGGCTCAGAGCTCAAGGTTGGGAAAGGTCTTATTACCAGAGAACAGACATGGGTCTCCTGGAGGAGTATCCCCTTCTCCACAATGTTGGGTTGGCTTCATCTTTCACTGTGGTGCCATAGCTCCCAGTCCCAGGACTTCCTGTATCCACAGTCCCTGGGCACTCACCCACCCAGTGAGATGAGGCAAGCTGAACCCAGAATGCTAATGCACCCGCCTGTCTACATCTCCTTATTCTTAAAGGACAGTGGGTAGGCAGCTCTAGCAGCTGCTGTAGCAGGTAATTAGCTGGACAGATGGAGACAGGTGTGGAGGTTGATGTTCACAGTGAGAACAGGCATCCTTCTCCCTACCTGGTCCCCTAAAGGTTCCCCAGCCAGATGATGAACAAGCGTGGGCCTTCTGGAAGCAGGCTACTTTGGTCCCATTGCAGGACTTCCTACAAGGGCAGGTCTTTGTTTATGGCTCCTTTGGATCTTTCTCCATTTCCTTTTCTCCCACCTCCTCCCCCTTTCTGTTCTTTCTGCTCAGGAGGGGTGGAGGCAAGGGCAGGGAGAGGCTGCTGGATGGGCTGGGCAGAGGCCACTAGGGAATCCTAACAGCTTACCTTCCAATCCCAGTTATTCCGTTGGGAAACCTTTGCAAGTGAGTCTGTTACATACATTAGGGCACAGGCAGTGGTCCTGAGGCAGGTGTGGGAGGAGAGACTGTGGAACCACATCACCCAGCCACCCAGAGGTAGTGTGCTGTCAGCAGGCATAGGCATTCAGTCTGTCACCAAGCAGGGCTTCATTGTCCAAGTCACCACCAGCTGCTGACTTCATTAATGCTCATCTCATGGAGAGGGCAGTCAGGAACCATAAGAAACAGGGATATATCAACAACCTCCCTGGAAACTGGCTTTTCAATGAGCTGCTGCATCCCCTCCCCCTTTAATTACAAGAGGGAGCTGGACAAGTTGTTACAGGTTCAGGGAAAGCTGTAAAATATGGCTTTGTATTAGTGTGGCAAATTCTATTAAACCAAGAGAAAGGATAACTGAAACATGACAGCCATGTGTGTGGTGCCTCCTGAATTAATAATGACCCAATCTTGTTCTGAACCATCCCTGCATTGGCCAACGGAATATAAAGCATTTAACAGATCCAGTATTGTGAGAGGTACGACAGAGAACGGCTGAGTAAGGAGGGCCAGATAGGGCAAGAGGCCTCAAGCTCAGGCCTCTGCTCACTTGCTAATGAAATCCAAGCAGAAATACAGAGTTTGGCTTCAGGTTTTGTCTCATTAATTACTTCTGACCTCCTGGCTCTTTTCTTCATCTCAGTCTTTCTACTTATAATTCAGGGGTAGTATCTGGCCACTGGGGAAAACTTAACTTATAGACCATTAGTTAGTAGGGAATGGACAAAGTCATTTTTTTTCCTAAAGGGAGTAAAAAGCAGAAATGGAAATGGAGGAGAAGATGCTAAGTCTAGTGGCCCTTCTGAGCTAGGAGGATGACTTTGGTACTTAAGCCCGAAAGGGGTGATACCATGTTTACTAGGCATTAGCTATGTGCCACAGCTGTCCTTATTTTAATGCTAGAGATCTGATTGAGGCTCAGAGAGGTTAAGTCATATATCCAAGCTGTAGTAATTTCAGCCTGCATTTCTAATTTGGTCTTTCAGACTCCAGAGCCTTTGCTTTGCCTCTTACCCTGGGCCTCAGATTTTTTTTTTTAACAAATGTAAAGCAAAAAATTTCTTCATTTGGAGAGGCCATTTCATGAGGAATTTTAGCTCTTTAGCTGTAAGGGATTTTAAGAGATCTTCTAAGTAAAATATTATTTACTCTGTTTTTCAAAGGAAGTGACTGGGGCCCAGAGATGTTAAGGGACATCATTCATCCAGGAAGTGACTGAGTAAGGAGAACAGACCTCACATTCCTTCCTACTGGATACGGTCTCAGAAGTCAGGTAAATCCACACTGTACAAATATAGGGTCTATTTAAGATGTCTGCAGGCTAACCTGTGGACTTAGTTGGGCTAACATGGGGTGTGGTCTGGGCCCTCCAGAGTTGGAATAAAGCAGGTGCTTAGTATATACATCACATACTATGCCAACAATATGTAAATGTTTTTTTGATTGTAGGTTTTGCTTTTTAAAAAGACTTTAATTTTTAAGAGCAATTTTATTGAGAGGAAGGTACAGAGATTTCCCATATACCCTTTGCTTTCACATGTGTATTTAGCCACCCCTGTTATCAACATCACTCACCAGAACAGTGACATATCATAAGTCTATACTTTACCTAAGGGGTAACTCTTGATGTTGTATGTTCAGTGGGTTTAGACAAATGTATAATGACATATCTTCATCACTGTAATATAATATAGACTATTCTCACTGCCTTAAAAATCTTATATGCTCTGCCTACTCATCTATTCTCTCTCCCATGCCTGGAAACCACCAATCTTTTTATTGTCTCCATAGTTTTTTCTTTTTAGATGTCAGTTTCCTGTATGGGAAATAGTCTAGTTAATTGCATTCATAACTAGTGGATGAGTCACTAGGTTGATGTCAACCAGGAGAGAGTTTCTAGGGATGTGTCATAGGTTTTTGTTCTTACCCACTTCAATATATTTGATGTGTTGAGTATTGGAATTAAGACTCAGAAAGCTCTCAGCAGAATGGGAAAGGGACTGAGACAGGACTTTTGTTAGAGTTAGCATAGCTAAGGGTGTGTAATGGACTCAGTGACACATGATCGACAGCCTTGAGTGCTAGGACTGTAAGAAAGGCTGCAGAGAGTGACCAGCACTTCTTGAACTGGGGAAGAGGATGATAAAATAATGGTCTCCATGACAGAGAGCCATTTCTGTAGAGACTAGGAAGCCCACATGCCCTTCCAAGACATCTATGCCTGGCTCTAGGTAGCAAGTGGAGATCTGATGTCAATAGGAGGTTTGTCCTGGGTGATCAGCATGTGACACTGATGGGCTTTTCAAAATTCATTTGTCCAGTCACCTGACCCAAGGCAAGTATGGACCAAAAACATTCCATAAAGTCAGTGTAGGCACATAAAATCTCCAACAAACACTTTACAACCTCTTCAGGGCATGCAATCAAATTTTGCTCTCTTTCAGTAAAGCTATTCCTCCTGGTATCCAGCTTAACTTATTTATTTGTTTTTTAATTAATTTATATTTTTCATCCACAGTTTACATAAAGTATCATTTTGCACCAGTTTCAGGTATACCACAAATTGGCTGGAAAACCTTGCACTTTACAGAGTGCTCCCCCCGCTGCTCCAAGCACCCATCTGGCCCCACACCCCATTATCTCTACATTCTTGACTATGTTCCCTGTGCTGCATTCTGCATTCTGCATCTCTATGGCTGTTCTGCAACTACTAGTATGCACTGCTCAATCCCTTCACCTTTTTCACCCAGCCCCCTAATTCCCTCCCCTCTGACAGATGTCAGTTTGTTCTCTGTATCTATGAGTTTGTCTCTATTTTGCCTGTTAGTTCAGTTTGTTTATTAGATTCCACATACAAGTGAAATCATATGGTATTTGTCTTTCCCTGACTGGCTTATTTCACTTAGCATAATAATCTCCAAGTCCACCCGTGCTATCACTAAAGGTAAAATTTTTATTTACGCATTTTTTTTTTTTTTTTACAACTGAACAGTATTGCATTGTGTAAATGTACCACAATCTTCTTATCCACTAATCTATTGATGGCCACTTGAGTTGCTTCCATATCTTGGCTGTTGTAAATAACACTGCAATAAACAGAGGGGTGTGTGTGTGTGTGTGTGTGTGTGTGTGTGTGTGTGTGTTTTGAATTAGCGTTTTGGGTTTCTTCAGCTATATTCCCAGAAGTGGAATCCCTAGGTCATAAGGTGGTTCCATTCTTAAGTTTTTGAGCAACATCCATACTGTTTTCCACAGTGGCTGCACCAGTCTGCATTCCTACCAACAGTGCACTAAAGTTCCCATTTCTCCACATCCTTACCAACATTAGTTTGCTGATTTATTGATAATAGACATTCTGAAAAGTGTGAGATAGTATCTCATTGTGGTTTAAATTGCATTTCTCTGGTGATTAGCGATAGTGAGCATCTTTTTTTTGTTTGTTTGCTTTTCTTTTCTTTTACTGTTTTTTTTTCACTTTTTAAATTTTTGTTCAAGTACAGTTGTCTCCATTTTTCCCTGACCACTAGTCACCACACCAACCATCCCCACCTCCCACTCTTGATCCTGCCCCCTTTTGGCTTTGTCCATATGTCCTTTATACATGTTCCCTGATGACCCTTTACCTTCTTTCCCCCATTATTCCTCTCATCCCTCCCCTCTAGTTACTGTCAATTTGTTCTTTATTTCAATGTCTCTGGTTATATTTTGCTTGCTTGCTTGTTTTGTTAAGTTCCACTTATAGATGAGATCATATGGTATTTGTCTTTCACTGCCTGGCTTATTTCACTTAGCATAATGCTCTCCAGATCCATCCATGCTGTTGCGAAGGGTAGGAGCTCCTTCTTTCTTTCTGCTGTGTAGTATTCCATTGTGTAAATCACTGTTTCTGATCTACTCATTTACTGATGGGCACTTAGGCTGCTTCCAACACTTGGTTATTGTAAATTGGGCTGCTATGAACATTGGGGTGCATAGATGCTTTTGGATTGGTGTTTTAGGATTCTTAGGGTATAATCCCAGCAGTGAATTGCTGGGTCAAAAGGCAATTCCACTTTTACTTTTTTGAGGAAATTCCATACTGTTTTCTACAGTGGCTGCATTAGTCTGCATTTCTAGCAGCAGTGCACTAGGGTTCCCTTTTCTCCAAATCCTCACAAGCACTTGTTGTTTGTTGATGTGTTTATGATGGCCATTCTGACCTGTGTGAAGTTGTGTCTCATTGGGGATTTAATTTGCATCTCTCTGATGGCTAGTGATGCTGAGCATCTTTTCATATGTCTCTGGGCCATCTGTATGTCCTCCTTGGAGAAGTGTCTGTTCAGGTCCTTTGCCCATTTTTTAGTTGGGTTGCTTGTTTTCCTGAAGTGGAGTGGTGTGAGTTCTTTATACATTTTGGAGATCAAACCCTTGTCCGAGGTATCATTTGCAAATATATTATCCCATACGGTTAGCTCCCTTTTCATTTTGCTGATGTTTTCTTTAGCTGTGCAGAAACTTTTGGTTTTGATGAAGTCTCATTTGTTTATTCTTTTCTAATGTCCCTCACTCTCGGGGACAGACATGTCAGTGAAAATATTGCTGTGTGGAATATATGAGATTTTCCTGCCTATGTTCTCCTCTAGCACTTTTATGGTGTCATGCCTTATATTTAAGTCTTTTATCCATCTTGAATTTATTTTTGGGTATGGTGTAAGTTGGTGGTCAAGTTTCATTTTTTTGCATGTAGCTGTTTAGATCTCCCAACACCATTTGTTGAAGAGACTACTTTTACTCCTTTTTATGCTTCTTCCCCCATTGTCAAATATTAATTGACCACACAGATTTGGATTTATTTCTGGGCTCTCTATTCTGTTCCATTGATCTATTCAGATCAATGGTACTGGCATAAGAACAGAACAGGTGGGTGTCTGTTGTTATGCTAGTACCAAAGTGTTTTGATTACCATGACCTTGTCATATAGTTTGATGTCAGGTATTGTGATCCCTCCTACTTTGTTCTTCTTTCTCAAAATTGCTATGGCTATTTGGGGTCATTTATGGTTCTATAGAAATTTTTGAAATGTTTGTTCTATATCTGTGAAATATGTCATTGGTATTTTAATAGAGATTTTGTTGAGTCTATAAATTGCTTTGGGTAGTATGGACATTTTGATGATATTAATTCTTCCAATCCATGAACATGGTGTTTGCTTCTATTTATTTGTGTCTTCCTTAATTTTTTTCTTCAGTATTGTGTAGTTTTCTGAGTATAGGCCTTTTACCTCCTTGGTTAGGTTTATTCCTAGGTAGTTTATTTTTGTTGTTGTATAGCAAATGGGATTTTTTTTTCTGGATTTCTGTTTCTGATATTTTGTTGTTGGTGTACAAAAATGCCTTTGATTTCTCAATATTGACTTTGTATCCTGCTGTTTTGTCAAATTCACATATTCAGTTGAGTAGTTTTTTGATGGAATCTATAGGGTTTTCTATGTACACTATCATGTCATCTGCAAACAGTGACAGTTTTACTTCCTCCTTTCCAATTTGGATGCCTTTCATTTCTTTTTCTTGTCTGATTGCTATGGCTAGGACTTCCAGTACCGTGTTGAATAGGAGTGGTGACAGAGGGCATCCTTGTCTTGTTCCTGATCTTAGTGGGAAAGATTTTATATATTGAGCATCTTTTTAATGCTCAATATATAAAATGGTCTATTTTATTCTGGTCTATTGGCCATCTGTATGTCCTCTCTGAAGAATGGCCATATCTTCTGTCTGCTTTTTAATCAGGTTGTTTGTTTTTCTGGTATTAAGTTATCTGAGTTCTTTATAAATTTTGGATAGTAACCTCTTATCAGATGTATCATTGGTGAATATCTTCTCCCATTCAGTAAGTTGTCTTTTAATTTTGTTCATGGTTTCCTTTGCTGTGCAAAAACTTTTTAGTTTGGTGTAGTCCCATTTGTTTATGTTTTTTCCCCCTTACCCAAGGAGATATATCATAAAAAATATTGCTACAAGTAATGTCTGAGACTTTACTGCCTATATTTTCTTCTAGGACTTTTCATGGTTTCCAGTCTTACACTGAAGTCTTCAATCCATTTTGAATTTTTTCCTGTGTATGGTGTAAGAAGGGGATCTAGTTTTATTTTTTGCATGTATCTTTTCACTTTTCCCAGCACCATCTGTCAAATAGACTGTCTTTACCCTATTGTATGTTTTTTCCTCTTTTGCCGAAGGTTAAAGGTGTGGGTTTATTTCTGGACTCTCTATTCTGTTCCATTGATCTATAGGTCTGTTTTTATGCCAGTAGCATGCTGTTTTTATTAATGTGACCTGTTTGACATCAGGTAGCATGATTCTTCAACTTTTTTTTTTCTTAAGGAAGATTACTTTAGCTTTTGGGGTTTTTTTGTGGTTCCATGTAAATTTTTGGATTTTTTACTTTAGTTCTGTGAAATACTCCATTAGTATTTTGATAGGAATTGCACTGAATCTAGATTGCCTTGGGTAGAGTATGGACATATTAATGATATTAATTCTTCCTATGCTTCCTGTCCATGAACACAGTATACGCTTCCATTTATTTGTATTTCCTTCATTTTCTTTCTTCAGTATCATATAGTTGTTTGAGTACAGATCTTTTACCTCCTTGGTTAAATTTGTTCCTTGGGTCTTTGTTTTTCTTGATACAACTGTAAATGGGGTTGTTTTTTTAGTTTCTCTTTCTGATAGTTCATTATTGGTGTATAAAATGCCATTGATTTCTAATATTAATTTTATATCTTGATACTTTACTGAATTCATTGATCAATTCTAGTAGTTTTTTTGTGGAGTCTTTATGGTTTTCTACATACAGTATTATGTCATCTGTAAATAATGACAGTTTTACTTTTTCTTTCCAATTTAGATGCCTTTTCATTTCTTCTCTTGTCTGATTGCTGTGCCTAGGACTTTGTTAAGGGAAAAGCTTCTAGTTTTTATTCATTGAATATAATGTATCCTGTGGGTTTGTCATATATGGCCTTTATTATATTAAGGTATGATCCCTCTATTCTCACTTTGCTGAGGGTTTTTATAATAAATGGGTGCTGGATTTTGTGAAATGCTTCTTCTGTATCTGTTAATATGATATATGATTTTTATCTCTCATTTTGTTTATGTGGGTTATTACATTAATTGATTTGT
Organism: Glossophaga mutica; assembly: GCA_039655065.1. Lineage (NCBI taxonomy): Eukaryota > Metazoa > Chordata > Mammalia > Chiroptera > Phyllostomidae > Glossophaga > Glossophaga mutica. Next base: position 34,803,436 of record CM077310.1, on the reverse strand, counting down.
GGATATTGTACCAACCTTGCATTCCAGGAATAAATCACACTTGGTCATGTTGTATGGTCTTTTTAATGTATTGTTGGATTCAGTTTGTGATGCGAACCCTGGCTCTTGGGGTCCGCCACATTGTGGAGGGGATACAAGAAATTCACATGGACTACCAAGTCCTGTGGAGGAAAAGGGATGGCATGGTTTTTCTCTCAAGGGGAGAAAAAACCTTGGCCTCTGCCATGACAGGCCTTTATTTCTTTTTCTGGGCGCATTACATGATGGTCCTCATTTACTATGCACAGGTTCGCTTTAGGTGGTTACTTTTTACAGAAAACAAAGGAGACGATGCTGCTAATCACATCACAGAAGACAGATAGTTGCAAATGCAAAGGGAAAAGTGGTTGAACCGGTTACACTCATCCTTGGAAGGTTTAGCATGGATTGTAGGAAGTTACTTTGCAGTAAATGTTTGCTGCCTCATTCAGGATGAGGGAGTTTTAGCAAAAGCAATTCTCAAAGCGGCCTAGGTACATTGCAGGCCTGATTTGCCATGGGAGAACCTATCCATGGGCGTGGGTCCTATGCATCGGACCTTACTTTCCGCTGGGAGCTGGGCCTACGCCACGCAGAATGGTCTCCTACAAGTTTGCTAATATTTTGTTAAGGATTTTTGCATTTACATTCATCAAGAAAATTAACCCTGGCTGGTGTAGCTCAGTGGATTGAGCACGGGCCTGCGAACCAGAGGATCACGGTTCGATTCCCAGTCAGGGCACATGCCTGGGTTGCAGGCCAGTTCCCAGCAGGGGACACACGAGAGACAACCCTACATTGATATTTCTCTCCCTCTCCCTCTCCCCTACCCTTCCCCTCTAAAGATAAATAAATAAAAATCTTTAAAAAAAAGAAAATTGGCACACAATGTTTTTGGTATTGTCTTTATTTGGTTTGGAATTAGGATAATGCTGGCCTTATAAAATAAGCTTGGGACTTTTTCCTCCTCTTGAATTTCTTGAAGTAGTTTGAGAGGGACACGTGGTAATTCTTTTTTGAATTTTAGGTAAAATTCACTAGGAAAGCCATCTGGTCCAGCATTTTTGTTTATTGGGAGTTTTTTGATTACTACTTGGATTTCATTAATTGTAATTGTTCTGTTCAGATTTTCTGTTTCTTCTTGATTCAGTTTTGATAGATTATATGTTTCTAAGAATTTATCAAATTTTTCCAGACTGTTCAATTTGTTGGCATATAGTTGTTCTCAGTATATTCTTATAATCCTTTGTCTGTGGAGTCAGTTGTTACTTTTCTTTCATTTATAATTTTATTTATTTGGGACCTCTGGTGGTTTTTTTTTTTTTTTTTTAATGAGTCTGCTTAATCTTGTTTATCTTTTCAAAGAACCATTTCTTGATTTCATCGATCTTTTGTATTGGTTTTTAGATTCTTTTTCATTCATTTCCTATCTGATTTTTATTATGTTCCTCCTACTTAGTGTGGGATTTGTTTAATTGTTCTTTTTCTAGTTTCTTTTTTAAAAAAATATTTTATTTATTTTTTAGGGAGAAGGGAAGGGTGGGAGAAAGTGAAGGAGAGAAACCTCAATGTGCGGTTGCCTCTTACATGGCCCCTACTGGGGACCTGGCCCACAACCCAGGCATGTACTCTGACTGGGAATTGAACTGGTGACCCTTTGGTTTGCAGGCTGGCACTCAATCCACTGAGCCACTCCAGCCAGGGATAGTTCCTTTAGATGTAAGGTTAGTGTGTTTATTGGAGATTTTTTTTGCTTCTTGACATAGGCTTATATTGCTATGAGTTTTCCTCTTAATACTGCTTTTGCTGCGACCCATAGATTTTGTGTTCTTTTATTTTAATTTTCATTTGTCTCAAGGTCTTTTGATTTATTGTTTGATATTATTGTTGACTCATTTATTGTTTAGAAACATATTATTTAGTCTCCATGTGTTTTTCAGTTTTTTTCTAGTATTTGATTTCTAGTTTCATACTGTTGTGGTCAGAGGAGATGCTTGATGTGATTTCAGTCTTCTTGAATTTATTGACTTGCTTCATGTTCTAACATGTGGTCCATCCTAGACAATGTTCCCTGTGCACTTGGTAAAAAATGTACATTCTGCTGCTTTGGAGTGAGATGCTCTGAAAATATCTATTAATTACATCTGGTCTAGTATGCCACTTAAGGCTACTGTTTCCTTCTTGATTTACTATCTGGAAATTCTGTCCATTGGTGTGTCAATGGGTTGTTAAAATCTCCTACTATGACTGTATTCCGGTTGATCTCTCCCTTTATGTCAATTGAGATTCGCTTTATATATTTAGGTGATTCTTTGTTGGGTGCATAAATGTTTACAAGGATTATAACCTCTTATTGGATCAATCCCTTTAGTGTTATATAGTGTCCTTTTTGTCTCTTTTTATTGTCTTTGTTTCGAAGTCTATTTTGTCTGATATAAGAATTACTACCCCAGCTTTTGTTTTTCATTTGTATGAAATATCACTTTCCATCCCTTTACTTTTAGTCTGTGTATCTTTTATTGTGAGGAGGGTCTTTTATAGATAGCATATACAATACATGTGTCTTATCCATTCAGCTACCCCATGTCTTTTGATTGGAGTATTTGAACTCTTTACATTTAAAGTAATTATTGGTATGTATGTATATATTACCATATTAGTCTTTGCGCTATATTTTTCCATCTCTGTTTCTCCTCCTCCTCTTCCTCCTCCTCCTTCTTCTTCTTTCAATAAGATCCTTTAACTTTGGGTTTTTTTTTTTTGTTTGTTTATTTGTTTGTTTGTGTGTTTTTTGTTTTTTTGTAATTCTGGTTTGGTGGTAGTGAGCTCTTTTAGTTTTATTTCTGTTTTTAGTTTTTTTTTATTTTATTTTTTTTTATCTGCAAAGCTCTTTGTTTCTCCTTTAATTTTAAATGATATCCTTGCTGGGTAGAGTATTTTTTGGTTGTAGGTCCTTGCTGTTCATCACTTTGAATATTTCATGACAGTCCCTCTGGCCTGAAGTGTTTCTGTTGAGAAATCAGCTGACAGTTTTATGGAACAGTTACCAGCTTGCAGGTAACTAATTGTCTTTCTCTTTTTGCTCTTAAGATTCCCTCTTTGTCTTTAACTTTTGCCAGTTTAATTATAATGTGTCTTGGTGCGAGCCTCTTTGGGTTCATTTAGATTTGGACTCTCTCTGTTTCCTGGGCAAGTGTGTCTTTCTTTCACTAGGTCAGGAAAGTTTGCAGCTCTTATTTCTTCAAACAGGTTCTTGGTCCCTTCCTCACTCTCTTCTTTTTCTGGTACCCCTGTGATATGGATTTTTTTACGCTTGACTTCCCAGAGGTCCCTCAAACTTTTCTACTTTTTAAAAAATTCTTTTTTCTCTTTGTTGCTCTGCTTAGGTGCTTTTGGTTATCTTGTCCTCTAAATCACTGATTTGGTCCTCCACTTCATCAGCCTGTTGTTGACTTTTCAGTGTATTCTTCATTTCTCACAGGTTCTTTTTTATGATTGCTATGTCTTTTTGAACGCTTACTATCTTTTTGTTTAAGTTCTCATTGAGATCATCCATTTTTCTGTTAAGGTCCTTTGAGCATCCTTATAACCATTGTTTTGAACTTTCCATCTGGTAGTTTGGTTGCTTCCATTTCATTTAATTCCTCTTTTTGGGATTTCTCTTGTCCTTTCATTTGGGGCATGTTTCCTTGTATCCCCATTTTGTCTGTCTTTTTGTGTTTGTCTCTGTGTATTAGGTAGATCTACTATGACTCCTGAATTTGTTGTGGTGGTGGTATATTATAGGTGTCTTGTGGGGCTCAATAACACAGTCTTTCAGATTATCTGAGCTGGGTGCTCCAGAAATTTCTCTTGTGTGGTTTATGTGCACCGTCTTGCTATAGTTGGGTCTTTAGTGCTATTGGGTCATTTGTGAGTGACATTAACCCTCAGGCTGGTTGACTATAAGGACAGACCTTGATCACAGTGTATGAGCTGCTGTACAGGGGCTGCCTGCATCCCCACCATGGCCCTGTTTTCCCCAGCAGGGTCTGGTGCCTGCTGGGATCTTTCCTTGGGTGTGCCATTTGTGTCAGCCTAAACTCTTATTGCTGCTGTTGTCTCCTCTTCTCAGTGGAGACAGAAGAGTACACTACTTTCTTTCCAGCCACTCTCTTAGATTTGAAGGCTGGTATTTAAGTCTCACCTCTCCTTTTGCTCTCATTCTACCTACCAAAGTCTGAGCTAGACCCTCTAAGGGGTTTTACTCTCCCACTCGGGAGTAATTAATCCATTCCTTTCTTTTTCCAGCATGGAGAGGAAATGAGCACAGTACTTCTGTTTTATACATATGTAATCCAACCCTATGCTATAGCTTCAGTTTGCAAAGTGGAAAACAAAACAACTATTTCCCGAGGACTTTTATCTTATTGTCTCTATAATGTACTCAAAATATTTTCTAAGTGATTCATCCACATTTTATTAAGAACGATAGCTTTTGTCTTTCAAATGAAAGGAGCCAAGGAGCATTAGTGAGCAGTCTTATTTTACGAAGGGAAAGTTGCACAGGTGTGTGGGCCATTTGCCTGAGCATCACAGTCTACACCTGGGGTGTCTGCAGCTCTAGGAGGGGCAGCTGGTGCTGCTGCATGTTGGATAGTGGTACCACCAGGCTGCACCTCAGGGCTAACATGGGAAAAGGCTACCTTTGCTGGAGGTTTTTTACTTTACTGTACTGGTTTCTTGCCACTCAAAGATCCTTTATAGTCGGCTAAGTTTTAAAACTATTATTACTAATAATAGTTCACATTTGTAAGGGACTTTCTGTCTCACAGTGCTACATTCTGTCCATTATATGACTTGGTTCTGATAACCACTCTGGGATTGGAACAGATACTATCATTCCTATTTTACAGAGGAGAAAATGGAGACTTTGAGTTGTTTACTACTTTGTTCATCATGATGAAGTGGCTCCCTATCTCTTGTCCTCCCATTTGTGTAGGTGGAAGTCTGCTTGTGAATGTCAAGGATTTTCTGCTGAATTCTAATTGGAGGCAGAGGTACTACTCTCTAAATGTTAGAACTGTGCAGTGTCAGACACTGGGGTAAGAGGAAAGTTGTTAGCCAGCAAACAGGAGTGACCAGGACTCCATTGTGGCAACAGAGAAACTCTGGGTCCTACTCTTGTGAATACAGATTGGAAGGAAGCTGGGCGTAGGCAATGGTGCTATCTCTGAACAGGTAGGCGGAAGCTAGGAAGGATGAACTGGGAACCCTGGAGAGGGTCTAATTCTACCCACAAGGGTCAGGTTCCTTGTTCCTTTCCCCTTTGTATTTCCAGGCTGTCAGAAATGTATTATTTAATCATTCCAGTCTCATTAATTGTGCTTCTGGGGATTAAAGTGAAGAGTCCATGTCATGGTTGCTTCTGAGACCACCCTGTTGGTGTCAGCAATAATGAGTGACAGCCCTCCCCCACCCCCACTTCCCCAGGTCAAGATGAAGCCTGGATAACAGTGGTCAGGGTGGAAAGAGCCTACCGGCCTAGCTCACTAAGAAGCCTCCCTCCACTTCCAACCATGGAGGGTCAGGTTTGAGGATTTTTAAAGTATATAAGAATATCCTTAACACTACTGAACTGCACTTAAAAATGGTTAGGGTGGTAAATTTTGTTTTGTGTTTTTTAACACAAAAATACAAAAATAACTGATTGTAATAATCTTATAGCTTATAACTCAAATAGTACAGGGGTGGCCAACAATAGATTTATAGTTGTATGTGAAACACAGAATTTATTCTTACATTGGTATTCATTAATTATTGTATTATTATTTATGTTACAACTGTAAACCTACTTTTGCCCACCTTTTAGTAAAAGATGTGACAATAGGCAGCATTTCTCTAACCCTCCCCCAAGCCTCCCTGCTTAGAAACCATGACTTTCAACTTTTTAGCTGTTTCTTCATACATTTACATATATTCATAATTCTAAATAATATGTATATATCATGTTTTAATGCATAGATTATGTCACCTGTTAGCCTTCTGTTTATGGTAATGAGGATTTCTCTTACTCTGACATCTGAGTTTTATCACCTATATAGTGTATTTAAATTTACTTAAATCAGTATTCAGAATTTCCAGTTATGCCTATTTGAATATTATTCATAACTATTATGTTATATTTGTTTATTTCTTAAAGTTAATAACTGCCTTGCTTAATTATTTTTTTGCTTTAATTTTCTTTGTATTTACCAATAACTTCTTAGAATAATTTTTCTTGAAGTCAGTCTCATTAGCCAATCCAGTGGTGCTGACGCGTTTCCTGGAGACTTTCCTTCTTTATGCTGTCATTCCATGTGGAGGATGTGCTCCTAGGCCTGTAGCGTGACTGTCATCCTGAACTTTACTTTCTGGTGTCTGGAATTCCTTCTGCCTTCCTTTGATTTACATTTCCTGTTTCTAGGATCTTACATATTCCTCTTTTTGGTTTGCTCCATTACTTTGATGAAGTACACTGTCCAGGAGTTTTCTTAGGTTCAAAAGAGGTGCGGTGGCCAACGGCGTGGTCTGAGGTGTGGCACAGCATACCTTGGGCTGAGGCCTTCTGCACCTCTGCACAGCAATTTCCACTCCCCTAGGTAGGATCTGTTTTCTGAAGGCCATGTGGTCTTTTCTTATTCTTTCATCTTGCTGGAGGATTCAGATTTTTAGGAAGGCCGGTTGGTGGTAGGGCCCTTGCACATTCACACTAATAAGTGGCAGAGCTGTAACTTGAACCCAGATCCATGGCTCAAGTTCAATGGTACTCTTCCCTGTAAACTAGCATCCCTACTCCTCCTATTGTGGTCAGAACCAGCGCTCTCTGGTCCTAGCCACTGACTATCTGGCCTCACTCACGTAGCTCATCTCTCCTCCTCTTTCTCCCTAGCCAGCCCTATTGATGATGTCTGTCTCTCCAATACTCTGCACCTTTGCCTGGCCAAGTGCAAAGAAGGCATGGTCTCCCAGGAGGAAACCCCAGGGTCTGTGAGGTGACCTGGATATTTTGCCCTTTTGGGTGGCTAGGCTGCTTGGGGATGGGGAATGCAGTTTACCAGGATCAAGGGCATCACTGCCTCCTCCCTTTGCCTGTCAGATAGCCCTGCTCATTCTTGTCCCTGTGAATTGGCAGAAATCATGGAAGAATAACCTCTATAAGCAGGCCTGACAGCCTTTGCCTAGAAAAATTCAGGCCTGAATAATGCAGGCAAGAAGTAGTCTATCAGGGAGAAGGTAAGGCTTCTCTGAGGTCCCTTGTAATTTGTGCTGAGATGGCAAACAGGAGGGGAGAGCCTGTCTGTTCTGGGAGGACTTGCCTGGCTTGCTTCAAGGAGGTTGCCTCCTTCTTACTAGTTTCCTTCTCTCCCTCCCCCTTTTCAATCCCTTTCTGAAGCATTGCCTTTCTTTGGAAGTTTTCCAGGCACAGTGGAAGCGAGATGCAATTCATGCCAGAAGTTACTCATAAATAAAATCCGCAGATAATTCCCAAGTCCTCCTTTAGCCATTAGTTTCCATCTTTCTTACCCACAAGACCTTTCCCTGAGTTGCTAAGGGGAAAAGCACTGACTGATTTGTGTCTTTTCCCTTTTTATTTCCTCTGCTCCCTTTCTCTGCTTATGATTGAGCTGTATGTTAGCAGTGAAGTGACCAAGTAAGGCTATTAAATATTCTGCAAGAGGATGGAAAAGCAAGAGGCCTAAGTAATCTATAAATTAGATAATCAAGCCCAATGTCATTTAAGGTGACTACATACTATTTACTCGTTCATTCATTCATTCATTCATTCACTCACTCAGTGGTCTTTTATTAATCAAATAAAATTCTTGGTTCTGATGTCATAAAATTATATAACATCTTTCATTTGAGGTATTTAAGATGTATTTAAAGCAAAGTTTGGGGGATTAAGAATAATTTTGCTCCCACATTCTTTTTTTAACATTTAAAAAAATTTATTGATGAGAGAGAGAAACATCGATTTCTTGTTCCACTCATTATGCATTCATTGGTTCATTCCTGTATGTGCCCTGACTAGGGATCAGACCCACAGCCTTGGTGTATCAGGACAACACTCTAACCAACCGAGCTACCCGGCCAGGGCCTTCTTACCTTCTCAGTTCTTCTAGGTGGGCTAATCAAATTTAACAGAGACAAACTAACAGGAGAAAATGTCCAAACTTCATTAAATGAATGCATATTCTGGGGTGCCATAAATGTAGAGAGCCAAAAAGGTATTTGGGCAGTTGAGGTTTATATGCCATTCTGGAGCTAAGGAGAAGTGGGGATTGTGGTTTAGTACTTCAAAGTACAGGAAGATGATTCACATGGAGATTGGAAAAGCAAATATTTAGTAAATAAATGTCTGTTAGGTCATCTTTAACCATGGGACACAGAGAGGATTTTGATCAAATAGGCCTTGCTCAGTTCCTCTCTACCACACTAGTGTATTAAACTATAATTATCAGTGATGACATTTCCCTTTATGTAGCAGCTTTTCTACCTAAATTTCTTTTAGGCATTTGGAGGAAGGGTTCAAATTTTTTTTTTTGTTAAGTATGTTTTATTGATTATGCTATTACAGTTGTCCCATTTTTTTCTCTCCTTTATCACCCTCTGCCCTGAATCCCCTTCTCTTCCAGCATTCCTCCCCCCACACTTAGTTCATGTCCATGGGCCATACATGTAAGTTCTTTGGCTTCTACATTTATTTTGTACCTACCAATTGTGCTTCTTATTTCCTGTACCTTTTCCCCCATTCTCCCCCTCCCCACTGATAACCCTCCATGTATCTCCATATCTATGATTCTGTTCCTGTTTTAGTTGTTTGCTTAGTTCATTTTTGTTTTTATTTTTTTATGATCAGTTGTTGGTAGCTGTGAGTTTGTTGTCATTTTACTGTTCATAGTTTTGATCTTCTTTTTCTTAGATAAGTCCCTTTAACGTTTCATATATTAAAGGGTTGGTGATGATGAGCTCCTTTAACGTGTCCTTATTTGAGAAGCACTTTATCTGCCCTTCCATTCTAAATGAAAGCTTTGCTGTATAGAGTAATTTTGGATGTAGGTACTTGCCTTTCATGACTTGGAATACTTCTTTCCAGCCCCTTCTTGCCCATATGGTTTCTTTTGAGAAATCAGCTGTTAATCTTATGGGAACTCCTTTGTAGGTAACCGTCTCCTTTTTTCTTGCTGCTTTTAAGATTCTCTCCTTATCTTTAATCTTGGGTAATGTAATTATGTGTGCCTTGGTGTGTTCCTCCTTGGGTCCAACTTCTTTGGGACTCTGAGCTTCCTGGACTTCCTGGAAGTCTATTTCCTTTGCCAGTTTTGGGAAGTTTTCTTTCATTATTTTTTTCAAGTAAGTTTTTTCAGTCTCTTACTCTTCCTCTTCTCCTTCTGGTACCCCTACGATTCAGATGGAACATTTAAAGTTGTCCCAGAGGTTTCTAAGCCTCTCCTCATTTTTTTAAATTCTTGTTTCTTCATTCTGTTCCAGTTGAATGTTTATTTCTTTCTTCTGTTCCAAATCGTTGACTTGAGTCCCAGTTTCCTTCCCTTTACTGTTGGTTCCCTGTATATTTTTCTTTATTTCACTTTGCATAGCCTTCACTTCTTCCTCCATTTTGTGATCATACTCAGTCATTTCTGTGAGCATCCTGATTATCAGTGTTTCGAACTCTGCATCTTATAGGTTGGCTATTTTCATTGCTTTGTTCTTTTTCTGGAGTTTTGATCTCTTCTTTCATTTGGGCCATATTTTTTTTGTCTCTGTGCACCTGTTACACTTTAAGGGGTGGAGGCTTAGGTGTTCACCAGGGTGGGACAACCCACTTAGCCACATTGTGGTGCTGCATATGGGGGAGGGGTCTGAGAGGGAGCAGTGTGGCTTGCTCAGCTCTCATCCCATGAATGTGCCTCTAAGATGCTCAATCAGACTAATGGTTTCCAAGAGCTGAGGTATGATGAAAAAGGCCTTAGTGATTTGCTGCTGAAAAGTTGAGTAGAAAACAGGGAGTCACTGAATTATTTCAGGCCTGCTGCCCTGGCAACCTCCACCCATGCCACTCCACAGCTGTTGAGTACCCTGGTCCTTGGCTCAGCTTTCTTAGCATTAGCTTCCTTTGGGTTCTTTGAGGTCAGCTCAAATCTTGTCTCCCTGGGTGGGAGGAGGAGGTGCACTGGAGTAGGCAGAGGAGTAGGGTGAGGCCAGACTTGGAGTTCGCAGTCCCTGGTCCTAACCACCATGGATAGTGTGTGCATGGGTCTGAGTCAGAAGTCAGAGAGCCACAGAGGTCCAGTGCTTGGGGCTCAGGACCCTCTACCAACTGTTTCTCTCTGGAGATGGTCTAGAGTAGCATATACGTCCATGCTCTTCCTCTGGCTTCTTCACACCTTAGAGGACTAGACAGAAGGTGGCTGAGGTACAATGGATGGCAAGGCCTTGAGGCTCTTGCTGACTCATCTCCACTCACTCGTGGCTTGGATACTGCTACCTTAGGAGGGTCCTACAGCCATGAGAACATCTCTGACAATTCCTTTTACCTCAAAGACTAGCACTGGTGCCTCCAGCATAGAATACGCAATATGAGATGTAGTGCTTTATGTGTCTTCTGTCCACCCTTATCATAAGCTTCTTAAGAACAAGTCATGCACCTCTTCCCAATTCCAGTCATTCCTTAGTATGTGCCAGGTGTGTGGTAGGGCTCCATTAAAGGCAGGTTGAATTGAGCAATGGTCCATGCTAAATGGTCATGGAACAATGCTGAAAGCAGGCCTCCAGGATGACCTCTATCATTATAGGCCTTCTCCCAAAGACGGAATGATGGAAGGATGATAGTATTAATAATAGTAGCAAAAGCAGACATAAATAATACATGCTATGCACCAGGGCCTGTTGCAACAGCTTACATAGATTATCTCATTTAATTCTGACAACAACCCCACAAGGCAGGTGTTCTTATTACTCCCATTTTATAGATGAGGAAACAGTGGCACCTTGCTTACTCTTATGCATTCTCTGGGTCTCAGTTTGAATGTCTCTTCCTTTGGGAAGGCTCTAACACCCTTACCTCTCTATCGCTGCATTTCTCTCTCTTCCTGGCTGTTTGTTCACTTGTCCCTCTTCCTGAGGACTGAGCTCTGTTAGGACAGGGGCTATGCCTTTCTTGCTCACGTATAACCCCTGATGCCTGGCATGCAAGTGGTATGGAATAGATGTTCAATCCATGTTTTTGAACGAATGAATGAATTACGAGCATCACTTTCTCTTTACGGAAGCACTCCATCAATCTGCAGGAGGGAAGCTTTTTGTTCTGTGTCTCCCCACAGTGCCTGCTGAGCAGAGATTTGTGCCACAACCCCAAATCTCAGTTTAACACATGTTTATTGAGCACTTATTATGTGCCTAAGTCTATACTAAATGACCGGGAAGGGTTATGTGACCCGAAGGAGTTTCCAACATTTGCAAATAAATCCCTTCACTTGAATCTCTCCTCAGGCTTTCCATGCTTTTGGTAAGTACTGTAGCTTCTGCTTTGCCCTCTGTGAGTCCTAGGAATGTGTGAATGGCACCATGTCAGCAACTTTTTTAGTTTCAGAGGTCCCCACCAACCCTAGGAAGATACTTTAATTGAGATACTTCAATTATGAACCTTAATGCTGGGACCGGACCTTTGAGCCCTCCATTTCAGGACATGAGCATTTTTTAAAATTCTGAAGAGTACAAGTTTTCTGCCCGGACTGTGGTAGGTAGAGGGCACCTCAGTGCTAATATCTTTCCATTTATCGTCCTCTGCCTTTCTTTCTCTCTCCCTGCCCAGCCACTGCCTTTTACCTGGTTTAATTTTCACACCTTATTCAATGGCTTCTTATGAAACTTGTCTGCTCCATTTCCCTCTGGCATGTGGGTCTTTTTACCATCTTCTAAGTCCTCCTTCTCACCTTGAAACTTTTTTGCCAAAAATGCAGAGTTTTCTCAATAGAGTGTGCTTCTGAGGATATGTGTGTGTTTTGGGGCATCTGCCTCACACACTGACCAATACACAACCACATACAAGACTCCTGCTCTTGCCTCATTGTTTACCAGTATCCCTCCAGAAATCACAAGCCACTCTGACCTCCTGCTGGCACCCCCATAGATATTGGCAGAACCAGATGTGGGTACCCAGCACCTTCCTCTTCATCTGGTGCTTATGAACCAAGCAGCAGAAAGCTGATTAAGAGGGGCCCTGAGGAGTGCCTCAGACGTGGTCCAGACAACATCCTGCAGCTGGAACATATAGCCCCTTTTATGTTTGTGGTGGCAACCATAGGAAAACATAGTATGAATGGCCATAATTTACTGGGCTCCTGGGTAAATTTGTATTTCATTTTGATTATTGAATGTGTTGCCTAATTGCAGCAATAAAAAAGAATAGTCCATCTTCCCCATGATAGCCTGCTGCTGGCTAATTGTTGATTCCAGTGGTAGTGGGGGATGAGTTTGGAATTACAATTAATGACTTCTATTATTTCAGGGAGTTTGCTGAATTAGAGGGACAGTAGGATTCCTCACTATTGACATCTTAAGGATCACAATAATAGCCCTGACTATTGTGGCTCAGTGGGTTGGGCATAGTCCCACAAACCGAAAGGTCACCGGTTCTATTCCCAGTCAGGGCACATGACTGGGTTACTGGCTAGGTCCCCGGTTGGGGGTGTGCGAGAAGCTACTGATTGGTGGGTCTCACATATCAATGTTCCTCTGTATCTTTCTCCCTTCCTTCTCCTCTCTCTAAAAATAATATTTTTTTAAAAAAAGAATCATGATAATAACTTTAAAATGCATTGTAATAGAAAAGTTGGTAATACCTTTGTCTTCTCTGCTGGTAAGGCTGGATTTCAGAAGGACTGGGGACCCCCTTTGTGCTCCCCTCCTAAGGGAGGGTGGGAGTGTAGAGAGGCAGGTGCTCTTGACCAAGTAAAAGTTTTGACTGACCAGGGGTACTAGAGGAAGCAGAGAGGATCACAAACCCGTGCCTAGTTTTCTCATGACCTGGGCAGGTGAAAACCAAGAGTTCCATGAATTGAGAGAGAGTAAAGAAAGGAAGGAAAGGATTCAGCCCAGAATGTGCAGGGTTTAATTCAACGTCAGTGAAGAAGAACCTGAACAGGGCTCGGACGATCATGGACAGTCACACTAGCCAGGGATAAGTAGCAGTGCCTCTGAAGAGGCATGCCCCAGTGGTGACAAGGCCAAGGACAGGCAAGAAGCTCTTAGAGCTAGATGGGTCCTTGTGATCCTAGATTCCCAAGCCTCCTCTGTGACCACCAGCCTGTGCTGGGCCAGAGACAAGGCTGGCTTCTGTTTGGTTTCAGGTAACCTCTGGCCTTCTGCTCAAGGTCTCATCTTAGTTCCTGCAGGACATCCAGACTGACTATGCTGGGTAATGAGCTGGGACGATTCTGCTCCCTCTTCCCCAAAGCTTGCCCTCTCTACTTTGTCATCTTTTCTCTCTCCCCAAGAGTCACCAGAAGCATTTCCACTCTGAATATAAAATAGAAGTATTGTACTTTAGCTTCAGCAGGGGAGATGATAATGACAGGATAGGAGAGACTGTTTATCCAGGTAGGTAATATTTGAATAATCTTTAAGGCCTTTGGCATCTTTCTTTTAAAAGGAGACTCCTATCCTATCCTCAGCTGCATGTATGGGAAAATGGGGTAGGGTACAGCTCTGTCCTGAATTCTGCATCTTGTGGAGTTTGAGCCAGAGACATAAGCAAACACTGTCCCTATAGTCTAGAGACATAAGAAAACACTGGGGATAGAGAAGGGCTGGGTGGGTTTCAGCAGGGGTGAGTAGGCTGTGTTCTGATAGGAGAGTAGGAAGGGATGGGGTCCTATGGGAAACACAGCAGAATGAGGTGATTTCTCAACTTATAAGGAATTTTTTACTTCATGTTCTGAACACAGTTTCCCAATGAAAGGTGGATGGGAGCCCATTCTGGACACCATCTCTTGGGTGTTCATCTTCCCTTATGCCTCACCAATATTTCACCCTGCTTTTCCAGGGCTATCTGTCCAATAAGGCACAGAGGGTATGGGGACTTCCTTGGAAGGCAGATCATTAAGATTTAATGGGACATATCCTAACAGACAGGGGGATTGTAAACTACAACTAATTTAAAACTGGCTATCACAGAGTCATTTGCCTTTCAGCTAGGAAAGGCCAGACATGAAATTATGCCTTCTCTCTCCAGCCCTCCCCAGCCACACCACTGGGGTGCAGCTGAGTTGGCCCAGAGTATCTGCTGGAGCCCCTTCCCACCGGCAGCCAGGAGTGAAGCTAGGGCCAGTGGGTGGGTATTTAGCAAGGATGAGAGCATCAAGAGAAGTGGTGGTGTCTGTGCAGTCTCCGGGCAGCCACAAGACCCTGTGCGGTGCACAGACTCAGTGACTCTGGCCCTGGGGACTACAGCTGTAGCCCAGACATACTTTTGATGTCCTTAACCCCCTGCAGTGGGCTTTCCAGGGCCTTGATCTCTCAAGTTCATGTCTTTTCAGCAGAGTGAGTTAACAGTTGAAGGAAGTGAGTTGGAATGGTATCAGTGTGTGAATGAGTGTATCCCTGTGTGTGCATGCGTATACGTGAGATAAAGAAATGGAGACAGAGACAGAAAAAGGGTGAGAGATAGCTCAGAGAGGGAGATGGAGACAGGGAGGAGAGAAACATGGCTAGGGGGCAGAGAGATGGAAGGACACCAGCTGGGATACACTGGTTGAAGTTACATCAGCTGTATATACATCCACAGGACACAGGACATGAGAGCATGGAGGAGCAGAGAAAGTACAGCTCAGGGGAGTCCAGATGTTACAACAGCAGCAAGATCCCTGGGGCTTTCTGGTCTGTTCCTCCACTCTTGGGATGAGAATAAGCTTAATTAATGTTCCCCAAGAATCTGGAGAGAGGGCTGGGTTTAGAGCTGCCCCTAGATATTTGATGGAACCAGTTCTAGACGTGGACTCCAACAGGCTTTGCCACTTATACAGCAGGCATGACTGCTCTGAGGTCACATAAAAATGAGGGTGCTGTCAGAGTGAGTGTTAATGAGACAACATGGCTAGAGCTTCTAGTGCATACCAGGCATCCAGAAAGCTGATGTTAGCCACCTTCCCTCCTTTCTGCAAAAGAGATGACTAGTGCCTGCTTGGCTGTCAGTTATCAATCAGGCTGTTAATCCTGAGAACGACTCAGCAGTTGCCTTTCAGCCCTGGAAGCAGGCAGAGTCGAGGTTTGGACCAAGCCATCCAGTGGGTTCTGGTACTGCCCTGCAGTGTGTTCCTTACTTTCTTATGTGGTTCCCAGCTTGACTCATCTTCATAGATACTCAGAGTGGGAGGTGGAGAGTGTTGTTAATGCCAACCGCTCCTCAGGTGGCTGGGTTTGAGCTCTGTCTCTGCCACTGACTGGCTGTTGGAAGTTCCAGATTAAGTACTGCATCTGGGCAGGGGTGAGGGTGGGAGATCCTATAAGCAGTGCTGTGCTTTTCCTGTGTCCGAGTGATCCCTCACCCCATTGTGAGTGCACACTAAGGCTCAGAGGCAGGCTCCTTTCTAAAGATAACAGTCCAAGCAGCATTTATTGAGCACCCACTATGTGCCATGAACTGCTCTGCCACTGAGGGTTCAGAAGTGCATGTGGCCAGCATGATGTAGGGGTGCAGATTAGTGAGGTAGGATGAACTGAGGGAGCACCTTTCTGAAGAGGTGGCATTTATGCAGAACAGAAAGGTGAGTGAAGGATCCAGCCACACAGAGGTCAGAGCACAGCCTTCCACGGGAAGGGAATAAGGTAGAGTGAAATCCTCCAGGTTTGACATGCAGGGTGTCCTGGAGAGTCCAGACTACTCGGATTGGCCTTGTAGGCCTGGAAGGAATTTGGATTTTTTTTCTAAAATGAGATGAGAAGACACTGGAAGAGTTTTAAGCAAGGACATGACATTATCTGATTTATGTTTGAAAAGAAAGTAATTCTGACTTCCCTTTAAGAATAAATTATAAGGGAGGAAACGTTAAGAAGTAACAAGTAGCAGTAGTCTGGGTGAGAGCTGACAGAAGTTGGGGCAGGAAGTGGCTCTGGCAACAACATGGGCCTGGTGGGCAAATTCCAGATCTGGGTGCCTTCATTTTTTTTTTTTTTTTTTTTAACTAAGGTACACTTTACATACAGTAAAATTCACCCTTTTTAGTGTAAAGTTCTGTGAGTTTTAACAAGTGCATATGGTTGTGTGACTAACACCACTGTCAAGATACAGAACAAATTCATCACCCTCCAAAACCCCCGGTGTCCCACCTCTAACCCCTGCCAAACAGTGATCTGTTTTGTCCAAATAAAGTCATATAAATGGAATAACACTGTATGTAGTTATGGGGTCTTAATGTAATGCATTTTTTTCACTTGGCTTAATGCATTTGTGAGTCATCCTTGTTGTTGCATATACCAGAAGATCACTTCTTTTTACCGATGGGTGAAATGCTCTGAAGATATCAATTAAATCCATTTGATCTAGTGTGCCATTTAAGGCTTCTATCTCCTTGTTGATTTTCTGTCTACAAGATCTATCCATTGAAGTCATAGTAGGAAGAATTCAAAAGATACCTTGAAACAAATGAAAATGAGGACACAACAATCCAAAATCTGTGGGACAAGGGACAGCAATCCTAGGGGGGATATTCATGGCATTATGGGCCTATCTCAAAAAACAAGAAAAAGCTCAAATAAACAATCTAAATTTACACTTAGAGGAACTTAAAAAGTAACAATAAACAAAGCCTGGAGCGAGTAGAAAGAAGGAAATAATAAAGATCAGAGTAGAAATAAATGAAATGTTAGTAAAAAAAAATACGCTGATTCTTTGGAAAGATAAACAAGGTTGATAAGACTCCTGATGAGTCTTTAACCAGACTCATCAAGAAAAAAAGAGAGAGGACTCAAATTAATAAAATCAGAAATGAGAGAGGAGAAATAACAACTGACACTGAAGAAATACAAAGGGTTGTAAGAAAATTTTATGAACAACTCTATGCCAAAAAATTGGACAACCTAGACCTAGAAACATACAATCTTCCAAAACTAAATCAGGCAGAATCAGTCAATCTGAATAAACAAATTACACCTAGTCAAATTGAAGCAGTAATCAAAAACCCCTAACAAACAAAAGCCCTGGACCAGGTGGCTTCACAGGTGAATTTTACCAAACATTTTGGGAAGAACTAACACCTCCCCTCAAACTATTTCAAAATATTCAAGAGGAGGGAAAGCTCCCAAACTCATTTTACAAGGCCAGCATTATCTTAATTTCAAAAGCAGATAAAGACAGTACAAAAAAAAGAAGATTATAGGTCAATATCCCTGGTGAACATAGATGCTAAAATCCACAACAAAATATTGGCAAACTGAATACAGCAGTACATCAAAGAGATCATACACCATGATCAACTGGGATTTATTCTAGGAATGCAAGGTAGGTACAACATTTGCAAATCAATAAATGTGATTCACTACATAAACAAAATGGAGGATAAAAACCACACGATCATATCAATAGATGCAGAAAAAGCATTTGATAAAATCCAGCACTCATTTATGAGAAAAACTCTCAGCAAAGTGGGAATAGAGGTAACATACCTAATAAAGGCCATATGACAAACCCACTGTTAGCCTCATACTGAATGGGCAAAAACTACAAGCGTTCCCCTTAAGATTAAGAACAAGACAAGGATGCCTGCTTTTACCTCTCTTCTTGAAATTAGTGCTGGATATCCTAACCATAGCAACCAGAGAAGAAGAAGAAATAAAATGAATCCAAATTGGAAAGGAAGGAGTAAAACCATCTTTATTTGAGATGAATGAAACTGTACATAGAGAACCCCAAAGATTCTACCAAGCAACTACTGGAACTGATAAATGAATTCGGTGAAGTAACAGGATATAAAATTAATATGCAGAGGTAAGTTGCATTTTTATATGTCAGTAATGAACTATCAGAAAGGGAAATTAAAACAGTGCCATTCACAGTTACTTCAAAAAGAATAAAATACGAAATTGAAGAAGATAAAATTAAGTTGAAGCACATACCATGTTCATGGATAGGAAGAATTAACATCATTAATATGCCCACATTACCTAAAGCAATCTATAGATTCAGTGCAATTCTTATCAAGATTCCAATGTCACATTTCACAGAACTAGAACAAATATTTCAAAAATTTATATGAAACCACAAAAAGCCCTGCATAGCAACAGTGATCATGAGAAAGAAGAACAAAGTTGGAGGAATCATTCTACCTAATACCACAAGGTCATAGTAATCAAAACAGCATGGTACCAGCAAAAAAACAGACACATAGATCAATGGAACAGAATAGAGAGCCCAGAAATAAACTCACACCTTTATAGTCAATTAATATTCAACAGAGTAAGCAAGCACACACAATGGGCTAAAGATAGTTTATTTGGTAAATGGTGTTGGGAAAATTGGACAGATACATACAGAATAATGAAACTAGACCACCTTCTACCACACAGAAGAATACATTCAAGATAAATTAAAGACTTAAATATTAGACCTGAAACCATAAAAATCCTGGAAGAAAATATAGACAGTAAGATCTCACACATTGCTCATGGTAATATTTTATCTTATGTATCTCCCCAGGCAAGGGAAACAAAAGAAAAATTAAATAAAAGGGACTTCATCCAACTAAAAAGTTTTTGCACAACAAAGGAAATCATCAACAAAATAAAAAGACAACCCATAGAATGGGAGAACATATTCACCAATATATCTGATAAGGGGTTAATATCCAAAATTTATAAAGCACTTAACAAAACTCAACACCAAAAAAAACAAATAATCCAATTAAAAAATGGGCAAAGAACCTGAATAGACACTTCTCCAAAGAGGACATACAGATGGCCAGTAGACATTTGAAAAGGTGCTCAGTGTCACTAATCATCAGAGAAATGCAAATTAAAACTACAATGAGTTACCATCTCATACCTTTCAGAATGGCTATCATCAATCAGCAATCAAGAGCTGGAGAGGATGTGGGGAAAAGGGAACCCTAGTGCACTGCTGGTGGGAATGGACTGGTGCAACTACTGTGGAAAGCAGTATGGAGATACCTGAAAAAATTAAAAATGGGCCTGCCTTTTGACCCAGCCATCCCACTTCTGGGGGTATATCCAAATAAGCCCAAAATAGTAATTCAAAAGAACATAAGCACCCCTGACCTTTGCAAAGTTATTTACAATTGCCAGGATATGGAAGCAGCTTGAGTGTCCATCAGTAGATGAGTGGATAAAACAACAATGGTACGTATACACAATGGAATACTACTCAGCCGTAGAAAAGAATAAAATTTTGTGCTTTATGAGAAAATGGATGTACCTGCAGGACATTATGGTTAGTAAAATAAGCCAGCCAGAGAAAGGCAAATACCATATGATTTCCCTTATATGTGGAATCTAATGAACAAACTGAACAAGCAAAATAGAGATAGACTCATAGATAGAGAGCAGGATGCCAACTATTGCAGTGGGGAGGTTAGATGGTAGAGGGATTAAGCAGAAAAGAAAAGGTCTCATCGACGTGGACAACAGGGTGGTGATTTCAGGGAGGAAGGGAGTATAAGAGGGTTAAATGGCAATGAAAAAATACAATAAAGATTTAAAAAATAAAACATAGGTAATTCTACTCCTCTATTCTCATTTAGAGAATGATTCCAGAAGACATCTTCTTTGAGAATCCTATCATGATGTGGTCCACATTTTCTGACTGTATTTTTTTATTGTAGAAAATACACATAACAAATTTTAGTATCTTAGCCATTTTTAAGTGTATGGTACAGTAAGCGTTAGTATATTCCCACTGTTGTACAACCAATCTCTAAACTGGTTCACCTTTGTTCACCTTTCAAATCTGAAAATCTGTACCGATTAAATAACAACTCCCCATCTCCTCCTCCCTCAGCCCCTGTGTGCTACCATTTCACTTTCTGTTTCTATGAATTTGACTACTCATTGAGTGTAGTGAAATGGTATTTGCCATTTTGTGACTGGTTTCTTTCACTTAGTATAACGTCCTCAAGGTTCATCCACGTGGTAGCGTGAATTGGAATTTCTTTCCTTTTTAAGGATGAATAATATTTCATTGTATGTATATGCCACATTTTACTTATCCAACCATCATCCAGCAATAGAGTTTTGGGTTGCTTCCATTTCTTGGCTATTCTGAATAATGCTGCTATAAATTGGATGTAAATACATCTCTTTGAGACCCTGATTTCAATTTTTTTAGATTCTTTTCATTCTTTTGGTAGTACCTTTTGAAGAGCGGAAGTTAATAATTTTGATACAGTCTAATTTGTCAATTTTTTATTGATTATGCTTTTGGTATTGTAGCTAAGTACTTATTGCCTAATCCAAGGTTACAAATAGTTTATTTTATGTTTTCTTCCAGAAGTTTTATAAATTTAGATATTACAGTTTGGTCTATGATACATTTTGAGTTGTTTTTGTGGTGAGAGGTAAGAGTTAAGGATCAGTTTTCAGCAAATGGATATCCAGTTGTTTCAGCATCATTTGTTGAAAAGACAATCTTTCCTCTACTGAATTACTTTTGTATTTTTATGTTTTTGAGATAGGATTAACAAAAATAGTTTGGGAATATGGATCATGTGGGAGAAAGAGGACTTAAGGATCACTGGGAGTTTTGCTCAAGCAACTGGTTGGATCAGGGTGCTATTTTCTTTTCTTTTCTTTTCTTTTTTTTTTTAGGGAGAGAGGAAGGGGGACAGACAGACATCTCTGTGAGAAGGAAACATCGATTGGTTGCCTTCTCTGTCATCCGTTATGTGCCCTAGAACCCACATCCTGGGTATGTGCCCTGACCAGGAATTAAACCCATGATCTTTCAGTCTATAGGACACCACTCCAACCAAGTCACACTGGCCAGGGTTCAGAGTGCCATTTTCTAAGAGAGGGGACTTGTAAGGAAAACAATTTTGGAAGATGGGGGTTCAGAGTTATGTTTTAGGGAGCCCCATATGGCATATGAGCATTTGGAAAGGAAGCAGCTGGACATGAGTCTGGAGTGCAGGGCAGAAGAAAGGACCGGAGATATACCCATTGTAAGGCACTGGCACACAGAGACAGGCAAGTAAGCTGACACTTAGACTGCAGTGATAAAGGGCTCTGAGGCAGGAGTGTAGGGGGAAGCAGGGAGGGACTTATAAAAGATCATGTAAGTGGAGCTTAAACTTCTGCTAGTGAGTAGAAGTTTGTTGAAAGAGGATCTGGGGAATGGTGTTTAGGGAAAGGATCAGAATGCACAAAGGCTTAGTTAGGAGCATGATGTGTAGGGTATTCAGGGAACTGCAGAGAGTTTGGAGCAGTCAGAGAAAGGAGGATGGGAGGTGTTTGAAAGAACACAAGGTCAGTTCAGGAAGGGCCTTTGTTTAGGAAGAGGAGTTTGGATTTTCTCATACAGACACTGAAAAATGTTCTGTGAGGCAGTGACTATTCCTTCTTCCCTCAGATGTTGTTTTAGGTAAATGACGTGGCCACAATGAGAATTAGAGGCCATGAGATGGGAAGCAAGAAGGTCAGTAAGGAGGTGCTTGTTACTGGTGAGATGCTGAGTGCTTCAGTGTGGCACTGGTAGGAGGGATGGAAAATAAGGGTGATAGTGAATCACTTAGGATGAGCACCCTCCTTGGTTAGTCACCCCTCTCTGACCCATTAGTAAGGTTGCCCTTCCTCTGACTTGTAGGGTGTGTTTGTCCTCAGGGATTCCCTGATTTGATCAAACCTCACAATTTAGATGAATTTCTGTGCACTTTGGCTTCCCCCAAACCTGATGTGCAATTTAGATGAAGACACCTGCTACTTCCTTCTCTGCCTCAGGAATCACTGGGGGCCAAGCATGGCACTGAGGGGCGCCCAGACACCAGCTGTCCGTGGACTGGTGTTGGGCTCGAACCTTCATCCATTGGCTTAATCAGACCCTGTCTGTCCTGATAGGGATACAGATGTGATACTTCTTTTTCAGTCTGTCTGAAATTGCTTTGTAATAACAGTAGGAGTTTAGAGAGGCATTTTTTATTGATTAGACAATCAAGGCAATTTGTCTTTACAAAACTGAAAATGTAGAGGTGCCTCTTTGTCCTGTATATATTACACATGCTTATTTATTAGAGGCAACAGTCTCTGCTTGTAATTAAGATGATGTTTATGATGGGCTATTTTATCATGCCAGGTCAAGATAATACAATGGAAACTGGAGTAAAGAGAAGCCTAATGTAACAACACTGACAATCAGGGGTGAGAGGCCCCCAGGGAAGGCAGTGTGGGCTTGGTATGAGTGATTGGAGGGAATCGTGGAGCCATTTTGTTATTAAAAAAGGATTCCTGCAATGCTAGGTGAAGAAAAGAGCATGGGTATTCAATCCATTGTTTTCACGTTTGAATCCTACCTCTGCCATGTATTGCCTATGTCACCTGGGAGGTAACTTAAATTCATTGACACCGGAAATAGGGATAATGATATGTAATGAGATGACACATGTGGATGGCCTAGCACAGTATCAGGATATGTAGTTAGTATTATCTTGATCTCTCCAGAATGGGATTCCATATAGGAGTGGGTATTGTTAAGGTGCTTGCACCAATAACTTGCATAGTGAGCAAGTCAGAAACCTTCAAGATTGCTTTTTAGACCCAGCCCACTTATCCTAGAACCTGTTTGCAAGGCTAGCCTGGCTGTGGCTCAGATAACACAGGTATTCCTGTGTTATAGCAACATGGGCTTGCTGGATTCCCAGTTACTGCTCAGGTCTCATGCTTCATAAGTCTTCAGGGGCAGGAAGCAAGCTCCAGGAGGCTGGTGAGCTGCCTTTGAAATTCAGTAGGAGGAGCATGACCTTGTTAGACAAGGATGCCACCTCTGTAGCAACTAGCTGCATTTTAAATGATTTTTATAATTCCAAACTGATACAACGTAATTTTCCAGCACTTCAGGACTCAACGTGAAAACCACTGTCAGTCATTTGGCTTCTGGGATTTGCCAAACTGTATTCATGAATTCAATTTACTGCCATGGCTGGTGAGCTGAGTGAAGCATACAGACTATGGGTGTGCAGACTCAGAACAGCGAGCGGCTGCAGGTGAGCAAGGCAGAGATGTCCAGAGTACCTGTCTCTGCCAGTAAATGGCTGCTCTCAGGGACACCTGGAATCCAGAGGGAGGTGTAGTAGCCTAGGTGGGCCTCTCTGAATGCTCTGGACCTCTGTTTTCTTAGTGCCCAGATTCAGGGTGTCTTGGGGCAGAAGCTTTTGGAATATGGTGTTCTTAGTGTAGGTGTGTTAGAGTGGGGGGATGACACTGCCAGTCATCACCTTTTTTTACTACCTGGATCAACAAGTATCTATCATGTGCAAGCAGAGAGGGGGTTAGGGAATTACGTCCTCCAGGGTCTCACTGGGAAGGGGAGGCAACAGGTATAATATGTCTTCACTGGCTAATTCTTGAGCAGGTTCTCAGAGGGCAGGAAGTTACTGTGATCTAGAGTTGTCAGGGAAGCTTCATTGCAGGGGCAGGGTTTGCAGGAGGACTCCATCTCATGTGGCAGCCAGGGAGGCGTCCCGGTAGGTCAGCAGTGTAATCTAGGGCAAACTGTTTGGAATAATGAATGGACGAGTTTGATGTCAGGCACAGGGTATCAGACAGAGTTCTCAACATTTTGGGCCAGATAATTCTTTGCTGTGGGCCTACTCTGGCATTGTAGGATATTTAGCAGCACTCTTAGTCTCTCCCCACTAGACGTCAGCAGCAGTCGCCTCCAGCCTTCACAGTGTGACCACCAAACATGTCTCTAGACTTGCCAAACACCTCCCGGGCAGCAAAGTCACCCCCGAATGAGAACTACCAGTATAGGGGATACTCAGAAATAATATGAAAAGGTTGGCTGGGCCAAGTCGGGAAGGACCTTGGGTTTAAGGTTAAAAAAATTCAGACTAAAACTCAACAACTAAAAAATCAAATAACCCGACTTAAAAAATGGGCAAAAGATATGAATAAACATTTGTCCAAAGAATGGAGCCACCTTTTCTGCCAAGGGTCACAAAAGTCAATGCAGTATGAGGCCCAGCTACCAGGTAACATAAAGGCATCAAGCAGCCCAAGCTGAAGACAGTAGTTGTTTAAGAAGCTTGTTTTGAGCCCAAGAGTGACCCCTACCTAGTTACCCCATTTCACTGTGGCTGGAAAACTTTTCCAGATAACTTATCACCTAGAGAGCTTGTGAAAACACAGACTGCTGGGTCTTATCCCCAGAGTTTCTGATTCAGTCAAGGCCCAAGCATTTGCATTTTTAACAAGTTCCCAGGTAATACTGATGTTAATGGTCTGGGACACTTTGGGAACAACTGCTATATGTAATTTTAACTCATTGGCAGGGCCAAAGAAAACAGTTTGCAGGCTATAAGTGTGCAGGGCCTGACCTCTTCCTAGCATAGGTCAGAATCCTGCCTTGGCCCCAATCTAAGTAAAAGAGCTTTGTAGGGAGGGCTTCGCAGATTAGACACTTGCTTTTGGCCCAAGGTGGTTTCAGGAACCCCTATTGGCTCTACCTCCAGAACCTCCACAGTGCTGGTTGCCTGTGTCTCATCCTCCTAGTTGAGCCTCTTGAATTAGATGCCACTGAAGGACAGGCTCAGAATGTTTGAAAAATGAACAAAGGCATTGAACCTATGAACTTAACTGTTGGCTTTAGGAGCATTCCCTGTTTGCACTCCTTGCTCGGAAGGGCCATTCAGAAGAAAACATGAATTACCTTGGGACTCTCACCATCCTGTCTCTCTGTCCAGAGTAACAGTCATTCTCAACAGGACAAGCACATTTTGTCTCTTTTAATATATATTTAAAAGGTATTATTAGCCAAAAAGGCTGGGCAGATATGCACATAGCCCTCCTTGGGTGACTGGCATTTTCACATGAAAGGGCTTTTCTCCTTCACTCCTGGAAGGCCAGAGGGGGAAGGGGCCTCAAAAGTCATTTTACCCAAGTTCCTGAGGCCAGAGAGGGAGGTAAGGGGCTCAGGATTACTAGGCCAAAGAGAAGAGTCAACTCGGAGACTCTTGTCTTTCTAAATGATGTAGACTATGGATTCAAGGATGTACCTATCGTGAAGGTCAAGCTCTGGGTCCGGAGGTCTCAATGCCTTTTTCATCCATGCAGGATTAATTCCCACTGGATTTTTTCTTTTTCTCTTTAGTATTTCACCCCCACCCTAGTCTGATGCCTATCAGCTGACCCCAGCAGGGCCCTAACCTCACCCCAGTTTCTGAGTTCATCCTGCCTGGGCAGAACATTTCCTCGTTGCCTCAGACTTTGTCTTTCCCAGAGAAATAGGATGAAATTGTGCAGGCTTACCCTGAGGGAGCTGTATGTGTCAGTCTGGTGGCCTGGGTCAGGGCCCCAAACAAACCCTTAGTGGGGACTCCCTGCACCTTGATTTCCTGATTGGTCCCATGCTCTACTCAGTATTACCTCCCTTGAGGCTGGGTGGGAGATTGCCTTGCTGAAAATCAGTTCAAGTCAATGGACTTTAAGATTTATCCTATTTCTCTAGTAGACTCCCTTTCTACTTCCCAAGGTTCTAATTTCTTATCTTCTCTCACTTCCTGTCTCCTATCTCACCACCCACACACTCACAAAGCTCAGCATTTCACCACAGACTTCACAAAGGGGACAAGGACTTGGAAGGCATCAGACTGGAGCTTCCTCATATTTCCACCCCCTAATCCACAGGCTCCTCTGCAGTGGCACCCAGACCCACCCCTCCTGAACCTTCAAGGGCCTGGATCCCAGCCTCTCACCTTCTCAAGAACCTCCCCCTGTGGTCATTCCCAGCAGTATACGGACCCTCTTTCTTATCTGTTGTCCTTTAAAAAGCAGCTTGAAATGACACCTCCTCTTTCAGCTCCTGCTCCATTTCTGCTTACTCTCCTGGCCAAATGACTTAGAAGAGCTGCCTGCATACACCACCCCCACTTCTTCACCTCCCTGTCACTCTCCTGCCCTCTTCAGTCACCCTCACCATGGCACCCCACAGCTGTGGAGTACACTAATAGCTTCTCTGGTGTCCAGTCCTATGGACATTTTGCTGTTCTCATCTTGGCTTCTTAGCAGCATTTGGCACCCTATCCTCCTTAGTGACAGTTTCTCTGGCTCTGAAAATCACACTCCTCTGGTTTCCCCCACTCAGACCAGTCATTCTCCATGTCCCTTTCTGTTTATTCCTTCTATACTCTTGTCTACATATTGGACGTCCCAAGTCTTGGGGCTAGACCTTTTTTTGTGTATGCACTCTTGCTAGGTGAGCTTACCTGTTACCAAGCTTTAAAATCCACCATCTATATAATGATGACTTTCAAGTTTCTCTCTTCAGCTCTGGTATTGCGGTTCTGTGTACTTGAATTTTCATTTGAATGTCCTACAGCTATCTCCTAACTCTTGATCCTCTTCCCAGATCAGTTTCTCCTTAAATCTCTCCACATCTCATGAAATGGCATCCTTGTCCACCACTTTGCAAGACTAATGCTGTGGGAGTCATCCCTGATTTCTCCTTTCTGTCACCTTCCGCATCCCTTACTCCTCAAGTCTTGCCAGTTTATCTCCAACATATGTCTCAAATGTATGTCCTCTCCATCTGCCCTGCCCTGCTCCCTTCCAGTCCAGGCCACCATCCTCTTTCTTGACCTAGGACAATAGCCTCCTAGTTGATTTTATACTGCTTGATGGGATGAATAAAGAAATTATTTTTTCTACATTTTATACACAGAGTTGCTGATGCAGTGAATGTTGGATGAAACATCTCTTTCCTCAGAGATATTAAGAACCAAGTGCCTCAGTGACAGATTGAGCAGCTGTTTGAGCTATAGACATTCCCTCCTGCCCTTTCATGGCCCTGCAGTTTGAGCTGGGCTGGGGTCAGGGAGAGTGGGTTTCTCTTGGGATCTTTCCTGCATTTTCTACTCTTTTGCAATCAAGGTGGAAGACACCTTGACCATGTAGTCTGGCTGAATAAGAGACAAGCATTTACTGAGCACTTGCTGTGTGTCAGGGTTCTTCCCATTTATTCTCTCATTCCCTCTCATAACAACATTATGCAATAACTTGCTGTCCCCAGTATGCAGAGGAGGAAGGTGAGACTCAGAGAGTTATTAATGTCTTGCCCAAAGTCACATGCAGCGAGCACTTAGCAGAAGGGTTGTTAGCATTGAGATGCTGAGTCAGTGATTTTTTCCATTGGCCCCAGGGACATTCTCCTGGCCTTCTTGGTCCTGTCTGCCCAAAGAGAGGATAGTGCTTAACTTCCACTGTGTAACAGAATTTCCAAAACTTAATGGCTTAAGACAACAAACTTTATTGTATTTCATGGCTCTATGTTAGTTAAATGGCTCTTTTGATCTGGGCTACCTTGACTGGGGCTGGAGGGACTGGGATGGCCTCCTTAATATTAGCTGGGGTAAAGGCCAGATGGTCTCTCACCTTCCAGGATGCTAGCCCAGGGGTGGTTTCTTCATGTATTTTCTATGTAGAAGTAGATAAAAATATCCATCCTTCCTCTTTGAGAATAACTCTGCTGGTTAAGTTTTGTCTGCTTTTACTTATTTGCATGGTGGTAGTAGGTTTTTAGTAGCAGAAGAGGGAAGCCCTGATGCATAAGCACTTTCAGCGTCTCTGTGATTTCAGGTTTGCTCATGTCTGATTGTCCAAAGGAAGTTACATGTCCAAGCCCTGATTCCACAGTTGGGGAACAAGACCTCATTGATGGGAAGGGCTAGAAGTCCCATTACAAAGGACATGCACCCAGGGGTGGGAAGTCTTTATGCTTTGTGGTCATTCTGCAGTCTCCCACATAAGCCATTTCACGGTTCCTGGTCCTGTATGCTAAGGGCTTGGAGAGGGTGGGTCTTACTGATCCTCTACATCTGGACAGGATGTCACCAAGGCTGTTCCAGACAGATGTATGTTTCTTTCTTTCTCACTCTCTCTCTCTCTCTCTCTCTCTCTCTCTTTCAACATGCAGTGAATGAGAAAACACAAAACAAAATAATACCTCCCTTTGATAATTTATCCATGTTCTCATAACTGACCAATTATCTTTCATTGTTTTTATTTCCGGGACCAGTTCATGTTTGGCCTTGGTAGTAGGAACTGTCCCAGATCCATGTCTTGTAGCTGCTGGGAAGAAATAGGAGGAAAGCTCTGTGCCCCATGCCTCAGCCCTTCTCTAGGACTCACATTGTTACCCGACGGGGACCTGACTGAGTGGGTCTGCCTGGGACTAGCTGCAGTGTGTGGGTTCTTGACTTCATGTAGGAAAGATATCACAGCACAAGTCCAGGTGCCTATGAGGGTACATTTATTAAAGCTTTTATCTCTCTCTTGCAGGTGGGGAGCTTAGGGGAGGTCTCAGGAGAGGTCCCTATAGAATGTGTATCAGTTCTTCAGGTGCGCCCTTTCAGGGTCCTGAGCTCCACTGATTGGTCAGTGACAGGTCCAGGGGCCTTCAGTCATTGCAGCTGGTCCTGCCGTTGCCCACCTGGTTTTGCTGCTTTTCTGGGCCTGGAGCTGAAACACAACTGAGGCCTGGATGTTGTCTCCAAGGAGGTGACCATCTATATCTGGCTGTAAACTGCTGGGCCACTTTGTTCAGCTCTTGGTCTCGTTTCCCTATTCTACTCCCCAAATAATTCTCCTGGCTTCTCACTGTCCTGGCTCAACAGCATGCTCTGGTTTCTCCGCTTGATCTGGGAAACAAAGACCAGAGTTTCAGGCTCTTTGGATCAGGGAAAGGTTCAGATGAATCAGTGCAGTGGTTGAGTGTCTATTTTGCCAGTGCCACCTTAGATTCTGTATGTCTGCCCCCCCCCCCCAGCTTGCATCCTGTGCTTCTAATTCTAAGGCTAGAATCAGAGGTTTAGTTGTGAAATTAGTCTCAAAGCAGCCTGCCTTGAGTACAATTGGGGTGTGGACCCTCAGGCCTAGGTGCAAGGTTGCCCTGAAACTCTGCTTCCACTAGGGAGAGAACAGGGCAGCAGGAGGTATAATCCCCTTGGGCCTTTTTCCAGCTCAGCCTTCTCTGGTGAATCACTCCTGAAGCAAGTCAAATTCCATAAGGTCCTCCAGGCCTGATGCCCTCTGGTGGAAGAAGGTTCCAGGGAGGGTGGTGCTGTACCTCTGATTCAGGTAGAAGTGCAACTGGTAGCTCCACTTGCCAAGGTAGAAAGAGAGGGGGAGAAGAGGAAACCGTCAACATGGGGGCCCTAAAGGCTGTATAGCTGAAGGCTACATCACTGAAGGCTGCATCATTTGCCTTCAGAAAACAGAAACTCCTTGAAGCTGATTCTCTCACTAGCACCTCCCTGCCCAGCCTGCTGGTTTTTCAGCATGGCTGACTCCTTAGGCACTGTCAGCCTTTATGGGTCCCATGAGCACAAGAGACTAAAAGGTTTTATTAGAGTGTTTTTTTCCTCTTTGTCTTTAAAGAAAAGAAAGAAAAAAGGTGAAGAGTTTTGCTTCAAATTAAACAAATGTCAAATCAGCTTTGGTTGCCTGAATAACAGCTTTCCAGAAATTGTGCCTCAGGCTGGGGTTTCCACTCTTGGGGACCCCAGGAAGGACCTCTTGGCTTTTGTCTACTCCTTGAATAGCGGGCTGAGGAAAGATGTGGGCATTCATTTTACTTCTCTAATGAGGACTGTAGGAAATCCTGTTCAGGGCTCCAGAGACCCTTTCCTAAGAGGGTTGTCAGGGATTCTGGGAGCCCTGGACAGGGAACATTTTGTGTAGAGAGTGAAATTGGAGGTAAATCTTTGGCTTTCATCACATTCTCAAAGAGGTCAGTGATGCTAGAAGTGGTTAAGCGCTGGTGAGAACTATCCTAGCTCCCTCATTGTGGACAAGAAGAACCTCAGGCCCACACAGGCAAGCGACTTGATTCACATCACATAGCACTTCAGTGGCTTTTTGTTTAAGGGGAGGTGGACAGTAGTAAGGAGGGGAGGCTTTCCTCCTTTGCTGGCATTTGGGAGCATCTTGTCTCTTAATATTTTGGGCGTGGTGTTTGTTTTTTCATATGTTTGTTTTTGTGGTTGGTGGAGTCACTCTTAAAAGTAAAGGAGCTAAGATGAGTGAATCAATAAGGAATAAAAGGCTTAACACATGGGGAAAGGGGAAAATACAAAGCAACTGTGGGGTTCCGACCAAGATGGAGGCATAGGTAGATACCCTCTGCTTCCGTGCACAACCAAAAGGAGGATAACAACCAATCTAAAATCAATAAACACCAGAAGTGCCAGAAAATCAAACTGCATGGAACTCCAATAACCAAGGGTTTAAAGAAAAAGTCAGCTAGAACAACTAGACTGGTGCGCCAGGAGAAAGAAATATGGCTCAAATGAAAGAACAGAGCAAAACTTCAGAAAGAGAGCTAAGTGATGAGGAGATAGCCAACCTATCTGATGGAGAATTTAAAGCCCTGGTAATCAAAATGTTCACAGAACCGATTGAGCTTGGTTGAAAAATGAAAAAACAAATGAAAGGTACCAAAAATGAAATAAAGCAAAATATTCAGGGAACCAACAGTGACAGGAAGGAAACCAGGACTCAAATCAATGATTTGGAACAAAAGGGAAAAATAAACGTCCATTTGGAACAGAATGAAGAAACAAGAATTCAAAAAAAGTGAAGAGAGACTTATGAACCTCTGGGACAACCTGAAACATTCCAATATCCGAATTATAGGGGTTCCAGAAGGAGAAGAACAACAGCAGGAAATTGAAAACCTATTTGAACAAATAATGAAGGAAAACTTCCCCAATCTGGTGCAGGAAGTAGACTTCCAGGAAGTCCAGGAAGCTCAGAGAGTCCCAAAGAAGTTGGACCCAAGGAAGAACATACCAAGGCACATCATCATTACCCAAGATTAAAGATAAAGAGAGAATCCTAAAAGCAGCAAGAGGAAGGGAGAAAGTTACCTACAAAGCAGTGCCCATAAGGCTATCAGCTGATTTCTCAAAAGAAACCTTGCAGGCAAGAAGGGGCTGGAAAGAAGTATTTGAAGTCATAAAAGGCAAGGACCTACATATATATCTCAGAGGAAGATTACTCTATCCAGCAAAGCTTTCATTTTGAATCAAGTGCTTCAGATAAAGTGCTTCCCAGATAAGGTCAAGTTGAAAGAATTCATCTTTGCCAAGCCATTATTATATGAAATGTTAAAGGGACTTATCTAAGAAAAAGAAGATCAAAAATATGGACAGTAAAATGATAACAAACTCAGAACTATCAACACATGAACCTAAAAAAAATAAAAGAAAAACAATGAAAACAAACATTAAGCAAACAAGTAGAACAGGAACAGAATCAGAGAAATGGACATTACATGGAGGATTTTCAGTGGGGAGGGAGAAGGGAGGAATGGGGGAAAAGGTACAGGGAAGAAGAAGCATAATTAGTAGGCATAAAATAGATGGGGAGAGATAAAAATGGTATAGGAAACAGAGAAGTCAAAGAACTTATATATATAACCCATGGACATGAACTAAGTGAGGGGGAATGCTGGAGGGTTGTGGGCTGCAGGGCAGAGGGGGGATAAAGGGGAGAAATTTGGAAAACCGTAATAGCATAATCAATAAAAATACTTTAAAAAAATGAAATAAAATTGGCTGTCCATTAAGATAAAAAAAAGAAGAAAACACACATACACACACACACAAACAAAGCAACTGTGAATTCGGGGTAAAACTGACTCAAAAAGGGAGCAAATATGAAGCTGGGCCATATGTTTATTCCTAGCTCAGAGTTAATGAGATAGAAAAAAGGGCCTGCTGCAGGAGTGATTGAAAAATCCAGGGCAAGTTTTCCTATTTTGTTTCCTGAACAATGGGGCTAAGAAGTTGCCATTCTTTAAGTGAGCAGCCCCAGGCTTGGCATGCCCCCCAACTTATGGGCACCTGGAACATTGAAATGGACTCAGTTTCTGGGCCCTTGATTCTGGCCTTTGATTTTGCCTGGGTTCCTCTCACCAGCTGAGTCATCAGCCAGGTCCCCTGGGGTTGTCTTATGCCTGCTCTCGTTCAGCAGCTCCCTAATTTCTAGCTTGCTCCACTTAAGGGAGCCCCTGGAGGCCAGCCTCATGCAGATAGGTCCCTCCTTTTTCTTTGTTACCTTTGATGAGACCTGGATCCCCACTCTGGCTTCTCTTTAATGGTGAGGATATTGAAAACATCTTTTTGCCATTCTCAACTGATAAAAAGAATTTTTGCTTCCTGGGGCAGACTCAGTTGGATAAGTAGAACTCGGTTATCACCCTGCAGGCTCCTCCCAGGCCCTGCAGTACAATTCAGGGACTACTAGGCCCCTTCTGGGAGTGGGTAGGTACTGGCCTGTAGGGGATGGAGATGGCTTTAGTATCTTATAGACATTTATTTCTGAAGCCAGCCTCGTCATAGTCCTTAGGAGGTGAGCATTGATAGCCCGTTTGCGGATGAGAAAACAAAGGTCCAGAGAAGTGAAGGAGCATGCTTTAGTCTTGCAGAAGGAGGCTTGAACACAGAACTGTCCGAACCCAAAACCCATTGTCCTAGTTGATGTCCTTGATTGGATGTGAAGGTATCTGCCATACCTGACTTTTCTGACTGTTTTCATGAGTATCTTATTAATACTGAAAATGTGTCCATTATGTTCAGTGTTAGCTGTGGCAATAGAGGCCCAAGGCAGAAGAGAAGGAGGAAGCCTGAGGAATGATTATTCTGCCAGAGTATCTTCAGAGCTGAGATCATAAATGGGTGGGCAACCTCCTGCTGGCAGATATGCTTTGTTTGTCCAGAAATGCTTTTGCTTTGAAATGACTTTGAATGCCTTTGGTCAGGGCATATGTTTTTCAGTAAGGGCACAGGCCTACCTCTCACCATTGCCACATGCCTGCCCAGGTCACACATATTTTACTGGCTTGGTTGGCTCAAGAGAGTTATTCTGCATATCTCTTCCCCATTCTGTGTTCACTAACACCAGGTTGATAGCTTACCATTGGTATACTCACATCATAGATATCAGAAAACACTGCCAGTCAGAGCTTTGTATTTGTTTATTTAGTTAGTTGTTTACTGGCTTACCTGCATACCATTGCTCCTATGGATTTGCTTTTCACCTTTGCTCTAAAAGTCTTTTCAATTTGTTCTAGGTATGTTCATCCAAGTTGGTTAATTTAATTTAATATATTTACTTTTCACAACAATCCTGTACGGGGGATATCACTGACCCCATTTTGAAAACAAAGAAATGTTTATGAGAGGTAGGGTCAGAGCTGGGATTCAAAGACAAGTCCTTTGCCTTCAAGTTCAATGCTCTTTGAAGGTTTTACTTCTTGGTTCTCAGTGGAGATAGTTTTGCCCCCCTGGGACATTTGTCAATGTCTGGTGACAGTTTTGGTTGTCACAAGTTGAGGTACCACGGAAGCTGCTACGAATCCCACAGTGTACAGAACAGCCCCACAATAAAAGATTATCCAGCTGCAAATGTGAGTAGTGCCAAGGTGAGGACCCCTTGTTATCAAACAGCAGGCCTGGCCTGAGCGGGTCTGCCTGCAGCCAGCTGTAGTGTGTGGGTTCTTGACTTTGTGTAGGAAAGATTTCACAACATGAGTCCAGGTGACTATGATAACATTTATTAAAGCTGGGGATGGTAAAACAAGGAAGGTCTCAGCATAGAAGAAGCAACAGGGGAGCCTCAGTGGGTCTGCTTTGACTCTGGAAAGTCAGAGGAAAGGGGGCTTTGGGGACAGGTTCAGGGTGTTAGCCCAGAACAAGCTGCCACTGCCCATTGCTCTCCTGGTTGCAAGTCTCATGGAGTCTCCTTAGAGTTTAGGAGATGCACACCTGTGGGGAAAGAAGAGAGGGAAGAAGGGGAAGGGAAAGAATTGGGCTGCTCCCCAGAAGGAGAGTATACACTGGGTCCTCTTTCTTGAGGCTTTTATCTCTCCCTGGCAGAAGGGAATCTTGGGAGTGGTCTCAGGGGAGGGTCTCAGCAGACTATGTATCAGTTTTCCAGGTGCGCCCTTTCAGGGTCGTGGTCTTCACTGATTGGTCAGTGATAGGGCAGGGCATCATTAGTCATTGCAGCTGGTCCTGGGGTCGCCCACCTGGTTTTGCCACTTTTCTGGGCCTGGAGCTGAAACACACTGAGGCCTACATGTTGTCTCTAGGAAGGTACCCCTGTATCTGGCTGTAAATTGCTCAGCCAGTGTGTTGAGCTATTGGTCTCAGTTTCCCTATTCAACTTACCAAGGAATTCTCCTAACTTCTCACTATCCTGTCTCATCCTGGCACCCCCTTGAATAATTTCCTTCTTTTTCTTTCTCAGGAATAGATGAACTAAATAAAGGGAACCTTTATTTTAGTCAGAAAGGAGGAGCATTATTTAGGAAGAGCTGACTGTCCTATCAGGGCAGGTTTCAGAATGGGGCTGGGTTAAGCCCTGGTTGGGCTGTGTCCAGACCTGGGTGTCAAATCAGCCAGGAGAGGCTTATGGTGGTTATTGCCAAGCAGAGGGATCTGTGATCTTAAGACAGATGGGGACACGGGAGGATTTCACAAGAAAAGGAAGTGTGTGAGTGGTGTGGAGGTGATGATAATAAGCAGAATGAGCTCTGACCTCAGGAAGGGGACAGCTAGACTCAGTCAGTTGTTAAGTCTGAGCTGGAGAAAATGTAATGAAGATGCAGATGAGAGGTTTAGCAGGCTGCATTGGTGTTTCCCAAACCTGCCTCATCGTCAGAATCGTTAGGAAGCTTTAATGAAGAAAACAATGTGTATGGCCAGACCCCAACCTAGACTTCATTAAAGTGGCCAGGAGTGGGACCTAGAATTCTAAATTTAAAAAAATTCCTTAAGCAATTTTGATGACAGGGCAAGTTTGGGGACTGCCAGAATAGATCAGCATGTTATTTATTTGTCAGTGAGGGCTGTTAAACATCCAAATGAGTATTTGAGGGAGGTTAGGAATAAGCATTCATTCATGCATCCAGTGTTTGAAGGCTTGCCGCATTCAAGGCACTGCCCAGGCTTACTGCAGGAGAGTGGGTAGCCCTGTCGTCCACGAGCACACAGAATAGAATTAGGTACGGGCAACAAAATATCTCTGAGCCTCATTTCCCTCATCAGCTAAATAGGACAAATACTACTTAGGGTACAGGGGCTTTGTGAAGTTTATGTAAAAGAGTAACATGAGTCCTGGCTCGTGTGGCTCAGTGGACTGAGCACCTGCCTACAAACCAAAAGGTCTCCAGTTTAATTCCTGGTCAGGGCACATGCCTGGGTTGCTCACCACATCAGGTCCCCAGTAGGGGGCGCACGAGAGGCAACCACACATTGATGTGTCTCTTCCTGTCTTTCTCCCTCCCTTCCCCTCTGTCTAAAATAAATAAATAAAATCTTTAAAAACAAAAGAGCAACCTGAAAACCATCAGCAACTTCCTAGCTTAGCCCTTTGGACTATAGTGGGTTCTCTAGGGCTGTCTGCTCTCCATGTTTTGACACAAGAGTTTCTGTTTTTTCAGTTCAAGTTCTATGTATATTGAGGGTCTACTTTCTGTCAGGGATGTTCAGGATGTTCTAAGTGAGCAAGACCTGGTCTTGACCCTTAGAAAGTTTCCACTGTGGTATGGAGGCTGATGAGTAAAACCCCTGACTTGCAGCACCACACTGCACAGAGAAGCACCCAAACCGTTTTCTCTGGGTCTGAAGTGAGAGGCAACAAGGGCCAGGGAAGCTGCTTAGAGGGAATTCCAGTGGAAGTTGCTGTATTTTTTTTTTTTACAATGGACACAGTCCTTTAGGAGAGCAACATAGAGAAGGCTTGTAGGACAGAATGTGTGAGGGTAGGAGTCTTAAAAGAGGGTATGTCTGGGGGATTGCTGTAGTTTGCCTTCTGGATTCTCTAAGCTTCTGGTTATTATACTCTTTTTCTCTCTTTCCTGCTTTCCTGTTGGGGAATGGCACACATCAGGTGCAGACACTTGACAAAGTTTATCTAGTTTGTCACTTGATTTATCAGTCAAACCTTCAGTAACCAATTTCCAGTCTTATAAAATATTAAATACATCCATATATTGAATATTACATTTTCACATGTTTTCATGCCTCATTTGCCACTGAAGTCGACAGACTCACATTTTTCATGGCATGGGGCCTAGATTGGTTCACATAAGTGTTTTATTATATGTCCTCTCTCCCACTCCCACCCTTCCAATTCAGACCTGTTACCAAACAGAAAGTAGGGTTTGACTGCCCACCATCACTCATAGGCAAATTCCAGGGATAAAGGTTTGGTGATAAAAGGAAAGGTGACTTTTATTCAAAAGTTGCACAATCTGGGAGGATGGCAGTCACCTGCTTCAGAGCCCATCCCCTCCAGGGCACCCAAAGGAAAACCCCATCACCCTCCTCCCAGAGCAGTTCAAGGCTGCACCCAGAGTTTTTTCTCCCATTCAAAATGTCATCCTTTAGGAATTATAGGTGGCCACTGCATGATCATCCAAGCAACTCATTTCCCCCCCCACCACTGTCAAGCCTCAGGCTCCCTTATTTTCAGTGCTGCTATGGACCACGTGGCTTCCAGGACTAGCCAATCTTGCATATTCTCCAGCTAGCACATCCACACAGTGGGTCCCAGAGGAGGAGAGCACATTTCTCCCTTCTCTCCATTTAAATCTCCTGACCCAAACTTCCACATGCTCTGGAAGGGTCCAGCTTCCCCAACCAATCCCATCCTTTTCCCAGGCTAGACTAACAGGTCAGCACCTTCTCTGCTGCCGTGTTGACCTGTGATACACAGAGAACTTGTGGCAGTGTCCTCTGATTTCATCCTCAGTCAGGGACTGGAAGCAGGTAGGAAAGCTTTTCCCTGTCAATCATTCTTACTAACTTTGCGAACAAATGCTTAGCATAATGACTTCCTTGGTAACACTAACTTGGATACTGGGGCAATGTGATGCTCCCCCTGCCTGGAGGGGGGACTTCCCTCCCTCAACCCCACCTCCCTGCTCCACCTGGCCAAGCCACCAATATCAGACCCACATTCCTCGGTGTCTCACTTGAGCAGTCACAGTGATATCCCATTAGGCATGGACTATCACAGGCCTAGGACAGGAAGGCCACATCCATAATCCCCAGGGGAGAGTTATTTACATAGCATTGTAACATTTGGGGAAGGGCCAGGGCTCTGCCAGACAACTCCAGGTTCCACAGCAGAAAGTGGCCAAACCAGTGGCAGAACCTCAGCGAGAGGCTATGAGTGGCAATCATTCATTCCAACCATTCCAGGTCTCATGCTTTCAAATGATACTTACTGAGCACCTAAGTGTCAGTTACTGATCGAGGCCCCATGTATTTTAAGATGAAAAGCTATTGCCTCACCTTCAAAGAGGGAGTTATATATGCCATTTAGGGCACTAGAGTGCCACAGGTGTCAAAGAAAGCAGGTCATAGGAA
The DNA here is from genome assembly GCA_039655065.1 of Glossophaga mutica. Lineage (NCBI taxonomy): Eukaryota > Metazoa > Chordata > Mammalia > Chiroptera > Phyllostomidae > Glossophaga > Glossophaga mutica. The sequence goes on along the minus strand of CM077310.1, from coordinate 34,765,799 downwards.
CTGTGAGCATGGAGAGAAAGGTGTGCAGTTTTCCCCAGGAGGGCACAGGGAAGCGACAGGGCAGCAAGGAAGTCTTTATAGAAGGGATGATCCTTGAGCTCAGTGTTTGGACGAGAGTAAGTGTGCAGAAGGTTGAAGGAGGACAAGGACATCCCAGAGTGTGCCTTGGAAGGGTGAAGCAGCCTGTTCTGGAGCTGGGAACTACTCAGTATGGCTGGGCTTGTAGGATTTAGAGTGGAGCATGGTGGGACTCAAGTGTGGACAGGAGGTGAGTGGATATTACAGAGCACCTTTGAAGCCATCAGGATAAAGATTTGGGCTGCATCCTGTAGACAGACAGTGGGAGTGCACCAAAGGGTTTTAAGCAAGGTAATGCTTAAATGCCATGATCAAATGTATAATTGGGGATGGCTTGGAGAGGACAAGACCAGGGGGCTGGCTCTGTAGTCCAGGTAAGAAATGATGAAGGCTGGATCCCAGGTAGAGAAGGAGTACACAGCTTCAGGGAATCATTTAGCAAGTGGGCTTGACAGTGATTACTGATCCAGGACGATGGGCATTTAGGTTGGGTTCCTGCAAAGGCAGACCCCGAGAACAGGATTTATGTTATAAGGGCTTTATTAGGGGGTGATCACAAGAAGCACCAACTTTTACAAGGAAGGGAAGGAAGATGATGCAGGGTGCTTGAAGAGCAGATTGCTGCTTGGAAACATGCCACTCAATTCTGCTGGGGACTTGTGAAGAACACACCTCTGAGGTGTCCCACCCAAAGGGCCAGGAAGTTGGGATATTCATCACCCAGTTCCCACTCTCATTAGCTCAGAGTTGTGTCCATGTTTAAGTCCCCAGCACTGTGGTTTGCAGGAGGAAGCCCTCAGGGCATCAAAGGTACTTATGGTATGGGGGTAGTGCTTGCCAAGGGCATATAGGCAGGGCACTACTGGCATCTGCACGGTTGGTAAGGCAGAGGAGGAGTTGAGGATTATTCCCAGGACAACTGGTCGAGTAGTGATGCTATTCAGAAAGATAATTTGGGAGGAGTAGCCATTTGGGGACAGAAACAGGGATGGCTAATTCAGTTTGTACATGTTGAGTTTGTGGTGCCTGAACAGTGGCCACATGGGAACATCTAGTAAGCAGTTGACTGATGGGATCTGCAATTCCAGAGAAGGATATGGCTTCAAGACACAGTTTTGGGCTTCATTTGGGTAGAGATTCAGCCAAAGCCACAGACTCAGATTAAGTCACTTAATAGTTACATAAGGGGCAAGAAGAGCAGATGATGGAGGAAAGAGCTGGGAAACAAGAATTCATGGGGCAAGCTGTGCAAGGGAGCACACAAGTCAACTCAGGAGCAACCAGAGAGGTAGAAGGACAAACAGAAGCAAATGAGACCACAGAAACCCAGGGAGGTGATTTAGAGGAAGGAAGTGGTTGGAAATGGCAGATGCTGCTGAGAAAAGAGTCCAGTACAGTAAGGAACGAAAAGTGTCCTCTGGGTCCTGGGGCTTTGGGCAGGGGACCATTTTCAGGTGAGTGGTAGGAACAGAAACCAGAAAGCAGAGACAGCTATCAGAGGTTTATGAGAAGGAAGTACCAAGGTCAAAGTGACATTTTAAGAGATTATTCGGGAACTGGTATGTAAGGAAGTAGAAAGGAGAGGCAGTGAGGAAGTTGCTGCAGGCATCCTGGGTCCTGGGCTAGCATGTAGCTGTGGGCTTGCTTAGAAAAGAAGAGACAGATGGGTGGCAGCATGCAAGCCTAGATAGTGCTCAAAGTTACTAGGTTAAGGGGGCACATTTGCAGTAGCTGTCAGGGCCAGCCATGCCTGTTGCACTCTGCCAGGAGTCTGCAGACTCTGCCTTACCATGAGTGTATATGCATGCACGTGTGTGGCTAAATGCTGTGTTGTCTGTCATTAACACACATGATCTTTGCCCTCCTCCTACTGAGAGGGTGATGTTGGGCATGCTCCTAGTACCTCTGAGGCTTTTCCTCATTGTGAAGGAGTGATAATGCCCACCTCACCTACCTCCTACATTGTGTGCTCGAACAACTGATCACTTGAAAGCACTGTGTAGGTTGTGATGACCTGTGTGGACTTTCTAACTATGGTCAGAACAACTGACAAGGCCTGTGTCTTTGGGGAGCCCAGACAGTGTCCCCCAAAACTGGCCCTGCTGCCTCTTGCCCTGCTTCTCTGTTCAGTGGACTTTGAGACTCCCAGTCTCACTCTTGTGGAAGTGCCAATGTGTGCTGACCTTGGATGCTTCCGCCTCAAGGTGGACAGGTCTGCTAGATGGCAGCCTGTACAAAAAAAGTGACCTGTCAGCAAGAACCTTTTTTTCTGTTCTCTTCAATTCAGGGCTGGTCTGCAATCCATTGACAGGGAGATTATTGAATCTGATTTGCTAAAATACAATTGCAAATTGATTTTGTAGCCATCAATGCCTATAACAAATTCCAAGTGAAGTTAGAATAGCACCCTTGAGGGCTAAGGACATCTTAATTATGTACCATATTTAGATTGGCTAAATTCTGGGGGCCTGGGGCAGAGGTCCAGCTCCTGAGTGCTCCCCCACCCCTCATTCCCCCATCAGAGATGTCATGTTCCCTTGCCCAACCTCTCCACCTCAGAAACTTGGGTGCCAGGCAGGTGGGGCTAAAATTGAAGATAACTTTAGGCTTGCATCTCTTATTTTCCTCCTTTCTAACAAATCCTTTGTCCCTCTCTGCTTCTTCCTTCTCCCCTTCTTTGTGTCTTTACTGACCTGCCTCTTCTACCTTTCCCTTCTATCACCTTTTCTCCTTCTATATTCAGCCTTTATATCCCTTCTTTCTTCTGTTCTCTCCACTAACCTGCTGTGTGTGTGTGATCTTGGGCATGTCACACTTGCTGTCTCTGAGCCACAGTTACCTCATTTACAAAATGAGGCAGTTAGGCTAACTGGTCCCTATAATCCTTTGTCGCAAATATGATTCTCCCTGCTTGTCCCTTTCACTTCTCTCTCACTTGCCTTCTCCTCCCTCTTTTTTTTTCTCCCTCTTACATCTTGGCCTCAACTGCATTTTCTATGGCCAGCTTGCTTTCGGCCAGACAGCAGTGCTGAAGGCTGGGAGCAGGCATTGCCCCTCTCCACAGTGCAGGTGGAAACCCAGACTACCCTTTATGAGCCCTGATATGGAGCTGGTGAGAAGCTGACTCGCTCCCCTGTCCCAGAACAAGGCAAGTAATTGAAGAAAACATGAATGTTAATGATGCGTTTAGCATTTGGAAGTTAGAAGCGTGATTAATATGTTCTAAATTGTATATTAACATCTTCACAGTGGCATAATGAAGACAAAATATACACTCAGGGGTGAGATTTCTTATTCTTGTGTGCAGCACTCCTAGTTCCTGGCCCCTTAAGCCTCAGAAAACATGGTATTGTGCCCTGGCCAGGTGGTTCAGTTGGAGTGTTGTCCTGTACACCTAAAGGTTGAGGGTTTGATTCCCAGTCAGGTTGTGCATTTCATTCCTGGTTGGGGTGCATATAGGAGGCACTGATCAATGTTTCTCTCTCTCCTTCCCTCTCTCTCTCTATCTCTCTCTCTGCACCCCCCACCCATCAAATCAATAATCCTTGGGTAAAGATTAAAAAAAAAAAGAATGAAAACATGGTTGCTATGTATATGGCAGAAAGGGGTGGTTGGAAGGACAATTTTCTGGCCTCAGGATCCTGATAGTGAGCTCTTTCACCTGTCTCAGGGCTGGCCCGGGCAGTGGGGAGCAGAGAGCAGGGAGTAAGACAGGACAGGGAACTTTGGGTCAGTAGGGGGCCAGTTCATGGAGGATACTGTCCATCAGGAGCAGCATGCTCAGAAGACAGCACAGCATATTCTTTATGGTTCATTGGGCTCATGCTAAACTTTCAAAGGAGCAACAGTGAAGTGAAGGAAAGACCCTGGAGTAGGAAACCTCTGCAGCTTTTTGAGCTTTTTGAGCTCTAGGGAATGTCTCCTCTTCTCCACTCCCTGCTCTGGGGAACTCTCCTTTCCTGGATGGGGGATCCTTGCCAAGCCACAGCCTGGCCTGAGCAAAACATGTAGACAGGGAACTCTGAGTGGCTTCTAATTACATATTGATGCTCAGTCAGGACTTTTAGACTAGACCTGGAGTCACAGAATGTCAGAACAAGAAATCTTGGAAAAATATCTTGTCTAAGTCTTGTAGTTTCTGCCTGCAAGTGAGGGGGAAAGGCTCTGCTCTGGGCTCACAGTTCAAAACAGAACCAGGAGAATGCTGAGGAACTAAGACTGGGGGAAGGTGTGCCCCTTGACTGGGTCACTTCTATGGCTCTGCGGGTCTGGGAATAGCTCAGGTCTAGGAGGCCAAGAACTCAACCCTATAGTTCCAAAGTGTGGAATAATGAGTAGAACTGGGACAGGTTTAAATCTGAGCTCTGCCTCTTACTGGCTGTGTGAACACAATTTAATCTTCTTCAGTCTTGGTGTCTCCATTTGTCAAACAGGAATAATAAAATTTAATGTGTAATGTAGTTGTCAGGATCACTCACACCCTAAACACTATTACAGATAGCTTCAAGATAGAGGTGGAGCATGTGGATCTTGAATGCCTCCCTTCCCAGGACCAAATTGGAAATACAAATAAATTGGGGGACAACTACCCTGAAAAACAATGACTAGCCAAAGAGGAATCTTATAGTCAAGGAGTTGCAGAAGAAGCCATGTTGAGACTGGTAGGAAGGGCAGAGACATGAAAGGGCCTGGCCCTGCTCTGACAGGTGCTGGAGGGATATCTCAGCTATGGGAAGTTCCCACTGAAAGGTGCAGAGCCTGAACCCCAGGCCAAGCTCCTCAGCCCAGGGCACTGGAGCTTGGCATAAGCATGCTGTGCAGCTGTCCATCAAGGAGAAGTAGAGTCTGCTTCAGAAATAGGTACCCTCCTAAAGGGCCAACGTGCAAAATTTCATTCACAGCTATTCACCCTGGGCTCCAGGAGAGGGAGGGCAATGTATACTGGAGTAGCCTGAAAAGAGTCTGGGCTTTATGGCTCTGGGGAGAGAAAAGGGGGGTCAGTCACCAGGATCCCACAGTAGCCATTTTTCCTGGACAGAGCAATCCCTCTGAGCGGCATCAGCCTGAAGGAAAGCAATTACCCCACCCTCTGGAATCTTTTTCACCCCATCTGGCATATCTTAAGCCTGGCTAAGGAGTCAGTGGCATAGGTGGGAATGTAGAGATCTGGGCAGACTCAGTGGGTGTCAGTGACTGACTTTGGGGTAGGACCATTCCCCCTACTTTTCTGTGAAACTGACTGGCATTTTCCCCTGATGAGATCCACGAGAAACACTCTCCTGGCCTCTGGGAGACCCAACCTCTGGGCTCCAGAGGCTGCACATGCATAACTACTAGAGGCTTCACCCTGCTAAGGTCAGGGAAAGATTTGGGATATACTCAGTCCTGTGGGTCTGGGGTGGACGATCACATCCACTACCTTCACCACCACCACTTAAGTCTGAATGGCACCTCCCCCTTACAGGAGATCCAGTAACCCCATCTACCTGGTTCAGCCAGAGGCCCTTTCAGTAAGTGAGCCTAGCAGGCAGCCTGTGGGCAAAGGCAGGGTAAGGTGGATCCCAAGATGCCTTAGGACATTTGGGGACCTACCACCAAACCTGGTGCTGGTGAAAGCCAGCCTTGGAGCACAGCTGGCTTCTTCCTGGCTTCTTCAGCCAGGTCCTGCAGAGGCAGCCATAAGCTGTGGATTGCTTGTAGCTTCAAGCTGCTGAAGGCCAGCCACAGACAGCAACTGTCATTGATTGACCTGTGCTAGAGTTTCTCCCAAGGGGCCAAAAACCAACATATCAAGAAGCCAATTTCAGATAACACTGGAGCAGAATTGAACTTCACAAACGGCTTATCCAAAGGGAGATCATAGGAGGTGCTAAACTCTTAGAAGCAAATCCCACTTTTTTCTTTTTAATTTTTTTCTTCTTCTTTACTTTCTCCTTCTCCTTCTTTCTTTTCTTTTTTTTAATTTTTATTTTAATTGTTGATCTTGTACAGTTTTCTGTCTTTTATTCTCACCCCAACCCACCACCCCAGCCCTCCCCACCTCCCTCCCATTTCCACCCCCCCATAGTTTTTGTCCATGTGTCCTTTATACTTGTTCCTGTAAACCCTCCCCCTTTTCCCCTGAAATTCCCTCCCCTCTCCCCTCTGGTGACTTTAAGCCTGTTCTCAATTTCCATGCCTTTGGTTATATTATGCTTGTTTGTTTGTTTTGTTGATTAGCTTCCTGTTAAAGGTGAGATCATATGGTATTTGTCTTTCAGCCTTCTTTCTTTTCTTTGTCTCTTTTCTATCTTCATTTCTTACTAACTTTTCTCTTTTATTCCTTTTTATTTAAAAATTTTTTAATTTAAAAATGGTTTATTTTATATTTATTTATTTTTTAATTTGAAAAATTTCCATTTTATTTTTAGTTTACTTTTTAATTTTTTTATTTATATTTATTTATTTTTGTTCAGCACCTGCCCAGCAGCTTGCACGCCATGGTGCCATGGTCGGGTTTGAGCCTCACAGTAAGCCAGCCTGAGGGTTGATTCCATTCATGAACAGGACAACAGCAATCAAGACTCAGTTACAACAGAAGAGCCTATATAAGCCATACAAAGACATTCCTAGAGCACCTAGTTCAGGTGATCAAAGAGATCGAACCACTGAGTTCCACAGGACACCTATTACATAAGGCCACCAAACAAAGACTGGGAGTCATAGCAGATCTATTTCATACATACAAACAAATACAAAAATACAGCCAAAATGAGGGGACAAAGAAATAGGACCCAAGTGAAAGAACAGGAAGAATCTTCAGAAAAAGAGTTAAATGAAATAGAAACAGGCGATCCATTAGATATAGAGTTCAAAGTATTGGTTATAAGGATGCTCAAGGAACTTAGTGAGAACTAAAAGCATGAAAAAGGACATAGAAACCATGGAAAAGTACCAGTAACCATATCTAACATCAAGAATACGCCAGAAGGAATAAAAAGTAAGTTAGGTGAAGCAGAGGATTGAACCAGTGAATTGGAAGACAAGGTGGAAAACAAAAAACACCCAATCAGAGCAGCAAAAAGAAAAAAGAATGAAAAACAATGAGGATAGTTTAAAGGAACTTTGTGACAACTTGAAATATAACAACATCCACATCATGGGGAATACCAGAAGGAGAAGAGAGAAAGCAAGGAATCAAGAACCCGTTTCAAGATATACTGACCAAAAACTTCCCTAACCTGCTGGTGGAAAATGACACACAATTTCATGAAGCACAGAGAGTCCCAAACAGATGAACCCAAAGAGGCACACACCAAAACCCATCATAATAAAATTTTCAAAGTTTAAAGACAAAGAGAGAATCTTAAAAGCAGCAAGGGAAAGCAGATAATTACCTACATGGAAGTTCCCATAACACTGTCAGCTGATCTTTGAACATAAACATTTCAGGCCTCAACAAAAATGTCATGAAAAATTCAAAATGATGAAAAGCAAGGACCTACAACGAAGACTACTTTACCCAGCAAGGCTGTCATTTAAAATAGAAGGGGAAATAAAGAGCTTCCCAGACCAGAAAAAGCTAAAGGAGTTTGTTGCCATCAAATCTGTGTTACAAGAATGTTAAAGGACCTGCTTTAAGAAATAGAAGAATAAGAGGGGAAAAAGGAGCACAGTTAAAAGAATAAAATGGCAATAAACATGTACCTATCAATAATAATTTTAAATGTAAATGCTTAAATGCTCCAATCAAGAGACATAGGGTAGTTGAATGGATAACAAAGCAACACTGACATATATACTCTCTACAAGAGACTCGCCTCAGAATGAAAGACACGCACAGACTAAAAGTAAAAAAAGAAGAAGAAAGGAAAATGATATTTCATATAAATAGAAAAAAATGCTGGAGTACTAATACTTTTATCTGACAAAATAGACTTTAAAGCAAAGGCCGAGAGAAAAAGACAGATACTAAATAAAGATAAAAGGAGCAATCTGACAAGAGGACATAACTCTGGTAAACATTTATGCACCCAACATAGGAGTCCCTAAATATGTAAAGTAAATCTTGATGGCCATAAAGGAAGAGATCAACAGTAATACAGTCTTAGGGAATTTTTAAAAGACTTTTTAAAAATTTTTTATTTTCAGAGAGAAGGAAAGGGAGGGAGAAGGAGTAGGAGAGAAGCCACAATGTGAGAGAAATATTGACCAGTTGCCTCTCACATGACCCCAACTGGGTACCTGGCCTGCAACCTAGGCATGTGTCCTGACTGGGATTCAAGCCACTGACCTTTCAGTTTGCAGACCAGTACTCAACCCACTAAGTCACACCAGCCAGGGCAGTAGGGGATTTTTGTCACCCCATTGACATCACTGGGTAGACCATCCAGACAGAAAATCAACACGGAAACAGTGGCTTTCATGATGCACTAGACCAGCAGGATTTAATTGCTAGCTTCAGAGCTTTGCACCCCAAAGCAGGGGAATATATGTTCTTTTCAAGTGCACTTGGAACATTTTCTATGATAGACCACATGTTAGGACACAAAACAAGTCTCGGTAAATTTAAGAAGATTGAAATTATATCAAGCATCTTCTCTGACCATAATGGTATGAAACTAGAAACCAAGCACAGGAAAAAAGATGGAAAAACACACAAAGTCATGATTACTAAAGAATATGTTACTAAATAATGAATGGGTTAACAATGAGATCAAGGAAGAAATCTAAGTAACCTTGAAACAAACAACACAAAAAGATGACAACACAACCACAACAACCCCAAATCTGTGGGACATGGTAAAAGCAATCCTGAGAGGGAAATTCAGAGTGTTACAGGCCTACCTCAGAAAACAAGAAGAAACTTAAATAAACAATCTAACTTTACATTTAAAGAACTGAGGAAAAAAAAGAACAATGAACAAAGACAGGAGTATAAGGAAGGAAATAATAAAGATCAGAGCAGGAATAAGTTAAATAGAGCCTAAAAAACAATACAAATAATCATTGAAACCAAGAGCTGGTTCTTTGAAAAGATAAGCAAAATTGACAAACCATTACTAGACTCATCAAGAGAAAAAGAGAAAGGACCCAAATAAATACCATCAGAAATGAAAGAGCTTAAGTTACAACTGGCACCAAAGAAATATGAAGGATTGTAAGAAAATATTATGGACAATCATATGCCCACAAATTGGACAAGCTGGAAAAATGGATAAATTTTTAGAAACATACAATTTTCCAAAACTGAATTAGGAAGAGTCAGAGAATCTGAATAGACATTACAAATAATGAAATTGAAGCAATAAAAAAAAAAAAAACCTCTCCCAACAAGTAAAAGCCCTGGACCAGATGGCTTCACAGGTGACATTTACAAAATAGTCAAAGAAGAAGTAACACTTATCCTTCTTAAACTATTTTTTTTTTAATTCAAGGAGGGGAAACTACCATGTTTGTTTTGTGGTGCCAGCATTATGTTTATTCCAAAACCAGATAAAGACACTACAAAGAAAAAGAATTATAGGCTAGTATCCGTGATGAACATAGATGCTAAAACCCTCAACAAAATATTGGCAAGCTGGATCCAGCAATACATTAAAAAAGATCATACACCATGATCAAGTAGGATTTATTCTGTTGATGCAAAGTTGGTGTAGTATCTGCAAATCAATAAATATGATGCACCATGTAAACAAACTCAATGAGAAAAACCACATGATCATGTTAATAGATGCATTAAAAGCATTTGATAAAATCCAACACCCATTTATTGTAAAAATTCTCAGCAAAGTGGAAATAGAGTGAACGTGTCTCAACATAATGAAGGCCATGTAAGACAGACCCACTGCCAACATCATAGTCAATGGACAAAAACTAAAATCATTTTCTTCAAGATCAGGAACAAGATAGGCATGTCCCCTTTCACCACTGGTATTCAACATAGTACCTGAGTCCTAGCCACTCATAAAGGATGAGGATAAAGGAAAGGAGGAAGTAAAACTGTTATTATCCATACATGACATAATATTATACATAGAAAACCCTAAAGACTCCAACAGAAAGCTACTAGAGCTAATAAATATATTTGGCAAAGTAGCAGGATACAAACTTTACATTGAGAAATTGGTGGCATTCTATACACCAGTAATGAACTATCAGAAAGAGAAATTAAGAAAAAAATCTCATTTGCTATTGCAACGAAAAAAATAAGGCACATAGGAATAAATTTAAGCAAGGAGGTAAAAACCTGTACTTGGAAAAGTATAGGACATTGAATAAAGAAATTGAGAAACTGAGGAAGATATAAGTCAGGGCATATACCATGTTTATGGTTTGGAAGATTTAACATCATTAAAATGTCCATACTACCCAAAACAATCTATAGATTCAATGTAATTCCTATTATAATACCAATGGAATATTTCACAGATCTAGAACAAATATTCCAAAAACTTGTATGAAACCAAAAAAGATCCCTAATATGTTCAGCAATCTTGAGAAAGAATAACACAGTTGGAGGGATCACAATACTGATACCAAACTATACTATAAGGCCATTGTAATAAAAACATCCTGGTATTGGCATAAGAATAGGCATTAGATCAGTGGAACAGAACAGAGACCTCAGAAATAAACCCACACCTATAGTGTTAGTTAATATTTGACAGAGAGGCAAGAGCACACAATGGTGTAGGGACAGTCCTTTCAATCAGTGGTGTTACGAAAATTGGACAAGTACATGCCAAAAAATGAAACTAGACCACCAGCTTAAACCATACACAGGAATAAACTCAAAATGGATAAAATGTAAGGCTCAAAGCCATAAAAATCCTAAAAGAATACATAAGCAGTAAAATCTCAGACATCTCTCATAGCAATATTTTTGCCAATATATCTCCCAGGGTAAGTGAAATAAAGGAAAAAAATAAATGGGACTACATTAAACTGAAAAGCTTCTGCATAGCAAAAACAAACAAACAAACAAACAAAAAAATCAGAAAAACCCACCAACAAAATGAAAAGTTAAACCACTGTATTGGAGAACATGTTTGTCAGTGATACATCTATGTAATAAGGGGTTAATTTCCAAAATATATAAAGAACTTATAGAGACACCAGGAAGACAAAAAAATCCAATTAAAAAATGAGCAAAGGCCCAGCTGGTGTAGCTCAATGCGTTGAGAGCAGGCCTGCAAACAAAAGGATCTCTGGTTTGATTCCCAGTCAGGGCACATGGGTGGGTTGCAGGCCAGGTACCTGGTGGGGGCCATGCAAGAGGCAACCACCCATTGATGTTTCTCTCCCTGTCTTTCTCCTTACCTTCCTTTCTCTCTAAAAGTAAAATAAATAAAATATTTTTAAAAAGAGAATTAAAAAAATGGACAAAGGTTCTGAATAGATACTTCCCCAAAGAGGACATACGGATGGCCAATAGACATATGAAAAGGTGCTCAGTGTCACTAATTATCAGAGAAATGCAAATTAAAACCAGAATGATAGTAGCCAGAGGGGAGGTGGTTGGGGATAATGGGAGGAAAAGGAAGAAGGATTTTCAAGAACGCGTATAAAGGACACATGGACAAAACCAAAGGGAGGTAGGATCAAGAGGGGAAGTGAGGATGGCTGGGGTGTTGGGAGTGGCAGGGGGAAAATGGAGACAACTGTACTTGAACAACAATAAAAAATGTGAAAAAATAACATCAAATATTAGAAACAACAACAACAAATATCCCAGAATGAGATATCATTTCACACCTGTTGGAATGGCTATCATCAATAAATCAACAAACAAGTGTTGGTGAGGTTATGGAGAAAAGGGAGCCCTAGTGCACTGATGGTGGAAATGCAGACTGGTACAGCCACTTTGGAAAACTATGGAGTTCCCTCAAAAAATTGAAAATGGAACTGCCTTAAAAGAGCTATCATACCTTCCACTGAGAACGTACTGTCTTCCAAGGAACCACAGTCATGTGGATGCGGGTAGACTTTTTACACTGGCACAAGTTATTCCAGCATTTTTACCTGCATGTTCCAAGATAGTTGGGCACATCAGTCCTTTCAGCAGAACCTACCTTAGGCACTTAATGTTTCATGGCTCAGGTGTACCAAGACAAAAAACAAAAAACAAAACAAAACAACCAAATGAAAGAATAGATCAAAGCTCCAGAAAAAAAAAAATACAACTAAACGACAAAGAGATAGCCAACCTATCAGATGCACAGTTTAAAACACTGGTAATCAGGATGCTCACAGAATTGGTTGAATAAGGTCACAAATTAGATGAAAAAATGAAGGCTATGCTGAGTGAAATAAAGGAAAATGTACAGGGCTGCAACAGTGACAGGAAGGAAACTGGGACTCAAATCAACAGTATGGACCAGAAGGAAGAATGAAACATTCAACCAGAACAGAATGAAGAAACAAGAATTTAAAAAAAAAAAATGAGGAGAGGTTTAGGAACCTCCAGGACATCTTTAAACATTCCAACATCTGAATCATAGGGGTACCAGAAGGAGAAGAGGAAGAGCAAGACATTTAAAACCTTTTGAAAAAATAATGAAGGAGAAATTCTCCAGTCTGGCAAAGGAAATAGACTTCCAGGAAGTCCAGGAAGCTCAAAGAGTCCCAAAGAAGTTGGACCCAAGGAGGAACACACCAAGGCACATCATAATTACATTACCTAAGATTAAAGATAAGGAGAGAATCTTAGAAGCAGCAAGAGAAGAGGAGACAGTTACCTACAAAGGAATTCCTATCAGACTATCATCTGATTTCTCAAAAGAGACCTTGCAGGCAAGAAGGGGCTGGAAAATAGTATTTCAAGTCATGAAAGGCAAGGACCTACATCCAAGATTACTGTATCCAGCAAAGCTTTCATTTAGAATGGAAGGGCAGATGAAGTGTTTCTCAGAAGCAGGTCAAGTTAAAGGAGTTCATCTTTGCTAAGCCCTTATTATATGAAATTTTAAAGGGATTTATCTAAGAAAAAGAAGATAAAAAATAGGAGCCATAAAATGACAGCAAACTCACAGTTATTAACAACCACACCTAAAACAAAAATGAAAACAAACTAAGCAAACAGCTAGAAGATTAAGAGAATCACAGAAATGGAGATCACAAGGAGGGTTATCAGCAGGGGAGTGGGAGGGGGAGAGTGGGGGAAAAGGTACAGAGAATAAGTAGCATAAATGGTAGGCAGAAAATAGACAGGGGGAGGTTAAGAATAGTATAGGAAATGTAGAAGCCAAAGAATTTCTATGTATGACCCATGGACATGAACTGAAGTGGGGGTGGGAATGTGAGTGGGAGGGGTGTGCAGGACAGAGGGGAACAAAGAGGGGGAAATGGGACAACTGTAATAACATAAGCAGTAAAATATATTATGAAAAAATATAACTGCCTTTTTCCCAGTGATCACACTACTTGGAATACATCTTAAGAATCCCAAAACACCAATTTGAAAGAATATATGCACTCCTATGTTCATAGCAGCATTATTTACAATAGCCAAGACCTGAGAACAGCCCAAATGCCCCTCAGTAGATGAGCGTATAAAAAGCTGTGGTACATTTACAGAATGGAATATTACCCAACCATAAAAATAAGGAACTCTTACCTTTTCAACAGCTTGGATGGACCTGTGGAGTATTATACTAAGTGAAATAAGCCAGTCAGAGAAAGACAAATACCATATAATCTCATTTATATATGGAATCTAATGAATAAAATAAACTGTCAAACAAAATAGAAACAGAGACATGGACACATGGAACAGATTGATGGCTATCAGAGGGGAGAAAGGAGGGGAGACTGGATGAGAGATGGTGAAGTAATTAACCAAAGAACATATATGCATAACTCAGACACAGACAGCAAGCAGTGTGGTGATGGCCAGAGGGAAGGGAGGGGGCAAGGGATTGATGGGAGCCGGCAAAGGAAGAGGGGGAATTGGGCCACCTGTAATAGTGTAAACAATAAAAATAAAGAAAAAATATAATATTGTGTGTGTCCATGAGCCTGGGCATATGTATGTGTGCATGTGTGTGTAATACCAAGTACAGTTTCTGACACAAAGCAAGGTAGGCACTCAAAAAATGATGGTGTATTATAATTATTAATGCTGTTACCATCACTTGCTTTCATGGTCGCAGCCTGCACACCTCCCTCCTACCTGTCTTTCAGGACTAACCTCCTCTGGGCTTACTGCATCACTCACTGCCCACCACCCCAGTTTGCATTCCACACTCTTCTGTGTAGTGTGCAAGCACTTACCCACACAAACACTTGCCTGTCTGTACTGCTGGTGGAGTATGCTCATTTCTCTCTCCTCCCCCTGACTGTAAGCTCAGTAAGGGCAGAGACTATGCTCTTTCTCTCTGGTATCCTTAGCACCAGTCTTTGGTAAATGTTCATGGAATGAATGAGTGGTCTGGCTCCAGGCCTAGTAAGCTCAGCATGAGAGAAAGCCAGTGAGTGTGAACACACCTGCTGCTCATTTTCCAAGATTAAACACAAGTTCTTTTGGCTGTGCAAGGAACACTGTGCTTTTGAGGTTACAGCATCCACTCCTAGTGATGGGGAGTCTTTGACCCAGCTTACTTCCTTAATTGGCCTTTATGGGGCCAATTGCAACCGAAGTCCTGTTGTTTTCATGGAGCCTTTTCCCTGCTGATTCAGTCTTCTCTGAACTGTTACCAGAATTCTTGGTTCATTCTTCTGACATGTTTGTCACTTTACCTTGGTCTCTTGTCTCTTGCTTACTAATGCATTTTCTCCAGACCCTTTGGGGACACACCTCATATCTATCCCTATCGTACACCTCTCATGACTGTGAACTGCTAGGATACCCACCTATAATAGGCTCCACTACTAGTAGGGTGTAGATGGTATTTCATTGAATGACTGAATGAACAAATGATTTCTTTGTTTCTAAGTGCAGGAGTCTATTCATCTGTTATCTCATTGTTTTGTCTGGTATTGAGTTTTACTCATCCACTCATCTGGGGTTCTAAGTTCCTAGAAAGCATGGACATTATTACTTTTGTTTCCTCACTGTACTGAGCAATAATGTTTAATGGGTAATTAATTACCCTGATTGTCTTAAATTCTCTATCCTATTAAGACTTTTGAAACAAAAAACAACCCCCCCAAAACCCTTTTTTAGTTTTATTTAGGGGTGACAACTTTTGAAAGAACTGACTGAGTCTGAGTCTCAAATGATGAAATAAGGGCATGTGACATTTGATAGGACATGTGGAAATCCTAAGAGTTTATCTGATTATTTCCTGTCAGGCACTGATTACTTTAATGAAGGCAAAAGATCTCAGGTAAAGGGAATTATTAGACTCGAAGTTGTAAATATAGCCCTCATTAACAACTTGGCTAATTGAGCTATCTGTGGTGGATGGTAACTGGCTATAGGTCTTACTCTGTGATATCTGTGAAGGAGGGAATCTCTGCTTGCTCTGGGCTGTCTGAGGCCTTGCCATTGCTGTGAACTCCACCATATGTGGAGTCCTGAGCTAGGGACTCTTGTAGGAAGGTGGTGGGGAATAAAGGGAGAAGTGGCTGTTGACAGTTTAGAGTTGGGGAAGGACCAAAGGGATTATGGGCAGATAATATGAACCTGAGTGTTGTGTAACATAAGGCATTCCAAACACATGACCACCTAGTAATTAGACTTCTGTGTGTGTGGTGGGGAGCTGGGTTAAACAGTCATCCAGGGCTGCAAGGGTTGGTCTCTGCCTATAATCTTGGAGTGTGAAAATAATGAGGATAATAGGTACTATCTGTATATAGTTGTGATTAGGAGAGCTCAGGTTCTGGAGTTGGAGGGGCCCAAATTTATAGCCTAGCTCAGCCAGTTACTCACTGACGGGCGGGAGTTAAGATACTTATAACCTCTGTTTCTTCATCTCTTGCATGGGGCATCATAATAACTATTTCTCTGTGTTTTGTACAAGGAGACATGGCTCTCCAGCTCAAGACTAGAAACAGGGTCTTTGTTAATTCATGTCCTAAACTTTCTACTTTCAAGGTCGGTCTGGAAAAAGTCCAGCCGTTGTTAATATAATGATAATGGTTTGTGCAATATCTGTGTAACCTGGCAGCCAAGGAAAGTGGACTGGAATGTGCATGCATGAACAATGCTGACTTCACTGTACTAGTCAGTGGGGGTGGTGGATGCTGTTGAGGGGGCATGTGTACTGAGTGGCTGTCACATTCACTATGGCTGAGAGATTAGAGCAACACATCTGCATCATGCTTTGCATTAGTCTTGAACATTTCCTTCATGGAAACTATTCAGATGATTCAGAAAGCCACAGCTATAGGCAACTGGTGATTGCCAGCTTCATCACCACAACGTGCCTGCTCTTGCATAACATCTAGTGAAGAGTTTTTTGTCAAAACGTCACATCACCCAGGTGACACAGCCCCCCTACAACCTAGATTTGGTGCCCTGTAACTTGTGGCTTTTCCCAAAACTAAAATCACCTTTGAAAGGGAAGAGATTTCAGACCATCAGTAAGATTCAGGAAAATATGATGGGATAGCTGATGACAACTGGGAGAACTGTGTGAGGTCCCAAGGTGCCTACTTTGAAGGGGACTAAGGCATCATTGCCCTATGTACAGTGTTTCTTGTATCTGGTATATTCTCTAATAAATGTCTCTATTTTTTACATTACATGGTTGGATACCTTCTGGACAGTCCTCATACCACACCTGAGCGAAAGGGGACTGTGTTTGTTTAATCAGCTCATGTTGATAAGAGCTTTGGAGGTACAAAGCTCTTGATAAGAGTTAATCCTCTTAATCTGTGTACGGCCCTGTGTGAGCACAGTGTACAGGGCAAACAGCATTGGGGGAATTGACCAGTAGCAGCCCAGAGAGAGAATGTGTGTGTGTACACGTTTGCATATGTATCTATATGCATACATTATTTATGCTCTCTTCAGGGGTGTTGCAGAAATGATGGGCAGGGATTAATGTATCAGATGGGACTTGGAGGAGATGCCCTCCAAGTTTTTCCATTCCAGAAATTCTGTGATTCTATCCTCGTTTGAAAAGTGACCGCAGGTTCTGGGGCACAGAAGCTCCTGAGTTCTGTATGCATGTTTGTGTGGCCCAAGGGAAGGATTTAAGAGTCTGATTGATGCTGGGTGAGCTTGCTGCATGCTGCCCTGCTCATTGTCTCAGGATGCCTTTAGCATTTAAAATTGGCCTAATGAATCCTTCTGGCAAACTTGCCAGCTCTGTTGTAGCCTAGAATTGGGGAATCTCAGATACACTCTGTTCTTTTTTGACTCAATGGCATACACTCTCTTTTCTTTCAGGAACTTTGGTCTTACACTATCAGTTGTCTTACCCTCTCCTCCTCCACCTCCTTCTCTATGTGAGTGGGCTCTGCCTACAGTCCTGCTGGCTTTCTTCTTCCTCCCTTCCTTCTTCCCTCAGT
The DNA here is from genome assembly GCA_039655065.1 of Glossophaga mutica. Taxonomy (NCBI): domain Eukaryota; kingdom Metazoa; phylum Chordata; class Mammalia; order Chiroptera; family Phyllostomidae; genus Glossophaga; species Glossophaga mutica. The sequence continues at coordinate 34,748,282 of CM077310.1, read as the reverse complement.
GTGGTGATGAGGACAGGCCCTTATTGCAGTGCCTCACCTACACTGTGTTAGGCTAGGCTTCCCTGGAAGCAGACCTGAGAGGAAGACGCAATGGCAAGGAGTTACTTGGGAGATGATGCCAGGAAACAATTGCTTGCCTGAGAAGTGAGTTAGAGAAGGGAAAGATGATTAAAGCAGATTGTCTCTGTGGGAGACCAGGCCCAGGCCCAATGGGGGCCATAGGAGAGAGTGCAGAGCATCTGAGGCCAAGGTATCCCTTTGGCCTCTGATGAAGATTGTGGAACTGGGGCCTGCCCACGAATGTAGTCTACATGGGCTCCATGGACCAGAGAGTTCTAAAGTGAGCCACGGTGCTGAGGCTGGAAGCCCCCATTGGAGAGTGTGAGGGGAGGTGGGCAGGGCCCCTTGGCTTTTCCTGGCCACTCTGAATGGACCTAGACCCCAACTGTGCTTGACCACTAGGGTAAGGGAGGCTCCTGTGACCATGACCTGCCCACACGTAGATGCCAGCTACAGCTACCTTCAAAGTTTAGGAGCATTTCGGCAATTTGTATTTCCCAAAGTGACTAGCAGTGATCTGATTAATTAAAACTGTAAACAAGCAAACATTCGTTGAGGGTTTCCTGTGTTCCAGGCACCAGGCTAAGTGCTCTTCCTGCTTATCTCATCTTAATCTTCTTGGTAGCCCACAGAATAGGTATTGTTATTCTTTTTTCAATTATATTTTTTAAAATTTAAGCAACTAATTATGGATTTATATGAGAAAAAAATTATTTTCACTCCAAGCCTGGAAGTCCAGATGTTCACTATATTTAAATTAACTGTGTTGAGGTTCTAATTAAGACATTAATCTTTAAAAGCAGTTGTTCTGTGTCTCCTTACAATAATTTAACTATAAATTTTAAATCAGCCTTAAACCATGTGTTGAGTAGTTAAATTTTGTTAAATATCTTTAAAAGTTTGACTCATGGCAAGATATTGAGATAATATGTATGGAAAGCTCCTTTAAACAATCAAAAGAGACCATGCTGTTAGTAACATTATAATCTTTGAATTAGCAGCTATGACTCAAAAGTTGTATAGAGCTCACATATCAGTGTTCCAAATATGAAAAGGAGAGGGAAGGGGAGAGGGAGGGAGGGAAGAGGAGAGGGGAGTTGAATTTCAGTGTTGTCGAGTTTACAGTGGTAGTTCTAATGATTTTGGCAATCAAACTGATATTAAATTCTGGTATAAATAAAGTGAGTCAATGTGAATTCTTTCAGAGGTGTTTTTCAGACCAGAGTACTTAACTGATAACGAATTCATAGATGAAAGGAATCATGGGCTTAATTTTTAGCATCTTTTCCAACATCCTATATACATCAGGCATGGACAAAAATCAGTTCCTGGCCAAACATTTCATTGTATCAGTCTTATCTAATTGCTTAGACTTTTGCATTTAAGAGCTACTCTTTTTCTCACTTATTCTTTTTTAATTTTACATTTACCATTGACATACAATGTTATATTCAGGTATACATCATAGTGATTAGACATTTATATAACTTAGGAAGTAATCACCTGGTAAGTCTATTACCTATCTGACACCACACATACTTATTACAATATTATTGACTATATTCCCCATGCTGTACTTTACCATCCCCATGACTGACTTTATTCCTGGCAATTTGTACTTCTGAACCCCTTTCACCTTTTTCATCCTTCTTCTAACCACCTTTCCATCTGGCAAGCATCAATTTGTTCTCTCTATCTTTGAGTCTGTTTCTGTTTTGTTTGTCCATTTATTTTGGTTTTTAGATCCCAAGTACAAGTGAAATCAGATGGTATTTTTTTCTTTGACTAATTTCTCTTAGCATAATACCCTTTAGGTACATCCATGTTGTCACACTGGTAAGATTTCATTCTTTTTATGGCCGAGTAATATTCCATTGTTTATGTGTACCACATCTTATTTATCCATTCATCTATCAATGGACACTTAGGTTGCTTCCATATCTTGGCTATTGTAAATAATATTGCAGTGAACACAGGTGTGCATATGTCTTTTCAAATTATGTTTTGGATTTCTTCAGATAAATGCCCAGAAGTGGAATTGCTGGTGATTTCTAGAGGAACCTCCATACTGTTTTCCATAGTGGCTGTACCAATTTATAATTCCACTAACAGTGCAACAGGGTTCCCTTTTCTCCACATTTGCACTAACAATTGTTGGTGATTTACTGATGATGGCCATTTTGACAGGTTTGAGGTGATATCTCATTGTGGTTTTAGTTTGCATTTCCCTGGTAATTAGTGACTTTGTGTATGTCCTCTTTGAAGAATGCCCATTCAGGTCCTCTGCCCATTTTTTAATCATATTGTTTGTATTTTTGGTGTTAAGTTATATGGGTTTCTTATATATTTTGAATATTAACCCCTTATCAGATGTGTCATTGGTGGATATCTTTTTCCATTCAGTAGGTTGCTTTTTCATTTTGTTGATTGTTTCCTTTGCTGTACAAAATTCTATTTAATTCAATATAGTCCCATTTGTTTATTTTTTCATTTCTCTTGCTCAACGTGATATATCAGAAAAATATTGCTAAGAAAAATGTCAGAAATTTTACTGTCTGTTTTCTTCTATGAATTTTATGGTTTTGGGTCTTACATTTAAACCTTTAATTCACTTTGAGTCTATTCTTGTATATGATATAAAAAAAGTGATCCAGATTCATTTTTTTAATGTGTCTGTACAGTTATACCAACACCATTTATTGAATAGATGGTCTCTACCCCATTGTATATTCTTGCTTTCTTTGTCATAAGGTAATTGATTATACAGATGTAGGTTTATTTCTGGGTTTTCTATTCTGTTCTATTGATCTACATGTCTGTTTTAATGCCAGTGCCATGCTGTTTTTATCGCTATGGCCTTGTTGTATAGTTTGATATGAGGCTAACTGATGCCTGCAACTTTGTTCTTCTTTCTCAAGCACATTGTATGGGCTTTTTGAGGTGGTTTTTGGTTCCATATTAATTTTAGGATGATTTGTTCTAGTTCCATGAAAAATGTCATTGATGTTTTTATAGGGTTGATTGCATTGGGTAGTATGGACATTTTAATGATGTTAACTCTTTCTATACATGAGCATAGTATATGCTTCCATTTATTTGTATATTGTTCAGTTTCTTTCTTTAGTTTACTTGGTACAGGTTTTTTATTTTTTTGGTTAAATTTATTCCTACATTTTTTTATACAATTGTAAATAGGATCATTTTCTAAATTTCTGTTTCTGATAGTTTAATATTGTATATAAAAACGCAACTAATTTCTGAATGTTAATTTTTATCCTGCTACTTTACTGAATTCATTTATAAGTACTAATAGTTTTTTGGTGGATTCTTTAGGATTCTCTATTTGTAACATGTCATCTGCAAACAATGACAGTTTTACTTCTTGCTTTCCACTTCAGTTGACTTTTATTTCTTTTTCTCATCAAATTGCTATGACCAGGACTATGTCAAATAAGAGGGGTGAAATTGAACATCCTTGTCTTGTTCCTGATCTTAAGGAAAAAACTGTTAGCTATTCACCGTTTAGTATGATGTTAGCTGTGGGTTTGTCATACATGGTCTTTATGGTGTTGAATTATGTTCACTCTATCCCCACTTTGCTCAGAGTTTTTATCATAAATCCATGTTGTATTTTGTCAAATCCTGTTTCTGCATCTGTTGATTTGATCATGTGATTTTTATTGTTTATTTTGTTTATTGATGTACATATTAGTTGGTATACATGTGTTAAAAGAGCCTTGCATCTTTATATTAGCAAATCCCACTTGATCATGGTGTATGATCTTTATAATGTATTGCTGAATTCCATTTGCTAATATTTTGTTGAGGATTTCTGCATCTATGTTCTTCAAGAATTTTGGTCCGTAATGTTCTTTTTTTAAAATAGTGTCTATGTCTGTTTTCAGTATCAGGGTAATGCTGACCCCATAAAATGAGTTTGGCTGCCTTTCCCCCTCTTTAACTTTTTGGAATAGTTTGAGAAGGATAGGTGTTAATTCTTCTGAATGTTTGGTAAAATTCACCAGTGAAACCTTCTGGCTCAAAGCTTTTATTTGTTGGGAGTTTTTTGATTGTGGATTTTGTTAGCAAGTATTGGTTTGTTCAGATTTTCTATTTCTACTGATTAAAACTTGGAAGATTATATTTTTCAAAGAATTTATTCATTACATCTAGGTTTCCCATATTTTTGGTGTATAATTTTTCACAGTATGTTCTTATATTCCTTTGTATTTCTGCGGTATCAGTTGTCCCGTGTATTCTTTCATTTCTGATTTTATTTATATGCAATCTTTTCCTTTTTTCTTGATTAGTTTGGCTAAAGGTTTATCATTTTGCTTATCTTTACAAAGATCCAGCTTTTGGTTTCATGGATCTTTTCTATTGCTTTTCTACACTTTATTTAATGTATTGTGTCTCTGATCTTTATTATTTCCTTCCTTCTGATCACTTTGTGCTTTATGTTCTTTTTCTAGTTTCTTTAGATATAAGTTTAGACTGTTCATTTGAGAGATTTTTGGTTTTTGAGGTAGGCCTGTATTGCTATAAATTTTCTTTTTCAGAACTGCTTTGTCTGTGTCCCATAAATTTGGGATCATTGTCCTTACATTTTTATTTGACTCAAGGTATTTTTTAATTTCTTCCTTGATCTCATCGTTATCCCATTCATTGCTTAGTAACATGTTACTTAGTCTACACATGTTTGTGTGTTATCAGTTCTTATAATAGATTTCTAGTTACATATCATTGTGATTGGAGAAGATGCTTGATATGATTTTATTCTTCTTAAAGTTATTGAGACTGTTTTGGAAAATGTTCCATATGCCCTTGAGAAAAAAAATATATTCTGTTGCTTTGGGGAGATATGTCCTAAAAGTATCAATTAGGTCCATTAATTCTAATGTGTCATTTAAGACTACTGTTGTCTTGTTGATTTTCTGCTGGATGATCTGTCTATTGGTATCATTACTGTTGATCTTTTATGTCCACCAATTTTTGCTTTGTATGTTTAGTTGGGTATGTAGATGTTTATAAGAGTTATGTCTTCTTCTTGGGTTGATCCCTTTATCATTATGAAATGTCATTCTTGGTCTTTTGTTACAACCCTTGTTTTAAAGTCTGTTTTGCCTGATACAAGTATTGCATCTCTAGCTTTTTGTTTGTCTGTTTCCATTTGCATGAAATATCTTTTTTCTTTCCCTTTACTTCTAGATTACTCTGTGGTTTTTTGTTTTTTTGTTTTTAACCTGAGGGGTCTCTTGTAGGAAGTATATGTATGGGTCTTTTTTTTTTTTTTCTTTTTTAATCCATTCAGCCACCCTGTGCATTTTGATGGGAGCATTTATTCCATTTAGTTATTGATATGTACATAGTTGTTGCCTTCTTATTCATTGCTTTCTAATTGTTTTTGTAGTTCTTCGTTTCTTAATATTCTCTGTCTTTATTTTTTGTAAATCTCTTTTATAGTTCTGGTTTGTGGTTACCATATGTTTCCTATATACCATGCTATCTATGGTTAAGACAGTCAGTTTTAATATGCTGATCTCTTAAGTTTTAATACATTCTAAAAAATCTATAACTTTTAGTCACCTCTTGCATGTTTATGTTTTGTCATTGTTTTCTTCTTTTGGTATGTGTGTGTATATATGAGTATATCCCTTAATTTATTGTGTAATTACACATGATCTTTATACTTTTGCCTTTTATTGATTCAATGCTTTTATTATGTTCGCCTTTTTTAGTCAGATTTTTTTCTTTCCTATGATTTCTTTTTTATATTTCCAACTATTTTTTTTTAAAGTCCCTTTAAAATTTTGCAATACTGGTTTGGTGGTGATAAACTTCTTTTGCTATTTCTTGTCTGGGAAGCTCTTTGCCTCTCTTTTGACTTTATCTCTAGCCTTGCTGGGTAGAGTAATCTTGGTTGTAGATTCTTGCTATTCATCACTTTGAATATTTTGTTCCAGTACCTTTTGGCCAGCAAAAATTTAATTGTGAAATCAGCTGAGCATCTTTTTTTTTTTAATCCTCACCCAAGGACATGCTTATTGATTTTAGAGAAGGGGGAGGAAAAGAGGGTAGAGAGAAAGCGGGGGGGGGGAGAGAGAGAGAGAGACATGGGTGAGAGAGAGAGAGAGAGAGAGAGAGAGAGAGAGAGAGAGAGAGAGAGACATGGGTGAGAGAGAGAAACATGGCTGTGAGAGAGAAATATCAATCAGTCACCTCTAGCACATGCCCCAACTTGGATCAAACCCACAACTGAAGTATGTGCCCTGACTGGTAATCGAAGCTGTGAGCCTTCAGTTTACAGGACGATTTTCCAACCAACTGAACCATACCAGCCAGAGCTCAGCTGACCATCTTATGGGAACTCCCTTGTAAATCATTAACTGCTTATCTCTTGCTACTTTTAAGATTCTCTCTTTGTCTTTAAACTTTAGTATTTTAATTATGATGTGTTGGTGTGGGCCTCTTTGGATTCATCTTATTTGGAACTTTCTGTGCTTCCTGGACTTGTATGCCCATTTTATTTGTCAGGTTAGGGAGGTTTTCAGTCATTATTCCTTCAAATAGGTTTTCAGTGCCTCACTCTCTCTTCTCCTTCTGGCAACCCGACGATGCAAATGTTCTTATGCTTGATGTTGTCCCAGAGGTCCCTTAAACTAGCCTCATTTTTAAATTTTTTCTTTTCTTTTTGCTATTCTGATTCAGAGGTTTTTTGCTATGTCTTCCATATCACTGATTCAGTCTTCAGCATCATCTATTTTGCTCTTGATTCCATCTAATGTAGTCTTTATTTCAGTTAATATATTTTTCATTTCTGACTGGTTCTTTTCTATGTTTTTATGTTTCTATGTTTTTAGGTTTCTGTGTCTTTATGTACTTCTCACCAAGTGCATCTATTTTCCCCCTAAGTTCATTGAGCATTGTTATAACCAGTATTTTTTTTAACTCTGTATCTGGTAGATTGCTTACCTCCATTTCATATATTTTTTGCTAGAGTTTTTTTCCTGTTCTTTCATTTGGATATGTTTCTTAGTTTCCTCATTTTGGCTCTCTCCCTGTTTTTGTTTCTATGTATTAGGTAGATCTGCTGCATCTCCCAGTCTTGGTGGATGGACTTAATATAGTACATGTCCTGTGTGGCCCAGTGGTGCATTTTCTTGGTCATCTGTGCTGCAGGCTTTAGGGATGTCCCTGTGTGAGTTGTGTGTGTCCTCTTGTAGTTGAATCTAGGTTGCTATTGGAGTGTTAGTGGGTGAGATTGACCTTGCGGCTAACTGGCTGTGAGAATGGCTGTGACTGCAGTGGATGAGCTATTGTGTGGGATTATACCCCCACAGAGTGAGGTTTACTTTAGTGGAGCTCTGGTGCCTGCTGAGCCCAGCCTTTGGTTGTGTCATTTTAGAGCTGCTTGTGTTGTTGTGTAGTATTTTCAGAAGCCAGCCACTGGGTGTGTTGTTTCTGGGGCCTTTTGGGAGGGCCTGTGGTACAGGTCACTATCAGCTTCTGTGCTCAGCCCAGGGAACTTGGTAGGAACTACAAAGTGATCTGTGGTTGGTTGCTGCTGTGCTGGGTGTAGAGGCATCTGGGAGAGGCTGTACTGTGAACCACAGCCAGCTTCTGCTAGTTCTGGATTTGGAACCTTTGGTGGTCACCATAGTATGAGCCAAGGACAGCCACTATAAATGCTGGGTTTGATGCCACTTAACAAGTGCTACAGGGCACATCAAAGTCAACCATTGCTTGTTTGGAGTTTCTGAACCTTGGTAGATTTTAGGGAAGTTCAGTGTGAACAAAGGCAGGCAATTTGTGTGGAAAAGCCACAGAAGGAGGTTTGAACTGGGCATGCATGTTGGGTGGAGAGGGTTTTCAGGCAATCACCAGAGCAAGGTGAAGGGTGTCAGCCAGGTTAATGGAGGGTTCATAGTTGGCACCCACCAGTGCCTACACATTGGGTCAGGTGATGGCTTAACAAATGAACAATGGCACTTGCCAGCACTTCCCTTCAGGAAAGCTGCCCTGACCTCTGCCCCTCCAGCCCTCTCCCTAAAATTAGACAATTCACTTTCTCCCCTATGTTCCTGGTGCTTTTTGAGCTGCCCCTGCTCTGGAATTCTGAGCAAGTTATTTGTGAGTCAGTCTGTGTATGGGCCCTTTAAGACCTACCAGATCTCATTCTCTAGCAAACTATTGTCTCTCTCAGCCACAAACCCTGCCAGTTTCCACAACCAGATGTGATGAGGACTTCTCTTCCAGGCACTGGTGTTCCAGACTGGGAAATCTGGTGTGGGGCTGAGACACCTTGCTGCTTAGAGGGAACTGCCACTGCTGAGATATTCCCTAATGATTCTTAACCACCACACCATGGGTATGGGGCCAGCCCTTTCCATCTCTCTGACCTTCCTGCCAGTCTGGACATGGCTTCTTTATAGTCTTAGTTATAAGAGTTCTGTTCAGCTAGTCTTCAGGTGGTTCTCAATGACAGTGTTCTATAATTTAATTGTACTTTTGATATGGTCATGAGAGGAGGTGAGCACAGTATCTGCCATCTTAACCAGAATTTGGTATTGTTATTCTTTTCACTTGAGGCAACTGAGATGAAGAGTGCTTAAGTGATTGCCTCAATTCACACAGCTCTTAAGAGATTGATTCGGGGTCTAACTTGTCCCTTCTCCACTCTCTGTACCAGTCCTCCTTCCACGTCTTACGATCTGGGAGCTTGGTTATGCCCACTGGTATTTCACAAAGTGCTGAACAGGTTGGGTGGGCTACTTTGCAGGCCTTTTGTATATAAAGACACCCCAGTGAGATTACATCCACCTAAGTCTGGTGACTGCTGCCTTTGATTGTGGACTGGTCAGCACCTGGGATCAGCTGGGTGGGAGCTGCCTTTAAATCAGGCTCTGAAGAAAGGCCCAGCCTCTGGCCCTTTGATGGATTCATCTCTGCCTGACAGGGCCTGGCCACTGTCTGGACCTGGCTCTCTCCTCTGTTCCAGGAAGCCCTATCATGTTTGCTTGTTACTCTCTTTGTCCCAGGGTGGCCCTGGAGACCTCTCAGTAACACATTCTACCTGTTGGGCCTGGCTGGCACTCTCCCTGCCCTAAGCACTGATACAGTGACTTTGCCATCAGGCTTTGTTATCATAGCTCATGGGCAGGAGACCCCCCAAGTCATCTTTAGCTGGGGGCTCAGTTTTCACTTCAATCTTAACAGCTGAAGAACCCTAGAGTAAGAGTCAGGAGATCTTGATTTAAGTTTCACTAGTTTCTTTTTTTTTAAATTTTTTATTTTTTAAAAAAATTTAATATATTTTATTGATTATGCTATTACAGTTGTCCCATTTCTCCCCTATCATTCCCCTCCACCCTGCACACCACCTCCCACCCACATTCCCCCCCTTTAGTTCATGTCCATGTGTCATAAGTTCTTTAGCTTCTACATTTCCCACACTATTCTTGCTCTCCGTCTATTTTCTACCCACTGTCTATGCTTCTTATTCTCTGTACCTTTTCCTCCTCTCTCCTCCTCCAACTCCCCTGTTGCTAACCCTCCATGTGATCTCCATTTCTGTGTTTCTGTTCCTGTTCTAGTTGTTTGCTTTTGTTTTAGGTGTGGTTGTTAATAGCTGTGAATTTGCTGTCTTTTCACTGTCATAATTTTTATTTTCTTTTTCTTAGATAAGTCCCTTTAACATTTCATATAATAAGGACTTTGTGATGATGAACTCCTTGAACTTGACCTTATCTGAGAAGCACTTTATCTTCCCTTCCATTCTAAATGAAAGCTTTGCTGGATAGAGCAATCTTGGATGTAGGTCTTTGCCTTTCGTGACTTGGAATACTTCTTTCCAGTCCCTTCTTGCCTGGAAGGTCTCTTTTGAGAAATCAGCTGACAGTCTGATGGGAACTCCTTTGTAGGTGACTGTCCCCTTATCCCTTGCTGCTTCTAGAATTCTCTCCTTCATTTGAATCTTGGCTAATGTAATTACGATGTGCCTTGGTGCGTTCCTCCTTGGGTCCAACTTCTTTGGGACTCTCTGAGCTTCCTGGACTTCCTGGAAGTCTATTGCCCTTGCCAGATTGGGGAAGTTCTCCTTTATTATTTGTTCAAATAAGTTTCCCACTTGTTGCTCTTCTTCTTCCCCTTCTGGTACCCCTATAATTCGGATGTTGGGATGTTTAACGATGTTCCGGAGGTTCCTCAGCCTCTCTTCATTTTTTTGAATTCTTGTTTCTTCCTTCTTTTCTGTTTGGTTGTTTCTTTCTTCCTTCTGGTCCACTCCATTGATCTGAGTTTCAGTTTTCCTCCCATCTCTATTGGTTCCCCATGCATCTTTCTTCATTTCACGTATTGTAGCCTGCATTTTTTCATCTAATTTTTGAGCAAAATCAACCAATTCTGTGAGCATCCAGATCACCAGGGCTTTGAACTGTGCATCTGATAGGTTGGCTATCCCTTCATGGCTTAGAAGAATTGGCCCTAGGGCTTTGATTTGTTCTCCGGTTTGAGCCATTTTTGGTGTTTTGTTGTTGTTGTTGTTGTTTTGTTTTGTTTTGGTTTTGGTCTGGTCATGGCTGTTACGTAGTGAGGGGTGGAGCCTTAGGTGTTCCCCAGTGCGGGGCAGCCCAGTCGTTGGGTTGTGACACTGTACGTGGGGGTGGGGTCAGAGGGAACAATGGCACCTGCTCCGCTCTCTCTTGGGTTCCCATCCCTTCTGCCACTTCTCCTTCACCTGGATTGTCTGTGCGAGTGTGAATGTGGGACCCCCCTGGTCAGCCAGCCGCCTTGCATGGCCTCACTGGGTCTGCACAGTTGCCACCCCTTGCCTGGGGTCTGACAGCCGCTGCCTGTGGGCCTGCCAGCCGCCTGCACACTTGGGAACCGCCAGCCACTGCCGCCTGTGTTCCCGAGTCCGCACCTTCACTTTTTCCTGCCTCGACTCCGCCCCTCTTACCCGTCTGGATGAATGGTTGTTGGACTTCCGTACAGTTCAATTTTCTATTAGCTCTGATTGTTTTCTTGTTTCTAAATATTTGTTGTCCCTAATTTTGATTGTGAGAGGAGGCACAGTGTGTCCACCTACGCCTCCATCTTGGCTAGAAGTCCAAGTTTCACTAGTTTCTTATGTGTCTTTGTGCTTCACTTTTCTGGGCCTTAGTTTCCTCATGTTTTATGTAATGGAATCTAGTATTCCTTCTAGTCCTGAAGTTCCAGGAGTCAGGAAAATGAAGGATGTGGTTGAGGTACAGAGACAGCAGAGGATTAACAGCTGATTTCAGAGGTTGGTCTCCCTTGGGTCCTGCTGTCTGTCGGCTAACAGTTCAAACACCCAGGATCCTTGAACAGTTCCAGAAATCTTGTACCCTGCCTGCCCTGGGAGCTTGAAAAAAAAAATGCTGGCCTTTGATCCTCATGGGGAGGTGATGAACAAAGGGAAGAATGAAGAGTTCTATGCATTGTGGGGTAGGGGAGAGGGCTGTGGACATAGCCAGGTTTGAGTGGCAGGAATCTGGGTCAGCTCCAGGAGCAGAGCCATGGGTGGACTACACCAGGCCAGGATGGGCTGCAGCTGCTAGGCTCTTGGGTTAATGATCTCTCCACTAAAGGATCTCAGGGACAGCTTAACCAGGACTTAGTCATAAAGGTGAGTCGAGAACAGAGTTTTCCTAATTGGCTGTAATAGACAAGTTCCTTGAGGAACCACCATTAGCTTTCTCATCAGACAGAAGCTGGTTACTTGAGTCCTGAGGATCTGACCCTAAGCTGTTGAGTTGTGGGCGGGGCGGGGGAGGGGATTGAGGATAGCTCTTTAATGCCTTAGCTGAGGGCTCAGGGCTCAGCTAGTGTGTCTGAGCCTCTTCACAAGCCTCTCAGTGTGCCCTATCCCCAGCCCTCTTTGGCCAGAGTCTTTATTTTCCTAAAGAAGAAAGCAATATGCACTGAGCACCTACTATGTGCCATGCACTGTGCTGGGCTCTAGGAAATTTGGAGGTGAGTCAGACAGGAGCCTTTCCTTAAGGCAGCTTTGTTCCTTTGGGCAGAGACAGGACATGTGCAGCAATGTTCCTGGCATCTGTGGGAGATGAATACAGAAAAGGAGAAAGTACCAAGGACTGGGCTATGGTTGATAATTTCCCAGAGGAGGGTGAAGTGAGGAGGAAGGTGGGTTTTTCTCTTAGGAAACTGCACAGGCAAAGGTGTGATGGCAGGATTGTATCTCTGCCCAACATGCATGAGCTGAGGGCAGTAAGGCTAGGTCTGTAAAAGATACCTGGGAACACGAAGCAGCTTCAGCCTGTGTGCAGGAAGGAAGGCAGGGCCTGGTAGGGCCATAGACAGAGTAGAGATGGACATCCATAGGAACCTTTCCCAGGGGTGGCTGGAAAACTGAAGGCCAGCATGGGAGACCAAGGGGAGACCAAGTGGAGACCTTGAGGGAGCAAGCAGACTTCAGACATGGGGTCAGGCTGCTCAGATTTTACTAGATACCCCTGTACGTCAGTTTGTGAACAAGTTATCTTTTCAGGGAGCAGCTTACCCATGCACATGGTTCCAGTACCCGCACAGCCTCAGGCACCTTTCACTGGGCTTTGCCCGGGAATTTGTTAAGGGCTGCTCTCAACCACTGCTGCATTGCTCAGGAAGGGTTTCAGCAGTGATAGAGGACGAGGATGGCGGAATCATAAAGGACATAGGTTCTCATTGAGAACCTCCTGTGAGCTCCTGGAGTGTTAGCAAAATGTTATGTATCTATAATGATAAGTGTTTTTCTGGGGAATAGTTTAGAACTTTAGTCAGATTCTCAGAATGATCTTTAATCCCCAAAAGGTTAAAGTTTAGAACCATAATAAGCTCTGTGAAAATTGGGCTCTGTATGCCTTGCTGTGTTCCCAAGGCATGGCCCAGCTTCCGACACCCACTGGGTGCTTATCTAAGCCAATGCAAACTGCTGTAACAAATAATTGCAAACTAAGTGCTTATTAACAACAGAAATTTACATAGCCAATAATTGAAAAAAACTCTAATTCTAACCCATGTCAGTCTGACTCCAAACCCTGTATCCTTAGCCATTATTTCAGGAGTGGGGGTGCTCAACACTCAGAATGAAGACTCACCTCACCCTTCTCTGTTTTTGCAGCGGCTGAGGTCTCTTTGGCTGAGATGGCCAGAAGCAGTCTATACAGACTGCCCAGCCCAAGCCCCTGTCAGCTGGGGAATTCAGGAGAGATGCTGGGGTGGGTGCAGTGTTAAGAATATGCCTCCCAGTTAAGCCTTTCTCTCAGTACATTTTCTTGCATCTGATCAGTGGGCTGCTTGGAGGCCTACTGTTCCTCCTGCTAGATAGAATCAGGTATTGCACTTAGAGCTCTCAGGGAGAAATATTGAAATCATTTGAACAGGTAAATCGTAAGATAGTGTGAGGTTGTTTGGGGCAAGGAGAGCTCACTGTGTAGAAACCCTGTGCTGGATAATTAATGATCACTGCATCTAAGGGGTTTCCTGTGGGGTGGACACAAAGAAGACTTCTCAGGGCCCTGGTGGTGGGACAAAGGCCTGGGCTGGCAGGAAACCAGCAGGAGTGGTGGCCACGGTGTCCCAGGGGCAAATGAGAGGTTATGGGGAATTGGGTTAGCATGACTTTGCGTCCAACTGAGTGTGGAAAGACTGCGCTGTAGTTCCATCTAGGTCATTTACTAACTCTGTGACCTTGGCCAAGTTATTGTTCTTCTTTGGGCCTCAGCTGCCCCTCTCTCTAGGGGCTTGACTGCATAACTTCGGTCAGTTCTGACACTTCTGCCATCCCTACAGCTTGTCAGCTGGAACAGCAGGACAAAGGGCCTCTGCAAGAGTGAACATAGAGATGGGGTAGAGTTTGTGCTTGTCTTTATCTGTATGCATAGTATTATTATTACTATATTATTATTAACCATAACAGCAAATATACAACAACTAACATTCCTTGGGGACGCAGCACCTGTTAGGCTCTGTGGCAAGTGCATCATTTAATTAATTCCTTTCAACAAACCCATTTTATAGACAAGGACAAGAGGGTAAGTGACTTGTCCTAGGCCACACAGCCTATGGGGGCAGAAATGAGTTTCTTGTTGGGATGGTTTGATTTTAAAGTCTATGCCCTCAAACACCAAACCACATATTCTGGGTTACCCACAGACAGATGAATATCAAAGTGAAATCCTCTGTGGTATGTGCTCCGACAGTTTCATGACATTTGGCTTGCTTGCTTTGGGGGTTTAATACTGCATTAGTTTTCTGTGGCTGCCATAACAAATGACTACGAAGTGGGTGGCCTAACAGCAAAAGTTTGTTCTGTCCTAGTTCTGGAGGCCAGAGGTCTGAGATCAAGGTGCTGATAGAGCTGTACTACCTCTGAAGTCCTAGGATAGGAGAGAGTCTGTCCCATGCCTCTTTTAGGTGCTGGTGGCTTCAGGTTGGCTTTTGGCCCCATGACTCTAGTCTCTGCCTCTGGCCACATTGTACCCTATCCCCTGTGTGTATTCTTTTTTGTGTGCCTGTTGCATTCAGGGCCCAGCTGATAATCCAGGATAAGTTCTCTCAAGATCTTTAACTTAACCACACCATTTTCCATATAAGGAAATATTTGCAGGTTCTGAGTATTAGACATGAACCTGTGTTTTGGACCACCTTTTAACCCACTATAATTATGGACTTACGGATTTTTTACATTTCACTGTATTTTCATCAGTTATTCTCACTATTCTTTTTGAAGCAAAAATTGTCCTATTGTCTGCCGGTTGGAGTCTCTTCAAGTCATCCTCTTGCTCATTAGGCATGACCCCAGCAGTCTGCAAGCCACTCCTCACTCATGGGCATAAGCTGTCAGAGGCTGACCTTGTGTGTTCCCTGCCTCCAGTCTGGAGTTTCTCAAAGTTGCCCTAATTTCTCTCATTAGTGAATAGTATTTCTCACTGATATTGTCCATTCTGTTTTATTTCATTTAAGAATATAACTGAGCCCTGGTTGGGTGGCTCAGTTGGTTGAGCATTTCCCGTGCGCTAAACGGTTGCTGGTTCGATTCCCAGTTGGGGTGTGGGCAGGAGGCAACCGATCGATGTTTCTGTCTCTCTCTCTCTAAAAATCAGTGATCATATCCTCCAGTGAAGAAAAATAAATAAATAAAGTTTAAAAAATGACTGATTGCAATCCACTTACTTGATTTCAGGGTCTTAAGGATTTTGACCCACAGTCTGAAAACCACTATGCTGGGCTATTCTATTTCTTCTTACCTTGCCCACAAATTTAGGAACTTCTCCATCATCTGAATGTGAAGTACCCCAAAGGCTGGGCCAAAACACCATCCAGCTCTCTTTTGGCCCCAGAACAGGTTGTGCCTACAAAGGGCTACACTCCCCAGCCCCGACCCTACCTTGGCACCTTGCTTCCCTTCTGGGTTTCAGCTCTCCCCTCTCCCTCCCTTGTTCTCCACTCCTCTTGCCTCCCCTCCTTACCCCTGCTGAGCTGCCCCACTACATCACTGTCAGGCCTCTACTTTGCCATTCTAAGAGGCTAATGTGAAAATTGCCCACAGATGGCACAGACAATACGGAAAAGAGCCTCTCTCTTCATTAGAGAAACACAAGACAGTGTTTTAAAATGATTAAATTGTTACCACAATAATTATGCCAGAATTCAAACAGCCTCTTGATGTGCTCTTGTCAAGGGCTCCTGAGGCCCCCTTGGGGTTCTCCTGGGGTAACACCAAGGAGAGCCCAAGAACTGGCTACCTAGTCCTTTCTGCGGCCTTCAATGGGACCCTATGGTACAGAAATCTTTGGGCAGTGTGTTTGCCTCCAGTGCAGCCTTTCATCTGTAACCAGGTGCAGAGACTGGGCGCTAGGCCAGGCCCCAGCAAACTTTGTGTTTGGTGGCTGCCTTATCCCCATCAGCCTCCTTCTTACTTCACGCCCAGGCTCTGAGCTCTAAATAGCCCACAGATGTCTCTGGAGGGCTATCCTGCCCACCTGTCTGGGTTGAGCACCTCAACTTCCAGCATGCCTGTTTTTTCAGGACCCTCTCTGGAGGCACATAGGAAGGAAAATAAACAGGGTGACGTCCTTCACAAGATACCATTTAAGGCTGACAGACACTTGACCTCTTACCCTCCCCAGAGGGTTGCATTTTTACAATGCCTTGGGAATTGCTCTCAGCCCAGTCCTTTCTCCAATCTATTAGCCTGGACCCTCATTTCTTCTTTCATGGAGAGCTTCTACCTCACCTCCTACCCTCCAGCACCTGTCCCCACATGCTGTCCTAGAAAGAAACCCCCAAAGCCACACCAAAATAAAGACTTCATGTATCTGGTTATTTGAGGGGGAGGATAGTGGTAGGGATTAGAAAAGATGAAATGCACCCATATTAAAATTAAAGACTAATATTAATGAAGCTGCATTTTAAACAAATATTTAAAAATAGATTTTAATTTCATAGTATGGTCAGCCAAGGCAGCTGGGAGAAATGGGGACCCAGAGGGGAGGGCAATAGAGAAGGGACTGGCCAAGGAGCAGCTGCCAGCGAAGGAGACGCAGGGAGAAAGCAGAGGGAGGGAGAGAAGAGCAGGGAAGCTGAAGGAGAAAGGGCACCAATGGGCAGAAGCAGTGGGTAAATTAGCAGCAAACTGCTTCATTTTAGCTTAGTAACTCCATGTCATTGCCCATGATCCCTGACATTGGAAATGCTGATTTGTTAGCGCTGCAGCTGCTCTTTCTCTTTAGATCTTTCTGTCTCCACTTTCAATAGGAGCAGCTTCATCTTTTCAGTAGAGGAAACATTTTGGTCTGGGTTTTGTGGGCAAAAGTCCTGTCTGACTCTGTGTTCCCGCTTCCATCCTGTTCCAAACAGAGTGTCAGAGGTAGGGTAGAAACAGTGTATTTGGTGGGAGGGCGGGTGAGTGAATCAGCACCTCCAGATTGAAGCAATGTGTTGGAGGACCACTTTGTCAGCAGGTGGAGACAGCAGCATATGGGAATGTCGGGAGGCCTTGGTGATGGCCAACCCTTGCCAACCCTGGCCCTGATGGACAGGGACTTCCCTATCCCTTTTCTGCTTTGATTTTACCTCTAATTAAGGGCTCTGGCACAATATTTGAAGAAACATAAAAGGCCAAGTTCATCTGCTATGACATAATTGTATTAAGGAGGATAAAATTAAAGGCTTTTCATGGCAGACATCTCCAGGATTATTTGATTATTTAGTCATTTCAAAGTGCCCTTCCCCTCCCCCACAAAAAAGAAGATGCTTTATGAAGGAATTCAACTGGGGAAATTACATATGGGTATCTCCTTGAGTTGTTCCAGCTGCTAATGACCTAGAGAGCTGCTGGCAGCTCAGGTAGGGGACTTTGGCTTTCTGCCCCTCCCCTTTGTGCTGGTGATAGATGAGCAAGACTCTGCCACCAGGGCAACAGAGATCAAGGAGTGGAAAATGAGTTTAAGTTACTACAATTAGATGCCAGAAAACACCTGGGGCCATTTTACCTTCTTTAATTTACTTGGTACAGACGCTTTTTTTGGAAGGTAGCTAATGAATCCCCTGCCTTTGGAAGAGAGTGGCACCTCTTCTGTGAGGGGGAAACAAGCTGTGCCGGAGGCTGTGCTCTCTCAAGGTCATGCAGGGTGGTGGTTCTAGGACCCTGGGTCTTATGCCCTCACCATTCTCCCACTGCCAGACGAACACTGACTCCAGGTGGCCCCACTTCTCAAGCTCACCTTAGTCCAGGCTTTCCCCAGGGAGCAGTAGCAGTGGACCCTAGAGACCTGCAGAGTTCACTCACCCCATCCCTCTGTCTGAACCCCCATTGGGATCAAATCTCAAGGACTTCAAGGCTGCTGTCTGTTCGTTGTTCTGGACTCACACAGTTTATAAACTCTCCTGCTGCATTTTCAGCTCATTCCTACTGTTCAGGGCTCATCAGAAAGATGGTAGAATCAGGACTCTGTAAGACAGAATAGACAAAAATGTTTTTTTTTTTTTTATGGTCTGCTCTGAAGAAGCACTGCCAGAGTGATTGACAGCCAACCCCAGTGATGATAAATACTGATGGTCAGCCACCAGTTCTTGACGTGCCAACTGACACTTGGATGTTTGTTCAAGGATCTCTCCTATTGTCCAAAGACTTAGGCGCACTGGTTGGAGGCACCTGGGAGAAAGGCACAAACTAGAGGCCAAGTCTGGACATGTCCTTGCTAATCCTGGAGATCCTGGTCTGGCTCTGGGGGTGCATCTGGGGTTATGTGGTTCATTGCTCATCTATGTTGGTAGTTCACTTTATTTAGTATTGAATCCCCAGGGATAGAACATAATAGGTATTTCACCAATATACACTAATATTGTTTGATGAATGAATATTATGGAGCTTAGGTTAGCCTAGTTTTTTATTCATAAGAAATTGTAACACCTGGACTTCTGGCCAAGATGGAGGCATAGGTAGACACACTATGCCTCCTCGCACAACCAAAAAAAGGACAACAACAATTTAAAAAACAAAAAACAACCAGAACTTAAAGAAAACAAAACTGTATGGAAGTCCAACAACCAAGGAATTAAAGAAGAAACATTCATCCATACCTGTAGGAGGGGCGGAGATGGGCAGCTGGATGGAGAGGACTCACTGCAAGGCAGCAGCTGGCGGACGCAGCAAGGTGGAGGATTGTGGAGCTGGTGGTCCTACATTCCCATGCAGATAAACTGGGAGGAACAACTGGGGAGCAAGACAGACCTCACAACCCAGGGCTCCAGCTTGGGGACATAAAGCCTCAAACCTCTGAAAACACCGATGGGGGTTGAGGTGGCAGTGGGAGAAACTCCCATCACTGGAGAGACCCATAGGGTCTGAGATCATACACAAAACCACTCACCTGGGAATCAGCACCAGAAGGGCCCATTTCCTTGTGGGTAGTAGGGGAAGTGACTGAAAACTGGCAGAGAGTGGAGTGAGTGCCATTGTACCCTCTTGGACCCCTCCACCACAGACAGCGTCACAATGCAGCAACGTGGGTTGCCCTGCCGGGGAACACCTAAGGCTTCGTCCCTTACCATGTAACAGGTATGCCAAGACAAAAAAAATGGCCCAAATGAAAGAACAGATCAAAGCTCCAGAAAAAAATACAACTAAGCAACAAAGAGATAGCCAACCTATCAGATTCACAGTTCAAAACACTGGTAATCAGAATGCTCACAGAACTGGTTGAATAGGGCACAAATTAGATGAAAAAATGAAGGCTATGCCGAGTGAAATAAAAGAAAATGTACAGGGAACCAACAGTGATGGGAAGGAAACTGGGACTCAAATCAACAGTGTGGACCAGAAGGAAGAAAGAAACGTTCAACCAGAAGAGAATGAAGAAACGAGAAGTCAAAAAAAAAAAAAAAATGAGGGGAGGTTTAGGAACCTCCAGGACATCTTTAAACATTCCAACATCCAAATCATAGGGGTGCCAGAAGGAGAAGAGGAAGAGCAAGACATTTAAAACCTTTTGAAAAAATAATGAAGGAGAAATTCTCCAGTCTGGCAAAGGAAATAGACTTCTAGGAAGTCCAGGAAGCTCAAAGAGTCCCAAAGAAGTTGGACCCAAGGAGGAACACACCAAGGCACATCATAATTACATTACCCAAGATTAAAGATAAGGAGAGAATCTTAGAAGCAGCAAGAGAAGAGGAGACAGTTACCTACAAAGGAATTCCTGTCAGACTATCATCTGATTTCTCAAAAGAGACCTTGCAGGCAAGAAGGGGCTGGAAAGAAGTATTTGAAGTCATGAAAGGCAAGGACCTACATCCAAGATTACTGTATCCAGCAAAGCTTTCATTTAGAATGGAAGGGCAGATGAAGTGTTTCTCAGAAGCAGATCAAGTTAAAGGAGTTCATCTTTGCTAAGCCCTTATTATATGAAATGTTAAAGGGATTTATCTAAGAAAAAGAAGATAAAAAAATATGAACAGTAAAATGACAGTAAACTGGCAGTTATTAACAACCACACCTAAAACAAAAATGAAAACAAACTGAGCAAACAACTAGGACAGGAACAGAGTCACAGAAATGGAGATCACAAGGAGGGTTATCAGCAGGGGAGTGGGAGGGGAAGAAAGGGGGAAAAGGTTCAGAGAATAAGCAGCATAAATGGTAGGCAGAAAATAGACAGGGGAGGTTAAGAATAGTATAGGAAATGTAGAAGCCAAAGAACCTATACGTATGACCCATGGACATGAACTGAAGAGGGGAACGTGGGTGGGAGGGGGTATACAGGGCAAAGGGCAATAAAGAGGGGAAAATGGGACAAGTATAATAGCATGATCAATAAAATATATTAAAAAAAGTAAAATGTCACTTTTAAAAAGTCAAAAAAAAAAAAAAAGAAGAAGAAGAAGAAGAAGAAGAAGAAACTACAACACCCACCATATACCCAAAGCTGACTTTAGCTGGGAGCAATTACTCTCCCGATCTCCCCCAAAGAAGCTGCACAGTATGGTGCAGGTACAGCACCAGACCTAGAGTCGCAAACCTGGGGTCTAGTCCTAGTCTGCCTGGCCCTTGTTCTGCGCACATAGACAGTTCATCCATGTCTCTGTGTGCCTCTCTACAATGAGGCAGCCAGAGTGCTGATGGTTCCTTCCAGTTCTGGAGCTTCCTCTCCTTTCTCCTTTCCCTTCCCTACTTGACCCTGTGCCTCCCAGAGTATGCCAGGCTGGGAGATGGACTGAAACCTGCAGGACCAGCTACACCAAGCTTCCTTCCTCCTGCCCTCCACCTCCTGCTTGTGCTGTAGAACTGAGGCTTTGTCCATCCTTTAATGATCTGATCACTCAGTTCCAGGCTGCCTGGTTATTCCTGAAGATGGAGCCACTTCATAGGGAGAAACACCACATGTGCCTAGCTACGGGCAAAGCTGTCAGTACAGCTGCTGTCACCTTGGCCACTGGTCACAAGCAGCACAAGCTTGTGGCTTGGGACCCCAGGCCTGGCTCAATCTTGACTGGAGCAGCTGAGCCAGACATGCAGAGAGGGCTATTAAAAGCTGCCTGCATTCGATGGCACACTCCCCAATTCCCGTGTGTGATCCTTCTTCATGTCATAACATGTTCCATGAAGAATAAATGTTGAGGCATGCTCCAAAGAAAATGCCTGATCTCATGTCAGGGTGTTGTCAACCATCTGCTGTGCCTCTTAATTCTCCCGAGCCTTAATCTCCTTACTTGTGAAATGGACTGAGAATGTTTGGGATGGAGATAGTAAGAGGCCAAGTTTGTGAAAGTCCTTAGAAAAGTGCCAAAGGCTCTATCAGCACATAGCCTTGGGGAAGAGGAGGCTGTCTGTGACTGGGCATGAAAGGAGTGCTGCTGAATGAGGGTGGCTCCAAGGAGGGAGCTCAAGTGGCTGAGAAGTTCAGAGGTCTGTCAAGCTGGCAGGTGAAAGGAGGGTGAGTGATTGCTCTCTTCTTTCCTGCTTAGATGAGTCATTGATTTTGCCCCAGAAACATGAGATCTGTCCAGAAAAAGTTCAGCCATTGCTAATATAATGAGAATGGTTTGCATGACATCCATGTAACCTGGCAGCCAAGGAGAGTGTACTGGAATGTGCATGCATGAACAATGACAACTTCACTGTACTAGTCAGTGGGGGCAGTAGACCCTGTTGAGTGAACATGTGTGCTGTGTGGCCATCACATTCCAAATGACTGAGCGAGTAGAGCAACGAATCTGCATCCAGTTTTGCATTAAGCTTGAGCATTCTTCTGTGGAAACTATTTGGATGATTCAGAAAGTTTTTTGGGATGATGCAATGAGTGCAGTGCAAATAAAAGTGTGGCACAAATGCTTCAAAGATGGTCGAGAATCTGTTGAAAGTGATCCACATTCTCGGAGGCCTGCAACAAGCAGAACAGCTGAGAATGTTGAATGTGTATGGGCAGCAATCAACAAAGGTCGGCAACTAAGAATGTGAGAACTAGATGATCTGGGGGTTCCCAAAACTACTGTGTCCAAGATTTTGACTCAGAACCTTGGCATGGAATGTATCATAGCAAAATTCATTCTGTGGCTTCTGCTACCAGAGCAGAAGGAACATCGTGCTGTAGTTACTAATGACTTGATTCAAACCGCTATTAATGATACAGATTTCCTCAAGAAGGTCATAACTGGAGATGAATCATAGGTCTAGGCTATGATCTGGAAATGGATGCCCAGTCTTCCCAATGGAAGTCTGTGGCAGACCCTTCTACGTGGTGTGGGCCCAGTTCCCACTCAGAGATGCACAGGACTCATGCCCACAGATAGGTTCTCTCCTGGGTAATCAGATTTGCAATATACCTAAGCTGTTTTGAGTCTTGCTTTTTGCTGAAAACTCCCTCACCCTGCAAGTGCTAAACCTTGCAGGGACCAGTGTAGCTTTAAAAAAATTTTTTTTTATTTTAATTGTTGTTCTTGTACAGTTTTCTGTCTTTTACTCCCATCCTGGCCCACCGCCCCAGCCCTCCCTGCGTCCCTCCCATTTCCACCCCCCCCCGCCCTAGTTTTTGTCCTCCTGTCTTTTATACTTGTTGCTCTAAACCCTTCCCCTTTTCCCCTGAAATTCTCTCCCCTCTCCCCTCTGGTGACTGTCAGCCTGTTCTCAGTTTCAGTGTCTTTGGTTATATTTTGCTGGCTTGTTTGTTTTGTTGATTAGGTTCCTGTTAAAGGTGAGATCATATGGTATTTGTCTTTCATTGCCTAGCTTATTTCGCTTAGCATAATGCTCTCCAGTTCCATCCATGCTGTTGCAAAGGGTAGGAGCTCCTTCTTTCTTTCTGCTGCATAGAATTTCAACCACTTTTGCCTTTTCATTTGCTAATATCCTTCTTTTGTGATGTGATTAGGGGCATTGGCTCCTTTTGTTGTAACCTGTGGATAGTGAGGGAGGATCATCTTGTAATGTGAGGAGAAATAAAATAAAGGCCTGTCATGGCGGAGGCCACGGCTTTTGCTCCCCTTGAGAAAAAAGCCATGATGTCCTTTTTCCTCCACTGGACTTGGTAGTCCGTGTGTATATTTTATTTCATCCATAATGATGCGGACACTGCTGGCCGGTGTCCACATCAGAAGTCGCCTGGTTCTCCACACCTGAAGAAGGCATGGCGAAGTTGCAGCAAGATCAAGAGCATGTTAACTGTGTTTTTTGATGGGAAGGTGTTTGTCCATCACGAGTGCAGCACTCCAGGCCAAACAATTAATAAGGAGTACTATCTCAATGTTCTTTGTCAGTGGAGAGATGCTATATGATAAAAATGGCCACAGCTGTGGGCAACTGACGATTGACAGCTTCATCATGACAACATGCCCACTCATCACATCTTGGGCAGAGTTTTTTTGGTGAAACATCAAATCACCCAGGTGACTCAGCCCCTCTACAACCCAGATTTGGTGTGTTGTGACTTGTGGCTTTTCCCAAAACTAAAATCTCCTTTGAAGGGAAAGAGATTTCAGACCATCGATGAGATTCGGGAAAGTACAACAGAGCAACTGATGGCAATTCCAACAAAGGATTTTGCAGTATCTTGAATGATGGAAGAGATGATGGGAAAACTGTGTGAGGTCCCACTTTAAAGGGGAATGAGGTGTCATTGTCCTGTGTACAATGTTTCTTGTATCTTCTTTAATAAATGTCCTGTTTTTCATATTGCATGGATGGATACTTTCTGGACAAACCTTCAGCTCTCTTCAGCCCATGACGTCAGGAGACCCCAGAGAGTGCAGCACCATTCATTGCCTTCTATATGCCCTTTCCCTGGATGAGATAGGAATCTGACTCTTGATAATTGTTTATTTGGCCCCTTTGACTTTCACTTAGCCCTTTGGGTAAGAGCACCCTCTGAAGATTGCAGGTTCCCCAAAACCAATAACCATGCTCCTGAGAGTCCTACTGACAACATGTAGCCTGTGCAGAGAGGGACTGTGAAGGCAAATAGCTGTGATGACATCAAGATCATAAGCTGTGTCTCTGGGACTCTGGTCCATTTCACCAATGGATGGAGGAGGCAAGGGGACGTAAGCTTCAGAGAAGCCTAAGGAAGGCCATTCCCTGGGACCCCATGATCCTTGAAGTCCTGGCCGTCTCATCAGCTCTCAGGGTAGATAACTTCTCCAGAGGGACTGAGAAACCCGTGCTTGTTCTCTGTTTCCTTTTTCTATGAAAAAAAAAAGTGAGGTAAAAAGGGCTTAAGGGAAAGATCCATCCTTCTTTCCTCCCTCCCTTCCTTTTTTTCTTAAATATTTATTTGAGAAAGCTGTGTATGCTTTACACTGTGGTGGGGCACCAAGTGTGAAGAGCAAGAGTTCTCCTGTCCTCTTAGGAACTCGTAGCCTGGTCATGAAGATGAAATAACCATGGAATGAGGTGGTAGAAGCAGGTGTGCAGGCACCAGTAGGAGCGGCATGACCATTCAGGCTTGAGTGAGCTTGGGAAAGCCTGGTGGAGTCGAGGAGGGCTGTGTGAAGGAGGCGGCCCTGGGCAGGGCCTTGGAGGATAGGGAGAGTTTGGAGAGGTAAGGATGGTGAAGGGAAGCACATGGTGAGAACAAAACTGGTGCAGAGCACTGGTTGATGATCAGAGTATATATCCTGTCTGCACCACTGAATAAGTCACCTTCCTATCTGAGCTTCAGTTTCTTCATTTGAAAAATGGGAACAATATCAGTATCTACCCCATAGGGTTGTTTTGTGGATAAAATAAAATAAAAATGACATAGAGCCAAGTTGCTTGAGTCCATACACATTCAAACAATAGTTGCCATCATCATTCCTCCTCCTGCCAGGACTGCCCTCTGCCCTCTGCTATCGTGGTGCTCACTCTCTGTTCTTCCCATGCCCTCCCTATCTCCCTGAATCTCCTTCTGGGCCACTTACATACTTGGTTATGTATTCAGGCCTCTGGGAAATGCCCTCGTCAGAAGAAGGGGAGGCCAGAGGGCCTAAAGCAGGTGTGAATTAGACCCACCAACTCCTCTCCTGCTTGGCTCTGATTGTCCTCCAGGCAGGAGGTTTCCCTGCCAGGCCACTGTTGTTTGTATTGACAGCTGCTGCCACCCTTTCACTCCAGTGTTGCCCCCATGCTGGGCAGCTGGGCAGCTGGGCAGCTGGTCTTTTGCTAAGGGAGGGGATGCCGTGCTTCAGAGGTAGCATCTCCCCACCCCTGCAGAGTCTGACATTTTGTCTGCACCAGGCCAGAGGCCCCTGTGCTAATGAGACCTATCCTGACTGTCCTAATGTAAACCTAGTATCACTGAGCCTACAGATGGGACTGGCAAAGTTTTGGTGCAGAGTGCACAGCCCAGAGATGAAAGGCACCTGGCATTTGTGCTGGTGGCAGGGCCACTATAGGTCCAGAGGAGGGAGGGCCCCTTCCCAGCTAGGGTCTAGGAGGCCCGCTGAGCTCATTTTATTAATGAAGTGGCTGGAAGGGTTTCATCTTTCCCTGTCCAACTGCATGCTGCAAATACCTTTATCTTTACTGTTCTTCACAGGGGCCCTCGCCATCTCTTACCTGTCAGCCTCTGGGTTGAGCAGAGGCCCTGCAGCCCAGGTGCAGGAGCCAAACCCCTTGTGGAGGAGCCTGGCCTCCAGTGGCCTGCTCTTTAGCTCAGACAAAAGACTATCTGAGCATTTCGTGGTATCATTCTGAGAGTGTTTCTAAAACAAATCGAAACATGCTTAAGGAACAGTGAATCAAAATCTCTTTGGGTCGCACATGCTCCTGGCAGCCCCCTGGGAAGAGGAAGCAGCCCAGGTTTTGCAGCAGCACTTCTGCTCATGGTTCTGAGCCAGCAGCCCTCTCCAGCCTCCCTTGCACCACCAGGAAGAGTGACATCCAGGGAGAAGCCATCTCCTGATGTTTCTTCCGAGAGTGTTAGGCAGGGCTCTGGGGAGCTGGGACCTTGCCTTAGGAGCTTCAGGTAAGGGCAACACTCTTGGGAGAGAGATTATGTTTTGATCGATGAGTCCATTTTATTTTGAGCAAAAATGAGCTAATGATTTAAATAGTTTTACCTACTTTAAATTATTCCAGCTCCTTTTGGGCAACACCACTGGATGCCGAGGAAGTAGCGTGGCATAGTGGGAAGTGTGCTGACAAGGGTGCTGCACTGCTGCTTTGGGATTTCATTCAGTGTCCTCCTCTTGCGGGGGGTGGGGGGGCGGTGCGGGGAGAATGTCTTCATCTGTAAAATGAGAAAGAGTGCCCAGCTGACCTCCAGGTTGTTGGAGAAGCCCTCTGGCCAAGCAGATAAGATCACGTGTGCGCTGCAGCACTGGATGGTCCTGTGTCTGAGTTCCAGCTTTGTCATTTATAACTGGGTAAGCTCTCCCAGCCTCAGTTCTTGTGTGTACAATGGGAAGAATCACAGCCTTGGCCTCTAAGGGCTTTTGTGAGAATTAGCAGAGATGTGCATAAAGCACATAGCACAGTGTCCAGCTTACTGACAGCACTCATACATGTCAACTGTTATGTTTGTTTTCATTGTTATTGTCAGTCACTATTATCATCATTCCTTCATGTTTTGACATTGTTGGCTGTGCAGCTGGCTGGTTGGGGGTTCCAGAGCACTGTTCAAACTTCAATCTGCTCATGAGAACCTTTTCAAAAGGCAGGTTCTTGCTCAGTAGGAGTCTGGGTTGAGGCTTGAGTTTCTGCATTTCTCACAAGCTTCCTGGTGAGGCTCTGCCACTGTTTACTGTCCCTGGGCCACACTCTAAGCAGCCAGGCTGCTGATACAATGCTTCAGACATCCGTGCACTGCCTGGGTGGATGTGTCATCCAGGGCCACACCTCTAACCCAGGCAACAGCCTCTCAAGGAGAGAGTGATGAGCCTGGTAAGTTCAGCATCCCATCATCAGAGAAGGGGGTGCAGATGCCTGTGGGGGAAGAGAGATCTTCCTGGCTGATATCATGAGAGTTTGAAGATGATGCTTTCCCTGAACTTTTCATTTTCTCATAATTTATGGTTGATCATTACGATTGCCTCATGAGTCTTGGCTTGTCTCTCCAATTATGCTGAAAGCTCTTTGAGGACAGGAGTCTGGTCTCTTATTCCTCTCTACCTGAGAGCTCCTGGGATTGAGCTGGGCTTGAGGGAGGCACATGAGACACATCTGCCTGGAGCTTTGGCCTTGGAGCTTGGTGTGCTCTGAAGATGAGGATGTGGGCTTTGGGATCAGGTGGCCCTGGCTACAGCCCTGCACAATCATTTCCTGCCGTGCAGCTAGCAGGGTTTTGCTCCTCCACCTCTCCAATATTTCTCATCTGGAAAAATAGGAATGGTGGAGTCCACCTCAGAGACTGATCAGGATCACCTGTGAACAAGTACATGAAGAACAGATCTCATAGTACTGCATCAGCACCCCATAGCTCCCTTTTCCTCTTCCTCATCTTTGCCTTCATTCTTCATTCATATCTCAAACTACAGCACATCCTCTTGGAATCCTTGTAGCCACTTAGAACTCTGTACTCTCCTTCCTGGGCCTCACTGTGCCAGCCAGTTCTACCCCCAGGTTAGCTGCAGGCTGTGAAAAATAAAGGTTTAAAATGTGTCCCTCTTTTTCGTAGACCTCCCCTCTTTCTTTTCCCTACCCTATTTATCTTGCTGAAAACTTTGCATGTTCAGGAAGAGCACTCAAGTCACACTGCCCAGTGCATACTGGGGGTGGGGTAGAGGAGCACCAGCTGAATTCATTTTGTGGTTTCAAGAGCCAGGAGCACTGCCTCAGGCAGCCCCCAGAGGCTCTGCATGTTTTTGGAACCTGGGCACATTTCTTCTGCATGCTAATAATAGGGGGACTGGAATGCACTTATCTGCCAGGCATTGCTGCCGATAGACACCTGAATCTGGGCCAGGGTTGGGGTTGATGCTAATGCCTTATTAATTGCTCATATCTGTGACCCACTTGGAATTCATTCACTCTGACACATAACCTGTGAGGTAGGCGGCCATACCAGCGTCCTCATTTTACAGGTGAGGAGACTTAGAGGTAACCAGGTTCACCCAGAGACAGTCAGGTGGTGACACTTGGTCATCTGGTGCTAATTCAATGCCTTTTCCCCTGGGTGACAGTTGCCCACGTGGCCACCAGCGCAATGACAAGGATTGGATTCAACCAAGGGATAGACTGTTCAGTGACAATGGCTTCAGAGTCTTCTTGACCTGGAGCTTCCTTTAAGATGAAATGCCATCAGCAGGGTCATTATGTTATCAACATATTTAAAATGCTTAAATATTTGAAGGCAGGTTGAGCTTTTACAGCTCTCTAAATCAGAGAGGCAGTTAATCTGGGGCCAGGCCTCATAGGAACCCCAGTTCTTCTCCATAAGGAGCAGAGATAACTGTTTCCTGGGATAATGAGGGCTCCCTGCAGACAGTGGGCCCTTGTTCCAGAATGGCCCCAAATCCTTTCTGTACACATGAGCATGTGTGTGTGCTTGTGTGTGTCTATCTTAACATTCTTTGGTGTAGAAGTTTTCACCACATTACTCTGCCTGAAGTTAGGCTGCTGTTGATGATGTTCGGTTAGGAATCTGAGAAGTTTTTAACTTTGATTATTTATTAAAGATAAATTCTAAGCATTAAAACTGTGCTAATTTAACTTTTTCAAGGAAAGAAGGCAATGAAAATTATACTTTCTCTAGGTGGAAGGGGGTGGACTGTGTCGGTGTTAGAAGACCCATGGGGTAGGGGTACTGGGAGAGGACATGTGAGGCTCTCTCTCTTTTCGCTGCTGGCATTGTGGCATTGGTGGCAGGGGGGCAGGCAGGGCAAGCAGAGACAGGAAGAAAGCATGACTGGGTTCGGAGATTTCTTTTTGAGAGAAGAGCTCCACTTACAGAACATCTCCCCATGGGATGTGCAAAAAGACCATTGCAAACCTCTTTGCTTCTGCAGCTTAGCATCTCTGTAGGTGTCAGGGAGGGACAGCATTTTGGTTAGCCGTGCAGATCTTGGAGGCCATCAAATGTAGGTTCAAATCCTGGTGCTTCCACTTGCAAGCTGTGCAATGTTAGAACAGCAGCTGCATCTTTCTGAGCCCCATCGTTAAAATGGGACTCTTTAGAACTGCCTTTCCATACACGTGCAGATTGAGGGTGATAATGTATGTATAATGCTTGGCCTGATGTATTGTAAGATGCCTAATAAATGGCAAGAGGTGGAGGACTCTGGTGCCCTGTGTTTAATGGTACTCTCACACTGAGTGATTAGAGTATTAGTCATCAAACATGACCGTACTGAAACCCTAACATGTACCAGGACCATGTCTGAGCTGCCACAGCTCATAGAAAGTAGAGCTGAGATTCAAACCAAAGCCCCAGTCTTTTCACCATTTGCTGTTGCTTTCCAGGTTGAAGCAGAGGTAGCCTAGAGAAGCCTATATCTCTAACAGAGTCCCCTCCCCCGTATGGGGTTGTACTCTGGCCATTTTGGAAAGAGCCCTCCTGGACAGAAGACTCTCCTAGCCAGCCAGCCTGCCCTCCCCCAGAGGCACTTCAGAAAGTCTGTTCTCCTGGGGACCCATTCAGGGCTGAATCTGCCAGACAGCAGTCCTGTTGCTATCTGGAAAACCCACTGATCTGAAGAGAGCTGGTTTGGAAACTGAAGAGAGAGGGAGGCAGCAGAGGTGGGGGACAGTGGGAGGTTCACCTCTGGAGCTCTCAGACCCTCAAAAGCAGGAGGGATGATTAAACCCTCCTTTTTGCTAGAATCCTGTTTAGCTCACAGACCTGAAAAATGCGTTGCCTCCTCCTGCTGGAGCAGTAGGCTGCACTGAGCTGCCTTCCACATCTTGCTGCCTGAGGAAGCGAGATGGGAACATCGTCATCCCCTGCCCCACTCCCCTCCCATGTACAGTTGAGCTCAGCTTTGACAGCCAGGAAGCAAAGCCCAGGAGAAATTGGCCTGGTGAAACCAGGGTATCTTGAGCAGCCAAGGGCGTTGTTTCCTGTCCCGTTGTCCTTTTTCAGCACTGAGAAGATGGGAAGGCAGCAGTGGTGGCCAGGTGTGTCCAGGAATCCCTGGGGAGGCCTCATGTGATGGTCTCTACAGTGTATCTGGTTCTTGTTCTGCCTGCTGTGACTTTCTCAGAGATAATCTGTCTGTGTGGTTACAAACCTTTCAATTCCCGACCTGCTCAGAAGGGGAAAATATTTGGATTATTATTAGAAATATCATAGAACTAACTGAAGGACCCTAGATCAGCAATACAAACTGAGAGGCCCAGGCCAAATTTCTCCTTGTTCTTTGCTTGTGTGAAGTCGCAGAGTGCCTGACAAGCCTTGTACAGGCATGCCCACATTGTGGCCAGCTGCCCTCTATCTGGAACGTTGTTACATTTCTGTTGCTCACTATCTGCGTACCTGGGGGCTGACACCAAGGCCCACCACTCTGCTCTGACACAGGCCTGCCTTGAGAATCATGGTTCGCAGGTTAGATACCCAAATGGCATGTCCCCTGCCACGGCCCAGAAGTCCAGCTGCACTGCCACCATTATTCATTTTCCAGGAGGAAGCAAGGAGCTCCACATGTCACATAGCCTCCAGATCAGGCAATGGCATGGGGTTTAAGGAAGGGCGTGAGGGTAGCACACTGGCCCCACCACTATCTCCCCGTGCTTCTGCTCCTGCTGGTAGTGTGTACTATTTTGAGTTACAGCAATTCTGCCTTATTGGAAAGGAAATCCCCCAGGGAGGGGTAATACTGCTGAACAATCATGGACAGTTTAGTATGAATTAGATAACCCAATGATGCTTTCCCGTGTGACTGCAGAGTGAGAAGGCTGTGAGGAAGACTGGAAAGGGTGTAAGGTCACTGGGCGATAATGGAAAAAGAGCGAAGGAGGGGAGCCAAGGTCATCGAAGGAAAGTGGGACCCTGCTTTGCCAGGTTATCTCTTCTTTGTCTTAAAACCACTATTTAATTTAAATTTTTTCATGGGAGTTTATCAAATGTAAAAAAAAAATTGAAGAATTATGTGTGTAGAGCTTTGAATTTTAACAAAGCAAGCGCACTTTCATATACAGCACCCATATTGAGAAGCTGTCCTACTCAGACTCCCAGCTGGTCACTCCGATCCCCAGAGTGTCCCCTGCCCTGACTCCCAGTGCCATACAGAGTAAGCTTTGCCTCTCCTGTGCTTTAGGAGCATGTGATCATACAGTATGCTTCTCTTGTGTCTGGCTTTCTTTTGTTCAGTATTCTTTTTGTGGGATTTATCCCGTTATAATTTGTTCATTTTCATTGCTGTGTTCCATTGTATGAATACCACAATGTATTGATTCTATGACTGATGGGCATTTCAATGTCTAGTTTTGACTTTCACAAACACCAATGCCTTGAATAATCTTGGACATGTTTTTCTTATTTCTCTGTCACGTCTTCAGTTAGGTGGCATTCTCCTGGGAACCTCCCTCTGGGAGCTGGCCTTTGTAGCACTCCATAGTACTCCATGAGGGCAGGAACGTTTGAAAGTGATATGTTGGCTCCTGGGCCAGTGTCGGGTGCTGAGGAGATGCTCAAAAGTATTGGTTGAGTGAATAAATGAACAAATTTTACCTGCATCACAGTTTTGCCTGGAGCTGGTCTTGATATTTAAGAAAAGCAGTTTTAAAAGACTGTGTTGGGGAGTTCTGGAAACCAGCTAGGCTTCTTCCACAGAGAGAGTGTTCCTCTCTAGGTTCTGGGCTCCCTTTGGATCCTGGGTGTCCCTGAGATTGGGACTGGGGACCAGGATTATGGGCAGAGGTGCCTGGCTGGGCAAGAGCAACCTTTTCTGGGAGTTTCATAAAGTACCGCAGAGACCAAGCTGATACAGAAGGAGCATCTGCTCCCTTGCGTTTCTGAGGACACTGATGCCATGCACCTTCCTGGACATAGGCATTTGGTGACCAGCTGGGCAGGAGGAGCTGTGAAGACTAGAAGAGGAAGAACAGACACCTGAGCAGATAATGTTCTTCTTTCCAGAGGTGAGGTATGGAGGAGAGCCAGACAGTCATGGAGCCCTGGCTGTGAGGGGAAGCGAGTATCTTCATATCTGGGCTGTATTGTTTCCCCTGGCAAGTGACAAAGAAAAGCAGGAACATGAACTTATTCAAATGCAGTGTTGGGGTACCCCGGGTTTTTCCCCCTTGGTGCTTGGCTGGTCCTTCCCAGGAGAGGGATTAGGTTTCCAGGCTCTAGCTGAGCAGTGTGGGGTGAGCAGATTATTCTTTATTCATACACTTTTTGCTCAGCCACATAACAAATGTGTTGTAAATCACCATGCTTTGGAGAGATCCTGATATGTAACACAGGACTGCTTCCCCTATTATAATGCAGGCTGGTAAAATTTCACTTACATCAAAACCATTTGGGATGCAGTTGCTAAGTTTCCAAAGTAAATGTTACTTCTTAAAGAAATTTCTCACCCAAAATAATTATTTCTTAGAGTGATCTGAGGCTAAGCTAGTTTAATGTAATCATTTGGCTCAGCCCAGTTTTTTTCCTAGTGAAATGAGCCAAGTGCTTAAAGCCCGCAGAGCAAAATGGTCCTTCTTTCTCCTGGGTCCCTTTAGCCTACAGAACTGTCCCTTCCCCACCCCCAATTATCTTGTCTTCCTGATGGCACCTAAATCCCATCTTATGCTGAATTTATGTTAATTAAACAATTAAACAACACTTACTATGTGACAAGCACCCTTCTAAGCTCTTTAACAAATACCAACTCATTTAGAAGACACTTATTTTTAACCCCATTTTCCAAATAAGCTCATTGGTAGTGGAGCTGGAATTTGTCAGGAAAATGCACTCTTTCTCACCACCTCAATTGTATCTTCTAAAGTGGCATGATAAGCAGGGGTCCACCTTGTTCAGGAATTAGAAGTAACTTTCTGTGCCTGTCTTAACATCATCAATATGCAGTGAGCAGAGGAAGGTAAGGCCTTGGGAAAGGAATTGCAAACTGTGAAGGACCACCTGTCCAAGGACGGGCTGAATCAGGAGCACCACAGAGAGAGGTGAGAAGTTAAACATGGAACTCACCTTTCAGAACCATCTGAGCTCTGGGTGGAAGAATTACAAGGCTCTACTCTTTATTCTCCTCATCTTGATAGACATATACACCACAGGTGCCCTTTGCATCTCTGAGCGTACTCTCCCCTTCTGCTTTTTCCTTTCTCTCTTCCTCCATGGCCTCCTCATCCTCATCTTCCCTCTGGTGGTCTCTGTCTCAGTCAGGGGCACCAACATCTACACTGTTCTTCAGTCTAGAACACTGGAAATCATCCTTATTTTCTTTCTTGTCAACCCTACCTTCCAAGAAGGTCTCAAATGCAAACACACTTCTTCCTTCACCTTGCCTGCATTACCTTTAGACTTAGATTAATTCATCTTTTCTCAGGATATTCCTGAGAAAAGGATATTTTTCAGGATATTCCTGAAATATCCTGAGATTCCTGTACCTGCCAGGAAGTGACTTTCTTTGTTTACCTGGTAACATTGCTAGAAACCCTGTAAGCAAGGTACCAGGCTGATTTTTTCCAAGGAGGCTTTTTATTAGCTTCCAAAGTCAATCTAGTTTCTTAAATCCATCTGTTGATATCTGAGTCTATGTATGTTTTTCTTGAGCATGACATTCTAGTCAAAGCCTTGGAAATACAGCCAGTTTCCAATAATGTCCTGTTACAAGGAGAATTGATTCTTACTGAACTAATAATGTAAACATTGCTATGAAAAATAATAGTACTCACTAAGGGTTTCCAAATTCTGAAGGGTTCACGTAGGGAGAAAAATACAAATGTTTCAATACTGCTCACAAAGCTATAATTTACCAAGTTGCTCTAAGTCACAGGTAGTTTAAGAGAAACACATTTCCTTATGTCTGGCAAACAAAAGATTTTTTAAAAATCAGAAATATTTCAAATAAGAAGTCATAAAAATTATAATCATCTTTTTAAAAGTATTTTTTGATTGTACTATTATAGTTTTCCCAATTTTATCCCCTTTTCCCCTCCACCCTTTCCCCGAAACCCTCCAGCATCACCCCCCTTAGTTCATGTCCATGGGTTGTACATATAAGTTCTTTGAGTTCTCTGTTTCCTACAACATTTTCATATCTCCCCATCTACTTTATGCCTACCAATTATGCTTCTTATTCCCTGTACCTTTTCCCCCACTCCTCCCTTCCCCCTCCCTACTGAAAATGCTCCATGTGATGTCCATTTCTCTGATTCTGTTCCTGTTCTACTTGTTTGCTTAATGTTTGTTTTCATTGTTTTTCTTTTATTTTTTTAGGTTCATGTGTTGATAGTTGTGAGTTTGTTATCATTTTACTGTCCATATTTTTGATCTTCCTTTTCTTAGATAAGTCCCTTTAACATTTCATATAATAATGGCTTGGCAAAGATGAACTCTTTCAACTTGACCTTATCTGGGAAGCATTTTATCTGACCTTCTATGCTAAATGAAAGCTTTGCTGGATAGAGTAATCTTCCTCTGATATATATAGATGTAGATCCTTGCCTTTCATGACTTGGAATACTTCTTTCCAGCCCCTTCTCGCCTGCAAGGTTTCTTTTGAGAAATCAGCTGATAGCCATATGGACACTCTTTTATAGGTAACTTTTTCCTTTCCTCTTGCTGCTTTTAGGATTCTCTCTTTATCTTTAATCTTGGGTAACTTAATGATGATGTGCCTTGGTATGTTTCTCTGTGGGTCCAACTTCTTTAGAACTCTCTGAGCTTCCTGGACTTCCTGGAAGTCTACTTCCTGCACCAGATTGGGGAAGTTTTCCTTCATTATTTGTTCAAATAAGTTTTCAATTTCCTGCTGTTGTTCTTCTCCTTCTGGCACCTCTATAATTTGGATATTGGAACATTTCAGGTTGTCCCAGAGGTTCATAACTCTCTCTTCACTTTCTTTGAATTCTTGTTTCTTCATTCTGTTCTGGTTGGATGTTTACTTTTCCTTTTTGTTCGAAATCATTGATTTGAGTCCCAGTTTCCTTCCTATGACTGTTGGTTCCCTGAATATTTTGCTCTATTTCATTTTGGGTATCTTTCATTTGTTTTTTTCATTTTTTGACCAAGCTCAATCAGTTCTGTGAGCATTTTGATTATCAGAGCTTTAAATTCTCCATCAGGTAGGTTGGCTATCTCCTCATCACTTAGCTCTCTTTCTGAAGTTTTGCTCTGTTCTTTCATTTGGGCCATATTTCTTTATCTCAGCACACCTGTCAAGTTGTAAGGGGGCAGGGCCTTAGGTATTCACCAGGGCAGGGCAACTCTCCTTGCTGTGCTGTGGTGCTGCCTGTGGCGGAGGGGCCAGAGAGGGGACAATGCAGCTCACCTGCTCCTCTCTAGCCCACTTTCCAATGAACTCTTGTGTGAAACTGGGAGTTTCTCCCACCTTGGCAACCGCTGTAGTCCACAGTGAGCTGAGTCTTAGTTCCGCCTTCAGCTGGCTCTGCCCAGGCAGTTCGCCACCTCACCAGGGGTTCTTACTGGTCTGGTTGTTCTAGTTGACTTTTTCTTTAATTCCTTGGTTGTGGAAGTTCCATGCAGTTTGATTTTCTGGAACTTCTGGTTGTTTATTGATTTTTGATTGGTTGTTGTCCTTTTTGGTTGTGCAAGGAAGCGAAGGGTTTCTATCTATTGCCTCCATCATGGCCAGAACTCCCCTATAATCATCTTAATCAGCTCATTTAGTTTCACCTAATTAATTCTTATTGATCTTGATCTTTTGTTAGCAGTTTTATGAAGAGATTAGCTCTTTTTTAAAACTAATTTTACAAAATTTTAACCAGTTCAGTAATATGATCTGAAAATTTATCAGAAATGTGTATTTCAGAGCACTGATTTTCAACGTTTTTCAGCTCATGGCATATATAATTACTAAAATTCTGCAACACACTGAATATATTTTTTGCTGATCTGTAAAAACATACATATAACTTTGATTCCTTCACACTGGAAGGCTATTGATGTATTGGCTGTTGTCAGTTTTTTATTTGACAATCGAAGGGAAAAGAGGTCAGTGCCCTTAACTAAATAGTCAGGTACCACATGTTTTAAAAATTCTTGTGGTGTCCTAGTGGAAAATTGCTGTTTTAGAGCAAGTGTCAGAGTCCTCTCCTTGAATCTCTGTGAAGAAACATTTGCAAAGCATCAGAGGAAGACAATGACTCTCTTCTAGGAATACTTATATTAACGATACTCACTCATACAGGATACTCTAGAAGTTTATAATCACTTGTTTGACAATGCTTCTCATGCAACTCAACACACCAAGTAAGCCTGATTAGTTTAATATCTAACTTTTATGAGGAGAGAGAGCAACTTTTTCTGAGATGTTCTAGGGTCCCTCTGAAAAACCTCAGTTTTATTTGCAGGCTAAGAAAAAGGCTATTTAAAATTTAAATCTTGGGGGTATGGAGAGGGGACAGCAACTCTGTGAAGAAGTCCGATGCGTACATGAGCCAGGGAGGGAAAGCAGAGCATGTGGAGGCCCCACTAGGGCCAGGCAGCAGCACCCGGAAGCCAGACCCAGCATCAGTTTCAAATTTGAATCTCTTATATACAGACTGTCACCTAATTTCTAAGATTTTTATATAAGAGGTAGATCAAAAGGACTGTACTTTCAGTGTAACAAAGAAGGGGATTCCAAGATGACTGCAGAGTCATGGAAGCTCCATCTGCTTGCTCCCAGCCCTGGAATGGATTTGCAGCTACACTGCAGAGCAATTAACTTGAAAAACCAGTTGTAGTGTAGCTGATCTGGGAATCTGTAAGCAGGAGCACAGAGGAAGACAGGAGGAGACATGGAGAGGGTGAGCCCCTTGCATAGATGCTGCAACTGGGAAGCCAGAGGGATGTTGTGGCAGCAGAGCTCCCTCTCCTGAGAGTGTGAGGTGTGAGCCCCATGCAGGGATCCCCAATCCAGAGCAACAAAAGATAGGAAGGGGAGCTTGTGTAGCATTGGTCAGTGTGAAGCAGGGAGGATTCCATCCTATCTGGGAGACTCGGAGCACACCATCCCAGGGAAGGCGCCAGCCCATTGTTCCAACACCAGCCTGGGAAGTTCACCCTGACCTGTGACTGCTGGAGGGGCCTAGGAGGGGCCTGCTCGATATACCCAGCAGTGAATATGAAGGGCCCTCTGTTCTCCAGCAGGCTGGAGTTGTGCAGTGAGGCTTGAGGAGAGGACTGTTCTTGTCCACATCAAGTGCATGGGCAGTGGCCCTTCCGCCACTACTGAGATGCTGTTTCTGCCCCAAGGCAAAGGGATACAGAGGAGCTGGGCTGGAAATCTGGCCCTGCTCTGCTTGGTTAGACAGCGTAAGGGAGTGGGACCTTTGGCCCACCCTGAGACTGGATGGAGCTGGGAGTTTTGGTCCTGCCCTGCTGTCTCTTTTTGCTTTTTTTTCATTTTGTCCCATCTCCTCCTGTATGGGTGGGTGGTGCAGAGGTGCTAGCAAGACTTGCAGAGCTGGGTTTTTGCGACTGTGTCCCCCAGGCAGGCTTCTACTAGGGAGTCCTGGGGGACACTGAGCTCTGTGGGTGCAATACAGGGAAGCAGAACTGAACTCCCCAGAGAGTTCAACCCACACAGCTACAGGAAAGACAAAAGGTGCCTTCCCCTGCCTCCTACAGAGAGGGTACCCCCTGCTCTCATTGAGTCACCCCTGCCAGGTCCTGGTTACACCCTCTGAGTGCATTTCTGTGAGGGAAGAAACAACAACTCAGAGCAACACATTCAAAGGGTGAGACCCCAGGCAGACCCAACTTCTGCGCTCCTGAGACCCCGTCCACTGGTCTACTAGAAACTCCGCCTTGAGAAACTTGCTGAGTGCCAGGTAGGGACAGCGTCTGACATTGGCTTACAACAGAGAGCCTCTTGGGAGGCCCTAGATCTGCACAACAGCTAGTGAGCTTCAGACAACATTGGAGCAGGGTTCAAGGAACTCCACATTCTGCATATCCAGAGACTGATTGCACCAGGCACAACAAACTGGTGAGCAAGCCACACATTTTTCTTTTTTATCTTTATTTTCTCTTTTCTACTTCATTTTGTTCTTTTTATCTTTTTTTGCTTTCATATCTCTTATTCTCTTTCCTGTTCTTCTTCTATTTTTCTTTATTATTTTTTCTTCCCATTTTTCTTTCCTATTCTTTTAATTCATTTTTATTTTTTCTCCTTTTTAATATATTTTATTTTTTACTATAATATTTTTCTCACTTTTCTCTTCCTTCTTTATTTTTATATTCTCTTTTCTGTTTTTTCTTTTTTAATTCTGTTTTTCTTGTCTTTTTTAATTCTGTTTTTCTTGTCTTTTTTAATTTTTAAGTATTTTTTGTTTGCTTGTGGTGGTTTTTTGCCTCTTTTTTTCTATTTTTTTCTTTGTTGTTGTTTTTCTTGATGGTTTGTGAGTGTTTTTGTTGTTGTTGAATTCTTTTCAGGTTTTTTTTTTTTTTTGGTTTGCCCTATTTTGTTCTGTCAGCATCTGTACAACAATTAGTTGTAGTCAGTGTTGAGCCTCATAGTGAACCACCCTGAGAGCCGAGCTAAACCATGAAAGGGACAACAGCAATCAAGAACCATTTATAACAGGAGCATCACATAACTCACACAAAGGTCATTTCCTAGAGTACCCAGCTCAGGTGATCAGGGAGACTGCACCACTGGGTTCCATAGGACACATACTACAGAAGGCTACCACATCAAATCTGGGAGTCATAGCAGTTCTATTTAATACATAGAAACAAACACAAAGAGACAGCCAAAATGGAGAAACAACAAAACAAGACCCAAATGAAACAGCATGAGGAATCCCAAGAAAAAGAGCTAAATGAAATAGAGGCAAGCAATTTATCAGACATAGATTTCAAAGTAATGGTTATAGGATGCTCAACAATGTGAAAAAGGACATAGAAATCATGAAAAATAATCTTTCAGAAACAAAGAAATACATACCTGAAATAATAACTGGAAGAAATTATCAGTAGGTTGGGTGAAGCAAAGGATCAAATCAGCAAATTAGAAGACATGGTAGAAAAACATCAGAGCACAAAAGGAAAAAACATTTTAAATCAAGAGGATATTTTTAAGGGATCTTTGGGACAACATGAAAATTAACAATATCTGCATCATAGGGGTACCAGAAGAAGAGATCAAGAGATAGAGAACCTGTTTGAAAAAATAATGATAGAAAACTTTCCTACCCTGGTGAAGGAAAAAGTCACACAATTTCAGGAAGCGCAGAGTCCTAATAAAGATGAACCCAAAGAGACCAACACCAAGACACATCGTAATTAAAATGGCAAAAGGGTAAAGACAAGGAGAATCTTAAAGGCAGCAAGAGACTGTTAGTGATCTAAAAGGGCGCTCTGATAAAGCTGTCAGCTCATTTCTCAACAGAAACACTTCAGGCCAGAAAGAATTGGCAAGAAATAATCAAAGTGAAAATAAAATGAAAAATAAAGAAATGTAACCAAGAATACACTACCCAGCAAAGGCAGCATTTAAAATCGAAAATGAAATAGATTCACAGAACAACAACAAAAAAAGGCTAAAGGAGTTCATTACCACCAAACCAGCATTGCAAGAGAAATAAAGGACCTGTTTTAAGGAAAAGAAGAAATGGGGGGGGGGGGGGGAACATAGGTATAAAGGAATGAAATAGCAAGTTATAAGCACTTATCTATAATAACCTTAAATGTAAATGGATTAAATGTTCCAATCAAAAGACAAAGAGTAGCTGAAGAGATAAGAGAAATAACCCTTATATATGCTGTCTACAAGAGATCCACCTCAGAAGAAAAGGTTTACATAGGCTAAAAGTGAAGGCATGGAGGAAAATATGCTATGCAAATGGAATTAAAAATTTAAAAAAAGCTGGGGTAGCAATACTTATATCTGATAAAATAGACTTCAAAACAAAGGCCATAACAAGAGACAAAGAGGCTTACTACATACTGCTAAAGACATGGCTTCACAGGAGAATTTTACCAATCATTCAAAGAAGAA
The DNA here is from genome assembly GCA_039655065.1 of Glossophaga mutica. NCBI lineage: Eukaryota > Metazoa > Chordata > Mammalia > Chiroptera > Phyllostomidae > Glossophaga > Glossophaga mutica. The sequence continues at coordinate 34,708,175 of CM077310.1, read as the reverse complement.
CTGACATCGATCCCTCCTCAAACTATTCCAAAAAATTCAAGAGGAGGGAAGACTTCTAAGTTCTTTTTATGAAGCCAGTATTATCCTAATTCCAAAACCAGATAAAGACACAACAAAAAAGAAAATTAGAGGCCAATATATTCCTGATGAACATAGATGAACTAAACAAAACAGTAGCAAACCAGATCCAGCAATAGAGTAAAATGATCACACACCATGATCAAGTGGGATTTATCCTAGGGACACATGTTTGGTGCAACACTTGCAAATCAAGAAGTGGAATACATCACATAAACAGAATAAAAGATTTAAAAAACACATGATTATTATATAATAAATGCAGAAGAAGCATTCAATAAAATTTAGCACCCATTTATGATAAAAATTCTCAGCAAAGAGGGAAGAAAGTGATTGTTCCTTGACATAATAATGGCCAGGTATGAAAAACCTAAAGCTACCATTATATTCAACGAGCAAAAACTAAAACTGTTTCCCTTAGATCAGGAACAAGAGAGGTGTGGCTGCTTCTACCACTCTTATTCAACATAGTACTGGAAGTCCTAGACACAGCAATCAGAAGAGAAGAGGAAATAAATGGCATCCAAAAAGGAATGAAGGAAGTAAAACTGTTATTATTGACAGATGACATGATCTTATATGTAGGAAACCCTAAAGAACCCACCAATAAACAAACAGACCTAATAAATGAATTCAGCAAAGTAGCAGGATCCAAAATCAATATCCAGAAATTGATGGCATTTCTATATACTAGTTATGGACTATCAGAAAGAGAAACTAGGAAAACAATTTTATTTACTGTTACAACAACAACAACAACAACAAAATAAGTTACCTAGGAATAAATTTAACCAAGGAAGTAAAAGACCTGTACTCAGAAAACTATAGGCCACTGAAGAAAGAAACTGAGAAAGGTACAAATAAGTAGAAGCATATACTGTGTTCACAGATTGGAAGAATTAACATCATGAAAATGTCCATACAGACCAGAGCAATCTATAGATTCAATGCAATTCCTATAAAGATACCAATGTCATATTTCCAGATCTAGAACAAATACTTCAAAAATTTACATGGAATCACAAAAGACCCTAAATAGCCTCAGCAATCTTGAGAAAGAAGAACAAAGTTGGAGGTATCATAATACCTGATGTTAAAGTATACTGTAAGGCCACTATAATTAAAACAGCTCGGTAATGGCATAACAGCAGGCGTATAGGATCAATGGAACAGAGCAGAAAGCCCAGAAATAGACCCATGCTTTTATGGTCAATATTTGACAAAGGAGGCAAGAGCATACAATGGAGGAATAACAGTCTCTTCAATAAATTTTGTCAGGGAAACTCAACTGGTACATGTAAAAAAAAGTGAAACTAGATCACTGTACACAAGAATAAACTCAAATTGGGTAAAAGACTTAAATGTAAGTTGCAAAACAATAAAAGTCCTAGAAGAAAACTTAGGCAGTAAAATCTCAGACATTTCATGTAGCAATATTTTTGCTGATATATCTCCCAAGGCAAGGGAAACAAATGAAAAAATAAACATATGGGACATCAAATTAAAAAGCTTCTGCGCAGCTAAAGAAACCATTATCAAAGTGAAAGCGAACACATGTTGGGAGAATGTATTTGCCAATGATATATATGATAGGGGTTTAATTTAGAAAATATGTAAAGAACTTACACTGCTCAACTCCAGGGACACAAACAATCCAATTTAAAAATAGGCAAAGGCCCTGAATAGGCACCTCTCTAAAGAGAACATACAGGTGACCCATAGACATATGAAAAAAAATGCTCAATGTCACTAACCATAGAGATGCATATTAAAACCACAATGAGGTATCACCTCACACCACCAGAATGGCCATCATTAATAAATCACCAAACAAGTGCTGGCGAGGATGTGGATAAAAGGGAACCCTAGTACACAGTGGGAATGAAAACTGGTATAGCCACTGCTGAAAACAGTATGGAGTTTCCTCAAAAAATTGTTAGTGGAACTGCCTTTTGACCCAGTGATTCCACTTTTGAGAATATACCCTAAGAATCCTGAAACACCAATTCGAAAGAGTATATGCACCCCTATATTATGCTAAGTGAAATAAGTCAGTCAGTGAAAGATAAATATTATATTATCTCACTTATATGTGGAATCTGATGAACAAAATAAACTGGAGAATAAAATAGAAACAGAGGCATAGAGATACATGGAACAGACTGACAGCTGTTGGAGGCAGGACTGGAATAAAGAAGGTGAAGCGATTAGTCAAAGAACACATCTGCATGAACCATGGACATGGACAGCAGTATGGGATTGCCTGATGTGGAGTGGATAGAGGTGGGCAAATGGGGAAAAAGTTGGGACAACTGCAAAAGCATAAACAATAAAATATAGTTTTCAAAAAGGGAAAAATAAAATAAAATTTAAATCTTGGGACATTTGCTAACATATATCAAAATGTTTGGAGATTAGACTAAAAAGATTACAAATCATTATGAAACAATACTTATTTACCTATTTATCAAATATTAATAAAGTATTTCAAAAACAAATATAGTAAATCATATAATTATTAGCAAAACTTTAGCTCTTATTATTGAGAAGATTCCATTTTCTCAAGTAATCAAGGACCTAAGACAACATAAAACAGAAAATTAATTTGATAAAACACAGAAATTTTGCTTTTTAGGCAGAATTTTTTTTATATCTTAGCAGAAGACCAATAGTCCAAGAAGACTGTCTTTTTTAATTAAAGGGAGAAAACCAAATTTAATTTTGAATCAGTTTACTTTTGATATTCAGATGGACATATTTAATTTATTCCAGTCTTTTTCAGCTTGACCACATGTAAACTTTTTTTTCTCAGTAACTTTTTACCAATCTTCTACAACTTTCCTGTTAAATTTAGTTTTTCTCTTGCTCTCTTATGAGTTCTGAAATAACCAGCTTATTTTTAGAACAGTGTTTATTTTAATTTTCTTAAAATGCATTTTTATACCTTATACCTTTTTTTACCTAAAACATATTAATGTTTTCCATAATAATTAGAATTCTTAAAACTTAGAAATCTTAATTTCTAATGAAAATTTAAAAGTAGTAATTATGAGTAGGTAATGAAAAATATCTGCATTCTATAGATTGGCAAACCCATGTATACATTTCATAATTCCTGGAAATATAGGCTTTTTTTCCTGGAAGATATATTTTATAATTTTTAGAAACATGCTTCCTCAACAAAGAACAAAATATTTTAATAACGGATTCAAATATATCCTTTAATTTCTCTGTAATAAGAAGCTAAAAGTAGATAAACAGACTTATTAAACAATGTTTCAGTATTTTATTGTTTGGAAATTATCTAGATATTCAATAATTTAACTCATCATTTAACCCAATTTAGGACAACTTTAAAAGTTTCAGGATACCAAAAGATTTTGGGAAACTGTTTTTAAGTACATATACTATAACTGTTGGTGATGCAAAATCAGCACTGATGTTGTTAGACCTGTGGGGTCAGACTGGACCTCCATTCAGCAACCTCCGTACTTCAGTTCTTGCTAGGAAAGAATTCGAAGACAAGGTTCAAATCATAACAAAGTTTACAAAGTCACCAAGTAGAAGTGAACAGTATGAGAAATAGACTCAGAAGATACGTTACAGAGCAAAAGAAGGGTCCTTGGAACTTAGGAGACAGAAAGGTAAAGGTAACCCACTTGGAGGGAAACAAAAGAGGAACATAAAAGGTTGAGGGCATCTTTTGGGAGGGAGAACATACTGGGTCCTCTATCTTATGTGCTTTAAAGGGTGATGATTTCAGGGGCAGTCCTAGGGTCTCAATAGAATATTCATCAGCTGTCCAGCTGTCTTCTTTTGAGGGTTGTGGGCTCCACTGATTGGTTGGCATCAGAGCAGGGGCTCATTAGTTAATGCAGCTGGTCCTGATGTCAGCTGTGGCATTGCTTATCTGTTTTTGCTGCTTTTCCTGTCCTGGAGCTAAAACACAACTAAGGCTTACATGGATTAGATGTGGGTCAGAACATTATTGTCCCGGGGGCTTAATGCTTAAGAGCTATTCTCTGGACTCCTAGTTTGTTTTCCCTTTAAGGATGTTTAACCTGTGTGACTAGCAGCACGCCAGGGGAGGGCATGAACCACATGACCAGAGGTATTAAAGGTCAGTGGGTCTAAACCACATGACCAGCAATGTGCCAGGAAGGAAAGGTTACCCTGAGGACAAGATAGGTCCTTGTCTTGCCAGTTTTGCTTAGTGCTAGGCCTCTGGGGCTTCCCGCCCTGGTGACCTTCCGTGCCTGGCCCATCATGCTTGCTTTTCCCATGTCTGTCCAGCTGCCTACCACATAACTCATACAATTATTGTTAAAGTTTTACCCCAAACCTTTTTATTTACTTACATCCTTTTATTAGTTCTTAATAATTAAGTTTGTGTTACCCCTGAAAACTCTGAGACATTGAAGTCAATTATTATATTCCAACCTGCTTTTCCTGCTGACAAATTTTGTAACAGAGATAATATGAACTTATTTTCATAAACCCAGGTAAAATGAAAATATTATATACTGATAACTTTAAAGACATGTCTGTTTTAATTAAATCAAAAAACTTAAATTAGTCTTAATACCACATATTTTCTCAAAACCAAAAAAATTTGAGTTAGTTATATTTCTTAATTCATATAAGCACTTAATTCCTTTAAGCCACTTAAACAGAGCTTCTTATAAATTATGTTTTTATTTATTAATGCCATCTGTAGGTAGAAAATGCCATTTCATATATATAAAACACACAGATAAACACAAAGAGACTACAGAAATAACAAACTCAAACAGAATTACTAATATTTATAGAGAAGACACAATATTTTTCATTTACTGATTTCCAGGAATCATTTGCATTTTAAGGGACGGCTCTTAGGTCTTAGAGAAAATGAAGGTAGAAAATCTACATCATAAAGACATAGAGAAAGTATCAAAGTTATAAGTTTTTTTTTATTTGTTCCTTTTATCTTCTGGTAGAAGCCTCTGGTTTTTGTTCTATACTATGCGGGCTCAGGCAATCTTACTGATTCCCATTTAGCAAGTCTAATTAATATTGTTTGAAGGCTGTCTTTACATGCTTTGTTTTATAATATGAGGTAGAGGAAATGTTTCCCGACTAGAGAAAGTTTCTATCTTCTTAATATGATCAAGTAAAAGACAGAATCATTTTACATAATGCCTGTTTAAATATACTAATTAGTTTATTAATCTTAATTTCATCAACATTTGAATATACCTATTTCTAGCCTTCATTGGGATTTAATCAATAAGTTTTTGTATTACAATACTGGGTAGGAGAAATGTTTCATAGCCAAACATATATCCATTCCCATTAAACATTCAGGTAAAGGCCCTGACTGGCATGGCTCAGTAAGTCGATCATAGTCCCATAAACTGAAAGGTCACTGGTTCCATTCCTAGTCATGGCACATGCCTGGGTTGTGGGCCAGGTTGGCCCCGATTGGGGCATGTGCAAGAGGTAACCAATACATGTTTCTCTCATACATTGATGTTTCTCTCCTTCTCTTTCTTCCTTCCTTTTCTTCTCTCTAAAATAAATAAATCACATCTTTTAAAAACATTCAGGTAAAGGAGAGACAACTTTTTTTACATAGTACCTGCTTAAACATTCCATATTTCATGTTATTCAACATTACATGTTTGCATTCTCTCAATCTAATTGTAGCCCTAGTCAAGGCTTCACTTGACTAGGAATGGATTTTTGTATCACAATGTGTATTTGTAGGAGTGGGGGACGTTTGTGTGTGGGGTAGGGGGTGTTGGTCCTGTATCAAGGAGTAGTAACTTGATTAACCAGCCTAACTGCTACCTCAAATTATTGTTGGTTCAATTTCTCATTGTAATCTCTGCATTCCAACTTTTTATATTTTTCCAAACTCAGGTAAATAGAGCAGACTTGTCTGTGGACCTTTAATGTTGGGGCACCAGCAGGGGGTCTCTCTGGTGGCCCACCCATCCTTTGGTAGTGCTGTACTGAAACATTTGTTTTAACCCCATCAGTGTTTTATCTTATTTCTTAATAACCATGTAAAAGATTTTGACCCTGTTCTGACAAGTCCTGTGACTCTTCCTTTTGTTTCCTTATTCATTTTCTCCTATCAGTATTTTCTTTATTCACCTTATTTCTCAATAACCTTTTAAAAATTTCCACCTTGTTGGGAAGAGACCTGTGATGCTCTCTTCAGCCTCTCACTATTCTCTTCATTCTCTTGTTAATTAATCTAATGTTTTCATTATTATCTGTAAGACCCATGAGGGAAAGCTGAGACAGCAAATTCAACAAAGCTTCCCAAATTGTTTTTGTTTGTTAGGTTAGTGGTTGTATTTCTTGGAATCCATATTTTTAAAAACTACTTTCCTTATATAGACACCAATAAAACAACTATTTACAATAAGAATTCTCTACAAATTTTCCAATTCATTTTTTTTCCAATTCAAAAGATTCATTGGCTAGTGATAGTAGGATCTATTAATCTCAATAACAACTCAAACTAATAAGCCTTTCTACAGTTTAGATATGGACACAAGAGGCATCCATAAGAGTACAAAGGATACAGCCCTCACAAGATCCAGAAGTTCACTCCCAGAGTTAACTTAAGAAAGATGAGGGCCTTGTCTTTAAACAGCTTTTCCCAAACACAAGGAATCATATATATATATTTTTCCCTGTGACTAGAAAAAGGTTTTAGATTCTTCAAGCTTGGATCCACAGCCTTTTGGCTGCCCACCAGATGCAAATCCATCCTCCAGGTGGTGGAGATAATTACCATCTCTGGGAGGGATGGGATCAACAGAACAAGAAAACTTAATTTGTACAGAGTCATGTTTGTCCAAGAAACTAGTTTCACCAGTATTTTCTCCTGCTAATTTCAATTTAGAAAGAGAAAAATAAAGATCCTCACCACTTTTGTTCAATTGGCTCCCTCAGACAAAGATCTGGGAGGTGCCGATGTGGTAAGAACTCTTACCTTAACTAGCCTATGTCAGCTACCCCAGGATCTGTATATTTTCAGCAATTCCAAAGCAAACAGTATCTAACTAGTAAAGTCTCTCGTCTGGCTCACCAAAACTGAGGGGGAGAGGGGTAATTTTCTTCCTGTTTTTCTAACTTCTTTTGGTTGGACTATTAATCAAATTAACATGAGGCAGATAAATAGGAGAATATGACCAAACTTATGATGTACCTACATATACATTCTGTAAGAATATGGGACCTGAGAACACTATAGGCAGTTGAGGCTTTTATGTCATTCTGGAGCTAAGAAGGGGAGATGTGGTTTGAGACTTCAAAAGGCAGGAAAGCACTTAACCTAAAGATAGAAAAGCACATATTTGATTGATAAATGCTTGCTGGACCATTTTGAACAATGGGACTCAGAGGACCTTGCCCAAATTGGCCTTGCTAGGTTCCTCCTTGTCTATCACACCTGGTTCACATTAAACTATAGCTGTCTATGATAATGCTACAGAACAGACCCAAGGGGAGTGTACAATATACTATTACCGAAAGGACCCCCCATTAGGTTCGCTATGCCTGCTGCCAGAGGAAGGATGTCTCTCACTGCCAGAGATTTGTGAAAAAGAAAGGAAATATTTAAAAGTTATACAGACTAAAGTCCTTTAGAATACCCACGGATGCACACAGTCCTTCCTTCTCTCTCTGCCCAGTTCAGGGTACTGTATCTCAGGAAAAGAAGTAGAAGCCCATGATTTGGGCTCTGGACACCATCAGCTGTGTTGTTGCCATGATCTCCAGTCAATCCAAAGCCATGTGACACCTTCTCATGGCCTACTGGAAAGACTCCTTCCACCCCTTTTCTTCCAGGCAAAGTCTTTCCTGCTTCCTAAGCCATGTGATAAAAAGGAGCACCCCAAAGCCACGGGGTCCCCACTCTGCCAAAGCCATGTGGTCCTCTCTTGGCATGGCTGCCGCACCTGGGGTTTAAATCCCCCCACCAGTCTTTCTCAGCAGCCCCATTTCTGACTCCTCCTACAATCAGTTACACCTGCCAGCATTCCTGTATACTTCCAGCTTTTCTGGGGTGCCATAGTGAGTCTGGGTAGGTGTGGCCCCATGGTATGGAGCCAATCATCACCAAGCTCTCACACAGGCACTGTTACCAGGGGGAGTTGCCTCCCAGTTACATCATGGGTTGAAGTCACACCCATCCCCCTGGCTCAAAGCAGGGTCACAGCTATTTAACATGTCTATGAAACCAGTTAAAGGTTATAGATATGTTAAATGACCATGTCTGAGGTTAGCTGCCAAGCTGTTGCTATACAACACAGCTCCCAATGGCCCTGCTCCATTTGTCCCGTCCCCCAGCTTAGGCTTGTGGGGGTGGGGGAGTCAGGACATCCTGTATATTGTCCTAATATTTCCTAGACACCTTGAGTTCTGGACTCCATTACAAATCCCTATTTGGGCCCCCCCTCTTTGTTGCACCCTGTTAAAATAATAGTTCCCTTCTTAGTGCTGCTGGTGGAAATTGTTATTTTTCACTCGATTGCAAGGAAAGTTTTCCAGGGACCCACGTGTGGGATATTGTGGTGTGGTAAGATTTGTTTTGGGTGAAAATAGAAGGCTGCCCCTAGATTCCCAATGTCTCATCTTTGTCTGTCTAGTTTTGTCTTTATGAAGTGCAGAACAAAGACCAGTGTCCACAGATTATGTGCCATATTAAAGCTCAGTCCTTTGGAGCTGTGGGGTCTGTTGCAGGCCCCAGGAAACTGCTACACTTGCATGGCTGCTATGGAAAGAAAATGCCAGCAGACAGGGCAAGTACATGTTACCAGGCGAGAGAGATAGCTTTTTATTTAGGCTGATTATATTATCTCAGGGTTGGGAAGGACCAAGCACTTTTTCACAATAACTAATAAGCTTCTTAAGCTCTTGCAGGCTTGTGCTAGACCTGCCCTTTAATGATCCATTTCCTATATCTTCTGGTGTTCTGGGTCCTTTATCCAATTCAATCCTTTTCCCAGGCTAGACAGACAGACCTATTGTCTCCATACTAGTTTCTATTGTGCTTGTTCTTTCCTCCCCCTTTATTGTTCTATCTCTTCCCCCATTGATCTGTGGGGAACGAACCGGTGGTCCCCTGGAGAGTGTATGAAGCTATAACTTCCTGGTAAAGCAGCAGGCTCAGTGTCTGATTCAGTGCTCTAGCCAATTAGGCTCAACAATGTCTGATTCCCTTTGCTTTCTTTATTAACATCTAGCTACCTATGCTAACATTTTCCCCCTGAAGAACCTTGGTCCTTGTAATCTTATAAGAATCAACTATGAAGATATCACCTTCTGTAGCTCCTTCCTGTCAAGGGCTGTATCCTGCCTATTTCCAGGCCTAAGGATTCTCTCTATCTGCCAAAGGAAGAAGGGAGTCAAAAGGGAAAGGGAGGCTTCATGCAGGGAGAGGGATTCTGCAAAGTCCAGATCAGTCACGTGCTGTCTTTGGGAGGTAGCATACATGATGTCTAGAGGATAGCATTGTCCAGAGGGTGGCACTGCTGGACAAGGTGGTATTCTTGTATTCTTCAGGTGGCAAATTTGACAAGAAGGTTAAAAAGGCATAATCCAAAAAAGAGGAAAATTTTAACAACTACAAGTCTGGTGAGAGGTAAGAATAAAACAATAGAAGGAGGGATTAACTTCACAGTGTCCCAGATTAAGTTGGAGGAGGGGGCTTTCCTCGAGGAAGGTGTGTGTCACAACTGTCTAAAGCCCTCTTATTTATCATACTTAATCTAAATTAGGCTAAGGGGAACATTGTAAGATTTTCCCCTTGAAGAACTTCAGGCCTGTTCTGTCTGAACCATTTGGGCAGGTAAGGGAAAGCAGTTTAAAGCAAAGCCAATAAACTACACCACACTTCACCAACTCAACCATCTAGTCCTGACAAGTAAATACATCCAAACTGTTGAGTCTCATTTCAGGAGGTGAAGATGCAGACAGGCTTCTAAAGTGAGGCCTATACTGTATAAACAAGCAACCAGGTAAATAAAGTCATAGGCATATACTCTATGACAACAGAAGAAAAAAAGCACAAAGTTTAATGAACACAGCAAATCATAAATCAGTCTCTGAGCCTTCAACGCTGTCAGTTGAGATTTCCAAATGCAAGACTTTTGCTGGAATGAAAGCAAGCAGTGATAATTTGACATATCCTTTGCAGTCTGAACATCTCTGATGACATCATCAGGTGGTTAAGTCAATTCTGTATGGCATACACAGACATAGCCTTAGAAAAAAGTTTTTGTTCTCAATGATTTCAACTCAAAGGAAGGGGGAAAAAAAGTAAAAATTAATATGGAAGTTTGAAAAAACTAGAATAATTCAGCAACCAGTTAGTTTACATGTGAAAAACAAAACATTGAAGACACAACTAATTGCACTAGAGTCTAATATCCATAATTGGGCATCATGATTTCTATTGAACACAATATTTTTCTCCCTAAAATCACCCCTGTTTTTACTAAGGAGACTGTATTAAGTCCAGTTGTTATTTGGCCTGCTTATTTGTATTAACACAAGAATAGCCATTGATCATATAGCTTTTTAAAATCGGCTTTGCTAGAATTTAATAAGAAATCTTCAGACTGAACTTTAATTAGCCCTCCTGGGCAAAGAAGCAACATTTGCCATCAAGCTTTGGCTGCAATACCTATAGGTTTGGGTAAATTCCTCAAGTTCTTAAGGTCTCAAAAATGTCTTAAGCTTCCCTTTTTGCCATTTCTTGAGAATGTAACACTCATTCCTTACCTGGAAAGACTGACATGAACCATGTGACCAAACAAGGTATTAGGCTGTTTCTCCAATGGGCTTTTCTCAGCTTTGAAAGTCAATCTTAATTCCTTAAAGCTTTCTGGTGACATCCAGAGTCCAGGAATGTCTCCCTCAGACATGACATTCCAGTCAAAGTTTTGGCTAATAAAATCACAATTTGAACAGCTTCTTATTGGACTTATGCAAACAAACGTATTGCCATGACTCACTTATTAAGAATTACCAAATTCTAGAGAAATTAGGCAGGGGGAAAAATATAAAGCAAAAGGAAAATTCTTGTCCCTTTTAACAGTGTGAAAAAGACCAAACTCTAACTCTGTATTAGCTGAAAGGTAGGCAATTAGCGTTCTTTAGATTGGCAAACATCTCATAACTTCAAGAAACATAGGCCCTTCCATTGGCAAACACGTGTACACTTTTAAGAGGCATACTTTTATGAGTTATTATAAAGCAAAACTTAGTGATCTAGAAAAGGAACAGCTGAAATAAGTTAATTTGTTGGGATGGCTAAGATTTTTCTCTTTTGATAAGGTTTACTTCTCAGAAATTTGCATCTTAAAAGATAGCCCAGGAAAACGGTTTTTGGGAGACCAGATATTTGCATTTCAAAGGTATAGACTTTGGTTTCATAAAGCCAATCATCTGTCAGCCTTTCTCCTTGAGGGATCCAGAGTTAAATGTCTGCCAGTTGGTGACTATGTACTCCAAATGGCTCTCTGATGCACTGTGGATAGACATAGTATTGCCTGTGGTCTTCAGGGAGACCCATCATGGCCCCAGCCATGGAGAGAACTCCTAGCAATGCTATTATGGGGATCACTGGGCCACCCCTTTTGGGGTGGACAGGGATAAGTATCCCTGTCCCTTAAGGGGAAAGGGGAGTGTGGCATTTTCCCATGTAATTTATACGTTGGGAAGAATGTATCCCAGGGAGCAGATTCTTGTCCATTTTGGAGGCAGGGACCAATAGGCCCGTGATCCACAAATCCAGTATACCCCTGAAGAGTGGTAGATTTCTGCAGAAACTTTGTATTCTGTAAGCAGGATGGGCTGGGTTGCTTGTGGTATATCTTGCGACTGTTATGTGAGGAGCTTATAGAAGAGTAAGGAAAGTTTGCTGAAGTTGGGCAGAGTGAAGGAATTTTTCTGCCTGATTGGATATTGGATTAGAAATAGCATGAGGAGAATATAGTTACTCATTGAGAGTAGGTCAGCTTTTGTGCCTTGAGGGTGAGCGTGGCTGCTGTGGCTAATGCTCTGAGGCAAGTAGGCCACCCTCGGGCTGTGGGGTCTAGTTGTTTGGATAAATAGGCTATTATCTTCAGGTCTGGGCCTGACTTCTTCTGTCCTTAGAGACCTAGAGCAATGCTCTGTCTTTCATCTGTGTATAGGATGAAGGGTTTATTGAGGTCAGGCGACCACAGCAGGGGCTTTGGTGAAAGGCTCTTTTAGCTTCTGAAGGGGTCATTCAATGGACTTCCCAGGTGGTAGTGATTCCTGTAAGGGTCCTTTTTTTTTTTTTTTTTTTTGCCCCATATAATGGCTTGGCCGGAATGCCGAAGCTTGGAATCCAGTTTCTAAAGTATCTAGCCAGGCCCAGAAAGCTGAGGAGGTCTTGTTTAGTAGTAGGGATTGGCATTGAGGCTGTTAGTATTTGTCTATCTGGTTTTATTCGTTTCTCAATGGGTGTTAAGGTGAAACCTAGGTAGGCGACTGAGGTTTCAGTATTCCATCTCTCTGAGTTAACAAAGGTTGGGGGCAGGGGGGAGAAGTGGGCTAGGGGTGTATCTGTTAGAGAAGGAAAATACCCTGCAAGTTTCGAGGAGAAGGAATGAGTATTTGGGCTTTAAGCCTGGTGAGAATGCCTCTTCCAAGAATTGGTGTAGGGCAGTGAGGGAGGGCCAGGAGTGAGTAAATAAGTGGTCCTCTAGTTAACGGGGAAGGAGAGGGGTAGCTAATGGCTGTGAGACTATGCCATTGACTCCTACTGTTTAGGCTGAGGAATTGATTGTAAGCTGGGAGTGTTCAGGGAGAGCACAGTAAGTAGCCTTGTGTTGATGAGAAAAGAGATTGCTTACCTGCTGCTGATAGAATTACCCAAGGTTCTGTCCTATTGATTATGTAGCGGCCATGTGTGGTTCCTTGGCACCGTCAATCTTCTCCCACTAATCCTAGGAGGTCTGGGAGTTCAAAACCAGGGGTCCAATCTGAATGGGTAACCCATAAGCCCTCACCTGGAGAGGCCTGGGGGCAGTTGTACTTCCAGTGGCCCTCTAGTTTTCATAGAGGGCATGGCCCCAGAAGGGCTTGGGGGTTTGGACATTGTTTGGCCCAATGCCCAGGTTTCCCCACACTTGTCCCCAGAACAGGTCCCCAGAAGGGCATTTCCCTTTTGTATGGTGAGATCTCAGGTCTCTTTTAATGCTGAGGCAAGTAGCTGCTTGGCCTGGTTACGGGACTTGGCCTTAGCTTCCTCCCTTTGCCTTTCCTGCTGGGCCTTCTCCTCATCTCTGTTGTTGAAAACTTTAAAGGCTAGATTAACTAGCTCATTCTGGCTAGTCTGAGGACCTGCCTCTAGTTTTTGGAGCTTTTGCTGTATGTCTGGAGATAATTCAGTGGATGCGTAGGTCAGGCGAGTGGCCTTCCCCAGTCACCATCCTCCCAGGTTTTGGCACCAAAATGTTAGAAATGTGCGAGAAATAGAGGCAGGAGGAACTGGATGATCTGATCCAAGTGCCTTTATTTGATGCTGCATTGAGAGGTGGGCTGAGTTGGGGCAACTTCAGCACTGGGGGAAGGCAGGATTGAGGTTTTTAAAAGAAAAAGTGTGGGGTCTGCCTGCCTCTCAGTGCAGCAGCAAATAAAGGCACTTGTATCAGATCACCCGGGTCCTCCCGCCTCTATTTCTTTTTTTTAAATATATTTTATTGATTATGCTATTACAGTTGTCCCATTTCTCCTCCATCATTCCCCTCCACCCTGCACACCCTCTCCCACCCACATTCCCCCCTTTAGTTCATGTCCATGTGTCATAAGTTCTTTAGCTTCTACATTTCCCACACTATTCTTGCACCCCCCGTCTATTTTCTACCCACCGTCTTTGCTACTTATTCTCTGTACCTTTCCCCCTCTCTCCTCCTCCCACGCCCCTGTTGTTAACCCTCCATATGATCTCCATTTCTGTGGTTCTGTTCCTGTTCTAGTTGTTTGCTTAGTTTGCTTTTGTTTTAGGTGTGGTTCTTAATAGCTGTGAGTTTGCTGTCTTTTCACTGTCATATTTTTTATCTTCTTTTTCTTAGATAAGTCCCTTTAACATTTCATATAATAAGAGCTTGGTGATGATGAACTCCTTGAACTTGACCTTATCTGAGAAGCACTTTATCTGCCCTTCCATTCTAAATGACAGCTTTGCTGGATAGAGCAATTTTGGATGTAGGTCCCTGCCTTTCAAGACTTCAAATATTTCTTTCCAGCCCCTTCTTGCCTGGAAGGTCTCTTTTGAGAAATCAGCTGACAGTCTGATGGGGACTCCTTTGTAGGTGACTGTCCCCTTATCCCTTGCTGCTTCTAGGATTCTCTTCTTCATTTGAATCTTGGCTAATGTAATTATGATGTGCCTTGGTGTGTTCTTCCTTGGGTCCAACTTCTTTGGGACTCTCTGAGCTTCCTGGACGTCCTTGTAGTCTATTTCCCTTGCCAGATTGGGGAAGTTCTCCTTTATTATTTGTTCAAATAAGTTTCCCACTTGTTGCTCTTCTTCTTCCCCTTCTGGGACCCCTATAATTCGGATGTTGGGACGTTTAAAGATGTCCCGGAGGTTCCTAAGCCTCTCCTCATTTTTTTGAATTCTTGTTTCTTCCTTGTTTTCTGTTTGGTTGTTTCTTTCTTCCTTCTGGTCCACTCCATTGATTTGAGTCCCAGTTTTTCTCTCATCTCTATTGGTTCCCCATGCATCTTCCTTTATTTCATGTATTGTAACCTGCATTTGTTCATCTAATTTGTGAGCAAAATCAACCAATTCCATGAGCATCCTGATGACCAGTGCTTTGAACTGAGCATTTGATAGGTTGGCTATCTCTTCACAACTTAGAGGAATTGGCTCTGGAGCATTTATTTGTTCTCCGGTTTGAGCCATTTTTGGTGGGTTTTTTTGTTTTATTTTGGTTTTAGTCTGGTCGAGGCTATTACGTAGTTAGGGGTGGAGCCTTAGGTGTTCCTCAGGGTGGAGCAGCCCAGTCACTGGGTTGTGACGCTATAGGTGGGGGCAGGGTCTGAGAGGGAAGAATGGTGCCTGCTCCGCTGTCTCCTGGACTCCGGTTCCTTCCGTCGCTTCCCCTTCACCTGGATTATCTGCTCACTCACGTGCTGCTACGTAGTGAGGCGTGGAGCCTCAGGCGCTCCCCAGTGTGGGGCAGCCTAGTCGCTGGGTTGTGACGCCCGCTGTATGTGGGGGTGGGGTTTGAGGGGGAACAATGGCGCCTGCTCCACTCTCTCCTGGATTCAGTCCCTTCCACCACTTCCCCTTTGCCTGGACCATCTGCGCGCGCAAATGTGGGACAGCCAGCCACCTTGTGTGCCTCACTGGGTCTGCACAGTTGCCCCCCTGTGCCCGCGGTTCGCCAGCTGCCGCCTGTGCACCTGGGAACTGTCGGCCGCTGCTGCTTGCGTTCCTGGGTCCGCACCTCCACTTTTTCCTGCCACGACTCCGCCCCTCTTACCGGTCTGGATGAATGGTTGTTGGACTTCCGTACAGTTCAATTTTCTATCAGTTCTGGTTGTTTTCTTGTTTCTAAATCTTTGTTGTCCTTAATTTTGGTTGTGAGAGGAGGCACAGTGTGTCCGCCTATGCCTCTATCTTGGCCAGAAACCCGCCTCTATTTCTCAAACATTTCTAACACTGGGTACCCTGGGCATGGGAGGGGGTAAAAGTTGGAAAGATGAACAAAAATTTAGTCAATCTCAAGATTAGTTTAACATAAATCTTTTTATTTTTGTGAGTACTTTGTATCTGAGGCTTTCTGTTTATTGTATACCTGTAGGAACATTAATGAGGACTGCTTTTTTGTTTTGGTGGTTTGTTTTTATTTTTTTCCTTTTTTTTGCTTTGGAGCCATAATTTCCCTTGTATAGTAATTACACAGCTCAGGTGACATGCCACATTGGTCCATGTGGCACAGATGCAGATGAGCAGCAGCTTCTGTTGGCCACTTTCATTGTACCTAGTCAGTGCTATGGGCCTGGGGCTAGAGGCACTCTGGCTGTCAGTGGCATCCCCATTGCACCCAGTGCAGAGACACCATCTGGCTAATGGAGCTACTACTGGGCAGTCTGAGCCACACCCTAAGCCTTCATTTTTGGCGGCATACAACTGCCTGCAGGTGGGAAATTACCAGGCTGAGGTCTGGGTGGCAGACTGTGCAGTTTGAGCCACTGATCCACAGGGCAGCAGGCCCACAGGGTCTGTGCAGCGGGAAGTCGGTGGGAAAGGAGCAGGGAGAAGATGAACCAGAGAAAGGCAGGCAGGAGCAGAGGGGAGAGAGATGAGTGAAGAGTAAGCCTAAGAGCACAAAAGAGGTGAGGTCTCAGCTTACTTACCAAGAGCCATGGCTCTCCCTACTCCTGGATGGCTCATCAAATGCTGCCAATGGAAACTGTGTTCTTTCATAGTATCTCAAGGAAAGCATTCCAGGGACCCAGGCAAAGTAGGTTGTATCACAGTAAGTGTTAAGGTGGTCAGTGATGTAGGCTGTGAAAGAATTCACAAAGAGAAGAAAATGCAGAGAGCAAAGTTTTGTTCACTTTCCAAGAGGGGAATGGGGCATGGTATGGAGAGATACCTCAGCAGCAAAATGTAGGGGCTTTGACTTTTTATTTGATTATAAAGGTGTAGGGGAGGTTGCTGTTGGTTGGCTGGTTGGTCCCTGGGCTGTTAGGGATATTGCAACATAGGTTTCAGTTGCATAAGCTGCAGTTTGCTCCAATGTTGTCTTTTGCCTGTACCTGTGGGAGTAGTTATTCAGATTGTGTTTTTGCTTTCCAGTAATTTGCAATCCTGTGGACATAAACTCAGAAGAGTAAAAGGGTAATCACATTTAACAAGGTCATAGGCCTGCTCAGCAAGTGGTTCCACAATAGTAAATGTTGCTGGCTTTGTCCTTTCATCCCCGCCTCTGGTTTTAAAATGGTTTTATTTTTAATGACCTGGCCTTGTTTTGGTTGTAAGGATGAATGTCCTATTTTCTGTAACTACTTCAGGCAGGTTAGGGATGTAGAGTTGTCCCTGCCTGTGTACGGGTTATTAAGGGGAAGAGGGTGGAACTGGACAGCCTGAAAAGCAAGAGCTGTGGCCAGCATCCATTTGCGGAGGGAATCTCCCATAGACTTGATGCTCCACTGAATGAAGAATATGAGATATTTGAGGAGATGTGGCCCAAAGGTGAGAATAAAAAAGGCTGTTATAGGTCCTAGGAAGAAAGTTAGCCAGGAAAACCAGGACCAGATATTGGCCTTAAAATCCAAAAAAGAGAGAGGCAGAGTAGTAGGTAAATTTTGTATGGCTGATACTGCATCACTAGTTCTCAATAATTGCAAGTCAAAGGATGAAAGAAAAATGGAAACATTAGCTTGGAAGGAAACTAGGAAAATTAGAATTCATTCAGTTTGTGGATGACAATTGGACATTGTGATTTCCATTGAAACACAGTTTCCCTAAAATCACCCTCATTTTATCAAAGAGACAGCATTAAGTCCAGTTTCAATTTGATTTGATTATTTACATGAAAACAACAAAAATAATAATTCATCGTATAGGCTCTTTCAAAGTAGCTTTGCTGGAATTTCATAAGGAAATTTCAGATTGAGCCTCAGTCAGTCCTTCAGGGCATAGATGCCAAGCCACACAATTGCCATGTGGCTTTGCCTGAAATACTTATAGGTTTGGGTGGATTCCTCAAGTTCTTGAAGTACCCAAAATGTCTTTAGGTTCTTTTCTTGCCATTTTTTAGGAAAGCAACCTTTGTTCCTTACCTGGAAAGACTACCATGAACCATGTGATAAAGCAACGTACCAGGCCATTTCTACAAAGCACTCTTATTGGCTTCAAAAGTCTGTCTTAATTCCTTAAGGCTTTCTGATGACATCTAGAATCCAGGCATCACTTTCTGATCATGACATTCCACACAAAGACTCAGTTAATAAAACCACAATTGGAAACTGGTTCTATTATAAAGAGGACATATTCTTATTGGATTTATGCAAATAAACATATTGCCATGAAAATAATACTCAGAGTTGCTGAATTCTAGAGGGACTAGGTAGGGAGAAAAATATAAATGCTTCAGTATTGCTTATTAGGATATAATTTATGAAATTGCTTTAGGAAAAATAAGGTTCCTTATATCTAGAAAACAAAAATATTCAAAATAACAATAGTTTGAACAAAGTCACAAGAATAATTATTATTTTCAGTTCATTTAGTACCGTACAACCAATTTTGTTTGTCTTGATTATTTGCCAGTATTTCCATGAATACAGTTATTTCTTAGGGTTCTATAAATCTTCATTTACTTCAAAGATATGACCTACTTAGATACCAGTATTTTAGAGTAAGTCAGAATACTTTTCATGAACCTATCCAAAGATACATTTGCAAATGCATTAGAATAAAACAGTAACTGCTTATAAATGACCAAGTTTAAAATGACATGGTTATAGATTTGATTATGATGTAATTAATAAAGAATTTTGCTCTTCTCTAAGATATAACATTCCAAAATAACAATTTCTTGCTATATAATAACTACTATGAAAGGACATAAAAGAATAATATAAAGCCCATATTTTTAGGTTTAACGCACAATCTCAGTATGTATAAAGACCAAGTAGTATGCAAGGTGTTAAAATGCTGTACAAGACTTAGAAGTGTGCACTGAGCACTAGAAACAATTCATAAATTCCCAATGTGTGGGGTACAAACACCCAGAATACCACTGCTTGATGTCCCCACAGGAACCATCACTTGTGGCTTTTCTGGTATCTGAGAGAGGATACCTGCTACCCCTGAGAGTTTACTGTTTGAATTTGGCTTTGAATTTTTACATGTTATTCCTAAGACAATTTGCAATTTCTAGAATATTTATTTTGATAAGAATATATATATGTATTCTATGCCATATATATACATAGATATTCATACATGGGTATCTATGTATATATATGGCATAGTTATTATTATTCTGTTTGGCAAACCTTCCCATGTAATTTTGAGCATATTAAGTAGGCCTAATTATTTCAAAAACTGCTCTTTTTTAAGTAGAGAGAATAAATCTTTGAGGTATTCCAGGCCCATTGGTACAACCCAAAGCCATTTCTCAGTTAAAAGGTATCTTATAAACTTTGAGGATGTTGTCAAACAAGCTTAACTAAAAGATTATAATATACACTTCCGGCCAAGATGGAGGCGTAAGCAGACACACTGTGCCTCCTCTAACAACCAAAATTAAGGAAAACAAATATTTAGAAACAAGAAAACAACCATAACTGATAGAAAATTGAACTGTATGGAAGTCCAACAACCATTCATCCAGACCGGTAAGAGGGGCAGAGTCGCGGCAGGAGAAAGTGGAGGTGCGGACCCGGGAACGCAAGCAGCAGCGGCTAGCAGTTCCCAGGTGCACAGGCGGTGGCTGGTGGGCCCCGGGCACAGGGGGGCAACTGTGCAGACCCAGTGAGGCCGCACAAGGCGGCTGGCTGACCAGGTGGTCCCCCATTCGCACGCGCAAACGGTCCAGGAGAAAGGGAAGTGCCGGAAGGGACTGAATCCAGGAGAGAGCGGAGCAGGCGCCATTGTTCCCTCTCAGACCCCGCCCCCACATACAGCGTCACAACCCAGCGACTGGGCTGCCCCACACTGGGGAGTGCCTGAGCCTCCACTCCGCACTACGTAGTAGCTGTGACTAGACTAAAACCAAAACAAAACAAAAAAACCCACCAAAAATGGCTCAAACCGGAGAACAAATAAATGCTCCAGAGCCAATTCCTCTAAGCAGTGAAGAGATAGCCAACCTATCAGATGCACAGTTCAAAGCACTGGTCATCAAAATGCTCACAGAATTGGTTGATTTTGCTCACAAATTAGATGAAAAAAATGCAGTCTACAATACGTGAAATGAAGGAAGATGCATGGGGAACTGATAGAGATGGAAGGAAAACTGGGACTCAAATCAATGGAGTGGACCAGAAGGAAGAAAGAAACAACCAAACAGAAAACAAGGAAGAAACAAGAATTCAAAAAACTGAGAAGCTTAGGAACCTCCGGGACATCGTTAAACATCCCAACATCTGAATTATAGGGGTCCCAGAAGGGGAAGGAGAAGAGCAACAAGTGGGAAACTTATTTGAACAAATAATAAAGGAGAACGTCCCCAATCTGGCAAAGGAAATAGACTACCAGGACGTCCAGGAAGCTCAGAGAGTCCCAAAGATGTTGGACCCAAGGAGGAACACACCAAGGCACATTGTAATTACATTAGCCAAGATTCAAATGAAGAAGAGAATCCTAGAAGCAGCAAGGGATAAGGGGACAGTCACCTACAAAGGAGTCCCCATCAGACTGTCAGCTGATTTCTCAAAAGAGACCTTCCAGGCAAGAAGGGGCTGGAAAGAAATATTTGAAGTCTTGAAAGGCAAGGACCTACATCCAAAATTGCTCTATCCAGCAAAGCTGTCATTTAGAATGGAAGGGCAGATAAAGTGCTTCTCAGATAAGGTCAAGTTCAAGGAGTTCATCATCACCAAGCTCTTATTATATGAAATGTTAAAGGGACTTATCTAAGAAAAAGAAGATAAAAAATATGACAGTGAAAAGACAGCAAACTCACAGCTATTAAGAACCACACCTAAAACAAAAGCAAACTAAGCAAACAACTAGAACAGGAACAGAACCACAGAAATGGAGATCATATGGAGGGTTAGCAACAGGGGCGTGGGAGGAGGAGAGAGGGAGAAAAGGTACAGAGAATGAGTAGCATAGATAGTGGGTAGAAAATAGACAGGGGGAGGGCAAGAATAGTGTGGGAAATGTAGAAGCTAAAGAACTTATGCCACATGGACATGAACTAAAGGGGGGAATGTGGGTGGGAGAGGGTGTGTAGGGTGGAGGGGAATGATGGAGGAGAAATGGGACAACTGTAATAGCATAATCAATAAAATATATTAAAAAAAGATTATAATATAATCTTGTTGTAAAACAAACATTTTTTTGGTAATAAACATTACTCAAACTTAAAAGCAGTTTTAATATCAAATATTTTGTCCAAAATATAGGACCCTGTTTCATTTATGTAAGTACTTACTATCTTTAGGACACCTGGAGGCAGAAAATGTACCACACAAACACATATTACATAAAGACTATACACGTGAAGACTGAACACATAAAGATCATACACATAATTTGAATTACCAATTTTTTTAGAGAAAGCATGATTTTTTTTCATTTGCTTTTGATAACTTTTAAGAAGACTAAAAAAGGTCCTAAATACGAAGCAAAAAGACCTGTTGACACTCTCAAAGTTTCAAGGATTGTGAAAGAATGGTGGAAATAAAAAAAGTGTTGGCTGTAAGGAATCAAGCAGCAGGAAAGAGCCTGGTCAGGGCTGCTTTGGCCCTCGAAAGGTCAGAAACCTGGTGACAGAAAAGAAATGCTCCAGGTAGAGGACCAAGAGTTATGGTCCACACCAGCAGAGAAATACAAAGAGATGGATATGTTTACACCATGTCTGAGCGTGACCTCACTAATGACAAGAGCACCAGCCAGATGCCCTGAAATGTATTTAACCCACCCAGACAGGGGACTTGATAGAAAGCCCAATTGAGAGAACCACACTGGCAAAGGTAGAGAAATCATGTTTGAGAGAGAGCCAGTTTGAACCATGGATGTGTTTACCCCATGCCCTGAGGTGGTCTTCCTTACTGATGACCAGAGCACCCAACAAAGGGGAAGGAATGGGTCCCTTTGAACATCAGAGGTGATCAGTTATTGCTTCAATGGACACTATGTCCAAGGTGTCACCTTGTCCAGGGCATGTCACCCTGGGCAAAGTTGTGTAGGGTGACTGCATGTCCAGAGGGCAGCCTTATCTTCTATTACTAAAACCATAGAATTTCTTTTCAACTTAAGTTGAACTTTTAACTCTTAGAAACTCAGTTTCTAACAATGACCAAAAAGTAAGCAACTGGCATTCCCTAGATTGACTTTTATAAACACATTTCATGACCTTTAGAACATAGGTTCCTCTATTGAAAAACACACTCTCACTTTCAAGAAATACATCTCCAATAAAGCACAAGACATTTGTCTATAGCTTCAAGTCCTCTCTATAGCCTCTTTGTAATAAAAAGCCAAAAGCAAGTCTAACGATCAACGTTTCAGTATTTCATGTTATTTCAAAATACCTAGACATTCAATAACTTTATCAGAATTTACTAATATAGAAAGGAATAGCTGAAATAAATTGATTTGCTCATATGTAGCCAAGATTTTCCCTCTTTTGATAAGAATTATCTCCCCCAAATTTGTATTTTAAAAGATGGCCTAAACAAGAGTTCTTGAAGAAGACCAAGTATTTGGATTTCAAAAATGTAGGTAAAGAAAATCAAGCTTCTCCTAGAAGGACTTCGCTTTTATAAAGCCAATTATTTGTGTCTCTTAAGATAAATAGAGGGGGTTTTGGAAAGGTAAAAGGATTTGGTAAGGTTTCATGTTCTGGAGCCACAGGAAAGATTTTATTCACAAAATAAAGACAGTTATTTTTAATATCTCAAAGTTGGGCAGCCACTCAAATGTTTGTAAAGGACTAACAAATTCAGTCACCCATTTTTGACTTTTTTTTTCCTTCTGGGTACATTTTTCCAGTTTGCCAACAAGATATAGCTTAGGAATACCAACAAGATATTCCTTAGGGTCATCTCTGAGAGCCATAACAGCCTAGAAATATGGAACCTCTGTCTATTTCCCATGGGAATTGTAAAATAGCTCCAGTTGCAAGAGAGCATCAAAATTAATAGTGTCATTGACTGGCCAAACCTCCCCATTGCCCATTTTATCTTGGGACCAGGCCATGTTACAAAAGGTTAGCCTTTTTCTTGAGGGACGCAGGGTCAAATTTCTCCCAATTAGCAAGTATGTACCCCAAAAGGGGACTCTTGAGGCACTGTGGACTGGTTCCCCATCTACGAAGAGATGGATATGTAGCAAGCTGAGAGTTAGATGCATCCCTGTAAGTAAGTCTGTGGGCTGTTTTGGGCCATCCTGAGTCTAGTGGGTACCCTGTTAAGCTGAGGATCTCATAGAAGTTAATAATGAAGAAAAGATGGTTAGCAAACATTCAGGCAGTATCAAGATTAGTTTCCTCTTGGGAGTTTCATTTAAAATTAACATTTTACCATTTGGTCCAGTATCTGGTTTATTTAGTTTTAATTACATTCTGAAAAAAAGATATTTGGGCATGACCGGTTTCAAGAAAGTCTCACCCTACTAGGTAAATTGGGGCAGATTTGATTGGTAAAAATATATGTTGCCCCATAACATTTTCTAGTTGGAAGGAAACAGGATCTGATTTAAAAGCAGACATTGAGTAATTATCTCTACCATTCCTATAGGGTCTTACTCTGAGGGAGGGTAACAGTTACCAGAGGTAAAAGGGGGATTAAGTGAGTAAAGTAAAGGGATTAAGAATCACCTTTCCCCCTCTACCTTGGAGAGACAGGCATCCTGCTGCTTGTTAATTGCCCAAATAAATGGCAATTACTTGTAGCAGAACAGACTGGGGGAGGGATGCATGGCAGAGATATAAATAAAGCTGTCAGAGAAAAGAGGAAGAAAAAAAGAGGGAAACAAATTTGAATGAAAAGGCATAATTAGGAGAAAGAGGCCTGGAATCCCCACTGAAGGTTAAAATCTTGTCTCCTTCTTTTGAGAACTAACCCTAAATAGGGGATAGATATGGTGAAGGTAAAGGTCAAGTTGGAGGGTAGTATTACAATTAAGAGATTTATTTATAAGCCAAACCTCTTGGTTACCCAGTTTGTACTGGGGCCAGGCTATGTTGTGATAGAAAATCAAGCACTTGGGCTTGAGGACATTAAGTCTCAGAGCCTTCAGTTTAAAAGTGAAGGATATTTCAGGGACAAGAACAAATGGAGGGATGAGCAGGTTTGAGAAGGGTATCCCCATCTAAATGGGGATCTAGAAATGATCTAGAAATCTGCCACCAGAGTCCAGCATCCCTGAGCCTGAAGGCAGACCAGTCACAAAGTTCTGCCTCAGAGCAAAGCATCCCTGAGCCCAAGAGCAGATTAAATCCAGCAGGGAAATGTTGGAATAGTCCCTCATGACTGAAACCCTGGGAAAATGATAGACCTGGCACCAGGTTTACAACAATGAGACAGGTAGTTAAGCTATCACTTTTGACAAAGCAACATCTTTACTCTGAGATTCAGGAACACATATTGATCACTGGCCGTGTAGGGGGATGAGGAGGAGGCTGTTCACAGAGTTAGTAGAGATGGGAAAGGATTAGAATCCTCTCTCCAAACTTCGCAGAGAAAGCAGGGTTAGGGGGTAAGCTTGAGTCCAGCTTTCACTGCCCACTGCTCCTGTGGTCACAAGTCTCAGAAGGCAGAGGAGAGAGAAATATAAAGTGTCCCCATACAGGCCACCAAAACGTTAGGGTGATCAATGATGCAGGCTGTGAAAAATTCACAAAGAGAAGAAAGGCAGAGAGCAAAGTTTTATTCACTTTCCAAGAGGGGAAAGGGGCATGGTGTGGAGAGATACACCAGCAGCAAAATGTAGGGGTGTTGAGTTTTTATTGGATTATAAAAGGGGTGGGGGGTATAAAATTGTGTGGCCCCTGGGCTGTTAGGGGCATGGCAACACAGGAAGTTTTTCGTTGGTTTTGCCTAAGCTACAGTTTGCTCCAATGTTATCTTTTGCCTGCAGCTCTGGGGGGCAGTTAGTCAGGTTTTGTTCTTGCTTTCCAATAATTTGCAATCCTGTGAACATAAGCGCAGAAGAGTAAAATGGCAGTCATGTTTAACAAGGTCATAGGCCTGCTCAGCAAATGGTGCCACAATAGCAAATGGTGCTAAAGGACTTTGTCCTTTCAGTAAGATTTATTTGGGTGGAAATAGAAGGCTGCTCCCAGGTTCCCAATGTCCCATCTTTGTCCATCTCACCACGGAAAAAGTCCAGTCTTGTCTTTATCAAGCCCAGAAAAATTACACATCCAGAGGTTCTGTGCCATATTAAAGCTTAATCCTTTGGAGACCAAGCAGTCTGCCACAGGCCCCAGGTGGCTGCTGGATTTGCATGGATGCTATGGAAAGAATGCACTAGCTAAAGGGGAGAGCAGGTGTTGTGGGTGTAGGGAGAGAAAGAGAACTTTTTTATTAGGCTGATTATATTACCTTCAGGTTGAGAAGGGCCAGCACTTTTTCAAAATAACCAGTCAGCTTTCCAGGCTTTCCTGGGCTTGTGCTGGACCCACCCTCTAACAATCCATTTCCTATATCTTCTGGGATTCTGTATCCCTTACCCAAACCAATCCTTTTTTCTGGTTAGACAGATTGGCCTTTATGGTCTCCATCTTAGTTTCTACTGTTCATGTGCTTACCTCCCCCTTTATTTTTCTATCCCTTCTCCCAGTGATCTTCAGGAAATGGACCCCTGGTTCCCTGAGGAGTGTGTGTAACATCCTAGTGAAGCAGCAGGCTCAGTGCCTGATTCAGCTCCCCAGTCAATTAGGCTCAACAATGTCCAAATCCCTTTGCTTCTTTCCTTTATTAATATTTAGCTACCTATGCTAATACTAGGAGATCTTCTATCTAGATTCTTTTATGTAGTTAGGGGGATGGTCAAAAGTTCTGAGTCTTTTGTTTCCTAAAAATAACAATATTAAAATTATGTGTATTCCAAAAGGCATCTTTTAGGTTGGCAAATTTGGCTTCCTCTCACTGGCTTTGGTAGACTTTCTCATTGTTCCTATGGCACCTGGCAACCAGGAAACACTTCTGCCATGCTTACATTGTATACTTTGAATTTTAATTTGATGACTACCTGTGTGTTTTTATCTGTCTCACACAATATCTTGTGTCCCAAGTACCTGGTATAGAGCTGGCTTGTGGAAGACAGTAAAAACTGAGAAACATGTATTAACAGTGAGGACCATCATGAAAAAGGCATTGACCCAGCAGTCAGGAAACTCAGGTTATAGAATCTGCTCTGGCACAAACTCTTGACCTAGATTAAGTCATTGTCCCTCTCTGAGCCTTATTTTCTTATCTGTGGGGTGAGGAGCATTGTCTAGGTGATTTCCAAGTTTCCTTATAGCTCTGAGATTCTGGGATCCCTCTTGTGCACTAAGGGTTCCCTCTCCTGGCTCTCGTGGCTTTCTAGGCTGTGAGAACCCATGCTGGCCCAGTTCATTCTCTGTGTTCCTGTCCCTTTTAAGCAGAGCCTGCCTTCCTTCTTTTAGCTAGGCTTGGACACAGTCAGCAGAGGCTTTGGGTTCTCCTTGTATCCAGAATAAGAGTACCTTAAACTGGGCCTTAAACTTTTCCTTAAACTTCTTGGATGTCCTCCTTTTCACTTCATCTTTTTTTCTATCAGAACATTGCAAATAGGAAGCTTCTAATGCTGCCTGTCTCTGAATTGTCATAGTCATCAATAGGAAGCTGTGGAATCCACATGCTCTTTAAGGCACCCCTTGCCCAGCAGAAATTAGAAACTCCTGCTGACCACAGCCCCTTCCCTAGAATGCCCCAGCCTTAGCCAGCCCTGCAAATGTTTAATCTGAATACCATTTACTTTCTCATGTTTCTCATATTTAGTCAGCACACTTATTGAATACTTACTATATGGCATGTATTGTTCTAGGTGCTTTAGACACATAACAACAAAGTAGACAAAAGGCCCACTCTTGGGGATCTTACATTTTAACAAGCATATGTAGCTTACATTGTAACAAGCACATAAATATAAAAACATAATAAACAAGTAAATTATATAATGAGCTAGGAGGTGGTAAGTACTATGGGAAGAAAGGTAGAGCAGGGAAGATAAAGACCTCAAGATTTGAGTCAAGACCTAAAAGAAGGTGGGGGTATGTGCCAGCTTTTTGGGAAGGAGAATATTCTAGGCAAAGGGCAGAGACCACACAAAAGTGCCAAGGTGGGACCATGCTGGGGGTGTGCAAGAAACTATGAGGTCCCAAAGTTGTCTATCAGAGTATGATGCGCAGTGCATAGTAGGCCCAGCATCGGTACTTGTTGGAGGTTAGAGCTCAGGCTGCTCAGCCTGCAGCCAAAATGGCCTACTTTTTTTTTTTAATGAGAAATATTTTTTGATTTAGTTAGTACCTGGCTATCCTCGTGTCTTATAAACAAAGATTTTTATTTGTTTTTTCTCTTTATTTTTATTGTTTACACTATAGCAAATGTCCCATTTCCCTCCCTCCCCTTTAATCACATCCCTCTGGCCATCACCACACTGCTGTCTGTGACCATGGGTTATACATATTTTCTTTTGGCTAATCCTTCACCTCCTTTCATTCAGTTCCTTCCTCCCCCTCCTCTCTAACAGCTGTGAGTCTGTTCCATGTGTCCATGCCTCTGGAGCAGTGCCCCTTATTAAACCTACTCTGTCCCGTGGAAGAAGCTGGTGGGTCTGAATCAGACAAAACTGTTTACATTCTGGCCCATTGCTTGTTAGCTTTGTGATCCTTGGCAAATTATTAGGTTGGTCAAAATGTCCATTATATTTTTTCCGTATGATGGCTCTAGTAGTGTTTAGTTGTCTTTAACTTCATTTTTGTTAGATTGTAGTGTGACAGCTGTCATATCAGTGTGCATTAAAAAAAAACAACAAAAAAACCAAAACATTAAGTCCTGACTGGTGTGACTCAGTGATTTGAGTGCTGGCCTGCAAACCGAAGGGTTACAGGTTTGATTCCCAGTCAGGGCACATGCCTGGGTTTCAGGCAAGGTCCCCAGTAGGGGGCATGTGAGAGGCAACCACACGTTGGTGTTTCTCTCCTTTTTCTCCCTCCTTTCCCCTCTCTCTAAACATAAGTAAATAAAATCTTTAAAAAAAGAATCTCATTAAAAATAAAAAACATTAAAATTAGTGAATTTTTGTGCAGCCATTTTAATATTGGACATGGAAGAAGACACACAACATTTTTTTTGCATATTATGCTTTATTATTTCAAGAAAGGTAAAAATGAAACTGAAAAGCAAAAAAAAAAAAAGGTTTTTGTGCAGTGTATGGAGAAGGGCCTGTGACTGACCGAACATATCAAAAATGGTTTGCGAAATTTCTTGATACTATTGACATTTTGGCCAAGTAATTCTTTGCAGTGGGGCTGTCTTATGCATTGGAAGATTTTAAGCAGCACCTCTGGCCTCTACCCACTAGAAGTCAATCGTGGGAGACAGCTGACATACTCAAAATATCCAAATCAATAAAGTTACTGGTGAAAATGAAAAATGTGTTCTTTATTTTACAGAAAAAAGTAAACATACTTTTTGGCTAACCCAATACTTACCTTCACTGAGTTTCTATTTCTTCCTCTCTGCAGAAGGGCTTCAACTTGGGTTTATAGGGTAGTTGTGGGACTTGATGAAGTAACCGTATAGAAATGGCTAACTCACCTCACATTTGTGGTGTGGGTAAGTGCCCAGTTATGTTAGTCCCTGGTATGTCCTTTCTGTGGTCTCTGGGCAAGACATTTATTTTTCTCTTAGCCTCAGTTTCCTCTTCCAGAAAACAGAATGTAGTCATCTCTATGCTGCCTACTGCCTAGATATTAATAACTACCAAGTGGAACAATGTAGATAATTGTACTTTAAATATAGATGATAATTTTCCAGGGGTAGAGGCTCTTTGTATATGTGTGTGTACACACACATGCACTATTGTCTGTGTATAGTTATGTAGGTCACATATAAGTTTTTTATTCATAAATGCTTCAAGGACAAGGATACTATATTTTTGTACATGACCTTATGCTTTCCACACATTAGATGCGCAGTAAATCTTTGCTGAACAAATGAAATAGTGCTGATGAAAATATTCTTTTCTGGATTAAATGTGTGGATCAAAATTAGTAGAGCTATTTGCTCTCAGGTAGTAGGAATGTGGCACCATTGTGAATTATATTTAGAATATATTTATGGAGGACTTCATATATTTATGTGCCAGGCACAGTACTAAACACATTCTCATTTTAAATCACCAACAGCCCAATAAGGTAAGTACAATTATTATCATTATTTTATAGATGAGGTAACCAAAGCTCAGAAGTCAACGTCTTGATTACAGCTAGTAAACGAGGGATCTGGGATGGGCCCCACCTTCCAGAGCTAATACACTTAGATGCTACCCTGACTGCTTCCTGAAATGTCAGTGCTATTCTTTGTGGTCTCCTCTCTCAGGATGAGGAAGAGGAAGGCAGGCCAGAATGAAATTCCCTTCTCTGGTCATCTGAAAATCTGGTAGAAGAGGAGAAGATAAAGGGGTTACTCTCTTGCCTGTGGTAGACAATGAAGGTAGTCAAAGATAAGGATCGCTTTCTGCTATCTACCTGAATTTGTCCTTTTTATTTTGGTCGTAGAGTGTGTTAAAAACTTGGTGAAGCTATAAGAACCCTGGGCCTCATGTTTCCCTCTTAGGTGCCTAAGGTCTGAGGATATGTATATGTACATGTGCACGTGTGTGTATGTGTTGTACATATGTATGTGTATATGTATGTATGGTATATACTATATGTAGGCATGGTGTATGTGGGGGTGGTGTATGCATGTGTGGGTGTATCTGTTTGTATGTGTATCTCCATCCTTCAAGCTCCATGCAAGGGTCTCTTTCTGCAAAGCCTCCCATGACCACACCTGGGCAGCACCAAGAGCTGTCTGCCTAGTGCCAGCACTACCTTGTGCCTTGGCTGTGTGACTGACTGCACTTGCCAGCATGTACCTGGTGACTGATGTCTGTACCTGTTTCATTTTGAAAGAGTGGCTTGTATATTAGCTTTCTTTACATTTGCAACTGATGCCTAATGAATGCATACTGAGTGTGTAGATGAACAAATGAATGGTGTTCGTTCTACCACTGCCTGCACCAGCCTTAGGAAGGGGTCCGTTTCTTGCCAGTGTACACTCTGCACACCAGGAAGCATTGTGCTAGCAGAGACGTTTTCCTCTTCCTTTCAGATCTATGGAAGTGTTGGGCTGGACACCCAGATGCCATTGTCAGGAGAGCCTTTTTTCCAAGGTTCTGGAATGTTTCTCATGGTGCCTGCATTCATGTCCCTTCCATTGTCTGCTGGCTTCTTCTTAGGTCTGTCTGGAAAAGGAAAGTGTTGAGAAGTTGCTCTTCCCTGTGTTTAATGTGTTCCACTACTGATGTGTCCCCTGTGCTCAAGTTCAAGGTAGTTACCCTCCTGCTGGGTTTTGTTGCTGAGCACAGCAGGTGGGCCTTGTTTCAAATTCACTTGCACCATTATCAGTTAGCACCATAAGGGCTACTGATCCACTCCATCTACCTAGACCCATGTGCCACTTGATAGGGGATGTTAGGTTGGCCTTGGTGGGGTCTGGACATTTCAAAGCCCATCCTCATCAGTTTTCTCCAATGAGAGGCTTACTCATGATTGACAGTCACAGAGCACTCATAATCCTTCACACTAATGGGAAATATGTACCAAATACCAACCCCAGCCTTCCATCCCCCCTCAAAAAATCATGGTGATTTGACTCTGGACAATAATAGCAATAATCACAATAGCAGCTCTTAATAATCTTAATAAAAGTGCAAGCATTGAGCACTTACTATTTACAGGCATACCCAAAGTTGCAGCTAATCTTTAAAAGCAACCTTAAGAATATTTAATAGTTTTTCCATTTTGTGGATGGGGAAACTGAGGTTTGAAGAGGTTAATCACTTGCCCAACCAAGGTCATAACTAGTGAGTAGCAGAGCCCAGACTCAAGCTCTGTCTAAAGCAGACACAAAGCGTGTGTTGCAAACCACTACCGTCTGCCTCCTTCTGGGATGAATTATGTGAAGTTTTATGAATGGAGGTGGAAAGCAAGGGAAAGATCTCCAACTTGCCATTATAGATATTTTTATTGCTACTGTTAATATTAAGATGTATCACTGAGTTGGGGAGATGATGATTTAGATTAAAACATTCTCTATAAGTTCACTTTTAATAATCAATTATACATTTATTGAGCTCTACTGAGGGGAAACATTGTACTAGGTGTTTACAGAAAATAAAAATAAATCATTTATCTATTCAATAAATCTGAGAGATGAGGAGTTAGATATAGATTCTAGAACAAAAGATGGGGAGTGAAATGTTGGGGGTGGGTGTAGAGGAGCTAAGAAATAAAACACAGATCTGATTTAGAAAAAAACTAACTTACTTTCTTGTTATTAAAACCTTTTTTCACGGATAATATCTCTTTGATCTTTGAAGAACCTTGTGAAGTACACAGGGCCAGTAGCATGTCTACTATGTTATGGGAAATGAAGGCACAGAAATTTTAGGTCTTGACCTTGGCCACATAGGCAACAAGTTGCAAAGCCAGATTTGAAGAGTCTGACTTCAAGTCCACTCTTCTAGAGTCATTTGCATTAGAGCCCAAGCTATGGGCTGGATCTGATCCAGACTTGGCTGTACATTCAGTGTCCCATGTTCCACTAAGGCTGGCTTTGGACCTTTCCAGGCTCTGCTCTCCTTGGGGGCCCATTCCTACTCAATGCTTGGCTACTCCAGAACTTTCTTTTCCAGTCTGTAGGAAAATCCAGGACCCTAATTTCTGAAAGTATGGGGTCCATTCTCTTCAGGGTCAGCTTTCCTCTTATTCACAGTCACAGTCTCCTTATATGGGGCTAAGTGCCCATTAAGTAACCTCTCTGCTCTCTAGGCCATCTGGCATGACCCAGTCGAATCAACTTCCTTAAAGTGCAGCTCTGGTCTTGGTCTTCCCTTGCCCCAAGACTTTCTTTTTTTAAAAAGTGTATTTTATTGATTATATTATTACAGTTGTCCCAATTTTTCCCTTTGTCCCCTCAATCCAGTATCCCTCATTTCTTCCAGCCATTGCCATCCTTAGTTCATATCCATGGGTCAGGCATGTAAGTTCTTTGGCTTCTCCATTTCCTATACTATTCTTAACATCCCTGTATATTTTGTACCTAGCAATGTGTGCTTCTTAATTCCTGCACCTTTTCCCCATTCTCCTCCTTCCTTCTCCCAGCTTATAACCCTCCAAATTATCTCCATATCTATGATTCTGTTCCTGTTCTGCTTGTTTGCTTAGTTTGCTTTTTAGGTTCAATTGTTGATAGTTGTGAATTTATTGCCATTTTAATGTTCATAGTTTGGATGTTCATTTTCTTAAATTTCTTTAACATTTCATATAATAATGGCTTGGTAATGATGAACTCCTTTAGCTTTACCTTGTTTGGGAAGCACTTTTTCTGCCCTTCCATTCTAAATGATAACTTTGCTGGGCAGAGTAAACCTAGAGTAATCTAGGTTTAGGTCCTTGCTTTTTGTCACTTTGACTACTTCTTACCAGTCCCTTCTAGCCTGAAAAGTTTCTTTTGAGAAATCAGCTGACAGTCTTGGTTGTTGGACTTCCATACAGCTCAATTTTCTGACAACTCTGGGTGATATTTGTTTTATAGTCTAGTTGTAATTTTTGTTGTGGTTGTGCAAGGAGGCGAGCCTTGTTTACCTACACCTCCATCTTGTGCCCCAAAACTTTCAATGGCTCTTTGTCACCTGGAGGATAAAGTCCAAGCTCCTTAACCTTGATATTCAAGGCTCTCTAGAATCTAACCCCAACACTTATCTCTGGGCCCCTCAGACACAATGTGCTTCTTACAAGTTGGTTTAGTCACTGTGCTTGGGATATCACTTACTTTTTCCAGCACACACCTACAAGGTCTGCTTCTTATCCAGCACATGCTACAGGGCCCATGATGTGGCCCACATCTTCCAAGAATCTTGCTCCCATTGCCTCAGCCCAGGGATACCTTTCTGCCTCAATTTTCTCAATACTTCTTCTGCACTTGGCTACAAAGGCTGCCTTGCCTTGTTGAAGCTGCTTTATTACTATTGTGCACCAAGAGTTCTCCAGTGTGTTGCTTTACTTTTTCTTTTCACACAAGGGTATTTTTACCTTTTCAGTTAACTTCTGGAGGGAAGATAGCATAGCTGAGTGTTCTGACAGCACAGCACAGAGCTGAATGTGCCGCAGTGTGTGGGGTCTCTGGTATAGTGCTACTGAGTTGCTGGGATCTGGGAGGTCTGTCTGGGCCCCACCAGCATCTCAGCCCCTTGGTAGAGGCACAGTACTTGTAGCCTTTCCCCTTCTGGTAGCTGGAGCTTGGCTCTCATGGTTGTATACCTGCTTCACCAAGGTCCCCTAGGGAACTGGGTATTGAGTGCAGGTTCAGCCTGTTGCCTAGCTAAGGAAGCCACAGACTTCCCCAAGGTCTTCTTGAGACGGTACAAGGGCAGGGTAAAGCCTTCAGCCCCTGGACTTCCAACCTACAGCCTCACATGGCTCTGCCTGTGATTTTGGTGACATCTCCCAGCATGGCAGAGGAAAGGTGGTGAGGCTTTGACAAGCTGGGTGTGAGCTCTGCTCTGTTCTGTGGTCCGTGATGAACACAGAAGCCCAAGGTAGATGCTGGAGAGGGTACCCTCTGCCTTCCTGAGCCCCTCAGTAGCTTAAAATAGTGGTCCCTCCAGGGTAGCTCCTTCTGAGGGAGGACCCTCCTCTCACCCAGGGCCTGGGATCTGGCCAAGAGCCAGAGCACCTGGTGTGTGTGTGTTGGAAAGGAGCAAAAGCTCAGAGATGAGTACTGTGGCAGAAGCTGTGGAGGCAGTGAGGGAGGAGGTGAGTGTTGGGGGTTAGGTTGTGGCTGGGAGAGGAGTGTGGTCACAGTCCTGGGTCAGCTTTGAGCAGTAGCCTAGCTCATGCTTTCCTGGCAGCCAGAGCGCCTGGGCCATTGATGAGAGGTCCGGAGAGGCTACAAGGGACCTGGGAAGGCACGGCAATCAGTGAGCACTGGAACCTTAGGTGTTAGTGGCCTCACTATGTAGGGGAGGGGACAGGCTCAGGGAACTCAGTGAAATGCCAAGTTCTTGGAGCTATCATGAGAAAATGGGATTCTTTACTGTGTTTTAAAAAATTATTAACTAGATTTTTTTAATTGAAAAAGCAATTCAATGTCTTAGTTTAAAATGTGAACAGTAGAAAACACTTTAGAATGAGAAACACATTTTCCTCCTATCCCTGATTGCAGTTCCAAAAGACCCTCTCCAGGGGGCAGCCAGTAGGAGGAGTTCCTATACTCTGCTGCTTACAGAATCTGGTGCCAGTCTGTCCCTAAGCCATGGCCATTAGTGCTCATGGAGCTGGGTGGCAGGGAAGAGGTGGAAGTGGACCATGCATGTGTTCTTAGACAATTCCCAGAGCTTGTTCAGCTTGGCTGACACCAGTACAGTAAGTCCATTGTTTGGCATTGTGAAAGGACCACTTATTTTGTTATGGACTTTTATTTTACAATATCTAGCTTTCCTGTTTGCCTTAACAGCCCATCCTCTCCCTCACCCCTTAAAGAACTGAGGGGAAAGTCCTAGGTTTCCCTGAGAGGAATGCACACACCTCACCTGCTCTGGCCAGGACTTAAAAACAAACAAAAAAAAGACACATTCTTGCTTTGTGATAATGGTGGCTGAGACATTGAAAAGGCTTATATACTTGTATATGTGCAGTGACATGAACAGGACAGACATAGTGAGGTCACATGTGGGTGGGATGGAGCCAGGCCAAGGGATAAGAAGGGGTGCAGGCTCCGTGCCTGGGACCCAGCAGCTCTCTGGGTCGGGCCTTTCTTCTCTATTGATTGGTAACATCAGAGCATTTCCCATTTGGCTTTGACCTGGGTAGAGCTGGAGATTCTCTGTCCATGGTCAATCATGAGTCTTTAGTAACCAACTGCTAACTTCAAGTGGTTAAATTCTGAGTGCCTCTCCCCTCCCCCATCACGCAGGTCCACGCTCCATTCCGTTCTCCAGGCTGCATAGCTCAATGTTTTTCAAATCTCTTAATGGAAGGTTGCAGTGCACACCCCCTCACTCCAGGGCATGGACAGGCTGCTCTTGGATAGCCCCTCTCCTCCCCAGATCCCCAGCAGGGAGGGAGAGTTGAGTTTATCTAGAGGTAATTAAACTGTGGTCCTTAAAAGCAATTTCTTTCCACACCTTTCTCCCCTGCTCACTATTTTTTCTGCAACACTCCTACACGGTCTTTCTGCTGTAAATGTGTTACAAACGGCCCCAGCACTGCGCTATTTTCTTTCTTTCTTTTTTTTGGTATTTTTTAAATATATTTTATTGATTATGCTATTACAGTTGTCCCATTTTTCCCCCCATCATTCCCCTCCACCCTGCACACCCCCTCCCACCCACATTCCCCGCCTTTAGTTCATGTCCATGTGGCATAAGTTCTTTAGCTTCTACATTTCCCACACTATTCTTGCCCTCCCCCTGTCTATTTTCTACCCACCATCTATGCTACTTATTCTCTCTACCTTTCCCCCCTCTCTCCTCCTCCCATGCCCCTGTTACTAACCCTCCATGGGATCTCCATTTCTGTGGTTCTGTTCCTGTTCTAGTTGTTTGCTTAGTTTGCTTTTGTTTTAGGTGTGATTGTTAATAGCTGTGAGTTTGCTGTCTTTTTACTGTCATATTTTTTATCTTCTTTTTCTTAGATAAGTCCCTTTAACATTTCATATAATAAGGGCTTGGTGATGATGAACTCCTTGAACTTGACCTTATCTGAGAAGCACTTTATCTTCCCTTCCATTTTAAAGGAAAGCTTTGCTGGATAGAGCAGTCCAGCTCCTTTCTAGCTCCTTCTTACCTGCAAGATCTCTTTTGAGAAATCAGCTGACAGTCTGATGGGAACTCCTTTGTAGGTGACTATCCCCTTATCCCTTGCTGCTTCTAGGATTCTCTCCTTCATTTTAATCTTGGCTAATGTAATTATGATGTGCATTGGTATGTTCCTCCCTGGGTCCAACTTCTTTGGGACTCTCTGAGCTTCCTGGACTTCCTGGTAGTCTATTTCCTTTGCCAGATTGGGGAAGTTCTCCTTTATTATTTGTTCAAATAAGTTTTCCACTTGTTGCTTTTCTCCTTCCCCTTCTGGTACCCATATAATTCGGATGTTGGGATGTTTAAAGATGTCCTGGAGGTTCCTAAGCCTCTATTCATTTTTTTGAATTCTTGTTTCTTCATTCTTTTCTGTTTGGTTGTTTCTTTCTTCCTTCTGGTCCACTCCATTGATTTGAGTCCCAGTTTTCCTCCCATCTCTATTGGTTCTCTGTGTGTTTTCCTTCATTTCACTTATTGTAGCCTTCATTTGTTCATCTAATTTGTGAGCAAAATCAACCAATTCTGTGAGCATCCTGATCACCAGGGCTTTGAACTGTGCATCTGATAGATTGACTATCTCTTGGTTGCTTAGGTGAATTGGTGCTAGAGCTTTGATCTATTCTCCTGTTTGAGCCATTTTTGGGTTTTTTTGGTCTGGTCGTGGCTGTTACTTAGTGAGGGGTGGAGCCTTAGGTGTTCTCCAGAGCAGGGCAGCCTAATCGCTAGGTAGTGATGTTGCATGTGGGGGGCGAGGTCCGAGAGGGAACAATGGCGCTTGCTCCCCTCTCTCTTGGAGTCTAGTCCCTTCTGCCACTTCCCCTTTACCTGGGTTATCTGCACACGAATGTGGGGACCCCTGGTCAGCCAGCCACCTTGTGTGGCCTCACTGGGTCTGCACCGTTGCCACCCTGTGCCCGGGGTCCGCTAGCTGCCGCCTGTGTGCTTGGGGTCTGCTAGCCGCCACCTGCACACCTGGGATCTGCCAGCCACTGCTGCCTGTGTGCCCGGGTTCGTCAGCCTCCACTTTTTCTTGCCACGACTCCATCCCTCTTACCAGTCTGGATGAATGGTTGTTGGACTTCCATACAGTTCAATTTTCTATAAGTTCTGATTGTTTTCATGTTTCTAAATCTTTGTTGTCCTTAATTTTGGTTGTGGAAGGAGGCCCAGTGTGTCCACCTACACCTTCATCTTGGCCAGAAGTCTGGGGCTATTTTATTTCAAAATCTCAGCTCACATGGGTTGTCTCCCTCAGGGCCCAACCTGGTGGCCTCCTGTAAATGCCAGGGACAGTTTCAGCACCCGGAGCCAGTCTTGCCCTTCACATCTGACCCTGTGGTCCTCTTTCTATTTCCACTGGCTCTCTGTAACTGATGATTGACTCCATCTTCTCACCTCTGACCACCTCCTTTGCAGCAGGAAGGAGATATGGATGCTGCAGCCTTCTTATTTTGTGTGCAAAAGATGCTGGGTCCAGTATGAGGTTCATGGAAGTAATCAGCTGTAGATGTAGAGCCTTATCCTGGACTTGGGGGAAGAAAGAGAGAGAGAGAGAAAAAAAAAAGAGAGAGAGAGGGAGAGAGGGAGGAAGAGAGGATTTAGACTGGACAAAAACACAGCAGATACATAGAGAAGATGCTCTCAGCTTTCCAGCCTTATGGGTTCCCTTCCACTTCTGAAACTCACCACACTACACCCCACCAGAGGCCTCTGAGTTTTCTCCGTGTCTTTTCCTCTGTCTGGGGTCTCCTTCTCCCACACACTATGTCCCCTTCAAAGAACATGGCCAACTCACATCAAACACTTCATCCTCAGGGCCACCTTCCCTTCCTGTTTCCAGAGATTTCCCTGCCCCACACTCTGTAGCATCCTGTGTTTTCCTGCACTAGCTATCATTATGGCATCAGCTATCTGGAAATGGGAGTAATATCTTCTCTCTTGACTGTAAGCTCCAAAGGGCAGGGGTGGTGTTCCAGGGCCTGAATGCTGCCTACCACATTGCAGACATTCAGTAAACAATATCTGTTGAATAAATAAAGTATAAATCATGTAGTGGTAATAAGTCTATTTATGTGCTTTGGCCAGTCCAGGTTAAAGGAAAAATACTTCACTTATCTGCAAAGTAATGCTCAACCCATTGTCTCATTTGATCCCCTTAGAACCCTGGAAGGTAGACAGTGGGACTGTCATGTCCCTCTGTCACAGAAGAGGAAATGGAACCCACCAGAGGTTAAGAGATGGGCCTGGGGTCACTGTTTTGCACCTCCGATCTGACTTTTCTCCTGTGCCAGGCTAAGTCTGAGGAAGGGAGGAGGAGTGACTTCTTCAGGGAAAGCTTTTGGGATAGGGCTAACTTGGAGCAGTGTTGTGGAGGTGAAAAGGCTGTGGATTAATATTAGCAAGAGGTGTGGGGGCTGCCTTATTGGGAGAAGATGTGTATGCAGTCCAGGGTACCTGTGTGCACAGGTTGAGGGAGCCTTGAATGTGGACGGAGAGAGGAAAGCAAGGACGTTCAAATTTACTGAATGCATTGCCCCTAAATCCTCTTGCAACAGACTTTGAAGGCAGGCATTGTCACCCACAGTTGACAGTTGTGGAAATGACACTATTGGAGGTTAAGTAACCAGCTTCAGGACACATAGTGGCAGCTGGGATTGGAAACAGGGATGCCTGCTCTGGCCCCTGGTGAGGGAAGATTGTTTAGTGGTAGATTAAGGGCTTCGGTCTGAAATCTACATAGGCAGTGGTTTAGAGGGCAAAAAAAAGAGTAGGGATTCCTTATGTCCTGCCCATTAGTGTCCAAGATTGGGAACAACTATTCCTAGTCACATGTCCTGCGTGCCAGCAGATATTTGCAGTTGCTATGCTCCTTGAATATCTTCCTCTAAAGTCAGGCCTGGCTGGACCCACTACTGCTCTTTGGTTTTTCCTGGACCATCAGAGTCTGGACCACCATCCCGGTCCAGCTCCCAGGTTGATGCCAAGCCCTGCTAACCTGCCATGGTAACTCATCACAAACTCCTGGAAGCATCTCCTGGTGCTAAATGCTAAAGGCTGAAGGACATCTGGACTGATTGTTTTGCCAAAGGACACCCCAGACTCATATTTCTCTTATTGCCTCCCTGACCCTGATTTGGCCAAATGTGCAGATGGGCCTAAGACCTACTTACTTGCATGTTACTTATCTTCTTTTTCAACATTGTGATAATCATTATAATCACATTCCACCATTCCCTCAAGTGCCAGCTATGTGCCAGGTTCTGGGATATATAGAGAGAGCCAGTGTAGGGTAGTGGGTGATCATGGGCCCTAAAACTGAGTGCCCCTGGCAAGTCTCCCCCAGCCTCCACCTTTGGGTACCACACCTGCAGGTGGGGAGAATGAGCTTCTGCTGCATAGGATTCATCTGAGGAGCAATGAATCTGAAATAGTACTTTGCATGTAGTAAGTAAATATTTATCATAAAATACAGTTCCTAGAATTTTAAAGCTTAAGAGAATCTTAGAGATCGTCTAGTCTAATTTCCCCATTTTACAGAATGAAGCTGAAGCTCAGGAAGGTGACTCCCAGAGCTAGTGAACACCCAGGTCTCTGTGCCCAGGACAGAGCCTGCATCCTGGTATTGAACCACAGGTTGCTGGAGGGATTGGAACCTTACACATGCTCTGTAAATGCATCAGGTTACAAAGGTTGATTCTCCTTCAAGGAGGCCACAGGGCTTGAGGCCCTGTCCAAACGGTGGCCCCACTCCACTGCCCTAGCCACCCCACCACCCTGGATGCTCTTCCCAAGCTGCTGGCTTCTGCTGGGAGTTTTTCCCAGCCAGGATTCAGAATGGCAGAGAAGCCCACACCCATTTGTCTTCAGGGCCTGGAGCATCATGAGGTGTAATCAAGACCGTGTTGCCCACAGCCAAGAGAGAAAACTCCTGTGGGGTTAATTACTCTTACAGTAATTAATCTGGCTGCCCCTCTGATTTCCTCTGTCCCCCAAACATCATATGGTGGCCATCAGCCTCCTCTCTGAGCTACCCTGGAAGATTACGATTAATGGTATCATAGCCCTAAGAAGAGGAGAAAGAGACCAGTGGAGAGATTGTTGACAAGTCAGAAGAGGAGAAGCCATTTAGTACAACTGGGCCAGGAAGTTCAGACAATGTGTTCACTGCCTGAACACCATAAACTATTGTCAGTCAGTGCCTGTTTGTGTGTATCATGCTGGGCTAGTCAGAATCACCAAAAATTAATCAAGCCTGTGCTCAGTACAGGCACCCTGTGTAGGTAAGCAGTACAGCAAGTGTTTTAGGATATGTGCTGAAAAAGGAGTTTCCCTGCCCCCCAGGAGCTTGCAGTCTGCTTATAGAGAGCAGGCATAGATAAGTGCAGTTATTAAATAAGCATTTACTCATTCATTTATTCACTCATACACACATTCAGTTGTTTATCGGTAGATGCATTGCACCAGGCACCACTATTCCAGGCGCTGGAAGTGTAGCAGTGAATAAGAAGAAGAAGGCTTTACCCCTCTGGAGCTGGTCCTGGAAATACCAGCTCAGAACTGGGGTCAGAGATGCTCAGAGACATTAGAGGATCCAGCTTGTGCAAGCTGATCAAACTTCAAATTCTGAAAAAATGGAAATTAGGTTCCCCTTCTGGAAGAAGCGGAGATGTCTGATTTTTGGTGTTTGGTTGAGATATCCTGGGCAAGTAAATGGTAAAGCAGCCTAGTGTTCCATAGTGTGTCTCTCAAGCACTCACAGGGCAGTGCGTGGTCAGATGCTGCCACTGCTCCAGGCAGTGAGGGCTGGGAACTCAGAGGAGTGCTCATACGGTGGGAGATTGGACCTGGATTATAACGTCCTTTTTACTTTGAATGTAAGTCATGAGTAAACACACAGACAGAGCCTTTTCTACATACGTTATCTGATTGGATTCTTTCATCATTTCAACAGATATTTTTGAGTGCCTACTATGTGCCAGCCTGTGCTAGGAACTGGAAACGCAGGTGGGAAGTTCCGACGTGTTCCCTGCTCTCCTGGTGCTCACCACCCCATGAGGTAGGCATTGATATTCCCGTGTTGCCAATGAGGAGATGGGCCCGACGGGAGTATACCCTGAATAAGCTCCACAGCCAGTTCCAACCTGCCTTCTATCCATGTTGGGCCCCACCTTGACACTCATTACGATGGGTATGACTATCCTATGGAGTCAAAACAGTGTCCTCAGTTGCATGGAGATGTTGTATTTAGACTCTCCACCTACTGAGCTATCTACTCGGTACTACTGAGTTATCTACTGAGTACAGGATCGAGGCCCAGCTCTGTTTAGGTGGCAACTATCAGAGACCCTTGGAAATTGGGAGCCATATTTGAGTACCCATTTTGGACTTAAATTCTGCCAGTAATTCCATATTTAATTCTAATCAAAGTAGGAGCATGGGATTCGTGATGACAATATAATCGGACTCTCTTGAATCTGAGCCCAGCACCATATAACTTGGAGCAAGTGGATGAGTTACTGGACCTCTCTGAGCCTCAGATTCCACAGTTGTGGAGTGTGGGATGCAGCACTATCTTACAGGGTTAATATGATATTCATACATAGTTAATATTTACCAAAGGCTTAGTGCAAGCAGCACAGGACAAGCATCTCATCATTACTCCTCATAACAATTTTTAAGGATAATTTTATTACGCTCATATTACAAATGAAGAAGTCAAGGTTTGGAGAAGCTGACTAACTTGCCCAAGGTATACAGCTAGTAAATGACAGTGTGGGACTCGCACTCACATTTTTAACTATGACTATCAGCCTAAGCCCCAAGCACAGAAAACAAAAGTCAGTAAATGTTTGCTTTCTTCCTCTTCTCAACATACTTCTATGATCACCCTTTGCACAGATTTATAGCATTATGTCTGCTTAGGTTGTTTGTTTTAACCACGGAATATATATAATGCATAAGCCAAAGTAGGAATTTATTTTATATTTGCATAAACTCAGAAGATGCCTTTTGACACCATCTCTTCATTTAATCATTCAGCCAATATTAATTGAGCATCTACCATGTGCCTGATAATATGCTAGGTGCTTACCACAGCTTTGCACCTTAACTGTCAGTTCTGTGGGGAGACAGGCAGCATCGTCATAAGCTGGACATGTGTCCTAATGAGGAACGTTTCAGGTGGAGTGACAGCAGTGTAGGGTGGGATCACAGACAGTTTAGAGAAGAAGTATAGTTGAGCCAGGGAAAAGCGGTGTCCAGGCCATGGCGAGATGAGACTACATTCCGTGTACAGGCAGAAGTGGCATTCTGAGGGAGTTTGGGGTTGAGCTCTCCTGGGTGTCAGGTGCAAGGGGATGGGTGTCAGTGACAGGAGATCAGGACCCAGATCATGGGAGGGAGGGAGGAGTTTGCCCTTGATCCCTGATGCAATGGAATGTGTTGTTATCAAGTTTACACTTTGTTAAGAATCCTGCCTGCTGGGAGGAGAGCTACTGGAGAGGGAAAAGCTAGCAGAATGGAGACCAAGAAGGCTGCTATGGCAGAGGTCTCCATTATTGCTGACAAACATCTGGGTTGGAGAGGGTCAGTTGCAATGGAGAGAAGAAGGTCATGGTGTTGAAGTGGCAGAGCTATCAAGACTTGGTGACTGACATGATGTGGGGGTGTGGGGAAGGAGAAATCAGGGTAACTTTCTGGCTTGGGTGACTAGTGGACTGCAGTGCTGAGGAGGATGTAAAAGAAGCAGCTGGTCGGAGAGGTAGAGAGGATACTTTTCGTTAGCATGAGGATTGTTTGAAGGGCTATGGGACATGCAGTTGGAGATTTAAGGAGGCAGCTAAGTGCAAGTGTTCTGGGCTTAGGGATCCAATTTAGAAGCCACACTGTGCAGATGGTAATAAACCGTGGGTGGCAGTGAAATTCCCAGAGAGGGATAACGTGAGTAGGAAAAGGGCGTATCTCCAGGATAACTTTTTTTTATTAACATACTCTCAGTTAATAAAGGCTACACTGTTAGGTTCTAAGGCCAGACTCATCTAACATTAAAATGGAAATAGACTTCACATTTATTTATATTTTTTTGAT
This sequence comes from Glossophaga mutica, assembly GCA_039655065.1. Lineage (NCBI taxonomy): Eukaryota > Metazoa > Chordata > Mammalia > Chiroptera > Phyllostomidae > Glossophaga > Glossophaga mutica. The sequence continues at coordinate 34,665,181 of CM077310.1, read as the reverse complement.
AAAGAATCTGAGAGTTTTATCTTTCTCCTCTCATATGCCAAATTTTGCACTCTCGAGCATTACAAACATGTGACATGATGGTTCTTTTTATTCCCGGATCATTCAGTGTGTGCGGGGCAGGAGGGATTCATTAAACAAACGCTTGGGAGGAGATTATTTCTCATCATTATGCTCAAGCTCACACTGCTGAAGCCAAGAGCAGCCCTGGACCTCAGCCAATGTTGTCCTTACATGTGGTTTCCAAGATCAGCCAGGCTTCAGGGCCATGAAAGACAAAAATCAGGCCTGCAGGAACTGAGTAGCTCTGTCATCATATAAAATCTATAATACACAGGCTAATTTGACACCTGTTTAGCAGCCTGCACAATTATTATGCTCCTGCTGATCAGGCATCAATGGAAGACGTTTGACATAAATGATTATATTTAACACTACTTTTATATAGACTAATCAGATTTTTACAGTTCTTTCTTCTTTGACAGTTATTCATTTACCCACTCTACAAGTATTTATTGAGACTGTTGTATATGCCATGCACTCTTCTGGGCCCTGAGGAGACAGACAAGATTTCTGCCCCCTTCCCCTCCTCAGTCAAGCTTGTGCTGTAGTGTATAGTCACTGAACAATGGACTTTATCCATAATGAGTAAGGATGTAAAGCTTCCCTTGACACTGTTTGCTGTCATTATGTCCCTTCACCAACACCCATGAATTAAAGGACACAAGTTCTAGACCTCCAACAGCATTGTTGTCTTTGCCTTTTATTTTCCTCTGTCTCCCTGTAGGGGGCATTGCTTAAGGCCTTCCGTTCATTGAGCAGATATGGGCTGTGCACCTATTTTGTGTATGCAGGCTCTGAGGATACAATAGTAGACTATAAACAGTTTTTGCTCTTAGAAGCCCACACTCATGTCAGGTGTAGACACATAAATACAGCTGCCACAGAGGGAAAAGTGCTGGTATCTGAGCCGCTATAGACTGATGTGATGGCCCATACAGAGGCACCTGGTTCTGGCAAGTGGCAGGGGTTGGAGAGAGGAGCCCCTTCACGCAGAGGGAGCATGGCAAGCACAGGAAACCATAAGCTACTGGGCATGGCTGGAACATTGAGTGTGTGTGGGGAGGTGGGAGGATGTGACTAAACATACAGAAAAGTGAACATTATCATAAGAATCCAGTGCAATGAGTATTCACAAACTGAACATGCTTATGTAACCAGCATCCAGAGTAAGGGTGCTCCCAGCACCCACAGAGGACCCCACAGGTCCCTTTCTAGTCACTACCCATCCCCAAGGGTAACTGCTAACAAGACATCGAACAGCACAGATGGTTTTGTGTCTGTTTTGGTACTGTGTGTGGATAGAATCATACTTTGTACATTCTCTTGTGCCTGGTTTCTTTTGCTCAATTCATCATTCAATTCATAAGGAGATTCATCATTATTCATTTTCATTTCCATACAACATTCTATTGTGTGAACATATCCCATGTTTCTCCATTTTGCTGGTAGCAATCTGGGTAGCTTCCAGTTTGAAGGAATTCCGAGTACTGCACTGGGCCTTCTAGTCTGTCTTTGGTGAGCATGTGCATCCTTTTCTAGTGCATATGTGCTGGCTGTGGAGTTGCGGAGTCAAAGTGCTAGTACACCAGTTCTCCAAAAACAGTTCTATCCATATACGCTCCCACTGACATTATGTGAGTTCCAGTTCCTCCACAGCTTTGCCAACACTTGACCTGTCTTTTTTTTTTTCTTTTTTTTAAAGATTTTATTTAGTTTTAGAGAGAGGATAATGGGGAGAGAAGGAGAGGGAGAGAAACATCAGTGTGTGGTTGTCTCTCACACATCTTCCACTGGGAATCTGGCCTGCAACCCAGGCATGTGCCCTGACTGGGAATTGAACCAGCGACCCTTTGGTTCGCAAGCCCATGCTCAATCCACTGAGCTACACCAGCCAGGGCCTGGCCTGTCTTTTAAAAAGTCATTCTCATGGATGTATACTGGTATCTTATTGTGGTTTAAAATTGCATTTTCCTGAAGCCTAATGAAGCTGAGTACCTTTTCAAATGTTTCCAGGCCTTTGGATATAGTTATAGGCAAAGTTTCAGTTCTGGTCTTTTGCCCATGTTTCCATTGGATTGTCTGTGAAAGGTGGGAGGGGGAATTGTTAATACTGCTTTCCTAACAAAGAGTGACCCAGGAATAGCATATCCAGGTGCTCACCAGCCCCATCCTCACCCCCATGATGGAGCAGAGCTGGCAGCCCATGGACTCTGATCTTGGGGTATTGGTGGAAAGGTCCCAGTGACGGGACAATGCCTGTGCTGCCTTTGGGAGAGGCAGCTCCTTCAAAGCTCTGGCTTTGACATCAGAGATCCACCTGCCCAGGGGAGGAGAGAGGTTGATGCAGGAAGGATGAGGAAGGGATAGTTTTCAGCAGATGGCAGGAGCACACATGGGAACCAGCTGATGACCTGGGAATGAACTTTTACCCATCTGGGTGAGGGAGGAACTGACATCCGAACTGTCCCTCCTTTGGGCCAGGCCCTGAGCATGGCAGCTTCTTCTGCATTGTCTTAGTCCTCAGTTCCTCTTTACGGGACAGGTAGTGTTGTGCCCCTTTTACCTGTGAGGAAACTGGGTTGGTGACCAAGAGAAGCCCTCGTGAAGGCCACCCGCTGGTTCATGGAGGAGCTGGGCTGGGACCTAGCCCTGCCCCGCACCACTGCGCAGGGAGCAGTGTGTGCAGGGGTGTCTGGGCATTGACATAGCCACCTGACTGTGCCCCTTGCTGCTCATCCACAGCTCCTGTTCCTCAGGACAGATGAAGTTCTTCATCCCCAATTTGAGATTTTAAAAAAGTGGAGCCCCATGAATCATTCAACCACAGTACACCACCTGCCCCCACTTTGATGAGGAGGAAGAATTGGAACCTGAGCTTGGGCATAGAAAGGAAAGACAGAGGCCTGGAGCCTGCCTGGAGCTCTCCATTGGCACTGCCAGCCATTCTGTGGAGGGTTGTTTGCCCTTCCCATAGAGACTCTGGGGGGTGGGGTGGAGCAGGTGCCTGGGGTCACTGGACTGAATGGTGGCTTCCCAGCAGGGGCATAGGACTCACATGCTCCTACCTCGCTCTTGCAGAGTGATGTCATGCGCAGACCAGCAGAGGGCTCCATGAGGATTTATAGAAGATGCCCCGAGTCTCCGCACCCTTGGTGCTGCTTCCCGTGTGGCTTGTGATGGTCACCTGCAGTCCCCACGCCCTGAGGATTGGTAAGTGCTGTTCAAACAGCACCCCAGGGACATCCTGGCCATGGGTGATGCCCCCTTTCATTACCCCAGGTGTCCACAGGGGACATATGACCCTGTACTATGCTCCCATTTGGCTGGGCCTGGGCGGTGGGGCTGATGCAGCTGACAGGTCACAGCTCTAATATGGTGACACCTGCCTAGCTCCCACTGTGATGAGAATAAAGATGCTGATAAGTTCCCATTACAGCCTGTGACCAACAGCTTAGCACATGAAAGGGATAGCTGTTAGGTGAGGAAGCAGGTAGGAATGGCCCAGGGATTCCAAATACAGGACTAGAGATCAGAGAATAGAGGGATCTCTTCTCTGGTCAAGCCAAGAAGTCTTCCTAAAGGGTGTGCTTTGGATGAAGCCAGAGAATCCTTTGGGTGACTCTGGCCCACTGCTTGGCAGGGCCCTTGACTTGGTGGTATCTACTTGCCCTGGCCTGGTTCCAGAGAAGGAGAGCCAGGTCACTGTAGTGACACATGTCCCTGCTGCTCTCTTCCTTGTCCTACTTGCTGTGGGACAGTGCTACTCCTTGCCTCATCAGGCCTCCCATCCCTGGAGGGAGGGAAGGAGGCCTAGCTCTACGTGGAATCCAGGAATGCCTAGGGAATCAAGTGCTGCTTTCCCCCTGTCCCAACCCACTCAGAACTGAGCAAGGCTGGTAACTGCAGACCAAGGCACTACTGACCTGAGTCCTGATGACACGGTTTCAACTGCAGGGGCAGGAGACATTTCAGTCCAGCAGACACCATGTTGGGATCTGATGGCCTAGGACAGATGTGGTGTTTGTGGGGGTTGGGGGTATCTGCGTGTGTGTGTGTGTGTATATATATGGAAAGGGGGTCAATGTGGACAGACTGGTGGGACACAGCAGTGAGTCATCCTGGCAGGTGGGTTGTATGTCACATGAAGTCCTGCCTGTCCAATAGCAGGACCCTGGGGCAATGCTAGAGAAGAGCCCCAGAGGGACTCAGATAGCAGGCAGGCTATCCAGACAGGTACCCACCTGAGGAAGGCAGGAAGTAATACTATAAGCAAGATAGGATCTTGGATTCTGAACTTATCTTGAGAGGGTTAGAGGCTGATTTAGAATGAAGATATCATGACACTGAGTCTCAGGGAATTGGCTTAAAGCCCCAAATCAGGTCCTGAGGTCTCAGAAGTTGGAATAACGGTGCTAGGCAGAGGCAAGCCAAGAGCTGAGGCTCTGGCTAGGGCCAGCAGCCCACTGCAGTCTGCGAGCTGCTCCAGGGTGCCCTCTTGGCATATGGTTCCACTCGTGGGCAGAGGCAGTGGGTAGGAATCAGAACTGTGGCCAGATGACTCAGTTTTCCTGCTCAGCCTGTCCTGGGCTCACCACGCTGCATGCTTAAAAAAAGAGGAACTGAAAACAAAATCTCCCCTCCCTCTTCCCCATTCCTTTCTACAGAAACTTCAAAATCTAACTTAATTATGCTTAGCTGCAATGCAAAATGGTTTATACCCTTAAGATGCTTAATTTGTAAGACGCCTACAGTTATTCAGCAATTGCTGCAAGGTTTTCTTCCCTGTAAATGAGCAAGTAAAGTGGTAACCCATCAATTTCCATTTGTCGCTAATGGGAAGTGGAAGTGGATGGAGCCAGAATTGGCAGTGCCTCAGGGCCTCGACTCCCCTGGCACTTGTTCTCCTGGAGGAAAGCAGAAAGTGGAGCTGACAAGTTCCTTTCTTGCCTGCTACACCCACAATAGGAGGCCAGCCTCAAAGGGACCCTCATACTCTCAAACCCATATGTGGAGCACTGTTTGTCCAGCTCTGTCCAGACTGGCGGACCTCAGTTTTGGTTCATGCCAGGCCACATCCAACTGATTTCCAGCCAGGAACCTTGCTGGCCAGCAAGGTGAAACTGGGCCTAATCTTCTGCAGCGGCCACCTTCCAACCGCCAGCCTCAGAACAGAGGTAAATGGCTTCGAGACTGAGGCTGCACAAAGGGACCAGGAATCTCTGAGAAGTTGCCCTCCTGCTCCATTCTCAGAGCCACTGCTCCCCTGGTGACAATATGGATGTTTGTAGCTGTACCAGTTACCCTGCTTTGGGACTGCTGTGTTTCACTGAAGTGAGGCACAGGCCAGAGATACAGCCAAATTATCTATTACTGTGTCTGGTGTTTAACGAGTAAATGCGGTTTCGTGTGAGAGAAAGGTGTTTTATTGATGACTGTGAGGCTGCCCTGCGGACTCCCCAGACTCTCACACACGTCAGCCTCTCTAGTCATTGATCTTCTGAAAATGTTTTCTGATTTTGCTTTTGTCCCTCTCAGTCCTCTGAGAGATGAGTTTGGGAGCCGCAAGTTAATAAATGCTCTGAGAAGACCCCATCCCTTCTCTATAGCCCTCTGTGACTTAAAGGGATCATTGTAACACCTTAGAGCAAAAAAAAAAAAAAAATTCTAAGGATTCCATTTTCCAACCTGCTTATTTCACAGATGAGGAAGGTGGCCCAAAATGGGCAGTGATTTGGCCCAGGTAACACAGCAAGTAGGTGGCCAAGCTGGTGGCTGTCAGCCCTGGACCCCATCGGTTTGCTCCACTCCTTGCTGCCCACCAATGGGTTCCCTTAGCCGCTAGGGAAGCAGAACCCTTTCACCAGTGTGTGAAGGTCATTGTCTTTTGTAGTTTCCTCCCATCCTGTCTCTGACTTTAGTAAATGTTACCCTTGCCCCAAATACTTTATGTATTCAGTATTTGTCAGTCAAATGAATGCTGGGTTTTTTAGCTGCCTCCTGTCTCAGATACACCAGAGAGGTTTCCTCAGGGTTTACCCATCTGCCTTCTGTACCTGGGGAGCTCTTCCTCCCATTCTATCTTCTCTGTCTGAAAAACTTCTCCTCTTCCTTCATCACCACCATCATTGGCTTCAGTAGCTCTTCCTCTGCAAAGATCTTCCCTCATATCACTGTGTCCTTCCCGGGGAGATATCATCTTTTTCCTACCTTTCTCCCATCTCCCATGTTTCAGCACTCACTGGGTTTTGCTGTACTTACAATGGTACTGTATTTTCCCAACAGACTCTGAATGGCATAGGGGAGCAGCCACCTGACACAGTGCCCAGTGCATGCAAGGGCACTGCACAAACTCAGTGAATGTAATGGTGGAAGAACCTATGGGCTTTGAAAGACCTGGTTCCCCAAGAACATGTTTGATACTGTTGGTTTAAAGTACTTTCTCTGGTCTTATGTGTGCTAACAGAGGTACGGTATTTTCAGACTGTAAGACACACCCCCCCCCCCATTTGGGAGGAATAATGGTTGTTAATGCTGCTGTTGAGTTCTGTTTACATTTACATTGGTGAAATATTATGTTATTTATGTTATTAAATATTTTACCACATTTTTTGCTTCAAAGTTTTTTTTTCCTATTTTCCTCCTCTAAAACCTAGGTGCTTCTTATGGTCCAAAAATACGGTAGCTATACCGGGGGAAATAGCAGAGAAAGAAGAAACAACAGAAAGAAAAAATGCCCATCAATCTGTTTTAAAAGAGGGAATGGAAATAGGCTGAAGATCCTTATTGGATTTGAATGTAAATTTTGGCAGTAATCTGAAGACAATGATTCCCTTTTTCTTTCAGCACTTCACTCAATGAGTATTTTTTGAGGGACAAGTCCTGAGGGTATGGCACCGAACAACAGTAATTACCATGGTAACTCCCACTGGGAAAGGCCTTCCTCGCTCTCAGTTACTGTGTGCTAGGTGTTTCACAGGTTTCAGGCAATCTTCATGCAACACATGAAGAAGTGGAAGCTGGAAGATTTTCAATAACTCATCCAAGGTCGCCACACAAATACTGAAGTTTGAACCTGTCTCCAAAGCTGTCTCCACTTTCCTCTGTGGCAGCTAGTACACCCCTGGAGACATTTAGGATAGTCCACTAATCACAGCAGTCACATTAAATATACAGGGTTCTGCCTGGTAAAGGGATTGAAAAATGCAGTCATTATTGCTAGCCTTTTGCTCTTTGATTATTTTACCTACAAATAATTTCCTAAGGGCACAAAGTCTGCCTGACGGATGAGGACACTGAGGCCTGGGGTTTCTGAGCCTCAGTCCTGGCAGAGCAGAGCCCTGCTCGCAGGGTGGCATTACATACACCTGTGGCTCCTGCAGCCGTTGCATCTCTTTCTTGTTCGAGTTTCCCCTGTATGGTGAAGAGAAGCAGGAAGAGCTTGGATTTACTTGACACTCTGCTTTGCGAGGACCCACGAGTACTTTACAGCTACCGTTTTTTACTTAGTTGCTTAGAGACAATGCTAAACATAGAACATTGAACTGTTGTAAAGATAACAATAATAAGAGAATTGGGGGCAAGAGGAAAAACAATAACCACTGGTTTCTTATCCTGTTCTGCTATGCATTATGTATATCTGACACACCGAAATCCAAATACACCAGCTGAATTCTGTGCTTTGCATACAATTCACTGTGGGGTTTTTGAGTAGTGGCCTCCTTGTAATAATGTTACCATGTGATGCAATTTATGAAATTTTGATTGGCATGTACATTTTCATCTCTTCTGCAAATACAGACACCCATATGGGCAATCAATTGGTCTTCCATAGTAGTGACAAATGTACATTGATGACTTTCATCTGTCATCTAGAGAGGGAATATAGAAAGATCCCTGGGACACAAATTTCTTCCCTGGTAATCACCTTAGGGAGTCTGTGTCTTTCTTACTGTGTCTGTGCTCCTGGGTCTAGCATGGTGCCTGCCCATAGCAGGTGCTTCGTAAATTTTGCCAGATAAATTATCTAAAGGCAAGTTATGAGTCTTCAGCTGACCTTTCAGTTTTCAAATTCTTCTTCCCCCAGATATTGGTCAGTACTCAGAAATGCCAACCAATTTTATTTAATGCTAAGTGTATAGAATATGCAATTAGGAGAGGAAATATTTTGCCAGAAAAAAAAGTCCTTGTGTATATCTGCATGCATGTGTGCCTCACAAGGCTGTCTCTCCTCTCTTCCTTGCCCCATCCTTGCCCCTCACCTGCATCCTCAGGGAGAAGGAGAGGCTTCGCTGCAGTTAGAGAGGCATCCAGGCAGTGCGCTATATGGAGTCACTCAGGCCACAATGTCACATCTAACTTCAACTGTGGCTTGGTCTTCCCAGAGCACCACACAGGATGATTTCAAGACATATATCTTCACTCCCTCAACTTTTCCATTTGTGAACTGCAGCCTTAGACCATTGTCTCTTTTGCCAAGAATTGAGGAATAAATTAGGCCTAGACATTCCATTTGACCTATAAGAAAAACTGGGGCCCCAATAAGAAGTGAATTGCCAAAAGCCCCTTTGGTATTGCCAGGACTCCTGACTCCCAACTGCCTGGACATACTCATGCCATGGTTTGCACAAGTTCTTACACACATGTTAATTTAATTTCCCCAACAACCTGTAAGACACAGCATATGGAAGAGGAACCTGAGGTCCACAGAGTTTGTGACTCGCCAGTGCTCATATGGAGGGGAGTGGTAGCCTCAAAGCGAAGAGAGGAGAAGGCATCTGTCAGAGAGGGGCACTGGGTGAACGAGTAGAGTCAGAAGGCCGCCCTGACGATGGAGTCCTCAATAGCCTGTTGGCTGTACTTCCTTGACTGATAGGACTCAAAGCTACCAGGACCGGTGTGTCAGAACCCAAGACCTCACAAATCAGGCCAAGCTAAAGAGAACAGGCAAGCAATGGTGACGGACATTATGTTTTCCTAAACATATCATGACTGATCTCTGGGGAGAAACTGGGAAAGGCCCCAGTGGCTGTGATATTGGACATGAAGGGACGGGGCTGCTCTTTCCTAACTAAAAGTCCTAGATAATAACTAATTTTTTCAAATAATTTTGGTCTGTGGCTTCTTGTGTCCACTTGTGCTGCAGTGGTCTGGTTTCCCTGGGCTCTCACTTTGCCTGCCCTATGAGAGATGATCTGACATGATCTGCTGCTACTCAGTGAAGCCCTGCCTGGCAGAGGTGCACATGGGGTTAGGAGAACAGCCACGGTGACATTTCATCAGAATTTCAAAAACCCATCTTCAGGTCTGTGTTTACAGAGTCTTGGGAGGGGAGTGAGCCATTAACAAGCTCTGGAGAGAGTTTGGTTTGATGTGAAAGAATGTTTACCAGACAAATGGAATGGCTGCATTGGACACTGAGGTCTCCGCAGCTGAGGTGACTGACCACGGATAGGGTGGGCAGGGATTTCCGCATCAAATGCAGGTTGGACCTGTTACCTCTAAGACCCCTTTCAACCTGGGATTCTGTGGCAGCGCATTTCTGTCTATGAGAAGAGCCTCTGGTCTGTTTTCATACTGTCATGGGGAGGCGTTTGTTATCATTGCGTCCTCATTAACAACCACTGCTAAGAGCCTAGAATGGAAGCAGCCATCTGCCTAATTTAAGCCATGACCCCATTTGGCCCCAGTTGCTTCGGGAGGCCAGATAAAGACATGAAGCCCTACTTATCCCTTTTGTTCCCCTGTCATAGGCCTGCTGGGGTGCATCCTTTCTCCCCATGGCCTCTGATGGGGAGCTGGGGGAGCACAGGTGCTGACAGAGGCCCCAGCGTGCGTGAGCCTGAGTGGAGAGGGGCTCGAATGTGCAGCAACAGAGTCCATGTACCCCACACACCCACACAGCTCAGTTGCAGACAAGACTGTGATCACACATAGCTCTCATTCGTCTGGGTGGGCAGGTGCATGTTCCAATTAGGAAAGCTGGGCCCTGGCTGCTGGGGGTGCTGGGTGGCAGGAGACTGCAGACAGCTGTCAGGCTACCCAGTGGCTCCTCTGTGTCTTTTTGGTGTGTGTTTCTTCTCACTGAGCTGAGTGATGGGGCCCAGTCAGCTCGTGGGCCAGGTTGGCAAAGCATATAAAGGGTATGTGTGGAGGGAACAGAGTCCAGACCAGTCAGGCTCAGTGCGTGCAGGCTCAGTGTGTACATGTCTGGGGAGGCAGGCAGAGCGTGGGGCTCTCTCCAGTTGAGACTCTCTGTTAGCACCACCCCCTCAGAGGAGAGGTCCGCTGTTCTGAGACTCTACCCCAGGGTGGACATTAGCCACTGCTCTGTCAGCTCCTCTCACTCCTTGGGCTCTTGCTGAGGAAACCCAGGTGACTGGAGGTGAGTGCCCATCTGGGGCAGCCCATGAGAAGGTCCCACATGTGTCTACCTCTCTCTTGATCTCTTCTGCACTGACTCACCCAGGTGCCTTACGTGGCTCTTCCAAGCTGATAGGGGACTGGAGGACAGAGGATAAATGAAACCAGATGTGTCACAGGGAGCACTAGGGTTGGCTCTGGAAAGCTCCAGCATGGTAGAGTTTGATGGACTCTAACAACACTCCCTGGGCTTGAATCTGAGCTCCACCCTTTACTAGTTGTATGACCTTAGGCAAGACCTTATTCTTAGTTTACCTAAGACATGGGGTAACAGTAGTACCTACCTCATGTTTTTAGGATACTTTAATAAGTCACTACATAGAAAGCACTTAGAATAGTGTTGGGCACGTAGGAAGTGCTAGGAAAGTAACATTTGTTATTAGGAAGAGCCCCACTGGGACACTCTGTCTCAATCTCTTAGCCTTCCCTTGCCTGGAGCACACTTCTCCATTCCTCCACCAAATGATGTCTCTTTCCTTTTTCTTTCTTTCTTTTTTTTTTTAAGACTTTATTTATTTATTTATCTTTAGACAGAGGGGAAGGGAGGGAGAAAGAGAGGGAGAGAAACATTAATGTGTGTGGTTGCCTCTCATGTGTCCCCTGTTGGGGACCTGGCCTGTGCCCTGGCCTGTGCCCTGACTGGTTATCGAACCAGCAACCTATTGGCAGGCCAACACTCAGTCCACTGAGCCACACCAGCCAGGACTCTTTTCTTTTTCTAAACCCTGCTTTAAGGTGATCTTTTTCTAGGAGCTAAGAATCTTTATCTGGATCAGAAAGCTCTTCCCTTCAGAATTCTCAGAGTTCAGGAGGTATGCATACTCACAGAGCCATGCATGTGTTGCACTGTCTGCATCAGTACATCCCCATTTGCTTTTGCAAACATGTTTTTTAAAAAGTCATTTGAACTCCATTTGTCCCATAGGCCTAAGAGTGTCCTGCAAGACTGAATTCTATCTTCTCCACTTCCCAGTATTGTGGGCTTTCCACACTGGGGTAATGGTCCCAGGTAATGGATCTGCATGATCTTCCACCTGAAAAACTGCCCTAAGCCCCATGTCTTTATTTAACCACCTATTTCTCTCTTCCTTTACAGTGAAACTCTGCAAAAGAATTGCCTATTCAATTGTCTCCATTTCCTTTCTTCTTTCACCTCCCATCAGAATTTTACTGCCACCCATCATGTCCTTGCTAAGTCTAGTCATCTGTCCCCCAGACTCCTTTTACCAGCAGCAGTTGACAGTCTTTCACTGTCTCTTTCTTGAAACACTTCTTTCTCTTGGCTTCTGGGTCACACTGCATCTTGGTTCTTGCACTGCCTCACTGGTAACTTCTCAGTCTCTTCTGCTGGTTCCTCCTCATTTCTGGGAGCTCTGTGCCCCAGGGATTTCATTCCATCTCATGGCTTTCTATGCTTGTGACTAATCTCACCTCCATCCCCGACCTCTCCCGATAACTCCAGACTCATACATACCTACTAGTCATCCTCACTTGGAGGTCTAAGAGAAACTCGAACTTGACATGTCCAAAATCAAGCTATTGATTTTCTCCTCCAAGCCTGCTCCTTCTGCTGCCCCCTTTTCATAAATGGTAATGCTGTTCTACATTTGGACTTAGGCTCCAACCCTGGGAGTCATACTTGAACCTGTCTTTCTGGGAAATCCCATATCCTCTTCATCAGCAAGTCCTGTTTGCTCTACCTTCCAAATATAACCAGAATTCAACCACTTCTTAGCACCTTACTGTTGTTTCCCTGTTCCAAGGCAGCGTTATCTCTCACTGGGATTTCTGCAAAACTTTCCTACTAACTTCTCTGCTTCTGTCTTGCCCTGTCATTTTGGATTCTCAAAATGTCAGCAAGAAGGATTCTTTTAAAATGTAAGTTGGATTATGTCAGTTCTTTGCTCAAGGCCTCCAATGCCTTCTCATCTCATCACATGTCAGAGTTAAAGACAAAATCCTTATCGTGTCCCACGGGGCCCTCAGTGGCCTATCACATTATCTTGTTACTTTTCATTCTCATATTACCACTCTCCTCTTGCTCACTCCATAACAACCCCAGCCCCAATGACTTCCTTTCTTCTTTTAGATACACCAAGCGTGTGCCCACCTCAGAGTTTTTGTACTTGCTGTTCTTTCTGCCTAGATATCTGCAAAGTTAACGCTCTTGCTTCCTGCAGGTCCTTTCCTCTCCCCTCTCATCCTCTTCCTTGCTTTATTTTTTTCTACAGCACTATCACCATCTGATAAACTGGTTCTATTTGTTTATTGTCTGAGTCTTCTCATCAGGAAAAGCCCTTGTTTTGTTTAGTTCTCTGCTGTTTCCCCAGCATATAAGACAGGGCCTGGTATAGAGTAGGTGCTTATTAAATACCTACTAAATGGATGAATCATGCGGACACAAGGGAAGTCCCAAAGGAGCTTCAAATCTGAAAGGTATTGAAAAACAGAGATTATGATGGTTTCACTTGACACAAAAGGCATTATTTTTTTACTTTTAAAAATTTATTTATTGATATTTATTTTTTCTTTTTTTAGTATATGTTATTGATTATGCTATTATGGTTGTCCCAATTTTCCCCCTTCCCCCCTCCACCTGGTACCCATTCTCTCTAGCAATCTCCCCCAGCTTAGTTCATGTCCATGGGTCATGTGTATAAGTTCTTTGGCTTCTCCATTTCCTATACCATTCTTCACATCTCCCTGTCTATTTTGTACCTACTGTTTATGCTTCTTATTCCCTGAGCCTTTTCCCTCATTCTTCCCCTTCCCAGCTGACAACTGTCCAAATGATCTCCATATCTATGATTCTGTTCCTATTCTGCTTGTATGCTTAGTTTGCTTTTTAGATTCAGTTGTTGATAGTTGTGAATTTGTTGCCATTTTAATGTTCACAGTTTTGATCTTCTTTTTCTTATACAGTTCCCTTTGACATTTCATATAATAACGGCTTGGTGATGATGAACTCTCTTAGTTTCACCTTGTCTGGGAAGCAGTTTATCTGCCCTTCCATTCTAAATGACAGCTTTGCTAGAAGAGTAATCTAAGTTGTAGGCCCTTGCTTTTCATCACTTTGAATACTTCTTGCCAGTTCTTCTAACCTGCAAAATTTCTTATAAGAAATCAGCTGACAGTTTTATGGGCACTCCTTTGTAGGTAACTCTCTGCTTTTCTTTTGCTGCTTTTAAGATTCTCTTTTTATATTTAATCTTTGGCATTTTAATTATGATGTGTCTTGATATGGTCCTCTTTGGGTCCAACTTGTTTGGGACTCTCTGTGCTTCCTGGACTTGTATGTCTATTTTCTTTACCAAATTAGGGAAGTTTCCTTTCATTATTTTTTCAAATGGATTTTCAATTTCTTACTCTTCCTTTTCTCCTTCTGTCACCTCTATGATTCAGATGTTGGTTTGTTTGGAGATGTTCCAAAGGCTCCTTATTCTATTCTCATTTTTTAAAAATTCTTTTGTCTTCTTGATGTTCTGATTGAATGCTTTTTTTCTTCCTTATATTCCAAAACATTGATCTGATTCTTGGTTCATTCCCTCTACTGTTGGTTCCCTGTGAATTTTTCTTTATTTTACTTAATGCAATCTTCATTTCTTTCTGGGTCTTTTTTATGCTGTTGCAGTACCCAATGATTTTTTTGAGCATCCTGATAACCAGTGTTTTGCATCTGATAGTTTGCTTATCTGATAGGTTGCAGAATTCTGCATCTGACAGGTTGCTTATCTCCATTTCATTTAGTTCTTTTCCTGGAGTTTTGTTCTGTTCTTTCATTTTGGCCATACTTCTTTGTCTCCTCATTTTGGCAGCCTCCCTGTGTTTGTTTCTGTGTATTAGGTAGAGCTGCTTTGACTCCCTATCTTAGTAGCATGGCCTATTGTAGAAGAGACACCTGTAAATCGTGTGGTGTGGAGCTTAGGTGATTGCCAGGGTGGGGCGACCCATTTCACTGCTTTGTGGTTCTATGTGGGGGTAGAGCTCAGAAAGGGGACAGTGCCACCACCTGGCTTCTGGAGATTGCATGGGGGGAAGCTGTCTCCCAGCATTCCCTTCACTTTCTCCTTGTATGCCACTGGTGCCCTTCCAGCTTTTGTCCTGGTTCTGAATCCCAGAGTGGGTGAGTATGCATGAGTCCTAAGTCAGTTGTGGGCTCTTTAAGAGGAGTCTCTTGAGAATCCTGCAGTTTCTTCTGCCGCTCCTAGCCCCTACTGTTTTTTACAGTCAGAAGTTATAGGGACTTATATTCTTGGCACTGGAAACCTGGGCTGGGTGGTCTGGTGTGGGATTGGGATAGCTCAGTCCCAAGGTATCCCTCCCAAATTTTATCCACCCCATGTGAATGTGGGACTGCCCATTCCATCACCTCTCCATAACACTCTGTGCTTCTCTGTTCCTCTCTATGTCTCCGCCCCTCCTACCCATCTGGATGAATGGGGCTTCTTTAAATCCTTGGTCATTGGACTTCCATACAGTTTGGTTTTCTGATGAATCTGGGTGATATTTGATTTGTAGTCTAGTTGTAATTTTTGCTGTAGCTATGCATGAGGTGAGTATGTTTACCTACATCTCCATCTTGACTGAAAGTACAAGGCTGTTCTTAATGAGAGCTCCTTGCTGAGGGTCTCACTGGCTCCCTGTCCCCATGGTTCCTCCCCCAGCAGAAAGCCCCTGGGGCTAATCTTGATCCCATTCTGAGGGAGTGCAATCCACCGGTTCGGAGCAACCAAATGACCCTTGGCTGTTGGTTCACTTTGTCTTCTGATGCAAACTCTAATCTATCACCCCTGCCTGTATTGCCACTGTAGTGCTCAAGCATGTCTTGAGCTCAGGTCTGTAACCTCACTGATATTCTGACTGTGCCCAAGCTCCCCTGGGGCAGTGGTCAGGCTTTGTTTATCTCTGTCTTCTGAAAGCCTGGGAACCTGAATCTGAACCAAGCCTCCCATCTAGGACCCTGCCACCTGCTTCCAGGGTACCTGCCTATTGTTCTAGCACTGTTACCCTGCCTGTCTGCTGGGGCTTAGAGATACAATATCCTGATGGTGTTAGGATAACCATTTCCCTGTAAAGATTTCTGACCATTGTTTTTTTTTCTATTGAGCCAAAATATGTCTCTCTGTGCCTTGCACCTACTGTGCAGCTCTGCCTCTCCCTCTGGAGCACTGGAAGCAGGTCTGGTGCTCTTCCTGGCCACAGCATATTTGAGATCTGGAACCATCATTTCAAGGCCTCCTAGCATCTTTATTCTTCCAAGGATTCATCATTAGTGCCTTCCACTATTCTTTCCTTCTCAGCATTGTATTTGACTCATACACCCTTCTCTGAACAGGTTTTCTTTTCTTTTCTTTTTTCTTTTCTTTTCTTTTCTTTTCTTTTCTTTTCTTTTCTCTTTTCTTTTCTTTTCTCTTCTTTTCTTTTCTTTTCTTTCTCCTTTTCTCATTAGGATGTGCCTCCCCACCCCCACCCACAAATCAGAATCAGGCACTTTCCTCATCTGCTTCTGATCCACCACAGGTATCTAGGTACCTGCCCCAGCCTGGTGGGGTCTGGTCTCTGGATTCAGAGCCTCTTGTCAGACCCATTCCCACCAAGCCCCGGCTGACTGATCTTTGGGTTAAAGACAGCCACCTAGGTCCCTCTGCCTGTGCCTGCAAAACCTGCCCCCCAGCTCTTCACTGGCTCAACTTTGCTCCCAACGCCCGGAGCTGATGCCACTTTTTGAAAGCCTGCAGCAGGGCACTGCAGTGTGCAAAGACACCTGTGATTGAGAGCTGGGTGCTGGGAGGGTCCTTACATGGTGTCACCTCTATGGCTTCTAAGCTGTGCTTTTCCTGTTTTTATAGCATGTGGTCTTTTGAGCCAGGATAGACACAGCCATGGGAGGAAATGCTACTTTGCTGGCAACATTCATAAATTTCTCCCAGTGGCAGGGATCTAAACACATGAAATTTTGAGCCTTTAGCTCACAGATGAAAGAACAGGGGTTTTCCTAGAGAAAAGAGAAAGCATGCAATCCCAGGGGCCTCAGCAGGAAGCTCTGCTAAGGAGTTGATCCAGAGAGGTACCACCACCAGCCTGTGCTAGAGAATTGTAGTGGGTGTCCCCAAACCTGGGAAGCCACCTGGATTTCTTAGGCCAGAGGCCAGGGAAGACAGAGAACTTTCCAAAGACTATCAGTAAGTAGTTTTCATTGTACTTCCTAGAGCTCTTGGGTCTCTGAAACTAAAGGGACTTCTACCTGGAAATGGTGCTTGAATGCTAATTTCCCCTTCAGAGCCAATTTGGAAAATCTAGAGCACCAAAGGGATTAAGGATGTTGAGTGGAAATAAATGGAGTTGGAGATGAAATGGGCTGTAAATGAGGGAAAGTATCCGTGGATTGGCTCCATTGGAGCTTTCCCCATGTGTAATTAATCTCTTCCTCATTGGCCTCAGAAATGAGGAACCGATTGGCCCCAGAGAGCAATATCGGTTTCTCTGGGGATCCCTGACAAGGGAGGAAGGGCCACCCCTCTCATGGAGCTCTGTTGCTGGTGGCTGGTGATTGCAGTCTGGTGGAGATCTCTTTTGGGTCTCAAGCAAGTGCCCAGCTTACTAGGAAGTCATGAGGATGGTTTCCTCGGGAAGCTTGGGGTTCACATTCAAGTTTTTATATCCTAGGCATTATGGAACAAGATGGCCTTGGATTCACAATTTGTGGGTTTGAATCTCCCATACTAGCCATGTTCCTTTAGTCAAAATACTCAGCTTTTCTCACACTCAATTTCTCATCTATAAACTGTAGATAACAGTTTACTATAGGGGATTATTTTATTAATTGAGTGGAAGTATATAAAGCACAATGGAACAGTGCATCATATCTAGTAATATTTAATAAATATTAGTACTCATTCTTTTGTTTCTTTTAAAAAATAGTTTGTTCAACACTATGGCAAGCCTAATTCTGGATGGAATTGTAGGGTAGTAGAGTAAGGATGGTCTCTTTGACATACAAACCTGGAATTGAGTTAGTTTCAGCATGTGACCTTGGACAAGGTTGGTCTCTGTTTTCTACTATAGAATGGGGTAATAATACTCATGTTATATGATTGTTGAGGTTTGTATGTGATTAATGTATGCAAAATGGCTAGCATAGTGTCTGATGATTTGTAAGAGGTCAATAAGTTGTTTTCAGTAATCCTACCATAGTTATTATTACTATAGCTTTTTTACTACTATAACGAATTATCACTAATTTACCAGCTTATTAAACCAGTCAAATTAATCATCTTAGAGTTTGTGAAAAAGAGAAGTCCAATGTTGGTCTCACTGGGCTAAAACTAAGGTGTCTGTGGCAGGATTGTGAGCCTTTCTGGAGACTCTAGGGGAGAGTCTGTTTCCTGCTCATTTGGTTTGTTGGCAGAATTAAATTCCTTGAAGCTGTGGGGGGCTCCACCCGCAGCACCCCCCTGGCTGCCACGGATGAGAATAAATCTACCAAGACATGATCTGCTTGGGGAGGAAAGGTGGCTGATTTCTCAAAGGAGAAGGGCCAAGAGCCTTTTCCTCAATGGGCTTTTATTGGGTTTGTTTTGCACAGTAATACAGGTAAAGCTCATTAATCATTGTCAGGCAGTAAGGATCAAACAATAGATAGCATACAAAGAACTCTGAGGGCCTATTTCTTGAGTCAGGTTCAGATAGCTAAAGAGCTATAAAACTTTGAGGAACAAACTCACTTCTTGCTTGGACCCTTATTTAATTGAGAGCATTCTAAACAAAGCAGGTTTCACAGGATTTTACATATTCTTTCTTAGGCCTGATCGCCCTAGGGAACCCGCCCTTTCCAACACAGGCTGGCACTCACCACCAGCATTGCTTCAGGCTTAAGTCAGGCAGGGTAAGTAAGGCAGCCAAAAGATTAGGAGACTTCTTGCAGACAGAATGAGGACTCAGGATATGTCATAGCTGAGGGGCGAGGGTCCATCACCCCCTTTTGCTGTAGCCCACCAAGTCCTTCTTTCGGGCCTCCATGTGATCATGCCTGTCTTAGGTTATTCCCCCCTTGGGGAATCTTACCCATCATTGGCTAACCGATCAAGCATTGGGGGTCAGGCAGGGTGAAGTAAAAGGAGCAGAGGCGGTGCCCCTGCCAGGGAGATAAGCTTAGTCTCCTTACTGGCTTATGGTCCCAACGTTGCTCACTCAGCCTTAGCCATGGGGGCGCTTACAGCTACTGAAACCAGGCAGGGCAGTTCCCAACATGAAGCTATAAAATCAAAGTTTCTGTATTATTGCTGACTGTCAGCTGAGGCTACTCCTGGCTTCTATAGTCTGCTGCTACCCTTGGCTCATGTCCCTTTTCTTCCACCCTCAAAGGCCAGGGTCCATCATTCTCACATCACAGCTCCCTGAACTCAGACAGTAATGGTTCTCTGATTTTAAGAACTCATGGTACTAGATTGAGACTACTGGGGATAATCCAGGATATTCTCCTCACCTGAAGGTCTGGCACCTTAATCACATCTGCAAAGCCCCTTTTGCTGTAGATGGTAGGTAACACATTCTCAGATTCTTGGGATGAGGACGGGACATCTTTGAGGGTCATTATTCTGCCTCTCAGTTTGGATGGGCTCCAAGACAGTAGGCTGAGTCACTTGAAGGTCTTCTTGTGAGCAATGCCTTATGCAGGGGACCATGCGTGACCTTGGAAACTGGCTGCAGTCCAATCCTTGGCCTGAATTGCCTGGTTTCTGTTGTGATCAAGCATTTTGCACAGCAGGCAGGCAACCCAGATCCCTGAAGCTGATCCATTTCTTCAGTGTGTAGAGGGATATTGGCAGGGTGGCCATAGTCCTGTGACTGAGGCTGTGCCATAGGGGTGGGGGAGCTGGGAAGGACTATATAACAGGAAGCACTTCAACACATTGATGTATAATCTGGCCACTTATAACATGTCAGGGCTGTACAGCTGAATGTTGTCTGAGCCTATGAGCTCAATGCTATCGGAAACCCCATCATATGGGCTCTGCTGGGCTTGGCTTGGAGTGATATGTTTATTTCCTCCCATGGGTCCTAGACAGAATGTGTTCTCCCCAGAATCCCAGGAAATTGTCTCTTACTCTCCCTGTCATCCTTCCAGAAACGGATAGATCCTGTTGTGCTTTAAGAAACATGATGTAGGAAGGTACTGCTGTGAGCAAGGAATTAGAAGACCTCATCTCTACAGCTGGTCCAACATGTTCCTTTGTCTCTTGCTACTTACTATGCCTATAGTGTCTTGCCGCAGGCTAGGCCCTGTGGGAAATACAGGAAATAGGATATTTTGTGGCTAATGTTCTAAATATGAAAAGATAGGACTCTCAGGCATGATGGTACTATAGGGCAATATGAAACAGGGAAGCAGGAAGTGCTAAAGTGAAAGTTTAAGACTCAAGCAGTGGTCAATGTGATAGTCCAGGGACCATGGGCACCTTGGCATTTTGGGCTTATTTTTCCCTCCTTGATGTATCTACTGCTTCCATCTACAGTAGGGCTTATGAGAGGGCTTATGAGTAGGGTGGTGGACCATCACTTTAAAGGGCTATATCATGGGATATGGAATGACATTCATGTTTATTGAGCACCTAATATGTGTGCATCAATTTCTATAGTTAGAAAGTTTAATTTCTAGAACAGTCTTCAGAGGCAGTTTTGATAATGATGTTTAGATATGGAAGCTGAAGCTTGGAGAGCCTAAGCTTACCCATGTGGAACATGGAAGACCCTGGATTTTAACCCAGAGTTTTTTGGCTCTGCCCCTGAGCTCTGCCCCTCACACTAGGCAACTCCCATTTTTGCTCCCTTCTATGCTTCCCTCTGTGGGGCCTCTGGGAAGAGTAGAGGGGAGGTGGTCATGAATAAGGTCTGCCCCAGATCCCCAGAACACCTCAGGGGCTATAAAGAAGCAGAAGGTAAACAGTGTACCTGAGTCCTCCTTATTGTCCCTGTCCTGGCAGGTTTTCCTTCCAGACATCTGAGAGAGAGAAATCAACTTAAAATTGAACCGCAGGCATAATACTGAAGGGAACTTTACACTAAAAATAAGAACAGAGGCTCTGTCACTCCAAGGGGGTGAGTCTGCATACTGCCTGTGTTTATAGCTGCTTACTTATTAAATTCCAAATGATGCTTAACCAGGAATCCTATGGCAGTGATATTTGATTACTTATGTAGCTAATGGCTAAACATATATCATTATTGCTATTTATTCTGCCCTGTGAAATGTATCAGGTGCTTCTCTTTCAGGCGGGCACCAAGGACTGGGGCCCAGAGAGTCCTTTCTGTCTTAGGTCAGCACAAGGAAGGAGAGCAGAAGAAGGTGGCTTGGCAGGTGTCCCAAAAACAAGGTAAGGTAGCCCACCAGAGATAGATAGATAGATAGATTTCTAAAAGGGGTGATTCTTCTATATGGATTGGTGGTGGAAGTGGGAAAGGAAAAGGTCTTCTTACCCTAAAAAGGAAACAAGAGTTTGAAGTAAGAGTTGGGCTTTAGGAACCAGAAATATTTAACCTTCTGTTAACAGCAACATTTGTTAAGTATTTATTATGTGTCAGGAACTGCGCTGTTCAAAAATTATTTGATATCATTTTATAGATGAGAAAGCTGAGGTTCAGATAAGTTAAATAATGTACCCAAGGTCACACAGTTGGTATGAGTCTAGAGGTGGCATTAAAATCCAAGCCTTGTTTGCCTCCCAAGACCATATGCCCATTATACTGCCCTGCCCTAGTTCAAAACCAGTACCCCCTCCTCTTTTGCTTAAGCTTAATTTTTTGAGTAAACAACCCAGGAAAAGTAGGAAGACTTGTTTTTCCTGGAGCTCAGGAAAGAGTATGGAGACTGAAATTTTTGGCTTCCTTATGTTCTCCCAAGTACTTTACAACCTGCTCAGGAACTGTCAGCAGTCTGGAGAGCACTGTCCACCCAAGTTGCCAGGTACAAACCTGCAGCAGGCCACTTGGGGTGGGGCAGGACATGTGAGATTCAGGCTGTTGAGTAAATATTTCTTGGACAATAGGACCTCCCTGGCTAAGCCCCAGAGCCTAGCAGCCAAGGCATCTCAGTGTGGAAGGTGGTAGTAGAGGCCTGAGTATCTCTAGACCATAGGGCAGGAGAATCGGGGGCTATTCAGTATCTACTCCCTTGACATCTGAAGAGAGTAGGATCCTCATTCTTTCCTAGTTTTGCCTTTCTAGAAGAAAGCTCAAACTCCTTTCCAGAGCATCTGAATCCTTCATGGGGAGGCTGCGTATCTAGATGGTGTCCTTTTTGAACATCACTCTCCACTTCCATCCTGCCCCATGAACACTCACGAGCATGCACCATGCCCTCCAGACAGGCTGAGTCCCCAGAACATCCTTGTCTCTCAGGTTTCTGGGCCTTTGCTCCCTCTGTCTGGAATCTTCATCTCCTCACTTTGCCTGCCCGGAAGAATTTTATTCATCATTCAAGGCCTTTCTAACACATGACTTTCTCCTCTAAGAAAACGTCCCTGACCATCCTTTCTATCCTCACTCCTGAGGACTCTCTGGTCAGTGCTCTCAGGCCGGGGTGTGGGTGACTGACTCTGCCTGAGCCCACATCTCACAGGACGTGGTCAGGTGAGCTCTGTAGGCCTTGGTGTCTCTGAGGACACCTGTTTATTTCCTGTCACTCCCCCTGGCCATCCTCATAGTAGGTGTTCAATAAACATCAGTTAAATGAATTCATGAATGATTCATTTGTGTATTGGGCTACCACAGAGAAAGGGTGTGTTCTACTTCTGATCATGTACCCACTGGCTTTGAAAATGGGAATATTGGGGCAGGAAACAGGGACTAAATGAGCTAAGTTACACACCTGAAATAGAATAGCAAAGAGCCTGGAACATTGTGGTTGGGGGAAGGAGGGATGCTGTATACTGGCTGGTTGTCTCAGTTTGGAAGGGAGGAGAAAGAGACCTGGATAGGCTAAAAAGGTGGATTTCAGTCATGTCTCCCATTACCCTCTCCTTGCTGGGACACTAACAAGCAGTCTCTGGTCTTTCTAGTTATAGCAGAGTATGTTGTGTGGAGCATTTGACCTTTAGAAGGATTGTATGTCCTTGGCCCAGCATCAAAGAGGCCCCCTGCCTAACTGGACTTTGAGGCCTGCCTCCCACTCAGGGCCATGTCTCCCCACAGTGGGGAAGGCCAGGCTCAGGCCTTCTTACCTCCCTCCCCATTGCTCAGTGCTTTACCTTCATCTCTGAGACACAGTCAATGGCTGCCTAGGGTTAGGCAACATGCCAGAGCCACAGAAGGGTTCAGTTGGAGGAAGAATAGAGAGGAATTTGGGGGAAAGCTAGGCAAGGGCAGGCCTGGTAATCTGAGAGGCTATGGGCTCAGGACAGAGGCCCAGGATAAGAATGAGGCCCAGACTGTGTGAATTGTTGAATTCTCTGGTGTCATGTCACCTCTCCAGCCTCCATTTGTTATGCCATGGTCCTCCAGGGTCCTGTTCAGCCTGGTATTCTGTGTTTCTGTGCAGTTTCTCTCTCTCTCAAGGCTGCAACAGATGCATTTTTTATCTTCTCTATTTTCCACCTCTGTTGTTTTCTTTTCCCTCACCTCTTCCCTCTGCCTTTCTAAGTATTTACTGTCCACCTGGGTCTGGATTATCTCCTGATTAAATGCCATTTAGCTTTTGGCTGCCTGCTCACTCAGATTTATAGACACATTCAGTGAGGCACAGAGGTCAAGGCCTGATTTTAGAGAGGGAAGGTTGTGAGAACAGACAGCAGTGGCAGCCTGCTGACACTGGATTTTAATAATGTTTCTTGCTAACCTAATCATCCCCATCACAGCCAGCTCAGCGCTCCTCCCCAGTCTGGGGCTGGCTGAAAACCATGGAGCTAGGGCTGGGGGCACAGAGGCAGGAGCCCTACTGGAGAAGAAGGGCTTATCTCCTGCAGAGACCCTCCTGGAGGGCAAGCGTGGGGCTGCGGTGAAGGGCTCTGGGTGAAGGTTCTCTCAGGGAAGCCCAATGCCTGTTCTTTCACAGCTGTTAATGACTTACTTATGATGAGATAATTCATAAAAATCAGCAGTGATTTCCTTCATTGTGTTAATATTACCTGGCAATAAAACTGCTATGAAGGATGACTTTTCTTTGCGTGGAGAAGTAGGATGTCAAGGAAGAAAACAGACCTCCCTGGGGTGGAGGGGAAAGAAAGGGAATAGAACAGGGAGAGCAGTGCATGGGAAGTGATTTCCAAGCTTTGATGGGAAGCATGGAGAAGTCAAAATGACATAAGTTCTGGTGTCTCTCAGAGCCTTGGCTGGAAGAAATGCACTTAGTGGTGTCTGTCTCCAGTGGGTATGCAAGTGGGGGGTGGCAGGGAGTGCTCCCCGGGTGCTCAGTGGAAGGAAGGATGGTGATATCAGAGACTGTGGCTCTAGCGTCCATCTTGATCAGGGAATTGGCTAGGGCCCATTTCCAGGAAAATTCTCTGGAGAGGGTTCCAACTTGCTGTGAGACCTGTGGAGCCTACATGATCTGGCCTTGAATCCCCTTGTCTGTATCTCCTGAAGTGTCTGTCCTCTGGGACCAAGCTCTACCCTCACTGGCTAATGTCAGTGTCTTAAAGGCACCAACAGCCTTCCTGTTACAGGGCCATCACACATGGTTCTGTTTTTCTTGACCATGATCTCACCCCCCCTCCCACCCTTTTTTCCATCTGATCAGCTCTTATTCATCCCTCAGGTGAAATGTCATTTCTGCAGATAAGCCTTCTTTGGACTGGACTCCTAGTGCCCAGCACGGTTTCCACATTGCTTATGGAGAGTGCGGGTTCGATGGTTAAAGAGTCTTTTCCCTGCTTATACCCTTCCCAGCTGCCCATTGCCTCCAGGATAAGGTGTGAACTCAGTTGCATATAGTACCTGTATTAATCTGCTAGGGCTGCCATAATAAAATATGACAGACTCAGTGGCTTAAACAACAGACATTTATTTTCTTGTGGTTCTAGGGACTAAAAGTCCAAAGTCAAGATACTGGAAGGTTTGGTTTCTCCTGAGCCCTTTCTCCATGGCTTGTGAAAGGCTATCTTCTTGTCATTTCCTCACACAGTCACATGTGTCTCTTTGTCCAAATATCCTTTTCTTATAAGGACAACAGAAGATTGGATCAGGACCTGGCCTAATGTCTCCATTATAATTTAATCATATTTTTAAAGGACCTATCTTCAAATACAGTAATAGTTTGCTATACAGTAGGTTAAGGCTTCAATATTTAATTTTGGGGGAACACAATTTAGCCTATAACAGTAACTCATGTGATCTAGCCCCTGCCTACCTCACCAGTAACATGTCCACCTACCCTCTCAACTCTGTATTCTGCTTGACAGTCCCTGAACATGATCTACATGACATACTTTTCTATCACCATACCTAGAAGGCTTTAGTCCATTTACCTGCTTGATGATAATCCCTACTAATTCTCTAGATCCAAGTTTAAACATGAAGTTCCCCATGCAGTTTTCTCTCACACTGTTTTCCCCTCCCTGTTACCATTCATACCCTCCTTCTGTGTCATCTTGCCTTATAAACACCTTTATCATAGCAGGTTTGCTTATGGTCTTTTCTCAACTTCGTATGCTCTTTTGAGAGAATTAACTAACACAGGGTGGGTACACCGTAAATTACTGAGTGAACAAATGAATTAGTGAGTTGAAAGCTCAAAAAATGTTTAGGATTTAATAATCCAAAAGATCCAGGATAGCAGAGGAGTAAGTGGAAGCTATACTAACCTCCTCC
The DNA here is from genome assembly GCA_039655065.1 of Glossophaga mutica. NCBI lineage: Eukaryota > Metazoa > Chordata > Mammalia > Chiroptera > Phyllostomidae > Glossophaga > Glossophaga mutica. The sequence goes on along the minus strand of CM077310.1, from coordinate 34,639,900 downwards.
TAGGACCAATTTGGAATTACAACTAAATTGTACTTTGATATTTTTTTAATATTTTTTAAAATTTATTATTTATTTATCTTTTAGAGGGGAAGGGTAGGAGAGAAGGAGAGGGAGAGAAATATCAATGTATGGTTGCCTCTCGTGTGTCCCCTGCCGGGAACTGGCCTGCAACCCAGGCATGTGCCCTGACTGGGAATCGAACCGCGATCCTCTGGTTCGCAGGCCCGCGCGCTCAATCCACTGAGCCACACCAGCCAGGGCTAAATTGTAGAGAAGTCATCCAGAATAATCACTGAACACTACTAGCTGGAGAGAAGCCTTATAACCATGGACAGGAAGAAAAAGTCACTTTATCACAATGTGACAGGTAGGGAGTGTGGAGGAGGTGTGAGAGGGCTGGCTGAGCCCCCGTGGGCAGCAGCTGAAGTGCCAGAGGAACATTTCAGCAGCTGGGTGGCTCCCTCTGAGAAGTTTGGGGTCTAAACCCCAAGCTGAGCTCTCTAGCCTACAGCACTAGAGCCAGAAAGGAACCCAGATAACATCCAGCTGTGAAAAGCAGAAGGGTTTCTGTCTGCCAGGGAGATATGGCTAGAGAAGCAGAGAGCCTCTTAAAGGGGCAATGCACAAAATTTCATTTGCAGCCACTTACCCTGGGCTCCTGTAGAGGGAGAGCAGAGTGGACTAGAAATGCTTGAGGAGAATCTGGGATTGGTGGCTTTGGGGAGAGAACTGGGGAAACAGCCACCAGGATCCCAGTGCTGAGTCCTTCCCCATACAGTAGGCCCATCTCCCTCAGGCAGAGCACTCTTCTCCAAGTGGTTTCAGCCTGAGGGGAAGCAAGAGCCTTGCCTACAGGAATTGCTCTGCCCCACCCTGTGGTACTTAAGCTGGGTTGCTTACAGCTTGATTATATTAACAAGTGGTCAGTTCAAAGACTGGTTAGTTTAACAACTAAGGTGGAAAAAAACAAAGCAGCCAAAATGTGAAGGCAAAGAAACAGACCCAGATGAAAGAACCAGAGGAGAACTAGATGAAATGGAGGCAAACAATTTATTAGATAGAAAGTTTAGAGCAATGATTACAAGGATACTCAACAGCATAAAAAAAAAAAAAGACATAGAAACCATAAAAAGGACCAGTCAGAAATAAAGAATGCAATATCTGAAATAAAAAGTACACTGGAAGGAATAAACAGTAGGTTAGATGAAGAATAGAATCAAATCAGTGATTTGGAAGACAAGGTAGAAAAAAATGCCCAGGCAGAGCAGCAAAAAGAAAAAAGAATTTTTAAAAAATGAAGGGAGCTTAAGGATTTAATCATCAAGGCCAGAGGTAATGTTGGCTTAAGATTAGGAGGGCAATAATAGAGATGGTGAGAAGTAAACAGATCTGTTTAGGTTGAATTGAAAGTCTTGGTGTAGATTGCCTGTGGAGGATGAAGTAAGGCTCAAGAATGATGAGGTTTCTGGCTTGACCAACTAGGTAGCAGAAGTATCATTTGTTAAGAAGAGGAAGAATGGAAGAGGAACAGCCTTGGGGTAGGGGTATGAGGTGAGGGGTGATCAAGAAATTTCATTTGGGAGATGCTAAGTCTGAGATGCTTATAAGATATCCAAGTAGAGATGTCAGGAAGTCAATTGCATGTAAGATGGGAGACCTCAGAGTAGCAGTCTTGAACAGATATATAAATAGGGGTGTCTTTGGCATGTAAGTAGTATTCAGAGCCATGAGATCAAGCAGTCTCCTAGGGAATGAATGGTGCTGAGAGACTAGGACTGAGTAACCTATTTACTCAAAAAAAAAAAAAATCCATTATGCAAAATAGGCATAGTCTACTGAATCCACAATAAACTACGGGACTAAAATATCAACAAGACTTACTAGCCAACATATTTTAACTGGCAAGAAATTGTGGAAAGCTGTGATTGTTGTGTCCGAGGGGCATACTGGCTTGTGATAGGCTACCGTAGGAAAGTAGAGAATGGTTTTGAGAAAGCAGAATGTATTTGGTAGACGAGCTAGTGGCCTCATACTCTTCCCTAGATAAAGTAAACATTAGTCCTGGAGTGTCCATTTGTCAGGCCTGGAAAAGTTTTCCCTAGTGATGTGATGGAAGATTCCCAGGGAATAAATCATGAACTCAAACTTGCAAATAAGTACAGAACTTCTCCAGAGCATTAACACTGCTCTGGAGAACTTCTCCAGAGCATTAACCAGACGGAATTAACTTATCTTCCCAAATAAGCATAATATTCATTCTTTTCAAGGCACATGGAATATTTCCTGGGATAGACCATATGTTAGGACACAAAACAAGTGTCAGTAAATTTAAGAAGTTTGAAATCATATCAAGTATCTTATTTGGCCACAATGTTATAAAACTAGAAATCAATTACAAGAAAAAAAAGGAAAAACATATAAACACATGGAGGCTAAATAACATGTTACTAAACAATGAATGGGTTGACAATGAGATCAAGGAAGAAATCAAAAGATACCTTGAGACAAATGAAAATTAAAACAAAACAATCCAAAATCTAAGAGACACAGTGAAAGCAATCGTAAGAGGAAAATTCATAGCAATACAGTAGTAACTTAAGAAAAATCTCAAATAGCAATCTCAGCTTACACCTAAAGGAACTAGAAAAAGAATAACAAACAAAGCCCAAAGTGACTAGAAAGAGGAAAATAGCAAAGATTAGAGTAGGAATAAACAAAATAGTCTAAAAAACTATAAAAAGATGACAGAAAACAAGAGCTGTTTCTTTGAAAAGATAGACAGGATTGATAATTTTTAACTAGATTCAGCAAGAATAAAATTGGCCACAAATTAAATCAGAAATTAAAGAAAAGTGACAACTGATACCACAGAAATATAAAGGATTATAAAACAATATTATAAACAACCGTACGCCATCAAATGGGACAATTGTAGGAAATAAATAAATTTCTAGAAAAATACAATCTTCTATAACTGAATCAACAAGGATCAGAAAATCTGAACAGACCAATTACCACTAACAAAATTAAAGAAGTAATAATAATAAAATAAAAACTCCCAACAAAGAAAAGCCCTGGACTGAATGGCTTCACAGGTGGTTTTACCAAACATTCACAGGAAAACCAACAGCTATTCTTCCCAAATTATTTCAAAAGTTTTAAGAATAGGGAAGACTCTCACACTCATTTTACAAGGCCACCATTATCCTAATTCCAAAACCAGATAAAATCACTACAAAGAAAGAAAATTATAAGCCATTATCCTTGATGTACATAGATACAAAAATTCTCAACAAATATTAGTAAATCAAATTCAGCAATACATTAAAAAGATTATATACCATGATCAAATCAAATTTGTTCCTGGAATGCAAGATTGGTACAATATTCGTAAATTAATGAGATAAAACACATAAACAAAATGATGAAAATTACAGGGTCACATCAATAGATGCAGAAAAAACATTTGGTAAAATCTGGCAACCACTTATGATAAAAAATTCTCAGCAAAGTGGGACTAGAGGGAATATCCTTTAATATAAATGCCATGTATGAGAAATCCACTGCCAGCATCATACTCAACAAACTAAACTAAAAGTGACTCTCTTAGGATCAGGAACAAAACAGGGAGGGATGTCCACTTTCACCACTCTTTCTTTTTTCTTTTAAAATTATTTTATTCTTGTTCAATTACAGTTGTCTGCATTTTCTCCCCCCCTCACTCCCCCCATCCCATCCAAATCAACCTCCTTCCCTTGCTTCCACCCTACCCCTTGGTTTTGTCCATGTGCCCTTTATAGTTGTTCCTGAAAACCCTTTCCCCCATTATCCCTTCCTACTTCCCATCTGATTACTCTCAGATAATTCTTAATTTCAATGTCTCTGGTTATATTTTGCTTGTTTTTTTCTTTTGTTGATTAGGTTCCAGTTACAGGTGAGATCATATGGTATTTGTCTCTCACTGCCTGGCTTATTTCACTTAGCATAATGCTCTCCAGTTCCATCTATGCTGTTGCAAAGGGTAGGAGCTCCTTCTTTCTCTCCTCTGCATAGTGTTCCATTGTGTAAATGTACCATAGTTTTTTGATCCACTCATTTACTGATGGGCACTTAGGTTGCTTCCAGCACTTGGCTATTGTAAACTGTGCTGCTATGAACATTGGGGTGCATATGTTCTTTTGGATTGGTGTTTCAGGGTTCAGAATGGCCATCATAAACAAATCAACAAACAAGTATTGGAGAGGATGTGGAGAAAAGGGAACCCTAGTGCAGTGTTGGTGGGAATGCAGACTGGTGCAGCCACTATAGAAAACAGTATGGAATTTCCTCAGAAAACTAAAAATGGAACTGCCTTTTGACCTGCAATTCAACTGCTGGGATTATACACTTTCACCACTCTTCTGCCAGGCAGCAGCTGGCATAAACTTGAAAATTTATGATACTGAAAAAAGACATATAAGAAGTTACAAGTAGAGATGAAGGCATATATGTTGCTCATGGATAGGAAGAATTAACATTATTAAAATGTCCATACTACCCAAATGAATCTGTAGATTCAATGCAGACTTCTGGCCAAGATGGAGGTGTAGGTAGATACACTTTGCTTTATTGCACCACCAAAAGAAGGAAAACCAATTTATAAACAAAAAATAACCAGAACTTCCAGAAAATCAAATTGTATGGAAGTCTGACAACCAAGGAGTTAAAGAAGAAACATTCATCCAGACAGGTAGGAGGAGCAGAGACAGGCAGTCGGAGTGGAGAGGACTCTGGGCAAGGTGGTGGCTGGAGAAAAGGGGCAAGCAAGGCAGTGGCTGCTGGACCAGGCAAGGCAGCAGCTGGCAGAATAGGCAGTCTCACATTTGCATGCCGATAAACTGGGAGGAACAACTGGGGAGTGAGACAGATTGCGCAACCCAGAATTCCAGAGCTAGAAATAAAGCCTCAAAACCTCTGACTGAAAAAACCTGTGAGGTTGAGGTGGCAGGAAAAACTCCCAGCCTCACAGGAGAGTTTGTTGGAGAGACACACAGGGTCCTAGAACATACACAAAACCCCGGCCCCAGGAGTCAGCACCACAAGGACCCTATTTGTTTGTGGGTAGTGCAGGAAGTGACTGAAAGCCAGGGGAGAGCTGGGCAAGTGGCATTGTTCCCTCTTGGACCCCTCTACCACATACAGCATCACAACTCGGTGACATGGGTTGACCTGCACTGGTGAACACCTAAGGCTCCACCCCTTCCTATGTAACAGGTGTGCTGAGACAAAAAAATATTGCCCGAATGAAAGAACATATCAAAGCTCCAGAAGAAAATACAACTAAGCAATGAAGAGATAGCCAACCTGTCAGATTCAGAGTTTCTCTAAGCAATAGTTATCAGGATGCTCACAGAAATGGTTGAGTATGGTTGCAAAATAGAAGAAAAAGTGAAGGCTATGAAAAGTGAAATAAAGGAAAATACATAGGGAACCAACAGCAAGGGGAAGGAAGCTGGGACTCGAATCAATGGTTTGGAGCAGAAGGAAGAAATAAACATTCAACCAGAACAGAATGAAGAAACAAGAATACAAAAAAATGAGGAGAGGCTTAGGAACCTCTAGAACAACTTCAAACGTTCTGACATCTGAATCATAGGGATGCCAGAAGGAAAAGAAGAAGAGCAAGAAACTGAAAAGTTATTTGAAAACATAATGAAGGAGAACTTCTCCAATCTGTCAAAAGAAATAGACTTCTAGGAAGTCCAGGAAGCCCAGACAGTTCCCCAGAAATTGGACCCAAGGAAGAACACACCAAGGCACATCATAATTACGTTACCCAAGATTAAAGATAAGGAGAGAATCTTAAAAGCAGCAAGAGAAAAGGAGACAGTTACCTACAAAGGAGTTCCCATCAGACTGTCAGCTGATTTCTCAAAAGAAACCTTGCAGGCAAGAAGGAGTTGGAAAGAAGTATTCGATGTCATTAAAGGCAAGGACTAGCATCGAAGATTACTCTATCCAGCAAAGCTTTCATTTAGAGTGGAAGGGCAGATAAAGTGCTTCTCGGATAAGGTCAAGTTCAAGGAGTTCACCTTTGCCAAGCCCTTATTATATGAAATGTTAAAGGGATTTATCTAAAAAAAAGAAGAAGATAAAAAATACAAACAGTAAAGTGACAACAAACTCACAACTATCAACAATTGAACCTAAAAAAACTAAAACTAAAACTAAAATCAACTAAGCAAACAATTAGAGCAGGAACAGAGTCACATACATGGAGATCACATGGAGGGTTATCAGCGGGGAGGGGGAGGAGGGAGAATGGGGGGAAAGGTACAGGGAATAAGCATAAATAAATGCTAGATACAAAATAGACAGGGGGTGGTTAAAAATAGTGTGGGAAATGGAGAAGCCAAAGAACTTATATGTATGACCCATGGACATGAACTAAGGTGGGGGAATGATGGTGGGAGGAGGGTTACAGGGCAGAGGGGAATAAAGGCGGGGGGTGGGGGAATGGGACAACTGTAATAGCATAATCAATAAAATATATTTTAAAAAAGAAATCTATAGATTCAATGCAATTTCTTTCAAAATGCCAATGGTATATTTCACAGAAGTAGAACAGATATTCCAGAAATGTATTTGGAACCACAAAAGACCTCAAATAACCACAGCAGTTTTTTTTTCTTTTTCTCCTCCTCTTCCTTCTTTTGCCACAGCAATTTTGAGAAAGAAGAACAAAGTTGTACCACTGTACCAGATATCAAACTATACTACAAGGCCATAGTAATCAAAACAGCCTGGTACTGGCATAAAAACAGACATGTAAGATCAATGTAACAAAATAGAAAGCCCAGAAATAAACCCATGCCTACATGGTCAACTAATATTTGGCAAAGGAGATGAGAACATACAATGGAGTGAAAAAAATCTGTTTATTTATTTAGTTACTTAGTTAATCTTCACCTGAGGATATTTTTTATTGCTTTTTAGTAGAGAGGAAAGGGGGGAGGGAGAGGAAGAGGGAGAAGGAGAGAGAGAGAGGGAGAGAGGAAGAGAGAGAGAGAGAAACATGAAAACTTCAATATGAGAGAGAAACAAGGATTGGTTGCCTCCTGTACATACCCAGACAAGGGATCAAGCCCACATCCTACATATGTGCCCCGACTAGGAATTGAACCCATATTTTTGCAGTGTACAGTACAGTGCTCCAATCAACTGAGCCACACCAGCCAGGGCAAGAAGTCTATTCAATAAGTGGTGTTGGAGGAACTGGGCAAATAAATGCAAAAAATGAAACTGGCTCACCTTCTTACTCCATTTATAAGAATAAACTCAAAATGGATCAAATACCTAAATTTTAGACTATACATTATAAAACTCCCAGAAGACATAGCAATAAAATCTCTGATATTTCTCATAGGTATACTTTTTCTGATGTATTTCCTTGGGCAAGGGAAATAAAAGAAAAAATAAACAAATGGGACTACATCAAACTAAAGAGTTTTTGTGAAGTAAAGGAAACAATCAACCAAATGAAAAGGTAGACTACTGACTGGGAAAAAAATATTGGCCAATGATAACATCCAATATCTATAAGAACTAATACAACTCAACAGCAAGAAAACACAATCTAATTTTAAAATGGGCAGAGAACCTGAATGGACTTCTCCAGAGAACCTACAGATGGCCAACAGACATATGAAAAGATGCTCAACATCACTGATCATCAGAGAGATGCAAATTAAAACCACAGTGAGTTATCACCTCACCTGTCAGGATGGCTATGATCAAAAATCAACAAACAATAAGTATTGATGAGGATGTGGAAAGAGGCAACACTTGTGCACTGTTGGTGAGAATGAAGATTGGTACAGCCACTATGGAAAACAGTATGGAAGTTTCTCAAAAAAATAAAAATGGAACTGTCTTATGTCCCAGGGATTCCAGTTTTGGCTATATATTTGAAGAAACCCAAGACACTAATTTGAAAGAATATAGGCACTCCTATGTTTATTGGAGCGTTGTTTACAGTAGCCAAGTTACGGAAGCAGCCCAAGTGCTCATCAATAGATGAGTGAATAAAGAAGAAGTGGTACATATGTACAATGAAATATTACTCAATGATAAAAATGTATAAAATCTTACCATTTGTGACAGCATGGATGGATGCAGAGGGTATTATGCTAAACGAAATAAGCCAGTGAAAGAAAGACAAATACCATGTGATTTAACCTATATGTGGAATCTAAAGAACAAAATAAACAAACAAGTGAAATGGAAACAGACTCATAGACACAGAGAACAGATTGATGGCTGCCAGAGTGGAGGATGGTTGGGGAACTGGGTAAAAAAGGTGAAGGGCTTAAGAAGTACAGATTGGTAGTTACAACAAGTCACAGGGATGTAAAGTACAACATAGGGAATATAGTCAATATTTTAATAACTATGTATTCTATCAGGTTGGTACTGGAAACATCCAAGGGCACACTTTGTAAAGCATATTATTGTCTAACCAGTATTCTGTACACTTGAAACTAACACAAAATAATATTAAATGTAATGGGAAAATAAAATTTAAAAAATACAGTCCTCAGACTAGCAGCATTGACATCTCCTAGGAATATATTAAAACGCAGAATCTCAAGCCCTGCCTCAGATCCCCAGGTGATTCTCATGTTTGTTAAATTTCAAGAAACACTGGGCTATCCTGGTGATTTAAAAATCTGTTGGGTTGCTTACCAGCTTGCCTTGTCCCTGGAGATTGTGATTGGTAGGACTGGCATAATACCTGGAAATTCAAATTTTTAATAACCGCCTCCAGACGATGGCCTTCTGCCATCAGGAGAATTCGAAAAGCTCTGGTTTATCTATTGCCCGTGTTCCTAGTCAAGCCATTTTTCTCATCACACACGCTCCTGGCTGCAGGCACTCCTCTCTGTTGGATTCTTTCTTTTCAAGATCACCATCCAAATGGCATCTTCTCGGTCTTATTCCTCTCATCCTCAGTTACCTCTTTGCAGCAGTTGCAGTTTTGACACTCTCTTCCTCTTTGAAGCTCTCTTTTGATCCTGGTTTCCATTAGGCTAGGATCTTCTTTCCCAGTTCTTCTACTCCTAACTACTTCATCTCTTTTTCTGACTCTTCATTCTCCCTGATCCCTTTATTTACCCCTCACCCTTGTTGGGCTATCTTGCCCACCTTGTGGCTGTAATTACTACCTCAATGTAAACTACTTTAGGTCATCTGCCACTCTGCCTCTCTTCACTGTCAGCTGCCCCACACCTGTGGGAGCACCTTGCAGGCTGTGGTCAGCCATGCTGCCCTCAGAGGCAGCATGAGCACCAAACCCCCTTGGATCTCAGTTCTGCTTTCAGCCTGTTCATGGAAAGACCTTGGGTACATTAACTTTTGAGTCTCAGTTTACCTCTAAAGTGAGATTAATAGTATCTGCTTCAGAGGACTATTTTTGAGACCAACTGAGATAACATACATAAACTGCATGCCACATAAGGAATGCTTGATAAATGTTTTCTATATATACATACACACACACATATATCCAAAGCAGATAGAAACCCACCTTCCGGGAATCTACATTCCACTGACTTTCCTGAGGAGCAAACACATTTAGATTGCAGTCTCCACACCCCTCCTCGTTTATCCTTGACAATCACTGTGGAACCACTTCGTGCCAATGCTGTTGTGACACATACACAAACCTGTTGTTTTCTTTTTTTAAAAATTCCTTTTCGTGATACCTTTATTAAACTGAACTTAATTCCTTTTACATTCCCTACTTTTTTTAACTCTGTATCTTTGCTCATACTTTTTCCTCTGCTTGTATTATTTTCAATTTCACTGTCTCTCAAGGCCAAAGTCTGTTGACACCTTGGCTGTGGAGTCTGTGATCAACTCAGTTCCAAATTAGTTTTCACATAAATTCCTGTACTTTTTGAACTGTTGCTCTAACAGGACTTATATTTAGGCACATGGCATCATCCCTACAAGACTAAAAGCTCTAGTCAGGCTGGGATTATGACTTTATTATCATTATGTTCTCCAAAAGCACTAGTTCATCTATCCTTTCAATGCCAGGAAGCTCAGATGTTCTGCTGGTAATGGATGGACTGCATCACCTTTCCATGTGAAAGCCATACATTACTCTCCATTACATATGCCAGGAGAGGAGGGCACTGATGTGGGGAATCAAAATAACAGACTGCCCCAACATTACTGTTGCTGGCATTGAAAGGCATTGGGGTATTTCTGCTTCAGATTTACCTTGCTGGTTGCTTTATCAGGCAGACATTAATATGGATTTGCATTCCATGAGCATACACATTTGAAAAACTAAGGGGATGATCCAAAAACATGTCAAGCAGAGAAGCTAGTTTAGGATTTTCAGTTGCCCAGAGATAATCTGTAAATTGAATAATCAACCCCAACATAATTCAGAACTGCCCGTTTTGTTATTATTTTTCTCTTAGCTTTCTCTAGTCAAAACCCTTTATAATAGTATGAGCATTAGTTAAGGGCATGGTAATCACCCATCATTGACATAAAATACTTCTAATGATGGAGTAGAAGTCCTGTGTTTTGAATTGATGCCAGAGTATTACAGTAATGATACCTTATATTTGTGTAGTTGTTGGTAATTTATGAAGAAGTTTCACATGCATTACTTAATTTTATTTGCTTGACACCCCAAAGTAGATAGAGCGAGTCTTATTATTCTGTTTGGCAGATGTGGAAACCAAGACTCAGAGGAGTTAAGTGACGTCCTCAGGCTCCCTCTCCCTTTTTTATTGAATATTTTTTATTGATTATGGTATTACAGTTTTCCCAATTTTCTACCCTCTATCCCCCCTCCACCCTCCAGCATTCCCCTCCCCCCTTAGTCCACGTGTATGGATTGTACATATAAGTTCTTTGAGTCCTCTGTTTCCTATACCATTTTTTATCTTTCCCTGTCTACCTTATGCCTACTAACCATGCTGCTTCTTCCCTGCACCTTTGCCCCGCTATTCCTCCCTCCCCACTCCCCACCGAAATCCCTCTGTGTGATGTCCATTTCTCTGATTCTGTTCCTGTTCTGGTTGTTTGCTTAGTTTTTGTTTCCATTGTTTTCCTTTTCTTTTAGGTTCAGTTGTTGATAGTTGTGAGTTTGTTGTCATTTTACTGTTCATATTTTTTATCTTCTTTTTCTTAGATAAGTCCCTTTAACATTGAAGGGCAGATAAAGTGCTTCCCAGATAAGGTCAAGTTAAAGGAGTTCATCATCACTGAGCCCTTATTACATGAGATGTTAAAGGGACTCAGGCTGTCTTTGCTAGACCCAGGGACCACAGCCGTTGTTCTCTCACTCTCTGGTCCGCACGTTTCCTGCTGTGCTGTGCTCCTTCAATGAGGCTCCAGTTCTTTCAGATGGTCAGCATTATTTACTTGTAGAATTTCTAGGTGATTGTTTATTAGCATTTACACTTTTCTAGTGAAATTTTTTAAATCCATATATTTTGTACATTTTCTTTCCATTTATTTGAACAAATTTTTCACACGTAAAGTGTTTTCTATAAACTTTGAATCTATGTCATCTGTGGGTCTGTTTCTGTTGTTAGTTTTCTTTCCCTTTCGGACTTTGGTCATATGGTTTTATTTTAGGGTGTGCCTGATAATTTTTTGACTGAATGCTAGGCATTGTATAGTCTTTACAGGGTGGGGCAAAAATAGGTTTACAGTTGTTCATTTGGTAAACAATACAATACTTAATTAAAAAGAGATAATTTCACATACTCACAACTGTAAACCTACTTTGCCCACTCCTGTAGATGCTGTGACCTTCAAGAGAGGATTTAGTGTTTGTTAGGCAGAGTGAAATAGATGAACTTAATTCAATGAAAGACTGAAGTGAATCCAAGCTGGGTTGTGTTTTGACAAGGTTAAGTCTAACTCTGGCTCTCTCCTCTCCCTGGGAGTAGCCAGCATTAATTGAGAGCCTGGTGTGGTGTATCTTATCACTTGAGTATCTAAAGCTACAAAAAACTCTGCTTTATAGAGGCTTTCTGCTTAGGGTTCTCCCTGCCCCCAACCCTTCTGCTCTATTTAAATTCAGAGTTCTATAAATAGCCTCATGGGAAAACTAGCTTTGCCTTTGAGGCCCCTGGAGTCTCTAACTTTCTCTTTGTAGTCCTCATACTGCCAGTAGCCCTGCTGGCTTCCTTGTTTCCCAGCAGCAGCCTCTGCCTGATGCAAATGTGGGTCCCCAGTCTCCCAGCCTGTGTCCCAAAATGGCAAATCCCTCCAGGTCAGAAGAAACTGCAGAACATCAACTCACCCCTTCTTATGTTTCGCCTCTCTGGAATTATGTCTTCTCTGATCCTTGTTGTTTCAGCAGGTCAGTGATATCTTAAAACAGATGAATATTTTATCTGGCATTTCTGGTTGTTTCCAGTGGAAGTATTCATCTGCCACAAACTATGCCATTCTACCCCAAAGTGGAAATTAGACTTTTATTATTAATATATAAAAGATGCAGATATGCAAAGGTATTTTTAGGTTGGTGTCTAGCCAACTGTGGGTGAACCCTCCTCAAGGCATTTACAAGGCATTAACAAGGAGTCTCTGGGCTGCCCAGCCAGGAAGAAGGCAGGGAAATGGATGGCTTTTTACTACTGCCTGGGAGGAAGGCATTTATTAGGCTGAGGAATGAGTGTTCAGCAAGCTCAGGAGGCCTCAATAGTCCATCAGTTTTCTAATGATTTTGTCACAATGTTAATCCCCTAGGTGAGCAGCAGGGCTTTGATATCAGCAAACATATTGTATTACATCCCAGGTAACCCAGTACAGAGTCTTACCTGAGAGCTGAAAATAATTTAGCTTATTTTAATAGGGTTGAAAGAGGCTAATTAGAATAATTTACAGTAGAAATAGGGTGATGGGCTCAGAGTGAGAGTGGAATGGGGAGAGGCATTGGACATGGGACTGGTATATCGCCCAGTATATTTACTGGTATATTTGGTATATTTACCAAAATGGAGTGTACTTATGTATGTGGGTATGAAAGAAATAAATTATATGCACAGAGAGTACTTCAGGGTCATTCCCTTCTGTGTTGCGACCCTTCAAGGCCAAGCAAGTCTATGGTATTTGCACAGATGGAAAAATATTCAGAGTCGTTGGGATGTCTGGCATGCCTTATTCACAGGTGGGTGAGCCACACACACTCCAAGCTGTGTGTCTATCTGCATGTCACTGCAAAGCACACGTCATGGCTCCTGCTCCCCAGAGTGGCACCCATCGTGGCACCTGTCCCGTTGCATGTCTCATCATCCTCACCCCCAGCAGGGAGTCCCTACCCGTTTAAGTACTAGAGGGGAACAAAGCCGGAAAACTGCCAAAACCTTACATAACATAACACAGTTCTGCACATGGGAACACTTTATCAGACCCAGTCTCAAGGATATGAGAACACTGGTTATCAGGCCCCTCCAAGGCTATGGGAACACTGCTTCCCTTAGTTACCCAGACACCTGGGTGAGGGAACCAGACTGCTTCCACTTACCCTACACCTTCCATCACAGAAACCTTTCTGGATACCCTGTCTGGATTAGGTCCTGAGAATAAAGAATTAAAGAGGACTGAAGACCTACTTCAAGAACTCTACAGGCTAAATAACCAGATGAGTAATAACAGTTGCGCTAGTACAGCGTGGAAGAACGCCCCTGCTGTATTGGAAGCACAGAGCAGGGACAGGGGCTGGATGGGCCAGGAAATGCTTTTAGAGACCACTCTGAAGTGAACCAGTTGGATGGGGTGGAAGACTTTCCAAGTAGAAGGAACAGGTGAAGGAAATGCGCTGCTATAAGACAGGGTGGGGCAAAAGTAGGTTTGCCGTTCATATGGAAAATAATACAATAATTGGTAAATAACGGTACAAGAATAAACTCTGTGTTTTGTGTACTCACAAGAGTAAACCTCCTTTTGCCACCCTGTATTGTGGTGACACACACATCCTACAGAGACAGGGAGTTGCTGTCACTTCCACCATTGCCCTGGTTGGGTCTCCACAACCTCTCTCCTGGCAAGAGCCTTCTGCCTGCCTCCCATCTCTCATTTCTTCAGTCTGTTCTGCATGTTGAATCTGTGTTTTCTTCCTAACATACTGACCTGACCATTGTTGGTCACAACTCAAGAACTTCTTAGGGTTTCTTTTATTTATGAAGTATAAAATCCTTGATATGCATTAAGCCCTTCCATGACCTGATTATAATAATAACCCTATTATTCCCCTTTCACCCTCTTCCTCTATACCCTCCCCAGTGCTACCTTGGGTCCTGTTTTCTAGCTTTATTGGATAACTCAATGATCCTGCCTGTGGACAACAGCATTGTTCCACCACTGTGGCTCTGTCCATGGCATTTCTCAGTCCTGAAATGCCCTTCTATGATCTCTTTCCCTGGTGAAATTCTATGCTTTACTCAAGACCAGATCATACATCACCTCTGTCTGGAAACTTGCCTGATCCTCCCTGTCAGAATGATTTATTTCTCCTCTGAGTTACCAAATAGTTTACCACTCTGTTAAAAGAACTCACATTCCACCTATCTTAGACCTTTTTGTGTCTCTATTGGAAGCAGCCCCCACCCCAACCAGGGCACACTCCTTGGAGGCAGGGAGAATGCTTTATTCATCTTGTAGTCTCCATCACAACTCACGGTGCATTCTGGTGCTCAATAACAGTTTATTGATTGAATGAATAAATGAATATTGAGTGGGCTTTCCATATATTTTGCTCTAGGTGTCTTGTATTGTAATTTAAATGTTTTTTAGTCAATTTCAGGCAAAAAGCAAGATAAATTTTATGTGAAGTTTGAGAAGGACTGTAAAAATGATTTATGGTTGGTATCAGATCTGTGCAAATAAGTTGGGGAAGGTTCACAGTCAATTGCTGCCTCCTCCTTCAATCACTCCAAAACCTAAATGCAGAAGCACGGTTGCCTTCTCAGCCATGGCCCAAGCCTGGAGGCCTTCAGGTATTACCCCCTCCCCCACTCACTACCCCCAGCATGTGAATGGCTTTAGTGAGTGCTATTGAAATAATGGATAAAAATGCTCACTGCTGAGAGTGTGTTAAGATGTTTATGGGTAATGCTCTGCACTTATAATGTTCTGCAGTCCCACGTTTGGGAGTGGTCTTTCGTGTGAGGCTCTTAAGCACATTTGTTCTACCAGTGGATATAGCTCTTACTTGTCCAGCCACATTCTATCACTATAAGCCTTGACAGAGCCCACATAAGCTCCAACTTGTGACCCTGGCCTCTTGGTGTCACACTCCAGCCATCCGAGCCAATCACCCCACCAGGAGCTGGCTGTGCCTGTCTCTTCTGATTTCAAGAGTAAATTTGAACATGGGCAGCCAGGCATCTGGGCAGCCAGAACCAACCCCCTGCCTGTTATGAGTTGGATGCCCCAAAACAGCTGCTCAATGAGAATGAGAACACCTCCTGAGCTGTCAAGGTAGGCTCCCCAAACAGGGACAATAGCGCCAGCACCTGTGGCTTTGCTTCCTGATGACTTTGCACCTATAGCCAGGTGTTTTTTCTCCATCCTCTTCACCAACTAATGTTCCCAAGACCCAGATTTAACTTTCTATTATTTTAATTTTGAGACCATTTTTTTCTTTTAATGGTGTCTTAAGCTGCTTGAAATAATTCTTGCCCTTCTTTTATGGGGCTCTGTCTCACATATTTATGGGAAGTTTTCCTGTCCTCATAGGTCCTGATTCTCTGGTTTCCACATATCATGTTCCTTTAACCTCCATTTATAGGTTGAAACTTCTAATTCCTTATTCATTTTTATTACCTTCCTTTGTATTCAGTCTCCCTCCTTGGCTTCTTCTAAGAGCAAGAAGGCTTATACTTCAGGATGTGTTCCAAGACTGACTTGAATGTGGGCCAGTCAGGGATTCCTGTTTGGAGGTCTCTTTGCTTCTTTCCCTGATGAAGCTGTCTTGTGTTCCTCATGTTACCTTGCCTCACTGGTCCCAAATCATTGACCTTAAACTTCACCTTCCCAAGGAGTGGGCATATTCTCATCGTAGCCCAATCCCCAGCCTTGGCTTGGGAGCTAGGAGCTCTTAACAGCATAGAAGCCAAGGTTGGGGAGATGTAGGGTGGAAGGAGGAGGGAACCAACAGGTACTGAGCACCTGTGATGTGACAGGCATTGTGTGAGACACTCACATATATTACTTCCATAAATTTGTGCATTTGTCTAAGAGATGCATACTATTACCCCTTTCTACAGTTAAGAAAACTGGGGCTCTAAATTGTAAAATAACATTTCCAAGAGTATATAGCTAATAAATGGCACATTTGGTATTTGAATGCAGGCTGTGAGACCTCTAAAAGTCTTTCTTTCCATGTTTTGCACCCTACTTTAAAGAAAGTTGGAGAAGGAATTTTGCAAAGTGAGCAGCAGTGGAACTCAGAGCAACAGTGGAACTCAGAGCAACATTAAGGTTAGAGCTCTGTTTCTTGTGTCTTTATTGCACCCAGAGTCTGGGACCAGTAGCTTTCTTCTCACTTGTGTGTCCTGATAGCAAAACATACACCCCCCCTCCCCAGAAAACCCCAAGACAAACAAGCAAAAACAACTCACTTGCTTCAAACCTTGTCCCTTTTTCTTGAACTCAGCTTATATTCTGCCTCTTGTTCAGTTGGACCCATGTACCCCCAGATAACCCTGCCACTGGCCTAAGGGGCATGTTTGGCTTACTGTTGCACTGTTCTTGCTGCTGACTGGGTAGAGAACATTCTGTAGCCTAGAGCTTGGGAATTTCTCCCACTAGTTGATGCTGCACTCAGCTGTTTCCTGCTCTGCAACAGGGCTGCTGTGAGAGTGCCCTCTTGTGACGTGTACATTGGACTGGGCTGAGCAGGTCCCCTCTGTAGGTGACTTCCTATCCCATCCCTCTCTGAGACCAACCAGGCACCAAACAGAAGATATGATGGCCCAACATGGGACACTAGTCAAGTTTCAGTAGTACCTGGTGTGACTGGCTGCTTTTGTCACTTAGCAGTGGTTAGGGAGGGGGTCTACCACATGTTTTTGTGACCCCTGCTTGACCCTGTCATAAAGATAGACACACAAGGGCAATGCCCCCATCCGAAACTATCAATGGAGAAGCTCAGCTCTCCCAGAGTGGTCACCAGGGCCTGCAGTGCCCTGGGGGAGGCCCACAAAACCCTCCCTCCCGAGCACATTCAGCTCTGGGGACAATTTCTGAGGAGGTTTTGCTTCTCAGAATTAGTCCCTTGGGGATACATTTGCTAATTTCTAGACTGATTTATACTGTTGTGCTGGTCTTTGTGCTATGAATGGGGAGACAGACATGAGTAGGATATGGGACTCGCATTCAAGGAGTAGACAGTACCACAGGGAAGATGACAAACAGACTGTGATAACTCAGGTGGCAACTGCAGGGATGAAGATTTGCACTGTGGAACCAGAGGCAAGGACCAGTCAGCCTAGAACAGGGGTTGCAGAGGCAGGAATGGTTTTTAAGGTAGATGTGTTCTGAGCAGGGTTTAAAAGAAGAGTGGAAGTGGGCCAGATGAAGGAGAGGATGCTTCAAAGGAGACTTACAAGTGAGGCAGATGGGAATTGGAGGAGGTAGGACTGGAGAGGAATTCAGGGTCCAGTTGTGGAGACCCTGAGTGCCAGGACAGGGAGCCTGGGCATGGTTTGGGAATTTTAAGAGGACTTTTAAGTAAGGAGAGTGCCTTTCCAGTTTGCATTTTAGGTAAGTCATCGTGGTAGTAGGATGGAGAGTATATGGAGGATGATCCAAGTTTAAAAAGAGAGAGCAGTTAAGAGACTATTGCAGTAGTCTGTCCATCCATCCATCTATTCATCCATCAATGAATTTACTTATTCATCCTTTCATTAAATATTAACCAAGTACTTAGTATATATCCAGTACTTGGAGAGTACTGGGTATACTGAGGCAGATAAGAAAGACAGGGTCACTGCTCTCCAAAGCTGGCATGGGAGAGACGAGGAGGCTTAGACCTCTCTTGGAGAGTACACAGAGGAAGGAAGGTGGAGTAAAATATCATTTTGGAGGAGAATTTAGTAGGATTTGGCCATTGATGGGTTGGGGCAGCCAGTGAACATGAAGGAGAAGGTAAGGCTGTCTCCCATCTTTCACTTTGGATGCCTGCCGTGGCTGGGTAAGGAGGAGATCTACACCCTGGTCAATCAGGGAACCCAAGGAAAAGCAGTGTACTTGCCATGCAGACTCAACTTTTTTGAGACACGTTTGCTAGCCCCATTGACCCTGTCAGCCCAACTTTCATTCTCTCCCATAAAAATCCTGGAGCTGCCACTGGGTGACTGGGCGCCAAGATAGGCTGCCCACTGAGGTAAACACCCAGCAAGGGCAGAGGATGAGCAGTGGGTGTGCAGGTCTGACAGGTTTGGATGGTATGGACTGTCCTGCCAGACCTGCACACTCAAAAAAAAAAAAAAAATGGCCCAAATGAAAGAACATATTAAAGCTCCAGAAAAAATACAACTAAGCAACAAAGAGATAGCCAACGTATCAGATGTACAGTTCAAAACACTGGTAATCAGGATGCTCACAAAATTGGTTGAATTTGGTCACAAATTAGATGAACAAATGAAGGCTACATTATGTGAAATAAAGGAAAATGTACAGGGAACCAATAGTGATGGGAAGGAAACTGGGACTCAAATCAATGGAATGGACCAGAAGGAAGAAACAAACATCCAATCAGAACAGAATGAAGAAACAAGAATTCAAAAAAAAATGAGGAGAGGCATAGGAACCTCCAGGACACCTTTAAACATTCCAATATCTGAATCATAGGTACCAGAAGAAGAAGAGGAAGAGCAACAAGTGGAAAACTTATTTGAACAAATAATAAAGAAGAACTTCCCCATTCTGGCTAAGGAAATAGACTTCCAGGAAGTCCAGGAAGCTCAGAGAGTCCCAAAGAAGTTGGACCCAAGAAGGAACACACCAAGGCACATCATAATTACATTCCCCAAGATTAAAGATAAGGAGAAAATCTTAAAAGCAGCAAGACAAAATGAGAGTGTTACCTACAAAGTAGTTCCCATTAGACCATCAGCTGATTTCTCAAAAGAGAACTTGCAGGCAAGAAGGGGCTAGAAAGAAGTATTCATAGTCATAAAAAGTAAGGACCTACATCTAAGATTTCTCTATCTAGCAAAGCTTTCATTTAGAATGGAAGGGAAGATAAAATGCTTCTCAGATAAGATCAAGTTCAAGGAGTTCATCATCACCAAACCCTTATTATATGAAATCTTAAAGGGACTTCTCTAGGAAAAAGAAGATAAAAAATGTGTACAGTAAAATGACAACAAACTCACAATAATTAACAACCACACCTAAAACAAAAGCAAACTAAGCAAACAGCTAGAACAGGAACAGAACCACAGAAATGGGGAACGCATGGAGGGCTATTAACAGGGGAGTAGGAGGAGCAGAGAGGGGGATAAGGTACAGAGAATAAGTAGCATAGATGGTAGGTAGAAAATAGGGGGAGGATAAGAATAGTATGGGAAATGTAGAAGCCAAGAACTTATAAGTATGACACATGGACATGAACTAAAGGGGGGAATGTGGGTGGGATAGGGTGCTCAGGGTGGATGGGAGTAAAAGGGGGAAATGGACAACTGTATTAGTATAATGAATAAACTATATTTTTTAAAAAAACAATGAATGGGTCAATACTGACCAACCAAGGAAGAAATAAAAAAGTTTTGGGAAACAAGTGAAAATGAACACACAATAGTCCAAAACTAATGGGACACAGTGAAGGCAGTCCTGAGAGGGAAGTTCATAGCAATACCAACCTACTTAAAAAAGATAAAAACATTTCAAATAAACATCCTAACCCTACATCTACAAGAACTGGAGGAAAAATGATAATAAATAAAGCCCAGAGAAAGTAGAAGGAAGGAAATAACCAAGATCAGACCAGAATTAAATAGCATGGGGACTAAAAGAATAATTGAAAGGATCAATAAGTCCAGGAGCTGGTTCTTTGAAAAGATAAACAAAATTAACAAGACTTTAAGCAGACTCATCAAGAAAAAAAGAGAGAGGATCCAAATAAACACAATCAGAAATGAAAGAGGAGAGATTACAACTGATACCACAGAAATACAAAGGAGTGTAAGAAATTACTATGAATAACTATATGTCAAGAAATCTGAAAACCTGTGTAAATAGACAAATTACTAGAAAAATATAATGTTCCAAAACTGAATGAAAAAGAATCAGAAAGCCTGCACAGACCAATAACAGCTTGTGAAATTGAAGCAGTAATCAAAAAACTCCCGTTACACAGAAGCCCTGGACCAGATGGTTTCACAGGAGATTTTTACAAAGCATTTAAGGAAGAGCTAACCCCTATTGTTCTCAGACTATTCCAAAGAATCCAAGAAGAGGGAAGACTCTCAAACTCTTTTTCTGAAGCCAGCCTCATCTCAATCCTAAAGCCAGATAAAGACACAACAAAGCAAGAAAACTAAGGGCCAATATCGGTGATGAACATAGATGCTAAAATCCTCAACAAAATATTGCCAAACCACATCCTGTAATATATTAAAAAGATTGTACACCATGATGAAGTGGGATTCATCCCAGGGATGCAAGATGGTACAGTATTTGCAAATCAGTAAATGTAATACATCACATAAACAAAAGGAAAGACAAAAATCACATGATCATATCAATAGATGTGGAAAACGCCTTTGATAAGGTACAGTACCCATTTATGATAAAAACACTCAGCAAAATGGGAGTAGAGGGAGGATACCTCAACATAATAAAGGCCATATACAAGAAACCAATAGCCAACATCATTCTCAATGAGCAAAAACTAAAAGCTTTCCCACTAAGATCAGGAACAAGACAAGGATGTTTGCTTTCACCATTTCTATTCAACATAATATTGGAGGTCCTAGCCACAGTGATCAGAGGAGAAAAAGAAATAAAAGACATCTGAATGGGAAAGGAGGAAGTAGAACTGTCACTGTTTGCAAATGATATGATTGTGTACATAGAAAACGCTATAGAGTCCATGAAAAAACTACTTGACGTAATCGGATTTGGCAAAGCCAAAAGTGAATTTGGATACAAAGTCAATATTCACAAATTGAAGGTGTTTTTGTACACCACCAACAAAATGTTATAAACAGTTACAAAATGTTACAAAAAATTCCCATTTGCTATAGCAACAAGAAAAATAAAGTGCCTAGGAATAAATCTAACCAAGGAGTTAAAAGACCTGTACTCAGAAAACTATACAACACTGAAGAAAGAAATTAAGGAAGACACTAATAAATGGAAGCATGGTGTTCATGGATAGGAAGAATTAACATCATAAAAATGTCCATAATACACAAAGCAATTTATAGATTCAACGCAATCCTTATTAAAACACCAATGACATAATTCACAGATATAGAAAAAACATTTCAAAAATTTATATGGATGGAACCATAAATGACCCCAACTAGCCTCAGCAATTTTGAGAAAGAAGAACAGAGTAGGAAGGATCACAATACTTGGCATCAAACTATATTACAAAGCCACTATAATAAAACAGTCTGGTTTTGGCATAAGAACAGAGACATAGATCAATGGATCAGAACAGAGAGCCCAGAAATAAACCCAAGTCTCTATGGTCAATTAATATTTGACAAAGGGGACAGAAGCAAAAAGTGGAGCAAAAATAGTCTCTTCAACAAATGGTGTTGGGAGATCTGGACAGCTACATGCAAAAAAATGAAATTCGACCACCAACTTACACCATACACAAAAATAAACTCAAGATGGATAAAAGACTTAAGTATAAGTCTCAATACCATAAAAGTCCTAGAGGAGAACGTAGGCAGGAAAATCTCAGACATTCCACACAGCAATATTTTTACTTATATGTCCCCTAGAGCAAGGGACATAAAGGAAAATAAATAAATGGGCCTTCATCAAAATAAAAAGTTTCTGCATGGCTAAAGAAAAAAAGCATTAAAATGAAAAGGGAACCAATCGTATGAGAAAATATATTTGCAAATGATACCTCAGACAAGGGTTTGATTTTCAAAATATATAAAGAATTCACATGACTTCACTCCAGGAAGATAAACAACTCAATTAAAAACAGGTAAAGGACTTGGACAGACACTTCTCTAAGGATGACATACAGAGGGCCCAGAGACATAGGAATGGATGCTCAGCATCACTAGCCATCAGAGAGATGCAAATTAAAACCACAATGAGATACTACTTCACACCTATCAGAATGGCCATTGTAAACAAATCAACAAACAAGTGCTGGTGAGGTTGTGGAAAAGAGGGAACCCTAGTACACTGTTGGTGGAAATGTAGGCTGGTACAGCCACTGTGGAAAACATGGAATTTCCTCAGAAAACTAAAAATGGAACTGCCTTTTGACCCAGCAATTCCACTGTGGAATTATAACCTTAGAATCCTGAAACACCAATTCAAAAGAATCTGTGTATCCCAGTGTTCATAGTAATATTATTTACAATAGCCAAGTGTTGGAAGCAACGTAAGTGCCAATCAGTAAATGAGTGGATCAAAAAACTATGGTGCATTTATATAATGGACTACTGTGCAGTAGAAAGAAAAGAGCTCCTATCCTTCATGACAGCATGGATGGATCTAGAGAGCATTATGCTAAATGAAATAAAGCAGTCAGTGAAAGACAATAGCCACTATGATCTCACCTATAAGTGGAACCTAATCAACAAAACAAGCAAGCAGCATATAACTGGGGTCCTCAGAGATGACCTTTCCAGTCTCTACCCAAATGGCAAAACCATATCAAACAAATTGATCCTTATTGGGTTCCAGGAAAGAACATCCCAACATGTTTATTGCCAGAATGGGAACCTATAATGTGCCTAGAATAGGTGGAAGGCCTGTTGGAGTTGGAGAGAGAGGGGTTTCCTCCCCAGAGCCTGAGGCAGGGCAGAAAAACCTCAAAGCTAACATGCAGGCTGGGGGAGACAGAAGGGGATTCTGTAAAGATGAGAAGCTTGGAGGTCCTGGCCCCTGATTCTACCCAGACTATACTATGGGAGCTTCATTGAGAATCCAGTTAAGTCACACATTCACACATTTGGAAATACTCATTTCAGGCTGGGGGTCAACCATGCCCTGTGCTAGGTGCTCTGGATACAGTAACGAGGCAACCTGACACGGTCTCTGCCCTCGCCTGGCCTACATTCAGCAGGGAAATCAGATGAGTAAATAAGCAGTATCTATAAAGGGGTAATTACTCTGATACCAAAAGTGCAGGGTGCTAAGGGAACAGGGTGAAGGGCCTCCCAACCAGCTTTCGGGGGGCAACAGAAGGCTTTTCAGGAGAGATGATGGAGAAGCTGAGCCCAGTGTCCAGTTCTGGTCCAGTGTGGTATGCTGGGCTGGGGGTGGGCAGAGAGGGGCAAAGTGTCAGGAAATAAGCCTAGAGAGGCAGGGTATTAAGAGAAGGAGCTAGGCCTCCTGGTCGCTTGAAGCACCTCAGCCAAAACAGTCTATAAGCATGTTAGGAAAATCTCCTGCAGTAGTTTGTGTGCTTTTCAAAGGCAATAGCAACTGAGGCCACAGACTCTTCTGTTTTTATTTGCTCCTGAGTTCATCCTCTGCTTAAATCCTGACAAGGACAGGTTGCTCACTGCCTTTTGAGGCAGCAGACCTGGTTTTTTGTAAGTTTCTTCTGATATCCAAATCTGCCAAGCCTGTTGCTTCCTTCTGCAGGCCCTGGCTTGGCCCTCACAGACCTAGGGAAGTGGACTCCTAATTCTTCTTCATGACCTTTACACACTTGAAGTCAATAATCATGACCCTTCCAAATCTTCTATTCATCCTGGGATGAATATTTCCTCCCCCTTCAGCCACTTCTGTAGGATTTGACTTCTGTTTTTGTCACTAGTACAGACCTTCTCCCTTTCTATTTTGTCATTCATTGTTCTTCTGAAAGTGGTGACCAAACTGTTCACGATGTTTGGCATTGGTCTGGCTAGGGCAGGGATCACAGAACCATTCCCTCCTTTGTCTCAGACACTCTGCTATTGTTAACACAGCCCAAGATTACACTTTTTCCCCCTTATAAGCAGCAGTTTGTCACAGTTCATTCAAGTCAAGCTTGTGGTTCAAAACAAATAAACAAAGCCCATGTCTTGTTCTTTGAATAAATACGTACAAGCCGGCTGTCCCCATTTATAGGTCTACCACTGATTTCTGGAATCAGAGTGCTAAGACTTTACATTTTCCATCCAAGATTTCATTGTGCTGGTTTTCATCACTGCTCTATTCTGCTGGCCATTTTGAGTTTGGATTCTGTCACCTGACATGCAAAGTGCATGCCTTTCAGTTTTGTGCCCCCTGCAGATTTAATCAGCATGCTCTGTGTGTTTTCAACCCTGGCATTTTCAAGCCCACAGACTCCAGCTGGGAAATCCTACAGTGGAGCAGAAGGGAGGCCGAGTAGCGCCCCTTTGCATTATGGACACTGGGCTGTTCAGTCACTTTTTAGTTGTAATTGGCAAACGTGAAAGCAGCAGTGGATTTTGTGCTTCAAGCCCTTTCCCAGGTTGGCTGTGAGTGCAATGGGAACTGAGGATGTGGCTGTCTCTTCTATCATCTCTTGCTCTAGAGGATTTCTAAAGAAGGAGGAAAGACAAGTGGGATTGGAGTTCAGAGCTCGGTAAGGTGGAGAGGTCACCACAAGTGGCTTGATGAGCCGCAGTTGCTGAGGTTGCCCTGTGAGATGTACATGCATGTTCGTGGTTGTGTTCACTTAGGCAGTGCTTTTCTAGCCTTATCTCTTCACAGCAGCCTCAGCAGGTAGGGAAAGGAGATCTCCATCTTCCATTTTACAGAGTAGGAATTGAATCAAGGATGGATTCACTGCTGATTCAAGTCAAGAATAGAATTGGGGCTGGATTCTGGGTCTCAGGCTCTGATTTTAGCACAGAGCACACTGCTCCTCCAGTGTTGTTCGCAGGACTCCCTCTCTGCTGGTCATTCATTCCTCTCCAGCCGTTAGTATTTATGAGAGAATGTGTATGGCAGTGTGTTGTAACTAAAGCCTAGGGTGTGAGCCACACTTTCAGTTGAGGACTTGCTGTGTGCGAGACATCATGCTGGGAACCAAGCAGGATCAGTGTACGATGTGCTATCCTGGCTCTTCAGGAGGAATGATTTTTAATAATGTCAGGAATTCACCCAGCCTAGAGGCTCATCCTGACTTACAGTCCGTAACTCAGGATTTTCAGAGAAAGGGAAGTGCTAGTGCCATGTCTATTGCACCCTAGAGTAAAGACAAGGGACTCTCAGAAGGAATAGACTTCCTTCCTTCCTTCCTTCCTTCCTTCCTTCCTTCCTTCCTCCCTCCCTCCCTCCCTCCCTCCCTCCCTCCCTCCCTCCCTCCCTCCTGTTCCTTATCTCTCTTCTCTCTTTCCTTCTCCTCTCTGTCCTTTCCTTCCTCCATTCATTCATTCTTCCATTTGTATTTTTCTGTCAGCAATGACTGAGCATTCACTGTGTGCTAGGCAGTGATCTAGGTGCCATGCATACAGTGGGGAATAGGCAGTCAGTTTCTGGGCTCTTTGGACTTAAAATCTAGTGGAAGACATAGAGGACTAAGTAAGTGCTTATTGAAAGTACCAAATATATCCTAAGGTGGCTTAAAAAGGAGAAATATGAGGTGCTATAGTGTCATTTAGCAAGGGCCTGTGCCCTGATATGGGTCTTAGGAAAGCCTTCCTAGAAGAAATCATGACTTAAACTGAGAACAAAAGTTTCAAAAAAAAAAAAAAAAAAAAAAAAAAAAGGAGTTAATCCAGGTAAAGAGTGTGTGGAAGGTTGGTGTAGTTAGAGGAAAATGTATGTTCAAGTTTTAAGCAGGAGAAAATGTGTTTTTATGAGATGTGGGAGAGAGAAAGGTGAGAAGAATTGATGAGCCTCAACAGGTAGGCAGGGGCCAGATGATAGAGGGCCTTAGGAACCCTTTTGAGGAGGGTTAGGTGTTAGCCTGGTACAGGGAAAAGCTCCTGACAAGTCAGAAGCAGGGCAGACAATCAGATTTCTGTGTGAGAGAGAATCCTACACTGCAATGAGAATAAATTGGAGGAGGTAGTTGTTCAGTGTGGGTCCTGCTAATGTTGAGGTGCCTCTGGGCTTCCCACTGGAGATGCCCATATTGTAGGTCACAGCTATGTGGATCTGGACCTCAGAAGAGAGGTGCCTGCTGGAAATGGGAACGCACTGTGTCCTTGCCAGTGCTACACCCCAGTGCCAGTCCCGACCAGGTACCGAGACTGAGCTCATCATGCAGCAAGTAGAGTGGTGGCTACAGGTGCTGCAGTGGGAGGAAGAAGAGGCCTCAGACAGGATTCTGAGGAGCACCAAACTGTGAGGACCAGCAGATAATCTGAGCATAAAGAAGCTCTTTTTAGAGTCATAGTGGAATTCAATGAAAACTATGGGTCTTCTTTTTTAAAAAAGCCAAAACAGAGATCGTAAGCTTTTGAACATGCCCACCTTCCCCAGTTCACCCAGAGGCTGGTGGGTGAACACGGGGAGGAAGCCCTGCAAAGGCGCCTCCCTAGAGGGAGCAAGGTCTCCATCCCTTCCCATTCCCCTTCTCTTTCCTAATTGTCTGATTCCTACTCCCTCACTCTCCATCTCTGTCTTTCCCTTCACATTTCCTTTTATAGACATCAGTTTTCCCCACCCACAGTTTTCTGGTGTGGTATACATTTGCCAAGGCGGGTGAGAATTCTCAGGTCCCCATGGCCACAATCCATACTTTTACAGCATTATACACACCAGGCTCCACAAGCACTGCACTGGCTCTTTTTCCTGGGGCCAGTGGACTTGGGCAGATATTCCTTCTTTGAGATGCAGCCCCTTCTGGGTTCTGTGATTTAATTCACATGAGTTAAATGCACTGCTCCTGAGCCCTTTTTTTTGTGTGTTGAGTACATCGGCTTCCATGTACGAGAAATAACCCGAGCAAAGGCACCCAGGCAGAGCTGTCCTGAGCAGAGAAAGGCTTTAGGTTGTTCAGGCATTGGTTCACGGGAAGTTGCCTAGAGGAGAAATGAGGTTAAGGGCAGGCTATTTCCAGGTTATGGTCCCAAATGCAAGGAGTCTGGGCTATTCTGCAGGTAGTTATGGAGCTGGCAGCAGTGTTTGAGATGGGAGTGACCATACCAGAGCTGAAGTAAAGGAACCAGAGCCTGATTTGCAGGAACACAAACCCAGATTTGTACAATTATAGAACCCATTAATTTATACTCAATGTGAATCAAATACTTGCTATTTGCAGACTGAGAACTTGAACCCAAGAGCTTCAAAGAGAAGATGCAGTCCCTCTCTTTGAAGAGTTGGCAGCCTGGCTAAGGAAAGAGATGTAGTATGACAGTTGGAGAGGAAGCTCGGGCCCTTGGCACCTCCACCCCACGCATTCACTCACCCGAGGCTTACTGGAGAGAAAGCCTTCCTGAGCAGCCTCCACTTGGACCTGGGAAATGAGGGATTCACAAGGGTGGTGATTCTGTGCATGATAGTTCTCTGAATTTCTTTTAGCAGCTCAGGGCACTGGCACAAAAGCCTATTTACACAGCCTGGGCTAAAATTTCAGCTTGGAGGGTTAAAGAGGGCAAGGGTTAGGACTCCAATCCTCCACATATTTGCTGTGGAGACCTCTTCATACCCAAGAGGGGACAGACTGAATGCTGAGGCTCCTCGGTGCTCACATGGGCAATTTTGAGTCCAGTCTCGAGATTTCTCCCAATGGCCGAATGACCTTTAAATGGAGGAAATGGCCCTGCACTCATTGCAGATCTGGTCCCCTTAATGCCAGCTGGGGGCTGGGATGGCTTAATTGTACTAATGCAAATATAACAGGGATGAGAAGAAGGAAGTAACAGCAAACACCTGGGTGGTAGGCAACACTGCAGGAACAGATGCTTCCAGAAAGGCAACCCCATTGGAAATGTGTGCATTGTTACCAAGGCGGGACCACGCCACCCTTGGCTTTCTTCCTGTCTGCTGAGCCAGCTCACAGATGTGGCACACTTGCCAAAGTTCTGGAAATGCTAAGATCTTGGAGAAGACAGGGCCCCCTTCTCTTTCGTTACCCCCACCATACCCCCTTGCCTTTTTAGGAAGACAATGTAGGGCCAGGAAATCTAAATGCCAAAAGCCAAAAATCTGGGTTCCAGAATTTGATTTGTGACCATGGCTACATAAGCTGGCCTCTCTGATCCCCATTTCTTTACTTATAAGAGGGAAAATAAGAATCTTCTTATTTAAAAAGATTTCATTTATTTTTAGAGGAGGGGAAGGGAAGGAGAAAGAGGTAAACATTGATATGCGTTGGGACAAGGCCTGCAACCCAGGCTTGGACCCTGTCCAGGAATTGAACCGGCAACCTTTCAGTTTGCGTGACGATGAACTACACCTGTTGGGGCTCAAATCCTCTCGCTTCCTATCTCACCAAGATGGCCGAGGAGGCTGAATGAGATAGTGAAAGGGAGAGTGCATCAATGGGGAAAGTCCTCGGGGTATGTGGGCTTCTAATCAGGGAAACTTGCTAGGGTGTGACTCCCTAGAGTGGGTATATGGGCAGGAACTGCTATCTTAGAGCCAAACCTCCATCCACCACTCAGGGCTGGGGCAGAAAGCCACCAAGTTGGGGGCTGGCTTCCCAGTGCCAGCAGTCACCTGTTACAAGAGAGCTAGGAACTTCTGAACAGAAGTAAATCAGTGCCACTTTTTCTCCTAAGTGTCTATCTAGATACATATCTGATGTGGGAGAAGGAAGGTCTTAACTCATTTGCTTAATACTGTGAATTCTGCTGTGTCCTTCCTGCCTTCTCCCCTCTGTTCTGACTCCTTCCTTCCTTGCCTCCTCTCCAAGAGCAAAGCCAGGGCTCAGCCCTGGAGCCACAAGACTGCAGCCCCGTGACTGTCCCTGGAGTTCCTAAGAAAGCCGGCTCCTGCCAGGCGTGCCTGTGCCCTGCCTGCCTCCCAGCTCTGGGAATCAGCAGGGGACCTCTCAGCCCCTTACTCTACTTATTTCTCTTTCTGTCTTTACCTAGGAAACAGGTAAAACAGAAAAACTTCTACTCCAGGTAGACTGAGGAGTGATTTAATTCACATGAGTTAAACCATCTGTAAGTTGTTAAAGCACCGGAATTCAGGGGAAGATGCTCACCAGTCTCCATTTCCCACGGACAAGGTGAGAAGAAATGGGCATCACAGCAGCAAATGGATTTAGGCCAGGGTTAAGAAAGAGCCTGGTGCTGTTGAATAGAAGGTTTTTCTCTGCTCCTCGTTCCTCTTCTCTCTAATGTTGTAAGCCAGGACACTTAACCTCCAGCTGCAAGTACAGCCTTGCCCCAGCATGGGGTTAATCGTGTCCCTGAGATTGAAGGAAGAGGGGATGGAGTCTACGGTGTCTCGAGCCCTGTCTGTGTACTGAAGATAAACCAGCTACTTGCATGGGCAACCCTGCCCTCCCCTCAAGGGCACAGTGGAGGTAGCCGGGCTGTGGTCTGCCACCTCAGGAGGGTCAGCCTGGCTGCTATTGCCTTTCTTCCAGCATTCACCTTGGCCCTGCCTTTGTTACAGTACAGGGACAGGGCGGGGGGCACGATATACTATTACCAAAAGTACCCCCACTAGGTTTGCATTGTCCACTGCCAGAGGAAAGATGTCTTTCAATGCCAGAGATTTGTGAAAAGGAAAGGAAATGTTTATTTAAAGCTATACAGACTTAAAGTAGTGACTTAATGTCTTCATTAAAATATTAAAGTTTTTTAAGATACCCACAGATGCACACAGTCCTTCCTTCTCCCTCTGCCCTTATCTGGGGTACCATATCTCAGGAAAAGTTGCAGTCCGTGATTCAGGCTCCCGGCACCATCAGCTATGTCACTGTCAGGATGTCCAATTAATCCAAAGCTATGTGGCACCTTCTCATGGCCCACCAGCAAGAGTCCTTGCACCCTTTTTCTTTCAGGCAAAGTCTCCTCTGCTTCCTAAGCCAACATGGCAAGCGGGAGCACCCCAAAGCCACGTGGTCCTCACTCTTCCCAAAGCAGAGTGGTTCTCCTGCACTGCCATAGCCTCATGGTGATTCCTCTCAATGGGTGCTGTGTCCAGGTTTAAATCTCCTCCCCAATCTTCCTCTGCAGCTCCATTTCCGACTCTTCCCACAATCTACTACACTTGCCAGCACTCCCGTATCTTCCCAGCTTTACTGGGCTGTCATAGTGAGTCTGGGCAGGTGTGGCCCTGTGGTGTGGAGCCAATCATCTCCAAGCTCTCATGCAGGCACTGTAACCAGGGGGAGTTGCCTCCCAGTTACATCTGGGGTGGAATTCATTCCCTTCTCCCTGGCTCAAAGCATGGCCACACCTATTTAATGTATCTATGAAACCAGTTGAAGGTTACAGATATGTTAAATGACCATGCCTGAGGTTAGCTGCAAAGCTGTTGCTGTACAAAACAGTTCTGCATGTTCCTGCTCCATGTGTCCCTTCCCCCAACTCACAACTGTGGGGAGAAGGGGTGAGGACATCTTATATATCTTTCTAATATTTCCTGGACACCTTGAGTTCTGGACCCCATTCCAAATCCCTATTTGGGGTCCCCCCTTGGCTGCACCCTGTATCACCTTGACTTGGCCTCTTTGCCTGGGCCTTACCTCAAGGTTGCTGCAGGACTCTCCTCACGCTGTTTTCTGCCTGCTTCCCAAGCTGGATGCTTGGGCCTTTCCTTCTTCCCCATTATCCTGCCTAGTTTCAGTTCTGCTCTGATCAGAATGGTTTCACACTGGTCTGAGTCTTTCTTTTAACTAGAATTGTTATTTATGGGGATGATTTGCTAAGAAAGGAGGTAGCCTCTTCTAATTCTTTATAGAATAAGCAGGTACTTAAAGAAGTAAAACAAAGGTTTTTAAAATATAGAAAGACTATAGCAGCTTCAATGGACACACCAAAAACCATATTTTATATAATCTGTTTGGCTTAAGTAGACATAGGAGTGGGGATGGGGGTCAACCAGATGGTCTCCTCCCAGAGACAACCTAGAATTATAAAGGTCTGTCACTCACTGCCTGTGTGACCTTGGGCCAGCTACCTGACCTTGAGTGCTGTGTCTTTTGATAAAGTCAGACTGATAATCATACCTACCTCCTAGTTGTGAAGATGAGCTGAAATGCAGCATGTGAAGTCAGTCTCCCAGAAGCCTGGCACTCTCCTCATACATATTATCATTCCCTCTTACTTGCCCTTCTGCTTCCCCTTCAGGCCTCAGGGGTCCTGAGTTACGTGTAGACACTCCTTTTCATACTAAAAAGGTATTTCATTTCAGACTCAGATTTATGTGAAATGAAGGAGTTAGATAAGCTTCCCTTCCACTTAACATTGAAAATTGGAATTTACAAAACAGAAAATTAAAGGACAATGGCTAGACTTCTTACAGAAGATTCCTTCTTTTTGCATAACAATACTGACTGAGGTACTTCTACTACAGAGCATTTTTGTCCACATTAGAAGCTATTATCTATTTGACAAAGAAGTAAAGAGAGTCTGAAAGCTAAGGATTTAAGTATTAGGAAGGTTTGTTTAAAGATCAATTAAAGAAAGGGATAAAATAGATTAAAAAGTAAGATTTTCAGAAACTGAAATTTGATTTATAAAAATTTAAATTGTTTCAGGAAGCAACTTTTGCATAAAACAAAGTACACCTGAACTGAAGAGCACCGAGCCACCTTGTACCTGAATGCAGAGCACATTAAGTATCTGTGTTGGGGGGACGGAGGGGGCGGGGGAGAGAGAGGGCGAAATTTAGAAGCCAGAGCTTCTGTTGGCATGACCATTAAAACTACTTATGCCTTCCCATCAACAGTGCACCAGGGTCCCCTTTTCTCTACATCCTTGCCAGCACTTGTTTGTTGACTTATTAATGATGGCCATTCTGACAGGTGTGAGGTAATATCTCATTGTGGTTTTGATTTGCCTCTCTCTGATGGTTAGTGACATTGAGCATCTTTTCATATGTCTATGGGCACTCTGGATGTCCTCCTTGGAGAAGTGTCTATTTGGGTTTTCTAAATAAATGATTTTTACAGGGAGGGGCAGATGAGGCAGGGTCAGCTAGCTCAGGTTTGGCCAGTGTGAATATTCTCAGTAAGTTCTGGGGCACAGGGGTTGTTCCTGGTTGTCTGGTACCTCGTCCTGGGAGTGAATGGGGCAGGTGGACAGTGAGCGTGGGCTCTGGATTGGTTGGTTTGTATTTATTTGGAGCACCCTTGTGGGCAAACTGTTTACTTTTTCTAGGAATTGGCTAACTCAGAGCGAGGCAGTCCCGCTAGAGTCAGCAATGTCCCAGATGTCAAAGCCTCAGAAAACAGAAGACATGGCTAATATAGACAGTTAAGGAAATAATCACAGATAACATTTATTGGACAGTAACTCTGTGTCAGGCACTTTTCTTAGGAATCTACATGTTTAATGCAATTCCCACAGCATCTGCAGGCATTATATACTAGTTTACAAATGGCGAAACTCAAGTTTAAAGGATTAGGTAACCCGAGCTAGGTCATGCAGCTAGTCAGTGGCTAGCTCCAGGGCTGGCAGTCTTAATCACTGTGTCTCTCCAACCGGTGCTGAGAAAGTCACAGCAAAGGGTGTCAGTCCTTCACTCAGCAGTGACCATTTTAATTAAAGTTGACAGTTTCTTGCATTTCTATGTCACATTTTTCTTTTCAACACTGTATTTGATCATACTGCCTCCATGCCGGAGATGATGGCATTTTGCTGTAGGATTAACTGACAATCAGAAAGATTTTGAGGTTTCTCCAAAGAGACCTCTTGATTCAGCCCAGGAACCAGACCCCAGCTTTGGCTCTTCTGAAAGGAATCATCGTTCCCCTCTCTGGGCAGCACAGTGGCCTTTCCCCAAACACGCGCTTCCTTCATTAGCACTCACACAAACTGTCTCCAGGTCTCACAAACTCTTGCAAAACCATGTGCTGTTGTTTCTGTAAAGACAGGCAAAGTATAAAGCAAAGTATAGTCTGAGCTGAGGCCTCTGGAGCTCTGAGTGATCCCAAATGAGGTTTACTTGGTAATCATGTTTTCCTTAAAGATGTTTAAAGGAAGCAATAACAGGGCATTATTCAGACATCACCCATTCCTTATCAATGAATGGTGGTTCAGTAGCAGAAACATAAACAAAAGTTTGTGAAGGGTTAAAATTTCTAAGGGTGCAGTGAGCTGGGAGGGAAAAAGGAAATGCAGTCACCCCCCCATCTATGGAGAACAAGTTCCAAGACCCCAGTGGATGCCTGAAAAGGCAGATAGCACAGAACCCTACACATACCATGTTTTTTCCTATACATACCCAGTTATAATAAAGTTTCATTTATGAATTAGGCACACTAAGAGATCAACAACAATAATAATAAAATAGAATAGTTATAACAACATACCATTATAAAAGTTTTGTGAATAAGGTTTCCCTCTCTCTCAAACTATCTAAAATTTTCCGTTTAATAATTTCTGACTGTGGTTGACCATTGGGTAGCTGAAAATGCAGAAAGTGAAAAGGAGTAAGGAGGAATGAGGAAGGACTGCAGTATTAAGGCTTGTGGTGTGCATCTCGACTTCTGGTAATTGGCCTTCTCCCCTCCGTTCAGGTGGTCATGACTCCGGAGTGGGTGACAGAATTCATTTAGTATTAACTCTTCTGAGGGGCACTGCAGGGGCCCATCTTCTCAACTGATGTTCATTTTTGTAAAATAAGATTTGTTAGAATGTCTGGTGTTCTGTTAAACTCAGATATGTGATATATGTTGCAAATGTGTCCTCCATCAGTTACCTTTTAGTTTTGTTTACAATGTACTTTGATATTTGTGTAGAGTTGAATTTATCGCATTCTCCCTTTATGGTTTTGGTGTTAGTTTTCTGTCGTGGAGGCTGCACACTTTTCCCAGCAGACTGTCTCATTCCAGTGTGGTTGGGCAGGTGGGCAAGGCTTTCCCTTCCCATTGCCACCCCTCTTCATGTGCTCTTACACATGGTCGCTGAAAACACAAAAAAATTTCTGTCCTTCCAAGTAATCAAAGAATGGGATAACATCAATGATGTCCATTTTTGACAATTTAACAGGCATTTTATAAAGAAATAAGATTATCCCCAATGTGGGTTAAGGGTTGGAGACATTTTGCCTAGAAGGCAAACTTTTGTGTGCCTTCAGAAATCCTCAAAGTGGGCACATCCTTTGATCCCTGAACTTCTCATGTAGGAATTTATCTTAAGGAAACAGGTGACCTTAAGATTCATCTATGAGGATACAACAAGACATTGACTGATACATCAATGGGAAAGGGGGAGGAAAGGAAGAGGAGGAAGAGAAGAAATAAACGTTCATTAGCCATGCCTCCAGCTGGGAAAGGCTCTTGGGGTGGGGGGGGTGGTCTGTGGCACAAACCGTCTTCCTTTACGCCTTTGTAATCACAAAGGTGGCCTTCAGGGAAGAGGGTGCCTCAAGTGCACCATGAGTGGGGCCGAAGAGTAAGGAAGGGAAGGAGGGAAAATAACCCCTGGGAACACCTGTGCTGCTGGTCATTAAAAAGAGGGCCTTGTCAAGGTCAGGACAGTTTGCAGGAAGAATGGCCTTGACTTCTGATTTGTCACAAACTTATTTGGCCCAGGATTGCCACCTTCTGGACTTGCTGACCCACCTGCAGTAGGCACTTCCCTCCAGTCCCCATTCTCACTGTTGTGCGGGGCCTTGTTCCAGCCCACATCCTTTGCCTTGACCCAAGGTAGGAGGGTACACAGGTCAGGGGCCTCCCATGCACCTCACCCATGAGAAGGGTATCCCAGGGGTGAGCGAGGTGAGGAAAGCATCATGCCCAGGACCTAGACACTCACCAGAAACCAGCTCCATGGCTTCAGAAAACAGTAGAACCATGGAGGGTTGGGATCAACAATTAGGAAACTGAAGTTCAGAGGTTCAAAAGTTGCCCCTGGTCACATAAATGCACCCAAGTGGTAAATGTCAGGCTTTGGAACCAGACATTCAACTTAAGTGCTGGTTTTCCTCCACAAAGTACCATGTATGGTTCCCTGCCCCCACAGGGCTTGTTCTCAGAGTAGGGTCTACCCATCATGCCCTTTCCTCCTCACAGCGACAGGGCAACAGGAAGGGGGTGATGCACTGTGCAGCTCCAGATCAGTGGTTCTCAGTGGAGGTGGGACCTGTTTTTAACACTTTTCACATTTGAGGTATAATTTATATATAGTAAAATCTACCATTTATTCTGCAATCCTATGAGTATGGATTTTGACAAATATACACATGCATGTAACCACAGCCACAATCAATTCAGAACAGCTGCGTCATCCATGAAACTTCAGTTGTCATTCTGTGGTCAGCACCCCCGCCCCAGCTCCTGGCAACCACTGACCTATTTTCTGGCCTTGTAGTTTTGTCTTTTCCAAAAGATTGTAGAAGTGGCATCATATAGTGCTATAGACTTAATGTTTATATTCCCCCCAAATGTCTATGTTGCACTCTAATTCCCAATATGATGATACTTAGTGGCGGTGGGGTCTTTGGGAGGTGATCAGGACCTCAAAGAGGAACACTCATGAGTGGGATTAGTTCCCCTATAAAAGAGACACCAGACGGCCCCCTTGGCCCCTCTACCCTATGAGGATACAGTGAGAAGATGGCTGTCTGGAGCTCCAGAAGCAGACCCTCACCAGACAGCAAGTGTGCTGATGCCTTGACCTTGGACTTCTCAGCCTCCAGAACTGTGAGAAATAAACTTCAGTTGTTTATAAGCCACCTAGTCTGTGGTGTACCGACCGTATGTAGCCTTTTCAGTCTGGCTTCTTTCACTTAATGTAATGCATTTGAGAGTCATCTGTGTTGTTGCCTATGTCAGAAATTTATTCCTTTTTATTACTAAGTAGTACTTCATTGTATGAACGGGACATGATGTATCTAACCAGTCACCAGTTAAAGGACATTTGGGTTGCTTCCAGTTTTTGGCATCTATTGGCAAGATTATTTTACAATAATATAAACTGGGAGGCATCCTATGAATTTGTCAGGTCAGTTTTGGTTATCATGATGCTTAGGGAGGGAGCCCTACTGGCATGCAATGGGCCAGTGCCTTTGGATATTCAGCTGAGTCCAATAATGTCCCTCTTCTTCCAAGATTTTTAGATATTCTACATGTAAGTAATATATATCTGAACCTAGAATCTATATTTTATTTGTAAATGCAGAATATTTTTATAAATATTTAGTATGCATTGAATTTTCTACTACTATAAGTACTAAGTAAGTTGGGAAGACTGTACTTTGTTTTGTTGTAAATTTTACCATAAGTTGTATAACATTTTAGGAAATCACATCACCTTCCATAACTCTTGTCAACTCAGCATGTGGTATTTGAGTTGTCAACACAACACTGAATTCATAGTTGTCATGTTCATGGTGATTCTACAGAAAGGTACAAACATCTGACCACTTCTTTATGTCCCTAGTTTAGTCACACTCACACATTTGCATAATGAAATAGTTATTATTTTAATAGAAGTTACTTTCTTTTTAATATTCCTTTATAATTAGGGAGTTATGTAGATTTAAAAAAGAAATTAGGTTACATATAAATTTTATTTCAAATAGAAAAGGAGCATTATAAAATATTTGTTATAGAAAGGGAGTGTTTATTCTAAAAGAGTTGAGAACCACAACTCTTTACGAGAGTTAGGTGGTCAGGACAGTGTATTTGGATGGGACCATGTTCTGAATGAAAGATTTAGGCTAGTAGCTGGTGATTTCAGGAAAGTATTAGAATATGTCCTAGAGCTTGCTGTGGCACAGGGCTCAGTTCCCTTAGCCATCCCCGGAGATAACTGGAAAAACAATTAGCTGATAAATATATATTGTGCACCTATTATGTACCAGCTAGTATCACTGTCCACAAGAAGAATTCTAGTGGTGGTAGGAAGGTATGCATGCCAACAATACTTATACATACAAATAAATGAAACTGGTAATTGCAGAAACTGATGAGTGCTAAGAAGATAAAATAGCTGACAGCTTTACCTAGGTGTAAAAGCAACCTCTCTGAGTTCAGACATGAATGATGACAAAGGTGATGTTGCAAAGATCGAGGGAAAATGCATTCCAACCACAGAGGAGAGTAAGGGTAAAGGTCTTGAGATGAGGGCACATGAGGTGTCTGGAACATATAGACTGTAAGGAAAATCAAGGGAGATGGAGTCAGAGAAGACAGTGTGGTCCAAATTATGAAGGGTCTTGGTTAAGTGTCTAGGCCATGGTTAGGTGTTAGAATTTTACTATGTGCAGTGGGGTCCAAATTATGCAGGGTCTTGGTTAAGGGTCTAGGCCATGGTTAGGTGTTAGAATTTTACTATTTGCAGTGGGGAGGCTTTGGGATGTGCTAAACATGGAAATAATGGAATTTGAATTATCTTTAAAAGACCACACTGGCTGCCCTGCAGGAAGAGTGGAGGCAGAGACCAGGAAGCTAGTACAGAACTCCAAAGGAGAGGTGGTGGAGGCCTGGACTAGGAAAAGTGTGGACATGGTGACAAATTGAGTTAGGAATGTGTTTGTAGTTGAGATGGTCAGGGCCAGTGGATATGATACCTTTTGGAGTGTGAGGGAAAGAAAACTACCAGATTTTTAACCTGAGCAGTTGGGAATTTACTTTGTTTTGTCAGCACCTGTACAACAGTATAGAGCAGGGATGTCAAACTCATTTTCACCGGGGGCACATCAGCCTCACAGTTGCCTTCAAAGGGCTGAAATAATTTTAGGACTGTATATATGAAACTACTCCTTAACTGTTAAGGAGTTGAAATTACATCCAGTCCTTTGAAGGCACCCATGAAGCTGATGTGGCCCCCAGTGAAAATGAGTTTGACACTCTTTTACACTGTAGAGGACATGATGGGGTTGAGCATCTCAGCCATAGAGTCAGCCATCCAGAGGGGAGATGCCACCAATGAAAAGGCCAACAACAAGCAGGACCCAAACAACAGGAGAGCCTACATATGCATGCTAAGGATAGTCCTAGAAAAACCCAGCTCAGGAGATCAAGGAGACTGCACCACTGGGTCCCACAGGACTTTTACCACGTAAGCACAGGTGGCACACACAAGGCCCACGGACTGAATCCGGCCCTCCACCTTGTTTTATCCCACCCAGCACCTTGTTTCTACCCAGCAGCAGTGCCAAGCTGTCTCTTAACTGTTAAGAAGTAGTTACATTTATATAGTCCTAAAATTACATTCAGCCCTTTGAAGGCAACCACGAGGCCGATGTGGCCCCGGTGAAAATGAGTTTGACATCCCTGACATAAGGCCACGCTACAATGAAAGGGAGTCAAAGCAGATCTATCTAATACATAGAAACAAACAAAAAGAGACAGCTAAAATGGAGGAACAAAGAAACAACTTCCATATGGAAGAAAAGGAGGAATCTCCCCAAAAAGAGCTAAATAAAATTGAGGCAAGCAAGTTATCAGCCATAGAGTTTGAAGTAATAATTATAAGGATACTCAAAGAACTTAGTGAAACCTACATCAGCATTAGAAAGGACATAGAACCTATGAATGAGAACCAGTTGGGAATGAAGAATGCAATACCTGATATGAAGAATACACTAGAAGGAATTTAAAAGGAGGCTTGACAAAGCAGAGCAATTTGGAAGACAAGATAGAAAAAAACACCCCATCAGAGCAACACAAAGAAAAAAGACTTCAAAATAGGATGATTTAAGGGAGCTTTGGGACAACATGAAATGTAACAGTATTCACACCATAGAGCTACTAGAAGGAGAAGAAAGGGAGAAAGGAATACAAAAGGTTGTTTGAAGAAATAATGACAGAAAAATTCCCTAACATGGTGAAGGAAAAAGTCACACAAGTTCAGGAAGCATAGAGCATCCCAATCAAGATGAACCCAAAGATAACCACACCAAGACATATCACAATTAAAATGGCAAAGTTTAAAGACAAAGAGAGAATCTTAAAGGCAGCAAGGGAGAAAGAGTTAGTATCCTACAAGGAATCTCTGATAAGGCTGTCGGGATTTCTCAACAGAAACTTTGCAGTCTAGAAGGGATTGGCATGAAGTATCCCTAGAAATGTAAAGCAAGGACCTGCAACCAAGACTACACTATCCAGCAAGGCTTTCATTTAAAACAGAAGGTGAAATAAAGAGCTTCCCAAACCAAAAAAAGAAAAAAAAAAGAAAAAGGGCTAGTGGATACATTTCCACCAAACAAGTATTGCAAGGGATGCCAAAGGGATTGCTTTAAGAAGAAGAAATACAGACAGGAACACAGGTTGAAAGAGAAAAAAATGGCAAATAAAAAGTACCTATCAATAATAAACTTAAATGTAAATGGATTAAATGCTCCAAAAAAGACATAATTAGCTGAGTAGATAAGAAAACAAGATCCATATATGCTATCTACAAGAGATCCTCCTCAGAACAAAAGATTTACATAGGCTGAAAGTGAAGGAATGGAAAGAAAGAATCCATGTAAATGGAGAAAGAAGAAAAGCTTGGGTAGCAATACTTGTATCTGGCAAAATAGACATCAAAACAAAGGCCATAAAAGAGACAAAGAAGATCACTACATAATACTAAGGGATTGATCCAACAAAATGATATAACACTTGTAAACATATATGCACCCAATACAGGAGCACCTAAAATTATAAAGAAAATCTTGAAGGGCTTAAGGAAGAAATAGACAGCAATACAGTCATTGTAGGGGATTTTAACATGGCACTTGTTAGGTTGCAGCGAGCTGAGGAGAGCAAGGTGATTAACGGGGAATAAGAGGAAAAGTGGAGCCAACCGAGGAAGGTTAAGAGGAAAGTGGGGCCAACCAAGGGAGGTTGGGGAGCCAACCAAGGGAGGTTAGGAATCTTGGGGGAAAGTGGAGCCAACCATAGGAAGTTAGGACTTGGGGAAAGTGGAGCCAACCAAGGGAGGTTGGGATTCATTTCGTTGTTCTTAGATCAGGATTTTTAAATGTAAAAACCTGCCGTTGGGGTATTAGAGTCTGATTGGCTAGAGTTGGTTGCTGGGTGAAAGCTGCATCCTGTTATGCCAGATAAGCCAACCCCAGACCCTAAGTTTCCTGGGTAGGGTCTGCAGGCAGCTTCCCATGGTGCCATTTTCTCACCTGGTGATTTTCATTCCTCCTAGGCCTGCCTAGATCTAACAGCACTGTCACCAATGGATAGATCTTTCAGACAAAAAATCAACAAGGAAACAGCAACCTTAAACAACATACTAGATTAGATGGATTTAATTGACATTTACACAATGTTTCATCTCAAAGCAGCAGAATACACATTCTTCTTAGGAGCACATGGATCATTCTCAAAGACAAGATAAGACACTAAGCAAGCCTTAACTAATGCAAGAAAATTGAAATTATATCAACCTTCTTGGATCACAATAAATCAACTCAACTTAAAAAAACCCTCAAAAACATTCAGATACATGGAGAATAAATACCATGTTTTTAAATAATGAACAGGTCATCAATCAGATCAAGGAAGAAATAAAAAAGTACCTGGAAACAAATGAACACACAACAACCCAAAACCTATGGGACACAGCAAAAGCAGTCCTGAAAGATAAGTTCATAGAATTACAGGCCTACCTAAAGATTAAAAAATCTCAAATAAATAACCTAAGCCTACACCTAAAAGAACTAGAAAAACAACAAACAAAGCCCAGATTAAGTAGAAGGAAGGAAACAAATAAGGTCAGAGCAGAATTAAATGACATGAAGACAAAAACAATTCAAAAGATCAATGAATCCAGGAGCTGATTCTTTGAAAATATAAATATTTAGTGATGAACTTCAACCAGAATCATCAAGAAAAAAGGAGTAAGGACCCAAATAAATAAAATCAGAAATGAAAGAGGAGAAGTAACAACTGATACCACAGAAATGCAAAGGATTGTAAGAAAATACTATGAAAAAATATATGCCAAGAAAGTGGACAACATGGACGAAATGGATAAATTTCTAGAAACATACAATCTTCCAAAACTGAATCAGGAAGAAGCAGAAAACCTGAATAGACTGATAACAACTAATGAAATTGAAGCAGGAATCAAAAAACTCCCAGCAAATGAAAGTCCTGAACCAGAGGGCTTAACAGGTGAATTTTACCAATCATTCAAAGAAGAACTCACACCTATTTCTCTCAAACTCTACCAAAAAATTAAAGAAGAGGGAAGACTTCCAAGCTCTTTTTGACAAGGCCAGGAATATCCTAATCCAAAACTAGGTAAAAACACAACCAAGAAGAAAATTACAGGCCAGTATCTCTGATAAACAGATACTAAAATTCTCAACACAATATTAGCCAGTTAGGTACAACAATACATAAAAAACATCATATACCATGATCAAGTTGAATTTATCCCAGGGATGCAAGGTTGGTACAATATTCACAAATCAATAAATGTTATACATCACAAAATTAACATGAAAGACAAAATCACATGATCATATCAATAGATGTAGAAAAAGCATTTGATAA
This sequence comes from Glossophaga mutica, assembly GCA_039655065.1. Taxonomy (NCBI): domain Eukaryota; kingdom Metazoa; phylum Chordata; class Mammalia; order Chiroptera; family Phyllostomidae; genus Glossophaga; species Glossophaga mutica. The sequence goes on along the minus strand of CM077310.1, from coordinate 34,598,190 downwards.
AATCCAGCACCCATTTGTGATAAAAACACTCAGCAAAGTGAGAATAGAGGGAGCATACCTCAACATAATAAAGGCTATATACGAAAAATCTACTGCCAACATCATACTCAGTAGGCAAAAACTGAAAACATTTTCCTTAAGATCAGGAACAAGGCAGGGGTATTCACTTTTACCACTCTTATTCAGACAAGAAGAAGAAATAAAAGACATCCAAATTGAAAAGGAGGAAGTAAAACTGTCCTTATTTATAGATGACATGATATTGTACATTAGAAAACCCTGTAGGCTCCACCAAAAAAACTACTTGACCTAATAAATGAATTTGGCACAGTAACAGGATACAAAGTCAATATTCAGAAATTGATGGCATTTTTAAAATATATTTTATTGATTATGCTATGACAGTTGTCCCATTTCTCCCCCATCATTCCCCTCCACCCTGCACACCCCTTCCCACCCACATTCCCCACCTTTAGTTCATGTCCATGTGTCATAAGTTCTTTAGCTTCTACATTTCCCACACTATTCTTGCCCTCCACATGCCTATTTTCTACCCACCGTCTATGCTACTTATTCTTTGTACCTTTCCCGCTCTTTCCTCCTCCCACTCCCCTGTTGCTAACCCTCCACGGGATCTCCATTTCTGTGTTTCTGTTCCTGTTCTAGTTGTTTGCTTAGTTTGCTTTTGTTTTAGTGTGGTTGTTAATATCTGTGAGTTTGCCGTCTTTTCACTGTGATATTTTTTATCTTCTTTTTCTTAGATAAGTCCCTTTAACATTTCATATAATAAGGGCTTGGTGATGATGAACTCCTTGAACTTGACCTTATCTGAGAAGCACTTTATCTTCCCTTCCATTCTAAATGAAAGCTTCACTGGATAGAGCTATCTTGGATGTAGGTCCTTGACTTTCATGACTTGGAAATACTTTTTTCCAGCCCCTTCTTGCCGGCAAGGTCTCTTTTGAGAAGTCAGCTGACAGTCTGATGGGAACTCCTTTGTAGGTGACTGTTCCCTTATCCCTTGCTGCTTCTAGGATTCTCTCCTTCATTTTAATCTTGGCTAGTGTAATTACGATGTGGCTTGGTGTGTTCCTCCTTGGGTCCAACTTCTTTGGGACTCTCTGAGCTTCCTGGACTTCCTGGAAGTCTATATCCTTTGCCAGATTGGGGAAGTTCTCCTTTATTATTTGTTCAAATAAGTTTTCCACTTGTTGCTCTTCCTCTTCCCCTTCTGATACCCCTATAATTCAGATGTTGGGACGTTTAAGGATGTCCTGGAGGTTCCTAAGCCTCTCCTCATTTTTTTGAATTCTTGTTTCTTCCTTGTTTTCTGTTTGGTTGTTTCTTTCTTCCTTCTTGTCCACTCCATTGATTTGAGTCCCAGTTTTCCTCCCATCTCTATTGGTTCCCTGCACATTTTCCTTCACTTCACTTATGGTAGCCGTCATTTGTTCATCTAATTTGTGAGCAAAATCAACCAATTCTGTGATCATCCCAATCACCAGTGCTTTGAACTGTGCATCTGATAGGTTGGCTATCTCTTGGTCGCTTAGATGAATTGGCTCTGGAGCTTTGATTTGTCCTCCTGTTTGAGCCTTTTTTGTTTGTTTGTTTGTTTTGTTTTTGGTCTGGTCATGGCTGTTACATAGTGAGGGGTGGAGCCTTAGGTGTTCCCCAGTGTGGGGCAGCCCAGTCGCTGAGTTGTGACGCTGTATGTGGGGGCAGAGTCCGAGAGGGAACAATGGCACTTGCTCCCCTCTCTCTCGGATTCCAGTCCCTTCTACAGCTTCCCTGTCCCCTGGATTATTTGTGCACGAATGTGGGACCGCCTGGTCAGCCAGCCTCCTTGTTTGGCCTCACTGGGTCTGCATAGTTGCCACCCCGTGCCTGGGGTCTGCTAGCCACTGCCTGCATGCCTGGGATCTGCCAGCCACTGCTGCCTGCGTGCCCGGGTCCTCCAACCTCCACTTTTCCCTGCCATGACTCCGCCCCTCTTACTGGTCTGGATGAATGGTTGTTGGACTTCCGTACAGTTCAATTTTCTATCAGTTATGGTTGTTTTCTTGTTTCTAAATCTTCATTGTCCTTAATTTTGGTGTGGGAAGAGGCACAGTGTGTCCACCTACACCTCCATCTTGGCTGGAAGTCAGAAATTGATGGCATTTTTATACACCAATAATAAACTACCAGAAAAAGAAAATAAGAAAACAATCCCATTTACTATGGCAACAACAAAAAAAAAATCTAGGAATAAATTTAACCAAGGAGGTAAAAGACCAATACACAGAAAACTATAAAACACTGAAGAAAGAAACTGAGGAATGTACAAATAAGTGGAAGTATAAAGTGTGTTCATGGATTGGAAGAATTAACATCATTAAAATGACTGTACTACCCAATGCAATCTATAGATTCAATGCAATTCTATTAAAGTACCAATGGCATATATCACAGATCTGGAAAAAATATTCCAAAAATTTATATGGAACCAAAAACAACCTCAGATAGCCTCAGCAATCTTGAGAAAGAAGAACAAAGTTAGAGGGATAACAATACTTGATATCAAACTATACTATAAATCTGCCATAATCAAAACAGTCTGGTGCTGACTTAAGAACAAGCTTATATATCAATGGAACAGAATAGAGAGCCCAGAAATAACTCCACAACTTTATGGACAATTAATATTTGACAAAGGAGGCAAGAGCATGCAATGAAGTAAAGACAGTCTCTTCAATAAATGGTGTTAGCAGGTCTGGACAGCTACATGTGAAAAAATGAAACTAGATCACCAACTTATACCATGTACCAGAATAATCTGAAAATGGATAAAAGACTTAAATGTAGGTCACAATACCTTAAAATGTCCTAGAGGGAAACATAGGCAGTAAAATTACAAATTATCTTGTGCAGCAATATTTTTGCTGATATAACTCCTACAGCAAAGGAAGCAAAGAAAAAATAAACAGATGGGACTACCTAAAATTAAAAAGCTTCTGCACATCATCAAAATGAAAAGGGAACCTACTGAATAGGAGAATGTATTTGCCAACAATACATCAAACAAGGGTTTAATCTCCAAAATATATAAAGAACTTTAATGACTCAACACCAGAAAGACAAATAATCCAATCAAAAAATGGACAAAGGTTAAAGGACACATGGACAAAAACTATGGGGGGTGGAAATGGGAGGGAGGTGGGGAGGGCTGGGGTGGTGGGCTGGGGTGGGAGTAAAAGACAGAAAACTGTACAAGATCAACAATTAAAAAATACTGATAAAAATAAATAAAATTTAAAAAATCTGGAAAGAAATACTCCAAAACATAAAAAAAAAAAAATGGACAAAGGACTTGAATAGACACTTCTTCAAGGATATATGTATGGCCCATAGATATATGAAAAAATGCTCTATATCACTAGCCATCAGAGCAATGAAAATGAAAAACCCCAATGAGATATCACCTCACACCTGTCATAATGGTCATCATTAATATGTCAGCAAACAAGTACTGGTGAGGATGTGAAGAAAAGGGATACCTAGTACACTGTTCATGGAAATGAAGGGTGGTGCAGCCACTGTGGAAAACAGTAGGGAAATTCCTCAAAAATTTAAAAATGGAACTGATTTTTGACCAAGCAATTCTACTGCTGGGAATATATCCTAAAAACCCCAAATCAACAATTCAAAAGCATATATGAACCCCTATGTTCATAGCAACACATTATTTACAATTACCAAGATTTGAAAACGGCCTAGGTGTCCATCAGTAGATGAGTGCATTAAAAAAACAAACAAACAAAAAAACTGGTACTTTTACACAGTGGAATACTACACAGCTATAAAAAGAAGGAATCCTTATCTTTTGTGACAGCATGAATACAGATGGAGACTATTATGCTAAGTAAAATAAGCCAGTCAGAGAAAGACAAATACCATACGATCTCATTTATATGTAGAATCTAATGAACAAAATAAACTAACGAGAAAAACAGAACCAGAGGCATAGAAACATGGAACAGACTTACAGCTGTAAGAGGGGAGAGGGGAGGTGGGGACTAACTGAAAGAAGGTGAAAGGATTAGTCAAAGAACATGTATGAAGGACCCATGGACATGGACGACAGTGTGTATTTAACTTTCGGGGAGGTACTGGGTGAGGAAGGGCAAAGGGGGGAAATTGAGATAGCTGTTATAGCATAAACAATAAAATATTTAAATTTTAAAAATGTAAAAATAAAACTAACAAGGTTCCTCATGAACTCTAAAATACAGAAGGATGGAAAGAAACCATCAACAAATCCATGACTAGTCTGTTATTGGTGTCCCTACATGAAAAATAGAAACAGAGGGAAGAGAACCTGAGACAAAAGAACCACGAAGTAGCAACAGAAATTCAATGGATAATATGGTGAGACAATTTGAAAGTAGCAGCTAAAACTGAAGGGTAGGGTGGTGATTCCAAGAGCAGGTAAGTGAAGGGTCTAAACCAGTGTAGTTCCTGCATATTCTGAAAACTGACCAGTCAGGGCTTCTGGCCAAGGCCTCCATTAAAGACAAACTACTGGGAGTGGAGTCAGAATGGAACAGGAACAGGATAATAAAAAGAACAAGAAGAGAAAGAAGAGAAAGTCCAGATAAAGTTTAGGAAGGGGAACAAATCTGAAATCTCTTAAAGACAGACACTTTACTTTTTATCACTATATAAAATAATAGAAGGAGCTCTGTAGAGTTTGAAAGGGCATCTGAATGAAGCCTTTCTTCAAGTTCAGGAAAACTCATTTCATATAAAAATGACATGATTGTATTTATACCCCATACAAGTGGCTGTAAAAAGAAGAGAATGAGAAAAGTAACATTCCTGCAGACAATGAAAGCACATGCTCAAAAAAAGAAAAGAAAACAGAAAGAAAGCAAACCTATAACATTATATTTCACAGTAGGTTAAAAGAATTTTAAAATGATACAATATATAATATAACAACTCAGAATTATAAAGACTTAGAAATGAGATGATATAATTCAAGAAGTATTATAAATAAAAGGAAAACATTTTATAAATGAGGAGTAAATGGTAAGGAACTTGAATGCAAATCAACATTATAAATAATGCCTTATGAGAAATAAAAGGCATAAAGGAAGGAAAAAATTAAAACCAAAAAGAAATTAAGAAAGAGATAAGCATGGTTTGAGAGAAAGTGACAAATCTTGAAGAAAGGCAAAGGCTCAACATATGGGTAGCAGATAACCCGAATCTAAAAATATAATTCCAAGAACCTACTGAAATTAAAAGATATAAATATTTAAAGCCACATATGAAAGAGCACACTATGTACCTGAAAATATGGACCCAGATTGACCAGAACATATTCTAGTAAAATTACTGAGCTGTAAAGAAAAAGAAAATCCTTTGGGCATCTAATCAAGAAAAGAAAGTGACTTATATGAGAAAGAAAATGATACTGTCATTAGATTTTTCTACAGCCACATGTCATGGCAGAAGGCAATGGAGACAGTGACAAGGTGAGTTAGGGATGGGTTTTCAGGTAAGATGGCCAGGGCCCATGGATATGATACCTTTTGGAGTGTGAGGGAAAGAGGCTAACTCCCAGGGTAGTTCCCCCTCACCTTTTATATATTATCCACATGTTAAATGTTCTTTATCTTTTTTCAGTATTTGTCACTTTCTCTCCAATCATGTTTATCTCTTTCTTGATTTCTTTTTGGTTTTATATCTTTCCTTCTTTTATACTCTTTATTTCCCATAAGGCATTATTTATAAAGAGACTAACTCCTAAGTAATATATTAAAGGTACAAAAAAAATGTGAACATATGCCAAGGATTTTACATTCAACAAAATGATTCTTCAGGTGTAAAGAGCACCAACTGTCACTAAAATAGCCTGTATGAACTCAGAGATATTATTCCTATGAGTCCTTTCTCAGGAATCTGGTAAAGAATGAGTTTCACACAACCAATGACTAGAAAGACATTGACATAAGACCAGTGGTGAACATTAAATATATTTATGCCCTGGCAGGCTAGCTCAGTTACTTGGAGTCCTGATGCGCCAGGGTAGCAGGTGGATCCCAGGTGAGGGCACATGTAAGAGATAACCAATGAATACACAGACACATGAAACAAAAAAGTGATGTTCTCTCTCTCTCTTCCTGTCCCTGTCTCTGTCTCCCCTTTCCTCTTTCTTTCTTTAAAAACTCAATGTTAAGAAGATGTTATATTTGGGGAAAAAAACACAGTTACTTGCAGCACTAAGACTAAGTCAAGGTTGCAATGATAATATGATCCGATGATGTATGTGTAGTATTAAGAATGGGGAGAATGGAGATGCCATATGCAAAAACATTTTAAGCCTTTTAAAAATTACAATAGCTGATAATGACTTTAGTATTGCTACTGTTATTCTGAAACTGTTGTATGTATGATGTAAGGTGAGGCAAATAATTGGTGGTGTCATTCAATTTCTGTCATTTCTGGGTTTTTGGAGAACCAGGATTCTCAGTACAAAAGAATGGAAAGAGAGAGGCAGTACAGAAGAGGCAAAGTAAAAACCCTATAGATTTGAACTTCAATATTTTATTTTAGGAATTTTGTATATATTTCATATTTACATGTTATATATTTTATTTTAAATATAATGCATAGAATCTATCTATTATCTGTGTATCTATGTATCTATGTATCTATCTCATTTTGCCACCTAGCTCTATCTACTGAAAAAGGCCTACAAACTATGACCAAAGAATGCAGCCAGATTAACGTTGTGCTATAACCGTTCCCCACTGAAAAAAACCCAGGGCTTTTTGGAGAAATGGCTGATCCCAGGTCCAGGCAGCAAATATACAAAATGAGCCTGGAACAGGTCATAAGCCAACTTAAAGAGACTCTCACTGGCCAATGATGACAATTTGAGCTTTAATAAGGATAATTATTGCAGTAGATTGAAACCCATGTTTAAACACAGGTTTAATATGTTTGTATACATGAGTTCATGACAACATTTGAGAAATTAACTGGCTATCATCTGAAGATGATAGGGAATTAATCTATTATCTTAAGAAAACAGGTAAATACAAGGAAATTAGCATTTATCTTGTCATTTCTCTATGAACTGTGCCCCTGGGTACCCAAATAATAGATGAGGGTCAGATCTCTGCATAAAATTATTTAGGGTGATATATAAAAGCTCAAACGGATCTATGGTCTAGATTTTAAACATTGGGCACCAGTAGTCACTACTACTAAAAAAAAAAAGAAAAACAGTAAAAGGCAGACTTTTCATACCTTCCGATGAAAGAGCACGATATCACTTACAGCGTAAGTGGCAAACACAAGGCCAGTGGGCCAGATCTGGCCCTCCACCTTGTTTTATCTGGCCCGGCACCTTGTTTCTACCCAGCGGCAGCGCCGAGCTCCTTGCCCCTAGTTAAGGAGTAGTTACATTTATACAGTCCTAAAATTACAATCGGCCCTTTGAAGGCAACCATGAGGCTGATGTGGCCCCTGGTGAAAATGAGTTTGACACCCCTGACCTACAGTCTTGGCTGAAGGGCAGAACTAGAGCTTGATCAAGCCTCTGCATCTAGCTACCAATTTATAAAGATACAGAGACAGAGGAACATGTTGAACTGCACCAGGAGAATCCAGAGTGTGCTAAACCCCACCAGGCAACTGAGCAGACAGAGTTTTAAGGAAAAGAAAGAGATTTTTTTCCTTAAAAAAAAAAATCTATAATTTAAAAGAATTAAAAGACAAAGTTTATAAAAATGAGCAAGACTAAACTATAGTGTGTAGGGATGCAGTTGTGTGATAAAACCATGAAAGAAAAAAGAACAAACAGAGGATGTGATGACTACGTCATCAGGACAGTGATCACTTTTGGAGGGAGGATGGGGCTGTGGTTGGGATGGAACAAGCAGACCTTCTGGGTGGCTGGCAAAGTTCCAAATCTTAACCTGCGTAGTTAATATGAAGTAAATGCTAAGTTGTTTACTTGTTTTGTATGGTTTTCTGTATCTATATTTTATTTAACAACAAGCAGGTTAAAAACATTTAAGTCATTAATATATAAGTAGAATTTATAGCCATGGGAAGGATGAGGTCACTTGAGAGTGTGTAGATAGGGTAGACAGCCCAAAATGGAATCTTGGGGACACCCCAACATTTGAAAGTCTGGTTAAAAGGAGAGATTGAGAAGGAGCAGTCATCAAGGCAGGAAGACAAGATGACAGATGTGGAAAATAGATGAGAGATATCAAGGAAGCTTACAGAAGACAGTATTGCATGGTGAAGTCAGTGATATCACTGGCCAGCGCTTCTGAGAGATTAACCAGTGAGGGCGGGAGATTCCCACAGGCTTCCCAAGATGTAAAAGGGTGACTTCCATCAGTACTGTCTTGGACAGTGGAAATGAAAGCCCAGTAGCATAGGTTGAGGTGAAATGGAGACAGTGAGTAAAGACAAAATTCCAAGGGTGCTTTGAGTAGAATTATAGGGAGGCAAGGGAGGGGTCAAAAAAAAGCCCTTGAAGTACCTCAGTATGGAGCAGGAAGGGAACCCTCCCCATCCTCATGACATGGGCACTTGGCTCAGAAGATGAGCTCCATAGTCTGTTCTGCTGAAGTCTGTCACCCTCCACCCCACACCCGGCCCTGCTCCTTGCCCTGCTCCAGCCACTGCAAGAAGTTGAAGAGACTAGACCTGTAAAAAGGCAGCCAGTGCCAGCTGCTGTTTTACATGTGGGGCAAGCAGGGCCTGAAAGGCAGGAAACTCCACACCTATGGGCAACAACAGCTATTTGTTGAGAGAGGATGCTGTCAGATCAAAGAGCCATCAGCCTTTGGAGAAAAGGATGGAGAACAGATGGAGAACAGAAATCCTGTTGCTGCTTTGGCAAAGTGGAGAGAACTAGTTCTCCTGGTCTTGGTTATGTCCTTGCTCCAGAGCTCAGTCATGGATTGTTTCTCATCTCCTTGAGACAGGGAGGCCTGGTCCCTGACACAAAGCAGCTGGTAAGGAGTCAGCTTTGTCTTGTCCACATGGAGGAGCATGGTGAGCCCTTTGTTCATTGTAAGATCAAAGCCAAAAAGTTGGAGCAGAGCTTTAATAATGGGTTGGACACCCTCTTCACAGCAGCCTGGCAACCTAAAAAAGCACTATAGCCTTTGATCCACACCTGCCTGGGTCCTCCACCCCACATTGGCTTACTGAGGCAACTGACCTTGCCCATGGACAGAGGTGTGGCAGGATGGAACAGTGATGCAGAGCCTCACCATCCGGGTATAGGCAGAGAGACCACCTCACAGAACTACTGTAAGAGTGAAATGGGTTACTGGCTTCAAGCAGAACTTGCCACACAGGTGGGGCCAATTTTGGTTCATCTGGCCTCTTAGCTCCCTATAGGCTCGGCTTCACTTGCTCGCTGTCAGGAATTTATGACATTTCTGCAGATCTGAGCCCAAGTGCAGAGCTGCAAAGTGGCACACTTTGACTGCTCACTGCCCAGAGGGCTGTGAGGTGCAAGGGCCCCAGAGAAGATTATGTAGATGGGAAAACTGAGACCCATAGAGGGAGAGCTCCTTTTCTACTGCTTCTAGAGTTTTCTTTCTCTTACTGTTGTGCTCTGAGACAAAATGTATCTCATGTATATACACACACACATATGTATATATGAACCAACATTGCACATTGCTATGCGGGGCATTCTGGAGGACTAAATGGACCAATGGATTATGGATCTCTCTCTATCTTTTCTATCCTCAAGTTGCAATACTCAGCATCAGTCATATATATACCATTGTTTTCTAGTATTTGAGCTGAATTTACACTGAACTGTTCAAATCATATGCTTGTCATATGTTCAGAGGGCAGACCTAAACCAAAGGTGATTTTTACAGCTATAGACCGAATCACTAACAGAATCACACACAGATAAAACCCATTACCTGTGTCATATAAGACTGCACTCCAGTCAACTGACCTCACATGTTCTACAACCTTGTCTGCCAGAAAAGCCCACGTGGTAACCAAAGCCTGTATTTGATAAATGCAGATGGCTGGTTTGCATGACATTGAGAAATTGAAATCTGAAGTACATGGACAACTGGCTGAACTTGTGCAGATCCAGCCACATGTCCGGCATCACAGAGGTGTAGCTTATCCTCTCCTCCCTTTTCTCTCAGCCTCAGGGAATTATATGAAAATGCCTGAGCCTGGCTGTCCTCTAGCCTCTACAACCTGTTACCCCTGAGCGTGGCAGTGGGTTGTAATTAGGCCACTGTGGAAGTCATGTGCCATCCATACATCTGCTTTTGGTTTGATGAACATGGGGATCCAGGGCCATCACAGCTGGCCTCTCACGTGGCAGTAGCTCTCAGCCTTTCCTCCACACTGAGGGGCACAGCCCACAGCTGGAGTGAGGTAGGGACTGGGGCATTGTCCCAGGAATCTGCTGACCCCACATCATCTGCAGTAGCCCGATGTCCCTGTCTCAGTTGGAACTTGGAGCAGCATGGCTCAGCATGCACTCCACCCACATTGAGCCCCAGCAGGGATAGTGAACGTGACCTGCCACAGAAGCAACCCAACAGTGCCTTGTGACCTGGGCAAATATTTTGGGGATCTTCCTAGGGTTTTGGCCTCCCTATATTGTTCCAGCTGTGTGTCGCAAGTGTTCCCATGAGCTGAGTGACTAGTAAGGGATGAGAACAGTGTCCCCTTCTTTCACCAGTCAGACCCCTTCCTGCAATGCCTCAGTTAGTACATTTGTAAAGCATAATGAACTCTCACCATTTTCTTGCCATGAGCTTTTCAAGAGGCTTGGATTTGGGGCCATCTTCTGTGTCCCCCTCAATTTACCATGGAGATGGCATGTCCCTTTGGTTTTATACACACCCAAAAGTTGAGACTGAACTGAATTGAATACCTTTAAGACACTTGGTGGAAAAACTAATTCTCCCATGAAATGACTATAGAAGCACTTTGCAGTGAGAGTCTTATAAATACTTTCTAGGAAAACCTACATGATTTCCAGAGGGAGAGGGAGAGGTTCCTGCCATCTTCACCCCCATATTCCTGTGTATTACAGCTGGACCCAGGGCCCAGCCACCTGAGGGAGATGGATCCTCTGAGAGCAGTGGCTGTGTGTACGGTGGGGGCCCAGGCACTCGGCTCCAGGCCCCACTGCTGCATTCTCCTCCTTTCTGGAAAACTAGCCTGAGATTTACCAGATGTCAGGTGTCATTCTCTGCATCTGGATGCACGTACTATTCAGATCATCCCCTATTACAGCTGAGGAATTAGGAGACACAGAGAAGTTAAGAATCCTAACCCAGGCTTCACAGGTAAAAGGGGGCAGAATGTGTGGTATACTCTTAACCATTGTGAAATCCCACCTTTCCACAAAAAACAAACATGCAGACTTCCCTCCTCGGGCAGCTTTCTGTCTATGTGAGTGCTACAGAGGGGAGCTTAACCATGCAGGTCAGATATAAAATGCCTCTTTTCTCATGGGTATCAGTGTACATGCATGTGCCCATGCATACACATGTATAGACACACTAACTCCAGTAGGTGGTCATTGCCTCACTCTTCAGTCATTCATTCAAACCACCAGAACCCATGGAGCCTCCTGGAGCAGTGTGGTGGATTCTGGGCCTTGAGAGAGGAGTAAGATGCAGTCCCTGCACTGGGGGGATCTCAGGCAAGAGGAAAACAGACCTGGAAGTGTACCATGGCCCTAGAATAGGTGCAACCTCAGAGGTGTGTGTGAACCTCCAGGGCACACAGAGGGGTGAGTCTGATCTGGGAACCTGGAGTCAGGGGTTTCATCTCAGGAACTGAGTCAAGTTAAGATAAAATGGGATCTTGAAGTTAGCATAAAGAAAGCCTGGGCTCAAATCCTAGATCTGCTGATTACTGGCAGGGGTGGGGGGTAAAGTGGGTGGGCAGGGGTTATTATGAAGATGATGAGTCAAAGAATCCACTGCAAGGTTCAGCACAGACAAAGTCTCATAATTTTTTTTTATTTTTTCAATCAACTAGCTCTGTGGCCTTGAACAAATTAGTCAACCTCCTTGAGCCTCGTTGTCCCAGTTCAAAAATGGGAGGAATTGTATCTGTCTTGACTACCTTTAAAGACTGGCAAGCACAAAGCAATTAACCTCAGATGAAGGGGCTTTGGAACGTGCACTTGGCTCTTCACTGTACTGATTGGTACAGCAAGGCCAGCATAGTGTTACAGAACACAGAGGCCGCAGGGGCCAAGGTTCATTATGTCCGCTGCCTTATGGAAAGATGTCTCTCAAAGCCAGAGATTTGTGAAAAGGAAATGTTTATTTATTGCTATACAGACTTAAAGTAGTGACCTAATGTCTTCATTAAAATATCAAAGTCCTTTAGGATACCCACAGACACCCAGAGTGCTTTCTTTCTCCCTCCTGCCCTAATTCGGGGTACCGTAACTCAGGAAAAGCAAACGTCCAGGCTCCAGGCTCCTGACACCATCAGCTGTTTGTCATCCAGGCAGGATCTCTAATCAATCCCAACCATGTGGCACCTTCTCATGGCCTACTGGCAAGAGTTCGTTCACCCTTCTTCCAGGCAAATTCTCTCCTGCTTCCCAGGCCACGCAGCCAAAGGGAGCACCCCAAAGCTGTGTGGTCCTCTTCTACCTAAGTTGCAGGGAAGGGGTCTCCACTCTGCCAAAGCCACGTGGCTCCCCCTTCACCTAAGTTGCGGGGAGGCGGTTGCCACTCAGGCAAAGCCGAGTGGCGATCCTCTGCTAAAGCCGCATGGTGATTCTCCCTCACAGGGCTGCGGGGGTCCTGACTCTGGTGAAACTGGGTGGATCTCCCCCAATGGCTGTCGAGTCTCTGTTTAAATCCTCGTGCCAGTCCTCCTCTGTACCCCCACTTCCGACTTCTCCTACAATCAGTTACACCTGCCAACATTCCTGAATTATTCCAAGTTTACTGGGCTGCCATCCTGAGTCTGGGCTGGTGTGTCCCTATGTCCTAGAGCCAATCTTCTTCAAGCTCCCATGCAGGCGCTGTAACTCGGTGGGTGGGGGGGGGGGTCCTCCCCCAGTCACATCTTGGGAGGAGTCCTTTCCATCCCCCTGGCTCAGAGCATGGCCACAGCGATTTAACACATCTAAGCCACCAGCCGGAGGCTATAGATATGTTAAATGACCATGCCCTGGATTAGCTGCAAAACTGGGGCTGTACAAAGCAGCTCTGCATGTTCCTGCTCCATGTGTCCCTTCCCCCAACTCTCACCTGTGGGGGAAGGGGTGAGGACATCTTATATGTCCCTCTAATATTTCCTGGACACCCTGAGCTCTGGGCCCCATTCCAGATCCCTATTTTGCCCCCACCCCTCTTGGCTGCACCCTGTTACAATAGGGGTTGAGCAGAAGGGAGCTGGTGAAACCAGAAAAGACACTGGCATTTGGGCTGCCTGTCATTACCAAACCCAATAAGCAATGACAGCGATTGAATCTTTATGGGCGCTTTCTTTAGATGGCCAGCGATCCGAGAAGATGGCAGATTCATATACCCTAACAGACCATCTTCTCTTCTCTTTCCAGGCCAGACTTTTTATAAGGAGGAATAAACAAGGCGTGGTGAGGGCTTTGAGATTCAGGGAGGATTAGGTGAAAGAAACTGCAACATTCTTGTCCTGGGCGGTTAGCTGTTCCCAGTGGGGGTTGTTGTCTGTCTTTCCCTGGAACACAAAGGCCAGGATGCCTCCACTTGTCCCCAGGCGGTAATCTTTAGCAGCGCCCCAGGAGGGTGGCTGTTTTCCCAGGAGCCAGGATGGGCCTTATCTGTAGTTTCGGAAACAAAAGCTTTAACATACACATTACTTGCTAGACTTACAACTTTTTACCGTAAGCTAAAATTTTCCAACTCTTGAGTTCCCTATCACTGGGATCTCCAGTTAGGGACATGAAATGACAGAACTGAGTATCTTTAAGACACTTGGTGGAAAAACTAATTCTCCCGTGAAATGACTATAAAAGCACTTTGCAGTGGCAGAGTCTTACAAACACTTCCTAGGAAAACCTACATGATTTCCAGAGGGAGAGGGGCAGGAGTGTCAATGAGGCCGTTTGCGTATGTTAAAGCCCAGCTTCACCCGACCCCATGGAGATGTGAGGATGAGCGTCCAGGCCTCCTGCTTCATTTCCCCTGGGCCTGAATCCTGGGCCCAGCAGAAACCAGGGCAGTGCCGTCCCCCAGCTCACGTCAATCTGTGCAGCTTTTTGTTGTTTATACATTTTACTTTGGGGCTTTAATTAGTACTAAACAGGAAAAGAAAAAATGCTGTGAGTCTTCTCTGGCTGGTGGCGGGGAGAATGGGTTGCAAACAAGGATGGGAATGATGTCAGCGACCAGAGGAGGAGGGTGAAGAGCCCTTCCTCTGGGGAAGAGGAGATGCAGAGGGAGCGGGAGAGGGATGCGCGGAGGCAGCGGGTCAGTGCTCTGCAGAAGGGATGGATCTCTGTGAGATTCCTGAGATTTAGATGGAAGTTGGTGCTCAAAGAAGCAACAGTTCTGAGTGGAATATTAATGGAATCCATTTGCTTGCCCTCTCCTGCAGGAACACTTTGGAAGTGCAGGGAAAATGTCACTTTGCAAAAATAACTTATTTATGTAAGAGAGCAGCATTGGGTAGCTCAAAATGTGAGGTTTCAAAGTAATAACTGGACCCTCAGAATCATCATTCTCTATGTAAAAGGCAATTTATGGACTAGGAAATTGATTGAAAAACTGGCCCAATCCTACCACAGTGGTACATAAATTTGCATTCTAGTTTTATCATTTGATTTCACTCTAAATCTGCTGGGACTTGAGACTGAAGGGGATTGAGTGGGGGTGTAAGTGGGAATGATCTTCCTCAGAGCATCTGCGTTGATGGCCTTGGGGGAGAAGCCCTGGACGTTCCTCCTTGCCACCTGGCGAGGAGTGGAGGAGTGGAGGAGTGGAGGAGTGGAGGAGTGGAGGAGTGGGGGCGCGGGGGGGGGGGACAGGAGGGCAGGGGGCGGGGGGGGCGGGGCGGGGCAGGGGGCACGGGGCACGGGGCACGGGGCACGGGGCACTGGAGGGGGGCGGGAGCAGCGCAGGCAGAGGCGCAGTTCCTGCTCTGGAAAGGCCACTCCCAGGTCCTGTAATCCTCTTTCCCACCTGCCAGATTAACTGTGTGGCTGAACATCCCTCTGGATTTTGTTCTGTTCACAATAAATCTGCACATTTTTCTTTCTAAAAAATGGAGATCATCCTATATATATTATTTGCAATTGGCCTTTTTTCTATACTGTGAACAGCTTTTCATGTCAGTTTATATAAATCAACCTACTTTCTTTATATGAATATCCTATCATTTAGGCAATTGTTCCGCTTTTGATGGACATGTGGGTGGTTTCCATACACTTGCACAAGTGTTTGTGGAGAGTAATTCCTTGGAGTGAAAGATTTGGGTCGGAGGGTATGAACACTTTACGTTAGAATCGACTGAGAATTACTGACCTTGAAAATTGAGATCTGACAACTTCTGCTTTATAGGTCAAATGGATTCTCATGATGTCAGACTGGTGGGCAAAATTATGAAAGATCTTTCTAGAAATTGATGCTTTTGCTTATTTAGGGCCCAGGACAAATGTTGAGGAGACAGAGCTGGTTTTGGAATATGAAACATTGAGCCTGACCCCCACTGATGATGTCATGGGTGGGAACTGGGATGGATTCAAAAGGGGAATTATAGCCCTCTTTGCTACCTCAGCTGATGATAACAACAGCTAACACTGGGTGCTGACAATGAGTTGAAGCACTGGGGACTTGCGGCCACAAACCTGTGCTGGGTCCCAGCTGTGCCACCAATGAGGTCAGGACTGAGGTGTGTAGTTTTTAACCTCTTCCTGGGTGACACAGGAACCATCACACACACCTCACGGGGTTATTGTAAAGAGTCAATACTATAATTTTTACATATTGTTTTGTAAAGTAGAAACTGGTATTCAAGTGGCAGTGTCACTATTAATAATGAATCTGAGGTTTGTTTAAAGCTGACTAAAATGTCCCCCCTCTCTTTCCAGTCTTCCCCCCAGTGCTCAGAGTCCTAGGACCTAAAGAACAGATGTGTGTTTTTCCTCTTTGCTCTCTGACCTCCCTAAGCCGGAATTTCCACTTTGAAACCTTGAAGGACACATCATTGAATGAAAGGCTCAAAGTTTTGGTGATCAGTAGCATCCTTCACCAGAGAGCATCCATCTAGTTTCCTACACCTTAGCAGTGTAGCTTTGCTAGTGTTTAGCTAGAGTGTAGGACAGACAGGTAAGTAGGTAGGACAGGTAGGTACATAGGTAGGTAGGACAGGCAGATAGGTGGGTAGACAAGAGGATGATTAGGTGGCGGGGGAAGGAGGGAGGTAGATACGTAGGTCATGGGAGTGAGATGAGAGGAGCAAATGTTCCTTTCTCAAAACTCCTCTTCTGTCCCGGCCAGGAGGGGAGGGGCTCTAGGCCTTCAGAGACCAACAGCAGCATGTGGGCCACCGGCATCGCAAACAACCTTAGGAGCCACGGAATTGTCCTAGATAGCAGATGGTGAGGAGCTTGCACTTACCCCAAAGGTGGAAAAAAGTTTCCATTTTTATTCAGCCACACTCTGGAGAAATCAAGAAATATTCAGGAGTGGCAAGCATCAGATAAATAGGTCTCTGTGACATCAGGAATCTCAGATTCTTTAGAAGAGAGGAGGGCAGAACACAGGTTTTCGTACCTTCTCTTAGCACATTACACAAGTAGAATTTCAAACTTACTTGAATTAATGAAGTCATTATGTACGAAGGCAGGTTTGGAGGAGGGGGCAGTTCCACAGAGTGGTTAAGACTGTGGACTTGGAATCCCTCTCCACAACTGGTAAACACTGCGACCTTATGTAAATCACTTAGCCTTTCTGAGACAGGGCTTCCCCATTTCTAAAGCAGAGATAATAATACCTTCCCCACAGGCTTGTTGTGAGCATTACATGAGGTACAAAGCCTGGAACATAGTAATCTCAATGCATGGTAGCTCTGTGATGTATAGCACCCTGAAGTAACAGCTGTGTATGCCACTGCCCAACCCTGAAAACCAATTAAGGTCCACAAACTGAGGCCTTCCCCAGTATCAGCAGACACTGTCTTGATGTTCTAACCACCCCTAAAGAGTACCATGATCATCAGTTACATAAACCGGCAATTAGCAGGCAAGCAGCAGGCTCTCCCTCAGCACATCCTGTTCATCTGCTGGTTGTGAGTTCATGTGAGTTGGAAACTGATTTACTGCATGTCCTACCAGGCACTGGGCCACTTCAGTTCTGAGCCAGACCTGTGTATCTCCAGCCTGTCTGGACTCACAGCAACCTCCTTCCCTCCGAGGGTGTGTGAGAAACCAGGTCAATGTTAGAGAAGAGGAGGATGGTAGGAAAGAAGCCAGAAAGTCATGGGAAAGTCCAGATCCCATAAACAGTTACCCTAGATGTAAAGTCAGGAGTGTTAAGGTGGTTCAAGGCTCATAAGAATCTTAGACAAATGGCTAAGGCTTTAGAAATTGCTTTAGGAGGACATATTTTGAACATTTGTGGGGGAATGAGGGGACAGGAAGGGGAGTACAAGCTGCCAGGATTTCTGTTCTAGACGCCATTCCCATTTGTCATCATTTTGGTCAGTGATTTATTTTAAGTACAGTCCAATATTACTGTTAATATTTTTAGTATTGTGGTTAATATTGTGAACATTACTGTAAGATAATTTAGTCAGAATTTGGTCACAGTTTCTAGAAGTGGCATAGGGCCTGGCACAAAATTTGTGCACAAGCACACACACTCCAGTGTGCTTGCCAAACCAGGCACAGGGTGAGGGTCATGAGGAGGTGAATCCTTAACATGATGAACACACTTGACTGTAACTGAGCCCACAATTCAGTATTTAAATGGTTTAATTAAACTTGTTACTGCAACCTTGAGCCAAGTGCATCTGTGTATTAATGTAGCTAATTCAATATCTTCTCTAAGAAGTACCATCAGGGAATGTGCTTCTGCTCTGAGGAGCAGCCTTCAGCCTCTCCATTCGCCACCAAGCCATGGCGAGGGAGTTCATGTCTGTCTCCTGAGAAGCCACCTGGCAGTCCAGCCCCTCTTCTCTTCATCACCCCTTGAAGCAGTTAACTGCTGCATCCATGGGAAACCTTCACCTGCCTCCCCTTCCTCTATCCTTCTTCCATCCGCTGCTTAACACTTTTAATTTGCATGGGATAACTGATTCTGTCTTGTGTTTACACCTCATTTTCTCCTTGCTTTTATTTATCACCTTTAAACCTCTCCTTGACATAAGCAGGTCCTAGTGCCTGCAAGGAGAAGGGAGAGCTGGGTGACCACATTGCCCCTGTGTGGCAGGCAGGTGTGGGGCTCCTCTGGCACTGGAATCTAGTTCCCATTTCCCTCGTTAATCCCCATGCACTGTGACCTTGTTGCTGTGACCCCAGTGTCTAGAAAGCAGCTGGCACATAGGAGATTAATGATCATTTGTAGAAGAGGGGATGAATGAAATGCCCTGTCCTTCCCTGGCTCTGGTGTTCGCATCTGATGGTGAATGCCCTTCCCTGCACCTCACTCCTACTCATCATTTGCTGTAGGACTGCGCACCTATTTCCTCGGTAAAGCCCTCCCTTGGTCATCATTAGAAATGACTTGGTCCCAAAGTTTCTTCTTTTCAAAGGGGAAACTGACCCCTGGAGAGTCACCTTTCCAGGTTTGCCCAGCAGCATACTCAGGGCTAGAATTCAAGTCTTAGGACAACTCTGGAGGTCCCAGCTCCTCTCCTAAGCACTTTTCATTTCTTTTCTATTTTGCCATTTTCTTCCTACTATTTAATGAGCTGTTGGTGGATTGCTATGATGAGTTATTATTCTTCAACGTCCCCATAATGGATGGTAAGTGTCTACTTCCCAGTATCAACCCTTCCATTAATATTTGTCTAGGCTCATGATGATACTAATGTCTTGCATCTGAGAGTTTCAGTATCTCACAGATATCCTCTACTCTAGCTCTGGGCATGTAAAAGATAAGCTTTTTATTGAAATCACTGGACAGTGAGGCACTCAGGGTTCTTTAGGAACAGGAGAGTTAGGGCAAGCTGCATCCTTTCATCTGCCTAGGATCATTATAGAAATCTGCCTTTCTTCCAAGTACTTCTTACAAAACATTCTTACCTTTGCTATGAAAATGTTAATGTCCTTTAACCAGATTCTGAGCAGTGTGTATCATCAGCTGTGCATTGTGATGGGGAACTGAGACCAAAAGAGCTTGTGAACCTCTTAGTCAAATGATCTTGCACATGGCATCCAGCACCTGGACTAGAAACACAATGGGTTTCGGCTTCTAATTCATTTGCCTTGGCTCTGTGGCTATTTTCATGTTGTTTAACCTACCATCTTCTCCTTTATCTAGTGACCTCTGAGGAGTAGAAATTGGCCCTAGGATAAGATGGGAATATTGAAGCAGAAAGGAGAGTCTTAATGGGTTGGGATTTTTTAGGCAGAGTCAGATCTGTACTTGGCCCCCTAATAATTTTATGCCCCAAGGTAGTTCTGCCAACACTTACCCACTCCCCAGACATCATCATCACAGGCTTCTGCTGGTCTGAGGTATCTGGGGAGACACAGGGTACCCTGTAATTCCACAGTGTCTTCCCTCTGGACACTGATAGCTGTGGTGCTAGTCTAGAAAGAAGCCCCCTCTTTCTGGTGCTGCAGGCACGACTTGGGGAGGGGAGGACTACAGGGTCAGCTGTTTGCCTAGCTCACATGGTGACAAGGAGCTATAGAGAAACAAATAGTTCTGCCGTTGTCTCAGTGTCACCCACATTTGTGGAAAACACACTACTCCTTGTGTCAGAGCATCACCCAGGGCTTTCCAGGTGGGCTGGGAGGGTGCTAACAGAGCAGAGGAACTCCCCCAGAAGAGGCCAGACCCAAAAGGCATGGGCTTGCCTACCTGAGAATCCAGGGCTTAGCCAAGCACAGTCAGCACATGCCCAGAGAGGAGGGGAAGTTCCCACCACTTGGCAGAAAGGTGCCCTCACGAAGGCAGCCTTGGCATGACTTCATGGAAGGGCTGATGGGCTCCAGCGAGGTGGCAAAAGTTTCAGATTCATTTTAAAATTGACTTTTATTAATTTTTTGCTGACAGATGAAAAAGAAAAATTAATCTGGCAGTGAGTCCCAAGTTTAGGGTAGTTGTACCGAGTGTGTGAGAGCCATTTGTTAATATGCTTTCTGGGTGAAGCTGGGGGAGGGCAGGGAGGACAGAGCAACTGGCAGAGCAGCAAGCACCCCACAGAGCCCGGAGTCCTGTCGTGATCTCATTTGACAGGTGTGGACACTGAGGCAGCGATGGGAAGTGATTTGCAAGTAGTTGCCTCAAAACAGCTACTTTGTGGCAGAGTTGAGACCAGGACTGATACCACTATGTGAAAAAAAGGGGAGACAAGCTACTGAGCACAAGGACAGCACCTCTGGTTACTGATGTGGTTTTTGCACCCTGTAATTGTGAAAAACATGTTTATTGACTTAAAAAAATAATTGTTGAGACATGTGGTCTTTCTAAAAAAGAACATATTGATTGATTTTAGAGAGAGAAGCATTGCTTGTTGTGCCACTCATTATCCGTTCATTGGTTGATTCTTGTATGTGCCCTGACTGGGGATCGAACCCACAACCTTGGTGTATCCAGATGACATTCTAACCAACTGAGCTACCAAGCAAGGGCCCGAGACATGTGGTCTTGGTACACCTTGACTTTTCCCTCGTTGTGAAAAAGGACCTTTGGGTTGGAAGTCTCTCTTTTTATCATTTTTATACCCCTCCTCTATAGTATAAGCTCCTCAAAGTGAGTAGTCTCTATGCCCTTTTATTAAAATAATATAATGATAACCTATTGGTTAGCTGTTCTGTACTGAGTGGTTTAGATAAATTGTTCCATATAATTTCACCAAGTCAGGAAGTAGGCATTATTACCCTCATCACATATGAGAGAATGGAAACTCAGAGAAATTAAGCAGCTTGTTCAGTCATAGTGCTGGTTAGTGGTTGTTTCAGGGTTTGAACCCAGACCTGTAGTACTCGAAAGAAATACATGTGCAGTCAGGGCTTCAGCAATATAGGGGTTATGTGGAGAGGGGTCCTTGCACTATACCTGCATCCTCTTTGACCTGTGTGCTGAGGAGGCAGTGCAGGAAGAGCCCTGTATGACAACAGAGAGAGAGAGCAGACCCCCACCACCCCGACTTGCTCACAGTCCAGCTCCCCGCTTGAGCACAGTTAACTGCTCTCCACAACAAGTTCAGGACTCATGCCTGGCAGGAACTAGCAGAGCCCTGCCAGTGGCTGCCAGCGGGAAGCATGTGCTAAGGAGGCTGCTGAGCAGAGGGCAGAGAACCAGGCAGAGGTGCTGCAATGCTCATGTTGCCAGTGGAAATGGTGTTGTTTCATGGAGTCACAAGGAAAGCACTTCAGGAGACCCATACATGGGAGGATGTGATCTAGTTGTAAGATATTTTGGGTAGAAATAGGCTTCCCTGGGGTTCCTGATGTCCCATCTCTGTTTGTCCTATGAAAAAGGTCCAGTCTTTGTCCTTGTCCAGCTAGCTTAGTCTGTGTTCCTGGCTGCACTCCAGCAGGCTGTGCCCCGGCACAAGTGGTCTGCCACAGGGCCCAGGTGGCTGCTATCCCCCATGGCTGCTATGAAGGGAGATCATGCAAGTGAACAGAGTGTGCATGTGATACAAAGCAAGAGAGAAAGAGCTTTTTTATTAAGCTTGGGTTATATTATCCTGGGCTTGGGAAGGACCAGGCACCTTTTCAAACTAACTAATCAACTTCCCAAGCTTTTACAGGCTCGTGCTGGATCCCCCAAGAACCAATCCATTCCATAGGTCTTCCAGGGTCCTGTGTCCCTTACCCAATCCGGTCCTTCTCCCAGGCTAGACTGGCTGGCCTCTGTGGTCCTCGTCTTAGCTCCTACACACATGCTTCATAGTAGAAGCACCTCCCTGCATGCCCTCTTGCTTCTACTGCACATGCGCCCAGCAGAGGGGTTTCTCCTGCAGTTTTTATTCCTCCCTAGGTAAGGATCAATTAATGGGTTAATGATCCTTCCTGCCTTGACCACTTTGGGGAGTTAGAGGTACCTCTGGGGACTGTGTGAAGCTGTAAAGTCCTAGCGAAGCAGCTGGCTCAGGGTCCCATTCAGGTCCCCATCCCTTTGGGCTCAACAATGTCCAATTTCCTTTGCTCCCTTCCTTTATTAATATCTAGCTACCTATGCTAACACTCTTACAATTTAAATAAAAGCCACAGTTTTCCTGACTCCAAATCCCAATTTTAATTTCATCTGGGAGTGAGCTGCATAAGAAGTCTCATCATTAGCTTGTGAATAAAATACCGTATTTTTCAGACTATAAGATGCACCACCCCCCAAATTTGGGAGGAATAATGGTTGTTAATGCTGCTGTTGAGTTCTGTTTACATTTACATTGGTGAAATATTATGTTATTTATGTTATTAAATATTTTACCACATTTTTTGCTTTAGAATTTTTTTCCCTATTTTCCTCCTCTAAAACCTAGGTGTGTCTTATGGTCCAAAAAAATAATGGTAAATAAAATGAATAGGCTGGTGAAGCTGCCAAGATGGACTCCCAAGGCCTCTGCTCTGAGGGAGTTATTGTTGCTTTGTTGAGTTCTCCAGAAGCTCTCATGGCAAGACTCCTTGTGGGATGCAGTGGTAGGGGCAGGGTGGATTTCGGGGAACAGATCAAGGGCATAGGAGGGCAGCTGTCTGGATTCTGTAAAAGCAACCCATGACTTCTGCCAGAACACAGTTCTGCAGGTTTCTCCAGAAAACCCCCTTCCCAGACTGGCTAGGTTCAGGGCTGGGTTCTGTGCTTCCTGAACAGCAGTTCTCCATGCCCAGTGAGCAGGTAATCTTTGGTTTGAAATCTTGTCTCAATGAAGGTCTCTGAATCAAGTCCAGAGACTGATGTGGTATGTCAGGAGTAAGGCCCAGAAGTTTGTACCTCCAGCATGCAGCTGGCTGGGGGAGATCACACTTTGAGAACCCCTGCTCCAAGGTGTTGGTCTGAGAATGGATAAGATACCAAGCACTCCGCAGGGTGACAGCATCCTCTCCCCAGGGCAACTGCATGCCCACCCTACCCTACCCCCAGAGCCTGTCCTCACTCTGAGGTCTCCCCTCAGCCTGTGAGGAAGAGGTGGTGAAGTTTCTCAGATGAATGAGAAAAAGATTCTCAGCCTGGCCAAGATCTGCCCAAGGTCACTCAGCAGGAAGCGGCAGCTGAGTTTGAAGTAAATCTAGCCAGACAGACTGGAAATCCTGCTGCATTTTATAGGAGATTCTTGGAAACCAAGTAACAACTCTAACTGCTGGAATTCTGTGGTAATTAGTAGGGACCTAAAACCTTGCAAGGGAAGTCATCCTCAGCATAGCCGCTCCCACATTGTGCAGGACCAATCCAGAGGGGAGGGGCCGCACCCAGAGCCACACTGCCTTCTCCCGGTGGGGCCGGTCCAAGAGAGCAGGATTCCACTTTAAATTTGCGTTTCAGGGGTGGGGGTGGACGGAGTTTCCTCTTCTTAACTGATTATGCCTTCTGCCCTGCCTAGGGCAGTCGTCCCAGGACACCAAAACAGTACTGATGTGGGGACAGGACTGTGGCCCAGTCTCCTGACCCTCTCAGCCCAGGGTTCTCTTTCCAGGTCCCCAGTCTCCTTTATTCTGCTCTCTGGTCCTGGGGGTGGCGGGGGAGGGGGGTGGAGAGGCAGGGCTGCTTTCACTGTTCTGTGAGGTCAGAGGGGGTCCTGCCCAGTGCCAATCCGAGGCAGCAGGGCGGAGGCTCTCTGCCGGAAGAGGCCCTTCAGGTGCTGCCTCCAAGGTCTGCCTTCCATGCCACCACCTCACTCCACTGTGCAGCCTCCAGAGAGTCCCTAAGGCTAGATGACGAGGCGCTCCGTGGTCCGCCATTCACCTCAGGACCACTGTCCACCTCACCCTGTCCTTGGCATGGGAGAGGCTGAGCGCAGGATGGGTGGCGTGGAGAAGCCAAGACACTTTGGGGCTTTGCCCAGCTTTCCCCGGAGCAGAACAGAAGTGCTCTGCCTGAGCCCTGCTTTTCCTTCAGCCTGGGCAGACAGCAGCAGGGAGAGGGAGTTCGTGTGTCTTTGCTTAGGTCAGCAACTGGAAGCTAACTAACTATTGGACCATTGTCATTTACTGACTGCAATCTCAGACAGGCCATTTAATTTTATTGGCCCTCAGTTTCCTCTTCTGTAGCATAGGGATGTATCCATCCTAACCAGGGGTGGTTAGACAAAAATGAAACAGGTAAGCAAGTCCTCTCCAGATATCAGGAGATTATTACCCTGATGATAGTGAATTTCAAGTAGAGGTTACCTACCCTATTTTCATTTTTGGCTAGTCATCATTTGCAACTCAACAAATATTTACTGAGTAGTTATTCCACATTCAGCTCTGTTTTCAGTGCTGTAGGTAAGATATGAGTCAAACTCTTGTTTCCAAAGTTAGAAGCTTGAGATTTAGATGTCAGAAAAATGTAGACATCTGAACCTGTTTTTTGGTTTGTTTTGTCTTAATCTTAAACAGCTTTGTTAAGATATTCATATACCATACAATTCACCTATTTAAAGTATATAGTTCAGTGTATTCTTTAGTACATTCAGAGTTACACAACTTTAAAAACACTTTCATCACCTCAAAAAGGAAACCCAGTACCTTTTGGCTATTGCTCCTGAATCCCCTTCTCCCTCCAGCCTCAGACAGCCACTAATCTGCTTTCTGTCTCTGCTTCCCGAACTCACCTATTCTGGACAGTTTATCTGAATGGGATCACACCATATGTGGCCTTCTGTGAGTGGCTCTTTTCACATACCGCATTTTGCTGTGTATAATGCACACTTTTTTTTGCCCAAATTGTTTAGGGGAAAATAAGGATACACATATACATGGGTATAATGATTACATACCATGGGTATAATACGGCTGTGTATAATGCTCCAAAAGCATGGGTGTGCATTATACATGGCAAAACACTGTAGAATATCACTCCTGTTGTAGCGGGTGTTGGTACTTCATGTCTTTTTATGGCTGAATAATGTGCCATTTATAGATATGCCATGTTTTATTTATTCATTCATCAGTTAATGGTCAGTTGAGGGCTTATCCCACTTTTCAGCTATTGTATATAATGCTGTTCTGAATATTATAAGTTTTTGTATGGACATGTGGTTTTATTTCTCTTGGCTGTATTCCCTGAGAGTGGAATTTTTGGGTTATATGGTAATTCTGTGTTTCACGTTTGAGGAATTGCCAAATTGTTTTTCAATGCCACTATACCATTTTACATTCCCACTAGGAGTATAATTTTTCATATCCTCTATCATGATTTTGATTTGTGTTTCCCGAATAGCTAGTTATGTTGAATATCTTTTTATGTGCTGATTGGCCATTTGTATATCTTCTTTGGAAAAATATCTATTTAGATCTTTGGCTCATTTGAAATTGGGTTATTTGTCTTTTTATTAAGTTGTAAGAGTTATTTAATTCTGGATGCAAGTCTATTTTCATATATATGATTTGCAAATACTTTCTCCTATTATATGAATTATCTTTTCACTTTCTTTTTTTAATATAGTTTATTGATTATGTTATTACAGTTGTCCCATTTTCCCTCCTTCACTCCCCTCCACCCTGCACACCTTCTCCCACCCACATTTCCCCCTTTAGTTCATGTCCATGTGTCATACTTGTAAGTTCTTTAGCTTCTACATTTCCCATACTATTCTTACCCTCCCCCGTCTCTTTTCTACCTACCATCTATGCTACTTATTCTCTGTACCTTTCCCCTTCTCTCCTCCTCCCACTCCCCTGTTGCTAACCCTCCATGTGATCTCCAGTTCTGTGTTTCTGTTCCTGTTCTAGTAGTTTGCTTAGTTTGCTTTTGTTTTAGGTGTGGTTGTTAATTATCTGTGAGTTCGCTCTTTTTACTGTCATATTTTTTATCTTCTTTTTCTTAGGTAAGTCCCTTTAACATTTCATATAATAAGGGCTTGGTGATGATGAACTCCTTTAACTTGACCTTACCTGAGAAGCATTTTATTTTCCCTTCCATTTTAAAGGACAGCTTTGCTGGTAGAGCAATCTTGGATGTAGGTCCTTGACTTTCATGACTCGGAATACTTC
The DNA here is from genome assembly GCA_039655065.1 of Glossophaga mutica. NCBI lineage: Eukaryota > Metazoa > Chordata > Mammalia > Chiroptera > Phyllostomidae > Glossophaga > Glossophaga mutica. The sequence goes on along the minus strand of CM077310.1, from coordinate 34,571,855 downwards.
TTTCCAGCCCCTTCTTGCGTGTAAGGTCTCTTTTGAGAAGTCAGCTGACAGTCTGATGGGAACTCCTTTGTAGGTGACTGTCCCCTTATCCCTTGCTGTTTCTAGAATTCTCTCCTTCATTTTAATCTTGGCTAAAGTAATTATGATGTGCCTTGGTGTGTTCCTCCTTGGGTCCACCTTCTTTGGGACTCTCTGAGCTTCCTGGACTTCCTGGAAGTCTATTTCCGTTGCCAGAATGGGGAAGTTCTCCTTTATTATTTGTTCACATAAGTTTTCCACTTGTTGCTTTTCCTCTTCCCTTTCAGGTACCCCTATAATTCAGATGTTGGAACGTTTGAAGATGTCCTGGAGGTTCCTAAGTCTCTCCTCATTTTTTTTGAATTCTTATTTCTTCCTTCTTTTCTGTTTGGTTGTTTCTTTTTTCTGGTCCACTCCACTGATTTGAGTCCCAGTTTCCTTCCCATCACTATTGGTTCCCTGTACATTTTCCTTTATTTCACGTAGCGTAGCCTTCATTTGTTCATCTAATTTGTGACCAAATTCAACCAATTCTGTGAGCATCCTGATTACCAGTGTTTTGAACTGTACATCTGATAGGTTGGCTATCTCTTTGTCACTTAGTTGTATTTTTTCTGGAGCTTTAATATGTTCTTTCATTTGGGCCATTTTTTTTTTTTTGTCTTGTTGTACCTGTTACATAGTGAGGGCCAGAGCCTTAGGTGTTCACCAGAGAGGGGCAACCCAGGTCGCTGGGTTGTGACACTGTTTGTGGGGGCAGGGTCAGAGAGGCAACAATGGCGCCTACTCCACTCTCTGACGAATTTGTCACTTCTGCCACTTCCCCCAAGCAAACTGGGCCCCTTTGGTGCTGATTCCCGGGTGGGTGGGTTTGTGTACATTCTAGGGTCCTGTGGGTCTCTCCAACGAACTCTCCTGTGAGGCTGGGAGTCTCTCCCAGAACCTAAACCCCCACAAATGTTTTCAATCGGTGTTTTGAGGCTTCATTTCCCTGCGCTGGAACCCTGGGTTGCTTGGTCTGTCTTGTTTATATTTTGCCTGGTTTATCTGTGCGTGAATGTGGGATCCCAGTCCACCAGTCTCCTTGTGTGTTGCGCCCTTTCACAATCCATTGCCTCGCTGGGTCTGCCCACTGCTGCTTTGTGCACCCGGGGTCCACCAGTTGCGGCTTTGCCATGAGTCCTCTCCATCCAGCCACCTGACTCTGCCCCTCCTACTGGTCTGGATGAATGTTTCTTCTTTAACTCCTTGGTTGTTGGACTTCCACACAGTTTAGTTTTCTGTCAGTACTGGTTGCTTTTATGTTTCTAAATTTTTGTTGTCCTTATTTTGGTTGTGCGAGGAGGCACAGTGTATCTACCTATGCCTCCATCCTAGCCAGCAGTCCTCTTTTCACTTTCTTGATTGGTGTTCTTTTGGAACAAGACATCTGAATCTGATTTCCAAAAACTGCCAGTGTTAATTACACTGAAAGCTCATCAATTTGGACTGTGGTAAATTAGACTTGGTCAGGGAGAAGGTTCAAAGTCCTTTCATTTAACAGCATTGAGGCTATTTGTGGTCAGAGACTAAGCAACACCCTGGAGATAGAAGGGGACACAGAGAGAGTCTGCCTTTGCAACCCACAGCCTGCCGAACCTAAAACAAAAAAAAAAAACAAAAACAGAAAAAACCCAAAACTAAAACAAACTAAGCAAACAATAACAGAAACAGAATCACAGAAATGGAGATCACATGGAGGGTTATCAGCAGGGTGAGGGGGTGGGGAGAATGAGGGAAAAGATACAGGAAATAAGCATAAATGGTAGGTACAAGATAGACAGGGCGGTAGTTAAGAATAGTATAGGAAATGGAGAAGCCCAAGAACTTATACGTATGACCCATGGACAAGAACTAAGCAAGGGAAGGGGGGATGTGGGCGGGAGGAGGGGTGCAGGGCAGAAGGGAATAAGGGGGAGAAATGGGACAACTGTAATAGCATAATCAATAAAATATATTAAAAACCCCCCACATATCTCCCAGCTCGAGGGCTGAGTAGTGAGGGCTAAGACCCTGGGGAAGGAAGAGCCAACTCTGCTGTTTGACAAGGGTTTCCTAGGTAAAGGAGCAGTTCAGACTATTAGGGAAAATACAGTACTTTGAAGACCACTGCAGCCCCGAGGGGGCTTTCATTTCTGTGCTAACAGGAGGAGCCACAGGCCTTGTCCCACCACCTGGGGAGAACACTTGGCTTGGAAGCTTCTGCTTCCTGTGGGGCCCAGGATAGTTTATCATCTTTAACACCCAGGAGGGCAAACCATTATTGTTGAGTTTTCAGATGAGGAAACTGTTACTTGGGGAAGCTAAGTGATTTGTCCAAGGTTACAGTCAGTAATTGTTGCTCCTGGAATTAGGACAGAAGTGTCCTTCCTCTAGCACCCCACCAAGTGTAAATTTAGTGTTTGCCTTGAGACAAGACTGATGGCTCCTGCCCTGTGGGTAAAGCACTTGTCCCCCGGCACTGCCAAAAAATGATGTATGGCATTGTCCTTGCAATGCTCGGCTCTCCAGACCACACCAGTTTGAGGAATAATAGTTTGAAAGTATAATTTCATTCATGAAACATTTGCCTACTCTCTAGGTCAGTAGTGTCAAACTCATTTTCACCAGGGCCACATCAGCCTCACGGTGGCCTTCAAAGGGCCGAATGTAATTTTGGAACTATATAAATGTAACTACTCCTCAACAGTTAAGCATGAGCTCAGCGTTGCTGCTGGGTGGAAACAAGGTGCCAGGCGGGATAAAACAAGGTGGAGTGCCAGACTCGGCCTGCGGGCCTTGTGTGTGCCACCTGTGCTCTAGATTATACCCCCATCCTCCCGCAAAATGGCTGGGGCCACATGCCCTCACCTGGCCTCAGGCCCTGTGCTGGTCCAGTGGCTCCTGGTGCATCTCTAACTCTTGACCCTTAAGTACTCTGTGGTGCCTGATGTGGATAAAACATTCCGTGTGCCTTCCGTGCCACCCTCCACTGCTCCAGGAAAGATATGGGGCTGTCATTACATGCCCAGTATACTAAATAAAACCTCTATTTTGCTTGGTCTTCATTGCATACTTTCTAGGATCTGGCTCAAAGGGCATTGTGAGGTCTATGTGTCATACTGACTCAAAATACTTTTTCTTCCTGCCAGTTCTTCTTAAACTCATACCAAGTTTACCATCACTTTGTTTTCTCTCAGGGTAAAATTTCTCTCTTGTGCCTCCTCAGTCCCTCATGCAAATGGACCCCAACAGTTCCAGCCCATGGGTCTTCCAGATTTTCCATGGGTCTGCAGCAGGCACACAGCTCGGATTTGGACTCCCATGCTCCCAGCTATTTTTATTATTTAAGGAGAAAGAAAGGTTAGTAGCTCATTCAGGCCCATTATACCCCGAAGGTGGGTCCAGACAGGGTTGCCCCAGCAGCTTCTCTGCATCCAGAACAACTCAGCTCCTTTCCACCTTTGCCTCCCAGGGCTCTGGATGCCCGCAGCTGGATGTCTATCCAGCAGTGCTCAGCTTGCTTCCTACCTAAAGATCACAGTCTGGTGGGTGGGGCTGACTTTTCTGCTCTTGAAGGAGGTGCAGGATTCTACCCTTGAGTGAATCCGGTGTGCTCACTCGTCATTTTCAGGGCTCATGGGCACCTTGTTTCACTGGTGGCACGGTGACCAGGTGGGGCTGCCTACTCTTCCGTGGAAGGCTTGCCCCTGGTCATCAGGAGCTAGTGATCCTACAGAGGCACAGATTTCCTAAAAGCAGCCTCTGGGGAGACAGAATGGAGGGGATCACCAGGCTAGTCCACAACACTGCCTTAGGGCTTTCTGGAATGTGGTGTCGCATTTTGGAAGGATAATGAGCTTCTTGCCAAATCCCAGCTTTCCTTCTCTCTGGCTGTGTCTTTGGGCAAGTCCTCTAACTTCTTCAAGCCTCAGGTACTTTATCTGTGAAATAGTAATCCTCCTTGTCTCCCAGGAGTTTGGAAGACACAGCTATTTAGTGTATGGACAGCACCAAGGGCAGTGTGTGGCCCAGGAAGGCTTCAGTAACGATCAGTCTCTACTCCAGAATATGTCCACTTCTACAGCTATAAAAGAGAAGAGCTCCCAGGGTCAGGGGGAAGCAATGAACCTCAATCTCTCTTTTATTTTTTGGTTTCCCAAATACGGTTGTCTCTAGAAAGGAGACAATTAAACACTGGTTTTCCCTCTAGGGCATGGAGTCACCAGTCCTTCCCAATCTGTAGTCATCAGGGGGCTGCCAGCAAGTCTCACCCGTCTGTGGAGGGCAGTTTGAATGTGGACTCCCTGGCAGTCCTGTCCTCTGGACTTCTGCAGGCCAGGTTCCTCTATTCCCACCCACACTTGAATTCAGAAAACATGAAGGACACCTGAAGCTTTGGGCTCCTCCACTGGAGCTTTCTCCTAGGCAGCACTTATAGCGTATGAAACTGACAGCACAGGGACTGATATCTTAGCCAACAGAGGAGAACTGTGCAGAATAAGTGGCATTCCCAGCTCACCAGAGGAACTGTTTCCAGAGCCATCAGTCCAAGCTCTGGGATGGTTTTAGCTCCCAGCCTAGGAGTAAAGGTTGAGTTGAGGTGCCAGCTGGGGACTACTTTTGGCCTCAGGTGACTGCACTGGATACATTTGCCCAGGCACCCTTCAGCCTCGATCAGCATGGTCTGTGCCCCTGCAACAGGGGCAACAGACGTGTTGCCCCTTAAACATCTTATTTAGTGCGATGAAACAGACAGTGGGCAAAAGGCCCCCCTTCACACAGGCCCCACCTTGGCTGTCTGTCTCGCTGTCCCATCCTGAGGACCTCGGGGCCCTGACCTGACATCTGTGTTTCTAGAGCGCTTCAGCAAACTAGTTGCTTTATGTTGGAGACTTCTGAGGATCTCATAATGCCTTTGCATTTGTCTTTTCCCAAATTCTCTAAGCCAGCATTTCACAAACTTTAAAAAAACCACAAGGCTGCCTTGGCTGGCCGGCTCAGTTGGTTGGAGCATCACCCCATGCACCAGAAGACTGTGGTTCTGATCCCTGGCCAGGGTGCGTACAGAAGGCCACCAATTGATGTTTCTCTCATGTCAATCAATGTGTGTGTCTCTCTCTCCCTCCTTCTCCCCACCCCTCTTTCTCTCTGTCTCCCTCTCTCTAAAATCTTTAGTAAACATATCCTCAAGGGAGGATAATAAAAAACAAGACCTATAGAGTCTAGTAAGATATTACTTGGTTTAGAGAAAAGGTTACCACTATCAAATAAGTTTGGGAAATGCTGCGTGTTACAATTCCCTCTTAGCAGCAGAGAATCAGGGCCTCAGAAATCCTGTAGTAAAGACAACTGCTTACCTTTGGTTTTGGGAATTGTTTAAATACTGACCTGTAATTCTTAATAACAATTGAGTCTCCATTGAATATATAGTTAATATAAACACTAGAGTGAAATGCTGCAGAAGAAAAAGAAGGGCAGCTAAAAGTAATCATCATGTGTTATTTTAGTCTGCAATAGGCATAAATAAGAGAGAATGTCTGAGGACACTGGTACTTTGTGGTATTCAACAAAACATAGACTGGAAAATGATGGTGGGGGGAGGGGTTGTTTTGTTTTTTGCAATTTAGTTAGCACCTAATCGCCAGGCTCTGTTTTAGTCACTTAGAATACAGGGGAGAAGATGACAAACATGGTCTTGGCTGTAATGGAGAAGAAAGGAAGGCAGGGATAAACAATAATAGATACACAATTGTGTTATAAAAGGGCAAGTCCAGGGCATTCTGGGTGGGGATAGTGTCTACCCATTCTGGTATCCCCACATTACTTAGTCTAGGAGATCACAGATGGCCTTTAGAGGACATTGCTTTTTATTTTGAAGCTTAAAAGATGAGTAGAGATAGCTGAGCAAGGAATAGGGAAAGGAGAGCTTTTGAGTAGAAGGAATGGTACGTGCAAATAGTCAGATTTAAGAGATGCTTTGGGCTGCAAGTAACAGAAAACCAAACCAAAAGCAGCCTAATCAATAAGAACATTAATTTGTTTCCACAACAGGATATCTACAGGTGGGTAGAGATCATTGTTGGTAGGTTCTGTTGTCTCACTGATGGCAGCAGGGACCCAGGTTCCTTTCATCTCTTCACTGTGTCCATAACATCAGATTTATCCTGAGATGTTTGCCCCTCAATTTTGGGCTATCAGTAGCAAATATTTTCAAGTCTAGCAGGAGAGTGAGAACCAGACAGAATCTTCTCTTCACAAGTCTTACTGGGCCTATTTAGAGCACCTGCCCACCCTGAACTGGTTATTGTCACAGGGAATGACTGACTCTGATCAACTGAGTCAGGGTTTACCTCATCTGGGAAAACACAGATGAGGAAAATGGGATTACTATGATTAATTTAGAGTAGGAGTCGCCAAACTTCTTCAGTAAAGGGCCAGATAGTAAATATTTTAGCCTTTGGGGTCCATATGGTATTTACTGCAACTTTGTAGCACAAAAACTACCAGAGATAAGACATAGTCAAATGAACATCACCATGTTTCAATACAACTCTATATATAAATAAGATTTTCATATAATTTGTATGTGTTATAAAATATTCTTCTTTTGATATTTTCCCAACTATTTGAAAGTATCAAAACCAAGCTTAGCTATGGACCTTACAAAACACACACACACATACACACAAAACATGTGGCAGGCTAGATTTGTCCCAATAACTAATAGTTGCTGACCCCTGACTTAGACTAATCAGAACTCATTCCTGGAGCAGGGTTTAGTTCCTAAGTCATGTTGCTGTCATGCAATGCAAGAGAGGAGGAATGGACGGGGAGTCAACCTTAGTGTTATCTACTGAGACTATGGTACCTTTGAGGGTCTGCAGGAAGTACAGTGGCTGAACTTGTACTTGGACGGGAAGCACAAAGCTCCCACCAGTAGCTCATGGGAAGCTCTTCCCTTCTCCCTGCCTGGGGGCCACCATCTGTGGTTACCATCTGTGTTTACCTAGATATTGAGCAGGGAAGCAAAGTGAACTAGACATTGAACTTAATAAAATGGGGAACATAAGCCTGTTTTCTGAGCCAGGAAGTTATAGCTTCATACTCCAGGGGACAACAGCACTGCACTTTTCCCTTTCCCCATCCAGTACCAGATAGTTGGGAGGCACACGGGGAGGTGCTGGACCATAGAGGCCTGTCAGTCCAACTAAGGGGATGGGCCTGTCAAGGCCCATGAAAGTTTGGGAAGTTGATTGGTCATTTCAAGAAAGTACCTGGTCCATCCCAAACCCAAGCTCCTGGTTATAACTCCAGGGGAACAAAGAAGCTCTCTCTCCCTCTCTCACCCACCTGTCGATGCACTCATCCATTTATTTGTGTGCTCTCTCACCCAGCAGCACACAACCATGGGGCCTAGCACTGTGGCAGATGGTGTGAGCCCCAAAATGACTAAGCTCTCTCTCTTGCCTGGGTGACTGACACTTGTCCCATACATTTGCTGTATTCTGGGGAGAAGGAGGGAGGGAAAGGGGGAGCTTTAGGAGAAAGAGCATGGGAAGGGAAGCCAAAGGTGGTGTCTAGAGTATTGGTAGAAGTATTGGCCTTATACAGGTAAGGATTATCTCCTCCTCTCAGACAAGAAAGGAAATAGGTACAAATGTTGATGCATTTAATCACTTATCTAGTAATAGTAACTCATTAAATATGTACTGAATGTGGTAATATGCCAGCCTTACAATGCTAGGCAGTGAGCATATAAAACTGAAAAGAATGTACCTATCTGTCATCCTAACAATGATAGCAAGATGTGTCACTATTTCTAATGTGCTTGTTTTTGCTTGAAGATTTTTATGTGATTTCATTTAATCATCATAACAGTAGATGCTAATGTTATCACTATTTTTAGGTGAGCAAACTGAAACATACAGATTAGGCAACTTGCCCTATGTTATGTAGCTAGTAAGTGGCAGAAGACAGGCTTTGAACTCAGTCTGTGCTCTGAAGCCCACATTTGTAACCACTGAGCATACTGTCTCAAGAAGTTTATAGGCCCAGAAGGGATAGACAGATCTTCAGACAAAGTTAATATGCCATAGATTTCTATTTCTGACAATAGGACTGACAAGACAAACAGAACTCTTCTCTTAGAAAATACTAGGAAATATGGAAAGTAAGAAAAACCAGGGAGCATGAAGAGGAAGTTGAAAGCCAAAGTGATAGTATGTAGATGGTAAGATGCTGTAATATAGCCTGGAGTGGGCCTGTGGGTGGTGCTAGTTTTGGATTTCATTAACCATGAAGAGATAGAAGGCAAGACCTTGGAGCTATGTAAGTTAGAGAGTTACATTTGAGATCCCACTTAAAAGCCATATCCTCAGTGAAATGAGGATGTGTAAAATAGCCCACTCAAAGGCATGGGGTGATAACTTGGGCTTTGAGTAAGAAAAAGTAGTCTCCCTGAGGTTTTATAACTGTGGGGGTACCCTTAATGGTTTTGAGATTTGAATTTATACTCCCTGCTGGTCCAATCATTACCAATTGAAGCATCAGTATAAAAAGTGGTAACAGAATGGTAATGCTCCTGAGGTTTCCTACTGAAGCAAAATAAAACCCCTCTAATGTACAAATCCTCAACCCTGCCTGCCAAGGATTACCACAGATAAAACCCCATGAATGAGAGCAGTTGCAACAGGCATCAGTATTCCACCCTCAAGAAGTGCAGCTCAGAAACCCTGGACTTAAATAGCACATTAGAGAAGAGGGACTTGACAGGCATTTACAGAACAACCCCTCTAACAACAGCAGAACACACATTTTTCTCAATACACATGGAACATTCTCCAGGATAGATCATATGTGAGGCCACAAAATAAGTCTTAAGAAATTTAAGAACTTTGAAATTATATCAAGCATTTTTTCTGACCACAGTGGTATGAAACTATAAATCAATTGCAAGAACAAAACTGAAAAATTTACAAGTACATGGAAATTAAATAATATACTACTGAACAACCAGTGGGTCAAAGAAGAAACAAAAAAATATCTTCAGACAAATTAAAATGGAAATACAACCTCCAAGTTGCAGCAACATGGTTCTAAGAGGTAAGTTTATAGTGATAAACACCTATATTGATAAAAAAGAAAGATTTTAAATAAACTATCTTTACACCTCAAGGAACTAGGAAATGAAAAACATATTAAATCCACATTTAGTAGAAGGAAGGAAATAACAAAGGTCAGAACAAAATAAATGAAATAGAGATTGTTAAGACAATACAAAAGCTGGTTCTTCGAAAAAATAAATAATATAGACACACCTTTAGCTACTCTTACCAAAGAAAAATAGAGAGGGGACTAAAAAAAATTAGAAGTAAAAAAGGAAACATTATAACTGATGCTACAGATATACAACAAATTATAAGAGACTACTATCAGCAATTACACAAATTGGACAACCTAGAAGAAATGAATAAACTACTAGAAATGTACAGACTGAATCACAAAGAAAGGAAAGTATGAACAGATCATTGCTTGAATCAATAATAAAAAACATTCCAACAAGGAAAAGTACAGCACCAGATGGTTTCACTGACTGGTTAATCCTCCCAAACATTTAAAGAAGAATACCAACCCTTCACAGACTCTTCCAAAAAATAGGAGAGAACACTTTTAAAGTTATTTTATGTGGTCAGCATTACCCTGATACCAAAACCATACTAGGACACTATAAGAAAAGAAAATTATGAGCCATATTCCTAATGAATAAAGATGCATACATTTTAACATGATATTAGCAAATCGAGTTCAATAGTACATTAAAAGGATCATACACATGATCAAGTGGTATTTATTCTAGGAATGCAAGGATAGTTCAATATCTTCAAGGCAATCACATCACATTAACACAATGAAGGACAGATTTAGAAAAAGCATTTGCAAAATTTGGTATCCTTTTATAATAAAAACTCCCAACAAGCTGAGCATGGAAGGAATGTACCTCAAAATAATAAAGCCATATATGGATAAGACCAATGGTTAAACATAATACTCAATGGTGAAAAAATGAGAGTTTTTCTTTGAAGACCAGGAACAAGACAAGGATGCCCACTTTTATTTAATAGTACTGGAAGCTCTAGCCAGAGTAATTAGGCAAGAAAAAGAAAGAAAAGGCATCCAAATAAGAAAGGAAGAAGTAAAATTTTCTCTATATAACAATATTATATATTAAAAATCCTAAAGACTACACCAAAAACTGGTAAGAAAATAGTCCAATTTACAACAGCATCAAAAAGAATAAAATAGGAACAAATTTAACAAAGGAGCTGCAAAATCTGTGTATTGAAAAATATAAGACATTTTTGAAATAAATTTAAGAAGACAAATAAATGGAAAAAGATATTCTATGATTGGGGATTGGAAGAATTAATATTGCTAAACTGTTAACACTAGTCAAAGGAATCCACAGGGTTTATGTAATCCCTATAGAATTCCATGGCATTTTTTCAGAGAAATAGAAAAAAATTAATCCTAAAATTCATATGGAACCACAAAAGATCTCTAGTAGACAAAACCATCTTGAGAAAAAGGAACAAAGCTGGAAGTATTATGTATCCTGATTTTAGACTATATTACAAGGCTATAGTAATCAAAACAGTATAGTGTTGGCATGAAAACACATATGAGTCAGGAGAACATAATGGAAAGCTGATAAACCCTTGGATATATAGTCAATTAATTTATGATAAAGGAGCCAAGAATATACAATAGGGAAAAGATAGCTTCTTCAATAAATGGTGCTGAAAACTATAGCTACATGCAAAACAATAAAACTGGATGCCTAGCTTATACAGTACAGTCAATTCAAAATGAATTAAAGTCTTAAATTTAAGACCCCAAAACTGTAAAACTCCTGTAAGAAAACATACGCAGTAAACTCCTTCACATCAACCTTAGTAATAAGTAGCTAAGATATGTCTGTGAATAAATGGATAAAGAAAGTGTGGTATATACATACATGGAGTGTTATTCATCTATTAGACAAAAAAGAAGTTCTGCATTGTAGACAGCTTGGATGGACCTGAAGTACATTATGCTAAGTGAAATAAGCCAGTCAGAAAAAGACATGTATGGCATGGTATCACTTACGAGGTAGGACTCCCCCCAAAAAAACCCAGAGTTTATTTATAAAAATTGTGTATTTATTCTTACACACTTAAACTTTAGTCACCTTCAAAGTACCCTACATTTGATGTGATACACCTATTGAAACATTTTTTTCCACTACTCAAAAAGTTTTGAACTCACCAATTTTTATCCCTTTTAGTGCTTCTGCTGTTTTTTGTTTCACTTCTTCCACATTAGCAAAATGTTCCCCTTTGAGGACTTTTTTCATCTGAGGAAACAAAAAAAGTTACTCAGGGTGAGATCAGATGGATAGGGTGGGTTGGCAAGTATGGGAGTCATGAAGTTTTTGGTCAAAACTGATGAACACAGCATGGTGTAGGCAGGTGCACTTATAAATCACCCGTCACGAAATGGGCAAACGTGTTGAAAGAGTCTTCAAAAAACTTAACACACAGCCACTCATAACAATGCCAGCTGGCATAGTGATACAGATGGGTTCCTAGAATACTCATCTAGTCGGGGAAGCCTGCATTGCAAGGGTCCCACCCTCCAGAAGATGATTCCATTTTTGGGGGTCTCCCCTCATATATTAGGAATCCAAAAAATAAGTAAATAAAGTCAAACTCATAGAAACGGAGTGTAGAAAAGTGGTTGCCAGGGGCTGGGTTTGGGTGAAATAGGGAGAACTTTCAGTTATAAGATGAATAATGTTTGAGCATCAATGTAGAACATGATAATTATAGTTGATAACACTGTATTGTGCAATTGAAACTTGCTAAGAGAGTGGAACTTAAATGTTCACACATACAGCACAAACAGTAGATCCACATGTGTACATATATGCTCATATATATAAATATAATATGTGAGATGATGGAAATGCGAATTAACTATGTGGGAGGATTTATTTCAAAATGCATATGTACATCAAATAATCATGATGTACACTTTAAATATCTTACAATTTTATTGTCAATTATACTTTAATAAAGCTGAAAAATCACCAGTAGCACCTATACAGCAAAAAGAAAAATGATAATAATTAAAAGACTGGGGGCAGAGGAAGTAGACTAAGGAACACACAGACTGAGTCTAGCCCAGCACCACATGGCCACTGTTACACGGGAAGTGTGATAACTACACAACACTGAAGAATGAAATCAAGGAAGACACAAACAAATGGAAACATATACCGGGTTCATGGATCGGAAGAATTAACATCATCAAAATGTCCATACTACCCAAAGCAATTTGCAGATTCAATGCAATACCTATTAAAGTACCAATGGCATATTTCATAGACATAGAACAAACACTTCAAAAATGTATATGGAACCGTAAACAACCCCGAATAGCTGCTGCAATTTTGAGAAAGAAGAACAAAGTAGGAGGGATCACAATACCTGATACCAAACTGTATTACAAGGCCGCTGTAATCAAAACAGCCTGGTACTGGCATAAAAACAGGCACATGGACCAGTGGAACAGAACAGAGAGCCCAGAAATAAACCCAAGTCTCTACAGTCAATTAATATTTGACAAAGGGGGCAGCAACATAAAATGGAGTAAAAATAGCCTCTTCAACAAGTGGTGTTGGGAGAATTGGACAGCTACATGCAAAACAATGAAACTCGATCACCAGCTTACACCATACACAAAAATAAATTCAAGGTGGATAAAAGGCTTAAATATAAACTGTGACACCATTAAAGTCCTAGAGGAGAACATAGGCAGGAAAATCTCAGTTATTTCACACAGCAACATTTTCACTGATATGTCCCCTAGAGCAAGGGGCATAAAGGAAAGAATAAACAAATGGGATTTCATAAAAATAAAAAGCTTCTGCCCAGCTAAAGAAAACAGTATTAAAATAAAAAAAGAACCAACCATATGGGAAAACACATTTGCCAATGATACCTCAGACAAGGGTTTAATCTCCAAAATATATAAAGAACTTACACGACTCCACTCTAAGAAGAGAAGCAAATCCAATTAAAAATGGGCAAAGGACTTGAACAGACACTTCTCTAAGGAGGACATACAGAGGATCCAGAGATACATGAAAAGATGCTCAATATCACTAGCTTTCAGAGAGATGCAAATTAAAACCACAATGAGATACCATTTCACACCAGTCAGATGGCCATCATAAACAAAATAACAAACAACCAGTGTTGGAGAGATTATGGAGAAAAGGGAACCGCAGTGCACTATTGGTGGGAATGCAGACTGGTACAACCACTATGGAAAGCAGTATGGAATCTTCTCAGAAAACTAAAAATGGATCTGCCTTTTGACTGAGCAATTCCACTGCTAGGATTATATCCTAAGAACCCTGAAACACCAATCCAAAAGAACCTATGCACCCCAATGTTCATAGCAGCACAATTTACAATAGCCAAGTGCTGGAAGCAACCTAGGTGCCCGTGAGTAAATGAATGGATCAAAAATCTATGGTATTTTTACACAATGGAATTCTATGCAGCAGAAAGAAAGAAGGAGCTGTTACCCTTGCAATAGCATGGATGGAATTGGAAAGCATTATGCTAAGCGAAATAAGCCAGGTGGTGAAAGACAAATGCCACATGATCTCACCTTTAACAGGAACCTAAACAATAAAACAAACAAACAAGCAAAATATAACCAAAGACACTGAAACAGAGAACAGGCTGACAGTCACCAGAGGGGAGAGGGGAGGGAATTTCAGGGGAAAAGGGGAAGGGTTTACAGGAACAAGTATAAAGGACACATGGACAAAAACTGGAGTGGGATGGAAATAGGAGGGAGGTGGGGAGGGATGGGTGGGTGGGCTGGGATGGGAGTAAAAGACAGAAAACTGTTCTTGAACAACAATTAAAATTTTTAAAAAAGTAAAAAAAAAAAAAAACCAAAAAAAAAAGATAAAGCTCCTCGGCTTTGTTCTGAATCTAGTTCCCAGGGAAAGAGCTGGGCATGTCACTCTCACTGCTGGAAGCTGCTGTGGAACAAACACTGAACACCGTTTTCACTTTTTTCCTAAATGTTATATCTTTTGGTTAGCAGACACAGGTACCAATGTAGTTCTTTTGCAAAAGTGAACTGGTGTAACATGAACTTTTGAAAAGCAGGGGACACCTGTATTAGACGAGGACCTTATAATGTTACCCCTCCTTATCTGGTGTTCTGGACTGGCCCTGGACCTCTATTCCATTAACACCTGTTCCTCTGACAATCATAGGGCCCCAGCTCACTAGAATTTGCTTTCAATTGAAGAATCCGGACTCTCACAGGTGAAACCACATGCAAACCATACAAGAAGCCTCTAAGGGGAGAAATGTGTGAAGAGGGAAAGAGAACAAGTGCCTAGAGATGTAGCACCATGAGCCACAAGAAGACTGGAATTTAACAGCTAGGATCTGTCCCAGTTTTTCCTTCACCACCTGTATGACTGAGCAATACAGGAGCTAAAAGCACGTGCCCCTCAGACCTGACCAGGTTATCTAAGGATCTAAGATGTTCGTGAATGCGGGAGTGCTTTATAAATTATAAAACATGGCAGTAATGACAAGTACTATTTGGGGATATTTAACACACACAGAGCACAGAAGAGGGGAATCTACAGAGTTCTGGCTGCAGTGGGATGGAGTGGGACAAGACTTCTCCTTATCATCACAGAGGAAGACCTTTACCAAGTACCTGTAATGGTTCAGACCCTGTGGTGGGCACTTGATGTACAGCTGCTAAACCCCATAGCAACCTTTCTGAGAAAGAAGTAAAAGTAACCCTTCTTTGATTTGCTTGGGTCAGACAAACCAAGTAAATTGCTCAAGGGTGAAACTGAATGGTAGAGCCCAAATTAGAGTTTGGGAGTGCCTGACTTCCGGGCCTACAGTCTCCCTACCTTTTGGGATATTTAGGAGGTAGTTTTATTATTGTCACTGGGGCTGGAGATCTAATTACATCATAATGATTATAGTCAACTATACTATACTATGAACTTTAAAGTTAAGAAACTACATCTTAAGTGTTCTTACCACAAAAAACAAATGATAACTATGTGACATGATAGAGTGTTAGCTAACACTATAGTGGTAAGCATATATCAAACCAACATATTGTACACCTTAAACTTACGCAATGGTGGACTGTCAATTATATCTTAACAACAAACTAACTAAATAAATATTTGCACTGGGGTCAGGATGCACCTCTTTGGCCACATGGCTGTCACTATAAAAAGAACAAAGCCCAAAATGCGCAGAAGGAATGAATCATAAAAATCAGATATAAATGAAATAGAGTCCAAACTTTATTTTTAAAAAAGATCAATGAAAGCAAAAGGTGGTTCTTTGATAAGGTAAACAAAATGATAAAACTTTATCTAAACTCATCAACCATGAAGAGGGAGGGCTCAAATAAAATCAGACATGAAAGAGGAGAAGCAACAATTGCCACCACGGAAATACAAAGGATTATAGGAAACTATTATGACCAACTATATGGCAACAACTTGGGCAATCTGAAAGAAGTGGATAGATTTCTAGATACATTGTATTTTCCATGACTGAGTCCAGAAAAAACAGAAAATTTTACCAAGCCACTAACTACTACAAAATTGAATCAGTAATCAGAAATATCCCAACTGTGAAAAGTTCTGGATCAGATGGCTTTTCAGGAAAATTCTACTGAACATTCAAAAAAGAATTAAGACCTATCCTTTTCAAAGTATTCCAAAAAATTGAAGAAGACAGAAGGCTACCAAGCTCATTTTTACCAGGCCAGCATTACCGTAATTCCAAAATCAAAGGCAGGGACAGAGAGAGAGAGATTGAGAATGAGAATGGAAGGATGGAAGGGAGGGAAGGGAGGGAAGGAGGGAGGGAAGGATATTAAAGGTCAATATTCCTGATGAACGTACATGCAAAGATTCTCAACGAAATATTAGTAAATATTAGTAAGCCAAATTCATCAATACATTAAATATTAGTAAATATTTACTAATACACTAGTAAACCAAATTCATCAATACATTAAAAACATACATCATAATCAAGCAGGATTTAGTCAGGGGATGCAATTTTAGTTCA
This sequence comes from Glossophaga mutica, assembly GCA_039655065.1. NCBI lineage: Eukaryota > Metazoa > Chordata > Mammalia > Chiroptera > Phyllostomidae > Glossophaga > Glossophaga mutica. The sequence goes on along the minus strand of CM077310.1, from coordinate 34,555,626 downwards.
ATGTTTTCAAATCGGTTAATGTGATACACCAAACAAAATAAAAGATAAATATCATATGATATCAACAGGTGCACAAAAAGCATGTGACAAAATCCAGCATCCATTTATGATAAAAACTCTCAGCAAAGCAGGAATACGTGGAACTGTCCCTCAACCCAACAAAGGCCATATATCACAAACCCAGTGCCAGCATCATACTCGGTGGTGAAATGCTAAAAGTGGTTTCCTTAAGATCAAGAGAAAGACAAGGATGTTTACCTTCACCATTTTTATTCCACATAATTTTGGAAATTCTAGCCCTAGCAATTAGACAAGAAAAGAAATAAAAGGTATCTAAAATGGAAAGGAAGACATCAAGCAATTATTATTTGATGATGACATGATACTATTATAGTGAGACCCCAGCAGAGTCCACCAAAAATATTAGAACTGTTAAGTGAATTCAGTAAAGTAGCGGGATACAACGTTAATGTTCAGAAATTGGTTGCGGCCCAGCCAGAGGAGGCAGAAGTCAGTGGCTCACTGGCTGGAGCGGAGGCGACGGGTGGTGGCACCTGGCAGGTGGACGCAGTGCCGGGCAGCCCGCGGGCCCGCTGCTGGGAGTGACAGGACGTCGTAGCAGAGCCACCTCCTTGGGATGCAGTGAATCCCGTGAGGCCACTGCCACCCTCGGGCCCTGAGGGGTCCCACAGACGGATGCCAACTGACCTGGCAGGACCTGGCCTTTCCAGCCTGAGAGCTCAGCGCCAGCGCGTAGCATGAGCACTTTGAAGCGTAGGACCCCTCCCCAAGGCCGGAAGCTTTGATGCCTGGAAACACAGCAGGCCCACGTGGCCACCGGACTGAGTTCCGGGGCTAGCTGGCGGGAAGGGTGGTGTTTGATTACGCTGTCTGCTGGGAGGGACGACCTCGGTGTGTGGAGGCACTGCCCCAGCCCAGGCCTTGGGCCTCAACCCAGCACACTGACCAAGAGCCCAGGGGGCGAGGACGAGGGCCCCTCAGCGACAAGAGCCACCGCACACCTCTCTTCTACCTGACTGCGACACTTGACGGGTCTTTCTGCCCTCTGACGTCAGCACCCTGGAAGCCTGGAGGGCTGCCGGGTCCAACCTCAGCAGGGGGTGAAGGCCGCCTACCTCAGTCTGTTCTCAGCGGGCAGGGCGACTTCAAGGCCCCGAATCCCCAGCTGAGGCCCCTGGTGGATGAGGTCTGCCTGGTTGAATGCGACCTCTGTGACTACAACCCGACTTAGACTCAGATCCCTTGCGGGAGAGTGGCAGCCTCTGATCCTTGAAATACTGTTTCAAAAAGTGGCTTAAGTGGATTGTCTTCTTCAGTTGTTGCTCCAGCCGTGATCTACTACTTGCCCTTGGAGGTGGGCAGTGACTTGCACATGGAGGTGGGGGCAGGGGATGGCTGGAGGAGGAAGAGGAAAAACTCGAGGTGGAGGCAGTGAGGGTGGACCGAGGAGACTCGCCCCAGGAAGGACCAGGTCCCAGTGATCTGTGAGGAGGACCAGAGACCTCAGCTTCATCCAGCTTCAACCAGTGCCTGGGCCTGCCCACCACAGGCTCTGCTGCACATGTTGTGCCTGGACTGGACAGACAGCACAGGGTCTGGTGGGAATAGCCACTGCCCTGCCCCAGTGGACTGACACAGGCAGGGACAACTGGACCACAGATATTTTTGTTGTTGTTTTTACTTCACAGATTATTTATTATTTTAAAAATGTATTGAGGTGACATTGGTTAATAAGCTCATACAGGTTTCAAGTGCACATTTCTATAATACAGGATCTATTGACTGCATTGTGCACCCATCACTCAAAGTCAAACCATTTTCCCTCATCATATATTTGACTCCCTTCACCTGTTACTACCCACTTCCCACCCGCTTCCCTCTGCTAACTACCATATTGTTGTCTGCCTCTGTCTATGAGTTTCAGTTTCATATCCCACATATGAATGAAGTCATATGATTCTTAGCTTTTTCTGACTGACTTATTTTGCTTCGCATTATATTCTCAAGGCCCATCCATGTTGTCAAAAATGGCAGAATTTCATCTTTTCTTATGGCTGAGTAGTGTTCCGTAGTATACATGTACGATATCTTCTTTTTTTTCGTTTTCTTTTTTCTTTAATTGTTGTTCAAGTACAGTTTTCTGTTTTTTACTCCCATCCCAGCCAACCCACCCAGCTTTCCCCATCTCCCTCTCATTTCCACCCCGCAGGACCACAGAGTTTATTTTTGTATTTTGTTCCAGGTCAGGCCTGAGCCTGCACACTCCAGCACAAAGGACTGGAGAACCAGCAAGCAGGCTTCCCTGGTCATCTGCCCTGGGCTTGGGCTGCCTCTTGGAGCCCACCTGTACTCCCCACCTCGCCCTTTGGACAGTGTGCACTGAGTGTCACTTTGCTGCAGCTTTTTTGTTTCCAATAAAAGTTTATGTGACTTAAAAAGAAAGAAATTGGTTGCATTTTTATACACCAATCATGAGCTATCAGAAAGAGAAATTAAGAAAGCAATTCCATTTACAATTGCCTCAAAAAGAATAAAATACCTAGTAATAAATTTAACCAAAGAGACAAAAGACCTGTACTTGGAAAATTATAAAACATTGAAGAAAATACACATAAATGGAAGAATATACCATGTTCATGGATTGGAAGAATTAACATTGTCAAAATGTCCATACTGCGTAGAGCTAGCTATAAATTCAATGTGATTCCTGTTAAAATGCCAATGGCATTTTTCACAGAACTAGAACAAATCTTAAAATTTGTATGGAGCCACAAAAGACTCAGAATAGTCAAAATAATATTGAGAAATAAAAAAGCTGGAGGTATTGTACCTAATATCAAACTATACTACATGACTGTAGTAATCAAAACAACATGGTACTGGCATAAAAAAGACACATAGATCAATGGAACAGAATAAAGAGCCCAGAAATAAACCCATGCTTATAAGGTTAATCGATCTATGACAAAAGAGGCAGTAATATACAGTTAGGTATAAATAGTATATGCAATAAATGGTCTTGGTAAAACTGGAACAATACATCTGAAAAAAAGTGAAACTAGACCACCTTAGTACACCATATATAAGAATAAACTCAGAATGGATTAAAGACCTAAATGTAAGACCTGAAGCCATAAAAATCCTAGAAGAAAACATAAGCAGTAAACTCTCTGACATTGATCTCAGCAATATTTTTTTCTGATATATCTCCTTCAGGAAGAGAGACAAAAGAAAGGATAAACATCAAACTAGATCAAACTAAAATGGTTTTGCACAGCAAAGGAAACCATGAACAAAAGAAAAAGACAACCCACAGAATGGGAGAAGATATTTACCAATATATCAGATAAGAGGTTAATATCCAAAATTTATAAAGAACTCACACAACATCAAAAAAACCAAACAATACAACTAAAAAAATGGACAGAAGACCTGAATAGACACTTCTCCAATAAGGAGCTATAGATGGCTAGTAGACGTATGAAAAGATGCTCAATGTCACTAATTGTCAGAGAAATGCAAAGTAAAATCACAATAAGATATCACCTTACACCTCTCAGAATAGCTATCATCAATAAATTAACAAACAAGTGCTGGTGAGGATGTGGAGAAAAGGGAATCTTTGTATTCTCTTGATGGGATTGCAAATTGGAGTAGCCGCTACAGAAAACAACATGGGTTTCCTAAAAAAAAAAAAAAAAATAGAACTATCTATTTTGGGGGGCTGCACCAATTTGCAATCCCCAAAAGATAGAGCTATCTATGTATTGGGTCCAGCAATTTCACTTTTAGATATTTATTCAAAGAAATCCAAAACACTAATTTGAAAAGATACACGAATCTCTATGTTTATTGCAGCATTATTTACAATGGCCAAGATATGGAAGTAACCTAAGTGTCCATTGGTAGATGAATGGATAAAGAAGATGTGGTACATATATATCACAATGGAATATTACTCAGTCATTAAAAAGAATGACATTTTATCATTTGGAACAACATGGATAGACCTAGTGAGTATTATGCTAAATAAGTCAGAGAAAGACAAATGCCATATACTTTCATTTATTTGTGGAATTTAAAAAACAAAATAAGTGAACAAACAAAACAGAAAAAGTCATAGATAACAGAGACAAACTAATGTTTGTCAGATGGAAAGTGGGTTGTGGGGCTGGGTTTAGAAGGTGAAGGCATCCATAAATATTAATCGGCAGTTACAAAATAGTCGTAGGGATGTAAACTACAGTATGAGGGCATGTAGTCAACAATGTTGTAATAACTATATGCGGTGTCAGATATCTGAGTACTAGACTTATTGGAGGATCACTTTTTAAGTTTTAAAAAGGACTAACCACTATGCTCTACAACTGAAACAAATACAATACTGAGTGTCAGTGTGATATAAAAATACTAAAAAATAACAGAGCAAAAATAATAAAGACAAGTTTAAGATTTTAAAAATTGTGTCTCCATTGCTTAATGTCCTTTTTTAAAAAATGAATGTCCTTTTGAGGTGTGGGAACTGAAAGTGTCCAAGGGACGGGATCAGACAAGCAGCAAGCTTTCACAGACACCAGGGGGACTGATTGGGGAAGAAAAACATGAGAGATAAATTCGTTTAAATACTTGCTATGTATTCAAGTATATTCTTGTATTTTTATAGACAGGAATAAGATGAATGTGAATTTAAATAAAGACTTTACTCTGTAATTAATGATGTAGTTATTAGGCTGCATTTGGCAGTGTGTACCCTGACAAAGTTTAAAAATTAGACTTTAAAACACTAAATTACCTTTTGGGTTCGCCAGCTTTAATGATAAATAAAGCAGAAGTCAACCTCATTACTGTCAGATTCTCAGAGTGCATTAACATTTGGTATGTTAACCAGTCCTGGATGCTAGGGAATGAGTGGCAGATTCTGATGGAGAATCAAGGACTGGAGCCACATTTTAACCTCACTCATTACACAGGGGTTGATGACCCTGGCTTCAAATCCTTGGAATCTCAGATCCCCCTACATTCTTACATCAGGGATGCCTTAGGCTCAGGCAGCTCCCAAGACTCTTTGGTGGCAGGGTTGAGAAAAAGCTAGCTCAGAAGAAGTGATGTGATACAATTTTTTAAATTGGGAGAGTGGGTTCCCCAGGAAACTTAGCCAGCAATGCTTTGCTGATGGGGGGGAGTGCGTGGCGCAGTCGCTGTCAGGCTAGGGAGAGGGAAGTGCTGCTTTGGGAGAAGAGGTGCACGAAGCCCTCAGTTGTGTCTCCTTTCCGAGTGATGGGATTCGCTTTGGTCAAGGAACGTGTGACTGGGTATATAGCTTGTTCTTGCCTGCTGAGAAGTCCCTGGGTGGTGTGAGTTTTATGAAAGAGGAGGGACCAGCTCCTCTTGGAGGGGGTGGTGCATAGGTCTGCGTGAGCCAGGGGGAAGGAGGAGTAAAGGAGAAACTTCCAGGCCTCGTCTCTCCTCACCCTGAAAGGCCAGGCAGAGTGAGAGGGTCAGGACAGGTCGCTGTGTAGCTGGGAGTGTGGGTCCGTTGAAGAGGAAGAGCACTTTAGGAAAGCATTCTTTTCATTACAAACACCATGGTGGGGTGGTGGTGAAGGAAGATAGTGTGTCTAGTAAGCAATCAGTTGACCGCTAGCCAATGGCAGGAAGATATGGATGCCACATGTTGGCAGCCAGACAATTCTAGCACATGGAGGTTGCTAGAATTCCCAGAGCAGGGAGCCTGGGCCTCAAGACCCAATGATGTAAATCAGAGTGTTAGTGAAAGTGGTCAGGGGGTTTAAGGACTCTATTTTCTTTACCACCATCTATGAAATGCTAATAGTGATGCCTACCACGTAGGTTTGTGGTATGAAAAAAATTAAGAGAAAAAAAAAAACAAACTGCCAGACACACAAACATCCAAGTAATATCAGTTTTCCCTCTTTCCCTAACTCATGAGAGAGGAATCTTCCTTATATCATATAATTCCTTCTCTTCCTTGCTCCCTCCTATCCTTTCTTTTCTTTTTTCCAACTAGCCAGCCAGTATTTACACATCACTTAGCACACAAAGGGCAATTTACTACACAGAAAATCCTAGGAGAAACATTGTGATACTCTGAAGAGAGTATTGGTAGTTTTAACCTCTCATTATATTAGCTATCTACACTTGAGTTAATTTCAGCTTTTTAGACTTGTGAGGAATCTTTTATAAAATGGGAGTGATATTTTACTATCTTCTAGATTATGATATACAAATTAAGTAGGATGTATGAAAGTGCTTTATAAACTATAAAAGAAAACAATGTTTGTAGTTTAAAAGTTAATTTTAATTGTAGTCAAATACACATTACATAACCGATGCAGACTCCAGTCTGCAGTATCCATGGCGTTATGGCTGAGACGAGACAAATTCACAAGGACTACCAAGTCCTGTGGATGCAAAGGGATGGCATAGCCACTCAAGGGGAGAGTGCCTCGAAGTGTCTCGGCCACTCTCTCAGGAGGAGAGCATGCTGACCCTTGCCTTGACAAGCTTTTATTGGCTTTAATTTGCATAGAAATATGGGGCGTATATGGAAAGCTCATCAATCATTTTAGGCAGTAATGATCAAATGGATGACATTCAAAGAACTCTGAGGGCCTATTTTTAGTCAGGGTCAAATAGCTAAAGGGCCATAAAACTTCAGGGAAACAAACTTATTTCACGCTTAGGCCCTTATTGTTTAAATTGAAGGTATAAGGAAAGCAGGTTTCACAGGATTTTATGCTTTCTTTCTTAGGTCTGATCACCCCAAGGAACCCATGCTTTCCAGCACAGGGCTGCACCCACCTCCAGCATTATTTCAGGCTTAGGTTGAGCAGGGGAAGTAAGGCAGCCAAGAGATTATGAGACTTTTTTGCAGACAGAATGAGGACTCAGGCTATGTCAAAGCCGAGGGACGAGGGCCCATCACCCGCTTTCTCCATAGTTCCCCAAGTCCTTCCCTGAGGGCCCCTCATGACCATGCCTGTCTTAGGTGACCCCTGCCTTGAGGGAATCTTACCCATCATTGGCTAACTGACCAAGCACTGGGGGCCAGGCAGAGTGAAGTAAAGTGGGCAGAGGTGGTGTTCCTGCCAGGGGGATAAGCTTTGTCTCCTTAGTGGTTTACGGTCCCAAAGTCTCTCACTCAGCCTTAGCCATGGGGGGTGACAGCTTCTGAAACCAGGCAGGGAGGTTCCCAACACATAAGTTTTACCATCTTATTCTTAAGTGCACAGTTTAGTGATATTATCTACATTCACATTGTTGTGCGACTATCACCACCATCATCTCCAGAACTCCTCATCTTGCAAAACCGAAACTCTGTACCTATAGCCCCTGGCAACCACTTTTCTACTTTTTGTCTTTAGAAAGTTGACTACTCTAAGTATCTCATGTAAGTGGAATCATACAGTATTTGTCTTTTTGTATGTGGCTTCTTTCTCTTGGCATAAGGTCCCCAGGGTTCATCCATGTTGTTGCATATGTCAGAATTTCACTCCTTCTGAAGGCTGAATAATATTTTATTGTATGTGTATACTGCATTTTGTTCATTCATCTGTCAGTGGACACCTGTGTTGCTTCCATGCTGTTGCGAATAATGCTGCTATGAACATGAGTGTGCAACTATCTGTTTGAGACCTTGCTTTCAATTCTTTTGGATATATACCCAGAAGTGGAATTGCTGGATCACATGGTAATTCTATTTTTAATTATTTTGAAGAACCAACATACCATTTTCTATATTAGCTGCACAGATTTACATTTCTTCCATCAGGGAACAAGTGTTTCAATTTATCTACATTGCCGATACTTGTTTTTCTCTGGGGTTTTTTGGTTTTGGGTTTTGTGGGGTGTTTTTTTTTCTCTTTGGTTTTGATAATAGCCATCCTAATGGGTGTGAGGTGAAAAGAAGACAAAATATCAGTCATTTATACAAACAGTGGACTTACTTATAGCTCATCTCATTCAAAACAGAAAATAGGAGGGATATAAAACAGATTTACTAAGATGGCACACATCTTAATAAACAGTTTAGAAGGGAACTGAGGCTCCCACCGAAGTCTGTGTATCACAGGGCACTAAAACAGTATCTGTATGATGGTTGCTCAGAGAGCACTGGTCCATTTGCCTGGGGTGAGAGTTAGTTTTTGAGGCAGACCTTGTAGAAAGACTAGCATTTCAATACACAGAGACTTCAGAGAAGGGATGGAGTACAGATATTCTCCACATGGAAATGGTGTGATCGAAGATGTATCTCAAAAGCAGTCAGGCTTGTTCAGAGAATGCCACTCAAAGAGCTGTCCCTGGATTAGCAGTGCCAGCAGCTCCTGATGAGTTGTCAGAAATGAAAATTCTTGGGTGCCTCACTAAAGCATACTGAATCAGGACCTCTGGGATCAGGACCTGTCAGCCTTTGTTTTAACACCGCTCCAGGAAATTCTGATGCAAGCTGATGTTTGCATAGGAACAGAAACAGATTAGGTGATCATGAGGGGCTAGATTATGAAGCCTGGAGTTAGATGAGGTAGCCTGGAGTTAGATGAGGTAGTTTGGGCTCTTTATAATCCCCTAGTGACTGCCTATTGCAATTGGAATAAAATCACACTTCTCATGATGGCCTGTGAAGCAATACAATTGCCCGTCCCCCTCTTCACCCAACCTCCCCTATTCTTGCCCTCTCTCACCACTCTCTTAGCCACTGAACTCCAACACCTGCCAGGTGTTCTTTCAGCTTGGAATGTTCTTCCCCTCTCCCAGTGGCTTCTTTCTTCTCCTTAGTTAGGTCTCAGCTCAGATGATGCCTTTTTACAGATTTAACTTCCCTGACCACCCTCCATCATTCTCTCAAACTACCCTATTTTTTATAGCATTTCTTGCTATCAGAAATTGTCCTATATTTCTTTCTTTACATGTTTATTGTCTGCCTTCCCAAACTAGAGCATAAGAGCCTTAAATTTGGGTCTTGGCTCATTCAGTCTATTTCTGGTGCTTAGAACAAACCCAGGCACAGAGCAGGTATCCAATATTATAATTTTTTAAACTTCATGAGACACAGGCATGATTTTAAGTGGTTCTAAATAGTGAAGCGATACCTCAAAATGGTGCCTTGGGTATGTATTCCTCCCATGGTTTTATGTCAGGTTGTGGTATATCAGGAAAGGAAGGAGAACAGAACTGAACTTCCTCATCTGACCCTACCCTGCATAATTTAGTCCCTAACCCCGATGCCCAGCCTAATCTGCTTGTACTGTATAACCATGATCTTGCATCAGAATTTCTTGGAGGGGTGTTAAGACAAACACTGCCAGATCCCAATCCCAGAGTCTGTGATTCAGGATATTCTCAATGTTAGCTCCCTGAGGACTTGGACTTGCCTTTACTCTCCAGCACATAGAACAGTGAGTCATCACCAGTCAAAAAAGGGATTTCAATGTGAGCTAGAAGTCTGATACAGTTTGTTGATATGAATCTCCTCCCTTTCACTTTAGGCAAAGGACAAGCAAGAGAGGATGACAGATTATCTGAATATTTTTCAAATGAATGAGTGAATGAATATTCTTACCTTCTCCCATTGTGGGGCCCGACTGGATAAATGTTCCCTTTCCTATTCTGATTCTTGTCCAGGGTGATGATGATGATGATGAATAAGAATATCTGTTATTTGTGCTTTGATCTGCTGGGAAAGAAACATAACTTCAAAGGGGAAACAACCAAAGTAATAGCCCTTAGGACTTTTTTCTTTTTACCTATATTGTTGCAAAAACCTCAAAGCAGTTCTAATCTGCTATTATCTCTCACTTGCCCTTTTCTTTGAGTGGAGGGGGATTAGCATCAAGAAAACATGTCAAACTACTATTATAATTGCCATTTCTGATTGGAGGTGACAAGGTCCCCCATTGTAAATTCTAGTGGGCATAACATTCATTTATTGACAACCTTGGGTAAAATGCAAAGATAAGGACCCCTGAGTACCCTCATTACCCTTGGGTATTTTGGCTTAGGGTCTCCCTCCTAGAATCAGGGAGGCAACATGAAGCAATGGTCACGTTACTTGGTAGAGACTGTCAGGTGGGTCTGCAGGTACTGTGGAGCTATGGTGACTCAAGGGAGTGGATGCTAGAATGACACCTGCTGGCTGCCCAGCTGAGCTCACATTTCAAAGTCTTCCCTACACAGGGCTCTCTACTCTCATTCTTCACACCCATCACCATTTCCCCAACTGGTCCACAGTCTTTGAGAGGAGAGCCAGAGCTGATCCGTATCTCCACGTCTTATGTTTTCAACAGCATCCACACCACTTGCGCCTGGTAGGTGCTCAGTAATTGCTTGTCAAACTGAACTCTTATAGACTGAGAAACTGACCTCGGCTCAGACTTGCCAGAGTGAAAGCACAACCTGCCTCACATTCTTGTACGTGCTGGGCCCATAAAGGCTCCCAGCAGCCTTCATTCTGCTATGTCCCATAACTGGGCCAGAAGGCTGTTGTCAGCAGCCAGTAGGCAAAACAGGCCACTCCAGCCCACTCTTTCTCTTCCCCACCTGACTCTGGGCAGAATGAGTGTGAGCATGGATATGCTGGGCACTACCCTGCCACAGTCCGATCCAGCCAGAGCTGGCCAGAACAACTGCCTTAGACAATGGGGGCTCCCTCTATGGCCATGGAGACACATGGGGACTGTCCCCCGCCGCCCCCCAGAAAACTAGAGGTAGGTGGCAAGAGCAGAGAGACAGAAAGGAACAGCTTCAGGTGAACTGAGAATGTCAGTCAGGTACACAGAGACCTTACAGAGTGGCTATATAAGAAGGCACTACCTGCAAACGTAACGGCTGGTTATAGAACTTTACTGATATCTGTTCCCAGGGTTGTGTACTTGTGTTCACTGTGGGGGTGTGAAGGATTAAAGAATGGACTAAAAGGAGGACTGTGTGGTGAAAATCCAACAACTAATGCACATCTGGATCAAGTCTTCTGACAACTTTGGAAGGCATGTGTGTTCACATGTGCCTGGACCTCTGCTGAGTTACATGGAAGACTTCAGAAAAGATGGCACAGGGTTTCTGGACTCAAGGTGTTTACAGTTCAGACAGCAACCACCCAGCCCTGGGAACAGTCGTCTCCAACACTCTCATAGACAGGCCCCAGTGCCATCCTCCCTTGCTGTTTTGTGCTTTGTCCCAGCTGATACTTCCTCTCCTGCCCTCCCCCCAAGCCCTTTTCAGCTTGACAGGGAGCTCCATTCAGCTGACAGGTCACACCTGTCACAGATGCCCCACCATTTGCCATCAGAACCCAAGCTTCTCAGGTGGAGCGCTTCCCTTCACCCATCCTCAAAGGCAGTGCTTGCTCCGAAGAGTGGGAGCTGTGTTTCCTAACTCCCAGTGCAGCAGACACACACCCTTGCCTCTCATGGTTCCCCAGGACAAGTCTTTGCTCACCTGGTGCCTGCCAGTCTCATACACAACTCCCCATGGAAGCGTTCTTATCCTTATTTTATTCAACTTTCATCCTCCTTTCATCAGTGGGCCTGCCTGTCATGTCTCAGTCCCTTGTGTCAGCTTCTCTTCCTCCACTCTCCCCAGATGCTGAGTCCCCAGGGTCTGGGCCTTGTTCCTCTCATCTCCTTATTCTCCATCCTATGTCAGATCTCAGTTGTCATCACCTCCCTAACCCCGAAGTCTCTCAGGTCTGCATCTCCAGCCGGGATGGTTCTCTGGAGGGCCAGTCCAGTAACTGTCTGCTGCTGAACAGTGGGCTCCAAACCCAATGACCACCCAATAATCATTGCCTCCACTTTTTTCCAAAACCAGAAAGAACAATCTCCATCTCCCCATGTTCTTTATCCTAATCAATGATTTTACCGCGGAGATAGTAAGTGAAGCCAGGAGCCTGTCTCATCTCCTCCCACTCCTGCAGAGCCAGCTGCCTCCCTTGATTCTCCCTCAGGAATCTTCTTTGAACCTGCCTCCTCTCTTTGATCCTCACTGCTCTGCCCTCAGTACTTGCCTCATCTCCTTCTTGTGCTATTAAAATTAGCCCCAAGCTGGTTTACCCAGCTCCTAGCTCAACTCTCTCCAGTCTATCTACAATACAGCGAGAGTGGTAGCCCTAAAATCTCATGATGTCACTGTCTGTTGAATACCCTCCTATTGCTCCTCAGCACCTTCACAGAACTGCCCAAATTTCCTACGTGACACAGAAGGTTGTTCTTGCTCAGGCCCCGGTCCTCCCATCCAGCCACCCCAGGCTTCCTCATGCCTTTGGTGGCTCCCCACACTGAAACATACTTTGTTTCCCTGCCTCCCTGGGAAACTTCACCTGCCAACATCTGAGCTGCCTCTTCTGTGAAACCTGGCACAGCACCTAGTCGGTAGCAGTTGCTCACCACATGTGTGTGAGACAGATGCAAGAGGACATCCTTAAAACTTCCCACTACCATCCAGACAATTTTGGTTTTCCTTTATCTATGCTGCCTTGGAAATTTGCGAACCACTCACTTCATCGTACAGTAAAGTTCTGTCTCCCCCCCACCCCCATCTCCACAAACATCTCTCAAACCCAAGGATTCAGTCTGCATTGTCTGTGATTTCCCACCAGAGTGAGCACTGGGTAGTTTATGGCTGGAGCATAGTGAGGTTTTACCCCATCACTTACCTTGCTGGGTTGTGGCTATTTGCTTTAGTGACTATAACTTCTTCAGGACACTTTGAAAGCAGAGATACATCTTATCCTTGTCTATGTACATAGTACCTTGCTTAAGATAGACATTTAATAAGTATTTTATGAATGAATAAAGGGATGTTTGAATGAATCAGTGCTTTAATTATATCAATGCAAAGCATGATGTTAAGTTCGAAATGACTGGCACAGACAGTAAGTGCCTTGGGGATTTGAAGAAGGCAAAATTAACATGGGTTGGAACAGTCCAACAGTTGCCTGGAGCAGGGTGTGGGTAGCACGAGAATGGAGCGTACAGTACATATGGATAAAGAAAAGCTGAGCACTTTCCAGGAAGAAGAGACCACCTGGAAAAATGACACATGATGGAGTGACATGCCTTTTCAGGGTTCCGCAAGGACTACCTAGGTGTAGCTGAGGGTCATAGAATTTAGTAGAATGTTAGCGTGGAAAGGCATGTGGAGGCCAGATTGTGGAGGGTGAGGGGCCAGGCAGGTGAATCTGCAGTGGGGAGTAGCTGGATTAGTGCAGAAGAGACTGGAGGCAGGAAGCAGCTTAAGGGTAGTACAAGAGAGAGGTGGGATGACAGCAGGGGAACAGGAGGAAGATTCCTGAGTGCTCCTCAGTGATGGGACGGGCAGAGGGGCTGAGGGTTGGGGAAAGTGCAGGACAGCTCTCATGCGAATTGTGTGGGGGGGGGGACTGAAAGTGGGAAGTCACAAAGAGTCCCCCATTCTATGAAAAGATGATGGGTTACATTTGGGACATGGAGTTTGGAAGGACTTCCAAGGGGACATTTCCCTTTAGCAGCCATAAATGGGAGTCTGATGTGAGGATGGGGCATTTTTGGAGTTGCCTGTATAGATTTGATAGTTGAGTGTTCATTCCGCAGGGAGAATATCCACCATGAAGAGAAAGTGGACTGAGGACTGAATCCAGGGGTGAGGTTTGGGGAACACTGACAGCTAGTGTCACAGAGAAGACACTAGGGAACGGGTTAGGTGAAGGCAGTAGAATGCAAATCAGAATAGTGTCACATCATGGATGTCAAAATGTGGTGCCAAGAAAACAACTTCAGTCATAGGTGCCTCAGAGAGCTTTAAAAATCTGAAAACCAAGAAAAGACCTTTAGATTTGTAAGGAAGAAGTGTGGTGATTTCTGAGAGTGAATCCAGAGATGGTGGAGACTCAGGGTAGAAAAGAGGCAGAGGAACTGGAGGCGGTGGTGTAAACCACAGAGTTTAAAGTGTTTTATTTGCTGAGAGTGAGGGGAGAGGGAAGGGAGAAGGCAGGAGGGGGCCAGATGAATAGTAATTCTTTTTCTCATTAAAGCACATTTAAAAAATCAAAGTATAATTTATATGCAGTGATTTGCATGAATTTTGAAGTGTACAATTTGATAAGTTTTGCCATGTACACACCCGTAATACCATCACCACAGTCAAGACGGTGAATTTTTTTTAATAACCCCAAAAGTTTCCTGTTGCCATTTTGTAATTCCTCACTCCTGCCCCTTCCTACCCTGCCCCCAACCTGATCCCCAGGTAACCACTGACATGCTTCCTGTCACCGTGGGTTAGTTTGTATTTTCTAGAAATATATATAAATGAAATCATACAGTAGGTACTCTTTTTTTGTATGGCTTCACTCCATTTTGTCACCGAGTAGTATTTCACTGCATGGATATACCACACTTTGTTTTTTCTTTCACCTATTAATCGTTGTTTCCAATCTTTAACTACTATAGATCAAGTTATTATGAGCCTTTTTGTACCAATGTTTGAGTAGACATGTGCTTTCTTTTCCTTTTGAGAAATACCTAGGAGTAGAATGGCTGAGTCATGTGGTTGGTGTATATTTAACTTGTTAAGAAACTGCCTGACTGTGTTCCGGGCTGTATTTATTAAGTTAAAGGGAGGCCATTAGGGTGCATCCTGACCCTATATGACTGGTGTCCTTATAAGAAGATATCAGGACACAGACAAACACAGAGGGATGGCCATGTGAGGTCACAGGGAAAAGATGATCATCCAAACACCAAGGAGAGAGACCTCAGAATGAAACCCAACCTGCTGACACCTTGATCTGGGATTTCCAGCCTGTGAGAAGATAAATTTCTGTTGTTTGAGCCACCTGGTCTGTAGTATTTTGTTGTAGCAGCCCCAGCAAATGAATACAGTCTGTAATGTGAGAGGGAGCTGGCCAAGCAAGGGCTGATGGTGGCCCTGTGTTGTGCTCAGGTGAGGAAGGAGGGCGTAAGTTTGTGGGGGGAGCAGCCTGCACAGTGATGTGATTCTCTCCCGCAGGAGGGATGATTAGGACCAGCAGAGGTCAAAAGGGGGGCAGCAAGAGGACAGAGGAGAGTGGAGGAAGCTAGTGCCAGATGAGGAATGGCGGTGGGGCTGTAGCTGGGGACTGAGGAGAGGGCAGCCTGGGGCTTGGCTCAGAAGCAAAGCTGACTTGTTCCCTGGAGGCTGTCCTGTTAGAACAAGTCTCTAATCCACTAAGCCAAGCAGCTGCAGGCAGTGTTACAAATATTGCCTCTAAAGACTCTCCACTAAAAACTTCTTTTTTAAGAAAGATTTTATTTATTTTATTTTTAAAGAGAGGGGAAGGGAAAGAGAAAGAGAGGGAGAGAAACATTGATGTGAGAGAGAAACATCATGGGTCACTTCTTGTACACACCCCACCCAGGGACTAAACCCACAAACTATGCATGTGCCGCAGTGGGGAATCAAACCAGCGACCTCTTGCTTAGTGGGACAATGCCCAACCCACTGAGCCACACTGGTCAGGGCATCCAGTAAAAACCTCTTTATTCCCCTATTAAAGAGGCAACAGTTATCAAGGTACTTGCAAATCTTCAACAGGAAACTCTGGAAGAACCAAGGGATTAGGAGAGCTGATTTTCCAAGCTGAAGGGACTCTGGGCTGCTGAGAATTTGTGGAGGGAGGGCAAGCCCTGTTCGAGTTCCCACAGTGAGCAGAGAGCAGGAGTACCACCAGCCCTGTGGGCCCCGCTGCACAGTGACTGCCCTGCTCCCACACATCATTTACTGCTGACCGCACCAGCGCTTCATCTTGTGCTCACTGCATCAGCAGCAACCACATCTGCTACTTGATGCAGGGTGTGAAAAGACATGTGGCCTCCCACTATTCATTCACTCAATAACCATTCATTAAACACCTACTATGTGTCCAGAATGGGGCAGGTACAAAGATGAATCAGGAAAGGCCCTCACCCTCAAGAGCTGCCTGTGTAGGGGGAAAAAGATGGATAGACAAATAAGCATAATGAAAATGTCAAACGTGATTAGTGTCTAATAAAATGTACAGTGAAATTTCTGTGGGAGTTATTTCTAAGGAAGAGAGTATTAATTTGGGATGCAAAATCTGGAGAGTTTAAAAGGAAGAGGGCATCGTTCTGGGCTTTTAAAGTACAAACTGGTTGAAGAAACTATACAGACAGAAAGATAAATACCCCACCAAGGCAGTCTCTCGATAATCCAGAGAGTATGGTGGTGGGTTGTGTAGGGGTTCTTGGAAGAGGTGAGTCTGAAGGGAGGAAGAAGAGATCTGGCAAGGAAAGCAGGAACAAGGGACAGAGAGTGTCAACAGAGGCTTGGAGAAGGGGACATGGGGGCAGTCCAGGTCCTGACAAGGAGGGGCTGCCACTGCCAGGTGGTAGAGGATGCTAAGGCTGGAAGGATGTGCAGAAGCCAGACTGTGGAGGCCCAAAGCCCTCCAAGAGCCTGCATTGGGCCAAACCCTTTAGACAGTGGGGAGGCCTGAGGACTTGGAGCCCATCAGTGATCATGTGCCATCCTCTGGATGATTCTGGGCACACTCATTTGGACTGCGCCAGAAAGCACTGCAGAGGGCAGAGCCAGCCCTGCCAGTCCCAAGGAGGCATCTCTCCAGAGTGGACGTAGACTTAGGATAAGAACAAGAAAAGGAGCTTGGGGTAGAGAGGTGGCAAAATGCTTGGAGTCTGCTCTTCCCTTGGCATAAATCTTTAATCTCATAGAACTGGGCAGAGGGTAAGGCTCTTGGCTTGCAGGGAGAAAGGCCCATTATAAATGTAAGGGCCCACCAGCTCCCTGACGGCATATTGGAAACGGTTGGAAGAGCCCCTGTGGCTGGAGAGGGGCGAACCCCGGTCTTTGGCTGATTTCTCAGCATCCCCCTTGCTTTAGCGCCAGGCCTCATGGCCTCTCAGTGGCTCCTGATCCACTCCTCTGCAGCACAGTCTCCAGTTGCAGGATGTGCCAGATGATCCTGTGCCTCACTAGGCAGCGGCTGGGAACTTGGAGCATCCTGGCCCAGCGTGACAGCCAGGCCTGGTGACCCAGCACAGGCCAGGAGTGTCAGCTGTATATTCAGTCCCAAGCACACTGCTCTTCTTTTCTTCTTCGCCCTTGAGACCCCCCCCCCCCAGGGCCTCCATGGTCACATATGGGTAGGGCATGTCCCTCGGGTATCCTGAGAGGCCTGAGCCTTCACCCAGTCCTTACATTGACACAAAACCCAGGTTCCTGTTGTTACCCTAATTTTTCTGATCCTGATATGTTTGATGTTAACCAGCTACCTAGCAGAGGTTGTCCCCAGCCAGAAATTAAACATTATCTAAAATGTGACAGAAAGTGGCTCCCAGAATGGCACAGGGGTTGGGTGGAAGGAAAGGCAGGACTGTGTCTCTCAGTGAGTTGGCAAACACCTGCCAAATCCTTGTGAGTGCAGAGTTTTGCCTTGGACCCTGCAGGAACGGGAGGAAAGGGGTAGTGAGGGGATCTTATCCCCACATTCCCTATTCCTCCCTGTCCACGATCCCTCAGTCTCCATGTGTCCAATGACACTCTGTGAGTTGACTGCATGGCGAGCTGGTGCCTTGTATGTCTGGGTTTGTATTAGCCCATTGTCTTAGTCAGCTCAAGCTGCTATAGGAGAGCACTGCCAACTGCGTGGTGGCAACAACACTTATTTCTCACGGTTCTGGGGGCTGAAAGTCCAAGAGGAAAGTGCCAGCGGCATTGGTTTCTACTGAGAGACCACCTTCTCACTGTGTTCCCACACGATGTGTCTCTTCTCATAAGGGCACTAATCCTGTCTGATCAGGACCCCCTGGCATGATGTCATTTAACCTTAACAACCTCTTAAAGGCCTCATCTCGGTGAGTCTGGGGAACATAGTGCAGTCCACAGCAGACATCTCAAATGTGTCCTCTGCAGAAAGGAAGAAACAGACAGCACTGATATGGTATGGGTGCCCTTGTGCTCCTTGTGTGTGGAAGGGGCAGAGCCAAGTCCAGTGTGGTGCTCCAGCAGGAGCAACCTGATCCAAATGTCACTGAAGTCAGTCATCTCCCACCAGAGAAGCCCAAGTTACCAGATTTACCAGGGACTTGGGAATTTTCTCAGAGATTACTTTATTAAGTTGTTTTATTATAAGTGATTCATTAAATATTTAATAGATTATAGATGGAAAATGTGGTAATAGTGAGGTGACATGGCCCATAGAAATAGATAGCTGCCTCTAGTCTTAAAATCTGATGGGAGTTGGGCCATCACCCAGGAAGTGTCCAGAGGCTCAAGGTCCAGCCAGTTGGGGTTTGGGATTTCATGTGCCCTACTGCTATAGACTGAAAGTTTGTGCCCCCAGAAGTCATATGTTGAAACTCAAATCCCTGATGTGGTGGTATTAGGAAGTATGGTCTTTGGGAGGCGACTAATTTCCAATGAATTCATAAAGTTGAGGCCCCATGATGGAGTCAGACCCTTTCAAAAGTGACCAGAGAGTGTGTTTTCCCTCTCTCTCTGCTTCGTGAAGACAAAGTAAGAAGGCAGCTGTCCACAGAGCTGGAAGGAAGCCCTCACTAGAACCCAACCGTGCCGGCACCCTGATCTCAGACTCCACAACTATGAGGAATAAATGCATGTTGTTTAAGGCACCCAGTCTGTGATACCTTGTAGTAGCAGAGCTAACCAAGACACTCGTACCCAGTACATGCCCTTCTCAGCAGCAGATGCCTGGGAAGGAAGATGAGTCATGCCTAAGAGGGCAGAATCTGTGGCCTGGGATCACCTCCCTCCTCCACTACTTACCAACCCTGTGAATGTGGGCAGGTAGCTTAACCTCTCTGATATCCCTTTCTCAACTCCAAGTAAGGGTGAAAAAAATGGCACATCTCAAAGAACTTTTGCAGAGACTATGTGGGGTCATGTTCATGAGGCACCTGCACCAATGAGATCATGGCCACTAAATAAATGAATACCTCTTACCCTAATGCTCGTGGGCTGTGGGTCCCGTGTCTTCTTTCTGGACTTATGTGGGATGGCTCTGCCAATGCCTGACAGTGTATTTTACTGTTTAAATTTATTTTTCAATTGTAAATTGAATATATGTATACACACATGCATGCACCACACACACATATATATGTATACATATATATGCATTGTATATGCCATTGAGTGAGCATGTATACTGTGTGGCCATGGCATTCAAAATGATTAAGCAGGGAGAGCAATGAATCTGCATCAGACTTTGCATTAAGCTTGAGCATTCCTCTGTGGACACTATTTGGATGATTTAAAAGCTGCAGCTATGGGCAACTGGTAATTGGCAGCTTCATCCTGACAATACACCCATTCATGGATCATGGCTCGTGCAGAGTTTTTTTGCAAAACATCAAATCACCCAGGTGACTCAGTCCTCCTACAGCTACAGCCCAGATTTGGTGCCCTGCAACTTCTGGCTTTTCCCAAAACTAAAATCACCTTTGAAAGGGAAGAGATTTCAGACTGTTGATAAGATTCAGGAAAATATGACGGGGCAGCTGATGGCAATTGGGAGAACTGTGTGAGATCCCAAGGTACCTAGTTTGAAAGGACTGAGGCATCATTGTTCTATGAACAGTGTGTCTTGTATCTTGTACCTTTTTTCAATAAATGACTCTCTTTTTCATATTACATAGTTGGATACCTTTTGGACATATATATGTGTATATATATTTATACATATACACATATATATAAGTTTCAGGTGTACAGCACAGTGATTAGATATTTATATACCTTATGAAGTAAGTCTAGAACATATCTGACATCCTATATGTTTATTACAGTATTACTGACTAAAACCACAATGAAATATCACTTCACACCTGTCAGAATGGCCACCATCAATAAAGCAACAAATGAGTGTTATGGAAGAAAGGGAACCCTCATGCAATGTTGGTGGGATTGTAAATTGGTGCAGCCACTGTGGAAAAATGTATGGAGGTTCCTCAAAACATTAAAAATAGAACTACCATTTTCCACTTCTGAATATTTATCCAAAGAAATCCAAAACACTAATTTGCAAGGATATATGTGCCCTTATGTTCATTGCAGCATTATTTACAATAGCTAAGATATGGAAGCAACCTAAGTTTCCACTGATAAAGAAGTAGTACATATACACAATGGAATATTAGTCAGCTGTTAAAAAGAATGAAATCTTACCTTTGTGACAACATGGATGGACATAGAGGGTGTTATGCTAAATGAAATGTCAGACAAAGACAAATACTATATGATTTCACTTTTATGTAGAGTCTAAAAATACCAAATAAAACAAACAAAACCAAACAGAAATAGTTCCGGCTGGGTAGCTCAGTTAGTTGGAGAGTTGTTCTATACACCAAAAGGTTTTGGATTCCATGCCCAGTCTGGCCGCCAGGCAACCAATCGATGGTCTCTCTCTCTCCCTCTCTCTCCCGCCCCTCCCTCCCTCTCTTGTCAGTAAACATATCTTCAGGAGAGAAGAAACTGATCATTACCAGATGGGCAGGGGCTGGGGGATCTGTGAAAATGGTGACAGGGGTTAAAGAATACAAATTGCCTGTTATAAAAATAGTTATGAGGATGTAAAGTATAGCAAAGGGAACATAGGCAATTCCTGACATTTTAGGTGTCTCTTTTCTATGCTCTATGGCTGGGTTAATGGTTTCCATTACATTTTTTTTTTAATTTTATTTATCTTTAGAGGGGAAGGGTAGGAGAGAGGGAGAGGGAGAGAAATATCAATGTACGGTTGTCTCTCATGCGTCCCCTGCTGGGAACTGGCCTGCAACCCAGGCATGTGCCCTGACTGGGAATCGAACCATGATCCTCTGGTTCACAGGCCCGAGCTCAATCCACCATTACATTTTTAATAGTGAAAAATTCTCTTCCACATAAGGTCTGATGTGGAATCCTGACACCTAAAACTGGTGGGTGTGCAGCTGTGCTGGTTGAAGCTGGCACAGGGCTAGGGACCCCTCTGCACCCTCCCTGTTTGCTTCTTAAAGATGCCCATATGAGAATCATTCTTCTAGGCTGCCCCCTCTCTTTCTGTTCCCAAAGTTTTCCTCCTAGGACAACACAGTATAATTGTTTAAGTTTCTGCTACCTAAGTAACAATCTCATTGTGGTCTTGCTTTTCTAAGGTCAACTGGTGGGAGTTTTAGGTGTCTCCAGGCTCTTTGGTCTTATATACATTTGTAGTCTGCAGGTGGCCACTCTGCAGGTGGCTAATCCCATCCGGTGGGCATGAACTTTGCTATTTAACTCACAGAAGCCCACTTTATTACTTAGGTCTTGGGATGTACCTCTGTTGTTCAATATATGGCCAACCTCTGTGAATGAAATCTAATCTGCATTGTTGGATAAGACTATCCATGTAAATAAATCTACAAATCAGAAAAAAATGCTTTGTAATATTTTCTGTCCTGGTTTTTGATTTGGAAAATGGGTCTATGGGGGCAATATTACAGAAAAGACCAAGTGGAACTCAAGTCCTTCTGTCCTCACCAGCTGCAGAGATTCAAGGGCCACGTGCTGCTGAAATCCATTTCCCTTGAGCCCCCATGTTGCTTTTCTGAGTCTTCAACTTCTGGAAGAGAAGCTTGATATTTCTTTTATCTTCTGTAACAGCCTTACTGAGATACAGTTCTTATACCACATAACTGACTTATTTAAGTATATAATCTAGTGGTTTTTAATGTGTTCAGAGTTGGGCATCTCTCACTGCAATCAATTCTAAAACATTTTTATATCCCAAAAAGAAATATCACATGCACTAGCAGCCACTCTCCATTTCTCACTAGTTTCAATCCCCCAGCCAACCCCCACTGCCAATAGGCAACCACTGATCTGCTTTCTGTATCTATGGATTCGCTTATTCTGGACAGTTTGTGTAAGTGGAATGATGACATGTGGTCTTTTGTGGCTGACTTTTTCATTTAGTATAACATTTTCAAGGCTCATCTGGGTTGTGGCACGTATTAGTGCTTCGTTTCTTTTCATTGTCAACTAATACTCTCTCGTATGGCTATGCCACATTGTGTTTATCAGCTCTCCAGTTGAGGAGTGTTTGGGCTTCTCTGCTTTTTGCCTATTATGAAGAATGCTGCTATGATCATTTGTGTAAAAGCTTTTGTGTAGAGATTTTCAAATTTTAACTTCTCCCAAGAGAATAAATAATTTTAACAGATTTATTGAGTGTTTACTGTGCTCCATGTACTGTGCTGAGCACTTTACACATACTATTCATGTAATCTTCACAATAGCCCAAGGAACTGGCTCTCTCCCCATTTTACACATGAGGAAACTGAGGTCCTATAGCCAGTATAAGGTGGAGCTGAGACTTAAACTCAGTCCCTGTGATGCTATAACACTGGTCTTTAATACTGCTTACAGAAGTTTGGCAGCTATTGATACCACGCTACTCCACTAAGTGAACACCGTTCACATTGATTAAGTCACACAGATTAAATTTATACGATGTGCCACTTCCTTCTATTATCTTTCTGAATCTTCACACCAACCTAACGTCCAGTGAGGACAAGTTCAGAGAGACAGCATAGCCGCCTGGGTGAGCTGGCTCCTCAGAGTCAGAGCCTGGGGAGCGAGCATCCAGCAGCATCCTTGTAGCTGTACCTTTACATCACAGCTCTCAGCCTGGCCCCTTTTAACCATCTTTCACCTCAGGGAGAGTTTCTCGTATGCCAAAAATAGCATTTCTGGAGGACAGTTACTGTCCCCCTTCCTTTGCACACATGTACCTGTGTAGCACAGGGTGTCACCATGCTTGGGCCTACAGACCTAATACAGACAGTCTCAGTGGCCTGCAGTGACATGAGAAGGCTCCTGAGGTAGACCCACTTTAGAATTCACTGCTACACCTGGCTGCAAACCAAGACCCTCAGGATGTGAGAACTTACTGCAGGGACAGTTCTGAGGGTGGCGGAGTTGTGGGGAGGGCGATGTGGGAGCTTCCTGAAAAAAGGCGGCAGTTGTGGGAGACTGGACAAAAGAAGGAGTAATGGTAGGGGGTACCAACTGTCTCCATGTGGTTGCCTGCCCACAGCTGCCATCTTGGATGACCCCATGGAGTGCAGCAGAGGGGAGCGGCTCTCCATCACCCTGGCCAAGAACCGCATCAACCGTGCTCCTGAGAGGCTGGGAAAGGCCAAGGTTGAAGTGGACATCTTTGAACTTCTCAGAGACAGCGAATATGAGACTGCAGAAACCAGTACGTAGAACGGGCAGGGCTGCCCTCTGCTTTTCTTGCTGTCAGAGGAGGGGCTGGTGGTGTACATGAGCTGCACCCATCACCGGGCCTGTGATGTAGGCATTCTAGAAGGGAAGGAAACATGTACCAGGAGGCCCTGTACTTAGTCTGGATGAGATTCCCAGGTTTCAGTTGTGAGTCGTGGATAGAGTAGAATGAAGACAGGCTACTCATTCATTCATTTACCCATTCATTAATTTCTTTATACATTGATTCATCCATCCTCCTGGACATTTTGTACATAAATCCCCAAGTGAAACGTTGTATGTGATTAAGATAAGAAAGATGTGGCCAGCTCAAGGGTAGCTTAGTCATTGCACATCTGACTACCTGTCTTGCTTTCTTGTGCTGAGAGCAGCGTTGTGAGGAAACTGGGACTTGGGATGGAGCTCAGTTTTTCATTCTGTGGGTAACCTCAGTTTCTGTATCTGTAGAATGGGAAGGCTAGGATCTACTCTGAAATTCATGAGATTTAAATGACTGAAAATACAGGAAAACTCTCTGTGAGTTACAATGCTTTACAAACATACATAGTAGGTCACTCAGGTCACATGTAATGAGCTCCAACTCTGTGCTGGACACTGCTTTAAATCCTCCCAACAACCCAAGAATTCAGGGCTATTACCCCCCTTCACAAAAGAAACTGAAGTTGATAGATTAGAGCATTAAAGAAGCTGGCCTTCTGTGTGTGGATCCAGCAGTGCTCTGATCTGGGCTATTAGTACCCCATGAGAGAAAACACTTTCACTGGCCCAAGCATAAAAGGTAGGCTATCCCGAGAGTGTAGGAAGGGAGAGGCAGTGGCCCTCTCTCTTTGTCCCACAGCTTCTTTAATGCTCTGAACTATGGAGGGGCCAGTTACTGGATAACTGACCTGATCGCAGAATTAGTCAATGGTTGAGTGAGTTCTGGATCCTGAACTCTCTTCATTCACCTGCAAGTCCCATGCTCAATGCACTATACTTCCCCTGGAATTCTCTGGCGTGCTGCTGGTATTACCTTGATAACTTCATAAGATGAGGCTTCAAGTGGACTGGCAGCTAGTAGCTAAGCTGGAAACAAACAGCTGCAGTTTAGAGGGAAGGGGAGGAGCTCCTTAGCCCAGAGAGATGATAACATCTATTCCTGAGATTTAGAATCCCTATGTCCTCCCTTGCTAGCCCAATTCAACTTTTAACAACACTCAATGGCCAAACAGGCAAAACAAACAAAACAAGGTCTTGCTCAAGTTAGTATATCAGACATCTGGCCTTCTGTGTGTGGATCCAGCAGTGCTCCGATCTGGGCTATTAGTGTTGCATGAGAAGAAACATTTGCCCTGGCCCAAGCACATAGGGCAGGGTATCCCGAGAGTGTAGGAAGGGGGAGGGAGTGGCCTTCTCTCTTTGTCCCAGAGCTTCTTTAATGCTCTTTCAGTATTGGATCCATGATTTTTCTCTGCTACTTTGGCTTATTCATCATGTACCTGCCCCGTGATGGCCATCCAGGTCCTATTTACTCTTTGTTTATTCACTCAGGAAACTTTTATGGAGCATTTACTCTATTCCAGGCATGATTCAGGATATCATGCTTTGGGAACAATGCAAAAAACAAGACAGACACAGTCTCTGCCCTCAGGTGGCTTTCAGTCTCCTTGGTGTGCACACCAGTGGCAGCTTTGGTCAGTGTCTCTTGGTTTGGATTTCCAAGGTAGAGGGTCAGATTGGTTCAGTTGATTTGCTGTGGCTGGTCTCACAAGTCACAGGTGTTGGCCGAATGGTCTAATAACCACCCTTGCAGAGAATCTCTACCCTAGAGCCTGGGGGTAGCTTCTTACCACACAGAAGAGGGCTTTTGAGGCCAGCAGAATCTATGAACACACATTCCTCCAGAATAGGGCTTGGAGGAGCAGGTACCTGAAATTATCATTCTTTTATTAACTTGGTCAATCAATTTTTGTTTAACAGTGAGTGTCTCTTACACACTTTTCTAGGCAATGGGGATTCAGCGGGGAGCACAGAGAAATCCTAGTTATCATAGAGGTTCCATTCTAGTACACTGAAAGGAGGTTTAACTTTCTCAGGATCTTCCAAATGAAATCGGAAATACCAGCAATGACTGTGAATCTGCTAGCCAGTCTGTAGTGCTTCTTTGTCCAGGAGGGCAGGCCTCAGACTAGGGTCTAAATTTCTAAATAGCTCCTTAGTCTATACTTTAAAAATCAGATCCTTCTTCCTTTTCTTTGTTTCTCCGAGGCTTTCCTGGCAGAACAGAGAGCACAGATTGCCCATTGCTGATGGGGATCATTAGCAGATATGAATTTTCCCTTTCATGACCCACGCATCCTGGCTCAATAGAGTGAATACATCTAAAATATTAAGCCAGATGAATCAGGAATAAAGGAAACTGATATCTTTATTCCATATTACAGAGCTCTGGGGCATTTTTCTGATTCCCTTTCTTTAGGCACCAAATATTTTATTAGCAAGTGGCCCTTGGTTCAACTTTTACATCTCAATGCATTTGAGACATGATTAGCATTTGTTAGAAAGAAAAGGCTTTTAGATCATTTTACCTCAAAGGCCTTTCATCTGAAACCGGAGCTGCTCCCCCACAGTGGATTTTAAACACTACCCAGATAGTTCTTAGAAAGGTTCCAGCCCAGCTCTTTCCCTCCCAAAGTAGGGGGGTAGTGGGTGGTGAGGCTGGTGGTGGGGCAGGATGGGACTTCAGTGGCAGTGTTGTGGGAGGAGGTGGGAGGGAGATAGGAGGCCTGGATGTAGGAGGAGCTATAGCTCTGTGATCCCAACTTTGCTGAGACTGTGTGGTATAAAGAGGGGGAGCATGGATTTTAGAATTAGACTAAACTGGTTTAAATTCTGGATCTACTACTAACTGGCTGTGTGACTGTGGATAGTAAAATCACCTCCTAGGGCCAGTAGGAGCATGACATGAGACAGGGCTGCTGAGGTGCTGAGGACCATGTACATAACAGGTATTCATTCAGTAAGTGGCAGCTATAGGTTTTGTTGCTGGCTTTAATTCTCTCATCCTCACCTTCAGCAGGCTTCCTCCCATCTCTTACCATCATCTCTTTCCTCTGTTTCAGAGTTCAGTCATCCCTACCTGGCAGCATCATTTATTTCCCAAGTGGCATATTATTTTGAGGGGGCAGTATTTCAGCATGCCTCCTGGAGCATCCCATCTGATTGAATATCCCCCTTCTCTTTCCAGTTTTCTGGGCTTGATACATCTGACAGCTTTGGGTCTTTGGAAGTTGTGGTGAGCCAACTACTGCCTGCCCAGTGTTATGGCTGTGTCTTCCCTGAACTG
The DNA here is from genome assembly GCA_039655065.1 of Glossophaga mutica. NCBI lineage: Eukaryota > Metazoa > Chordata > Mammalia > Chiroptera > Phyllostomidae > Glossophaga > Glossophaga mutica. Next base: position 34,529,006 of record CM077310.1, on the reverse strand, counting down.
GTGGCTCAGGGCTAATTTTCATTGTTAGCTTAAAACTATTTTAGTGGCTCTGAGGCCCTGAACCACATCCCAGCCTCACACTTGTCACCTGTGACTAGGGACTCTGCTTCAGGAAGATAAAAGAGACCCTAGTGGTGCTGCTCTTGGTCACGGGAAGTCCAGGCTCTGTGCTGGGGCAGTAGCAGTTCTATAATGTACAATTGTGTCTTTTAGCAACAGAGGAGCTTCAGAAAGCTCTGCATAAATCACACTTACTGAGCCACACTCAGAGAAGGTGTGTCGGTCAAGGGGAGCAACAGCAATTTCAGAATCAAAGATTATGAAGTATAAAGAAACTAAAGATTCTGGAGTCTAGGTTTTAACCTCATTCAATGGTTGAAAGCAAGGCTGGGACATGGGGAGAATCACACCGGGCATTGATTAATAACAAACCTGGACACTGGGAAGAGAGAGCTGGAAACCACTCCTGCTTCTATGTGGTTCACATAGATGTTCATAGAGTGGGTTTATCTAAAGTTCGCATTCTTCATAAAGCTCCCTCAAACCCACATCTGGTTCCTTCCACCTCTGCCCTTTCACCATCATTGCCTTAAGCTTCTTGATGTTTGACTTCCCAACTCCCTCTACATAGCCCACAAATCTGAAATAAGACAGACAGACAAGACCTGTTAGGTCTTCTCCCCTCTATCCCCGTCCTTTTCTCCTCATCTTCCTTATCTTTCATCCATCTCGGCCTTTTTGGTGCAGGGAGCTCCCATGGGCCTTGCCCCCTCCTGTTCCTCTAGGTCAGTGTGTCTCCCAAGGCTAATGTGTCAATGTTTAACTAGGCAGCCCAACCTCTTATCACCCAAACAGCAGGAGGCATGCTCTCTGCTGCTTCCTGAGCCAGTTTGAGGTTTATTTACTGCAGAACTAGAAGCAGGAGCATCCCAGTCTCTACCAAGGTTTGTCTCTGGGAAGCCAAGCATGCGGTCAGCCACCCACACTGTTTCCCTTGGAAGCGAGGAGGCATGCACTCCGGGCCCAGTGGGCCTGGAGGGGGCAGGGCATGTTTGGGTGCAGGGCTGCTCCCTCTGCACAAGCTCCCAGGCTCCCTGCAGACTCTGTGGGCATTACCCCATGATTCAGAGCCACGTCTACTGAGGGGTAGTTTCCTTTCACCAGTTCAACAGAATGAATCTAGGTCAGCTTAGAGAATATAACAGAGAAGACAGAAGAGAAGGCATAGTGATGAATGATTCACAAACATTCCTTGCTCCCCTTCTCTGAGTTACCAGCATCACTTGTGTGTAGTATGGACTCAGAAATGCATTGAATTACAGTGCTTGGAAATCACATTTCAACCTCCACATTTTACAGATGGGGAAAGTGAAAACAAGGCAGTTAAAACCACACACCTGACAGGCGGCATATATCACAGTAGCTCTGCTGTGGGCTTCCCAGCGAGCGGCTCAGACAAGGACAGAGGGAGGCCAGAACCAGGCCCAAGGGGTCACTGGGTGGTCAGGTAAGGCCTCCAGGCTGGGTCTTCGTGTGTGGGATAGGTGACAAGAGCGGACATTCGGGCAGAAGGCATGACAGTATGAGCAAAGGCTAAAACGGGAGAAGCACAGAGGACCTGGGGACACAATGACGGTGGGCCTGGTTAAACCAGGTGTTTTCTCAGGGGCAGTGGTGAGGGCCAGGGTGGAACAGCAGTCTAGAAGAGCAATCAGAGCTCAGGTGCTGCAGTCTGGTCCTCCAGGATCCTCCTGCTGGCTCCACCAGCACCATGAGCTTACCTCCCATGCCTCAGAGTCTTCCTAAGAACATAAGAATAGTAAGAGTTCTTATGTCACGAGGCTTAAAATGCTGAGGATTAAAATACTTAGAGCAGTGCATGTCCTAGGGTGAACTCTTAATAAATGGTGATCTATCATTATTAGTAGTAGTGGTGTAATTAGTATAATAACTTCTCCCTCATGGGGTAACTACAAATTTGGGGTGGTAGCATGTCCCCTGACCTGGTGCATACATGTGGGGAGCACCCCCTCCCCAGGTAAATGGTGCTACTGCTCACAGGGCACTTTGGGACCAGACTGAGGGCTTGGGATGGCCTACTGTGGGTCATGTTCTAGGCTGCCCTATGTGGCAACCTGGCACCGCCCCTTCACAAGCACCTCTTGGCCGAGAGGCCAGCAAGGCCAGGTGCCGAATGCATTGTCTACTGCTGCACAATGGATAGTAGAAGGCCCTGGCAGGCATGGGCACAGGGCTAGCAGCTCCTTGGCATCGATCCAGGCCCTTATGCCTTGCTCTGGGATAGGCAGGCTTCCCTCTGTGCTCGGCATGTAGCTCAAACAGGCACGAGGAGAGATAGTGCCACCGCCCCCTCCCCTGCCCCCTGCCCCCCGCCCCCCACTTCTCTTCGGCTTCAGGGCCTGAAGTGTTTTGATGTGAAGGACTCTGAGTTCTCTCAGCCCCTCTGCTCCATAGAGCTGTCAGCTCTTGGTGCAGAGACTGTTCACCACAAAGGGCTCAGAGAGAAGCAGAGCCCCTCGTTGGGGGCACTCTGAGAGTGAGGGGGCCAGGTGTCCTGCGCAGGGAGCTGCCCCACTCCTGGAGGGTGGACAGGCAGGGGGCCTATGGTGAACCTCTCTGGACCTTCTGCATCACAGGCAGACCCTTGCCTGCCCTGGAAAGGCTCCAAAAAGCAGCCAGTTTCCATGAGTCCCTCCTGTCTAGCTCAGGTGTCTGAGGGCACTTGGAACCCAAGCTAGGTGACAACTTGAGGGGACCCTTGTCACAACACCCCACTGTGGTCTTTTCCTTAGCAGCTGCTCTGACAGCTGCCCTCCCTTTACTCCATGGGCTGGGAAGCTCTGCAGTCCTGCCCATGTTGTCCACTTTTCCTGGTTTCTTCCCTGCTCCTGGAGGAGGGGTGGGGGGTAGTGTACCTGCTGCTCGACCATCCCGCACCCAAGCTGCTCAGAGCCCTCGCAGAAGTGAGGGCCAGGGCCTGCAGACTCCATCCCAGAGGGCTTCAGTAAGTGGTTCTTACTTCTAGGGCATAAGGGCACCCTTCACAGGGAATGTAAGAGCAACTCCCAGACCCCAGCACATTCCTAGGCGATGGCTGCTGGGAAGATGATACTTCAGTTCCACTGCACTCATTCCAGGTTATTGCAGTTCAGCTGAGCAAGCATCTATTGCATAATTTCTGTTTGCCAGGACAGAACAAATGTGACTCCTGCTCTCACGGGTGTCCAATCCAGTGAGGGATATGGGAGATGGACACTCGGAATAGCAGGCCCAGGTCCATCAAATCCTTGAGGCCAGGTGTTTTTAGAATCCAGGAGTTTCTATATATTGGAAAGGTCATGAGGCTTGGGGCAAAATCCCATACTCAAACAAATGCATTCCTATACTCAAATACTCACATATTAAAATGAACTTCACATCTGTCTTTCTAGATCAGATTTTGCCACTGAATGAATTTGAAAATCATTCAGTTTCAGAGCCTTTTGGATTTTGTTGTTTGGAATAAGGGATTGTGTCTTCTATAAGAACTTATTTTTAGGAGAAAATTCTCTGTTGAGACCCAACATAATGCGCTAGCTTAGGGCAGACACTGGCCAGGAATTCAGAGAACAAGGAAGCTGGCTCAGAGGGGCGCTGTGACTTGAGGAGAGTGTGGAAAGGTGCCTCCTTGCCTGGGGCGATGTCTGAGCTGCGCGCTGGGGAACGGGGAGGAGTTTGCTAGGCAGAAAGGCAAGGACAGGCCTAGGCTGGGGTGGTCTGGGTGCTAAGGGGCTCCTTCTCAGAAAAGGATTTTAAGTGAAGAAAATAAAATAGGATAATCAACAAAATGAAGTATATGAAGTATATGGAAAGAGTTAAAATACTTTAACAGTGATATATTAAAATATGTGCTTTTTTATTAATATGTTGAATATGCAAACTTAGTGTCAGGTCTAACTACTAGTATAATTTTGAATTACTTTTGAATATACATTATATTTCAAGATACCTACAACATTGTAATATGATATGAAAACACTGTGCTGTCTGTCGGTGACAAAGACACAGGTGCTTTGCCTAAATTCAACATTGAAGGGAATGCTAAATTTCAGGCAGGAGTTGGAAAAAAACAATGTTATTTTATACCCCCACCAAGTGTTCACAGTCCACTGTGTTTTACCCCCAGGTCTCAGGCAGCAGGTTAAGAAATCCTGACCTAGTCAGAAAGAAATAGTTGGCAATAGGCTCAGGCAGGAAAACGGAGAGCGAGCTCTAAAGGGAACTCTGTGAAGAGGGGAGGCGCTATGGGAGAAAGAGTTTGAAGGGTGGGATCTTGAGGAGGTCACATCCATTTAGACTTTACTTGCTCATCAAAAAATGTTTTATGACATTTTATTTTTTATAATGACATATTATAAAAAGAATACATGTTCATTATAGAAAGTAAAGAAAAATATGGAAGAACATCATTGTGTTCCAGTGACCAAGACAATGTCTGTTAACATCCCAGTTAATTACCATTAACCAATGAGGGCTAAGTGGCACAGTGGTTAGGAACTAACCCTGAAGTCAGGGGTCGAGTGTGTGAATCCTGCCTCTGCTCTTTCACTTTTCTGTCCCATTGTCTCATTTGTAAAATGAAGGTGACAGGAATGGTACCTATTTCATCAGGTTGTTTTGAGAAATAAGTCAATTCACATGAAGTGCTTAGAATGGGTCATAATTAGCACTTAACAAACGGGGGCTTTTATAACATCTTCTTCCAGTCATTTCTCAGTGCATAACTATTTTTTATATTAGCTTAGCTGTAGCCTTCATATAGACATACATATAATTTTATACTTTGCTTCTTTCTCTTAATTTTATTACAAAAATATCTAAGTTCTACTATAAACTGTGTTTAAGTATGTGACCTAAGCTTTAGATAACTATTCCATATGACTAAACATTTAGTTTATTTCCAGTTTCCCATGGAAGGTGTTGGACAGGCTTCCATGTGGGTCAACGACCATCAACTGAGCACCTTACTCTGAGGAAGGCCCTGCTCTACGTATGGAGCGTGCAGACATAAACATGGCATGCTTTCTGCCCATCAGGAGCACATTGATCGATGTTGTAGGATTATACTGTGCCTCACAGTTTGGACAACAGATTGCAAATGAAGAATCCTGGAGACAGACACCTGTTAGGAGGCAGGTAGTACATGGGGCTGACCTGTAACAGTGACAGTGGGAGCGGGAAGGAAGGAATGGCCAGGCATGAAGGTCAAATGGCCAAGACCTGGCCCTTGACTGGTGTAGCAAGTGAATAGATTCGGTGAGCAAAGTCCAGGCAGTCAAGGGTGACTGCAGTTTTTCTTTTGAGGAGCTAAGGGGAAGAAGTGCAGTGGTTAAGCACTTATGGTGCCAGATGGATCTCTAAGTTCAAGCCCAGCTCTACATATTACCTATGTGATGTTGACAAGTTACTGAAATTTTGTAAGCCTGTTTCTCCATCTTTAAAGTGGGGTAACAACGAATCTTCTTCCTAAAAGTGAAGGTCAAATCAGATAATGTATGGAAGGTCAAATCAGATCACGTATGGAAGGTACAGTAGGTAGCAAATACGATATAGTGGGCACAATATAAAGAGGTGTGGGGCATATCAGTACCACTTCAGGCACTTTGTAGGTACTAACTCATTTAATTCTCACAAGAAGCCTACGAGAGAGGCGCTCCCAGTGTTTCAGTTTGAGAGATAAGCAGGCCCAGAGAGATTCAGTAACTAGCTCAAGGTCTCCCAGCTAGTAGGTGACAAAGCCAAGACTCAAACCCAGACAATCTTGCATCAGAGTACATGCCCTGAGTGACTGTGTTTCTGCCTCCCTGCTGTGGACATAATGAGTGAGTGACTTTCTTCTAGTGACATCAGCAGGGGTGGAACTGGAATATGTATCCCAGGACATAGGTCAGAGTGTAGGATCACCTGGGCAGAGATAAAGGTGGAAGCTGCAGGCAAGGGCGAGATTGCTTAGGGAGAGTGAGATATGGATAAAATATGAATTTAGCAGGTGGCAGAAGGAACAGGAGCTGGCAGAGAAAATGAAAAAGTGATGAGAAGAGTGGATGAAAATGAGGATTGGAAGGAGTTATAAATGTGTGAAGCACAGCTGCATCAAATGTGTCAAACCACAGCAAAGAGAGCAGGATGAGAGCTGAGAAGAGGGCACTGGGTGACCTTGGGAAAGCAGATGTAGTAAGACAAAGTAGGGTGGGGACCTCAACCGTGCAGGGCTGTGTAGAGATGGACAGACACAGGAGGTGACTGTGAGAGGGTAGAATGAACACTGGGTGGGTTCCACAGACCTGAACTCCAATGCTGGCCCTGACCTTGACTGGGTGTGTGACTTTAGGGGAGTCACTGAACATATCTAGGAACTGAGATCACCCCTGAGGCTGTGATGGACCTGATGGCTGATGAGCTTAGGCATCCAGCAGTCATGAGGGTGATGTTTGCTGCCATCACATGAGATAGCTTACATGGAAGTAGCTTGAACTTTGAAGTGCGTTCTTCAAAGTTACAGCCTGGTCACACCTGTGGGGATGGTTCTGACACATAGCACTGACAGATCTCCTTCCCTCAGTTACCACTGTCCCCAGTCTCTTGGTCAACTGACATCTGTGATATTGCAGGACCCCTGCTTGAACTGCAGAATGAGAGCAGACCTTGCAAATCTATCCTTCAGGTGGGATTTGAACCCTGTGCTCCACCTCACCACCTGCACCCACTTACGGTCATCACTTGTCTGTGTGGCCTTCAGTTAGGACTCTACCAGGTGTGGCTTCGTAGCTGACTCAACAAGGAACAACCCTGGACTGTCCCTTCAACTCAGTTTAGTGGCAAAATGGCTCTGCCTGACTTTGATGTGAATCAAAGGAAAATGAGCCCAGGATCAAAATTTTTGAGTTTTGAGGAGAAGGATGTCTTACAAGGAAACTCAGTGCATGTTCTGAGAGGTGGCTCCTTTGTTCTAGTGTCACTGTGTATGTCTTGAGCATTAGCTCATGTTTTCTCTCCATCTAATTCCTCCTTTGTCTCCCATCCTCCTTCTCAGTGTGTAGCATTTTATCCTCAATAGACTTAGACTCTGCGTCTTCTGACTGCCTGTCCCATCCGTCCATCCATCCATCCACTCACTCCATGAATATGAACTGGGCACTTACTAGGGCCAGAAAATGTGATGGGGACCAGGAAAGGGAAAGAGGGGGCTAGGAGAAAGTATGGCTCAGCTCCTGCCCTTGAGGGGTTTGAAGTCTAACGAGAGCAGAAAGAAAGCTAAATGACAACCCACTGCAGGCAGGCGGGAAGGAATCTGCAGGGATCGCCATAAGTCTGCCTTCGGTGGCAGCCCAGATGATTTATATACCCTGCTAGTTGTGGCCGTATGTTGTCACGATCTGTGTCATCACCTCACTTAATACCATCCATGAACTCCAGTAAAACTGGCCTGGAGCCTCAGAGTCCAGGGGAGGGAAGGCATTGGATTTGGAAGTGTGTGTGTGTAGGGGGGACGGGGGGTGGGATGGGCAGTGATGGGTGGAAAGGGAGAGGCAGTGGGATGAGGCTGGAGGCCTCAGAGGGCGGGGCCCAGGCAGGGCAGCTTGTCCACACCCCCCTGATGGGCACCTTGTTTCTTTTCTTCTTTCCCTGCTGCTGGCCACAGTGTGTCAGATCCTCCCCAAGGGGGTGGTCGCTGTCCTGGGACCATCCTCCAGCCCTGCATCCAGCTCCATTATTAGCAACATCTGTGGGGAGAAGGAGGTGAGTGCTCGGCCAGGTGGGGGACTGTCTACAGGCTGGCAGCATATGTGCCCCAAGATGGTGCGGACTGTTCAGGGCTGGAAGTGCCTAGTGTGTGTCACAACAATGTGAGCAGAACTACAAATCAAAGGAATGGCCCTTTGTTGGACATGTACCTTTATTTTCCAGGTTGTTTGGACGTAAGGGACTCAGAGGAGAGCTTTGACAATAGGATTTTGAAGCTGAGCTCCTTAGAGTCTCAGGGCTCTGTGGGGCTGGGGACCTTGGTGGAGGTGGGCAGAGGGAGAAGCTGGGGATGGTGGGGGGCGGCAGCGAGAGGGCAGAAGTCTGAGCGCCTCATGACCAGATCGGTGGCTCTGTGTTTAGATTTTGGGATTCTGGGGAAGAAGGGATTGCTACATTTGATTGTTAAAATACAGTTTGAAAACTTTTGTTTGATAAGTCCTCTAGAAAGGAGATTTTATTTTGCTTTCTTCCTCATTCACCAGTTCCAGGGTTGACTTATCAAATCAGTAAATTTCATGAGGTACCTCCTCTAACTGGAATCTCTCCTCTCAAAGTGTTAAGTCCATTTCCTCTCAATCTAGTTCTAGTTCCATGAGAGATGAAGATGGCAGAGTGGGTTCCCGAGGGACAGCCTGCTCCAGAGTTCATCAACTCTTTCCCTCCTTTGCCCCCAGAGAAAACAAAGGAGAAAGTTCAGGGGTTCTGTCTATTGATGGTATCTTTCCCAGTCTTTTCTGGAATCAATCCCTTCTTCACATTCAAGTGTATCCCTGGGAGGCAGTGGTAAGGTGATGGCTTATCCTCTCTCTGCCCCCAGGGTTCTTCAGGAAGAGATGGAGCTCGGTGGTTTGGGGCGTGAGGACAGGGTCTGGGGAGGGGGAGAGCGGAGGGCAGAGGAAGGGTCGGTCTATATTTCACCTGTCCCAGGGGCCTGAAGGTTCTGGTTCTTAGAAATAGGACAGGACACCTCTGCAGACAGGAACCTCCTCAGCTAGCCGCCCCTGCAGAGGTGGTGGAGTAAAAGGCCTTTGCTTACCCCAGGCCTTCTGGAACCTACTTCCTTTGATGCCACTTCTTCTCTTCTGGTCAGAAGGCTGAACAAGCCTTTGGGACTTTGGGCAAAATATTTATCTTCCCTATTTCCTGAGTCTGCCCTCAGAATTGTCACCCACCCACAACTGTGCCACACAGCCAGAGCTTCAGTCCCGGGGTTGGCCTTGCTATCCCAGTGCCAGGAGCTGCCCCGTAGGCTGGGCCCCAGAGCCTTGCCAGAAGCCAAGTCCATGTGGATCTCCCCATCCCTCATCCCCTCAGCTGTCCTGAGAGATGACTCCTGAGCCAGCCCAGGCCAAACAAGGAGCTTCTGTTTCACTGCGGCCCTTTCCAGCCTCTCCCAGTCCTTGGGCCCAGGAAGTTGAGTCTGAAGTTTAATCTGAATCTTCTTGCCAGCCTCCCAGGGACAGCACCAGCTTGTAGCAGGCTGAGTCCCAGTGATGGCTGTGATCCTCACATGTGAGATTGCCAAGACTTCAGCTCCCCATTTTCTCTTCCCTGTTCTCACCCTTCCTTTTCTTCTTTTCTCCTCTCTCCCTCCTCCCCATCACGTTATCCTCACTGTCCCATATAGTCATCCCCCTGACTCCCACTTCAGAATGGTTTCCTCTTGGGGTTCAGTGGGTATTTTATCTCAGTTAGCACGTTTCCGACCCCGTCTGGTGTTTTAGACAGGAGGTGGAGGCTCTTACTTGCCACCATGTTCCTCGTCCTGCCACCTGCTATGTCCCTGTGTCAAGGATTGGCCAGACAAGTACCCCTCCTTTGTCTGATCATGTTTTTTCCAGAGCAACCTTTGCTCTCCATTTAGATTACCCATTTCTTTTAATATTGTATGAGGCTGAACTGCCTTACACTGGTTCCCCTCAGCTCTGAGGAAAAGAAATGGAACTCTCACCAAGGAGTTCATTTCCTTAAATGCTGCTAACTTCTCCGGAGCCCTGTGACAGCCTCGTTCTGCCTTGCTGCCCTCCCCTCCATTACACTCCCTCTCCTTCTCCTACACATCTCTGTAAGGGCTCCCTGGGCTTCATTTGCAATTGCAAATCAATAATGGCTTGCTCTTGGTTCTGGGCCATGTCTGCCTAGCTCCGTGGAGGAGCTGGCTGCTTCTCCAGCAGCCCTCAGAGTGGCAGGCTCTGCTGAATTCTCCCACCCCTGGCCCCTCAGGGGGAGCCTCTCACCCTCCTCCCTTCCTGCACAGACAGCCCCAAGAGCCTTTTGGGGAGTTCCTGCATTTTGGGAGAAAGGGGAAAGAGGAGAGAAGGCATTGCCGAAGTACCTACTACATATTAGGTACTGAGCTATTCTGCCCTTTGCACAGGATCTTGTTTTATTGTCCCAATGCTCCAAGAAGCACCTATTGTTATCTCTGTGTTAGTGAGGCTAGATGGGTTAAGTAGTTTGCCCCAAATCACACAGCACAACTGGATGCACACCCAAATTTTCAGACCCAAGTCCTTTTCCTGATTTAGCTGTAAGATCCAGGGATTGAGGTGTGTTTCTAGGGACACATTCAACTGAAGGCTGATTTGGCTGCTGGTGGGACCCTGTGGGTGGGATGTCCATGTAGGGAGAGCCTTGGTTAGAGATGCTCAAACCTGTGAGTCACCGGTTTGGCCCCTGGCCCTGCCCAGACTTTGCTTCTATCTTGCCCCTTTGTATCCTTTCAAGGTTCATTCATTTTAGACAGATCATATGGGATGCAAAATACCAGCTGTGAAGAAAGGTTCTTTATGACATACCTTTTACGATAAAACTTCATTCTTTAGAGTCTTATGTCATAACTTAGTAGATTCTCCCTAAGTCTATACTTTTCAGTCTCTGCTGGAAATATTGGTTGCCCTCTCTGTATGGTTCAAGCGCTAATCCTAGTTTCTCCCTAGTTTCTGCATTAGCCCCTCACCCAAACTCAGAGGAGATCTGGTCTCTGGTTGACTTCTCTCAGAAGCTTGAACAATAAAGTAGCAGACTACTACAGAGACCATCTCAACATCATCTGAGACTCTGGGCCAGTCCAGACAAAGAAAACTTCTGCAATCGTTTCTGAATAACCCATTCTGGGAGCCAAATCAACTCACCATCAGGAAGTTCTTCCTGCTGTTTATCCCCAATCTTACTTGCTTTAACCTCAGTGCAAACCCATGCTTGCTGTAATTTAGCTCTCCTACAGGGCACTGGTCCAAAGGGGGAATGAAGGTTGAGGTTTCAGCCCCATCTCCCATGGAGGCACCATGCAGCCTTCAACTCTCCCAGCTCAGGGTACCATGGATGAGGGAGACAGAACAAAATCAAGGTGCATGGCAGCTTATTACATTTTAACTGCCCTATTACCTACCCAATGGTGTAAGCTACCAATAAAGCCACCACCAGAGCCTGTTGATACCCTTTCCCAGGAGAAGAGGCAGAAGGCAGGAGGGGCAGTGGCTTTTGCAAATATCAGTAATAGGCGCAGAGGGAAGCTAACAGCATCCTAACAAGGCCAAAGCAGGTCTTTATTTACCTGGCTTCATTGGGAGGCTCTCTAGATCGGTTCTCAGCCTGTGAGGCTTCTTTCCGAGGAACTCATCACAGGTTTTCACCCAAGAAGCTGGTGGGAGCTGGTTGATAGCCCTGTTGTCTCAGCTGGGCTGATGGCCTCTTCTCTTAGTCCCCAAGGTGGTGTTTTTCTCCTTCTGCCATCTCGGCTCTGATATATTAACTACAGATAAAATATGTAGGATTATGCCTTCAAGAGCCATTTGTCTAGCTGCTCAGCAGCGGACAGTTTCTCTGAGAATAAAGAGCTATTCTTTTGCCTACTTCTCAGGGACACAGATCCCGCTCCAGGTCCACAGCACATTAGCACAGGCCTCCTTCTAAAGGGCTCCTGTCCTGGGTCTTCCTGTCTTGTGCTGTCAGGGGATCATCCCAGCTTCTGTGGAATGGGTGTCCCAACTCCTGCAACCTGTTTCCCATTGGTGGGCGGCAATGGTCTTACATAAAAGAATTCCCCTTGCACAGGCTCATCTAACCAACCTTCCTTCCTCCCTTCCTTCCTTCCTCCCTTCCTTCCTTCCTTCCTTCCTTCCTTCTTCCTCTCTGCTGCTCATTTTTGCTCCTCCTCCCAGGTCCCCCATTTCAAAGTGGCCCCAGAGGAGTTTATCAAGCTCCAGTCCCAGAGATTTACAACCCTGAACCTCCACCCCAGCAACACCGACATCAGTGTGGCTGTAGCTGGGATCCTGAACTTCTTCAACTGCACCACCGCCTGCCTCATCTGTGCCAAAGCAGAATGTAAGTTTCCCCAGGCAGCCTCCAGCCCAGGCAGTCTGGGCTTGTTGATTTCAACCTGATTGGCCCCTGGCTGGAGACATTCCAGGGACGGGAGGTCTCCCTCAGATCATAGGACTAATAACCAGAGGGCTCTAGCATTCCCATATATCCTTGGCTACTGTCTGTGTGTGACACATGTGTGTATGCATGTGTGTGAGAGAGAGAGCAGTCCCTTTGACAGAATTCCCTAGACATGGGCAGAACAGAGAGAACTGGGTTACAAGAAGACTGGCCAACCTCCAAGCACTTTTACATCTGCAAACTCAATTCCCACATTTTCAGCCTCATTGTTAAGCAACTACAAAGAGAGAGAGGGGGGAAAATATAAATTGGATGCATTTGTACTTGATGGGTTGAAGAGCTTCTTCCTCTGGAGAGCAGATTTTGCTGATGAAACAAGATCCAAGGTCAATTCCTGATAAAGTACTTTTTTGCAAATGCATGTTTTGGAAATGCGTTTCTCTGACTCTCAGACAATTTGTGACATCAGTTTAGTGCTTACGAGATGTAACTAATTTAAACCAGCACTTTCCACAGAAATCTGTGCACCTGTGTGTACCATGGCAGCTGCACATCCACACACAGTCAGGCAGGAGCTGACCATTGGCTGTCAGTGAGTCCATTGCCTGAACCCCAGCACCTGTGTCCTGTGCAGCTCACCTGTACAGGGCTGGCCCAGGAGTCCGGGTGGGCTGCACTGGCAAAGCTATGCCATTGCCATCAGGGCTTCTTCAGTGACTGTGCGGAACTGCTCTGCAAGCTTGAGTTTTTCCTCCCTCCTGGAATCTTGACAAAATCTATAAACAAATGCCCCCCGCCCCCCGCCAAGGGTCAGAACCACCTCCTTCACCATGCCTTTGCACCTGATGGCCTCCACGTGTGCGTTCACTCATTCACTCAACACAGACTGATGATTTTCTTGATGCTACAAGAGAAGTAAAGTTAACTGAGTTTCAGCTATGTGTACTTTCTATTCCCAATCCACAGACTTTGTTCAGATTTCACCCATTGTCCTCTGTAGTAATAATTTTTCAGGGTCAGGTTCAACCCAAGACATCCTATTACTTTTTAGTTGTCATGTCTCTTTAGTCTTCCTTCATCTGGGTCAGTCTTAGTCTTGCCCTCTCAACTTTGATTCTTGGAAGAGATGAGGGCAGTTATTTTGTGCAATGTCCCTCAGTTTGGGTTTGTCTGATACTTCATTAAATTCAGGTTATGTGTAGGTGGCAGGAATACCCCAGAAGTGATGGTGTATTTTTCTCATTGATCCTGTGAGGTAGCAGGCAACTGTGACTTGTTCCCATATTGGCGATGTTAAACTTGATCACCAAGTCCTCCAATTTTCTCTACTGTAAAGTTACTATTTTCCCCTTTGTAATAAATAACTAAGCTGTAGGGAGATTATTGAGGTTATAGTACATTGATGGCTCTTTCCTGAATCCAATGACTCTAATGATCGCTAGATAGTGATTTTTACACTCCATTGTTCCTTCCACGTTTATTCATTAACATTTTACTATAAGGTTCTTTCCTGCTTGCTTATTTATTTACTTCTGTCAATATGGATCCATGAATTCTGATTTTACTCAGTAGGTTATAGTCCTTTACTATCATTACTAGTTTTGATGCTCAGATGGTCCCAGATTTGGCAGTGGGAGCTCTTTCCAGCTGGCTTCTGTGCCTGCCATTCTTTGAGCACATTCTCACTTCTGGCACACAATGGCCCAGGCTTGCACTTCCAGCCCCAGCCCTAGGCTCAGCAACTTTGCTAAGGACCCCTGGTTCTTTTTAGTGGGTCATGATATTAGAACTTGAGATCTGGAAGCTAGGTGTGCTCATTGCCACTGTCCTTTCAGGGCAAAGACTGGGGAAATATCCATTTCCTGTCATTCTTGCCTTTCATCATTTTATATTTATAGTTACTTTATCTCATCATGAGAAGCCTGGCTCCCAAGACAATCCATGTATTTACTCCTTTGTTTAATTCTAAAATACAAATAAACCTATTTCAGATTACTACACCCACACCATTGTTAACAATAAATCTACTAACCTATTAAGTCATTTAAGTTTTTCTGCAGTTCTTTTGGTCATTGTATCTTCAGACTGAAAGAAGTGAAAGTACTATAGCTAAAAGTTACTTGAATTCTTCCTTTTCCATTTTTCTTTAATATCATTGTTATCCATTTGGTGTACAGTTAAGCTTATTTGTTTCTGTTTATGTCCAACTTTGAAGTAAAAAAAAAAATCCTTGTTGACTTAACCTTTGGCATTTTAATTATGATGTGCCTTGGTGTGGGCCTCTCTGGGTTCATCTTGTTTGGGACTCTCTGTGCTTCCTGGACTTGAGTGTTTGTTTCCTTCACCAGGTTGGGGAAGTTTTCAGCCATTGTTTTTTAAATGGGTTCTTTGTTCCTGTGTCTGTCTTTCTGGGATCTCTGCGATGCAAATATTGGTGTACTTGTTGTTATCCCAGAGGCTCCTTACAGCATCTTCATTTTTTAAAAAATTCCTATTTCTTTTTGCTATTTTGATTGGGTGTTTTCACTACCTTGTCTGCCCAGTCACTGAGTAGATCCTCTGTTTCATCTAGTCTGCTGTTCATGCCTATAATATATCTGTCATTTCCATTATTATATTCATTTCTGACTGGTTCTTTTTTATGTTTTCTGTCTCCTTTTTTATGTTTCCAATGTCTTTGTTGAGATCATTGAGCATCCTTGTAACCAGTGTTTTGAACTCTTTATCTGACAGATTGCTTGTTTCTGTTTACTAGTTATTTTTCTAGGTTTTTGTCTTGGTCTTTTGTTTGGGACAAATTTCTCTATCTCTTCATTTTGGCTGTCTCTGTGTGTTTGTTTCTGTGCGTTAGGCAAAACAGCAACCTCTCCTGGTCTTGCAGGAGTGACCTTGTGTAGGAGCTCTTCCTTTGTAGACTGCATCTGCTGGGTGTCCTTGGCAGGCCAGCTGGGGCTGAAGCATGCGTGGGCCTCAGGGAGTCCCTGGCAGACCAGTCTTACCAACGCCTGGGTAGCTAGAGTGGGAATGGTCCATGGGAAGTCCTGGGGGTAAGCTGCACCGAGACCACCTTGGTAGACTGGTTGGAGCTGTAGCTGGAGTGGGCCCATGCCTCTCATAGTCCCAGTAGTTCCAGAGGCCAGGCACACCAGGACCTGGAGTGGAAGCTGGAGGGGGTGAGAGTGGTAAGGATTCCCAGAGGGAAGACTCTGGTGTTGTAGCTGAAGAAGCTGTGGTTGCAGGAAGTCCTGGGACAAGCCGCACCTGGGCAGGAGCAGTGACTAGGCTGAGTGCCAATTGAAGAGAGTCCAGAGTAAGTCATGAGGCTGGACACTGGAGCTAGAGCTAGGAAGTCTGGTTTCTGTGTTCGTTCTCATTCTCTCTCTTTCTCATTTGTTGAGTCCCTCAGTTTTTCTTCAAGGACATTGCTCTGTCTGTAGGTGTAAATTCCATGTGTTCCTGGGAGCAGGTGAGTTCAGGGTTTCCTTTGCTGCTATCTTGGACTAGAAGCCAATATGTGCTTTATATACAGCTTATTTATTACAGCAACCCAAGGTATAGAGGTATTGGAATTCCCCATTTTAAAATTAAGTAAAATTGAAAATTCAGTTCCTCAGTCTCACCAGCCAATTTCAAGCATTCAGTGGCCACAGGTAGACAGTGCAGATATAGAACATCTCCACTGAAAGTTCTGTTGGACACTACTACTTTAGATAATCAGTGTTTTATGAACACAGAATTTTATGGCCCTCCCTTCCAAAACCTAGAAATGTTGGATAACACTTTGTGCTCCTTCTCCCTTGTAGAGACTCACAGCACACATTAGCATGGACACTCTGAATTGTCCTGTACCAAAACAGCTATTTTACCACATGATCTTCCAAATAGGTTGACCGTAAGCCCAAAAGGATGCTGAGTTGAAAGCCCATAAGATGCTACCATTTGATGGAATATGGTTGGGAAACCTTGTGTTCCACCAGATGACCCTCCTCTTGTGGGATCCTTGCACCATTGAATAGTGTAACAGAATCAGGAATTCTCCCTTGGAAATGTCTGCCACAAGCCCACTCAGGCAGGACCAAACTGGTGCACTCCATGCAGTGGGAATGCTGAGAGACGAGGAACAGGCTGCAAAGATTCTCTGCAGTTTTCCTCAGTGCTAGGTACAATGTCTCACCAACCTGATAGGAAGTTCTTTCTGTGTCTAGCCGCAGTCCCTCTTGCTATTGATCTGACCCTGTTTCCTCTGCTTCAGCTCTTCCTGGGCTTTCGGAAGGGAGTTTTTCAATGTTTATTAAGCATCTACTATGCACTGGGCACTATGCTAGATTCTGTTGCCTCCTGGCCCAGGGCCATTTCTATTAGAATAATGACATTCCTTGTCTTTCAATGTTCCTTGCTGACTGCAAAACACTTTCACTTACGTTTTGCTATTTTTACCTCCTCCCACCCCCAGTCATGCTAGAGTCAAGAAAGAATTATTGAGGGACTTGCTTAAGATCACACAGCTAGTGCGTGACGATGTCAAGACAAAACTCGGGTCCTCTGACTCTGAGCCAGGCCTGCCTCCTCCACGACTCCTCCTACCCCTTATCTGCACACAGCCTTGCTCCCTCAAGCAGGGTACAGGATCGCAGAGCACATCACAGTCCTGGAGAGGATGAGCATCCCCAGGTGGTGGGGAGGCCAGCTCACAGCCAAGGGGGCTCACCAACCACAGGGGGCCACTTCCACTTGGAAAGCTCATCTATCCAAACTGCTGTGTCAGTCTAGTCCCACCCACCAGGGCCCAGGGAAGGAAGGTGGGGCAGAGCAGAAGTTCAAGGGCAAAGAGGATTTAAAAATCTAATCAAAGGATGAAGAAATGAGGTACTAAAGGGAAATGCAGCTCAGAACTTGGGAGGAGACACTCTTCCATCTTCCTTATTAATTCAGGGCCAAGAGACACTGAAAGTCAAATTAGGAACAGGAATTTAATTCTATTTTCCATCTATCAAAATTAGGCATAATGGAGATCATTCCATGGGGAATCAAACCACTTATTCTCTTTCTTCCCAAAAGTACTTTTTTTAATAAGCAGGTTTTGGACCAAGTAGAGTTCTGTTGTAGATTACATTATGTTGTCTGTAATGGGGAAAAAAATCATCTCCACAAGCCTAGTTCTAATGAGGCTAGGGGGAGCAGGAGGGGTGAGGAGCAGAGGTCATCCTGTATCTCCACAGAGCTGGGGGTGGGGGTTTGCTCTTTTGGGTCTTGCAAGGAGAGCTGAGCTTCCCCACTGTGGCCCCCAGGGCCCTAGGGTGTGATCCCCTGGCCCTTCCCTAGAGTTACCTTGGAAACTCTCCAGATGGACCCAGAGCTAGCTTTTGATGCCTTGTGATCACAAGTATAATATGCTGCATATTTTCCTGGTTTCTCTGTACATAGATAAAATTATTTTTTACATACTTGTTCTGGTGTTTCTAAGTCTTTTCACATCTATTTTGTGGCTATGTTTCCTGTGTCCTGTGCTTCTGCCACTTATCTCACTGCCTGTATGACCTTGGGGAAGGGACTCAGGCACTCTCTAGCCTCTTGCTGTCTTATCTAAAAAGTGGGGTCAGTTTTCTAGAAGGGACAGTTTTACCTCTCTCCCAGATGGCTGAGGGGATCACACAGGATGACCTACTCAGGATATAACACATGGCCACACTTAGGGCCCGTGCAGTACACCAGAGAGTTCCTATTCTCTTTCGTGGATCCCTTTGAACAAGGATGAGTCAGGCCCTAGACAGAGTGACCAGAGTTTGGCCCTGTCCTTATAACATCCTTGTGGTTACTAAGCTTGGTTGTAACCCTGTTCTTGGAGAAGAGTGGACCCTGGTCTCCTTGGAAGTAAGTGCCACTGAAGAGAAATCAGAACTGTGCAGTAAAAAGAGAACCATCTTTGCCATCACACCAGGCTGTTCCACTACTCATGAGCTGTGTGATGTTAAGCAGGTCACTCTACTTCTCTGAGCCTGAGTTCTTTCCTGTGTAAAGCAGGGATAATAATTGAGTGGAGGGGTATTTGGACCCAGAACATAATACACATTTAATTACTGTTACTTTACACTATGACTCTGGTTCTGGCAGTAGGGAGTGAAGGTTGGGGGTGGAGGGAATAATACCCAGGGCCTCTTGGGAGAGAGAGTAACTGGGGCAGTAGTGGTTTTTGCCTATGCCACCCCCAGGAAGCGCTGTGGGAGGTCTTTTGCTCATAGTGATAAAAAATTAACCATTTATTGAGCACTTACTCTGTGTCAAACACTACTAAGGATTTTCAGTTACCTCATTTAAACCTCATGATAACCATTTATGAGGGTTCTAGAAACATTCTAATTATATGTGTGAAGAAAAGAGAGATTAAGTCCATTTTCATGGTCACATGGTTCTTGTTACCTCCTCTCCCTGCCTCTCTGAACACCATGGAAGAGACAGAAGTGAGGGACCGTCTTTCCTATTTTATGTGAGGATTGAGGCCTTCCCACGCCAGCTGAGGTGGTGGTGAATCAGAGGCCCAAATTTGGAGTCGGAAAACCTGGGCTTGGATCTTGCCCTGTTCCAGGTTCTGTAGCTCTGGGATCTCATTCACTGCATCTCCCCCACCTCAGTGACCCATGCATAATATAAGTATAATATAATATACATAATATAATGTGGGTATCATAATGATAATACCTGCCTCCCTGGTATTATCACAGGGTCAGTGACGTGTGTGTGAAGTGGCTCAGGACACACGAAGGCCATTCTCAGGCAGGGACACCTGCTGGGCCCAGTAACTGAAGCCCAAGCTGGATGCAAACACCCCAAAGTCAGGAGACTGATGGGAGCACAGAGGCCACATTCTTCCTACACCCATCCTTTCCCTCAGATGAGGGGTCAATCTTGATGGCCAGGCACAGCCCAGACTGCTAGAATGCAAGCCTCAGCCTGCTCCCACCCCTCTCTCTCTCCTCCTCTGGCCCCTGTGCTCTGGCTGTTCCTGCCTGTTCTTGGGGCCGAGCCTACCGTGGGATGAGACAAAACTGAGAAGCAAGTGCAATGTCTTGTTCAAGCATTTGATCTCATTCTGTGCCCCTTCCCCACTGGTAACACATTGGACCCTCATCTCTCTCTCATCTGCTTTGTGGAGCAGGTCTGAAAACCACACGCCCCAAGGCATGTGGGCCTGGCCAGCAGGAGGGGGATCGAGACTTTCCAGCATTAGGGCACAGTGCACAATAATGAACTCATGTCACCTCACTGAGTCCTCACCACAGTTCCATGAGGTCAGCATTGTATCAGTTTCTTCCCTAAAGACGTGAGAGTGCCGCCCTCCTGGAAACATTAGCCTTTTACAGAATGAAAGCCTGCAGCCAAGGAAGTCAGCCAGTGGAGAGGAAGTAATGCCAGGTGAAATGGGTATTTATTCATATTTTTTCATACAGGGGTCTTCTGGGTCCCTTGAAGACCCTTCACTTCAGTATTTGCATCCTTGCCTATGGCTGTCCAATCCTGGCTGTGCCTTTCACAGCCCCTCCATCCTCCTCCTGTCCCTGCCTGCCATTTCCCAAAGCCAGCCTTTCTCCTTCTTTCCACAGTGGCTGGCCTGCTGAGTCTCTCTGATCCATCCTGTTGCATCCTGAGCAATATTACAGGTTCCTCAGGTCCTTTGCAGCCTTGGACTTGGCAAGCAGACCCCCTGCTGGGCCAGGGGTCCTGTTGGAGAGGAGGGTTGGGGTGGAGATGAAAGGGAAGCCAGGGAGAGAATAGCTTTTAACCCCTGTGGTAGTAGCTACCTTTGGTAAATCTCTTAGTTTCATTAAACAGATAGAAGCAAGGAGAATGACCATTGGAAAATGTCAAACTGCACTGAAGATACTCCTAATATTTTTAATGTAACTAAACCACACTTTCTTTTCTGCAAATTTCTTCTAATGCCTAGAATAAAAAAAGAAAGTATCCCTCTCTGATTTATAGAATTGGAGAATTTGTGGGCTGGAAATATGTCAACATTTTTCTAGCTCAACTTTTCATCCACTGGTTTAATTCCTTGTGCAACAGTCCTCAAGAGGGGCTTCAGCCTTTCCCTGGTTACCTCCAGCAACTGGGAACCCATCACCTCATTATGCAGGCCACCGCATCCTTAAACATCTTGAGTAGACGGTCTTATCTTCCTATGACTTCCATCCACTCATCATTCCTGGAGCAGTTCCTGAGGCTGTCAAGAACAAGTGTGTCCCATGACAGCCCTCTCACCCTTCCCCAAGCCAAGCACATGGTCCCTTCAGCTGACCCTCAAGTGACACTGTATTTGTTACCCCTGGCACTGCTGCTCCTCTGGCCTACAAGGATCACTTTCTTTGCCCTACAGTCTGTAGGTCAGTGCATCAGCAAGCACCCTGCACCCTGCCTCATGCTGGGGATGTGCAGAGAAACTTGAATCAGACTCCAACCCAACATGATGAAATAATTAGTGTATATGACTACATTAATATGTACACATATGTACATATGTATATCCTACAAAATATTTTACATGGTTATAACTATGAACCTTGAAAGGAAAAAATGATACCTAAGAGCTCCTGGTAACTAACTGGGCTCAAAAAAAAGAAAAGAAAAAGCTGAGTCTAGTGGCTTTTTCTGCACAGAGGCCTCTCATGCAAACTGTACTTCATGGAGAAGCCTCTGCCCTAGACTGCCTACATCTGCCTGCTAAAATGCTGCCCTGCACAGTGTTGTTGCCAGCCCTTATAGAGGAGCTCTTGGAATCCTATTTCAACCAATAGGATTGAGGCTTTTCCCATCCAATCAGAGCTTCTCAGGTCTCACCAACCGGAGCAGCTCTATCTGTTCTGACCAGTCAGAACAGTGCCTTTGGACCAATCAAATTGTGAGGATTTGGCATCTTCATTTGCATGAGGACAGACCAGTCGGGGACTAGGGGCAGGGACTTCTGTTCATATAAGACAGCTCCCCTGTGGCTTTGAGAGTGCTCTTTCCACTGAATGGAGACAGTGATTCCCAGGTTGGAACAGAGTGGATGGGTGTAGGGCAGGGCAGAACAGACCAGATTGTTGAGGAGCAGAGCTGCCTAGTTAAAGAGGGTGCTGGCCCCAGGGAAGCCTCTTGCCATACTATTGGGCTGTTGCACAGCAGTGCTGTTTTACCATTGAGCTGTTTGCACTGAATAAAGTTTCCTTCTTCACAGCACCCGAAATTGGGAATTCCTGTTGGTGGTGAACTGGCACCAATGACCGTTGGTTGACATAACCAAGGGCTATATTTTTTGGATTAGATAATAAATTTTCTAAGAGTTGGGAGGCAGTGTGAAGGATGGTTAGGATATGAAAGTGGGGGAGGGAGAAGAATGGAAACTAGATTCGTGAAGTGCCTTCTAGGTGTTAGACACTGTTCTGGTTATTTGATTGACATCCTTTTACTCACCCTGTAAGGCTGCTGTTATCCTTACTTTCAGATAAGAGCACTGAAATGTGGAGAGTAGAGGCAATTGCCCACACTAACTACCTAGAAGCACTAGAGCTGGCATTCACCATCGGACCTTGTGCTCCTTTTGCTGCAAGCTGGGGAAAGGAGTAACCAGTGGGAGATTGTGGGTGAGGGTGCAGACCTCCCCAGACTCATTGCCCTTCTCCCCTAACCTGCCCCTACCCTGTGTCTCAGCCAGATGGGATGGGAAATGATGCAACTTCTTTGTTTAAAAGGTAGCAAGCACCCCAAGGGGCAGCAGGATGGGCATGCTGGGGGTAGGGAGCAGTAGGGTCCTCAGTTTATGTGGCATCTGGGAGACTGTTCCCTGGGAACTCAGAACACCAGCCAATTGTAAAGCAGTGGTGCATCCCTGGGCTGCCTTGGACAGGTGTCTCTGTGCTGTGCATAATCCTGCTGTTATCCCCTAGGATCTCCCATCTCATCCTGCTGAGAAGTTCATTGCTCACACCGAACCACCCCAGGGGTTTTGGCCTCTTTTCAGCCACGCTCCAAAGATTCTCCCTGCCACATTCCAGGACCCATGCATTCTACCACTGCCACACTTTCCTCCTCTCCAGCTGCAGGCTCCCTCCCCATAGCATGCCCAGGCCAAGCTTTCCTTGAGCCAGGGAGATGGCTGTTCCCCCTCTGTGGCCTCCTCAAGAAGAATGGCTCCTGGTTACAGTGATTTTTGTGCTTTTCACATCAATAGTGAGGAAGATGTAGTGAATATTCTTTCTATTTTACATATAGGACAAAATGGGGCTGCCCCTAGAAAACCGGATTATTAGGCCATCAGAGAAAACAGGGACATGAGTTGAACTTTTCTACAGGCTTAGCTACAAGTCCCTGGACTCTGTGCTCCTGGAGGGCAGGGTCTGCATCTGATCCATCTTGTCTGCTGGCATCTTGTTGGCCCAGTGCCTAGCCCTCTTGTGGGGCTGAGTGAAAATGAGATTTGCACTGATACTATATATATGTTCCTGTGCTTCAGAGTGCTTTCATGCAGGCTGTCACAGAGGCCTGGCCTGTTATATCCATCTGACAGATGAAGATGGAGTCGTGAAGCAGTTAGATGGCTTGACAAGGTCCACAGCCAGTGAGGGCTGACCCTGAGCTTGAATCCACATCCTCTGCATCAGGGATTGGCAAGAAGTGCACTGGCAACACCATGGCCACCATGGAGGTGGATGGAGAGGAGTGGGAAGGGCCCAGACAGCAGCAGACCCTTGCAAGTCTGGGTCAGGCCCTGTTGGGGAAAGAAGAAAAGGCCAATTCCATACTGTGGCTTGCACAGCTGGGTTGTTTCTGAAGCTGCTTGGTGAATAACAGGACCTCCCAAGGCTTGCCCCGGACCCCCTTCTCCGCAGCCTCCAGCTCCTTGAAGTGCTTCTTATGACTGGAAGATAGAGGGCTGGCACCACCTTCCCAGAGCTCCTGTTTCTGGCAGGCCAGGACCTTGGGTTCTACCCTGCTACCTTTTCTGAAACAGAGAGAGAGGGAGAGGGGAGGGAGAGGGAGAGGGGGGCAGAGAGGGAGAGAGGGAGAGGGAGAGAGAGAGAGGGAGAGGGGGAGAGAGAGAGAGAGAGAGAGGGGTGGGGAGAGAGAGAGGGAGAGAGGGAGAGAAAGCAAATGAACACACAGCAGTGTACGCTTTTCTGCTTAGATGCAGAGAAACCGTCCCCGGGCCTCCCTCTGTTCAATGCCTGCTGCCTCCTCCTCTGTGTTTGGTTGTAAGAGGCAGCCTGGTCTCATGGGAAGAGGGCTGGACAGAGATGAGAAAATGGCAATTCCGATCCCTGCTGTGTCCCTGTGTAACCAGGCAAGGCCTGTCACCTCTCTAACAGAAAGAAAAAAGCAATGCGATCCTCTTCACAGCCCCTTTCTCTTACTTTTTGATCCTCGAGGGTCAAGAGGGTTGCTTACCTGAGCAGAGAGGAGTCTCTGGGCCATCTTTAAGACATTTCTACATTTAACGTTCCTTTACCCAGTACAGAAACTGGGGTGTGGGGGCCTTGGCCTGATTAGAAAGCCAGCCGTCCCCTCCAGTCAGTGTATGGAGCCCAGCGTGAGGGAGCTGTTCATCGCGCCTCGTGCTCCCTGTGCTGTGGGATCATGGTGCCTGATCACAGCGCTGTGAGTACTTTGATGGATGAGCTATGTGAAATGTTTAGCCCATTACCTGGAACAATAATAAGGATTTAATAAATGTTACTATTGAACTTGCTTTAAGAGCAAATGTCTGTGGGTCTGTGTCCACTGTACTTGAGACCATTGTATTCTCAGGAGACCCCTACCACACACACCCTCCTGCTGGCCTGCCTTGTTAGAGACAAAGCAGAATTAAGACCCTTTTTTTCTCAATGAGATAATTCTGGAACCCCTCCTAGCACCACTGCTTCTAGGCCGCAAATAGCAAGGGGAGGAAGGGAGAGTCCTCAGCTCAATCCCAGTTTTCCTATTTTCTTCTTGGCCCATAGGACTGCCTGTAGGAGTGTGGTTCAGAGCTTGTTCTTTTAAAATTGCAATAATACTTTGTCCAGTGCAGCTTCAATGCTCTGAGAAAGGAATTGACAGTGTTTTTGCTAGACCCTGGCAAAATTTCTGGACCCTGTGACCTTAAGGTCACCGCTCCCTGCCCCACATCCATGGGAAAGGAAGGCTGTGGTGCAGCTGCATGGAGCGTTCATGAGCATCTGCCCTGTGCAAGGCTCAGACCTGAGGGTTTTATGTGTTACCTCATTTGATCCTCGCCACAGCCCTGTGAGCAGGCCACTGTTGTTATTCTCATTTCTCAGATGAAAAAACTGAGGCCAGGAGACCAGGCCACACACAAACATCACGCTGTGGGTGAGTGGCTAAGTTAGGGAAAGAACTGATAGCCTGGTGGTCTCTGAGCCCAGGTTTGCCCACTGGAGTGCTGCTCTTGCGGCTCTGAGAAAGTGGGGACCCTCCAGTCTGCCTCCCAAGACTGCATTCTCTCCCTTTAAGGAGCATCCCCAAGAGAGTTGGGGGAAGCCGTGGAAGCTTAGGAGCACTCTTCTTATTGAAGATGGGATATCTGAAACCCAAACAGGTTAAGAAACTTGCTCAGTAAAGATGCACCTGCTAATCAGTAGAAGTGGGGCCAGGCCCATGAGCTTCCTCCGGTGGCTCCTCAGGCAGCCTTCCTCCTTTCTCCCCTCCAGGCCTTTTAAACCTCGAGAGGCTGCTCCGACAATTCCTCATCTCCAAGGACACACTGTCAGTGCGGATGCTGGATGACACCAGGGACCCCACCCCACTCCTCAAAGAGATCCGAGATGACAAGACAGCCACCATCATCATCCACGCCAATGCCTCCCTGTCTCACACCATCCTCCTCAAGGTGGGAGCCGGGCTGGGCGTAGGCTGGTGGGCATGAGCATCCTTCTCCCCCTCCCTCCTGCTGCACTGGCACTCTGCCCCCTTCTTGCTGTGGGTGTCCTCCTGGACTGAGGTGCAAGGAGCCCTGGGCTGGACCTCTAAGCCCTGCAAACCTTTGTGTGCTTTAGTTTCAATGAACAGCTCCCAAAGGCTGAAGGGAGACAGTAGGATGTTGGAGATGTCATAAAAATACTCAACTGCTATGCACTAGGGTAGCCACCAGCTGAGAGACTGGCCAAACCTAGACCCTGCCAGGGGCTCTGAGATGAAGTCCATGGGTTTCTCGGAGGGTCTAGGGTGGTGGGGGTAGGATACTTGGGGGATAGAGGCTGTTTGCCAAGAGATATAGAAGTATTTCCATATTTGGACCACCAATCGCAGGCATGTGTGTGTGTGCTGCTGAATATTGGCCCTGCATATAATTCTTACATGTGTGCCACCGTTCACAAAGCGCTACTGTGTAATTTCCCAATGTAACCCTCAGTGACCATGTGATGTAGATATAACATGTTCACTTGGCAGATGAAGGCACTGATACTCTGGAAGATGAGCAGCATTTTTTAAGGTCTGGGAGGAGCAGAGTTAAGTCTGCACAGTTGTCTCCAACAGCCTATCAGGCAGTTTTTTGTGCCCACCCCTCCAGAACCCAGAGAAGGGTCCCTGAATCAGAACATAACACACATGGAAACTGGATCTGTATGAGGTTGGGTCAAGAAAGACAGGAACATACACAGAGAAAGAAGTTAGGCACCTGGGCATCTGTGCTGGACAAACAGCAGGAAACAGCCGGGCAGCCTTGCAATCACCTGGCACCAGCTCCTGGGCTGGTGTCTGGGCTAAACATGCAACCCCAAATAGAGTGGACCATGCTTCCAAGCTCCTCCATGGCTTGCAGCAGCTTCCCTAGCCTCTTCAGGTACATTGGCCTCTTCTAATGCCATTTTAATTGCACATTTAAAAGCAACCTGCCATCTGTCCCTGGGGGAGTAAGTCTCCTCCTTACCCTCTGCCAAGCTATGAGGTGCCCAGTGACACTCAGAAGATTGTCTCTTCCTCTCTCTCCCTCCCTCCTTCCTAACCTCCCCTCCCCAGCTAGTTTATGTCTGAGTTAGTAAGAGTGTTGAATGAGTTCTCTGAGTAGTGAGGGTTATCCCTTCAGCCCGTTGCTATAGTAATTTTTCACAACTCCAAAACCATGTCTGTATGCATATATCCAATTCACACACACACATGCATACCCACACAGATAATTTTTCTCTTCTCTTTTCTCTTTCACCTGGGGCTAGGATCAACAAAGTCATCAGAATGGAAAGTCCTCTTAGTTTTAAGACACAAGAAATACATTCTGAGGAGTCCTAGGGAAAGGTGGGGAGCAGGGAGTGAGACAGATGTCCCCCCAGTCCCTTTGCAGAGGGCAGGTCAGAATGTACATGTCCTCTGCAGCAGCAGAGTCTGTGTGAACAGTCCCCAGCTGAGAGCCTTTTAGGGGCAGCCCTTGCCCAGGACTCTCTCGTGGTTTCCAGCATAAGCAGCTGGGCGTCCTCTCTCTCTCTCTCTCAAATAATGTGTCTAGTTGTTGTTGAAATTTTGGACAGTTCAGAAAAGCACATAGAATAAAATAAATATTATTCACAATTCCATTACCTAGAGATTACCACTATTAAATTTTGATGTCTATTTTTTCTGCCTTTATAGACACATTTTCCCCTAAATTATCACCCTGAACATATTCTTCTGTAACTTTTTTTGCTTAATTATATGCTGTCTATTTTCCCCATGTTATTACATATTTTTCTATGAATATTTTAATGGATATATCATTTCCTGCCATGATGTACCATAATTTATTTAGCTATTCCTTTATTATTGGAGTGACAGGTTATTTTTAATCTTTACTATAACTAATGATGATGGGATGCACATCTTTCTTTGTACATAAATGTTGATGCACATTCATGAGTATTTTTCTAGCATAAATTTCTAGAAGGAGAATTACTGAGTGAAAGTTGTGCATGTTTGAAGGATTCTGATATGACTTGCCAGATTGCCTTTTCAAAAATGCGTAACAATTTACACTCCTACCAGCATTGTATGGGTGTCCTATAGCACCCTTGCTAATACCAGGCATTTTCATTAAAAATACTTTTTAATTTTCTAATGGCTGTGCTTTTGAAGGAAACTGGGCCTGTAATGGCTGCTATTAGCAAACGGTTCTGCTGGGTGGCCAGGGGCGGATTTTCCTGAGACTACTTATGGACCTCAGCCCTTGTGACCTTGGAACCAGACTGATAAATAATGACCAGAAAGGCATCAAGAAACTCTCCTTTGTTCCCCTTTGACTTCCTAGTGGCCCCAGGCAGGTGGGCCCTGCATCAGGCCTGGACTCAGTCCTCCTGCTTCCCCGGGGCTCCACGCTGCACCTTGGTGGGGACTGCAGCCCAGACTCAGGGACCTCAGAGAGGCAGGACTCAGCGTGGGAAGCAGGGTGAGCAGAGAGCACATGGGGCTTCCGCAAGCTCGGTGTGCCCCGTGAGCCTGGCCTGGAGCTTGGCTGCACTCTGCTGTCTCTTGATTTCAGCAGAATTTGCAGAGCAAACCCCTACTTTTATTGAGTGGCTTTTCTGGCAATGAACTTTATGTTTACCCAGAATTCAAGTCTTAAAAAACCAAGAATCTCTTGTCTTTTATCTTTAGTACAGCAGATTTCGCAAAGTAAGCATTAGCCGTCTAATGTCGTCTCCCAGCCTCCTGCATCTGGCCCATCCCTGTAACCAGAGGGGTGCGCATTAGCCTAGGCAGTGGTGATAGGAACGGCACTTTATAAGGACAGTGTGAGTGTGGGGAGATGGGATGGCTGGGCTTCATGCCATATCATCCTCTCAGGAGAGGAGAAGGAAATGCAGCTTTGCTGGAGAAAGAAGGAGTCTCACACAGAGGCATCAAGCTCCACTGTGACCCTCACATAATCTTACCACAGTCCCTAAGGCCCTCTGCACTTCGGTTTCCCATTTGAGTGTGGTGATATAATTACCTCAGGCTGTTCTTGAAGGAGACTGAGAGGGTTCCTGTTAGAATGCTCACAAAGTTATCAGAGCTCCTTGGGAAAGAAATAGGAAACTGCAAGCATCCCCAGTCTTGTTCCCCCTACCCCACCCCCCGCCCCACCTGCAGCTCACTGGTCAGGACAAAGTGGTTTTGCAATGACCCAGGGTTGCAGGATGCATTATGAAAACCTATCTGTCTGTCAGAAGGATGAGGACCCCAGGGAGAACTGGGCTCATTATTTACCTCATCTGCCTGCTGGTTTCTATAGCACGTGTCCCACTCAAAGCTGGGCGCACTGATGGGGAGGTTGGTTAGGAGCATTTATGATGTCAGCAAAGGCAGAACTAAAGGGAGTGTGTTCTGAAGCAGCAGCTCTCAAGTGTGGGATGATGACACACTCATGTGCTTCGACCAAGGGTGAGGCATGTCGCATCCAATTTGTTTCTTGCTAGTAATAAAGAACCAAATTTTGCAAAGGATTCACTTGCTTCCTACACAACTGCAGATTATACTTCTTGCTTACTCACCTTCTGATGGGTGGAGCTAATTTGAGAATTGCCTGCAACTCACAGACTCTCTTGTCTATAACTTGGCTGGTAAGAGAGTTGTGTCAGTATTTCCATTAATATCACAGTCCTCCTGGGAGGTATAGGCTGTCTGGCTTCAATATCAGCTTTTCCATTTATGAGACGTGATCTGGGAAAGCTATAGAGCCTTCTGGTGTTTCTTCAGCTGTCAAATGGGGGTAGAGGTAGTACCCACCTTGTTAAGTTAATTCAAATAAAATGCTTTCTAGGGCTCCCCATATACCAAACAGTGGGTGTTAGCCATGGTATTGTTAATGGTTGTGGAGATAATTGTTGTAGTGTGGTTTTTTATTTGCTTTGTTTCTCTTAAAGTCATTTAGGTTTCCGTGATACGTGCTTATATCCATGGGAATGTTTTGTGCATGAGAACACCAACTGTGCATGTCACTGCCAAGGCAGGGAGCAAGGTGGGGGTGGAGAGACCCTGTTCTAGAGACTGTGTCTTTGTGCTCCATCCTCCAAAGTCAAGGGCAAAATAAGAACAAACCAAGATGTTTTATTCAGCCTGAAGCCAAGGGGTAGTGAGCTAAGCTATGGCGAGCCCTCATAGCTCACTCACTTTCCGCGGGTATTTGCTTTCCTCTCTAATCTCCTTCTTTTCCCTTTGCAGGCAGCTGAGCTGGGGATGGTGTCAGCCTATTACACGTACATCTTCACTAACCTGGTAAGACGTTGCACAGTTCACTTCCTTGGCATGGAGAGTGTCCTTAATTAGAGTCAATGGGGTGTGACAAAGGAGCCAAGAAGATGGGGATAGGGAAAATAATGAGCCACTGGGCTTCTCTTCCCAACAGTTCTTAGCCTTGGGAGAATGAGAATTTGTGGAGTCTAATCCTCCATTCAAATGGCGCCAGCCCTCCAGCACTGTTTTCTCTGTCGGTGCAGCTCCTGGCGTGCAGCCCCTGCTCTGTCAGATCCACATGCTGACTCAGAAGCAGGGCAGCTGGGGCACAAACAGTGCACAGGCCCTGTGCTGTTAGGGTGGGGTGCACCTCAGAGGGCAGCGTCTGCCAAATCCCCTTATTTTGCAGATAAGAAAAGAAGCCTGTAGAAATGTTATTGTGTCAAGTTGGAACACTAGCTTTGCCACCTCACCTATCAACAAGCACCGAGCCTCGGTTTCCCTGTCTGTAAAATAGGGATAAGAATAGCTGCATCATGCAGGTGCTGCTGTTTTGAAATGATGTAATTTATGTGGAAACATTTTGACAGTGTAAATCAGTAGGAAATGCAAAAGGTTGTTACAGACATACTCAATTAGAGAGTAGATAGGACCTTCGAGAATGAGTTTTTAGAAGCATTTTATAACTTTGTATTTTGAAATAAAGATCCACAGGAAGTCACAAAGAAAATAGAGAGGTACCATGGACCCTTCACCCAGTTTCCCCCAGGGGTTACATCTTACATAATTACAATAATATCAAAATCAGGATATCAAAATAGCACATCTCTCAAAATGTGTACATTTCTCTAACTCCCAGTGCATTCCAAACACAAAACCACTTCATCGCCACAAAGATCTCCCTCGTGCTATTTTGCACGCTAACCCACCACCTTAATTCCCATCATTCCTAACTTCCAGCAACTGCTAATCTGTTCTCTATTTCTGTAATTTTTAACTTCAAGGGTGTTGTATTAATGCAATCATACCGTTAACCTCTTGGTTTTAACTTTTTTTCATTCCTGACATAAGGCCCTTGAGATTCATCCAATTGTCACATGAATCAATAGTTGTTCCTTATTAATGCTGAGTTGTGCTTTTTGGTGTGATGTACCACAGTTTGCTTAACTATCCATCTATTGAGAGACATTTTGGTTGTTTCCAGTTTCTGGCTATTACAAATAGAACCATTATAAACAATCAGTCAGAGAAGTTTATTTTATTTTATAAATGCATGAGATATTGAAATATCTTAAGTGGCTGCCTTATCCAGACATGCTTTTGATGTAACAGGCACTGGGTCAGGTATTAGAGACTAAAATGGGAATAAGAAACTAAGTTTGCCCTGGAAAAACTCAACGTACCTATTGTGCAAAGTGGTAAATCCTAGTTGATGTGTATACAAAATGCCCTACGCCCTAAAGAAGGGGCCACTTGCTCAACCTGGAGCAGGAAAGAAATGCTTCCCAGAAGAAGGAGGAGGAAGAAGAGGAGGAGGAGAAGGTGGAGAAGGAGAAGAAGAAAAAGAAGAAGATGATGAGGACTTTAAACCACACCCTGAAACATGGGTAGGGCCTTTCTAGATAAACAAAGAAGGGAAAAGCATGCTGGGATGAGGCGATCTGAAAGTACATGGCATGTCCAAAACCCTCCAAACTGCTCTAGGAATGGTCCTGCCAATTAATTATTATTATGGAATCTATCCATGAAAACAACCTACTTATAAGATTTAAGGAAGACATAAGTATGTTAGTGAGTGGAATCCATCCTCACAGATTTGACTCTTAAATCTTAACAAGAAAAAGATTACCTAAAAGTTAAGATTTTCTTGGTCAATGTAGGTGATAGGATAACCTAGGAGATTTTTCAATGTCCCTCCCTGGATGCAGGGACCAGGTCTCCTGAAATGCCCTCTGAGGTTAAGGAGATGCCTGCTGGAAGAGACCCACTGGGACTCTGTGATTCCTGTTCCAGCTGTAGGTTTCTATGAACAGCCCCTTCTTGGGGCTGCTGTGGAATTGTTAGTGCCGAAGCATTCCACAGGCCTTTGCTGTCAGAGTTGAATGCCCCTTGAAGAATCACGGGGTCCTCTTTGCTGGTATAGGGATTACCTCTTTTTAAAAATATATATATTTTATTGATTTTGCTATTACAGTTGTCTCATTTTCCCCCTTCACTCCCCTCCACCCTGCACACTCCCTTCCACCCACACTCCCCGCTTTAGTTCATGTCCATGTGTCATACTTATAAGTTCCTTAGCTTCTACATTTCCCGTACTATTCTTACCCTCCCCCTGTCTATTTTCTACCCACTGTCTATGCTACTTATTCTCTGTACCTTTTCCCCCTCTCTCCTCCTCCCACTCCCCTGTTGATAACCCTCCATGTGATCTCCATTTCTGTGGTTCTGTTCCTGTTCTAGCTGTTTGCTTAGTTTGTTTTTGTTTTTGTTTTAGGTGTGGTTGTTAATAATTGTGAGTTTGCTGTCACTTTACTGTACATGTTTTTTATCTTCTTTTTCTTCGATAAGTCCCTTTAACATTTCATACAATAGGGGCTTGGTGATGATGAACTCCTTTAACTTGACCTTATCTGAGAAGCACTTTATCTGTCCATCCATTCTAAATGAAAGCTTTGCTAGATAGAGGAATCTTGGATGTAGGTCTTTGACTTTCATGACTTGGAATACTTCTTTTCAGCTCCTTCTTGCCTGTAAGGTCTCTTTTGAGAAATCAGCTGACAGTCTGATGGGAACTCCTTTGTAGGTGACTGTCCCCTTATGTCTTGCTGCTTGTAGGATTCTCTCCTTCATTTGAATCTTGGCTAATGTAATTATGATGTGCCTTGGTGTGTTCCTCCTTGGGTCCACCTTCTTTGGGACTCTCTGAGCTTCCTGGACTTCCTGGAAATCTATTTCCTTTGCCAGATTGGGGAAGTTCTCCTTTATCATTTGTTCAAATAAATTTCCACTTGTTGCTCTTCCTCTTCTCCTTCTGGTACCCCTATAATTGGGATGTTGGAATGTTTAAAGATGTCCTAGAGGTTCCTAATCCTCTCCTCATTTTTTTGAATTCTTGTTTCTTAATTCTGTTCTGATTGGATGTTTCTTTCTTCCTTCTGGTCCATTCCATTGATTTGAGTCCCAGTTTTCTTCACATCACTATTGGTTCCCTGTACATTTTCCTTTATTTCACGTAATGTAGCTTTCATTTTTTCATCTAATTTGTGACTAAATTCAACCAATTCTGTGAGCATCCTGATTACCAGTGTTTTGAACTGTGCATCTCATAGGTTGGCTATCTCTTCATTGCTTAGTTGTATTTTATCTGGAGCTTTGATCTGTGCTTTCGTTTGGGCCATTTTTTTTTTGTCTTGATATACCTGTTTCATAGTGAAGGATGGAGCCTTAGGTGTTCACCTGGGTGGGGCAACCCAGTTGCTGGGTTCTGATGCTGTTATGCAGGGCAGGGGTCCGAGAGGGAACAATGGTGCTTGCTCCTCTCTCTGCTGGATTTCAGTTACTTCTATCACTCCCCCCAAGCAAACTGGGCCCCTCTGGTGCTGGTTCCCTGGTGGGTGGGTTTGTGTATGTTCTAGGACCCTGTGGGTCTCTCCAACAAACTCTCCTGTGAGTCTGGGAGTTTCTCCCAGCACCTCAACCCCTACAGGTGTTTTCAGTCAGTGTTTTGAGGTTTTATTTCCCTCTGCTGGGACCCTGGGTTGCTTGGTCTGTCTCTCCCCAGTTTTGCCTGGTTTATCTGCATGCTAATGTGGGATCACCCAGTCTGCCAGCTGCCTTGTGCGCTGCACCCCTCCACAATCCACTGCCTGTCTGGGTCTGCCCGCTGCTGCCTTGTGCTCCCAGCGTCTGCCAGCCACCACTTTCCTGGAAGCCCTGTCTGCCTGGCTGCCTGCCTCCACCCCTCCTACTGGTCTGGATGAATGTGTCTACTTTAACTCCTTCGTTGTTGGACTTCCATACCATTCAATTTTCTGTCAGTACTCATTGTTTTTTGTTTCTAAATAGTTGTTGTCCTGATTTTGGTTGTGCGAGGAGGCATAGTGTGTCTACCTACACCTCCATCTTGGCCGGAAGTCCTGGGATTACCTTTTCAGCATGCTTGCTAGAAACTCATTAGCCTTCGCCTAGTTCTTCACCACTACAAAACTGCCTGCTATTTTATTGGAATTTTTTAGAGAAGACCACACAAATCATATGCACACAGCTTAATGAGCATCTTCCAAGCGAGTAGCACATAGATCCAGCACCCCAGTAGTCCTCCGCATGCCCCACCAGTCACCACCCCTCAAAATGTAAAACACAAGGCAATTCTTTGCATATGTGTGTGTGTGTGTGTGTGTGTGTGTATGTATGTATTTCTATCTAACACTGCTGCTGTAAATCAGAGTATTATCACATGAAAGGGAGAAAAGATTAGACTATTCTCAGAGCAATACAAAAGCATTTACTTGAAGTAAGGAGGCCTTAGGGGGAGGCTTGGGAGGTTGGCAGAAGAGTAAAGAGATATTAAAGGACGGTTGTATTCAATTTGGGAGCCTGGGAAGGAGAGAGGAGAGGGGAAGTGCAGCCAGGGTCTGCTGCCTTGTCCAGTCTGCCAGGTGTGCTCCCATACCATGTAGCCCTAGCAGGAGATGAGCAAGAAGCTGGGAAGCAGGGATTCTTGGGGGGACTTAGCAGGTGGAAGGAGGCCTGTCATTTAAAATATGAGTTTTCAGCACAGTAACTAGAATAAGATGCAGTTGCTTGGCTTGAAGATTTTCAAGAAGACAGCATCACCCACACTGTATACTGCCACTCCCTCTTCTCAGAAATGATAGTGATGATTGTGATGATTTTCTGGTGGAAAAAAGCCTGTGAAGTCAGGAGACCTGGGTCAAGTCCCTGTTCGGCCTTACCCTCACTGTGTGACTCTGGGAGAGGCACATTGACTATCTGAGCTCCACTTTTCTCATTTGAAAAGGGAATAATAATAAAATTTTATGGGGTTATTGTGAGTATAAGTAAGAATGCATTATAAATTGTGAAGTATTACATGTTTCTAAGGTATTGTCTTTTTTTACACAACACTATGATATCTTCAGTTTTCCAAGAGCTTTTCTTGTTTCTGGGTGGCATAGACTAGATGAACTCTGGGATTATGCCTCAGGCAGTGAGTTCTTTGCATCTGGAAGTAACAAGAGTCACAAGGTCTGTAAATTTGCAAGGGGAAATTAGAAAAGTAACTGCAGGAATGACATGGCCGAATAGTAGTCAAGAGAACAGAAGCAGTGCCATTGCAAAAATCGGTTTGTCAGAGAGGAGTCCGGGAGCCTGTCAGTGCTTTGGCTTTCTGGAAGGGACAAACCTTTATGAGGAGTAAAGAAACTATTTTGAAGTCCATTCTTTCTGCTCAGTTGCAGTTGGAGTCTTGGGCCAGAGAGGGACAGGCTTCAAAAAGAGGGTAACGAATTATCTTCTGTACTTCTTCAGCCCCTTCCCCCCAAATACAGATGTTACCTGGACTTTACTTCTTATTTACTCCTTCCATGAATTTTTCAGGGACCCTTATCATGTCCCATCTACCTAAATTCTGCCATATGATGCAGCAGGTACACATATTAGCTTTTTCAGAGCCACTACAGTGAATCAAAAAGGCACAGGCCTTGGCATCAGGTAGATACAACTTCACATTCTAGTTTGACTAGCTCCCAGTTGTAGGACCCTATGCAATTCACTTAACCTCTCTGAGCCTCAGTTAGCTCATCCAGAAGCAGACACTAATAGTACCTGCCTCATGAGATACTCTCCATACAGCAGTTGGCTTACACTATGAGTGTAGTATTCTTAAATAATACTTCATAATACCATTAAAAGGTATTCTTAAAATAATCCCTTTCCTTCACTTAACTCCTATTGTGAACCAGCTGCTGTGTGGATAGTATCTCTTGGAGCAGGTATTATTAGTATCTGCTTACAGATGAGGTCATCGAGGCTCTAAAATGGGAATAAAACAGTGTCTTCTGCCAGAACTGTTGTGAGGTTTCAATGAGAAAATAACTGAGGAACACACTCATCACAGAGTCTTGCCAGTAGAAGGCATTCAGTAAATATCAGCTATTATTATTACTTGGTTATTCAGCAACAGTATTGCTTCTTTCTTTTGGTCATTGTGAACAGTGCTTCAGTGAACACAAGTGCGCAAACACCTGTCTGAGCCCCTGCTTTCAATCCTTTTGGACATATACCTAGAAGTGGAATTGCTGGGTCCCAGGGTGATTCTACGTTTAATTTTTGAGGAATGGCCACAATGGTTTCCCTCTGTACTATTTTATTCCCACCAGTAATTTATGAGGCTTTGAGTTCCTCCACATCCTCACCAATACTTGTTATTTTTTGTTTTTGTGATAATAGTGATCTGAATGGTTACAAAGTGTTCAGATGCATTTCTTATTTCTATTTGGACTTTGCAAATTGAAAAAAGCCAAGTGGCTGAAGTTGAGAGTCCTGGTTAAGAAACTTTATAATGAGAGAAAAAAGGCAATGTGTAAAAACCCAGTCCTTCAGTCAGTCAGGCTTGGTGAGAACCCTAGTGCAGGAGCTTACTAGCTGCATGGCCCTGAAGCCCCTGAGGGTCTCAGTTTCCTCATATGTAAAATATGAATAATAATATTCCTCTCTAAAATGTTGACAAAATTAAAATTAGGTATTGATAGCACTTTGTATCTGGTAAGGAATGTCCACTATTGTAACAGATAACCCCCCAAATCTCATGGCTTCACAGAATAGAAGTATTTTTCTGACTTAGTTGAACTCACAAAAAAGAATATCTGATCAGTGGGCAGCCTTCTGTAAGGTCATTCAGGGGCCCAGGCGTCTTCTGACTTACAAATCAGTCCTCTGAGAATCCAGGAATGGGGAAAAACACAGAGGATCAGACACAGGAGGGTTTTATGGGCTGGGCTTGTTAGTGGCACATAGTATTTCTCCTCCCAATTCCACTGGCTAGAACTCAGACATATGCCTACCACTACCTGTAGGGGAGATTGGGAAATGTCCTCCACTATCTTCTTGGGGAGGGGAGGAAGTGGATGTGGTGATCGCTAGTAATATCTGCCACATTGTTAAATATTCATCATCATCACACATCTCTTTCACATATGCTGGAAAAGCAATTAACATCCTAAGCCCTGACATGTCTGTTTAGAGGATAACTGATCCTACATGTGGAGATTAGCAGTTCCTTATAAAGGCGTCAGCCTCCTTATGACTAAAGGGATCTGCTCCTGAGGGCTTTGTCCAAGTGGACTGCTGGCATTTCCAGGTGGGTGCGCACAGAACAGTTATGGATTTCCTACACTTGTTCCACTCTTTCACCTGGAAGGAGCCTCTGTCCTCCAGTCAGCCTCCAAGTTGGTTGTTATCCATCTTTTTTGGGCTAGGCAGCCAGTTTTTGTCCTTTGGTGCATGTGATTGTCAAGCAGATGGAGCCAATGTTTATATTTCTAAAGATTTATCGCAGAGATTAGCCATAAGTAATTGAACTTGCTAAAACTGTTACAGGAAGGGGTTTGGGAGTAGAGGGGGAGGGGTTCCCGAGGAGGGGAGTGTGCTCACCACCCCACTCTCCCACTCCTTCCTTTGGCAGCCCTGCTCATCTTTCAGGCCTCACTCTAATGTCATTTCAGTGAAGTGTCCCCTGACACCCCACGAGGTTGAGTGCGTGGTTACACTCTCTCACAGAGCCCTGTGTTCTGTTTTGTGCATTCATTTCAAGTGGGTATTTCTTCTTTAGCCGACTGTTCTGCCAGACTTTGAGCTTCATAAAGGTATGTCTGTCTTGTTTGTCACTGTCACCCCAGTGGCCTACTGGCACATAGCAAGTGTTCAATAAGTATATGTTGAGTGACTGAATGCAGCAATTCATAACATTATAGGAGATTGGCCAGGTGAGAGAACTTACCTCCTTGTACCCAACAGGAATTCAGCTAATCCCCACTAAACCCATAAGCACAAAGTCCATATGCAGCTCAGCTAGGAGGACCACTCAGGAACTACTGAGTCTGGAACACCCTGCTTCCACTCCGGGCTGGACAGATTTAGAATTAAGGGTGTCAGGACCATGAAGATGGTTTAGTTCAGCATTCAGGAAACAGAGTTTCAAAGGGCTCTGATGAGTAAGGACAATGTCAAAACCCGAGCCCCAAGGTTGGCACCAAGAATGACCACTGAGGCTGGAAGAGGCAGCAGAATCCAAGGACACTCTGACTAATTGCGCTGAGTGGCTTATCTGCCACCTGTGGCTGCTTACTCCACTGGTCACAAAGTGCTCAGGTTGCCCTTGGTCAAGTGGCTTCTTCAGGCCAGTAGCTGGCACCTGACTCATAAAGCCAGAACCCAAAGGTCTTTGAAATAAACCCTCTCCTTCAGGTTGCAAAGGTCATTATTAACTAATCTCCCCCTATCCACTGCCCTCATGGCTTGGCACACGAGACTGGGTGAGCCTTTTGACTGTGTTGACATGGAGGATAGAAACACAGTTTAATGGAGGCAGCCAGGGCCTCAGATTAGAGAAGACTTGTGTTTGAGTCTGGGGCCCGCTGTATATTAGATGCATATGTGGCACGTCACTTAGCCTATGAGAGTCTGTTTTTCCCTTTGCTAAAGTGGGAATGATAATTCTTACGACTTCATTTTGTGAAGAACATGGAAAGTTTCTAAACCTCAGTGGGCTGCTAGTAAACATTATTTCTCTTCTATCTTTTCTTGCCCACTTCCATGTTGAGCATATCCCCCCTTAGACCTCAGTTTTCTCATTTACTGCCTGCCTCTAGCTTTCTGAAAGTCCGAAGCTATCAGGAATGTAATCAAAATTGGCTTCTCATCTCATTGGAACAACAGTTCCCAGGGTTCTTGAGCCTCTTCCTTATCTTGTAATCTTTTACTGGAAGCACACCACATACATACCCATCCCTACACTTGCATACATCTTTACACACCCATACTACGACACTCACAGAGCTAGCCAACAGCCATAGTCCATCAGTTAAACAATTTTCTAGTGCCAAAGTAGTTGATTCTAAAGTGTAGTGTATTGTAAAATTATTAAGACTATCCGCATGTTTCACTTTTATTGAGCGTTTTAGGAGAACCATCCAGCATAATGCAGTATACTTTGGTGAATAAATAAATATGGTTTTAGTGCAGCCAAGGGAGAGCAATAGAGTGAACACTCCCTACATGTCTGGATAAGGTACCACCCCCACGAAATGTAAACCCTGAGAGGTGGCACATCTGGCAATGGCATGTCTTCTGGGCATACATGGGTACATCTTAAAGAGAATCTATTACTCCAAAATTGTGCTCTCTGGCAGCTGAACCTCCTGTATCTTTTCTCTGAACTTGGCCATTGGTAGAGGGGTATATTCAGGAGGAGTAATGGCAGGGAAAATTGGAAGGATATTCGGGAGGCATTGACCAAAGAATTAGTCATTGTATTTGCAGTTGGCTGACAGCTGGAAGCTCCTTTCCCAACTTACAGGGTTATACAATGATTAGTCAGACACAATTAAGTGACTTATCTGTGGAAAATGCTAAAATCAAAACCTAAAACAAAAACAAAAACAAGCTAAGCAAACAAGTAGAATAGGAACAGAATCACAGAAATGGAGATCACATGGAGAATTATCAGTGGGGAGGGAGAGGGTGAAGAGAGAGAGTGAGGAAAAAGGTACAGGGAATAAGAAGCATAATAGGTAGGTACAAAATAGACAGGGGGAGGTTAAGAATAGTATAGGAAGTGGAGAAGCCAAAGAAGTTATATGTACAACCCATGGACATGAACTAAGTGGGGTGATGCGGGTGGGAGAGGGGTGCAGGGAAGAGGGGAATAAAGAAGGGGGAAATGGACAACTGTAACAACATAATCAATA
Organism: Glossophaga mutica; assembly: GCA_039655065.1. Taxonomy (NCBI): domain Eukaryota; kingdom Metazoa; phylum Chordata; class Mammalia; order Chiroptera; family Phyllostomidae; genus Glossophaga; species Glossophaga mutica. The sequence goes on along the minus strand of CM077310.1, from coordinate 34,489,692 downwards.
AAATACATTTAAAGAAAAAAAAACAAAATCAACCACACTTCTTCAGCTAACATTTATTAAATGCCTACTGTGTGCTGGGGAATACCCACAGCATTATGATGTGGCTTAAAGAGCTCTCAATCTGTAAATGGGAGGTGCAGAAGCCCAGAGGAGGTAACATTTAGTGATTTGGGGGGAGCTTGGAGAAAGGTTTGCAGGTATGACTTCCAAATGAGAATGGGTGAGTGACATGTGGGCGGAGGCAAGTTGTGGATCTGAGAAAGAGCTCAGTACCTGCTGTGGCTGGAGCAGGGAGTGTGGTGAAGAGAGGGGAGCCAGACCACCCAAAGAAGGTTCTGGGTTGATGAAACCCACTTCCCTGCAAAGTTGCTGGACATTTTCAACACTGGAGTTGACATTGACAGGCCCAAGGTCTGGTGTTGGCTGTCCCAGTAACTGACTATGTGTAACCTTGAACAAGTCCTTCCTCCTCTGAGGAAAAACTAGAGGTTCTCTGTAGACCTTTTAACTCTGAAACTCAGTTGACTTCATGGATTGGATGACTATAATAAACGAATCTAATTTGTGCCAAGATGGTACTGGCTGTAGATAGCATTGAATTTTGAGGAATCTTTTAGAGCATCTAACTAAATGTTGTCATCCTGCAGTTGAGGACAAATAACTGAAGCAGGAAAGTAACTTGCCTAAACTCCCACAGCGAGTCAGGAGTGGAGGGAGGAGGGGTCCTGGCCCATGGACCCCACGGTCACTAGGAAAGCATCAGTTGAAAACTGCTATGCTGCCCATCTGGGATACAACAATGAATGAAGTCTGACCTTTGAGGAGGTCAGATTATAGGGGAAGACAAGTGGGAACATCAAAGAAGTTGCCTTCAACCTAGTCTGGTGGGCTCATAGAAAGCTTCCTGATGGAGGTCCACCCAGTGGCCCTTAGAGGGTCAGCTGGAGACAGTCAAATGGAGAAGGGAGTGGGTAGGATATTCTAAATGGAGGATACACATAGCTTGATGCCTTAGACAACCTTTGCTTTCTAACCAAAGACTTAACCAAGGAAGCTGGTAATGTGGGAAATTGTGTAGTTGGTGAGGAAGGTATTCGAGGTGGGGAAAACCTTTCAGAGCCTTCACATTACTCCATACAGGCAGCCAACCGCCAACTTCCCTGTTCCGTGTAAGGCAGGTAAAGACGGAAGATGCGAGTCCCAAGTGGGCCTAAGTCAATACCCTGACATGGTGATAGCTTATCATAAATGCCCAGGACACTCCAGACTCATCTCCACATGCAACCCTGGGCTAGCAGGGCTCATTTCTAATACTCTGTCCACTTGTCATATTGTCAGCATCTATAGATGGCCACTCCTTTCTCAGAGCTTCTGAAATTCCTCACCCCTTACTCTGATAGTACCTGGTACTACAGGCTTCTGCTGAGGGGGGCATTTGCACCAAGCCACTGCCTATCTGGGCTGGCAAATGTGTGGCTGCTTATCAAGACATGCTGGGCAAGGATGAAGAAAGGTCTCAGAGATGGAACCTTCCCCTTGGCAAGCCCCAATGACCAGCAGAATCATCCCAAGCTACACAGGCAGTGTCTCCAAGAACTACCATTTTGAGAACTTTCATGTGGGTTTCTTCATCTGCTTTCTGCCCACAGCAAGAGTTATTCTGGGCTGGGACTGACTAGTTTGTATATCTGGGTGGGGAGGAAGGGGAAATGAGGCATTGCTGTCAGCTAACCTGCAGGAAGAAACAAGCCCCAGACTCAGGGTTGCATGGTCCATGAAAAGTGAAATGGCCCATTTAGGCATTTTTCCCTCCAAGGGCTTGGGCTGGGGAGGCGAAGCCCAGCTCTGGGGCCTCACAGTGAAGTGAGATCTGGTTAGTAAAGGTGAGGTAGGAGGTTCCAAATACACTTGATTTCTAGCTGTGTGAGGCAGGGGGTGTGAGAACAGAATGAGTATTGCCAGGAAAATCAATAGAAACTGAGGATGCATGCGGTAGGGGGTGCTGAGACCCTGGGGGAGGCAAAGGAACTCTGCTTCACCTGGTAAAGACCAGCTATCTATCTGGCAACCCCTTTGCTGATGTTTGACAAATGACATGACAGTGAACATAAGCTCCTACGGGCTCCCACAACCAGGCTTTAGATATTTGTGCATCTTACATTTAATAGTCATTGAAACTCATTTTTTCTATCTGCCCTGACACAAATGCACATGCACACACACACACTTTCTCACATTTATGCCTGTGTGTGTTGCTGAGTGGATGCACCTGACTCTGTATGAAATAAATCAAACTGAAGTAAGAACTGGACTCCGGGGGTTACTCTGGTTCAATGTTACTGGAAACATGCCCTCTGACTGCCCAGGCCTTCTGTCTAATAATAGAGCTTTGGGAGACAGGGAGACCTGCATTGATGTCTGTCACAAATTTGTTAACGATTCACAAGTTCCATTAATTCAATGAGAGATGCCTTGGCCTCCCCTTGTGCCCAGTGACCTAGCAATCCTCAATAATCCACAATCAAGAAAGGCTAATTATAAAAATTCCCCACTTTTACAAGCCAGTTGTATAATAATAGTTGCTCCCTGGTTCTGAGTGTTAGTAATGTTCCACACACCATGCTAAGTACTTTCTGTTCGAGATCTTTAATCCCCCAAATATCGCCACAAGGCAGGTGCTCCGGTTCTGCAGAAGAGGGATATAAGGCCCACAGAAGTTTGAGAGCCATGTTTAAGATTATTAAATGACCTCCCAGCTCACACCTTATCCTTATGAAACTGATCTTATTTGCTTCTCTTTGGTGTATTAGTTTTTTATTGCTGTGTAACAAATCACCATGAAATTAACAGCTTGAAACAACACTAGTTGTTACACCACAGTTCTGCATGCCAGAGGCTAACACGGCTTGGCTGAACTCTCTGCTCAGGCTGAGATCAAGGTGTCTCCGGGGCTCTCCTCTGGAGCTCATGGGCCTCTCCTGGGCTCGTATTGTTAGCCGAATTTGCCCCCTTGCAATTGTAAGATTAAAATATCTGTTTTCTGCCTTGCTCCCAGCTAGGGACGGGTGTTTGCCTGTAGAGACCACTCTCAGGTCCCTGTTCGTGACCTGCCCTTCCCCTCTATCAGACCTGGCCCCTGCCCAGGATCCCCCTTCCCCTCTATCTGACCTGGTCCATGCCTGTGACCCTTCTGTGATACCTCTATCTCATCAACATAGACCCTTCCTTTAGTTGAGCCCTCCCCACACTTTGGACTCTCTGACTTCCACTTCTGCAACCAGCCAGGGAAAATTGCTTTGTAGAGGCTCATGTCCTAGGGGTCAGGAGTCAAGGCTGTATAGCGTGATATAACCTGATCACAGAAGTAAAACTCACCATACTCACAGTCCTGGGGATTATGTGGGCTGGTGGGAGGGAAGGGACCTTGGGGATCATCTTAGAATTCTGCCTACGATGTGGGTGTGCCAACCATGTACATTAGTTTGTTTCTTTTACTCCCCTACCCCCATTTCCTGGTGAAAAGGTAGACAAAAAGAGACCTACCCAGAGAACCAGGAAAAAGACACTGGAGACCCCAAGGGCAGGCAGTTGTCCATGCTCTAACATGGTAGATTTCAGCCCCCGCTCTTCTCTCTGTTGACCCCAGGGAGGCCCTGGGTAGGGTGTACCCCTCCGCCCCGATGGTGGTGCATAAGCAAGCCCCTAAAAGAAGACTGAAAGCCAGAGCCAAGGGGGAAACTGAGGCTACTTGGGACTACTAAAGCCACTACAGAGACCCCTGGCCTGAGGAATTTTGAACATGCTGGCAAGAGTGTTTGGTATTGGATATTTGAAAAGTACAGAGAAATAGAATCAAAGACGTAATGGCAAATCATATTATTATTATTATTTTATTCCACTGTAAATGCTATTTTATTATAAGCACTATCAGAAGTAGCAAGTGCTGTTATTATTAAACAATCCAGAATCTCTGTTCCCAGCATCAGGCTCCATTCAGTGTCAAAGGCATTACTAGCTCAATTCATCACCATATGAGGTGCCCCCAGCCTGTCTCTGTGGTGCTGATAGCTCACATTCACAGCCCAGCGGTCAGCATGACACCTGCCCATCCGCTGAAGCCGCTAGCCATAACCCACACTCTGGATGCCTCTCCTGGGAGTTGGAAATCCATATTTTAATCTTGGCCAGGAGTGAAGATCTTCGTAACACATTCCTGATCATATCTCTCTCTTGCTTCCCGTTATGCTCAGGATAAAGTCCTAAACAGCCTCTTATGAACTTAACTCTGGGCTTTACCCTGCACTGTTCATACCACTCCAGACTGACTGAGTGACTTGCAAGTCCCTGAATTTGTCCCATGCCCTCGCTCCTCTGGGGCTCTGCACATTTCATTATTTTGTTGTCTGAGTCTTCTCTTCTCTACCTCTTCCTCTGGCTAACTGAGTCCTGCTTATCTTTTAGACCTTAGCTTGCAGTCAGCTGTCAGCTTAGGAAAATCAGCAGAAATTCTGGTGGAAAGGACCATCTTTGTCTGTCTCCCTAGCCATTGTACTTATCACTGTTTGCAACTTGTCTCCAAGAATAAGCACCTTGCAAGCAGGGGCAGGGCTTTGCTCGTTATGTTTCTGAGGTCTAACATGATGTGTGCCCTGGAGGAAATGCATGTGGGTTTTGTGGGACAAATGAGACAAAATGGTCAAGATCTGAAAAATCTCTTTTATGTACATTTCCCTTCTGCTGTGGGAAGCATCTGCAAGCCCAGTGTCCTGGATCATGGTCCTTCCCTAGTCAGGTACCTCCTGAGTGACCCTGAGCATGTCATGGGAGCCCACCCCTGTGGTCCTGATGCAGAGATGGGAGCAGGCCAAGGGCGAAATGCTGACTGACAGCATCACTCATCGTGCCCAGGAGCCCAGTGCTCCTCTGAGGAGAAGCTAATGCATTGGGACCTGATGGGTAGAAAGGAGGTCTTATCAGTGGATGCTGAGTGCAGGGGAACACAGACATGAGGACTCACAGCTAAAGAAAGAGGCTTGCGGAGAAGCAGTCATGCTTTCCAGCCTAAGACAGAGCACAAAGCGTCCACCGTTTCTCATGTCAGTTTGACCCAGAGATTTCAGTCTCACAGTTAATAACTACTTAGTCAGTCCCAGAGGTACAGAATGGTCTTCTAAGCATAAGATGAAGATCCTCACAGCTGCTGGGGTGGAGGCGAGAGGATTCTGCCTTCCTTTCCCTGGAAGCAAATGACTGAAGTCTTTGTAAGGTGGTCCCACCCTAGTGGGCATTAGCAAATGAACATTGATTTATTTAATGAATGCACGTGGAACACTCACTGAGCACAGGTGCAGGATAAGGTGCAGGGAGCAGAGCAATGAACAAGACAGAGCATGGTTTCCTTTTAGAGTCCTGTTTGTGGATTCACATTGGGATAGAAAAACACAGAAGGACAGAGATCCTGTGAGGAACGGATATGAATGTTTGTTCATGGTTATTCCCCATAGCAGGCAAGTAGGAAGAAGAATCTAGGGGAGCTTGGGTCCAGGAAGTTTAAGACCAAATCTTCCATTAAACGGAATTTACCAATTGGAATAAATTAGCTTCCCAGCTGCCAGTTCCTTCAAAGACCTATTACACAAAAAAAGCAGTCACCTGGCCTGCAGGGAGCATAGCTCTAATACAAATAAATGGAGAGGCACCTGGAGGAAGAGAGGATGGAAGGGCCCCCAACAGATGCTGGACATCTGGTGTCTCCAGCACTTTCACAAGAAAGGCTAAGAGAACACTTGCGAGACAAGGTCTGGGCATTGGCCTCTACCATGCCATTGGTCCCAAGGAAAAGTGAGTGGGTATACCCATGAAGAAGAGCCTCGGGAAGTTGAGAGGATCAGGATGTCATGTGGTGAGATGAGGGACAGCATGACAGGTGCCATCTTCCTAAATATATTCTGTCAACACCGTTGGCTTTTTCCTGTATGCCGTGCACCAGGGTAGATGCTGGTAACACAAGTGCACTTGCCTTCAGTAGCACCCAGTCTTTGGGAGACAGCTTTGAACAAAATCAAATGATGAAAAGCTTTAAGTGCTGATAAGTATTACTGTGAGGCACAGCAGCAGCCCAGTTGAGACAGCAGTCAGTTCTGCCTGGCTTGGGTGATGGAAGGGGTCAAGGTAAAGAATGAGCAAAGGGGTAGACAGGAATAGTAGGATGGAAAGGCATGTCTGGTTTTTAACTAAGGAGTTTGCTTTTGTCCTGTGTGCAGTAAGGAACATTGGGAGGTAGGGAGGGATTCATTGTCATATGTATAGTTCAGAAAAAATCCCTCCAGCAATAGCATGGAATAAGGACCTGGAGATATGCCAGACTGGAGGATGGAAACCAATTAGTTAATAGTCTAGGAACAAATGGGTGAAGAGCTGAATTGAAGTAGAGGCTATAGGGATGGAGAGTAGGGAAGAGACTCAAGAGATGTTAAGGAAGTAAAATGTTCTCCAGCAACAGTAAGTGAGTGCATGCATGGATCAATGAGATGATGGGGTATGAGAAGGGATGAAGTGAAGGGTGAGTTTCAATTCTATCTTGATCGACAGGTGGATAATGGTCACATTCACAGACAGATGACAAAGGGAGGGGATCAGATTGGGGTGGAAAAATTAGGAGTTCTGGTTTGGGAGTGAAATGGTCTTGAGGTTATCTTTCATCAAGCCAGCTTCATAGTGGCTTGAGACATTGGAATCTTTTGGTGTTCTCAGTATTCCTGAGAACATTAGGGTGTTTAGCCATTAACAAGCTCAGGGAAGGGTGCAGGCATTTGGTTTATACTGTGTCTCCTGGTGATCTCACCCAATGCTGAGCACACAGTAGGAAAGAATACAATAATAAGCACTGATCTTATATGTCAGGTACCCAAATCTTAATCCCACGGCTATCTTTTGGGAAAGACACTTAATTCCAAATGGGAAAGTGAGTAACACCTGTCCTGTGTACCCAAATGTGCTTGTGAGGACCAAAAGCACTACATGACTGTGCCTTGTAAGTAGTGTTATTTTTAAGTATTTTATTTATTTATTTTTAGAGAGGAGAGAGGGAGGGAGAAAGAGAGGGAGAGAAACATCAATGTATGGTTGCCTCTTGCACACCCCCTAATGGGGACCTGGCCCAAAACCTGGGCATGTGCCCTGACTGGGAATCGAACTGGCAACCCTTTGGTTCACAGGCCAGCATGCAATCTACTGAGCCACACCAGCCAGGGCGGTAGTTAGTGTTGTTATACTCAATAATGAATTGAAGTTTAGTGAATGACTTGTGGTTACAGTGATATAAGGCTGCTGTCCCCCAATCCTGGGCAGTAAGGGGCCAGGGCTAAGAAGGCTGAGTCTTGCATGAAAGTAGCCAAGAAGCAAGAGACTGTTTGAAACACTGCTGCTGAGAGTAAGACCCAATTTGCAGTGAAGGGTCTGCAAAGAAATACAGACACAGTGGTCCAGGTGGCAGAATCTGGAGAGATTCCAGAGGCCACAGAGGCATTGGAATGACACACTTTACAGGTGCCTGGGCCCCTAGCGGGAAAGGAGTGGTTAAGGTGTGGGAGCCAGTTAGGGCTGAGGGCTTTCTTTACACAGGAGGGAGAGGCCCCTTTTGTGGCAAAGCATGGTAAGCTTCAGGAAGGCCCCCACCCTACACTCTCTGCACTGTCAGTGATGACCAGAAGTGCAGGCAAAGTGCATTCCTTGAGCTATTTTATTGTTGCTACTAATGATACTGATAACTCAAGAAGTTTATATCATTCTTCTAGTTTTCATAGATCTTTTAAGTCTCACAGCAACATGTAAAGTCTTATTTCCCCTATTTTGTAATAAGAAAACTTGTCTAATTAAAAGAGAGAAAAATAAAGAGATTAAAAAAATTTTTAAACAAAGATTGGTATTAGGAAATACGGGATTTCAGTGAGGAAAATCTAGGACAAAATATGAATTGAAAATATATGATTTAAAATGTTATAACATACCCACTTTCTCCAGCAGAATTATTATCCCAATTATTTAATTAAAACAAAAGAACCAACTTTTTGTTTCATTGATTTTCTCTAGGCACTGGGGATACAACAATGAGTAAGACAGTCCACAGGCCAGGCCAGTAGGGAAGCATTTGTGGCTCAAATGATGGTGAAAGTAGAGAGATTTTACTAGGGATGGCTAAGGCTTCTGAACAGCAGAAGCCGGCCAAGTTCATGAAGCTGCGTTTGACTGCCTACTTCTCCATGCATGTTAACAACACTTCACTAGGCTGCATTTATTTCTAATTCTTCCTCACCTGTTACGCCCTGGTGTTTCTCAGATTCCTTCTCTGGGTTTATGCTGAACAGATGTGGTGTGGGGCAAACCTCAGTACTCCCATGTTCTCAAGATCATTGTTTAGTTGCTCAGTCTGGAGCCCACACCAAGCCCAGCCCCCTTGTAATTAAAATCCTTTTCATGCAGAGACTTAGTTGATGTTTGGTAATCCCTTTACTCACTTAGACCACCAGCGTTCATTTTGTAGCTGCAAATCTTCACACCAGTCTTAAAGTCAAGTTGTGCATTCTGAATTCAACTTTAAGTCAGTTCTGCCAGTCACTCTCCACCACAGGCGCAATTAGCTTGTGGTGCCCTGAGCACTGGGGCCGCAGAGTGTGGAGCTGGTGCAAGAACATAGAGCACTGGTTGTGATGCACCTGGGACTGGAGTGGAAATTGGACCCCTTTGTCTGCTGTGTGTGGCCTTGGGAAGCCCTTTCACACCTGGGTCTTGGTTCCTTCAGCTGTGAATTGGCCACACGACTCATGCCGCAGGGTGGCTGCAGGATGTTTAGAATCGTGCGTGTGAAGTATTTAGTTCTGCAAGGCACCTAGTGGGTTGTCAATCCATTGTATAGCACTTATTATTATTATAATTATTGCTTTGTTGTAATTTCCTATGGCTGGAAGATCTGGAACTTCAACTCAAGGCTTCTGTCAAGGCACACCTAGGAAGTAACATTGCGCAGTGACTTATTTAGGAAAACTTTTCTCATTTGGCAAGTAGCTAAGAACCCAATGATAAGAAAACAGGCTGTCAGAATTTTTTTTTCCATATACGATAATGTAGCTTCCAGAGGGCACTCCAGGGGTTGATACGAATTCTACTCATGTCCCTACATCTTCTGTAGGAGCGAGACTGTGTGATTGATTAGTAACCAGAGTTGGGCAGAGTATGTGCTGAGGTAGAGCTTGCACTGGGCAGTGATCCCCTCCAGTCCTGAAATTTGTTAATTTTATGAAAAATCTCTCTCAGCAAAGAGTCTCCATCTTTTGAATTTGTAATTATAATGCATGTCTCACTATGTTCAGAGTAGCAGGTCCCAAAGCATGTTCTACAGAGCACTATGGCGAGACAGTCATCTGTCTGGGGGGAGAGTATCCCACTGTTGGTGTGTTTGGAAAGTTCTGTGTCACACAGAGTTAGACAGGCTGCCCCACCTCAGCCCCCCTGTGAAGCTTTCATACACAGGTGTGTGTTACGAATCTTAAAAAGGCAGATGTCACATGCAATATTTTCTAACTTTATTTGAACATGAAACTTTATTATTATGAAACCTCTGTTAACATCTTCTGGAAAAGCTATTGTCCTGAGGAACACTTTTTGGGAAATACTGGCTTAGAAGACTTTTATTGTTCAGAAACTAGCAGTGTTCAGCAGTTTCCATGTTTGTTCAGAAAGCAGCCTTCAGCTTCCCCTGGAGAGTCTAAGTTTGGACATGAGGAAGCATTTCCTAACAGTGAGGATGGTTAGGGAAATTATGATAACAAAACACATCAACCCTTTCTTGTTCTTTTACAAAGCTCAGGAATTATTATAAATACAGGATCCAGCAGAAGCAAGGCTTGCTTGAGTGTGGTTGGTAGGGTACGTGAATGTCTTGCATGAGATGTGTCCAATTTGAACATTTCATCTAAAATATCACATAGTGTGCTTGAGTGTGATATTGTTGTTACAGAATTACATGGTTATGATTTTGTAATAAAAAGGGAGGCATTATTTGTGCCAGACCCTGTAGAATGAATCATCAAGGAAGATTTTGGATCTTTTAATTTTAAGGGGGGCTTTGAAAATAGAATATAATTGACGGATAAGAAGGTAGGAATTAAGAGGCAAGAAGACAGACTGGCTGACCTCTGGAAGGGCTGTCTCTAAGTGTCTGCAATTAACATCCATTCTTACTGTGCCTGGGACACACATTTGAAGGAAACATTTTCCTCAGATTTCTAAGTCAAGTGGAACTAATGACACAGAGGGCCAAAGCTCTCCCAGTCATATTTCTGTAACTGTCATGTGTTGAGCACTTCCCATAGGCCAGATATGATGCTAAGCCTTATGCATGCATCTTACACATTCCCTAAAACTGCCTCTGAGATTGCTGTCATCACTGTGCCCACTGAAGCCTAGAGAGGTTAAAGACCTTCCTGAAGGTCACACACTCGGTATGGTGTGCAACCTGGATTTGAACACCAAAGCCCTTATCCACTATGTGCCCCCAGCTGCTGCTGTGAGTCTGCAGACATCCAAGACATCAGAGCATAATTGAAAGACCACCTTCTATCAGGCTGTGTATGTGGGAAGGTGGTGGGCTGCCCGCAGTGACAGTAAGGCAAAGGAGAGGGGACATCCTCCAGCTCCCCCCATACTGGCTAAAGCCAGTGGGGCCCCTTGATTGCCAGAAAGCAGCCTGGCTTGTGCGTCCCTTCTCGTTAGCCATCTGCCTCCTCGTGCCTATTGATAACACATAGCATGTGGGCAGCTGCCCTGTGAGAGAGACAGGACAGATATCAGCTTATGAATCAGACGTTCTCTGGTATGTTCTTGTTATCCCAATAGGAATGTGGCAGGATCCAAAATAGAACTAATCATCATCCAATTTCACAGTGTCAGGGGTTGGTGTCTTCAAAGGAAACTTCATAACTTCAGTCCGCAAGCTGCAGCTAGTGAGGCTGGACTCTGAATAGGGGGCCTTGGGCCTTGGGCCTGCAGCCTCAGCAGTGGCTGGCTGCAGATAGGAGTGAGAAAGCAGAGGATGTGCCAGAGGCCTGCAGGAGCAACATCTTCAGAAAGGAGACTACCTGAAGGAAAGCAATGTTTCTGGCCAGCCAGAGGCACCTGCTATCTGTCATGTCAGCTGAGTGGTGGATGGGTTAGTTCCAGAGTCTGTAACTACCCTGTGCCCACAGGTTCCAGAGCTGTGTGTGAGGCACTCAAAGTGAATGTGTGATGAATGTGATTTCAGTATGCAAAGATGACCTGACCTACATTTTTAAAATTTTACTGGAATTTATTGGGGTGACATTGGCTCACAAAAGCATAGAGGTTTCAAGTACACAACTCAATAAAACACCATCTGTACACTGCATCACGCGTCCATCTCCCCAAGCAAAGTTCTTTCTGTCCCCATCCCCACCTTTGCCCACCTCCACCTATCCCCACCCCCTTTTCCCTCTGGCTGTCACCACATTGGTCTGACCCACTTTTGAAGGCATTATTTTAGGAGTGGGGGTTGATGAGCTGAATAATCCACACCGTACTTCCTGGTTTCCCTGTGAAGGCCAAGAGGGACCTTGGGGGTCCAGGGCTCCAAGTTCAGGCCCATCTGAGGATGGCTAGTCTTCTCCCTATGACACTGACTGGCTTCAGTGGGACTCATGCCTGCAGGACATGAGTTTGCTGAGGTAAGACTTGGCTTGGGCCAGGTGATTAGATGAGGACCTTGGGTTCTGGGAGAATTCTCCTGAGCTTCTAACTGTCACTGTCCCAGGTGGGATTTCTCCAACTGCCTCATCAAAAGCAGCAGTCCCCACTCTTACCCACCATAGGTATCTGAAATTATGTGGATTTGTTTGTATCTTTACAATCTGTCTCCTTAGTACACTGTAAGCTCCTCAGGAACAGGAATTGTGCTTCCTGTTCCTATCTTTTGTGCCTGTGTCTGGTGTACAATAAGCATTTAAGTATTTGTTACATGAATGAAAAAATAATACTAAATGAACCCTATCTTCAGAGCTTCAGATTGAGAGTCTTCTCTGCTTAGAGTCCCCTCAAATCCCATCACACACAAGACCAAGTGCCAACTCCCTAGCCCAGTGCTCTGGTCCTGCCAACCTGTCCAGTTTCATTTCTTGCCATGCCCACCTGTATGCCTCCTATGTGCTAACCCAGTCAATGCCAAACTTTGGTAAGTGTACATAAGGCCTTGGGATCTGCTGGAAATGCAGACTCCTAGCTTCAGCCTCAGAGCCTCAGATTCAGCTGCTGTTAGGGTACAGCAACCATCACTGCCAGGCGAGTCCGATGGCAGGTGTCCTGTGGACCACACTTTGAGAAGTGATGCTTCTATCAAAGTACACTGTGGGCAATTAGCTGAAAAAGCCACACAGTTTCTCCCCTCTGTGCCTTTATACCCATGGTGACTTCTATCTGGAATAGCCTTTGCCCATTCACAGTTTTTGCCCAGAAAATGCCTATGCATCCTTCAAGACAGCTTGATGTTCACACCTCAGTCAGGCACATTACTGTTTTCTTTCTCTCTTCATCTAGTGAATCTTACACATACCTTTCTTGGAGATCATTCCGCTTATTTCTCTTGCTCCCCCACCCCTTCTCCCAACACTGTGTGCTCTCAGAAGAACAGCTCGTAGTTGTTTTGGGACCCTCCGTACCTAGCAGAGCACCCGACAATTAGCATTGATTTGACTGGAATGAGACCCCAAGACGGGTGCCACCGAAGCCCAGGCCCCATCTTCCCTTCCTAACTCTGCTCTGTTTCTGACTGCCCGGCCTTTCCAGGAGTTCTCCCTCCAGAGGATGGACAGCCTCGTGGATGATCGTGTCAATATCCTGGGATTTTCCATTTTCAATCAATCACATGCTTTCTTCCAAGAGTTTGCCCAGAGCCTCAACCAGTCCTGGCAGGAGAACTGTGACCATGTGCCCTTCCCTGGGCCTGCGGTGAGTATCGCCAGAGCCCTCCCCTACGTCCCCTCGCCTCCACACACCCTCTCCATGGTCCAGCCATCAGCACATACAGCCTCCTGAAGCCCGGCTTCCTTAGGCCCAGCTCAGAAAGAGGTGTGTCAAAGTGCAAGTGCTGGGAAGTACTTACAAGGGAAAAGCATCTCCACTCCTGTGAGCTGCAAACAGTCCCGCTGCTGGAGGGGACAGCAGGGTGGGTGGCTGTATAGAGGCACCGAGCTGTGGTCAGTGATGTCTGTGGCCTTCTGTGGCTGGACTCCTGACGATTCTGCTGCTGAAAACTGCCCGAGTGTAGAATCCAAGGCTGTTGCTGTTGGAAAGGCCATAGGCTGATCTGCTGCCTCATTTTTCAGGTAGGGACACTGAAGCCCAGGCTGGGGAGGGGAGCTATGGTATCTTGTCCCAGGGCAAGCACAAAGCCTTTTGCCGGGTAAAACTAGGCTCTGAGACACCCGACCCCTGGTCCAGTGCTCTCCCTGTCACTCTGCCCTAAGGAGCAGCTCAGCAGACATGCCTCTGTGGCCTCACCCATATTCTTCCTCCTTGTGCTTCCTTTCCCCACAGAGTATGTGACAGAAGCAAAGGTTTCCCTGCCATTCTCCTCAGGTGTGATGTCCTTACTTTGTGAGGCAGGTCTAATGCGTTTGTTGCGTTCATTTGTTAAAATTTAGGTTCTCTGAGTTGGGAATCTTGTGGCTTTCTGGGTCCTCCCCTACCCTAAGACAGCTTTCGTGATGCTCATAACAACTTTGTGAGGTAGCATCTTCACGTTAGAGATGATGGAACTGAGGCCAGAAAGGTTAAAGAAGCAGCTCAAGCTCACACAACTAATGAGCAGAGGAAGTAGGATCAGAACCTAAGGCCTGTGGGTTTATGGTTTATAGTTTTAACCACCATGGTATTTTGTCATTCTCTAGGACCATTATTCCTTTGCCATGCTAAGGAATGCAGTTGGCAAAATGAAAGCAGTTAGTATTTGTCAAAGGAATGAATGAGTGAGTGACGCAGGTGGAATAATGAGTTAAAGTTATACAGAAATGGAAAAGAATTAGGTTTATGGGATAGCAGTGGAATTGGGTACCTTCGTGGAGTGGGACATTCTCTGGTGGGCTTTTAAAATAGAAGTGAGCCTTGACCAATGTGGCTCAGTTGGTTGTAGCATCTTTCCATTAGTGAAAGGTTGTGGGTTTGATTCTTGGTCAGGGTGCATATGTAATATGGGTTTGATCCTCCATCCTCAATTCCTGGTCTAGGAGCATATGATTCCCAGTCCAGGCATGTACAGGAGGCAACCAATGGATGTTTCTCTCTCTCCCCTCCTCTCTCTGAAAAAAATGTCCTTGGGTAAGGATAAAAAAATAGAAGTGATATCTGTCTTTGGTAAGACAGGCTCAGAAGTGAGGACAGTTCTGGACATTGGTGCACATGGGTACTTGATTAGTCATCAGCCAAAGTGGTGACCTAGCAGCAGGCCTACTGAAGGACAGAGTGACCTTCCACCAAAATCTTTGCCTTTTTGATTGTTTAGCCTGTGGGAAATCTTAGGAAGGGAGTGGTAGCTAAGGGGTCAGAGCTCACATAAAGCTCAGGGAGTTTTGATCAGAAGAACCAGATAGAAGAAGAAAAGGGCTTGAGAACTGAGGTCATAGAGTTTACAGAGTGCATCCTAACAAGATATTTTTGACCAGAAGGAGGTAAGACTCCATAGGAAGGATTTGAAAGGGGATCCTCACCCCCATTAGGGCTGGAGGGACAGGGACAGATGTCCTCGGGCACAGTGTCATGGATAGGACCAGGCTCATCTCTCCTGGCAGGAGTACAAGCCTTGTACCCTGGCCTTTTCTGCCATTCTCATAGTCATCACTCCAGATTCTAATGAGGTGCTGATGGACAGCACAACATTAGGAAAGGAAACAAAACCTTCTGCCTCCTTTCCAACTCAACCCACTCCACATTTCTGTTCTCAGTTCAGCCAGGAGAGACTGGGGAGGGCTTTCCAGAGGAGGTGAGGCGAATCCTTGAGGATGCTTACTTACTGTGTGGGGGACACTGTGTGGTGGGTACTGTGCAGGGTGTCCAGGCTGCAGATGCTGACTTGCTTCTTCTGAGTAGAGTACCTATCCTTTGAACTCAGCCCCAGGCAGTTTAAAAGAGAAAACTCTGACTTCCTTCTCCTTCCCAACACAGCCTCAGACCTCCTAAGACCTTAGCATCTTATGCTCCCTGAGAATGTTTGGGGGGCATGTGGGAAGTGGCTGGGTCCTCTGGAGTCACCCTCTGTGCTGGGGGTAGAGAAAAGAGTACAAGTAGGCTGTGTCCTACCCACTCCGCTGCTTCAGTGGATGGTGGGAGGAGAGCAAGTGCCAGCCTTAGGCCAGGGGGAGCAGCTAGTCCTGGGTCACAGCCTGTGGGCCCATGTCCATTGGCATTGTCTTGGCCAAGCTCCTGTGGTTTTCTTGCCAGTAAAATGGGCCCTGTGTTTTTTCTGGCTGAGGAGATAAGGGTGCTCATCCATTTGCTTTCACCTCAGCACAGAGCTAAAGAATACTGTAGCACTTCCCATGAAATCATCCCGCCCTGACCTTGGTTTCCTCCTCATGGCCTCCTAATAACAGATACAAGTGCCTGTGCACTCCTCTTTCACAGGTGAGGAAAATGAGGCACAGAGACACTGGCGGGCACAGAGGCTGGGGCTCTGAGGCTGCCTCTCAGCGACAGAAGGGCATCCAGCCCTGGTCTCTGCGGCCTCACAGAGGGAGAGAAGGGTTGTAGGAATTCTTCCCGTCAAAGAATGTGGAAAGGAAGCTCAGATCTTCAGACAGCAGCAAATCTTTCTCAAATCTGTCCCTACCAGGCTGAAACTCCCAGCACCAGCAGCCCCGCTCTTCTGTTGGCTGGGGAGCCAGGTGGCCACAAACAATCAGTGTGGAAAGTACAGCCTGATTTTGTCCCCGCATCCAGTCTGTAAGCAGGCTGCCACCAGCTCCCACATCCGTCAGTCAGTCCGTGGGGGCTGACTTCCCTTCCCTCTCCCTCCTCGCCTTCCTTGCTCTCATCTGTCTCCTTTTCTCCTCTCCCTTTCTCTCGCCCTCTCTGTTCCAACCTCTCTCTTTTTTTTCCTCTCCCCTTTCCTTGTGCTCTCCTGTCCATCTTCCTCTGTCCCATAACCTCCTTTCTTTCTCTTTCTGTTCCTTTTCTCTCTCACACTTTGGAGGTCCCTCTTCACTCTTGACATTTTCTTATCTCTTGGTTCCTTTCTCCCGACTGTGTGCCCCCTTCACAGCTGGGCTGACAGAGTTCCAGGTGGAGCTCGCTGGGGGTCGGGGGTGTCAGGCTTGTTGGGGGTCGGGGGTGTCAGGCTGTGGTCATGGAGTGGGAGGAGTAGCTGAACTGAGGAGTAGCAGGGAAGGAAGCTGAGTGCGGCCTGAGCCCTGGGTGGTGGATAGCAAGCTGCAAGTGTGCTCCCCACCTGTGATGTCCCAAGGAAGGAGTGTCCTGCTGGAGACACACACCCACCAGTCTCTCCTGCCATTCCCGTTCCTCACACTGTGAACTCGAAAATCATTGAAATTACAGATGATCAGATTAAGTAATTAGAGTTTGTGCTGAAACAGATGTGTGTAAGTGTTTACTTCACTGAGTAAAACCCAGATTGTAGGTAGGAGCTATTCCATGATATTGTAATGGTTCCTTTCCTGGCATCTCACTGGCATTAGAGTTTAAGCTGCAAAGGTTCAGAGGCAAATGGGCACCAAGAGGACCCTAGGAGTGCAGTGGCGTGGACTGTGTCAGGTAGAGGCGGGTGTATGTTTAGAATATATTTTTATTTTTATTTCAGAGAAAGAGAAGGAAACTTGGCCACCATCTCCTGAGTCAGATTGACTCATCTTAATTTATAGAGTCTTTCATTCCCCTAAATAATTTACAAACAGCTCAAAAGAACATAGCAATGAAGCACCAAATGAAAATATAAGAACAAGAGAATGGGGGATTCCTTGCCAAGCACCATTTTTGTGCCAAGAAAGAGGAGAGTGCCTTAAATGAGGACTGGGACATCTGGTGGGTCGAATGTCTAGAAGAGGTAGGGACAGGACTGAGAAGTGGTGCACAAAGACAGGCAATGGTGGCCGCAGCATGAAGGCGGGCCGTGAAAAGGAAGGGGTATGGGTTGAGAGACTGGCAGGAGACAGAACGGGACAGCCCAGAAATGGAGACATGGATGGAGCAGTTTTGTTCCAGAACTGTCTTTCCCCAGCTGCTTCCCAGAGCTAACTTAGTAAATAATATCAGAGGCAGGGAGCAGCAGGAACTTCAAGATGGAGATCTGATGCGATGTGGGAGAGTTGATGAGACAGAGATTACAGGCTCTCCCACCTCTGGTGGTGAAACTGGGTGAGGGGAGGAGACCGGCAACTTCGGGAGAAGCTGGAGAAGTATGAGATGGGAGCCAAGGTGTCAGGGAGCAGGCGGAGGACCCAGGTGTGAGTCCTGGGTGGACTGGTGGATCCTGCCTGAGAGGCTGTCTGGTTGTCTGTGGAGGCCCTGAGGAGACTGGGCTGGAGGGAGGAGATGCCTGAGGCTTAGGAATTTTCAATTCAGATCAGCCCAGGCCAAATCACAGAGAGGATCTGTGAGGCCCAGAGCATGCTGGGGATATACATGTCGCTTGTGTCACCACGTCACCTCTCTGGAGGCAGTACACAGATGGAGAGGTGCCAGGGGTCTTGAGGCTGCTTCTTCCATCTGTTCCTGCTCCCCACGTCCCTTGCTGCAATTGTACTTGCTAGAAGCACTCAACAAATCCTGAAGGCCCTGAAGTCTGAGACACCAAAGAACACTGGAAAGAGGCACACGCTGATTTCCCAGCATCAGGATCATTTGCTAATAAGAGAGCATCAGCCAAGAAAACCTCATCCAGATGGAGTGGGGATAGCAACAGCCATGTGGCAGGAAGGAACTGGGGACCTGGGAGGAGGATGTAAGAGGTGGGTGGCACGCTGTGGCTGCAAGTCTGTAGTGATGAGGGTCTCCACACGCAGCCTGTGAGAAGGGGCCTTCCGAGAGGGGATGAGGCCCAGGCCTCTTTGGGGTTCTGGGTCAACCATGCCCCCATGAAGGTAGGGATCCCCAGGGCCTCAGGACTAGTTAGGAAGCTCTTGGTTTTCAGTAACAGAATTCCTGAATTAAAATGCCTCATGCAAAAAAAGGAAATGTGTTATTTCATGTCACAGCAAGTCGAGAGGCAGGCAGAGTCCAGAGCAATGTCATTGGAAACCTACATTCCTTGCGTCTCTGCTGTCATCCTTGGTGTCAATGTCATGGTCAGGCTGGAACCGAAATGACTGCTGCTGGTCCAGGCCCCAAGGCCAGATAGGAGAATGTCCACAGGAGGAGAGAGTACCTCCCTTAGAGACAGGAAACTCTTCTGAGTAGCCATCCCTCCCTCCAGGCCTCCATTCATGTCTTATCTGCCAGAATGGAGTCACATGCTGAGTCCTTCATCACACATTGTCATGGGGATGGGAGACTCTTGGACCACCCAGGCTCACTCAGGAGCTGGGTCTGAATCAGCTGCCCCTGAAGCACATGCTTGCTTGGGGGAGGGGAGGATTCCTAAATGAAACAGGGCTTATATTAGGAAGAAGGGAAGAATGGGTGCTAGGTACCCTTTCACTACCCCCTCTGTCCTGCCCTTACAAGTCCTGTTCCAGCAAAAGTTCCAAGAAGTTTTTAACTGAAGGCTTAACATGAAGATAGTCAGTCAGATCAGGAGGTGAACTGGGTGATGACCAAACCCAGGGCAGCAGGGAAGCCTCTAGCCACCAGCTTTCCCTGTGCCCAGCTCTGGCCCAACAGTCTCCTGCTCCTGTCTACTGTTGAGAAGGTGACCACATCTGGAAAGATTGTTTATGTTGTCCTGGAGGCGAGGCATAAGCATCAGTGTGATGGAGCAATGACACACCCGGGCTTCTGAGAGGTGGAAAGTGAGGTGAAAAGACAAAGCTGCAAAGAAGGGTGGAAACCAGACTGGGGGAAGGGATGCTAGGCTTCCATCCCCATCCTGACTCTACCAGTGTCTTGCTTGGTGCTGTGGGGCAAGGGCAGAACTCTTTTAACCTCAGTTTCTTCATTTGTAAAACATGAGAGTTGCACTACTTGATTTCTAGGATCCCTTCCAGTTCTTACACTTGGTGATTTTGAGGGTTTCAGAATGGAGAGATTAACTGGCAGGTAAGGGAGAAAGTGGAATAAAAGTGAGTTTAAAATATCATTTAAGTAGCCAGACTACAGGGGCTGAAGCCAGTGTCATTAAAGGTGTCATCCTTAGGAAGACATTTGTCTCTGTGGGATGGAAGAGTCTGTAGCCCTCGTCATTTCCATACGTCCTATTGGCAAGGAAACATGAGGGGCCCTTTAGTAAAGGAGCCCATGTGCTCAGGGAAAGGACCTGCACAGTTATAAGCTGGCCAAGAAGCATCAAGTACCATGCAGGTGAGCCTTGAATCAGATGAAGGCGCTAAGTTGCAAAGGGGAAGGGCCATGGGAGGGAGAAGGAAGGACAGGATGACCAGTAGGAGGAACTGTGAGGAACCTGGCCAGTTAGTGCAGCTCAGTGGGACTGCACAGGTCTCCACCGAGCCTGATTGCACAATGCGGCTGCCCTGACTGGCTTGCTCGGCAGGCCACATGTGGCTTCAGGACCAGGCTTCGGGAAAGCAGGGGTGTTGGACCTGGGAGGGCAGAAAACCTGATGTAGGCAGAGGGGATACAATGGCTGATGCATGGCAGTAAGGCCTTGGTAAAAGATGAAGGGTCTCTGCCAGATCATAGGGGCTGAATAAATGTGGGGAAGAAGAAAAAAGAGCTATAGAGGAAGTGGAAAGTGGGTGAGCATGAGAAAGAAAACACACTGGTCAGGCAGTTTTGCAATGCAACTGAGCTTGGATCGGGGTACAGATTTTATATGGCTGGGCTTCCCTGTAATTGTCTTTTAGGAAGATGATCCTATTGGCCCAACTAGTTGCTATTACAAACATCCTTGCCCAGTACGTACCAAAACTGTCTCTGTTCTTACTACTCCCCAGCACCTGAGTTCACCTGTCTGCTTGCCAGACACCTGCTGACACTTGTCTGCACCTGGGGTTCACAGTCCTGTCCCTCAGGAATGGTGACCCCTGACACACGCAGTTTACAGAGCACTTTGACAGACATGTCAGGCAGGGCTTTGCTTTCACAGGAAACTGCCACTCACTCCCAGGGTCAGCAGCCGGCCTGGCTCACTCGGTGCACGAGCAAGGGCAGGGGTCCAGACTCTGGTTTCGTTGCTCCTGGTTTCAAGCCCCTTTTCCTTCACCTCACCGTCCCAGATGCTAGCCTTCTGCCTGCAAAGCTTGAAAATATCTAAGAGGTCACAAAATGGCCTCCCTGTCTCCAACCCTGGGGAGCCCAGTGTCCGAGGGCCCGGCCAGTGTCGGAAGTCACATGGGGAGTGCTCTCAGCCATTTTTCATGTTGGAAGAAGAGGCTTAGATGGGGTAGTTTGTCATTGCCTATGATAGAATATCACAGTTCAGTGAAGGAATCTGCTTTATAATTGGATGGAGTGCAGGTTTCCTGCGTCTGACATTGCTCGTCCTAGAAGGCCTCTCCTGCCTCCCTGGGCCTCCCCTCAGGCCCCTGCACAGTGTTGACCCTATGGCTGTTCACACTCAGTCGATTTCCATTGTCAGAGAGATCACCTCGGTGGATGGCACACTCCAAGGACGAGTGTCTTCTGTTTCTCTGCTTCTACCGCCTTCACCCAAACCCTCAGCCTTCTCCTCCCCAAGGGTCACTAACATCTACTTAACTTGATAGTGTTCGGCCTAAGCCTTGTGGGCAGATTTCACCCCAAATTTAATTTGATTCCCTAAATATGTCACGAGGCCCACCACCTGCCAGGTCCTGGTGCAATGTGCTGTGCAGGGTGTAGAGACTAAGGCCTCGTGTGTCCTGGCCCTAAGAGTTTGCACTGTAAAGAGAGATGAAAATGTGGACAAAAATGAACTGGCCTCTTCCTCCTGGTCATAAGCCTCCCAAAGCATGACCCCTGCATCGTTTCTGATTTCTTGCAACTTTCTTGCATCTCTCCCATTCCCCCTCCAGGTGTGCTCTTTCCACCCCTTTGTCTTTGCTCCTACAATTCCATCTCTGGAATGCCTTTGTCCCCTTTTAGCCGCTCCCCACTCCCAGGTTCAATGATTTTTCTGTCAAAATCCTTTAGTGCTCAGTTCAAACACTGCATCCTCCACAAAATATTTTCTTAATCACCCAACCAGAGAAGCTATATTCCTCTTTGGAGCTTCCACAGACTACTGTGGGTCCATCTGGCTCAGTATCATGTTACCCTTAACTGCGTCCTGTCACCCTGTATCCCCTCCCCTATTCCACTGTAATCTACCACAGGAGGAGGGTCTTACACATCTTTGGGCTTTGAACTTGCTATGTGCTTTAGACGTCCCATCAGGTTAATAGTACAAAGTGGAGTGTAACAGTATGTACAGCTAGGAACAACCACGTCATGAGAGTCTTCCCAGAGGAAGGAAACGTCAGCTGAGTTTCGAAGAATGGGCATGTGTGGGGGCAGTGCAGGGCTCCTTCCTCTTCCTGAGATCCGCAGCCCCATCCCTTCTTGGGGATTGTTGGGGGAGTTGGCACTTCCCTGGAGCAAAGAAAGGAAAGGATATCCTTGGAATCATTTTGGGCCCAAAAGGCTAGCTTATTGGTCCAACCCCAGAGAATCCTTCGACACCGTTGTCTGTCTGGGCCAACCACCTGGGCTACTAGGGGAAGTGGAGCTAGTCCAGAGACAGAAGGCAGCCCGAAGGCAACAAAGATGCACCCTTATTTCTCTCTGTTTTGCTTTTCTCTTTCCCTTCCCTTCCTTTACACCTGTCACTTCCTCTCTCTGCTCCTCCTCCCCCTACGCCTCTCTGGTGGACTGCCTGCTGCTCTCTGCCCACTTTCCAGCTCTCCTCAGCCCTGCTATTCGATGCCCTCTATGCTGTGGTGACTGCGGTACAGGAGCTGAACCGGAGCCAGGAGATCGGTGTGAAGCCCCTGTCCTGCGGCTCGGCCCAGATCTGGCAGCACGGCACCAGCCTCATGAACTACCTGCGCATGGTGAGGGGGCTGGGGCTCTGTGGGACCACACCCAGCCTGCCAGCAGGGAACCCACCCTTTCAGTCACTGCTTTCCAGGCCTCCTCAGTTTATCACAGCCCCAGATGACACAGTGATCTGTGGCAACTCCATTCAGTGGATCGTGGGTCCCATTTGTTCCCTAATACCTAAAATCACTGGGAATCCATGGCAAGGTTGTTTACAAGACAGTGAGTAGCACTTGAGAGCCTTCGACTGTCTGAGCCTCCTAGATTCCAGCCTTGGAAACTGACCCCTTGGCTCACAGGTGGTCCCAGCAAAGCTTGTACGAAATGGGGATGGATGATTCTGCTATAGGCCATGATCCCTCAGGCTCAGTGCTTCTAACTTGGTGCTGGGCTCCTGTATTCTCTCAGTCACATGTCCTTCAGTGGGATGGATGTGCCTCAGCCCACTAAGAAGACATTGCCTGTTAGAGAAGTCTGGAGCAGAGTGGCTTGGATTTTGCATTTAAGTCAGGTCATCCTGACTTCTTGCAGTCTTGGGATAGGTGAGCAGCTGCCCAAATAAGATAAAAGCTATTAACATCCTAAGGCATGGAAGAGGGGCTCAGGGAAATCTGAGTTTAATCTAGCAGCTTGTTGAGTTGTTTTATGCAGCAGCTGTGAGGGCATGAGGTGCAGGGCATCCTTCTTCTTCTCCAGCCCCAGCCAATTTGGAGTTGGTTGAGGAGACATCACAGTAGTCTCAAGAGCCTATGGCTGAGAGGTGGACAGAAGCATGGACCTTGATGGTGTTCTCTGTCTTGGACATACTACTTAGGCATCCTTACACAGCATGTGTAGAATGCTTGCTTGGGCCAAGTGGAACACGGGCCTATTTGGTGCTGTAACTCACTCTCTCTTGGACAGGTAGAATTGGAAGGTCTCACCGGCCACATTGAATTCAACAGCAAAGGCCAGAGGTCCAACTATGCCTTGAAAATCTTGCAGTTCACGAGGAATGGTTTTCGACAGGTAAGCCTGGCTCTGATTCCCTAGTGGCAGACCTCCTCTCTTCCTGTCTCTATGCCGCTGTCCGTTTCTCCTGTGCACTCAGGGTGGCTTCCTCTCTCAGCTATCCCCAGGAACAGTAGCTGTGTCCCATGCAAGGCTCCGGTGCATGCTGGCCTCCCCCTTGCTGCCACCGGCTGCAGCCAGTGTGGGTGGTGGAACTGCAGCCCCAGAAAAATACCAAGAAGGACGTAGCCACGCTTTGCTGTGGGGAGAAGAGGGTGAGGGGCTATTGTGGGAAGAAGGAATTCCCACGCCATGCCCACTGTTTTGGATTATTCTACTCCCTGAATCTGGCCCTAACCCTGGAACAAGTGTTAGACTACAGGTTGCTTGCTGGTCAGACACAGATCAGACCTGGTCTGTGGGGGGCTGAGGAAGTTCTTTAGAGTTGGAATGGATGGCCCGTTCTCTCCTGTCAGCTCCTCTCTGATGGACCCACACTCAGCCTGCCCCCACCTGGTGATTATGTCCCTCCTCTTCTGCCTACTTCCTGTCTTCTCCTGTCAGCTTAGGGGTGCTTTGTCCTTTGTAGCTTCTTTCAACTCCCTACTCTCCTCCTTATTCTCCTCCATCTACCTTCTTCTCCTTTTCTGTAATGCTATCACATCAGAAGAAACAAGGATTCTGATAGCCACTCCAAGTGCTTCTCTGAAGGTTTCCCAACCTCCTATCACCCTGATAATCAACTCTACTCTTAGCCTAGCCCTTCTCCAACCTTAAGAAAAGCCTGAGAGGTAGGAAGTGATGCACTAATGACAGCAGGAGACAGACATTGAAGAGCTTCCTAGCTGCCCCAGTTTTTGGACAAGGGACCCTAGTGTGGCAGGACCGCCTTTCCAGGAGGTCACAGAGATTCATCTTCGTCATCTTTGTCGCTATCATCATCATAGCCGTTTTTATCTATTAAGTTTTCACCATGGGCTGTACATCACACTAGCTGTGACATATGTATTTTCTTATATAACCCTACAAAGTCGGTACTTTTTATTAACCCATATTTTATAAGTGGGGAAACCGAGGAGATTGACGTATTTGGCCTTGAACAATTAGCAATGACTCCTCGTTTTGAACCCAGATACTTCTAACTCTGAAGCCCAGGTTCTTAACCATTACAATAAATCATGCATTAAAATTACCTTGGTGATTTGGTTAAAGTGCAGATTGCTAGACTCTACCTGCCAGGAGTCTGACCGGGGAGCCCAAGGGCAGGGCTCTGGCTCCAGTACAGTCCCGCACCCCAGGGGACTCCAAGGACGTCTGCATCCCGGCACTCTCTTCCCACATCCATCCGAGAGGCTCCCGGACCCAGCTGAGATCCTGCTAGGAGGGCATGGATTGCACTGGTTGACAAGGCCAGGTCAGCTGTCTTGGACCACAGACGTAAAAGGAGAGTCCCAGATGGAGAGAGAAGAGCCCTGAGTCCTGGTGCCAGCTCTGGGCCAGTGTGATGTGACCTTGTGTGATGACAACCTCTGCTTCCCAACTATTGAGAAGCTTTTTCATAGCTTCCCAGGTGGGCCAGGGTTCAGCAGCGGCCTCACACTAGGCAGAGTCTCACCGAGGGTTCATTTCCTTCACCTGACAATCATTTATTCAGCCTGTGCCACATGTCGGGCACTGTGCCTGGTATGGGGGAGCCACAGCTAAAAAAGGCACAGTCCTGCACCAACAGAGAGCTCAGTTTGGGGGTGAGACTGACAAAAAAATTAAGTGAAACTTTGCTTATTAAACTCAAATCATGCCCTCAGGCACACCCTTTCCTAAACAAATGAAGCAGTCAGCTTGTAGGGAAATTATCAGGCAGACTTTTCCCTGAGCTACAATACACTTGGAGGATGTGAAGTAATGAATTCTCACTCATTCTTTCAGTAAACGTCTGTTGAGTGCCTTGCCGCCTGTCTGCTAGGCTCTCTTCTAGGCACAGGTTGAAAAATGGGCCTGTGTCTGCTTTTGTGAAAACCATTCTAGGGACAGACAATAGAAAAACAAGTGCAAATGTAATATAATGTCATTAGTGATTAGTGTTACAGCAAAAAAATAAAACAGGGTAAGGAAATGAGTATGCGGAGAGAGTCATTGGTGGAGAAGCAATAGTTAGGAAAACGTAATGCTCACCCCAAACCCCAGACCCACTCTGTGGGAAGCCAGATCTAAGGCTCTGAAAAGCTCCTTTGGGCCCTCAGCCAGTTTCCTGAGTGTTACTGGGAAGATCCCCTTCTCACACCCCTTCCATCAAGCCACACCTGTGGTGGTGGAGATGGCCAGTGGCCCTGATCCCGCCCTCCACTCGAACCACAGCTGATTAAGCTCAAAGTGCCACTTCACCTTAACTGCTGCCCCAGCAGCTTCCTGACCAAGTCATCAAGAAACACCAGCAGCAGCCACCAGCCACTGCGCCTCCTGAAGAATCAGCCCCACACATTGTTGGCATAGGGCAGGGCTGCTCAAACCTAGGTGTGTACAGGAGTGACCAGTGGTGTTTGCCTTAAGTGCACATTCCCCACAATTCTGAGTTAATAAAACTGGGTGCGTTCCAAGAATCTGCATATTCTTAACTTCCACCCAGACAGAGGACTATAGTGCAGGTGGTCTATAGATCACACTTTGATGGACACTGCCCTGGTAGAAGATGTGAGTGAACTGCAGCCTCTCTGCAGAGAATTCCTTCATGACCTCACTGTATCCCACCCATCCCTCTGAGCTAACGTTGGATGGGATCTGCTGCTAAATGGCCTTTAGAGATGATGGTACTTTTGACCTTCAGTGCATGAAAGGTCACACTCCTGACTAGACTTATAAATTGGTTCATGATAATTCTCTTTATGACGAAGTTTTCTTCAACAAATCTGGCAACTGTCCTGCTGCTCTCCTGTCTGGCCCAGCAGCTGTAAGTGCCGATGGGAACTCTGCATGACATGCAGGGGCCCAGCTGGAGCTTCACAGCATGGCTCCCCGCGCCCACCCGGGCAACCAGTCTCTGCCTCCTGACATGTGTCCTTCCCCTGTCAATCATGGGATGAAGAAATGGGTCGAGGAGTGATGATTATCTGTGCTTCTCTTCTGGGGTAGGCAGAATGCCACAGTCTCTGCTCTGATATTCCATCTCCCATATCCAAGGTGATCCTGGCAGGGGAAAGAAGAGTTACCAGGAGCAGGGGAATGACATTTCTTGAGTACCTGTTGTGTACCAGTCACCACATGGTCACTTTGCACAGATCACATCTGATCTGGAGAACATCCTCTTTGGGGTGTCCAAACCCCCATTTCACACATGAGGAAACTGAGGCTCAGGGAAGGGAAGGAGCCTGGTCCAAGGAAACTGCTAGCAAGGGCTTTGGGCAGAGCTGGAATTCTTACTCACGTTTGTCCAACTCCAAAACCCATGTTCTGTGTCTCTCACTCTTGGCCTTTCCTCGTTCTCCTGGAATCCCTAAGATCCCACATCTAAACATTTTACTCAGTTCTCTTGCTTTGCTGCTCTCTGCTGCAGGCCAGGAGGGCTCCACACTGCCAGTGACCTGCTGGGCTGGGCTTTCTCTAGTAATGGTGTCTTCCCATTTGGATCTGGTTTTGCTTTTTTCCTTCCTGTCTGGACTACTGACTATTAAGAGCTAATTTTGATTATTTAGAAAGCACCATGCAGGGACACAGTAGGTTATAATTGGTAAACTGTCTGAACCAAATACCATATTCCCTGCTGGTGGCTGATTAAGGGATTATTACAATTTTAAAAATAGTCTTTCAGAATTCAGGGTTATTTTATACCATTTTAAAAATTACTATTTTGATTCTGTTTGGAGAGAATTTTCCATTCGGGACTCTGTGGAGCTTCCACCGAAGCCTGTTTGGGGATGATGTTCCCTACGCTGTCCTGGAAGTGACAGTTCTGAGCCTGAGTCATCTCCCAGTTGTTTTCTCTCATGGGTTAGAGGTCAATAGTATTGCTTCTAGTTTCTCTAGCTCCCGCCTCCGGTTTTTGCCTGTGTGAGATCCGCCATCTCCACCCCATTTTCTCCCTCCTCATCCCCTAGAAGACATCCTGGGTGGTATTGAAATAGTATAATTTTCCTTCCTGAATTTGGAGAAATCATAGTTGAAAGAGACAAGAAAAAAAGAAGCACAGCAGTAGAGGGCCCTTTATTTCCTTCATTTAACTTGGTTTAAAGATCAGAGATTTTGAGCAGCCCCCAAGCGACTTTGTTAGGGCTGTAATAAGATGAGCACATCTTTCATCTGCACATCTGAAATGGTTTAACAGGCTGTAATTAATCCTTAGGGAGAGGGAAAGCTCAGGAAGGCGGCTCTGGCATCCCTAGTTAAAGATGTAGATGTCAACTTTTTCACTGGCTCACTGTATATCACAATGGGGGTAACTCAACTGTCTTTATCTGCACAGTGAAGATGGTAGCCTTTCAATATTTGGCCTGGCTAAACCCAAGAGTTATTGAAACTAGATTTGCATGGTACTCTCTCCTGCTTACCGGTGATTGGATGGAAAATAGTATCTACTCACATACTACTAACAGCTAACATTTATTGAGTATCTGCTACATGTTGCACTGTGCAGAGTGATGGGTATAGGTATTAAAATGTTTCATCTTTTTATCAACCACACCTAAAAGCCATTCTCTCCATCTTATAGGTGAAAAAGAAAAGAAAGAAAGGAACAAACTGAAACAGAAAGTAATGTGTCCACATCAATATACCTAGTTAGTTACGGACTTGAGAACTGAGTCTGGATCTGGCTGTCTCCAAAGCCCCCAGTCTTTGCACTCTGAAGCATGGCCCTAGCACATGCTGTTGGAGACCTTCAAGGCCTAATCTTCCAACACAATGCTGTCCACAGCGTTCCTGAGAGAAACAGCCACTGGCCTCTCCCAGAGCATGCCCTGGGCTGGGGAATGCACCACCTCCCAAGAGACACACTCCAAAGTCTTCCAGGCACTGGGTCAAAATCTGCCTCCTAATACTACCTGATGAAGCAACCGAGAATACCTTGCTTTGGGTTTTTTTTTAACTAGCTCTTTAAATATTTGAAAATAGTTTGATTTCACTTCATTTCTTCCTTCCTTCATTCATTTCTAAAATTTAGCATAAAAATTTTGAGTTCCTACTCCTGTCAAAGGCCAGGAAAGCAACACAAACGAGCCACAGTATCTTCAAGAGCTCCTAAACTTGCGGGAAAGCAACACTTGCAGCCAACAATGCTCAGCTTGTTCGGCCCTTGGATGTTTCTCTCCCATAGCTATTTCCAATGCAACACGGCCTCCAAATCTCTTACCACTAATGCTTTTTGTTTGTCTAGGTCTATATTAAAACATGAGGCTTTCATTGGGGACCATGCTCTGGATGGAGCTAAATGGCACAGAGCTGAGGGCACTGGGCATTGATACCCTCGCATCACCTTCCTCACCCCCAAAACTACATTTCTATTAACCACATTAGCTTGCTTCTTGGAATTAGTCTCTGAATTTTTTATTCATTCTAAACTCTGGGCCTTGGAGTCAATTAATTTCTCCACTTGCTTCCCTTCCCAGATACCCAGGATTATTTTCACATGAACTTTTCATAGAAACCAGCCCTGAGTCACCTGTTCCTTGGAACTCTGATCCATTTAATTCTGTTCCTGTAGAGATAGAGAGATTGGCAGAGCTAGCCAAGTGGCAGGTACAAAGCATTATGAATATAGCCATATCTCATTTTCCAAAGTTGATAACTCCACTTTCCAAGGAGCTAGTTTTCTGGAATGACTTGTGTGTCATTCTAAGCAGAGGCAAAGGATGGAAGAGATGGTTTTCGTGAGTCACCCTTGCAAACCGAGAACTCAAGCACCCAGTGTCCACTAGAGGTTTCAGGGAACTGGCTCCAACGTCTTGAGGTTCCTGCTCATGCTGCCAGTGGCTGGATGAACGGGCTGCCTGTCTCTACTCTCTCCTACATCATCCCCACCAGAGCCTTCCTGCAGGCATGCTGGCCTCTTGCCAGGGAGGCCTGGGCTGTGTCCTGGCAGCAAGGCGTGCTCTGGCAGCACTTCTGAGCCACACAAAGGCAGCTGCCTTTCTTAGTATGGTCCTCTGCAGCTGCAAGCTCCAGGAGGCATCTTCTGTGACTTGGATAGCAATTTTAGCAGACCTCCTGATGGGATGCCCTCCTGTTCCCCCTCCACACATTTTACCCCACTTCAAAAGAAAACAACGACAGAAAACCCTAAAAACTCTTTGTCAGTTGGAGATTGTGCTGCTGTAGCCTGCCTGCAATGTGGGGGAGCAGCAAAGAGGTGTCATGCTCTTTCTGGAGAGGTCTCTCTTTCCAGCCTTCTTGTTCTGAGCTTCTGTGACGACAGCTCAGGTCCCATCTGCGCTCATGGGAATAGCTGCCAAGGCTCAGACAAGTTGGTGTGCAGGACACGGCTCCGCAAGTGCCACATTGCAACTGTCAGACACGTTTTTCTTTTTAACTTTTATTCTCAATTACAGTTGACATTCAATATTATTTTGTATTAGTTTGAGGTGCATAGCATAATGGTTAAACAGTCATATACTTTACAATGTGGTCCCCTCAGTGTTTAAAGTACCCACCTGGCATCATACGTAATTATGATAATATTATTGACTATATCCCTTATGCTATATTTTGTGACTACCAATCTGTACTTCTTAATTTCTTCACCTGTTTCACTCAGCCCCCAACTACCCTCCCCTCTGGCAATCATCACTGTGTTCTCTGTGTCTATGAGTCTGTTTGTATTTTGTTTATTTATTTTGCTCTTTAGATTCCACGTGTAACTGAAAACATATGGTGTTTGTCTTTCTCTGACTGACTTATGTCACTCACCATACTACTCTCTAGGTCCATCCATGATATCCCAAATGTAAGATTTTATTCTTTTTAATGGCTGAGTAATATTTCATTATATATGTATATATATACACACACTACATCTTTTATATCCATTTGTCTATTGATGGGCACTTCAGTTGCATTTACATATTGGCTACTGTAAATTATCCTGCAACGAGCATAGGGGTGCATATTTTATTTCCAGTTAGTGTTTTGGGTTTCTTTGGGTATATACCCAGAAGTGGAATTGCTGGCTCATAAAGTAGTTCCATTTTTAACTTTTTGAAGACACTCCATACTGTTTCCTATAGTGATTGCACCAATTTATAATCCCACCAGCAGTGCGTGAGGGTTCCCTTTTCTCCACAGCCTCACCAACACTTGTTGTTTGTTGCTTTATTAATGACAGCCATTCTGACAGATGTGAGGTGATAACATTGTGGTTTTAATTTATATTTTTCTGATTATCAGTGACATTGAACATCTTTTCATAGGTTTTCTGGCCATCTGTGTGTCCTCTTCGGAGGTTTGTCTATTCAGGTCCTTTACCAATTTCTTAAAATTGGATTTTTTGGTATTTTATTGATAAGTTGTATGAATTCTTTATAAATTTTGGATATTAACCCTTTATTGTATGTCTCATTGGTGAATATCTTTTTCCATCCAGTAGGTTGTCTTTTAATTTTGTTGATAGTTTCCTTTGCTGTGCATAAATGTTTTAGTTTGATATTAGTCCCATTTGTTTATTTTTTCTTTTGTTTTCCTTGTCCAAGGAGATATATCAGAAAAAAACATTGCTTAGAGAAATGTCAGAGGCTTTATTGCCTGTGTTTTCTTCTAAGAGCTTAATGGTTTCGAGTCTTACATTTAAGTCTTTAATTCATTTTGAGTTTATTCTTCTATATGGTGTAAGAAGTAGGTAGTCTGGTTTCAGTTTTTGCATGTATCTTCAATTTTCCCAACACCATTTACTGAATAGACTTTGTTACCCCACTGTATGTTCTTGCCTCCTTTGTCATGTATTAATTGACCATATAGGTGTAGGTTGGTTTCTGGGGTCTCGGTTCTGTTCCATTGATCTATATGTCTGGTTTTATGACAGTACCAGGCTGTTTTGATTGCTGTGGACTTGTATTATAGTTTGATATCAGGTAGCATGATACCTCCAAGTTTGTTCTTCTTCCTCCAGATTGCTGTGGCTATTGAGGCTAATTTTTGTTTCCATATAAATTTTTGGATCATTTAGTTCTGTGAAAAACATCATTGGTTTTTTGATAGGAATTGCATTGAATCTATAGATTGCTTTTAATTATGTTAATTCACCCTATTCGAAAGTTGGTATATGCTTCCATTTATTTGTATTTCCAATTTTTTGAAAAGGTTGTAATTTTCCAAGTACAGGTCTTTTACCTTCTTGGTTATATTTATCCTTAGGTTTTTGGGGTTTTTTTTTTAATGCATTTGGGATTCTTTTCTTAGTTTGTATAATACATTTTCAATTTGAGGGAGGAGTTTCCTGTAAATATGCAGATCCTTTGAAGCTGCTTTTGCAAGGCCTGACTCAGAGCACTAGGAAGCGGGTAACTGCTAGAAATCAGGAGCTTCAAATGCCATCTCCCAGGCGGGGGGACAGACCTGACAAGACTGGGCAGGCTGGGCAGGCTGCTTGGTGGTTATTTCCCCTGAGAACCATTGGAGCAACTTTGCCTTTAATGAGGAAATTCGGAGGCAGCAGATTCTTGGGTGGAGGGAGGGGAGAAAGAGATGGGTTATTTGGGAGCTGCTTTGAAGGTTACTGAAAAGTCACTTATTTTTTTTTTTTTAATTGAGGAGCTGGGTAGAGGGGAATCGTCATGAAATTTTAAATAGTTGACAACATTTCATAGAATATCATAAATTCTTAGACGTGAAGGACACCTGAAAGGTCATCTAGTCCAATTTTCCCACCAGAGAAGGGGATGGGAGTGCACCCTTTCTGGGCTTACGACCCCACAGTGACCCCTCTTTGCACGCAGGGTAAAACAGCAGCTCCGTGGCAAGCCTGCCACTTGTGCCAGGGCCAGACTTGCCTGTGAGTCTCCTCCCATGCCACGCCCCAGCAACAGGAAACAGTGTGTCAACCTGGGACACACCAGGTGATCTCACACCCCAGGCCTGCACCGCAGTGATCAGGTCACCATGGGCACCCCTGTTTCTCACCTGGCTACTCCTGTTCCCACATCTGGAGCTCGGCTTAGAGAACCCTCTCTCAGCAAGCCTTCAGATGCTCCATTTACACGCCCCTTGTGCCTGCCTCTACTGAAGCGTTCTGCTAGGCATTGCTTCTGGGGCTGGGGGTTCCTTGAGCAGAGACCCAGCACCCCCTGCTGCAGGGGGCGCTCCACATGAGCCTGGAGAATGGGTGCACAGTGACTGGGGGGCTGGGGCCTAGAGCGTGCAGGGCGTACACTGGACCAGCCTTTCTGGCTCAAACAAATTCACATCCAGCAGGACACTGGAGCCCTAGGAACCTAGGACTTTGTCATGAGAGTTCTCTAAAGCCACAGCTCCCCAATTTGTCCAAAGGAGATTTCACACAACAAGCCTCCCCACTGACAAGTGGAATTTGAAAATTCAAGTGGGAGGCCCCTCACATGATCAATTCATTTCTCCCTTAGCACTTTCCTTCCTTTCTCTAAGAGCAATACTCCTCTGGTTAATTACGAGTCTATGATGTAGCTTCTCCTGTAAGAGTTTCTGTGCATCTGGCCACCCAGGATGACAGCCAAGGGTCAGATGAGCTGACTCCGGAAGAGTGTCATCTGAGGGCTTTCTCTCCTCCTGCCTCCCTGGCCCACACATGTCTGGTTCTCCCAAAGCACCAGGTCTTCCTGCTTATCAGCTTCTACAGACAATTCACTGACTATAGAAGCTTATTCTCACGTTAGCCTGCAAACAAATAATAGCTACTTACATTTTCAATGGAGGGCTGATTTGGGCCGAGGAGCAGGGTTTCTAAGTGCTGCTTTTTTAAATATATTTCTTGTAATATTCCCAATGCAGCCAGCCTGAGCTTAGCTTGGAGAAGTTCGCCAGTTCTTAGTGACTCCTTTTCCTGCCTCTTTAGCCAGTTCATGTCTGGGAGAGCTGGAACAGACTGAGCTGCTAATTTAGTCTCCTGTAGCAGCCTTCACCAGGCAGTTCTGATAAGACGTGGAGAAGGCCACAGGCCAGAGGTGTGGGGAGAGGAAAATCCAGGGAGGTGAGAGGGGCTGTGCACAGAGGCAGGCACTGTGGGCATGTGGAAAGACTTGGGGCTAAGGACCAGCTCTCACAGCTCTTAACATTCTGTTCCTCAATTGCTTCTTCAGTAAAAATGGATGGTTGTCAGAATATCCACTTATGTGCACTATAAAATTATTGTGAGAAGAGAATGAAATTCTATTTGAAGATGTACTTGAGGATTCTGCTGTATTGTGCAACTTGTAGTTGTGTCACGCCTCAAGGACATGTCTGCATATATATCTCTGTCTTTATATGCAGTATGCCTGGAGTCTGTGGGTTCAGGGCAGAGAGAAATACACAGTGGGGCTGAGCCGTCTGCTCCCAGTGCTCCTGCTGCAACCCTGGAGCCCTGCTGCAGGCCTGCAAAGACTGGCCCGTGCCAGCCATGCCTGCTGGACATTAGCTCTGCCAGCCAGTCCCACTGTGCTTCCAGGGGGTGGGCTCCCCAGGGCTCTCCCTGACCTCTGTCGTCCTCCAGTCCTCACCTCCGCCCCTCCTCCACTCCCAAGCATGGCAGTGTCACCAGTTTCACTCTGCAGTGGTTCTGGATGGGTGTAAAGTTGAGAACCAGTAGGCGTGGCTGCTCCTGGGACAGTCTACAGCCCACCTAGGGCCTGCCTGACATGGCATTTCTCAGACAAGGGTGCTGATACCCTGAAACTCCCTCTAGCACTACCCGGTGTGCTAGAGCACAATGAGGCTAGCCACACCCTGTCTCCCACCTGCAAGCCTGTGTACATCTAGGGGCAGCGGAGGGCCATTCTCAGCTCTTCCTGAAAGCACAGCCATGCACGTCGTCCAGCCCTCCAGCATTCCACTGACCTGAGGGACCCGTGTCCGACTCCACGTAGCCCAGAGGCTTCATTAGGACCTTCAGTTACATTGGCATCTGCTGCTCAGAGCCTGATTGCATCATTAGTACAACTGCTTTCCCAAGATACTCCTCTTCCTGATGAGTGTAACAAATGAGGCCAGGCACTCTCTTTGACCCACCTGCATCCTCCTCACTGATAGTAGTTATCTGGTAAGATGATGATTCCCAAGCAGGCTTGAGTTCTCTGGTAAAGTGTCCACAGCCGCCCATGGGCAATAGCATCTATCCTCTGGGAGGTGAGGGAGCAGTGTGCAGCTGAGTCTTCTATACTTAGACCTGCCACGCACCCACCCACCAGCTTGATCACTCCCACAAAATGTTCAGAAGAGAGTCTGTGAGATTTTTGACCAAACAAGAAAAAAAAAGAGGGAGTTGAGTTAGGTAAAAGAAACTATTAAAATCAGTAATTCTGTCTCAAAAGAAAGGTGATCTGAGCATCTTCACTGCCCTACTCAGGGAACTTGAACTTCTGAAAGTCTGAGCTTGCTAGAAGGCCTCTGAAGTCCCTGAGGGCATCATCTGGGGGCCACACATTTGGTCAGAGCTCCAGGGCTGCCACTAGAGGTCCTGGAGACAGCCACTGCTGGTGTGTTCTCTTCGGCAAGGGGTGTGGTGAAGGTTAGACCCAATTCCATTTCACATCCTGGAGGCTGGCGATTCAGGATGGAAGTTCAGACACGTCTTGACAAAAGCCAAACATTCACGCATACCATGCAGTTGATTTTTCTTACGTGTGGAGTCCATATTTGCAAATTCATCTACTCACTAATATCTCCATGTAACTCCAAATCAGTACTGTGGCACTTTCTTAGACTTGCACAGAGCAGGGGAAAATTGGAGTTGGCAGAAGGCATGTTCCAGCCAAGATGGAACAAAGTAATGTTCTGCTTTTTCATCTCAGCTTTAGTTCTGTCAACAGTTTTCTTTTTTGTGGTTTATTTAGTGTCATGTCTTTTGCATTTTTTTTTCATTTTTTATTTTTTGCTTTCTCTTGATGATTTTGCTATTTGCAATGACCCCCCAAGCTTAAAGCTGAAGTTCTGGCTAGTGTTTCTAAGTGCAAGAGAGCTGTGATATGCCTTACAGAGGAAATATAGCTGTTAGGAAAGCAGCATGCAGGCATGAGCTATAGTGCTGGTGTTCAATATTAATGAATCATCAACACTATGCTCTGAATAAGGTGTCTGTAGACAAAAGCACATTAAACGAGGTTGTATTTTGATTGGTTGATGAAAGTGTTGTGACCAGAGCTCCATAGGAATCAACCCGTTTTCCCCTTAGGAACAATAGTTCAATGTTTTCTAATTCAGTGTTTGTGGCGACATTCTACAACAGAACTGCTGTGAGTAATGACAATCAGCCATAGTGAGTCTCAGCCAGGAGAGCCAA
The DNA here is from genome assembly GCA_039655065.1 of Glossophaga mutica. Taxonomy (NCBI): domain Eukaryota; kingdom Metazoa; phylum Chordata; class Mammalia; order Chiroptera; family Phyllostomidae; genus Glossophaga; species Glossophaga mutica. The sequence continues at coordinate 34,454,093 of CM077310.1, read as the reverse complement.
GACCAAAAGTCAGCAAATGCAGAAGTAGCTGAAATTTTCCCATAGTGGCCTTTTCTCTCTGCATTCACTACCCTATATCCTGTTCTCATTTTCTCACCAAGCCCAAGGACCTCATCTGCCCTCAACACCCTAGCCTTCCTGAGGTCAAAGTAGAATCTAAATTCTACACTCCTAGGACTGAAAGGAATAATAAAGATCCTCTATACAAGTGTTCTACTTGAATGCTTACATGTTTATCAATGCTTGTTCATGAAGTTCTTGAATGCCTCCAGTGTCAGGGAACTCACTGCCTATAGGGACAGTTTATTCCATCTTGGGAACCCCTCATTGTTGGAATTTTTTCTATCTATTGGGAAGAATTCTTTCCTTCTTAAGCTTCTTGCTTTTGGTCCTCAGTTCTGTTTCTCAGGTCCATGTATCTATTCCATTCTTCCCATGACTGCTTTTACCTTTTCCTTCTATGATATAATTTCAGTCTCTTTATCTTCCTGGTCAATACCCTTGGAACACACTCCAGTTTGTTAATGCTCCACTTAAAGAGTGGTGCCTGGAGCAATGTGCAGAATTTCAGGTGTGGTCTGAGTAGAAGAGCACCCTCTTCCTTTGCGTGGAAACTACCACACCTTTGTAAATGCGTGTGTGCAACTGAGAAGACTATGAAGTGTTAACACTGTCAGGTTTACTTCTGCATTAACCCAACACATTGTCGGCTCCAAGACCAGGCACTGGCCACAGGGCTCAGAGACAGCTGTTTTGTGGCAGGTGCATCTCTCCAGTGGGTGGCCACTGGCTTCAACTCCACCTCCATGTAGCCATGCTTTCAGTGCCCCCTTACCTGTCCCTACAGGCACCTGTCTGAAGTCCCTTTAGGTTGCTCCTCTCAGGCCTATTTCTCCCAGTCTCTGCCCTAAAACACTTTGAAAACTATGCCACATTATAAATATGCCCAGCATTTCCAGGAATTTATGTTTGAGCTGGAAGGGGATAGACTATATCTTTTTTTTATAGATATATCAGTAACTGAAGACTAAAAAGAAGTGACTTTCCTAAAGCAATTTCACAATCATTCAGCAGGTATTTATGGAGCACCCATTATAGGCCTGGCACTGTTCTGAGAGCCTGAGGCCCACAGGGGGATTTGTTAATGCCATCACTAAACAAGCACTGACGCCATTCTTCGCATTGGGGATGTGATGGGGAGCAAAGCAGTCTCCTCACTATTGGAATGTATTGTCTGGTGGGGGAGATGGGCTTGAAACAATTACCTGAGTAATTATGTTACAGGCGTGATTTATGCTGCAGCTGGGAAGTTCCAGGCACTATGCATGAGTCCCTGTGATGGGGGACTTGACTGAAGCAGAGAAGTTGGGAAGGTGACATTCTGGGTGATGCTTGATGGATGACTGAGCACCCTCCAGTGAAAGGGAGCCTGAGGAGTCTGCCCTGGGACTCAGAGACTAGACCTGGTTGATGGCAGAGCCAGGCCCAGAGCTGGAACTTTCAATGTTTCAGTTTTTCTGCTGTAACCCACTATCCCTTTCCTCAAGATTTAATTGAATATCCTTTTTTGGATACTAAGTCGACTGAAGGCAAGGAAAAGCAAAGGTTGACTTCAGGAATAGGGACTCTAAAGCAGGGTCACTTAACAGTAAATGCCAGTGGGTAAACAATCACAATTTGAATGTTTACTAAGTGTTTAACTACATATCCATAGTCCAGTAAAATTACTATCTTGGGGGCAGTATACATAGTAGACCTGCCTGTGTTTGAAGCTGCATTAACTATGGAACTTTGGGCAAGAAAACTAATCTTGCTGAGCCTCAGTTTTCTAATCTATAAACAAGGGATGATAACAATAGCTCCTTGTAGTGTGGTTGGGAAGATTAAATGAGATGACAAATGTAAGGCATTCAGTCCATTATCTGACACATATATACATGTTCAAAAGTATTAGCCTGTATAGCTTTCTTATAGTTAGTCCATCAGTTACAACACTAAAGGTATGGACCTAGGTATTGTCAACACCAAAATGTATTTATTGAACATCAGTATGTTCAAGGTTCTCTGCTAGGGACTCATTATAGAGTAGTAAACAGGTAAAGTATTCACATCCTTATGTCAGACACTTTCATACTTTTTGAACATTACTTTGCATTTAGGTACAGTACAAGATACACATAAATACCAGCCTATGCCTAACTGAACCCAAACCCAAACTGAAACATTAGTTACCCTGCTATGTGTACTGCACTCTGATCTATTCTTAGCATATATTTCATTTTTAAAATGCAGGTCTTGACCCACTAAACTGATTTCATAACCCACTAATGGGTTGCAATCACAATTGAACAAAACACCATTTAGACCAATGGAGCTGAAGGCTTAACAAGTTCAGGTAGAATTCATTTGATGAAGAGTCTTCCCAGCTGTCCCTGGGCTTGCTTCTGACCTTTCACTTTTGGCATTTGCTAAAGTCTTTGTCCTTTGATCCACAATTTTCTGCATGTAAGCACAAATTTTGTGCTAAGAGAATATTTTGACTAAGAGAATAAGGTCTTTAACCAACATCAGCACATCCCTTTGTTCCTCAAATCACCCCCTCAGACATTGAGTTGGGCCATTACTCATGACCCAATCTCTCATATAAACTAAACTTTTATGATTGGAGATACTGGATTTAAATTCAATAAACATTTTATTCCTTCCTGCCAGGAGTGATCATCATGGAGGCTTATATTACAAGCACTTTTAGCTAGTCTTGTATCAAGCAAGGTTTACACCAATACTGTACAGAAGGGGTGTCAAACTCATTTTCACTGGGGGCCACATCAGCCTCACAGTTGCTCTCAAAGGGCCGAATGTAACTTTAGGATTGTGTAAATGTAACTACTCCTAACAGTTAAGCGAGAGCTTGGCTCTGCCGCCGGGTAGAAACAAGGTGCCGGGCCGGATAAAACAAGGTGGAGGGCTGGATTTGGCCCACGGGCCTTGCCACCTGTGCTGCTAGAGACTCTGAAACTGTAACCCAGTCTCAGTTCATTCCTGCAGCCTCTAACCATAGTGTTTTACTGCATAACTGTCGAAATCAGTTCTATGTACTCAAGGAGACACTAATGTTTTATATGCATCCTTCCTAATGAGAACTTGAACTTCAAATTTGAATCTGAGGTTAAAAAAATGTGTCACTGGTTATTGTTTGTCCAACTTGAGATGGTCTTAGAGAACAAAGGTCTGGAATGAAAAGAACTTGCCTTCACATGTTGCCACATCTGTGAGTGCCTTAGATCATCCCAGTAAGGGGAAGGGAAGGAGGCCTACCTTGTCTCATAGGCAGCAAAATTGACTTTCCAAGGCCACACAAGTGGCAGGGTAGAACTTGAAGCCAAATCTCCTGACCTCTGGCCAGCTGCAGTGCCCCCAGACAGACAATAGTACTGTTGTCTTACATTCTCATGGCTGATGGTGGCTCATCAAAAGTCATCGTGCACATTGTGTCCTGTACAGGCTGTGTATGCAAAGTGGCCCCAGATGCTGAAGGAGCCAGGGGCCAAAGAAAGTGGTAGACAAGTCCAGCTTATTAGCCTAAAGAATTTAATAGGAAAAGTACTTACAGAAAGCAGTCTGGATCACCACACTTTCAACGCCCCCCTGCTCCCCAGACTCTATTTTACAGTTAGAAGTAGTGAGAATGTGTGGGTGATCAAAGGGATCAGGTATCAGGGGACTCTAGAGCCAAAGTGAAGAGAAACATGGTGGGGGCTTGCCCTGAGAGAAAATTAATAGGAGCCTTGTGATCAGCCCAGAGCTCTGTGTACACTTTCCTGAGCTCCCCTAGGGGAAGGGGAGGAGTGAAGGTTCTGGTTTCACTCAAATGTCAAGTCGGTAGATTAGCTTTAAGGTGGAGTCACTTAATGTTCTTTACACACATTAACAGCAAGATAGCCTTCTTTATCTCCATTTTATAGATGAGAAAGATTCAGAGAGGTTAAGTGACTCGCCCAAAGCCACACAGTTTATGCATGATAGAGGAGAAAAGGAAACCTGGGACTTCTGGTGTTCCTGCGGCATCACTTGTGCTGAGCCCCTAAGCTACCACTCTGAACCTTGGCAAGGATCACTCTTGTAGGATCTTGCAGCTGACTCCCTTCAGGGCTATGGTCTCCAACAGATGAGTCCACTGTGATCAGAGAGGTGTGTGGGAAGGTCCAGATGGCGACAAACCTGAACCTGCCCTAAACGAAACTAGATGGTATAACAGTAAAAAGAACTTGAGTTCAAATCCAGCTTCAATCCCCTATTAACTGTGATCCTCATCAGGTTGTTTAGCACCTCTGAGTCTGAATTTCATTCATTCATTCATTCATTCATTCAGTCAGCAAAAACTTGTCTGAAGTGCTTGCATTTCTCAGGTGAGAAAAATAACAGGGTTGTTAGGTGCAGAATCAGGGAAACTTATGCAAGCAAGCCACATGGCTGAGTGAACAGTATGCAAAGGTGAACAAAAAGTGTTTGCAGCCCTGGCTGGTGTGGCTCAGTGGATTGAGCGCCAGACTCTGAACCAAAGGGTTGCAGGTTCAATTCCCAATCAGGGCACATGTCTGGGTTACAGGCCAGGTCCCCAGCATGGGGCGTGCAAGAGGCAACTACATACTGATGTTTCTCTCTCTCTGGTTCTCCTTCCTTTCCCCTCTCTGTTAAAATAAAAAAAAAGTCTTTTTTTAAAAAAGTGTTTGCAAACTTTGCTCTGGAGAAGGACTTGGCTGGCCTTGGAGTTACGCAGCTTCTGTAAAAGAAGCTGGATTCTGGCAGGGCCAAGTGCAAAGAACAATCATCTAAATGTACATAAAATATGAAGTGTCACTGAATGGCGTGCACAGCCACAGATGCAGGCAAGAATGTGAGGAAACCCTCAGGCTTTAAAAATGAGTTCCTTTTTATCTACTTGGGAGGGAACAAGGTGGCCAAATGACAACCACGAGAGATTCTAGGGGCATGAGGCGGCTGTGAGAGAGAGGCATGGGGGCTGCTCTGCGCAGGACTCCAGTCTCAGGCTGCAGCTGAGGGCCTTTCCTCAGCAGAAGAATAAGAAAGACGAGGAGTGTGTCATGGTATCATCAATAAATGTGAGCTTGAGATAAGTGTTCGGAAGGCAAGAATGTGTTTCTGGAAGAAGTTTGACTTTGGGAGATAAAGGAAAGCCTTCCCTGAGGGAGTGATTTTTAAACTGAGGCCTGAAGGATTAACAGATAAAAACTAGATTAGGGTTTGGAAAATTTCTATAAGGGTCCAGAGAGTAAATACTTGACTCATCAGCTCTACTGTTGCAGATGAACACAGTCACAGCCTGGGTTCCAAGAAAATACTATTTTCTAAAATAGTCCAACTGTGAACTAGCTGAAGAGGGCTGGACTCGGTGGGTGAGGGTCTGCAGCAAGGAGTGCTCTGGACAGTGAATGGCGTACAAACCCAAAGACCTTGCCTGGCAGTACAGATAAAGCTGGAGAAAATACCGTGAGGTGAATGTGGAGAGTGGGCAGAGGGCAGGCCTCTCACTCAGGATCTAGTATGTTTTTTCAGGGATCTTGGTCTCTATCGTTAAACCAAAATGGGAAAGAATTGAAAGGTTCTAAGCAGGGGCTAATGTGATCATAGTTGAGATTTTAGAGAGGACTACCTACTGTTGTGTGGGGAACAGAACAGAGAGATGCCCCGGGTGGGTTCTAGTCCAGCGGAAGTTAACCAGGAACTTGGGCTAAGGTGACAGCTGGCTCGGGGAAAGGTGAGACTCAGGGACATGGACTGACTTTCTCAGGGCCACGCAGTCCTGTGGCCACAGTGCCAGATGCTGATATGGTCTCCAGACTCCAGGGTGCTCACTACCAGCTTTTTCAGGAAGCAGCAGAGTACCCCTGAGGACATGGCCTGCGGATGGAGATTTCCCTATGTGTGTTGCTTATGCTGACCCAGGACCACACAGCAGACCCAGTGCAGGTCTCTGACACCCATTCAGTTGTGCAGTAGTCACCTTTCCAAAGGCCTGTGGGCAGCCCATGTCCACATCACGCATCCATTCCTTAGAGCCCCTCGGCCCCAATGAGTCTCACCTGTCTTCTTGTAGCAATCCTTTTAAGCTGGGTGCCTAGATTGCTGACCCAGAGCCTTACACACAACTACTGGAAGGGTAGAGGCCACTAGAGTTAGTTACTCTGACAGCAGTAAGTAACAACAGCTCACAAAGAAAAAGAGGCATTGTGAAAAGGAGGCAAATTAACTTACAAAAGCACAGAAATGATGGCAAGTGGGTTGCTCCACATATCAGTGTCCCCTGGTCCACATTATATATATCACAGCCTAGTATAATAGCTGGCTTCATAATGATGCACTGTGTATTAAGGTGAAGAGGACTGCAGAAATGATAATTTCCATACAAAGAATTTTTTGAAATAATGCTTTCAAATAAATAATTAAAATTCCAAAATTTTAGTGCTTAAAGGAGCAAGATTATTATTGATTTATGTGGAGTCTCTGTCCTTTGAGTGTGTTGGATAAGTGATACTTTCTGTGCATGTGCATATACATTTCATATCAGTTATATTTACCTAAATTTTGTTATTTGACTAAGCACCCCTATCATCAGAGGTTTCTTCTAGGAGCATTAGAATCAGTAGTGAGGAGAAGTACACATTTGCTTTAAATACTGTGATCCCAATTAAGCAGCACGTTGGCCTTATTCGAGTCCTTTATTTTCCTCTTACCAGCTCTTTTACTAGGATAAATTATTAACTTATTTGGGTCTCCCTGTCCTCATAAATAACATGGAGAGGCAAAGAGGTTTGTGTGCATAACTTCCAGTCCCAGCCCAGAGCCCGTGTGGACATGGTGGGCGCAGTGGTGTGCTGGAGCCTGATCACCAGGGGAGCAGAGCCCACTGTGCAGGGAGGGCAAAATAGGTTGACAGTTGTTCATATGGAAAATAATACAATTAACACATAATAATACAAGAAAAAACTGGGTTTCGTGTACTCACGACTGCAAACCTACTTTTGCCCCACCCTGTATACTTCTGTTCCCAACTCTGTTCAGTGGCATCAGGTTGGGAACTTGAAATCAGTTTCCAGGGAAGTGTTTGCACCACAGAAATTGACAAATGTTACAGATCAGGGCTTTTTATCCAGAGAGCCACCTTTTATATTTTTTAACGTTTTAAAATTATATTTTCTTGATTATGCTATTACAGTTGTCATGATTTTTTTCCCTTTGCCCTCCTCCACCTGGCACTCCCCACACCCTTAGGCAGTCTCCCCACCATTGCTCATGTCCTTGGGTCATGTGTATAAGTTCTTTGGCTTCTCCATTTCCTATACTATTCTTAACCTCCCCCTGTCTATCTTCTACCTACCATTTATGCTACTTATTCTCTGTACCTTCCCCCCCTCCCCCTCCCACTCCCCTGCTGATAACCCTCTGATAACCCTCCATGTGATCTCCATTTCTGTGATTCTGTTCCTCTTCTAGTTGTTTGCTTTTTTTGTTTTAGGTTCTGTTGTTAATAACTGTGAGTTTGTTATCATTTTACTGCACACATTTTTTATCTTCTTTTTCCTAGATAAGTCCCTTTTAGATTTCATATAATAAGGGCTTGGTGATGATGAACTCCTTTAACTTGACCTTATCTGAGAAGCACTTTATCTTCCCTTCCATTCTAAATGAAAACTTTGCTGGATAGAGCAATCTTGGATGTAGGTCCTTGCCTTTCATGACTTCAAATACTTTTTTCCAGCCCCTTCTTGCCTGCAAGGTCTCTTTTGAGAAATCAGCTGACAGTCTCATGGGAACTCCTTTGTAGGTAACCTTCTCATTTTGTTTTTCTGCTTTTAAGATTTTCTCCTTATCTTTAATCTCAGCTAATGTAATTATGACGTGCCTTGGTGTGTTCTTCCTTGGGTTCAACTTCTTTGGGACTCTCTGAGCTTCCTGGACTTCTTGGAAGTCCATTTCCTTTGCCAGATTGGGGAAGTTCCTTCCCATCACTGTTGGTTCCCTGTACATTTTCCTTTATTTCACTTAGCACAGCCTTAATTTTTTCATCTAATTTGCGACCATATTCAACCAGTTCTGTGAGCATCCTGATTACCAGTGTTTTGAGCTGTGCCTCCGATCGGTTGGTTATCTCTTTGTTGTTTAGTTGTATTTTTTCTGGTGCTTTGATTTGTTCTTTCATTTGGGGCCTTTTTTTTTTTTTTTTGGTCTGGGCGAACCTGTCACATACAAGGGGCGGGGCTTTAGGTGTTCACTAGGGCTGGGCAACCCACTTTGCTGCATTGTGATGCTGTTTGCGGGGGAGGGGTTCAAGAGGAAACAGTGCTGCTTGCTCAGCTCTCCCTGGCTTTCAGTCACTTCCCTCATTACCTGCAAGCAAATTGGGCCCTTCTGGTGCTGATTCCCGGGTGGGTAGGCTTATGTACATTCTAAGACCCTGTGGATCTCTCCAGTGAACTATCCTGTGAGGCTAGGAGTTCCTCCTGCTCAACCCTCTCAGGCCTCAACCCCTACAGGTGTTTTCAATCAGAGGTTTGAGGCTTTATTTCTCTGTGCTGGAACTCTGGGTTGTGTAGTCTGTCTTGCTCCCTAGTTGGTCCTCCATGTTTATCTGCACGTGAATGTGGGACCACCTAGTCTGCAATCTGCCACCTTGCCAGTTCTGCCAGCTGTTGCCTTGCCCTCCCCGCTCCACCGGCTGCTGCCTTTTGGCGAGTCCTCTCCACTCAGCTGCCCATCTCCACCCCTCCTACCAGTCTGGGTGAATGTTTCTTCTTTAACTCCTAGGTTGTTGGACTTCCATAAAATTTGATTTTTCTGTCAGTTCTGATTGTTTTTTGTCTCTAAATTTGTTGTTGTCCTTTTTTGGTTGTGTGAGAAAGCACAGTGTGTCTACCTACACCTCTATCTTGGCTGGAAGTCCTAATCTTTGGCATTTTAATTATGATGTATTTTGGAGTGGGCCTCTTTGAATCCATCATAATTGGGATTCTCTGTGCTTCCTGGACTTGCACATCTATTTCCTTCACCAGATTAGGGGTTTTCTTTCATTATTTTTTAAAATAGATTTCCAATTTCTTGCTCTTTCTCTTCTCCTTCTGGCACCCCTATGATGTAAATGTTGGACCTCTTAAAGTTGTCCCAGAGGCTGCTTACACCATCCTCATTTTTTAGGATTCTTTTTTTTCCTTGTTGTTCTGATTGGTTGTTTTTTGCTTCCTTATGTTCCCAATCATTGATTTGATTCTCGGCTTCATCCACTGTTCTGTTGTTTCCCTGTTAATTATTCTGTATTTCAATCAGTGTTTCCTTTGTTTCTGACTGGATTTGTTTTATGCTGTTGAGGTCCACACTAAGTTCCTTGAGCATCCTTGTAACCATTGTTCTGAACTCTGCGTCTGATAGATTGCTTATCTCCATTTTGTTTAACTTTTTTTGGAGTTTTGATCTGTTCTTTCATTTAGGCCATGTTTCTTTGTCTCCTTGTTTTGACAGCCTCTCTGTGTTTGTTTCTATGTATTAGATAAAACTACTTTGACTCTGTATCTTGGTAGCATGGTCAATGTAGTAAGTGTCCTGTAGGGTCCAATGGCTCAGCCTCCCCTGTTACCTAAGCTGGGTACTTGAGGTATACTTCTGTGTGGGCTGACTATACCCCCCTCTTGTAGTTGAGGCTTGATTGCTGTTGGCAGATCAATGGGAGAGATTTACCCAGGCTAGAGAGCTGCAAGGATTGTCTGTGACCACTTACCACCAGCCTCTGCCCACCATGGAGGATCAGCTGCACAGGGGCAGGGTGGTGGTGGAGAGCCACCTTTTAAATATTTTCTAGCTCACCACAGGCAGGCACCTAGTCACTGTTCATCTCTAAGCCCTTGACTTTCCCTTTCAGCATGTTTTATTGTCTGAGTTCCTCTTCTTGCTCTGTTCTAGTCCATCCTGCATCAGGATCATTTAGACCACTTGCTATAACACACTTAGCTGGACCCTACTCCTAGAGTTTGTGATCCAGTCTGTCTGAAACAGGACCCAAGAATTTGCATTTCTAATGTTGATCTACTGGTCCAGGAACTGGCCTAATCTGTCTAATAAATTACATTCTGCAATGCAAAGCCCTCTGTAGGGCACAGAAGAAATCCCACCTTCTGTCTCAGACAATGGTATTAAAAATTGAATGAATGAATAAATACCTAGTTACTACTTTGCACACACCCCATCTCATTTAATCTTCTTAAGAGCCCCATGAAGTAACAATTACTATTTTAACCCCCATTTTATAGATGAGGGAAAGTAAAGTTCAAAGGGATGAAGTAATTTACCCAAAGTCAAATAGCTCATGAGAGAGAAGACAGGTTAAACCCAAGTCCTCCAAGTCTGGGGCCATTGCATTCATGATGCAAATTGTACAGTGTTCAAAGGTAAGTAGAGATTGAAATCCAGCCTGTAGTCTGCATTCTCAGATGTACACCCTTATGGCCATGTCAGCCTTTTTCTTATGTGCATTAAAGTGCTGTATAGTCTAGAAGTGATCCAAATCCATACTCTCTCCTCCCTTCTCTGCAACTCCTGGAGCCACCCAGATAATGGAGAGAAAGGCAGAAAAGTTGAAAAAGACAGGAAGCACAGAGAGAGGGCCAAGAGAAGACATTACTTAGTGCATAATCAAGACTGCACACATGGACATGTGGAAGAGACTTATAATACAGCTGTTCCTGCAAGAGGTTTTGGGGGCAGGTATCATTGGGGCAAAGCAAAGGAATTTGGCTGGAGGCAGAACTGCATATGTCAGTGATGACAGCTGTGTTTCCTGCCCATTGCTGGCACACTGGCATGTGCATGGCCTGATAGCTGCCCAGTGGGTGGGGCAATTAGCTTGTGCCCCAGGGCTCCTAGCTCTGTTTGTCACTTTCCCTCCCACTGCCTTTCAGCAATTAATTTGCATTGATAATAGCCGCCAAGTAGCTTTGTTGAATTTGATGAGTTTGTTAATTTCTTGGGGGTTAATGGAAGGATGGGTAGGAGGTTCATTTTCTGGTTGGAGTTTAGGGGCTAATTAGTCTCTTTGCTATGTTCTCAAAGGTGGGGGGTGGGTGAATTGCTCAGGCTGTCAGATCTAGTTCTCAGTAAATTATTTTATCCTTGGCTTTTGTGGGTACCTATCTTGTGGCTCAGGTAAGACCAGGTAGTCCAGGGCTGCGGCAGACAATTGGTGAGGACTGACTGAATCCCCTGGACACAGTGAAGTGGAAAGTGGGCTAGGATGGGGCTGAGGTCTTGCTGGCCTCAGTGTGAAATGCACTGTCAGTGAGAAATGCACATTTAGGATGATAAATAGGGCCCTAAGAAGTTTAATCCTATCCCAAACATCCAAATGCTGACATCCAGATCAATGGTTCTTCATGTCCTTCTATCCAGAACCAGCTCTTCTTACCCTAGGAGATCATCAGGAGCCAATTCTGACTATTTAGAAGACAGGGAATCTGAGCCTCTGCGAGAATAATCATTTTACCTTCGTGGAATGTCAAAACTCAGGAGAAAAGACCTCTGTGTCCAGGTTTCTTGCTGGATGACAGAGGCCCCTTTATGCTTTCGTTGCTTATCCAGGCTTGTTCACAAGGGGGAGCATGTCCATGTCCCTACCCAAGAGAAAGCAACAGAGACAGGAAGACATTGGATTTAGGAGTCAGACAGCTCTAGGTGCAAACCTGGGCCAAACCTATGAACTAGGTGAATTTAGACAAGCCATTAAACCTCTACGAACTCAGTTTCCTCATAAATAAAATAAAATATTCTACAGGGTGGGTGGGAAAATTCAGAGATGATTGAACTCAGACACATCCAGCACTAGAGGTGCCCAGTATCTACTGTTATTCTTTCTCCTTTCACTTGAAAATCTAGCAGCTCATTTCGTCGCTGGTGGAAGTGGGGTTCTTGCAGTGTCATGGAAAAAGCATTTTGGGGGACTTACACGGGATGATGAAGTCTGGAAATAAGATTTATTTGTGGCTCCAGATGCAAAATCAAAGGAGTGCCCCTGGGTTGCCTATGTCCTATTTCCAACTGTTCCACCATGGAAAAAGTCCAACGTTGCCTTCATCAAGCCCAATACAAAGTCCAAAGTCCAAAAGATCTGTGTCTTCTGTGCCATGCCGAAGCTCTCAGTTCATGTCTCCGTCTGGATCCAGCTAGCTTAGTCTGTTCTCAGGACCGCACAGTCTGCTAGGGCCATGTGGCTGCTGTGGTGAAAACGTGCAAACAAACGGAGAGTGTGTGTTACCAGACAAGAGAGGAGAAGGGGCTTTGTCTTTGTTAGGCTCAGGTTATATTATCTTGGGCTTGGGATGGACCAGGCATTCCCTCAAACTAATCAATCAGCTTCCCCAGTTTTCCTGGGCCTTGTTGGGCCCTTCCCTTAACCAATCTGTTCCCTAGATCTTCTGGGGTTGTATCTCTCATCCAATCTGATCCTTTCCACAGGCTAGACTGGCAGGCCTCTATGGTTGCCATTGTGACTTCTATTGAGTATGTGCTTAACTCCCTTCATGGTCTCAGGTGATGGACCAGTTGCACCCTTGGGAAATTGGAAAGTTGGTTTGTTCTCCCTACACAGGGGAGGGAGGAGCACTGATCCTCTTGGCAGGACAATGCTGCAGTCCCCTGGGGTGCCTATGAAGGCTGCAACTTCCTAGAGAAGCAGACTTACACTCCATAGTTTATTTTGCTATGCCATAGTTTAAATCAGACATTATTTGCCTGATTTCCTTTGCTCTCTTCCTTTATTTGTATCTAGCTGCCTACACTAAGAACCCCTCATCCTCCCCACTCCTTTTCTCTGCAGAAAGAGGAGATGGGGGATACTTGGCAATAACACGAGTTGACTGGTCCCCTTTAGGCACTGTAGGCAATTCAGAGAGCCAGAGGAGGGCTCGCCTGCATTTGTCCCTGCCCCACCAATAGCAACATGCTGCTGATATGAAATGATGGCTCCCCCCTGCTTCCAAGTACCAGTCCTTGAGCAAGGTGCTGGGTGCTAGCATAAATAGGCCAGCCCAGGCTGGCTAGTGGGAGATAGACATATAAACAAAAACATGCAGTAGAACACTGAGGGAGCCAGACAGCGTGGCCATGAAGGCTTCCTTGGGAAGAGTCACCTGGGATCAAGGAGTTAAAGCCTAAGTCTCCCACCTGATGGACAAGGTGACCTCAGAAAAGTTAGGTGGGTTCTTTTAGTTTGGTGTCAGCTTCTTTATCTATAAAATGAGGCTTCCTGTGCACGTATGCATAAGACACTGTAAAGTAGAAGTGCCCATGAGCATGTACAGGACCAATCAGGCCTTTCAGAGGTGGGGAAAGCTACCCACCTTTCTCCAGGTGGCATGCTCACAGAAGCTTGAAAAGGAGTTTTTTGCCATCTCCCCTTTGTCAGGTGAACGGAATGTATCACCTGTGGACACCATCTGGCTCCTACCTAAAACTGGGAGCCTACAACAAAGTCCCCAATGATGGTCCAGGGTGGTTCTAGCCTGGCCCTCTCCTCTTCAAGCTCCAAGCTGTGACATCAGGGAGATGGTTCCAGCTCACTAATCACTGACCCCTTGGGGTGGAGGTGGGGGCCAAGGGTGAGACATGTCTTTATTGATGTTGTAACTTCCACAAGAGGAACTCAGAGCCCTGCTCTAGAGGCTAGAGCCACATGGAACCCATGGAACTTGTAAGAGTTTCCAGTAAAGCCGCTGTAAGTTCCTGGGAATGCCCCGCAAGGCAGATGTGTGCATTTCATTGGGTTTCCACCCAGCTGCCAGCTGTCTCTCCTGGCTGCCCAGATCAAACACTCAGCATCAGAAATGATTTTCCAGAGGCTCCAGCTAGTAGAAATACATTGGTAATACACACACACACACACACACACACACACACACACACTTATAAGGAGGGTTCTACTGGGGGGAAAAACATCTAAAATCCCAGTGCTATTGAGTTTAGGTCTTGGTGACTTTCTAGATTAGAGAACTAAGTTGTGGATTTTTTTTCATAGGAGTTAAGACAACAGATACAGGAAACATGTTCAGAGAGGTTCAATAACTTTTCTTGAGGTCACACAGTTGAAATCCATGATTCTGGGTCTGGCCTGAATAACGTAATATCAAAGTGACACATCTATGCTCTCATGCACTCTGAGAAGACAGGGTAGACATTGCCATCTCTATTATAGGCAGAGAAACTGAGACTCAGAAAGAGTTAAGTAACTGGCCTACGTTCTCACAGTTAGCAAGTGAATCAACAGGACTAGAACCTGGGCTGTCCTTCTGGTTCATTCATTCATTGACCCATTCAGCAAACATATATTAAATGCCTAATATATGCTAGTTTTCTCCAGTGCACCATTCTGATTCTTATTTAGACAATCAGAATTATTAAAGGCAGGCTGAAGCAAAAGAGCTTTGAGGCTCATTCCTGCCTCAAGATACTGTGAATCCACATGTTCCATTCCCTTTTGTGCCAGAGTACTTCCCTGAACTCCATACCATTCCTGATTTATTTTTCCATTTTCTCTTCTGCTTATCCTAAGTCTTACCCCTTTCTTCCCTTGCTGTCACAAGTCTCACCCTTCTCTGACCCCATAATCCCATGTAACAGTACCTCTGCCCTGTTTGGCCCCTTTGCTTTATAGGCCATATTTGTCTTTGCTTCTATGGCTTACATGCAGCCCAGGGGACTGGCCTCTCAGCTCCTTCCAACCCTGAAGACCTGCAGGACCTCAGCAACCCAGTTCCACAGCCTCTTCCTTCCCCAGTTTCTTCCCAATCCTTTCTCCTTGGTCTCCTCAGATTGGCCAGTGGCATGTGGCAGATGGTCTCAGCATGGACCGCCACCTCTACGCCTCCAACATGTCCAACAACCTCTTCAACACCACCCTGGTCGTCACCACCATTCTGGTAAGCAGGGTGCCCCTCAAGACTCCCAGCTGCAGCTCCCCAGGCTGCCTCTTCCAACTCTAGGTTACTCATGGGCTTCCCAGTGAACAGAGGAAGGGGGCTCTAATCACAGCACCAAGATCAACTTATGGAAGTGTAATTAAACTCAAGTTGGTATTTCATATGGAAATGACATTTGATGAGTTACAAAGCAGCTGGGGGAGAAGGATGGGGTGGGGAGATGGCAGTTTGTGAATGCCTCTTCCAGGCAGTTGGGGAAGCTGTGCCTGGCCGAGGGAGGGGGCCTATGACACAGGTGGGAGAAGTCCACCAGGACGGCCCCCTTCACTCTCGTCACAGCCTACCTTGCTGGGTGCCTATAGTGTACAAAATGCCCCCTTGCAGTGCACCTCAGCCCCAGTGGATTTTCATGGCCTGTTTCTTCATTTTCAGCTGGTGAAGAAAACATTCTCAATTTATAGGGCCAGGAACCATCTTCATTTTCTACTCAGTTTTCTTCAACAATTACCAGGCCCTTCTCCCCAGGTACCAGGCACTGTGCTCATTCCTGAAGACACAAAGATGAGTAAGACACAGTCTCTAGCCTCAAAGAGGTTATAATTTAGTAGATGGCATCAGTCAGGTTCATTCATGGCCAAGGTATTCTTCTTCATCCCCGAAGGCCTCGTGTCTTAAAATATTTGTCAATTAAATCAAATGAATGCATTATGCAATAACTAGTTTGCTCCTCTTCCCAACTCTACCCCTTTAACTAATCAAAAGTGCATTTCCCTGCCTGGCACAGCATCTTATCAGCAGGAGATAACCACCGTTGCCATACTGATATAATTCCAGCCCAAAGCAGAGACTTGATGTCTTAGTTAGCCTTCTCAGCCTTATCATTGCTAAATGTGCAAGGTCTGCAAATGTGTTGGTTTCTTTTAGGCTTTTTGAGCTTATAGAAAGAGCTCAGGAACCTGCATCACTAACTTTGTGAACTCCTGGGGCCCAGTCCCTGAACTAGAATTATTGATGTTCTGTAGGCAGAGTGAGATAAGAGCTAGGAAGGAGGTATGCACTTAGCCCTGAGAAATTGAAGGGGAGAGGGCTCCCATCCCATTGGAGATGTCAGTAAAGCCTTCAGAGAAGGGACATGGAAGGTGGGCTTCAAAGGTAGGGAGAACTGAGTCAAGGAGAGTATTGTCAGCAGTCAGGAGATGCTGAGAAGTGCAGGTTTTTCTAGGAAATGAGCATCAGTAGAGGAAGGTGAGCTGTAAGGCCAGAATAATTTTGTGACACTTGTTGGGCTGTTGCCATCCCAGGGATGAACACCTACAGCCAAGCCCTGTCCCTGAGTCCATATCTGTGCTTTTCACTGAGTGCTTAATTTCTGGAAGAGCCAGCCTGGGCTCCACTTACATTCTACCTGGGATCAGGTATACCAAGTAAGACAGGAGGATGGTTGTGTGGAGCCCTGACTGTAAAAACAGGAGTCCTTAGAAATGAATTGGCATCAGAGGAGGAGATGGGATCCCAAGGACAGGAGAAGGGATAGGAAAGCAGAAGGGGCAGAGAGGAGTTCTTGAGCTGAGGGCAGCATGAATGAAAAGCAGGGAGACTTGCCTCGTGTCATTGACATGACAGTGGACTTGATCATGAATCATAACCTTTAACTTGGAGCTTCCTCCCTCTGATACATAACATTCTACCTTCCCCTCTCCCATTGTAGCACACTCATAAAATTGCTCTCCCCTTGCCCCCCTCATAACCTCTAGGCTGTCTGGGTCTCTACATTTCCTGACCCTGGAGTCCCTTTCAGCTGGAGCTCAGCAAACCAGCATTTCAGCACTTCCCTCTCTTAGCTTCTCAAATTGTTTGCACCCATTGCTCAGAACCTTGTCTCATGCCTGTCTTCAAGTCCAGTTGTCCTCATAATCCCTGCTCTCAGTTGCTGACCTGTGTTCTGCCTCCTGACTTCCCTTGAGCCTCAGCAGTCCCTGTGCTCATCTCTCTCCTTATCATCCCCTAAGCAGTTTTATCAAACAGTTTCATACATCCAGACTTCAAGCCCACGTGCTTCCCATACAGCTCTGAGGGCTGGCATGCTTTCATCTTTGGTCTCCTCACCTCTTCTCTGTATCCACATCCATGCTCCCCACCTTACTTCAGGCTCACTTCCCAGCTTCACACTCACCTTGACCCTGTTTCCTTGCACCAGATCCTGCAACCATGTTGCACCAACCAGCACATATCTTTCTTCTTCAGTCTCTCCTTTTTGAAGGATTCCTCCCTTTCTACCTACAAATATATTCTGGTCCCTCCCATCCCAAGATGCTATCACCACACATCCTATTGCCCTTTCAGCTACCCACCAATTTAGGGTATCATGAATCATGGGTTTTGTGGACCCTTGGGCATCCTCCAACCCTGTCCTTTGCTAATTGCAAACTGAAGCTCAGAGAGAGATGTGACTTGTAGCAGTTGGTGGAAAGATGGTCTGCCCACCTTCTTCTACCTTCTAACTTCTTAAAACGGTGCTCCAATCTCACCCATGCACATTTCATTCACTACCCAATCCTTGCAGAGTTTGGCTACCCCCACTGACTCTCCCATGAAGGGTTGCCAGTGACAGAAGACCCAGATTCCCCATCTGCCTTCTTGAAAGTTCTTCCTTTTTGACTTCCAGGACCTCATTTTCCTGATTTCCAGCTTCTCTGGTTGCTCTGCTTTGTCTTCTGTGGCTGATCTTCATTTTTCCCAAGATCAGGGTCTCCACAAGGGCCTCTTCTTATCCTTCTAGTCCTTCCTCAGTTCTTTCCCTCAATGGCTTCAGTATTCTGGACCTTCTGTCATTACCTCCATACAGAAGCCTCCAGCCTCTGCCCCTAGTCCTTTCCTCACTCAGACATTTCTTCCTGGATAACCTATCAGCCCTCAAATTCAACATGACCCAAATCTTTTTCCCTTCCAAACCACCCATGGCAGTGAGACACCATCCTCAGTTCTCTCTATGGCTCCAGGACTCTGAGGACCCCTACCCTCTGTGCCCTACACCCAAGCTGTCATCAAGCTGGACCCTTTCTGTGTCCTTCCAGCACTCTGTAATCCAACCTGAGTCAAACTATGGCTCAGGACTCAATATCTCAAATCAGGGGAGGTCTGTTCTCACTCCCAAATGTTCTGTCCCTTGCTACTTAATATTTTTTACTCACATCCTTAAGTTTTTTAAAGTGTTGATGCTTGTCTACTATATATGTGCAATGTACACTCTCCTCATCCTGGCAGCCAAGGCCCATGCTGACCCTAATTCATCTTTCTGAATTTATTTTCCTATCCCCACCCCTCTACATCACCCATGCTCCACTAAATGTCAAGTCCCATTGTCCCCTGAATAGCCCAAGCTTGATCTAACTCAGATTATGCCCTTGATCATGTTTTCCCCTTGCCTGTGATGCCCTCCATCTGTATGATGTCCATCTGTCAGTGTTCTGTCATCTTCCAGAGCCTGGCTCCATTCCCATCTCCTCCATGGAAACTCCCCTGGACACTCCACCAGAGAGACCCTCCCCACTTCCCAACACTCCTGGCTGAATGAGCTCAACCTTGTGTTGCAGTTATTCATTACATGTTCTTACCTAGCCTGCTGTATTCTCAGCATCCTTGTATCTCATAATGCTCAGTGAGAGTTCTGTGTGGAATAAACAAAAGAAAGGGATGGGGGGGTGGGATCAGATGATAACCTTAAACAAGGTAGAGGGGCTTCGGCTTGATACTCTGTGCAATGGAACCCTTGTGCGTTCCTGGTAAGAGAAGTGCCTAGAAGCTAGAGGAGGGGAGCTAATCACCACCTCCAAAGTAGCCCATTATCCAAGCCACTTCCCTTATTCTATCCCATGGTCTCCCTAACCTCCTGTGCCCTGGGTCCCCATCACACGTGGCTGAGACACCAGGGCTAAGAGGAGAATGACAGCTGTCCAGTTTTGCTGCAGGAAAACCCATATTTAATGCTGAAGGGGAACCACCAGGAGATGGAAGGCAATGACCGCTACGAGGGTTTTTGTGTGGACATGCTCAAGGAGCTGGCAGAGATCCTCCGGTTCAACTACAAGATCCGTCTGGTCGGAGATGGTGTGTACGGCGTTCCCGAGGCCAATGGCACCTGGACAGGAATGGTTGGGGAGCTGATCGCTAGGGTAAGGAAAGAGCAGGTGGTTTGCACTAATGGGTGGGTTGGGGAGGGAGACTGAAGGACATAAAGTTGTGCTGCATGCTTATGAACCCTCCATTTACTCGGTCCATTATTCATGCATGTTTCATTTATTTGTCTATTCATTGCTTAAGTCTTTAATGAGCTGGCACTGAGCCAGGCAGCGGTGAAAATTGTTGGTAAATATTTGACATCATGGTGTTTTCCCAGTCTAGTACTTGGAACAGGTAAGGGAGGCCTTGACCAATTAACATGAATTAGAGAGTTTGGGTTCCATTTTTGGATAATCCAGGTATTCTTTGTTTGTTCTGATTATCTTATTGTTCATAAGCATGACTGGCAGGGCTTGGACAGACCCTGAGAAAGTGAAACACACTTTCAGTCAACTTTGACCTTTGAGAGGTGCTGTCAGGGGACACAAGGTTAAATAACAGGCCAAAAGGATCAACTGTCAGAGGAGTTGGTCAGAGTTACGGTTATTGTTACTTATATTCTGCTGCCATTCATGTGCTTCCACAGACCCTAGGCCAAGGTTGCTCAGGCTGTAGATTTTCGAAGTGAATGTGGATTCAAATACAGGTGAGCTTCTCAGAATATCAGTCATCTGTTAGGTTAGAGCAAGGATATAGAAAGTTCTTCCAGCAGGAAGTCTCTTTTTTTCTGGGTACACACTATTAATATCTATAAAAATTAATTAAGTTATTGTTAATTCACAGCTCACATTTTCATAACTGAGTGTTTCTGGTTGGGAGAGGTGATGAACACCCCACTACAGAGAGCCCAGACCTGGGTTCTGAAGGCGACCTTGAGCCAACACCTTGCCCTCTCTGTGGGTTCTGAGAGCAGGAGGAGCCCGGCTGCTCCCCAGCGGCTAGCTTCCTGGCTACTGTCAGCAGGCAGTGTGCTCTACAGACATGATCACTGATCCTGTTTCAACTTACCTTTTAACTACTTCTTATCCCCACTTTAAAAATGAGCCATCTGGAGCCTGAACAATTTACCTGAACCCACAAAGTTGTAGGAGACTGGGCTGGGATTTGTCTCGCCCAGATCCGTCTCACTCCAGAGCCCACATTCCTTCTGTCACGGTACACACCTCAGTGGGACTTTTGATGTCACTAAGAAAGGTGCACATAAATGCAGGCCAGTCTGTCCTTCCTTCCTCTTTTTCCTCCCTCACATCTCTTTCCCTTCCCCCTCTGCTTTCTTTTTTTTCTTTTCTTTTCTCTTTACTCCCTTCCCTCTAACCCTTTACCTGAGGTTGGACTATAAGACAAAATCCTAGTATTAGTTGGGGTATTGACTCAGCTGCCTGTGGCAGAACCATGTGCAAGCTCTGCAGATCAGAGCACAGGCCCTCAGAGCTGAGGAGGAGGGTGCTCAGGAGCGTGCCTGGTGGCACAGCATCTGCAGTGACCCAGCAGGCTGAACAGCAAGGCTTGTTCAAGACTGGGATTGTCCACGTGCTAGAGTGTGGAGGGAGCTGGGTCAGAAGTGGGGCCTTGCTCCAGGGAAAGGCTTGCCAGCGGAGGGCTGACCCAGACGCAGCCTTCTTCGTCTCCCAGGTCTGGGTGTGGGTGAAGCCTCCTGCAGGGAGTCACTTGTTGTTTGCGAGACTCAGGCCTAAACCACTGATGACACCAAACTTCAGTGGAAAAGGATGTGCTGCTTTTCTGTACAGTTTCAGACCCTCCTGAAACAGTCCTGCTGCAGAATGGACGTGCAGCCCAGCAGGGTAAACAGAAAGTGGGAACACCAGGCCTTTCCCTTCCAATGCACTGGTGTGCTCAATCACTTTGAGCCCTTTTCTCCAGCCCCTTTTACTGCCTGGTAACCGGTGGGTGACCTCAGAGGTGTCAGAGTGAACACGCAGCCCCTTATTCCTGTGACATGAACTTGCAGAGAGAGGAGAGCAGCCTAGGACTTGAGGACACGCAGCTACACACAGAATGACTTAGGCAATCAGAGAAGAATCTTACCATTGAGCCCAAATCAGCTTTCAGGCCAAAATGCTGCTGCTTTGGTCTCATCAAAACTTGGCTACATGGTAAATTAAACCCATTCATTTAATAAATATTTACTGAACACCTTCCATGATTCTGAGCATTGGAGACTCAATAGGGGATGAAAGAAACAAGGATGCTGCTCTGTGCACCTTCCCAATGAGAGACAGACATGAGTGAATGATCACATCCATGTATAATTTTAGACTCTGAGCAGCTCAAGAAAGGCACAGGAGGGACAGTGAGAGCACCTGGAGATAGTGGGCTCCAATTGTGAGAGGAAAGTGGGTGAGGGAGGAATGCTTTCCTTGGGAAATGATGTTTGCGTGGACTTCTGAAGGGCAGGAAGAGCACTCTAGCCAGAAGGCAGTCTGACCACCGCTGAGATCGACTGGGCAGGAGGGCAGGAGTGGGTGCCACTGGGACCCATCCTTCCCCAGGTTTGAGGCTTTGATGTGTCTGCCAGGATGTCCCCTGGGATTATAGCTGTCCCGAGTCCTGGTTCCCTCTATGAGATTCCTTCCCAAGCCACGTGTGAACGTTCCAGAGGCCGTGTTCGCAGAGTCTTGGCATTCCTGGGTGTCCCAGCTGGAAGAGACCTCAGAGTTGCTCCCAGCACCTGCATCTGCCTCTCATGCAGATGAGGAAGTGCAGGCTCAGGTCAGCTGAGTGACCTGTCAGAGATCACACAGCAAGTAAGTTCAGGGCGAGCACTCAGCCCTGGTCTGTCTGAAGCAGCGCTCACGGTCCAAGAGCAGAGATCTTGAGGTCAGATGGACCTCCACTAAAGTGTCAGCTCACCCACCTACTACCTTTGTGTTCTGGAGAGATTTATTTCATCCTTCTTATCCTTTTCCCAGGGCTTCAGTGTTCCTCTGGAAAGACTATTTGTAAGGATTTTAAAAATTACACATACACATGCGCTCACATGTAGCCTGACGTACAAGGAGTGTGAGAGTTATCTTAAGCTGTGCTCCCTGGAGACAGAGCCCAGGGGAAGGCTGTGCACTAATTCAGGAGTGCGATTCCAGGACCACAGCAGTGAGGGAGGGACGGGGTTGGGCAGGAGGGAGGGCACATGGGAGCGTGTCACCATGTCACTGAGCTGGCCATGGCTTTGCACCAAGCCCAGCTGATGGATGGTCTGCAGAGAGGCCTGTGGAAGGACAGCCTCACCAAACAACCCAGGGTGGGAGGGAGGAAAATTCACCTGCTGAGTGCCATCTGTCATCAGCTGAAATGGAGTTCATGCCACAGGACCCTCTGGCCACCTTCAAAGCAGTCAGATCTCCAGGCAGTGGTGACAGCACCATCAGTACTAGCCACTCAGGGTGTGTTGGCCCAGTGAATGTAGTGACCTGGCACCCACTTCCCTCCCACAGCAGCTGGAGGAGCCAGTGTGTGCCCGGTTACCAAGAGGTCCTGCACACCTTCACCTTTCAGCAGCCTAAGGAAGCCTCGAGGCTGGAGGCTAGAGGAACATGGAGCAGTGAGTGATGTGAGGCATCTCGAAGGGTCAGGAAGAGCAGACACAGTGAGCTGGGCCAGCCAAGAGGGTGGAGCACCATGAAGACATGGCCCCAGCCACCACGGCAGTGAGAGGACCTGAAGCCTTCCTTTCTCATAAGGCCCTCTCCTACCTGCTCCCTCCCCAGGCTAATAGAACCTGAGGTCCAGAGGTCAGCCTCAGATTCAGGAAAAGATCTCAGGCCTTTGTCTGCCATCCTGACATCCCTGTGATGCTTTTTCCACTGAAGGAGTTGATATGGAAATCTGAGGAGAGGTTCAGGGGTCAAGTTCAGTTATGTTCAGAGCCACCTCAGCAGCTTCAGATTGGGTGCTTCTCCAAACCCCATGGGCATCTGGAAGCAGCCTGGGAAATGCATCAGAAGATTCACTTCTAGGGAATTATTTCCACCTTTCCCACGGAGTGCCAGCCTACTGAGGGAGTGAGAGGTCTGCAGAGGAAATTAAAATGTATCAGTGAAAGTGTTGGACAACTTTCTAAGAGACTCTCTTGCTTTAAACAGAATAGACAGGCACTAGGAAATAGATCTGGGAAAGGGTGGGAAAGGAAGCGATGAAAAGTGGTATCTTAATATCTTCTAGGAACAATCTGGTCCTGATTACACACCCAAGTGGTGGAGGTGGTACAGTCCTGCAGGCTCAGCCGTGCACCAGCCTCTAGTTTGAGGTCAGTTGTGCTTTCAAGAGCTCTGAGTCAGCATGCAGGCACTTAACCTCTGTCTTGTTCACCAACCAGTTTTGGTAATTCAGCTCCTGATTATCCCTCAAGCTTGGGTTTCTGATGCAGCTAACCTTTGTCCTTGTACTCCATCATCCCCAGGAGTCAGGATCCTACTCCTGAACCTGAAGCCAGGGCCCTGCTAACCCTGCTAATTATTTTCTCTCCTTGGCCCACATCACCTGCCCGGAATGCACTGGTTCAACATCGGTATGCTTGTTGAGAAGTTTTTACTTTCCCCAAGCTCACATATACAAAACTTCCAAGTACTGTTGTGCAAATTGTATATTGGACCAGGGGTGAATGGGGCCTGAAACTAGCCTTCACACTGCATGTGCTCTGGTGTGAGGCTCTGTCCACATGGAGGGTTTCTTCCTGCAAGGACACCTTTAATTTGCCAAGCCACGTGCCCACTAGGTCTGCTTGGAGGATCCATTCTTACAATTTATATAATGGGCCCAACTACACTTTGAATGAGGCCTAGTGTATACAAATAATGAGACCATAGCATGTATTTCCATAGCATATGCAAAATGGAATCATTGATACAAGTTTATGGGAATAGAGAGAAAGAAAGAAATGGTTCATCTCCAGAGAGGCAGGCATGGCTTTGGAGCAAAGTTAATGATACTCATAACTACTGCTTATTGGGCACCTACTACTCACCAGGTATTTATATGCATCATTTCTTCTCCAGCAACAACCCTATGCGATAAATATTGTTATTCACATTTTAGAATAACTTCAGCTTAACAGAGAAGCTAACTCAAGGTCACACAACTATCAAGTGATTGATCTGGAATTCAAAGCCAAGCCTGTCTGACATCAAAGTCCATGGTCACCCTAATACACTGTGGTGCCTCTAAGAAAAGAAACAGTCAAGTTGGCCCCTGATGGACAAGCAGGAATTATTTGACAAGCACCCAGGGGTGAAGGGTACAGGCAGAGAGAGCTGTGTGGACAGACATGGAGCCTGCAGTATGTAACAGGTTAAAGGCATGTGCATTGTGTGATGTGGCCACGTCAGGGGTGGAAGGAAAGTCAGGAGCTTGAGGCAATGCTGCAAAGGCAATTACAGCCCAGATTGTAAAAATCATTGTAAGGAGTTTGGACTGTACTTTAAAGACAGGAGGGAGTTACTGGAGTTCTTAAGCAGGGGAATGATATGATTAGATCTTTGGTGTGGAAATAAACTTGAGCAGCAATTCTCAAAGTGTGGTCCTTGGACCAGCAGCAGCATTGTCCCCAGTACTCATCAGAAACTCTGGGGTGGGGGGAAGCGATCTGCATTCTAACAGGCTGGTTCTGATGCTGATTTACGAAGGACTGGTGAGTAGTTCAAATGAAGAGTTGAATGACAGTAGCAGCATTAGGACTTGAGTGGCAGTAATGGGTTAACAGGCAATTCATGGATGGGCTTGGTTAATAAACAGGGAGCGACAAGACAGGGAGGGAGAGGGAAGGCTCCTGGCCTAGTTTTGGTGACAGGTTGCTGGTTAGAGAAACAGTGCCCAGAGAAACAGTGCATGGAAAAGAGGATCTATCGATGTCCAACGTGAGGAGCACAGGACATGGATGTGAAGCTCCAGTGGGACTCAGAGGTGGGGAAGAGAACAGTAAGTCATGGGTAAGCAAAGCCAGTAGCAGGGCAGAGCTTGGGACTTGTCAGGAGATAGGCGCTGATGCCCTGGGAGGACTGGCTGTGCCCCTGAGACCCACCCCATCCTCACACCTGGCTCTCCCTGCTCTGCTGGATATCCACCATGTGGGCTTGGACAAGTCACCCAGTGTTTCTGACTCCCGTGTCTTCATCCTCCAAATGGAAACTAGAATACCCTCCCCCAGGTCCTCGTGAGCAATCAATGACCTCTAGTAAATCTGTAAAGTGTGCCTGGCATGCAGTAACTCTCAGGGGTGTTGCCCTCTCCTCTCCGTCTCCCATGTCTACACCCGCCTCTCCACTGCTGGCTCCACTTGCACCTCCTCTCCAGGCCTGAAGCTCAGACCCTCTGCCTTCCCACCTTCTGTCTTCAAACACATGCACCCCTGTGCATGCCTGCTGGCTCCTGTGAGATGAGCTCATCCAGGGCAGGGTCCTCCCTGCTCCCAGGCTGCCTGGGTGAGCTCCTCCTTGCCACATCATGTCTGAAGACTGCAAACGCATGCCTGACCCACATGTCCAGGGATGTGTGTGCAGTGGGGAGGTCCAGCAGCACTCTAAATGTTCTGTGTGGTGCTGGTGACCTGAAATGCTGCTCTCACCCTCCCTTCTTGCCCTCTGCAGGAAAGGGACAAAGGAGCAGAAATTCACTCCAGAGGGAGGGTCTCTGGGCCATCTCGTGGGGAAGAGGGCACCTCTGTTAGGGTGGTGGCCGTGGTAGCAAATCCATTTGTCCTCTTGGGATTACAGAAAAATACCCTGGATTGAAAGTCAGGGTCTGTTCCTGAACCTTAAGGTAGTAGCTGAATCTTCCTGGGATACCATTTGTTCACTTGTTAAGTGAGCATTTCCCACATGCTCTGCCTTGCATCAGCCACAAGTTCACCAATATCCTTA
Organism: Glossophaga mutica; assembly: GCA_039655065.1. Lineage (NCBI taxonomy): Eukaryota > Metazoa > Chordata > Mammalia > Chiroptera > Phyllostomidae > Glossophaga > Glossophaga mutica. The sequence goes on along the minus strand of CM077310.1, from coordinate 34,428,127 downwards.
CAAACTAACAACTAATTAAGAGCCTACAAGGCCCTGCCTCTCCTATCAGTTGACCCTCACTCTCTCTGCTGCATCCCTACTGGTCTTCTCTTGGTTTCTTGAACATAGCATGCTCACTTCCAGTGTATGACCATTACATTTGCTCTTCCTCCTGTCAAAAACCAATTTCCCCAAGTCTTCAATCTACTATTTCCAACTCATTATCTAGATCTAAGCCAGATGTCACCTCTTCTGAGAAGCATTCTTTCTCTGCTACCCCAAAAGACCTTCATCTCTCCTGGTCACTCTCTAACGCATTGCTTTGTTGTATTCTCTTCAAACAAATTATCACCATCTATAATAATTTTCTTATTATAGGACTATTTTATTACTCATCTCCCTTCTCTGGAATGTAAATTCACTGAGATCAGGAACTACATCTGTCCTGTTTATCCCTATACTGGTAGCAGGTGGAACAGTCCCCAGCATACAAAAGCACTCAGTAATTATGGTATGGATGGATGGGTGGGTGGATGGATGGATGGATGGATGGATGGATGGATGGATGGAATGCTATGAAAGCACATGTAAAAGAATTACTAACCTTTACAGCCCTTGACCCCAAGGAATGTAGAGCCTGGACAGAAGAACTCAATGCAGAGAATTGGTTGTTAGTTTTCAGATGACCCCTTTTGACTGGTAAGAAGGAAAGCCCACCAGTGGCCCAGAGGTCCAGGTGCATTTAGCAGGTTGAGCCTTCAAGAGATGTTTTCTCTGGGGCTGCCCTTCTGCTGCAGCTGTTGGGACTGAGCATGCTTCCTGGAAATTCCTGCCTCCCCTTCCTAGGCTCCGCCTTCCCCAGCAACCCACAGAGAGGCCTTGGCTCAACTCCACCCCACTTCCCATGCCAATATTGTCTTGAGGGAAAAAGAACGTAAGCCATTTCATCCCTCTTTCCTCTCCCCATGTGTTAGAAATGTCCAGGATTAGCTGGCTGACTCTAAAATTAACCCCCATTCTTCTAATTTGTTCCCAAGCCACAGCTGCACCTCTCTTCACTCTGTAAGCTAGTTGACCTAACAGGGTATCTGCTTAGCCCCCACCACACATGCATTCTCCAGCTGCCATTGGAGTAAACCTTCTCCCACTGTGCTTGCTGGCTATATTTTCTTGAGTATGTCTGTTGGTGGGTAAGGGCGAAAACAGCCTGAGCAAGTACCCATGTCACCTGTCTGGACTTCTGTGTCACCTCACCTGAGACTCCCATGCACTGTGCTCAACCTCTTCTGGCTCTGCCTGCTGACCTTTGCCACTCTTGGCTATAAATTGCTCTAAAGATAGCAATGGGCACGCTTTGTTGAGCACTTACTCCATGCCAGATACAATACTAATAATGGCTTTGCAAATATTTTCTCATTTAATCTTTAAAGAATCTTACGAGGAAAAGTATCAGCACCCCCCATCTTATAGATTGGCAAACTGAAGCTCTGAGGTTAACTTTCCAAGATCACATGGCTGAGAAGTGTCAGTTTCCAGCTCCAAACTCAGATGGGTTCCCAGGGTGTCCTCCTAATTACTGTGCACAGATTCCTGAGCGCACACTGTGCTTTGCTTTCCTGGCAGCACCTCAGTCATCAAACCCTGTTGCTGTGCACCCCCCATCCCACCCTGAAAGGTGGATCCTGCTCATCCTGTGCCTTCCTGTAAAGAACTAGCCCTCTTTCAAAGAATCCAAATGGGACAGTTCTCTCTGTGTTCTGGCTATCCTTCAGTCATGAAAATGAATTTGCACCAAAAGGTCTTATGGTGTTCAATTTGCTTATTGTCATGCTTTGGCCTCTGTTTCTCAGTTCCTGGCCAGAATCATTGTGTACTTCTTGGGACTTATTCACAGACTATTTTTCTTGCCTTCCTATAGCTTGTCAGGAGCAACTGATATCCCACCACTTCTCAGCATGAGAGCCAGGCTGGCTCAGTCTTGCCTAAGGCCACGCTGACAGCTACAGAGGCGGCCATCTGGGAGCCCTGCTCTGCTCCACCCTTTCCAGAACCTGTGGGATTATTTGCTGTCTTCTACAGCTCTCAGATATACTCCCTTGCTTGATGATGAACTCTTGCTCCAGCTGTGTCTACATGTGCAATTTAGGCAACAAAACAAAAGCTTGGATCCTTTTAAATGTCAGTATTTGGTCCATTCAATTAATTTGGGCTGCTCAGACATTACCAACTCCTGCCAAATGGATCTCTTATCCAAACCCAGGAGACACCCTGAGCAGAAGTTCTATGTCCTGGATGGCAGAAGGATGGTCCACTGGGGGCCTGGCTGGCTGCCAGGGGGTGGTGAACAACAGGAAGCAGGCAAGAAATCAAAACAAGGGTGGGTGTGGTCAGGAAGCACAGCCAATGGGGAATCTGGTGTTAGTCTGGCCAACAGCAAACGGGAATCAGAAGGAACAAGTCATGTAGAAGGACTCGGCCTTTAGAAAACCCACCAGCAGGATGGTACGGCCTAGGAAAGAGGCCAGGTCTTTGGGGTTTTGAGGGAAGGGACAGAGGACAGAAGCAGGATCCCAGAGTCAGGAACAGCATAATCATAGAGATGGCAGTAAATCTTAATGGAACAGTAAGCATTGACTTGGTGTCAGGCCTTCACATTATCTCACTTAATCCTTATAACAGCCCATGAGGCTGTTACCACTCATACTTTACTCATAAGAAAATGAGTTCAGAGAGCCTAAGTAACCTGCACAAGGTTGCACAGTGAGCAAGAGACAGACTTAAAAACAGGGCCCTGTGACAACTGTCTGACATGACACACTGTGAGGACATATCTGTTGAACCTGGGACAGGCTCATTTCCCTCTGCCCTGGACCGATCTAAAGTGGGGGCTGGCAAGTGCTGGAGGTTGGCTCTTTGAAAATATGCCTAGAAAGGAGAGCAGCACCTGCCACAAGAGCCTACTTCACCCTAGCTCAGTTTAATGAGAGAGTGGCTAGATGAAACAAACATTTCTTTTGTATAACTTTTTCAAAGTAGAAACTTAATGTTTCCTTCTAGATTTTATTGATATGAAATTTCTTTTTTAAAAGACATTTTCTTGATTATGCTATTATAGTTGACTTCCTTCATTGGCCCCCTGCACCCAGCACCCCCCACTCCCTCAAGCAATCCCCCCACCATTGTTCATGTTCATGGGTCATGCATATAAGTTCTTTGGCTACTCCATGTCCTATACTGTACTCTACATCCCCATGACTATTCTGTGACTACCTATTTGTACTTCTTAAACCCTTCACCTCTTCACCCATTCCCCCACATTCCCCTCCCATCTGGCAACCTTCAGGTAACTAACTGCTTTTCTCTTGCTGCTTTCAAGAGTCTCTTTATCTTTAACCTTTGGCATTTTAATTATGATGTATATCTCCTTTGGCAATGGAGTGGGCAGGCTTATACCTGGGAAGATGAGAAGGAAGTTTGTCAGAGGAGGTAAACTCTGAATAGACCTTTAAGAGTAGGTGGAGGAGCTGGTTGGACAGTCCAGGTGGAGGATATGGCACACTGGAGTTATGACTGTAGGAAAGTGCAAAGCATGCTTGAAAGTTGGCTGAGCTAGAATGTCAGAGGGGCCTCCAAGGGGAATGCTGGGAAGTGAGGCTGACCTCACAGAGGTACTGTGAGCACTGAGTGAGATAAAGTGCTTACTTACTTCAGTGCCAGACATGCAGAAGGGCTACAGGTGTGAGCTGTGTGAGTATCATAGCCCTGATCCTGCATGGCACCTATTGCTTAGATACTTCAGGGTCTTCTAATTGCTCTTCAAGCTGTGCATTGTACCTGCCCCCAGGCTCACCTATTGCACACTTCTGGACCCTGTCTGTCCTGCCTTCTAGACTTCTTCCAGCCCTCAAGGTACACTATGCTACTCCATACCTCGGGGCTCATCCCAGGCCTCGTCACAGGTAAATAGTGTTCTGGTGAGGGAGTGACATCCTGGGAAAGCCCTGTGGACCTCGTAGACTCTGTCAGCACCCTGGTCTGCCTTCTCAGGGTTCTATGGATGACTCCCTTATAACATTCATTATAGCTGTCATTTTACAAAGATATTCTTGACCATCAGATGACTATGTGCCTCCCCAATGGACTGTAAGCTCTTTGCTCACAGGGCTCATGACTGCTCAGTCCTGCACCCTCATGTACCACCCAGAGCAGGCCAGAGAATCATTAAAGAGTGGTGAGGAGGGGAGAATTGGGAAGGGGCAGGGGGTTCTGTAGACAGTCCCTGCCTACCTCAGGGAGCGGCAGAACCCAGGGCACAGTGCTTCCAGGGGCCCTTGGTGAGCTCAGTGACCCCATGTCACCCTCAGCTAGATACAGTGATCACTCACCTATCATGGGAGTTACATTCCAGAGACCCCTGCTATAGGTGAAAATCTGTGAAGTAGCAGCGTCATATTTATTTTGTTATTTAAATATATTTAAGGCTTTATAAACCCTTCCCACACTCCTATAAACCTTTTCCACTCTCTTATTAATCTTTCTCACACTCTTATAAACACTTCATATGCTCTTAAACACTTTCTACACTCTTAAACCTACGTAATTTTAACAACATATAAAATTCTATATGGGTACTCACCAGTGAAGTATACTACAACTTGAATGATGAAGATCATGAATTATGTAGCTGTGTGGTACTGATGGTGATGAAGGTGATGACGATGAGATGAATGTACTGCACATCCAAGAAGAGCATTACAGCTCTTCCAAAGGCACCACTTTATCAGGTGCTTCATCAGGTGGTGCAGTATCTTCGCTCTTGGCTGTAACTTCTACTTCCACTAAAGGCATAGGCGTAACTGATCTCTTCACCCGAGTGATGAACGTAGTTATGGGGAGTTGCTGCCACTGCTTTTTATCCACAGAGGCAGCTTCTCCATGCAGAGAAATGCTCTTGAGTCCAAAGCATCCCTGAAATTTGTCAAACCAGCCCTTGCTGGCACTGAATGGGGTTGGTCTGGTGGGAGAAGCACTGGACGGTCTTGCTTCTGCGTCGTCATCCTCATCTTCATCCTTGTCACTGTTGTGAACGTCCATGCTTTCTGTAAAACTATCATGAAGTTTCTTGGCCTTAGTCCGGATGGTGTTGGTATCCAGAGAGATATTCTTCTTCCTACAGTCATTTATCCACAGGGCCAATGCAGACTCCATTCTCACAATGGCCCTATTGCGGGAAGTGACCACCCTCTTTGCAGTCTTGTTAAAAGTCATTGTTGCCGTAGACCTAATATTCTTGTCTTTCTTTATGTAGCGAACAGTAGATTCATTGCCCTGTAATGGCGGCCTACAGCCGCATAGCTTTTGCCTTCCTTTAACATGTCGAGAAGTTCCACCTTTTCTTTGATGGTAAGCATATTCCTCTGGCACTTGGGTTCACTACCAGAAGCCTTAGAAGGCACAGAATGTTTGGGTGGCATCGTAGGGCTTGAAATAAATTCAAACTTTTACAAAAATTGCACAAAAACACAAGACCGCAGAGAAACACTATGCACAGCAATCAGACGTCGATGTGAAGTAGACAAGGAGAGATGCTGACCATATGGGCACAGCTCAGGAAAGCAAACAGACCAATGCTACGGTCACTGAGCCAATGAGCGCCCAGGATACAGGACACAGTGCTGTGGTTGGTCGCCTTCTGTTCCATCAGCCAATGGTGTGCCGTGTACAATCTCACATTGGCAAACTTGTGCAAGCGGTAGTGGCCTACCGCATTCCCATTGTGTACAGTACGGTATTCATCTGCTGATGAAGTACATACTGTATTTTATTGCGACTTAATATTCTTTTAATATGATTGAATTAACATTTTTTATATTTTTATATTGTTTTAAATTTTTAGGCAAAAATAATTAAAATCATAAATATTGTATAAATACCTATATACCTCAAAATCCCATGATATAGCGAAAACTCCGCAATACAGAATTAGATATATTTTTTTTTAAGAAACCCGCGATACAGTGAAGCTGCAATAAGTGAACCTCAATATAGCCAGGGACGACTGTACTCAGCCAGAGCCTAATTAATAGGCATCATCCCTCTGTGGAAAGCCAAGCTTGCTGGACTCAGAGCACCTTGCTACCTAGTGTTCATGGATGATGCCAGCCCCCATTCTCACAGCCTCAGGCCTGGCCTTGTTTGGAATTCCATGAGCCTTTTCCACATACAAGGAATCTCCAGAGATAATTACCTTGGAAAGAAGGTTTCCAGGAATGTTCAGTACAGCCTCATTGTGTGTAACATTTTCTGTTCCAAGTGTGGCCTCCCAAAGCTTTGCAGAGTTAAGTAACACAATTACAGAGTTAAGTAAATGACAGCAAAGAATGTAAGGCACTGTGGGGACTGAGTAGCAGGTGAAACAAGGTGTGTGTTGATGTGACTTTCAAAGCAATGGAAAGCTGCTGCCATGGAGGAGCGGCTGGCCTCCATGGAGGACAGGAAGTGGGACAAGGAAACAGGGGTGCACAGTGTGAAAAAAGGCCAGAGAATAAAGATCTGGAGGAAGTGGGTCCAAGAATTCAAAGGAAGCTGGTGGGGGTGGGGCATCATTTGATACACTGTCTCCAAAGGAAGAGACTAGAAAACAACAGCTTCTGGTTTCCAAGCTGTGTGTCTTTTCTTTCTTTGAGTTTTCCCAAGTGATGGGACAGGCCCAAGAGGGGTTTTTTGTGGGGCTTCAGAGCCAGGCAGTCATAGCAGAGAAGCACATTGTGTCAGGAGAGCTGCGTGTGTGTCCCAGGTCACCTGGGAAAGGCCACCACGGGCCAGACATCCAGGGCCTCTATCCTGCATGGAGGTGGAGTAAGCCGCCCAGATGTTCTTACAACTCATACTAGATTACAGTTTGTCTCCAGAGGTCCTTGTTGAGAATAACATCATTGTCATGTTTATCATCAGCAGCAGCACCATTGTCATGATTTTAATAACAAATATTTACTGGGTACTTACTGTGAAGCAGGCCCCATTTACAACCACTGTCTCACTCTCTTTCTCACCAATTCTAGAAGATAGGTACTATAATTATCCCCACTTTTTATATGAGCAAACTGATGCTTAGAGAGGTTAAGTGACTTACCTTGTTACGTACAGCAAATAAGTACACAATGGTCCGGACAGGTCTGTCCCACATGGAAGGCATAGTCTCAGTAACGGCCCATGATTGGAGTGGCAGGACTCAGCAGTGTGCACAGCTTTTAAGGCTCTTTCACATCCATCATCTCTCTGGACTCTCACATAATGTTGATAGGCAGGCACCACTTCATTATATAGCCCGGTAAAATGAGTCCCAGAGAGGGGGAGTGAGTTGGCATTGACATAAGTGGTCGGCAAGAGGCGGACACAGGCCTCCCGACACCTCCCATTCTCTCGTTTGCTTGGCTCTGTGCACATGAGTCACTGCCAGGTGGAAGGAGGCAGAGGGAGGTCTGTCCAGGGTTGCTGGGCCTTGCTGGTGGGAAGGAATAGAGTTTCGCTGGAAAGGGAACAACAGGTGTCTAAAAGAGGAGGCAAGGGAAACAAAAGAAAGGTTTGTTCACTTGAGCTCATCCAGGACCTGGCACTGCCCTCAGACCCCCAACTGCACAGGTGCTGCTCTCGGGGCAGTGCAGGGCAGGCCCTGCTGTGGGTCTGCTGTATTCCCCTCCATGGCCCTCCTAGGAGAAGAGCAGGGCCACACCGAGCCTTCAGGCATGGAGCAGTCGGAGCAATTGCAGCAGCTGCATGCCCGCTATCAAACATTATGAAGCAATGAATAATAAGTTTGGAAGTCACCTCCAGGCTGGCTGCAACCTGCCCTCCTCTTGTAAATTCCACAACATCCAAGAGATAAAAAGAGGAATCTCAGAAGCAGAGCACAGAGCTCTTCAAAGAACACTTTCAGTCAAAAATGAGGCTCAAGGTCTTTCTCTCAAAGGGAATGTATCACACAGCCCTGTGAGTACACACACACACACACACACACACACACACACACACTCGACACAATCAGGAACCTGGAGACCAGAAATCCCTGCTGAATGCCGTTTCCAGCCCTCCTTCTCTTCCTTCTCTGGCTCTCAGGGACTCCCTGGTCTGGTTTCATAGCTGCCAGGATTGCACTCCCAGACTTGCTCTTTCCAGATGGTGCTGCTCCTTCAGACCTTACTGAATTTCTTTCCCTGAGGCAAAATGTCCCTGCCTGGTCCCTGTTAGCTGCTGCTCTCAGTCTGACACAGCTTCCTCCTCGGAGCTCCTTCCCCTTGAGCACTCCAAGCCCTCGGTTTGCTGACTGCCTCCATCTTCTTGAGCAAAACAGGCCAATTCAACTAATTCTACCTCTGGTAGCCAGGGGACATGACAATGTGGGCTTTAGAGCTGAGGGAGCCTTTGGTTGGACACTTTTCATTTTACAGTGGAGGAAACTAAGGCCCAAGAGTGACTTATCTCAGAGTTAGCGGCCCCACTGTGAGGAGAGCCAGGTTTGCTGACTCCCTGTCCACTGCTCTTTCCCCAGAGAGTGCAGCCTTCCCCAACGAGTGGATAGACGGGGCAAAGGCTTGGCTGAGTGCCCTTGTGCCCACACTTCCCTCAGCTGCCCACACCAGCGATTGCTAGCATTTCCACACTTCTAGCCCCTTTTGTTGCCAGTTTGGCTTCATGATACATTATCTCCTCATCTTGGACAGTTTTACAGCATCGTGTCTTTTTCACTAAGGTAAAATAAAACAAATGAACATCTTTTGGGATAACCTGATCCCAAGAGTTTGCTGCTGATACCCAGGGGTGCATTAAAGGCAAGGTAGTTAATGACTATTCTATACCAAGTCAATTAAACATGAAAAACAACCACAAAACCTCCCTGGTTTCTTTTAGCTTGGCACTGCCCTTTTCCATCCCATCCCTGCCTCCCTTGCCCCAAATTTACTGTTGGCTAGAGACAAAGGAAAGCAAGACAGGCTGGGGGCAGTGACCCTGCAGTGTCCACGTGGGGCAGCTTTGCTGTTTGGCCTGGTTTGGGGAGTATCTATCTGTGAATAGACAGAAGTGCCCTGTCGGAGCTTGGGGCAAACTCTCCCTGGGTGCATGGTCAATCTGTGTGTGCCCAGGGAAGGGTCCTTCTGGGATTCTGCTCATTTCCAGCTTTCTCTCCATTTGGAATTGCTTTACCACAATGTCATTGTAGGCCAACTTTTACAAACTTGTGGAAAGATTTTCAAATTTCAATCAACGTTTGCCTTTGTGGAGGAAAGCTGCCTATAGGGAAACAAACTTGAGGCTAGAGTTGTTGGCTTTGGTTAATTGATTTGGAAAAAGGACTGGATGCCATGTTTACCTCCTACTCATATTATCAGTTTTGGTTTTCCTACCATCATCTTCAACTCCTTCATTCCAACCAATTTTCTTTTTGTCTCTTTCTCCTCCCAAGGTTTGGACAGGGTTGGGCTGCTAATTTGCCATAAACCACACGCAGGACTGACATTGCACCTGCTGGGCCTTGTGGTTGACTGAACTCAAGTCAGAGCCAGTATCATTAAAGGGAGGAGGTTCTGAAAGGCCCAGACAGCCCTTCAGAGAGGCCCTAAATGCAGATGTGAACAATCTTCTACTCAAACCTCACTTTCTGACCCAAGGATTGATTCACTTGATAGCAGTGATCAACTCTGTCTTACAGAAATACTGAATGAGCACATTTTTAAATTTTTTATATTAAAAATCTCTTACATCTGCACTCTAGTTTCTTTTCAGCCAATCTCACTTTATAAGGCCCCAAGTTTGTTAATCTATGCTAATGACCTGGCTGCTTTAGCCAATGGAACATGAATTGGGAGTGGAGGATTGGGGGGAGATGTAGAAGGAGATGACCTTTGCCTTATTATACATCATAAACTCCCTTCTGTTTAAAATGAGGACCAGCACGCCTGTCTCCCTACTTTTCTTCAGTGATTTGGGCAGAGTTGTGTGTGTATACTCTTTCAGAACTGATTGCCTATTTATAGATTGTTGGGCACTTCACGTTACCATATTTCTTTCTTCATATTTTGCATCAACTGATCATCCACCATAATTAGAAGGAATTAAGGAAGCTTAAATGTGAACCAATGACAGCTAATCCACGATACATGCCTAGCTTATAAAACATGGTTCCTAAGCACTAGTGTAAGTCAAACTTCCTGGGCAAGTTGTTGCAAATACCGATTCCTGGGTCCTACCACCAGAGTCTGCAGGGGTCTCGGATGAGACTCAGGAATTCACATCTTAAGCCCTTCAGGTGATTCTGATGCAGGTGGCCATAGACTATATTTTGAGAATCACGGTGAGAGTTACTGAGAAGAATCCTAACACTTTCTGAATCCTACATCCTTGGGCTAGGGCCAAGGCTAAGGGAGCCTACGGAAGTGAAGTGACTAGCCTACATCAGTTAGTGCAGAGTATGGACTAGAACTGAAAGTCAGCTCTGGGCTTTTCCCACCACTCCATTTATAGTGGAACAGACCAACAAGAAGTGAGCTTGCTTTGCAATAGGATGGAGTTAAATTAGATATAAGAACTTCCTGACAGAAGGAAGTATTGAAGAAGCCTTTACCATCTCCTTTCTCAGAGGGCCTTAATTCAAGATAGACTCCTCAGATGTGGACACTTAAGGTGCAATGTGGAGGCAAGAGAAAGGAAAGAAACATCTTCAGAACAAATTATTTTAATTTTGCATAAAAAGGACCACAGACCCTTCTTTTAGTTCTCTTGTGGTACCTAATTTTAATGTCAACAGCAACATAAGTGGCCAGTGGTTCAGGAGCCCTAAGGTTCATTCTCAGCTCTGATAAGGACAAGCTTTGTGATATTGGGCCACTTGCCCAAGTTCTTGCTCTCCATTTCCTCAATGAGAAACAAATGGTTTGCTTTAGATTGTGTCAATTTCCGTGGTTCCATCATTTTTATCTTTTATGTTAACCACACCCCCCATCAAAGTGTCTTATACAGCATAGGATCTCAATGAAGTTTTACTGACTAAACAAGCTGATAAGCTGAATGAATAACTACTCAATGTTGAGAATCCAGGAAACCTACCCACCAGTTTGCCCTTTGAACCCTTTATTCTAGGACATTTGAGTCTACCCCTGAACAGTCTGTAGTGATCCTTCCTGCCTTTTATACTTATTTAGGATTTAGAGGGGTCTAACCTCAAATGAACATTAGTGACCATTCAGATCTTGGATATGCTATAACTACGTAGAGCCACTCCTGTTGCAGAGAAGCCAGACCTGAGTAACATCTCCCCAGTAGTGAGGTGCCCCCATCTCACATGGTCACCCCTCTGATGGGCTCTCTCTACCCCTTTCAGAAAGCAGACCTGGCCGTGGCAGGACTCACCATCACTGCTGAACGGGAGAAGGTGATTGATTTCTCGAAGCCATTCATGACTCTGGGAATTAGCATTCTTTACCGAGTTCACATGGTAAGCATTTATATCATTAATCTTATTTGCATGCAGACACCAAGTTATGTGGTAATAAAGAATGGCTTGTGGAAATACTTAAATTTAGGCACTTAAATGCAAATGTGCTAGGCTATCATTTGTCCCCTCAGCTGCACTTTTGCAAACAGGTGAATGGAAAAGTCTCACCCATGAACTGTCCCCTAAAAATTGCTTCTGCCCCACTGAACAGGTATGTCTAAAAGTGACTGTTCAACCCTTGGCACATAGTGTGTCAGTGGGTGATTGGCCCCGTTGGTCACTCTGTCTCCTCTGAGAAGACAGGGCCCACAACACGGATAAGTGCCCCAGCCCTGTTCCGGACTTCCCTGATCCTCAGTTTCACTTCTGCTTGCTCTGAGTTTTGCTTCTGGTGAGAGAATAGAGACTCCTTCCACTTCTGATTATGTGTACAAGTGAATAAAGAGCAAACAATTTAATGCTACTTATCTCTAGTATGTCCCCTTTTCTGCATATTGCAAAAAAAAAAAAGTGTGTCTCTGGTTAGGTTGTTTGTGAAACCACACCAATGGGCAGCAGAGGATGGACATGAGACCGCAGTACACCAGCTGGTGGGGGTTGGGGCATGGAAGAGTACCTTGGCTGTGCCTCAGACACAAAGTGAATAATATTACATTGCCAGCACCTAGTTTACTCTGTCCAGTTTTTGTAGTGAGCTAGAAGAACCTTTGTCTCATCTTTTTTTTCCAAACTGGCTCTAAGTGCATAGCTATTATATGGATTTCCCAATACTGAAGTCATTGTAGATGTCTGAGGTCATGTGGCATATTCCAATATATATAAGCTGGAAGGACAAGGCTGCCCAGCAGAGAGGACTCCCAAATTCCAACTCTAGAAGAGGGGAGACCTATATTCTCAGCCCTAGCCTGAACCCACATAGCAGACAACTGCTAACGCATTAGAAACTGGCACATTTCTCCAAGAGGAAGGTCTCCCCATCACAGCCACTAGGCAGCTCAGAAGAGCACTGGTCTGCATGAGGCTTTTGTCTGATTACTGCCCAGCTTGGGAGAGAAGGCCAAATCATCTGGAAGAAGAGAACATCCAAATCCCAAGCTTCCCAGGTGGAAACAGAAAGAAATGTGAGGATGTGGCCATAGTCCTTGTTGACAATGTTGTAGGTGTGTCACTATGGATCAAGGGGGATTTCCTCATTTCTCATCTTTCCATGATGATCATAGCGCCCATCCACTGAGCACCTCCTCTGTGCCAGACAATCTTTCAGGCACCTGCGATGTCAGCTGTTGTTACAGGTTGAATTGTGTCCCTTCAAAAGATATGTTCAAGTTCTAACCCCCAGGACCCATGAGCATGCTCTTATTGGGAAATAGAATCTTTACATGTGTAATCAAGCTAAAATGAGGTTATATTGAATCAGGGTGGGTCCTAATCCAATGACTGGTGGCTTTATTAAAAAGGAAATTTGGACACTGACACACATGGGGAAAGACTACGTGAATTTGGAGACAGAGATTGGAGTGATGCATCTATAAGCCAAGAAATGCCAAGGATTGCCAGCAACCACCATAAGCTAGAAGAGACAAGGAAGGACTCTCCCCTAAAGACTTCAGAGAGAGCATGGTCCTACTGACATCTTGGTTTTGGCCTTCTAGTCTCCAGAAATATGAGACAATACATTTCTGTTACTTTAAGCCACCCAGCAGCCCTAGGAATTTACAATAATAAAGTTGTCGTTCTTATTTTAGAAATGAGGAAACAGGTGCAATCAGTTTTTAAAAAAACTGAACAAGACCACTTACCAATAAATGAAAGAGAAGCGTTAAAACCCAGAAATGGTGTGATCTGAGCCTGTGTTCTCCAAATGACACCAGGCCTCACCTCCATTCATGTGAATTTTGAAGAATTGTTCTGTACACCCTTTTTCATTTGGTCCTCAGGACTGTTCTCTGAGGAGAAAAGGGCAAGGATTATAATTCCCATCATAGAGATAAGGAGCCAAAGTTATGCATGGAACTAACACAGGATGGGGCCTAGAATCCAGGTAGTGCAGCTCTCAGGACAGCGCTCTCACCATAGTTACACCTGGCAGTGCTCCTAGGCAGTATTCCAGCTAGCACTGTTTCCTGAGCCCACCCCACCATCCTTCAGCAACTGAGCCCTGAGGGGAGCACCCAAAGAGAAGTGGAGACGCATGGCCTTTGTGCCCAGGCCATACAACTAGGCTATGGCCTTAATTTCTTTATTAATACCAAGGAAACTAGAGCCTTGCTTGTGACCCAATGGACCACGAGGAACCATGTGGGTGAAGGCACCTGCTACCGCATATTTCCACTTTCTGCGGCCATCTGCTGCTAGGCCACACACACTACCCAAGGTACCACTGTATCAATTCTGACCAGAGCTGAACTTCAACTGACTAACATGTCCTCTGGACAGCGTACATTGTACTGACCAAATGTTTTCTACCACCCGCACACCTATCACTATATCAGTTCCCTTACATTAATTCCTGTGGTGTGAAGTTTTGTGTCAGCGTGGAGAGGCAATAGCACCCAGATATTTGGTCAACAACTAATGTAGATGTTGCTGTGTATTTTGTAGATATGATTAGCGTTAATGACCAGTAGACTTTAAGTAAAGGAGATTACCCTGGTAACATGAATGGGCCTCATCCAATCATTTGAAGGCCTTTAGAGCAAAAGTAGGTTACCCAAAGGAGAAGCTAATTCTACCTCAAAACTATCACATGGGAAACCTGTCTGAGTTTCTAGCCTGCTAGTCTGTTATTACAGATTTTGGATCTACCATCAAACACAATCATGTGAGCCAGTTCCTTAAAATAAATCTCTTTACAAATCTACACACACACGCACACACCCTACTGGTTCTTTCTTTCTGAAGAACCCTGATACATTTTCTCTATCTGGTCAGGATTCCTCCCCCTCTTCTAGCCCCCATACTGGGCATCAGTGTGTCACACAGCCACTCAGATCTGATTTACAACGAGGCCACACTGAGTAAAGACTGAGTGCTGCCATGAGCAGCTTACACTGAGCAGAACTGACAGTTTATGCATTTATTCCACAAATATTTGCTGAGTGCATCTTTCTATCCAACAAATATTTGCTGAGTGTGTGAGTCAGTGTGCTCAGAAAGTACCCAAAAGTCAGCTAGTGAGAGAATAATTCCGTACCAGGTAGGGAACCTGGTGAGAACAAATTTGAAATGAAACCGAAGAGGCAAAGAGGAAGAGCTAATGGTGAAGGATAACCTGGCAGAGTCCACCATAAGAGCCTAAATATAACGTTACAGAGAGAAGTTCTCTCTAAGAGATGTAACTAGTGTTACATTAATGATATTAAAAGTTGAATACTGTGTGTTCATCAATTCTCTCTAGCTAATAGTTATCTGTAAACAAAAATATACTTAATTTTATTTATAATCGTTAAGGACCCAGAATGTCTATCTTAGTTCTGTGTCTATGAGGTCAGCTCTGTCATGAGTGATTATTACCAAAAAGTAATCAAATCTATGTGCAAAAGGAAAAACAATCAACCTCAAGTGTACATGACCAGTGAAGATTTACTACAAAGCCCTCCAAAATAATAAGTGGTGGCAGGTATGTCTCTGAAGTCTAAAGATAGCCAGAAATCATTTGTGAATTACCAGAAATCTGTGATTTTGTAGGCTTTTTCGTGAACATGGATCATCGAGAGTTTATTATGGGATATTTTCATTCTTCCCAACCTTGGATATAGACTCTGTTTCTGCTTATGCGGAAATCAGGACCAAAATCAGAAGAATGTTTTCCTCTTTTTATTACTTACTCCCTGCCACTCTGAGGCTGGCTAGGGATTCTGGCATTGGCATTTGTTATGGCTGATCCCTCCCACTTGTTAAAACTCCCCATCCCTAGCATTTAAAGCATCATTTTCTTCTGCTGACTCTCCATCTGGTTAATCTCACCCACTCCCAAATCTGTGAATCTAACCTTGGCTGTTCCCCCAAGTTCCAGTAGCATATTTCTAACACATTACTAGATATGTCCATCTGAATGTCTTACAGGTGCCTCAAATGCAGTGCCTCAACTGCATTCAGCATATTTCTTCCCATCTCAGATAATGGCATCTCCATCCAGTTATCTGAGCCATCCTTCACTGTCTTTACTATGCATGTTCAACTGGTCAATTCCCTCCTAAATTGTTTTCAAATATACAGGGGTGGGCATAAGTAAGTTTACAGTTCATGTGGAAAAGACATGCAAGTTGTGATTATTACAAAGAAGAATAAACCCTGTGTTTCATGTACTCACAACTGAAAAGCTACTTTTGCCCACCTCTGTACTGTCCCCACCCAATCCACCTTTGTTCAGGTTCTCTTCATCTTTAACCTGTACTGCTGCCATGCCAGTGGCCTGTATTCTCCCTGAGGTCAGGGCATTTCTTTTCATTGCCATGTCGCCATCAGCGGGCCACAATCATAAGCATGCGCATAGAAGCAATAGAGTGAAAATCATGGATTCTGGAGCTAGATTGCATGGGTTTGTGCCCAGATCTGACACTAACTGCATGTCACATGTTTCTCAGTTTCTGAATCTGTAAAAAATAGTTTGTCGTACAAATTTAATGTGGATATATATGTAATACATATCTAGTGCCTATCATACACAATAAAGCTATTGTATTTAATAAACGTCAATTATTCCCACCTGTAATCCATTCTCAATTCATACTGCAGCTTGAGAGTTGTTTTTAATTTATTTTAGTTTATTTTTTTACAAATGTAATCATACTAATCTCTTACTTAAAATCATTCACTGGCTGCCCATCAAAAACAACCTTCCTGGCATGGACAATGAAGACAATCACTCCTGTCCTCTTTCCAGTTCTTCCCTTGCAGGCACCTTCACCCCATCATGCTGACTGCTTGCCCATCATGTCAATCTCTCCTGCCTCCTCATGCAGGTCCATGCTCATCTTCTTACCTCTCAACCATCTAACAAACTCTTCCTTTGTTTTTAATACCCAGCTCAAATGTCACTGGCTCTTCAATGTGACTCCACTAGATGGAGTGATTGGTTCATTCTCTGAGCTTCTGCCCTCAGCTTACCTCTATCACAGTATTTGTCTGTTGCATTATATTACTCTCTGATTCTCGCTCTCTCTCTCTCTCAGTAAATCCTAGTAGGAGATACATTGTGAAAAATGTACCATTTTTTCAGACCATACATTTTTATGCTATGATTTTTAGTATGGCAAATGTGGTCATTTTAACATGTAGTGTTTACTTAATAAATATGGAAGAAAGAAAGGAAGAGAGGGAAGGAGGGTTACCCCATGATGCTGTGGGCAATGAGCACCACTTTCATTTGTGGCTTGTGGTTGGGCAGCACTGAGCCCCATAAGCCTGGATTCTGTCAGAATGAATGACCTAAATAACATTTTTCTAGACTTTACCACATTAGTCTTAAGAACAAAAAGAGATGGGAGGCAAATGTTTCAAGCAACTCACATACATCTGCTCAGACCTGGCCATGGCTGCCACCTGAACTCATGGTCTCTCCCTGTCTGATGCCTGCATATGCCACACAACATAACACCCACATGAGAAGGCTTCAGAATCCCTGGCTGGAGCAGGTGAGCTTCCAGGCCAGACACAAAGAGCCCCATCTTTAGAATCTGGGTCCTCTGGTGCTCCAAGTATGGAAGGTGTCAAATGACAGGACACCTGAATTTCAAGACTTTTTTTATTTCTTTGGCATATAAGCTCTATTCTTATTGAGAAGTTCAGCATATTTAATATAGCAGTATGACCCCAAGGACATTTTGCATTCCACAGTTTTGTTATATTGGTGAGTCATATAAGCTCTTGAGTAGCTATGTGAATTGGAAGGAAAAGAGCATAGAGAAACACAAAACACACTTGTATTTGACATTGGAGTATATAATTTAGTTTTCTCTCTTTTTTCTGTAACAGAAATTTGCCTAATGATGTCTTGCTTAAACTAATAGTGAAGTAAGTTTGTATTCCTCAAGCACACATTGACTATCAAAGCGAGGCACCATCAGAGTGTGCTGCAAACCAGCCTGGGAGCCAACATTGGGCATACGTAATCCCCAAATGAGTAATCATGTTTAAAAAGTTCAGTATTGACATTCAGAGAGGTTGGGTTTGTGTCCAGAATAGTTGTATGTTGACTAACATTGTTGTGAGGTATCTCTTTATTTATAAAGCACTTTTGCATACAGTCTCTGGTTTAAAGCACGCAATCCCCCGAGGCAGGTAGTATGACCCCCATTTTACATGGAAGGGTTCTGAGGCTGGTGGTGGCTACTGCAGTGGAGACAGGGAAAGTAGTGCAATGGTGGAGGTCACGTTGAACCCAGATTTTCTTTCTCCAAGTCCACATGCTCCCAACTACCTATCTTTGTGGTATAGTAGGTGCATTTCTCTGTGCCAAGACCATGTTTTAGGTGGTCTTCCAAGACTTTTTCCAATCTAAGGATACTATATTCCATATAGGGTCTCAAGTCAGTGAGAACATCTCCCTTTACAGTGTGAATTTACTATTTTTCCCCTATACTGTCCTGTTCCATGTTTGATTAACAAATGGAAAAGATTCATATTCTCTTCTTAGCTCTTGGCTAGAGTTATCAAGCTCAAGAAAAGTAAAAAAAAAAAAAAAACAAAAAACAGTAATTAAAAAGTGAGAAAGAAATAAATGTCAACATTAAAGTAATGCTCAGCATTATTGCTGTACATATTATCCCTTTTTCAAGAAGATCTGTTTCATTTTAGAAAGACTGTCTAGGGGAATGGAGAACAATGCTAAGTAAACCAGTGAATCATTTCTAATACTGTGTAATATTCTATTATAAGAAAACAGAAAATGAATAGAGTTATATTTCTTAAAACTAAGTAACACAATAGCCCATACAATGGAAATATGGCTTCTCAAATCATTGTAATATTGATTCTTTATTGAGTACTCCTCCCTCAAGAAGCTAAAGGTGTTTTATCAACATTACTTTAGTAATTCTCACATTTCCCCTTCATATTGATTGTGGTGTTTCATTTTATGGAAAAAGAAAATGGCACCCAGAGAAGGTGGTGGAGTGGTTTGCCTCAGGTCACCCAACAAGGCAAGGCCAATTCCAGGGTTAGAACTTAAGCCTGCTCATACCAGATTTCCAACAAGCAAAGTGAGACTAGATATGCGGCACCTGTGTCACATACAGGCAACAACACATCCATTTGGGTGTTTTATGTAAAAGGAATTACTTGCTTATTTTTTTCCCCTCTTGGAGTCAGAGGTGTGAAGTTCATGCTAAACAAAAATATCATCGACATTCATTGCAGACACACTGGGGGAAGGTATCCACAGGTTAGTGGGTCGGGAAAAGAAGAAATCATGTTCTTCCACCTCTCCCAGAAGGAGTCATGGAGACTTGTCCTATCTGCTCATTCCAAGAGTTGAAGGAAGCTTCTCTATAAACTGCCCTTTAGTTCCAAAGACTGGCAAAACCTCAGAGAGGACATGCAGAGCCTTTGCCGTTGGCTCCACTGGAAGGGAATGGAGTGTAGAGAAGGCAGACAACTGGTATCACTAGTTTGTGCGTAGGGAAATGGTGACTAGGGTTCACAGCCCTTACACAAACACAAGAGCCACCACACATCTGACTCACTTGTCTGTCTGAAAAGGCTGAAATTGTGCTGAGTTCAAAGGTTGGAATCACTGGCTTCCCAGAGCCATCCTTCCAGAAGAGAACCTGATATTGCCCTGAGGAATCCTTATGCTTCATATTGAATATCTCATAACCCACAGAAACTCCAGGACTTATGGAAAGTGACTGTAACCAGATGGCAATATTCCCCAAGCATCTATAGCATATATCCCTATAGGATAGAAAATAGTATTTCTTGTCCATCAAGAGAACATAAGCACAAAAGAAAGTTTCCTTCTTTGTCACACACCAGCTCTCTCCCTTCCATTCATCCCTGATAGCCATCAGGCAGTGGGGAGGAAACAGATACGGCCCTCACTGAGCATCACCGAGTTCTCAGAACAACCCAGGAGAGTTCTCAGAACGACCCAGGAGACAGGTTCCATTAGTGCTGCCAGGTTACAAAAGGAAACAGAGGCCCAGGGGACTTAAGTAACTTGTCCAATGTCACACAATTTGTAAGTGGTAAAGCCAGGATCCAATCCTGGGCAGTCTGGCTCCAGAGTCTGTTCACTACCTGTCCTGTATTACCTGGCTCTCAGGTATATGGCTCCAGACTCTGAGGCAACAATTATGTTCTTATAACATCATTTCTTCCAGTACACACAAAATGAAGTGTCAGTGAATGAATAAATTTTTTAAGGATAAGAGGAATTTTCTACATGCAAGGGTAGTTTGATGCCACTTCACAGTGCATGGGCAGCTCTACTGCTAGCATTCAAACTATCTCACCATGCCGGGATTGGTCAGTTGGTGAGCAGCCCTTTGGGTCCTTCCCACCATCAGACAGCATCAAGGATGATGGCTCTGGTATGGTCAGTCTGAAGCACAGTATGAAAGTCAAGGGAACCACTCCTAATTCTGGTGCCATCTAGTTTTCATCTCATCTGCAGGGCTTGACCCGTCCTAGACAATTGGGACATAGACTATATAGAACAAATCGTCTACCTTCAAAATGTTTGTATTCACCAGAAGGAACGGGCCCAACCTGCAGTCAACAGAGAGGTGTGCAATCAATATAAATGCCTATAGATACAAAAGACCTACAATAACTAATGATGGTTATAAGTAAATAATGTTTAAGCATACTTTAAGGGGGTGAGATGGAGGAGGTTGGGATTCTGTTGGCTTTGGGGAGAAGGTGTAGCATTAATAAGGGACATATTTTAGGAGCAAGTTGCAAAGATTAATAGGAGAAGAAGAGGCAGCACAGCTGCCATGTGAAGGACGGAGAGTATGGCATCCGGGGCTGCAGTGCAACAAAGGAGCCCCAGAGAAGTGAAGCCTCCACCCATGACTTCAGCAAGGCACTTGACCTCCCTGGGTCAAGGCCCTCCCCAGTGCTTCCATCTCTCTATATGGAGAACTGGGTATTGACATCCAAAGAACATGGTGAAGCACTTTGAGTTCTTTAGAAGGAAGGCGGTATCATCAAGTATCATTTGGGTTAAGGGAAATTTATTATTTGGAAGAAATGCCTATGGCATATGGCATCTAATTTGCTCCAAGCACCAGTAACTCAGATGTCTTGGGAAGGGAACAATCTAAACTATCACCATAAAAAAACGGCAGGTGTTCCAAGCCTTGCAAGTAACATACTTCTCTTTGGCATTGTATAAACTGCTTGGGCTCTGCAGATCTCAAAGGACTGCCCATGCTCTGCTCTTGGGCTGGCATCAGTCAATCGCAAGTGGAATCAGATGTTGTCTTGACAGTGTGCTAAAAACATGTTTTTAGCGGAGCTGTGTTTAAATCTCTATCTTTCTTATTTGTGTGATATCCTGTTTTATAACTTGAGTTTCTAGAAATCTTTCCCATGGCTATGCATCATTCCTTATCACTCATAACCAAATATTGCAGCTTTAAATAGTGCTGTCATTTTCCTCAGTTTCACTCATTGTGATATAATCAGGTATAGATTTCTGACATCATGCACATAATAGGGTTTCAGATTCAGAAAGTAACAATGAAAGATTTTTTTTTTTGAAGATATTTCTCAATTGAGAGACACAGAGTAAAATAATGATGACTGACAGGGCACGTAGAATTCACTTGTGTTTGCCCAAGAAGTGGCCCAAACCAGTACTTTCTGCCACAGCAGGTGTGCGGGCACAACCAGCTCCCTCGTCCCCACTGGGCTCCGTGCACAGGTTCCATGCAGTCTGCCTCCCAGTGTCTGCCGCGGGCTCTCCGGGTGGTGCTGGAGACATGGTCAGCCTTGCACAGAAATGAGCCCAGTGCAAATATGATATATCTTTATTTTTATATCCAGACATTTGGTCACCAGTGTTTTATGTTTTTTTTTTCAATTAACAGTTTACATTCAATATTATTTTCTATTAGTTTCAGGTGCACAGCATAGTGATTAGACAACCATTTACTTTACAAGGGGTTCCCCCTGATATTTCAGGTACCCACCTGGCACCATGCACATTTATTATAATATCGTTGCCTGTCTTCCCTATGCTGTTCTTCACATCCCTGTGACTGATTCATAACTGCCAATCTGCAGTTATGAAGTTCTCAGTCCCTTCACCTTTTTCACACAACCCCTCCCCAATGGCAGCCGTCAGTCTGTTCTGTGTATCTATAGTTTGTTTTTATTTGTTTGTTTATTTGTTTTGTTATTTAGATTCCACACAGTGAAATCATATGGTATTTATCTTACTCAGTCTGACTTAAAAAAAGCTACATCTTAATATCAACCATAGCTTGTGCCATGACTGATCTGGTATTGAACTTGAAAATTTACTTGTTCATAGAACCCCTGAGCTTAATACTGATTTTCTGTCCCGCCTAAGGAGTCCCTAGATTTCTGGAATCATAAGGGAGCACTTCCTACAGTGGTTTCATAGCAACGAGAGCCGCAGGCCTTGTGCGCGATGGAGGTGGGGATGGGAGCAAAGGAGAGCAGGCCCTGTCTGTAGTAAGCAGCACCACTTAGTTCCAGTCGGTGAGAGTATAAACCAAGGGCCAGTTCACCCATTAAAAACAAAAACAAAAAAAAGGGCAGAAGTCTGGATTTTAAAACGAAATCTGCTGATTGCTTCATATGGGCAACAAATCAAAATGAGTGAACAGTGCAGAGTAAACAACAAGTGGTCTGTGGGCTACATGGGGCCCGCAGGCCTGGGCAAGCTGGAGAGGTCTGAGGCCCTGCCCAGGGCACCACAGCCCAAGACAGGGGGCAGCTTCCTGGACCTCACCCTTCTCACCCCGTTCCACTCTCCTGCACTTTCTGTGCCTGGCTCCATCCTCTCACTCCCCTGACTCTGGGCTGGGGACAGACCATGTTTTCCCACAGCATCATGGTCCCAGCCCTGGGCTTGGGACCAGCCTTTCACTTCTCACCTGGATAATCTGGATGCATCTCTTGACTGCCCTGGGCTTTGCTTTCTTTACTAAAAGACGAAAATAATAACCTGTGCCTCACAGCATCAGTGTGAGGTTCATTTGAGAAGGTTGCACTGTGTGTGAGGTCACCCTGCCCAGGAAAACCAAGGGTGCATGTGGTATTAGCATCCTCCTGAGAAAGGCATGAGTGTCCAGGAGGGCTGCTTGTCCTGCTCCAGCACCACAGACATCATAGCTCGAAGTGACTTTGGGCCCATCTCTGCTGCTGCCAGGGAACAGGAGGTGGTATGCAAGGGCTGTCCTGCGTGGCCAAAGCCAAGCTCACCTGGGAAGGGACATGACTTGGGCTGTTCTTTTGTTTCATCTGATGAGATTGGGACAGGGTAGGTGTTCCAAAGCAGCCCCCTCTACACCTTCATCTCCAGTGTCACTTAAACCAATCATTCCGGACCCCAGACAATGCGATCTGGGGCCAGATCAACACTCACCACACCCTCTGTCCCCTGCTGCCTGGCCCAGGAGCCACTCTGACTGAATGTGTACAGTGAATCTTGTTTTTATCTCCATTTCCAGGGACGCAAACCTGGCTATTTCTCCTTCCTGGACCCATTTTCTCCAGGCGTCTGGCTCTTCATGCTGCTAGCCTATCTGGCCGTCAGTTGCATCCTCTTCCTAGTGGCTCGGTACATTGTCCTCCCCGTCCCCTTCCTCAGGCTGCCACCTTGTGTCCACCTCTGGGAACTACCTAGGAGGGGTGGGGAGTAGGAGAAGACCTTGGTGCCAAGCTGGAGGGATGGGAGGGGAGTCAGAACCTGAGCCACTCTCCGCCCAGACGTCGACCCAGTGCTATCCGCCTACCCATGTACGCACGCATTCCCTAATGTTTACCATGCCAACAGGTGAGCTTGCCCCAATTTCCTTTACACCCCTACCTCTTCCCCTCCCACTCTCCATTCTCTAGCCCCCTGCTTGTGTAGGAGCCTTGGAAGAAAGGAGGAGAGGAGAGGGAGGGCAAGATTACTCAGGTTAAACAGGATGCATTTCATTGCTCTAGCATCAGCCTTTGCTAGGATCTGCCACAAAGTGCTGAATGATAAGAAACAGGAAGGGAGGGAGGCACCAGAGGCTTAGGGGGCAAGGCCTCTTGTGCAGGGGGTCCAGCCCAGATCTGTTCGTGAAAACACAACTACCTTGTCGAATGGGAACCATGAGGGTGACAGGAGGCAGGAAGGCAGGATGGAGAGAGGCATTTGCAAGTAGTGTTAAATTAAGACAAATGGGCCAGATCAGGGATTGGGAAGAATAAGCCCTTCCCTGTCCGCAGGAACCCAAGACTGCCCTGGGGCCTGTGGAGGAGCCGGAGGAGCCTCCCATGGCTGAGGCCTCCCTAGGCTGTGTGCAGAGAGGACTGTTTCTCTCTGGGCCGAGGGCATCACAGTGGCCTGGCTTCAGAGAGCAACTTACTATCCAGAAGCAGAACACGTGCTGGTGGCTCATCAGTCACTCCTTCAGAATCCCTGCTCCCTGCTCAGAGCTCATCCCACCCTCCTGCAGGACCAGTGAGGGCTGTTCCACGGAGCAGAGGGTCTCTCAGAATGGACTTCTACAGGCCCGGCGGTGACTCTGCTCCAGCTGTGTCCTCAGCAGCCTCCTTGGTCTCGGGCCTCAGGGCCACATGGGCAGGGCTAGATGATTCTGAAGTGCGTGTGCCACCTCTGGCGGGTGGAGGTTGGAGTGCGGTTTCCCTGAGAGCATGTCTCTTCAGTGGCCCCACAGGAGTGTATGCTTTCTCCAGTTACAAGACAGGGCCCCAAGGAACCATAGGGTGCCTGGGTCCCTAACCCTGGGGCATTTCCCAGCCCACCCAGGGGATGCTGTGTCTCCCAGTCTCTGCTCCTTTCAGTGGAGATCAAAGCCAAGTTCAGGAAGTCCTTCAAGCCTAACAGAGAAATACCTTACTTACAACCTGCTGGTCTCAAAAGCTGCTGTGTGTGCTGTCCAGAAGCATGCTTTTGCTGCTCCTCAGTTCATTCTTTCCCCCTCCGATGGAGCCCCTCCCTGGATCTAGCAACCCACAGCTTTCAGGTGACCTTGGGTTCCTGAAAATGGTCTTCTGGCTCGGTTACCAGCACGTACGTGCACACGCACATACATAACATCTGAGCCGAGGCTGACCTAACCTAAGACAGTGGTCTGCAGACAGGGCCCCTGAAGCATCAGGCACGGTGCCGGGAGCAGAGACTTGCAGGGAGGGAGAGAAGAGCCTGGGCAGCCGGAGCTCTGAGGCCCCCTCCTTCCTGCATTTCAGACCTGCCCCACTTCTGTTTCTTATATATTGTTCTTCTGGGTAATATTATAGAAGGAAAAATGTTTGAAAGCCACTGATCTAAGGCAGCCATTCCCAAGCCAGCTGATACCTGAGCCATGCAGGGGGCTTTTAAAAAAATTGAATATTCAGGTCTAATCTCAGAATCTATAGGGACGGGGCCTGGGAATTTGTATGTTTGAAGCTCACTTCCAATGGCCCATAGGTTTGGGATCCACCAGGTGAGTGTGAGCCAGCTTCATAGGCCACAGGGGGAGGGAGCACATGCAGGTCAATGGCAGTCTGCTGGCATTGAATTCAGAACCCTTGGTAGTAATGGGAAGG
Source organism: Glossophaga mutica (assembly GCA_039655065.1). Taxonomy (NCBI): domain Eukaryota; kingdom Metazoa; phylum Chordata; class Mammalia; order Chiroptera; family Phyllostomidae; genus Glossophaga; species Glossophaga mutica. The sequence goes on along the minus strand of CM077310.1, from coordinate 34,402,932 downwards.
TGGGCCAGCAACTGTAAAACACCAGGTTACGCTGACTGAAGGAATGGGAAGGGCAGTGATGGTAACAGCAGCCTCCCTGCTGGGCACATACCCATATGCCTCTCTCATCAAAACCTGAGGGCTTTTTTTCACCACTCCAACCCCAAAGCTGGAGGGCTGGGCATAGGAGACAGGCCTGGGCTGCTGAACGGAGGGAATGTGTCTGTCTGCAGGTGGGAAGAAAGGGTGTTGCAGACATTAGGGTATCACTGAGAGAGTCCAGCGGGAGGTTAGGAGGGCAGGTGGGATGGAGTGTGCACTGCTCCACAGGAAGCAGGGGCCCCATGGAGGGCTTGAGCACCCTCTACCCTGTGTGCTCATTATAGTCACCTGGGCCACTGTACCTAGGATCAGGATGTAGTCACTGGCATTTTTGTAAGTTCCCAGGTGAGTCTGAAACGCAAGACAGGGTTGAGAACCGTGGCTTGAGGGACTCACTAGGCCAGGGTTTCTCCAAATGTGGCCCTTGGGTCAGTGGTATCAACATCACCTAGAAACTCACAGATTCACAGGCCTCCCCCAGATTTACTGAATCAGGAACTTGGATGGGGGGCAACAACCTGTGTCTTCACAAGTCTTCTTGGCGATTCTGATGCAGGCTGAAGTTTGCAAAGCATGCTATGGGCTGAGGGTTTCCAAACTGGCTCTGCGGGGCCCCAGGATCCTGTGATGACAGCAAGGGCCTGGGCTGTCAGAACAGTCACACTCCCAGCCTCCCATCAAGGGGCTCCATTTCATCTATTTTGTATGTCAGAATTTATTTTTGGGAAAGTAAATATGTCTCTATGATTAAAGGAAAACAGTTTGAAAATTGCCAATAGAGTCCAACCTCCTCGTTTTTTGGTTGGAAAAAATCCAAGTCCAACAAAAGGGAAGTGGCTGGCTCAAGCCACAAGGCCTGTGACAGAGTATAGACATGAGCCAGAAAGAACCACCCTCCCCCCCAAACCCCCCCGCAACTCTTCCCAGCACACTTGCCTTTGCACCTGCCCTCCATGGCACTGGCAGATGTTCTTTTTTCCCCCACAGGTTGACCCCTTACGAGTGGTACAGCCCCCATTCATGTGCCCAGAGCCAGTGCAACCTCCTGGTGAATCAGTACTCCCTTGGCAACAGCCTCTGGTTTCCGGTTGGGGGCTTCATGCAACAGGGCTCCACCATCGCCCCTCGAGCCTTATCTACTCGTTGTGTCAGTGGCGTCTGGTAAGATCCGGGGCGGAGAAGGGACAGGACCAAAAGGGCAGGGACACACAGGGTGTCCTCAGATAAGCCCTACTCTGGTTGTACACGGCAGCTTCTGGCAGGCAGAAACCTCAGCTCCCCTGTTGGGGAGACTGTAGCCTCTGCCTTTCAAAACAGACTAGCTGGGAACTGAGCTGCATTCCGCCAACTCAGAAGGTTTGGGGGCAGTGGGTATGTGTGCTTTGTGCCATCTTATCCCCTCCCCCTTTCTTCGCCTTTGAGGTCTGGATACAGAGGGGAGCCAAGGCAGAAAAGGAGATGGAATGAGGAAATAGACTTAAAGGCCCACAGCAAAGCAATTATAATGTTCAGACCTGAACATGACCTGAGGTTGAGTGGCTGGGCAGGCAAAGGCATAGGCAAAACACGAGCCTGTGGCAGGAAGTACCTGCAGGAAGAACTCAAGCCCAGCTGCCACATCACACCCCTACACCAGCTTTCTTTCCCTCTGCATCTGGCCGGGGGCAGGGGAGGGGGTGATGGCTCACCAGACCCCTCCACCTCACCAGGGTGGGAAAATGCAAATTCTTAGTCACTCAGAGTTAGACAGGACCTTGGGGAGAGAGTTGACGGCACGCAGTCCAACCTCCAGTCTATGCGGACCATCAGCCAGCCTCTACCTGAATGAAACTCCCTTCTCCTGGCTTACCCAGGGCAAAAAGAACATGGCCAAATGACTCCGTGTGTGGCAAAGCTCTTTGAAAACTTGAAAGTGCTGCATAAGTGTGTGGACTAAATAATTGCTACTAGACCATTATAAGAGGAAATGAAACATAGATATAGATAGATATGGATATAGATATGTAGATGTAGATATATAGATAGGCAAGTTTGCAGAGTACAGTTTTCTCACCCTCACTTGAGTTTGGCTGTACCAGATTATAGGACTTACAACCTTGGTTCTCTCTCCCTTTCCAGTCTGTGTAAGGCTAAGGAAAAGGAAAAGTGGTGTGTCCACTATTGGACAACTGTGCTAGGGATAGCGGGTCACCTGGACAGTTTATCAGAAGGGCTGATGAGGAGGTAAAAATGCAGCTGAGACACTGTCCCCTTCCCAGCTGGGCTTTTTGTTTTCCCTGATCAATGATAAATACACTAGGGTTTAAAACATTTGGACAAGGTGCTTGCCCATCATCACTTGTAGCCAGAAATCACATGGATCAACATAGAGACTTGGGTTTCACGTTGCGGGAAGAAGGAATGACCTTAGCAGGGAGAGTCACAGCATGCCCTAACGATTCAGGCGATCTGGGCGGGAGCCATGGAGACAAGCAGAAGTCAGCTGCCGATTTTGATCTCTCTCTCTGGGGCTTTTCCCTGCAGAGGGTGCTTGTTCCCATGTGCTGCACACAGGGCCCCCTTGCGTGTGCCACCCACCTGTCAGCAGTGCCTGTGCCCTGCACTGCTCTGCAGTGGTTTTGATAGCTGGCCCCAGCCACTCCGGCTCCCCAGTCCCAGCTCTGTATAGTTCGCCGCCTCAGCCTCTTGGAGTTCTTAGTTTTCTAAAAAAACTAAGGGCCTCGGTTTGGTCAGCTCCCTGGAGGAGTGGGAAGTCCAAAGACAGGTCCATCAAGCCTCTCTTAGCTTCCTCCCCCTGAGCAAGTGACAGAAAATGCCATGTTGCTGACAAGAATGCCAGCTTTGCAATGGATAATAACCCTTTCAGACAGGACGAAGTTTCCACTGGCTGCTCTGGAGAGCACGGCATGACTGGCCCCCTCAAGCAGAGACCATTGGCTCGCACTGAGCTCCTCTCACCTCTGACCCCTTCTGTGTGCCGAGAGGCATAAACTCCACCTGGCGTCCAGGCTGGAGCAGCATAGCCACGACGGCTGAGGGAGCCTCCCTGGCCCACGCTGAGGGGATGTTCACACCCAGAGCTTCTTGAACCACAGCAATAGCCAATGTTACCGAGAAGCTTCAGAATGGTCGCCTTTACCTGGGGACCCCGTCACTGTCTCCCAGCCTCCTCTGGAGCACGGTCACAAGAAACAACTCCCAACAGAGTGCAAGAGCTTAGACAGGAACAGGGAAAGCAGGTTTTGAGTAGAGAGGGATACCTGGCACTTAAAGATCATAAATAGGGGAGGCAGCCAAAGGATTTTCGTCCCATATGCAATGTGAGGGTCTGTCTCTGTATTTCTTTATATCTCACATTCATCTAATAGTTTACAGATCTCATTTGATCTCAAAAATATGAAGAGCAGGCATCATCATCCCCATTCATTAGATGTGCAAACAAGTTGAGAGGCTGCCTGTGGCTGTCCCCCACACATGTCTGGTTGTCTGGCATATGAGCACACCCATCAAGTTGTTGGATGCCCTTGTATGCTTCAGGGAGGCAGCCCACAGGAAGCCTGGACATCATGCAAAGGAGACAGCAGGACTTCCTGCTCTTGCAAATCCACCTGGAACCTGCCTGCTGCTGAATCCTGGGGCTGACCCTATGCCTTAGTTGGCAATGTCTTCATAATGCGTAAAGCCTCATTAATTCAGACTCCACTATTTCAGAATGTGTGATTATCCAAGCTCAGTTGCACTTGGATATATCTTTGAACCCCCATAAACAAATGGATCAGGTACAGATCCATACTGCTTGTTTAAACTACTTAAGTGAACAAATCAGTTTTAAGGGCTTTAGTATGTATATTGCCTGAGTTGCAAAATTACTCTAATTTTAAATGAGTTTGATATACCCAATAAAACAACATTCTATTTTAAAATAGCACATTTATGAGTCTTTTTCTAATTCTAACTTCTGAACTGTTCAAAGGTGCTTTTCAAGTCTTAAAGAATTTCTGCTGTTACAATTTATAGAACTGGTTTTAAAATATCAATTTATCTATGTGTTACTTGGCAGGTTACTTTGCTTCTCTGAGCCTCAGCTTCCTCATCTGTAAAAGTGAGATAAGAATTGAACCTCTGAGTTGTAAGGAATGTGTGAGACAGTGTCTGTGGCTCAGGGCAGGTGCTCAGGACATGGCAATGCGCATCTGAAGGCCAGCTGCATCATGAAGACACAGCCCTAACTCTGGACAGAGCCCCGAGATCTTCCACCCTTAGCTCATTCCCTAGCTCATTTCTTACAGTCTCCCAAACTGTCTCATGTGCACCGACACACCTCCATTGACTAACAACCCCCAACTCGCCACCTTTAGGAAATAAGAAAAAAAAAAGTTGTCCTATACAGTCCTCCAAAACACTGTTTGTTGGCAGTGCGTCAATTTCTCTTCCCTCTCTAAGCTGAGAGTTGCTTTTAAAGAGAGATGCTTGGTCTCTCCTACATTGCAGCAGGACCAGGGATGGGGGTGAGGACTCCCTGGAGTGCCCCTGGACATGAGAACTTCCTAGTCTTCTCCTACACAGGTGGGCATTCACGCTGATCATCATCTCCTCCTACACGGCCAACCTGGCCGCCTTCCTGACCGTGCAGCGCATGGATGTGCCCATCGAGTCAGTGGACGACCTGGCCGACCAGACCACCATTGAGTATGGCACGATTCACGGAGGCTCCAGCATGACCTTCTTCCAAGTAAACCAATTTGCTTGCTCACCCACATCAGGAATTGGGCAGAACAAAGTTGAGATATCTGCCCACTGCAGATAAAAACATCTCTCCTCACCCATGATCTCTTTTGAGTATCTAGTGTGGAGATTCACATGACTTTATTTTTCTCCTGCTCCACAAAATACCCATGGAATGAGGTCTCAAAAGCACTTTGGGTTAATGTCAGCCTGTCCAAAGGTGTTGTACATGAACAATTAGTGGTAGTTGACATGATTTTAGGTACAATTTAGCAGAACTATTTTTTTAATTGCAATAGTTTCATATTTATTTTAATGAGTACTAGAAAAAATAAATGCAGTGAATCAAATATGTACCTTTATTCATATGGCTGTATAGGGTGAGACTAATGTATATATTTAGATTTTTTTCTAAGTTAGTTAAATTTTATAGGTAGACAAACCCAGATTAGAATAATAAGCAAATGACTGAAGTTAAGGAGCACTAGATTAAGATGAACTGGTTTTACTGATCACAGACTAGATAGGCTCAGATCAGGACCCTAGTGGCTCCTTTGAGGTGCCTTTGCACAGCTCAGGAGAAGGCCCTGCAGCAGCGGTGTGCTAACTCACAGGCGAACTCACCGATCGCCATGGGTGGCAGAGCTGGGCCGGACCGAGGAATAGTTTTCACATGCTTCAGGATCTCTAGGGAAGCAGACTTCCCTTACAGTTAATAGGTGTCTAACCAACCAAGTTCATTTTCATATGAAGCAAGTTCAAGGCCTTCGGATTTCTGTTTTCCATGCCAGTCTCAATGCCTGATGACACGAGGAGTAGTGATGGCATCATGCAAACACAGGATTGGGATAGGCCCCCAGAGTTCTCTCAGTCTTGTTATTGTTTGTGATTAGTTGTCTGATAACTAGTTTAGAGTTGATAGATAAATGCTGGCACAGCTCCTGAGGATGGTGTCTCTTTAGAAGTCCTGCATGAACCTGAGTTCACTGCCCCCAGCCTGAAAGACAATGAAGGACACAACCAGAATGTCCATTTTCACTTGTGTCAGAACTCGGGACCTGGCAATGGAAGCCCTCTCTAGGGCAGATAAGACTAAATCAGTCGCCAGCCCATCAGGCAGAGGGCTGGTTCCTTCCTTATCCTTCTGTGAGAGGTTAAGGGCACAACTCCCTCTTCCCACCATCATGCAGTGTCAGCCGAGAGATGATGGAAAAGGAAAAGGTTGTTGAATGTAATAAGGTGATTGAGTAGCAGAAGGGCCAGAATTTTAGGGTTCACTTAGATTCCTTCCCTTTCTAAACTAGCATTTCCTTTTTCTTTTCCAAATCCTGCTTCCTTGTGTTTTGTCCCTAGAATTCCCGCTATCAGACCTACCAGCGCATGTGGAATTACATGTATTCCAAGCAGCCAAGTGTGTTTGTGAAGAGCACGGAAGAGGGAATCGCCAGGGTGTTGAATTCCAACTATGCTTTCCTCCTGGAGTCCACCATGAATGAGTACTATCGGCAGCGAAACTGCAACCTCACTCAGATTGGGGGCCTGCTGGACACCAAGGGCTATGGGATTGGCATGCCAGTCGGTATGCAGCAGAGGAACAGCTTCCTTGGGTAGCTTCATCAGGGCAGAGTCAGAGTAGCTAGAACCACTGAATGCAGCACTGATCCCCCAACCCCTGTTTCTAAGAACCAGTGTAACAGTGACATTAGGTGGGCATTGTTGAGATTTTTTAAAAAAGAGCAAACCCACATACTCCCACTAATCAGTGATGAGTTCTCAATCCTTAATTACTAAAGGGCTAATTGATGAGTTATTAATTAATTAACTATTGAGGGCATATTGTTGCCCTTGGTGGATATTTTTAGGCCTTTTGTTCTGTCTCCTGCTTCCTGCCTGTTGGCCATTTCTCTGTAGAGACTAACACCTCTACTAGCCATGGGAAGAAGGAAAAGGTGGTAAAACTCAAATGAATTAACTTTGCTCTCAATGTCCGTGGTGAGGGTTTTACTCTGAAAGAAGACGAATGAGATCGGATGAGAGGGCTTTCAGATCATCTGCAGCCCTCACCGACGTGCCTGCTCCGAGGTGGCAGATGTGGGAATGGTGGAGAGCCCTGGTATGCTGCTTGCTGACTGTGCCATCTGGTTGTTATAAGGGATAGGGATGTCTGGCTTCCAGAACGTTGTCCCAGCTCTGCTATCTAAAGGATATTTGCATTTTAGGGCTTCCTCTGTTGACAGTACCTCTACTGGAGGTGAGGGGAAATTTTGTAGCTGCTTGTCGTGATTTTGGAAGGGATCTGAATTGTTCTCCAGGTGATTTGGACCTGGGTCCTTCCCCACACACCACCGAGAGCCACACTGCAGAGAGCTGACACCATCCAAGGCTGTCCTCAGATCGGCAGCAGGGGCACAAGCAGGGATTCAGGCAACCAGGTCACGTGGGAAATGGACATAGAGTGTGTGCCCCTCACACATCCCTTCTTCTGACCTTCACCTTGCTCAGAACTCTATACAGTATAGGCTTCACATTGATCTGTCCAGTATGAGAGTGTGAGTTTGAAGTCAGGCAGACCTGGGAATGCACTCTTGTTGCTGGCTGTGGGACCACGTTGAGGTTATTGAACTTCTCTGAGCCTCAGTTATCCCATTTGTAAAATTAGGCTTCTAATACCTACTGTATAGGATTAATATGAGGGTTAAATCTAATAATCTAGCCAGGTGCTTTACCACAATGTCTGACAGCCAGTTTTGGGGAACATTGGTGCCTTCCCTATTTTTTCTATAGTTCCCTCTGTTACTTGATAAAAGCAGATAACTTCTTAAAGGCTTATCAGAAACCAAGCCAATTAACAGAGGTAATAATATGACTCACCCTTGAACTCTGTAAACTCTGACACCAGCAGTCTTGTAAACTGGAGGCCTCACTCGGGGCACTCACAAACCTGCATACCCTCCACTTTCCATCATGTTTTATTGATGTCCATTAATATCACAGAGTACAGACCTCTTGCAGAAATTTATTGGCTGACATTTTGTTTCAAGGACGTGGAGTGACCACAAAATGAACTTAAGGTGCACTTTGATAATACTCTAGCAATAAACAAATTTAACTCAAATGTCAAAAGTTTCAAAAGTCTTCATGAAACAAACTCAACAAGAATTAACATAAAGCAGATTGATTCTAAATATGTTCATCAATAACCAGGGAAACGGAGAAAAATGCATTTGTTCATTATCTAACATGATTTTATTGTCACATGTACTGTCCTATTTAATCTCTCCACTTGCAAAGTAGATGTGGCCCTTCCCATTCTAGAGGATGGAATTGAGATTCAGAGCTGAAGAGTCACTTGTCCAAGGTCCCAGAACAAGTAGAGAAATAAGCTTAAGCCTAGAATGCCTGTCTCCAAATTTAGTACTTCACTTACCAGGCAAGGAGAGGACAGGCAGGCAGGACAGCTGTGGACGTTTCTGGGTTCTCAGGCCAGGCTGGGAAGAGCAGTGCACAGTCCACTGATATGACGGAATTTAGTTCCAGCTGAAGTTCTGTCCGGGAAAGACAAGCATGTGTGTCATTCTTAAGCTGAAGGTAAGGGCATAACTGTAGAGAAAGGAATGTGGTTGGGCCCAGGAAAATTAGGAGGAACAGAACAAAGAGTGCAATGGGAAATTAGCCAGGTGATTTAGGAGATAAGTAGGCAAACACAGAGTAAGTGGAATAATCCTTTCATGGGACCTAGAACATGCTGTTGAGGTTTGGTTGAAAATACCTAGCAAACTGTTTGAAATGCCTTGCTGGCCTGGAGAGTTGTCTTCAAACCTGGAATGTTCATTAGTCTGCCCCTAACACCATCTGTTAGTTCAGGTAGCTATTCCCTGCCGATGTATATTAAGTATCTGCTATCCCCGAGGCAGTGTTGATGTGCACTCAGACCAGTTACGTAGAAGCACTTGGTACTGCAGGCCTAGAATTCGCATACACCAGTGAAGTTTTATCTATAGAAGGAGAGGTTCTACTTGTTGAGTCCTGGCCGTCAGAGCCCAGAGAGGTCTGGGAGCTGCACTAGTTCCCTGCCTGTCAAAATGCTGTCCACGGCCCCGCGGCAGGCAGCACCTTGGAAATTAGTAGAAGTGCAGACCCACTGACTCAGAGTCAACAAGATCTCCAGGTGATCTGCATGTACATCAGAGTTTGAGAATTTTCCACATAGCCTTTCCCTGGGGGTATCTGTCCACATCAGGCTTCATTGAGCTTGGGCAAGAAAATGGGTGGCTTATTTGGTCTCCAGCCCTTTGGTGGTTTTTCTAATGATGCCGGCCTCAGCCTGTGCTGGGGCATCAAGCTTTCTACTGTTTCATTCAAGCCTGTTTTTGTGATTAAACCTAAATTCTACAACCAAAGCTCCTTGACCGTATTCCAGAAAAATGAAAAAAGAATTGCATTGAACAGAAGCCTTCTGTGTGGGGGGGGGGGGGGGGGCGGGGTGGGGGGGTGGAGGGTGGGGGTTGTGTGAACAGAGTGTGGATGATCTAGTGGGTTCCGGGAGCTCAGTGGGTAGCTGGAAGGGTTTGGGTGCCTGGTCCCCGGGTTCTCCACACAGATGGCGAAGAGGAGCTTCCACCACACTCTCAGGTGGCTCTGTCTCACTGGGGGCTGCTCTCGGCAAACAGTTTTCAGGGGTCATGTAGAAGAGGTATACATGCCAGAGAAATCAATTTAAATAAAGTCGAAAATAGACAATTGCCCCACGGAGGGTTTATGTCACAAATTTCCCTCCTCGGTCCCCCTGGAGGCAGATGGGAAGCTTTGCAACCGGCTTCTTGCCTGGCACAGGTTAACCCATGGTGGAAAGCGGGGGCCCAAGGGTGGGGAAGCAGGGTGCCTAGAGAGCTGTCACTGGACCCACGCTGCTGTCTCAGCCAGGGGACCCACCGGTCAGCATGGAGACAAGGGAAGTACAGCGCCCTGACTGAGGGCACTGAGCTGTGTGCCCTGGGCCCATGTGAAGCTGGAACCCTCTTCCCCACAAAAGCCCTCAGACTAGCACAGAGGAGGGCGGTGCCCTGGGGACTGCCCCATGTGTCACTTCATGCCTCCCCCTTAGCTCCCCGGCAGGTTGGCCAGGAGGTTTCCTGGGAGAGGGGCACAGTGTGTGTAAGAGGGTACTCACAGCCTGCATTCTGGGATTTTTTGCCTCCACAGGCTCGGTGTTTCGGGACGAGTTTGATCTGGCCATTCTCCAGCTGCAGGAGACCAACCGCCTGGAAATTCTGAAGCGTAAATGGTGGGAAGGGGGTAAGTGCCCCAAGGAGGAGGATCACAGAGCCAAAGGTAAGTATGTCCAGGGCCTCCCCTCATACTCTAGAGACCCATAGGGCCTATTTCTGTGTACACATTCTAGCTAATGACTTCAAAGGCATATGGGGAACACCCTTGGATGGAACCTGGGGCTAAACTGCGACTGGCTGGTGGTCCATCCTATCTCAGGGTCCTGGCATATTGCAGGGATCCAATGTTTACCTGGCTCACAGGCACTGGAGACTACGCTTCCCCCACGTCTCCTGAATCCGACCACCTCTTAACCCTAGTACCACCACTTCCCCCTGGCTCTTGCCCTCATCACCTCAGAACTACACGACTGAAACAGCCTGTTCTCCTGCTCAATCTTGCCCCTCTACAGTGCATTCTCCACCAGCAGCTGGAGTGATTCTTTCTAAGATGCGAGTACAAGTGCAGCGTCAGTCTGCACAGACCTTCCAGTGGTGTCCCATCATTCAGAGTTAAGATCAAGCTTTCTGTAGCCTCAAGCCCCTACCTGATCTTCTTCTCCTTTTCCTTCTCTTCCCCAAGCTTCCCAGGTTGCAGCCCCCTAGGAGTCTGTGCTCTGTCTCCTCCTCCTGGCCTCCGGAAGGACACTCCCTCAGCAAGAGCATCCCTCCCCACCCACACAGCTCTCCCCATCACCCGAACCCTGTTTTATGTTTCTTCCCAGACTTCATCACTATCTGATATTACATTGTCCATTCATTTACTTGTCTATTCCCACATCCTCTACCAGAATATCACTTTTCATGGAGGCAGAGTTTGTCTTTTTCACAGGGTTGTCCATAGGGTCTGGCACATGGACAGTTTATTGAATGAATGAGTGAATGAATGAATATTAAATCAGGCTGAATAGAAAGCAGACACTGACTGACATATGTAGTTAAGAGTCCCTGAGCACCCAGGGGGACACACATCCTGATTTGCCCAGAATAGTCCCAGATTATACCTGTTGTAGATCAGTTAACTCTTGTTACTTATTTTTAGAACCCCCCTCATTCTCAAAATGTCCTGGTGTAGACAATAAATCATATTGTGATTTATCATCTCACCCTAGTAATTTACTACAGCCTTGCCAAAATATACAACAAATTTACCTATACATTCTCTCCCCTAGGAAGGCAGCAGAGCAGTAAAATGGATAATAATACCATGTGCTTCCCTCTGCTCAGCATGATGAGACAGTGAATGAGTGACTTTGTGTTTCCAAGTATCTACGTGGCTCTCTACCCTGCAAGGAGAGATCTCAGGAATATGGACCTATGTGGGCAAGCCCTTTGTAAGTTAGAGGAAATGCTACCCCTCACATCAGAGTAACCTAGTGAGGCCACACACTTCCTGGCTGCCCACTCCCCAAAGGTCAAGCATGGAGGACACTACTCTCATTCAGAGAAGAAAAAAAAAAAAAGAGGGGGGAAGATACAGAGAATAGTATCAGGAAACTTTTGTGGGTTGGATAGAACGAACTAGATGTTGAAGATGGCTAGGACCTGAGTAGGTAGAGAGGGTACTGCAGGCAATAAGCAACTTGAGGAAAGGCAAGGAGGCAGAAATTAGTGCAGTGGGTAGGGCTGTGAGCAGACACTGTAGGTGTTGCAGGTGGAGCAGAGAAAGATCCCCATGGAAAGAGGTAGGCTGCCTGCAGAATTTATGCTACGGAAGTTATGGGTAGCAAAATGCCCCTCCACCACCTCTTCCCCCCGCAAAAGACACATGGGCTGAAAGCATTCTTAATCTGACTGTATCTGGAGTAGTCAAAATGAAATGAGATTATTTGTAAGTTGGCATATGTGAATGTTTTTCCTGTGATAACAGTGAACTTGAGAGTGGTAGGAAAGAGCCATTCTACCAAGAAAATGAGGAAGGAAACAGTGTTAGCTATTGATCTGGAGAAATCTAAAAATAGGAATGGAGAGGCGGACATGGAACCTGGGCCAAAGAGCCCAGGTCCTTCCTCTGGCTGATCAGCGGCAGCCTGTGATCCCTATATACACCATCTCCCCTCAGGGTACTGGGTGCCTTCTGTGGCTTTGGACGGGGCCCTCAGTGTAGCATACTGCATTGCTTGGTCTCCTTGCCTGGATGATGGCACCTTAGCCAGGGTCCCATCCCGTTGGCTTCTATGTCCCTAGCCTCCACCACAGAGCCTAGCACATGGTAGGTATTTAGTAAGTGTTTGTGGGGTGTGTGATCATGCCGACTGATAGCTAGCAAAAGCAACCAATCACTGCATTCTTCCAGGCCACACTAAAGTGACAAATGAAACTGTGCTTGTAATCACTTTCCTCAGCAGCCTTTACACCCAGAGTTTTCTATACAGTAGAGTTGTTTCGGCCTCTAAATAGCCCACTGAACGTGTGCAGATGAGGGAGTATGGAGCAACACAGCCACAGCCTCCAGGGCCTCAGCAGGCGTGGGGAGTTCCAGCGGCCCCTGCTGGTGCCTCACCAAGTTGCCAGCTTTCCTTTCTTTTACAAACCTGATCCTATCTGGTCCCTGGAAGCTGGTTTCCCCTTGAGAGTCACCGCTGGGTTAATCCCACCTCCCAGGCTCCCTCCTATCTCCAACCCCTGAACCTCACCACAGGTCCTTCCTTTTTGTGCAGTTCTTTACTATGTACACTTCTAATCCTACGGAGAAACAGTGGTGAACTGACAAACACATGGGTACGATGATGTAGGACCTGGGTGCCTTAAAGTTTTCTCTCAGGGCCTTGATTTAGATCATCTCGCTCCTATTTTAGATGTCACCCAAAATGCAATGGACTCTTTATTTTTCCCACCCGCCTCAAGAAAGGAACTCTTCAAACATTTACCCTCCTGTGTCCTGTTGCTTCTGTTGATAGCCACTAGGATGGTTCTCTTCCCTGAGGCAGTTTTTAAAAAATATTTTATTTTTAGAGAGAAGGGAATGGAGGGAGAAAGAAAGAGAGAGAAACATCAATGTGTGAGAGAAACATCAATTGGTCGCCTCTCGCACACCCCCAACCAGGGACCTGGCCCACAACCCGGGCCTATGCCCCAACTGGGAATCAAACCAGCAACGCCCTGGTTCGAAGGACAGCATGCAACCCACTGAGCCACCCCAGTCAGGGCTTCCTTGAGGTAGTTTTGATAGGATTAAAGACAATGGGAACTGAGTCAAATGTACTCCACTTCATAGATGTCCTTCTTGTATACACTACAAAAGGTCATTGAACCTCAGTTTCCTTTTGTGGAAAATAGAGGCAATAATAATAATTCTACCTTCTGAGCTGTTATAAAGATTGAAGGAGTGACATCATGTTAAATACTCCACCCAGCACCTGGCACAAAGGAAATGCATACTTAGTTTATTCTAAAATCTCAGTGTAAAGAGCATTAAAGCACAGTTAGAGGTCTAAATAGTATTTGTAAGCCACAGGTGTGCCTGTCTGTTCTGTACTCCTTAAGGCTAGACAGCTCTTCCAGAATCAGCACTTAGGGCATTCCTTTTGTGTCTGCTGATCTCTGTCTTTCATCGACTATGAGAAACTCAGGGACAGGGACTGTGTCTTATTTATTTTTGTATCCCAGTGACCAGCATATCATCTGTCATCAGTATCTGAGGAATTAACAATAAATAAATGAAAGAATGAATGAGCAAACTTGTTAAGGACCCCAGCCTGGCACTATTTCCACACTCATCCTGTGTCTGTTTCCTCCCAACCAGGAACACTGACACCTGAGGTGTTGGCACTGAAAGTGTTCACATAGTCCCCACTGCATCCAACAGACATTGTCAACTGCTGCATCTCAGGCACTGTGCTAGGCTCTGAGATGACAAAAGGAATAAGATATGGCCCTATTCTCAAGAGGTTTAGAACATGGAGAGAGACACAGTTAGTCTTTTAATGGTTCTACTATGGGTCTGCTTAAATGAAGAAAGCGCTCTGAAGACTAGAGGAAGACGTGATTAATTCTGAGCTAAGGTCAGGGAATGCTCTACAGAGACAATTGGCCTGTACCTCAAAGCATTCATTAAGAGTCACTCTTTTAGGAATGTTGTGGAGCACAGTTGTTACCCTTAGAACTTGCTCTGGGTAGGTTGGATGAGGTTGGAGCTAACCGGGCATTCAAACCTAGGTAACGACATTTGGTCTTCAAACCAGCATGGCCCAGACTTTCCCACAGCAGGAGTTAATAGCAGGGGAAACTGAGTGTGCACTCTTCGGATCTGGGAACATAGTCTAAAGCAGCCCTCCATGCTTGGAGTTTCCTTAAAGTGTTCCGCTTTGTCCTAAAGATACATGTGAATTTTGCATCTGACAACGTAATACAAGCACGTTAATTTAATATAAAAACATTTTTCTGACTTAAACTTGAAGTTAAATCAGCACTCCAGGAAGAGGCCCCACAACCATCCCAGAGCTCTGCTTGGGCCTCAGCACAGCAACACCACACTGGACTAGGTGTGAGGTTGCTGGCAGCAGAGGCACAGGCTCTGGGTGAGATGCGGCATGATGGAAGCAGGTGCCGTGGGTGGAGTTCTGAGCTCTCATGGCCTTCATGGTCCTAGGGGTCAGTCATCACCCCGGGAAGAATGCAGTCAAATAGGCTTTTGGTTCCCAAAGAAGCTCTTAAAATCCACAGCAGAACAAATGTTCTTAGAGCTTAAAGTATTCAGTTTACTTGAAAAATATGTTTGGCATAAAGTTGACAAGAGAAGTTAAAGAATGAAAAAAGAATAGAAGGGCCAGGCCACCTCATCTGCAAACCAGGCACTAAACGGCTGCACTGGTCAACACAGGCAACTTCAGAGCAGGAAAGGATATGTTTGAATGTGGCAGGTCCCTGAGAAGGAGCCTTGTGTCCTGCTGGGACAGGAGAGTGGTACATAGAACTCCTAGATTAATTGAGGATTCCAAGAGAGAAAGAGATTTTGCTGGAGTTTGGCAAGCCCCGGGAATAGGTGTCGTGCTACAGTGCATTGAAAGCGTGCGGGATGGCCTATGGGCCCAGGGTAGAGATGGCCCAGGGACTGGTCTGAGACACATGAGTCCCCATCAGAGCCAGGACTTCCACTCCCATCCCAGCCACAGGAACTAGTGCCAGTTTAAAGCAATGGCCCCATTTCTGTGAAGGCCGAACCCAGACAAACATTATTGAGAGGCTAAAGGCTTCCTGGCCAAGTCAAGGAGAAGCATGACTGGCCTGGAACGAGAGGTGCCATTGCTTAGTCAAACTAGCTGTCAGACTTAGGGAACAGAATTCACTGTGCAAGGGACCCCCTGCTGTGCCGGAAGTTCAGGCCCAGCATGACCCCAGAGACCTGTCCCTTCGGGTCTTTAAATGGTCCCCAGGAAGGCAGCCAGCCACAGGGATATTTTTCACGTTGAACAAAGAGGTCGTGTTAGTTAAAATGCTATCTAAAGCAGATCTCTTTGTGATGTAAAACTGCTTTCACATGTGCCCAAAGCAATGAGAAAAACATGGAACAGGCAGAATGCTAGAGGCAAGGCAACTATGTGAGGGTCCTTTACTCAGAGACCTGAAACTGAGCGTGGCTGGTGGTAGGTGCTTGGTTTTAATTAGAAAGTACCAGACAATGTGTGGTGCCTAATACAATCCTTTTCTACTTTATTATCCTATTAAAATGTGAGAAATTTCAAAGAAACATTCTAGTGCTGTCCCACTTCTAACCAATATTACAGCTCCAACATCATTGCCAAACTCTGGAGGAGCATCCTAACATTGGCTATGATGCCACCAGTCCCGAGTCTGTGCCAGGTCTGTTTGGCTTAGGTGAGAACCACAACAATACGCCCTTGCTTCAGTTGTCCCTATTTCTCCGTCTGTAGCTCAGTGACCTTCATGCACAACTAAAAAATGAAATGGCAGATTATGTGGAAGAATGGAGAATTACAAAAAGAAGCAGGCTTCGTTCCAAGCTGTTTCATTTTTCTTCTGCCTTTTCTCTTCCAAAATACTTATTTTGTTTATTTTCTCACTCAACTCCTATGAAAATAAATATCGCTGGCCCCTCATAGATGCCAGCGTCCCAATTCAGGGGGATTGGGTTGCTGAAGGCTTTCAGAACAATTGCTAGACAAAAAGGAGTAGGCAAATTTCAAGGAAATTAAATACCTTTATCTTGAAAAACACGAGCTCACAATCAAGCTTCAAAGGAACACAAATACACCAGCAGGCTGTCAAAATCGGGATCCCCTTTCAAGGGTGGAAAAGAGGCAGGTGACACTCACTCACAAAATCCTTAGAGAGCAGGAATTCAGCAACTGGCACAGCTGGAGAATGAATGGGTGAGACATCTCAGCAGGAGTGGGGGCAGGGACTGGGGGCGGGAGGGGAATTCTGGGGATGTTTTCCTCTTTCTTCTCAGGTGACCCAGCCTGGTTATCCTGGTTTTCTGGTTTCTCTGGACACAGCCAAGACTGGAAACCCAATATGGGAGTTCTGATAGTGTCTTAGAGAGGCGCTTGCAGAGGAAGCTTCTCCTTAATCAAATCAAATTCATGGACAAGAGACAGAGAAATTCAAGGGGGTGCCAGAAAACGTGATTAGGAATAGAGGTAAAGGAGATCCCAGTGTGTGGGCATCAGAGGAGGTCAGCAATTGCAAAGACTGCAGCCCAACTCTGGAAACTGAGCCAAGATTAAGGCAACAAATCATTGATTCAAACATTTGATGTAATGTTCTCAAGGAGAGAAGGGGATTTTATCAGGGGAACTAATAGCTTCCCCGGTCACTCCGGGTCACATTGCGGGTGGGGGTGTCCCAGGAATGACTTCAGTCGTCAGGGTGCCAAAGGGAGTTCTGTAATTATGCCCCCGTAACACGAGGGACCCAGGCACTTCTGGGAGAGTCAATGTGGGGTAGGGGTCAGGGCTCTGGTTCTGGCTCCGGTTCCGGCTCCAGCTTCGGTTTGAATCTGGCATTTCCCCTCCTTAGACATGAGCCCGGGGCAAGGTGCCTGCCTCCAGGACCTAGGTTTTCTTGTCAGGAAAGTGGGGGTCTGGTATCACAGGGCAACTGTTAAGATTGAATTTTACTGTTTAGCATGGTAGTTTTGTTCACAGTAGACACTTATAAAGAACATTAGCCGAGCAGTAAGATTTATCTAGATTTATCTTAGGTGTGAAAACTTGGGCAACTTACTTAAGTGCTCTGAATATCCATTTCTTTAACTATAAACTTTGGACAGTCAGCCTCCTTTACAGTGTTTTTAATGATAATTGAACGAGATAAGGAATGCTTTAAAAAATGAAGTGGTCATAGTTTGATAAATTGCAAAGTGCCTCTCCCATACTTTGTGTGTGATAAATTATGAAAGTTACTGAATTCCTCTCCCATCCATTTCAAGTTTCATATACCTTCCCCTATTCTTCTCCATCGCTGTCTCCAAAAGCTGCTAGGCCTAGTCAACAGGTGTCACAGTGAGTGAAAGAAGAGGTGGCCAGCTTTCCATCTCCTAGTCCTCAGCAAAGCAAACAGGATGAGTCACTCTGCATTTTCTGCGAGGGTCTTGCAGGTCAGCTCACACGTGGGTGTGTGAAGTTGCTATTTCCAAAAAACAATTCTGTGGAGATGGGACCACTTAATATATTTACATGGATGTAGGTGAATGTGATTCTGAAATAGAAAGTACTTAAAAGTCATATTGCTCAAAAATGCATGCTCCTGTTAAATGTTTTCAATGGGAAACACTGCACAGAGCTTCAGCACCTAGTATAGTGCTCAGTTCATGGGGGCTCCTCAAAAAAGAATGGTTGAGCATCATCAAAGACTGAAAGTGCTCTCCTGGATGAGATTGGGGCACTAGTCTCTCCGGTCTCTGTACCTGCCTCAGTGGTCCCTGTGGCCTCTCCGTGCCTCTTTGCCTCCCAGGCTATGGCTAACCTTTCCTTGTTCAGAAATAACTTCTCTGTGTCTCAGTTGCAGATTTCTACTGTGCTACCTGAAGATATGCAAGGATTTTAAGGCCTGAGACATACATGCACCCAAATCCCAGAAGTGATTATTCATAGACCTGAAGGCATAGCAGGAGGGTGGGTGGGTAGAGAATCAAATCTACTGAAAGCCACTCCCTTTCAGGCAGCCTGTTCCACTCTGCAGCTTTAGAAACAAATTTGTTTGTTTGGATTTGTCAACGGCCATTTGTATTTGTAGGCAATCTGTATGTGACTCTAGAGTTAGTATTTAACCAACTATGAGTTTCCAGGGAGAGTTCAATTCTGTTTCGCTTAATACGATCATAGCATTGGGGCATAGCTGAGGCTCAGAGGCTCCAGTGTCAACAACAAAAAAAAAATCCCAGTTTGAGAATCCTCTGTTTAGGTGGCTCCCATCTAAATAAGGGAAGGGAGGGGAATTAAATAGCTTTTCCCTTACAGGTCCCAAGGCATTTGTGAGTGCAGCAAAGGTCATGGTCAGGCTGGAGGGAGTCCATCCAAAGGTTCCTCTGAGTGGCAGTTGTGGCTAGGGAAGGCATTGACTTCCAGGAGAATGACTGATGACAATGTGGAATAAAAATGCTGCACTCTCTTAACACTTGCTTCCCACTCTCTGCTCCATATTCCATCTGTTTCTCAGCTCTGATTCTGCCAGCAATCTATTCTTGCTCCTGCTTTCCAATACATTCCTAAAGGCATGAGTGGTGTACAAGGCTCACTCCTAAGGGGAGGAGACCACTCAGCCAGGAATCAGCACTCTGGAGCTGAATCCCAGGATTAACATTCTGTCCCTGAAACATGAGAAGCTGGGAAAGAAAGACTGTGGGGTGTCTCAGTGACTAATGGTTTCCACCAGCATCCTGTTAAAACCTCGGGTCCTCCAAGAAGCTTTCCCTGATGAAACCAACGTTGTGCCAGCACAGACAACCTGTCTACTGAGGTCCCACCCCATGCCCTCACAGCTGTCTGGGACCCAGTGCCAACAGGCCACGATGTGATGTGTGTGCCCACCCTGGCCACGCTTGGTGCAGTCTGGGCCACCTGCTCCATGACCAGGCTGGGAGCACTCGACAAGCATGGTCGCACTTTACTATTATTTAAACAAAAGTTAATTGGGAATGAATATACATCACAGTATGGATCCAAAGCTTTTGATAATGCATGAGTCTAAATCTGGAATGCCTTTATCCTCTTGTTTTCTGCTCATTCTTTTCACAAACACTCTCAGGCTCTTATTGGGTTTCAGTCATGATTATGGAGTTACAGAGTAGAAGAAGACATGGATCTTCCCCTCATGGAACTCACAGGCTAATGGAGAGTCTGGATATACATAATTAAACTAGTGTACGAGGTCTGTCCAGAAAAGGTCCAGCTGTTGTTAATATAACAAGAATGGTTTGCATGACATCGATGTAACCTGGTGGCCAAGGAGAGTGGACTGGCATGCACATGTGTGAACAATGATGACTTCACTAGGGGTGGTAGTCACTGGTAGTCAGTGGGGGTGGTAGATGCTGTTGAGTGAGCATGTGTACTATGTGGCCATTGCATTAAAAATGACTAAGCAAATAGAGCCACAAATCTACATCAAATTTTGCATTAAGCTTGAACATTCCTCTAAGGAAACTAACTATTCAGATGATTCAGAAGGCTGTAGCTATGGGCACCTGGTGACTGGCAGCTTCATCATGACCACACGCTTGCTATTGCATCATGTCTCATGCAGAGTTTTTTGGTGAAATATCAAATCACCTGCGTGACTCAGCTCCCCAACAGCCCAGATTTAGTGCCTTGTGACTTCTGGCTCTTCCCAAAACTAAAATCACCTTTAAAAGGGAAGAAATTTCAGACCATTGATGAGATTCAGGAAAATATGATGGGACATCTAATGGTGATTGGGAAAACTGTGTGAGAGCCCAAGGTACCTACTTCGAAGGGGGCTGAGTTGTCATTGTCCTGTGTACAGTGTTTCTTTTATCTTCTTCAATAAATGTCTCTATTTTTTCCTATTACATGGCTAGATACCTTCTGGACAGACCTTGCATAGTTTTATGCAATATTAGAGTGGCACATAATGCTTTATCAGCAAAATTCAAAAGCAGTGTAACTAAGACAGTCAAGTAGCAACAGAAAAAGTGGCCCAGAGAAAATGTCTCTGAGGCTAAGTCTCAAACGAGTGGTTGAGGTTTGCCGGGTGTGCGTCTGGGACATGGGGATAGGTTCCAGGCAGAGTCCAGGCGCTAATAGGACTAAAAGTACATAAAGTAGGAGCGATAATGATGTGTGGTGGAAGCTCTAAACTGTTCTGTGTTACTAGAGGATGTGTAACAGTTAGACTCTGCATTTCACAAAGACCATGCAGGCAACTCCGTGTAGGGAAGAGTTGAGGAGGACACAGCTACAAGCAGGAAAATATTTTTGGAGGATGCTGCAATAGTCCAAGCAAAAGACAGAGAGGGCCTAAACTAGAGAAGTGGTAGGAGAGACAGAGATAAAATCAGGAGGACTTGGTAATAGCCTAGTGCATGAAGGAGAGGCAAGAGACTAAATGCAGAATTTTTAGGAGAGAATGTGCCTCCAAGCCAGCAAAGGTGACTGAGAAGATTGAAAGACAATAGCGAGCAATGGTTTTATTAAAAGCCATAAAGGGGTAGGACTGATAATGTCAAGTGCTACAAGCAGTCACTTAAGATCAGGACCACAAATTTCCCAGTAAGTTAGAAATAAAATGTTCACTGGTAAATGTGGTGAGGGTGGTTTTAGCGGTGCAGGACAAAATTGCATGGAATGAGGAGTGAACAGGAAAAATAAAAGTGAACCCGGAACTGTTTCAGATACCATAGACAAGATCACTGGGGACCTAAAATTCTTTCCAGCATCCAAAACTACGTTTGAGGTCTGAAGAAAATTCCTAGTTTCAAAATGCAAAAAGAAAACTGCAAAATTAAATTAAGACAGACATGTTGAATTAAATATCTCCAAAATGTGACATTGTTTTGACTATTACTTTTTAAATTTAATATTTATAAAAACTTCATTATTTAGAAATAATTTGTATTAGTTTTGTCTCATTTAGCACAAAGATTGCTGAGACTGAGAAATCACAGCCAATTATAAGTTAACCCTTTCTTTTCATTCAATAATTTCAGAAGCAAAATTTTAAAAATGCATTTAATGTAAGATGTGGGTGCATTTTCTTCTACTTGCTTTTATGTGAATTGGGGTCTGCAAATGTAAGCATATTAAGGGCTTTAGAACATCTTAAAATAGTTCTGATATAAATAACTGTTTCAAAAAAGCTTCCTTCCCTTCCAGAGAAGGAAGGACAGTAAGGGGTTGTTCACTAGACAGAGTTGGAGGGCAAGAAGGCTTTTTTTACTTCCCTCTGAGAAGGGAGGAGCGTGCGTGTGCATGTGTAAGGATGGAAAGAGTAAGTGTGGAGGAAAGACTGAGGAGGGCTGGGGCGACTCAGAGAGGCGGCAAGCAGCTGAGCCTGTGCGCTGGAATGGGACCTGGCGGTGAGGCAGGACGCCTGTTCTGCAGAAACAAGAGGACAGGTGGGAGGCCTTCAAGGGAATCCTGGTCTTTTGTTCTATACAAGGCAGTGCTATCCCAAAGTGGGTGAAGAGACATATCCTAAGTATCTCAACAGTCACTTGGGAACTGTTTACCTGAATAGGTGGGCATCCTTGGTCACTAAACTTTCCCTGGAGCTATCCTTCCAGCCTTTCTCCACAGGGGCAGTTGGAAAAGCTAGGCCATCCATGACGCTCAGATGACATTCCAGTACCTCAGTTCTCACCACCCTTACCCATGCAACTGGAGCATCTGCCTGCACATTCCAGCCAGATCCTTGGTGTATTCTCTCTTAAATGTTCCTATTGCCCCCCCCCCCAACCCCGCCCATGGATCCTGAAGTTCCTACAGTCAAAAACCTTCTGCCCAAATGGTCCCAGGTTAGAGAGGCATGCATTCAAATAAACCCCAAGCACCTTTCTCCTCAAAGGTCGAAATCTATTCCAAACTCCATGTGCCTTCCTTGAAATTGAGTTTTAAAATAACCCTCTGTTTTTTATTATTCAAAAGAGGGTCTCATTCACATAGGTGCTCCAGAGTTGACTGTGTGCACCTGCAGACCAGAGCATGCAGACCAGAGCATACAGTCCGTTCGACACAGTCATTACGTGAGCTCTCGGAGCCCTGGTAGCAGATTAGCAGGGCAGGCAGTCACTGCACTGTGCTCTGTCACTTTAAAACCAAAGTAAAACCAACAGACACCCACTTAAGTCTTTGTGAGAGGAAACCCAAGGCACCCTGATATGGCTATTTAGGACTCTTTTTCCAGCGTTCCCAGGCGCAGAAAGTAGTGTCAGATCTCTGCTCCTGAATCATGGCTGAGCTCTCAGTGCTGTGGGAAGCAGGCTTTCCTGACACTGCTGCGGCGCCGCAGCCTGCGATGGCACCACTGATTGAACAGTCAGATGTGTAAGCACTTCGGAATAGCACAGAACGTAAGCGAACTTCTTGGCATTTTCCTGGACGGATGATGCTTTTTGATGGGTTTCTTTAATACCAAAAGCAGCATCCAGTTACTTAGCTAAACTTAATGTTTGACACTGTAGAAATGAAACAGCCATATAATTTCACAAATATTTAGTGAGCGTATTACATGTCAGGTGTCATGCTGGACAATGAGGGTCCAACCAGAAACTATGCCTGCCTAAAAGGAACCTGCAGGCACATGCAATGCTTCTAAAAAATACCAATGCTGGAAAAGAGTTACCTTTGAAATGTGCTTTAAAATACAGATTCTTGGGCCCCATCTCCTGAGATATGGGTTTGCTAGGTCTGGGGGAATAACTAGGAATCTATATTTTAACAAACTTCCGAGGCAGTTCTGATGGTGGGTAGCATTGGGAACCACTGGTCTGGTAGGATAAAAAGTAAGATTAAAAGTTTTATTTTCTAAATTTGTATTTTAGTAAACATATTTTTTCTAACTATAGTGTGATTAAAACAATTGCTTTATATCAAGCAAACACATGAGTAATATTGCCTACCATTGTTATGCAAATACTAGAATGTACAGGTATTCTGGCATCACAAGCGAACACAAATTTCCCTGAGCTCTTTTCTTAAAACGGTCCCCACCACCCACTCCCAGAGTCCCTTTTGGAAGCTTTTCACCAGTCTCCAGCCTTTGCAACTAGGTTCCACTCCCTTCTTTTACTCCAGCTGTGCTGCATTTTTTTCAAAAGAATCATACCTTCTCAAGGGATGTGCACATAAAGTATCTATAAGTCTCAAGTTCTTGTCATTTAAGTGACTTTGGACATTTTTGGTAGAATGATTATGTCTTCCAGCTCTTTTACACTGTTTTTTGTTATCATTTTCTTTCAGGACTGGGAATGGAGAATATTGGTGGAATTTTTGTGGTTCTTATTTGTGGCTTAATTGTGGCCATTTTTATGGCTATGTTGGAGTTTTTATGGACTCTCCGACACTCAGAAGCGACTGAGGTAAATCCCCAAAAGGGTATGACTTGTAGAGGTGGCAGAAGGGACAAGTTCACAGGCCTGTGCACAGACAAGAGTCGTTTCAGTCAGATCCTGTGAGACCCCATGGGAAGATGGGGAACCCACGGGACAGACCCGAGGGCTGGAGGTCTGGTCAGTACTTCAGCACCTACTAGTCCTGCAGCCACAGAAAGAGCATTGAACGTCTGGGGTTTCCAGATTCTTCCAGGACAGGGGTCCCCAACCCTTTGGGCCGAACACCTGTTAGGACCTGGTTGCAATGGAAGCTCAAGCTCTCCTGAGCTCCAGCTCCACCCTGCCCCTTCCATGGAAATACTGGTCCCCGGTGCCGAAAGGGCTGGGGGCTGCTGTTCTAGGAAACAGCCCAGCAAATGAATGTGTGAAAAAAAATAAGAACAACAAAGTCTTACACAAGTATAATTTAAGATGTATCATTTTGAAGGAAAACAGCCCAAAGTACCAGCTTGCTAATGGAAACCATAACGTTAGTTCTTTCATCTTAAGTATGTTTTCCACTTACAAGTAAAGATTGCTTAGTCTCTCTACAGTTTTGCTGGCTTTTCACTGTTGTCCACTCCTTACATGAATTATACTTATTTATTACTCATAGAAAGAAAGACTGATTTGGTGTTCCCTTCCCTGTGAAGCCTTCTTCAACTCTCCTGCTTTCTTCCCTGGACCAGAAGAGTTCATTATTCTACCACCTTTCCAGCACCAGTATAACCTGTGCACTGAGCACTTACATGCTGTGCTGTAATTAGGACTGTGTCTTTTAGCTCTTTATTTCCATGAAAGGCAGTCAAAAGATATAAGTTGTTATATTCTTGTCACGTAACAGATTAGGCAGGTGGTGATGTTTTACCTGTTATAGTTATTATTAAAAGCACAGAGAAGTCAAATTCCTTGCATAGAGTCTCTGCTATTTAGTACCAATAGTTTGTTTAGAATTGAGGTCTCAATTTTTACTCAGGCCATATTCTTTTAGATGATACTACTTCTTTGCAGCTGTTTCAAGTAAAGAATCTATACGTATTTGGTTACTCTCCCAATAGTAACCCCATAGCCTCTCACCCCATAGCCTAGACATTCCTTGAAAAATCCAGTGAGGATTCCAAATAGCTAAAATGAAGAAGAGTAAGAGCTACCTTAGCTGTTCGGCTGTGGTCAAACAATAGTCCTGTTGACAGACCAAAAGACTGGAGGAAAGAAGATGAAACAACAGAAGGCTTCTTCTCCCATCAAGGTCTGGGAAGGTATCCTTTCCAGCACAGGGTAGACAACTAAACTGAGTATGCATACTCTTTGGAGTAGATAAATTTAGGTTGAAATTCTGGTTCAGCTATTTATTAGTCAAGTAATTTTTAGCAAGATATATAACCTTTGAGCCTCCATTTTCACATCTGTGAAGTGGGAATAATAGTAGTAATAGTAGCAGCAGTCCAGATTCGTGATTCTTTGTCCATAATTTTGAAATCCAAGAAGCTCAGGAAGTTCCATTTTTTTTATAAGTGCATAAAGCAAATACATTTGGTGGCAAAACTTGAATTGATATGAAACTATTGTGTATGGTCTTTGTCCCATTCAGTGTGAAGGCACATTCATTTTGCCACAGAAACATCAGTGTGTTTGAGTGTAGAGTCTGCCCCAGACCACACTGGGTGTAACACATAACAATTGCATGTGTGTTGTATTACCTTCCTAAAATCCAGAATATTCTGAAACACAGCTGGCTTTTATATCATGGGACTGGACCTGTAGGAGTAGCGTTGCAGTGGTTTTTGTTGTTCCAGTGATTGGAGTGCATCTTCTCCAGCTCTAACCATTCAGTTAAAAGAAATGAGAATTGTTAGCCTGAGAACAGAATGTTTATGCAGACATGTAGTCTTTTCAAATACCTGTTAGACTCACATGGAATAAAAAGGTTATTAATTTAGTGGACTTCTGGATCCAAATATAACTGGTGTTAATGGACAATTTCTGAGAGCAGAATTTTTAACTCAGTAGACCTAAGCAGCATTTAATAGAAATGCAAAAACAAACAAACAAACAACGACAAGAAAACAGGCAGGGGCTCTTTCCTGATCCGGAAAGGCCGTTGTCTTTGAAGGCGTTCTAACAAAGACTGTGCAACCAGCTGGCAGGGCTGCTGAACATCGTACTAGGGCATTTGGATATTAACTAGGAGCTGGGAGTGAGGAGATGGATTGAAAGGTCTTCATATAATCTTCATATCCAAGATTTATATATATATATATAAATGATTCTGTGTGATTCTGTGACACGGGCCATAAACTCATCCGAACAGATGGAACAGATGTCCAGGGGACCCCAGGGGCTGGCTCTTAGAGGCTTGGTTGTGACCCTTCGTGTTTTCCAGGTGTCCGTCTGCCAGGAGATGGTGACGGAGCTGCGCAGCATCATCCTGTGTCAGGACGCAGTCCACCCCCGCCGGCGGCGCGCCGGAGGGCCACGGCCCGGACCCCCAGGCCCCGAGGAGCGCCGGCCGCAGGGCACGGCGACTCTCAGCAACGGCAAGCTATGCGGCGCCGGGGCGGGGGAGCCCGACCAGCTGGCGCAGAGACTGGCCCAGGAGGCTGCGCTGGTGGCGCGCGGCTGCACTCACATCCGCGTATGTCCCGAGTGCCGCCGGTTCCAGGGCCTGCGGGCCCGGCCGTCCCCCGCCCGCAGCGAGGACAGTCTGGAGTGGGATAAGGCCACTAACAGCAGCGAGCCAGAGTAGCCCTCGCGAGTCAGGACTCTCGGAGGCCAGGCAGGGAGGCGCTAGGGCCCGGCGGCGCTACTGGCTGTCTAGAGCCCGGACTGGAAAGCGTCCACACTTCTCTCCGGATTTTGGATCCAGTAATTTTACAAAAGGATCAAGAGACCAACGCCCCAGCCAGAGACAGCGCCCCGGTCCGGAGGTCCGGAAGCCGGGTGCACCCAGAGACGTTGCCCCCGAGTGGGGATGGGACACTTTCCCACCGGACCACCAGGACCCCTCTTTTCCCAGGGGTCCTTTCCTTTCCGCCAAAGTGACAGCCTGGGGCGGGGGTCCCTCCCAGGCCAGTCCAGTGAATTGGTGGAATTTCCCATTAGGAAGGGGCCGTTGTACTCTGGGTCTAGTTCTTACAAGAAAAAAAAATAAACTCAACAGGGAAGTTTTTCTTTTCTGGATTTGTATATTTTTGTTGATGTTTTGTTAATGATTTTCCCCTTTCTCTCCCCTCCTCCCCTTTACTTCTCTGTTGTCTTCTCAATTCTATTCATTGTTTTCATTTGCTTGTTTATCTGGAGGGGTAGACTGGGTTAGGGAATAGAAGTATAAATAATCCCTAATCCTTTTTCCTAAATTTTAGGAAATGGAGTGGCCAGCGTGTCAGATTTCAGGTGCTGAACTCCCCTTTCTGTGTGGTGATGGGGGCGTAAGTGTAGGAGAAGAGTCTCAGGCAGGAGGAAGAGTAAGGGGGCTAGCTCAAACAAACGTCCATTAGAGTAATGTTTAAATCCCCCAAACCAGTTAACTCATAGTTTACTCAGAGCAACCTTCGAATGGCTGGGGTTCTGCCCTCTTCATTCCCCCACTCGTTTTGGCTCTTTGTTCGGATCCCAGAAAAGTCTAGGTGGCTTCTTTCAATTCGTAGTCCAGGGGTAATATGTCCTTTTCTTCTCTTTCTGATTTTCACTAACACTGTATTTGGTTTGGTCTTTTGCGATCTCTGAAGAAGAGAGACAGGCAAGAAGAGCAGAGCTCACAGACTACCTTGTAGCCTTGTCTAAGGAGCAGGGAGGGAAGAGAATTTCCTACTGCGAAGTCCGCTTCACGGGGAACGCCATTCACAGAGAACAAAGAAGGGCCCCCTGGCTGTGAAGCACTGTTTGTCAGCTGTATCTCTTTTAACCAAACTCAGTAGCTGCCTGTGAAGCTAGGTCCCAAGGCTATTATGGATTGGGTGATTTCTTGTTATTAGACAGGAGACCTGGGTGCAAATGTGTGTGTGCATGTGTGTATTTATGAAATGCAAAGACCGTAAATAATCAAGAGTTTGCCATGGTTCTGGGAGACAGGTGGGTCTCGTAGCCAATATACAGGTCTGTGAACTGGAAATTCTTGAGTTCTAACCTCAGCTCAGACTGTAGCCCCCTTGTGTGACCTTAGCAAAGCACTGCACTTCTCTTCCATCTGCAAAATTAGTTATGGATGCTTTCCAGGCTCTCAGAAAGCTGCTTGTTAGGTGTTTGCAGGAGCTGGAGAACTCAACTGCTGGGAGGGGTGAGGCTTCCAACAGCTGCTTGACCTTAGCTTGTTTTCACCGATTGGGAGTTTCATACAGAGAGTTTTCATTTTCTGATAGAAAACTTAAATTCTATGCAATTTATGATCGTAAACTTAAAAAGTTTAGAGGAAGTGGGAAATAAATCACCACTACCACCACTTCCACCACCACCAACACCTTCAATCAAATCGTCCTCACGTTGTTTCTGTTCTGAATGTACTAAAATAAAGACATCTTTGGAAGATGATGAGCTTAATCCATGATTTTGCTGTCTGGGTAGGTCAACATTCTCTTTGTGGCAGGACCATTAGTTAGAGCTGCCATTCGGGGGGCCAAGTGGTACCTCTGATTATTCCTATAAGAGATGCCAGTTTTGTCCTAGGCTGACCTTCTCTTTTGTGAATTTGAATTCTTTTTTATTTTTTCCTCTTTAAACACTAAATGACAGCAAGCTGTGCAGGACATGAGTATTTTTTTAAACCTTGCCTCAAGCCTTATGGGGAAAGGTGGATTTGGTGGGAAGGGCGCCCGGAGGCAGACGGCTGCGGACCCCGCGGTGCCGCACCGCTCCCACCCACAGCTCCGTCCCTTGCTTCTGACAATGTGGCACCAAGTTTGGGACCACATTTGGGGTGGGAGGGGGTGTTTTTTTCTAAAAACTCATTTTTATAAGTAAGATATCTTGATCAATAGCAAACCTTTTTTAATGGGTTAGCGAAATAAATGTTCCATGATTCATTTATAAAGTCTGTTCCTTTCACCGTGTGGAACAAAGGTAAGAGCGATAGCACTGGGCAATTTCTGTTAGCTGTGGAGACCATCTCTCCACCTCACTCAAGCTGGTGAGTGGATCTGCAACCAGCTAGTTCTCTTCCTTGGTTGGTCTCTATTTTTTATCTTGTTGGCTGTTGACTTTCTTTTCCATTCTGTATTTTCTATCTGACTCTGTATACTGTATAAAACAGTTTTTCGTGTCTGTTTATCTTTCTTTGACTGGAATATTTATAATAAAACAGAAACAAACCCTGATATGTTAGTGATGGATGAAAGCTGTTTTGGTTTGGAAAAAAATGGCCTGGCGTGTCTAATATCCAGGCACTCCAAAAGCAAATAAAAATATAAACCTACTTTGTGTCTTCCCCGCCACCTGCCCTTCTCTCTTTATCCCTCTCTCCACTGCTCTCTTCATTCCCCCACCCACTTTGGCTCTTTGTTCGGATCCCAGAAAAGTCTAGGTGGCTTCTTTCAATTTGTAGTCCTGGGAGTCTGAGCCAATCTCCCCCAAACAGATACACATGTTAATGAAGTTCAGAATTTGTAGGGTTTTGTCTTCTTAAATGCACTTTCACAGAATAGTCATCTATTGATACCTAGGGTAACTCTAGTCAGATATCACCCAAGATTCCACTGGGAGCTTGAAGATTACATCAATTAAAATATAATACTTCGCTTTATTTCTTTTAATTGCTTTGCAAGGCCCCAACCGTCACAAGATCTCTACCTCAGAACTCAGGTGGGATGTAAGTTGAGCATGTAGATGGCCAAAAATCTTTTGGCTTTCTCTAATTCAATGCTCATATGAGAATATTCATCCTGGGAACTTGCCAACCAGCCCTCTTATTGGTTAGGTGAGACTGAAATAGCATGATAACCAATCCACTTGGGGCCACTCTGTGAAAGTTTATTAGTTTTGGATTCCAAGGAGTTTAATTTTCTTTCGGAATCCAAGGGGATTTCCCCATGGTGTAGGAGTCAAATACACAAGGCCAGAACGGGCGGAGGCATTTCAGACACAGCAGATTGGTTTGAGTGAAGTTTGAGAGAACTATTTGCGGCCCCCCTGCCAATGAGGTGCGCACAGTGAGGTAAAATAGTCTAGAAATGATAAGGGAGATTTGATTCCCTGACTGGTTGTCAGCTCCCTTGGGGTAATAACAAAGAGGCCTGTTTGGAAAATTCAGAGAAGGAATCCTTTCATAAAGATTTTGCTTAAAGCTAGTGCTTCCTATGGCGCCTTCTCAAAGAGAGAAATTAAACCTTTAGTTGCCTTCAGCTGTGAGCTATTCCCATGCCTTTCTGTGAAAGGGGGCTTTCTCCCCACAGGCAAGTCACCACTTATCCACACAGAGCGTCCTCGTCCTCGGGCTGACGACTCAGTCATTCTACAGCGTGCTCCTTGAAGACTGGTGATGTCACGCCTTCAGAACATTCTTCTCAGAGGGAAAAATACATACATGTATAAATAAGCTGGGTGTGACTTCCAGGGGGGAAAAATCTCTAAGTTTTAGAACTGAAGGTGTCAACAACCCCATTTTACTTTAAGGGCAACAAGGTAAGAGAAATTCTGTCTCTATCGATAGAACATTATTACTCAAATTTCATTAATTTCATACTAAATTCAAAATTTAGAAGAAAGAAAAACTAATATTACACAAATAGCAGAGCTAGTGCTGAGATCAAGAAAGAAGTCTATGAAGACAATAAAGTAGAAAACAACCTTGCTAATCACAAATGCCAGAAGAGTTGAGGCCCTAAGAAGGGGCGTGAAAAAGCCAAACAGCTTATCTGCCCATAAATTAACTAAGAGCGTGTATGTAAATGTCTCAGTGGCTGGGATTTGCTGAAGCGTGTCATGGAATTGATGTATTATGACTGATGTTATGTCTAGAGACTTAACCCTGTTAAGAAGTTAGACATAAGGGGTCTGTATTGTAGAGAGTGGAGGTGAAACAGGTAAGCACAAGGATCCTCCCGTTGCCAGTGGAAGTAGGGCTCTTTCACTGAATCTCCAGGAAAGCATTCCAGAGGCCCATGCCTGGGAGGCTGTGGTGTGGTAAGACTGAAGTAAACACAAAGGGCTGTCCTGGGTTCAGCTCTGTCCCTCTGTGGAAGAAGTTCAGCCTTGTATTCATCAGGCCCAGAAACAGGGCCAGGGTCCAGCATTCTGCACCACTGTTTCAGCCATGTCTGTCTACATCCAGCTAGCTTAGTCTGTTCCCAGCTGCGCTCCAGAGGCTGGTGCTGTGCTGCACTTGGAGTCTGCATGGCTGCTAGATGCACATGGCTGATATGGAAAGAGCATCCAAATGAATGGGGCGAGCGTGTATTATCAGGGCGAGGGCGAGGGTGCAGGCAAAGGCATGGGAGAGGGCAAGCGCAAGGGAGAAGGAGAAAGCATCTTTATTAAGTTGGAACTATATTATCTTGGGCTTGGGAAGAACCAAGAGCCTTTTAAACTAACCAATTAGTTTTCTAAGTTTTCGCCAGTTGGCTCTGGGTCCCCCTGTAACCAATCCATTTCCTAGATCTTCCTGGTCCTGTGTCCCTTACCCAATCCAATTCTTCTCCCAAGCCAGAATGACTGGCCTCCATGGTGGTCGTCTTAGCTCCTACTGCACGTGCCTCACGGTAGCAGCACCTCCCCACCCCTTGCCATCTTGGCTTCTACTGCACATGAGCCCAGCAGAGGGGTTTCTCCTGCTGTTTTATTCCTCCTCCTGTAATGATCCTTCCTGCCCATTCTGGGAGAGTTTGGCCCCAAGGCAGAGGATGCCCTGGGGAGTGTGTGAAACTGTAACTTCTTAGTGAAGCAACAGGCTCAGTGTCTGATTCAGGGCCCCAGTTTATTATGCTTAATAATGTCCGATTCCCTTCCCTTCCTTCCTTTATTAATATTTGGCTACCTGTGCTAACAACCCTGCCAGGAAATCAGCTGAAGCATTCTGTCCACATCAGCATTCCTTGCACCCAATCTTGCACTCAATGTTTTCTATTGGCTCTATCAAAAAAAAGTTAGAGGGAAATGGGGACCAAGGATGCTGTTCCTGTTGGCACTTGTTCCTACATTGCTGAGTGATCTCGAGAGGCTGTTTCTTTAGTACGTGCCCCACTCTAGACCCTGTGGAAAATGATGAAGAAGGAGAATAAACTGGACTCTGGGAAGATAAAACTTACCTGTAAGCAGTGGTGTAAAGCACAAAATACCAAAGTGCTGGAGTGTATGATTTGGAATATAAACCATGTAGAAATTCGGAGGGGCTGAAGATTCTAGGTAATGGAGATAGGCTTCTGTGGAGGGAGCAGGGCTGTTAAAGACATTATTGGAGTTAGTGAACAATGATGTATTACGTAATTGGACACACAACATTTTTTTGATGTGTAGAAAAACAAGATTTTGCTTAATCTACCTTGGAGTGAAATATGGTTAATTTGTGTCGATGAATTCAGCATTCTGCTGATAAGAGCTAGCTTATTGCTGTTGTTTGTTTTCACCCACAGCAGGGCTGGGGATGCAGGGGTGGTGGCCAGAATTCTGACTCTCCTATTATGCTTCTTCCTGTTTGCTGTCAATAATGATTAGAGATTTTCACCACTATCTAATTCCCAGGCTTCTTTAAATTGTATTTGTGAGATTAGCTATGGAGACAAACAGTCTTAGCCAAACAGAAAACAGAAAGACTAAATGAAATAGCAAAGAAATGGTCCAAAGTGAATTATGAGCTCTTTAAAAAAAAAAGTACATGATTTTTTAAAAGGGAGTTTGGATTTTATTCTAAATACAATGGAAATCTACTTACACTATTTTATTTTACTTGTTTTTTTATTTCTTCAATTACAGTTTACATTTAGTATTATTTTATATTAGTTTCAGGTATACAGCACAATGGTTAGACAATCATATATTTTACAAAATGTTACCCTCCAAATTTCCTGTACTCACCGTGGCACCAAACAATATTATGACACTATTATTGACTATATTTTCTATGTTGCACTTTACATCTCTGTGACTCTTTTGTAACTACTAATCTGTACTTCTCAATCTCTCTACCTTTTTTTTATCCAGGCCCCCTTGTATCCCCCAATCTGGCAACCATCAGTCTGTTCTCTGTGTCTATGAGTCTGTTTCTGTTTTATTTGTTTGTTTATATTGTTCTTTAGATTTCACATATAAGTGAAATCATATGGTCTTTGTCTTTCTCTGACTGGTGTATTTCACTTAGTATAATACCCTCTAGGTCCATCCATGACGTTACTAATAGTAAGATTTCATTCCTTTTATGGCTGAGTAGTATTCTATTGTATATATGTACCACAGCTTTTTAATCCAGTTGTCTATTGATGGGCACTAGGTTTGCTTCCATAGTTTGGCAATTGTACATAACACGGCAATGAACATAGGGGTGCATATATTCTTTTGAATTAGTGTTTTGGGTTTCTTCGGATATATACTCAGCACTGGAATCTCTGGGTCCAAAGGCAGTTCCATTTTAAATTTCTTGAGAAACCTCCATGCTGCATTCCACAGTGACTGCACCAGTCTGCATTCCCACTAACATTGCACTAGGGTTCCCTTTTCTCCACACACTCACCAACATTTGTTGTTTGTTGTTTTATTGATCATAGCTTTTCTGACAGGTGTGAACTGATATCTCATGTGGTTTTCATTTGCATTTCCCAGATGATTAGTGATTTTGAATTTGATCATTGGTAGGTCCTCTTTGGGAAAGTGTCTATTCAGGTCCTTTGCCTTTTTTTTTTTTTTTTTTTTACATAATTCTTAAACTGAGGAAAAGGAATGTGAATGCAGAATGAAGGTTTGAAACCAATGTGAAAAATTAATATAGAACCAAGATCACAAATTTCTGATGTAAAGGAACATTTAGAATAATTTTCCTTACAGTCCATTAAACCACACTTTTCTCTGTAACACACAGAATTGTCCTAGAACGTTATTCTACTTGAATTGTTCTGATTGGATTCTTAGTAGCTTTTCTATTAAAAATAATAGTATGTCATTTCCATTTCTATGTCATCTATAATTCTGTAGCACTAAGTGAGTATAGGAAAGCATTTTAAATAATCAAAACTTGGTCAAAGGAGGGAAGTCACAAGAGGTAAGCCCGACAGGGCAGCATTCCCAGGAGCCTGTGCACGCATGCCCACACGCTCAGATGTGGTGGCAAGACTTTAAAAGCTAGTTTAAAGAGGAACAGATGAAAAACAGTTCTCTACAGAGAAACTTCAAAGTTGTTTTCTCCGTAGCTCCCCCACTTTTATATCAGCTAAACTGGCGTGTGTTTGGGGAGGCAGTTTACATAGACCTGCAGGGTCCTGTCCATTTCAAAAGAGGAAAGACACTTTCCGGTATCCTTCTGAAATTCTCCCTGCTTCCGGATACAGTTGCTGGGTTTAATCTTCTGGTTTTTAGTAGCTTAATTCTCACTGAGGGGTCTCTGATGTAATTTATTTCTAAGCCAAATGTATATGTAGATGCATGAAATAAAGCTGATTTTTCTCCCATTCCCAGTTCAGTGATAAGATGCCTGAGCTGACTTCTTAAAATCTCTCTCCCCACCCCCATCAGCTGTAAAACAAAGTCCCTCTAGCTTTACGGTGTTATTAAACACACTCTGTAAGAACAAGAGCAATGCAATCAACTTTTATTCACTCCATATTATCAAAGGCCTTGTCCATTTTAGGCAGAAAATAATTTTCAGGAAGATCAGACAATAAAATTGTTAAAATTTGAATG
Organism: Glossophaga mutica; assembly: GCA_039655065.1. Classification (NCBI taxonomy): domain Eukaryota; kingdom Metazoa; phylum Chordata; class Mammalia; order Chiroptera; family Phyllostomidae; genus Glossophaga; species Glossophaga mutica. The sequence continues at coordinate 34,368,531 of CM077310.1, read as the reverse complement.
ATGAAGTTGACCAATCAAGTACAGAATTCAGAAACTACCGTTTTATTCAGCTACCATGTATTTTGTTTCAAATAAAACAACAGATTTGCCGAGGCTACCATTATTTCCCAAGGATGTAACGGTCTCCCTGACCCAGACCCTGCTGATCCTTCAACTTCTGGGACACTTTTCCCACCTGCATACCATTGTGCCCTGAAGCCGAACCACACTACTCATGCTCTGTGCTCACCCTACTTGTCCCATGCTTTTATTTTTCTCTGCCTTTGCTTTGACACTTCCCACTCCCTGCAATGCCCTTCCCATTCATGTCTACATGGCCGAAGCCTGTCCATTTTTTTGATCCATCTTGAATATAATCACCCCTCTGAAGTTGAATGATCCCCAACCCCAAAGGTGTAGGAAAATCACCTCTCCCTTTCCTGAACACTCCCACACTCTCCTTATGGTGCTTATCACTTTCTGCATTGAATCACATGTACTTGGTACATATGCTGTTCCTCTTACCCCTGCCTGCCAGGGGAAGGCCCATAAGGTGCAGACAGAATGGCTTTTTCCTTTTTTATTATTTCACAGCATGTAAAATTCCTTGCACATTCTTGGTTCCCAAGACTGAATGAGGAAAATTCAACTGAGGGCAAATGTACATAGAAAAGACGCAAGTGTGAAAGTGAGAGGCAGAAGTATGCTCATACACCCTTGATACAAAAGCAACTGTGCATAGAAGAACTCAGTAATTTATACTAGGTGAAACACGCCTTCATTTATTTTACTGGGCCTGAACCTAGATGATTGTATTTGTAGGTCGGTGGCTCCATTCGGCACGTTCTTCCAGCCATCAACACGCCTTCTATACACATTATAGGAATTCACCCTTTTGACTCGCAGCCAATTTTGAAAAAAAAAAAGCATCCAGCCTCGCCCTTCTCTCCTCATTATCATCAAAAATTCTGTTTCAAAATAAAATTAATAGAACACAAATTATGGGATATTCATTTCAATATATGTCCATCAGGGCAGTACTTGCTCAGAATAAATGTGACCATTTCTTTACCAAAATAATAAAAATCAAGTTCAGTTTCCTCCTTACTCTCCAAGAAAGCTGAAAAAAATTTTTCCCTTGGAAGGGCTTATTTTTTCAAATGTGAGAACATCATAACAGTTTAAAGGTCAAGAAACTATAGTTTTTAATATGTAGATTGATTACTATATAGCTCTGATATGTAGTCTGGTCAGTTTTGATGATATTAGGAAAAAGCTGCTATTTTCCTAAGTATTTAGATACAGGCAAAGGAAGGGAGCAGAATGAAGGAGCCAAAACTTCTTCAGTATTAGCTACATGCCTAACACAGTATAAACATTTGTTTATTTAATCCTCAAGATAGTCTTTTCAGTGAAATATTAGTATTTTCAGGAGAGAAAGCAAAGCCTTCTAGAAGTTAAATGACATGTTCAAAAGTCCACAGTGAGTAAAAACCAAGCTTCAGAAGTGAAAGGCAAAGGTTCAAACTCAGTTCTCTTTATCTCCCTTGCCAAGATACCTTCCACTGTGATAACCCCCTCTGGGGAAGAGGGGTGGTTTGCTCCAGAAAGGATAGATTCAGACAGGATTCCACACACATTTGATTTTTCATTAGCTAAGACTCTTGCTTTTTATTGTTGAAGCAGACAAATAATTTTGATTCAGTGACTTTGTTAATTGCTAATATTTTGCATTAGTTTTGAAACACCCTGCTTCCATAAACACTCAGATATCATCAGAGATGCTAAATATACTTAAGAGAGAATTTTACAATAAGGAGATTTTTATTAGTTCTCTGATGCTGTTTCTTATTAACAATAATAAGGGTTGATGGTTTTAATACAGCACACCTTGATGGAAGCATCCAGCTGCTCTGTGTTAGCGCTATTCAGTGATCAGAGATAACAATCTAAAATGAGGAAAATTATACAAGGTCTGGCACAAATAATGCCCCTTTTTATTGCAAAATCTTTTATTACAAAATCACATGCATTCTATAACATAACAATATTGCACTCAAGCACACCATACGACATTTTAGGTGAAATGTTCAAATTAAAACTATAAATTATCACACCCATATTATCTTACCAACCACACTCAAGCAGGAGTTACTTCTGCCAGACCCTGTATATAAGGCCCTTGTAGATCCAGAAGTTTGCCACCTAGACTTGTTACCCTGCAAGGACCCTCCAGTGGTGAGTCCTCCATTTCAGTTCATTTCCCTACCATTAGGATTATACCCAAGATTTTGAGACCAAAGAGGTAACTCTATCACTTCAAACAAGTAAATTTTATTAAATGCTTCGCACTGGTGAGAGGGAAAAAGATTTGTAGGTACAGCTGAGGGTAGGGATACATCCTGAGATACAGAGTACAGATCAATAAAAGGAAGGCTGTCAAAGCAATGAGTTCCCCGTCACTCTAAGTTTGAAAGTTAATGACAGATCAGAGATACCTTAGCAAAGTAACGGTATCAGAGAGGATACTTATATCTGGTGGGAAGTTGGACTAGATGACCTGTTATGATGGTGATTATAAAAGAGTAATTAATAATATAATTATCTTTTATTACATACTTAAGAATCACCAGATAATATACTCTGTGTCTTACGTATGCTGTTTTTATGTTCACAACAGGTAGATTTTATTTTCGTGTTATGAAAAAGGAAACTCTTTTACTCGGCCAGCATTAATTTGGAAGTCTGTGGTGGAATTAGGATTTGAACACAGATACCTGACTCCAAAGTCTTTACTATTAAGGACAGAAGTGTACAGAACTATAATGTAAGAGGGAAACAATATGGAACACAGAATGTAATTATCTTGTTGAAGAGATAAAGAGCATGTACTTACAAGATAATTGAAGAAATTTATTTAATAATGAAAGACATGATTACAAAAGATGTTAAAAGGAGTTATGTGATCAACTAATAGAATTTATATTCAAAAAACAGTTACTATTATATGGTCAAAAAAAGTTCCTTCAAGATCAATTATGTGCACATCTCCATCCTAGATGCTGGAGGAACTTATGTTCTGGATCATTCATTTAACCCTGACTCTTAATTTGGTTTTGTGTCATTACTGTTATCATATTGCCACTTAACCTCATACTTTAAGGCCTATTAATTAATAAAGTAATGAATGCACATCATAGAAAATTTGGCAAATCGAAAACATGGAAGAAGAATAAAACACTCCAAATGTCAGTACCTAAAGACTGGCATTAATTATTAAAATTTTGTCTCATAGTCATTTTTTAAAGATTTTATTTATTTATTTTAGAGAGGGGAAAGGAGGGAGACAGAGGGAGAGAAACATCAATGTGTGGTTGCCTCTCACATGCCCCCCACTGGGGACCTAGTCCACAACCCAGGCATGTGCCCTAGCCTGGGAATCGAATAGGTGACCCCTTGATTCACAGGCCAGTGCTCAATCCACTGAGCTATACCAGCTAAGGCTTATAGTCATTTTTATGTGGTCTTGAATCATTGTGATTTTACTGCATGCTACTACATTATTTTCTAACTTTCTCTCTATGCATATAGAGCTTATCCAACAAGATTTTGATCTACTGAAAGAGAGTAATTATGTACTATATTTCTTTGAAGTCTCTAGAGTACCTATACAGTGCTCTCAGCATAGTCGGTGCTGGAATAATTAGTGGATTAATTGCCAACTTAATCAATAAATGAATGAACAAAACATATAAAATAAGGTTCTTGTTCTAGAGGTATTCACAATTTGTGTTCAAAGTCAAGTCTAATTGCACTAAACATTGTAAGTCAATAAATGATTAATGCTACATGAGTAATTGTAGGATACTCCTTAGAAAGAAGTGATATGTGGTAAGGAAAGTTGGCCTGGATCATACCTGAAGGACAGCCATTAGGGTGGAAAAGCTGAGATTACTTTTTCTCATATAGAAATGGGTTAGTCTATCTCTAGCCAGTTGCTATGACTACCAAGCAGCCTCCCCATCACTGTCTGAGAAGACGCACTCTATTCTACACAAGTAAAAGAAACCAGAGCTCCTCCCTCTGCACAAGAGGAGTTACTTAGCTCAAGTTTCTTCCCAGCTCTGGGACAAGGAGGGATTCCAGGCTCCACAGCCATGCCCTGGGTACCTTTCCTCAGTGGCAAAGTGGAGCAAGAGTTTAAAGCTTTTTATAGTTAAGTGTGTCACTCAGGTGGACGTGCTGAAACAGTACCCTCTATTGCCTAGCTATCTGATAATTGTGGTCTCAGGGTCCCCATTATATAACTTGTGTTGAAGCATATTGGAACTGGGTAATGTGCCTTGGCTCCAACAGACAGCAGCATGTAAGGGATACTCCAGGGATCTGGGGTCACTTTCAGATGGCCTGAATTCATTTACTAGTTCACAGCTAATCAATAGGGGCACAGCCAGCAGGTGGGCGTAAGAAGGATTTGAAGGATTTTCAACTAATCACATTAGACCACAACTTCATGGTTTAATAATGAGAATACCCTGAGTATAAAGATGTGTGTCTCCAGCTGCACTTCACCTGCTTTGGCTGAAGCTGTGGCAGCTTCCCTGACAGGATGTCCCTCTCCCTACCCACCATATAAGAACTCTTATAATTCCAGATGAAATAAAAATTCCCTCCTTAGTAGTCATTAAGGTTCCAATTTTATTTCTTATTATTAAACCATGAAGTTGGCCAAAACATTGGAATTAAGCAAAATGAAGAGATTTATGCACAAATTGGAATCTAGGTGAAACACTAACACTTAATCTGCAAAGATTAAGAAAGACACAATAACCACACTATTGAAAAATGCAAATCTCAGAGGAAACAGAGGAAATGTTCTTTCTTATGTTTTTTCCAAAGAACCAACTTGTTAAAATTGAGTTTTTAGATGATTTCTTGCTTGGTAATACCCATGCGATTTGAGAATGTTGGAAAGAGACTTAATTGGCACTCATCTTCATGTGGAACTAGAGGAGTGTGTGGGAGGGACAGCCCTCAGCACCCCCAGAGCCTCCTGTGGGGAAAGGACACTGTGATGAGAGCAGCATGCATCATTTCAGACTTCTAACCCTAAAGACAAAACCCTGCTAGGTGGCCAGTGTGTGGGCCAGAGATTATACTTGTTTGATTTTTCAGTTTCTTCACAGAGCCTGTTGGTAAGGGGTCACTGTGCCCGAGAGAAGGATGTTTTCAGCCCCGGTGAGTATCCATGGGTGAGCGGCAGGCTCGGACCCTGTTCCAGTTCCCTATCAGAGGCTGACTTCCCGGAGGAGGACGCTGTAGTGGGGGCAGATCAGACATGGTAACTGAGAGTGGAAAGGTTGGAAAGGCCAGCCACCAACCACTGAAAGCATTTTACTTCAAGACCAAAGGGTGTCACAAAGAGGCATAATTCCAGCTATTGGTTCTCAATCTCTTCCTGCAGTGAAGAGAAGCAGTTACCTAAGGGCAGTAAAAAGAAAGATTGTTCCCTGCAGGCTTTCAGAGAAAAGCCCAATCCCTTCAAAACTGAACACCAAACCTTGCGCTGAAGGTAAGTGGTATGATTTGGGGGTTAGTGTAAATTGGTGCAAGATTCCAGCTGTCCCGAATTACTGCACCTCCCCATCAACCTGCTGTGGTGCCTGAAATTGTCAATAGAGTGATTTCTTTGGGTTAAACTGACTAAACCATTACAAGTCAATTGTTACTCAATAGCAGAGAGAAGGTCTAGGAAAGGTCAACCTTTATGAAAGCCATGGAGAGTCTTGTAAGGTCTGGGGGTGGGGACCTGCCTCCAAGCACCCTGGGGGGCTGGGCGTGGCCAGCATACCGACTCTATGGGAAAGCTGGTCTTAGAGAGAGAGGGGTGAGAGTGGGGGCAGGGAAGGACAGGAACTAATGTTTCTTTCATGTCTATTGTGTTCCAGGTATTATACTAATGCTATTACATAAAATATATTTAATCCTCACAGTAACTCTCTAAGGTAGTCATTCTTACCCTCATTTTAGAGTTGACGAATTGGAAGTTCAGGGAGTGGAAGTAATTTGTTTAAGTTCACAAACTTCTCCCAGCATGGCTGTGAACTCAAGTTTCCCAGCTTTGAAGATCATGCTTTTTCTGCAACAGCATACCAAGTCCCTGGAAACAAGGAACGGTGGTTTATTTCACAACTGGGGAAAGGATTCGCCTGCCCCAGCAGCATATGTGGGAAACTGTAATAACAGCTTTCAAGGTTAGAATGAAGGTAGAATCTGCATGTGGGAACAGGAGACTAGATTGATTAACCGGATTTCCGACTCCTCAAGACTCACGTTCACTTTGGAGTGCAGCCACAAATCACTGTTGCTGCCACCTTGTCTCCAGTCCTACTGTGCTTTCACAAATAAAACTCAAGTGGACTTAGTACTCTTTCCTTAATTTTCTGTAGCAGAACTGCAACACATCTAAAATGATGAAACAACTTAACTAAGGCTTGGAGAAAACAAAGCAAAAATAGACACAGATTAAGAGTGTCAACTGATGGTTGTTGGTGGCAATTCAATGTCAACCAGGGTGCAGTGAAGAAGGAAACGTTATTCAGTGCAAACAGCTTGACTGGGATACAGCACAGTGGTGAGAACAGCATGGCTGTGAGGTGGCCCTGGGGCCCCACTTCTCTTGGCTAGGCAGCTCTGTTCCTCGACAGTCTGCTCTGCTCTGGAGAGAGTTTTGGTGTTTTAGCTCAGCTGGGGAAATGCCATCTTTAGTGTTTGGTGGAGATGGAAAGTGTGCTCCCCAAGCCAGTGGGGAGTTGGCTTATTTGGACAGAATTTCCAGTCCTGGTCCCTGATTGGTCTGTCCTCATGCAAATGAAGACTCCAAATATTCGCAATTTGATTGGTCCAATAGGCACTGTTCCTGAAATAATTTTTTAAAATAAAGATTCTAGAAACAAAACAAAAAGCAGTGGTGAGGGGGAGTGGGGGGGGCGGGGGAGGAGCACTGTTCCTGATTGGTCAGAATAAAGTCATTCCTGTTGTTTGGAGCTGAGCAGCACTGATTACTCAGGGAAAGCCTCAGTCTTATTGGTTGAAATAGGATTCCAGGAACTTCTTTATAAGGGTTGACTCAGATGGCACAAACGCAGTGCAGGCAGGCAATTCAGCACAGAGACAGGTAATTCAGTGCTAGCTTCTCTGTTGAAGTGCAATGTGTGTGAGAGGCCCCTGTGCAGAAATGGCTGTGAAGCTCTCTTTTTTAAAAAATTTGAATCCAGTTAGCCAGCAGAAGCCCTTCTTAGTAGGGGTCTTCTTTCTCAGGGTTCACAAGAGGCAAGCAATTAATCCAGCTCAGGAGTTGTGGCTGCTCCCCAGAGCATGGTCCATCCTCACGGTGTGCCAGGATTCCAGTCTACTTCTGTGTGGCAGAATCCCAATCCTCCATCCCACCCCCAAGTAACTGAGAACATCTCAAAATATGTGTAAGAAAGTTCAGCTCACTGTCAGCTTTCAAATTTCTAAAGCAACCACTTTCCTCATGCAGACAGGTGCCAATCAATCTTCACTTATTTATTAGTATATGGGTTGACCAAAAAGTTTGTTTAGTTTTTTTCAGTAAGATGGCTTCTAGTAGCGCTTAGTTGTCTTTAACTTCATTTGAAACAATTTTGTTAGATTGTAGTGTGACAGCTGTCATATCAGTGTGCATTAAAAAACATACATCAAAATTGGTGAATTTTTATGTAGCCATTTTAATATAGAAGATGGAAGAAAATAAGGAATATTTTTGGTATATTATACTTTATTATTTGAAGAAAGGTATAAGTGCATCTGAAATGCAAAAAAAAGAAAAGATTTGTGCAGTGTGTGGAGAAGGTGCTGTGACTCACCGAACATGTCAAAAATGGTTTGTGAAGTTTCATGCTGGGGATTTCTGGCTGGATGATGTCCACAGTTGGGTAGACCAGTTGAAGTTGATGGTGATCCAATTAAGACATTAACTGAGAACAATCAATGTTATACCACACAGGAAATAGCTGACATACTTAAAACATCCACATCAAGTGCTGAATATCATTTGCAACAGTTTGGTTATGCTAATTGCTTTGATGTTTGGGTTGTACATGAATTAAGTAAAAAAACCCTTCTTGACAGTATTTCCACATGCAATTTTCTGCTTAAACGTAAGGAAAATGTTCTGTTTTTAAAACAAATTGTGATGGGCAATGAAAAGTGGATACTTTGCAATGATGTGGAATGGGAAAGATTGTGGGGCAAGCGAAATGAACCATTCCCAACCACACCAAAGACCAGTCTTCATCCACAGACAGTGATGTTGTATGTATGCTGGTATTGGGAGTCTCCTATTATAGTCTCCTCCCAGGAAACCAAACAATTATTTACAACAAGTACTGCTCCCAATTAGATCAGCTGAAAGCAACACTCACAAAAAGCAACCAGAATTAGTCAACAGAAAATATAATCTTCCATCAGGATAATGCAAGCCAAGTAAAAACTGTTACATCTTGTCTGGGAAGTTCTGATTCATCCGTTGTATTCACCAGACATTGCGCCTTTGGATTTCCATTATTTCAATCTTTTAAAATAAAATTTATCAAATTAAATTTTTAAAAATTTTGAAATACATTTTTTGAAATAAATAAAATTTTAAATTTTACTTCAAAACTTATTTCAATCTTTCCATTCTCTTAATGGAAAAAAATTCAATTTCCTGAAAGACTGAAAAAGGTACCTGGAACTGTTCTTTGCTCAAAATGATGAAAGTTTTGGGAAGATGGAATTATGAAATTGCCTGAAAGATGGCAGAAGGTAGTGAAACAAAATGGTAAATATGTTGTTCAATAACGCTATTGGTAAAAATGAAAAACATGTCTTAGTTTTACGAAAGACCGAACAAACTTTTTGGCCACCCAATATCACCAAATTCATAATCCAATCTGAATAGAAAAAGATAAGCAGCACAGGAAATGAAAGAATAGTTTATAATTTGTAAAAATGTGAATACCAATGACATTTTTATTTTATATACAACTGCTCTTCGTACCAGCAGCCACTGATCTTCTCGACCATCATTGGGGCCCCATGCATCATCTACTTCACTTAGGATAAGGCTTTGTTTTCACTGAGCTACCTAGTCAGCTGTTCTTCAAACACCTGAAGACTTTTTAAAACAACAAGGAAATAATATTTCATACCCATTAGGTAGAAAAAAAATAAATGAATAAAAATGTGAGAATGCCAAGAGCTGGTGAAGATGCAGGGTAAAAGAAAGTTTCATACATTCATTGCTGGTAGAAGTGTAAACTGGAAAACCATTTGGCAATATCTGGTAAAGGTAGAGATGGAGAATAATCTCTGATTCATCAGTTCCATTCTTGGCATACACTTCAGGAAATTTTTTGTAAATTTTCACAACTAGACACAAGCAAGAATATTTACTAAAGTGGTTTATAATAGCTTAAACTTGGGAAAATTTTAAATTTCCACCAATAAAAGGCCAGATATTTTAAAGTTATTATTTAATCAATAGAATGGAACAATTTGCAGCTGTGAACTTGAATGAATCAGTTCTACACATTTCCATATGAATAAACCTTTACAATATAGAAAATCAGGGAAAACCCCACATCTTGGGTGAACTATGCTTTCCCTGAAGTTTAATGAATGTCCATGAAAATCACTTGCTCAACTATTCTTTCCTTTTTTCTAGTCTATGGCCCTGAACAAGCCTGATCTCATCTGTAAAGATAAACAAGATTGATAACCTTTAACCAGACTCATCAGGAAAAGAGAAGATACAAATAAATAAAATCAGAACTGAATCAGGCCCTGGCTAGTATAGCTCAGTGGATTGAGTGCGGGCCTGCAAACCAAAGGGTTGTTGGTTTGATTCCCAGTCAGGGCACATGCCTGGGTTGTGGGCCTGGACCCCAGTAGGGCAAAAGGCAACCACACGTTGATGTTTCTCTTCCTCTCTTTCTCCTTCCTTTCCCCTCTCTCTAAAAATAAAATAAACAAAATATTTTTTAGAAAAGAAATAAATCAGGAGAAATAACTGACAACACAGAAATACAAAAGGTTATAAGAAAATATTATGAACAATTAGATGTCAACAAAAATTTGGACAATATAAAAGAAATGGATAAATTACAAAAAGGAGACAATTTTTTTTTGTAAAAGAAAACTTTGTTTTTGTAAAATAGGACCTCTGGTGTTGCTGGGAGGACTGCAGAGATAACAGAAGTAAAGTACTATGCACAGGGCTCCGTAAATAAGTAGGTCCCGAGAGGTGGTAGAGCTTGTGATGATGATGATGGCTCTTCTCCAGGCTGCTGTTACTCACTACTCTCAACTATGTCTTCCTAAAGTTTATGATGTTCATGGGAAAAACATAGGAAACTTTTCAACCTGATAAAAATTTAAGTTTGTGAAGCATTTAGTAGGAAAATATAGCTTTTTACACACAGATCCTAACCAGCCAGTATATTTTATTAATGTAGTATTTTTTTATTTCAGTTTACTTTTTGGTTTGTACATCAGTAATTATCACAGAGCTAATTATATAGACTATACTAGGCCCCTGCAAAATTACTCTTACGGACTTACTCTTTGGTGAGATGCTATTATATTAGCTGAGATGGGGGGTCTTTATGAGAAACAGCTCTGTGAACCCCACTAATTATATGTAAAGAATGTTTCTGAGTATGATGTTCACTTTGTCATACAGTGTCCACTTCACCATGCCTGCAGGGAAAACCTCTAACTGATTTTGGTGCCCAGAACAACTGAAAATCCCATCATTAGTTGGTTTTATCCTGTAGGAACTGTGAACAAAGTTCCTTTACTTTTTTTCCCTTTCTTAAAAAATTACTTTCTTGTTGTTCAATTCCAGTTATCTGCATTTATCCCCAACCCCAGCCAAACCCACCTCCCTCGCTTCCTTCCACACCCCACCTTGGTTTTGTCCATGTGTCCTTTATAGTTGTTCCTGAAAACCCTTCCCCCCATTATCCCCTCCCACCTCCCCTCTGGTTACTCTCAGATTATTCTCTATTTCAGTGTCTCCGGTTATATTCTGCTTGCTTGTTTGTTTTGTTGTTTAGGTTCCAGTTACAGGTGAGATCATATGGTGTTTGTCCCTCATCACCTGGCTGATTTCACTTAGCATAATGCTCTGCATTCCATCCACACCGTCCTTTTTTGAATCAATACATGGAAAGCTCAGTTTGAGACCCTCCTGTTAACTGTATGTTCTCACTGTGCACATTTTAAGCCTCATCTGGCAGTCATCATGGTTTCTGCCCTTGTTTTTGTCTTTTCTCCTCACATTGCTTTTATCTTGAAAAATATGCATACTTATATCTCTATAATAATAGTGCTCCACACTAATCTATAAAAGAAATTATATACTATTGTCACTCTGGGTGGTCTAAGGATAGTTTAGTATAAAGTAGACTAAAGTTTTGTTTCTTTCAAAGAAAGCTTCATATACAAATGTTGAAGTGCAGCTCTTAAAAAGGGAGTTAAACTGTTAACTCCTATCTAGATCCTAAATAAGTGTTTTTCCAAATACATCCTTTATAATATACTGTTGCACCTCAGGAGTTGAGGTATTGAAGTGCTGCTTGAGACATGCTGGGAAAACTGAAAAATAACTTGCTGAAAGAAAATCAGTCTATGAAAGCAATTTAGTATTCCATTTTCCTGGTGTGATACTATCTGGGATAGGGTGGCACTGTTTATATATAAGCAAAAATCAATTTTGTATGTGAAAGAAAGACAAAAACATGGCCAATCTAAGATACTAAACAGTAGTATTCAGTGGGTAATTTATGAGGCAGAAAGCTAAAGATTGCAAGCATTGTTATCTTTATTCATGAAGGACAACCATTACATTTTTTGCCTTCCTTTTGCTTTCTGGTGTGTTGCTTTCAAACACACACACACACACACACACACACACACACACACAGCCTTGCCTTAGGTTCAAAGCTCTGTCTTAACTCCTTCACAGGACATGCCTTGTCCCTGTGTGAGAAGAGCAGCACACAGTTCAGCGTTATTACCAAATGTGAGGCGATGAGCCTCAGTTCAGACCTGCATACTCCCCACTTTTAGGAAAGGCACATGGATGCTTCCCTCCCCCAGCACTGTGTTGCTTCATAAATTCCTCAGTAATTTTTTTTTTTAATTTCATTTTGGGCCAAATCCTGGTGAGGTGCTATGAGAAGGAAGTGATTCCATGGGGGGAAAGTGTTAATTTTTTAGCCTGAAATAAAGGTGAAGGATTTTAGGTCAAGATGGCAGGGTGGCAAAATGCCGTGTTCACCTCCTTCCACACCAAAATTACAACTAGACTATAGAACAACCACCTGAAGACTAGCTGAACAGAAATCTTAACAATAAAGATGTAAAGCAAAAGCCACGTTGAGACGAAGAAGATTGGTGGAGACATAAAATGGGCTGGCTTCACACACTCAGTATGGTGGTTCGGAATCGGGAGGGCTATCTTGGCTACAGAGGTCCCTCTTTAAGGAATGAGGGGGTCCCAGCCCCACACAGAACTCCCAAGCCTGGGGTACCAGGGCTAGGAAAAGAAGTCTCCATAACATCTGCCTGTGAAAATGATAAGGGATTGTTTCCAGGTGAGACACAGGGCTGCTGTAGACTCAGGAATCTGCTTAAAGGTACCAAACACAGACTCACTTGTATACAAACACTTTTCCTAAGCTCCAGCAAAGCGATAGCCAGTTCAAAAAGAGCCAGGGGGCGGAACAGGATTGTCTAGATTTAGGGCAAAGACTGGAGGGGCAAGACTAAAGTGCTGGCAGGTGCCACTGTTCCTTCCTTGAGCCCTCCTCCCACATGGCCGGCAGGTTCAGGTGGGTGCCATATCTGAGTCTATCAAATTGGCTGATACCCACTCGCCCCACCCTGCTTACCTCAGACCCCACACCACCCACCCATGCACCAGCCCAAAACACATTCAGTGTCTGTTTCTCATAAGCTGCCTATCGTGGCCCATGCTGCAGACATCCTTAAAATCTCTCAAAGGTCCTCAAACCCAAACAAGCAGTGGCTAGCTTCAGTGTGTCCTGTGCCCTTTGCTAAGCAGCTTCTAGCCCAGCACTAGCAGCAAAAGCCTTTACTTGCAGCATAATCTTTCTCAGCTCCTTTAAAGTCAGCCCTGGCAGCTACAAACTGCATATCACTTAGTAGCTCCTACCAGCTGCCCTCAGGGTGGAAACAGGCAGCAGCTGACTTAGGTCTGCACCAAGGCCCCTTCCAAGAGGCTGCAGATCCAACATATTTGGTGACCAGATTAGACCAGAGAAGAGCACCACCCAAGTAGCTCCACAAGTGACACACCTTAAGGGTGGACTCGGCAGGCTAGACCCTTGCTGAAGTGAATTTCACTCTAGGAAGTCAGCCCATGAAGAATAGCTCATCAGCTGTCAACACGGCCTTTCCTGACAGCCAGTCAGTCTGAGAGTTAATTCCACCTCTGCTGTGCCAACAGTAACTGAGGCCCAACTATAACAGGAGAGCACACAAAACATACACAAGGGTCACCAGTGTAGCGCCCAGCTTAGGTGACCGTAGAGACTGTGATACTGGACTCACAGGATGCCTACTACAAAAGTCCACCCTGCTGAGACATGGAGATGCAACAGCTCCACCTGATACATAGAAACAAACACAGGGAGGCAGCAAAAAGGAGAAGACAAAGAAACGTGATCCAAATGAAAGAGAAGATCAAAGCTCCAGAAAAAGTAGTAGACAAGAGAGAGACAAACAATCTACTAGGTGCAGAGTTAAAAACACTGGCTATAAAAATATTCAGTGAATCCAGGGGAAGAACAAGATGAACTTGGTAAACACATAGATAGATAACAACTATAAAAAAGAACTAGTCAGAAATGAAGAATAGGTTGACTGAAATAAAGAATACAATAGCAGATTAGATGTAACAACAACGACGACAACAACAACAACAACAACAAAAGCCTGTCAGCAATTTGGAAAACAATGTAGTAGAAAATACCCAATCATAAGAGCAAAAAGAAAGGTGAGTTTTGAGAAATGAGATGGTTCAAGGGACCTTTGAGACAACATCAGGCATAACAATATTCACATCATAGGAATACCAGAAGACAAAAGGGAGCAAGTGATTGAGATGTATTTGAAAAAATAATAAAACTTCCCTAATCTGATAAAGAAAAGAGATATACAAATCCAGGAAGCACAGAGAGTACCAAACAACATGAACCCACACCAAGACATATCATAATTAAAATACCAAATGTTAAAGACAAAGAGAAATTGTTAAAAACAACAAGAGAAAAGCAGTTATTTGCCTGCAAGGGAGCTCCCATGAGACTGTCAGCTGACTTCTCAACAGAAACTTTGTAGGCCAGAAGGGAGTGATGTAAAATAGTTACAGTGATGAAAAGCAAGGGCCTGCAACAGACTACTCTACCCAGCAAGGCTATGATTTAGAAGCAAAGAACAGATAAAGAGCTTCTCTTCCCAGATAAGGGAAAGCTAAAGAAGTTCTTCACCACTAAATCAGTATCAAAAGAAATGTTAAAGAGACTTCTTAAAGAAAAAGAAAAAAGTAAACATGAATAACAAAATGGTCATAACTATATACCTATAAAAGTTACTTTAAATTCAAATGGCTTAAATGCTCCAATCAGAAGTTATAGAGTGGCTGAATGGAGAAGAAAACGAGACCTATACATATGCTGCTACGAGAGATTCACCTCGGATTTAAAGACACAAACCGAAAGTAAAGCGATGAAAAAGAGATATTTCCTGCAAATAAAAACTTTTAAAACCTGTTTTAGCAATATTTATATCAAACAAAATATACTTTAAAACAAAGGCTGTAACATGAGGCAAAGAATGACATTTCATATATAATAGCTAAGATATGGAAGTAACTTAATGTCCATCAATAGACACGTGGATAAAGAAGATGTGGTGGGACTTCCGGCCAAGATGGAGGCAAAAACCAACCAGAACTGCCAGGAAATTGAACTGTATGGAATTCTGACAACCAAGGAGTTAAAGAACAAACATTCTTCCAGACTGGTATGAGAACTCGAGGCGGGCAGCTGGAACAGAGAGGACTCGAGGTAAGGTGGTAGCTGGAGAACCTGGGTGGGCAAGGCAGTGGCTGGCAGACTGGGTGGCCACACATTTGCATGCCGATAAACCAGGAGGAACAAATGGGGAGCAAGACAGACCATGCGCCAGGGTTCCACTGAGAGGAAATAGAGCCTCAAAACCTCTGACTGAAAAAACCTGTGGGGGTTGAGGCAGCAGGAGAAACTCCCAGTCTCACAGGAGATTTCATTGGTGAGACCCTCAGGATCCTACAATGTACACAAACCCACCCACCTGGGAATCAGCACCAGAAGGGCCCAATTTGCTTGTGGGTAGCAGAAGAAGTGACTGAAAAACAGCCAACAGCTGAGCAAGCAGCATTGTTCCCTCTCAGACCCCTCACCCACATACAGCTCCACAATACAGCACATAGGTTATCCCACCCTGGTGAATACCTAAGGCTCCATGTAACAGGTATACCGAGACCAAAAAAAAAAAAAGGCCCAAATAAAAGAACAGATCAAAGCTCCAGAAAAGATTTCAGTTTTTGCCCATTGAGTATGATGTTGGCTGTAGGTCTCTCATATATGGCCTTTATTATTTTGAGGAATACTCCCTCTATTCCCACTTTGCTGAGTGTTTTGACCCAGCAATTCTACTGCTTGGATTATATCCTAAGAACCCTGAAACACCAATCCAAAAGAACTTACGCACCCCTATGTTCATAGCAGCACAATTTACAATAGCCAAGTGCTGGAAGCAACCTAGGTGCCCATCAGTTAATGAATGGATCAAAAAACTGTGGTACATTTACACAATGGAATTCTATGCAGCAGAAAGAAAGAAGGAGCTCCTACCCTTTGCGACAGCATGGATGGAATTGGGGAGCATCATGCTAAGCGAAATAAGCCAGGCAGTGAAAGACAAATATCATATGATCTCACCTTTAACAGGAACCTAATCAACAAAACAAACAAACAAGCATAATATAAACAAAGACACTGAATTTGAGAACAGTCTGACAGTGACCAGAGAGGGAGGGGAAGGAATTTCAGGGGAAAAGGGGAAGGGTTTAGAGCAACAAGTATAAAGGACACATGGACAAAAACTATGGGGGGTGGAAATGGGAGGAAGGTGGGGAGGGCTGGGGTGGTGGGCTGGGGGCAGGGTGAAAGACAGAAAACTGTACAATATCAACAATTAAAAAATACTGATTTAAAAAAAAGCTCCAGAAAAAATACAACAAAGTGATGAAGAGATAGCCAACCTATCACATGCACAGTTCAAAACACTGGTAATCAGTATGTTCACAGAAATGGCTAAATATGGTTGCAAAATAGAGGAAAAAGGGAAGGCTATGAAAAATGAAATAAAGGAAAATGTACAGGGAACCGACAGTGAAGGGTAGAAAACTGGGACTCAAATCAAAGGTTTGGAGCAGAAGGAAGAAATAAACATTCAACCAGAACAGAATGAAGAAACAAGAATGCAAAAAAAAAAAAATTAGGAGAGGCTTAGGAACCTACAGGACAACTTTAAATGTTCCAACAGCAGAATCATAGGCATGCCAGAAGGAGAGGAGGAAGAGCAAGAAATTGAAAACTTATTTGAAAAAAATAATGGAGAACTTCCCTAATATGGCAAAGGAAATAGACTTCCAGGAAGTCCAGGAAGCTCAGAGAGTCCCAAAGAAATTGGACCCAAGGAAGCATACACCAAGGCACATCGTAATTACATTAGCCAAGATTAAAGGAGAGAATCTTAAAAGCAGCAAGAAAAAAAGGAGACAGTTACCTACAAAGAAGTTCCCATAAGACTATCAGCTGATTTCTCCAAAGAAACCTTGCAGGCAATAAGGGGCTGGAAAGTAATATTGTAAATCATGAAGGGCAAGGACCTACATCCAAGATAACTCTATCTAGCAAAGCTATCATTTAGAATGGAAGGACAAAGTGCTTCCCAAATAAGGTAAAGTTAAAGGAGTTTATCATCACCAAGCCCTTATTATATGAAATGTTAAAGGGACTTATCTAAGAAAAAGAAGAAAATAAAAAAATATGTACAGTAAAATGACAACAAACTCACAACTATTAACAACTGAACCTAACAAAACAAAAACAAACTAAGCCAACAACTAGAACAGAAGAGAACAGAAATAGAGATCACATGGAGGGTTATCAGCAGGGAAGGAGACAGGGGAAATGGAGGAAAAGGGATAGGGCATAAGAAGGTCAGTACAAAATAGACAGGGATAGAGAGGTTAAGAATAGCACGGGAAATGGAGAGGCTAAAGAACTTATATGTATAACCCATAAACATGAACTAAGGGGGGTTGCGAATGTGGGTGGGAAGTAGAGTACAGGGTGGATGGGAATAAAGGGGAGAAAATGGGACAACTGTATTAGCATAGTCAATAAAATATATTTTTAAAAATAGCCCTGGCTGGTGTGGTTCAGTGGATTGAGCACCGGCCTCTGAACCCAAGGGTCTCTGGTTCAATTCCCAGTCAGGGAACATGCATGGGATGTGGACCAGGTCCCCAGCAGGGGGCGCTTGAGCGGCAACCACACATTGATGTTTCTCCCTCTCTCTTTCTCCCTCCCTTCCCCTCTGTCAAAAAATAAATAAAATCTTAAAAATAAAGAGAGGTGCAGAAAAATAAAACACGGTGTAGTGCATATATGCAATGGAATATGACTCAGCCATAAAAATGAAATCTTACCATTTGCACAACATGAGGGGAAAGAGTATTATGCTAAGTGAAATAACAGAAATAATAAAGATAAATACCATGTGATTTCACTTACATGTGGAATCTAAAAACCTAAATAAACAATCAAAAGTGCAACAGCTCGTAGATACAGAGAACAAACTGATGGTTTCCAGATGGGAGGGGGTTGGGAGTCTAGGTAAAAAAGTCAAAAGGGATAAGGAAGTACAAATTGGCAGTTACAAAATACATAGGGATGTAAAGTACAGCATAGAAAAATAGAGTCAATAATATGTAATAAGTACGTATGGTGCCAGGTGGTACTAATCTTATTGGGGGAAACTGCTTCATAAGTTGTATAAATGTCTAACCACTATGTTGTACACCTGAAAGTAATATTACATTGGATGTCCACTGTAATTGAAAAAAACTAACTAACTAAATAATGTTTGGAATGGTCTCTTCTTTCACACCTTAATTAATTTTTCTTAATTTTTAGAAATACACTAAATACCAATTGTATTTCTTTATTTTTTTTAAATTAAAGAACTAGTAATGAAAAGGGAACATGTGATCTTGTCGAGAAATCCATAGAGAATTTGCTCAGGAATGTAGGAATAGAATTACCTGCCATAAATAGGGCACAGACATCTTCATTCTCTGACAAAGCCCACATCTGTGGCTTGTACCTTATTCCCTCCAGGACTCATTGCTCTGATAGCAACAGTGCATCCTAGTCGTTAAGATGCAGGCTCTGGAGTCACGCCTCTGGGTTCAGATCCTAACTCCCAACTTTGTACTGTGTGCCTTGCAACAGATTACTGCATCTGATTTCACTAGGCTTGTTTTTCTCATCTATACAATGAGAATATGAGTTCCCATGCCTCACAGGATGCAGTAAGACTTATGATAATCTCTGTAAAGCACTTGGTACAGTACTTGGGTATATTAAGCCAATTGATGTCAGCCATTATTATTATAGGATCAAACCCATTTTAAAAATGGTCAACCCACAAACTTTTACTTGTAAATATCTTTTTAAATGAGAAAATTTTCTCCATGCTCCTACATAATAGGATCAGTTATACACTTAGTATCCAGTGATAAAGAATTAGTCTTTTTAAATTCCAGATATTAGCTCATTTCTAGCAACATGTGTATTTGAGAACTGTTGTTTATTCACGGTGTGGAACACACAGGGATTTTCAGGTCCCTTGTAAGTGACTCTCCAGACTCCAGAATCTCTGTCCATGGCTAAGGAAGCATTGCCTCCCTGCAGTTCTCTGACTGTGCTTGTGGAACTGTAGGGTTCAGTGGCCAATTATAAGGAATTCTGTGACAAACAGCTCTGAGGCCAAACACATTTGGAATATACTGCATGAAATAAAGTTCAACCATTTTCTCTACTGTAGAACATCTTAGAGTATTTATAATGCAAACATGAGTAATGATTCTCCAATAGGGTATTATAGGATGCTGCTTTTCCCAGACATTTTTGACAAAAGCTCTGTGTGTGTGTGTGTGTGTGTGTGTGTGTGTGTGTGTGTGTGTGTGTATGAGAGAGAGAGAGAGAGAGAAATTCACCTTTTGAAAGGACCCCCTTTAACTGGCTGGGCCCCCAGCTCATGGGTGCTCAATGGTTCTTAAAATTTCCCTGCAGCTTCGCTGCTGCCACTGGCACTGTTGTTTACTTCAGTGCCACCGGCTTCAGAGCTTCCCCTCTTCTCAGCATGCTGCAGTTCTTCAGATAGGATCCCCAAAGTGTTGCCTCACTCTCTGAGTTTACAAACTTCATGGTGAAGAAAGTTGAGGAAAGTTCCCAAGGGACGGCCATCAGGGGTTTAATACATCTTCCTATGTACCTTAATATAGCTACTCAAAATGATCTGACCCTTGACCCTTATCCACCCCCAGGCAAGTTTCCTTCTGATCCTAGAAGCTGGGGAAATCTTTCCCCCACTTCTTTTTAGCTTTAATTTCAGTGGTCTCTTACTCTATTAGCAACAAGAACACCAATTTCTCATACCATAAATCTCCCAGCAACTTGTTCCAGAGTTTTTCAAGGGGAGGGAAACATAAACCTTTTTCCTGTTTGTCTGTTCATTAATACCAGAATTTTTTAGAGTGCTTGTTTGAGCCAGGTATCTGTAGAGGTAGAGATAAGTGTATGCTGGAGGTAGAGAGCATTTGTAGAGACATGAATGAATTCCATGTTACTGGCTTTAACAATTGGTGTGGAAAGTGGTGGTGTTTACTAAAAAGGAGGAGACTGCATTCGGAGGGGACAGAGCTTTCTTTGGAATTTGAGATTTCCAAGGACTATCTACATGGACGTATGTAAAAGGCAGCTGGATATAAAGTCTGGTGGCTCAGAGATGTCTGTGATGGTGGTTTAGAATTCATTAGCATGAAGATATTATTTAAATCCAGGGCAATGGGTGATGTGACCCAAGAAGAGATAAAAAAGGAAAAATAAAAGAGAGGCCTTAGAGCTAAACTCTAATAAACTCTAACATTTGAAGGTGTGGTAGAGGAGGATAAAGCAGGCAAAGAGACTAAGAAGGAGCAGCCAGTGCAAAAGAGGAAAACCAGTAAATGATGTTCCAGCAACCAACGAAGAAGGGAGAAGTAAAGTGAGCAAATACTGTCGTGAGTTTAAAATGAAAATGGAAGTATCCACTGGTGACACTTGCAAGAATGGTTTCAGTGGATGGTGGTGGAAAGAGAATTCAGTAGATGGTGGTAGAATAAGCAGAGGTAACCTGTGTAGCAATGATTTTAAAGAAATTTTGTTGAGAAAGGAGCAGAAAATAAAGCCATAGGAAAGGGTATAGAATCAAGGAGATGAGAAATACCAAAGCATGGGTATGTTGTGATAAGAATGATCCAGAAGAGAGGAAGAGATTAGTGAAGGCAAGGAGGGAAAAAAGAGGGGAAGCCAAAGTGTGGAAGATATTAAGTGGTTGAGCACAGGAAATCCAGAACACAAAGGGAAGTGTTCACCTCTGATAGGTGGATGGATGATGCGGATACTGGCTAGCAGTCTCCGAGTCATTATGGATGAAAGAAAACATACATACAGACTACCGAGTCCAGCGGAGGAAAAAGGACAACAGCATGGCTTTTCTCTCAAGGGGAGCAAAAGCCGTAGCCTCCACCATGACAGGCCCTTATTTTATTTCTCCTCCCATTACAAGTGGTCCTCACTCACCATCCACAGGTTACAACAAAAGGAGCCAATGCCCTTCATCACATCGCAGAAGAAGGATATTAGCAAATGAAAAGGCAAAAGTGGTTGAGCCGGTTACACTGGTCCCTGCAAGGTTTAGCACTTGAGGGGTGAGGGAGTTTTCAGCAAAAAGCAAATCTCAAAGGAGCCTAGGTATATTGCAAATCTGATACCCAGGAGAGAACCTATCTGTGGGTGTGGGTCCTGTGCATCTCTGAGTGGGAGCTGGGCCCACACCACACAGAAGGGTCTGCCACACATGGACACATCCCTCATTTTAGCAGAAAAAGAGACAAGAAAGTGGAGGTTGACTTTCAGGGAAGGTATAGGAAGATGAATAGCTACAACCTGATGGTATTTATTTTTCCTAAAGAAGTCTGAAGTGAGGTGACCCTTCAGCATGAAGGAAGACAGGGGAAGAGATATAAGAAGTTTTAGGAGAGTGAAAGTCATCTTAAGACGTGGGAAACTAGAAAGACTCAGTCAGATGAGGGTGAGAAGTACCTAGTGCCCACTTGTAGTTAGACATGAAGTTGGAGTGCATTTAGTCAGCTCAGTTCTGTGATTTTCTCTAGCAGCTTCCAGCTCCTCCAGGATGGGAAGTTAGGTTCACTCTTGGGTTTGCCACACAATAAGGAGTGAGTGTGTCAATGGACCACAGAGTCTAAATTGTATAGCTCATACTACAATTGACTGGTATACAGTGGACAATAATGAACTCGCGAAAAACATCAATCCCCCTTACAAGACTCCCACAATTCATTTATATCTCTTCAACAAAGTTGAAAAATATATGTCTTATAAGTGGAGAGGGTATATAGGCAAGGACCTGAGTTCTGTAAATCCTTGAGTCTTGTCTTGCCATAGCCATCTAACCAATTCTTCACTTTCCTTTCCCCATCATAGTGTTTGGTATACATATATATCTCAAATATATATAGAATACATTTCTATACATAAATACATATATACACACTAAAGACATGAACATTCTTTACCTCTGTGAGGCCTTTGCCTTAAATCTAGCTCTTGTGGAATGTGGGGTTTAATGGGGATCATGTATATAAGAAGTTACTTGTCAAAAGCTATACTAGAAGAATGTGAAAAGTACCTGGAAGCTTAATGAGAGGAGCAACTTAATCTTGCCTGGTAGATGAATGTGTCTTCACAGAGGAATTGACACATTAGCTGACTTAAAACTGAAAATGTTTCATTTAAGCCTTGACTACTCCATAAAAACCCATTTAAGAGAACAGAATGAACTTATAATAATAACTAATGTGTATTGAGAAGGACTGGGGTTGTTTTCAAACTACAAACCCTAGTAGCATCTGCTGATTCAGGAAAACTGAGCAGAGCTTTTGTAAACCTAACAAGTAAGGACTGGAGGGCCCAGCATGCTTTGCTTAGGTCTCTAAAGGGCTATTTCTTAGAAGAAAGAATGAACTGGACGTAGATTAGCCCAGAAAAATTTTGAAGTACAATTTCAAATAATGTCTGAAATTGGATTAAAGTATCTAGAGATCATTAGTGCTCTAGTTTCCTATCCAAAGCTAATATAAATTACTTATGGAGAAATATAGCCATTTTCTTAGGCCTTAAATTATTTCTGCAATGTTTAACTTACATGTAATATAATCAAAATTAGCCAGGCATGTGAATAGATAAGAAAATATAAAATATAACCAAGAAAAGCAATATACAATTAAATCAGACTTACAAGAACTCCAAATAATAAGTTATGAGACACAGACTTTAAAATTACTATGCTTAAAATATTGAAAGAAGATAAAAGACTGAGAATGTGGTCAGAGAATTTAAACTTAAAAATTAAGAACTCAATGGATAAGTGCCACGGCAGATTACAGAAAGTTGAAGAGAGAATTAATGGACTGGAAGAAAAGTTATAAGATAATATCTGTGTCAGATCATGAAGAGAAATATGGACAGTAAAATGACAACAAACTCACAACTGTCAACAAATGAACCTAAAAAAAAGAAAAACAATAAAAACAAAAACTAAGTAAACAATCAGAACAGGAACAGAATCAGAGACATGGAGATCACATGGAGGGATTCCAGTGGGGAGGAGGAAGCGAGGAATCAAGGGGGAAACGTACAGGGAAGAAGAAGCATGGTTAGTAAGCATAAGGTGGATGGTGAGAGATAAAAAAATGGTATGGAAAACAGAGGACTCAAAGAACTTATATGTCCAACCCATGAACATGGACTAAGGGGGGGAATGCTGGAGGGTTGGGGGAGCAAGGTGGAGGAGGGTAGAGGGGGGAAGTTGGAAAAACTGTAATAGCATAATCAACAAAAATACTTAAAAAAGAAATTAAATCAAGAAAAGGTAAACTTCAAAACTGTAGATAAGCTTTGAGTTGCTTTTACTCATCCTCCCTGATGCTGGGGTAATAATCTAGATCTTTAACATCAGTAGTTCAGTTCCCACTTCCCACTTGAACCAAAGGGAGCAGATAGACCTTCCTTGCAAATCATTGTGTCCCCAGTTTTGACCTGTGTGACTCATTTGTCTCTGTTTTGTATAACTTGGAATATAGGCATGGAAAATGTAAGTATTGCTAGTAAAAAGTGTACCGGGACTAGAAATCTACAGACGCCCTAGACAAGAGATTACAGGTGGAGACATACAATATATCATATAAAGCACATTGGAGAAGCTGAAGTGACACTTTCTTTGGGAAATTATTACATTCAAAAGCAACCATGTATATGGGAAGAGTTAAAAGTCACACATATGCCCAGACAAGACCTGTTCTCTGAAATGTCTTAAAAAAACTTAAGTTTCATTTCAGGCTCATCCCTAGCTCAGAGCAAGCATGGCTAATCTGTGAAGGACTGTCTCAGCACAGATCCAGTCTGCAGAGACTGGAAAATGTGGTTGTGTATTCTGTTCTCGTTCTCTCTCTCTCTCTCTCTCTCTCTCTCTCTCTCTCTCTCTCTCTCTCTCTCTCTCTCTCTCTCTCTCTCTCTCTCTATCTCTCTCTCTCTCTCTCTCTCTCTCTCCACCCTTTCACTTCCTTCCAAATTTTGTGTATAATTTTTGTTTATTTATTTGCTCCTGGAATTCAAGGAACTCTTGCCAAAACATTAGCTAAATATGAGTTAAAAGAACAGAGACTTAAATGAGTACAAGACAAGAAATTGTGTTTCCAAAAATAATCTGTAAATGTCTCAAAACGAACAGTCTACAATAGCCTTCAACAATTAAAAAAAAAAAGCAAATCCTGGGGTAGGGAGAGAGAACTAATTTCCTGAATTATCACATTATAACATCCAAATGTTCGATTTTCAACAACAACAAAAAATCACAAGTCATACTTGAAAAATGCAGTAAAATATGGCTTATTCAAAAGAATAAAATAAATTGAAAGAATCATCCCCAAGGATGCCATACAATAGAATTACTAAAGAAAGACTTTAAAACAACTACATTAAATATACTGAAAGACCTAAGGGAAAACATGTACAGAGAAGTAAAGGAAATAAAGAAAACAATATATGAACAAAGTAAGAATATCAACAAAGAGATATAAACTATAAAAAATGTAACTGAACAGAAATTCTGGAGCTGAAAAGTACAATAACTGAAACTAAAAATTCACTACAAAGTTTCAACATCAAATTGAGCAGAAGGAAAAAATCAGTGAACTTAAATAAAGGACAATTGACATTCTTGACTATGAGGAGCAGATAAAAAACAATAGTGAGCAGAGTCCTGGGACAACATAAGTGGACCAGAATATGCATTACAGGAGTCCCATAAAGACAGAGAACAAAGTAGAAAAAATTTATAAAGAAAACCTTGGCCTCTAAGCCCAAGAATCCCTAAAACTCCAAGTAAAATAAACACAAAAACATCCAAAGCAAAAAATATTATAATCAAACTTGCAAAGGCCAAAGACAAAAGTAGAATCTTGAAAGCAGAAGAAATGAATCTTCACATACAAATGAACATCAATATGCTGATCAGTCTATTTCTCATCAGAAATCTTGAAGGGCAAAAGGCTGTGGGAACAATATATTCAACAAATGTTCAAAAGAAAAGAAACTGTCAATAAAAACTATATATTGGCAAAACTGTCCTTCAAAAATCAGGATGGAATTAAGATATAAATAAAAGCTGAAGAGTTCATTACCACTAGATCTTCCATAATAGAATGGTGAGGACAGTTCCTCAGGTTGAAATGAAAGGAGACTGCACAACAATGTGAAGTGAAATGAAGATGTAAAGACCTTTGGTGAAGGTAAATACAGAGACAGATATATTGTCATTGTTTTCTTGGTTTGTAACCGTACTGTGTATTTTCTATAATATTTATAAACAAATGCATAAAATAATTATAAATGAATGTTAATGGGGACATAATATATAAAATGTCATTTGTGACAACAATAACATCAAGTGGGAAGGGAGGCAGAGCTGTAAAGGAGTAACATGTTTGTTTGTAATTGAAG
Source organism: Glossophaga mutica (assembly GCA_039655065.1). Classification (NCBI taxonomy): domain Eukaryota; kingdom Metazoa; phylum Chordata; class Mammalia; order Chiroptera; family Phyllostomidae; genus Glossophaga; species Glossophaga mutica. Next base: position 34,342,999 of record CM077310.1, on the reverse strand, counting down.
TTAAATTGGTACTAATTCCAAATAGATGGCCATAACTTCAGGATGTTATATGTAATCCCATCTTAACCACAAAAGAAAATCTATGGAACATACATAAAATGACATGGGGAGAGTATCAAAATATGTTACTACCAAACATCATCTAAACACAAAAGAAGGCAGTAAAGGAGGAAATGGCAGGGGCGTGGTGGTAAAAAATCTGTAAGACATATGGAACATGGATAAAATGGCAAATTTAAGTCTTTTCTTATCAGTAAGTACTTTAATGTAAATGAATTCAAATCCCTAATAAAAAGACATAGATTGCCAGAATGGGTTAAAACAATAATAAAAACAGGGTCCAACTATATTCTCTTCAAGAGATATGAGGACACACATAGGGTCAAAGTAGTAGCATGGGAAAAGAAATTTGCAAACAGTAAACAAATGAGAGCAAGTAGTAATAGCAGACAAAATAGATATTAAGTTCAAAACTGTTACAAGAGTCAAATAGAGATATATTTTGATAAAAGGGCTGATTCACCAAAAGGTTTCAATAATTTTATATATATATATATATATATATATATGCATGAAATATCAGAGCTCTAACATATATGAAGAAAATATTTATAGAATTAAAGGGAGAAGTAAATAGCTCTGCAGTAATAGTAGGAGACTTCAACACCCCACTTTCGATAATGGATAAACAGAAGATCAAAAAGAAAATTGTGTTTGTCCATTCAGGCTGCTATAAAAGAATTCAGTAGACTGGGCAGCTTATAAACGATGGAAATTTATTTTGCATGATTTTAGAAGCGGAAAGTCCAAGATCAAGATACCGGCAGATTTGGTGTCTGGTGCAGTTCCGGTTCCTGATTCACAGACTGCCATTTTCTTCCTGTGTCTTTGCCCAGGGGAAAGAGAAAGGGAGCACCCCAGGGTCTCTGTAAGAAGAGAATCAATCCTACTAAGGAGGGCTTCAGCCTGACGGTGTGATCCCTTTCCATGGCCCCTAACTCCTGTTACCATCACATGAGATACTAGGATTAAAACATATGAATTTTGTGGAAACAAACATTCAGTCCATTGCAGAATCAAAAGTCACACCGTTGACAAACTGAACCAAACAGATGTGGAAAGAACATACCATGCAACATCAGCAGAACACACATTTTCCTCAAGGACGCATGTAACGTTCTCCAGAATACATCATATGTTAGGTCACAAAACAAGTCTCAACAGACTTAAAAAGATAAAAATTGTGCAAAGTATTTTTTTCTTACCACTGTGAACTAAAACTAGAAATCAATAGCAGAAAGAAAATGGGGAAAATTACAAACATGTAGAAATTAAACAACATATTCCAACAATCGGTGGGTGGAAAAAATCACAAGAGAAATTAGAAAATATGTTAAGGCAAGGGAAGACAAAAATCACAGAATACAGAATTTATGACATGCAGTGAATGTAGTGCTCAAAGAGAAACATATCTGTAAATGCTTTTATTTAAAAATCTCAAGTTAACAACCTAACTTTATACCATAAAGAACTAGAAAAAAATAGAATTAACCCAAATCTACCAAAAGGAAGCAAATAATAAAGATTAGAGCAAAATAAATAAAATAGAAAATATGAAAACAACAGAAAAAATAGTGAGATCAAGATGTGGTTCTTCAAAAAGAGTAACAAAATTTACAATCTTTTAGCTACTTTAAGAAAAAGGTGAATAAAGAATCACATAACTAAAATAAAAAATGAAAAAGTAGACATCACAACTAATATCACTGAAATATGTGGTATCATAGGAAACTACTAGGAACAAGTGTATGCCCACACATCAGACAACCTACATAAAATTGGAAATTCATAGAAATTTACCAACTACAAAGAGTAAGCAGGGAGGAAATAAAAAATCTGAGGAGGCTTACAACTAGTAAGAAGACTAAATTAATAAAAAACCTTCCAAGAAAGAAAACCCAGACAAAATAATCTTTAAAGCAATAAGAATTACTAGAGAAGTGGAGTATTTTATAAATGAAAGTTAAACTTACCAGAAGAATAATACAATTTTAAGTGAAATGTATTTAATAATATAGTACAAAATACAAAAATAAAAAAAATTGGAACTACAAGGAAAAACAAATTAATTCATACCCACAGTCAGAAATTTTAACACACCTTTCTAATTAACTAATAAAACAAGCAATAAATCTGCTTGTTACAATTATTACACACATAATTTGTAACAAAAAAATCAATAAGGATATAAGAAGATTGAACCAAAACAACCATCTTGGTCTAATTGCTTGTATAGAACTTTGAATTCAACAACATTAGTAAACATATTCTCTTCAAACATTAACAAAAACTTTATTCCAAATTCACCATATCCTAAGACATAAAGAAAGCAAAACTTGGTCATTGCAGAAGTATTGATGTCGTGTGGCGTGTGCTCTCAAACTGTAGCTTAAGTAAACCAGAAATTGATTTTAAAATCCCTTTAAAATCTCCATATATTTGAATTTTTGCATCTATGTTCACCAGAAATATTGGTCTATAATTTTCTTTCTTTTTTCTTTTTTTGTTCCCATGTTTTTTCTTTTTAAAATATATTCTTATTTATGCTATTACAGTTGTCCCACTTTTCCCTGTGCACCCCCTCTACCCAGCTTGCCCCCCACTTCCATATTCAGTCCCCTTACTGTTGTCCATGTCCATGGGTCCTTCATATGCATTCTGTGACTAATCCCTTCATCTTCTTTCAATCAGTCCCCACCGCTCCACTCCCTCTTACAACTGCCAGTCTATTCCATGATTCCATGCCTCTGGTTCTATTTTGCTCATTAGTTAATTTTGTTCATTAGATTCCTCTTATAAGTGAGATCATATGGTGTTTGTCTTTCACCATCTGACTAATTTCACTTTGCATGATATTCTCCAGTTTGATCCATGCTGTTACAAAAAGTAGAGATTGCTTCTTTCTGCTGTCTAGTATTCCATTGTTTAGATGTACCACCATTTTATTTTTATCCTCTCATCTACTGATGGGGACTTAGGCTATTTCCAAATCTTGACTACTGTAAATAGTGCTGCTATGAACATGGGGGTTGATAAATTGCTTTAATGGATATTTTGGGATTCTTCAGGTATATTCCCAGCAGATAAATTGCTAGGTCAAAACACAGTTTCACTTTTAGTTTTTTGAGGAAATTCCATACTATTTTCCACAGTGGCTGCACTAGTCTGCATTCCCACCAACGGTGCATGAGGATTCCCTTTTCTCCACATCCTCACCAGCACTTGCTGTTTACTGATTTATTAATGATGGCCATTCTGACCAGTGTAAGATGTACCTCATTGTGGTTTAATTTGCATCTGTCTAATGGCTAATGAGGTTGAGCATTCTTTCATATGTCTGTGGGCCATCTGTATGTCCTCCTTGGAGAAGTATCTATTCAGTTCCTTTGCCCATTTTTAGTTGGACTGTTTGTCTTCCTGATGTTGAGTTGTATAAGTTCTTTGTATATTTTGGAGATTAGACCCTTGCCCAATGTATGGTTGGCAAAAAGGGAACCCAAATTTTGGTTCCCTTTTCATTTTGATGATGGTTTGTTTAGCTGTAAAGTATTTTTTAATTTGATGTGGTCCCATTGTTTATTTTTTCCTTTATGACCCTTGCCCCAGGAGATACATTGGCAAAAATATTGCTACATGAGATATCCAAAATTTTACTCCATGTGTTTTCCTCTAGCATTTTTTATAGCATCACAACTTATATTTAAGTCTTTTATCCACTTGAGGTTTTTCTGGTATATGTTGTAAGATGGTAGTCTACTTTCATTTTTATGTATGAACTAGTCCAGTTCTCCCAGCACCATTTATTGAAAAGACTGTCTTTACTCCATTGTATGTTCTTTTCTCCTTTGTCAAATATTAATTGATAAAGACCTGGTTTATTTCTGGGTTCTCTATTCTGTTCCATTAATCCATGTCTCTATTCTTGTGCCAGTACCAGACAGTTTTAATTACAATGGCCTTGTAATATAGTTTATCAGGTACTGTGATCCCTCCAAATTTGTTCTTCTTTTGCAAGATTGTTGAGGCTATTCAGGCCATTTTCAGTTCCATATAAATTTTTGGAATATTTGTTCTAAAGCTGTGAAATATGCCATTGGTATCTTAATAGGAAATGCATTGAATCTATAGATTGCTTTAGCTAGTATGGACGCTTTAATGATGATAATTCTTCCAATCCATGAACACCGTTCATGCTTCCACTACTGGATCTTCCTCAATTTCTTTCTTCAGTGTCCTGTAGTTTTCTGAGTACAGTTCTTTTACCTCCCTGATTAAATTTATTCCTAGGTACCTTATTATTTTTTTTGTTGCAATAGTAAATGGGATTTTTTCTTAGTTTCTCTTTCTAACAGTTTATTACTGTATAAAAATGCCATTTATTTCTGAATATTAATTTTGTATCTTGCTATTTGCTGAATTCATTTATTAAATTGAGTAGTTTTTTAGTAGAACTTATAGGGTTTTCTATGTACACTATCATGTTGTCTGTGAATAATGATAGTTTTACTTCCTCCTTTCCCATTTGAATGCCTTTTATTTCTTTTTCTTGTCTAATTACTATGGCAAGGACTTCCAGTACTATGATGAATAAGAGTGGGAATAGTGGACAGCCTGTTTTTTGTTTCTTATCTTAAGGAAAATGCTTTTAGTTTTTCTGCATTGAGTACGATGTTGTTAGTAAGGTTGTCGTATATGGCCTTTGTTTTGTTGAAGTATGCTCCCTCTATTCCCACTTTGCTGAGTGGTTTTTATCATAAATTGGTGGTGGATTTTACCAAATGCTTTTTCCATATCTATTGATATGATCAAGTGATTTTTGTCTTTCATTTTGTTTATGTGCTGTACCACATTTACTGATTTTTCAGATATTGTACTATCCTTGCATCCCTGGAATAAAACACACTTGATCATGGTGTATGATCTTTTTGATGTGTGGCTGGATCTGGTTTGCTAATACAGGGCCTAACAGAAGTAATGCCTGCTTGAATGTGGTTGATATGGTAATAATATGCGTGCAATAATTTATAGTTTTAATTTGAACATTTCACCTAAAATGTCATTGGTGTGCTTGAGTGTGGTATTGTTATGTTACAGAGTTACATGCTTATGATTTTGTCATAAAAGATTTTGTAAAAAAGGGGGGGTGATATTATTTGTGCCTGCCCTGTATTTTGTTGAGGATTTTAGCATATATGTACATCAGATATATTGGCCTGTAATTTTCTCTCTTTGTTGTGTCTTTACCTGGGTTTAAATTAGGATAATACTGGCCTTGTAAAAATAGTTTGGAAGTCTTCCCTCTTCCTGAATTTTTAGGAATAGTTTAAGAAGGATGGGTGTTATTTTTTTCTTTGAATGATTGGCAAAATTCACCTACGAAGCCATCTGGTCTATGGCTTTTGTGTACTAGGAGTTTTTTTTGATTACTGCTTCACTTTCACTAGTTGTTATCAGTCTGTTCAGGTATTCTCCTTCTTCCTGATATAGTTTTGGAAGACTGTATGTTTCTAGAAATTTATCCATTTCACCAAGGTTGTCCAATTACTTGGCAAATTTTTGTTCACAGTAATTTTTTACAATCCTTTGTATTTCTGTGGTATCAGTTACTATTTCTCATCTTGCATTTCTGATTTTATTTATTTGGGTCTTCTCTTTTTTTCAAAGAAAATATTTTATTTTTATTTTTTTAAAATATATTTTATTGATTACACTATTAGAGTTGTCCAGTTTTTTCCTCTTTCCCCCATTCTGTCCAGTGCCTCTGTGTCCTCCAGCAAACTCCCTCTTAGTTCATGTCCATGAGTTGTGCATATAAGTTCTTTTGCTTCTCCATGTCCTATACTATTCTTAACATCCCCCTGTCTATTTTGGTCCTACTAATTGTGCTTCTTATTCACTGTACTTTCTCCCCACTCTTCCCCCTCCCCCTTCCAGCTGATAACCCTCCAAGTGATCTCCATATTTATGATTTTGTTCCTGTTCTATTGTTTGCTTAGGTTTTTTTTGAGATTTAGTTGTTGATAGTTGTGAATTTGTTGCCATTTTAATGTTCATAGTTTTGATCTTCTCCTTTTTCTTAAATAAGTCCCTTTAACTTTTCATATAACAATGACTTGGTGATGATGAACTCCTTTAGCTTTACCTTGTCTGGGAAACACTTTATCAGCCCTTCCATTCTAAAGGATAGCTTTGCCAGATAAAATAATCTAGGTTGTAGGATCTTGCTTTTAATCACTTTGAATACTTTTTTTGCCGGTTCATTCTAACCTGCAAAGTTTCTTTTGAGGAATCAACTGACTGTTATGGGAAGTAGGTAACTCTCTGTTTTTTATTACTACTTTAAAGATTCTCTCTTTATCTTTGGCATTTTAATTATGATGTGTCTTGGTGTGGTCCTCTTTGAATCCAAGTTGTTTGGGACTCTCTGTGCTTCTTGGACTTGCATGTCTATTTTCTTCACCAAGTTAGGGAAGTTTTCTGTCATTATTTTTTCAAATAGGTTTTCAATTTCTTGCTCTTCCTCTTCTCCTACTGGTATCCCTATGATTCAGATGTTGGTATGTTTGGAGATGTCCCAGAGGCTTCTTAGACTACCCTCATTTTTTAAAAAAAATTATTTTCCCTTCTTGCTGTTCTGATTGCTTTTTTCTTCCTCATGTTCCAAATCATTGATTTGATTCTCAGTTTCATCTCCTCTACTGTTGGTTCCCTGTAGATTTTTCTTTATTTCACTTAATGTAACCTTTATTTCTGCCCGGGTCTCTTTTATGCTGTTCTCATACTCAATGAGTACTTTGAGCATCCTAATAACCTGTGTTTTGAACTCTGCATCTGATATGTTCATTAGCTCTGTTTCGTTTAATTCTTTTTCTGGAGTTTTGTTCTGTTCTTTCTTTTGGGCCATATTTCTTTGTCTCCTTAATTTGGTAGCCTACCTGTGTTTGTTTCTGTGTATTAGGAAGAGCTGCTTTGACTCCCTGTATTAGTAGTGTGCCCTATTGTAGAAAAGTGTACTTGCAAATCATGAGGGTGGGGCCTTAGGTGATTTCCAGGATGAGTTGACCCATTTCACCACTTTGTGGCTCTGTGTGGGGAGAGGGTTTGGAGAGTTGTCAAAGCAGCTGCCTAACTTCTGAAAGTTTACTTGAGAGTTTACTTGGGAGGAAGCTATCTCCCAGCATTTGCCCTGTTTCTAGTCACTTCACTTGCTCCCTGTATGCCACTTATGGTCTTCCAGCTGTTGCCCTTGTACTGAATACCAGAGTGGGTGGATCCATGTATGTCCTAAACCTATGTGGGCCTTTTAAGAGAACTCTCCTGAGAATCTGGCAGTTTCTTCTGCCACCCCAACCCCCACTGGTTTATACAGTCATGAGTTATGGGGATTTATCTTCCTGGCATTGGAACACCGGGATCCCTCATCCTTGAGGTATCCCTCACAGTTTTTATCCACCATACATGAATGTGCACCCACCTGTTCTGCTGCCTCTCTGTGCCACTCTGTTGATCCACGCCCCTCTGCCTGCACCTCTCTGCCTCTCTCTGCTTTGTTCCTCCTACACATCTGAATGAATGTGGCTTCTTTAAATCCTTGGTTGTAAAACTTTCATAGAGCTCAATTTTCGGATGGTTCTGGGTGATGTTTGTTTTATAGTCTAGTAATAATTTTTTTCTGTATTTGTGTGAAGAGATGAAGCATGTTGAACTGTGCTTCTGTCTTGACCAGAAGTCTCAGAAAATTGGATCTTCTCTCTTTTGTTCTCGATGAGTCTGGCTAAAAGTTTGTCAATTTTGTTTGTCTTTTTAAAGAAATAGCTCCTGGATTCGTTGATCTTTTGAAATTTTTTTCATTTCTATGTCATTTATTTCTGCTCTGATTTTGCTTATTTCCTTCCTTCTATTCACTCTGGGATTTATTTGTTGTTGTTTTTCTAGTTCTTTTAGGTGTAGAGATAGCTTCTTTATTTGACATTTTTCTATCTTCTTTATGGAGGCCTGTAAAGCTATGAACTTCTCTCTCAGGACTGATTTTACTGTGTCCCACAGGTTTTGGGTTGCTGTAGGCTCATTTTCATTTGTTTCCAGATACTTTTTGATTTCTTCCTTGATCTCGTTGTTAGTGCACACATTTAATTCTAGTTTCAGGCTATTGTGATCTGAGAAAATGTTTGATATGATTTCAATTTTTTTGGATTTGTTAAGGCTTATTTTGTGTCCTACTATGTTGATTATCCATGAGAATGATCCATGTGCACTTGAGAAGACTGTATATTTTGCTTCTTTGGGGTGAAATTTTCTGAGATATTAATTAAATCCTTTTGACCTAGTGTGTCACTTAATGCTGTTATATTCTTGTTGATTTTTTTTTTGTCTGGAATATCTATGCATTGTTGACAAAAAGGTATTAAAATCCTCTATGATGACTGCATTGGTGTCAATCTCTTTCTTAAATTGCTCCAAGATTTTCTTTATCTATTTAGGTGCTCCTACACTGGGTGCATATATCTTTACAAGAGTTATATTATTCTGCTGGACTGAACCCTTAAGTACTATGTAGTGTCCTTATTTGTCTGTTATCACGGTTTTTGTTTTGAAGTCTATTTTGTCAGATGGAGTATTGCTACACCAGCTTTTTTTAAATTTCTATTTTGATGAACTGTTTTTTCCATAACTTCACTTTCAGCCTGTGTAAATCTTTGTTCTAAGGTGGTTCTCTTGTAAATAACATGTATGTGAGTCTTATTTTCTTATCCATTCAACTATACTATGCTTTTTGATTGGAGCTTTTAATCCACTTACATTTAAGGTTATTATTGCTAGTGCCTATTCATTACCATTTTTTCCTTTTGTACCTGTGTTCCTCTCTCTCTCTATTTCTTCTTGTTTTTCAAGTAGTCCCTTTAGCATCTCTTGCAATGCTGGTTTAGTGGAAATGTACTCCTTCAGTCTTTTTTGGTTTTTGGTGTGAGAAACTCTTTTTTTTTTTTTTTTTTTTGCTTCTATTTTAAATGAGCACCTTTCTGGATAGTGTTGGTTGCAGGTCCTTGCTTTTCATTACTTGGACATTTTCATGCCAATTCCTTCTGGCCTGCATTGTTCCTGTTGAGAAGTCAGCTGACCACCTTATTAGAGGTTGCTTATAGTTAACTAATTTTTTCTCTCTTGCTGACTTTAAGATTCTCATTTTGTCTTTAAACTTTGCTGTTTTAATTGTGATGTGTCTTGGTATAGGCCTCTTTAGGTTCCTCTTGATTGGGACTCTCTGTCATTTCTTAACTTGTGTAACATTTTCTTTAACCAAGTTAGGGAAATTTTCTGTCACTATTTTTTCATACATGTTTCCTATTCCTTGCTCCCTTTCTTTTCCTTCTGGTATCCCTAAGATGTGAATATTGTTAAATTTCATGTTGTCCCAAAGCTCCCCTAAACTCCTCATTCTTTTTAAGTCCTTTTTCATTTTGTTGATCTGCTTGGGTGTCTTTTTCTACCTTGTCTTCCAAATAGCTGATTCAGTCTTCTGCTTCATCTAGGCTGCTTTTAATTCCTTCTAGTGTATTCTTCATTTCAGATATTGCATTCTTCATTTCCAACTGGTTTTCATTCATAGTTTCTATGTCCTTTTTCATGCAGGTGTAGTTCTCTTTAAATTCCTTGAGCATCCTTATAACTGGCCATTACTTTGAAGTCAATGTCTGATAATTTCCTTGCTTTAATTTCATTTAGCTCTTTTTCTGGGGATTCCTCCTTTTCTTTCATTTGAAGGTGATTTCTTTGTCTCCAAATGTTGGCTCTTTCTTTTTGTTTCTTTCTATGTTTTAGGCAGATTTAGTTTAACTCTCTGTCTTGTAGGGTTGCCTTATGTGGTGGGAGTTGTTGTACCCACTGTTGCAGACTCCTTGATCTCCTGATCTGGATGCTCTGGGAATGCCTTCTTTGTGGATTAAGTACACTTTTCTGTTGTATTAGGGTCTAGATTGTTGTTGGCTTGTTTGATGGTGGGTCTCCACTCTGGCTGGCTGACTGAGAGGCTCAAACCCCACCACATCTTATGCTATTGTACAGGTGCTGGCAGAACAAAGAAAAACAACACATACACACACACAAACAAGCAAAACACCCCCAACCACAACAGCAATTTCAATGACAAAAACATGAGAGTATAATAAAATTGGAATGATAAATGGAACTTTAGGGAAAGTGGAAAATATAAGAAAAAGGATAGGGAAGACCAAAGGACAGAAAAGTGATTAAGGGAGGTGAAAAGAAGGGACAACTATTATCATAATGAATCGAAAGAGCAAAACAGGAAAAAGGGACAAAAAACAGTAAGAATAACAAAAATAAGAAAAGGAATGAAGAATGGAACAATGGTGTAATCAATAGTAAGAGTAAAATAAGATAAATAATAAAAATAGATCACTAAAAATAAAATAAAAATAATGAAAAAGCTATGAAAAAGAACGAAGTGGAATTTGTCTCAGCAGAGTTTAGTGCTTGCCTGCTAGGTTCTGCCTTTGGATATAGCTCTGATGTAGTTTGAGACTGGTATAAATCAGTGCCTGTTGCTGTCTATGTTTACCCTCTGCAGTCTTCAGAGCTACCAGCAATCCACAGATGTGGCTGATTCCTCTGGGATTTGGTGCTCCCAGGATGGGCCACCAAAGCTACTCTGCACAGCTGGGTTTTAACTGCACTGGGTCCAGGTGTATCTCAGCAAATAACCCAAGCCACTGCTGGATCCACCTCTGTCTGTCTCTGCCTGCCAACCTGCTGTCATCCTTAAACTAATTTTAAATATGACTGATTCTGAGAGCGCTTCTGGTGGGATCAGAGGAATGGGATTCTTGGATCTCCTGCAACAGCTCCTTTCAGACTTCAGGGAAGATGGTGGGTGTTTTCCCCTGCCCCCAAGCCACTAGTTTGAGCATGTTCTGGATTATTACCCTATACTCTGCAGGGTGGGACCCCTAGTAGAGTATTGGGTGGGGTCTCCAAAGTCCAAGTTTTGGGTCTCTGGGATACCACGAAGGTGTTTCTATTGCTCTACTATGAAGGGGATGTGCCAATATGTTTCCCAGGATAGTGTGCAGTATGGCTGTGCCCTACAGCTAGTCTCTGACACCCCGGGAGTCTGTGTAGGCTGCTGTCTCCTCAGGAGAGAGAAAAGAAAGAGTAACAGAAAAAATGTAAAAAATAAAACAAATAACCAAACAAGCTACAGAAAAGAAAAACAAATAAATGCAAGATGGAGGGAGCAGGATTCCATAGGGTGGAGCAAGTGATATTCCACTAGATAAGGTAATTTATTAGCCCTGGGAGAGGCTTGCTTTTCTTGAGAAAGATGGCCGTTGCAGAAACCAGGTCTATCCTGACACAGAAAGTCCCATAGCCCCATGTTGCTCCCCAGTGTTGCCCACACTAGACTCCCTCACAAGACTGCAATCTATGCCTTCTTCCCTTTGCTGGGGCCCAAGGTGAGTGGTTGCAAACACAGACCTGTATTTTGGCCATTTAAGAAAGAAAAAAAATGGTGGTTTTGTCTTCAGCAGGTCTCATCTCACCCCAGCAGAGACTCTGAGTGCTATGTGGTCTGCTGATCCAGGCACTGATGCTCTGTGTTTGGGAGCCCAGTTTGTGTTCCCCACTTCTCTCCTTTTAAGGGGAAGCTCCCACAGCTGTGTAGCTGTCTCAGCCCAAGCCCTTGTGAAGAAGCTGGCCCCTTGAGTGACCTCACCCTTCCTACTGGTTGTGGTGTTTTTTCCCCACCCTTGGTTAAAAGCTTCTTTTGGGGATAGTCTTTGGTTTATTTCATGTGTCTAGTCCTCCCTTTAATTTATTTCCAACTTGGTTCTAAGTAGAGATGTGCAATATATTCTCCTCTGTTGCCATCTTTTTTCCAATATTTTTCTTTTGACTGTCTTTACCTAGTTTTGGAATTAGGATAATGAAGTCCTCCTAAAATAGGCTTGGAAATTTTCCCTCTGCTTGAATTTGCTGGACTAGTTTGAAAAGGAAAGGTGCTAGTTCTTTGAATATTTAGTGAAATTTACCTGCAAAGACATCCAATCCAGAACTTTTGTTGTAAGTTTTTATTTTTTTAAATTATACTTCATTGATTATGCTGTTACAGTTGTCCCAACTTTTTCTCCCCTTTATCTCCCTCTGTCCCACACCTCCCAACCCTCCAGCATTCCTCCCTTCTTAGTTCATGTCCATGGATTGTACATATAAGGTGTTTGGCTTCTCCATTTCCCATACTATTCTTAACCTCCCCTTGTCTATTTTATGCCTAGCAATTATGCTTCTTATTCCTTGTACTTTTCCCCCCATTTTCCCCCTCCCCGCTGATAACCCTCCATGTGATCTCCATTTCTGTGTTTTTCTTCCTAGTCTACTTTTTTGCTTAGTTTTTGTTTTTTAGGTTCAGTTGCTGATAGTTGTGAGTTTGGTGTCATTTTACTGTCCATATTTTTTTTTTTATCTTCTTCTTTTTCTTAGATAAGTCCCTTTAACATTTCCTATAATAAGGGCTTGGTGATGATGAACTCCTTTAACTTGACCTTATCTGGGAAGCACTTTATCTGCCTTTCCATTCTAAATTAAAGCTTTTCTGGATAGTCATCTTGGATGTGTATTCTTGCCTTTCGTGACTTCAAATACTTCTTTCCAACCCCTTCTTGCCTGTAAGTTTTGAGAAATCAGCTGATAGCCCTATGAGAACTCCTTTGTAGGTGACTCTCTCCTTTTCTCTTGCTGCTTTTAAGAATCTCTCCTTATCTTTAATCTTGTCTAATGTAATGATGATGTGCCTTGGTGTGTGCTTCCTTGGGTCCAACTTCCTTGGGACTCTCTGAACTTCCTAGACTTCCTGGAAGTCTATTTCATTTGCCAGATTAGGGAAGTTCTCCTTCATTATTTTTTAAATAAATTTTCAATTTCTTGCTCTTCTTCTTCTCCTTCTTGCATCCCTATGATTCAAATGTTGGAATGTTTAAAGTTATCCTGGAGGTTCCTAAGCCTCTCCTCATTTTTTTTTTTTTTTTGTATTTTTGTTTCTTCATTCTGTTCTGGTTGAATGTTATTTCTTCCTTTTGTTCCAAATCATTGATTTGAGTCCCAGTTTCCTTCCCTTCACTGTTGGTTCCTTGTATATTTTCTTTTATTTCGCTTTGTACAGCCTTCATTTCTTCCTTCATTTTGCAACTGAACTCAGTCACTTCCGTGAGCATCCTGATTACCAGTGTTTTGAACTCTGCATCTGATAGGTTGTCTATCTCCTCATTGCTTAGTTCTTTTTCTGAAGTTTTGATCTGTTCTTTCATTTGGGTCATATTTCTTTATCTCATCAGTACACCTGTTATGTTCTAAGAGGGGAAGCCTTAGGTATTCACCAGGGAGGGGCAACCATATCATGCATTGTGGCACTGCCTGTGGGAGAGGGCTCAAGGAGAGAACAATGCCTCTTGCTCACTTGCTCAGTTCTCACCCCACTCTCCATCACTTCCCTAGCTTCCCACAAGCAGATCGTGCCCTTTCAGGAGGTGATTCTGAGTTGTGTGGGTTTGTGTACATTCTAGAATCCCATGGGCTTCTACAACAGTCTGTTCCATGAGCTTGGGAGTTTCTCCCACCATTGCAACCTGCACAGGTTTTTGAAGCCAGAAGTTTTGAGTCTTTAGTTTCCCACTGAAACTCTAGGTTTCTTGGTCTGTCTCACTTTCTAGTTGTTCCTCTTAGCTTATCTGCATGCAAATGTGGGACCACCCAGTCTGTCAGCCCTCACCTCATCTACACAACCTCTCTGCCCCAGCTGCCCATCTCCACCCCTCCTACCAGTCTGTATGAATGTTTCTTTAACTCCTTGTTTGTCACACTTCCATGCAGTTTGATTTTCTGGAAGTTCTGGTTGTTTTTTGTTTTTAAATTTGTTGTTATCCTTTTTTTGGTTGTGTGAGCAAGTGAAGCATTTCTACCTATGCCTCCATCTTTCCAGAACTTCCTATATTCTTTTGTTTTAAGTCTTTAAATTACTGCTTATTTTTAATTAGTTGTAATTGGTCTGTTCACATTTTCTGTTTTTTCGTGACTGAGTTTTGGAAGTGTGTATATTTCTAGGAATTCATCCATGTCTTCCAGATTGTCCATCTGTTGGCATATAGTCATTGTAATATTTTCTCATAATCTTTTGTATTTCTGTGGTGTCTGTAGTTACATCTCCTTTTTAATTTTTATGGTATTTATTTGCTCTTTCTCTCTCTCAATAAATCTTCTTAGAGGTTTATCAACCTTGTTTATCTATTCAAAAAACAGCCCTTGTTGCTACTAATCTATTGTATTAATTTTTTTTTTTAAAGAATTTATTTATTTATCTTTAGAGGGGAAGGGTAGGAGAGAGGGAGAGGGAGAGAAACATCAATGTACGGTTGCCTCTCGTGTGTCCCCTGCCGGGAACTGGCCTGCAACCCAGGCATGTGCCCTGACTGGGAATCGAACCGCGATCCTCTGGTTCGCAGGCCCGCGCTCAATCCACTGAGCTACACCAGCCAGGCTATTGTATTAATTTTTTAAGACTCTTATTTCGCTCATCAAATTAGGGAAGTTTTTCATCATTACTTTTTCAAACAGGTTTTCTATCCCTTGCTCTTCTTCTTCTCCTTCTGGTATCCCTATTACACGGATATTGTTACATTTCATATTGTTTTGCACTTCTCTTAATCCCTCTTCATTCTTTCTGAGCCTCTTTTCCTTTTCTTGCTCTTTCTGGGTGTTTTTTTCTACTTTGTCTTCCAACTCGCTGATCCAATCTTCGGCTTCATCAATTCTGTTTCTGATTCCTTCTACTGTGTTCTTCAGTTCAGAAATCGTATTCTTCATTTCCTCTTGGCCCTTGTTGATAGTTTCTATTTCCTTTTTCATGTTGATATAGTTTGCAGTGAGTTCACTGTAGCTTCCCTGTAGACTCTGGCAGCTCATTGTGAGCTCATTGAGCTTCCTGATAACCATTGCTTTGAATTCAGTATCTGATAGTTGAGTTGCCTCTATTTCATTTAGCATTCTTTCTGAGGCTTCCTCCTTTCCTTTCATTTGGGGATTGTTTCTTTGTCTCCCCATTGTTTGTGAAACTCTTCTTGTTAGCCTCAGCTTCTTAAATTGATCTGTTCTGGCTCCCTGGGTTTATGGTGTCAACTTCTGTGGTAGAATACCTGTGAGATTCAGTGGTGCAGTCTCCTTTGGTATCCTGGTTTTCACAGCTTTCACCTCCTTGACATTATAAATGGAAATCAGTGTCTTTTGGCCCCCGCTGAGGCAGCAGGAATCAAATTGCTTCTCTCCCTACTCCCAGGGCTCTAAACCCACTTTCGGTTCTGATGTCTGAGGAATCTGCCCTTCCAAACCTCCAGAGGCTTCTCTTCCTCTGCCTCCTTGGCCTGAGGATGTTCAGCCATTATGACTCTTATTTCATTTATTTCAGCTCCAAATTTTATTTTTATTCCTTTAACTCACTTTGGCTTTTTTGTTGTCCTTTTTCTAGGTGCTTTATGTGTAAGGTTACATCATTTATTTGAGATTGTTCTTTATTCTTGAGGTTGGCGTATAGTGCTGTGAATTTCCCTCTTAGGACAGCTTTAGCTCTGTCCCATAGATTTTTTTTGATTGTTGTGTTCCCATTTTCATTCATCTAAAGTAAATTTTTATTTACTCTTGATCTAATTGTTAACCCATTCATTGTTTAGTAACACGTTATTTAGCCTCAATGTCTTTGTGTGTTTTTTGTTTTTTGTGTTGTAATTGATTTCTATTTTCATGCCATTATGGTCAAAGAAGATGCTTGATATGATTTCAAGCTCCCTAAATTTATTGAGGCTTGTATTTTGTCCTTACACGTAGTCTATTCTAGAAAATGTTCCATATGCAATTGAGGAGAATGTATAATCTTCTTATCCGAGGTAAAATGATCTGAAAATATCAGTTAAATGAATATGATAGTATATCATTTAAGGGTGTTGTTTCCATGTTGAATTTTGTCTGTCAGATCTAACCACCAATGTCAACGTGGTGTTAAAATCTTCTACTATGACTGTATTGCTTTCAATCTTTCCCAAACTTTAGTCAATCAAATATGCATTATACATTCATGTGCTACTATGTTAGGTGTATAAATGCTTACAAGGGTTATATCTTCTTTCTGGATTGATCCCTTAAAGTCTGTTTTGTCTGATATAAGTATTGCTACCCTAGTTTTTTATTTCAATTTTCATAAAATATCTTCATATAGCATTTTACTTTCAATATGTGTGTGTCTTTCATTGTGAGGTTGTTTTTTTTGTAGACTACATATACATCTGTATTGTTTTCTTATACATTCAGCTACCCTATGTCATTTGACAAGAGCATTTAAACCATTTACATTTAAAGGGATTATTGATAGGCATATATTTTTTCCATTTTATTTTATTTTATTTTTTTAGTTTTAATTGATTTTAAATCTTCCTTCCCCTCCTTTGCCAAAAAAAAGGTGGGGAGGAGCAGCAAATACAACACATCATTATCAATGGAGGAGCAGACAGCTTTATTTAGTCAGTCATTGTTAGAAAGCCTTCTTTAAAAATATGGAACTCTTCATGAATTTGCTTGTCATCTTTGTGCAGAGGCCATGCTAACCTCCTCTGTATTGTTCCAATTTTAGGATATGTGCTGCCAAAGCAGGCACTTTGTCATTTTATTCTTAATAACTATATTCCTCTTTTTTTCTTTCTTCTTCTTAAAGAAGTCCTTTTAAGATTTCTTTTAATATTAATTTGGTGGTAATGAACCCCTTTAGTTTTTTCTGGTCAAGGAAGCTCTTTATTTCACCTTCAATTTTAAATGATAGCCTTGCTAGGTTGAGCAAACTTGGTTGTATGTCCTTGGTTTTCATCACTTTGAATATTTCATTCCAATCCCTTCTGGCCTGAAATGTTTCCATTGAGAAAGCAGCTGACAGTTATATGAAGGTATAGGTAACTAACTCTTTCTTTGCTGTTTTTCAATTTTTCTCTTTGTCTTTAACCTTTGGCATTTTAATTAGAATGTGTCTTGTTGTGGGTCTCTTTGGGTTTATCTTGTTTGTAACTCTCTGAACTTTCTGGAAATGTGTCTTTTTCCTTTACCAAGTTAAAAAAAGTTTTCAGTTGTTATTTTTTCTGAGATGTTCTCAATCTCTTGATCTCTTATTCTTCTGTTGTACATATTATGTTGCCCCAAAATTCCCTTAAATTATTTACATTTTTATTTTCTCTTTTTGCTACTATGATTATGTGTTTTCTGCTACCTTATCTTCCAAATCACTGATTCTGTCCTCTGCTTCATGCTGTTGACTCCTTCTATTGAATTATTCATTTTAGAAATTGTATTCTTTATTTCTGACTGGATCTTTTTTATGATTTCTATGACCCTTTTATGCTGTTGAGGTTTGCACTAAGATTCTTGACAATCCTTATAACTATTGTTTTTAACTATATATCTGATTGATTGCTTGCCTCCATTTCTTTTAGTTGTTTTTCTGGAGATTTCTGATGTTCTTTCATTTGTGATATGCTCCATATATCTCTCCATTTTGGCTACCTTTCTATGTTTGTTATTTTTCCCAGATGAGATAGGGTGGTCTTATACCTATCACAGTAAGTCTTCTATGGGATTCAATGATGCAGTCTCTCTGATCATCTGAGTTTGGTGCTCCAACAATGTCCATTGTGTGGATTTCATAAACAGTCCTGTTGTGAGTCTTGATTGCTGTTGGCGTGTCCATGTATGGGGTCATTTCTAAGCCTGACTGAATTCAAGGATCACCTCAACCATAGTACATAAGCTGCTGTGTGTGTATTTACTAAACAAAGTGGAATTTGCCCCAGCAGTATCTGTTGCTGCCCAAGATCTATCTTTGGATGTGCCACTTGTGGAGCAAATTGGGTCCTGCTCTGATGTGGTCTAAGCCCACTACTGAGTGTGTTGGTTCTTGAGTTTTTTGGGAGGGACTCCAGTGTAGGTTAAAGGCAGATGCTGCCTGTGACTGGTGCTGGGCAACTTGTTTAAAGCTACAATTTGATCCACAGTTTCTAGCTGCATCTTCTGTTCCTAGATGTATGTGGAAAAAGCTAGCTACATACGAAAGCCAGCTTCCACCAGCACCAATCTCAGGGACGGATCAAAAACAGGTCCAAGGCATCCCGCAACTTTCAACCTGCCTCCAGACGCTGGCTTTCTATTAGGTTCAGTCTCTGAAAAGCCTCTGGTGGTACACAAGTTGCGTGAGTAGGTTCTCAGTGGGTCACCAGGTAGAGGCAAGTGGTATTCAGCAACTGAGTATCGGCTTGATACTCTGTGCCAGTTCTGGTTCTGAGGACACTCAGCAGAAGTATCAGAATACACCAAGGCCAGTTGCTACTTCTTGATGCCCACAGATTTTTGTGCTGGGTTGGGGTCACAGGTAGTCATCAGGGTGGAGAAAGCACAGATTATCAGGCCCAAACAAAGATTTGGCTATGTGAAGGAAAGGCTCTACAGTTGTCAGGCGTGAGAAAAAAATAAACCCCATCCTAGACCAACACAGATAATTCTGTCCTGAATTCTGCCTGGTACTCTTTGAGAGACCTCTAGCTCAACAAAGCAAATTGGCTGGGATTTGAGAGGATGGTGCTAATTGATCTTCCATTGGAGGGCCGCTCTCAGGTAGGAGGGGAAATTGCCCCAGCCCCATAACCACACAACTCAGCTTCTCACACTGCCTCTTTTAGTCTGCTCCTCTGCACCAGAAACCTAGACAGCTGGCTCCTTTGCACGTCATAACCTCTGCAGGGCAGGACAACTGGAAGTTGGCAGTGTGAGGATAGTATTGCATTCCCCTAAGCTGTGTTGTTTGGAAGGGAGTGCTTAATCTAAGAAAGATAGCATCTGTGGGTGACTCAGCACATGGACACTGGCAGCTGTCCCTTCAGCTCCCTCCCCTGAGGCATATAGCCCAGTCTCTCCTTGCATGAGTCTAGTTTGCTCAAGCTGTCCTCCCTCTGTCAGATTCCAGGGTGAGTGGCTGCAAATGATATTGTGTGCACTGCTCCATAAGAGGTCACCTGGGATTTTAGTAAACTCTTGTCTCTCCCTGGCAGGTAGAATTCTCACTCATTTTCACAGCCAGATGTTATATGGGCTCCTCTTCTCAGCTCTGGTGTTCTGAACCGGGGAGCTCGATATGGGGTTGAGACCTAAACTCCTTAGGGAGAACCTTTGTAGCTGAGATATCCCTCTGGATACTCAGTGCTGCACATGGGTATGTGGCCAGCCCTTTTTCATCTTTGTCCTTCCTACTAGTCTCAATATGGCTTCTTCTATAAATTTTTGTTTCTGAGACTTCTGTTCTGCTGCTCTTCAGTTGGGTGTTCTGGATGAGTGTTCCATATTTTAGTTGTAATTCCAGTTTGGTCCTGGGAGGAGGTAAGTGTAGCTTCCACCTATTCCACCACTATCCAAAATTTTCATACAACTGGAAATTAAGAAATATACTTGAAAACACCCACAGGTCACACAAGAAACCACAAGTGTTATGAACTGTGTATTTGTGTCTCCTCAGAATTTGTATGTTAAAACTCTAACCCCCAATGTGTTGGTATCTGGATGTGGGGCTTTTGAGAGGTAATCAAATTTAAAGGAGGTCATGAGGGCAGAAGCCTTATGATAGAATGAGTGTCCTTATACATAAAGGGACTAGAGCTTGCTATTTCTGCCACATGAAGATGCAATGAGAAGGTAGCTATCTTGAAGCCAGGGTTTTCTCCAGACACTAGACCTTCTGGTGCCTTGATCTTGAACTTCCAGAAGTGTGAGAAATTAATATTTGTTAGTTAAACCACTCAGATCATGGCATTTTTATTATAGTAGCTTGAACTAAGACAACAAGTGAAATAGGAACTAAATTAAAATAAAAACTCAACTTATCAAAATTCATGGGATACAGTGAAAGTGGTGCTCTGAGAGAAAATTATAGCATTTAATGATATATTAGAAAAGACTTCTGCATCTGAGATGGCAGAAGTTACACTCACCTTCTCCCCAGGGCAAACCAGAATTACAACTAAAATATAGCAAAACATAAAGGGAACTAACCATATGGGAAAGCATATTTGCCAATGATACCTCTGACAAGGATTTGATCTTCAAAATATATAAAGACTCCACACTAGGAAGACAAACAATCCAATTTAAAAAATGGGCAAAGGACCTGAACAGACAACTTTCTGAGGAGAACACACAGAGTGCACATGAAAAGATGCTTAGCATCACTAGCTATCAGAGAGATGCAAATTGAAACCACAGTGAGATACCACATTACACCACACTGGTTAGAATGGCCATCATAAACAAATCAACAAACAATGTGCTGGTGAGGCTGTGAAGAAAAGGGAACCTTTGTGCACCGTTGGTGGGAATGCAGATTGGTGTAGCCACTAATGAAAACATTATAAATGGTCCTCAAAAAATAAAAAATGAAACTGCCTTATGATTCAATGATTCCACTTCAGAGTATATATCCAAAAATACCCCAAACCCTAACTTGAAAGAATACATGCACCCCTGTGTTCATTGCATTATTTACAATAGCCAAGATATGAAAGCAACCCAAACACCCATCTATAGACAAGTAGATATAAACACAATAGTACATATATACAGTGAAATATTACTCAGCTATAAAAAAGAATGAAATCTTACTATTTGCTACAGTATGTATGGACCTAGAAGGTATTATGTTCAATGAAAGAAGTCAGTCAGAGAAAGAGAAATACCATAAGATTTATCTGATATGTGGAATCTGAGGAGCAAAATAAAAGAACAAACAACACAGAAATAGACTCATGACACAGAGATCAGAATGATGGTTGCCAGAGAGGAGGAGTATTGGGGGACTTGGTGAAATAGTTGAAGGTATTAAGAAGGACAAATTGGCAGTTGTAGAACAGTCATGAGGATGTAAAGTACAGCATAAGGAATATAGTTAATAATATGGTAATAACTACATATGGTGCCAGGTGGGTACTGAAAATACCAGGGAGAACACTTTTAAAGTGTATAATTGTCTAGCCACTGTGCTGCGAACTTGAAACTAAGACAAAATAACATTGAATGTAAACTGTAAGTGAAAATTAAAAAAAAAAACAAAAAACATTCTTCCCAGTAAGGAGATCCTGTTACTTTTTAAATAATCCTAGGTATGCTTCTCCAGTGTAAAATAAAAAATATCTTTGTTTCTTGCTTGGTCACTAAGCTTCGCATGTCAGTTCATTTCCTGATAGATATATCAGCGTTGACAATAAAATAAAGAACCTCAGAATTGCAGTTTTAAAGTCATAATATAGTTTAAATGTTCTCTGAGTTGTAATTTCTTTGTGAATCTGATGGAATCTATGACACTTTCCCTTAAAAATACATGCATGTATTATATATATTATATATGTATATACAATATATAATACATATTATATAATGTGTATATAATGTATATATAATTTTATATAGTTTTTATATACATATAAACATAATGCTTTACACATAATTTCAGTGGGTATACCAGGGTAGTTTAACCTATTCGGGTTATTTGGTAGATAAAGCTCTAAGGCAGACAGATGTCAAGTAACATGGTTGGTGAATGGAAAAACCAGGACTAGTATTGCAGACTCAATTTCTGAACCAGTCATTATTCTTTCAAGTGAAGCAGTTGGTTTTTCTCTTCTGTGTAGCCACACTGTTCATACTGAATTCTTATGTAAATCTGTCCTTGTCCTTCTGCCTACTTGGGGGAAGACTTCAGCTGAGAAGATGACTCCTTTACCCCCTTTTAAAATAATACACCTTTAACTACCCTGTATCATGATTGTTTGAATATATGTATTATCTTTCCCACTACATTTTAGGGACAATGCCTCATCCATCTTTGTTTTCCTCAAACCACCTAGCTAAGTGCTAGGAATACATCCATTATGATATAGCCATTTGTTGAATTAAAAGGACAAATATCTGACTAAAATTTTATAATAGAACTATTTTCCATCATTACAGTGTTATTATGAACCCAGATTCTGGTGTCAGACTGACCTAAATATGAATTCAGTATCTGCCATTTACTAGCCATATTTTGCAGGGGGTGTATTATAAAACTTCCATCGTATTTGGTAAATTGGATGGTACAAAACATACTTCATAAGATTATTGAGGGGATTAGAAGGAAGAAGTTATGTGAAATATATCAAGCATTATCTGGCACATGGCAAAAACTCAGAAAGTGGCTATGATTATTGTTATAGCACAATCAGCTTTGAATTAAAGACTTGGAGGAACATAGAATCTTAGAATCAAACTGGTCAACCAGTCCAACCTACCCAGGAATTTTTAATACATTATTTTAACAGATTCCACCTTTGCGTAATCTGTTCTGGGGAACTCATCAGAACTGACAGAAGCAGCTCCAATTCTTTGAAAGTTCTTTCTTATTATTAGGCTGATTACAGGATAAAGTGATCAAATTATCAACAAGTTCTAATAAAATGATCAGAAACTTGCCTTTGTGTTACTTCCTCTCACTCCAGTTCACTGTCTATTCTTCTTCTATTACCTTTAGAGGTAATGGGGAGTCAATATGTTTTGGACTGACTTAGCTCCTGCCTTCGTAGAGGCTTACCTGTTTGTCAAAGAGACAATAAGAAAATAAGCAATTATGTATAATTTTCAGCCTCAAGGAGATAGAAGAAGAATGTTTTAAACAAAGAGCTTAGCAAAGCAAATTTCCAAAAGAACAGAAACATGAGGAATTCACAATATAGAGCAGCGGGGTTCAATAACTTTCTATGATATCAAAAATATTCTGTATTGACACTGTCCATCATTATAGCACTGGCCACATATAGTTCCTGGGCACCTGACATATGGGTAGCATCCTATGTGTCAGGAAATGCAGTTTTATTTTAACTTAATTAATTGAATTTATATGGCTACATGTGGGTAGTGGCTACTAGACTGAACAGGGCAGGTGCAGATTAAGAGGAGATAGGAAATAACATGATCAGATATGCATTTTTAGAAAGATAATTCTACCTGTCTTGTGGGGATAGATCAGAGATAGGTAGAGACATTGACCTTATCTTTATAAGAGGAGAGAAGAAAAAAAAGGAAAAGTGACTCAATAATATCTCAGAGAAATAAAGAAGTATATTACTAATCACACCCAGTCATATACAATACTTACATATACATGTATATAATATGCGCGTGGTATTTATCACCAGTAATGACCCACATTTCTTGTCATTTTTCCTAGTTGCTTAGAATTACATTTAACTTCCAAATACATTCTGGATGTCCCTAAGGGTCTCTGAACTCACAAGTAAGTTTCTCATTTGAGCATCTATGCAGCATCCACCCTGTTCTTCCTCCTCTGTGCATATCTCATTGAGGCTATTTTTGACTATGATCATGCCACTGATCCTGATGCTCCCAAAGCCATTAATCCTAAAGCGCTAGAAAGACACTCTGTTCTCTACAGCAAGAGGAGGAAAAACCCACCTCAGCAAACTTAGCCACACTGCTTGGCTCCCCTCCCCTTGATCCTCAGAGCACCTCCATTAACCAGTTCTTGCAGGCTTTCCCCTCTAACTCCATTAAACCCTATCCGTGGAGCAAGAGAAAACAAAACACAATGAGCAAAGTAAGTCTGCAAGAACTGCCACCCGGTCCCTCCTGAAGAATTGTATCTCTGGCCCATAGGAACAAGTAAATACACATGCCTGTTCATCTAACCCCTCACCTGCTCTGACACACATCCCATGACAGCACGCATCTCATACAATAGATCTCTTCAATTCCTAACCCTCAGCCAACACAGCCACACGTGACTGGATTCTCTCCAGGATCAGCCAGCACCATCCAATTCCATGTATGTTCCTGCAAAGGAAATGGTCAAAGAAACAATAAGCAATCACAGCCCAACAGTCAGAGGTTGGGTGTGTGGAGCTGGAGCAATGACATGGCATAACATGAGTGCATCAACTTGACTTGGGTGCCAGGTGGACCTGGATTCCAATCTTAGCCTGGTCATTGGGACTAAATGGGTTGTCTGGAGCAGGTTACATAGCCTCTGCAAACTTCGGTTTTCAAATCTACGAAATAGCTACTCTTGGAAAGTCGTAAAATTTGAAAGAGCATGTGCATAGTGCCTAGTGCCTCAAAGGGGCTCAGTAAATGGAAGCTGCTGTTACCACTTTGGTCCTGGAGCATTGACAGCTCAGGATGCCATCGATTTTGGAAGGGGACACAGGACAAAGGCCAAAGTGCTACTACATGCTCCTGCAAATGCATCTTGGGGTGGTATCGGGTGACAGTCTAGAGTTCACCCAATGAGGACACTGAAGCCAGAGAAAGGGAGCAAAGTGATCAGGGTCACATTACAAATGATTGACAACCAGGACAAAATTCCAAGTAAGCATGTAAAAGTTCAGTCCAAGGCCCCTTTCTGTACGTTTCAGCCTCTCCATAGCCCAGGTTTGCTCTGACCTGCCCCCGGTTCACTCTGAGGTGACGCAGTCTATGCATCTCCTTTGCACTTAGGTGCTCCTTCATGCTGCACCTAGGTGTCTCCTCAAGATGCACGCAGGTGTCCCCTTATGATGTGCCACAGAAAGCACACGAAGTATCTTTCTAGGGACGGCCCAGCTGTACAGCTATGCTGGCGCCATGACAACCAACTCCTTGGCCCCCTCCGCTTCACGCAGCAGACGTGAACACGCGACAGTGTCACGTGTTGTTGTTGGGCCCGGACAGCTGCTTCCGGGTCAATGCAGGACATTGGGCTGCGGCCCGAGTGGGGGACGAAGTGAAGCAGCGAGGGCTGGGGCTGGTCAGGACTACGCCGAGGCCAAGTGTCTGCCGCGGCGTTGCCGGGAGGGGGGCGCCAGGCGCCGCGCGAGGAGCCGCCGCGGAGCCCCGCCTCCCGGGCTGCGGGGTGAGTAGGGCCGAGCTCTTGGAGCGGAGGCGGGTAGGCCGCGCCGCGGGGTGGGTGGGGGAGTACGGCTCAGTGCGAGATAGCCCTGGAAGCCGGGCGAGGCCTGGCTGGGAGGCGGGGAAGGACGGGACCCCAGCCCGGGCGCCGCGGGCAGGTCCCAGGGCTGGCAGAGGGGCGGTTCGGACGGTGGGGGCGCGTGGGGAGGCGGTGTGAGGTCCGGGGGGAGGTCGGTGTCTCCCTGAGCCCAGAGCCGTGCGGGGTCGGAAGAGGCCCCCTGGGTGGCAGGAGAAGCTGAGGAGGCCGAGGCCGCTGGGTGGGTAAATAGGAAACTTGTCTCTAAGCCACTGAATCAAAAAAAAAAAAAAAAAAAAAAGTGGAAGACGTTCCTCTGGGAGGTACCGCGGGCGGGCAAAACAGGGCTCTGGGGACGTTAGGCCTGCTCCGTACAGGGGCCGATGAAAGGATGGGGCGCTTTATTTTAAATGCTTTGGGGTAACCGTGTTGTCCCTGAGTAGGGAGATGGAGAGACGGAGGGGTTGGCCTATGATGGGGCCTGGGAGGGGGCGCCCTGTCCGGGGGCGCAGCGCTGTGGGACTTCCCGTGGAGGGACCCTTGGGAGCCGGCGAAGCGGGGAGGTTTAATGCTGCCTTCTCTTGCGACGCAGTGACGCTGGGAGCTGCAGTTGAGGGAAGCTGACTGCACGTTGCACTGTTTACGGTCGGTGGAGGAAGGAGGAGTTCTGCCCGGAAGGCTGTAGGCGCCGTCTGAGGCCGTTGGGGAAGTGAACAGCCCTAGTGCAAAGACAGGTGTAGCGGAGGCGCGTCCCGGCTCTGCCTGGGTCGCCCTGCGGCTCTTCCACCGTGTTCCCACAGCCGGTCTGGGGCGGCGAGTTTGTGTGGGTGCCCGGGGCCCTTGAAAACTTTCAACCTCTGGGTCCAGAATCGGCGGACCTAGATCTCTAGAGCAGGATGTTTCAAACTTTTTTTTTAAAATCATGCTTCGTTGTGAAAAGTACATTTTTATATTGAACTTTATGATTCGTGATGCATTCTAATAATTTTTATTGTATTTCGCTCTCTTTCATTAAAAATGCTGACTCAGTCCACTACATTGATTTATGGGTCACAAATTGCAGTTTGAAAAATACTGTCTCCGAGGCACATTTCTTTGTCTTCAGTTAGTGTCCTCATATCGTATGCTTCTGGGGAACAAGGATGATTCCAAGGGCATGGATTGGTAGTGGTGGTGGTGTGGGGGGGGTGGTACCAACCAGGTGCAATTGACTGCTTTATTTGTTTAAATATTTATAATGCCGCATGTTTGGTGGTTTGCACTATAATTTTAACCTTTGATATCTTATTTTGCTGGATCATTGGATGAGATTTTTTGAAATAAGCATGTTCCCCAATTTTCTCTATCCTTTGCTGTGTCTGAAAAATATGAGAAGTCTAGTTCCATTTAATTGATTTATCCCTGCAACATAGTTAAGGTAATTTTATTTTAATGTTAATAGTGTTGCAAATATACACTGATTTCCTTTTCTGCTATTTACAAAAATCTCAAGCTGAAACCTAAACTCTTCTTACTCCAATAATTAATATGTGGTATACTTCTACATGATTAAAGGTATGTGGCTTTGGTATATACTTTAAACTTACTCATAAACTTAAGTATAATTTTGAGTCAGTTAACATCGTCATTCCCCCCAGGAAAATGTTGTTTTCCTCTGTTTATAAAATAAGTGAAGCCTTTATATGAATAGTATTGTAATAAACATTAATGAGTGTTGGTGAACCTAGTGGGAGGCCTGTGTGTGTTACTATGTTTAAAGTCCTTTTAAAAGTTGTCACACAGTGCAGTGGGATGTTGAGTGTCAAATGATGTCACGTGATTTCAGTAGGTAAATTGATAGGGCATATGTTTAAGACCTGTTTAATAGCATTACATATTTGTTGTGGATTCCCTCATATTATTTGGAACATGGATTCAAAGGCACAGCCGTCAGGGAAGAATTGCTCAAATTAAACTTCATCAGTGGAGCCACATTCTTGATTAGAGGCCTTAAGAAAGCACTCTTACCATCTTTAAACTTCGTGTGTTGTAAAATATATCTTTCTTACCTTTAACTATTTATATCAATGCTTGGTTATTGATGAGAGGGCTATGCTGGTATGTATCAGCCATCCTTTAAATTACCTTTTGATCAGGTAAATAGTTGTTTAAAAATATTTAGCTTTAAAGAATGTTTAAAAGTTTGTGTGTGTGTGGTAGGTATTTGAAATATGAAGGAAGATTCTTACCAATTTGTTTTTCTGGGACTCGTGTATCTATCAATAAACAGTTGTGAAGATTTTACCCTGAGTGATTGTGTTTGCTTTTTTATAGTTTTCATTTCTTTTGAACCTCAGACTCTTAAATATGTCCACCTGTAGCAGAATATATTCCCCTTCTAATTTTTGCTACCAAACTGCAGTGAGTTTGGAAATTAGATGTTTACATTTATTAGAACTTTGTGTAAAATGAGATTACGTAGCTCCCAATAATGTTCTTTCATGTATATATGTTAATTGTATATAATATGTATATATGTATAATTCACAAATTACTTTTTTGTGTTTTTAGTTTCTGAACTACGTGACATGTATTTTGTACACTCAGAAGTCTATTTACTGACCTTTTAGTCAGTCATAGGCTGTGTTTTAAGAAAGTGAATTTTACTTATTTTGGGCCTAGTTAGCTATATAAGAGGTTCTTAAAAAGTAACATGAAACTTACAGTGATACAAGTTGTATTTAAGGGATGAAAAAAATCATTTAGCTGTGATTGTTGTCTTTGCCCTACATGCAGTTAGTCTACCATTCCTCCCTTTTTCAACTTTTTCACCACCCTGTGCTGACTCCTTTTTCTTTAGATTAGAATGCTAACAGCCTGACTATTCCCGTTGTTATTCTAATTCTGCATAATATTGCAAAGCTTCAAAGAATATTGTCATTTATCATTGCCTTCAAAAACGTACTAGTAGCTTCCCAGTGCCAGTATAGATAAAGCCCATCCTGTAGCAGGAGTGTCCAACCTTTTGGTGTCTTTGGGCCACACATTAAATACACAAACACAAAACGAAACAAATCTCAATATTTTTTAAAATATATTTTATTGATTATGCTATTACATTTGTCCCATTTCTCCCCCATCATTCCCCTCCACCCTGCACACCCCCTCCCACCCACATTCCCCTCCTTTAGTTCATGACCATGTGTCATAAGTTCTTTAGCTTCTACTTTTCCCACACTATTCTTGCCCTCCCCGGTCTATTTTCTACCCACCATCTATGCTACTTATTCTCTGTGCCTTTTCCCCCTCTCTCCTCCTCCCACCCCCTGTTGCTAACCCTCCATGTGATCTCCATTTCTGTGGTTCTCTTCCTGTTCTAGTTGTTTGCTTAGTTTGCTTTTGTTTTAGGTGTGGCTGTTAATATCTGTGAGTTTGCTGTCTTTTTACTGTCATATTTTTTATCTTCTTTTTCTTAGATGAGTCCCTTTAACATTTCATATAATAAGGGCTTGGCGATGATGAACTCCTTGAACTTGACCTTCTCTGAGAAGCATTTTATCTGTCCTTCCATTCTAAATGACAGCTTTGCTGGATAGAGCAATCTTGGATGTAGGTCCTTGACTTTCATGACTTGGAATACTTCTTTCCAGCCCCTTCTTGCCTGCAAGGTCTCTTGAGAAATCAGCTGACAGTCTGATGGGAACTCCTTTGTAGGTGACTGTCCCCTTATCTCTTGCTGCTTCTAGAATTCTCTCTTTCATTTTAATCTTGGCTAATGTAATTATGATGTGCCCTGGTGTGTTCCTCCTTGGGTCCAACTTCTTTGGGACTCTCTGAGCTTCCTGGACTTCCTGGAAGTCTATTTCCTTTGCCAGATTGGGGAAGTTCTCCTTTATTATTTGTTCAAATAAGTTTTCCACTTGTTGTTCTTCCTCTTCCCCTTCTGGTACCTCTATAATCCAGATGTTGGGATGTTTAAAGCTGTCCCGGAGGTTCCTAAGCCTCTCCTCCTTTTTTTGAATTCTTGTTTCTTCATTCTTTTCTGATTGGATGTTTCTTTCTAACTTCTGGTTCACTCCATTGATTTGAGTTCCAGTTTTCCTCCCATCTCTATTGGTTCTCTGTGCGTTTTCCTTCATTTCACTTATTGTAGCCTTCATTTTTTCATCTAATTTGTGAGCAAAATCAACCAATTCTGTGAGCATCCTGATCACCAGGGCTTTGAACTGTGCATCTGATAGGTTGGCTATCTCTTGGTTGCTTAGATGAATTGGCTCTGGGACTTTGATCTGTTCTCCCGTTTGAGCCATTTTTTTTTTCTGGTCTGGTCACAGCTGTTACATAGTGAGGGGTGGAGCCTTAGGTGTTCCCCAGGGCAGGGCAGCCCAGTTACTGGGTAGTGATGTTGTATGTGAGGGCGGGGTCTGAGAGGGAACAATGGCGCTTGCTCCACTCTCTTGGATTCCAAACCCTTCCGCCGCTTCCTCTTCACCTGAATTATTTGCACGCGAATGTGGGACCACCTGGTCAACCAGCTGCCTTGCGCGGCCTCACTGGGTCTGCACCATTGGCACCCTGTGCCCAGGGTCCACTAGCTGCCGCCTTTGTGCCTGGGGTCTGCTAGTCTCCACCTGCATGCCTGGGATCTGCTAGTCTCCACCTGCATGCCTGGGATCTGCTAGTCTCCACCTGCATGCCTGGGATCTGTCAGTTGTTGGTGCCTAAGTGCCCAATTTCACCAAACTCCACTTTTTCCTGCCAGGACTCCACCCCTTTTACCGGTCTGGATGAATGGTTGTTCGACTTTGGTA
Organism: Glossophaga mutica; assembly: GCA_039655065.1. NCBI lineage: Eukaryota > Metazoa > Chordata > Mammalia > Chiroptera > Phyllostomidae > Glossophaga > Glossophaga mutica. Next base: position 34,313,056 of record CM077310.1, on the reverse strand, counting down.
TAGTTCAGTTTTCTTTAGTTCTAGTGGTTTTCTTGTTTCTAAATCTTTGTTGTCCTTAATTTTGGTTGTGCGAGGAGGCACAGTGTGTCCACCTATGCCTCCATCTTGGCTAGAAGAACCCAAATCTCATAATATTTTAAATAAACTTAAAATTTTGTGTTGGGCTGCATTGCTAGCCACCCTGGTCCACATGCTGCCAGTGGGCCGCAGGTTGGACACCCCTGGGTATAGGTTGACCCTGAGGGCATTCCACAGCCTTTAGTTTTTCTTGACATTATTTTTCCATTCATAAACGCAGATCCTCTGTTCCTGCCAAGTGGTCTACTCATCATACCTTCTTTTGTATGTAGCATTAGTCCTGAAAGTCTACGTGAAACCTGTTTCCTCAGGAAATCCTACTCATCTTCATGTCATTACAGATAACTCTTTCTCTGTGAAGCCTTTCTTTTCTGTATTGTCTGTGTTGCGTTTCCTGAATTGTTTTGTCTTGTTTTTACCTCTTTCAAATTGTAAACTCAGAAGATTGGAAGCTCACACATCCTTGAATCTCTAGGACCCCCTAGCACAGGGTTTATCAGACCAAGTGAATCAGAATTAATTGGATTTATGGTTAAAATTACGGATCTCTGCCCCTGGCTAGTGTAGCTCAGTGGATTGAGCTAGGGCTGTGAACCAAAGGGTTGCCAGTTCGATTCCCAGTCAGGGCACATGCCTGGGTTTCAGGCCAGGTCCCCAGTTGGGGCCATGTGAGAGGCAACCACACACTGATGTTTCTCTCTCTCTTTCTCCCTCCCTTCCCCTCTCTCTAAAAACAAGTAAATAAAATCTTTTAAAAAATTACAAATCTCTGAAAATTCTACCCTAGACTGACTTACTGAATTAAAATCTTGATTATTTTGTACAGTAAAATTTAAGAAGCACTGACCTAGCATGATGCCTTAAATTAGAGTAGGTATATACATATAACTTAGTGCAAGTGATGTAAATGAACTAAGCAGGCAGCCGGTTGATTTAATTTTAGGGCTTTGGAGTTAGGCAGCCTACATTTGAATTTCGTCTCTCGCTCACTAGCCATCTGAGTACAACATTTGTGCTTTAGGTTTTCAATCTGTTAAATGGGAACACTAATAGTACCCCTCATGAGGGTGTTATAATAATTGAGTGAGAGAGCATATTTAAAACAATACAAGGCACAAAGTAAACTCAACAGATTTTATCTGTTGTCGAAAGGATGATCAGCATGACAACGGTCATTGAAGGAATGTAAGTGGTGAGCATAGGTTCCAAGTCAGTAATTGTTATTTGCTCCTGGTTAACAGATCCTGGATTTATATGGTGTCTAAAGTCATAAAGATGTTTTGCTTTAGAATTTTGTTATCAAATTAGCATGTTAACTCCCTCCCCCTTCATCTTCCCACTGCCTGAAGAGTAAAGTACAAACTGAAACCAAGGGTTCCCCTTACCACCTGGTCCACAGCCCATCTTCATCTTCCAGCCCTCTGCCCACCCACGCCATAGCAGCAGCACTGCGTTTCTCAATTAGACGTATCTGGTCCCTTACATGTGCGGTGTTTTTATCTAGGAAATCCTGTGGCTCTATTTTATGACTCAGCTTGATGTGTGGCCTACGTCCTTAGTGAGGACAGTCACTCCCTTGGTGTTCTCAGAGTGCCTTTTACATCATTTTGTATTGCTTTGGGTATATTTGTCTTTTTTTAGAAGAAAAGGATCTAGTTCTGATGTGTGTTCCCAGTGCTTTCTCTTTGTCCTCACCCAAGGACATGCCTATTGATTCTTAAAGGAAGGGTAAGGGAGGGAGAGAAACATCACTGTGAGAGAAACACCTCTGGGTTGCCTCCCTCATGCACCCCGACTGGGCACTGAACGGAGCAACCTAGCATGTGCCCCAATAGGGAATCAAACCTTTCAGTTTACAGGTGACTGACTCTCCAGCCAACTGAGCCATGCCAGCCAGGTTGTTAGAGGCAGAAGATGTTTAGTAGTTATTTGACTCTATAAGTTTTTCCATTTGTCTAGATTTACCTACTCAGCTTTCATCAAAATAACTACATTTTATTGACTACTACGTGCTGGGCACAAATTGATGTTTTAAAACCTGTATTTTTCACAGTGACTATGAAATAGCTATTACTAGTTCCATTTTGCAGGCATAGAGAAGTAAGTAACTTGTTCAGATTTCAGTGTAGATTCATAATTGAACTCAGGCCAAACTGAAGCCTCTTCGGTTAATCACGATGCTCTTGTCCGAAAACAGGAGATGCGAGCAGATGACACACTGCCAAGACCCAGGGCTGTGCACCTGTGTGAAGCTGACTAGTCATTCCCAAGTGGTCATTAGAAACGTGACCTATTACTAGTACTTTTGAGACAAAAATTATGTAAACTAAAATTCTTCTTAGGTGAATGCTCTCCCAATGATTTTCAAAATTTCCCTTTCTATTCTCTCATACTCCTAATAGGTATACTTGATTTTCATTTCCCTGCCAGCAGATATTCATTTTTATTCAAAGTAAAATCTACTTTTTCGTTCATCTAACAAGTATGTATTGCCAAGTGCTAGACACTGCTCCACATAACACTGGACCAGACTGATGCATCTCTGCTTTTGTGGACTTGGTGCTGGGGGAGAGGGATCCAAAACCAGCATGAAACTAACAGATCGTAATAAGTACAGTAAAAAATGAAAGAGGGCGAAGAGATGAGTGACTGATGGCAGCAAGCGGTGCTACTTTGGGTGGGCTCATCAGAGGCAGCCTCACTGAGGAGGTAATATTTATGTCTAAATTGATTTGAGGCTTAAATGCTTAGATGAAGCCAGGTAAGGAAAGAACCAGCAAAGCGCATTCCCAAGAATGCACTGAGAGGGTGATCTGCCTGCAGGTGTGAGCAGGAGAAAGCTGGGCTGGGCTGAAACCTAGTGCGCTAGGAAAAGGGTAGAGGAGGTAGGGTTAGAGAGGTAAGCACAGAACACATTAAATGAAGCCCTCAAGACTATGATAAAGACAGTGCATTTTATTCCAAGGGAAGCTGCTGGAGAGTTTAATGGACTTAAATTTTGGAAAGATCACGGACTCCTTTGTGGAGAATGAATTGTATAGTCATGAGAGAGCAGGGGGAAAGCTATTGCAGCCCTCCTAGTGAGAAGCTGATGTAGGCCTGAACCAGAGCAGAGTAATGGAGATGGAAAGAATTGGAATGTTTTAGAGGTACTGTTGATCAGACTTGCTGATTATTCACATGGGGGTATGAGAGGAAGACAAATCAAATATAACTCTGGAGGTGGGGACTGGTGGAGGAGGAGCAGCTTTGAGGAGGGAATTAAAAGTTGTTTTTGCTGTTTGTGTATATCGCTGATTATACATCCCTAACCCTCCAAGGATGCCACAGTTCTGAGTTTTGTGTTTCTTATTCTCTAACTTTTCTTTACAATTTTTATCCCATATGTATGTGACCCTAAACGATACAGTCATTAACTTAATATAGTTTTGAATTTTTATAAGGCAGTCATATATATTCCTGTGATTAGTTATTTTATTCATTCAACATTATTTTTTAAAGTCATTCCTGTTGATGAGGAAGCAGTCATAGGGAACTATCAATTGTTCATTTCCATTGCTGTGTAACTGTTCATCTTATGACTGTAAGACAGTTTATCCAATTGCCTATTCTTGGACACAAGGGCCTTTTTTTCTCCTACCAGGATTTTTGTAATTTCAAAAACTACTGATATGTGGCCATTTTTTGCTTTTCTCCTGGCACACCTGTACAAGCTCCTCAGAGTTCACATGGAGAAGGAGAATTGCTGTGCCGCAGGGTATGCGCATCTTTGATGTCACTGGACAGTGAAAGTCGTTTGCAGGCTGTCTGTGTTCATTTGGACCAAGGCATTTGTACTCTCACTAGCCCTGGGAGAGTTCCTGTTCTTTCATGCTTTTTCCTGCACTTGGTATTGTCAGTTTTTATGTTTTTTGCTAATTTAAATGTTATTCCATTGAGATTTAATTTTTCTGTTTCTGAATATCATTAAACTTGAGCATCTTTTACACATTTATTAATCATTTGAATATTATCTTTTGTTATATAGTTGTTGATGTGTTTTGTCCATTTTTCTGTTGGGTTGTTTGTCTTTCCTACTATTTTCAAGAGTTCTCTATATTAGTTACATATGTTGCAAATATCTTTTTTTCTGGTTGTCTTTTTAAGTGTTTAATGTCTTTTTCATTTTACTGGTCAGCCTTTCCTTTATGGGTTCCTCATGTTTTTTTTTTAATGAAATGTTTTTCTATAACAAGATGTTAAAGCGCTTTCTCTATTAGAAAAATATAACTATTTTCTTCTCATAAGGATAAAGTTTGCCTTTCACATTTTATCTGGGTTTGAGTTTTTCTAAGTTGTGAGGTAAGGATTATCTTTCTTTTTTCCCAGATTGATATTCACTGTCTTGAGACCTTAAATTTGTGTATTCACTGTTGCACATATAATTTTTTTCTAATGAAAAGTAATCCATTCAAGAAACTAATATTCATTGCTTTTTTGGCAGGCAGGAGACATTGAGAATAGTTTTTTCCCCTTGATGACTAAACCATTCAGTATTGCTCTTAGTTTTGTGGTTCATTTATTTTGATGTAGTTAACAAGAGGTATCTTGGGTGTAATGGTTTACATGTATTTTAATAAGTTGTATTTCTAGATTTGTGCGTGATGCAATATACTGTTGACATGAAATATTTCTTTTAGTAAAGACAGCATGGCTCAATAGATTAGGAATACAGAAAGTATGACCTAGCATGCTGGTTGGGCCACAGAAACCTGAGCAACTCACCTCGGTGTCATGTCATATCCTGTAAATAGAGATAAGTGCCAGTTTGTTTCAGAGGGTGGTTGTGGAAAATGACTGTTAAACTCAGTGTTGGGACACTTGGCTTTGGGGAACATCAATCTGAGAGTAAATTTATCTCCTCCGGAATTTTGAGTAAGTGCAACTAGCCTTGCTATTTTCCCAAATCGATTCTGGGCTAGTAGAGGGGATGTATGCAGATTTGTGAAGGAGCTGGGAGGTGGGGTAAAGGTGGGACTCTTGTTTGGATACTGTTGAATTAAAGGGTATAGTGAATGTTAATCTTTTTGTGTTGTTTTTGCTGAAAGTTTATGGGAAGTCTTTTTCTGTTTTAGAATGCCTAATTTAATAGAATGTAGACAATAGGTTTAAGCCAACACTGTGGACACAAACCTATGGAAATCAAGAAAGAAGTGCTTAGAAATATTTTCACACAAAGGTACTTCAGTCTAAATAGCAGTATTTTCTTAATTTTTGTTTTCTCTCAAATCCTTTCTCATCAAAATCTTAATATTCTTGGGTTAGTGCATTTGGAACAGAAATTCCAAGTGCTATGTTACATAGAGTAGACTACAAGCGAACATTTTAGTTATATTTGCTAATGTGCAGTTGTAGATGTGGAAATTATCTGTTTTTTCAACATCAGATGTGCTTCGTATGCATTATAGTTGTTTAGCAGAAAATATTTACAGCTCTGAGGCTGTACTCAGTGATGACAGAGTCACTGATTTAGATATCTGTGGAATGAAGAATTTGAGTTAGATACTTTACTGTCTGCAGTGCTCTTGGAGAGAAGCACAGTGCTGTCATGAGCGGAGAGGGTAGTGTGCCTTACTAAAGAGTCTGAATTAACATTTCATTCGACAGTGTTGGATTTTTTAAAATCTTCTATCATGAAAAGTTGATGTGCCACATTGTTATACTTAAATGTAGCTTGGTAGTATACCATTGAGAAAGAGACGGAAAAATAGGGTAGTTTATGTTAGGTTACAAAATCAGTTGCATGGTATGTCATGATAATGCATTTATCAGCTACACACAACTTTTGCACTTGGAACACATAGAGTAAATTGTGAATTGATAAACTGTAATTCTATAGAATAGTTCTGAAAGTTTATTGGAATTAGTTTATTTTCCTTTCTTCTCATTCCAAGAAGACATCCACTAAGTATACTACATAATACTTGGGGGAGGTTATTGAGATAGAATTGTTAGGTTTACATACTTTATGATAAATAAAATTAAGAGTGAGGCTATCTAGCCTAATTATATTGACTTGGACAATGTCCCTCAAGAGTTTTTGTGAGAGAGCTAGCTGTCACTCATGACTTCAGCTGCAAAAGCTTGTTAATGGAATACTCTATAAACCTTAAAAATGATTGTGTAGATATATGTCTATTGATAAAGTTTTCATGAGCTATACAGTGAAATTACTGTATATATAGTTATATACAAAACTATAAATAATATATAGCTACATGGCATGGGAAGTGGTCTGGAAAAGTATACACCATAAGGCACATCCTCAGGCTTAATCTAATTGCTAAGTCTGTTGACCAGTGCTTCCGGTTATGGCTCTGGCTCTCAATATGCTTCAGATAAGAAAATGTTTTGGTAGCGCTTATTTACATGCTTCACTTAACTAATAAAAAGGAAAAGTACATCTATATGGAAACTACATGGTGTTACAGGTTTTTTGCTTTTTTCCAATTGAACGTTTTAAAAATTCAGAATGTATATCACTTGTATTATTAAAGCACTTATTTAGAATAAAGCTTATTAATAGACCTTTATTAATTCATTTATTTAATCTTTCATGGAGGGAAAAATAATTAACACACATATGTCTTTCAAGAGTAATTTTGTGTCATTGGGGTACACTTATGCTGAGGATCAGAAAGAGTTGGAAAAAATAAATAAAAGTCAAGCTACCTACAATAACATCCAAGAATCTGTCAGGATTTGGGTGTAGTGGGGATCTCTCAGAAAGGGAAGCTTTTCTGGATGAGGTTAAGAGTCCATAAAGCAAGAATTAAATGGTCTTAAAAAATAATAAAACGTACTTGCAAAAATTCAGAAAGCTGATAACCCTAAAAGATTGTTTGACAGTCTCTGGGAGATTTTCCTCCATAGACTAGTTTTGTTATTACTGAGCTCCTGCACCCCGCCTCCCATACTCAGCCTATAAAATTCTCTTTTATCCTTAAAAAAAAAAAAAAGAAAAGAATAAGCTATGAAAAACACTCTCTGAGCACTTGTTTTTGTTTTTGTTTTTCCATTAGCTGTCCCATTTCTTCTCCTTTCATCTAAGTTTCTCAAAGGCCTGGACTGTACTCACTGTCTTTGTTTCCTTAACTTCGTATATGGCTTCCACCCACTAGTTTGTACTTCCCCAAGGTGAACAAACTCCTAACTGCCCAAGGGTTTTTAAATTCTTACCATTTTTGACATCTTGATATTCTGTGTAAAGATTGGTAACCCCCATCCTCGCACTATTCACAGTGATCTATCAGCATTTTCCTTACTCTTTTCTCTATAGGATAAAGTTGAACCTGAGCAAGGTCAATCATAAGCTGACTCTACTGACCACCCGACTGTCCAATATCCTGCCTCCTCTGCCCCCCCAACACATAATTTATGTTTTAGCAATACTGCTTAATAGCCAGTGTTTTATGTGTCTTGAGCCTGTTCACATTCCATCATTTCCTCTGCCCAAAATGCTCTTCTGCACCCTGTTAGTCTAATCTTTAAAATCTTTCAAAATGGCTCCAGTTTCACTTTCTTTCTGGATCATGCTTCCAAAAGTCAGTCACTTCTTATATGTGAATTCAGTACTTCTGTGCAGTTTATTTCAGGTATGTGTTATTTCCATGTGTCTCCTTCAGGAGTGCCAATATCCTTAGGAGAGATTTAGCCTCATCCTGAACTAACACGTATTTTGAAATATTGCAATTTATTTTTTAGAACTGTAAATCAGTTCCTAACTCTTTACTATTTCAGTAAATTTAATCCTGTAGGATTGGCTTCCTGCTGCAGGAAGCACCCTCTTTTCTTGATTAGTCTTTACTGTAAGCAGTGACAGGAAGGCCTGAACCTCTCAGAGTATCCTTAGGCTTTTATTCACAGCTTTGTCACCTCTGCATCCTGGAGCTTATTATTGTCCCAGGCTCACAGTGGTTTGGACACAGTTGGGTAATTCAGGTAAAATATTTAGCCAACATTGATTAACACGTTTAACTTGTCTAGCAAAGGAAGTGACCCTGCAGGCCTGAGGTTATTCTGTCAGCCCTCCGGACAGTTAGCAGTGGAACACTCGCTGTGCCCTTGAAAGCCACAGTGAAGACAGCAGATCTGGCTCTGTCGTCTCACCCCTGCATGTCAACCCCACCTGTCATTTCCACCGTAGTTTAGTTCTGAAGCTTGGGTGTGTTTTCTTCTGCTTTCTTTTTTTACATTTCCCAAAGCTGTTTTACAAAAGTATCCAATTCTATTTGGCTGTCCATTTTATTTCTCTCTTCTCCCTCACTGTCCAGTTCCTTTGTAAATTATTACTAATATTCCACGTGGTCTAATTTGGCATCTTTTCCATAAATAATTGGTAATAATGAGGCATTTATATAACCCTTTGACAAATTTTTAGGTCATTTCCAGACATATCACTCAAAAATGTTTTATATTTTCAAAAGATAATTAGAAAAAAAAATGATGCATGCATCTGGTGACTTAGTTTAAGCAAGCGAAGAGCAAAAAGCAAATCTCCTTTTTACCCTATTCCTTATTTCTCTCTCTGGAGTCAACCACAGGCACAGATTTTACAGCTGTCTGTTTTATTCTCCTGGAGGTAGTGTATGCTTTATATAAGCAGATAAAACTACTTTTGTAAGATTTAAAATGTATATTCTGGGACTCTGTGGGGCATTATCTGTATTTTTTGGAAGTTGTGACTAAGGCTTGTAGTATTCACACTTCATCAAGTATGGCACTCTACTGTAACATCCGTGGGTGTGTGTGAAGTAAATATTGGCCCTGTGCACCCGCATTAAGCTATATTTTGTGCTGGTGGTCAGACATGGCCTATTTTCTATTTTCAGTTGCATTGAGTTTCATACTAATTTTTACCCAGCCCTTTGGGGACATAAGATACAAATTGTCTGATAGCAGCTGAAGGGTACTGAGGTGACTGGGTATTCTGTTCTGATATCAATCTATTAGGCAAAAAGATCCTGAGCACCTTATCCAACCCACACTTTATCCTGACTTTCTCCAGGCACTTTACAAGAACATAGTATGGTTAGGATTTGAAACACAAAGGAGTTGAATTTTTCACAGGCGCACTCCACAACTTGATAATGGAACCAAGCAACATCACCCAAGATTCCTGGCTCCCTGACTTTAAGCAATTTAGAGCAGTTTTACAAATGCATTAGTACTATGCCAATTGTAGAGGTAGTCAGATGTAATTTGACACTCTTTTTTTTTTTTTCCAGAAAGTCGTAGATTACCCTCCTGCCCCTAAAAAACCTTTTCAAAGGCTCCACTTAAAGATCTTTTTCCACCCTGTATTTCCTCATTTTTCAGTCTGTTTGGTTTTCAATTTTCCTTTCCCACCTACTGTTCCTTCTCAAACTGCCTCAACAGATGTTGAGTAGATTTATGTTACTGATTCATATTGCAATCTTAATGTTCCAATTCAAAACTCATGTATTAATGTGTATACTATCTTCATTCCTGGAAAGCTTTTTCAATAGCCTATCCTGGAAAATGACCAATGAAGGCGCCTGGCATTGCTTTTAAGTCTTTGATTGGGGGCTGGGGATTGGGAGAAGAAAAAAAAAACCAGACTATCTGGAAGAGTTGCTAAAACCTATGGCCACAAAGAATAACTTTTTATGTTCCCTGATTCCTTGCTCACTAGGACTATTTTACCATCCCTTGGTTGTCTCCATTTAAGTTGAATATAAGACTATTGTTCTTGAATTGCACAGCTTTGAATTTAAGTGATTCTGAAGCTTCCAGTTAGAAGATGCTGTTTAAATTCAGAGACTATTATTTTGACACAGTTCAGCAGCCCCCACACACCCTCTTTATTCTTTTGGAACTGCCAATTGCATGGAAAATAGCAGTGCAGCTTCTTTGACTTTTTGTTAAACCGTTTCTAAAAATTTTCCTGGCATTTGCTTGAAACTGGCCTTTAATAAGAGCAATGTTTGCTGACCTAGCACCTGCTCCATATTGTCCGTTGCTTTTGGTGATAAATTTACATTGAAAAAAGAACCTTTCACCCTGAAGTTCCTGAAGGTCAGGAGAATGCATGGCAGTTCAGTTTTGACACAATTAGTGCTGGGATAGAGGACATAGCCCTCTGAGTGGACAGAAAGCACAACTGTCTTCTGCTAGCACAAGCTCTATCCTTAAGCTCCCCAATGAGGATTCTGATGGAGGGCAGCCCTGCAATCACAAGATGACTTGCAATGTAATCATTATGGAATGTATTCCATAATCTAAACTTTGGTAAATTGTACACATAAAACTGTGGTTCAGCAAGTGGACAGGTGTTTTTACTGGCACAGAAACACACAGATCAGGGAACTGAATAGAGAGTCCAGAAATAAACCTACACCTAAATGGTCAGTTAATCTACAACAAAGGAGGCAAGCATATCAATGGGGTAAAGGTAGTCTCTTTAATAAATGGGTTGGGAAAACTGGGCACATGCAAAACAATGGAACTAGACTAATAGGAGACTTAAATTTAAGACGAGAAACCGTAAAACTCCTAGAAGAAAATTTGGGCAATAAACTCTTTCATAGTTGTCTTAGCAAAAGCAAAAATAAACAACTTGGGCAAAGAGCACACTCTGGCTCTCTTTTAAGGATGATTTCCAGAGTGGCCATAGAATAATTTGTTTCAATCTCCTCAACTAGCATTTAGTCATATACTCATTTCTAAATAGAACTAGCTGTGTGTACAGTTAAAAATTCTTTTTCTGTGGAAGATGAGGAGAATGTATTTTGAGGGACAGATATCAAAGGATTTGTTCAAACTTTTTAGTCTGATGGTTTAGACTCTTTAGTCTATACCTATCTGTTTAGTTCTTTTTCCTATTACCACATGAACCCTATGTACCAGCCTAAAGTCTTCTTGTTACCCTGGATTGAAAGGGACTGCCTCCTCTTCTAAAGCATCTATCACTTTTTTAAAAAAGATTTTATTTATTTTTAGAGAGAGAGGTAGGGAAAGAGAGAGGAAAACATCAATGTGTGGTTGCCTCTCATGCACCCCCTACTGGGGACCTGGACTTGGCCTGCAACCCAGGCATGTGCCCTGCTTGAAATCCAGCTGAGACCCTTTGGTTGACAGGCTAGCACTCAGTCCACTGAGCCACACCAGCCAGGCTGCATCTGGCACTTTTAATCTGTATTGTGACGATCATGTGCTGAACTGTGCTGCTATCACTCATCGACATATGGCCTTCCTTAAGTCATAAGGTTTCACCACAGTGTAAGTGCTTGTGGTGACTGTGTCTTAATGTGTGTATAATATCTCGCCGAGTGCCTTGTAAATAATTGGGTCTTTTTTAAAAAAGATTTTTATTTATTTTTAAAGAGAGAGGAAGGAAGGGAAACAGAGAGGGAGAAAAACATCAGTGTGTGAGAGAAACATTGGTTGCCTCTTACACGTGCCCCCAACTAAGGACCCAGCCTGCAACCCAGGCATGTGCCCTCACTAGGAATTGAACCAGTGGCCTTTCAGTTTGGGGGTGATACCCAATCCACTGAGCCACACCAGTCAGGACAATGACTGACTGGTTCTTAATAAATATTCTTAGGAAAATAAATAATCTTGATGACCTGGTTTCCTGTGTAATTTTCAGGAAAGGAAGATGGATCAACCTAGTGGAAGGAGTTTTATGCAAGTATTATGTGAAAAATACAGTCCTGAAAACTTCCCTTACCGCCGTGGTCCTGGGATGGGAGTCCACGTCCCAGCTACACCTCAGGGCTCTCCTATGAAAGGTAAGAAAAATGGGACCTACAGCATTTATTTGCTGGAGCTTACTTAAGACATTAAACCAGAATATTACCTTTTTGTAAATGATTTTCTTTATTTTGAATTATGAGTCAAAAGGTCTTTCTCCCTTGTCATGATTTCAATGTTTTGAAAATCATGAATTTACCTGTTTTTCTTCTGATTGGCCAAAAAGCATTTTATTTATTTATTTTTAGAGAGAGGGGAAGGGAGGGAGAAAAGGAGAGAAACATTGATGTGAGAGAAAAACATTGATCAGTTGCCTCTTGTACGTACGCTGACCTGGGACCCACCCACAACCCAGGCATGTGCCCCTTCTGCCAGCTGAACCAGCAGCCTTTTGCTTTGCTGGATGATGTCCAACCAAATGAGCCACACTGGTCAGGGCATGGCCAAATGGCATTTTAGTTGCACTCATACATAGGGCAGGAACAACATTTGAGTGGTAATATTTCAACTACATATTCTTTCAAGGAAATGGTAGGCTGCAAGACACTACAAAACTGTACTGTACTCTCAATGGCCTAACAACCTAATTGAATTTCAAGAGTTACATTAAAAGAAAATATAACACCAGGTAGTTTATGTTGAACCAAATGAATGGCCCAGTGATTGGGAAAGAAGTTTAGAAGAGAGTTAATTAATATGATCAGAAAAGGGTTCAGAGTGGTGCGACTTGAACTGACCCTTTAAGAATGTAGAAGCTGGTTAGAGAGGAGATAAGGACCATCTAGAAGAGGGATTGTATGTGAGCACGGATCTACAACTAGAGGTGTGCAGGTTGTGTTTTTGCTTGCATTTTAGCTTAATGTAATTAACATTAAGTTCTTTGTAATTATGGGAGGTTATTATTGAGCAGTGTTTGAGTTCCTATGTCCAGAGGTCACCGAGCGTGTTTTGTTTCTCAGTGCAGCTGTCATATCATTCCATGGAAACTGGAATGGCAGAAAGAAGTAGACTTCTCACTTGGTCGTTGTTTTCAGGATCCATTCCCATTCTGGAAACTGATACTGATAGGTACTAAGTTTGAAAAAATCATGTAATTTGAGGCCTTCGTTAATAAATATTACGTTTGTGAGTCCTTGTTTCATACCAAATAGGGAAAGAGGTAGTTGAATTCTCATGTTTATCCTTCTTAGTAGAGATGGTAAGTGATTTTACTGACACATGTGGAACAGAAGTAGTATAATAGAGACTATCTTTAATGGTTTGAGATAATTTTAAAAGGCAGTAAAAGGTGAAAATACATACCAGACAGAGAGAAAAGAGCTATCCAGAATGATGCTTTTGAACTAAATTTCTAAAATGAAAGAATTAAGGCCGATAAGAAGATAACGGTAGTCAGATGTGAATTATGTAGAGCTCGAGTTCAGGTGACAAGGTGATAGCACGGATGATGGGTAAGCAATTCTGCTGGGAGGTAAAGCCGACAGGACTTTTTTGGTGGGACTGGTCCAATACTTCCCATCTCCTCCTTGTTCATTTTTGAGCCAAACTATCTCCTGGTTCACATTTGACTATTTCCACTTAGAATTCAGAACCCTTGGATCCCATCACAGTCTGTGTTTTCCAGGTCCTTGTGTAGTTTCGCACAATTTGATTTTGATTCCTGGGGCTGAACATATGTAGACAAGAATTAGGCTGACGTAGAAAGTGTTGTGTTCTCCCTGTGATTCAGACCGCCTCAACCTCCCAAGTGTCCTGGTGTTGAACAGCTGTGGAATAACCTGCGCGGGAGATGAGAAAGAAATTGCTGCCTTCTGTGCTCATGTGTCAGAACTAGACCTTTCTGACAACAAACTCGAAGACTGGCATGAGGTAAAGTTTTACAGTGCTGTATTTTGATGAAATGTAGCTAAAATCATTGTATTGTTTGTATTGTTAAGTATTCTGCTAAATTCGACTTGCACTTGAGATTTTTGTTTATATGTCTCAAGATAAATGTTTCAGCTCTTCCTATGGTAATTTTTCAGTTGACTTGGTTATTGCTAATTTGTTTTTTATTAATGTGAAAAGCACTTTATTCCAGGCATCAAAAGGTTGATAAGACTACAGACCTTTAGACTGCTAGCAATGCATTGAATTTTCTGTTGTTTCATTGGTTTACACATCCTATCTATACTTATTCTCTGTTACTACTCCAACATTTATTACTATAGATTTATGTAAAATTGCTTAAGGTTGAAACTAAGATAAAAATACTCTTGTTACTGCAGTTTATTCCAAATATTTTAGAATGTTTTCTTATTTTATTATCTCTCTGGTGGTTTAACATAACTGATGTCTTTTGATGTCAGAGTAACTCTAAACCAAGTACACAAATAAAAATATAACATTCTTTCTTGTTATTATACATATTACTATCTGTCTGACTATAGACAGGTAGTACCTAATTACCTAATAGAAGCTACCCTTAAGAATAAGGAAAAAATAGTTTTTCCTACTTGATTTCTTCTCCTGCCATAATTTAGGCTCTTATTTCTTGCTTAGAAAAGTTAGTTAATGTGTTATCCTGTCTCAGTTTTATTCTGCTTCCTCTAAACTTCTTCCTCTAAGTGACTAAGTTTAATATGGTTGACTCTCTCCTGTGCGAAATCCTTTAGCTGTGTTTTACTGCACAGAAACCGAAGTCTGAACTCTAGGTGTGGCCCTCCATCATGTGGTCCTTGGCCATTTCCAGAGCTGTATCTTTACCTTGAGTCCATGCTGCTTCTTGCAGCTCATGATAGACTTTTGACATAAGAGGCTTCCTTGCTTTAAATTCATTTTGAATCTGTTGCTCTTCCTGTATCTTTCAAGACTTGGCCCAAGTGGCCTTTCCTCTGCGAAACTTTCCTCCCGGTCTTGCAAGCGGGGCCAAATCTCCTGCTGGATCCTGCTGATGTGAAAGGATCCATCACAATGGGCTGCAATCACTTGTTTGCTTGACATTTTCCTTCTAGGAAGGAAAATGAGCTTATTCAAAGTAGAGATTTTTGTCTTTTTATCATCAGCACCGAGCAAACTAGGTGCCCAAATGTTTGTTGAATTCATTAATGAATAAATTATTTTATCTTAAGGATTGATCAAGAAGACCACTGCTTCAACTCTTGTGATCTTAGGAAATTCACTTAATTTTTTAGTGTTTTTATTTGCTCATCTGTAAGACAGGGTTGCTGATGAAATCAATCATTGAGATGCTTTGTAAATGTTAAATGCTCTACAAATTCTAAAACAGCTTTCTTTAAGAAAAATCTATCTGTAACCTACTTTTCTTCAGCTTTTCTTAAATTTAATAATTTCATAGTCTTTTAATCTGGTAATTGTGCTCCCAGTTGTATTTCCTATTTCTTCTATTAAGATGTTTACCAGAATTCCTTGAGAGGCATGTCACTTGATTTCTAAGTGACTTGTTACTATGTGCAGATTTATTAGGCTGTTCCAAAAAACCCCAACAACTCTATTCATACATGTATTTATTTATTGATGTATTTATTTATTTATTTTATTATTTTTAATCAGTATTTTTTAAATATATTTTATTGATTATGCTATTACAGTTGTCCCGTTTCTCCCCCATCATCCCCCCCACCCTGCACACCCTCTCCCGCCCACATTCCCCCCTTTAGTTCATGTCCTTGTGTCATAAGTTCTTTAGCTTCTACATTTCCCATACTATTCTTACCCTGACCCTGTCTGTTTTTTACCCACTATCTATGCTACTTATTCTCTGTACCTTCTTCCCCTCCTCGTCCCACGCCCCTGTTGCTAACCCTCCATATGATCTCCATTTCTGTGGTTCTGTTCCTGTTCTAGCTGTTTGCTTAGTTTGCTTTTGTTTTAGGTGTGGTTCTTAATAGCTGTGAGTTTGCTGTCTTTTCATTGTCATATTTTTGATCTTTTTCTTAGATAAGTCCTTTTAACATTTCATATAATAAGAGCTTGGTGATGATGAACTCCTTGAACTTGACCTTATCTGAGAAGCACTTTATCTGTCCTTCCATTCTAAATGACAGCTTTGCTGGATAGAGCAATTTTGGATGTAGGTCCCTGCTTTTCAAGATTTCAAATATTTCTTTCCAGCCCCTTCTTGCCTGCAAGGTCTCTTTGGAGAAATCAGCTGACAGTCTGATGGGAACTCCTTTGTAGGTGACTGTCCCCTTATCCCTTGCTGCTTCTAGAATTCTCTGCTTCATTTTAATCTTGGCTAATGTAATTACAATGTGCTTTGATGTGTTCCTCCTTGGGTCCAACTTCTTTGGGACTCTCTGAGCTTCCTGGACGTCCTGGTAGTCTATTTCCTTTGCCAGATTGGGGAAGTTCTCCTTTATTATTTGTTCAAATAAGTTTTCTACTTGTTGCTCTTCTTCCCCTTCTGGGACCCCTATAATTTGGATGTTGGGACGTTTAACGATATCCCGGAAGTTCCTAAGCCTATCCTCAATTTTTTGAATTCTTGTTTCTTCCTCGTTTTCTGTTTGGTTGTTAATTTCTTCCTTCTGGTTCACTCCATTGATTTGAGTCCCAGTTTTCCTTCCATCTCTATCGGTTCCCCGTGCGTCTTCCTTCATTTCACGTATTGTAGCCTGCATTTTCTCATCTAATTTATGAGCAAAATCAACCAATTCTGTGAGCATTTTGATGACCAGTGCTTTGAACTGTGCATCTGATAGGTTGGCTATCTCTTCGTTGCTTAGAGGAATTGACTCTGGGGTTTTCATTTTTTCTCCAGTTTGAGCCATTTTTGGTGGGGTTTTTTGTTTTGTTTTGTTTTGGTTTTAGTCTGGTCGCAGCTATTAGGTATGAGGGGTGGAGCCTTAGGTGTTCCTCAGGGCGGGGCAGCCCAGTCGCTGGGTTGTGACGCCATAGGTGGGGGCGGGGTCCGAGAGGGAAGAATGGCGCCTGTTCCGCTCTCTTCTGGACTCCGGTCCCTTCCGCTGCTTCCCCTTCGCCTGGATTATCTGCGCACGGGCTCGTGCTGTTACGTAGTGAGGGGTGGAGCCTCAGGCGCTCCCCAGTGTGGGGCAGCCCAGTCGCTGGCTTGTGACGCTGTATGTGGGGGCGGGGTCTGAGAGGGAACAATGGCGCCTGCTCCGCGCTCTCCTGGATTCAGTCCCTTCTGCCACTTCCCCTCTGCCTGGACCGTCTGCATGCGTGAATGTGGGACCCCCTGGTCAGCCAGCCGCCTTGTGGATCCTCACTGGGTCTGCACAGTTGCCCCCCTGTGCCCGGGGTCCGCCAGCTGCCGCCTGGGTGCCCAAGGACCACCAGCCACAGCCCGTGCACCTAGGAACTGCGAGCCACTGCTACTTGCATTCCTGGGTCCGCACCTCCACTTTTTCCTACCACGACTCCGTCCCTCTTACCAGTCTGGATGAATGGTTGTTGGACTTCCGTACAGTTCAATTTTCTATAAGTTCTGGTTGTTTTCTTGTTTCTAAATATTTGTTGTCCTTAATCTTGGCTGTGAGAGGAGGCACAGTGTGTCCGCCTACGCCTCCATCTTGGCTGGAAGTCTATCAGTATTTTTTTAATTGTTGATATTATGCAGTTTTCTGTCTTTTACCCCGCCCCCAGCCCACCACCCCAGCCCTCCCCACCTTCCTCCCATTTCCACCCCCCATAGTTTTTGTCCATGTGTCCTTTATACTTGTTGCTCTAAACCGTTCCCCTTTTCCCCTGAAATTCCCTCCCCTACCCCTCTGGTCACTGTCAGACTGTTCTCAATTTAAACAACTAGTATAGTTTACTCTAACAAATTAAGAAAAATGCGTTCTTTATCCTTTGAGGTGCTTAATTGACATGCGTGCTCTGCCCACACCGAACAGATGAGGAAATCACTCCCTTGGTAACTCTCCTGCTCCACGATTTCTGCTGTAGTCCTCCTGCTGAGCCTCTGGTCGCACTTTCTGACCAGCATGGTGACAAGTCGGACCGAACCTTCTTCTGAACCACTTCAGCTCCTGTGTGTGCAGGCTGATTTTCCTGACTGTTTCTTTGGGAGTCTAAGGTTACACAAAGGCGCTGTGCTTTGACCACATGCATGAGCTTTTGCTGACTTGTGGGAATAGTTTGATGGTGATGTAGTTGCGACCTCTGAAGACGATTTATGTCAGTATGGATCAGAACACAGTTTGCACCAAATAATTCAGCCTTTCCTCTGCTTGGACAAGGATCCACAACAGATATTTTTCAGACCACAATGGCATATCTAGCCAAAAGGTCACATTTATTTGTATTCTGCTTAGTCTGTGTATTCCTATATGTATATGCTCTTAGTTTGTTTTCAAATCACTGTTTGTTGCTGCTACCCTTCAGGTTTCTATTTTCCAATTTATTTTTGTTTTCATCATTGCTTTGTGTTTTGTCCTCAGCCTTAAATGTAGTTTGTCCCAGTCTTCTAGAATATATATCAAACACAGATAGATGGTAGAAATACTGATGGCAAAAGAATATTGATTTTTAGGATTGATTAAACTCTTCATCAGGCTACAAAAGCCTCATAGGTCGCAGTTTGAAGACATTACATTTCAACCCCATTGCAGCCATACCTGATTACCAAAAAGACCATTTGTCTTTGTCCATTAAGTTTATTCATCCAGTATTCGATACAGCAGTGTGGAACAAAAACATGTCATTTGTAATTTTAGTGTTTTGAATGGTCACTAGTGCTGTGAGGTACTTCTTTTGTAGTTTAAACTACTGGCTGCTACATGTCCAGAGACTAAGATAAATATGAGTGAGAAGTATAATACTGTGGGGGAAAACAAAGATTTGTTTCTGTCCTTCTAAGATTGGTCATCTTTGTGTTTTTAAAAAATGCATTTTTTAGCTTTCGACTTGAATTTTTGTCTAACTAGATTTCAGTCTGACCCTTCCCAAAGTATCTCCTTTTTTCTGCCTTTCTTATCAAAACCATTTTATAAAAGAAATTAAACCAAGTAGTTGAGAGGAGGGAGGGATTAGCTACAAAGATGAGATAGAGAATAGTTGGATATAAATTACAGAATATTCTCTTACAATGCTTTCCCCATTTTCCTTCAAACTCTCATTTCTTTCTATTTGGAAGCCAGAGTAGAGGGTCCCCTATGAAATCATAGAATTGCAGAGACTTCAAAGGAGATCTCAGTTCATCTCCTTATTTCTGCCCATGAATATACTCAATTCACTCCAGCCAGAGGAGTTTGTTTTTATTTTTTAATTTTAGAATTTAAAAAAGAGAAGTCAATATACTGCTGTAGAAGCTTATTGAACATTTGTCAGTCTTTGCAATTAGGACATTTTTCTGTCATAAATAAGTTTACTTATGTAATGAATATTATATTTTTTAGAATCTTATCATTAATTTAAGGTTACCCTAAAATTCTTTCTAATGTTGCCTTTCAAAGAAAATATTTATTTCTAATCATGTTATTTTTCCTCTTTAATTATTAGACAACAGTCCAATTTTATCTTTCTGGAATATTCCAGGGCTTATGATAAGTCATTCTAAATCTTTATTCTCTTGGGCAGTAGTATACATACAGACTATGTAAAAGATAACATCAATATCTGTTAGCTTTGGGAATTCTTTCAGAAATTGCTTCAAAAACACTTAAATTATCAATTTTAAAAAATATTTAGTTATTGATTTTAGGGGGCGGAGAGGAGGAGAAATAGAGAGAGAAATACTGATTCATTGTCTACACTTATTTATTCATTGGCCTCTTGTGTGGGCCCAGACCAGGGACCAAACCTGCAGCCGTGACGTGTTGGAACTGTGTTCTCACCAACTGAGCTCTCTGGCCGGGATAAATTATCGATTTTTGACTATTTTGCTCTTTATTACAAAAATAAAATATAGGGGGTTAGTAAAGGGTTAGTCCTTTATTTAACTGGGGCTGTACTGTAATTAGCAGTTATTCTTCATGCTGTAGTGGAACCAGAGTCGTCTTCATCTCTTTTCTCTCACTAGAGATGAACACAGATAGTCGTCACCTTTTGTGCGGAAGCCCTTCGCATGGTCTATGCTCAGATGGTGGAACGCAGTAGAGGACTGTGCGCAGCATGGACTGTTTTTGCTGTGTTGTGGCCACAAACCGAACTCCAAGTCCTATCCATATATCACACAAATGCTTCATCAAGCAGGAGAATAATGTGCAGACTAGTGTAAATTCCTGACACTGTAAACTGAAACCTCATATATTTTCCCTAAAAGATAGCCGGTTTTTTCCATTGGTAAAGTGAGGGTAAAGATGGTATCACTTTAAAGCAGGGGTATCAAACTTATTTTCATCAGGAGCCACATTAGCCGCGTGGTTGCCTTCAAAGGGCTGAAATAAGTTTAGGACTGTATAAATGTAAATGCTCTTTAACTGTTAAGAAGTTGAAATTACATTTGGCCTTTTGAAGGCAACTGCAAGGCTGATGTGGCCCCTGATGAAAATAAGTTTGACACCCCTGCTTTAAAGGGTTAGCATGAAGAATAGATGAAATAATGTATGTGAGGACCATTCCCTCTGATATACTTCTCTGAACCTTCTTGGAATTGATCTACTTCTCACTGATTTTAGAGTTTTTGAACTGTACAATACCCAAAAAGTCTGATGTAAAGTACAGATTACTTTTTATTTCTACCCATAATTCTCAACACTGGATACCTTTCTGACATTACCTGTGTAGCTCTAAAGAGAACCAGGCATCCAAGTGTCACCAGGAAGCTTGCCCTACCTATTGATTCAGTCATTCAGAGTGGATCCTAGGAATCAGTATATATTTGAAATTGTAGCAGCGATTTTAAATACGACATTTAAATACAATAAACATGATATGACATATAGCCAGGATTGAAGTATTGGTTCATAGCAAACTCATATTAGTAATAGTTGCATTATTGAATGATTTTGTACTGTTAGTTTATTCAGTAGACATTAAGTGTCCATATGCAGTAGTGAACTAGGTGAGTACTAGCCCTGCTTTCATAGAGTTTACATTCTTTGGGGGAATAGGTAAGGAAACAGGTTTCTAAAAGATAAACCAAGCACTGTGTTAAGTGCTTTACACATATATTGCACTTAAGTCTACCAACAATTCTGTGGGGTAGATGGGTACTATTTTCTTTAAGTTCTGAATGAGGAAACTGAATGTGAAAAGGTTAAGAAACTTGTCAAACCACAGCTAGGAAGTGTTGGAACCTGGTTTGAATGCAGCTTTTCCAACTCAAAATCAATGCAAACTATTCTGTTGTTGGCTTTCCTCATGCTCCTTTTAGTTAACCACATTAATGTTTAATGCATTTGCTGGGCTTCTAGCATTTATTTTATACTGCTTTAAGCTTCGTTCTCATTTTTTGTTCTGGTTATAGTTATAATTTACTAGTTGTGGTACAGTAATCCACCTTTATCCATGGGGTATACATTCCAAGACCCCCAATGGATGCCTGCAGTTACTGATAGCACCAAACCCTCTGCAGACTACATTTTCTTGTCCGTACATACGTACACTTGATGGCTTCTCTTTGGCACATCAGAATCTCCAGCATCACTACTCTTGTGCCTTGGCATTATTATTAACAATAATAACAGTCGATCTGATAACCAAGATGGCCACTAAGTGACTAATGAATGGGTGGGGACAGGTAGTGCATTCAGCATGATATACTGGGCAAAGGGGTGATTCCTGTCCCTAGTAGGCAGCAGTGGGACAGCGCGAGATTTCATCATGCTACTCACAGTGGTGCCTGATTTAAAACTTATGACTGCTTTATTTGTGGAACTTTCCATTTAATATTTTCAGGCTATGACTGACCATGGGTAACTGAAACCATGGAAAGCAAAACTGCAGGTAAGGGGGGACCACTGTGTTTTGGGAAGAGCGATGGCTCTGATTTTTAAATTCTGGATTTGGCTTTTGTGACTCTGAGACTTTATTTAATGTAAGATGTTAATTATTTGACATCACTGACTCAGTTTCTTTATTTATTAAAATGAAAATAGTATTAGTCATCTCGCAGGTTGCTTTAGAATGTAGTGAAATTACATCAAAGAGACTAGTGCTATCCAGAGCAAATAGTTATGGTCAGTAATGCTTAGTTCCTTTTTTAAATTTTTTTCTACCAAATTTCTTACTAAATCATTAAATTGATGATATTTTATTATGTAGTTATGGATGCTTTTTAATATTTTTAACCAATATAGTTTAAAGTTTAGTGCATCTTTGAGCCAAGCTGTAACTGTTTTCTAAGTGATTATGGCTACGTAGTCAATTTTGTAGTACCGTGAGTTGTTACTTTGTGGTCTTCAATGAAGTTTTAATTAGCCTTAATGTTGTAATGAGGATGGAAGGAAGGAGCTATTCACAGGGAATTACATGACCCAATTTCAGCTCCTTAGAAATTTGTAGCCTAAAATGTCATCTAAACTCTCCTTTCTCCATTTGTCAAAGAAAATATCACATACAACAGAATCAAAAACCTTGTCAAAGGCAACGAGGGAAATCTTGTTGGTACCATTATTTTCCAGTTATGACACTATTTCATAGAGAGAGATTAAGTTATTTGTCAAGATTTGTTGAAATTATTTACGCCCCTCAGTGGGCGCTGTCACTAAACAGAACTCCCTAATGCGAACGGTCCTTTGCCTGGAGACAGCCTCACTTGGGCTTTTGTGAGCATGATTGCTATTTACAGCCTCTGATTACTGCCTGATATGCTTCTCTTTTTTCTCCCTAGGTCAGTAAAATTGTGTCAAATGTTCCCCAGTTGGAGTTTCTAAACCTGAGTTCCAACCCTCTGAATTTGTCGGTTTTAGAAAGAACGTGTGCTGGGTCCTTCTCTGGGGTTCGCAAACTTGTCCTCAATAACAGCAAAGCTTCTTGGGAGACAGTCCACACGATACTGCAGGAGTTACCAGAGTAAGCCCAGAGAGTGTGATGGAGGGGCTGTGTGCTCATCTGCGTTAGCACATAGAGTTACTGCTGATCTCCCCCCGCAGGAACACTAGAGCTGCAGATATGATGGAGAATGGTTATAGAAATGAAGGGATTACAATGAGGGCGTGAGTGTAATTTAGTAGCGTTTTTATTGGAATGCTTGTTCAGTGTTCAGTAACACCATGACATAGGATATGTCATTCTTTGGCTAGAAAATATCCCTGAGAAGCACATATCATTCTAGATCAACCCAGCCTTTCTCCCTTTTAATCTTCTGATTACCTGATTTCAGAATTTTGCCTCAACCCTTTTCTTTAGGAGGAAAAAAAATCACAGTGTCTCTAAAATATATTAACACTGAGATGATTAAGTACATAGCTGGCCTCATTGGAAATGAACCTGGTATTCTTTTCAATAACTTAAGCAAGAAATTATACTTTTGTCAGTTTAGAAGTGTCTTGTTTGTTTGTATCTATCTTTGAATATGCATAAATGTTCAAAGGAAGTAGTTTAAAGAAATACATGAAGCTGTAGTTTCTTTAACTGTATAAATGTGAACATTATCAAAGCCTTACAGACTTCGGTCTCACCCCACTTAATCTATCTCAGGTTCTCACTGTCACTCTGAAGAGACCAGGTCTCTTCATGGCCTGCAACATCTAGCACGCCTAGAACGGTTTGGAGGTCCCAGTTGTACTTTTTAATCATGCGACCTCTGATAAGCTAATTAACCTCTTTGAGCTCTGTTTCCTTATTTATAAAATGGGTACAATTATATCTACCTTGCAGAAATAGAAGTGCAGGCTATAAAGCACCCGACACGGTGTCTGACACATGGTAGGAATTCCATAAATGCTAGTTATTGTGTTATTCTTAAAATTTGTTCATGTTGTTTCTGGAATTTTCTTCCATCTTCTCTCAACTTATGCCCCTCCTTCACGGTTATGCATCCTTTCCTGATTATTCTAACTACAATTGTAATTCCATTCCTGTATGAAACACTGTTGTATTTGTAGTTAGTACTGCTTAATAAAGCACAAAAGTAATTTAGTACTGGGTTATATCTTTCTCCACTGTATCCCCAGCTGTATTTTGAGTTTCAGGAGGACATCTTTATATTTTCTCTATAACACCTAGGAGAGTCTCACACATAGTAGGCACTTATTTGTTTCTTGAATAAATGAAAATAGATGCAAAGTAGAAAATTAACTGCTTTGAACAATGAAATATTTCCTTTTTTTCTCTGTAGTTTGGAGGAGCTCTTCCTGTGCCTTAATGACTATGAAACAGTGTCTTGTCCTTCTGTTTGCTGTCATTCTCTGAAGCTCCTACATATAACAGACAATAACCTCCAAGACTGGACTGAAATACGAAAGTTAGGAGTTATGTTTCCTGCGCTAGATACCCTCGTCCTGGCCAACAATCATTTGAATGCTATTGAGGAGCCTGATGATTCATTGGCCAGGTTGTTTCCTAACCTGCGATCCATCAGCCTCCACAAGTCAGGTGAGGTGTAGGCTTGTTCTCATTCTACATGCAAATTTGTATGCGCTTGTGCATGAGTTCAGTGAAAGTATATTTCTGTATCAGTTCTGCCTTATAGGATGCATTTTCAAGAGCAACATGCAGTTGCCTATTGATTATCTGAATTTGACATTTTCATAAATCAAGTGGCATAGCCATTACATTAACTATTTACATGTTTTATATTAAAGGGCTGAATTTATGTATTTCATATACATAAAGTTATATACGAAAGGGTGAAATTAATGTATAATAAAAGGCAGAGTAAAAAAAGAATATAAGGAATTACAAACTAGACTGTTCTGTCTGGATTTAGGTTAGGGAGTGCCAACCTGCTATTCATTTCAAATGCTCTTTTCTGTTTTGTGATACTTACATATAATTGATTGCCAGTTTGTTGCTACCTAACTCTGTGTATCATGGGAGTGAATATTTTCAATCTTTTAAAAAACAATTAATAAAATTTACTTTTTAGAGAAGTTTTAGGTTCACAGCAAAATTGAACAGAAAGTTCCTGCATCCTCCCTGCCTTCACACATGTACAGCCTCCCCCACTATCCATATCCCAGCAGCAGAGCAGTACATTTGCTACAGTTGAGCCTACACTGACACACCACATCATCACCCAAAGTCCACAGGTTACATTAAGGGTCACTCTTGGTGTTGTGCATTTTATGGGTTTGGAAAATTTATAATGACACATAGCTACCAGTGTAGTCTAACAGGTGATAGTTTCACACCTCCAATAATCCTCTGTGCTCCACCTGCATATTTTCCCCTCCTCCCCAGTCCCTGACTGCCATGGATCTGTTTATTATCTCCATAGTTTTGCCTTTTCCAGATATGTAGTTGGAATCACACAGTACGTAACCTTTTCAGATTAGTTTCTTTCACTTAACGATATGCATTAAAGTTTCTTTTATGTCTTTTCATGGCTTCATAGCTTATTTCCTTATAGCACTTACATTCGCTAAGGCTCAACCCATGCCAGCCCATTGTCCAGACGACTGCAGTTTATCCACTCACAAACTGCAGGAGTCTTGGTTGTTTCCAAGCTTTGGCAGTTATTAATAAAGCTGCTGTAAACCTCCATGTGCAGGTTTTTGTGTAAACATAAAGTTTCAATTCATCTGGGTAAATACCAAGGAAGGTAATTGCTAGATGATGTGGTAAGGGTATGTTTAGTTTTGTAAGAAACTGCCAAACTGTCTTCCAAAGTAGCTGTAACATTTTGCATTCCCACCAGCAATGAACGAGAGCTCCTGTTTCTTCACATCCTTGTCAGCATTTGGTGTTGTCATTGTTTTGGATTTTGGCAATTTTAATAGGTGTGTAGTGGTATCTCATTGTTGATTTAATTTGCAATTCCCTAATGACATATGATGTTGACTATCTTTTTGTATACTTACTTGCCATCTATGTATCTCCTTTAGCGAGGTGTCTATTCAGGTCTTTTTTTGCCCATTGTTTAATTAGGTTATTCATTTTCTTATTGTGGAGTTTTAAGAATTCTTTGTATATTTTGGGTAATAATCTTTTATAAGATGTGTCTTTAGTACACACATTCTCCCATTGTGTGTTTTTTTCTCCTTCTCTTGACATTGTCTTTCGGCCTATTTTTAAAAATAACTATATATGGTAACTAAAAATAATTAACCCACAACTGAAAAAAAACAGTTGAATTTGCCATAGAAGTAATAAGGGTGGGGACTAAATTTGAAAAACTAGTATTTTGTATAAGGAAACTGTTTGTTGCATAACTTGACACCCCTTGAGCTAATTCTATTCTTCCTTCTAGATGGGAATGCCATTCTGAAGGGAAGAGGACGATTGTGACTTGGGATAGTTATGCACCAGAGTCCTCATAAATTGCTCCTCTGCCTTTACTGTTGCAGAAGGCTGCTAGAGCTAGGAAGGGACTGCACTCTGTAACATGGATTGAATGTGTTGTAAAACTGACCAGCATCATTATTATAGGAATGTTGTTCCTACCAGTGTGAAGTATTGACTTGGATGATACATTTGCTCACAGTCATAGGAATAGTTTTGTTTTGGGACTAAATGAACTTAATTTGTTGCATGTTCTTTTTACTTAAAGGTTCAGGTTTTTTGTTTTAAATTTCCTAAATCTGTTTTCCCTGTCCCCAGAATGAGGACGATATGAAAGAGAGATAATATTTAGTTTCTGGTTCTATTGACCTTGCCCCATGTTAGAATTTGTTCAGTAAAACTTTGAGTCTGACGGTATCAACTCTGATCAGTAGTTATATTCTATGAGTCTGTAATTTGATGAAAGAGTTGATCACATCGCTTATTTTCTCTGATCATGAAATACATCCTGCTTATTGAGACCACTAGTTATATTCCCTTTACAAGCCACTTGGGTGGAGAATTAGTAGGTGAGTGGATGTTGGAGAGCAAAGGTCTTTCTTCTTGACCCCTGGGATCTTAGGGATAGAAGAGACTATAAGAAAAGAGTTTAAGCTGTTTAAATGTATTCTATCTTTCCTTGGGTAAAAACAATTCAAGTCTCTAACTAGTTTACGATTATTTTAACATTTCACATGTTATTCATTGAAGTAATTTTTTGCTATGTTTATCTTCTTATTTGTGTCCTTTTTTGGATTTATTTAAACAACATATTTCTCAAATTAGGTTTGCAGTCCTGGGAAGACATTGACAAACTAAATTCATTCCCCAAACTTGAAGAAGTGAGATTGTTAGGAATTCCTCTTCTGCAGCCATATACCACCGAGGAGCGAAGGAAATTGGTGATAGCCAGGTCTGTTGTTTTTATGCTTGCACTTCCCTCCCCCTTGGGGGCCTGGATACATCAATAAAGGAATCATACATGGTGTAGGAGGGTGTCACTATAAATTGATCCAACTCGTGCATACACTGCTTGAAGGAGTTGCTTTTATAGCTCAAACGCTGGAAGGGAAGGAATGCAGTGTGATGAGGAAAATGTGAAATGTAATTGGCCTGCCAAGACCACTGCAAAATTCCCTCAAAATTTATTTTATTTTATAGTTTTTGATACATATAATATTTAAAGTTCTGTCTTAGGTCATGAGGTAAAACTAGGTACAATAGGAAATCAGTTCTTATTTTCGTTAACACAGTGGTCATTTAAAGTATAAATACCTAAAAATAGGGCTGTTTCAGTAATGTAAATCTTAAGAGAGCAGCATGTGTATTTCTCATTATGTAGATCAACATAGATACGACTACTATATTGTAATCTTCTTCCTTTGACTCCCATGTCTTTGCTGTCTCAGACTCCCACGGATACTGCAGTGACCCAGGAGAGTTTATTTTTGTATGTGCCTTCAGTAGCAGTGATATTCAGCTGAAATGTGAAGGGCGAGGAACTTTGATTTATTCTCTTTGTGTACTATAGACAGTAGTTTTAACAGAACAATAGGCTTTAAAGCTCTCTGTAGAAGAATGGTCATTTAAAGAAGGTATTGATCGTTCTGACCAACTGACAGCTCACAGATCGTCACTGCTTTCCAGTGGTTGATGTACACATTAATATCTCACTGAGGAAATAAGCGTCAGCATAGTTTTCTTCTAAGAAGAAGAAGTCTTGCAGTAGGTCTTGTAATTGTTTTTTACGTAGTTCTTTTTAAAAATATAATGAATTAATGACTGAAGCATATAAGCCAGTTGTACTGACTCCTGCATCGACTTATGCTGTGCCGTGTGGCACCAGGCGCCTTGTGTGACCGTGGGGTCCTTGAAATGTGGCTGGTCTGAATGGCAGTGTGCTCTGTGTGTAAACTGCATTGGATTTCAAACACTTCATGTGGCAAAAAGAATGTGAAGTACCTAATTAGCTATGTTTTAGTATTGACTGCAGGTAGAAATGATTACATCCTGCATCTATTTGGTTAAATAAAATATATTATTAAAATTAATTATATCTATTTTATTTTTACTTTTTAAAATATAGCTGTTAGAGAATTTAAAATACATATGTGGCTTTCATTATATTTAAATCGGACATTGTGCAGTGAGTTATGATGATGAAAGTTCAGTGTCTCATGCAAAAGTGAAACTTTAAATATTTTTAGTCCTTTTGTTTTATACCACTTTAATTTGTCAGTGGTTCTACACAAGTGGAGGTGCATCAAATGTGTCCTTTCAAGAGAATAAGACTAGGCTTCAAGCCCACAGTTTTATTCCCAAAGCTAAGTATTTTTAGTATCTTAAAATGTCCTTATTTTGGTTTTTACTTGCAGATTGCCATCAGTTTCCAAACTTAATGGGAGTGTTGTTACTGATAGTGAGCGAGAAGATTCTGAGAGATTTTTTATTCGTTACCATGTGGATGTTCCACAGGAAGAAGTGCCATTCAGGTAAAAATTCCTCATAGTTTAACAACACTTTAATGAGTATTGAGGCAATTTAAAACCTGTTTTTGTAGAGCAAAATCTAATAATTTATAGTTGGGCCCTTTTAGAGGATACCGGAGATAGGTTAGGAAATAAAGATACACAAAAGCAAACCAATTTTATTTCGTTTTCCACAGTGCATTTCTTCTGCTTTGCCCTGGGTAAGTATTTGACTGCCTCTGGTAGTTCCCATTCCATACTTCATATCACTGATCCCTTTTAATCCTCTTCTCTGGGGGGATGACTTCCCTGTTCCCCAAATTGGTCTCTTTTTTTCATATTGCATCTGCATTTAGGATATACTAAGTTCTGCAATTTGGAAGATTTGGCAAATGTGTACAAGATTTAGAGAATATGCAAAAAAGACTGGAAGACAGACTCCAGGAAATATTAAAGGATTTCAGTTTGAGTATGAAGAGAAATGCTGAGGGCTAAATTAGTAACTGCCTTTAAGTTTGTGAAGAGTATATATGTGTAGTTTGGTGAGGAACTACCTTTAATACTGTGCCAATATAAAAGGAAATGTGATAAAGGTAAATATAAAAGAAAAAAAATTCCAAAACAGGTTTCTAGTATTGGTAACTATACTCAGTCACCCACATGCTTACATACTTTCCAAAATGACTTTAAGAATAACTTGAATTCCCATTTAACATGAGGAGTTTCAGACAAACAGGATACAAGTTAGGACTGTATCAAATCACTTGGTCCTCCTGGTAACAAATTTCTGATTCTAATTCATTCTTACTAAACATATTCATTTTTCCCCAACATTTTCTATTATTTATAGGCTTTATGGGGGTCAGTATCCATAAGATTCAGTCCATGTTGTATAAAAAGATTTTGTGGTATTATTAGTGTCCAATAGAATTTTAAAGCCTAAGTATTTAAAAAATATTAGAGAAATTAAGTAAGGATTTAGAAGGCAAGCTTTTAAAATTAGCTAAAAATAGCCAGGTAGAGAGAAATAGATATTGCCATGCCTTTTAATACAACCCAGAAATATTAGGTTCAACTGCATGAAATTTTTTTAGGTAAAAAGTGTTCTAATATTTATAGCTTTGTTTTGATTCAAGCTAAAGTATTAGTGAGAGAAGTAAATATTCTAGTTTTGAGCCAGAGCCTTCCATTATAGTTTGCTTAACTTCTAGTCTGCTGCAAGAAGCGCATGTGTGTTTGTGTATGTGAATATACATGCGTGTGTACACACACACACACATATTTGCAGTGAATTGTTCTCTGTTTCTGACGGCATACGTATACCAAGTGGCATTTATGTCTCTGTACTAGTTGGTGTTCTTGAAAAAAGGTCATAGAAATCATCTTTAACTGGGGGAAGAATTTGTTGGAAGGAAACTGAGAAACTAGAAGGGTTGTTAGGCAGGCTGAAGGACTAGGGTAGACAGGAACTGAAGGAGGCAAAAATAGTCAAGGTTTCAACTCATGATGTGTTTTATGTACTTCTGCCAACACTCACATCGAGATACTGCAATGCTGTGCTTTACTACTGGGTACTTGCAGCTGTGTCATGGATTTTGATTCCCCCGTAAATCTTGAAAATAATCTCTTACTGATCTTTACTTTATTCTGTAAGTGTCAAAAATATGCATCTGACCAATTGGTTGGCTATATTTAAGGCGCATGTGCTCATACTCTGTTTCCTAAAAGATAAGGGGAGAGATTACCTGCTTCACTTTGGCTTCTGCATTGAGGTAGACTTGGGACTTTTCCCCAAATAGAAACAATTCAGCAAAAAGAATACAGTGATCCCTCACCTATCATGGGAGTTACGTTCCAGAGAACCCTGCAATAGGTAAAAATCCGTGAAGTAGCAGCATTATATTTATTCTATTTTTTTTACATATTTTAAGGTTTTATAAAGCCTTCTCACACTCCTATAAACGTTTCCCACTCTCTTGCTCACCTTTCCCACACTCTTATAAACACTTCATATGCTCTTAAACACTTTCTACACTCTTAAACCTACATAATTTTAACAACGTATAAAATTCTATATGGATACTCACCGATGTGAGTTTTTTAAAATCCTCAATACAGTGAAGCCGCAATATAGCAAGGGATGACTGTATCTACTATAGTCTGCCACTCTGACTACTCAACACCTATAAACACATCTTTTCCATGCAGTTACATTTAAAAAAAATTATTCTTACCTGCTCTCATGTATTCCTTGTACAAATCATTTTACTGTCCCTGAAATTAGATTACCCATTTATTCTCATCCTAAGCACTCTGATTGATTAATTGCTATAAAAGATGCATGCAGTCAAGGATTTTAATTATTACTTTGGAGATCCAATATGGTGTCAGAGTAGGTAGAAGATATACTCACCCCCTCCCGGGACCAAACTGGAATTACAACTGAAGCAGAACAGTCAGCTTGACTAACCACTGGCTAGCTGAACAGAAGTCTCATAACCAAGGATTTACAGAAGAAGCCACATTGAGACTGGTAGGGAAGGGCAGAGCACCCATGTGCTGTGGTTGAGAATTGAGAGGGTTATCTTATCTGCAAAGGTCCTCTCTGAGGAGTGGCAGGTCTCAACCCTATACCATATTTTCTAGCCAAGGGAACTAGTGCTGGGGAGAGGAGTCCACATAATATCTGGCGGTGAAAACCAGTGGGGATTTCATCTGCCAGGGTAAGATGGGGCTCTTCTAGAAACCCACTCACCCTCTAAAAGGGCCAGGACAAAAAATCTCATTCATGGCCACTCACTCTGGGCTCCAGCAGGTGGAAGATAGCTCAGAGCAGACTGGAGTCATAGAGGGAGAGATTGGGTTGTGTGGCTTTGAGGAGAGAAGTAACGAGACAGCTGCCATTATCCCAATGCTGAGTCCCAGCCCACAGATGCCATCTTTCCTGGGTCATGCACTCTCCCTTCCATATGCTCAGTCTGGGTAGCTACAGTAGTCCCCTTTCCCAACCACCTCAGGCCCTGCCCTGCCAAGCTTGTGCCCTATAGAGGAGTTTGCTGGCTGCAGCCAGCCTAGGCCTATGGTGCAGACTTCTTGGAAGGCTCTTGAGGAAGCTCATTTCCCCACTTACCCACCGCTCACCCACCACACACCCCAACTGGCGCTACCTTTCCTGTGTAAAGCCTTTATTCCACAGAGCCAAATCTTGATCTATTTTAGTTTGATGAACTCTACTGGCTTTATCCTGAAAACTCCCTGAGGCCACAAAGGTTCACAGGCTTTAGGCTGGTGACAACTGGCCTTAATATACCCTGAGACTTCTGTTGAGCTCCCTCAGAGGCAGCAGTATTACCAAGACTGAATCTGTATTAACCTGATGAAACATTACTCTTACCTGGTGATCACTGAGACCTGCCTCACATAACTTGCGTATTGCCTGTGGCTTGTTCAGTGACTAAGCCTGTGGCTCCTTCAGTGACTACCTGCTAACAGGTAGCCCACAGGTGGAGGCCTATTTCCAGGTAGCTTGTTGCCTGTTGTTGACCTGCCCCTATCCTGGTACTGGTGGAACCCAAATTGGTATGGAGCTTGGCTGCTCCCATGTGCACCCAGGCCCAGCAGAGGCAGCTACAAACTGGTTTGTTTTGTAGCTCCAAACAGGTAGCCCAGGACCAGTCACAGGCAGTGTCAGACATTGAACTGCACCAAAGTGCCTTCCAAGAGATCCGAGAAGTAACATGTGGAGTGGCTACCTTGAGATATCAGAGCACAAGCCAGTTAGCTTCTCAAGCTGAATACCGAAAGGGAGATCTTAGCAGGCACTACACCCTGCTGTGTGAATTCCACTGAATGGGATCAGCTCTCGAACAGAAGCTTGTACACTATGGTTGAGGTCAGTACTCACAGCCAAACTGAGAGTCCACTTTATCCACGGACAGGATGGGCCAACAGCAATCAAGACTCAATTACAAAAGGAGAGCTTATGTATCCTACCCAAGCGACATTCCTGGAGCACTTAACTCAAGTAATGAGGAAGACTGCACCATTGAGCTTCACAGGACACCTACTACCTAAGGCCACCCTACCATGACTGGGAAGTAATAAACAGAAAGAAACACAAAGATGCAGCTAAAATGGAGAGGCAAAAAACATGTCCCAAATGAAAGAACAGAAGAAATCCCCAGAAAAAGAACTAAATGAAATGGAAGCAAGCAATCTACCAGATACAGCATTCGAAACAATGATTATAAGGATGTTCAAGGAACTTGGGGAAGAATGGATGAACTAAGTGAGAACTTAAAGAGATCATAAACATATAAAAGGACACAAACTATAAAAAAGAACCAGTAAGAAATGAAGAATACAGTATCTGAAATGAAAAAAATACACTAGAAGGCATCAGCAATGGATTAGATGAAGCAGAGGATTGAATCAGCGATTTGAAAGACAAGGTAGCAGAAAACACCCAATCAAAGAAGCAAAAACAACAACAAAAAAATAACGAGGAGGGACCTCTGGGACAACATGAAGTGTTAACAACATCCACATCATAGTGTTACCAGCAGGAAAAGAGGGGAGAGCATGGGACCGAGAACTAATTTGAAGAAATAATGACTAAAATCTTCTCTAACCTGGTAAAGGAAAAAGATACTCAAGTCTGGGAAACACAGAAAGTCCCAGTAAAGATGAACTCAAAGAAGCCCACAACAAGATACATCATAATTAAAATGGCAAAGGATAAAGCCAAAGAGAAGATATTAAAAGTAGCAAGAGTATGACAGTTATGTACAAGGGAGTACCTATAAGAGTGTCAGCTGGTTTCTCAACAGAAACATTTCAGGCCAGAAGGAAGTGGCATGAAATATTCAAAGTAATGAAAAGCAAGGAACTACAACCAAGACTGCTCTAAAGAGCAAGGCTTTCATTTAAAATTGAAGGAGAAATAAAGAACTTCCCAGACAAGAAAAAGCTAAAGCAGTTCATTAGCACCCAAACAGTAATACAGGAAATGTTAAAGGGACTTCTTTAAGAAGAAAAAAGGATTTTTTAAAGCAACATAATTATAAAGAATACAATGGCAATACAATACATTGTAATGGAATACAATGGCAGTACATGTCAATAATCACTTTCAGGTAATTAAGGTAAATGGATTAAGTGCTCCAATCAAAAGACATAGGGTAGCTGAAAGGATAAGAAAACAAGTCCATATACGTGTATATATAAAATTCCCACTGAGGCTTTGCTTCCTATTTACATAACTATGCCTACTTTCTCACTCACTAGTGGTTATATACCATATTTTGGTGTCTCTTCCTTCTTGAGATTGAAATGAGCAGCCTGGTATCAGTGTATCCTAGCAGCATCTCTGGCCTATGATATATTTTTTGAATATAGGTGCTTTAGTCACTAATGTATGTGATCTCTGTTTCTGTGAATCTGTTCCTGTTCCAGTTGTTTGCTTAGTTCATTGTTTTTGTTTTTGTTTTTAGGTTCAGTTGTTGATAGTTGTGAGTTTGTTGTCATTTTATTGTTCATATTTTTGATCATCTTCTTTATCTTAGATAAATCCCTTTAACATTTCGTATACTAAGGATTTGAAGATGATGAACTCCTTTAACTTGACCTAATCCGGGAAGCACTTTATCTGCCCTTCCATTCTAAATGATAGCTTTGCTGGATAGAGTCATCTTGGTAATAGGTCCTTGCCTTTCATTATGTTGAATAATTCTTTCCAGCCCCTTCTTGCCTTTAAGGTTTCTTTGGAGAAATCAGCTGATAGCCTTATGGGAACTCCTTTGTAGGTAACTCTCTCCTTTTCTCTTGCTGCTTTTAAGATTCTGTCCTTATCTTTAATCTTGACTAATGTAATTACGATGTGCCTTGGTGTGTTTCTCCTTGGGTCCAACTTCTTTGGGACTCTCTGAGCTTCCTGGACTTTCTGGAAGTCTATTTCCTTTGCTAGATTGGGGAAGTTCTCCATTTTGTTTTTTCAAATAGGTTTTCAATTTCTTGCTCTTCCTCTTCTCCTTCTGGCACCCCTATGATTCGGATGTTGGAATGTTTAAAGTCCCAGAGGTTTCTAAGCCTCTCTTCATTTTTTTGCATTCTCGTTTCTTCATTCTGTTCTGGTGGATGTTTACTTCTTCCTTCTGCTCCAAACTGTTGATTTGAGTCCCAGTTTTCTTCCCATCACTATTGGTTCCCTGTACATTTTCCTTTATTTCACTTTTCATAGCCTTCATTTTTTCCTCTATTTTGCAACCATATTTAGCCATTTCTGTGAGCATCCTGATTACCAATGTTTTGAACTGTGCATCTGATAGGTTGGCTATTTCTTCATAACTTAGTTGTATTTTTTCTGGAGCTTTGATCTGTTCTTTCATTTGGGCCATATATTTTTTTTGGTCTGGGTATTTGCCAGGGTGGGGCAACCCATGTGCTACATTGTGGTGCTGTATATGGGGGAGGGGTTTGAGAGGGAACAGTGCTGCTTGCTCTTCCCTTGGCTGGCTTTCAGTTACTTCCCTTGCTACCCACAAGCAAATTGGGCCCTTCTGATCAGCAAATTGGGTGCTGATTCCCAGGTGGGTGTGTTTGTGTACATTGTAGGACCTTGTGGGTCTCTCTAGTGAACTTTCCTGTGAGGCTGGGAGTTTCTCCTGCTGCCTCAACCCCCACAGATTTTTTCAGTCAGAGGTTTTAAGGCTTTATTTCCCCTTGCTGGAATCCTGGGTTGCGTGGCCTGTCTCGTTCCCCATTTGTTCCTCCTGGTTTATCCGCATGTAAATGTGGGGCTGCCACCTCCCCTGGTCTTCTAGCTACCTTTCCCAAGTCCTTGCTACCCTGGCTGCCTGTCTCCACCTCTCATACCAGTCTGGGTGAATGTTTCTTCTTTAACTCCTTGGTTGTTGGACTTCCATACAGTTCGATTTTCTGGAAGTTCTGGTTGTTTTTTGTTTTTAAACTTGTTATTGTCCTTTTGGTTGTGCAAAGAGGCAGAGTGTATCTACCTATGCCTCCATCTTGGCTGGAAGTCTGAGTCTCCAATTCAGTGGTAATGTTTTTTTTATTTCAGTTTATTCTCATTCATATTCTTTCCTACCCTCTCTCTGTCTCTCTTTCTCTCTCCCCTCTGCCCCATAATTAGTGCTCCAGCTGTCATAGAATGGTCCCAGTAGGGATGCAAATTTATGGATTTACTGACCTGTAATTCAACAACCTGGAATATCAAAGTACATGTGCTTTTAGAGCTACCTCAGCTTCCTTGTTGTAAGAGAGGAAGATCCTCTTCTTAAAAATACCTGGGTTTCCATGTGTGCCTTGAATCTAATTTATAGGAGTTTGACCTTAATATTCTCTTTATTGAAGCTAACTTGTGCCCTTAAACAAGCAGGTGTTGTACGTCATAGCCATGAATTCTTGGTGCCCTTATATTGTTTTATTCTTGGCAGCACTCCCTCAATTACCCAAAGCATTTCATGTGTCTGCAAATGGTAATTAGTTATTTCACTTCTTCATGTCAAAGCCTTGTAGAATCCCTTCCATGAGCACTGATATGTTACTCATTTGCCCCTGATAGCTAGAGACCAATCCGAAATTGCTTTTCATTACCTGAGATACCAATTTCTTCGTGCACTCAACGGAAATAAACTCTGGCCAACTGAAGTAGGGTAGGCATTTAGCTCATAGTGTTGACAAGAAGCTTAAAGAATTGGACTTGGGTAGGACTAATGGGGAGCAAGGCACAGCCAAGATTTCTGTCTTACTATGCTCACAGTGGGCTTCTTACACTAGCCACTGGGCAGTCATCAGCAAGCTCCTAGACTTCGTTGCCCAAAGACATTACAGTCATGCCTTTGAATTCTTGACCCTTATTTATCTGCATTGAATAATATTCTGTTAGGCCTTGCAGCTTTGCATTACATCTCAAGATATAAAATTCCAGCTACACCAGACAGGTTTTTATCACCTTGCTATGTTATAGCTTTCAGGGAATGGAAAAAGAGAGTATCTCCTCTTGTTTAGCTTCTGTAGTGAGAAATGCTTCCTGACTCTCATTCTGTTGAGTTATCCTCAAATCAGAAGGGCATTCAGATGCCAGACAGCTAAAGCTGACATATATCCACTACCATACCTGTTCCCTGGTAGTTTTTCTTATAAATCCCCAGGTGGAAATATCTATTTACTCAGCATATATTTTTGAGCTATTACAGTTTGTCAGGAACTGTTACACACTTAAAAATAAACTATGATAGCATTCATGCTGATGCAAAAGGGAATGGTGAACAAGTGCAGTGGAATTTATATTAAAATACATACAGTACGAATTAATAATAGTGATATATAAACAGTATTAGTAATATACATATCTCATCTGAATATATGCATATTTCCTCCCTAAAATAGCACAGTGCATAGTAGTGATAGGTGAAAATTTGGAGTCTCTGGATTGTGTTTCATACAGAATTGACATTTGACCTTCTGTTTCCAAGTAGGTTGGAGGTACCATTCATTTTGGAAAAAGCATTCCTTTTCATTTTGACCATGTATTTAAAAAAAAATGAGGTTTAACTTGATTTTCCTGCAAATTCCAACTTCTGCAACATCCTTCCCCTAGTTGTTGGGTCCCCTGAGCTTTTCTTCCTCCTTTCATTTTCCTGTTTTGTGTCCTAAGAAATACCTCTACTTAGTTTAAGTGTGAGGAAGAAAAGTTAGCCAAAATATCTTTTGAGGACATGACTAAAAAGCCATTATAACCAGTTCAGTGTCCTTTATGGGAGCAAAGTTATTTTGTGAATCATGTGGATTATTCACACACATCTGTTTCCATGTGATTAGTCATTGACTATAGAAGACTTTAAAGATGATACAAAATTTACATGTTCTCGGTTTCTCTCAGAATAAAATAGAAGCTCTAGTTACCGAAATCATTTCACTCTTTATGATGAACAGAATAAAATGCTTATAGGACCAAAAGGAGACATACTTACTAAGAGTTTGTAATTTCTTACAGGTGCTCGATATCCTTCTCATTGCCTTGTACTGATAGGTGGAATGGGAAGTGGGGCCTCCCTGAGATGGCTGTGTGTGGTGATACTGGAATAACAAAGACCTGAGCAGTCGCTCATGTGTTCACGTACTCTGTGCAACAGTAGAAAATGAAAAATCTCCATTTCCTGATCCTTGGTCTTTAATTAGCCATGTAGTCCTTGCTTTTCTGATCGAAAGCCTTAGTGTTAGAGACTTCATTTGTGTCTGCCTCTCCATGGCTTGTCTGGCAGTGGTGTGCTGTGCAGATGTCTTCGGTGTGTGATGCAGGTAGTTAGAAAAGTGTCCCTACCAGGCTGGTCACATTTCAGTTTTTGGACTCTCATGTTCTGCCAGGAGAACTTCTAGGAAATAACGCTAGATTCTAGCTAGGTTTAAAGGGCAGTTTCATTTATTTACTAAATACATATTATGAACCAAGAGGCACTGGGCCAGAAGCTGGAGATAAAAAGACAAAAAAAGTAGTGTCTACTCTCAAAATGCTTGCCACCTGGGCTAAG
This sequence comes from Glossophaga mutica, assembly GCA_039655065.1. Classification (NCBI taxonomy): domain Eukaryota; kingdom Metazoa; phylum Chordata; class Mammalia; order Chiroptera; family Phyllostomidae; genus Glossophaga; species Glossophaga mutica. Next base: position 34,274,871 of record CM077310.1, on the reverse strand, counting down.
CTAGAGAAATATGGGCTGTGCTGGATCCTCCTCATGTTCCAAACCTCTAAAAATCCCGTTACCTCCACATTTGGTCCTTGGACTATTCTCTGCTGTACCGATCCCCTAGGTGGATGTTTAAACCTAATGTGTCCAAAGCCAAACTTTTGAAACACCCTCCCTTATCTTCCCCTGTTCCACCTCCACCACTTGCTGCTCTGTAAGTTTTCCTCCATTTCTCCATTTTTCCAGTTGCTCAGGGCAAAAACCTTGGCATCATTTTTGACTTCTTTCTCCATTTTATGTCTAGTCCATTTCTTTTTTCTTTCAGTTCTTTCAAACACATATATAAAATCTGACCACTTCTTACCACTTATTTTAGTTCAAGCCTTCATCATCCCCTCTCTGTATTTTTATAGTAGCCTTCCAATTAGGCTCCCTGGATCTGCCCTTGTCTGCTACTGCCTGTTCTTCACATGGCAACCAGTTTATAAGAACTCAAGTTTATAATTCCTTACTATTCCTCAAATACCTCAAGACACTCTTACCTCAGGCCTTTGCATTTTTCCCCTTTGGAATGCACCAACTGTAACTGCTTGGCTTTTGCCTTTGCTGATAACCTTATCAGACATTCTTTCCATGACCATCCTGTTTGTCTCTTAACCTACTTTTATTTTTATTTTTCAACACTGAACTTACACTTCTTGTCTGCTGCTGCTCTCCGCCCACCATGCTGAGTGCTTTGTGAAAGTAGGAATTGCTGCTCTGCACCTCAGTGTTTAGAGCAGGGCCTGACCACATGGGGAGTATTCCCACTAGGCTCTGGGAGCACAAAGTTGGGGTACTGGGCTCTGCCACAAAAGGTGGCAGAGGTGCTTTCTAGAAAATGAGTTGATCTGGTGAAGGTTAGGAGAGAATATTCCAGGCAGCTTTGAGTACCGGGAAGTAAAGGCACAGAAGTAGGAAATAAGTCTTTATGTGTAGTGAACCATGGTGGTTCAGTGTGACTTAGTGAAAAGTTGTAGTGGGAAGTGTGGTCGGTAATTCTGGGGAGGAGGGAAGGGGCCAGAGGACTCCTTTAAAGTACCTTGGCATGACATGCCAGGAGACTAGGATTTGTGTGTGTGCGGTGGGGGGGGGGGGCGGGAAGGGAGGGGGGCAGTGGAATATCACTGAAAGGTTTCAGTGGGCAAGGTACATGGGTGGATTTTGGTTTACATGTAGAAGGGGAAGCTGAGACGAGTGAAGGAGGCGCTACATGCTGGAGGTGGCCTCTGCCCCTACGGAGATGCATGTGTTAGGACCGGACTGGACCGCAGCACCAGAAGTGGTCCTTGGAAGACACCGTGTGAGGCTCTGCTTTTCTTCTGATGTTTACAGCCCTCGTTTCTCATAGGGCATAAAAATGTCATTCAGAGAGGAAGAAATTTCCATGTTTATGAATCTGGTACATGTCCAAGTATATGTGTTCATTATTTTTGCCTTGCCCTTTATCTGATGTCTGTCATGTTGCCTATATTTATCAGTTGTTCCTTTTGTGTTTGCTTTATCTCTTAATTTCCACTGAGAGTTAGAATTTAAATTGCTTATTTAGTACTTAACTAATACCCAGTCCTAATTTTAAAAAGAGGCAAAGAGATTTTTCTTAGAAGTCAGAGTACTTGTGTCTCTTGAGATTCCATGGTTTGTTTTTGTTTTTGAGGATAGTGGGGTGAAGTAAATTCATTGATTTGGGATGTGACTTTTTTTAAAGATTTTTTTCGTAAAGAGGAATTATAAGATGCATAGCTCATGTGAACAGTTATTTGATAGGAGGAAATGTTGCCAGAGACAGAATGGCAAAGCCAGCAATAGGTTTCCTTAAAGGCTTTTTTGCTGTTCCTCTCTTTTGGTGCTTTACTTGCGGTTTGTCCCAAGGAATCCCTATACTGTGTCCTGGGAAGTTCTTATTTAGGATGTCATGCATGGATCATAGTAGGCATTCCTCAGATGCTCTTTGTCAGTCATTAACGGGATGCTTTTTAAAATATGGGGAGTGTTTTTTTCCTGCTTGAGACTGGTGGTGTTTCTAAATAGAGCTGATTGTATCTTCATGTTATTGTGAGAGCAGGGCAGCAGCCTGTATTTGGACACCGCCTCAGTGAAGGTTCATTTTGTCTTGGATGCTGGAGAAATCCCAGTGTGCTGTGTTCGTCCGTTACCTCATATTCCTTGCAGACAGAGGAACTGCTGTTATGAAGAAACATTCCTCCATAGGACCCAAGTCTCCTGGGGTTCTCCATACTGCCAGGCTCCATCATCCTCTGACAAGGGCCCTGACACAGCACTGCTCACATTCAGCCTGGGCTTGCCGAGAGACAAAAGGGGCTTTCTCCTGGATGCACCTTGGAGAGCCTCTGAAATGCTAGCTTCCCCTGTTGCTTGCAGCCTTTGTCATTCCAATTACCTGGGGCTTTATTTTGACTTCTTGCCACTTTCCCAGCCCAGCAGAAGATAGGCTCCCTTCCTAATCTTGATTGGAATTATATGTGAGAATTTGAATATACCTGCAAAGGAAAGAAAGAATAAGAACCAGCCTTCCCAAATCATGGTCTTGAAGGGTATTATCTTTAGTGTCTGAACTTTTGTTTTGCCAACGGCAGGGGACCAGTTTTATCTTTTTTGTTTTGTTTGCTTTTTAGAATTAAAAAAAAAAAAACAACCCTGAAAAATACTGAGAATAATAAAACAACCATTCATGTTCACACTATTCAGAACTGATAATTGTTAATATTTTACTCTCCAGGTTTATTTTTTAATTAAAAGAAACAATGTTACAGATAAGATTGGAGTATCTTTTTGCCTCTATTCTCAGCCTATTCCTGACTTCAAGAAGTCAGGCAAAAAATTTGACGTCTGTCTACTTTATTATATTTTATATATCCATTAAAATATAAAGTAGGATTTTATAATTTTTTGTCAATGTGCATTGCGATTTCTTCTGAGTCTGTAGCCTTTCAGTCTGATTTTTTCATACTTTTTTGAAAAGTTTAAAAAATTTAATATCAGATCTATCAATCCTCTATGGTTTTTTTCTTATTTTATCTTATTAAAGCTTTTCCTTTCCAAAGATCACTTAAGATAATCTCCTGAGTTTTTTTGTCAAAGTATTTTCACATTTATGTCTGATCTACCTTGAACCTATTTCTAAGGCTTTGCAACTCCACCCCGTATTGGTAATTGGTGTTCATGACTGATCTGTAATGCCGCCTTGGTCATGGATCTTGTTCTTTATATTCATGCTTCTGTTCCAGGGCTCAGTTCTGTTCTATGGGTTTATTTGTCAATTTCTCTACTATCACAAAATTGCTAAATTATTAGTATGAATTCCCAGTTAGGGTAAGTTTCCCCACTTAATTTTCGCTTTCAGAATACCTTCATTATTATAGACCATTTTTCCTAAGAATTTTAGGATTGGCTTATCAAGTTCCACAAAAATCCTACTGTAATTTGGATTCTGATTGCATCAAATTCACTGGCTAATTTAGGAGAATTGATTATGTCTTCTTATCTATGAACATAGGACACCTTTCCATTTAATTCAGAGGATTTTTTGTTGTCCTTTAGCAATGTTTCTAATTCTCTCACAAGGGCCTTGCTCATTTTTGTTAAATTTATTTCTAGGCGTCTTCTACATTTGGTATTTATTTTAAATGCAATTATTTTTTCATTCACTATTTTCTAATTGGTTATTGTTGGTGTGATAAGCGTGCTATTTATTTTTGTGTGTTGATTATGTATTACTTTTGCTAATATACAGAATAATTTCAGATCCATGTAGACAGTCATATCTGCAAATAATTTTTATCCCTCTTTTTTCTGTTTCTTGGGTAGGAACTTCTCTAGTTTACTATTACAAATGAACAGTAGAAGAGGCCTTTTTTATCTTGTTTCTCACTTTAAAGGGACTACTTTCCAAGTCTCAGGGTGAAATATTTTGATATGAAATACAACTTTTGCTGTAGGTTTAGGTAAGTGCCTTTCATCAAGTTAAGGTAGTCAATGTCTCTGTTTATTGAGGCTTTCTTTTATTATGAATATTGATTTTTTTTTTAAGATTCATTTTTAGAGAGAGAGAAAAAGAGAGGGAAAAACATCAATGTGTGGTTTCCTCTTGTGCGCCCCCAACCAGGGACCTGGCCCGCAACCTAGGCATGTGCCCTGACTGGGAATCAACCCTTTGGTTTACAGGCCAGCGCTCAATTCTCTGAGCCACACCAGCCAGGGAGTGAATGTTGATTTTTAATAAAATGTTCTTTCTGTACTCAGATAATCATGTTGTTTTGTTCTGTTAATCTAAATTTTAATGATACATTTTCAGGTATTGAATTATATTTATGTTCAACTTAATTGTAAAATATTGTATTCCTTACAACACTGCAGAATTTAATTTTATAATTTTTGGGGATGTTTCTTATCTATTTTCATATTTAAAATTGGTCTGTATCGCTTCTCGGCCTTTTGGCTAAGATCAAGTGTAAAATTGGTCTGTAATTCTCATTTTTACTTTTTTTCCTGTTTTTGTTAGGAAGGTTATATTAACTTCATAAAATAAATTGAGTTGGTAATTTTTTTAATTTTTCTTTTAAATTAACTGGTTAAGTTTAAAATTTTATAGTCATCCATAATATTCATATGATTTGGGGTGTAGGTATTCAAGTTTTTAAATGATTTTATTCTATTTAATTCTCATTTGGATCAGGTGATACTTCCACATGGAACCCGATTAAAACTTTTTAAAGGGTCTTGACCAAAAACTAAGTCTTCTCACTTTTATCCTTAGTAGCCAGTTAGGTATTTGGTCCCAAAGCAACTACTGACACAAGTTTCCTGTTATAGTTTCCATTGCTGTTCAGTGTATAAATTTGATATACAAACAGCCACAAGAAAATACACACCTTGCCTTTCTCACATCACAATAGATCTTCAATTAAGTATTCCATAGCAAGGAATTTTTAGTGGTGTCCTTTGTTTAAAGTAAGGTTTATTATGACCCTTTGTGGTGTGGGTGTTGTTTTGTGGGGCAAAAGGTCACTGATTTGACTCCTGCTCAGGGCACATGCCTGGGTCGTGGGTTCAGTCCCTGGTCAGGACACGTGCAAGAGGCAGCCAATCAATGTTTCTCTCTCACATAATTATTTTTCTCTCTCTCCCTCCCTTGTCCTCTCTCTGAAAATAAAATTAAGTAGATTTTTTTAAAAAATATGGTTTATTGAGGTATAGTTGACATAGAGCATGTTTTACCCTTTTTAGTATGCATTTCTGAGTTTTAACAAACTCTATAGTGTGTAACAACCAGCACAATCAGAATAGACAACAGTTCTTTCACTCCAAAACACTCTCCTGCACTCCTCAACCCTTCCCCTGACTCCCACCCTCTGGCAGCCACTGATCCGTTTTCTGACCCTACAGTTTTGACTTTTTCAGAAATTCATATACATGGAATCACATGGACTGTACCTTTTTTTAATTGAAATTTTTATTGAGGTAATTATGTATTCACGTGGAGTTGTAAGAAATAATACAGCCAGATGCCATCTACCCTTTGCCCAATTTTCCCCAATAGTATGTTTTGCAGAACTCTAGTAACAGTTCTTCCACACATTTGTGTGTTTGTATTTAGTTCTAGACATTTTCTTGCATGTGGGGGTTTGTGTACCACCACCACTGTCGAGGTGCTGAACCGCCCCACCACAGGCTTCTCAGGTTGCCCTTCGAGAACCACATGCCACAGCCTGCCGCACCCCCATTCCTATCACCCCACAGCCACTGACCTTATCTTTATTTCTAAAATCTCACCCTGTCAAAAGAGTTCCATAAATGTAGTTATACAGTATATAACCTTTTGGAACTTTTCCCTCTACTTAGCATAATTCCTTGGCAACTCATTGAAATTATTGCGTGTATCACCAGTTTGTGCCTTTTATTGCTCAGTAGTATTCCATGGAGTATGTAGTTTGTTTAACCATTCACTTATTGGAGGGCATCTAGACCGATTCCAGTATTTGATTGTTACAAATAAGATAACCAGTGAATATTCTTGTACAGATTTTTGTGTGAACATAAATTTTCAGTCCTCTGGGATAAGTGCTCAGGAGTGCAATTGCTGAGTAGCATGCAATTGCATGCTTAGTTTTATAAGAAACTATCAATCTTTTTTCTAGAATGGCTGTACCATTTTACATTCCTACCAACAATATATGAATGGTTGAGTTTTCTGCATTTGGGCCAGCATTTGGCATTGCCACTATTTTTATATTTTAGCCATTCTGGTTGATGGATAATGATACCTCATGATTTTAATTTTCATTTCCTTGATGGCTAAAGATGTTGAACATCTTTTTATGTACTTATTTGCCATCTGTAAAGCCTCTTTAGTGAAATATCTCTTAATAGTTTTTGCCATTTTTTTGGATGGATTGTTTGATTCTTCACTGTTAAGTTTGAGAGCTCTTTATGTTTTCCAGACACTGAACCTTTGCTGGATATGTGATTTGCAAGTATTTTATGTTAGTATATAGCTTGTCTTCTCATTTTTTTCCATGAACTTTGATAGCACATTTTTAATTTTGATGAGTGTCCAGTTTATCAGTTTTTCCTTTTATTAATTGTGCTTTTAGTGCCAAGAACTCTGCCTAGCCAAAGATCTTGAAGATTTTCTTGTTTTCTTCCTAAAAGTTTTATAGTTTTATATTGCACATTTAAGTTTATAAATTTTTGAGTTAATTTTTGTGCAAGGTGAGAGTTTTAGGTTGAGGTTGGTTTGTTTGGCCAACTATAGTTGTCCAATTGTACAAGCACCATTTATTGAAAAAAGATGTCTTCTCTTATTGCATTGCCTTTGCAACTTTTTTTAAGAATTGGGAGAGTATATTTGTGTGGGTATATTTCTGGGTATTCTATTCTGTTAGTATGATTTATGTGTTTATCGCTACACCACTACCATACTGTCTTAATGACTGTAACTATATAATTAGCTTTAATATCACATACAATGATTCTTCCCACTTTATTTTTCAAGATTACTTTAGCTATTGTAGGGCCTTTACTTTTCTATATACATTTTAGACTAAGCTTATCTCTGTCTATAAAAAGTCTGGCTGGGATTTTAATAGGAATTTTATTAAAGCTATATATATCAGTTTGGGGAAGATTGATTTGTTTACTATATTGGATCTTCCAATGCATGAACACAGTATGTCTCTTTATTTATTTAGGCTGTTTTTATTTCTTCTGTCAGCATTTTGTAATTTTCAACATACAAGTCTTGTAAATCTTTTGTTAGATTTGTACCTAAGTATTTCATGTCATTTTCAAACATAAAAAATTATATTTCTGCGTTTCCAATCTATATGAATTTATTTTATTTTCATGCCTTGTTACAGTTGCTTGAGCTTCCAGTCCTGTATTGCCTAAGGGTGGTAAGACTGGACATCCTTGGTTTGCTCCTAATCATAGGGAAAAGCATATTCAGTCTTTTACCACTAGGTATAATTTTAGCTGTAGGGTTTTTTTTTTTCTTTTATAGATGCTCTTTAGCAAGTTGATGTAGTTCCCCTTTATTTCTAACATACTGGGAATTTTTTATCGTAAGTGGATTTTTTCAAATTATTTTTTGTGTCAATTACACAAAAATGATATGATACTTCTTTAGCTTGTTGGCAGGGACTATTCATTGATTTTGAAGTGTTGAACCAGTCTCGCATACCTAGAATAATTTCCACTCAGTCATGATGTATATTTGTTTTTATACATTGTTGGATTTAGTTTGCTAATATTTTGTTTAGGATTTTTGTATTTAAGGTCATGGGAGATATTGGTACGTAGTATTTTTTTTAACCTTTTAATGTGCTTTTTGGTATCAGGATAATACAGGCTTCATAAAAGAAGTTGGTAAGTGTTCCCTTCTCTTCTTTTTTTCCAGACAAGTTTGTGTAAAGTTGGTGTTAATTCCTTTTTTTGTCATTTAAATTTTTAAAAAAGTAAATTGTAGTGAAATACACAATAATATACCACCTTAATTATTTTTTAAATTGTGGTAAAATATGCATAACAAAATTTACCATCTCAACCATTTTTAAGTGTGTGGTTTAGAAAGTGTTAAGTACATTTACATCGTTGTGCAGCAAACATCCAGGACCTTTTTGCTCTGACAAAGGTGACACTGTGTCTTAGTCATCTGCTCTCCACAGCCCCTGAAGCCACTTGGCAACCGTCACTCTTCTTTGTGTGTCTGATTTATTTCATTTACTTTCATCAAAGTTCGTCCATATTGCAGCACACTACAGCTTTCATTCCTTTTTAAGGCTGAATAACATTCCATTATGTGTATGTGTCACCTTCTGTTTATCCATTTATCCATTCATAGACCTTGGGTTGCTTCCACCTCTTGGCTAATACATGTATTTTTATGAATAGTGTTGCTGTGGACATGGGTTTGCAGATATTTCTGCAAGATCCAGCTTTTCAATTCTTTTGAATTTTAGAAGTGGGATTGCTGGGGTATATGGTAATTATATTTTTAATTTTTAGAGAAGCACCATACTGTTTTCCATAGAGTTTGCATCCTTGTACAGTCATACTAACAGTGCAAAAGGGTTCTGATTTTTCCACTAGCCAAGACTTGTTATTTATTTATTTATTTATTATTTTTTTAAAAAGTATATTTTATTGATTGTACTATTATAGTTGTTTCATATTTTCCTCCCCTATATCCCCTTCTGCCCTGCGCCCCCCCCTCCCACCAGCATTCCCCTGCCTTAGTTCATGTCCATGGGTCACACATATAAGTTCTTTAGCTTCTCCATTTCCTACACTATTCTTAAACTCCCCCTGTCTATTTTGTACCTACCATTTATACTTCTTATTCCCAGTACCTTTTCTCCCATTCCTCCTCCCCCTCCCCACTGATAACCCTCCATGTGATCTCCATTTCTGTAGTTCTGTTTCTGTTCTAGGTGTTGGCTTAGTTCATTTTGGGTTTTGGTTTTTAGGTTCAGTTGTTGATAGTTGTGAGTTTGCTATCATTTTACTGTTCATAGTTTTGATCTTCTTCTTTTTCTTAAATAAGTCCCTTTAACATTTCATATAATAAGGGCTGGGTGATGATGAACTCCTTTAACTTGACCTTATCTGAGAAGCACCTTATCTGCCCTTCCATTCTAAATGACAGCTTTGCTGGATAGAGTAATCTTGGGTGTAGGTTCTTACCTTTCATGACTTGGAATACTTCTTTCCAGCCCCTTCTTGCCTGCAAGGTTTCTTTTGAGAAATCAGCTGATAGTCGTATGGGAACTCCTTTGTAGGTAACTCTCTCCTTTTCTCTTCCTGCTTTTAAGATTCTTTCCTTATCTTTCTTCTTGAATAATTTAATTATGATGTGTCTTGGAGTGTTCCTCCTTGGATCCAATTTTCTTTGGGACTTTGAGTTTCCTGGGCTTCCTGGAAGTCTATTTCCTTTGCCAGATTGGGGAAGTTTTCTTTCACAGCTTTGTGGTGCATCTTTTCTACTCAGGCTGCCATCTCTGTCCCTCCTACCAGTCTGGATGAATATTTCTTTAACTCCTTTGTTGTTGGACTTCTATACAGTCCAATTTTCTGGCAGTTCTGGTGGGTTTTAGTTTTTAAATTGGTTGTTGTCCTCCTTTTGGTTGTACAAGGGAGCAAAGCATATCTACCTATGCCTCCATCTTGGCCAGAAGTCCTCAATTTTTTTATTATGGTAAAATACATGTAAAATTCACCATCTTTGCCACTTTCAAGTGTGCCTTTCGCTGAATCAAGTCCATTTCTGTTGTTGTGCAGTCATCACCAGCATTCATCTCCAGAACAATTTTCATCTTGCAAAACTGAAACTATACCCTTAAACACCAGCTCCCCATTCACCCCTCTCCTCAGCCCCGGCAGCCACCATTTTATTTTGTGTCTCTATGATTTTGACTACTCTAAGTACTTCATATATGTGGAGACATACAGTATATTTGTCTATCCGTGACTGCCTTTTTTCACTTAGCATAATATCCTTAAGGCCCATTCACGTTGTAGCATGTGGCAGAGTTTCCTTCCTTCGTAATGCTGGACAATGTTCCATTGTGGGTATTTACATTTTGTTTATCCATTCATGCATGGATGGATACTTGGGTTGCTTCCGCCTTTTGGCTGTTGTGAATAATGCTGCTATGAACATGGATGTACAGGTATCTCTTCGTGCCTCTGCTCTCAGTTCTTTGAGTATATAAAAACAGGATCCTTTGTATGGAAGATGTGTTCATATTCAGGACACCACATGTTATTATTGAGTATAGGGCTGGATCTGCTCTTCCTGGGCCTGACCATCATGGTTCTGGTGCTGCAACTGTCCGCCACGTGTCTGACCTTCACGGCCTCACAGAGCTCATCCTGCTGCCCAGTCCGTGCCTTCACAGGCTCAGAGCTTGCCAAGTTATTCTACGATGCTTTCTTTGGCCAGGCCCTGTCCTGGGTACTTTACTGAATATTTATTTGTTCCAGGTAACTCTCCACGTGTTACCTTACTGACTTGCTATAATCACTGTACACGATGGTTGCTTTTGTCCCTACAAGGTAGTCCGGCGTGGAACAAGAAGGCGCAGGTCCTATTTTTTTTTTATTATATTAGCCATCTTTATGGGTATTGAAATGTAATCTCATTATGGGCTTGATTTGTATTTCTTTCATAATTAATGCGTTGAACCTCTTTTCTTTCTTTTTTAAAAAATTTATTGTTGTTGAGTTATAGTTGTCCTGCCATTTTCCCCATTGCTCACCCCACCCTATTCCCCCTACTCCTACAGTCAATACCTCCCCATTGTCTGTGCCCATGAGTCCGCTCTTCATGTTCCTTTGCTTGTCCCTGCCCCTACTTTCCCCTGTTATCCCCCTCCTTCCTCCTCTCTCGTCACTGTCAGTTTGTTCTTTATTTCCAAGTCTCTGGTTATATTTTGCTCATTTGTTTGTTTTATTGAACAATATAGGCCTTGGTATTTCCTTTTTTCATTTATTGATTAGGTTCTACTTATAGGTGAGGTCGTATGGCATTTGTCTTTTAGCTCCTAGCTTATTTCACTTAGTATAATACTCTCCAGTTCTATCCATGCTGTCACAAAGGCTAGGAGCTCCTTTCTTTCTGCTGTGTACTATTCCATTGTGTTTTTTGATCCACAGTTTTTTGATCCACTCATTTACTGATGGATACTTAGGTTGTTTCTAGCACTTGGCTATTGTAAATAGTGCTGCTATGAACATTGGGGTGCACAGGTTCTTTTGGATTGGTGTTTCAGGGTTCTTAGGGTATATGCCCATCAGTGGAATTGCTGGGTCAAAAGGCAGTTCCACCTTTAGTTTTTTGAGGAAATTCTATACTGTTTTCCACAGTGGCTGCACCAGTCTGCATTCCCACCAACAGTGCGCTAGGGTTCCCTTTTCTGCACATCCTCACCAGCACTTGTTTGTTGATTTATTAGATGTTGAACATCTTATATGCCCATTGGCTACATGGCATCTTTAGAGAAATAGCTGTTCACATCCTTTGCCTATTTTTAAATCAGTTTGTTGTTGTTCTTGTTGTTGAATTGTAGGACTTCTTATAAATCCTGGGTGTTAACCCCGTTTCAGATGTATTATTTGAAAATATTTTCTCCCATCCTGTATGTTTCCTTTATTCTCTTTTCTTTATATTCTTTGATGCGCAAAAGTTTTTAAGTTTGATGTAGTCCCATTAGTCTGTATGAGCTTTTGTTGTCTGTGCTTTTGATGTAATATCGAACAACAAATCATTGCCAACTTCAATATCATGAACTTTTAGATTAATTCTTTTGTATATGGTATAAGGTAAGGGTCCACCTTTATTTTTTTGTATGTGGATATCCAGTTTTCTCAGCATCATTTGTTGAAGAAATTGCTCTTTCCATATTGAGCAGTCTTGGCACATTTATTGGTGACCATGTGCATGAGGTTTTATTTCTGGCCTTACTACTCCATTTTATTTGTGTATAGCTCTGTCTTAATGCCAGTACCACACTGTATTGATTACTGTAGCTTTGTAATGTGTTTTGAATCAAGGATGTGTGAGTCTTTAACTTTATTCTTCATTTTCAAAATTGCTTGGCTATCCAGGGTTCTTTGAGATTCCATGTGGAAATTTCAGGATGATTTTTTTCTATTTCTGCAAAAAAGTGCTTTGGGATTTTCATAGTGATTACATTGAATGTGTAGATTGCCTTGGGTAGTTTAGACATCTTAATAATATTAAGTATTCCAAATCATCAACGTGCAATCTCTTTCCATTTATTTATGTCATCCTTAATTTCTTTCAGCAATGTACTATAGTTTTCAGTATTGTTTCACTTTAAACAAACCATTGATTGCTGCTATTTTTGTTATTTCCTTCCTTTTGCTTGATGTGCTTTTATTTTATTTTTTTTTATTTTTTGAGGTAGAAGTGTAGATTATCAATTTGAGAATTTTTCTAGTAAGTATACATTGTTGTAACTTTCATTCTCAGTACTGCTGGCTTCTCACATGTTTTGATATGTTAGATTTTTGTTTCCATTCATTTCTATGTTTTTTTTTTAAATATTGTTTTGGTTTGTTGTCTTGTTTGACACATGAATTACTTAGAAATTAAATTTTCAAGTGTTTCGGAATTTTCTTGTTATTTTTCTGTTATTGATTTTTACTTTGTCTCCATGGTTAAGGAACATCCCCTATGTAATATTAGTTCTTTTACAATTCTTAAAGTTTATATTTTATGGCCTATCTTGTTGACTGTTCTGTGGGCACTTTGAAAAAAGGTATATTCTGCTGTTGTTGGGTGGAGTGTTTTATATATGTCAGTTAGATGCTGTTCAGATCTCTATACTTGCAGATTTCCTGTCTAGTTATTTTGCCCTTTGCTGAAAAGAGATGTAGACACCTTTGAGTCTGGTTTCTTTTACTTAATATAATGCGTTTAAGATTCACTTGTCTCGTGTGTATCACTAGTGAGGTTCTTTTAACTGCTCAGTAGTATTCTTTTATATAGATGTACCAGTTTATTTAGCCATTCATCAGCTGATGTTTCTGTTTTTTTGGCAGTTTATTAAGAAAGCTTTGATAAACAGTCACCAACAGGTTTCTGTGTGAATATACATTCTTAATTCCCTTGCATAAAACACCTAGGAGTGGAATGGTTGAGTTGTATGGGAAGTGCATGCGTACTTGCCAAGCTGTTTTCCACAGCGGCTCTGCCATTTTGTTTTCCCACCAGCAACACGTGCGAGTTCCTGTTGCTCCACATCCTCATCACCACTTGGTATTTCCTTTTTTCGTTTCCGTTAATTTTAGCCATTCTAATAGGTATATAGTGGTATCTCATTGTGGTTTTAACTTGAATTTCCTTAGTGGCTAATGATGTTGAGCACTTTCTCATGAGCTTAGTTGCTTCTTAAATACCTTTTTGGTAAAGTGGACACTTAAAATCTTTTGCCCATTTTTTGTACTGGGTTATTTGTTTTCTTATTGTTGAATTTTGGGAGTTCTATGTATGTTCCAGATATGTGTTCTGTAAATACTTTCTTTCAGACTGGCTTGTCATGTCATTCTTCTAACAGTTTCTTTCAAGCAGTAGAAATTTAAATTTCAATGATACTCAACTTCTTGATATTTTTCTTGTATGGATTGTGTTTTTGTTGTCATACTCTGAAATCTTTGAACAATGTAAGATTACAGAGGTTTTTAAAAATGTTTTCTAGGCATTTTAGAGTTTTAGATTTTACATTTAAGCTTATGATTCGAGTTAATTTTTTTAATGCAGTGTAGGGTTTGGGTTAGGTTTTTTGTTTTAATTTTGATATATGAGTTTAGGTTTTTGTCACAAATTTACCCTCAGACTAAAATTTATAGTAGGAACCTGCAATCTTTTTCAAGTAGTGTACCAAGTCTTCATTTATTCTGGGGTCATAGACCTTTTTACTCAGCTGTGCTTCCAGGTGTCTTAGGAATCAAGGGTGAAAATGGGCAATAAGGAGAAAGGAGCATATCTCTCCCCACCTGACCTTTATGCTACTGAGGTCTGCTCTTGTGTCTGTCACATTAGGATGGTGTGCCCTGGACCAGGGGCCCCTAGTGGGAGAAGGCTCGCTGGTGTGCACTGGGAGTGGAGCTGCCTCAGCTGCGCTAAAGCATGGCTTCATTCTTTGTTCCCCCGTGTGCTCATGGCTCCTTCATCCCCACTTTACAAGCAGTGTGATTGCTAACCACTCATGATTCACAGGCCCTTAAAGTCGAGGAAGCCTTTCTCTGAGTGGGTGTTTCTGTTTAATAGGAAGGGAAAAAACACAGTGCTAGTTTGCCTGTGGGTTGTGTTCTGCACGAGATGGCATCTAGCATTTGGTTTCCACTTACCATCCTCAGTTGCCGTGTGTCCTGTTGGCCTTTATGCTGTGTGCAGTCAATTTTGTTTCTCTTGTGATTGTTCATTTTCTGTTAAAACATCATGGCAGAATGGAGTTCAGAATTTCTGAACACCAATACAGTATATATTACATTTTAGCATTGGATTATTGCAGTACATCCTTGTCAATATTATCTTCCAAAGTAGGCTTATTACATTTTTGCCCACTTTAGAAGTGAGACCTTTAAATATTAAATATTTTAAAAATAATGAGATAGAAGTCCTGATTGGTAGAATATTGAGATCATTAGTTTTGAATAATACTTGGTCATCAGAAATCATTTACCTCTTAAGATTATAGCTTTAGGGCCAATGCTAAGAAAAGCTCAGATAATACAGATTGTGTAGATACAGTTCAGTGGGGATGGACTTTTGAATAATGAGTAAAATATCCAGGAGGAAGAATAGGAAGAATTTATTTTCTAAAATTTACTGGGCACGTTGTAAAGTCATGATCTCTTATATTTACTGATTTTTCCCTGTTTAAAGATAATTTAAAATAACATAATTGGGAGTAAACATACTATTTTGAAATCATAATTTTACTTACATAATATTAGGGGAACATACTCAGTGTGTAAAGTGAATCATAACTCTAGTACTTTTTCTTCATTTTATAGAATAAAAAGTGAATATGTGTTATAGCCCATATCCAAATTTCTCTCCATATGCAAAATAATGCTGTTTCACTGAAAATTAATAAATAGACATTGATTTCTTTTTTAATTTAAACAAGTGGAAAATTAGGTGCAGAAAGTGGTCATGTTGATGGCACACAGGTTTGAAAAGTCATGAAGGAACCAGATCATGAAGGACCATGGGTACTTATTGTATTAGTATTAGTTTTCCATTTCTATTAGTCGTCCATTGCTACTATGACAGATTACCATAAAGTTAGCGGCTTGAAACAACACCAATTTAATTATGTTACAATTTCTGTGGGTCAGAAATCTGGGTGCACAGTGTGGCTCATCTGGGTTCTCTGGTCTCACAGGCCCTAATCGAGGGGTCAGCAGGGCTGTGCTCCTTACTGAGGGGTCTGGAGAAGAATCACCTTGCAGGCTCCTTCAGGACGGTGGCAGAATTCCATGTTGTCTCATGCTTTCCACATTCCCCCCTTCATCTTCAAGCCAGCAATGGCATGTCAGGTTCTTCTCATCTTGGAATCTCTTTGACTTCCTCTTCTGCTGCCAACTAGAGAAACTTCTTTGATTTTAAGGGCTTGTATGATCAGATTAGGCCCATTTAGTCAATCTCCCCACTTTAAGGTCAACTGTGCCAAACAACGTAATATAATCTTGAGAACAGCACCAGGGGATGAATATCATGGGGGCCGAAATTCTGCCCACCACAGTCATAGGTCTTGTGTGATTTTAAGTAAAGGAGTGATATGGTGTAATTTGTGTTTTATAACACTTACTTCGAGTATAATATAGACAAGAGCCAACTTGAGGCCACCCTGAAGTCATGGTAAACCATTTGAAGGAGTATACTTTGGGATTCAGTTATAGATGACAGAAGATAACACATTCACTGTTTTTTCAGTAAATTTATTGAGGTGACATTGGTTAATAGGGCTGTATAGGTTTCCAGTATAGGTTTCTGTGATATGTGAGCTGTATCTTGCATTATTGTGTGCCTGCCACCCAAAGTCAAGTCATCTTCTGTCACCATATACTTGGCCCCCTTTACCCTTTACTGCCCCTCCATACCCCTTCCCTCTGGTAAAGGTCTTTGTCTGTGAGTTTCAGTTTTGTATCCCACATGAGTGAAATCATAATATATAGCTTTTTCTGTCTGACTTATTTCACTTAGCATAATATTCTCAAGGTCCATTCATGTCTCAAGTGGCAGTATTTTATGTTTTCTTATGGCTGAGTAATATTCTATAGTATATATGTATCACTTCTTTATCCAATCTTTTGTCAAACAACAACATGATTGTCTCCATGTCTTAGCCACCATGAGTAATGCTGCAGTGAGTGTAGGGGTGCATATATCTTTGCAAAAAAAAATTTTCGAGTTTTATGGGTATATACCCAGAAGATGGATTGCTGAGTCATATGGTAACTCAGTTCTTGTTTTTTTAGAAACCGAAATATGTTTTCCATAGTGGCTGTGCCCATTTACATTCCCACCAGCAGCAAAAGAGTGTTCCTTTTTCTCCACAGCCTGTCTAACACTTGTTATTATGTCTTGTTGACAGTAGCCATTCTAACGGATGTGAGGTGGTATCTCCTTGTAGTTTTGATTTGCATTTCCCTAGTAGCTAGTGAAGTTGAACATCTTTTCCAGTGTCTGTCAGCTGTTTGTATGTCTTTTTGCAAGAGGTGTCTGTTCAGGCCCCTGCCCATTTTTTTAATTGGATTGTTTGGTGTTGAGTTGTATGAGTTCTTTATGTTTTGGATATTAACCCCTTGTCAGAGCTATTGTTTGCAAATATCATCTCCCATTTGGTTGGTTGCCTTTTTGCTTTATTGTCAGTTTTTTTGCCATGCAAAGGCTTTTTAGTTTGATATAGTCCCATTCATTTATTTTTGCCTTTATTTCCCTTGCCTTTGGAGTCAAATTTACAAAATGTTCTCTGTAACCAAGGTCCATGAGTTTAGTACCTATGTTTTCTTCTATGTGATTTATTGTTTCAGATCTTATATTTAGATCTTTCCTCAATTTGGATTGATTTTTTTACAAGGGGAAAAAACTGTAATCTAGTTTCATTCTTTTGCATATGGTTTTCTGATTTTCCCAGAACCATTTATTGAAGACTTTGTTTTCTCCATTGTGTGTTTTAGGCTCCTTTGTCAAAAATTATTTGCCCATATACATGTGTATTTATTTCTGGGCTCTCATTTCTGTTCAGTTGGTATGTATGTCTATTTTTCTGCCAATACCATGCAGTTTTTTTTAAAAAAAAATGATTTCATTTATTTCTAGAGAGGAAGGGAGGGAGAAGACAGGGAGAGAAACATAAATGTGTGGTTGCCTCTCGTACATCCCCTGCTGGGGACCTGGTCCACAACCCAGGCATGTTCCCTGACTGGGAATTGAACCAGCAACCTTTTGGTTCACAGGCAGGCACGCAATCCACTGAGCCACACCAGCCAGGGCCAGTTTTGATGATCGTAGCTCTGTAGTATAATTTGAAGTCAGGTAGTGTGATACCTCCAGCTTTGTTCTTTTTTTTTTCAGGATTGCTTTGGCTATTCAGGGTCTTTTGTGGCTCCACACAAATCTGATGATATTTTGTTCTATTTCTTTAAAAAATGACATTGGGATTTTGATGGGGATTGCATTAAATCTGTATATTGCTTTGGCTAATGTAGCCATTTTGACTATGTTGATTCTTCTAGTCAGTGAACGTAGAATATCTTTCCATTTCATTGTGTCTTTTCAGTCTCTTCAATAATGCTCTGTAGTTTTCAGTATATAGGTTCTCCATGTCCTTGGTTAAGTTTATTCCTAGGTGGTTTATTCTTTTGGTTGCAATTGCAAAAGGAATTGTTTCTTTATTCCTTTTTCTGAAGTCTTATTGTCAGTATATAGGAAAGCAGTTGATTTTGTATCCTGCAGCTTTGCTGTATTTGTTTATTGTTTCTAACAGTTTTTTGGAGCCTTTAGGATTTTCTATATATAGAATCATGTCATCTGGAAAAATTGGCACTTTTACTTTCTTCTTCCCAATTTGGATGTCTTTAATGTCTTTCTCTTACCTAATTGCTCCGGCTAGGATTTCAGAACTGTATTTAATAAGAATGGTAAGAGTGGGAATATTTGTCTTCTTCATGATTGTAGAGGAAAAGCTTTGAGTTTTTCACCATTGAGTGTGATATTGGCTGAGGGTTTGTTGTATATGTCCTTATATATTGAAGTACTTTCCTTCTGTACCCATTTTAGTGAGTGTTTTAATCATAAATAGATGTCTTTTCTGCATTTATTTTTAAGATCATATGATTTTTATCATTTGTTTTATTACTGTGGTGTATTGCATCAATTGATTTGTATATGTTGAACCATGCTTATGCCAGTGGAGTGAGTCCCACTTGATCATGCTGTATTATTTTTTTAATATATTGTTGTATTTGATTTGCTACTATTTTGTTTAGTATTTTTGCATCTGTATTCATCAGAGATATTTATAGATTTCTTTTTTTATGTTATCCTTGCCAGGTTTAGGTGTCAGGGTTATGCTGGCCTCATGAAATATGTTAGAAAGTATTGCCTCTTCTTTAATTGTTTGGAAGAGTTTGAAAAGAATAGTTATCAGACTTTTAAAAATTCATTAATTTATTTTTAGAAAGAGGGGAAGGGAAAGAGAAAGAGAGGGAGAGAAATGTGTGAGATCAATTGGCTGCCTCTCACACACCCCCAACTGGGGACCTGGCCCATAACCTAGGCATGTGCCCTGACTAGGAATTGAACCTGTGACCTTCCAGTTTGCAGACTGGCACTCAGTCTATTGAGCCACACCAGCCAGGGCTCAAATATTTTTTTAATGTATAGTAGAACTCACTCGTGAAGCCATCTGGTCTTAGACTTTTATTCTGGGAGGAGATTTTTCATAATTGTTTCAATTTTATCACTCTTGATTGGTCTACTTAGGTTTCTCAGTTCTTCATGATTCAGTCTAGGAAGGTTATATATTTTTAAGAACTGGTTCATTTCTTCTAGGTTATTGAATTTGCTGGCATATAGTATTCTGGTATGATACTTTGTACATCTGTGATGTCTGTGGTAACTTCTTTCATTTCTGATTTTGTTTGTGTGAGTCTTACCAGGAGTTTGTCAATTTTATTTTATTTTCAAAGAGCTACCTCTTTGTTGTATTAATTTTTTGTGTAGTCTTTTTGTTCTTTCATTCAGCTCTACTCTGATTTGTATCATTTCCTTCTAATTCTTTAAAATGTAATGTTAGGTTGTTTACTTGGAATTTCTCTTGTTTCTCGAGATAGGCCTGTGGTGATACAGAATTTCCTCTGCTGCTTTCACTGTATCCGGAAGTTTTCATGTGTCATTTTGTCCTTCTCATTGGTCTCTATAGATCTTTTTATTTCATCTTTTTCTTCCTCTTTCACCCAGTCACTCTTTAGTAGTATGTTCTTTAATCTCCACATTTTTATGGGTTTCTTCACTTCCTTCTTGCAGTTGATTCCTAATTTCAAAGCATTGTGGTCAGAGAATGTGCTTGCTATGATTTCAGTCTTCTTCAATTTTTTGAGGGTAGTTTTGTGACCTTGTGAACGTTCCATGTAACTGAGGAAGAATGTGTGATCTGATGTTTTGGGATGAATGGCTCTGTAAATGTCAATTACGTTCATTTGATCTAATATATTATTTGAAACCAATATTTTTTCATTGATTTTCTGTTGGATGATCTATCTAGAGTTGTCAGTGAAATTTTAGTGTCCTCAGCTATGATAATGTTTTTGACTCTTTCCACCTTTAGTTCTGTGAGTAGTTGCTTTGTGTATTTCAGTGCACGCTTTGGGTACATATATATTAAGGAGTGTCATGTCTTCTTGATGTTGAGTTCCTCTTTATCATAATAAAATGTCTGTCTTTGTCTCTTGTTACCTTTGTTATCTAGAAAACTGGTTTGTCAGCTATGAATATGGCTACGCCTGTTTTTCTGTGGATGTTACTTGCTTGGAGAATCATTTTCCACCCTTTCACTTTGAGTCTAACTTTGTCTTTGCAGCTTACATGTGTCTGTCTCCTTAAGGCAGCATATGGTTGAGTTTCGGTTTTTCATACAATGTGCTACTGTGTGACTTTTTACTGGTGAATTCAGTCCATTTACATTAGGGTAATTATTAATGTATGAGGATTTTTTATAGCCATTTATCTTTTGTTTTCTGGTAGCTCTGGTAGCCTCCATTTGTTCTTTTCTTTTGTGTTTCTGTCTGCTGATTTTGTTTGGTGGTATTCCACACTTCTTTCCTCTGTTTCCTCTTTTTTTAAAGCAATGTGTCTCAGTTTGGATTTTGTATGTGTGTATGTGGCTGCTATTAGATTTATGAAAAAGAAAGCTTCATATATACTGCAGTCCTTTTTCTTTTTAATGCATCTGATCTCCATCCTCCTGAATTTGCAGATTCGACCTTTCCCCTTTCCTTTTATGTTATTGTCACAAATTATCCCTGTTTATGCTATAAATTTTCTTGGTGATCTCACTTGTAGTTTTGTGATTTTTTTTTTTTTTTGTTATTTGTTTCAGGTAGAATAACTCCCTTGTATATTTCCTTCTCATAATAAATTCCCTCAGCTTCTGCATGCCTGGAAAAGTCTTTATTTCTCCTTCATATGTAAAGGATAACTTTGTTGTATATATTATTCTTGGCTGTTAACACCACTCTTTCAATAGTTTGAATATTTGGTTCCATTCTCTGCTTGCTTACAGAGTTTCTGCTGATAACCTAATTTCCTTTATAGGTTACTTTCTTCTTTTCTGGCTGCCTTGAGAATTCTTTCTTTGTCATTAATTTTTGCAGTTTTAACATACAGTGCCTTGGAAAAGGTCTCTTTGGATTGAGGCAACTGGGTGTTCTGTTTGGTTTTTGGATTTGAGTATTTAGCTTTTTCCAGAGTTTTGGGAGGTTCTCATCAACTGTTTGTTCGAGTAGACTCTTTGTTCCTCCCTCCCTCCCTTCTTCCTCCAATATACCTATTATTCTTACATTGCTCTTTCTGATGGGTTCAGATAGTTATCATAGAGCACTTTTATTATTTTTATGCTGAAATCTCTCTCATCTCTCTGCATCATTTCTAGATTTCTACCTTCTTTTTCACTGATCCTTTCCTCCATCAGTTCTGCTCTATTTCCTGTGCTTGTTATTTCGTTCTTGGTCTATTTTATTGAATTCTTCATCTTCAGAATTTCTGTTTTGTTCTTTTTTAAAGTTTCAGCCTCTTTGGTAAAGTATTTATTTTGCTTGTTTTCTGAGCACACTAAATTGCCTGTCTGTGTTTTTTCACATCTTGTTGAGTATTTTCAAAACTGCAATCTTGAATTCTCTGTCATTTGTATCATGTATATCTATGTCTTTAAGTTTGTTTTCTGGTGATTTTTTTCATTTTCTTTCTGACCTGACTTGCTACCCTGGTTATTCATTGCATTTGATGGATTCCTTCTCTGTCTGGGCATCTATGTATGGGTGGCCCATTGCTAGCATGTTGATATAAAGAGGTCTTTTCCTTATCTTCCAGTAGGTGGTACTGAACCACAAGTTTTTTAGCTCTGTAAATCCCAATGCTAACCCCTGCAGCCCATGTTTCCCTCTGTGTAGCCACAATGCCTGGAGGTACCATGGGCTGGGGAAATCAGCAAGCTTCCTTGTTCTTTTGCCCTCATGTAAAGGTGGCTTCAGACCTCCACTGTGTACCCCTTGCTCCCTGACCCCAGTAGTGTTTACGGAGTGCACCTTTTGCTCAGGGAAAATAGTGATTCTGTAGCACCCATTCCTGGGTTTCCAGATAATGTACTCCACAACACAACACCGAGGTCTAAGGGAGGCAAGCTCTAGGATGCTCCAGGAAGACAAGCTCTGTGGCTTTGTTTCTCTGTATGGGATGTTGACTTCCCAACAGCCACAGCCATAGCCTCAGCCTCATGCTGTGTCCCTGCTCAGGTCTCTGGGCTCAACCACAGCTCATACTGCTCACTCCTGCAGGAATACCCACCAAATCTCTGCTCCTCCTAGCTGAAGAGAGAGCCAACCACAACTGGATTGCTCCCCTCCCCAGGCTGAGCTGTGCCATGAACTCCTAGCTGTAGGGCTCCATCTGTGGCTCACCTCAGCCCTTCTCTCCTTCTTGCCTCCCCCACTCACTCCCACTTGCCCACCTTTATGTGCTTCAATGCAGAGCTCTCTGACACATTGGCGTGTTGAACAGGGAATCCTTTGTTGAGTTATAGGTATTGTTGAAACTTCAGGGAGAGAAACCAGGGGGATTTCTCACATTGCCATTCCTCTGGCCCTACTCACACTACTTATTTTAAGAAGAAAGGAATTTAATACAGGAAATAAGGTGCTTACAAAGTTGTTGGAAGATTTGGAAGATCTAGCTCCCTAGAATGGGTCTGCCTCTAGAATAGCACCACAGAACCAGCTGACCAAAGGCAGTGCTACCTCTGCTAGAATCATATAAGGAAAGACTGAGGAAGCCGATGGCCGGGTGCTGGATCACACCATCTTAGGTGCTGCCAGGAACACATTGCCTGAACTGCAACCTGCTAGGAAGTCTCTAGCCAAATTGTTTCAGCTGGATTCAGTATATCTCTCCTCAGGACTATTGAATGTGACTGATAGAAGCTAAATCTCACCTAGAAGGGAGTGTGGGAAATACAGTTTTCAATTTCAGTTTTTGCAGTTCAGGAAGGTATTCTGGGAAGAGGTTGGAACGGAATAATGAGAAGCCTCACCCAATCCATGGATCCACTGGCTTACCACTAGTTAAAATCTTGGTTCCTTCTAAAAGATTATGGCAATAAGGTTATTATCTCTGTTGACCCAAGAATAGACCTGTCAGATAGGAGTTCTTGTGGTAATTGGGCTCAAATTCATGACCAGAGTCTAGCAGCCACTGTTTATAGAGTTCTCTCATGCATACTGCATTTCAGGGCAAAGCCACAGATTGGTCTGCCAAGCCTCCTGCACTGCACTCTGCCTTCTGAGTAACCCTTTTCCAGGAGTTCAGAGGATTGGAATTCAACCAATAGAACTGAGATTTTCCTTGTCCATTTGGAGCTGCAGCTAGCCCATTCTGACCAATCGGGACAGTGCATTTTGGACCAATGTAAAGATTTGGAGTGCTTATTCACATAGAAGTGGACCAGTCAGACTGGGTTCAGACACTCTTCTCTATATAAGCCAACTCCACCGCTGTCTTAATGGAATACACTTGCTTCCATCAAGACTGCGCTCCCTGACTGGAGCTGCTTCATCCGAGCTGTTTCACACCTGAGCCGTCTCACAGCCAAGCTGTCTTACAGTTGTGCTGCTTCAGCCGTGCTGTTTGACCACCGAGCTTTTTCACAGCTGAGTTTGTTTAACTGAGTGGAGTCTCCCCCTTTGCCACACCAGAAATCTGGGACTCTTGTTGGTGTTGAATTGGTGATGACAACCTTTATTTGACACCTCTCTTTTGCTAGTTGTTGCTGGTACTTTCTTTTCACAAAAAATACTGTTTGGGTTTGAGGTCCTGGGAGAAGATGATTCTGTAATCTGCTTCATCATACCACCACCTTTTCCAAGAAGGTTTACCTAAATATATTTCAATTATATATTTTCTAAGGAGCATGTCTGTTTTAATAATGTATGTTTCAGGACAGCAGGAATGTTGACATTTTTGTTTGTATATGAACTTATAACTTAACAAAGTGCTAGTCACCTGTTATTTTATATAATTCTTGTAAGGAAGGAAAGGCAGAATTTATTACCCCACTTTTACTAATGAGGAAACTGAGATCCAAAAGGACTGAGTGAGTTTCCAAGTCACACAGCTACTTATAAGGTAGAGTCAAGATTCTGAAGTCAGATTCTGTGACTTCAAGGCCAATGCTATTTTACCATACCTTCTGCTCCCCTTAATGGAAATGATTCCCTCCATCTCTGATCAGAGACATCTTATTATATCTTTAATGTTCCTTATTATAGCAACCAACATTATTATAGCAGTGATTTAACTGAGTTAAAACCAAAAGTAGGGTGAGAGAGGTGGGAGAATAATCTTATGTGACTATTTTATTCTGATCATGAATTAACCTTGTGTGCCTTGGTTATAATAAAGCTATTATCAGATTTTTCAGCATTTTTCCTTCACTGGTTTGTAGGAAACTGCTCAGCTTCCTCAGTAAATCAGACCTAGATCCCCCAAGACTGATAATGGAAACAAGATTTTCCACATGTGAGACTTGCCCTCCTTGTAGGACCTTAGTCTCATCTCTATAACTCACTTTCCTTTTGGTGTCTTTTGCTTTTTATTTTCACCATAATCAAGGAACTTGTATTCCCCATTTACCACTTTTTTTACAAGAATTTATTCCTTGTAAATTCCTTGTGTTGTAGCCCATGAATCTAGGCTGGAACATTCAAAAAAGCATCACTGAAAGAGCTAGGGTAACAGCCAAAATGCAACTGGGTGTTTTTGTGACTTATGACTTTCCCAGGGCTCAGGAACTGCTGGCCTACTTCCATCTTCCCATATGTTACCAAGGAGCATGTGCTTAGATCTAGGCCCTTCTTCATGATCATAGCCAAGAAAGCAAGTTCTACAAATCCCACTTCTCTCTCTCATCTTTGCAGTGTCTGCTTTTCTAGGTGCTGTGTTTCTCTTGAAGCTTACTCTTATATAATGGTTCACAGCAGGCATGGTGACCATCTTTAGGAGAAACCTATCCACAGGATGTGGTTTTACCGTGCCCTCCAAAGGGCAGTCACATCAGGTCACAGATCCCACAGAGGTCACCCGGTAAGCAGGTAGACAGAATACTGAAGTAGGATATTAGAATGATGTTGAGTACAGCAGTGTAATGCACCAGCAGTTGTGAAAAAGTTTGTACTTCAGTTGCAAGTGGCTTAAGCTGACACTGTCTTTTTATCCTTCTAGGTATCATGAACTGATCACAAAATATGGAAAGTTGGAGCCTTTGGCAGAAGTGGATCTAAGACCTCAGAGCAGTGCAAAAGTAGAAGTCCATTTTAACGATCAGGTAGAAGAAATGAGCATTCGTTTGGACCAAACAGTTGCAGAACTAAAGAAACAATTAAAAACTCTAGTGCAGTTACCCACAAGCAACATGCTTCTCTACTATTTTGACCATGAAGCACCCTTTGGACCAGAGGAAATGAAGTATAGCTCTCGGGCACTGCATTCCTTTGGCATTAGGGATGGAGATAAAATATACGTAGAATCCAAAACAAAATAACCCCTACCAGACATGTAAAAATGCACACATGAAGACTTCCTGGGGGCATTTGTTTCCATATAATGTTCTTTATGAGGGAGAAGATAGTTTTTGTTTTGATTTGTTTAGGTTTGAGGGGCATATATATTTCCTCCTAGAATGGGTAGGGGGCTATTTGGGGTATTTTTTTACTGAGATTTCTGTGGCTCAGCCAGCAGAACTGGCCACACCTGTAGTCCGTGTGCCCTCTCTCATGGAAGGATGACTGAGAAATCGCCGTGGTACTGTGTTCACTGGGACTTGCCTCCTGCTTCGTTGTCATCACCATTTACATACACTTGTGAAGACAGCAGGAACAGTGCCTCCTCCTCAGAAGGATGTATTAGAGTATTTAAGTCGGGAACAAGGATCTTTACAGGAAGGGCCAGCCCTTCTCTCTCCCAGGTCCTCTATTTCCCTCCCCCTCTCTCTTTTTCTTGTTTTGGTTCAGTTTTTCATTAATCAGCTTCTCAACTTGGGTGATTTTCTTCTTCATTTCTCCCTTTTGAAATAATTTAAAGTGTTTTAAGCATTTTTTACCTGATTCTGATCTCAGGTGCTCAGTTAGAATCTATAATTCTATTAGGATCTTGAAGAAGAGTAAATGGAGGGTTAACACTCCAGGAGAACTTGCTGTTATTATGCAAAGCCTGCCAGAGCAGTCTGGTCTCTCTGTATGCAACTGTCTCGATTTTAATGTTCTTCACACATTGTATCAACCATTACTTTCATAACATGAAATGTGTCAGATTCCAGAGTTTTTTTTATTTTTGCTTATTGAATATATTTCCTCACACCTCTCTTTTTTATTACTTTAATCTATTGGGAGTAGAGGCCTGACTTTTTGAAGAATCCAATAGAATAATGCATATGTGTGCCAAGAGAGCTGAGAATCAGCTAATGGGCTGCAGTGCGTGTGAAGGTATCTAGTGGGGAGAACCAGAGTGAGGGGAGAGTGTTGTGGCTTTCCTGCCTGTGTCATTGTTTGAAGGCCTTGCTCTTGCACTTTGCATTAAAAGAGGGAGATTGTAATCAAAGGGAGCTTTGGTTCCCAGTTCTTCCCTGGGATTTTATGATGTCATAATTGAACAGCTCTTTGTTTTATATTTTAATTTAGTTCCTCTACAGAAGAACAGCTCTGACTAATGAGTAAAATATAACTGTCAAAACTTTTGAATTGCCTTCAAGTCATGTTTTTTGCAGAAGCATATTTAAAGCACTTTTCTTTAAAAGCTAGTTCCTGGCCTGCTGTGAAACCTTTGTTCTGTCCCTTTGTTAGTCAGCACGGGCCCCTGTCTTTAACACATGCCTTTCTCGATCCACCATCTTTGTTAGGTGGGAGGCTTGAGAAGAACTTAGCATAACTGGGGCAGAAGATGTGTATGTACATGGAGTATTTTTCAAAGAATGTAATCATTATTGTTGTTTTCACCTTTTGACCTTTCTACATGATTCCACTGCTCCTACAAATTTCTTAAGAGATTCTTTGTGGCTTGTAAATTCTTTATGTACATGGCATTGTGTTTATTATTGCTACTTTTAAATTTTTTCTGTGCCATAATAGCAGACGTTTATTCTCTTAATGCACTTCAGGTTCAGTACTTGTGAAGCCTTTGACCCAGCCCACTGAGTCAAATCTATAGTCACTGGAACATTAACGGTGGAAACCAAAGGGTTTGAGAAAGGTGAATGTGAAGCCTCTTCTCCTTCTGCTGCAAATTTTATCTTTCAAAATCATAAAAGTGAGCTGTGGTGGTCCAGGCTGGGCATAGACAATAATGATTATTTCACAATCACAGTTTCCTGGCACGTTTTTGGAGGTGCAAAGAAGTGCAGCCACGGTGTCAGGATGCTGAGAACCCTGGGTGCTTTGAGCATGAGTGCGTGAGTGTCGGCGAGCTGACGGGACCCAGCCCGACCGAGCCCTTGCTTTCCGCAGCCTGGGCAGCAGGTGCCCTCCTGTTTTTTCAGGCTGGGTATGACCCCCGGCTGTCCCACAGCAGAAGGCAGAGAGAACACTTATGTTACGCTTTAACCGTAAGTGGAGTGGTCACAATTAATTAGATATTTTATATATGACAAAGTTTTATGAAATGCTTTTTTACTCTTAGAGACATGCTCTTTCTGTTATTGCAGAACACAGTGTCCATCGACTGCAGGTGTAGTGTCCTGTGGTGCCCTGGCGTGTCGGGGGAGCTTCTCGTTTAGTTCCCTGGACGTGGGTGTTTTAGGCCATTGTCATTGATGGCTTTATAATTGCTGACTAATTTTTGATTGAGACAAAATCTAATCTGGTTACTGGTCTTTTAGAATTACGAAAGTAAATGAGAAAAGCTATTTGAGCATGTGTACTTGTAGATTTATTTGGTTTGCTGAGTAAAGATGCTTCTTTTAAAATAAAATCGGTGCTGTGTGGACACTTGTAACCAAAATTATTTTTGTAACAGGACAGAGGAGAGCAGACACCATGGACCTTTCAGTCTACGAGTTATGTGGGGGTGGTTGCTGCAGCTTCTCTGTGTTTTAATCTCGACTTCATCTAGGTTCAGTAAGAGCATATTATTGACAGTTATGAGTCAAAATGCTGTTATAGCCAGTATTGCAGATTTATTTCTACAGCACAGTGTATAAAACACTTTTCCTAAAAAGAGAAATTCTTTTCAGTCATGAAAAAAGAAAGTAGTAGTAAAAGAAATCCAGATAAAAACCAAGGAATATGGGTGTGTAGCTGCTGAAGTCACAATGGAAATCAGTTTTCTAGTTTGAATTGTTGAAATATCTTAGAATATTTTAAAGAAAAATAAAGTTCAGAGTCATGTCTTTTTATTATCAAAAGTTTCCATTGTTTCCGCAACTGGCTGCCACCATTGCCATAAATACGTAAGAAAGCAGCAGATGTTCTGTGACCTCTTGTTTCTTTAAAACCTCTTCATGGAAATCAGGCCAAAACATGAACTCAGTGCAACAGAGCCTGGCGTTACTGTGCTCTGTTTTAAAGTTTTGTTCGCTGAACAAGATGAAAATGCCATGGTAACCACGCGTGTCAGCTGTGTGTTTAAGTCAGCAGTGTTCTGAACACAGACGTTCTGAATGCAAACTGCCGACGCTGACCGGCCACTGTTGGAGGCACGCTGGGGGCGCTCCACCCGTGCGCGTGGGACTGGCTGGCTGCGTGTGAAACGTGGATGCAGTTCTAAGCAGTGTCATTTCTGTTCATGAATTTGACTTTTCCCTTCGTTTTGTGTTAGGTTGAAATACAAACAAACTGCTTTCAAAACCCCCAGAAGCTACCTGTTTTACCAAAAGTGTTGTGAACACTCTGTTTTCCATAGGTGCTTCCTTAAAGTGTGTGTCTGTGGTAATGATGGAGAGGGACTGGACTCTCTCAGGCTCTTTACTTGCCAGTTGTCTCCTGCAGTTAATGGAAATATATATATATATATATTTATTTTAGAATATAATTTAAACATGTTCTTTGCACTTTTTATTAATATATGTATAGATAGAGAGTTAATCTTTAAAAAAATAAAAACCCAAGTTCACTTTCTCTTTGCGTTTTGAATTTTTTTCTGGAGCTCTGTGGTCAAGATATATGTTTATTTTTATAAAGCTGAAAGTCACCATCAGTGCTGTGATTGACTCCCTGGGGAACTGGCCTCCACAGGTTCAAGTCTCACCATCTGGCCCTGGGCAGGTAGTTCAGCTGGTAGACAAGCATCCCAATCCACCAAGGCTGCGGGGTCAGGGCACATATAGGCTATGAATGCATAAAAAAGTAGAACAGCAAATTGATGTTTCTCTTCCTTCCTCTCTCTCTCTAAAATCAATAATATTTTTAAATTTTTTAAAAAAGTTTCATCATCTTAACAAACTTAATTGGAGTTTTGTTAAAGTTAGAAATGAAAGCTGCCACTGCTCTTGTGTTAGCAAAGTTTTATACTTCTCCCTTCATACTCTTCGTACTCCCTTTTTAAGGATAAAAACTTTTTGAGATGTTTGCCATCCCCTTTTTGGAGTAAGAATGAAAATCTCATTTTGGTGATTTAGAAATTTGTGACACTTTTTTCCTTTGAAAATAATTTTCTAAAAGAATGAGAGTCTTAGGCACTTGAACCCTACCTGCTTATTAATAATTTCTTGGTAAACTTTAATGAATTAATGTTGTGCTAAGAATTAAGGTCCAAGAACTCCATTTTATTTCTGTTTCTAAAAGACAGTCTATTGACCTCTCTCAGTGCTTCAAAAGTACATAAGTATCATCCTGGCTGGTGTGGTTCAGTGGGTTGAGTGGTAGCCTGCGAACCAAAGGGTCACTGATTTGATTCCCAGTCAGGGCACAACGCCTGAGTTGCAGGCCAGGTCCCTAGCTGGGTGCACGCAAGAAGCAACCACACATTGATGTTTCTCTCCCTCTCTTTCTCCTTCCCTTCCCCTCTCTCTAAAAATAAAATAAACTTTTTAAAAAAGTGTGTATCATGATCTGTTTATTTAAAATTATTTCTACCTCCAAATTTCAAATAACTGTAATTTTAACTAATATTCTAAATTCTATGTACTGTGGGCTTCTCTGAGTACTTGTAAGTACTGTGTCTACTTGTGAGGCAAACTATGTCAAGAAATCAATACCTGTTAGACTGAAGTGCTATAAATTTCACATTAGAATGTTTATAAAACCAGGTTAACCTTTGAAGTTACTTTTTTGTTTCCAACTCCTCTCTGGAAAAGAAATAACTGTGTTTTCCAACTTAGGCTTAGAACTTTAGAGTTTAAATTTAGCCAGATAAGTTTTAGAACATATAGAGGTCATTTCATCTACTTTTAAGTTTTTCATGTAATTAAGAGTTAGGAATTGAGTTAATCCACGAAAAGGAGTAACATACCATATTGTATCATCTTAAAATATAATTATTTCGGATTCCTTCAAAAATTTGAGTGTTAACACTAGAAACGTTTAGCTTTTTTAATGTAAAAAATTTAAATATATGTATGAACTCATGTATATATGAATATAATGTAAGTAAACATATTCTGATGCTCCCACCTTACTCTGAGCTAAAGAAAACACATTTGAGATTAGCATTATTCTCCTGAGTCAGTGGGATTTTTACAACTTTATCTCAAAACACTGAAACAGTGACCTAAGTAATCATTAAGCCTAATAAATAGCAAACTAAAATAAAGGAAATTCTCTTTAAATAGGTAAAATAAGAGTTGCTGATAGCTATTTAATACTTTCATTTAGCTGTGGAATCCATGTACTTGACAGCCGTACTGTAGCACTTCCTGCTAATGTTCTCTATAACACTCCACACATACACATTTATTGTTTTTATGTTTTACTAAAACACTAAAGTGACATATTCCTCAATATTTATTTACTAAGTTGATTTGTTCTATAACAAAATCACTGATGTGGCTGATGGCTCGGAATCCAAATTATAATTTTCCCTGGTGTCATTCCCAGACCTGAAATTATGTTACATGTGTGTTTGTCACGCTCTGAACCCCTGAAGTGCCATGCTGGACACTGCAGGGCCATTGGCAAGAATAAATGAACCAGTAGTGTGATGCAAAGAAAATGACATGTTGATGTCTAACCTGAGAATGTTCTAGAGACTGAAAACTTAGTTTCAGTAAACACACAAAGGTGAGAGGTCCCTCAATTCCAACGCAGACTTATCAAGGAGGCATCAGTGTTCAAGTGCATTAAAAGTTGGTATTTATAGAAGAAAATGAAGTTTATAATCTAATGGAGCCACTATTAGAGGTTTTGTTACGGAAAAGGATGAGGCTGTTGCTGCTATTGTTTCTTCTTAAATTTCAAGAGAGAACCTTGAGAAGAATGTAACTATTGTTTACAAAATAGACAAGTTATCTACGGTGGTCGGCAAGATCTAGAGCTGACAAAAATAATGCAATTTCAGTTTGACTCTTTTCACAGACTCTTCATTCTTGAATGCTTCTTAGTTACTATAAGTAATACAATTAAGGTGCTAAATAAATAGCACTGGGAATAAGAGAAAGTAGACATTAAAGAATACAGACTTAAGAGAAAAAAAAGTTTTCTGATATGTCTGAAACATTTGAGGGCAGATGTAAGCTTTACTCCACTATTAGAGAATACACCTAGGACATTATGAATTCCTTTGGTTGTGTTAAAATTTTGTTTTACCTAAATTTCAATTTCGTTACAAAAAGAAGTCTTTAAAATTTCAATTAAATTTTAAATAGAAAACAATTTAAAAATTAAGCAAAGAGGGTATATGTTAGAAAATCCCATTCTAACCCTGTACTCCATCTTTTATTAGTTTCTTGTGTCTTTCCAGAATTTAAACAAATAATAGCAAAGGAGAATATATCTTCTTACTGTTCCCTGTATGTACAACATGTGTCCAGAAAGTATTCAGCCTGTACTATGAAAAGTAGAGACCTTGAAGAAGGTACAAGAAACATTGGACATAGGACAGTGACGCCTCAGTCCCGCCGGCTCCTTGGGATTTCACACAGCTCTCCCAATCGCCATCAGCTGCCCTGTCGTATTTTCCTGAATCTCACTGATGGTCTGAAATCTTTTCCCTTTCAAAGCTGATTTTAATTGGGGGAAAAGCCAGGAGTCTCAGGGCACCAAATCTGGGCTGTAGGAAGGGCTGAGTCACCTGAGTGATTTGACGTTGTGCCAGAAATACTGCACGAGATGTGATGCATGAGTGGGCACATTGTCGTGATGAAGCTGCCAATCACCAGTTACCTATAGCTGTGCCCTTCAGAATCATCTGAATAGTTTCCATGGAGGAATGTTCAAGCTTAACACAAAATTTGATGTAGATTTGTTGCTCTACTGATTCAATCATTCTAAATGTGAGGGCCACACAGTGCACATGCTCACTCAAGGGCATCTACCTCCCTACTGACTAGTGTAAGCAAAGTCATTGTCGTTCACACATGGCACTCCAGTCCATCTGCTAGGGTGCCAGGTTACATCGATGTCATGCAAACCATTCTCGTTATATTAACAATGGCTGGACTTTTTCCAAACAGACCTCATATAGCAAAGTTAGTGTATTACAAACTACCACACATCTTACTTTTTTAAAACTTAAAGTATATTTTGGATATCTCATAGCAGTACATAGGGACTCACCTTATCCTTTGTTTACAGTGTAATACACATGTAATTTATAATACTGTTTTGACCGATACCTTGTTGATAGCTATTTCAGTCCCTCCCCCTCACTCTCTCTCACTCTTTTTAGTTTGCTGCAGTAAAAAGCATATATTCTCTTACATGTTTAAAACAAATCTGTATTGCATTGTTAGAAGTGGGATTGCTGGGTCAAAAGGTTGAAGCGTTTGTAATTTTGGTAGATATTGCCAAAGTATTCTCTGTTGGAGTTTTATTAAAAAAAATAAACAAATCTGGTTATATGACTTGTCACATCTGTGATGAGGCAAAGACTGACTCGATCTTGGGTTTGGGCTTTACTCCTGGTCAGTGCAGCCAGGCAGTGGTCCCCCTCCTCAGGCGCACAGACAGGGCTTGCGACTGCAGCATGTGACTGCTCCGAAGGACCCAGCCTGTCGTGTATCTGATGAGCTACCTTTGCTCTGGAATCTAATTTTTAGTCATTGGTAAGTGAGATTTCACCTCTGCAGGAGAAGGTACCAGTACATGTATTACTTACCCTTAACAATGTATGAGCATTTGTTTCAGCTGAGTGCCCTTAGAAATTGATAGATTAATAGCTCTAAATCTCTCCACTTATTGTCTACAGTAATCAGAGCCACTTCTGGCCGACCGGTGAAATTCTTCTAAAGGAACTAGTTAGTGCTACTTGGTGAATAAGGAATATAGTGTGTCTAACCCCTATATAGGGTCTCTTTTTTCAACTTTATTGCTAATGTGCCAGCAAGGATGTTAGAATAAAGCTAATTGTGAGGGTTTTTTGTTTTCCTTTTGGTCATGTTGGTCTACTTGGAAATAGCTGTTACAAACTCCTTGGCTGGAGGTAGATTCTACAGCTGCTTTCGGAAAATATCTTTGAATCTTTGTTTATAGTTTAGAGATGAACATCTTGTATTATTGAGATCTTAGATCTAGAAAAATTTTCTGACTACTTAATAAACATTTTAAAGTGTCATTCGATGTGGTTTTCAAAATGTTCTCACAACTAAGCTTAGCCCAAGCCCAGTGTCTACAATGAGTAAGGTGATCACACAGAATAAGTATTACTTAGAGGCAAATAATATTAATCCTTTAACAAGACAGGTTCTAGAGCATTCATGCAATAATTGAAACATGCTTACAGCTTGCTGTTTACATGATTATTGCCATGATACTAATAAATATGAAAAAACTTAGCAATATTACATCAGGTTTTTCTTAAATCTGCTTTTAAGAATGAAAAGCCAAAAGACTGCATCAGCATCCATTTTGCGAACGTTGACCCAGGTGTCCAGAAATGAAGATTCCCAGGCAGGAAAGGAAGCAGCGGGCTGGCATCTCCCGTGTAGCACTGCTGTTCTAGCCATGGGCTCCCTCGTCAGATGCTGTTTTGCATGGAGTTCTATGCCTATGGATGAGGCATTCTGCATGCCTCCATGCTGAGGGCTTAGCCTTGACTCTGTTATTGGCAGATTGAACATTCAGAGGCAATGGTAACTAGATCGGCCTTGGTAAACTGAAGGTTCGATATAAAATGCACATCTCATCTTTTTCCACCACTGACACCATTCGATAACAAAGGGTCTACTGAACCTATGACTCAAGGACAGGGCTGCTTCTGCTTCAACCCAAAGCTGCTGCACAGTTCTTTCATGCTCTTAGCCTGAGTCAAAGCTGGAAGGACTCATATCACCTGAATGTGGCTGCAGCAACATTCATAGCGATGGATGCATGGCCACGAGAACCCAAAGACAGGTTCAGAGGAGGAAAAATCTCTTCGTGGAGAGGTTACGAGACACAGTATTTTGTTTTTTACTTTGAAGGAGAGATCCCAACATGACCCTGACCATTGGATTCCTAAAAACTTTACTGTAAAGTACTAGCTCCGAGTCTCTGAAGGATTTATCTTCCACCTTCTGGAATGCTTGTCTTGCAGAGGCCCCAGCCTGCTAGCCATCTCGTTCATCCTGCCCAGTCAAGCCTGATGTCATCGACGTAGTGAACCAATGTATGTGCTATAGAATCCAGAGGGTTCAGGCCTCAGTCCTGGGGCAAAATATAAATGTGTACTGCTGTCTGTTTTATTTGAACCTGAGCTATTTCTGATCCTCATTCCTGAGTCAGATAGGAAGAAAATGGATTTGCCAATAGCTACATATCACGTATCTGAAAGCCATGTTAACCGGTTCCAGTAAAAACACTGTATTAATACAGGAGCTGCCACTTGGCTAAGCTTGAAGCAACGCAAAGTCATTCCTAGGATTCATCATGGCCAATTTAATGGAGATACAATAGAGTTCCCACTCCTCTCTAAGAGGGACACTAAATTTCACCATTATCTCCTGACCTTGGGATGCAGCACACTTTTGTATTTACTACATTGGCTGGAGTGGTACCTGCAGAACATGGACCCAATGTGCTAAGTACATTTATCTCAATTATATACTGAGACTTGAAAAATAACATCCAGGTACATCTGCTGCCCCTGTGGACCCACTGTAAGCTGGACTTGGCCAGGACTCCTTGTATTACCTGGACTCATGTGTTCCCCCTCTAGCAGGGTCTTTGGGTATTGATGTACACTTAAATGCTTCATCCAATTATAGTTTTGTCCCAGTCCTCAAAATGTCCAGGTATTTCCTTCCCCCAAGTCTACATTCTTCACTCAAGCGAATGGCGATAGGTCTCAGAGAAAGGGCTGGAAGAATCGTACAGTGTGACACTGTGATGGTGCTGCAGAGTTCTTCCCTTTGGGGACCCAGTTACCTTTTCAGTCTGTGGGTTCCAGATTTGGAAATGGGCTCAGATTCACAAACTGAGCAAGGGATCGAGACTTTTTATTGGGGCAACTGTCTTTGGCCTCTTGCCCACAGATTCTCGCTGTTTGTTATATACTATAACAAGCGATACCCTGGTTGGCTTCCGTCTACATTGTGTTTGGATGCCATACTCTGTTAATTATCACCGTAACTCTCTCTGAACCAGGCCCCCTGGGCTACCACTCTGATCTGTCAGTCATTATGAAGACTATGACCCCTAGTTCCATGCAATAGAGAGCTGTAACCTGGTCTCTGTCACTTCAGGTGTCCACCATCTCACTGCTGTCAGACCATTGGGTTCTGTGATTGCCTTTCCTGCCATCAGCGCTGGCCTACACAGGGGAGGTTCACAGTGCTGCTGGCGCTTCACTCACCAGAACATTCCTGCTGCCTTTGGTGGATAATGAGCTTTCCCATGGACATGATCATCAGGTGGTTCTTCCAGACTCCCATAGTATATCTGGTTCAGCATGTTCACGTCCCTGAGCCTTTTAATCCCTTCTGCCATCTGTCACAGTGATCCAGGCATTCAGCCTCACTCAGTGTTGGCCATCAGTCTTTTCCAGGTGTCTAGGAGCTGCCCTAGCAGCGAGCTCACACCATCCCCTGCAGTCCCTGCCAGTGTACGAGGCCATATCCCTAGTATGTGCCCCAAGTCAATAAACATTTCCTGACTTTGCATTGTGCTGTCTCCATGATTCTACACCCTCACAACAACCCAGTCCCATGGGTGCTCCCCTCCCTGACGCTGTGCCAGTATGTGCCTGCTGGGTCTTACGGCTCTTTGGGGTCTAGCCCCTTTCCTCCCTGTCCTGGGTAATGCTGTGCCTTTTCCCTGATGGTAAGCCTAGCAGTTAGGAGAGGAGATGGGAGCAGCTTCTGAAGGGGGTGCGACTGTTGCCTTAGAGAAAAGTCCTCTCTCTTGTCTTCCTGTTCTGGGATAAATTTTAGCTCTTAGTGAGGTAGATAGAGTCAGACATACCTGAGGGCTCAGAAATCTTGACAAATTCACAGAGTCAAAATCTTTGAGGACATCTACCCAGATGATGCTATCTTACTCTCACACACACCTATTTGTGTACGTACATGTGTGTGTATGATAAATCTTATAAAGTTTTATGTCTATGTATAGACAAGGTTTTCTCAATTAGTCCCTGATTTTGGCATAACAGAGCTGCCTCAGTTGGGTGCTTGGCATAATTTGTGTCAGTTCAGCAAGCCTCTGCAGAATGCTAGCTGGTCGCTAGCGAACTCCTTCTTTGGGTGGAAAGCATCAGGCCATTGTCTCACCACGGAGTCTGTTGGTTGGCAGAGGGCCACCCCCCAGGGCGTGCCCTTGGTTCTAGTGCTGAGGCCAAGCCAGAAGGACTCACAGCTGAAGGCTGTTAGCCAACCTTCACTTAGGCACCACACTTCACTCAACTGAGCTCGAAATCTCCCTTTCACAGAAAAGGTGTAGAAACTTATGAAAACAAAGCAAAGCCAATCAGCATGGAAGACCCATTCTTGTTGTTTTTAGGGAATTATATGTTGTATGTTTTGTTGCAGGTAGCCTTCCTCCTGCCTCAAGAACAGCCTCAATCAAGGCCACCTTTACAAAGCATGAGCTTCACGGGCAACTGCTTTCAGCCACCCTCACCCCGCATTTCACCTAAGTCTTGTCAGAAATCTTGGCTCACTTTACATCTTCAGCAAAATGAGCCCTCCTGCCAACATGTCATAAAAAGAAATTTTTGTCCAAACTCATAGATACAGAGAACAAGCTGTTGGTCACCAGTTGGGAGAGGGGTTGGGGAATGGGTAAAAGGATGAAAAAGCACAAATTGCCGGTTGTAAAAATAGTTACAGGCATGCAATGTATAGCACAAGTAACAGTATCAACAGCGTCAACAATATCATAATAATACTATGTGTGGTGCCAGATGGGTGCTAGACTTATCAGGTTATCACCTGTAAGATATAGATATGTCTAATCACTATGTGGTACACCTGAAACTAATATAATATTGTATGTCAACTATAACTGAAAATAAATGTTAAAAATAATCTGAAAAACAAAATATAAAAAAATGGCAAATACAAAGATTTTTGTCATTTCTCCACCTGTGACCACTGAGTGAGCACCTAAAATACACTCCCACTGACTGGCTTCCCAGCCCGACCAGACCAGTCTACTCCCACGTGCCTGGCACTCCTCGCATCTGGGTTCTCAAGGTGATTCCGACCCATTTATGCCACCATCTTGTGTGTCTGGTTAGGCCCAGATGGCATTTATCTCAGGAGGAGTCTGCCTCAAGGAAGATGGAGTGTTTAATATGGGTCAAAGGGCTGGGATACAAATACCCTTGAGATCATGAGGAAAGAAGACCAAAGCAATTATTGTGCCACTGGCAGTTTTATAAACAGAACCAACTAGTTTGCTTCAAGATAGGTTGACTATGGGACTCACACCTTAACAAAGACTGGGCAAGGAGAAGGCTTTTTAGGTGAGACTGAGTTTAATTTTATTTTGGTTAGGCACTCAAAAATTAGATATTCTGTTACATAAAAATGTGCTTTTGGAGGAAAATAACCATTTGAAATCTGTAAGTAAATATATGTGGAAGATTCATAATACTAGTGGGTAAGATCTACTGAATCACCATGGGTCTTTAGAAAAATATTGAATGATTTATACTAAAACTTCAGTTCCCCAAATACTCTTGTCCATTTTAGGACAACTTGTTCAAAACTGGAATTACGTTATTTTGTACAGTCAACATTTAAATGCCTGTTCACAGACAAATTTGGAGTAGGTTTGAATTTCCCGCTGACTTACATGTTTTTTTTCCTACTGCATTGAAATGATTTCTTTTTAGACAAATTTCACTCTATTTTTTTCATTCTTCACAATGCCTTTTAAATTATTTACTTACTGCAAAATTTCATCACAAGGAGTCTATCCCTCTGAGGACCCTCCCTGGGCACCCACGGCGGAGGCTTCCAGAGTGCGGGCTGGTCTTCCCTTGCGAAAGATCACATCCTGCACTGTCTAACCCCTCGGTTTTGCTAGAAACTGCCCTGGGCGGTCCCACTGCACAGTGGAGGATCAGGGAGGAAAGGGAAGAAATAAAACCTGGACAAGTTTGAGAGAGTTTCTTTAAATACTTCATGCGCACCTGTGAAAAAACAGAGTAGAGCCTATCTGTGGCAACAGTTCAAAACCATAGAAACTAAAAAAAGACTTCAGTAGAAAACCAACTTTATTTAAATGTTGGAGGCAGCAGCTTTGTTTGGAGTTTTAATCCCATGCTGGTGGATGCTAATTCTGTAACTTTATACAGTTGCCTTTTTTTTGGGTACAAAGGTAGAAGGGGGGTTTTCTTTTGTGTTTTTCAGTGCAAAGTGATTCCGATCAGAAAGGCTCAAGGTTTCAGCTCCAAGTACCTGACATTTCCATCTGAATCTACTTTTTTTAAGGGGGGTGGGGAGAAGGTCTAGTTTTTCAGGAAAAGAACCTCTCTACACAATCCTGAAACTGATCTTTAGATTTACTTTTTCTTAATCAATAGAAAAAAACTTGATTGCAACTCAACACTTATCTGACTCTAGCTCAGGACTAACTGAATTTTTGGTTTTAAGAGTAGGGGATTCAGACATCATTTCAGGAATCAGAAATAATTGGCAGCAAGAGGGGGAGAACTGACATGAATTCTTGTTTTGCCTAATTTTTTCCTGGTTTACCAAGATTTGGCTTAATATTTCTGACTCAATTC
This sequence comes from Glossophaga mutica, assembly GCA_039655065.1. Classification (NCBI taxonomy): domain Eukaryota; kingdom Metazoa; phylum Chordata; class Mammalia; order Chiroptera; family Phyllostomidae; genus Glossophaga; species Glossophaga mutica. The sequence continues at coordinate 34,235,726 of CM077310.1, read as the reverse complement.
CTCCAGTCTCTACAGAACAGGTTAGTGACATTTTTTCATAAATACAGATATTTAAATGAATTCTCCTTATGCTCTCTGAACCGTTTCCCTAAGGGCTCCAATCTTACATGCATAAGGTGCCTCCCTCCCTCCGCTAAAGCTGTGTGATCTCTGTGAAAGTCTTAGTACCATTGTCAGCAAAACTAATATTTATTGTGTGCTTGAGGTGTCAGTGTGTATGCTTGACAACCGAAGGTTTACAATAAAACTCTCACAAGGGTAGACTCACTGATTTTCCATGAAATTTTGGCTGAAGAACTATGATAGCTTTGAATAATAAGAGGATGGTTTTGTATTTAAGAACACTGTCGGGAGCAAACTTACCCGTGCACTTGGTCCTTCCGCAGGAGTATATGTAATTGGGAGCTTGCATGGGTGTTTGCGTCTCAGCTTTATGGAGCGGCACAGAACGGCAATCCTTCTAACAGAGAGTGAAGCAGCCAGTTCAACTGGTTGTGACTGAAATGAAAACAAGTTCACTTTTGTGATGTTCCTTAATTAATTTGCTGGGACTAATTACTTGCTTGTGTGCTGGGTTCTATTTTTATTGTAATTTCAAGGACTGACCCTGGCTTTTTTTTTTTTTTTTTTTTTAATTTTCAATGTATCATTCATTTCACTAGGGAAAGTCAGTGGACAGTTTTATGCTACCGTGAATCTGGTAGTACTTCAAGATGGTTGGATTTGCGCCATACTATAGAGAAGGTGATGGCAAACTAAATTTTTCTACCCATAAAAATCTGTTGTGTTTCAACTGATTTTTATTTGAACCTCTTTGAAAGCTGCTGTGAAAATCGAAGAGCTGGGTCTCGCAGAGGGTGAAGGTCTGTCTTGGAGACACAACTGAGACGTGAATCTTTAGAGCCAGGTCCTATTTTTCAGTACTTGAGTAGCTGCAGAGCAGATGGCTTTCTTTGGCTCATTGCTGTTCTCATTGAGTCTATGTAATTTACTGATCGTTTGAATACTCTCATTACACTTCCAAACTGGCTTCTCATGGACCAGTCTAATTTGTTCATGACATGTTGAACTTGGGAGGACCTGTTAGCATTCGGGAAATTTCAGCCTGACTCAGAACTCTGTTGATGTTTTATGTGAGTTTGTTCTGTGATGGCTGTTATGTGTCATGGGATTTGCAACTAAACACACCTGGTATTCTACTTATTCTGGCAAGCTGGGGAATCTTTTTTCTTTTTCTTTTTAAAATTCCAGGATGAATTATTCATCATTACTTAGAATTTGGGTCTCTTTCATCTTCGCACTTGTACAGCAGCAAGGTGAGTACTACACAATTTTGTAAAGCTCTTGATTAGCGTGCTCTTGAATTTATAAAGAGACACTTTTGTTGGAGCCATAATTGTCAGGGCAGGTGTGTATGTGCCTACAGATACACAAGAAAATGTAAATTAAATTTTGTTGTCAATGGCAAAATACATTAACTTTGAATAATGTTTATTTACATTCCTACTTTTTTCTTATTTAACTGTCAACACAATTTGTACATACCAGCTTGCCCCATGTTAATAGACTGGGTCTTTAAGATAATGGAAATTATTTCCCCTAAAAGTATACAGGGCAGGCGTGTGTGCAGCCGTACCTGATGACTGACTCCCATCAAGGCGTTTAACTTGAGGAACAGAGTTTAAAGAATGCACTTGTTTTTGCCCATATCAGGAAATTCCATTCACATTGATGTTGGTGACGTATGTGTTAGAGGCCTTTTACAATGGCCAAAAATCTGAAAATGTAAGTGAAATTTTAAAAAAATGTTCCCATCAGGGATGCCTTCTTTTTATCTCTGCCTTGCCCAGGATAGGTGAGAAGCCACATATATTTCTTTCTATTGTTTTTGGATTTTAGAAAAGAAAGGTGGGAAAGTCTCCATGAATTTGAAACTTCTGTGACTAAAGTTCTAAAGCATCTTTCTTTGTTTTGTTCATCTGGCACATGATTACAAGTATGAGAACAGATCATATAAGGCATGCGTACTCCTAACATTTTCTAGGACTGGGGACATTTAAATAGTCATACCATGTAAACTATAGAGTGAAACTCCACAATAATGAAAGAGTCCCACTGACTCTAATCTCCTACCCCTGCTCTAAGAAAGTACATTTTATTTGGTGAAAATAAAACCCCAAAGTCCAGGGAGCACAGTTAGGTTTATTATGAAATCCCTGGCCTAAAGCTAGCATGAGTGGTAGCTTTATTAAATCTGATGGTATTAAATAGGCCATGCTGTTAATGTTTTTTTAATAATACTAATAGTTTTCAAGGTAGAAATTACTGTAGTCTAAACCTATTCCTTTTTATTAAATACCTATTTTTTATTCAAGTATTTAAGTATTTACATTATTAGATGTCTTTATTATTTGTATTCTTCTTAAAATTGAGAAAATTTTAACTGTCCATTCTTTTCTGTTTAAAATCATGCACTAGTTAGGCTCACTCACGAAGTTTACCTCCCCATCGGTGCAGGGAGAGCAGCTAGGGGCCATCTTCCTGACTGGGGGCCTGCTGCCTCCCCCAGGCAGAGGGGCCCCCAGGCCCAAGATGCCAATCAGCCTTGTCATTAAAGCAGCTATGATTTAGTGTGAATAGGAGCCCCTATTTACATGTGGGCATCACTTCTAAATAGTTCCTCATGACATGATTTGATTTATTATTATTAATTTGAGAAGGTATATCACCTTTCAAGTTTAATAAGTATAATGCTACAAAAAGGAATTATAAAGAGACTTTTAAAGAATTCCTACCTTCTAGGAATTTTGAATTTGTAACTTCTGTGTAAATACAAATGTTCAAGAACCTGTTTTTGTCTACAATTGTGACACTAAATGAAGCTGTCTGCCAAGTGCTCCTGTGATTAAATTTGCTGCAGCACCTCCTAGAGGTGGGAATTTGGTTGGCTTCCCAGAGACTTCTGGGGCCTGGGGAGCGATGCTTGTACCTAATGACCTGGCTGGTTTTCCCTGCTTTCCTTTGACATTAGCCCTTGGAAACAGGTTAGCTGTCCTGTTCCTTGCTCCAGAAAGGGAGAACTCGTGCTTGGCCTGGTGCTTCTGGTCACTCCACATTCTCAATCACATGAGCTGTCTGCTCATGAAAAAGGCTTCCTTCCTGGGCTGGGGCTGGCCAGCCTGTCGCCTCCATCGCTCAGAGCAGGAGCTTTCCCAGGGAGGGCCTGCCACCTCAGAATGGGGCGTTAGCATCTGGGTGGCAGCAACAGGCACCTCAGGAACCAAGGCCAAAAGCCCCAAATGAATTTGCCACTGCCCCTTAAAAGTAACAATTTAAAAAAAAAGAAGAAAAGAAGATGTTCTGTTTTCATTCAAGAGAAGAGAGGACAGAGAGAGAGAAAAGTTACATCCAAATGTAGATTATTTCGTGGAGACTACTGGATCCAGTCATCAGCAAGGTAGACCCTTGGGAAACTGCCTAATTTCTATCGCTAAACTGGGCCACCCCCTGCAGGAGTTTGGAGGAGAAACGAGCCAGGTTTCTAGAAAGGTGGTGACACAGTCAGGTGACATGAGGGGCGCTGACCAGAGGGTGGGAGAGCACCCTGAGCCTCCTCTCCAGAGAGTTCTCTGGGCCCAACCTCCCTGGCCCAGGCTCCTGCGCTGCCGTTGGTAAACAGGAGTTGGGTGAAGAGCCTTCCATCTCTCAGGGCTGGGACTCAGTCAAGGTCATTCACAGGGCAGGTACTACAAACCCTCTCCTCCCACTTTGTCCCATGTCCAGCTGTTGTTTGTTTCCTTCTGGGATCTGGTATCTTCAGTTATGTAGGGGGAGGGAGGAGGCACCTTTCCAGAAAAGACCTGAATAGTACAATTTTTGTGATGGAAAGGAGCTTCATAGCCACAAGCCACCTTGTCTGCACCTTGTCTTCAAACTGGGATCAAGTGGGCTGAGCCCTGCCAGACCCAGAGGTCCCTCTCAGGACTTGAGAGCTCAGGCACAGGTGATTTCACAGCGCCCTGCCAGCCTTAACCATGGCTCTCTCTAAAGTGCTTGGAAAAACAGAAATGAGGTGTGAACTGACTTCTCCTGAGGAGAAGCAGCATCATTCCCGTTCCCCCTTTCCAGGGGCAGAAGAAAATGCACAGTGTGCAGTTTGGGCTTAGGATAAATGAAAAGGGAGTCTGACTTGCCTTTAGTTTGTAAGGCTTACCAAAAGGGACTGGCTTCAGTGGGTGGGAGGGAAGTGGCTTGCCCTGTGGAAGAGGGGTCTGCCATCTGTCTAACCACTGTCTCTCTTGACAGTTCAGCCCAGGGAGCTCATGTATCCATTTTGGCAGAATGACACCAAAACCCCTAAAGTAGACGATGGAAGCTCGCCTGAGATCAAGCTGGCCATCCCCATTTTCTTCTTCGGCGTTCCTTACCGCACTGTCTATGTAAGTGGAGGAGCAGCCCATGTGGCCTTCCCTTTGTCATTAAGGGAAATAGTAAAAATACTTTCTTTCAGGGCTCCAGGAGTAGAGGAAGATTTATTGGCAGCCTGAATGACAGGCTGTAAGGTATCATGAACTGATAGATCTTATGATTAAGGTAGTCAAAGGCATATTTAATGGCTAATGTTCATAGTATACAGGACAATCAATTTCTTTTGTAGGTGATTAACCACAGGCAGGAAGCAGAGGCCTAGCATCATGAACATTATTTTTGCTACTCGATAAGATAAAAAGATACAGTGAACCACAATAGGAGCAGTATCATTTTTCTTTCCCCTCTGGGGGTGTGAAGAGTTTAAGTATCTCTCGCTCTTAGGCTTCTTACCAATTTGAGGCAGAGTCAGAGGATAGTGGAGGGGTAATCAACTATCACATTAAAGTTGTTTGCTGATTCGGCCACCCTCACTGGGTCTGAGATATGCTATAGGGTCCCATTGTCAAACGTGCAGGAAGAAATGGTGCCGTTTGCTGTTGGAACTCTCCTGGGAACCTGTGTTCTCATGTTATTTTTTTAGTTCAGTGGGTTTGCTGCTAGTTTAGACCGTTGCATTCTGAGAAGGTTAACAGTAATTGAGCCTGTTTTATCTTTGGCCTTACAGGATTGGGTGTGGCATATGTAGATTCTGTCCTATTGTAGTCTGGTTCCTGCCCTGGGGGAAGAAATGAAGCTCCAAGCACCTATACCTCTGGCCCTCTCTAAATCTGAGACACCAACGTTTGATTTGCAGCTCAGGGCTGAGTCCCATTAGAAAATAGTTTCTTGTCCTATTGTGTAACCAGTGGCCCTTGAATCTGCAACACCAGAGTTACTAGGGCTCTTATTAGAAATGTCACTTCTCAGACCCCACCCCGGACGTGCTGAATCGGAAACTCTAGGAGGGGAACCCAGGAATTGTTTTTTATTAAGCCCTCCAGGGGATTCTGAAGTCCACCAAAGTTAGAGAATGACTGATCTTAACTACAGAATATAATTAAAACACAACAGCCATCACCAGCTTCATCTGCTGGTCTCTGTGTTTTCATTGCACCCAGGATTCCTTAGCAAACACATTTATCTGGCATCTTGAGACGTCTTTTATGCTCTATTCACAGGAGAGCTTTCTTAGTCTGTAATAGCTGACTGTAAATTTCAGAAAGCGTTGACCTGATTTTGGAGATGAGAGAGGCGTGAAGGATTTCCATTCTGGAAGCCTTAGTCTTACAGAGAGCTGAAACAAATGCAGTTAGTTAAGCTCCTTTCTCTTCCATGTGCTGTGTGACATGAGTCTGAGAAATTCTGGTCCTTGTAAAAGGAATCCACCCTTTAATTTGGGGTGGATTTATTGAGGGTAAATTGGTTCTAAGAGTTTCCAGCACTTTGAATGAGTAGTGCAGTCTTTTTCAAGCCTCTGTTATTCACTATTACTTGCAGACAATAGACTCCTAACACCCTTGTAGCTGGGTCTACAGCTTCCTTTCCAAACTCCACACCCTTGCTTCCAAAACAGACAGATAGACCCTTGGCCTGTGGGCACTGAGAACTTACTTATGGTTCCATGTCCTTGTCAATGCCCATAATATTAATAATCAATATGAACATAAAAGTTAGAATATACAGAAAATGATCTACAGGTTTTCTGCATCAACAAATTACAAGCATTTCCATGAGCATTTCTGCTGTTGAAGCCACAGGCACTGACACACACGGCTGCAGACTCAGGCAGAGGCAGGTTGTCTACAGGCCCTGTGTCCGCAGCATGTACATACTGGCTTCTGTCACAGTAAGGTTCTGTAGTTTAACAAGTTTACTAAGCCGTTTTTGCAAATCATGAAAAAATCACCACAAGATACAGTAGAGTGAGCGGTTGTGACAGCTGTAGAAGTCCTTTAAATGTCTCATCCAGAGCAGGATACGTTTCATCCCGAGATCTCAGTTTGATGATGAAATATCTGATTTGTCTTTTTCCAACACTCCTCACTCGTCATATAATAGAGATCAGGTCTAATATATAGCTCCTCAATTTTTTAATTTCACTTTTAGCTTCCCTGTTTCATTCTTCCAGCCTATTTTGCATCTCTGACTCTGGATCTTCTTTACTGACCACGTTGCCCAATCAGACACACACACTCACACAAACACACAGCTACACACTCATTCATACTCACATAAAAACTCACAAACACACACACACACTCTCATACATATAGTCACACAGCCACACAGTCACACACACACTCAGACACACAAAACTAAGTAGCATTAGATAAATATAAATAGAGTTAGGATAACAAACACGAAAATGAGACTGATTATTAAATAAGAAGTGCAGTTGACTAAAAATTGAAAATAAAGAAAACCAATGAGTTCGGAGGTAAACAAACCACCTGGTTGAGCAATGGTTGGGAGTTCTAATTCAGTGGAAGTTGTTTTTATTCACAGGATTAGGCAAATGTCTGTCTTGGGGTAGGACTCTGAAGTTGTCATGGCTTCAGATCCACTGTGCCAAATCTCTCCTGTTTTTGTAGGTCAATAACAATGGAGTTGTGTCCTTCAACGTGCTAGTGAGCCAGTTCACGCCAGAGTCCTTCCCCTTGACGGATGGGCGGGCCTTCATTGCTCCATTTTGGGCAGATGTGCACAATGGAATTCGAGGCGAGATCTATTACAGAGAGACCATGGACCCTGTCATCTTGAAAAGAGCCACCAAGGACATCAGGAAGTACTTCAAAGACATGGCAACCTTCTCTGCCACCTGGGTTTTCATTGTGACCTGGGAGGAAGTCACATTTTATGGAGGGAGCAGCACCACACCTGTAATAATTCACATTTTCTGTTTCCATTTTATATCCTAACATCTAATTATTGTCTGTCTTCATTACTGTGTAGGAGTCTAATTGTTAGAGCTGAGGATGATCCATTTCCTTGAGTTAAACTAATGAGTCTTGCCACTCATTTTCCAGGAAACAAAGTGAGATATGATACTTAAGCAGTCCAGTCAGCCATAATATTTCAGAAGATCTCCAACCCCATATCACTGATCATTACAAATATGCAAACAGAACCCAGCCACAATTTTCTTTCAGTAGGCAGCACTTCTGTTTTGCAGGAAAGTGGTCCAGGCACTGAGGCCTGATTCAGGCCATGTGGGTAGGTACCCATCAGGAACCCAAAGGTCCTTTTATCTCGCCAGAGGCACAGATGCCTCTCTCATCAGTTTATTTTCCATTTTTGTCTTTTTCCACAAAACCTGGTAGGACAAGGAAAATAGGGTACTGACTTTGGGAGCAAATGACCTGACTCAATTTATTATGTTATGACCTTTTTTTTATTGCGACAGGGACTGACATTCCTATTTGATGCTAATTGGAGGGGGCAGTTAAAGCGTTTCCTGAATAAAGTTTTAACATCTGCTCTAAAATCCCAAATGAGCAGTCAAATAAAAGTCAAATAAGAAAGATTATCACTGGCATTATAGCAGAGATAATCAACTTTCCACATAAAGGAACAGAACATACTTTTCACGAAAGCCTGAAGCTTGTTTAGGTGACTTTGGCAGTGGAGATTTTTGAAGGAGCAGATGCATCTTTATCTGTATAATTTCCAGTAAGCAAAGACATTCAAAAACCTGCCCTCTGCTTTCCTAGGGTTGTTTCCAATCCCATCTGTTTTCCAGTTTCCTTGGCAAGGAGTTGGCTGCTTGCGGGTGGAAAGTGCTGGACTGGTGCTGCACAGCTGCCACCCAGGCAGCACCTGTGTTTCAGCACCTCCTGACCAGAGCATCAAGATGCACCTGATCACTGGGGGGGTTCTGGAAAACAGAGACACAGTTTAAACAGGGGATGCACTAGCTAGGAATAACCTCTGAAGAAGTTTCCTCTGTCATGCTATGGCTTGCTAATGGCTCCTCGGGTGATGGTTTTGTCCTGTAAGCCTCATACTTACAGCATTAGAATGTCAGATGCCAGCAATTGATAAATTTTAGTGTTTGTGGAGGAAAAAAGAGAAGAAATGCCCATCAAATGCTGACCACCAATTTTTCAAATAACTTCCACTGGCAATAAAAATGGCAAGATAATTTAGATACTTTCTGGTTTGTAATTTGAAGTAAATTTCTGGACTAAGTGAGAACTGTTTCAACAAGGATGAATGAGGTAAAATCTGAATGTTCTGAGCTCCTTGGAAAAAAACATAATACGGTCCTCACGGCTGCAGAAGTGTCTATCCACCCTGTCTTGAAATTGACCCCCTTTTCCATCTCCTCATTATCCTAGGTTCCCCCTTCTCTATAGGAATTCATATATCATCAGGCCAACTAAACACTGGGTATGAGAGGTCTTTAAGAGACAGAGGGTCTCATGGATACCCAATAGAAGGGGAAGGAGAAGGAAACATACTTACTTTAAGGAAGGAAAACTAACATTTATTGAAGGCTCACTATGAGCCCAGCCCTATGATAGGCTATGTTTGCATATCATATAAGCCCTCACAAGAATGTTCCATAATAACCACTCTGCATTCAAGGTGAAGGACCAGGCCCAGAGAGGTTAAACAACTTGCCCAAGTGGCAAGAAAAGAGATTCGAACCTCAGAGAAGGCAGAGCAGGGTTCAAACTGGTCTCCTAACTCTGAATCCTGAAGTTTTTCCTCCAAGTATATTAGAAGTTTTCTGGAGTACAAGAGGGCGTTTAAGAATTTGAAAACATAGTTTCACGAAAAGAGATCTTGGATGAGTTTCAAAACTAACGGCGAAGAGATGGGTATGTGTGTGGGAGGGCAGAGAGCTTCTGAGTGCCATTTGAATGGCTGGTTGGTTTTGAGGTAACTTCTGGGGTCAGAAATGGGTTGGTCTCAAGACCTGCTTGAACCAAAGATATTTCCAACTTCATTTCAGGAGAAGGAATTCACTTTCTGAAGGAGAATCCCAGTCTAAAGGAGGGTTTAGCTTTAGTCCTTGTGTGACCTTGACTTTGTGCCTCTCTTGAACCTGACCCTGCAGTGACCTTACAAAAATCCTGAGCTCACTCATCTTTGTCTCACTTTCCTTTTTGGTAGAGCAGAGCCAAAGCATGGAGGCATATACCTGGGTGACTCTATCACAAACACCAGCAGCTGTGGCAACCACAGAGCTTGAGGAAGAGCTCTGTGGTTTAGAGAGGGCTCATTTACAAAGGGCTCATTTACAAAGGGCTTTTCTCTCCTTGTACCTTGTTCCCTCCCTGGGAACTCTAGGATGGGCGATCTGGGGCTTCCAAGATCCTCTACCCAAGTTTGATTACACAGGATAAGGATTTGGGTCTTTCTCTGAATATGACGGAATGTTAACCAGGATAGTATCCAGTAGCTGAGGAAATGCAAGGTTTGAGTGGAAAAGGTCGAAGCAGCCTCTCCTTTTAACTCTATTTTTATTTTAATTTCCTGAAAACATGTGTCAAGGGATAGGGATGAGCAAAGGGAGATAGATAGTAAAGGACACAGTGTTTGTTACAGCTTGTTTCCAGGACTGTTTGCAAGGCTTGTTTGAATTTGTATAACATCTCTGTCCTGAACAGTTTAACACTGAGACAGTGTGTAAGGACAGTGTGATAAGAGATGGACTGGAGCTCTGGCTCCACTCCCGTTATCTGTTCCTGGGTCATTGTGAGATGCAGCAATTCATTTCCCTGAGCTTTCACTTTTTCAAGCTGCAAGATGGGACTGCCCTCCCCCCTCCCCAAATTGCCCATTTCTGCATTGGTGTGAGGTACAGATGAATGGTGAGAATCCTGCAGATATAAAGTGATGCAATTTAGGAGCAATTCCCACCCCCCGCATAAAATGCTCTATAAAATCACTTTCCAAGTGCCGTTTTAAAAAGGGGAGACATCTCACTCAGATCACCAGTGTTTTCTGGGAAGTGAGAGACGCAGTCCATAGCACCACTTCACTCCTCTGTGTGGCCCCACTCACCCCTCAGTCTGCTGGGAACAGGTGCTTGCAGCCCTTTCCCTGCCTGGACGTTTTCCTGTAGTTTATTCCAATGCCGCCATCTATAGGTGCTTGCGTACACCACAAGCTGAGCCGACCTGAATTTTGTCTGGTTCAAGTCAGAAGTGTAAGAGAGGCGCTGCTGAGTCAGCCTCTGGGTTACCCTCAGGCCATTTTTCTTTTAGGTGCTTTACCACACACATCTGCTTTTTCACTGGAGGTGAGAACAAATCCCAAGAGGAGGTCGAGTGTGAGGGCTGGAGCAGTAGCTCTGGCCGCCAGGGGCAGGGAGGGTGCCGAGTGCAGTGAGCCGCAGAGCTGAGAGGAGCTCCTGCGGAGAGCGGGTCTGAGCCCAGCCCTTCTCATCCTGCAGGTGAACACCTTCCAGGCTGTCCTGGTGTCTGATGGCTCCTATACATTCACACTCTTCAATTATTATGAAATCAACTGGACCACTGGGACGGCCAGTGGCGGTGATCCCCTGACGGGCCTTGGGGGAGTGATGGCACAGGTAGGTGGTTCTCTGTTTTACCCTTCCACGGCGGGTTCTGAAGCTGGGCCTCTGCTTATTATATGCTTCCCCTGCTACCCACAGCCTTTAACCAGGTAGACTGAGAGGCTAGTTCCGTCCATCTGGGATACCTTGATCAGGGTGTAGCAGGAACCAGGCAGGCCTTTCTCACCTGAAAGGGCGGCCCAGAGACTGCAGGGTCCCTTGATTTCAGGGGTGCTAGATTCTGAAAATAAGGTATTTGGGCAAGTTAACCAACGGGGGTAGTGTTTATGCTCAAAAGTCCTGTCTTCCTTTTGTGCTCCAGGCAGGATTTAATGGTGGAAACCTCACCAATTTCTTCAGCCTCCCAGGGTCAAGAACCCCGGATATTGTGAATATCCAGGAGACCACAAACGTCAATGTTCCAGGCCGCTGGGCGTTTAAAGTTGATGGGAAAGAAATTGACCCAGCCAATGGCTGCACGTCCAGAGGTAAAGGAGTTCCTCTTCTCTATAGCAAAGCAGAGTACGTTCAGTTGAGATGGAAAGGCAGGCTTTGAAGCCCCTGGAGCAGACACGTTTCGAGGCCATACAGTTTTGACATCTCTCAACTGGGTAATGGAAGTCAAGGTAATGTAGCATGCACATTTATCAGACCAACAGCTAAAATCCTGTGTTTGCTATACTGTGGCTTATGAAGTTCTTGCCTGGGGTGTGAACACAGTTCCCCATTTGTAACAACTGCAAAAGAGACAAGGATCTTGGATGATTTCTCAACCAGAGGGACAGAAGGGAGCCATTCTGTTTAACATCATCATTGTTGTCATTTCCCTCCTTTAATTTTTTCTCCTCATCTTTACTCCTGCTCTGCCACCAGCAGATACAGGAGTGGGCGAACTTGGAGTGTCGCCTGGCCTCTACAAGAGTGAATCAGTGTTAGACCATATGATTAAGAAGAAAGAAAAAAGTGTCATAGTCTTTAGGGTAGCTCTGTCTAAAATCCTCTCAGCAGCAGCAAAACCTGCAGGGCTTTGGGGAGGATCAAGAGCAGCCTAAGGGCTGTGTGAACAAATGCAATTAGACCTCAGTGGGTTCCCTTTACATCAACATCCCAAGTTTGGGATCCTTTCTGAATGATCAGAACCTTTTGGATGTGCAAAAAGCCCAGGGGTCTCACAGGAATAGCCAGGTTTATAGATACCTGCTTCCTGTGTGTACAACAGTATTCTGGAAACAGGATTTCTGTTAATATTTCTGCTCCTAGGAGTGGAGACTAGACTTAGTAAAGCACCCACCCACCCACCCATCCATTTAGCCATTGAGCCATTGCATGTTCCAAGAACAGTTTGAGACCCATGAAGTGCTAGCCGTGCTGTTAGGTCTGAGGAGGAAGGCGCTCTCACCTCCCTGAAGCACAGTGGAGGAGAAGAGTGCCACAGAAACAGTGAGGGTAAGGTTTAGGGCACAGTGTGGTAGACATGAGTGCAGGGCGCTATGGAAGGGCAGAGGGTAGCTCTGGGGGAAATGTTTTCAGATCTGTAAAAAAGTTTTGGAATGGGATGAAGATTTCTGGAAGTCTCTTGCCTCCTTAGATAGAAAGCCTGGCTTGGTGACCTTACCGAGGCAACCACAGGGTCTCGGGTTTCTCTTTTGGCTCAGCTTCAAGTTGTATAATATGCAGAAAAACCATGTTCACCTGGTCCGAAGCCCCCACGCCCTAGGCCCCCAGTCCCTGCATTGTGGTCAGGCTCATGACACCTCTGCCTTTGCAGTAAGAGAAGGTCATTTGTGAAAGGGGTCTGCCTGGACATCTTGGCCCTGCAGACTCTCTGAAGTCCTCCATGTTTAGAATAGCAAATATCTTAGAGTGAGACTGGTATTAAACCAGACAGAAAAGAATCTAGCTCCAAAGCTCACCAGGATTTCAGAAATTGAATCCTCCTCCCTTACAGAGTGTAACTACAGCTTCATTTAGGTCTGTGAAAAATGCCAAACCAACACCCCATTCTCTCTCTTTGCTTTATGGCCTGGACTGGAGATCTACCCAGCACCTCCTCTCCCCTTTGTCCAAGTGTCACTGTGCTGACTGGCTGTGGCTGTGCAGCCCAAGTGACCAGAGACATCCTCTCAGCTGGATCCTGGGCGGGAGTCAAATGCCATGCTAACGGGAACATTGGCTTACAGACCTGTGTGTTGACTAGATGCCAACTGTGGAGAGCCCTCACTTTGATTTCATTCTTTTCCTCCTGACTTATGGGTTTGAGTTTCACATACAGGACAAATTCAGTATCCTTATATAGACTACTATGTATTTTTATGTACCCCTGGACGTACATCAATCTAATGAGACTGGGATTTGGCCTGGGTGATAGCAGATCTGGTTTATTATATCATCGTTTTGTAAAGAAAATTATCTGAGAGAGTCTACCTTTTCGTCCAAACCTCTTCTATTCAAAGGCATTTACCTCTCATTTATTGAATTTTGAAAAATCAGTGACTGGAAATTAAACTGAGAGAAGGCTATTACAATATAGGCAGTTGGGACCAGGGCCAAAGGGTGCCGAGGTTTGAGGGGCCTTTCTCAGTGCTGATGCGTATGACCTACTGGGAATGTGAATAAATCTATTATCCCATATTGGGACCCTGTGCTCACCAAGTATGAAACCTAATTGCCTGCTGAGATACAATTATTCCTATTGGAAAGACAGAGAAAGGACTTTTGGGAGCAACCATGCCTTCAGCTGTGGCTAACATTACAGCTTTGTGCTATTCACTGGGTCAGGGGTGTCAAACTCATTTTCACCAGGAGTCACATCAGCCTCGTGGTTGCCTTCAAAGGGCTGAATGTAATTTTATGACTGTATAAATGTAACTATTCCTTAACTAGGGGTAAGAAGCTTGGCCCTGCTGCCAGGTAGAAACAAGGTGCCAGGCCAGATAAAACAAGGTGGAGGGCTGGATTCAGCCCATGGGCCTTGTATTTGCCACCTGTGCACTTGGTAGTCAGTTTTATAAAAACATGAGAAATCTTTTCAAACTACAGTTTCAAACTATAGCTACTCCTGGTCTACTACATTATTTATATACCTTAATGTTGTGTGTTTGATCCTTTCCTTTTCAGAGATTCTCACTTTACAAATGCCCCATCTCTGTTGGTGGGCACCAGCTTTGTAGAGCATCACTGTGCCCCCTGAGGCAGGGCTGAGGAAGGAATGCTGTCCACATTTACAGGCTAGAGAACCGAGACTGATGGAAACTGAGTCAGTAGTCACAGCAATCAGCCGCAGAGCTGTGACTGTTGCCCAGTCCCCTTGACTCCGACCCCCAGCCAGGGACCATCACAGCTCTCAGCCCTGAGTTCTCCTAGTGCCATGGAAGGTCGATATTAACAACCAGCAAATTTCAAAAATTTTGATGGGGAAGATCATTTATTTAGGGAAATGTCTTTAAAGACTGACTATCTACCAAGTAAATAGTATTTGAATACTTAAAAAATGAGCACATCCCTTAAAACCATGTCCTTGCCTCAAACTCGTTCTCCTCCTGTCAAGAATTTATGCCCAGCAGATAAAGGGAGAAAAGTGAGGGGCTTTGCCAGGGCCTAAAGTGGGAGGAAAGACCAGTTGTACAGACATAAGTTTTGTCCAAGCAGCATCAGCAGGATTTGTGAAGCCTGGAAGGTGCCAAGCAAAAGGTCAGCCCTTCCTAGTGTCTTCCCAGAAAGACTGGGATTGTATTTGTACATCTGACCCCTGTTCATGCTATTCACCTTTTCTGCCATACACTGTTCCCCCAACAAATGTTTGTTGAGTGAGTAGATGGATGAACAAGTGAACAGTGTTGCTGAGTTACCTGAGTAAGCTGAGTCTTCTGTGGGATTACTCTTCCTCTTATTGCTGAAAGGAAGGCTATAACTCCTGCGTGTCATAGCATTTCCCATAGATTAAGACAATGTGTCTTTCCTTGAATAAGAGTGTACTCACCCGCATGGAAAAGATCATGCCAAGAGCTTAAGCTGGATTCAGACAGACTCACTTGGAATCCTGACTTCACCACTGAGTTGCTCAGTGATCTTGGATGAGTTGCTTGAATTCTCTTAAGCCTCAGTTCCCCACTTGTCAAGTGAGGGCAACAATACTTACTTCATAAGGTTCCTTCGTGGATTAAATGGTGTCGTGCAGGTCAAGCGTTTAGCCCAATGCCTGGCACAGAGGTAAGTGCTCAGTAAATGTTGGCTCTAATGTCATTATTCCCCAGGACAGTTCCTTCGGCGAGGGGAGGTGTTTTGGGAAGACCTGAACTGCACCATCAAGTGCCGCTGTTTGGATTTCAACAATGAGATCTATTGCCAGGAGGCCTCTTGTAGTCCCTTCGAAATATGTGACCCCAAAGGCAAATTCTTCTACTGCACCCCTGTGGAGACCAGTACGTGCGTAGTGTTTGGAGAGCCACACTATCATACTTTCGATGGCTTCCTCTTCCACTTCCAAGGCTCTTGTGCCTACCTGTTGGCCCGGCAGTGTTTGCAGACTTCCAGCCTCCCCTTCTTCAGTGTGGAGGCCAAGAATGAACACCGGGGAGGGTCAGCTGTCTCCTGGGTGAAGGAGCTCTCTGTGGAGGTGAATGGCTACAAGATTCTCATTCCCAAAGGAAGCTACGGAAAAGTCAAGGTGAGACACCCTCCATTCTTCACAGGGAGATGGAGAAGATATTTGCTGTTTGTACCGAAGAAGAAGAATAGACGCATGGCTCTTCCTGCCTTGTCAATAACCTGTGAAATTCTCTACTAAGCTAAGTTGTATTTGTATAACCTAAGCGCCCTTTTTAACATGTCTGTCTCTGCTGTTTATCTTAAAGCACAATTTACATTCCTGGTTCCCTCATAAGCACTGGTATATTCACACACACAGACACACAAAAGTTCAAGCTCAGCGGTAACTGGGAAGAGAGGTAAGTTCAGTTTCTCAGTACAGGCTTTGATGAACCACTCTTACCTCCCCATCCCATCTGCCCAAGAGATGCTGCTGCTTCATTCTCAGGGAAGCCTCACAGTTGATTGGTGCCTTCTGAGGCACTGCCTATGTAGGCACCTGCAGAGGGCTTAGTGACCCTGTAGAGAAGCCTGGGTAGGAAGGACCGTGAAAGCTTTGCCCAAACACCCCTTTCACAGATCCCTCATTCCTGTCTGCAAGAAGAGAGAAGGCCATGACTGTCTGCCAGTCTGTTCAGCGCATGCAAATAATCCTTGTCACTGTCCACCTGAATTTCAAGCAGGCACATTGGCAAGAGAGGCAGAGTGAAAAGCCACTAGCAATTACTCAATATATGGAGGCTTCAGCTTTCATAATGTTAATGTAGATCTATTACAACTTTGTATTTATTCAAGCACTAATAACCAAGACCCAAAGCGGCTGTTTGCTGCAAGCCGTACAATCCAATGGAGGTCATCACAGAGATTACAGAGCAGAACTTAATCCGATGCAGGGAGTTCTTTCTTTTTTATGATGTGTCGTAGTTTTAATTGATACAGCATGTTCAGCAAATGCAGGATCGAGGAACTAATTTCACTTTTTCTGGTTCTGCCCTTCCTAGGTCTTTGGAGCTAGTCTGTGTTGTAATTAGAAAAATGAGCTATTACTGTGGTTGCTATTTGGTTAGTCTCCCTAGGGAGAGTTCTCTGTTTCAAATCGAAGGTAAGAGTTTGGGGACAGAAGTTTGGAGACTTTCCTCTTTAAATTTATATTGTGCTGTTGGGCACAATACTTATCCTTGTAGATAGATGCTAACGTTTTCAAGCTAGAAAAATTTTCACTAGCTTTCCCTTACTTCCTGTGTTGTGGGGTGATGTGTTTAATATCTGCAGTTGAAAAAGAAAGCTTTGTGCTTTATTCCTACTTTCCATTGTGATGAAAATTCTTTTTCACTCATAGTCAGACTTTTATTTTTTGGAGGAAAGGGGCATTGACACCCCTTTTAGGCCCTGCAGCTCTGCTAATTTTGTGTAGCTCTTTTCCATCTTCCAAGTTTAGGGTGTCAATTCCTCAATTTTCTGTAGCACAAGGGAGAAGTGGATGTGAATGTAAATGTATCAGAAAGAAAATGTTCTGTGACTCCAGCTGCCAGCTAACAATGGCTTCCTTTTCCTTTTGCCAAATGGCTTCCAAGCTTCTCTGAATAAACCTCCTCTTTTGGGGAGCGGGTAGGTGGAGGATGACAGAGCTCCCACCCAGGGTGAAGTGGGGACAGGGAAGCAAGAAAGAGTCTGGTACGCCTGCAAGGCAACTGACTTCTTCAGATGTGCTGGACCAGGCTGGGAATGTCCTTGCAAAGTAGAGATTTCCTGTCTCCACATGCTGGGCTGAGGAGCTGGGTTCTGCATAGAGATTTCCCCCTTTGAACCATTTCACATAACAAAATACACAAAATAAGCCATCTAAAATCCATGTATACTAAACATGGCCTTATAGCCAATACTTGTCAGTTCTCCTATTTCTCCCCCAGATAAACCTGTGGAGTCTGTGCTCCAGTGAAAAGAGCTGAGACCAAGCAGGAGGTAGGGCTCTGGGGCTGTAGTTGGCTGCCTCTACTGAGTCCTGGGAGAGAATAGGGAGCAGTGGAGGGCACAGCACAGAAGCCCAGCCAGTGAGAGGCAGGTCGGCCCTGCCACCCTGCCACACAAGCCTGAACTTTAATTTCTCCACCTGTGGAAGGTGGTGATGGCTAGAACATAGAGAGAGGAAGGGGAGCACAGGGGCGAGATTCATCAACCATAGTTAATCAGGAATGAAGGGCAGACTGGTGGAAGGAGATGAGATTCATGTGTGGAGGTAAGAGCTCTCTGGGAGCTCCTGCTCTGAGCACCACCTGCTACAAACACAGGGACTCTAATTTGTGGTTTAAATGGAGACAGAGACGTGTGAAAGTGAAAGGAGATGCAGTGAACTTAGGCCATGAAAAAAGCTATAAACTGGCAATACCAGTGCCTATGGTTGCCGAGGGGTAAAGTCAGTCTCAGTGGGACAAGATCCAATGTAGAGAAACTTTAGGGACTGCTGTAATATCCAGAGACAGTCTGTCCATGGCTGCTGCTCCGAGACACATGGCAGAAGCTTAAGAGAAGAGCATTTAGTAATGGATGTGCAGTTGACCCATGAACAATGTGTGGGTCAGGAGTGCTGACCCCCTGCACAATTGAAAATCCACATACAGGGCCTGCGAACCGAAGGATCTCGGTTTGATTCCCAGTCAGGGCACATACCTGGGTTGTCAGGCCAGTTCCCGGCAGGGGACATACAAGAGGCAACCACACATTGATGTTTCTCTCCCTCTCTCCTTCCCTTCCCCTCTAAAGATAAATAAATAAAATCTAAAAGAAAAAAAAAGTACTTAAAAAAATCTTTAAAAAAAAAAAAGAAAGAAAGAAAATCCACATACAACTTTTGAGTCCCCCAAAATGTAACTACTAATAGCCTACTGTTGTCTGCAAGTCTTACCAATAACATTAACACATATTTTATATGTTATATGTATTGTATTTTTACACTAAAGTAAGCTAGAGAAAAGATTAAGAAAATCATAAGAAAGGAAAAGTATATTTATAGCGCCTACGGAAAAAAATGTGCATATAGGTAGATCCACACAGTCCAAATCCATGCTGTTCAAGGGGCAGCTATACTTGAGATTAGCAATTATACTAACGTTGGAGAAGATTCCACTACTTACATCTCAGCTTAGGACAATACGTAGTTACCATCCAGAACTCTTATTAGTTGACCTTTAGCTCCTAGGTTATTCTTTCTACGTCTAGCTCTCTGTTGTTGGATGGCTTATTTCTTTTTTTAATTGAATTTATTGGGGTGATATTGGTTAATAAAATTATATAGACTTTAAGTGTACAGTTCTATAATACATCATCTGTAATATAGTTGTATTGTACTGTGTTCACCACACATAGTCAAGTCTCCTTCCATTACCATTTATCCCCCCTTTACCCTTTTCTACCTTCCCCACCCACCCTTTCCTTGTGGTCATCACCATACTGTTGTCTGTGTCTAAGATTTTTTTAATCCCTTCACCTTTTTCACGCAGCCCCCAAACACCCCTCCTCTCAACAGCTGTAAGTTCATTATCTGTATCCATGAGTCTATCTCTGTTTTTTTTTTTAGCAGTTAATAGATTTTATTTATTTATTTTTTTATTATTTTTTTATCAGTATTTTTTAATTGTTGATATTGTACAGTATCTCTGTTTTTTTAATTGACTTTATTGATTATGCTATTACAGTTGTCCCATTTCTCCCCCATCATTCCCCTCCACCCTGCACACCCCCTCCCACCCACATTTCCCCCCTTTAGTTCATGTCCATGTGTCAAGTTCTATAGCTTCTACATTTCCCACACTATTCTTGCCCTCTCCCTATCTATTTTCTACCCACCGTCTATGCTAATTATTCTCTGTACCTTTTCCCCGTCTCTCCTGTTGCTAACCCTCCATATGATCTCCATTTCTGTGGTTCTCTTCCTGTTCTAGTTGTTTGCTTTGTTTTAGGTGTGGTGGTTAATAGCTGTGAGTTTGCTGTCTTTTCACTGTCATATTTTTCATCTTCTTTTTCTTAGATGAGTCCCTTTAACATTTCATATAATAAGGGCTTGGTGATGATGAACTCCTTGAACTTGACCTTATCTGAGAAGCACTTTATCTGCCCTTCCATTCTAAATGACAGCTTTGCTGGATAGAGCAATTTTGGATGTAGGTCCTTGCCTTTCAAGATTTCAAATATTTCTTTCCAGCCCCTTCTTGCCTGTAAGGTCTCTTTTGAGAAATCAGCTGACAGTCTGATGGGAACTCCTTTGTAGGTGACTGTCCCCTTATCCCTTGCTGCTTCTAGAATTCTCTCCTTCATTTGAATCTTGGCTAATGTAAGTACGATGTGCCTTGTTGTGTTCCTCCTTGGGTCCAACTTCTTTGGGACTCTCTGAGCTTCCTGGATTTTCTGGAAGTCTATTTCCTTTGCCAGATTGGGGAAGTTCTCCTTTATTATTTGTTCAAATGTTTTCCACTTGTTGCTCTTCTTCTTCCCCTTCTGGTACCCCTATAATTTGGATGTTGGAACGTTTAAAGATGTCACGGAGGTTCCTAAGCCTCTCCTCATTTTTTTGAATTCTTGTTTCTTGCTTCTCTTCTGTTTGGTTGTTAGTTTCTTCCTTCTGGTCCGCTCCATTGATTTGAGTTCCAGTTTTTCTCCCATCTCTATCAGTTCCCCATGTGTCTTCCTTCATTTCATGTATTGTAGCCTGCATTTTTTCATCTAATTTGTGAGCAAAATCAACCAATTCTGTGAGCATTGTGATCACCAGGACTTTGAACTGTGCATCTGATAGGTTGGCTATCTCTTGGTTGCTTAGAGGAATTGACTCTGGGGCTCTGATTTGTTTTCCTGTTTGAGCCATTTTTGGTGTTTTTGTTTTGTTTTGTTTTGGTTTGGTTTTGGTCTGGTCGCGGCTGTTCTGTAGTGAGGGGTGGAGCCTTAGGTGTTCCCCAGTGCGGGGCAACCCAGTTGCTGAGTTGTGATGCTGCACGTGGGGGTGGGGTCCGAGAAGGAACAATGGCGCTTGCTCTGCTCTCTCCTGGGATTCCTGTCCCTTTTGCTGCTTCCCCTTCACCTGGATTATCTGTGCTCGAATGTGGGACCACCTGGTCAGCCAGCCGCCTTGCGCAGCCTCACTGGGTCTGCACAGTTGCTACCCCGTGCCCGGGGTCTGACAGCCGCCGCCTGTGAGCCTACCAGCCGCCTGCACACTTGGGAACTGCCAGCCACTGCTGCCTGTGTTCCCGGGTCCACACCTCCACTGTTTCCTGCTGGCGACTCTGCCCCTCTTACCGATCTGGATGAATGGTTGTTGGACTTCCGTACAGTTCAATTTTCTATTAGCTCTAGTTGTTTTCTTGTTTCTAAATATTTGTTGTCCTTAATTTTGGTTGTGAGAGGAGGCACAGTGTGTCCGCCTACACCTCCATCTTGGCCGGAAGTCAGTCTGTCTCTGTTTTGTTTGTTAGTTTATTTTGTTTATTAGATTCCACATATAAGTGAAATCATATGGTACTTGTCTTTTTGTGGCTGCTTTATTTCATTTAGTATAATACTCTCTAGGTCCATCCAAGCTGTTACAAAAGGTAAGATCTCTGTTTTTTTTTTTTTCCTGGCTAAATAGGATTCCATTGTATAAATGTACAACAGCTTTTTTATCCACTCATCTAGTGATGGGAACTTGGGCTGCTTCCAAACCTTGGTAATTGTAAATAATGTTGGAATGGACAGGGGTGCATATATTCTTTCAAATCAGTGTTTTGGGTTTCCTCATATATACGCATTCCCAAAAGTGGAATCGCTGAGTCATAAGGCCATTCCATTGTTCTTTTTTGTTAAAGTTTTTTTCTTTATTATTATTTATGCTCTTACAGTTCTACCCACTTTTTCCGTTTTTTCCCACCTCCACTCATCCCTTGCCCCCTTCCCTCTGGCTATCACCACACAGCTGTCTGTGTCTGAGTCATGCATGTATGTTCTTTGGCTGATACCTTTACCTTCTTTCTTCCAGTTCCATCCTTCCCCACCCCCTGACAGCTGCCAGCCTGTTCCATGTGTCGATGCATCTGTTTCTATTTTGTTTATTAGTTTATTTTGTTCATTGGATTCCACATGTATAAGTGAGATCATATGGTATTTTTCTTTCTCTGATGGGCTTATTTCATTTAGTGTAATACTCTCCAGGTTTATCCCTGCTGTCGCAAAAGGTTCTTTTTATTGTCATATAGTATTTCATTGTGTAAATAAACCATTTTTTTATCCATTCATCTACTGATGGGCACTTGAGTGGTTTACAGATCTTACCGATTGTAAATGATGCTGCTATAAACATAAGGGTGCATGTATTTTTTTGAATTGATGTTTCAGGATTCTTAAGATATATTCCCAGAAATGGGATCGCTGGGTCAAACAGCAGTTCCATTTTTAATTTCTTGAGAAAACTCCATACTGTTTTCCACAGTGGTTGCACCAGTTTGCATTCCCATCAATAGTATATGAGGGCTCCCTTTTCTCCACATTCTCACCAGCACTTGCTGTTTGTTGATTTATTGATGATAGTCATTCTCACAGATGAGAGATGATATTTCATTGTGATATTAATTTGCATTTCTCTGACGATCAGTGACAGTGAGCATTTTTTCATATTTGTATTGGCCATTGGTATGTATTCTTTGGAGCAGTGTCTATTCAGGTCCTCTGCCTATTTTTTAATTGGATTGTTTGGTTTTGGTGTTAAATTTCACATATTCTTTATAAATTTTGGATATTTACCCCTTATCACATGTATCATTAGTGAATATGTTCTCCCATTCAGTGGGCTGTCTTTTCGTTTTGTTGATGGTTTCCTTTGCTGTGCAAAAGCTTTTTAGTTTGATGCAGCCCCTTTTTTTGTTTGTTTCCCTTGCCTGAAGAGACATATCAGAAAAAATATTGCTACAAGAAATGTCTGAGATTTTACTGCCTATGTTTTCTTCTTGGATTTCTATGGTTTTGAGTCTTCCATTAAAGTATTTAGTACATTTTGAGTTTATACTTGTGTGTGGTGCAAGGTGGTCTAGTTTCAGTTTTTGTATGTATTTGTCCTATTTTCCCAGCACCACTTATTGAATAGACTGTCTTTATCTCATTGTACACTCTTGCCTCTTTTGTCAAATATTAATTGAACATGAAGGTGTGGGTTTACTTCTGTGCTATTCTGTTCCATTGATCTATGTGTCTGTTTTTATCATAGTACTATGGTCTTGTAGAGTCATTTAATATCAGCTAGAATATTTTCTCCAACTTTGCTCTTATTCCCCAAAATTACTGTGGCTATTTGGGGTCTTTTGTGTTTCCAAATAAAGTTTTGGAATATTTGTTCTAGTTCTGGGGAATATGCCATTGGTGTTTTGATTGCAATTGCATTGAATCTATAGATTGCTTTGGATAGTATGGACATTTTAATGATGTTAATTCTTCTTACCCATGTATGTGGTACATGCTTATTTGTATCTTCACTTTTTTTCCTCCATGATTTATAATTTTCCAAGTATAGGTTTTTACATCTTTGGTTAAGTTTATATCTAAGTATTTCTGTCCTTTTCTTTTGCATTTTTTATCCTCACCCAAGGACTTTTTTTTTTTCCATTGCTTTTAGACAGAGAGGAAGGCAGAGAGAGAAACATCAATGCAAGAGAGAAGCATCAATTGGTTGCCTCCTATACCTGCCCCAACCAGGGTGCCTGGATTGGGGCTCAGAACTGCAACCTAGGTACGTGCCCTGGCTGGGAATTGAACCTGCAACCTTTTGGTTACAGGACAATGCTCCAACCAACCAAGCCACACCAGCCAGGGCCATTCCTATTTTATTTTTTTGATGCAATTTTAAATGAGATTGTTTTCTTAGTTTCCTTTTCAGATCATTATTGTAGTATAAAAATGAAACTGATTTCTGGATATTTATTGTATTTCGCTACTTTTCTGAATTCATTGATCAGTTCTCGTAGTTTTTTTGGTGAATTTTTAGGGTTCTCTATATATGGTGTCCGATCATCTATCTGCAAATAATGACAGTTTTACTTCTTTCTTTCTAATGTAGATGCCTTTTATTTCTTCTTCTTGGCTGAGTGTTGTGGCTAGGACTTTCAGTTCTATGTTGAATAAGAGTGGTGAAACCAGATATTCCTGTCTTGTTCAAGATAATAGTTTTTCTCTGTTGAGTATGTTGTTGGTTATGGTTTGTCATATGTGGTCTTTGGTGTCAAAGTATGTTCTTTCTATTCCCACTATGCTGAGAGTTTTTATAGTAAATGAAGTGCTGGGTTTATCAAATGCTTTTTCTGAGTCTATTAATATGATCATATGATTTTTATTCTTCATTTTGTTTATGTTGTGTATCACATTAATTGATTTGTGGATATTGTACCAACTTTGTATCCTCCCAGAATGAATTCCACTTTGTCATGTTGTATGGTCTTTTTAATGTATTGCTGGATCTGGTTTGCTAATATTTTGATGAGGATTTTAGAATCTATGTTCATCAGGGATATTGGCCTATAATTGTTTTCTTTGTAGTGTTTTTATCTGGTTTTGGACTAGCATAATGCTGATCTTGTAAAATGAGCTTGAGAGTCTACCTTCTTCTCTCATTTTTTGAAATAATTTGAGAAGAATAGGTGTCAGTTCTTTGAATGTTTGAAAGAGATCACCTGTAAATCCATCATGTCCAGACCTTTTGTTTGTTGAGTTTTTTGATTACTGCTTTATTTAATTTCATTTGTTATAAATCTATTCTGATTTTCTGCTTCTTTCTGACTCGGTTTTGGAAGATTGTGTATTTGTAGTAATTTGTCTATTTCATTCTGGTTGTCTAATATAGTTGTTTGTAATGTTTTCTTAAAATTCTTTTACTGTAGTATGTTATTACTTCTTCACTTTCATTTGTGATTTCATTAATTTGGATCCTTTCTCCTGTTTTCTTGATAAGTCTGGTTAAAAGTTTCTCAATCTCATTTATCTTTTCAAAAACCAGCTCTTGGTTGCATTGATTATTTTGTATTTCTTTTTAGAGTCCATTTTCTGTTCATTTCTGTTCTAATCTTTATTATTTCCTTTCTTCCACTCACTTTGGGCTTTGTTTGTTCTTTTTTAGTTCCTTTAAGTGTAAAGTTAGATTGTTTATTTGAACTTTTTCTTGCTGCTCAAGATAGGCCTGTATTGCTATGAATTTCCTTCTCAGGACCGCTTTCTCTGTGTTCCATAGATATTGGGTTGTTGTGTTCTCATTTTCATTTTTTTCAAAGTATATTTTGATTTCTTCCTTGACCTCATTGTTAATCTATTCATTGTTGAGTAACATGTTATTTAGCATCCATGTGTTTGTGTATTTCAAGGTTTATCTTTTTTTTTGCAACTGATTCTTAGTTTCATATCATTATGGCCAGAGAAGATGCTTGATATAATTTCAGTCTTCTTAAATTTATTGAGATGTCTTTGTGTCCTAACATGCATTCTATTCTAGGAAATATTTCATATGTACTTGAAAATAATGCATATTCTGCTGCTTTGGGGTTAAGGGATTTGAAGATATCAGTTAAATCTGTTGATCTAGTGTGTCATTTAAGGCCACTGTTCCCTAATTGATTTTCTGTCTGGAAGATCTATCCACTGATGTCAATGGGGTGTTAACATCTGCTCCTATCACTGTGTTACTGTCAATCTCTCCTTTTATGTCCATTTAGATTTGCTTTATATAATAGATGTTTCTGTGTTGGCTACATAAATGTTTACAAAGGATATATTCTCTTATTGGAATGCTCCCTTTATTAATATGTAGTGTCCTTTGTCTCTTATTAGAGCATTTGTTTTAAAGTCTATTTTGTCTGATATAAGTATTGCTACCCCAGCTTTTTTAAAATTTCCATTTGCATCATATCTTTTTCCATCCCTTTACTTTTAGTCTGTGTGTATCTCTTGCTCTATGGTGAGTCTCTTGTAGACAGCATTTACTCCAGTCTTATTTTCTTATCCATTCAGCTACTCTAAGTATTTTCTCTGAAGCATTTATGACCTTTACATTTAATGTGATTATTGATAGGTTTGTATTTGTTACCATTTTATTCTCTATAACTCTGCTCCTCTATGCTTTTTTTTTTTCCTTAAAGAAGACCCTTCAACATTTTTTGTAATACTGATTCATTGGTCATGAACTTTTTTTTAGCTTTTCTTTTTTTAAATCTGGGAAGCCCTTTATTTCTCCTTCAATTTTAAATGATAGCCTTGCTCTGTAGAGTAGTCTTGGTTGTAGGTCCTTGTTTTTAATCACTGTGGATATTTCATACCAGTCCCTTCGGGCCTGAAATTTTTCTCTTGAGAAATCACCTGACAGCCTTATGGGAGCTCCTTTGTAGGTAATTGTCTTTCTGTTGCTGCTTTCAAGATTCTCTCTTTGTTTTTTACCTTTGCCACTTTAATTATGATGTGTCTTGGAGTGGCCCTTTTTGAGTTCATCTTGTTTGGGACTCTCTGTGCTTCCTTAACTTGTATGTCTTTTTCTTTCACCAGGTTAGGGAAGTTTTTAGTCATTATTTCATTGAATAGTTTCTCTTGCTCTCTCTCCTCTTCTTCTGGTACCCTATGATGCATATGTTGTTACACTCTCTGTTGTCCCAAGTGCCCTTAAACTATCCTCATTAAAATATTTTTTCTGCTGTAATTGGGTGTTTTCTGCTACCTTGTCCTCCAAATCACTGATTCAATCCTCTGCTTCATCCAACTGACTATTTATTTCTTCTAGCGTATTCTTCATTTTAGATATTGTATTCTTCTTTTCTGACTGTTTTTATGGTTTCTATGTTTTTTTCATTCTTTAGAAGTTTTCACTAAATGTATTGAAGTTCTCACTAAGTTGCTTGAGCATCTTTATAACCATTTGTTTTGAACTCTGTTTCTGGTAGCTTCCTTGCCTCAATTTCATTTAGTTCTTTTTCTGGAGATTTCTCATGTTCTTTCATTTGGGCCATGTTTCTTTGTCTCCCTATTTTAGTTGCCTCCCTTTGTTTGTTTCTATGTATTAGGTAGAGCTGCTATATCTCCCATTCTTGGTAGGGTGGACTTATATAGCAGGTGTGTTGTGGGACCCAGCTGCACAGTCTTCTTAATCATCCAAGCTTGATAATTCATGAATGTAACTTGAGTGGGCTATGTGAACCCTTCTTTTGCAATTGAGTCTTGATTGTAATTAGCCTGTTTATGTGTGGGGTCAACTCTCAGGCGGGCTGACTGTGAGGATTAACCCTGATCACCATGTAGGAGTTATTTTGTGGTGCTGACTACCCAAAGTGGAATTTGCCTCAGCAGGTTCTGGTGCCTGTCAAGATGTCCCTTTGGATGTTCTGCCTATGAATCTAATTGGATCCTGCTCTGACATGGTCTGAAGCTGGCCACTGGGTGTGTCTGTTCTGGTGCCTTTAGGAAGTACTCTGCTGCAGGTCAATGTCAGTCACCACCTGTGACTAGCCCTAGGCAACTTATTTGGAGCTACAAAGTGATCCATAGTTTGTGGCTGTCTTACTACGCCTTGGTGTGTATAGGAACAACCAAGTTTCACATCTAGGTTGGCTTCTACCAGCATCAAGCATGGGGCAAGTCAGCAAAAGTCTCAAGGCACTCTGAGTTCTACCTCTACCTGCCTCCACCTGCCTCCACCTGCTGGCTGTCTGTTAGACTCAGTTACTGAAAGAGCCTCTGGCAATACTTGAATTGCATCAGGGATATTCTCAGTCTTCACCAGGTAGGGGCAAGTGGAGTTACCAGACTGATGCAGGTTGAAACTCGGTTCCACTGCTGGGTCTGAGGCCACTCAGCAAAAGTCCCAGGGCACACCAAGTCTAGCTGCCATCCATGGGGTGCCTGCAGATCATTATGGTGGGGCAGGATTTCAGGGAGTCATCAAGGTGAGACCAGTTGAGTTTATCAGGCCCACATAGTCCAAAGTTTGGCTGTGTGTAGGGAAAGCTCTGCACCAATCAGGTGTGCTAGGGAAAAATGATGACTGCCCATCCTAGAGCCATACAACTCAGTCTGCCTCAGATTCTCCCAGGAGCCTTAGCTTAGCAGGGTGGGGCTGCCAGGAGTCAAGAGGGTGGGGCCACTGGATCTCTAATGAGGGTGAGGCACAGATCAGGCTTGGGGGGTAGTGGGGAGAATGGTTTCTGCTTCAGAGCCACATAAATCAGTCTGTCTTGGATTCTGCACAGACCTCAATGACTGTGCTCAGCAGGGTGGGGCCATTTGGAGCCTCAAAGGTGGGGCTAGTGGACCTCCCATGAGGGGAAAAGTGGGGGAATGTCACCCACCCCAAAGCCACACAACTCAGTCACCGACACTCCTTGAGTCTGCCCTGACCTCTATACCTCAGCCCAGGCAGCAGAGTCCTCAGAAGGGCATGAGCTCTACAGGGTGGAGTGTCAGGGGGTCCAGAAGGTTGGGCTGTTGCATCCCCCAAAGCTGATGCCATAAGGAGGAAAGTGCTTCACCCAAGAAAGGTGGCATCTGCAGTGTGGGCAAGGGACTCAGCACAGAAACCCTGGCAGCTCTTCTTTCAGCTATGTCCTTACAGCCACAACTCCTGGTCTCTCCTCATGAGACTCTCTGTTCTGCTCTATCATCCCTTTGCTGGAGCCCAGACTGAGTGGCTGCCAATGAGATTTTGTGCTCTGGTGCTCTAAGAGGGTGCCTATGTCTTTATCAGACTCCTTTCTCCCTTCTCCCTGATGTGGACAGAATCCTGCTGGTTTTCACAGCCAGATGTGTATGGCACCTCTTCCCACTCTGGTGCTCTGGGCTGGGGAGCCCGGCTTGGCCTTGAGACCCCTTGCTCTTCAGTTGGGACCTCTGCAGTGAGATAGCCCTACAGAATCTCAACCACCACCATAGGGGGTGGGGCTGGCCCTTTTCACTTTCCACCCTTCCCACCAGTGTCTATTTGCTGTCTTTTGTAAATTCTTTATTATAAGATTTCTGTTCTGCTAGTCTTCAGTTGGTTATTGATGATTGTTTTGTATTTTAGTTGTAATTCCAGTTTGGACCTGGGAGGAGGTGAGTGTAGCTTCTACCTACTCCACTGCTATCTTGGATCTC
Organism: Glossophaga mutica; assembly: GCA_039655065.1. Classification (NCBI taxonomy): domain Eukaryota; kingdom Metazoa; phylum Chordata; class Mammalia; order Chiroptera; family Phyllostomidae; genus Glossophaga; species Glossophaga mutica. The sequence continues at coordinate 34,207,087 of CM077310.1, read as the reverse complement.
TGGACAGTGCATTTCTTGAGCATATTTTTCTTGTCCACTTTCCCCATCAAATCTTAGTAGTCTCTAGAGATACAAAAGTGACATGTTATCTGCTATGGTAAATGTTGGGACTGATGCTTGGTTAATTGTCTCACTTCCTAGACAACTCAGAAAGTAGGAACAATGATGGCACTAAAGACTCTTGTCCCTGGATACCAGAAATCAGTATGGGTCCAGGGCACCTTAGAAAGCATATGTGCACTTATAGTCAATTCCTCCAAGGACTCACCATCCCATCCTAGCCCACAATGGGACATCTATAGGTGCTAGGCATGATAAATGTGAAAAAGAAGAAAATTAACTCTCTGTTAACAGCCTTATCAAGCCACCTACTCAAGTGAGCCAGACTTGGGCCTCACTCTTGATTCCTGACCCCATTCTCCCTCTCCACTGCAAAACCCCACCAGGTTCTGAGGGTACCCCATGAGCATGTCCCTCACTCTCCATATCACTCTGTATTCAGGCCCTTACCTTCCATCACCCTTGGATTCCAGCAGCAGTTGCCTGTCTGGTTTCTCTCCTAATGTTGACATACTTCAATGAGTCCTTCATGCTGGCCAGAATGAATGCAAGTCTGACTATGTCATTTTCTTTTTTAAAACCTTTTGGGGCTCACCTTACAGAAGAGGAATCCAAGTTTTTTTGTTTGTTTGTTTTGTGGAATTTTGGGTTGTTTTAAAACACAGCTTTAAAGGCCCTTCTGTGTTCCCAACACAGAAGCACAAACAATTTTCTAAAAACGGAAGTCAGATCATGATGATCTTTTGCTCCAGACACCCTCTTGGCTCTTCGTCTTGCTCAGTCAAAAGCCAAAATCTTCACAATGGCTGAAAGACTTGGTCTGTTCTGGCTGTTCTTATCACTCTGACATCACCAGCCACTGTTACTCTCTCTGTCACAGTCACACTGGCTTCCTGAGGTCCCGGGAGTTCCCTGGCACACTCCACTGAGGGCCTGGCTGACTGCTCTTCCTGAGCCGCTTTCACCAGATCACAGCATGGTTTGCTTCCTCATCTCAAATGTCCTCTTCCTAGTAAAGTCTTCCCTGACTATCCTATTTGAAATTAGAAACCCTCTTCCCTAGTACTTTGTGACCCACATTCTCTGCAGAACATTTTCTGACATACTTACATATTTTACTTATTATGTTTGTTGTTGGTTTCCTCAACTAAAATAGAAGTTCCATGATGCGGGGATCTCTGCTTATTGCTAATTCTTAGCTCTTAGAGTAGTACTTAATACACAGAAAAGGCTAAATCAGTGTTTATTGAACAAAAGGACCTCATCCCTGTCTCCAGCTTCATCTCTGTCTACCTCTTCTTTCTGCAATCTGGTAACATTCAGATGACTGTCCCACGCTGCCTTTATCTCTTTGTCCTGGAACTTCCTGTCCCCTACTCTTCCTTTGGTCACTTCTGTTTACCTTTAGAGACCCAGATCAGCTGTAGCTCCCTCTAAGAAGCTTTCTATGACTTCCTCAGGCTGGATTAAATGTCGATTTACTGTTTTCCCATTGCATCACCTATTGACACACACTTCAAACAGTATATTGTACATATAATTTGTGGCCCTCTTCCTCAGTAGATTGAGAGCTCATGAGAGACAGGGTCAATTATTATTATTTCTTATTCCTTATTTCTCAGCACCTAACATAGTGCTTGGTACCCAGTAGGTGGTCAGATTTGTTGTTGGTGAATGATTCCATGACATCATCCTGACATCAGCAAGTGAAACACTCAGAGAATAATCCCAGGGGACCTCAATGCTAAATTGTGTGGAGCAGTTTATAGTATACACTTCAGCTGGGAGGCCGGGTCAGGGAGTGCTAAAGGCATTAAAAGTACAATGGAATATGTGTAACTTAAGCTGAAATTTAAAGAAAGGGTTTAGAGGAGAAAAGAAGAAAAGCAAGGTAACTAGTCCTTTGAGAAGAGACTTGAAGCTAGCTAGCCCTGGCACCCCAGGAAGAAGTGATAGCCACCTGCTCCCGTGGCGGAGTCAGAGTGGCACTAGCAATGCACATTTCTCACAGCTTAAGTAGCACCCAGCGCTCAGATGGCCCACACCAACCCAATCTTGGGGCTTCCCCAGGCCTCTGCTATAATAGGCAGGATGCCCACTGAAGCCCAGGCAGTTTGGGGGAACCATTTTCTCTGGAAGAGAGTTGCTCTGCCTCCCTTTTCTGGAGGACATTAGCTGGAACCATTGCCTGGCACCTGCTCACCTGCCTTTTACTATTGTTGTTGGCAGGTTAATGATCTGGTGGCTTCTTTGCCCGTCACCTTAGACTTGGGGGCGGTGAAAATCTACCAGAGTGGCATGTCTACAGCTGTGGAAACGGATTTTGGGCTGTTAGTGACTTTCGATGGCCAGCACTATGCCTCCATTTCCATCCCAGGCTCCTATATAAACTCCACGTGTGGGCTCTGTGGGAACTACAATAAAAACCCATTGGATGATTTCCTCCGCCCAGACGGCAGGCCAGCCATGTCTGTCCTGGATCTAGGAGAGAGCTGGCGGGTCTACCACGCCGAGTGGATGTGTGATTCAGGCTGTGTGGACAACTGCACCCAATGCGATGCGGCCACGGAGACCCTCTACTTTGGCTCCGACTACTGTGGCTTCCTCAATAAGACCGACGGCCCCCTGTGGGAGTGTGGCACTGTCGTGGACCCCACAGCCTTTGTTCACAGCTGTGTGTATGACCTGTGCAGCGTGAGGGACAATGGGACACTCCTCTGTCAAGCCATCCAAGCCTATGCTCTTCTGTGCCAAGCCGTTGGCATTCCGATTGGAGACTGGCGAGTGCAGACTGGGTGTGGTAAGCTGACATCCCAACCAAATGGAAGGCCGCTCTTGTGCAGGGGGGCAGGGAGAGGGTTTCCGAGCTCCTCAGAAATCTTGCTGAAACAAATTGTCTGACAGTGGAGGTGAGGTTGAAATATCACAAATTATAAAGAATGAACTGTAAAAGGATCTTTACTTGTACCCTCCCCTCTCCGATATTATAGCCAGAAAACTAGAAACGATTGATGAGCAGAAATGGTCTGGAAACATGAAATGCTTGGCTGGAAGAAGGCCCTGAGGCGGGGTGGCAGTCTGAGTTGAGCCAGGAGGTAGGGCTTTCAGCGGTGCAGGTGGCTACCTTTGTGGCTGTTGAGTAAACACAGACATTAGCCCGGGTGGTCAAGACCCGCCTTCAGCAAAGTACTTCACCTCCCAGTGAAACCAATGACATCTGTTCCCTGGCTTGCTCTTCTTCACTTCCAGCCCCTTTAGGTTTTGTGTCTCTTGCTCTGCAGCACTTATGCTGGTGGTGGAAGAAGGAGCTGCAGATAGGAAATACAGCATACCAGGAAAGAAACCCTTTTATCTGAAATGCTAAGTGGTTAGGAAAAGCCCAACTGTGTGGGGAAATCCAGTTTATTTTGTTATACTTTTGGATCAAGCATCATTTAGTTACCTTATTATTTTTTTCCTTCTAGCCCTCTTAAATCTGTCTTTCTTTTCCTATTATACAAATTTTTAAAACAAGCAAATGAAAAATAGCTACTTGGAATTTCATTTCTTTCCTGGCCCTTGGTTTTCTCCATATAAGTAAACAGAAAATTATAACCCATACATTTGAGAGTGCTATGGAGGTGAGAAGATTTAGAAATGTCTTTAAGTTCCAAGGCCAGAGGGAGATTTTTATCCTAGATGTATAGATTGGATTCACACAAATCATCATGTGTCAGATTTAATTCTTCGAGTACTGGTCAAACTACTAAGAGACAGTGTATTTTTTTTTCTTCTTGTGACTGACCAGCTTCTATTATGTCTACAGCATCCAAATTCTGATTCAAGGTTAAATTGAATATGTTTTTACCTTGATCCTTTGATAATCCATGGATATCCAAATTGCCTAACTAAATTCTTACCTATAATGGCTATTTTTATTCTGTGGTACTACTTTCCTATCTTCCACATCCTTCTCTCTCTCTCCCTCCCTCCTCTCTCTAAATGTCAATGGGATGAGTCATATGTAATTCAAAGATCTAATTTACCAGGCCCTTGAGCCCCTGCCTGTTGGATTCAACAAGATTCAAATATTTACATAGACTCAGATGTTCTTAAAATAAGAATGGAAGGTTTCTAAGGCAAGAGGGAAGGTCAGAAGGCCTCTAGTTGTAGTTCCAATCTAGTCTCCTGGAGGAACAGGCACACAATTCTTTTCAGATGGCCCAGGTTTGTTATTATTTTAGCATTCCAGAGAATTCATTTTTGCAAACTCCTTGGTCACTCTTAGGTATTTTAAGTGCCTGTCTGTTAGAAATTCTATGTTTTCAAATTATTCCTCTATCTGTTACATTTTTCATTTCTGTTACAAGTTGAATTTATTTCCTCCTAAGAATGGGCCATGCCCTATAAAATCAGAACAACTTATATGTCCATCAGTTGAAGATCTAAAACACCCTAATGATTGCAGATCACCAAACAATAAATGTATATTGAGTAGTCTGTAGTTTAGCTAGCATAGCAACTTGAAGTTTAATTTTAGTCAAGATGGTCGAATGAGAGTCAAAGTTCACAAGTCACTCGTGTTGCTCAGTAGTTGTTAGGAAAGCAGTTGAGCTTGTTTCTACAGACACAACTTCGAGTCTTTGTTCTTCAAAGGAGTGGCTGCTTGGCTCTCCCTCTAGGAGCTGTATGGAAGGAGCTCTTCTCCTCCTGGCTCCTGTGCATGGTGGCTTCTGGCCATTGGCGCCTGGGTCACTGACCTTGTTGTCATGCTCCCTTCTCTCCTTCACATCAGTGTCCACGGTGCAGTGCCCGAGCTTCAGCCACTATTCTGTGTGCACCAGCAGCTGCCCCGACACGTGTTCAGACCTCACAGCCTCTCAGAACTGCGCCACACCATGCACGGAGGGCTGCGAGTGTAACGAGGGCTTTGTCCTCAGCACCAGCCAGTGCGTTCCGCTGCACAAGTGCGGCTGTGACTTCGACGGCCACTACTACGCCATGGGGGAGTTCTTCTGGGCCACAGCCAACTGCACCGTGCAGTGCCTGTGTGAGGAGGGCGGCGACGTGTACTGCTTCAACAAGACCTGCCGGGGCGGGGAGGTGTGCACGGTGGAGGACGGCTACCGTGGCTGCTTCCCCAAGCGGGAGACTGTGTGCCTGCTCAGCCAGAACCAAGTGCTGCACACCTTCGACGGGGCCGCCTATGCTTTCCCCTCTGAATTCTCCTACACTCTGCTCAAGACCTGCCCGGAGCAGCCAGAGTACTTGGAAATCGACATCAATAAGAAGAAGCCTGATGGAGGGCCTGCCTGGCTTCGAGGTCTTCGGATCCTGGTGGCTAACCAGGAGGTCAAGATAGGAGGAATAGGGGCTTCAGAAGTCAAGGTGAGGCTGCTGCTGCCCTTGAGGGTTTCCCATGAGTCATGCAAATGAAGGAACCGTGTTCTTCAGGTTTGCTTTTTTGCCTCTGACTGTGAGTGGATTCTAGAGAGACGACGATTCCCAAATGGGAACATTATGGTCACTAAATAAGAGTCCAACAGGTGGAGCATGGAATGAAGCTGGAATTTCTCAAATTAAATATAGAAGGACTAGCTCTCCCTTAGAGTAAATACTCACAGGATGCTTACCATGTGCCAAGCACTCTTCTAAGCACTATCACATTTATTCCTACCCAGTATTATCCTCATTTCATGGATAAGAAAATTGAGGTACAGAGAGGTTTAGTAATTTCTTCAGGGACACACAGCCACAGATGGTAGTCAAGCCCAGGCAGACTGGCTCCAGAGTCTATGCCCTGTACCCTGTACTATACTGACTCTCCCACCTATAATGGGAATCTATATGGGGTAATGCCAAGAGTGCCTGCCATGGTGCCCCTTGTCCCTCTGACCTGCTCTAAAATACCCAGGCTGAGGCATCTAGACTCATAGATCAATAGTTCTAGGAGGAATCTTAGGAATAATTTAGTGCAACTCCTTGTTTTCATATGAAGATTCCAAAAGGCTACCTTAAGAATGTAGCCTCACACTAAGTCCCAGTGGAGCTGGGATAACAGAGGGCAGACCTTTCTTTTCCAGTCTACCATTCATCTCATAATACCACATCAAGCTTAATTTAGAAAACGAAAGTCAAAGGGGTGCTGTACAAGGATATGATAAAACACATCCACACACTGAAAGGGCCATGTTTTCATTCCTACTGACACACTGGCAGAGATTAATTCATTAAAAGAATAGAAAGAGATAGATAGGTGGATGGATAGTTAGATAACTAGATATATGCTTTATGCCCCCAAGGGGTTAGGGCACAGGCACAGTAAGATTTAAAGGGAAAAGGAGGAGCCAGAAATGTGGGGAAGAAAGGGCTCTATCCATGGAAAGGTGTTGGGCAGCAGGGGGAAGCCACTCATGTAAGACAATGTGCTCACATTTCAGTTTTGCTTTGGGTTAGCCTAGAGTCTTGTATATATGGAAATAAGCAGTAAATATGTTGAATCAGAGGAGTCTAGAAATAAAAGAACAAAGATGCTCATGAAGAAATGGTTTTCATCTGTCTGTGTGGTTTCTACAGATGGTCAGCTTCTTGACATTTCTCATAGTGCCAGTACTGGTGACAAGCCATGCCTTCAACCCGTAGCCAGGGAAATTGTGTGCAGCTGCAATTGATGATAGTGATTTGATTTTTCAGGTGAATGGTCAGGAAGTGGAATTACCATTTTTCCATCTTTCGGGGAAGCTGGAAATTCATCGAAACAAAAACAGCACAACAGTAGAGTCCAAGGGTATTGTGAGTGTCCAGTACTCAGACACAGGTCTGCTCTACATCCGGCTGTCTACTATTTACTTCAATTGCACCGGGGGCTTATGTGGCTTCTTCAACGCTAATGCCAGCGATGAGTTCTGTCTCCCCAATGGCAAGTGCACAGACAACCTGGCCGTGTTCCTGGAAAGCTGGACAACTTTTGAGGAGATCTGCAATGGGGAGTGTGGGGACTTGCTGAAGGCCTGTAACAATGACTCGGAGCTGCTCAAATTTTATCGGAGCCGCTCCAGGTGTGGCATCATCAATGACCCCTCCAACAGCTCCTTCCTAGAGTGCCATGGGGTGGTCAATGTCACTGCTTACTACCGCACCTGCCTCTTTCGCCTGTGCCAGAGTGGAGGCAACGAGTCGGAGCTCTGCGACTCTGTGGCTCGGTACGCAAGCGCCTGCAAGAATGCTGATGTGGAGGTTGGCCCCTGGCGGACCTATGACTTCTGCCGTAAGTTGGGGCTACATTATAGGGGAGGCCAGCTGGGTGGTGGGGAAGTACATGAGACATTGGATCTTCTTTCTCAGGACTCCTCTTCCTGACGCAGTGGAGCTCAAGGACAATCTGATTCCTGAGTGCGTCTTCCCTAGTCTGGAAAGCCCGTTACCCTAAACCAAACTGTTTCTCACCCACGTTTTTGTTTCTAATTGCACAAGATCTTTTTATTGTAGAACAATCAGCCATCCTTTTGCCTGGTGGTTTTATCTATCTAACACGCATCATGTCAAAGGCTTCCTTGGCGCCTTCATTTTTTGGCAAAGAAGGGTCCAATTCAGTATAGTAAGAAGGTGATCATTTGGGCTGCCTTTCATGAACTAGAGGTTAGCACTGCTCTCTGGGGCAAACTTGGCAATGGCTATTAAGAAAATTTCATATTGATGTTGTTGTTGTTGTTGTTGTTGTTGTTGTTGTTGTTGTTGTTTGTCCCCAGAGTATCTGACCGCTCTCAGCAAGGCAGTGAAAGTACTTTAGTAATCAGAAGACCTGACAGATGACTCTCTGGGTTACTTGGGAGGCCACCAGGAGGAGTGGCTGGGAGGGTGGGGCTATGCCTGGAGCAAGGACTGCCCCACCTGGACTTTAGCACCCATCCCTTACTCACCAGAATGTTTGACCCTCAACCAGAACCAGTGCCACCATTAAGACTACACCATCTATATTTGTTTATTTCTTCCTACTTAAGTTTGTTAGTTTTTAAAAACTTTATTCTGAAATAATTTCAAAGTTATGGAAAAGTTGCAAGAATATGTGTATACCCTTTACCCAGATTAACCTATTGTTGTCATTTTGTCTCATATGCTTTTTATTCTCCCTCACTCTTTCTCCATTTGAAAGTAAGTTGTATGCGTTGTGCCTCTTGTTGCTAAATACTTCGGTGTGTATTTTCTTAAGAGAACGATACTCATTGACAGAATCACAGTTAGGAAGCTTAATATTGACACAATCATTTAACATCCGTAGTTCAGTTTGTACAACTGACTTGGCAATGTCCTTCATGGCTTCTTATGCCCTCGATGCAGATCCAGTCCAGGACCGGATGCTGCATTGAGCTTTCACGTCTCTTTAGCCTTCTTTAATCTGGGACAGTTCCTTAGCCTTATTTGTCTTTCTTGACATTGTCATTTTTAAAGAAGATAGCCTCCTCTTTTAAAAACAGAGTGGCCCTCCATTTGGGTCTGATATTTTCTCATGACTGGGTTCTGCTGTACGTCCGCACTCAGACTTGCATGGGTGATGGGCATCTGACTAACAGTATCACGCCCTGTGAGGGGCACACTCTGTCCAACCTCCTCTCGTGGGTCATAAGCAGATTGATACCCTGGTCAAAGATGCTTTCAAATGTCTCTACTATATAGTCATTATGTTTTTCTTTTGAAAATAATGAGCAATATTGCTAGGAGATACTTTAAGACCATACAAGTATCCTGCATGTCATCCAAACCCCCTTTTCAATTTAGTGCCCATTGATAATGTTTCTTACATCAACCTGTAGCATGATGATTACAAACTGATGGCTGTCAGCTCTGTCACGGTCTCACATCTACCAGCCAGCAGAGGTCATTCTGCTGTGAACAGAAGCCTTCTCTTCTCTTTGGCCTGCCTGCCTTTCATCCATTTAGCCTTCTAGCTGTCTCAACCATCTATCTCTCATCAAGATAGATACACAGATTTGTGATTATTTCAATTATTTATATTTCATATTACATTTTTCATTATTTTGGTGTTAAAATTGTTCTACAGTGGGCCTGTGGGAACTCCTTCAAGTTGCCTCCTATGTCCTTTTGGCACAACTCTGTCGTTCTCTTACTTTCTGGCATTAAGAAAACATTGCACATTCATCTCTCAACTTTCCCCAGTCCCAGGCTAAAACCGGCCATTACTCCAAGAAGCCCCAATTTCTTTTGGTGAGGAAAGTATCAGAAACCAAGATCTGTGTGAGGCTTACCCATTGCTGTTAGAGTATTCTTGCTTTATCTCTAAGCCCTTTCAACAGAAGCATCTCAGAGCTAAACACACACACACACACACACACTCACACACACACACACACACACACACTCACACTCACACACTTGTCTTTAAATATCTGGTTTCTGAGCCTTAGAAGTTTGACATGCATATGGAGTATTCGGTGGCTGTTATCTCAGAAAAGGGAAGTTGGATGCCTGGTGAATCTTAGCCACATGGGAGGAATTAATAGCAGATGCTGTGAATCTTAAAGATGCTGGAATTCTGGGAGCATACTCTTTTCATGGTCACCCGAAGAAAGAGAGGTTCCAAGGGTTCCACTGACCATCACCTCTTGTCGGACCTTGTAATACTTTCCCAAAGCCTTCCTTTTAATCTGCTTCCCTTCCTACGCCTCTGTGCTCTCTCCAGTTTATCTAATATGATCTTTGTTCCCACACCAGCATTCAGTCTTTCAGGTGTAGTTCCTGCACACATGCAATCCCCAAGTGGCCACACACCAGGTCCGTTTTGTTGCAGGCCATGTCCATGCCCTTCCATTAGACGCTGACCTCCTGCCCAGCAGGAAGTGTTTGTGTTACATGAGACATTGTTTGTGTGAAGTGTGTTCAGTGGGGCAGTAAGGAGACCCTCTTTTCCTGGATGTGATGGCTACTGGGAAGAGTCTCTCACCGCCCTTCTCAGGGCTGCAGAGTTGGAGGAAGCTCCTGGGAGCAGCTTTTATAGAGGCATGTGGACAAGAACATGGCTCCTTTGGGAGAAGGGCCAGGGCTCCTGTTGCAGAAACCCTCCAGGATGTCTTGCCCACCCCTGTGCACATGGGTCTGGGGAGAAGAACTGGAACGTGCACACTCGATTCATCCAGTCACCGGGCACTAAGGAGTTCAGCTGGTCAGGGTCTTGTGCAATGGGGATTAGACTGGGCCACCAGCTGCAAAGCAGGAACACAATCTTCTTTAGACTTAGAGAGAGACAACCATGGTTTCTGTTCAGATGTATTTAACCAGACCTCTTGTTGGAAGAGCCAATCTGCTATTAAAACAATTTCACAGAGGCATTTCTGGGTTCCGGGGAGATTTATTATTTACATCTGTATGCCCCAGACTTTCAGACAAATTCAGACAACAAAGAAACTCACAGAGAGATATAGTTAAATAAGTCATGTTGTTTGCTATTACTGTAAACTTACAGTCAGTGTTATAAACATTCATAACTTAGAGACAAATGTGAAAATCCCTCTATGCAGATGTATTAATTAGTGCTGGACTCATCTTCAACTCCAGTACTGTATATTATTGTACTCAACGGGAGCAGGGTGATCCTTCGGCCCAGAGGGAAAAAATGATTGCTTTCGGTACCGCATGCTGTGGGACTATTGAGCAGGTACTTGTGGGCAGAGCTATTATTGCCATGCTACTTAATCGTTTGTAACATCCTTCATGTCCTTGGATTCTAAGACGTTATTAAGGAGTAATAGAATGCACAAGCGCTTTGAAAAAAGTTTTAAAGGCAAGATCTTATTCTCCTTGGAGATGGTGCGGACTCTCACAATCTTTAGACTACACAGACTTTTAGGTAGATTTCTTCCGTGCTCCCGGATTCTTCCCTGCCCATGTCAAATTTTGACAAGCTATATAATAAAGAGAACGGAAGATTTCCTGGAACTCCATAGTGAGCAGCAGGTGCTGTTATTATTTTATATGTTATGCTTTGTGACTCAGAGACTTGATCTGTCAAGGAAGGCTTCCGGGCAGAAGTGCCAGTTGAAATGAAACTTGAAGGACGGGTATGATTTAGCTTTGTGGGTGCTGTCTGGGTTGGGGAAAGAGTGTAAGCAAAGGAGGCAGAGGCTCATCCAGAAGATAGTGAGGAGGTGGAGGAGGCCAGGAAGCAGCAGATAAAAGAAATGGAAGTCGAAGGGAAAGATCAATTTGCAGAGAAAAAATGCCTTCATAGAGGCTATTCATAATAGAAGAAAGTGCAAAGAATGTAAAGGGCATTGAGACTCTACTGCGGACTTATTATATTAGCTTATCAATCCTCAGAACAACTAGACTATGTCCTTATTTCATAAAAGAAGAAACTGAAGCGTGGACATGGTGTCCACAGCATCTGTTCTTATAGGACGCTTTCCCCAGGGTCTTCAAGTAGGGAGATCCAGGTTCAGATCTCTCTCCAGTAAGGTTAGGTCGCTGACCTTCAGCCTCCTCATCTCTAAGCCAAGGAGGATAAGACTTTCCTCACCTTCTAGGTCATTGAGAAAAGTTACTCTAAAGTGCCTGGCACAGTGCCTGGCATGTAGCAGGAGCTCCATACAGGCTTGCAGTCTTAGCATCTTCTCTACGGGAAGCTAAGTGCACCTGAGGCACACATGAGCAAGGGGTCCCCTGAGCCTTTGCTGACCCCAGTGAGATGACATGGATTAACTGACACTGTGCTGTCCAATGAGAATGTACACGGCATACCCACACATGCATAGGCACACGCACGTATGCTAATGAGTACACCCACACTCTGTCTGTGACCTCTGCTCTTTTCTCAAGCCTGTCTTCTCCTTGACCACCCTCAGCTCTGGAGTGCCCGGAGAACAGCCACTTTGAGGAATGTGTGACGTGCACGGAGACCTGTGAGACCCTGGCCTTGGGCCCCATCTGTGTGGAGAGCTGCTCTGAGGGGTGTCAGTGTGACGAGGGCTATGCCCTGCAAGGCAGCCAGTGTGTCACCCGCAGTGAGTGTGGCTGCAACTTTGAGGGGCACCAGCTTGCCACCAATGAGACCTTTTGGGTAGACCTGGACTGCCAGATCTTCTGCTATTGCAACGGCACAGACAACAGCGTCCACTGTGAGACCGTCCCCTGCAAGGATGACGAATACTGCATGGAGGAAGGCGGCCTGTACTACTGCCAGGCCCGCACCGACGCCTCCTGCATTGTGTCCGGCTATGGCCACTACCTGACCTTTGATGGCTACCCCTTTGACTTCCAGACCAGCTGCCCACTCATCCTGTGCACCACAGGAAACAGGCCAAGCTCAGACATTTTCCCCAAGTTTATCGTCACAGCCAAGAATGAGGACCGGGACCCGTCACTGGCCTTGTGGGTCAAGCAGGTGGATGTGACCGTGTTTGGCTACAGCATAGTGATTCACAGGGCCTATAAGCACACTGTGCTGGTGAGTAGTCACAGGCCAGACCCCAGGAAGGGGCTGCGGGAATGGGAGGACAAGGGTCTTGGATCAGCAAGCCAGATAGCTGTTGAATCAGCCTGGTTCAGAATCTAAGGAAAAGCATAGAGGGCCCTGGAGCAGAGAGGGCCCTGGAGATTTTTTTTCTTTTTGATTTGCTGTTCCACTTTTTTTTTAATTTTTAATATATTTTATTTATTATGCTATTACAGTTGTCCCATTTCTCCCCCATCATTCCCCTCCACCCTGCACCCCCCACCCACATTCCCCACCTTTATTTCATGACCATGTGTCACAAGTTCTTTAGCTTCCACACCTCCCACACCACTCCTGCCCTCCCCCTGTCTATTTTCTACCCACCGTCTATGCTACTTATTCTCTGTACCTTTTCCCCTCTCTCCTCTTCCCACTCCCCTGTTGCTAACCCTCCATGTGATCTCCATTTCTGTGGCTCTGTTCCTGTTCTAGTTGTTTGCTTTTTTTTAGGTGTGGTGGTTAATAGCTGTGAGTTTGCTGTCTTTTCACTGTCATATTTTTTATCTTCTTTTTCTTAGATGAGTCCCTTTAACATTTCATATAATAAGGGCTTGGTGATGATGAACTCCTTGAACTTGACCTTATCTGAGAAGCACTTTATCTGCCCTTCCATTCTAAATGACAGCTTTGCTGGATAGAGCAATTTTGGATGTAGGTCCTTGCCTTTCAAGACTTCAAATAGTTCTTTCCAGCCCCTTCTTGCCTGTAAGGTCTCTTTCGAGAAATCAGCTGACAGTCTGATGGGAACTCCTTTGTAGGTGACTGTCCCCTTATCCCTTGCTGCTTCTAGAATTCTCTCCTTCATTTGAATCTTGGCTAATGTAATTATGATGTGTCTTGGTATGTTCCTCCTTGAGTCCAACTTCTTTGGGACTCTCTGAGGTTCCTGGACTTCCTGGAAGTCTATTTCCTTTGCCAGATTGGGGAAGTTCTCCTTTATTATTTGTTGAAATAAGTTTTCCACTTGTTGCTCTTGTTCTTCCTCTTCTGGTACCCCTATAATTTGGATGTTGGGGTGTTTAAAGATGTCCCGGAGGTTCCTAAGCCTCTCCTCATTTTTTTGAATTCTTGTTTCTTCATTCTCTTCTGTTTGGTTGTTTGTTTCTTCCTTCTGGTCTGCTCCATTGATCTGAGTCCCAGTTTTCCTCCCATCTCTATCAGTTCCCCATGCGTCTTCCTTCATTTCACGTATTGTAGCCTTCATTTGTTCATCTAATTTGTGAGCAAAATCAACCAATTCTGTGAGCATCCTGATCACCAGGGCTTTGAACTGTGCATCTGATAGGTTGGCTATCTCTTCATTGCTTAAAGGAATTGGCTCTGAGGCTTTGATTTGTTGTCCAGTTTGAGCCATTTTTGGTGTTTTTTTTTTTTTTTTTTAAATCTAGTCGTGGCTGTTACGTAGTGAGGGGCAGAGCCTTAGGTGTTCCTCAGGGCAGGGCAGCCCAGTCGCTGAGTTGTGACGCTATATGTGGGGGCGGGGTCCAAGAGGGAACAATGGCACCTGCTCCACTCTCTCCTGGATTCCAGTCTCTTCCGCCGCTTCCCCTTTGCCTGGATTATCTGCACCCAAATGTGGGACCACCTGGTCAGCCAGCCGCCTTGCGTGGCCTCACTGGGTCTGCACTGTTGCCACCCTGTGCCCGGGGTCCGCTAGCCGCCGCCTGTGCATGTGGGGTCTGCCAGCCGCCCCCTGCATGCCTGGGAACTGCCAGCCGCTGCTGCTTGCATGCTCAGGTCTGTACCTCCACTTTTTCCTGCCTCGACTCCACCCCTCTTACTGGTCTGGATGAATGGTTGTTGGACTTCTGTACAGTTCCATTCTCTATCAGTTCTGGTTGTTTTCTTGCATCCAAATATTTGTTGTCCTTAATTTTGGTTGTGAGAGGAGGCACAGTGTATCCACCTACGCCTCCATCTTGGCCGGAAGTCGAGATTTTTTGTCCCTGTATCTTGCAGGTAAGGAGACTAAGCCTCGGATAAAAGCAATCTGCCAAAGTCACGGGTACTGAATTTGTCACCAGCCCTAGAATGGGACCTTTCACAGTGCAGCAGAGAGTGCTGGGCAGAGCACATGCCTGCACACAAACCCTGGGCCAGCTACTGCAATGTGGGCCTGGGCAGTTGCTCTGTCTGTTGGAGAGAACACATACCCAGTGCAGATCAGGCATCTGAAGGGGTACTATTGTCTAATCTGCCTCCTTCCCTTGTTTGGGATCAGGATGATATTTGCCTGTTCTGGCCTCTTCTCCCTCCTCCAGTCTTCCTGTGGCTCTTGTACAGTTTGGGAGTTCAAGTCCTGCAAGCATTGGAGAACTTGGTCGCTCTCCTACAGTCTCCTCTTATATAGCCCTCGGTTCCCCTTTTCTATCCTTCCCACCTTTTCATGCCCTTGACCATGAATAGAGAAGCCAGTAGGGGCTGAGGAGCTCTGTGCACTCCTGGCCAAGTGTGAGGACCTCAGACAAGCAGCAGGCCCAGCACTCCTTGTCTGAAGCCTTGCTCTGAGCACGACTTGGGCACAAACAAGCCAGCCTCTGACTTAGCATTTTGGAGGAGCTGATTTAGTGTGCTAGACTCTTTACATTTTTCCTCACTGGTCTGTGGCATAATTTATCTCTAAGGGGACTCCTTTTCATCTTGCATACATTCTCTTTAAAATTATGAGCTATTACTAAAGAGTTCCCCAAGCAACTTCACTGATTTCTTTTCTTCCTTAGGATTTCCCTGACAAAGACAGGTTTTAAAGCTTCATAAACCATCCCTTTTCACGTTGATTGGAAAATGTGCATTCTTAGCATCTAAGGCAGAGGTGTCACTATGCTCATTCTTCCCTTTCTTGGATATTATACATAAAACCCAGATTTTTTTCTCTGTGCTTCTTATAACAGTTGGTTACTATATCCATTACTGCATTAATCGTATGGTATTTTTTGGTGATGTCCATGTCACTCAATTCTAACTGTGGGCTTCTTGACAGCACGAACCAAACATAATTAATCTTTATGGTAAATGAGTGTACAGTGCCCTGTATATAATGATACTCAAGAGATTGGTCAGATGAGGGAATAGGATAACATAGTAACGCCTTTCTTCTGAGGTTCTTAGAACTCATTTTGCTGCTGGTCACTTTTGCAGCAATCTGGGAGATTAAATTGCCCCTGAGGCAGATTACAAATATATCAGATACTTTGCTTTCAGCCACATAAGTTTTCCAACAGATGTCTGGATAGTTTACGTTGTCCATTATAATAACTTCTCTCTTATCCATTTTCACCATACATGTAAAACAAACAAATCAACCATTTCATCCATGTGGCTTGCCCTTTTTTCCTCATTTGATATATCCTTACTCTTAGATTTATGCATTTTTTAAATTTATATTTTAAATTTTTATTTTTTAATTATAGTTTATATTCAGTATTATTTTGTATTAGTTTCAGGTGTACAGCATAGTGGTAAACAATGATATACTTTACAAAGTGTTTCCCCTATATTTGTAATACCAACCTGGCACCATATGTAGTTATTACAATATTATTAACTATATTACTTATGCTGTGCTTTACATCCTCATGACTGTTTTGTAACTACCAATTGGTACTTCCTAATTCTTTCATCTCTTTCACCCAGTCCCCCACCACTCTGCCCTCTCTATAAGTCTCTTTCAATTTTGTTTGTTTCCTTATTTTGTTCTTTAGATCCCACAGATAAGTGAAATTTATGTTATTTGTCTTTCTGTAACTGACTCATTTCACTTACATTAATATCCTCTAGGAGGTCCATTCATGCTGTTGCAAATGGTAACATTTCATTCTTTTTATGGTGAAGTAATATTCCATTGTATATATGTACTACCTCTTCTTCATCCACATGTCTGTTGATGGGCACTTGGGTTGTTTTCATGTCTTGGCTATTATAAACAATGCTGCAATAAACATGGGAGTACATGTATTCTTTCCAATTAGTGTTCTAGATTTATTCAGATATATAACCAAAGCTGGAATCCCTGGGTCATAAGGCAGTTCGTGTTTAATTTTTTGAGGAACTTTCATACTGTTTTCCACGGTGGCTACACCACCAATCTGCATTCCCAATAACAGTGCATGAGGGATCCCTTTTCTGGCAATCCTTACCAATACTTGATGTTTACCAATTTATTGATAGTAGCCATTCTGACAGATGTAAAGTGATATCTCATCGTGGTTTTAATTTGCATCTCTCTGATGATTAGTGACACTGAGCATCTTTTTATATGTCTGTTTGCCATCTATATGTCTTCTTTGAAGAAGTGTCTATTCAGGTCTTCCACCCATTTTTAAATTGAGTTGTTTGGTATTTTGGTGATAAGTAGTATGAGTTCTTCATAAATTCTGGATATTAACCCTTTTCAAATGAATCAGTGGTGAATATGTTTTCCTAATCAGTAGGTTGTTTTTCCATTTCTTTGATGGTTTCTTTTGCTGTACAAAAACTTTTTCGTTTGATGTAGTCCCATTTGTTTGCTTATTTGTTTGTTTGTTTTGGTTCCCTTGCCTGGAGACATATGTCAGAAAAAATACTGCTAAGAGAAATGTCAGGGATTGTATTGCCTATGTTTTCTTTGAAAATTTTTATGTTTTCAAGTCTTACATTGAAGTTTTTAATATATTTCAAGTTTATTCTTGCATATGGTATAAGAAGTTAGTCTAGTTTCATTTACTTTCATGTATCTGTCCAATTTTTCCAGCATCATTTATTGAAGAGACTTTACCCCATTGTATGTTATTGCCTCCTTTGTCAAATATTAATTGACCATATAGATGCAGATTTCTTTCTGGGCTCTCTATTCTGTTCCATTGATCTACATGTCTGTTTTTATGCCAGTGCCATGCTGTTTTCATTAGTGTGGCCTTGAAATATAGTTTGATATCAGGTATTGTGATACTTACAACATTTTTCTTCTTTGTCAGTATTACTGAGGCTATTCAGGGTCATTTTTTATTTCATATACATTTTTAAGAGTCTCTTGTTCTACCATCTGAGCTAGCCAGGCATGCTTTATTTCATATATATTTTTAGATTATTTGTTTTGTGAAATATGCCACTGGTATTTTGATGGAAATTTGTTGAATATATAGATTGCTTTGGAGAGTATGGACATTTTAACATGTTAATTCTTCCTGTCCATGAACATGGTATATTATTCCATTTACTTGTGTCTTCTTCAGTTCCTTTCTTCAGTGCCTTATAATTTTCCAGGCACAGGTCTTTTCTCTCCTTAGTTGAATTTATTCCCAGGTATTTTATATTGTTTTTGATGTAGTTTAAATGACATTGTTTTATTTGTTTCCCTTTCAGATAGTTTATTTTTGGTGTATAAAAATGTTGATTTCTTCATATTGATTTTATATTTGGCTGCTTTATTGAATTCATTTGTCACTTCTAGTAGTTTTTTTGTGGAATCTTTAGAGTTCTCTATATATCATGTCAGCTGCAAATAATGACAGTTTTACTTCTTCCTTTCCAATTTGGATGCCTTTATTTCCTCATCTTGTTTGATAGCTGTCTAGGACTTCCAGTATTATCTTGAATTAGAGTGGTGAAACCAGACATCCCTGTCTTGTTCAAGATATTAAGGGGATCACTTTTCATTTTCTTCCATTGTTTATGATGTTGGTTGTGGGTTTGTCATATATGGCTTTTGGTCCTCTGTTCCCACTTTGCTGAGAGTTTTTTAAATCATAAATATGTGCTGGGTTTTGTCAAATGTTTTTTTCTGCATCTATTGATATATGGTCATATGATTATTATCCTTAATTTTTTATGTGGTATATCAATCACATTATCTGATTGGATGATATTGTACCAATCTTTCATACCAGAAATAAATCCCATTTGACCATTGTGTATGATTTTTTTAAAGTTTATTGTTGGATTTGGTTTGCTAATATTTTGTTGAGGATTTTTGCATTGATATTCATCAGGGATATGGGTATATATATATATATATATATATATATTGTAGTGTCTTGCCTAGTTTTGGAATTGAGATAATGCTGGCCTTGTAAAATGATCTTAGGAGTCTTCCCTCCTCTTGAATTTTTTGGAATTGTTTGAAAAAGAGAGGTGTTAGTTCTAATTTGAAAGTGATCAAATTCTCCTGTGAATCCGTCAAGTTCAGTATTTTTGTTTGCTGGAAGGTTTTTTTTTTAATTACTGTTTTGATTTCATAAGTTGTAAACAGTCTGTTCTTATTTTCTTTTTTTCATTTTATTTTTAATCGGTATTTTTTAATTGTTGATATCGTACAGTTTTCTGTCTTTTACCCTGCCCCCAGCCCACCACCCCAGCCCTCTCCACCTTCCTCCCATTTCCACCCCCCATAGTTTTTGTCCATGAGTCCTTTATACTTGTTGCTCTAAACCGTTCCCCTTTTCCCCTGAAATTTAATGGAATTCTATGCAGCAGAAAGAAAGAAGGAGCTCCTACCCTTTGCAACAGCATGGATGGAATTGGAGAGCATCATGCTAAGCGAAATAAGCCAGGCAGTGAAAGACAAATACCATATGATCTCACCTTTAACAGGAACCTAATCAACAAAACAAACAAACAAGCATGATATAAACAAAGACACTGAATTTGAGAACAGTCTGACAGTGTTCTTATTTTCTGATTCTTCTTGATTCAGTGTTGGAAGATTTTATTTGTCTAGGAAGTTATGTATTTTTTCCACAGTACTCAATTCGTTGGCATATTCTGTGTAATATTTTCTTATTATCTTTTTATTTCTGTGGTGTCAGATGTTACTTCTTTTATTTCAGATTCTGTGTCTTCTCTCTTTTTTCTTGATTAGTATGGTTAAAGGTTTTTCAGTTTTGTTTATCTTTTTAAAAATGAGTCCTTGGTTTCATTGATCATTTATATTATTATTTTTAGTTTCTATGTCATTTATTACAACTCTATTTCCTTTCTTCTACTCACTTTGGGCTTTGCTTGTTCTTTTACTAGTTCCTTCAGGTATAAGGTTAGATGGCTTATTTAAAATTTTTCTTGCTTCTTGAGGTAGGTCTCTAATGCTGTAAATTTCTCTCATAGGACTGCTATTAGTGTGTCCCATAGATTTTGGAAAGTTGGATGTACATTTTTATTTGTCTCAATGTAACATTTTATTCCTTTCTTGATCTCATTGTTAACCCATTCATTGTTTAGTAACATGTTATTTAGCTGTAATGTGTTTGTGTGTTTTTCAGTATTTTTCTTGTAATGTATTTCTAGTTTCATACTACTGCAGTCAGAGAAGATGTATGATATGATTTCAATCTTCTTAAATTTATTGACTTGTTTTGTGTCCTGACATGTAGTCTATCCTGGAAAATTTTCTATGTGCATTTGAAAAGAATGTATATTCTGATGCTTTGGGGTGAAATGCTCTGAAAACATCAAGTAAATTCATCTGATCTAGTGTGTCATTTAAGGCTGCTGTTTCCTTGTTGATTTTCTGTCTGGAAGGTCTGTCTATTGATGTCAATGTGGTGTCAAAGTGCCCTGTTATGACTGTGTTACTGTGAATCTCTTCATTTATGTCCATCAAGATTTGTTTTACATACTGGATGGGACAAAAGTAGGTTTACAGTTGTTAGCATGTGAAACAGTTTATTCTTATATTATTATTATTACTGTATTATTTTCCATAGAAAAAACTTAAAACCTACTTTGCCCCTCCTTGTATTAAGGTGCTCTTCTGTTAAGTGTGTAAATATTTACAACAGTTATATTCTCTTATTAGATTGATCCCTTTATTATTATGTAGTGTCCTTCTTTAAAGTCTCTTACTACAGCCTTTGTTTTAACGTCTGTTTCATCTGATTTAAGTATTGCTACCCAAGCTTTTCTTTAAATTTTCATTTGTATGAAATATCTTTTTCTGTATTTTTCCTTTCAGTCTGTGTTATGTCTTTTATTCTGAGTTGGGTCTTTTGCAGAGAGCATATGTACAGGTCTTGTTTTACTTTCCCTTCAGCTACCTTAAGTATTTTGATTAGGGCATTTATGATCTTTATATTTAAGGTGATTATTGATAGGTTTGTATTTTTTGCCATTTTATTCTTTATAACTATGTTCCTTTTTTCTTTCTTTTACTTAAAGTAGTCCTTTTGACATTTGTTGTAATGCTGGTTTGGTGATAATGAGTTCCTTTAGATTTTCCTCATCTGGGAAGCTCTTTATTTCTTCTTCAGTTCTAAATGGCACCCTTGCTGGGTAGTCTTGGTTGTAGGTCCTTACATTAAAAAAAAAATGTATTTATTCATTTTTTAGAGAGAGGGAACAAGTGGGAGAAAGAGAGGGAGAGAAACATCAATGTGTGAGAGAAACATCAATCAGTTTCCTCTTGTACCTCAACTGAGGACCCGGCCCACAACGCAGACATGTGCCCTGACCAGGAATTGAACTGGAGACTTTTAGGTTTGTGGGGCAATGTCCAGCTCACCGAGCCACACCAGTCAGGGATGAAGGTCCTTGCTTTTAATCACTTTGAATATTTCTTGACTACTCCTCTAGCATGAAATGTTTCTGTTGAGAAATCAGCTGACAGTCCTATGGGACCTATCTTGTAGGTAACTAACTGTCTTTCTCTTATGGCTTTTAAGATTCTATCTTTGATTTTAACCTTGCCATTTTAATTATGATGTGACTTGGTGTGGACCTCTTTGGGTTCGTCTTGCTTGAGACTCTCTGTGCTTCCTGGACCTGTATGTCTTTTTCTTTCACCACATTAGGGGAATTTTCAGTCATTGTTTCTTTACATAGATTGTCAATCTCTTGCTCTCTCTCTCCTCCTTCTGTTACTCCTATGATATGGATGATATTTCAAAGGCCTCTTAAACTATCCTTATTTAAATTTTTTTAATTTTTGCTGCTCTGAGTGTTTTCTACTACCATGTCACTGATTCAGTCCTCTGCTTCATCTAACCTACTGTTTATTTTCTAGTGTATTCTTTATTTCTGACTGGTCCTCTTTTATGGTTTCTCTTTCCTTTTTTTATGCTATTGAAGTTCTCACTAAGCTCCTTGAGCATCCTTAAAACTGTTGTTTTGAACTGTGTATTTAGTAGATTGCTTGCCCCCATTTCCTTTCATTCTCTCTCTTT
This sequence comes from Glossophaga mutica, assembly GCA_039655065.1. NCBI lineage: Eukaryota > Metazoa > Chordata > Mammalia > Chiroptera > Phyllostomidae > Glossophaga > Glossophaga mutica. Next base: position 34,185,412 of record CM077310.1, on the reverse strand, counting down.
TTTTTTAGGTTTTCCTGTGTTTTTTTTTTTTAATTTTTAATTTTTAATTTTGGCAATGTTTCTTTGACTCCCCATTTTGGTGGCCTCTCAGTGTCTTTTTTACTGTGTATTGGGTAGACATGCTATGTTTCCCAGTCTTGTTAGGGTGACCTTATGTAGTAGGTGTCCTGTGGGATCAAATGGTGTAGGCTCCTTGATCACCCAAGCTGGTGTTTCAAGAATGTCCCTTGTGTGAGTTATGTAAGCCTTCCTGTTGTAATTGAGTCTTAATTGTTATTGGCCCTTCCATGCATGGAATCAGCCCTCAGGCTTGTTCACTGTGAGGATCAACCCTGACCACAGTGTGTGAGCTACTGTATGAATGCTGAACACACAAACCAGAATTTGCCTCAGCAGAGTCTGGTACTTCTCAAGATCTCCTTTTGTATGTGCCACTTGTAGAACCAATTGGATCCTGTTTGGATGTTGTCTGAAGCTCACCACTGGGTATACTAGTTCTGGCATCTCTTGGGAGGGACTTTGGTGCAAGTCAATGTCAGATGCTGCCTGTGACTGGCCCTGGGCAACCTATTTGGATGTGTGAAGTGATCCACAGTTTGTGGCTTCCTCTCCTTGGCCTGGGTGTGCATGAGAAGAGGCAAGCTGTGCATTAAGGATAGCTTCCAGCAGCACTGAGCTTGGGGGCAGGTCAGCAAATGGCCTAAGTCATTGTGAGGTTTCCACTCTGTCTGTGGACTGCCTATTTTGCTCAGTCACTGTAAGAGCCTGTGGCGGCACACAAGCTGCATGAAATAGGTTCTCAGTGAGTCACCAGGTAGGGGCGAGTGGTGTTCATTAGCTTGGAACAGATTCAAACTCAGTCCCAGTGCTGGGTCTGGGGCCACTCTGCCAAAGTACCAGTGTACACTGTGGTCAGTTGCCCACAGACCTTTGTGGTGGAGCAGGGTCTCAGGGAGTTGTCAGAGTGAGGCCAGTAGAGTTTATGAGACCCAATGAGATCAAGAGTTGGCCATGTGAAGTGAGGGCTTTGTACCTGTCAGGTGTGTAGGGAAAAAAATGGACTCTATCCTAGAGCAACACTACTCAGTCTGTCCTAAATTCTTCCTAGACTTCCTTGAGATTGCCATAGCTTGGCAGCATAGGACTACTTGTCCTAGGGGAGGGCGGGGCTCCTTGAGGGAACAACACCAGTCAGGCTCAAAGGAAAAGTGGAAACAGCCCCTGCCCAGCTACACTACTCAATCTCTGACATCCCCTGAGTTCACCCAGATCTCTACACTGGGGGCCCAGGCAGCTGACTTCACAGGGCCTGAGCTCAGCAGGGCAGAGCAACAAAGAGTGGGAAGGGTAGGACTCTTGCATTCCCCCAGGCTGATGTCATATGGAGGGGAGTCTTCCACCCCATAAAGTTGGCATCTGAGGGCAGCATGGAAGGGGGACTCAGCACAGGGACACTGGTAGCTGTCCCTTCAGCCCTTTTCCCAGAGCCACACAACCTAGTCTCTGCTTGCACAACTCTATTTTGCTCCAAGCTACCCTCTCTCTGCTGGATCCCAGGGTGAGTGGCTGCAAACCAGATTGTGTGCTGGCCCTTTAAGAGGGTGCCTGGGTTTCTAGTAGACTCATGTCTCTCTATAGCACACAGAAACCCCACTTATTCCCACAACCAGATATTATGTGGGCTCATTTTCCCAGCTCTGGTGTTCTGGGCTGGGGAGCCTGGAACAGGGTTGAGAACCCATGCTCCTAATGGGGGACTTGTACAGTTGAGCTATCCCTCCAGATCCTCAGCCCCTGTGTGTGGGTGTGGGGCCAACCCTTTTTGTGTTCCCATTCTTCCCACCAGTCTTGATGTGGTTTGTTCTTTAAATCTTTGGTTATAAGGCTTCTATTCAGCCAATCTTCAGTTGGTTATTCAGGTTGATTGTTTTATATTTTACTTGTAATTCCAAGTTGGTCCTGGGAGGAGGTATGTGTATCTTCCACCTATTCCACTGCCATCTTCTCCTCTACCAAATTTACACATTTTCATGCAATTCCTTCTTGCCTTGACATTCAGCACTCTCCTACCTTTATACCTTTCAAGTTTTTTCTTCTTTTGAAATACAATCTGTTCATAGGTCCTGTCCCATCCAATGTATTATGAACTCATATTTTCCGCTTTGTGTTACATGCTTTCTTCATTTAGGTATATAGACATCTGGGGCTTCACATGTCGTTTTCTGACCCAGTTATTTTCATCTATAGATCATCGGACCCTCATGGACACTTACTCTGCTCAAGCCACCCTTCATGATAGCTATCCCCACTCTCACTGCATGTTTCACTTCCTTTCCTGTTGCTTTAGAAATAACAGGTCAGTTTACCTTACAGGCATGTGTTGTGCTCTAATCTTACGCAGAGGACTCATGACCAAAGTCAAGAGCTGTGAGAACCACACCTCTAGCTTCTTCTTCCCAAAAAGAGATAGAAAGAAGGGGTGTCTAAGTTTCTTGGGGCTGCCCTCACGAAGTATCATAGACTAGGTGACTTAAAACAACAGAATCTTATTCTCTTCCAATTCTGGAAGCTAGGAATACAAAATCAGTGTGCTAGGAGGGCCATGCTTCCTATGCATCCTAGGAAACAATCTGCTTGAGGCCTCTTTTCAGCATCTGCTGGCTGTAGGTGATCCTTGGCTGGTGGCAGTGTAACTCCAGTCTCTGGCCTGTCTTCACCTGGGCTTCTTCTCTCTGTGTCTTCTGTTTCTCTGTGACAAATCTCTCTCTCTTTTTAATGACATCAGTCATTGAATTTAGAGTCCACCGTAATCTAATATGATCTTACCTTAACTTGATTACATTTGCAAAGACCCTATTTTCAAAGATGGCCACATTTACAGATACTGGGGATTAAGACTTCAACATACCTTTTGGAGGACACAATTTTACCCAGTATAGGGGGTAATTAGAGAACAGCGAGCATCAAGGAGGAGTTGATTAGATGTTTACTGTGAGGATCCTTACAGGATCCTCCTGCAAAGTAGGGTCACTCCTTGCCAAGGCTCAACTTTCTAAGTCACCCAGATATCCTGAGTGTGCAAGCTGGGAACAGAGCATATAGACAAGGAGACCAAGTTCAGGATGCATTGAAGGTTCTTTTCTTTTGGAGCCTGGGGGATAGATTTAACATTTAGCATTTACTTTGAATTACTAATACACATTCTAAGATCTGCTTGTTCAATGATTTCCATTTATTTTTCCCATGATACTATGATGAGTCACCATCTCTCCCTAAGAGAAGGGTAATGGCTACAGTAACCGTAGTGTGCAATGAAGCACTAAGCAAAATGGTGCAGAGCTCTGGGTCATTGTTGTGCTGCTAGAAATGGAGGCAGCGTAGAAGTGATCCTTTGGGACACAGGGTCCCTGTATGACTCTGACCTTTCTTTGCATTAAGCAGTAGTGGAGGACATGGGAAAATATGCTAAGCGAAAAAAACTATAAATAAATATGCTCTCTGTATACCAAACAGGTATGGGGGTGAGATACAGAAGGTGAACCACCCCTGGGCCCCTGAAGCAGCTCACATCTCAGCGGTGCACAGCTGGAGCTCAGCAGAGATGTCCTCTCAGCTGAGTCCATTGTGGCCCCACCAAAGAGAAGGTTTTGAGGACCCTCACAGTCAGTGACTTTGTCACTGACTGCCAAACTTATAGCCATCAAAGAAGAGTGAGATTTTCTGCATCAGTCTAGCACCAATTAATTTAATGAGTTCACATTGATGCCTATTCTGTACTAAGGTCTGATGGTAAAAAATAATAATAATTAAGCATGGCTTTTGTCCTAAGAGAATCCAGGGTGTGAGTGGAGAGAGACAGTCATGTTCTCAGGGAATGTGGATGGCAGGTGAAGTGCTATGAACATGAAGGATCATGAGAACATGGAAAACAGGTTGTCTAAGCCAGCAGGTGTTTCAGGAGATGCTTTCTGGAAAAGATGACCCAGACTTGATCCCTGAAGGACTTTGTTAGTTAGGCCAAGAATGATGTAAGGACTTTCTAGGGAAAGGAAGCACCAATGAAGACCTGGAGTGGAGCAAAGTATGGGGTGTGAAAGAATGTCAGATGGCTAAACAGGCCCTGGAAGTAAAGCAGGGCCAGTCACTGAAAAGAACGTTCGTTATCCACTAAAAATCTAATATGGGGTCTTATTTCCAATATTTACATATTTGAAATACATTTTCCTACACGCATCCCCATGCCTGCTTCCCTTCCTCCTCTGAGCCTTCCTCCTCCACCCATCAGGGCTCTGCTTCTGTACCCACCCTGCCTTTCTCTGTCTCCTCTCCCTCTGCTCCCTTGTTCTCTCCATTCTTGTCATGCAGAGTCAGGACAGTGATGGCAGGATAGAGGTGGCATTCATGGGGCTTCAGAGGGTGCCTGCTTCTCATGGTTTTTCTGGATAATGGCAGAATCTACAAGCCCCTAGCATTAATCCCATTATATTGTCTCCTCAATGTGTAGCCTCCTATTTGACACCCAGTAGGCAAGAATATAGAAAGGAAAACAGGAGAAGAGGCAAGCCAACATTGGGAGCCTTTGGGTGCAAAGCTTTCAGTGTGTTCATGTGAGTCTTCAAGGTAGTGAAAGTCCCATGGCCTGTGCCACCCTCCGTGACCTCCCACATTTCTGTGCTGTGTTTGCACACAGCCTGAGCCGGTCTGTCCTGGGCCTCCCACAGAGGCAGTGTCTTCACCAGGTATGACCTCCCTCCTGCTTCTCCATCCTGTACCCTGTCACTGGATGATCCTCACAGTCCTCTTCACCTCCTCCCTTCCAGGCAGCCTGCCCATCTGTCATTTCCTCTCCCTGCTGTGTCTTTAACCTATAGCCATGCTCGTTCTAACAAACCTTGACCCCAGTTCTACACTAGCTTCTATCCAATCTCTCCTCCCCTTTCTATTTAAGCTCCTGGCAAAAGACATGTCTGCTTTCATATGTCTTGTTTTCTGTTTAACTTCTGCAATCTGACTCTGGCCTCATCATTCTGTTGAAGTTCTCTTATTAAGGTCCTTGATGACTCCTCTTTTTTTGTGTGTGGAATGAATGGGTCTTTGTCAGGCTTTAACTCATGGGCCTCTCTGACATTTGTGACATTGCGTACAAGGCCCCCCATGATCCAAGCCCTCACCATGTCTCCATCTTCATCTCCCACCACTCCCGAGGCCACAGTTTATGCTCCAGTAGCACTAAACTGCTGCAATTCTCCGCACCCATCAGTTTTTTTCTTGTCTTCTTGACCTTTTCTTAGGATCCTCTTGTCTTTGCTTTCATTCCTCCTTGACTGTCCAATACCTGTTCATTTTTTAAGAATCAGGCATAGGCATCATCTTCTGCAGGCATCCTTCATTCTGTCCCCAGGTTGAGTCCAGTGCTTATGCATCTATTTATCTCTATTGTCCCATTGATCAGAGGATGTTATTATTACCTGTTTATGTACTTATCTCTTCACATGCCTGTGAGCTTTATTCTAGCATTAGTATGGTCCCACACACATAGTAGTGTCAAATTATGTTTACTAGATGAGTAAATGAATTTTGCCTAGAAAAATTGTCATAAAGGAGGAGATAGTTGAGTTGAAATTTAAAGGGTGAATGTTTCCCCATAGAGAAGGGGACAAGGAGAAGTATCTCATTGCCATCTTAGGTCAGGTTGCTTAGGAGCAGAGTCTGAGATGCTTGGAAAGTGAGGGAAGCCCCAGGGGAAGAGAGCTCAGCAAGGATGTGATCTAAGTTGGAAACTGATTCATCCTGAGCTACCAGGAGCTCTGGCTCATTACCTATACACAGAGTTGGTCCCCTGTGTTGGTCAGTCAATGTCATCAGGATGAGGAGGAGTGATTGGAGTGTATGTGTGTTGTGGGGGATGGTTCATAACCTCCTGAGTTGAGTGACTCCTATGGAGCCAAGGCCAGCTGTAGTTATCATCAGCCTATAGTCACAGTGGCTGCAGATGGGTCCCAGACGGGACACAGGAAGCACTGCCACTTTTGCTACAGAAGAAATGGCACTTGGGGAACTGCAAAGCATTGGATCTTGCTGGAGCAGCAGAGGTAAGTGAACTGGGGCTGAGAAGTGGAGGCCAGCTCCAGGAAAACCTGTGTGACGCGTGAAGTAAGTGGGTACTAAGTATGGGATTAACTGCTTTCGATTGCACTAAAGAATATTGGAGTGGATTAGTGAGTGAATGGAGGAGAGGAGCAATGCCAGAGCAGGGAGACCAGTTAGGAGAGCATTCAATAATTAAGGTGAAAGGTGCTGACAGTCTGAACTAAAGTAGGGCAGCAGGGATGGGGGAGGAGTGTCAGATAGGAGAGAGATTAAGCAGTCAGGAGGGAAGGTATTTCTGGCCAGAGAGCAAGCTCAAAACACCCCATAGGAGCAGTACATAATTCTCCCAGTAGGAGAAGCCACCTCTGTTTTCCATTATGCACTCACCTAGCAAGAGTTATAGGATCTGGCACATCTGAATCAAAATAATTCAAGGGGAGTGCAGTTCTGGAGTTTTACATTAAGGAAATTTTGCATTTCTGCATTTAAAAGTATATGAGAGGAAAGGGGGGAAAATGGGGGACATCTGTAATAGTGCCAACAATAAAATTGTTTTTTTAAAGAAAAAGTATATGGGAGGAAACATGTGTCCAATGTCCTGTTTGTGTAGGGCATTACTCTGGCTGCCTGGTAGGTAGCCAGGGGAAGGTGGATATAAAGATCAATAAAGTATGGATGCTGCCCTCATGTTCCTCATAATCTTGTAGGGGAGCTAGAAATGTAGACAACCAACCATGCTATAAGGCAGATTGAGGTGTGTGCTTCGATAGCAGTGCATATATGCTTGATCTTGGCTGAAGGTGGAGAAGAATACAAGAGAAGTATAAATAACATGTTCCGGTTGCCCAGATGAAGGAGTAGTTAATTCTGACCACAGGCTCAAATGATCTTGCTTAATAGAAGATACAACATTTGAGCCGGGTCTGCAGGAAGAGAGGGCTGTTGATGGGTGAGGAATGGTATTCTAGGCAGAGGGACCAGCAAATAAAGTCATTCTTCAGGAAAAAAGATTATATGTATATATAATCTCCGTCCCCCAAAGGCATTAAGAAATTTGGGCTTGCCTAAATTAATTCCACAATAGAGATGGAAATAGAAACACAAGAATTCCAGGTTTGGGTATTTTAGTCTAACCTTTCATTAAATTCTTATTACTCTCTCATTACGCTGGAGGAAACAGTTTGAACTCCAGGAGAAAATAATGCTATGTAAACAGAAGTCTCTGGAATAAATAGGTATATTAGTGTACAAAGGATAGTTATTTAAACCTGTTCAAGTCCTAATACAGTTGTTGACTGACATAAACAAGTCTAAATGCAAAGATTGTATTGAACCTGCTGAAATCACCCTTCAAAACTACCTGTCTGAAAACTAATTACTAGGAGAAGAGTTGGGAGATCTCGGGAATTTCTCTACTTCAACCCTCTTTCTCTTGCAGGTCAACAATGAACGGCTGTATCTACCCCTGAAATTGGGACAAGGCAAGATAAATATCTTTTCATTTGGCTTCCATGTAGTGGTGGAAACTGATTTTGGCTTGAAGGTCGTGTATGACTGGAAGACCTTCCTGTCAATCACAGTCCCGCGGAACATGCAGAACAGTACCTACGGCTTATGTGGCCGCTATAATGGCAACCCGGACGATGATCTAGAGATGCCTATGGGTCTGCTTGCATCCAGTATCAATGAGTTTGGGCAGAGCTGGGTGAAGAGGGACACTTTCTGCCAGGTTGGCTGTGGGGATCGCTGCCCTTCCTGTGCCAAGGTAGAAGGTTTCTCAAAGGTGCAGCAGCTGTGTAGCCTGATCCCCAACCAGAACTCTGGCTTCACCAAGTGTCACAGCAAAGTCAACCCCACCTTCTTCTACAAGAACTGCCTGTTTGACTCTTGCATCGATGGGGGTGCAGTGCAGACCGCCTGCAGCTGGCTGCAGAACTATGCCAGCACCTGCCAGACTCAGGGAATCGCAGTGACCGGCTGGAGGAATTACACAGCATGCTGTGAGTCCTTCCCCTTATCTTGCCTTGTGTCCTGATTGGTGTGGGCAGGTCAGGCTCCCATTTTCATAGGGATCTGAGAAAATGGAGTAGAGCAATATAAGGACATGCACTTTGGAACTGTTTGTTGTCTGCAACAACATGTATAATCTCCCAGAACCTCTGTTTCTTTGTCTATGCAATTGAGTTAATACCACTTATTTCACATGCTGCTCTGAGGATGAAATAAGATCGTTTATTATTTTTTAAAATTTTATTGTATTTTAATTTTTAAAATATTTTTATTTTTCAATTACAGTTGATATACAATATTGATATACAATATTATATTAGTTTCAGGTGTACGACATAGTGCTTAAACATTTATATAACTTACAAAGTGATCACACTGATAAGCCTAGTACCCCTATGACATCATAGTAATTATCACAATGTTATTGACTCTATTCCCTGTGCTGGACTTCACATCCTCGTGACCATTTTGTAACTACCAATTTGTACGTCTGAATACCTTCTCCTTTTTCACCCAATCCCACAAGCCCCCTCCCATCTGGCAACCATCAAAATGTTCTCTATTTCTATGAATTTGTTTCTGTTCTGTTTGCTCATTTATTTTGTTTTTTATATTCTACATATAAGTGAAATCATACAGTATTTGTCTTCCTCTTTCTGATTTATTTCACTTAGCATAATACCCTCTAGGTCCATCCATGTTGTTGCAGATGGCAAGATTTCATTCTTTTCTATGGCAGAGTCATATTTTATTGTATGTATGTCTACTTCTTATCCACTTGTCTATTAATGGACACTTAGGTTGCTTTCATATCTCGGCTATGGTAAATAATGCTGCAGTGAACATACGGATGCATGTATCTTTTTTCAGTTAGTATTTTGCATATCTTTGGGTAAATACCCAGAAGAGAAATTGCTAGGGCCCTTTTTTGTCTATTGCTATAGATTTTCTTTTAAAGTCTGTTTTGTCTTGTGTAAGTATTGCCATCCCAGCTTTTTTGTTGGTTTGTTTCCTTTTGAGTAAAATATCTTTTACCATTTTTTATATTTCAGTCTGTGTGTGTCTTTTGATCTGAAGTGAGACTCTTGGAGACAGCACATGTATGAATATTGTTTTCTTATTCATTCAGCCATCCTATGTTTTTTTTATTACAGCATTTAATCTTTACATTTAAAGTAATTGTTTATAGATATGTACTTATTGCCATTTTATTATTCATATTCTTAATATTGTTTTCTTCTTTAAAAGAAATCCCTTTAACATTTCTTGTAATACTGGTTTGGTGGTGATGAACCCCTTTAGATTTCTCTTGTTAGGGAAGCTCTTTATGTGTCCTTTAATTCTAAATGATAGCTTCACTGGGTAGAGTAACCTTGGTTGTAAGTCCTTGCTTTTCATCGCTCTGAATATTTCATGCCAGTCCCTTCTGTCCTGCAAAGTTTCTGTTGAGAAATTAGCTGACAGTCAGTCATAAGGGGATTCCATGTAGGTAACCAACTGCTTTTCTCTTGCTGCTTTTAAGATTCTTTCTTTGTATTCACCCTTTGGCATTTTAATTGTGATAGTTCTTGGGGTGGCCTCTTTGGGTCCATCTTGTTTGGGAACCTCTGTGCTTCTTGGGCTTGTGCATCTATTTTCTTCACCAGATTAGGAAAGATTTTCATTATTTCTTCAAATAGGTTTACAATTTCTTACTCTTTCTCTTCTCTTTCTGGCACCCCCATGATGCGAATGTGGGTACACATCATGTTGTACCAGTGGCCCCTTAAATCATCCTTATCTTTTTTCTATATTTTTGTCATTCAAGTCCACTTGCCTCCATTTTCCCTTAACCATTCCAACCATCCCACCCATCCCAACCTCCCACCCTCGATCCTAGCCCCACTTTGTCTTTGTCTATGATTCCTTTACACATGTTCCCTGGTGATCCTTTCCCTGTTCCCCCAGTTATCCCCCTCCAACCTCCCCTCTGGTGACTGTCAGTTTGTTCTTAATTTTAATGTCTATGGTTCTATTTTGTTTACTTTTTTATTTTGTTGATTAGATTCCACTTATAGGTGAGATAATGTGGTATTTATCTTTCAACGTCTAGCTTATTTCATTTAGCAAAATGCTCTCCAGATCCATCCATACTGTTGCAAAGGGTAGGAGCTCCTTCTTTCTTTCTGCTGCATAGTATTCCATTGTCTAAATGTACCACAGTTTTTTGATCTACTCATTTACTGATGGGTACTTAGGTTGCTTCCAACACTTGGCTATTGTAAATTGTGCTGCTATGAACATTGGGATGTACAGATTCTTTCAAATTAGTGTTTCAGGATTCTTAGGATATAATCCCAGCAGAGGAATTGCTGGGTCAAATGGAGTTTCATTTTTAGTTTTCTGAGGAAATTCCATACTGTTTTCCACAGTGGCTGCACCAGTCTACATTTCCACCAACAGTACTAGGGTACTAGGGTTCCCTTTTCTCCAGAATCTCTTCAGCACTTGTTTGTTGATTTGTTTATGATGGCAACAGACCCGTGTGAAATGGTATTTCATTGTGGTTTTAATTTGTATCTCTCTAATGGCTAGTGATGCTGAGAATCCTTTCATATATCTCTGGGCTTTTGTATGTCCTCCTTGCAAAAGTGTCTGGTCAGATCCTTTTCCCATTTTTTAATTGGGTTGTTTGTTTTTCTGGAGTGGACTGATGTGAATTCTTTATATATTTTGGAAATCAAACCTTTGTCCAAGGTATCATTGGCAAATACATTTTTCCATACCGTTGGTTTCCTTTTCATTTTGCTGATGTTTTCTTTAGTTGTGCAGATGCTTTTTATTTTGATGAAGTCCCATCTGTTTATTCTTTCCTTTATGTCCCTTGCTCTAGGGGACATATCTGTAAAAATATTGCTCCATGGAATTTCTGAGATTTTCATCCCCATGTTCTCCTCTAGGACTTTTATGTTGTTGTGACTTATATTTAAGTCTCTTATGCATCTTGAGTTTATTTTTTGTATCTGGTGTAAGTTGATGATTGAGTTTCATTTTTTTTTTTTTTTTGCATGTAGCTTTCCAGCTCTCCCAACACCATTTGTTGAAAAGGCTGTTTTTCACTCCATTTTATGCTTCTGTCCCCTTTGTCAAATATTAATTGACCATAGAGACTTGGGTTTATTTCTGGCTCTCTATTCTGTTCCATTGATCTATGTGTCTGTTCTTATCCTGGTACCAGACTGTTTTGATTACTGTGGAATTGTAATATAGTTTGATGTCAGGTATTGTGATCCCTCCTACTTTGTTCTTCTTTCTCAAAATTGCTGAGGCTAATTGGGTTGTTTATTGTTCTATCCATATAAATTTTTGAAATGTTTGTTCTATATCTGTGAAATATATCATTAGTATATTAATAGAGATTGTGTTGAACCTATAAATTGCTTTGGGTAGTATGAACATTTTGATGATGTTAATTCTTCTTCTCCATGAACACAGTACACACTTCCATATATTTGTGTCTTCCTTAATTTCTTTCTTCAGTGTTGTGTAGTTTTCTGAGTACAGGTCTTTTACTTCCTTGGTTAGGTTCATTCCTAGGTACCTTATGTTTCTTGTTGTTATAGCAAATGGGATTTTTTTCCTGATTTCTGTTTGTAACATTTCATTGTTGGTGTACAAAAATGCCTTTTATTTCTGAAAATTGACTTTGTATCCTGCTGCTTTGCCAAATTCACTTATTAGGTCAAATAGTTTTTTGGTGGAGTCTATAGGGTTTTTTATGTACACTATCATGTTATCTGCAAAGAGTGACAGTTTCACTTCCTTTTTTCCAATTTGGGTGTTTTTTATTTCTTTTTCTTCTGTTATCGTTGTGGCCAAGGCTTCCAATAGAAGTGGTTGAATAGAAGTGGTGAAAGTGGAAATCCTGGTCTTGTTCCTGATCTTAATGGGAAAGCTCTAAGTTTTTGCCCATTGAGTATGATGTTGGATATAGGTCTCTCATATATGGCCTTTATTATGTTGAGGAATGCTCTCTCTACTCCCACTTTGCTGAGCGTTTTTATCATAAATGGGTGCTGTACCTTATCAAATGCTTTTTCTGCATATATTGATATGATCATGTAATTTTTGTCTTTGCTTTTGTTTATGTGATGTATTACATTTATTGATTTGCAAATATTCTATTATTCTTGCATCCCTGGGATGAATCCCACTTGATTATGGTGTATGATCTTTATAATGTACTGTTGGATGTGGTTTGCCAATATTTCATTGAGGATTTTAGTGTCTATGTTCATCAGTAATGTTGGCCTATAGTATTCTTTCTTTGTTTTGTCTTTGCCCAGTTTTGGGATTAGGATGATGCTGGCTTCATAAAAAGTCTTTGGGAGTCTTCCCTCTTCTTGAACTTTTTGGAATAGTCTGAGAAGGATAGTTAAATCTTCCTTAATGGTTTGTAAAATTCTCCTGTGAAACCATCCGGTCTAGGGCTTTTGTGTGCTGGGAATTTTTTGATTACTGCTTAGATTTCACCAGCTGTTATTGGTCTGTTCAGGCTATGTGCTTCTTCTTCATTCAGTTTTGGAAGATTATATTTTTTTAGAAATTTGTCTGTTTTGCCCAGGTTTTCAAATTTCATGGCATACAGTTCTTCATAGTAATTTCTTACAATCCTTTGTATTTCTGTGGTATCAGTTGTAATCTCTCCTCTTTCATTTCTGATTTTATTTATTTGGGTCTTCTTTTTTTTCCTGATGAGTCTGCTTAGAGGCTTGTCAATTTTGCTTATCTTTTCAAAGAACCAGCTTCTGGATTTATTGGCCCTTTGAATTGTTCTTTTGGTCTCTATGTCATTTAATTCTGCTCTGATCTTGGTTATTTCCTTCCTTCTACTCTCTTCGGATTTTGTTATTCTTCCAGTTATTGTAGGTGTAGGTTTGGGTTGTTTATTTGAAATGTTTCTGTCTTCTTTAGGTAGGACTGTCTCATTATGAAGTTCCTTCTCAGGACTGCCTTCTCTGTGTCCCATAGGTTTTAGACTATTGTATGTTCATTTTCATTTGTTTCCAGAAACTTTTTCATTTCTTACTTGATCTCATTATTAACCCATTCATTGTTTAATAGCATGCTATCAATCACAATGAATTTGAGTATTTTTGAGTTTTTTCCTTGAGGTTGGTTTCTAGTTTCAGGCTCTTGTGTTCCCCAAAAATGCCTGATAGGATTTCAATTTTCTTGAATTTGTTGAGGCATGTTTGGTGTCCTATCATGTGGTCTATCTTTGAAAATATTCTATGTGCATTTGAAGAGAATGCGTATTTTGCTTGTTTGGAACAAAAGGTTCTATATGTATTAGTTAATTCTATTTGAGGTAGGGTGTTGTTCAATGCTGCAGAATCCTTGTTGATACTATGTTTTGAAAGATCTATCCATTTTTGACACTGGTGTGTTAAATTCTCCCAGTATAAGTATGTTGCAGTCTATATCTTTTTTAAAGTCCTCCAAGATATTCCTTATATGTTTGGGTGCTCCTATGTTGGCTACATATATGTTTATAATGTTTATGTCTTCTTGATAGATTCTTGAGTGTTATAAAGTGCCCTTCTATTTCTTGTTTTATGGCCTTTGTTTTGAAGTCTATTTTGTCTGGTATGGGTACTGCTATCCCTGCTTTTTTTTTTTTTTCTGTCCATCTGTTGGAATATTTCTTCCAACCCTTCACTTTCAGCCTGTGTAGGTCTTTCTTTCTGAGGTGGGTCTCTTGTAGCAGCATATATGCAGGTCATATTTTCTTATCTATTTAGCTACCCTATGACTTTTGATTGGGGCACTTAACCATTAACATTTAAGGTTATTATTGGTAGGTATTTATCATTTTCCCCTCCTTTGTACCTGTGTTCCTCTCTCTTGCTGTTTTTCTTCCTTTAAAAAAAAAGATTTATTTATTTTTAGAGAGGGGGGGGAAAGGAAGGAGAAAGAGAGGGAGAAAAACACCAATGCATGATTACTTCTCACATGCCCCTTACTGGGGTCCTGGCTCTCAACCCAGGCATATGCCCTAATTGGGAATCAAACTGGTGACCCTTTGGTTCACACGCCAGCACTCAATCCACTGAGCCATAACAGCCAGGGCTCTTTTTCTTCCTCTTCTTAAAGCAGTCTGTTTAGAATATCTTGCAGTGCTGGTTTGGTGGAGGTGTATTCTTTCAGCCTTCTTTTGTCTGGGAAATTCCTTATTTCGCCTTCATTTTAATTAAGAGCCTTACTGGGTAGAGTAGTCTTGGTTGGAGACCTTGGCTTTTCATTACTTGGAGTATTTCTTACCATTCCCTCTGGCTTGTAGTGTTTCTGTTGAGAAATCAACTGCTAGCTTTTTGGATATCCCTTGTATGTTACTTTTTATTTCTCCCTTGCTGCTTTTAAGATCCTCTCTTTGTCTTTAATACATGGCATTTTAATTATGATGTGTCTTGGAGTAGGCATCTTTGTGTGTTCATCTTGATTGTGACCCTCTGTGCTTCCTGAACTTGCATGGTTTTTCCCCTTTCCAGGTTCAGGAAGTTTTCTGTTGTTAATTTTTCAAGGAGGGTTCCTATCCCTTGCTCCTTTTCTTCACCTGGTATTCCTATGATTGGATATTGTTGCATTTCATGTTGTCTTGGGGTTCCTATAAGCTGTTTTCATATTTTTGAGTCTTTTTTTGTGCAGCCACTCTACTTGGGTATTTTTTTCTACCTTGTCTTCCAGCTCACTAATTCAATCCTCTGCTTCATCCAACATGCTTGTAATTCCTTCTAGTGTATTTTTTATTTCAGATATTCTTCATTTCTTCCTGGTTCTTGTTTATAGTTTCTACTTCTTTTTACATACTGTTGTAGTTCCTGCTCAGTTCCTTGTAGTTATCAATGAATTCCTTGAGCATCTTTATAACCATTCTTTTGAATTCTATGTCTGATAGTTTGCTTGCCTCCATTTCATGTAGCTGTTTTACTGGGGAGCCTTCTATTCTTTTTGATTGTGGGTTCTTTCTTTGTGTCCCCATTTTAGTGACTTTTTGTTTGTTTCTGTGATTCTGGATGCTCTGCTTTGCCAGCTGTCTCTGTAGGGTGAACTTCTGTGGTAGGGGTTCTGTGGGACTTGGTGGTAAAGTCTCCTCGATCTCTTTGTCTGGATGTTCTAGGGTTGCTCTTCTGTTTGTGTGTGCTCTCTTATTGTACTTGGGATTTACCTGTTGGTGGCTCCTTTGTTAGTGGGTTCTCTCCTCCAGCAGATTATCTGGTACTCACAACTCTCACCTTGTTTTGTATGCTGTTCAAAGTGAAATTTATCTCAGCTATTGCTGTTTACCTTCTGACTTCTTCCTGAATCTGTCTCTGGTTTTCTCACAGCTCCAGGTCTTACTGCCTTACACTTGAAAAAAAAAAAAAAAAGCTTCCTGCTGACTTTAAACCTGCCAAGTGGGTTTTGCTGGTCTTCCCATATGCTGCAGGCAGAGGGGGGCTGGGCTCCATTTTTTTTTCCTTTCATGTGGTTCCAGGAGGATGGGGCTCCATCTGGGCTACAATAATCACAAGTGCCCAGTTTCCAGCCCATGCCCTTAGAGCACCATTCGGTCTGCACTATGGACTCTGTGCATATGTGCCAGGCTGGTGCCTATAATCCACCTCGTTGTGCAACCCTTTGACAAGTTGTGAGGTGCACTGAATGGGAGCAAATCATGCCCCCCCATCATTTGTTGGCCTGGGTACTGTGCAGGCTCAAAGTCCCTTCAGGGATGCTCTGTCCCTTATTGAAAGAAATCTCTCTGGGTGCTGCTACCTCTCTGAGCCCCCACCACTCCCCTTTAATCAATCCATGAGGCACCCTGAGTGGAAGCAAATTGCACCCCCACTCCTCCCTCTTCGCTGGCCCGGCCCCTGCACTGAGGTCCTTGCACAGCAGCTGAGATCCTTTTCCTAGAGAGAGGTCCCCTTGGGTGCAGCCGGCCATTCCTATCAAGCTCCTGGTTTTCCACGCAGACCCACTCTCTGACTAGTTCAGAGTCTATCCATGTCATGGCAAGTCGAGGCCCACTTCTTCTCCCATCCCAGGTGTCACCTGGCCCCTTAATTTCACTGGTACTGACCCAGCAAGTAACCACTGTCCCAGACGTGTACACCACTCTATGTATATCTCTTACTGCCTCCTTATCCCCTCTGCAACTTTATGCATCCAGGTCTCTACTGGCATGGCTCTGTGACTTCCCCACTCTGAGAGGGGAGGGAGCCACCAGGTTGCAATCACTAACCCAGCTCTCCTCCAATGTTCCTGTGGCAGCCACAGTCTCTGGCTCAAGGCCTGGGACCTTCCTGTCAGCCAAGAAAATCCTCTTACTGTCCATTAAGTGTCCTCTGCAACCTTTGGCTTCCAAACTTCATATAAGCTGAGATTCCTTTGGCTATTCACTCTGTTCTTTAGAAGATCAGCTAGGTGTCCCAGTTGGGTACGCAAGCAAGTGGGTTCAGCTCCTATCTACCTCTCCACCATCTTCAGTCTTACCCCATCCTCATCTTTTTAAATTTTTTTCTTTCTGTTATTTTGATTAGACATTTTTGCTACCTTATCTTCCAAATTGCCGAGCCTCTTTTTAATCTAATCTATTGTTGATTCCCTCTAATGTACTCTCCATTTCAGTTATTGTACTGTTCATTTATGACAGGTTCTTTTTTGTGTTTTCTATCTCCATTTTTAATGTTTCCTATCTCTTTGTTGAAGTTTTCACTGAGATTATTGAGCATCCTTATAACCATTGTTTGAACTCTGCATCTAGTAGCTTGCTTGTCTCCATTTTGTTTAGTTCTTTCTCTGGAGTTTTGTCCTATTCTATCATTTGGGGAATGCTTCTATGTTTCCCCACACTGGCAGCCTTCCTATATTTGTTTCTATATATTAAGTATAGCTGCTATATCTCCTGCTCTCATCAGGGTGGCATTCTGTAGTAGGCATCCTGTGGAGCCCAATGGCACAGCCGCCCTGGTTACCTGAGCTGGGTATTCCAGATGTATTCCTTGTGTGGGCTGTGTGTGCCCTCCTGTTGTAACTGATGTTTATATTGTTGTTGGCTGACTGCTTGGGATGTTTGTTTGTGAAGACTGGATGTGACTAGAGCAGAGGAGCTGTTGTGCAGGATCTGACCCTGTGGAGCAGGATTCACTTTAGCAATGCTCTGGTGCATGCCCTATGGGTGTGTTGCTTGTGGAGGTGTTTGGATGGTCCTCTGGCATGGTCTG
This sequence comes from Glossophaga mutica, assembly GCA_039655065.1. Lineage (NCBI taxonomy): Eukaryota > Metazoa > Chordata > Mammalia > Chiroptera > Phyllostomidae > Glossophaga > Glossophaga mutica. The sequence continues at coordinate 34,168,064 of CM077310.1, read as the reverse complement.
AAGGTGGCCACCAGGTGCATTGGTTCTGGGGCCTCTGGAGATGAACTTTGATGCAGGCCAATGTCAGCTGCTGCCTGTGCTCTGCTTGGGACCACCTGGTATGAGCTACAAAGTGATTTGCAGATGGTTGCCACATGGGCTGGTCTTAGAAGTGTCTGAGAGAGACTAAGCTACAAACTGAGGCCAGTTGCCACTAGTGCCAGGCTTGGGGTTGTTCAGCAAGTGGTATAGGGCATGTCGAGGCCAGATGCTGCTTGTTTGGGGTTTGTGAAACTGAGAGATTTTAGGAAAATCCATAGCATGAGCAAAGACAGACTATTTGTATGGAAAAGCCACTAGAAGCAGCTTGGATGGGCTTGCGAGTTGGGTGGGATGGCGTCACAGAGAATCACCACAGTGGGGCAAATGGTTTTTGACAGGATGCTGGAGACTCAGGTATGGTGCCCCACTGTGTGTGCAGCTTGGTGGGGAGGGGCTCAGCAAAAGAACATGGCTTCTTCCAGCACTTCTGCCTGGGAGAAAACTGCTCTTCCAGCCCTTGCCCTGAAACCAGACAATTCAGCTTATCCCCATGTCCCTGGCTCCTTTCAAGCTGCTGCTCCATGCTGGAGCTCAGAATGAGAGAGTCCATCAGTGAATAAGTCTATGTCTGTGCTTTCCAAAAGGAATGCCCGGGACTCTAGGAATCCTCCCTCTCCTCAGCCACAATCCCTTCTGGTTTTCACAGTCAGAAGTATCGGGAACTTCTGTTTCCAGCACTGGGACCTTAGTGCTTATGGAACATAGTAAGGAGTTAAGAGTATTAGAAACAGAATTAGAGCCCCTGGATTCTAGCCTTGCTTTGTCCTTAAGGATTAGTGTAACCTTGGAGCATTTCACTTTTCTTCCCTGGTTCTTAGTTCCCCCCTGATAATGCTGGGATAATGATGTTGTCTATACCCTTTATGTTACAAAAACATCAGGAGGATAAAATTAGGTAGTTGAAAGCACAGCAGCACATTCTATCCATGCAAATGGTATTCTTTTTATGCTAATGGCTTGCTCTGAGCCAATCTCGGTGCTAAATACTTCATCAACATTATCTCATTTATTCTCTCTAATTGGCTAGTAAGCCAATTAGTTGAAGATAACCTGAAACTCAGAGGAGTTTTTTAACTTGCCTAAAGTTATACAATCTCAGTGGCAAAGTCTGAATTTACCCTCTAAACCCAAAGCTTATGCTCTCAACCCACACTCTATACTGATGTACTATGTACTGAAATAGTTTGCTTACATTTAGAACATCACAATAGAAAAAACCTGGAAGGAGAAACCACCATTGGTCTTTGGCTGATCTGCCTTAGTGTATTTTCCCATCTCAATCTCATTAGCTACAGCAAATGAGATTGAGACCCAATCTGTTTAGACCTAACTGCATGAAAAGGCTACACATTGATGCTGAATGGATTAAGCTCTAAATAAGTGCTCCAGCAAGGGTCCTAGAGAATAAACTCCCTTTGCATTTTGGAAAAGAGAATTTGGATGAAAAATCAGAAACAGTGTTGTAGTTTAATGCTCACAGTTAATTTACATTTCACATAATTGGAGTTATGTAGCTTGAGAGAGGAAGTGGGGAGAGGGAGAGAAAAGATGCTACTACCTTTCATCCAGACTCAGTCCCTGAGTGAGTGGTTGGAGTAATGATGCCAGTAGGAGTAACTGTCCAGACTAACTGGCCTCTGATGATTTCAGTAAAATAAATATGCCTATTAAGGTCTGTGTAAATCCCCAGAGCCACCCTGGATTCATCAGGGTCTGCACAGTCTGGTCAGAGAGCTTGCCTTTCTGCAAATCATAAAACCAAGTTGTGAACCAAAGGGCCTTGAAATGGTGCATAGTGGGGAAAGAGTTTTAAGAAGGATGCTCTCCCTGCTTCTTCTTGAGACCTACTACAGGAGTCTTCTCTTTTCCTGCAGCCATGACACAGCAGCTGAACTACTCTCTAGGATGGCTCTGTTGGGCAGTGGAGCATACTATATGCTCAAGCCATTGCTTCTAGACGCACTGAGCAGAGATATCATAGGGAAGAATTGTTTGTAGAGGGACTAAGGACAGGAACTCTCCTCTTAAATATGGGTCTCAATTTTTGCCACTCATGGGAAAGAAAAGGAATTGAGTTAGCAAGCCTCTATAACATTACTCTGAAGATGAAGATTTCCCTACCCCTACAGAGCTTGGACCCAGAAAGCTAAAAATAGTGCAAGATGAGGAAACAGTTTTAAAAATGATGGCTTTTCATAAAGGATATGAAGACCATTTTCTTGTTCTTCTGTCCTTTTACCAGCAACCCTTTTCTCTCCCCACTTGAGGTTTTGTTCAGACAGCAGTTGCCTACTCTGTACATAGTCATGGAGAGCTGGATCCAAGGCACTCAGAGCAGAGTCTGTCCTGCCTCATCCTCAGAATTGGACCCCACCCTTGCCTCCTCCACTTATTTTCCAGTACTCATCACAAGAGGTCTAGACCTTCCCCTACCTTGGCATTTTAGGATGGGGAAAAATCCAAAAGTGGGCACTTGAGGAGATTTGGTAGTGACTGGCCAAAAGAGGTAAAATTTTTAAAAAATCATTTAAAGATGGTAAGTGGGTGAGGATGGGGATGGACACATTTGGATGTAGCTTAGTTTTCCATTTTGAAGTTCAGAAACAGAGAAAATCAGTGGGACACCAAGTCCCAATTCAACCATTCAATCTGAGAGATAGATGAACAAAGTCTATCTTGACTATAGTTGTTGGTAACCATGTTTGATATGACTTTAACTACTGAGAAGTAAAGGTGGGATTAATATCCCTTCCTTCCCTTCATTGTACAAAGAATTAATGCAATCCAACATTCACAGGTTGAGATATGAGAAATGATGCTTAGAGAAAAAAGGGGGTTAGACCAGAATTGCCCATTAAACTTATAATTCATTAGTAACAAGGTGGAATGCTGGTGTTCTATAATATTTCAATGATATTAGCAGTTCCTATAAATGACATAATTTATTACCCAATTACCTTATTTGTAAATGCACTGGAAAAGTTCTTAACCCAAGTTGAACAAACAGGCTTAGAGGGGAAGGAAAGGTAAATCGTCTTAATTACTAACCTCTCCTTCAAATTCATTCAGCTCAGTCTATCATTCTTTCAGTTCCTTAAAATGGGGGACTCACAGTACTAGATAGTGAAAGTAAGTAAATGAAGAAAATAATAAATGTGTAATAGTCACTCAGCTCTGACTATGTGCCAGGTGCTATTCTAGGTGCTATATACATCTTCACTGCTCACAGCAACCCCTTAAAGTGTACTATTAATAGTTACATTTCCTAAAGGAGAAACCTAAAACTCAGAGAAATTAGTAAGTTTCCCAAGGAAAAAGTGGCTCCAGAGACAATGTCTGCTTTCCCCATAGTACAATGCTGCCTCTCTGACGGTGGCCAGGTCGAAAGGCCCTGGGGAGCTCGGGGAACCCCTGGTGCTGTAGCAGGTATGCAGCTCTGTAGAGTCAGGTCTGGGAGGTGTCTGCCAGCCGTTGTGAGAATTAAATGTGATGATGTTTCATAAACAAGGCCGCCAGTTCCTAATACCTGGTTAGTGGTCAGTCAATGCTGAGTATCATTATCATTTTTCCTTTTTTTGGAGCAGCTTTTGCTACTTCAAAGTCCTGTGTCCAAAGTCTGGTAATCAGAGGTTTTCTTGTATAGTTCTCTGCACATCCAGAAAGCTTTTATTGAATAACTAAAAAAAATTCCTCTGACCATTACGACAATAGCTGCTACCATTAAAGCAGAAGCTATTGTTGAAGCACCAGGCACTGCACTAGGAACTTTACAAAATAGGACCTCGTTTTATCTTAACAACTACTTAATTAGGGAGATATTATAGTACCAATTTTTATAGATGAGGAAAAGAGGTTTAGAGAGGGTAAGTTACCTGCCCAAGGTGGCGCTGATAATTAGTGGCAGAGCCAGGGCTTGAACCAGGTCAGTCTGGCTCCAAAGCCCTAGTTCAGTCTATCATACTACATTGCTCTTCAGGGAATCATGCATCCTGCCCACCTGGAACAAAGCTCAGTCAGTCAGTCCCCCTGCCATGGAAAGAGACACATTGGTGACTGTGGTAGAAATCCAGGTGTAGAGCTGTCACCACTCCCAGCTTTCATTACTTCATTTGGGTTGAGAAACTCAGTATTAGTATTATAAAGTTTGTCTTAAAAAATCAAATGTGTATTAATTTCATGCCATGTTCTTAGCACTCTTTGGTTGCCATGGAAGAATCAAAAATATAAAATATAAGTTTATTGTCTAGTTGGGGAAATAGCACCAATATACTCAAAATGATAATGGACATCTTTAAATCAGCAGCATATCTTTTGAGACATTAAACTGTATTGTAAAGCTTCGGTAATGAAAAATTAACTTCATTCAGTAATGAAGTTTATTATAATACAGCAGTAAACTGTATTGTAGAGCTTCAATAATAGTTAATACTGGAACATGAACAGAAAGGCCAACTAGTAGAAAGACAAGAAATACAGAAATAAGCCCAAATACTAAAGAGAAATTAGTATACTGAGGGGGGGGGGCAAAATACTGGAATTTATTTTTTAAATTGTGTATTTATTCTTACATGTTTAAAGTTCAGTCACCTTCAAAGTATTCTCCATTTGATGCAGTACATCTATTGAGGTGTTTTTATTGCTGATCAAAAGTTTTTGAACTCATCGATTTTTATGCCTTTTAGTGCTTCTACCTTTTTTTGTTGTTGTTGTTTTACCACTTGCACATCAGCAAAACATTTCCCTTTGAGGACTTTTTTCATCTGGGAAAGTAAAACAAAAGTTGCTTGGGATGAGAACAGGTGAATAGGGAGTGTGGAGCATGGGGGTCATGCTGTTTTTCATCAAAAACTGCTGAATACTCAGCACAGTGTGGCAGGTGCACTCGTAAATCATCACCATGAAATGGGCAAATGCATTGAAAGAGTCCTCAAAAAAAATTCACCGGTAGGGGATCCAAGATGATGGAGGAGTAAGTGGAAGCTACACTAACCTCCTCCCAGTACCACTCTGGAATAATAATGAAATTATAGAGAAATCATCCTAAATAACCAACTGAACACTTAGCTGGAGAGAAGCCTTATAACCATGGACAGACACCACTTCACCGCATCATGATTGCTAGGGAGTGCAGTGGAGGTGTGAGAGGACTGGCTGGTTTCCCATGGGCAGCATCTGAAGTTCCAGAGGAATCTTTCAGTGGCTTGGAGGTTACACTGAGAAGTGTGAGGTCTAAACCCCAAGTTGGATTCTCCAGCCTATAGCACCATAGCTGGAAAGGAACCCAGATAACATTGACCTATGAAAGGCAGCATGGTTTCTGTCTGCCTGGGAGAGATGGCTGGAGATACAGAGAACCTCTAAAAAGCCAACACACACAAAAAAAATTTGTTTGCAGCAATTTACTCTGAACTCCAGCACAGGGAGGACAGAGTGGATTAGAGATGCTTGAGGGTAGTCTGGGGCTGGTGGCTCTCAGGAGAGAGCTGAAAGAACAGCTGCCAGGATCCCTGAGCTGAGTCATTCCCCATACTGCAGGAGCTGTCTTTCTCATGCAGAACACTCCTCTGAATGGCTCAGTCTGAGAGGATGCAATAACCACTCCCTCAGGAATTACTCTGCCCCACCCTGTGGCTTAAACCAGGCTGCTGATCACAGCTTGATTAGATTACAGCTTGATAACAGCTGATCAGTTTAGTGGTTGGTTAGTTTAACAGCTAAGGCAGAAAATGCAAGGAAGCAGCAAAAATGGGAAGACAAAAAAACCCCAAGTGAAAGAACAAGAGAAGAACAGGATGAAACGGAGGCAAGCAGTTTATCAGACAGTTTAGAGTAATGATTATAAGGATAGTCAACAACATGAAAAAAGATATAGAAAATGTAAAACAGGACCAGTCAGAAAATAAAGAATGCAATATCTGAAACAAAAACTACATTGGAAAGAATAAACAGTAGATTAGATGAACAGGACTGAGTCAGTGATTTGGAATACATGGTATAAAAGAACACACCCAGACAAAGCAGGGAAAAGGAAAAAAGAGTTTTTAAAAGATGAGGAGAGCTTATGAAACATCTTGGATAACATGAAGCATAACAATGCTCACACTATGAGAATACTAGAAGGAGAAGAGAGCAAAGGATCAAGAACTTATCTGAAGAAATAATGACTGGAATCTTCCCTAATCTGGTGGTGGAAAAAGACACACAAGTCCAGGCAGCTCAAAGAGTCCCAAAGAAGTTAGACCCAAAAAGGCCTACACTGAGACACATCATAATTAAAGTGACAAGCCTTAAAGACAAAGAGAGAATCCTAAAAGCTGCAAGATATACAAGGGAATGACAATAAGACTGGCATCTGACTACTCAACAAAAATATTTGAGGTCAGAAGAGAGTGGGATGATATATTCAAAGTGATGAAAAACAAGGATTTAGAACCAAGGCTACTTAAACCAGAAAAGCTATAATTCAAAATTGAAGGTGAAATAAGGAGCTTCCCAGACAAGAAAAAGCTAAAGGAGTTTGTTAACAATAAAGCAGTACTATAATAATGTTAAAGGGCTTGCTAGGAGGAGAAGGAGAAGGAAAACAGGAAGGGAAAGGGAAAGTAGATGGGGAAAAGGAAGAGGGAGAAGGAGAAGGTGGCAGAGGAGGAAAAGAACAAGAGGAAGTAGGAAAAGAAGAAAAGAAAAACACAGGAAAAAAGTCTAACAAGAAAATGCCAGTAAATATGTATCTATCAATAATCACCTTAAATGTAAATGGCTTAATGCTACAACCAAAAAACAGAGGGCATCTGATGGATAAGAAAACGATTTACAAACACACACACACGATTTCGTGTATGTATCGTGTATATATCATGTAATACATGATATATCATGTATTATATACATGATTTATTATAAATGATTATATATAAATGATTTATTATATACAATGATATATGATATACATCACAATATATCACATAATATATTATTATATATAATGTTATATATATCAATATATATGTATACACACACATACATACATACACACTGCCTCTAAGAGACTAATCACTGATGGAAAGATATACACAAATTAAAAGGTATGGAAAAAGATATTTCACACAAATGGAAAAGAAAAAAAGAAAGCTGGAGCAGCAGTACTTATAGCCAACAAAATAGACTTTAAAACCAAGGCTATAGTAAAAGACAAAGAAGAAGACTACATAATGATAAAGAGAACAATCTAGCAAAAGGATATAACCTTAGTAAACATTTACACACCCAACATAGGAGGACCTGAATATGTAAAGCAAATCTTGATGGACATAAACAGAGAGATCGACAGAAATACAGTCATAGTTGAGGATTTTAACTGTCTATTGACTTCAATGGATAGAACTTTCAGATAGAAAATCAACAAGGAGACAGTAGCCTTATACAATACATTAGACCAAATGGATTTCATTGATATCCTCAGAACATTTCACCCCAAAGCAGCAAAATGTGCATAATTTTCAAGTGCACATGGAATGTTTTATAGAATAGACCACGTTAGGACAAAAAACAAGTCTCAATAAATTTAAGAAGATTGAAATCATATCAAGCATCTTCTCTGACCACAATGATGTGAAACTAGAAATCAATCACAAGAACATTGGAAAACACACGAAGACTTGGAAGGTAAATGATAAGTTAATAAACAATGAATGGGTTAACAATGAGCTCAAAGAAGAAATCAAAGGATAGCTTGAAACAAATGAAAATGAGGACACAACAATCCAAAATCTGTGGCACGCTGGGAAAGCAATCCTAAGAGGGAAATTCATAGCATTACAGGCCTATCTCAAGAAACAAGAAAAAACTCCAATAAATGATCTAGCTTCACACTTAAAGGAACTTGAAGAACAACAACAAACAAAGCCCAAAGTGAGTAGAAGGAAGTAAATACTAAAGATCAGAGCAGAAATAAACAAAATACAGTCTTTAAAAAAGATACAAAAGAGCAGTGAATCCAAGAGATGGTTCTTTGAAGAGATAAACAAGATAAACAAGATTTTCCAGACTCATCAAGAAAAAAAGAGAAAGGACCCAAATAAATAAAATCAGTAATGAAAGAGGAGAAATAACAACTGACATCAGAGAAATACAAAGGATTGCAAGAAAATATTGTGAACAATTATATGCCAACAAACTGGACAACCTGGATGAAATGGATAAATTCCTAGAAATATACAATCTTGCAAAAGTAAATCAGGAACAATCAGAGAATCTGAATAGACAGATTACACCTGATGAAATTGAAGCAGTAATCAAAAAACTCCAAGCAAACAAAAGCCCTAGACTGGATGGCTTCACAGGTGAATTTTACCAAACATTCCAAGAAGAACTAACACCTCTCCTTCTCAAACTCTTTCATAAAATACAAGAGGGAAGGCTCCCAAATTCATTTTACAAGGCTAGCATTACCCTAATTCCAAAACCAGATACAGACACTACAAAGAAAGAAAATTATAGGCCAATATCCCTGATGAACATAGATGCTGAAATCCTCACCAAAATATTAGCAAACTGAATACAGTAATGCATCAAAAAGATCATACACCATGATCAAGAGGGATTTATTCTGGAAATGCAAGGTTGGCACGACATTTGCAAATCTATAAATTCACCACATAAATAAAATGCAGGATAAAAACCACATAATCATGTCAGTAGATGCAGAAAAAGCTTTTGATAAAATCAGCACCCATTTATGATAAAAACTCTCAGCAAAGTGGGAATAGAGGGAACATACCCAAACATAATAAAGGCCATAGTTGACAAACCTACTGCTAGCATCATACTTAATGGGCAAAAACTACAAGCGTTCCCCTTAAGATCGGGAATAAGATAGGGATGTCCACTCTCAGCTCTTATCCAACATAGTACTGGAAGCCCTAGCCATAGCAATCAGACAAGAGGAAGAAATAAAAGGCATCCAAATTGGACAGGAAGAAGTAAAACTGTCTTTATTTGCAGATGATATGATGATGTACATAGAGAACCCCAAATATTCCACCAAGAAGCTATTAGAACCACAAAATATTCAACAAATAATGTTGGGAGAGCTGGACAACTACATGCAAAAAAAAATGAAACTTGAGTACCAGCTTACATCATACACAAAAATAAATTCAAGGTAGATAAAAGATTTAAATATAAGTCGTGACACCATTAAAGTCCTAGAGAAGAACACAGGCAGGAAAATATCAGATATTTCATGCAGCAATATTTTCACTTATATGTCCCCTAGAGCAAAGGACATAAAGGAAAGAATAAACAAATGGGATCTCATCGATATAAAGCTTCTGCATGGCTAAAGAAAACACTATTAAAATGAAAGGAGAACCAACCATATGGGAAAACACATTTGCCAATGATACCTCAGGTAAGGGTTTAATCTCCAAAATATATAAAGAACTCACATGACTCCACTCTAAGAAGACAAGCAACCCAATTAATAAATGGGCAGAGGTCTTGAGCAGACACTTCTCCAAGGAGGACATACAGAGGATCCAGAGACACATGAAAAGATGCTCAGTATCGCTAGTTCTCAGAGAGATGCAAATTAAAACTAGAATGAGATAACACCTCACACCAGTCAGAATGGCCATCATAAACAAAGCGATAAACAACAAGTGTTGGAGAGGTTGTGGAGAAAAGGGGACCCTAGTGCACTCTTGGTGGGAGTGCAGACTGGTACAACCACTATGGAAAACAGTATGGAATTTTCTGAGAAAACTAAAAATGGACATACCTTTTGACCCAGCAATTCCACTGCTTGGATTATATCCTAAGAACCCTGAAACACCAATCCAAAAGAACCTATGCACCCCTGTGTTCATAGCAGCACAATTTACAATAGCCAAGTGTTGGAAGCAACCTAGGTGCCCATCAGTAAATGAGTGGATCAAAAATCTATGGTACATTTACACAATGGAATTTTATGCAGCAGAAAGAAAGAAGGAGCTCCTACCCTTTGTGACAGCATGGATGGAACTGGAAAGCATTATGCTAAGTGAAATAAGCCAGGCAGTGAAAGACAAATACCATATGATCTCACCTTTAACAGGAACCTAATCAACAAAACAAACTAACAAGCAAAATATAACCAAAGACACTGAAATTGAGAACAGAGTGATAGTCACCACAGGGGAGAGGGGAGAGAATTTTAGGGGAAAAGGGTGAAGGGTTTATAGGAACAAGTATAAAGGACACATGGACAATAACAAGGCAGGGGATGGAAATGGGAGGGAGGTGGGAAGGGCTGGGGGGTTGGTCTGGGATGGGGGTAAAAGGCAGAAAACTGTACTAGAATAACAGTTAAAATAAAAATAAAAATAAAAAGGCTTATTGGACTGGAAACCATAAAAGTTTTAGAAGAAAACCTAGGCAGCAAAATATTGGACATTGCTTGTAGCAATATTTTATCAGATATATCTCCTCAGTTAAGGGAAACAAAAGAAAATATAAAATATGGGATTTCATCAAACTGAAAAATTTTTGCACGGCAAGGGAAATCATCAATAAAATAAAAAGACAACCCATAGGGTGGGAGAACATGTTCACTGATACATCTGATAAGAGGTTAACATCCAAAATTTATTAAAAAAATAATATAAGGAGTTCTGGCCAAGATAGAGGCATAGATAGAAAAAGCTTCTCTTCCTTGCACAACCAAAAGAAGGATAACAATCAATTTAAAAACAACAAACAACCGGACATGACAGAAAATCAAACTGCATGGAGGTCTGACAATCAAGGAGTTAAAGAAACATTCATCCAGACCAGTAGGAGTGATGGAGACAGGCAGCTGGGCAGAGAGGACCCGCAGCAAGGCAGTGGACTGTGTGGGCAAGGCATGGCTGGCTAACTGGGAAACTAAAGACTCAAAACTTCTAACTGTAAAATACTGTTGGGGGTTGTGAAGGCAGGAGAAACTCCCAGTCTCACAGGAGAGTTTGTTGGATAGTGGGGCTAGAGCAGAGCGATCGATTGGCCTTGTTCCCTCTCTGACCCCTCAGCCACAGACAGCACCATGATGCAGCACACAGGGTTGCCCCAATCTGGCAAATACCTAAGGTTCTGCCCCCTTACAACAGGTGTGCTGAGACAAAGAAATATGGCCCAAATGAAAGAACAGATCAAAACTCCAAAAAAGGAGCTAAGTGATGAGGAGATAGACAACCTATCTGATGCAGAGTTTAAAACACTGGTAATCAAGAAGCTCACAGAATTGACTGATCTTGGTCACAAAATGAAGGAAAAAATGAAGGCCACACAAAGTGAAATAAAGCAAAATATACAGGGAACCAACAGTGAAGGTAAGGAAACTGGGACTCAAATCAACAATTTGGAAGGAAAGGAAGAAAGAAACATCCAACTGGAACAGAATGAATAAACAAGAATTCAAAAAAAATTAGGAGAAGCTTAGGAACCTATGGGACAACTTAAGAGCTCCAACATCAAATGATAAGGGTGCCAGAGGAAGAGCAAGTGGAAGAGCAAGAAATTGAAAACTTACTTGAAAAAATAATGAAGGAAAACTTCCCCAATCTGGTGAATGAAATAGACTTCCAGGAAGTCCAGGAAGCTCAGAGTGCCCCAAAGAAGTTGGACCCAAGGAAGCTCACACCAAGGCACAACATAATTACATTAGCCAAGATTAAAGATAAGGACAGAATCTTAAAAACAGCAAGAAAAAAGGAGACAGTTACCTACAAAGGAGTTCCCATAAGACTATCAGCTGATTTCTCCAAAGAGAACTTACAGGCAAGAAGGGGCTGGAAAGAAGCATTCCAAGTCATGAAAGGCAAGGACCTACATCCAAGATGACTCTATCCAGCAAAGCTATCATTTAGAATAGAAGGGCAGATAAAGTGCTTCCCAGATAAGGTTAAGTTAAAAGAGTTCATGATTACCAAGCCCTTATTATATGAAATGTTAAAGGGACTTATCTAAGAAATAGAATAAGATAAAAAACTGTGAACAGTAAAATGATGACAAACTCATAACTATCAACAACTGAACCTAAAAAACAAAAATAAGTAAACAACTAGAACAGGAACAGAATCACAGAAATGGAAATCACATGGAGGGTTATCAGTGGGGAGGGAGAAGGAAAGAATGGTGGGGGGAAGATACAGGGAATAAGAAGCATAATTGGTAGGCATAAAATAGACGAGGGGGGTTAAGAATAGTATAGGAAACAGAGAAGCCAAATAACTTATATGTACAACTGATGGACATGAACTAAGTGGGGAAGGAATGCCAAATGGTCGGGGAGTGGATGGGTGGGCTGTAGGGTGGAGGGAGGATGCAGGAGAGAGAAAAATTGGGAGAACTGTAAGAGCATAATCAATAAAATATATTTAAAAGTTTATGGGATGGGAGTAAAAGACAGAAAACTGTACATGAGCAACAATTAAAATTAAAAAATAAAAATAAAAATAAAAATTTATAAAGAACTTACAAAACTCTACATCTACAAAAAAATTAAAAAATGGGCAAAGGACTTGAATAGACACTTCTTATAAAAGGTAATATAGATGGCTAATAGACACATGAAAATGTACTTAATGTCACTAATCATTAGAGGAATGCATATTAAAACCACTGTGAGATACCATCTCACCATTGTCAGAATGGCTATCATCAATAAATCAACAAATAACAAATGCTGGCAACCATGTGGAGAAATGGGAACACTTTTGTACTGTTGGTGGGAATGCAGATTGGTGCAACCACTGTGGGAAGCAGTATGGAGATACCTCAAAAAATTAAAAATGGATCTGCCTTTTGACCCAGAGATCCCACTTCTGGGAATGTATCAAAACACTAATTTTAAAGAGTGTAAGAATCCCTGTTCTCATTGAAGCATTATTTACAATCACTAAGATATGGAAGCAGCCCAGTGTCCATCAGTAGATGAGTGGATAAAATAACTATGGAACATTTACACAATGCAATACTGTGGGGCCATAAAACAGAAGAAAATTTTACCCTTTGTGACAGTATGGGTGAACCTGGAGAACATTATGCTAAGTGAAATAATCCAGTCAGGGAAAGACAAATATCATATGATCTCACTCATGTGTGCAATCTAGTGAACAACCTGAACTAACAAGGAAAATGGGGACGGACTCATAGATGAAGAGCAGGATGACAGCTAGATGGGGGGATGTAAATGGGGTGGAAGGATTGAGCAAAAAGGAAAAAGGACTCATGGACATGGACAACAATGTTGTGATTGCTAAGGGGAGGGGCACATAAAGGGACTATATGGTAATGGGAAAAATACAATAAAGATTAAGTTATAATGCCCTGGCTGGTGTGGCTTAGTTGATGGAGTGCTGGCCTATGAACCCAAGGGTTGCTGGTTAGATTTCCAGCCAGGGCACATGCCTGTGCTGCGGGCCAGGTTTGCCGGTACAGGGCACATAAGAGGCAACCAGACATTGATGTTTCTCTCCCTCTCATTCTTCCTCTCTTCCCCTCTCTCTAAAAATAAATAAATAAAATTTTGAAAAAATTAAAAAGTTCACTGAAGCGGAATGCAGCCTCTCACAACAACACCAGCAGGTACATTGATACAAATGGGTTCCTAGAACCCAAGGGGCCCATGCTCCAGAAGATAATTCCAGTTTTTTGGGGTCCCCCCTCATATAGTACAGTGGCATTTCAAATCACTGGGGAAAAATAGCTAAATCCCTACTTCACTCCTCACTCCAAAATAAAATCCATACAGAACCAAGATTGAAACAAAAATAATTAGGTTATAAAAGTACTAGAAAAAAACAAAGTTCTTTTTCATTTGTTTTTTGCTTGGTTTGGATTGGCATTCTGACCTTTCTAAACAGAATACCCAAAGCCATAGGGAATACCTGATAAATTTGTCCACTTTAAAATTTTACATTTCTACACAGAAAGACATAATAAAAACAATCAAATAAATATGCAAAAAAGCAAAGTAAAAAGACAAATGAAAAATATTTAATAACAAAAGACAGGCCAAAGTCTGTTTTTTATTTATAAAGAGATTTTATAATTTTATAAGACAAAATATGCAAAGGACATTGAAAGGGAGTTAACAGAAAAAGACATACAAATGGATTATAAACGAATGAAAAGATGATGAACCGCAAAGAATGTGAACTCAATAAGGATATAGCAGATAGAGCATTTTTTATTATGGTAAAATACATATAACTTACTATTTCAACCATGTTTAAGAGTGCAGTTCAGTGGTGTTAAGCACATCAGTACTGTGCAACCACCACCACCATCCATCCCTAGAATCTTCATCTTGCAAAACTGAAACTTCATACCCATTAAACAGTAGTTCTTCATTCCCAACACCCAGTAACTACTGCTCTAATTTCTGTCTGTGTGAATTTGTCTGCTTTAGATACTTCGTATAAGTGGAATCATACAGTATTTGTTTTTATGGGTGGCTTATTTCACTGAGTATAATGTCTTTAAAGTTCATCCATATTGTAGTATATTGCAGGATTTCCTTCTTTTTTAAAGCCGACTGATATTCTACTGTATGTAAATACTACATTTTGCTTATCCATTCATTCATCGATGGACACTTGAGCTGTTTCTACATTTTAGCTATTGCAAATAATGCTGCTATGAACATGGCTGAAAAAACATCTTTTCGAGATATTTTTCAAATCTTTTGAGTATATACCTAGACATGGAATTATTGGATCATACAGTAATTTCATATTCAAGTTTTTGAGGAACTACCTTAAGTGTTTTCCATAACAGCTGTACCATTTTACTTTTCATCAACAGTGAACAAGGCCTCTAATTTCTTCACATCTTTGCCATTTTCCTGCTTTTTGATAACAGCTATTCTAATAGGCATAAGATCTTGTTGTAATTTTGGTTTGTATTCTTCTGATCATTAGTAATATGGAGCATATTTTCATGTGCCTATTGATCATTCATATATCTTTGGAGAAATGTCTATTCAAGTCCTTTGCCTATTTTTAGATGAGACTTTTATTGTTGAGTCTTAGGAGTTCTTTATATATTCTGGATAATTATCCCTTATAGTGACAGCATTTAACCTTTCATATTTCAGAAAGTTTGGTGATAGAGTTGCATGTATCAAGAATTTAAGTTTGACCCAGTAATTCCACTTTGAGGAATTTATTGTACAGATTCACTTACTAATGAGGGCAAAGATATGTACAAGGATGTTCACTGTAGCATTATCATAAACACACAGAATATATCACATAACAGTGCAAAACAGTAATTCAAGGTTTAATGGTGTTGGGTGGAAATTCTCATATGTTAGTAGGTGTGTTTGTATATACATCCATTAAAATAAATTTCTTTAAACCTTTTAAGAAAAACTGTCTTTAGTAATTGGCTAACAGTTACTGAACATTCATTGGCTAAGCACTACTCTAAGCACACAGACTCACTTAATCCTTCCCAACAAGTCATGAATTAGGTGTTATGGGTATCTGCATTTTACAAACTAAGGAGCTGAGAGCTAGAGAGGCTAAGTAACTGGCTGTGGTCTCTTATATCTGGCTCCAGAGCCCACGCTCCTCACCAGGACCCTAACTGCTTTTTGTAAACATCTGTATGCATTTGAAACCCATAGAATATAGTTGACATGGGTCAGTCTACACACACTCACATACACACAGGGCACATTTGCCTTCTTAGAAATCAAGGGGCTCAGAGGCCTACCATTCATAAACTACTGGCTAGAAAAAGGTTTTGTGGAAGTTCTGAGATGAAGTGAGTTGTTAGCATTGGTACAAAGGTAGGAACTTTATGAATAAGTTTGGACTCCACCTGGGACTTGAAGAATGGGCAATTTGGATAGGCTTGAAGGATGAAGAAAGGCATGAATAAGGGAGATCAATATGAGTGAGGACCTAAAGACAGGAATGAATGTGGGTGCCTAACTAAAGTCAAGATGGATGCTGGGAGGCGGGTTTAAGGTAGCAGATTAGAGGACCCCAAAACAGACTAAAGACAGGACAAAGATCATGTGAGGAACCTCCAGTTACCTTAATCTGCTCTTTGGTCCATTATTTAAGCAATGATAAGTCAAAGTCTTCCCATAAGCAGAGAGGGTGGTGATCAGGACAGGTGGGAAAGGTCACTCTGCCCCTGTCCCCAACACACACACCTCCCTCTCCCTGAGGGGCTGAGCATTGCCTCAGGAAACTGCTTACAGTTCTAGTGATTGAATGAGTTTTGACTTGTCTCCTGTTCCAGCCGTCACCTGTCCTCCCAACAGCCATTATGAGAGCTGCGTGAGTGTCTGCCAGCCCCGCTGTGCTGCCATCCGCCTGAAGAGTGACTGCAACCACTACTGTGTGGAGGGCTGCCAGTGCGACACAGGCTATGTCCTCAACGGCAAGAGCTGCATCCTGCCCCACAGCTGTGGCTGCTACTCAGATGGCAAATATTATGAGGTAGGTAGAGGAGCTCAGCCCTGCCTGTTCCTCCTTGCCAATCACCAGAATGCTGTCCAGCTCCAAGGGGCTGATTACACTGGACCAATTTTCCCACTTTATTATGAGCTAATGGTGCTTATTTGTAGGGAGATGAAAGGACACAGGTTAAGAACAGGTCCGTAGAGTCTCTTGTTTATTGAGTATTGGATTTAGAAATGCATTTGGGCTTCCTGGGCATAGCAAGGTCTGCAGTACCCTGCCTCCCCTTCTCTCTAGCATTTGTTTCTCTCTCTGCCATGCCTGTTTCTAGACCATTCTAATTTCTTCTCCTGTCAGTCTTAGTTTGAAAGCTTCTGGTCAGCCATGACTATTTTTGGACACATGGTAGCTGTGAATCTGACATTTGTAGATGTCTTAGTTGAGGACATTTTAAAATGCGAAATACAGCACTTGAGGCTGGGAGACTATTGAAGCTCTATGGGAGTGAGTGAAAGCATGTGCCATCTGTCACTCTGGTACTGTCCCCAGAGATTTCTATATAGAGTGCTTAATACTATGTTCCCACAACCTGCCCTATGCTTCTCTATATGTAGTGGCTTAAATATCAACCTAATGAAGATGTCCTTTGTAGGTATCGCTTAGTAAAACATATTTGCTCACTAAATCAGTTTTGTACTTTATAAATTTTGTTTATTCATTCAGTGATTCATTCATTCACTTTGGCTTTAAATAATTTTCTATTTTTCAATTACAGTTGACATACACTATTATATTAATTTTAGGTGTGCAACCCAGTGATCAGACATTATATAACTCATTAAGTCATCATCCTGATAAATCTTGTACCCATTTGACACCATACATAGTTACTACAATATTATTGACTATATTCCATATGCCAAACATTCCATCCTGTGAATATTCTATAACTACCAATTTGTATCTTTTTATCACTTAACTTTTTTCACCCACCTACCCAAACCCCCTGCTATCTTACAACCATCAAACTCTATTTCTGAGTGTGTTTCTGTTCTGCTTGTTTGTTTATTTTGTTTTTGTAGATTCAGTTGTTGATAGATATATATTTATTGCTATTTTATTATTCATATTTTTATCTCTTTTTATTCTTCTTAAAAATACTTTAACCAGTAGTATTGGTTTTGTAATTATGAACACTTTTAGCTTTTTCTTGTCTGGGAAGCTCTTTATACGTCCTTTGATTTTGAATGATAACTTTGCTGGGTAGAGTATTCTTGGTTGTAGGTGCTTATTTTTCATCACTGAATATTTCTTGCTACTCCCTTCTAAGTCTGCAAAGTTTCTGTTGAGAAATCAGCTGACAATCTTATGGGAACTCCCTTTTCTCTTTCTGCTTTTAAGATTCTTTGTCCTTAACCTTTGGCAGTATAATTATGATGTGTCTTGGTGTGAGCCTCTTTGAGTTCAACTTGTTTGGAATTCTCTATGCCTCCTGGACTTGTACATCAATTTCTTACACCAGGTGAGGGGAGTTTTTAGCCACTATTTTTTTACATAGGTTTTTAATTTCTTGTTCTCTTTCTCCTTCTTCTTGCACCCTATGATGTGAGTGTTGGTATGCTTGAAGTTGTCGCAGGAGCTCCTTAACTATCCTCACTTTTTGGGGTATTTTTCTTTTTACTGTTCTGACTAGGTGTTTTCTGCTTCTTTATCTTCCAAATCTCTGATTGGATTCTCTGCTTTGTCTACTCTACTGTTGGTGCCCTGTAATATACTCTTCATTTCAGTTAGTGTATTCTTCATTTCTGACTAGTACTTTTCATGTTTCCTATCTCTTTATTGAGGTTATTGCTATGTTCATCTATTCTCCCCCTAAGTTCATTGAACATCCCTATAACCAGTGAACCTAGTAGATTGCTCGTTTCCGTTTTGTTTAGTTTTTTTCTTTCTTTTTTTTTTTTTTGAGTTTTGTTCTGTTCTTTCATGTGAGACATGTTTCTTTATCTCCTTATTCTGGCTGCTTCCCTGTGTTTGTTTCTATGTTTTACATAGATCTGCTATGTCTTCAGTCTTGATAGGGTAGCCTTATGTAATAGGAGTCCTGTGGGGTCCAGTGGCACAGCCTCTCTGTTCACACAAGCAGGGTACTCTCAGGTACACCCCTCCACATGAGCTGTGTCACTCTCTTGTCACAATTGAGCCTGGATTGCTGTTGGCATGTCCATGCGAGTGATTTACACCCAGGTCAATTGTCTGCCAGGACTGGCAGTGACCATCAACCATCTTGGAGGATCAGGTGTGCAGAGGCCCACTCCCAGAGCAGGACATGGCTCTAGTGTACTCTGAGTACATCCATTAAGCGTGTCTCTTGTGGAAGTGGTTGGGTGGTGGTGCTTCAGTGTGGTTTAAAGCTGTCCACTGGATGTGCTGACTCTGGGGCCTCCTAGGAAGTGCAGGCCAGGGTCAAATACCACCTGTATTCTTTCTGGAGCCACCCAGCATGAGCAACAAAGCTATCTGTAGATGTCTGCTACATTTCCTGGGCTTGGAGGTTCCCCAAAGAGGCCAAGCTATGAACCATGGCTGGCTGCTGCTAGTGCTGAGCCAGGGGCCATTTGCAAGAGGTATGTGGCATGCTGAGGTTAGATGTTGCTTGTTTGAGAGAATTTAGGAAAGTCCGAAGCAAGAGCCAAGACAGGCCACTCACATGGAAAGGCCACTAGAAAGAGCTTGGGTGGGCCTGCAAGTTAGGTGGGGTGGGATCTCTAGGAATCATTAGGGAAAAATAAACAGAGGACGCCGGGGTGATGGAGTCTCAAACATGACACCTGCCTGCCGACTCTGGTGGGGAGGGCTCAACAAAGGAACAATGGCCTCTTCCAGCACTTCTGTTTGGGAGGGAGCTGCCCTAACAACTCTTGCCCTGATGCCCAACAATTGTTCCTCCCCATGTATCCCTAGCATTTTTCACACTGCTGCCTCAGTGCTGGAGCTCAGGGAGAGTAAGTCTTAATAAGTCTGCATGGGTCCTTTAAGAGGAACTGCCTGGGACTCCACAAGCCCTCTGTCTCACTCAGCCACAATCTCCACTGGTTTTTATAGCCAGGAATTATGGAGACTTCTCTTCCTGGCACTACAACCCTGGGCTGGGTGGTCTGGTGTGGGGCTGGGACTCCTCATTGCTTTTTATGGTACCTTGGAGCCGAGATATCCCTCCTCACTCTTATCTGCCACACATGGGCATGGGACCAGCCTGTTCTGCCTCTTCACCCTTCCTACCAGACTTGATGTGACTTCTGTATATCCTTAGTTATAGCACTTCTGTTCAGCTAGATTTTAGGCAGTTATGAATGATGGTTTTCTATAGTTTATTTGTAATTTTGATGTGGTTATGGGAGGATACAAGTACTGTATTCACCTATGCTGGCATCTCCACCCATGTAAATTCTTTATGTGCCGCAATATTCAGTGAGAAAGGCCTTGCGTGGAGGAAGTATTTAGCCCATGGTTCCGTCTTAAGCCCACTCTCTCTTTAAACAACAGCAATACCTTATGTTGGTGAGCAGACAGTTAACGACAGCAAATATTGAGTATCTGCTATTTGCAGATCACTGTGCTAATGGTACTTTAGGGAATGATAAAGCATGTTCCCTGAGTTAAGGAACTTCAAAATCTATTCCAGTGAAAAAAATTAATGCATTTTAAAGAACAAAAAGACAATTACAAAATAACATAACAGTGAAAAATAATACCCTACAGAATTAATCAATTTTGAATGAAAAATATAGTGGCATTAAAAAATTGAATTGAAATGTCTGAATTAGAAATAAACTGGGCAAACATAAATATTATCTCTTTTTTGTAAAGATGAATTGATTAGTTCAAGGACAACTAAGTTGATTTTACTTTGAAAATAAGTAAAAGACAATAAATTTTGAAATTATTCTCAGTTTCACTCTCAGTGGGAAATTTGTTTAAATGTTATATTAGAAAGACAGGAGAAGTAGAGTTAAGTATTAGAACCAACCAATGCAAACCTCTTGGGAGAGGTGGGTTTTGAAGTTAGCCCTTAGAAATATTGATCGTTTAAAAGGAAAAGACAGAACATGTGGGGCAGATAATAATATTCAAAAATAAACTCCATTTTCTCACAGTCTGGGAGAAGAAATAGCAAGGCTCCAAACTGAAAAGGCACTCCCCTTGTCTCTGCTCCTCGGTCTGGAGGCTCACTGAAATGTGGCCCTCCAGCAAGGGCGTCATGTACCCTCAACAGGGATCCCGGACATCTAGGGCTCAAGGGAGAGAGAGTTGGTTTGGTCCTGGCTAAAGCATGGCTTGTAGTGTAACACTAACAACCTGTGTCATTGCTCTGAATTTCAGTTGCCCTGTCTATGAAATGCAAATAATAGTATCGACTCAGTAATATTATTGTGTAAATAATCCCTGCCAGGTGCCTTGCCAAGTACATGGCCCCTAGTAGTTCAATAATTGGTTAGCTGCTATTATTGTTGTTATGCTCCTGAGAAGCATTTTGTAAATAAAATATCCAGGTGTGTTAATGAAATGATGCAGATAAAAGCCTTTGGAACTCTCAGAAAAGGCACATTACAACTCTTGGTAGCCGTTAGTACTATAAACATTACTATCTGCTTTTCACCAGGAAGCCAGTGGGTTTTGACAATAGCATATATTTTCTAACTCTCCAAACAAATAATCCATATCTACTTGCCACAATTCAAACAAACTTGGGGGCTTTTTTATACAACAAATTTCTTTGGGAATAAAGAGAGAGCTCATCTACCCATTAGCATGAAGAATAATCACCCAGCTGTTGTTGTTGTGTCTAATTAGGCAAAGAAAGCAGTACTGGGGCCAGTCACACTACTGTGGGGCTAGTTTCTTGATCAATTCTGTGGGATGAGTTATGTACCCTTTATCATATCCACATACATCAGGTTATTTTTTTCTTCTCGTCCATGTGATATCTGACTTCCCTCTTAAAGAGCTCAGACCATCCACTCAATTATTCTGCAAATCTGAGATTTCTGGCATACAGAATATTTTACAGGTCTGGAAGGAGAGAAGACTTGGTTCCCAGAACTACTTCACTTTGAGGATCAAAGTTATCAGCAGTGGCATCTTGAAGCATATTGGACTGAGGAAAATTATCTTGGAGGATTTCATCCTGTATCTACTTACCCTTAAATCTGAGTCCTATCTGTAGTTAATATCCAGGATTTCAATAGGTCTGTAGTTAAAGCAGAAAACAGTGACCAGACAGAAGCATAGGCCTATGTGTGCAATTAAAACATCTCTGAATAGCACTGTTTTGATAAATTAAGTTAATGCACTGAGTGCCCAGTCTCTCCATCATAGTCTGCTTGATGGGACCACACCCCACTCAGATAATCATGAGTGATTTCCAAGTCCCTTGGAATTCTTAGTCTAAAAAAAGAGCAAGATGAAGAGCACTAACACTGCCAAGTAAAGTTGTATCTCCAGAATGTAGCTTGTTTAGGGGAGTGTGCAAAATAAAAGCTGTCACATACTGGGGATAACCTTTGTTGTAGGTTATTTTATATACCATGATATAAATCCTCATCATATAGCACATTTAATTTAATCATAACAACTTCCCTACAAGATATTTTTGTAAATTTAAAAAGGAAATTAATTATGGTTGACATTCAATATTATATTACTTTCAGATGTGTGGCATAGTACTTAGACATTTATATAACTGACAAGGTGATCTCTCAATAAGTTTTTCACCCACCTGACACCAAATATAGACATTACAATATTTTTTTTACTATATTCCTTATGCTGTACTTTATACCCCTGTGGCTATTTTGTAACTGCTAATTTGTATTTCTGAATGCTTTAACCTTTTTCACCCAGCCCCACAACAACCCTTCCATCTGGCAACCACCACTTTGTTCTCTGTATCTATGAGTTTTTTTTTTCTGCTTTATTTGTTCACTGATTTTTTTTAGCTTCCACATATAAGTGAAATCACGTGGTAATTGTCTTTTCTCTGCCTGACATATTTCACTTAGCTTAATACCCTCTAAGTCCATCCATGCTGTCACAAATAGTAAGATTTTACTCTTCTTCATGGGTAAGTAATATTCCATTATCTATAAGTACAACAACTCTTTTATTCACTCATCCATTGATGGACACTTGGATTGCTGCCATATCTTGGCTATTATAAGTAACACTGCAGTGAACATAGGGGTGCATGTATTCTTTCAAATTAGTGATTTGAGTTCTTTAAACTATATACCTAGGCTGGAATCACTGGGTCATGAGGCAGTCCTGTTTTTAACTTTCTGAGGAATCTTCATAAGGTTTTCCATAGTGGCTGCACCAGTCTGCATTCCTACCAAGAGTGCACAAGTGTTCCTCTTTCTCCACATCCTCACCAGCACTTGTTTGCTGATCTATTGATGATAGCCATTCTGACAGGTGTGCGGTGATATCTTATTTTGGTTTTAATTTGTATTTCTCTGATGATTAGTGATGTTGAATATCCTTTCAAATGTCTATTTGTCATTTGTGTATCTTCTTTGGAGAAGTGTCTATTCAGGCCCTCTGCCCACTTTTATTTTTTATTTTTATTTTTTTGAAATAGTTGCACATATAATAGCTCTCTATTTTCTTTCTTTCTTTTTTTACTGTACTGCCATTGTGTTTTTTATTTTTTTACTTTTTTAAAATTTTTATTTTAATTGTTGATCTTGTACAGTTTTCTGTCTTTTACTCCCTCCCCAGCCCACCACCTCAGCCCTCCTCATCTCCCTCCCATTTCTACCCCCCATAGTTTTTGTCCATGTGTCCTTTGTACTTGTTGCTCTAAACCCTTCCCCTTTTCCCCTGAAATGCCCTCTTCTCCCCCCTCTGGTGACTGTCAGCCTGTTCTCAATTTCAGTGTCTTTGGTTATATTATGCTTGTTTGTTTGTTTTGTTGATTAGGTTCCTGTTAAAGGTGAGATCATATGGTATTTGTCTTTCACTGCCTGGCTTATTTTACTTAGCATGATGCTCTCCAGTTCTACCCATGCTATTGCAAAGGGTAGGAGCTCCTTCTTTCTTTCTGCTGCATAGAATTCCATTGTGTAAATGTACCACAGTTTTTTGATCCATTCATTTACTGATGGGCACCTAGGTTGCTTCCAACACTTGGCTATTGTAAATTGTGCTGCTATGAACATAGGGGTGCATAGGTTCTTTTGGATTGGTGTTTCAGGGTTCTTAGGATATAAACCTAGCAGAGGAATTGCTGGGCCAAAAAGTAGATCCATTTTTAGTTTTCTTAGAGAAATCCATACTGTTTTCCATAGTGGTTGTACCAGTCTGCTCTCCCACCAAGAGTGCACTAGGGTCCCCTTTTCTCCACAACCTCTCCAACACTTGCTGTTTGTTGCTTTGTTTATGATGGCCTTTCAGACTGGTGTGAAGTGGTATCTCATTCTGGTTTTAATTTGCATCTCTCTGATAGCTAGCAATATTGAGCATCTTTTCATGTGTCTCTGGATCCTAATGCCCATTTTTAATTGGATTGCTTATTTTCTTGGTGTTGAGTTGCATGTATTTTAAAAATAAATTTTGGATATTAACCTTTTATTGAATGTTATCATTGGTAAATATCTTCTCCCATTTCTGAATTTCCCTTTCTGATAGTTCATTATTGGTGTATAAAAATGCAACCAATTTCTGAATATTTACTTTACATCCTGCTGCTTTACTCAATCCATTGATCAATTCCAGTAGCTTTTTTGTAGAATCTTTAAGGTTCTCTATATACAGTATAATGTTTTCTGAAAATGACTGTTAATTCTTCCTTTCCAATGTGGATAGCTTTTATTTTTTCTTCTCATCTGATTGTTGTGGCTAGGACTTCCAGTACTATGTTGTGTAAGAGTGGCTATAGTGGATATCCCTATCTTGATCCCACTCTTAAGAAAAACAGTATTACCTTTTCCTTCTTAAGAATGCTGTTAGCTATGGGTTTGTCATCTATGGCTTTTATTATATTGAGGTATGGTCCCCTTATTTCCACTGTGCTGAGAATTTTTATTATGAATGGGTGTAGCATTTTGTCAGATGCTTTATATGCATCTGTTGATATGATCATATGATTTTATTCTTCATTTTGTTTATGTGGTGTATTGATTGTGGATATTGTACCAACTCTGCATCCCAAGAATAAATCATTGTGTATGATCTTTATAACGTATTGCTGAATTTGGTTTGCTAGTATTTTGTTAATGAATTTTGCATCTATGTTTATCATGGATATTGGCCTATAGTTTTCTTTCATGGTAGTGTCTTTATCTTGTTTTAAAATTAAAATAATGCTGGCCTCATAAAATGATTTTGGGAGTCTTTCTTTCCTCCTCTTGAATTTTTTGGAGTTGTTTGAGGATGATAGGTGTTAGTTATTATTTGAATGTTTGGTAAAATTCACCTAGGAAGCCACCTGGGGCAGAACTTTTGTTTCTTGGTAGTTTTTTGTTGTTTTGTGTTTGTTTATTTGTTTTAGTTACCGCTTCAACTTCATTAGTTGTACTCAGGCTGCTCAGATTCTCTGTTTCTTCTTTATTTAGTTTTGGACAATCGTGTAGTTACAGAAATTTATCCATTTCTTCCAGCTCATCCAATTTGTTGGCATATAGCCGTTTATAATATTTTCTTACAATCCTTTGTATTTCTGTGTTGTCAGTTATTACTTCTTTGATTTATGATATTATTTATTTGGGTCCTCTTTTTCCCTGAAGAGTCTGGTTAAAGGTTTGTGTCTTTTGTTTATCTTTTCAAAGAACCAGTTTTGGTTTCATTGATCTTTTATATTGTTTCTTTACACTCTATTTTGTTTATATTCACTCTGGTCTTTATAATTTCCTTCCTTCAGCTCACTTTGGACTTTGTTTTTCTTTCTGTTTACTTCTGGTGTTAAGTTTAGATTTTTTATTTGAAATCTTTCTCCCTTCTTGAGGTAGGCCTCTAATGCTTGAATTTCCCTCTTAGAACTGCTTCCCTCTTAGAACCGTGTCCAGTAACTTTTGAATTGTTGTGTTTCCATTTTCATGTGTCTCAAGGTGTCTTTTGATTTCTTCCTTGACCTCATTGTTAACCCATTTATGGTTTAATAACATGTTATTTAGCCTCCATGTATTTGTGTGTTTTCCAGTTTTTTTATTGTGATCGATTTCTAATTTCATACCACTTTGGGAAGGGAAAATGCTTGATATGATTTCAGTCTTCTCAAATTAATATATTGTGGCCTAACTTGTGGTTTATTCTGGAAAATATTTTATGTGCACTTGAAAAAATGTGTAATCTGCTGCCTTGGACTAAAATGTTCTAAACATTTCAATAAATCCATCTGGTCTAATGTGCCATTTAAGGCCTTTTTTCCTCATCAATTTTCTGTCTGGAAGACCTATCCATTGATGTCAATGGGATGTTAAAGTCTCCTACTATGATTGTTTTACTGTCAATTCTCTTCCTTTATGTCCATCATTATTTGCTTTATATTTATTTGTATGCCTACACTGAGTATGTAAATGTTTACCAGAATTGTATCCTTTTGTTTTATTGATCCTTATCATTAAGACACATCTTCCATTTTCTCTTGCTAATCCTTTAAAATGTACTTTGTCTGATGTAGTATTGCTCTCCCAACTTTTTTATGTTGTATCCACTTGCATGACACATTTTTTCATCCCTTTACTTCCAGACTGGGTCTTTCAATCTGAAGTGGGTCTATGTAGAAATCATATGTTCAGGTCTTGTATTGATATCAGTTTAGCCACTCATTGTCTTTGATTGGAGCATTTAGTCCATTTTCATTTAAAGTAATTATTAATAGCTTGTAGTTATTACCATTTTATAAAATGTTTTATGATATTTTTGTTTTTTCTGTTCTTTCTTATCCTCTTGTGCTCTTCTCTTATATGTTAATGACTTTCTGTTGTCTTGCATTTGGATTATTTTCTCTTTATTCCTTGTATATTTTGTATAGATATTAGGTGTATGGTTACCTGTGCTTCATATATACCAAGTTATGTTTACAGCCATCTATTTTAACCAAATGGTTGCTTAAGCTTCAACACTTTCTGAAATTATTACCCTTTTGACTCACCTCCATGTTTATATTTTTATAATTATTATTACTTCCTTTGTGTGTGTGTGTGTTTCTGTGTATCTTTTAATTTACTGTTATAATCACACACAATCTTCTTAGTATTGCATTTTACCCTCTGGACTAGCTTTACAGTTGGTTGATTTGCTACTTTAAATATGTGTTTAACCTTGTGAGAGTTTCTTCTTTGCAATAGTTTCTTACTCATATTTTTTTTCTTTTCCTTAGAGAAGTTCTTTTAACATTTATTGTAATACTGGTTTGGTGGTGATGAACACCTTTAGCTCTTTCTGGTCTGGAAAGTTCTTTATCTATCAATTCTAAATCATAGCCTTGTTGGGTGAGGTAATTTTGATTATGGGTCTGCTTTTTATCACAATGAACATTTTGTGCCATTCTCTTCTGGCCTACAAAGTTTCTGTTGAGATATCAGTTGATAGTCTTATTGGAGCCCCTTGTAGGTAACTAACTGCTTTTCCCTTACTGTTTTTAAGTTTCTCTTTGTTTTTAACATTTGGCATTTTAAGTATAGGTCTCTTGGTGTGGGTCCCTTTGGGTTCATCTTGTTTTGGACTTTCTGCACTTTCTGGCCTTGTCTGATACCCCCATGATACAACTGTTGTCCTGGAGGTTGCTTCAACTATCCTTATTTTCTTACTTCTTTTCTTTTATTTCTGTTTTACTTAGTGTTTTCACTTGCTTATCTTTCAGGTAGCTGATTTGATCCTCCACTTCTTCTATAATCTACTGTTTATTCCATCTAATATATTCTTAATTTTTTTGTTTTTATTTTATTTAATTTTTTTCTTTTTTTATTGTTGTTCAAGTACAGTTGTCTCCATTTTCACCCCACCTCAGTCTCCTGCCCCACCCATCCCAGCTTCCACCCACCAACCAATCCCCTTTGGCTTCATCCACATGTCCTTTATACATGTTCCTTGATGAACCTTCCCTTCTTTTTTGCTATTATCCCTCTCCCCCATCCCTTCTGGCTACTGTCAATTTGTTCTTTAATTCAAGGCTTCTCTTTATATTTTGCTTGCTTGTTGGTTTTCTTGATTAGGGTCCACTTATAGGTGAGATCATATGGTATTTGTCTCTCACCACCTGGATTATTTCACTTAGCATAATGCTCTCCTGATCCATCCATGCTGTCACCAAGGGTAGGGGCTCCTTTTTTTTCTTTCCGATGCATAGTATTCCATTCTGTAAATGTATCATAGTTTTCTTATCCACTCATTTACTGACGGGCATTTAAGTTGCTTCCTAGCACTTGGCTATTGTAAATTGTGCTGCTATGAACATTGGGGTGCATAGGGTCTTTGGAACTGGTGTTTCAGGATTCTTAGGGTATAATCCCAGCAGTGGTATTGCAGGATCAAAAGGCAGTTTCATTTTTAGTTTTCTGAGAAAAGGGACATAAAGGAAAGAATAAACAGATGGGACTTCATCAAAATAAAAAGCTTCTGCATGGCTAAAGAAAACAGCAGTAAAATGAAAAGAGAACCAACTGTATGGAAAAATATATGTGCCAGCGATACTTTAGACAAGGGTTTGACCTTCAAAATATATAAAGAACTCACATGACTCCACTCCAGGAAGACAAACAACCCAATTAAAAGATGGGAAAAGGACTTAAACAGACACTTCTCCAAGGAGGACATACAGAGGGCCCAGAAATATATGAAAGGATTCTTGGCATCACTAGCCATCAGAGAGATGCAAATTAAAACCACAATGACATACCACTTCACATGGGTCTGTGGCCATCATAAACAATCAACAAACAAGTGCTGATAACGTTGTGGAGAAAAGGGAACCCTGGTGCACTGTTAGTGGGATTGCAGACTGGTGCAGCCACTGTGGAAAACAGTATGGGATTTCCTCAGAAAACTAAAAGTATTCTTAATTTCCGTTATTGTATTCTTTATTTCTGATGGTTCTTTTTTATGGTTTCTATTTCCTTTTACAAGTTTCACTCAGTACATATATTCTTTTTCTAAGTTCATTGAGCTTCCTTGTAACCGGTGTTTTCAACCCTGTATCTGGTAGTTTGCTTGCCTCCATTTCATTTAGTTCTTTTTCTGGAATTTTGTCCTGTTCTTTTATTTGGGACATTTTCTCTGTCGTCTTATTTTGGCTACCTCCCTATGTTTGTTTTTGTATATCAGGTAGATTTGCTTCATCTCCCAGTCTTGGCAGAGTGTCCTACTAAGAAACCTTACTGGTTTCTTGTGGGGCCCAATGTTGCAAGTCCCTGAGCTGGCTGGTCCATGGTGTTCCTTGGGTGTGTTGTGTATGCTTTCTTGATGTAGTTGACACTTTATTGCTGTTGGCCCATCATTGGGTGGGATTAACCCTACAGCTTGACCTCCTGTGAGGACTGGCTGTTACTACACCAGACAAGGTATTGTGTAGGATTCACTTTAGCAGGGTTCTAGTTCCTGTTAAGTCCATACTTTGGGTGTGTCATTGGTTGAGCTATTGGGTGGTACTCTAATATGGTCTGAAACTGGCCACTGGTGTGTTGGTCCTGGGGCATCCTTAAAGAGGGGTGGGGTCTCAGGGTATTACCAGGGTGTGTTAAACGAACAGTGTTAGCCAGGTTAATGGAAACTACGTTTTGATGCCTGCCTAAACTTGACAGCTGTTTGCGGGGAGGGCTCAACAAAGGAACAATGGCACCTACAAGTACTTTAGTCCCAGAGACAGTTGCCCTTCCAGCTCTTGCCCTTGGGTGGAAGCAGGACAATTAAGTTCCTTCCTGTATGTCCCACATGCTTTTCAAGATGCTGTCCTTTCACTAGAGCTTAGAGTGAGTTTTTTCCTGAGGAAGTGAGTCTGTGCTCTGCTCTGGCCCTTTAACAGGAAATGCCTGGGACTCCAGTGGCCTTCTCTCTCACCCAGATGGAATCCTAACTGATTTTCACAGCCAGGTATTGTGGAGGCTCCTCTTCCTGACACTGGTGCTGTGGGCTGAAGAGCCTAACATGGCCCTTACTCCTCAGGCGGGACCTCCACAGCTGAGATATCCCTACTGATTCGTAACCACTACATGGTGTGGGACCAGCCCTTTCCATGTCTATGCCCCTCCTTCCAGTCTCAACATGGCTCTTCTTAGGTCTTAGTTATAGGACTTCTATTGAGCTAGTCTTTAAGTGGTTCTCAAGGATGGTTGTTCTATAATTTAGATGTGATTTCGATGTGGTCATGGGAAATGATGAGCACAGCATTTACCTGCTCTTCCATCTGGACTGGAATTAGGAATTGCCCTGCGAGACATCATTATCGTCAATTCGGGGATCGCAATCGTGCGGTCTGGGGTGTCAGCAGTGCTCCTGGAGGTGGCACAGAGAAGCGTGCCCAGGCTGGACCGAGAGTCAGCTGATCTGATCCAAAAGCTTTACTTTCACAGAAAAAGCACTATTTTTAGACCTTTTACTGCAGGACACTTAGAAATGGAGGTACTTGCAATAGAAATAAATTAGAAGCTTGGGGTGTTGAGTATTCTGAAATTTTGAAGTGGTTCATCATAAAGTTTGGTTATCACTTTTTTTAACATATTTAAATTTTGAAGAGCCAGTTGTTATTGTTTTATTATTCTTGAATGAATTTAAATGTCATTCTTGAAGTGGAACTGGTACTTGTTAGAATAAATTTTTACCAAATATATTTCCTTTTCACCTAGTTCCTTTAACATTTACGTTAGCTGTGAGTAGTTCTACAATCCAGCTGTAAGGATTGTAAGGATTCCCAAATTTTTGTTTGAAACCAATAAACATTAAATTACATGTTGTTTGGCATTTGAGTTACATGGAACTAATGTAACATTTGAATTAAAGCAGCCTTCCTAGTCTCCCCGTTGCCAATTTCTGCCCCCGTAAAGAAGAAGGCCAGCCGAGCCAGCAAAGGGTCCAAATGGTCTGGGCTCGGAGACACCAATCCCTGCCTATAGCCTGAGCTCAATGCAAATGGCACCTCTCTTCCAGCCCAAGCAGCTATTCTGGAATAGTGACTGCACCCGGCGCTGCCGCTGTTTCCGGCGCAACCTGATCCAGTGCGACCCACGCCAGTGCAAGTCCGATGAAGAGTGCGCCCTTCGGAACGGGGTGCGAGGCTGCTTCAGCACCAGGACCTCCTACTGTTTGGCGGCTGGCGGTGGTGTCTTCCGCACGTTCGATGGCGCCTTCCTCCGCTTCCCAGCGAATTGTGCCTTTGTGCTCTCCACCATCTGCCAGAAGCTGCCAGACATCTCCTTCCAGCTCATCATTAATTTTGACAAGTGGTCATCCCCTAACCTCACTATCATTTCGCCTGTTTATTTCTACATCAATGAGGAGCAGATTCTCATCAACGACCGGAACACTGTCAAGGTGACGAGCCTGTCGTTGATTCTTAAGAAACGTGCCTGGGAATGAGACATGGTCAGGGGACTGTTTATTGTGGTTTTCCAAGAAAACCAAGTTTGAGGATAATAGGTCGTTGCTTTGTATGTACCATGCACAGATAACCAGATTTAAAGAATGTAAGTGTAAAGATTTTACAAGTGTAAGAATGGGTCCCATTTAGTCCTTTGCTGACAATTCCAAAGGCTTGAAGAAAGGTGCAGTGTCTTATGACCATAATGACGGCACTGAGTGCTAATAAAACTTCAGGTGATGAAAGGGTAGATAAGGCAGCTTCTACTCTGGATTAATTTCCGAAAAGCATCTAATTTATTTTTAAGAGCCTTTAGAATTACTCTTGGCTCTGCCCACCTATACCAAGACATGCTCTTTTATCTGTGCCATCTTTTCTAGAAGCTGAGAGAAGGCAAGCGTTTGCCTTAAAAACAGCTACCCAAATAAAAACCTGATGGAGCATCCTCCACTGTTAGAGGGCATCATGATGGCGTATCAAAAGAAAGAAAACAGGGACTAAGTATGGTGAATTTCTCATAGGCTGACTTTTCCTTTGGACAGCTGCCTGGTTTCTTACGAATCTTAGATGTGTATATAAACAAATAAATGAATCTGCACCCCACCCCCATCTCTGACTTGGATTCCTCCCACCTCCATTTAAGAAGGTAATATGCTCTGAACTATTGACAGGGACTCCTAGCCTCTCAGTTAAGCAAGCCTGTTCACAACAGGTAAACCTGAAGAGTGGAGTCAGATCTCAGTGCTTGGATTATAGCTAGGGAGGGAGAGAGCCAGGGCATACACATTAACTTTTTTTTTTTTAATATTTATTTATTTATTTATTTTTAGAGGGGAAGGGTAGGAGAGAGGGAGAAGGAGAGAAATATCAATGTATGGTTGCCTCTTATGTGTCCCATGCTGGGAACTGGCCTGCAACCCAGGCATGTGCCCTGACTGGGAATCGAACCGCGATCCTTTGGTTCACAGGCCTGAGCTCAATCCACTGAGCTACACCAGCCAGGGCACTCATTAACTTTTTTTTTTTTTTTTAATTCAGTGTTATTCTGTGTACCTCCTTTCCATTATTGGTTCATTAAGTGTACCTTTTTTAAAAAAAGATGTTATTTATTTTTTGACAGGGGGAAGGGAGAAAGAGAGGGACAGAAACTTCAATGTATGGTTGCCTCTTGCACACCCCCTTAATGGGGACCTGGCCCAGGTTGCAGACATGTGCCCGACTGGGAATTGAAACCATGATCCTTCGCTTTGCAGGCTGGTGCTCAATCCACTGAGCCACACCACTCAGGGCTGACTATATCTTTATTTGAACTGTCATCAAACAACTCAGTATCCATCAAGTAGTTTAGGCAAAAGACTGGCAGTATTTTTCAAGCTTAAAAGAAAGAGTTTGAATTATAATACTGGCTTTTAACTTCAGTGAAAGCTTCTACTATTTTTGACATCCCAATTTCTTTTGCAAATTGGCCCACATAGACACAACTGTATTGGTCCAGAATCCAGGAGCTACAAAGTGAAAATGACCACCTACCGCACCAAAACTGCCATCGTTGCTGAATAAAATACCCCAAGCTACCAAAATAGTAAAGAATCATATTTTTAAAAAGGCTTCTGATTTTTTAAGAAATAAAGTTTACTAATAATCTGCGGGTGAAAAAAGAAAACTATTTTGTAAGTATCAGAGAAGCATGTTCTGTTCTGTCCTAAGGGCTAAGAAAAGAAACTGTTATAAAGCAGGAAAATTACCAATTCAGAAAATACTATGCCTATAGGATCTCTGGGGTGGACCTCCTGTTTGAACATTATAAGAGAGAAAATAATAAACATAGCAATAATCTTCAGATTCATTTCAACCATGTTAGATTCTCCTCAGCACAGGATTGGATTTCATTTTCACTAATTGGGTTATGCTTGGGAAGGTTTTATGCAAAACAAACAAACAAAAAAAAAAACAAAAAAAAAACAGCTTGTGGGTTATAGTTTTTTAATGTTTTCTTACCTCTCTGCTTTAATATTTTCCTTCTTTTAGGGGAACAG
Source organism: Glossophaga mutica (assembly GCA_039655065.1). NCBI lineage: Eukaryota > Metazoa > Chordata > Mammalia > Chiroptera > Phyllostomidae > Glossophaga > Glossophaga mutica. Next base: position 34,134,939 of record CM077310.1, on the reverse strand, counting down.
TAGGAAGTAGGTGAGTGAGTGTCCTTGAATTCTGGAGCAGTGGTCAGCAAACTACAAGATTTAGCCAAATTTACTTGCTGCCTGTTTTGGTAAATAAAACTTTATTGGAACACAGCCTCACTCATTTAGTGACATAGTGTCTATGGGCTGCCTTCCTACCATGAGTTTAGAGTTGGATAGCAATAGAGATCATGAAATATTTACTCTGGCCCTTTACAGGAAATATTTGCCAACCTCTGCTGTGAGGTCATTTACTTTTATTTTCTTCAATAGGTGAATGGTACACAAGTGAATGTCCCATTTATAACCGGGTTGGCAACCAGAATCTACAGCAGCGAGGGCTTCCTGGTGATTGACACCAGCCCTGACATACAGATACACTACAATGGTTTCAATGTCATAAAAATCAGCATCAGTGAGCGGTTGCAGAACAAAGTGTGTGGCCTCTGTGGCAACTTCAATGGGGACTTAACTGATGATTATGTGACCTTGCGGGGAAAGCCAGTGGTGAGCAGTGTGGTGCTGGCCCAGAGCTGGAAAACCAATGGCATGCAGAAGAGGTGAGAATTCTAACTATTCAACTCAGTGGCCCAAATCCTCCCACTTCCACAGGAGGCGTTCATAAAAAATGCACTTTCCATAGCATCATTTTTCTCTCCTACAAAGAGCTGAGCCAAATGTCTATGCAGTTTTCATGATACAAAGAGACACATCGAAGGCTTCAGTAATTTCTTGAATGCCAGAGGAAGGAACTGGGCTTAGGTAGTATAACTCTAAATTTTCATGTCATTCAACCCTCGGCTAGACAGCTGAGGTGAAACCGGAGAGTGTGCCAGGCTGAAAACTGAAGTCTTTGCCAGCTGTATAGCAGAGCACCCCAGCTGTGGTGAGATCCAGGGAGACTCAGGAGAAAAAGGGCTTCCCCTTCCTCCCCAGTGCTGGGTCTAACTGTGTGTTTGTGACTCTTACCAGTAGGGCTTGGTTGGAGCTAAAAAAGCCTTTTTTAATACAGAAGTCACCAAGGTCATATCAGGCCCCTAGTAATCCAACTTAGAATGAGTTCTATGAGTTATTTCAAAGGTGTTTAATTTAGGGACTCTCTAGGATGCTAAATTATAGTCATACCTTCCTGAATCTACAGATATGCTTCTCTTTCCCAGCATTTTTTTTCCCTTGTGCAATGGCTCAATTCTCTTGTGCTTTAACATGCCAAATATCAGCTGAATACCCAGATGTGGAAATGAAGCTTCATACCCTTTTTGACCCTTCTGCAGGTAAACTGAAATAGTCCTGTGAACTACAAGGCCCAGGCCTGGAAAGAACCTTGGACAACATCAGGTCCAATCTCTTTCTTTTCTGGGTGGAACAGAGGCTAGTGCAGGATGATGATCATGAGGAGATTCTGTAGGAGCCAGGGTCAGATTCCAGCACTCCTAATTTGATGCTTTCTCTAAAATGCCACTTACTCAGCCCACAGTTAGAAAAATGACAATTTTGGATATTTAAGCTATTCTGGGGCTTCCAAAGATAAGCAAGTTTCAGTTTGTCCTGAGGAATTATGTTTTTGTTTGAGCTTCCTTTTCTTTCCTATCTTCCTTTCTTCTATAAATGATTTCAGCCTGACATCAATTTTCTTGTGAAGGTTTTGCTTTTGGTCTCTGATAGCTAAACTGCACCTGGTTTAGAACCTGTGGACTTCCTTCCCAATCCTTAATTCTACCCATTGTCGTTACTATTATAGTAATTATTATTATTACTATTATTTGTTATAGCAGTACCTGTTAATGATTATTGTATCATTTATATCAGTCAATTATATTAAAGGTTAATAGTTATTATGTCAGTATCTATCTTTTGTCTGACACTTGGCTACCAAGTCATTGTTTTATTTTATGCTCACTTATCCCTTATATTATGTTATATAATATAATATAACAACAGAAATCACCTAACTTTCTTAAGGTTGCACAGCCAATTGACTTCTGGGTCAGCAAAAGAGGTAACAGGCATGGTCTTCCCGTGTACTGGAGAGCCCATGTACTGGTTTTGCCTCACTGATTCTGACTAGACTTCTTGCCCCCCAGCTGCAACGAGCTGCAGTTCTCACAGTATGCTGCCATGTGTGATAACGTGCACATCCAGAAGATGCAGGGTGATGGCTACTGCCTGAAGCTCACAGATATGAAGGGCTTCTTCCAGCCCTGCTATGGGCTACTTGACCCCCTCCCTTTCTATGAGTCCTGCTATCTGGATGGCTGCTACAACCACAAGAAGTTCCAGCTGTGTGGCTCCCTGGCTGCCTATGGAGAGTCCTGTCGTTCCTTTGGGATCCTCAGCACTGAGTGGATTGAGAAGGAGAATTGCTGTAAGAGCATTATTTTATTTCTCCAGATTATTTTCTAAGTTAAAAGAACAGTGTTGCTGGTTGTGTTGCTTTGTTTTGTTGGGCTGGCTGGTCTCCACAGCTCTGCTTCCAGGGTTGGAAAGTTGAGAGTTGTGAGCTGCAGCAGAGATTTGATGAGGGTGTGTCCGCAGAACCTCACTCATCTGTAGCCCCTCCAGTGATGGAATTTAGACACCAACTGGGGGAGATGCAGGGCTCTGAGCTGGATAAGTTTAGTAACTTACGAGATAGAGAGACCATGTATGGGACCCCCCAATTCATTTCAGCTCCCAAACTCAGCTCTCCACCAGCTCAGAGCTCCTATCAGAAAGGGAGGGCATGTGGCAAATGGCAAGTGGAGTTGGAACTGAGCTGCTTGTGTCTGTCTGGGCTGAAAGAAAGCTGTGGTTGGATTTATAAAGGGATCATATATATTAAATTAGTGATAAAATAAATGTCTATGGTTTATTTTTTGTTCTGTTCTAAGAATATTATTTGATGTGTATGTCCATTATTCTCTTTGCTCACTTTCTATGTTAATCAAATGCATGCAGCAAGTATGTATATAAACATATAAATTTGTCTTATACATATATGCATATCCATATATACATGTGATCACTCTGTCCCACTAATATAGTGTGATACCATGTCCAACAGAACGTGTGCATGTATTGTGACACATCCACTAACCTGATGTGCGGAGAGGTACCTCCATGAAACCAGCCCATTCCAAGATTGTGCACATACATCATAAAATTCGAAGATTAAACTTAACAAAGTACGATGTTACAATACAGTTCATTCAGAACCTAAAAACGATGTAGTTAATTAAAATATGCATTCAGTGATTTCAGAATCTCTTAAAATACTAGTCTTTTGGAAATCAACAGAAATGCTTTGTTTGGTAACTTTTAATACATTGTGTCAAAAAGCAACTGTTTAAATAACTTTTTTAAACTTTAGAAATTGGCTGGAATTTAAAAATATATATTAGTTTTTAATTTTAACCTCAAAACTCCATTTAAGGGCATACCTTATTTGCCTATTGGCAAGTGGACCACCATATTTGTAAGTGAGGTCTTTTTCTTCCTGTGGGCTGTTGCCTCCACACCTTCTTCTTATGTTCTTGGGTTGTTTTCATATTGTATTAATTAAGCATAACACCTACTGAGGGGCTCGTATGTGCTTAGCATTGTATGAGGAACTGAACATACTGGCAAGTGACACGGTCTTTATAAAAGGAAGACCTTAAACATGAATGTATTTAAATGATGCTGATGGTTTGCCTTTAGTCTTCCTTCCAAATTGAGTCTGAGCTGAGAGTTGTTAAGCCATCACTATACTCCCACCTATTATAATTCATTCTTCAGCAGGGGGCATGACAGCTGGGTCAGGAAAGGCATCTGGAACTGTGGGGCAGCTCCACTCTTTTGTTTCACTTTTAAACTCATGCTGGGATTGACCAGTTGTGTTTTCTGTAGCTCTCACCATCATTTACCATGATGGATAGAAGAATTATTGCATCCACAAATGGAGAGAGATTCTTTAACGAAATGAGTGCCTCAAAGAAAATGGTCTCAATTAGTGGTTTCAGACTGATCTTGAAGGTGGTCTGTGGACTCCTCTGCTACAAAAATTTATATTTTACTTATAATATAAAATAAAATACTTACAAAGTAAAAAAATTTTGCCTTTTGACAAAACACTACTATTAATCTAAGTCAATGTTTGTGAGTTGTGTGTAGGTTTTTGTTTTATCTATTATTATAAAATTAAGTAGAAATTTATGAGGAAGGAGGACCATGAGTCAAAAAGACTAAGATGTTATGGTTTAAGGGACCTTACTGGCTCCAAAATTTTCTTGCTTGACAAATAGTTGTGGAGCACCTGCTCTGAGGTGACCTAGTGTTGGGGACACAGAAGTAACTGATTTGGATCCTACCCTGTGCAAAGACATGAAGGCATACCCCTGTGTTGCAGGGTAGTGCGTGGAGCAGTTGTGGTGTGGCGGGGCAGTTAAGACTGTTTCTGCATTCCATCTTCACCACTTAGCTTTACCTGTGAGTGACCTTAGGTGAGTCATAGCTGTGAAATGGGGGTTACAATGCTTAGCTCACAGAGCTGTGGTGAGAGTGGAGAAGATGATACAACTAGAGCATGAAGCAGGGTCAGGCCCATGGTAAGGTCCCAATTACCAGCTATTGCGATCATTTACTGGAGGGTAACCATGTATGTTCATTTGTGGCTGCTATCTGACCATCACAAGTTCCATTAAAGTGGCAAATCCAGAGTGTAACCACATACTACTGTGTGTTGGTGTGAAAATCAACTTGTGCATGTTTCTGTGTGTTTTCCTTTTTAGCAGGAGTGGTTGAAGATCCCTGTGTGGGGGCAGACTGTCCCAACCGGACCTGTGAGCTAGAAAATGGAGGAGAGCTGTGCGGGTGCATTGAGCCACCCCCCTATGGAAACAGTGAGTGACACCTGCTACCCCACCCCCTACCACCCAAACAAGCCCAATGGGAGAGGCCCACAGCCATGTATGCATGTATGAATGCTCCAGGACTGCAGCCCTTATGCTCCATATTGTAGGTTAGAAACCCAAATAGCAAAGCTTCAACAATCATTTAATCAGAACAAAGAAGCAATCTGGCCACTTCAAAGTAGGTTAATGTTTATTTCCTCATAGCCACATCCTTTTCTGCAATAAATTACAACACAAAAGTTTGTGCATGAATGTAACCAGCCAGTTTCATCTGAGGCGACATTCAGCATTAGAAAGATCCAAACTGACCTTTGAGACTTACAGGAAATGAGAGTTTGATTTTAAAAAAAAAAAAAAATGAAAGAATCAGGCTAAGAGAGGCAGTTGCTTTAAAACTCATTTAGGCATTGGATCTAAGATAATAGAGAAGTAAGTGGAAGCTCATTAACCTCCTCCCAGGACCATTCTGGAGTTACAACTAAATTATAGAGAAATCATACAGAATAACCAACTGAACACTAGCTAGAGAAAAGCCTTATAACCAAGGGCAGACAGAGGAATCCACTTGACTGCAATAGGTCTGACAGGGAGTGCGGAGAAGCAAGAGGACTGACTGGGATCCCATGGGGAACAGCTGAGGTGCTGGAGGGATATTTCAGTGGCCCAGTGGTTTCCCCTGAGAACTGTAGGGTCTGAATTCCAAGCTGGGCTCCCCAGCCTACAGCTCCAGAGCCAGAAAGGAACCCAGATTAACATCCACCTGTGAAAGGCAGCAGGGCTTTTGACTGCTAGAGAGAGATGGATGGAGACTCATAGAGCCCCTTAAAAGGCCAAAGAACAAAATTTCATTTGCAGCCACTTACCCTGGGCTCTGGCAGAGGGAGAGGAAAGTAAACTAGAGACATTTGAGAGAGTCTGTGGCTGGTGACTTGGAGAGAGAAATGAAGTGTTAGCCACCAAGATCCATGTGCTGAGTCATTCCCCATACTGCAGGAGCCATCACTCTTAGGCAGAGCACTCCTCTCTGGATGGCATCATCCTGAGGGGAAGCAGTAGCCCTGCCCACAGGAATTGCTCTGCCCACCCCCGCTCCCCATGGTGTTTAAGCCAGGCTGCTGATTACAGCTTGATTAGATCAACAACTGATTGGCTTAATGACTGGAGTTTAGCAGTTAAAGTGGAAAATATAAAGCAACCAAAATGGGAAACAAAGAAACAGACCTCAAGTGAAAGAACAACTGAGTTCTCCAGAAGAGCTAGATGAAATGCAGGCAAAGGATTTATCAGAACCTTAGAGTAATGATTATAAAGATACTCAACAGCATGAAAAAAGACATAGAACCACAAAAACAGGATCAGTGAGAAGAATGCAATATTTGAAATAAATAATACACTGGAAGGAATAAACAGTAGGTTAGATGAAGAAGAGCATCGAATCAGTGTTTTGGAACACAAGGTAGGAAAAAAAATGCCCAGGTGGAGCAGAGCAGCTAAAAGCGAAAAGAATTTTAAATAAATGGGGAGAGCTTAAGAAACATTTTGGATAACATGAAGTGTAACATCTACATCATGAGAGTAGAAGGAGAAGAGGGTGGTCAAGGGATCAAGTACTAATCTGAAGAAATAATGACCAAATACTTCCCTCATCTGCTGAATGAAGAAGACAAACAAGTCCAGGCAGGTCAGAAAACTCCAAACAAGTTGGAACTAAAGACGTCTACGCAGAGAAACATCATAATTAAAATGACAAGGCTTAAAGACAAGGAAAGAATCCTAAAAGCTGAAAGAGAAAAGCAGAGAGTTACCTAGAAGAATGCACCAATTATACTGTCATCTGATTCCTCAACAAAAACATTTCAGACCAGAAGGGAGAGGTGTGAAATATTCAAAGGTGATGAAAAGCAAGAACTTAAAACCAAGACTATTATTCAAACTTGAAGGAGAGATAAGGAGCTTCCCAGACAAGAAAAAGCTAAAGAAGTTTGTTAACATCAAACCAGTACTGCAACACATGTTAAAGGGTTTGCTTGAAAAAGAAGGAAGAGGAGGAGGAGGAGGAGGAGGAGGAAGAGGAAGAAGAAGAAGAAGAAGAAGAAGAAGAAGAAGAAGAAGAAGAAGACGACGACAACGACAGAGGAAAACAGTCTGACAATAAAATGGTACCACATACGTATCTATCTAGAAACACCTTAAATGTAAATGGCTGAAATGCTATGACTAAAAGATAGAAGGTAGCTGAATGAATAAGAAAACAGGACCCATATATATTCTTCCACCAATAGACCCATCTCTGACTGAAAGGTACATACAGACTAAAAATAAAGGGTTGGCAAAAGACATTTCAAGCAATTGGAAAAGAAAAAAAGCTGGGGTAGCAGTATTTATATCCAACAAAATAGACTTTAAAACCAAGGCTATAGTAAGAGACAAAGAAGAAGACTACATAATGATAAAGAGAACAATCTAGCAAAAGGATATAACCTTAGTAAACATTTACACACCCAACATAGGAGGACCTGAATATGTAAAGCAAATCTTGATGGACATAAACAGAGAGATCGACAGAAATACAGTCATAGTTGAGGATTTTAACTGTCTATTGACTTCAATGGATAGAACTTTCAGACAGAAAGTCAAGAAGAAGACAGTAGCCTTATACAACACATTAAACCAAATGGATTTCATTGATATCCTCAGAACATTTCACCCCAAAGCAGCAAAATATGCATAATTTTCAAGTGCACATGAAATGTTTTATAGGATAGACCACATGTTAGGACAAAAAACAAGTCTCAATAAATTTAAGAAGATTGAAATCATATCAAGCATCTTCTCTGACCACAATGCTATGAAACTAGAAATCATTCACAAGAAGAACACTGGAAAACACACAAAGACTTGGAAGGTAAATGATAAGTTAATAAACAATGAATGGGTTAACAATGAGCTCAAAGAAGGAATCAAAGGATACCTTGAAACAAATGAAAATGAGGACACAACCACCCAAAATCTGTGGCACGCTGGGAAAGCAATCCTAAGAGGGAAATTCATAGCATTACAGGCCTATCTCAAGAAACAAGAAAAAACTCCAATAAATGATCTAGCTTCACACTTAAAGGAACTTGAAGAACAACAACAAACAAAGCCCAAAGTGAGTAGAAGGAAGTAAATACTAAAGATCAGAGCAGAAATAAACAAAGTACAGTCTTTAAAAAATGATACAAAAGAGCAGTGAATCCAAGAGATGGTTCTTTGAAGACATAAACAAGATAAACAAGATTTTTCTAGACTCATCAAGAAAAAAAGAGAAAGGACCCAAATAAATAAAATCAGTAATGAAAGAGGAGAAATAACAACTGACATCAGAGAAATGCGAAGGATTGCAAGAAAATATTGTGAACAATTATATGCCAACAAACTGGACAACCTGGATGAAATGGATAAATTCCTAGAAATATACAATCTTGCAAAAGTAAATCAGGAACAATCAGAGAATCTGAATAGACAGATTACACCTGATGAAATTGAAGCAGTAATCAAAAAACTCCAAGCAAACAAAAGCCCTAGAGTGGATGGCTTCACAGGTGAATTTTACCAAACATTCCAAGAAGAACTAACACCTCTCCTTCTCAAACTCTTTCATAAAATACAAGAGGGAAGGCTCCCAAATTCGTTTTACAAGGCCAGCATTACCCTAATTCCAAAACCAGATACAGACACTACAAAGAAAGAAAATTATAGGCCAATATCCCTGATGAACATAGATGCTGAAATCCTCACCAAAATATTAGCAAACTGAATACAGTAATGCATCAAAAAGATCATACACCATGATCAAGAGGGATTTATTCTGGAAATGCAAGGTTGGCACGACATTTGCAAATCTATAAATTCACCACATAAATAAAATGCAGGATAAAAACCACATAATCATGTCAGTAGATGCAGAAAAAGCTTTTGATAAAATCAGCACCCATTTATGATAAAAACTCTCAGCAAAGTGGGAATAGAGGGAACATACCCAAACATAATAAAGGCCATATATAACAAACTCACTGCCAGCATCATACTTAATGGGTAAAAACTACAAGTATTCCCCTTAAGATCAGGAATGAGACAGGGATGTCCACTCTTACCTCTTATTCAACATAGTACTGGAAGTCCTAGCTATAGTAGTGAGAGAAGAAGAAATAAAAGGCATCCAAATTGGACAGGAAGAAGTAAAACTGTCTTTATTTGCAGATATGATGATGTACATAGAGAACCCCAAAGATCCCACCAAGAAGCTCCTAGAATTGAAAAATGAATTCAGCAAAGTAACAGGATACAAACCTAGTATTCAGAAATTAGTTGCCTTTTTATATGGTAGTTAGGAACTAACAGAAGGGGAAATTAAGAAAACAATTCCATTCATGATCATTTCAAAAAGAATAAAATACTTAGGAATAAACCTAACCATTGATGTTAAAGACCTGTACTCAGAAAATTATAAGGCATTCATGAAATAAATAGAAGAAAATTCAAATAAGTGGGAGCACATACCATGTTCATAGATAGGAAGAATTAATATTAAAATGCCAACACTACCCAAAGCAATCTATAGATTCAATGCAATTCCTGTCAAAATTCCAATGATGTATTTCACAGTACTAGAACAAATATTTTAAAAATTTATATTGAACCACAAAAGGTCTTGAGTAGCAATAGTGATCCTGAGAAAAAAGAACAAAGTTAGAGGAATCACATTTCCTAATATCAAACTATACTATAAAGCCATAGTAATCAAAACAGCCTGGTACTGGCATAAAAACAGACACATACATCAATGGAACAGAATAGAGAGCCCAGAAATAAACCCACACTTTTATAGTCAATTAATATTCAACAGAAGAAGCAAGAACATACAATAAGCAAAAGATAGTTTGTTCAATAAATGGTGTTGGGAAAATTGGACAGATCTTTGCAGAAAAATGGAACTAGACCACCATTTATACCACACACAAGAATTAATCAAAATGGATCAAAGACTTAAATATTAGAGAAGAAACCGTAAAAATCCTAGAAGAAAATAGAGGTTGCAAAGTCTCAGACATTGCTCATGGAAATTTTTTATCAGGTATATCTTCCCAGGAAAGGGAAACAAAAGAGTGGGACCACATGAAACTAAAACGTTTTTGTGCAGCAAAGGAAATCATCAACAAAATAAAAAGACAACCCACAGAATGGGAGAACATATTTGCTGATACATCCAATAAGGGGTTAATACTCAAAATTTCTGAAGTATTTACAAAACTCAGCACCACAAAAATAATCCAATTACAAAAATCAACAAAGGACATGAACAGAACTTCTCCAAAGTGATAATACAGATGGCCAGTAGACATATGAAAAGATACTCAATGTCACTAATCATCAGAGAAATGCAAATTAAAACTACAATGAGATACCATCTCACACCTGTCAGAATGGCTATCATCAATAAACCAAGAAACAACAAGTGATGGCGACCATGTGGGGAAAGTGGGATCCTTTTGCACTGTTGGTGGGAATGAAAATTGATGCAGCCACTGTGGAAAGCAGTATGGAGATATCTCAAAAAATTAAAAATGGATCAGCCTTTTGACCCAGCATTCCCACCTTTGGTATTATATCCATAGGAACCCAAAATACTAATTTTAAAAAAACATAAATACCCCTACGTTTATTGCAGCCATATTTACAATTGGCAAGATATGGAAGCAGCCTGAGCACCCATCAATAGATGAGTGATAAAAGAACTATGGGACATTTACACAGTAGAATTCTACTCATCCATAAAAAAAGAAGAAAATCTTACCCTATGCAACAGTATGAAAGGACCTGGAGAACATTATGGTTAGTGAAATAAGCCAGTCAGAGAAAGACAAATACCATATGATTTCATGCATATGTGGAATCTAATGAATGAACTGAACTAACAAGCAAAACAGAGATTCATAGATAGAGAGCAGGATAACAGCTAAAGTAGGAAGAGGTATAGGGGGAGGAGGGATTGAGCAAAAAGGATAAAAGACTTATCGACACAGACAACAGTGTGGTGATTGCAGGGTGGAGGGGATTATAAGGGGACTAAATGGTAATGGAAAAAATACAATGAAGATTAAATAAAAAATAAAATAAAGTAGAATCTACCATTTATTAGCTGTTTGTCTTGGGAAAATTATTTAATATATTTAAGTCTAAGTTTTCTGTGAAATGGGGCAATAATAGCAAGGACCCAATTTTTAGTAAAACGAAGGTGAGAATAATATTGACTTCACAGGAGTACTGTGAGAAGTAAATGAGAAAATACATGTAAGGTGCTTAGCACAACTGGCGTATTTATTTAAAGGTAAATGCAGTATTTAAAAGAGGATAGAAGATGGCAATGTAGGCAGACATGGCTCACCTCTTCATACAACCATATCAAAATTACAACTAAAATATAGAACAACCATCACTCAGAACCATCGGAAATCGAGTCGAATGGAAGTCTGACAACTATGGAATTAAAGAAACCACATCAATCGAGACTGGCAGGAGGGGCTCAGATGAGGAATGGCTGGTCTTTCCCTGGCATGTGGTGAATAAAAATTCAGGATGGATATCTGAGGAGTACACAGGCCCAGTCCCACACCAGACCCCGCAGCCCAGAGATCCAGTGCCAGTCATAACTTCTGGCTGCAAAAACCAGTGGAGATTGAGTTGATGGAAGAAACTGCTGGAGCCCCAAGCAGTTCCCCTTAAAGAACCCACACATGGACTCACCTACTCAGACTCATTCTGAGTTCCAGTGCTGGGGTGACAGCTTAAAGGGCACCAGTGGCATACTGGGAGAGGCTGCAGTGTCTGGCATCAGGGCAAGCAGAGGACATTGTTCCTTTTCTGAGTAACACCCCCCCCACACACACACAGAGCCATAGAGCCAGGAGGATGGTGCCATATCTGAGACTCCATCAACCTGACTAACATTGTTTTACTCGCCTTAGAGATCCTCAGAGACTCTGCCCACCTAGTTTATGGGTCCACCCAAGCTGCTTTTCCATATGAATTGCTGCTCCATAACTTCCAAAATCTATCACACAAGCAACACCTGGCCTCAGTAAGCTCAAGACCAGGCACAAGCAGCAGCCAAATTAGTTTGACAGCTTAGCTTCACCTGGGAATCTCCCAGCCCAGCACAAGTAGCAGCTTTCTCATATTGCTTTATAGCTCAGGAGGGGTGGCCCTGGGCAAAACACAGGTTGGGGCTGACCTTGGCTTGCACCATCTGGGAAATCCCAGAGCCTACACACCCAGTGGACAACTGGAGACCATATCAGAGCACCATCACCTTGACCTTGCACAGATGATCCTCCATGGAGGGCAGAGGTTGGTGGTCAGTGGTCACAGCCAATCCTTGCAGCTGACTATCCTGGGTAAATCTCTCCCATTGACCAGCCAACAGCAAGCAAGGTTCAACTGCAAGAGAAGGGTATACTCAGTACACACAGAGGGCACACCTCAAGTACCCAGCTTCAGTGATATGGAGAGACTGTGCCACTGGACCCCATAGGACACCTACTACATTCAGCCACACTACCAAGACATAGAGTCAAAGCAGCTCTATCTAATACATGGACACAAACACAGAGAGACTGCAAAATGAAGAGACAAAGAAACAGGGCCCAAATCAAACAACAGATCAAAACTCCAGAAAAAGAGCTAACCAAAATGGAGATAAGCAATCTATCAGATGCAGAGTTCAAAACAATGGTTCTAGGGATGCTTAAGAAACTTAGTGAGGACCTCAGCAGCGTAAAAAAGATCTAGTCAGAAACATGGGATACCCTAATTGAAATAAAAAACAATGTACAGGAAAACAACAGTAGAGTGCATAAGCCTGAGAATTAAGTCAATGATTTGGAACATAAGGAAGCAAAAACCAGCCAATCAGAACAAGAAGAAAAAAGACTACCAAAAAATGAGGAGAGGGTAAGCAGCCTCTGGGACAGCTTCAAGAGGCCCAACATTTGCATCATAGGGGTGCCAGAAGGAGAAGAGAAAGAGCAAGAAATTGGAAATGTACTTGAAAAAATAGTGAAAGACAACTTCCCTAATTTGGTGAAGGAAGTGGGCATGCAAGTCCAGGAAGCACAGAGGGTCCCAAACAAGATGGGCCCAAAGAGGACCACACCGAGACACATCATAATTAAAATACTAAGGGTTAAAGATAAAGAGAATCTGAAATGCAGCAAGAGAAAAGCAGATAGTTATCTACGAAGGAGTGCCCATAAGACTCTCAGCTGACTTCTCAAAAGAAACGTTCCAGGCAAGAAGGGGCTGGCAAGACATATTCACAGTGATGAACAGCAAGGACCTACAACCAAGATGACTCTATCCAGCAAAGCTATCATTTAGAATACAAGGTCAGATAAAGTGCTTCCCAGATAAGGTAGAGCTAAAGGAGTTCAAGCCTTTATTGCATGAAATGTTAAAGGGTGTTATTTAAGAAAAAGAAGAAGATAAGAACTATGAACATTAAAATGACAACAAACTCACAACTACCAACAGCTGAATCTAAAAAATTACAACAGTCCTGGCTGCTGTGACTCAGTGATTGAGTGCTGGCCTGCAAACCAAAGGGTCACCAGTTTGATTCCTAGTCAAAGGCACATGCCTGGGTTGTGGACCAGGTCCCCAGTAGGGGGCGTGTGAGAGGCAACCACATACTGATGTTTCTCTCCTCTTTCTCTCTCCCTTCTCCTCTCTCTCTAAAAAATAAAATAAATAAAATCTTAAAAATAATTAAAAAAATAAAAACAAAAACCAACTAAGCAAACAACCAGAACAGGAACAGAATCATAGGTATGAGGATCATTTGGAGAGTTATCAGCTAGAGGGGGAAGAGGGAGAATGGGGAAATGGTGCAGAGATCAAGAAGCATAATTGGTAGGCATTAAATAGACAGGGACATGTTAAGAATAGTGTAGGAAATGGAGAAGCCAAAGAACTTACCAGTATATGCATGACCCATGGACATGAACTTAAGGGAGGAGGGACTGCTGGAGGGAAGGAGAGTACCTGGAGGAGGGGGGCAAAGGGAAAAAATTGGGAAAACTGTAACAGCATAATCAATAAAATAAATAAATGAATAAATAAATATAATCTGTAGAACAACAGTTTGCTTAGGGGAAAAAAAAAAAACAAGACTCCTTTAAAGCCAGCTTTATCTGGCCCCAGTTATAGGTGGGTCCCAAAGAAACAACTAAAATATTTGAAGCAAACTGTAACCCACTAGGACTCTAGGTCCTTTTTCCAACCACCATCCTCTTACAGTGGGTGTACTCCCATGGTGTCATGTAGGGGGTTGCTTTGCCTCCCAGTTCTTCACCCTCACCTGAACCAAGGAACTCAGATGGCATGTGCTGAATTTAACATTATTAGACAGTGAAAGCCTAATTGACCAGAAGGCTCCATAGGAGGAGACAGCCTGTGGTGTTTGAGTGTTTCCCCTAAGCAGATGAACACGCCTCTCTGTTTATATAGCTTGTGTTCATGTACTCACAGAGAATGCCAATTGGTATGTCACTGTGTCAAAAAACAAGAGGTCTTAGTGCTCATCTGGGAACAGGCTGGGGACTTTGGGTGGCTTAGCCAGTACTACTCTCACTTGGGGCAGGTTTCTGAGATAAGTCACAACGAGCCACATGCAGTATGTAGCTTACAGACAAGTAGCTACCACCAAACTGCAAGGAAATGACTGGGTTTGTGAAGAAAAGACACTTTATTAGTATTTTCATCTTTACAAAAGGCTCTGCAATGCCCTAGTTATTGCTTTGAATGAATTCATATCCTCATTTGGTTTGATCAAAGCTTAGTTAGAAATGCTACAGCCTGCGTGCAGGTTATTAGCTTTTTCTAAAGGCAACTGTAACGGGTGCCTCACCTTGATCTCTACAGCAAGAACAGCTCTCACTTACGCGACTTTCATAATCACTGTTTCCCACAGACTCACATGACATTATTGATGCCGAGGTGACCTGCAAGGCATCCCAGATGGAAGTGTCCATATCTAAATGCAAACTCTTCCAGCTTGGCTTTGAGAGAGAGGGTGTGAGGATCAATGACAGACAATGCACTGGCATCGAAGGGGAAGATTTTATCTCCTTTCAGATCAACAACACCAAAGGGAATTGTGGAAACATTGTACAGGTGAGAAACTGAAGCTGAAAGAGCACCTGGCAAAGGTAGTAACTGTCAGAGTGTTTGCACATTGATTGTCCTTAAAGACAACTTCATGATGGTCCAGTTAGAAATATCCTCCGTGGAAAACAGAAAAAGGTATGTACAAAATGGAAGACATCAAGGAGAATGATTATTTAGTGCTAAGTGGTTGACTGAATGGAGAGAGCACAGCAGGTGACAAACTTCTTTCCTGGGTTTGCTCTATCTGCTGTCACCCTTTGCTGTGCATGTTCACAAAATTTTGTTACCTCTCTTACCCTTATTGTTCTTCCATGTAAATACAGATGGATTTAGCTGTTTCCGGAGGTAAGGGTGTCCCAGATATCGTTTAAGAAAAATACAGCAAGGTCCCAACTTTTGGTGTCAGATTATCTAATTTATAGGCTAGCAAAGGCTTCTTTTCTTCCTCCTGTTCCTTCCTGGGGTGTGTGTGTGTGTGTGTGTGTGTGTGTGTGTGAGATAACTGTTTTTATTAACACTTATATTAGGCAGTAAAAGAATAAGAAGGTGTTTGTGGGGGCGTGTCATAAAAGATTTGTTGGAGGACAGATTTTGAATTAAGAACATTAAGAATTAACAAGAAGACTTGTAGCCCTGGCTCCCATGGCTCAGTGGATTGAGCACCTTTTCAGTAGACTGAAAGGTTGCCAATTCAATTCTTGGTCAGGGCACATGCCTGGGTTGCAGGCCTGGTCCCTGGTAGGGACATGCAAGAGGCAACCAACCTGTTTCTCTCACACATGTTTCTCTCCCCCTCTTTATTCCTCCTTTCCTCTCACTCTATAAATAAATAAATAAATAAATAAATAAATAAAATCTTTTAAAATAAAAAGAAGACTGTATTAACTTGTGATGGTCATCCTTCCTGTTGTTCCCTGCTTGTGCTTTCTGAGGTACCTGGGAGCCTGCTATCGTTAGAATTCATGAAGTCCCTCTCTGTGGGCATCCAAGGTTATCAGACTGAAGAGTGTCGTTGACATCTATTGTAATACATTGTTGTTGGGGTTTTTTGGGGTTTTTTTCTTGGAAATGCTGAGGCTAGCTCCATACTGATTGTACTAGCCTCTGAGGTATGTATGAAATGAAGCCTTTTCTCCACTTTCAGGGCATGAATTTGAAATGCAAGCTACACCCTCACTCCCAGAGTTAATGATATCTGACCTCCCTTTGCTCTGCAGTCCAATGGCACTCATATCATGTATAAGAACACAATCTGGATAGAAAGCGCCAACAATACTGGCAACATCATCACCAGGGACCGGACAATCAACGTGGAATTCTCATGTGCTTATGAGCTGGACATCAAGATCTCCCTGGACTCTGTTGTGAAGCCCATGCTCAGGTAGAGACCACATGGGTTGCACACATTGCTGTGTCTTTGTGTTGGCAGTTAGGGTTAGCAGACTCAAAATGGCCAGCTTTTACTTTTGAAGCACTGAGAAAAAATAATTCATATCATCTGCTTCTTATTTTCTTCCTTAAACTAGCACTGTTCAGTAAAACTTTCTATAATGACAAAAATGTTCTGTATCCATACTATTGAATATAATTGCTATATGTAGCTATTGAGCACTACAAATGTGGTTGAAATTGCTGAGGAATTGAATTTTTAATTTAATTTAATTTAAATTGCCACCTGTGGCCAATGGGTACCATTTTGAACAGTGCAGCCTTAGACTTCTCTATTTTGCCTTCCCGCTTCATTTTCACCTTGAAAAAATGGTAGGTGATTAAATAAATATAATTGTGTGAGGTACTCAACCTCATGATTTTTTCCTCTTTTAGTGTCATTAACCTGACAGTTCCAACCCAAGAAGGCAGCTTCACCACCAAGATGGCACTCTACAAAAATGCCTCCTACAAACATCCTTATCGTCAGGGTGAAGTAGTATTGACGACTCGAGATGTGCTGTATGTAGGGGTCTTTGTGGTTGGAGCTGATGCCACACATCTGATCCTGACCCTGAACAAATGCTATGCAACACCCTCCCGTGACAGCAATGATAAACTTCGCTACTTCATCATTGAAGAAGGGTGCGTATCTTCTTATTAAGGACAGGCTCAGAACCTTTAGGGCAATGTTAGTCTACATCATTTTTTAGAGGGGGGAATAGGAACTAATATTTGCTGACTACCTACAAGGCCAGCATTTTGCATCCACAAACTATCAAATTCTTATTACAACCTTTAAGGAGACATTAGAAACCTCATATTATAGAAGAGCAGGCTTAGGCTTAGTGAGAGCAGCAACTTGCTTAAAGTCACACTGCAGTTGTGAGGTAGATCCCCAAGTCCATATGGCATCAACTACAAATGTATCTTCAATGTCATCAAAGAGAGGATTCTATCCCGCCTACTTTAAATTTCAATTTGAGAGAAATGTGGCCATCTACAAATGAAAGAATGTAATGAGAATAACTGAAGGTGACCAGAACATCTATTACATTTTTAAAATAATTAGAATAACGACCTATAAAATAAAAAAGTTTCTTTTTAGTTACCACTCTATGACCAGCACCTGGCATATTCTCTGAAATGTAGTGATTAAGAAACAAAATCTATTGAATAAATGAAAAAGACTATAAATCAAACAACAATAATGATAATTATCTTTATTTTTTGAAACACTGGCTGTGTCAAGCCATGATAATTCTTTTAACAGCTTTATTGCATACATATTTATATGAAATAATACGTACTTGTTTAAAGTATAAAATATAGTGATTTTTAATAAATTTACAAGAGGAATGCAAACATCACCATAATCTAATTTTAGAACATTTTCATCACTCTAATACAATAATTCTTAAAGCAGATGCCTGACCAAATTTTTTTCTGTTAAATGTGGTAGAGACCAATTCAAAGTAGCTTATGCAGAAAACAAGGTGGTTAACAATCACAAAAACAAATCACAGAAGTGGAAGTAGCTTCAGAGATGATTGGATTCATGGGGCCAGATGCTGTCCCTTGTCTTTGTCTCTGTTTTTTCCTGTCTCTGATCAACCTTGTTAGACACTGGCAATCCCAGACTTGAGTTCTTACAGTGTTGGAGCCACAAGGAGGGAGCATCCCTCTGACCCTCCAGGAACTCCTGGGGAGGGGCATGGTTCACGCCTCTCTCTCTCTCTCTCTCTCTCTCTCTCTCTCTCTCTCTCTCTCCCCCCCCCCTTCTCTCTCTCTCTCACACACACACACATACACATCTTCTCCTTTGTTTGGAGGGGATACAACATGAAATTGCCTGGTGTCGAGGAGGACAAAATTCTCCTCGAATCTCTTAGGGTCCTTAACTGAGACTGAAAATTAAATAGAGACAGAGTAACAGAAGAAAAGCATCCAGATTTATTTAGTGCAAGTTTTACCTGACACTGGAGCCTTCATAGGGAAATTAAGACCCAAAGAAATGGTTAAAGCTGTGTTTTATACTAGGTTAGATGAAGAGTGGGCATTCATAGAGCAGTATGACAGGTCAGAGTATGACATGATTGTAGTGAACTGGGGAAACTTGCCAAGCCTCTTTTTTCAGGGTCTTCTCTGAGTCCCTTTGTCTTTGGAGATAAGGATACTCCTTTCCTCATGGTACGGGGGAATACCTCTCACATGAAAGTTTGATGACATGTTTCAGGTGAAAAGGGTCAGGGAGAAAGTCAGGATGACCTTCCTGCTTCTGCCATTGACTCAAACTCATTCACCTTAAAATAGTCAATATGCCAAGGTGTGTTTGGGTTGGCACTGTGTGGTAGTCAGGAAGTGAGTGCTGTGTATACTGTAATTAGCCTTAAGGTTGGAAATGGTTCCTCAAAAGAAGAAAAGTGTGCTCCTGGCAGACAAGCAATAAATAGCCACTTTTGCAGATAAAACAGCCTTAGAGAGATTAGATGCACAGCTAACCCAAGGCTACCCAACCAGCAAGAAGAGGAAGAATCCTTCAGGTTTCAAGACACACTGACTTCCAGAATGGCCAGATGTGGCTTGTGGCATGGGTTGCTGAGGCAAACTGTGGACATTTCAGCAAAGATATCACTAAAGCACTTGACTTGCTGAATTGGTTTTTAGCATCTTCAGAGGCAAAGGGAAGGACTTGGTGACTACTTTGTATCTCGTAGGCCTAGTGCTCAGGCTAACATCACAATTCTCCTTTTCTCAATTTGTCTTCCCTCCCCTGTCATAATCCTTTCCCAAAATGAAAGCGCTAAGATCTGAGCCACTATCAAATGCAAACCCAGGTGATAGCCTTTTGCCTCCTTTGAAGGTCGCTGTGGCATTGAGCATTTTTAAAATAGTAGTTAATAGACTTGACCCCAAGAAGGAGAGAGAGCAAGTGAGCATGTTCATAAATCTCAGCTTTCTCCAGGATCTGAATGAAAGTCTTCAAATTAAACTGTTATTGAGCATAAAGTGATTTTGTCATGTGGGAGAATTTTAATTCATGAGTCCTTTTGACCTTGGAGAGATGTGGGTATTGTTTTTTTCCCAGTGAACTTGCAGGAAGAGTGATGCTCAATGCTGAATAAATGAGCAGCAAAATGGGACCACAAAAATTTTGAGGGGTCATCATTTCTCTCCAGCTATGTGGAAGGCAGAGACTGTACCAGCATCTATTAGTGACTCAGAAGCTTGGGGACATGCAAGTCATGTCTCTTTCCTCTTTATGTACCTACACAGAGGAAAGGACAATCTTTCCTCTGATAATGGACAAAGAATTCTAGTGTTTGCCTTGTTTGTTAACACTAAAGCAGACTGTCTGTGTTCCCCAGGGCCCCTTCCTTCTGTCCCATGTTTTTCTGTTATCTAAACCTTAAGTAATCTCTCTGCTAGTTGCAGGTGTGGTTAAGAGGGAAGGGCTTGAAGATCAAGGGCTGTGAATATTTTAGAATCTTTGAGCCCATTTAGATTATTTAGATGAGTAACAAAGACAAGAAACAGTTGGCAAGTTTTTGTTTCAGAACATTAGGAGACTATTGCTTTGCAGACTAATTACTAAATAATATGCGTGGGAATGCTGAAGCATTATTTCAATTTATAATTTTCCTATTAACTAAGCTATTTAATTCTGCAGGCTAGGGGAAGAAAACGTAAGAAAAAGAGTCACCCTTTTATTTTTATCATTTGAAAGAAGTTCTTTGCTTTCACAAGCCACCCTTGACCATGGCAGCACAATTCATTCATTCACTAACGTGTGCCTTCAACAAAGATTCAACACGCCCCACAGTGTGTGCAGGGGGACACAGTGAGGGTTATGGTTCATTCTTACACTCTAGGGCCCCACAGGTTACTGTTGGCAAATCCAGGTAAAACCCCCTGTTCCTGCCTGGTCAGGGCAGGACTAAGGAATATTTATAAAGGCAGAGGAGCCATAGACCAGTGTTGGAGAAAGGGCAGGAGTCATGCATGTGAAGAACTGCAGAACGACTTCTGAGTAGCGGGGAGCATTATGTGAAAAGACCCCAGGGCATAAAAGATTGGTACATTTGGGGAACTCTAAGTAGTAGAGGCAAGACATCTGTACCTGGGAGGGCTGTAGCTATCATTGCTTGTTGGATCAGTGCCACAAGGAAGAGGAGGAGCTGAGAGAAGAGGCTGTCACTTCGAGACAATTCTTCAGCTCATCCTTGACTGCTTTTTTCCTCCAGCCCACACCTAGCTCAATATGTGGGAAGATTTCCCATAGGATCTGAATCATGGGATCCTCCCCAAACTGATAATTAACTGAAGAAAGCACAGAAGTAATCTTCTTGTGTTTGTTAAATTGATACCAGTAATACACAGCATTATGAGGGAACAGAACTTGAAACTGAAAAACTGAAGCTTAGGGAAATTGATTTCCGTCTGCTTAGTCATTGTGATTTTAGTTGCAATTAGGGCACTAATTGGAGGTGCTATTTGATGCTTTTAAAACAAACTAGAGGGAAGATGGGGGACATCTGTAATAGTGTCAACAACAATGTAAAAAGTTAAAAAAATAAACTATGTAAATATAAGGGAGTGGTGATAAATGACAAACCCACGTAATCCAGAGATCACTTTCAAATGCAAAGTTCCTTTTTACCATTTACAGTGGTTTTATGTGAAATATGGAAGTAAGAAGCAAAGATTTTTTTTCTGAATAGGTGTCAGAACATTAAAGATAACACTATTGGCATCGAGGAGAATGGTGTCTCCCTGACCTGTCGCTTTCACGTCACAGTCTTCAAGTTCATTGGGGATTATGATGAAGTTCATCTTCACTGCGCAGTATCACTCTGTGACTCAGAAAAGTACTCCTGTAAAATAGTAAGTGAGAATGTGAGAAGTAAATGCTTAGCAGTATTTTCTTGCTGCCCCGGCTTCCCTAGCATGAGAATTACCAGCACCAGGATCTGTGTGGCTGTAGAGTTCTCTAGGTCTCACAGCACCTAGAAGTGGCTGAATTGGAATCCTCCTCAGATGCTTAAAAGCAGCAGTCATCTTTGGTGGGACAATAAGAGAGAGAACATAGTGGAATGATGTCCACTTACTCCTCTATCTCTAAAATGGCAATCTGTCATTGGTGTAACACTAGATTAGGTTTTCTCAAACCTTGGGATTATTGACATTTAGACCAAATCATTCTTTACGTGGGAACTGTCCTATGCATTGTAAGACATTTAACAGCTTCCCTGGACTCTACTCACTAGATGCCAGTAGTACTGTGCCTCCCTCCAGTTTGCAACATCCAAAAATGTCTCCTGACATTGCCAGTTGTCCCCTGGGAAGCAAAAGAGGCCCATTTGAGAACTTTGCACTAGCATCTCAAGGAGACAGGCCTCTTAATCTGAAGTGAATGGTGCCAAGCTCCACTCCACTATGGAAGCAAACTCCTGGGCTCAGACTGTTCTTTGGACAGGGATTGTTCTATAACTCATCTGGAGCCATACCAGGGCCTGAGCCTCAGGAGGGGCTGGTGGGATGAGGTGACAAACCAATCCTCCCTTCCATGCCAGGGGTACATCCCCACCACATGTAGTTAATGTCACTAAGATTTTATTGCGCTGGTCCCTAACTTTTAACATTCCAGCTTTCTACCTCACCCATGTTTGCAAAATTGAGATGCGAATTATAGTCAGAGCTATGTACACGTGCTGCTGCATGCATTGTAGCCTGGTGGTTCCCAGGAAGGCAGCCTCTTTGAATCTAATCCCAGTGTGGAGAATATATTTAATTCTCTTCAACATAAAGTCTAGAGTCCCAAGGATGATCAACAAGGCACTGGTTCTGATTAATATGAACAGTGATAGAGCTGGAGGCTGGAACCACTGCTTCTTTGGAGGTGACAACAAGGTTTAAAAAAAGATATCAGCTTAATTTTGTGAAATTTTCCCACTGGTGTTCTGTCTTTCAGACTTGCCCACAAAATTCCAGGATTGCCACAGATTATGCCAAAGAACCTAAAGAACAGATCATTTCAGTGGGACCTATTAGGAGAAAAAGTATGTATGTTCATAAACACACTATAAATTATTTAAACAGTGGGTTTGAAGGCTTGGGGAAACTCTTGCCTGTGTTTCACCTATGACGTGAACGTGGTGAATGAAGAGGCCGAAGATAATAGTTCGAGAAGACAGTTAACTTCCATAATGACATCTTTTTCTTGACTTTCAAAAACTCACAGTCACCTTAGGTTGCTCTTTTCCCTCTCCTCTCTTTCAAGCCTTGCCCTTAGATGTGAATCGAAGAGTTTAACTGTCCGCGGTTACTTTGACTCGCTGCTCTTTTTCAGGGCTGGACTGGTGTGAGGACAATGGAGGGTGTGAGCAGATTTGCACGAGCCGGGTAGATGGGCCTCTGTGTAGCTGTGTGACAGGAACGCTGCAGGAGGATGGCAAGAGCTGCAGAGGTAGACGCACACCTCCCGTCCAGGGCAGGTGCCGGGGCACAAGGAGTCTTCCGCACGGAGGGGGGAGTCACAGCTGAGGTGCAGTCATTCAGCTGCTGCGAACCTATAAAAATCCAGAAATTAAGATTAGGAAAACTCCCAAGAAATTTTAGTACCATTTTGGGTTTTTGTTTTTTTTTTTTTAAACCTTTGGGTCCCTGCTGTTTTATCTAAAAGATGCAGGTGATTTTTTTTTTTAATATTTTATTTTATTTTATTTTTTCTTTTAGATTTTATTTATTTATCTTTAGAGGGGAAGGGAAGGAGAGAGGGAGAGAAACATCAATGTGCGGTTGCCTCTTGTATGTCCCCTGCTGGGAACTGGCCTGGCAACCCAGGCATGTGCCCTGACTGGGAATCGAACCGCGATCCTTCGGTTCGCAGGCCCGTGCTCAATCCACTGAGCTACACCAGCCAGGGCTGCAGGTGATTTTTAAAAAAAAATAAGTTATCCAACTACTTAAGACCAAATATTGGCCTTAAATATGGCTGCCAAGTCTACTTGGGCTGTGGTTGGAATTGCAATGTTTGACTCAACAAACAACATTTCCTGCAGTAGCCTTAGCTCATGGTTTCCCTGGTGCCCACTGGGGTTAGCTAGCAGGAGTCTTCCAAAGGTTGGGTTCATTCTGCTTCTTTGCAGCCATTTGGATAAAGTGGGTTCTTGGCAATGTAATTTCCTTACTTGAGAACTGAAAAAAAAGCTGACCTTTATCAAGCAGGTGTGTTTTAGCACAGGACCTTACTATGTTCCTTTCTGTTCACAGCCTCTAATTCTTCCACTGAACTTCAAGTTTGGACGCTCCTTCTCATCTTGACCCAGATTTCATTATGGAATTTTGTGTATAAATCAGTCATGACCTCATAATTAACTCAAGGTTACTATACAAAGTACTGTAATTTACTTTTCAACTCCCTGTAGGATAAACGGTGTGTGCCCTTAAGTCAAAACCCATTTGAAAGTGACCAGATGCCACTGGTCAACACGATGCCACCTGCCTCACATGGTCAGAGATCTGGAAATGAGTGAAATTCCACGCTCCTCTTTCAAAATACACAGCAGTGCTTCTAAAGCCAGTTATGGAAAATATATCTTGCCTAAAATTTTCAAACTGTTGTCACTAGAAATTTTGATTCACATAAATAACTAGTAAAGGAAAAAATTCTAGTTAGAAAAGTCTGACTGGAAATCTGTCAACCAGTGCTGATTCTGGATCACAGTTTTACGAAGAGGAGACCTGTCGGACAACACTGAGAAGCAATGGCTGGGAGGTTTCACTCCCTCTCAGGAAGCTTTTGAAAGTTTGGAGTGTCTGACCCATCATATACATGTGTTGCTCCCTTCTCTTTATGATGAACTCCTCCCCTACCCTCATGTCCTTCAACCTTGCCATGGCAGCTTGGCCACTGAGTATATTGTTTGCAGACCTTGAGAACCCCACCCCCTTCCCTTCCCCTCAGACCCAAAGCCTCCTCCTTTACAAATCAACCAAATAATTTTAATGTGTTTTATGCTTAAATAAACTTTTTGTTCAAGTATTCTCATTACTTGGTGGCTGAAATCATTCTTACTGACATTAAGACTTGCACACTAAATAGCATGCCCCGATTCAAGAAAGGAAGCAGGAGCAGCCACAAGGGGACCAGGTCCTCACTGCTGGCCAGATTCTGAGCGCACTGCTGAACATTCTCGTCCTGGATTTGAAAAACAAAACAAAACACTTTCAGCTTTTCCCCAATGACTATGATGTTAGCTGTGGGCTTCTCATACATGTCCTTTATTAGGTTGAAGTATGATCCCTCTATTAAACAAAACAAAGTTTTTTTTTAATCATAAATGGGTGCTGGATTTTGTCAAATGCTTTTTCTGCATTTATTGATATAATTATATT
Organism: Glossophaga mutica; assembly: GCA_039655065.1. Taxonomy (NCBI): domain Eukaryota; kingdom Metazoa; phylum Chordata; class Mammalia; order Chiroptera; family Phyllostomidae; genus Glossophaga; species Glossophaga mutica. The sequence continues at coordinate 34,110,037 of CM077310.1, read as the reverse complement.
ATTTTTATCCTTCAATTTGTTTTGTCACATTAATTGATTTGCAGATACTGAACCAACCTTGCATCCCAGAAGTAAACCCCACCTGATCATGGTATATGATCTTTTTTAATGTATTGCTGAATTCACTTGCTAATATTTTGTTGAGAGGGCATTAATGTTCAACAGAGATACTGGCCTACAATTTTTTTTTTTTGTAAAGTGTCTATCTGATTTGGGAATCAAGGTAATGCTGGCCTCATAAAATGAGCTTGAGAGCCTTCCATTCTCTTGACTTTACTTTGGAAACAGTTTGAAAACAGTAGGTGGTAATTTTTCTTTGAATGATTGGGAAAATTCATCTGTGAAGCCAACTCATCCAAGGCATTTGTGTGAATTATTTTGTACCAATTTTATTTTGTTAATAATCATCAGTCTGTCCAGATTTTCTGTTTCTTTCTGATTCAATCTTGAAAATTTTATGCTTCTAGAAATGTATCCATTTCTTCCAGATTGTCCAGTAGGCTGGTATTTAATTGTAGTAGTTTCTTATAACCATTTGTGTTTCCGTCATGTCCCTTGTGATTTCTCCCTTATTCACTTTTGATTGTATATATTCAGGTCCTCTCTTCATTTTCTTGATGAATCTAGTGAAAGGCTTATTAATTTTTTTATATAATCAAAGAACCAGCTCAGTTTTATTGATTTTTTTATTTTATAGACTTTTTAACATATATTTTAGCTCTGATGTTTATTATTTTCTAATTCTACTCCCTTTGGGCTTTGTTTTGGTTCTTATTCCAGTTCCTTTAAGCATACTGTCAAATTTTTTATTTGAAAATTTTCTTGGTTCTCAAGGTTGTCCTGTATTGTGTTTGCTCTTTCCCATAGATTTTCGGTTGTTTTATTTTCATTTATCTTAAGGTATCTTTTGATTTCTTCTATAATTTCATTGTTAACCCATTTGTTGTTTACTAGCATGTTGTTTAGCCTCTATGTGTTTGTGTGCTTTTCAGTTCTTATCCTTGAAATTGATTTTTAAAATTTTTATAGAAAATTTGGGATACATAGGTTTCAGCTGTACAATTTCATAATGCGTCATCTGTATAATGTATTGTGTGTTCACCATCCAAAGTCAAGTCTCCCTCCATCACCATTAATCCTCCCTTTACCCTCTTCAACCTCCTGCCCCCTCTAGCCCCTTTCCCTCCGGTAATCACTGTATTGTTGTCTGAGTCTGTAAGTTTTTTTTTAATTTAATCTCTTCACCTTTCTAACTGTGCCCTCCACCCTCCTCCCCTCAACAGCTGTCACTCTGTTCACTGTATCTATGGGTCCGTTTCTATTTTGTTTGATTACTTTGTTCATTAGATTCCACATGTAAGTGAAATCAGGTGGTATTTGTCTTTCTTTGACTGGCTTATTTAACTTAGCACACTGCTCTCCAGGACTTTCCATGCTGTGGCAAAACAGCATGGGCACTTGTGCTGCTTCCAAATCCTCGCTGTAATAAATAATGCTGTCATGAATATAGGAGTGCAGATATTCTTTCAAATTAGTGTTTCAGGTTTCTTTTTCTAAGTATGTTTTATTGATTACACTATTACAGTTTTCCCAATTTTTCCCTCTTTATTCCCCCTCCACCCTGCCCCTCAACCTTCCAGCATTCCCCTACCTCTTAGTTCATGTCCATGGGTTGTACATGAGTGCTTTGAGTGCTCTGTTTCCTATACCATTTTTTAAATCTCTTCCTGTTTATTTTATGCCTACTAATTATGCTGCTTCTTCCCTGTACCCTTTCCCGCCTACTCCTCCCTTCCCCCTCCCCACTGAACTCCCTCAGTGTGATGCCCATGTCTCTGATTCTGTTCCTGTTCTGGTTGTTTGCTTAGTTTTTGTTTTCATTGTTTTTCTTTTCTTTTAGTTTCATCTGTTGATAGTTGTGAGTTTGTTGTCATTTTACTGTTCATATTTTTTATCTTCTTTTTCTTAGATAAATCCCTTTAATATTTCATATAATCATAGCTTGGTGATGATGAACCCATTTAACTTGACTTTATCTGGGAAGTACTTTATCTGCCCTTCCATTCTAAATGAAAGCTTTGCTGGATAGATTAATCTTGGATGTAGGTCCTTGCCTTTCATGACTTCAAATACTTTCCAGTACCTTCTTGCCTGCAAGGTTTCTTTTGAGAAATCAGCTGATAGTCTAATGGGCACTCCTTTGTCAGTAACTCTCTCCTTTCCCCTTGCTTCTTTTAGGATTTTCTCTTTGTCTTTTACCTTGGGTGACTTAATGATGATGTGCCTTGGTGTGTTCCTCTTTGGGTCCAACTTCTTTGGAACTCTCTGGTCTTCCTGGACTACCTGGAAGTCTATTTCCTTTGCCAGATTGGGGAACTTTTCCTTCATTATTTGTTCAAATAAGTTTTCAATTTCTTGCTGTTGTTCTCCTTCTGGCACCTCTATAATTTGGATATTGGAATGTTTCAGGTTGTCCTAGATGTTTGGAGGTCTCTCTTCACTTTTTTGAATTCTTTTTTTTTCATTCTGTTCTGGTTGGATGTGTATTTTTTTCCTTTTGTTCCAGATCATTGCTTTGAGTCCTGGTTTCCTTCCTGTCACTGTTGGTTCCCTGAATATTTTACTTTATTTTATTTTGGGTATCTTCAATTTGTTTTTTCATTTTTCAACCTAGCTCAGTCAGATCTGTGAGCATTTTGATTACCAGGGCTTTAAATTCTCCATCAGATAGGCTGGCTATCTCCTCATCACTTAGTTCTCTTTCTGAGGTTTCACTCTGTTCTTTTGTTTGGGCCATATTTCTTTTTCTTGGCACACCTGATAAGGTGTAAGGGGATGGGGCCTGAGATATTCACCTGGGCAGGCAACCCTCTTCGCTGCACTGTGGCACTGCCTGCAGGGGACGGAACAGTGTGGCTCCACTGCTCTTCTCTAGTGCACTTTCCTGTAGACTCTCGTGTGAGACTGGAGGTTTCTCCCACTGTGGCAACCACCTATAGTCCACAATAAACTCTGAGTCTCAGTTTCCCCTTAAGTCAGCCCTGTCTGCCTGGTCTGCCGCCTTGCCTTGTTTTTTTCTGAGCCAGTCTGCGTAGTCGCCGCCTTACTAGTCTGGTTGTTCTAGTTGATTTTTTTCTTTAATTCTTTGGTTCTTAGAGTTCCATGCTGTTTGATTTTCTGGCACTTCTGGTTGTTTCAATTGATTTTAGATTGGTTGTTATCCTCTTTTTGGTTGTGCGAGGAAGCAAAGGTTTTCTACTTACAACTCCATCTTGGCTGAAACTCGGATTATTAACCTTTTGTCAGATGTACCATTGGTGAGTATGTTCTCCTATTCAGTTGTTTGTCTTTTAATTTTTGTTGATGGTTTCTTTTGCTCTGCAGAAGCTTTTTAGTTAAATATAGTTAACTAAATGTACTAATGTAGTCCCATTAGTTTATTTTTTTCTTTTGTTTCCCTTGCTCAAGGAGATATACCAGGAAAAATATTGCTCTGAGGAATTTTTTTGCCTCCTTTTTCAAATATTGACCATAAAGGTGTGGGTCTATTTCTGGGGATTCTACTCTGTTCCATTGATCTATATATGTCTGTTTTTATGCCAGTGCCATGCTATTTTTATTATTATGGCCTTGTAGTATTTGTTGATATCAGAAAGCATGATTCTTCCAATTTTATTCTTCCTCAAGATAGCAGTATGTGCCCAGACTGAGAATCGTACACACCCAGACTGAGGATCACAGGCACCCAGGCTGGGGACTGAACCCACAACTGAAGTATGTGCCCTGACTGGGAATCAAACCCACAACCTTTCAGTTATGGGATGATGCTTTAACCAACTGAGCCACACTGGCCAGGGCATGCCTTTGGTATTTTGATAGGAGTTGCATTGAATCTATAAATTGCTTTGGGTAGTATGGACATGTTAATGATGTTAATTCTTCCTATCCATGAACGCTGTTAATGCTTCCATTTATTTGTATTGTCTTCATTTCTTTTCTTCAGTGTCTTCTAATTTCCTAGGTCAGGTCTTTTACATATGTAGTTAAATTTATTCCTAGGTATTTTTTTCTTGTAAATTTAATGGTTTTCTTAGTTTCCTTCTCTGATAGGTCATTACTGGCATATAAAACTGCAGTGACTTCTGGATATCTATTTTGTATTTTGCTACTTTGTTGAATTCATTGATCAGTTCTAGGAGGTTGTTAGTGGAATCTTTAGGGTTCTCTATATATGATATCACATCATTTGCAACTAGTGACAGTTTTACTTTGTCCTTTCCAATTTGAATGCCTTTTAATTCTTCTTCTCTCACTATTGTGGCTAGGACTTACAGTACGATGTTGAATAAGAGAGGTGAAAGTAGATGTACCTGTCTTGATCCTGATCATAAATGAAACACTTTCAGTTTTTGCCCTTTCAGCATGATGTGGGCTTGTCATATAAAGCCTATATTACATTGAAGTGTATTCTCTCTATTCCTACTATGCTGAGAGTTCTTATCATAAGTGGGAGCTAGATTTTATCAAATGCTTTTTCTTCATCTGATCATATGACCATGTAATTTTTATCTGTCATTTTATTTACATAATACACCACACTTATTGATTTGCAGGTATCATATCAACCTTGAATCCCTGGAATAAATTCCACTTGATCATTGCATATGACCTTTTTCATGTATTTCTAGATCAGATTTGCTAATATTTTTATTGATAATTTACAATATGTTCATCAGGGATATTGGCCTGTATATGTTTTTGAGTCTCTTTATCTGACTTTGGAATTAGGATAATGCTGGCCTCATAATATGAGCTTGAATGTCTTCCTTCCTCTTAGTAACAATTTGGGACAGATGGGTGTTACTTCTTTGAATTTTTGGTAAAACTCATCTGTAAAGCCATTCAGTGCAGGACTTTTGTTTGTTGTGAGTTTTTTAATTACTGCTCCAATTTCATTTGTTGTAATTGTCCTATCCAGATTTTCTAATTATTCCTCATTCAGTTTCAGAAGACTATGTTTCTAGAAATTTATGTTTTGTTCAGATTGCCCAATTTGTTAGTATATAAGTTATTTGTAATATTTTCTTACAATCTTTTTTGTGTCTGTGGTATCAGTTGTTGCTTCTTCTTTTTCATGCCTTATTTTATTATTAAGAGTCCTCTCTCTTTTTTACTTGATGAGTCTAGTTAAAGTTTTGTCAATTTGGCTTATCTTTTCAAAGAACCACCTCCAGGTTTCACCGATTCTTGTATTTTTTTTTAGACTCTGTTTTATTTATTTCTGCTCTAAAATTTATTATTTCCTTTCTTGTACTTACTTTGGGCTTTGTTTGTTGTTCTTTTTATAGTTACTTAAGTGTAAAGTAAGACTGTTATTTGTGATTTTTCTTGTTTTCTGAGATAGGCCTGTAATGCTATGAAATTTTTCTCTTAAAACTACTTTTGCTGTGTCCCATAGATTTTGGGGCTGTGTTTTATTTTATTTTTTTAATTATTTTTATTGATTATGCTATTACAGTTGTCCCAATTTTCCTCATTTGTCCCCCCCCACCCAGCACCCGCACTCCCTTAGGCCATACCTTTGCTCATATTCATGGATCATACGTATAAGTTCTTTGCCTACTCCATTTCCTGTACTATATTTTACATCCCCAAGGCTATTCTGTAAGTACCTATTTGTACTTCTTAATCCCCTCAACTCTTCACACATTCACCCACACCCCCTCCCATCTGGCAACCATCAAAATGCTCTCATATCCATGATTCTGTCTCTATTCTTCTTCTTTCCTAGTTTGTTTTTTAGATTCAGTCGTTGGTAGATATGTATTTATTGCCATTTTATTGTTCATAGTTTTGATCTCCTTTTTCTTAAATAATTTCCTTTAACATTTCATGTAATAAGGGCTTGGTGAGAATGAACTCCTTTAGCTTTACCTTACCTGGGAAGCACTTTATCTGACCTTGTATTCTAAATGATAGCTTTGCTGGATAGAGTCATCTTGGTTATAGGTCCTTGCTTTTCATCACTGTGAATGTGTCTTGCCAGCCCCTTCTTGCCTGGAACGTTTCTTTTGAGAAGTCAGCTGAGAGTCTTATGGGCACTCCTTCGTAGATAACTATCTGCTTTTCTCTTGCTGCATTTCAGATTCTCTTTATCTTTAACCCTTAGTATTTTAATTATGATGTGTCTTGGTGTGGTCCTCTTTGGGCCCATCTTGTTTGGGACCCTCTGTGCTTCCTGGACTTGCATGCCCACTTCCTTCACCAAATTAGGGAAGTTTTCTTTCACTATTTTTTCAAGTACATTTCCAATTTCTTGCTCTTTCTCTTCTCCTTCTGGCACCCCTATGATGCAAATGTTGGGCCTCTTGAAGCTGTCCCAGAGGCTGCTTACCCTCTCCTCATTTTTTTGGAGTCTTTTTTCTTCTTGTTCTGATTGGCTGGTTTTTGCTTCCTTATGTTCCAAATCATTGACTTAATTCTCAGGCTTATGCACTCTACTGTTGTTTTCCTGTACATTGTTTTTTATTTCAATTAGTGTATCCCATGTTTCTGACTAGATCTTTTTTACGCTGCTGAGGTCCTCACTAAGTTTCTTAAGCATCCCTAGAACCATTGTTTTGAACTCTGCATCTGATAGATTGCTTATCTCCATTTTGGTTAGCTCTTTTTCTGGAGTTTTGATCTGTTGTTTGATTTGGGCCCTGTTTCTTTGTCTCCTCATTTTGCAGTCTCTCTGTGTTTGTGTCCATGTATTAGATAGAGCTGCTTTGACTCTATGTCTTGGTAGTGTGGCTGAATGTAGTAGGTGTCCTGTGGGGTCCAGTTGGCACAGTTTCTCCATATCACTGAAGCTGGGTACTTGAGGTGTACCCTCTGTGTGGACTGAGTACACCCTTCTCTTGCAGTTGAACTTTGCTTGCTGTTGGCTGGTCAATGGGAGAGATTTACCCAGGATAGTCAGCTGCAAGGATTGGCTGTGACCACTGACCACCAACCTCTGCCCTCCATGGAGGATCATCTGTGCAGGTGCAGGGTGGTGGTGGTCTGAAGTGGTCTGTAGCTGTCCACTGGATGCACTGGTCCTGGTATTTCCCAGATGGTGCAGGCCAAGGTCAGCCCCCACCTGTGTTCTGTCTGAGACCACTCTTCCTGAGCTATAAAGCAATATGAGAAAAGCTGCTACTTGTGCTGGGCTTGGAGATTACTGGGCAAAGTCTAACTGTGAATCTAGGCTGGCTTCTGCCAGTGCTAGGTCTGGGGCCATTTAGCAAGACATATGGGGGCTGGGGCTGAGGGCAGCTGTTGCTTGTTTGAGAGAATTTAGGAAGTTGTGAAGTATAATCCAAGATGAGCTATTCATATGGAAAAATCTGTTAACAGCTTGAGTGGTCCCATAAGTTGGGTGGGATGGAGTCTCAGGGGATCTCCTGGCTGGGACAAACAGTGTTAGCCAGGTTGATGGAGTCTCAGATATGGCACCCATCTGCCAGCTCTGTGGCTCAGAAAGAGACAATGGCTTCTGCCTGCTTTTCTGTCTGAGAGAATACTGTCCCCCAGCTCTCACCCTAATGCCAGACACGTCAGTTCCTCCCTGTCTTCCTCAGATGCCTTTTAAGGTGTTATCCCATTTCTGGGGCTCAGAGGGAGTGAATCTGAGTAAGTTTGTGTGTGGGGTCTTTAAGGGGAACTGCTTGGGACTCTAGAAGTTTCTTCCACCAACTCAGTCCCCCCTGGGTTTTGCAGCCAGAAGGCATGAGAACTGATCTTCCTGTCACTGGAACCCTGGGCTGGAAGTCTTGGTGTGGGGCTGGAACTCCTTGCTCCTGAGATACCCCTCCCAAATTTTTATCTACTACACATGGGTGTGGGGCCAACCCATTCTGCATCTTCACCCCTCCTTCCAGTCTGGATGGATATGGTTTCTTTGATTCCTTAGTTGTCAGACTTTCATTCAACTTGATTTCTGATGGTTCTGCGTGATAATTGTTCTATAGTTTAGTTATAAGTTTGATGTGGTTGTGCAAGGATGCAAGCCTTGTTTACCTATGCTACTATCTCCCATTTTTTAATTTTAATTTGTTTCAAGTTATTTTTTGATTTCCTACTTCATCACTCCATTTACTGATTCATTGTTTAGTAATGTTATTTATCCCCCTTGTGTTTGTATGTTACTTTTTTTTTCTTGTGGTTATTTCTAGTGCATAACATTGTGTGTTAGAGAAATGCTTAATAAGATTTTAATCTTCTTAAATTTATTGAGACCTGTTTTATGTTCTATCATGTGGCCTATACTGGAAATTTTTCTATGTTCACTTGGAAAGAATGTATATTCTGCTTTTTTTCATTGAAATACTCTGAAGAGATCAATAAATCCATCTGATCTAGTGTGTCATTTAAGGCCACTTTTTCCTTGTTGATTTTCTGTCTAGAACATCTATCCGTTCATGTCAATGGGGTGTTAAAATCTCCTACTATGACTATATTACTGTTTATTTCTCCCTTTATGTCCATAAAGATTTGCTTTATGTATAGGTGCTCCTATGTTAGGTGCATAAATGTTTATAAGGGTTATATCCTTTTCTTGGATTGATGTCTTTAGCATTATATAATGTCCTTCTTTGTCTCTTGTTATGGCCTTTGTTTTGAAGTCTATTTTGTCTGATATAAGATTTGATTGCTACCTCAGGTTTTTAAAATTTTCATTTGCATGAAATATCTTTTTTTCATTCCTTTCTTTTTAGTTCGTATCATTCATTCTAACATAGGTATCTTATAGAAATCACACATACACACACACACGAATCTAATTGTCTTATCCATTCTGCTACCCTATGTCTTTTGATAGAGAATTGAAGCAATTTTTATTTAAAATGGTAATTAGCAAGTATGTATTTATCGCCATTTTATTCTATGTAACTATGTTCCTTTCTCCTTCTCTTCTGTGCTCTTCTTATTGACCCTTTTAACATTTCTTGTGATACTGGTTTGGTGTTAGTGAACTCCTTTTTATTCATTTTTAAAATTTATTTTTGACTGGGAAGCTCTTTATTTCTCCTTTAATTTTTAAATGACAGCCTTGCTGGATTAGGTAGTCTTGGTTGTGTGTCCTTGCTTTTCATCACTTTAAATATTTTATGCCCATCCCTTCTGGCCTGAAATGTTTCTATTGAGAAATCAGCTGACAGTCTTATGGAAGCTTCCTTGTAGGTAACTGTCTTTTTTCTTGCTGCTTTTACATTCTCTCTTTGCCTTTAACCTTTGCATTTTAATTATGATGTGTCTTGGTGTAGGCTTCTTTGGGTTCATCTTTTTGGGGACTTTCTGTGCTTCCTGAACTTGTGTATCTTTTTCTTTCACCAGGTAAGAAAATGTTCAGTCATTATTTCTTCAAATAGGTTCTTAGCCCTTGCTCCTTCTCTTCTCCTGCTACCCTTATGATGTGATGTTGTTATGCTTCATATTGTCCCAAAGGTTTTTTAAACTATCCTCACTTTTTAAATTATTTTTCTGCTCTAATTAGATTTTTTCTCCTACTGTATCTTCCAAATTATGGGGCAGGGTTTTAAGGAGCCATCAGATGAGGCCATCAGAGTTTATCAGGCCAAAACAGACCAAGATTTGGCCGCAGGAAGGGAGGATTATGCACCGGTTGGGTTTGTGAGGGAAAAATTTCTCCCATGGTAGACACACACAACTCAGTCATTCTGAGATTTTCTGGGGAACCTGAGCTTAACAGGATGGTGCCACTAAGAGTCAAGACAATGGTTCTAGTGGATCTCCTATGAGGGAGAGGTGAAAGTAAGGGATCAAAGAAGCACAGAGCTGTGACCCCTGGCTCAGAGTCATGCAAGTCAGTCTTTCCTGGATGCTGCCCAGACCTTGGCAGGGTAGGGCTGCTGGACCCCTGAGGATGGAGCTAGTGGGTCTCCTGGGGAAAAGGCACCAGTCAGGTTCATGGGAAAGTGGGGGGAATGGCCTCTGCTCCAAAGCCTTACCATTCATTCACTGACACCCCTGAATCTTCCCAGACCTCCACACCCATGCACAGGGGGATAACTCTTCAAAGGCCACGAGCTACACAGGGTGGGTCACCAGGGAGTCAACCAGAGGGTGGGAATATTGCATTCCCCCTAGCTGATGCCATAAGGAGTGCTGCAACCAAGAAAAATAGCATCTGTGACATGGGGGAGGGACTCCGCATAGGGCTCCTGGTGGTTGTCCCTTCAGCTCTCTCCCCAGAGCCACAAACTTCATGCAGTCTTGCCTCACATTACTCTAATTAGCCCCACCCTCCTTCTGCTGAAGCATAGGTTTAGTGGCTATGAATAAGATTTTGTGTACTGGCCTTTAAGAAGGTGCTTGTATCTCTAGCAGACACCTGCCTCTCTCCTACAGACAGAATCTCCGCAGATTTTCACAGCCAGATATTATGTGGACATTTTTTCCCAGCTCTAGTGCTCTGGGCTGGGAAGCCTGGCATGGGGTTGAGACCCCATGCTCCTCAGGGGAAACCTTTGCAGCTGAGATATCTTTCCAGAATCTAGCTGCTGTCCATATGAGTGGGGTCAGCCCTTTTTGCCTCTCTGCCCTTCCTACCAATCTCGATGTGGCTTCTTCTGTAAATCCTTGGTTATAATACTTCTGTTCCACTAGTCTTCCATTCGATATTCAGGTTGATTGTTCTATATTTTAGTTGTAATTCCAGATTGGACCTGGGATGAGGTATGTGAAATATCAACCTACTCCACTGACATCCTGGATCCCTGTGCTCTTGTAACTGATTTCTAGTACCAGACATTTGTTGTCAAAGATGTGTGATATGACTTTATTCTCCTTAACACTGTGTAGGTCACAGTTGATCTGAGAGATACAATCTCTTTTCTTAAATATTGTTACATATATTGGGTACATAGGTTCAGAGCCATGACTATCTACACATTTGTCCATGACTAATGTTAAGCCATAACATTAAGCTATCAGTTTGGTTACAACAGGTTTCATACGGGTGTGTGATATTCAATAGTAAATTATATCTGAGAGATACCTCAAACTCTGAAGTCAAAGCTGGTGTAGTTGTATTTTTCCCCACAAACTTTGAAGTCAATGTTGTTGTTGTTGTTTTTCATTTACCATTGAAAATGGCTGGAAAAAATATAAATATTCAGTAATCCAAGAGATGTTGACGAACTCCAGCAAATGCTGCTTGAGTCTGATGATGAGATCAAGTCAACTGAGAATAAAAGGGATTTAGAAGATGATTATGTGGAACTTTATTCAGAAGATTCAGATACCAAACAAGATATTTCTAGTGAAGAAAGTGAAGATGAATTAGACATGAATGAAAAGTATTTTTTGGAAAGAATAAAATATCAAAATGGGGGGGGGAATCCAATAAGAAGACAAATTAGAAGATAGCAACTGAATATTTTGTGTCAACTTCCATTAGTTTGGCCAAATGCAAAAAATGCAAAGACAAAACTTGAATCTTTGAATCGGCTTATCACAAATGATATTTTAGACCTAATCTTATTATATACAAATAAATACATCAAATCTATCTTGAACCAGTTTTCAAAAGAAAGAGATGCTAGATGAGTAGACAAAACCAAATTGAAAGCATTTTTAGGTCTCTTATATCTAGCTGGTTTATATCAACTAGATCAGTAATCAACTAATTTTGCAGAATTTATGGGCTACAGATTGTAGTAGGTCAAATTTTCTAGATTTACAATATTTTTTATGAAGACTTAGATTTATTCACAATTGTATCAGGTTTGATGACAAACTTACCTGCTTAGAAGGCCTAAAAGTGAACAAATTTATGGCTGTCAAACATTTTCTCAGCATTTGAAGAAAACTGAAAATTATATTACTGTAAAGGACAGAATGTAACAGTAGATGAAATGTTACCTGTATTTAGAGGCACATGGGGGTTTAGATAATATATTCCATCCAAGCCCAGTAATATGGTATAAGAATTTTGCTAAGGTAGGTTTAAAAGTATTTTACACAGGAAATCTTCAAGTATATGCCAGGAAGCAGCCCAAAGGTCCTTACTTGATTAGTGATAAACCAGCAGACGTAATCAAGGGACAGGAAGAATCCATTTACTCATCGAGACGTAATATTACAGCAGATAAATGGTACACTGATATCAATCTTATCTCTGACTTGAAAAGTAGTGGCTTTCATATGTAGGTACTGTTCATAAGAATAAACCCCAACTATGGCCTGAATTTGTGTACTCTAAAAATAGGCCCAAAAAATTCAACTTACTTGCTTTTGGTGCAGATTGACAACTGTATTTTCTATGCCCCAAAAGGGAAAATGCATACATTTCAAGTATGCATTTATTGATGCCATAAATGATAGGTATATATAATGTGGCCAGGAACACCAGAAGATGGCTTACGGATGGGATGTATGAGGTCTGTCCAGAAAGTATCCAGCCACAAACTATGAAGAAGAGACATTTATTGAAGAATATACAAGATACAAAGAATATGTACATAAGGCAATAACACCTCAGTTCCCTTCAAAGTAGGCACCTTGGGACCTCACACAGTTTTCCCAATCACCATCGACTACCCCATCATATTTTCCTGAATCTCATTGACAGTCTGAAATCTCTTCCCTTTCAAAGGTGATTTTAGTTTTGGGAAAAGCCAGAAGCACCAAATCTGGGTGCCAAACTTGGGCTGCAGTGGGGCTGAGTCACCTGGGTGATCTGAAGTTTCGACAAAAACTCTACTCAAGACGTGATACATGAGCAGGCATGTTGTTGTGATGAAACTGCCAATCACTAGTTGCCCATAGCTGTGGCCTTCTGAGCCATCAGAATAGTTTCTGTGAAGGAACATTCAAGCTTAACACAAAATATGATGCAGATTCATTGCTCTACTCACTCAGTCATTTTGAATGTGACAGCCACACAGTGCACATGCTCACTCAGTGGGGTCTACCATGCCCACTGACTAGTATAGTGAAGTCATCATTGTTCATACATGTGCATTCCAGTCCACTCTCTTTGGTTGCCAGTTTACATTGATGTCACACAAATGGTTCTTGTTATATTAACAGTGGCTGGACTTTTTCCAGACAGAACTTTTAAATGCTCAGGCTATTCATATGCTGAAGAGCAACATGAAGATAAGGCACAGAATATTTATTAGAAATCTAGTAGCTTGGTAGCCAGGGCAGAGAGAACATGTGGCAAGGCAGTGACTGGCAGACCAGGCAGTGAGGTGCTGGCTGGTGGATGGGGCATTCCCACGTTCACATGCAGATAAACCAGGAGGAAACAACTGGGGAGCAAGACAGAATGTGCAACCCAGGGTCCCAGCACAGAAAGTAAAGTCTCAAAACCTCTGACTATAAATACCTGTGGGGGTTGTGGTGGTTGGAGAAACTGCCAGTCTCACAGGAGAGTCCATTGGAGGGGCTCATGGGACCCTAGAATGTACATAAGCCCACCCACATGGAAATCAGAAGCAGGGAAGCACCTTGAAGGGTACAATTCGCTTGTGGTGGTGGTTGGGGAGTGACTTTTCAGTGGGGTGAGAGCAGAGCAAGCAGCACTGTTCCCTCTCAGACCTCTCCCCTATATACAGTGCTACAGTGCAGCAAATGGGTTGCTTGCCCTGGCAAATTACCTAAGGCTCCACCACTTACAATGTAACAGGTGCCCAAAGACAAAGAAATATGGCCCAAATAAAATAACAGATCAAGACTCCATAAAAGGAACTAAGCGACAAGGAGATAGCCAACCTATCAGATGCAGAGTTAAAAACACTGGTAATCAGGAGGCTCAGAGAAATGATTGACTATGGTTGCACAATAAAGGAAGAAGTGAAAGCAATTTATTTCAATTTCAAGCAAATTGAAATAAAGAAAAGTATGCAGGAAACCAACTGGTGAGGGAATGAAACTGGGACTCAAATCAATGATTTGAAACATAAGAAAGAAATAAACATTCAACCAGAATGAAGAAACAAGAATTCAAAAACATGAGGAGGGGTTTAGGAACATCTGGGACAACTTTAAAAGTTCCAATACCCGAATCATAGGGATGCCAGAAGGAGAAGAGGAAGAGAAAGAAATTGAAAACTTATTAGGAAAAAATAATGAAGTAAAACATTGCCAATCTGAAAAGGAAATAGTTATACAAGTCCAGGAAGGTCAGAGAGTCCCAAACAAGTTGGACCCAAAGAGGGACACACCAAGAAACATCATAGTTAAAATGCCCAAGTTTAAAGATAAGGAGAGAATCTTAAAAACAGCAAGAGAAAAGAAGAGAGTTACCTACAAAAAAGTTTCCATAAGACTATCAGCTGATTTCTCCAAAGAAACCTTACAGGCAAGAAGAAGCTGGAAAGAAGTAGTCAGTCATGAAAAGCAAAGACTTACATCTAAGATTACTCTATCCAGTGAACCTATCATTCAAGATGGAAGGTCAGATAAAGCACTTCCTATACAAGGTAAAGTTAAAGGAGTTCATCATCGCCAAGGCATTATTATATGAAATGTTAAAGGGATTTGTCTAAAAAAAAAAGTCCAAAACTATGAACATTAAAATGACAATGAACTCAAAACTGTCAACAACTGAACAGAAAGAAAGAAAGAAAGAAAGAAAGAAAGAAAGAAAGAAAGAAAGAAAGAAAGAAAGAGAAAGAAAGATCACAGAAATGGAGATCATATGGGGGGTTATCAGCAGGGAGGGGTGGGAGTGAATGGGGGAAAGGTACAGGGAATAAGAAACATAATTGGTAGGTACAAAATAGACAGGGGGGAGGTTAAGAACAGTATGGGAAATGGAGAAGCCAATGAATTTATATGTACGACCCATGAACATGAACTAAATGGAAAGGAATGTTGGAGGGAAGGGGGTTACTGGGTGGAGGGAGATTAAAATGGAGAAAAAGTGGGACAATTGTACTAGCAGAATAAATAAAATAAACTTTTTAAAAATATATTTTATTGATTATACTATTACTGTTG
This sequence comes from Glossophaga mutica, assembly GCA_039655065.1. Taxonomy (NCBI): domain Eukaryota; kingdom Metazoa; phylum Chordata; class Mammalia; order Chiroptera; family Phyllostomidae; genus Glossophaga; species Glossophaga mutica. The sequence continues at coordinate 34,095,037 of CM077310.1, read as the reverse complement.
TCCCATTTCTCCCCCATCATTCCCCTCCATCCTGCACACCCCCTCCCACCCACATTCCCCTCCTTTAGTTCATGTCCATGAGTCATAAGTTCTTCAGCTTCTACATTTCCCACACTATTCTTGCCCTCCCCCTGTCTATTTTCTACCCACCGTCTATATGCTACTTATTCTTTGTACCTTCCACCCCTCCTCCTCCCATCCTCCTGTTGCTAACCCTCCATATGATCTCCATTTCTGTGGTTCTGTTCCTGTTCTAGCTGTTTGCTTAGTTTGCTTTTGTTTTAGGTATGGTTCTTAATAGCTGTGAGTTTGCTGTCTTTTCACTGTCATATTTTTTATCTTCTTTTTCTTAGATGAGTCCCTTTAACATTTTATATAATAAGGGCTTGGTGATGATGAACTCCTTGAACTTGACCTTATCTGAGAAGCACTTTATCTGCCCTTCCATTCTAAATGAAAGCTTTGCTGGATAGAGCAATCTTGGATGTAGGTCCTTGCCTTTCAAGACTTCAAATACTTCTTTCCAGCCCCTTCTTGCCTGCAAGGTCTCTTTTGAGAAATCAGCTGACAGTCTGATGGGAACTCCTTTGTAGATGACTGTCCCCTTATCCCTTGCTACTTTAGAATTCTCTCCTTCATTTGAATCTTGGCTAATGTAATTACGATGTGCCTCGGCGTGTTCCTTCTTGGGTCCAACTTCTTTGGGACTCTCTGAGCTTCCTGGACTTCCTGGAAGTCTATTTTCTTTGCCAGATTGGGGAAGTTCTCCTTTATTATTTGTTCAAATAAGTTTTCCACTTATTGCTCTTCTTCTTCCCCTTCTGGTTCCCCTATAATTTGGATGTTGGGACGTTTAACGATGTCCCAGAGGTTCCTAAGCCTCTCCTCATTTTTTTTGAATTCTTGTTTCTTACTCGTTTTCTGTTTGGTTGTTTGTTTCTTCCTTCTGGTCCACTCCATTGATTTGAGTCCCAGTTTTCCTCCCATCTCTATTGGTTCCCCATGTGCTTTCCTTCATTTCACGTATTGTAGCCTGCATTTTTTCATCTAATTTGTGAGCAAAATCAACCAATTCTGTGAGCATTCTGATCACCAGGGCTTTGAACTGTACATCTGATACGTTGGCTATCTCTTCATTGCTTAGAGGAGTTGGCTCTGGGGCTTTCATTTGTTCTCCGGTTTGAGCCATTTTTGGTGGTTTTTTTGTTTGTTTTGTTTTGTTTTGTTTTTGGTCTGGTCGCGGCTGTTATATAGTGAGGGGTGGAGCCTTAGGTGTTCCCCAGTGCGGGGCAGCCCAGTCACTGAGTTGTGACGCTGTATGTGGGGATGGGGTCTGAGAGGGAACAATGGCACTTGCTCCACTCTCTGTTGGATTCCAGTCCCTTCCGCTGCTTCCCCTTTGCCTGGATTATCTGTGCACGAATGTGGGACCACATGGTCAGCCAACCACCTCACACAGCCTCACTGGGTCTGCACAGTTGCCACCCCATTCCCGGGGTCTGCTAGCCACCACCTGCACCCTTGGAAACTGCCAGCTGCTGCTGCCTGCATGCTGAGTCCGCACCTCCACTTTTTCCTGCTGCGACTCCGCCCCTCTTACCCGTCTGGATGAATGGTTGTTGGACTTCCGTACAGTTCAATTTTCTCTCAGTTCTGGCTGTTTTCTTCTTTCTACATCTTTGTTGTCCTTAATTTTGGTTGTGCAAGGAGGCACAGTGTGTCCACCTATGCCTCCATCTTGGCCGGAAGTCCTAAAAAATATACTTTTTAAAGATTTATTTACTTATTGTTAGAAAGAGGGGAAAAGAGGGAGAAAGAAAAGGAGAGAAACATCAGTGTGTGGTTGCCTCTTGTGCACCCCCAAATGGGGACCCGACCCACAACCCAGACATGTGCACTTATTGGGAATTGAACTAGTGACCCTTTGGTTCACAGACTGGCACTCAACCCACTGAGCCACACCAGCCATGGCAATTAGATATATATTTTTTTAATAAAAAGAAATCCTATAACTCAGTGTCAGAACAAAAGAAAGGCATTCAGAAATCTCTACAAGTGTGCATTAGCCTTTACACCTGAAATTACATCAATTTCAAACACAAATTGAAGAAAATTCTAATGACAATATAGATACAGCTCCCTTGACAAGCAGAAAAAAATAGACGTGTTAGGTTCTATGACCCCAAAACAAGTCATTTATCAAAATATTTTTGCAAATGTTGTGAAAAGTATTTATGCCTTAAGCAAAAATATTGTTTGTGATTACTGATACAACATTTTGCAAAGCCAACTATTGAAGATTCTGATCAATTAAAGTTAAAGAATTTTTTGGTTGTAATTTTTAGCAATGTCCATGTTTCCATTATTTAAAAAGAAATATTTTTAATATATTTTATTGATTATGCTATTACAGTTGTCCCATTTTCCCCCCTTTATTCCCTTCTGCCCTGCACCCCCCTTCTTCCTGCGTTCCCCACCTTTAGTTCATGTCCATGGGTGGTAAATATAAGTTCTTTGGCTTCACATTTTCTATACTATTCTTAACCTCCCCCTGTCTATTTTCTACCTACCATTTATGCTACTTATTCTCTGTACTTTTCCCCCATCCCCCTCTCACTCCCCCACTGATAACCCTCCATATGATCTCCATTTGTGTGATTCTGTTCCTGTTCTAGTTGTTTGCTTGGTTTGCTTTTGTTTTTGCTTTAGGTGTGGTTGTTAATCACTGTGAGTTTGTTGTCATTTTATTGTTCATATTTTTTATCTTTTTCTTAAATAAGTCCCTTTAACATTTCATATAATAAGGGCTTGGTAATGATGAACTCCTTTAACTTGACCTTCTCTGAGAAGCACTTTATCTGCCCTTCCATTCTAAATGATAGTTTTGCTGGGTAGAGCAATCTTGGATGTAGGTCCTTGCCTTTCATGACTTGGAATATACTTCTTGCCAGCCCCTTCTTGCCTGCAAGGTTTCTTTGGAGAAATCAGCTGATAGTCTTATGGGCATTCCTTTGCAGGTAACTCTCTCCTTTTCTCTTGCTGCATTTAAGATTCTCTCTTTATCTTTCATCTTGGCTGATGTAATTATGATGTACTTTGGTGTATTCCTCCTTGGGTCCAACTTCTTTGGGATTCTGAGATTCCTGGACTTCCTGGTAGTCTATTTCCTTTGCCAGACTGGGGGAGTTCTCCTTTATTATTTGTTCAAATATCTTTTCCACTTGTTGCTCTTCCTCTTCTCCTTCCGGTACCCCTATGATTCAGATGTTAGAATGTTTAAAGATGGCCTGGAGGTTCCTAAGCCTCTCCTCATTTTTTTGAATTCTTGTTTCTTCATTCTTTTGTAATTGGATGTTTCTTTCTTCCTTCTGGTCCACACCATTGATCTGAGTCCCAGTTTCATTTCCATCACTATTTTCTCCATTTACATTTTCCTTATTTCACTTAACATAGCCTTCACTTTTTCATATAATTTGAGACCAAATTCAACCAATTCTGTGAGCATCCTGATCGCCAGTGTTTTGAACTGTGCATCTAATAGGTTGGCTACCTCTTTGTTGTTTAGTTGTATTTTTTCTGGAGCTTTGATCTGTTCTTTCATTTGGGCCTTTTTTTTTGTCTCGATGCATCTGTTACATTGTAAGGGGTGGGGCCTTAGGTGTTCACTAGGGTGGGGCAACCCATTGCTGCACTGTGACACTGTATGTGGGAGAGGGGTCTGAGAGGGAACAGTGCTACTTGCTCTGCTCTCTACTGGTTTTCAGTCACTTCAGCCACTATACACAATCAAATTGGGCCCTTCTGGTGCTGATTCCTAGGTGGGTGGGTTTGTGTACGTTCTAGGACCCTGTGGGTTTCTGCAATGAACTCTCCCATGAGGCTGGGAGTTTCTCCCACTGCCTCAAGCCCCAGAGTGTTTTCAGTCAGAGGCTTTGAGGCTTTATTTCCCCACACTGGAACCCTGGGTTGTACGGCCTGTCTCACTCCCCAGTTGTTCCTCTTGGTTTATCTGCACACAAATGTGGGACCTCCTGGTCCACAATCCACCACCTCACTGGGTCCTCCAGCTGCCACCTTGCCTGCCAGATGCAGTCTTGCCTGCCTTGGTCCTCCAATTGCCACCTTACCATGAGTCTTCTGTGCCCGGCTGCCTGTCTCTGCCCCTCCTACTGGTCTGGATGAATGTTTCTTCAACTCCTTGGTTTTTGGACTTCCATGCAGTTCAATTTTCTGTCAGTTCTGTTGGTTTTTGTTTTTAAATTTGTTGTTGTCCTTCTTTTGGTTGTGTGAGGAGACACAGTGTGTCCAGAAACATTTTTATTCTTTATGAATGTATCTCTTGCATAAACATGACCTACACTGTAATTTTTTTACCATGACCTCCACAGAGTTGTATTTATTGACACTTTTTATGGCCTAATATGTTATATATCCTGGAAAATGTTCCACATACACTTGAAAAGAATATATATTCTGCTGTTTTGGTGTAAAAATGCTCTAAAATATCAATTAAATATATCTCATCTAAAGTGTAATTTAAAGCCACTGTTTCCTTATTGATTTTCTGTCTGGAAGATCTAACCATTCATGTCAATTCAGTTTAAAATCTCTACTATTAATCCTTCTTTCTCAAAACTGCTGCAGCTATTCGGGGTTGTTTAATGATCATATTTCCAAACAAGGTCACATTCTGAGGTACTGTGAGCTAGGACTTCTTTTGGGAGTCACAATACATAACAATGTGAAAATCCAGAATAGGGAAATATATAAGGACAGAAAGTAGATTAACCATTTCTTAGAGCTAGGGACAAGGGGAGGAATTAGGAGGATAATAGCTAAGGAATATTGGGTTTCTTCTTGAGGTTGTGAAAATGTTCTAAAATTGACTATGGTAATGATTACATATATCTGTAAATATATTAAAAGTTAAATTATACACTTTTAAAATTTTTTTAAAAATCTCTACTACTAGTGTGTTATTTTCAGTTTATCCTTTTAAGTCTGTCAATATCTGTTTTATATATGTAGGTACTCCTATGTTGGGTAAATCACTGAGCACAAATGTTATATCCTCCTGCTGAGTTGATGCCTTTATCATTATGAAATGTTCGTCTTTGTCTCTTACAGCCTTTTTAAAAAGTATACTTTGCATAAGTATTGGTATACCATCTGTTTTTCTTTGTCATTTGCATAAAATAACTTTTTAAATCATAACTTTAGGTCTGTGTGTGTCTTTTTTTAATATACTTTATTGATTATGCTATTACAGTTGTCCCATTTCTCCCCCATCATTCCCCTCCATCCTGCACACCCCCTCCCACCCACATTCCCCCCCTTTAGTTCATGTCCATGAGTCATAAGTTCTTTAGCTTCTACATTTCCCACACTATTCTTGCCCTCCCCATCTATTTTCTACCCACCGTCTATATGCTACTTATTCTTTGTACCTTCCCCCCCTCCTCCTCCCATCCTCCTGTTGCTAACCCTCCATATGATTTCCATTTCTGTGGTTCTGTTCCTGTTCTAGCTGTTTGCTTAGTTTGCTTTTGTTTTAGGTATGGTTCTTAATAGCTGTGAGTTTGCTGTCTTTTCACTGTCATATTTTTTATCTTCTTTTTCTTAGATGAGTCCCTTTAACATTTTATATAATAAGGGCTTGGTGATGATGAACTCCTTGAACTTGACCTTATCTGAGAAGCACTTTATCTGCCCTTCCATTCTAAATGAAAGCTTTGCTGGATAGAGCAATCTCGGATGTAGGTCCTTGCCTTTCAAGACTTCAAATACTTCTTTTCAGCCCCTTCTTGCCTGGAAGGTCTCTTTGGAGAAATCAGCTGACAGTCTGATGGGAACTCCTTTGTAGGTGACTGTCCCCTTATCCCTTGCTGCTTTAGAATTCTCTCCTTCATTTGAATCTTGGCTAATGTAATTACGATGTGCCTCGGCGTGTTCCTTCTTGGGCCCAACTTCTTTGGGACTCTCTGAGCTTCCTGTACTTCCTGGAAGTCTATTTCCTTTGCCAGATTGGGGGAGTTCTCCTTTATTATTTGTTCAAATAAGTTTTCCACTTGTTGCTCTTCTTCTTCCCCTTCTGGTACCCCTATAATTCGGATGTTGGGATGTTTAACGATGTCCCAGAGGTTCCTAAGCCTCTCCTCATTTTTTTTGAGTTCTTGTTTCTTACTCGTTTTCTGTTTGGTTGTTTGTTTCTTCCTTCTGGTCCACTCCATTGATTTGAGTCCCAGTTTTCCTCCCATCTCTATTGGTTCCCCATGTGTTTTCCTTCATTTCACGTATTGTAGCCTGCATTTTTTCATCTAATTTGTGAGCAAAATCAACCAATTCTGTGAGCATCCTAATGACCAGTGCTTTGAACTGTGCATCTGATAGGCTGGCTATCTCCTCATGGCTTAGAGGAGTTGGCTCTGGGGCTTTCATTTGTTCTCCAGTTTGAGCCATTTTTGGTGGCTTTTTTATTTGTTTGTTTTGTTTTGTTTTTGGTCTGGTCGAGGCTGTTATATAGTGAGGGGTGGAGCCTTAGGTGTTCCTCAGGGCGGGGCAGCCCAGTCACTGAGTTGTGACGCTGTATGTGGGGGTGGGGTCTGAGAGGGAACTATGGCGCCTGCTCCACTCTCTCCTGGATTCAGTCCCTTCCGCCACTTCCCCTTTGCCTGGACTGTCTGCACTCGAGAATGTGGGACCACCTGGTCAGCCAGCTGCCCTGTGTGGCCTCACTGGGTCTGCACAGTTGCCCCCCTGTGCCTGGGGTCCGCCAGCTGCCACCTGTGGGCCTGGGGACCGCCAGCCGCCTCCTGTGCACCTGGGAACTGCTAACCACTGCTGCTTGAGTTCCTGGTCCGCACCTCCACTTTTTCCTGCTGCGACTCCGCCCCTCTTACTGGTCTGGATGAATGGTTGTTGGACTTCCGTACAGTTCAATTTTCTATTAGCTCTGGTTGTTTTCTTGTTTCTAAATCTTTGTTGTCCTTAATTTTGGTTGTGAGAGGAGGCACAGTGTGTCTGCCTACACCTCCATCTTGGCCGGAGGTCCTGTGTGTGTCTTTTGAGCTGAAGTGGGTCTCTTGTACACATCCTAGGTATGGGTCTTATTTACTTATTCATTCACCTACCCTATGTCTTTTGATTGGATGATTTAATCCATTTACATTTTGAGAATTATTGATAGGTACATTCCTATTGCCATTTTATTATTCATATTTATGTTCTGTTTTTTCTTATTTTTCTTAAGGAAACCCCTTTAACATTTATCATGATATTGGTTTAGTGGTGATGGTCTTTTTTAGCTTTTTCATGTCTAGAACAGTCTTATATCTCCTTCACTTTTTCAATGATAGCCTTGCTGGGTAGAAAAGTCTTAATTCTATGTCCTTTCTTTTCATTTCTTTAAATGTTTTCTTCCAGTCTTTTGGGCTGCAAATTTTCTGTTGAGAAACCAAATAACACTCTTATGGGAGCTCCCTTGTAGGTAGATGATTGCCTTTTTCTTGCTGCTTTTAAAAATCTGTTGGTCTTTAAGCTTTGCTGTTTTAATTATGATGTGTCTTGGTGTGCTTCTTTAGGCTTATCTCTTTTTGAGTCTCTTTGCACTTTTTAGGCCTGTGTGTCTATTCCTTTACCACAAAATGGAAGTTTTCAATCATTATTTTTTTCAAATAGGTTCTCAATTCTTTGCCTTCTGTCTCCTCCACCAGAATCTCTATGATGCAAATGTTATTCTTGAATTTGTCCCAGAGGTCCCTTAAACTATTCTTATTTTTTTCTTTTTGTTTTTCTGATTGTTTTCTGTTACCTATTGTTCAAAATAATTCACTCAGTCTTCTGTTTCATCTAATCTGCTGTTGATTCCTTTTACTGTATTCTTCAATTAATGTATACTTAATTTCTGACTCATTCTTCTTTATGGTTTCTATGCCTTTTTTATGCATAGCATCTCTTTGTTAAAGTTCTCGATAAGTCAAGAAACTTATGACATCCTTATAATCATTATTTTCAACTGTTTTGTAGATCACTTGCCTTTATTTTCTTTAGATCTTTTTCAGGAGATTTTTCTTGTTCTTTCATTTGAAAAATGTTTGTCTCCCCATTTTGGTTGCTGCTCTGTGTATATTTTCATGTATTAGATTGATCTGCTGCATTGCCCAGTCTTGGCTGAGTGGTCTCATGTTCCAAGTTCCTGTGAGGCACAATTGTGCTGTCTCTCTGGTCACTGGAGCCTGTTGGCCCTTGAATGTTCCTTTTATGGACAGGTGTGCCCTCCTGTTGTGGTTGAGTCTTGATTGCTGTTGGTATGTTTGTGGGTCAGAATGACTCTCAGGCTGACTGGCTATAAGGATTGGCCATGAGCACAGTGTACAAGCTGCTGTGTGAGGACTGATCAAACACAGCAGGATTTGCCCCAGTGGGTTCTGGTCCCTTCCCAGATACCCTTTGAATGTGTCATCTGTGTAGTGCTCTGTTTCAGTCTAAAACTGCCCACCAAGCATTTTGGGTCTGGGGACTCTTAAGAGGAGCTTCTGTGAAGCAAAGATCAGCCACTGTCAATGACCAGCCTTGGGGGAAATGATAAGAGCTACAAAGTTATCCACAGCTGGCAGCTGCTGGTCCTGGACCTGGAGGCACATGAAAGAGGCCATGTGATGAATCCACTCCAGTTGCCATCAATAGCAGGCCTGGGGAAGGTTAGCAAATTGCACAGGGCACCGTTAGGCATGTCACTGCTTCCTGGCTTCCTACAAAGCTCAGCCACTAAAGAGTCTAAGGCAGTGCACAATTTTGATGAAAAGGTCTCAGGGTGTCACCAGGGTGGGGCAAGTGGTGTATACCAGGTTAACACAGATTTAGATATGATACCAATGCTGAAACTGGGTCCATTTATCAAAAAGCACAGGTCAGTTCACACTGAGGCTAGTAGCCGCCCACCTGGGGCCTGTGAACCTTTGAGAGTTTTTAAAGAGAGACTGCAATGTGGGGCAAGGCCTGCTTCCTTCCACCAAAATAGCCTCTAGTAGTGCACAGTTTGGGTGGAGTGGGGTCTGAGAGAGTCATCAGTGTGAAGTGAGCAGATTTCACCATGCTGAGTGAAATTTGGATTGGTCCAGGTGGGAGGAGGCTTCAACACAGGAAAGATAGTGTCTGCTGGCCAGCTGTGTTGGGGAGGGCTCAACACAGGGACAACGGCGGTTGTCCTTCCAGCCCTCACCCTGATGTCCCCCAACTATGTTTCTCCCTTTTGTGCCTCTCAAACCACTGTCCCTAGGCCGGAGCCCAGCGTAAGTGCCTGCAAACGAGCAAGTACATGCACAGGCTCCTCAGGAGGACACCTAGGTTTCCGGCAGCCTCCTGCTTCATCTGAATGGACAGAATCCCTGCTGGTTTTCACAGTGCATGCAGTGGGGCTCCTCTTCCCAGCCCTGGTGTTCCAGGCTGGGGGGCCTGGTGTGGGGCTGGGACCCTTTGCTCCTCAGGTCAGAACCAATGCAGCCGAGCTAGCCCTCTGGATTCTCAACAGCCGGACATGGGCACGGGGCCAGCCGTTCTGCACCTCCAGCCTTCCTACTAGTCTTGATATGGCTTTTTCTTCATGTCCTTGGTTATAGAACTTCTGTCCAGCTAGTCTTCATGTGGTTCTCCAGGTTGGTTGTTCAATCATTTAGTTGGAATTCTGAAGTGGTCATGGGAGAAGGCGAGCAGAGTGTTCATCTCCTCTGCCATTTTGTCTGGAACTCCTCATTCATCTCCTGATGGTCACTTAGGTTGTTCTCGTAACTTGGCTCCTATCAACAATGCTGCAATGAACATGCAAGTGCAGATATCTTTTTGAGTTAGTGTTTTCATTTCCTTTAGATGAATACCCAGAAGTGAAATCACTGTGTTGTATGGCAATTCTGGTTTTAATTTTTTGAGAAACCACCATGCTGTTGCTCACAAGTGGCTGCCCATTTACATCTCACCCACGGTGGGGAGGATTCCTGTTTCTCCACATCCTGACAAACGCCTGTTCTTTCTGAGACTTCATTATCTTCTGATGCTACCAGCTCAACACAAGGCTTTGTGGTTCACCTTGGAGGGAGAGAACGTGGGGAATCATGTTCCACAAGAGACACGTATCACTTCTGTTGCCATTTTATTTGCCAAAGTAAGTTACATAGCTGTAAGTAACTTTCAGAGAGCAGAGAATGGTGAGCTTCCCATGAGCCTGGGAGGGAAAAGAACTGGAAACCTATAGTGACAGTTGCCACACTGCTGTAAGTTGGTCACTCCTGTCTGTATTACAGAGAAATACACCCACAGAAACAAAAACAGACCCCTAAGCTAACAGTCTGCAAGGCAGAACTGGAAGATGATTCTTATTCTTGAGTAACTCTCTGTCTGAAACAAATCATTCAATGTCACAAAATCTTAACTTTGCTCTCTCTCAAATGAGAACAGTAAGCTTCCTTCAAAATATTCTTGTGTTTTAATATAATATGCAAATGCAAACAACATGATAGTATATATTTAGGTAACTCCAGAACATTTTTCTTCTGTCACTCAAAAATTTTTGCCTCAAGGAAAGGGGGGTATGCATACCCTTAGAAAAGATTAAAGATGAAGTTAGTTGGGGATATCATTAATTTGGTATTTGATAGCAAAAGAAGCAAGACTTTGGGATCTGGTATTTCTGACAACTGAGAATCCTAAAATTACTTTCTTAAATTATTTTTAGAAGTAGGCATATGCTCACTCAGAATCCTAACAGCAAAACTTGAGAATAGTAACTGTTTCACATTGTCTAATATTCTAGCTATTTGACGTTTACTGAGAGATTGAAGTCTAGTAAAATGTTTTTCAACCAAAGGAACTAATTATCAAAAATGAAAATCATGTAGGCTTAGGCTAATACTGTTTTACTAATTCAGAATTAACTAAGTGTCGATCCCCATTCTGAATCCTCCAGCCTCTCATCCAGAACTCAGCACGTCATTGCAGTTTGGTCCCAGTGAGGAGAACAGGACAGCATTGTGTAGGGCTCTGATGCACTGCCATCAGAGGCACAACCCAATAAAAAAAGAAAAATCTAACAGCACCCTCTAGTGTCTTTTTTTATTTTTGCATTAAATCCAAATGTATATTGAACCACACCAATCAAAATGTGGTTTCTCTCCCCAGTACCTAAAACCTTAGATGCAGAAAATTACCAGAATACAGCTTTAGAGAACACATAAAATGCCAAGGGCATTTTCTGAAGACCAGTGTGAGAATTTAATGCATGCAGTAAGCATCAGTACAGGAAAATACCAGCGCTTGTCATCCCATGCAAATTTTGCCCTTAATATTTATTTTGCTAACATGTTGCCAGAAATAGCTGTTGAAAATTATTAAGTATTTCTTCAAAATATTGAGAAATAAGCTGATCAAAAAACTCCATTCAGCAGTCTTCGTTTCCTCCAGCAGAACGTGATTTACTTTCATATGAATTAAATCCCAGCAGCAATACTGGTCTAACAGAAGGCTCTGTTTGTGATGGTTTAGTTATGTGTGCTGACATAAACTCTTCATATAAGACGTCTCCAGGACAGAGGGACATATGTGTGTGTCTATAGATAAAATTAAGCACAAAAGACTCATGCTTCCACGAAGAACTTGGTAATCAAAGTCTATCTGCAGAGGAAACAAGTGGAGGAAGCATGTCCACTGTACATCTTGGTGCGTGTTTCTGTCAGCAGGGGGCCTCTGGATTCACTACTATGTTATTTGCTGGCACAGCATACCGAGTGGAAAGAATCATGGTAAAATAGGTTCAGTGACTTGCTCACAGTCACAGAGAGCCTGCCCATGGGTGTCCAAGTTCCTCTGTGGAGCAAACCTCCTGCCCATCTCCTCCCTGTGCCCTTAGACTTGACACCTTGCTGTGTTGATCCAGCTCATCTGAACCATTTAGAAATAGTTTTAAAAGTTTTAAAGAAGGGACCCTAAGTAGTTCCGTCAACTGAAGAATTAAAACTAGTTTTTTAAACCACAGTTTCTGTCATGGGGGCAAAAGATATGGGAATAAATTAATGGTTTCAAGCTGTATTTTGAAGGAAGAAACTATGAGATTAAGTGATGTATTGAATTTGAAGATAAAGAAAAGGTAGGAATTTAAAATGTTTCTGATTTGTACAACTGATGAATCGATGATGTCATTTACTGAGATGGAAAATTTTAGTGAGATGTAGTTTCGGGGGGAAAATCAAGTGTTCCCTTTTGTACATGTTGAGCATGAGATGTGTGTAAGAGATCCAAGCAAGAGTGTCAAGTAGGCAGTAAGGTATGTGACAGGAGATCATCAGACCCGTGGGGCATGGGGATGAACCATGTGCAGGAATCACATAAATTTAGAAAGCATTTTAAGTTTAAGGCAAAATTCAGAGTACGAGAATAGAAGGGGTCTCAGTCTCAAGAGACCTAAGAATCTACAGGATCAAATGTTAGAGGTTAGGAAATGAGGGAGAAATTGCTACAGGAAACTGAAGAACAGGCAGAGCCGTCAAGATCAAGTGTGACTGATGCTGAAGGACGAGGACGTCCAGCAGCACAGAGTGGCCAGTGCTGTTAGTGCAAGATCTTGGCAAGTTATTTGATATTTCTGAGAACCTATAAAATCTATAAAATAGGGATAAAGAGATGATCCCACTCATCCCTATGGATGTTCAGCGTATTAAGTGAGATGACAAATATGTCATGTAACACAGGACTCCATATATAAGTGTACAGTAGGTTTTTTACCTTTGCTATCCTAATATCGTCAATTATTGCTGTATTGTAAACTTGTGGAAGAGAAATCTAATAGAGAATTGTGTTTATAAGAATGCCAATTCAACTGGCTTTTACTATTACTCTTGCCTTCTGACATTATAAATTACTAAAAAGGTATAAGGATAAATATCACCGAGAGAGTATAGCATTAATTACTTAAAAACCTATTTTGCTTTTTCAACACTTCCTATTAATATTTGGCTGTCTGGTAGCACATGAGTGGGTTTGTTTTGTTTTCAGTTAATTTTATCTGTAATCCGAAGAGTGACCAAATCAGCAAAGTTGTTCACACATAAAACTACCAGCCTACATACTGTGAAAGTGTCCTATAGACAGCTTTGGCAGGAATGTTCTCCAAAAGCCCTGCTGTTGCTCCCAGATGCAGAAGTGCTGCTGTTCAGAACAGAAAACTGTGGAGCGCACAGGCTTCTCAAAAACGTGCGAAAATGAAAAAGTGTTATAGACAGTGAGGCATTACTTTAAAAAGCAGCTTTCATTTGTTAAAATTCTATAAACATACACATTCATTCTATAATAATCATATAAACACACATTCAGACCCATTATTAAGGTACTTGGATATTTTGGGTAAATATTATCAGCAGGTAGAAATATAAGATTTAAATTTGCTCTTAACTAGCATTCAAAAATAGAAAGTTATTTTCAAAATAGTGGTCTTCATTAAGTTTTACTAAGACCAGTTGGGCTGATAATAATTATATTAGCCTATGAAAAATTCAACCAATAAAAAGTTAAAGATTAAAATAAATTCCTAAGCTCATGATAAAAACCTAAAAGAAATAAAAGAAGGACTCCTCCTCCATCGTTCTCCAAATCAGACACTTGGAAAATTTCCCCCATTAATTAACAAGATATATCTCAATCCTGAGATATGGATTCAATGGAGACTGCCTTATAAGCAAAAATAAGAAGTAATTATCTATAAAATAGCTTATTGATTTGTTGGTATTTACCCACTGAATATAGAATTAATGGATAAATATCCATGAAAGAGAAAGAGAAACACCATGAAAAACTGCATTACGAATTGAATGCTCGAACCCTAATTCTGATGATGGCATTAGAGCATGCATGAGCTTCAGCTGACCACGACACTCAGGTCCGCCCAACTACTCATCTTCCCCCTCCTGTCTATCTTCTTACACTCTCTTCCTGCCCTTGCTCTCCCCATGTTCCACAAACTCGGCAAGGCAACAGCAAAACCAAAAAATCTATTATTTAGAAATAGGTAGGAAAAAAGGTAAGAATATACAATAGTATGAAAAATTATATGCCACTAATTTTTGATTCTAAGGTTTCTAGCAAACGATGCAAAACTGACTCAATTTAGAATCTATAGTAAAAAAAAAACTCCTTAAAGGTAACTGGTAAATGAAGTAGAAAAAATAGATATAATCATTTAGTAACTCCAACCAATGACTCACTTCTTTAGTTGGGATCTGCACCATGGGAGGTACTTTTTGTCAGCTACGGTAACCATTTAAACTAAGTATGGAAATAAACTGAACTAAGAACCAGGCATTATTTGTTTTGGCCTGTTTGATGTACGTGTGGAATACTGTCGTCCAATATTAAACTAGAATTTTATGTAGAAGAAAGAAGACCCAGGTGTTCACATTGCTGTATTACAGAGAGTCACGGCCAAGATGGCAGAGTAGAGAAATGCTCTGCTCACCTCCTTCCACAACCACATCAGGCATACAACTAAGTTGTGGAACAGTCAGCTTGGAGAGCCATCTGAAGACTAGCTGAAGAGAGTTTTATAACTAAGGACAAGACCATGTTGAGACTGGTAGGAGGAGTAGAGATGCAAAAGAGGCTGGGCCCACATGCACATGTGGCAGTTAAGAATTGGGAGACAGATGCAGAAGTCCCTCCTAAGGAGCAAGGGGTCCCAGCACCACACCAGACTCCCCAGCCCGGAGCATCAGTGCTGGAAAGAAGAGCCCCACTGCAAGTGGATGTGCAAATCAGCAGGGACTCCATCCATCCACCTGAAATGGAAGGTTGCTGACAGCGCTGCATTCTTCTAAAGGGCCTCTTCACAGATTCACTTTCTCACAGTCACTCATCCTGGCCTCTGATAGATGAATGGAAGCTCAGGAGGCACCATGGACATACAAGGAGAGGCTGAGTTGTATGGCTTCAGGGCAAGGGCTGGAGGGACAGCCGCCATTGTCCCTGTGTTGAGCCCTCTCCCACGTAGCCAGAAGGTGGGTGCAATCATTCCTGGGTTGAGCTGTACCCCAACACAATCAAAACTGAATCTGCATTAGCCTACTCACTCTACCCTGATAACTCTCTGAGACTCCATTCCACCCAGACTGTGCACCACCAGAGACTCTTTTTAGCAGCAAAAAGCTGGGTGTGTTCTGCATTCCAGTCTTCCTTAAAAACTCTCAAAGGTCAAAGGCCCCCAGCCCAGGGTGCATAGCCTTGGTATGCCATGTGCCTTTTTTTTTTAGGTCACCCCAGGCTCAGCATTGGTGCCAAACCTGAATCTGCATTAACCTGGTGAACACACCTTGACCTACCTTGGTGACTCCCTGAGACCCTGCACCATCCAACTTGCAAACTGCACAACAAACTTTCAGCATCTGAGCCTTATAGGCAGCTGGTAGGTGGCAGTAAGACTCAGGGTGCCCTGTGTCTTTTGACGAATGGCCACAGTATTGGTGATCTGGGTTCAAAGCATGGTCTCTCTCACATGCCTACAGGTCCAGCATGAACAGCTAACAATTGCAGATCGATCTGTAGCTCCTACCAGGCAGCCCTGTGTTGGTCACAGGCAGCTGCAACAGAGGCCAAAGAGGCCTCAGAACCAACACATAGTAGCTGGCTTCAGACTCCAACAGAGAACCACCCCAACAGCTCTATAAGTGGCACCCACAAGAGGTGGTTTCAGCAGGTACCAGAGCCCACTGGAGTGAATCATGCTGAACGGAGTCATCCCTCATGGGGCAGAGGCTATGGGTGATCTTCACAGTCAGGTAGCCTGAGGGTCAGTCCCATGAATAGAGGGGCCAATAACAAAATGAAGACTCAACTACAACAGGAGGGCATGCATAACCCACACAGGAATTCTCCAAGAGCACCCAGCTCAGGTGATCAGAGAGACTGGGCCACAAAGCCTCACAACACATCAACTACACAAGGCTACCCCGCCAAAACTGGAAAATCCAGCAGACTTATCTAACACATAGAAACAAACACAGAGAGGCAGTCAAAGTTAGGAGGCAAAGAGGCATGTCTCCAATGAAAAACAGGGGAGAAAAAACTATAGAAAAATATTTAAAGAAAATGACAGAAATCGACTAGACATGGAGATAAAAAAAACTGACTATAAGGATGCTCAAGGAATTTAGGAGAAGAAGAGATGAACTCAGTGAGAACTTCAACAAAGGGGTAGGAAAAGCCATAGAAACTATAGAAAAGAACCAGTCGGAAATAACACAATAACTGAAATGAAAAATACACTAGGAGGATCAAAAGCAGATTAGATGAAGCAGAGAACCGATTCAACAATTTCAAAGACAAGGTAGCAGAAAACACCCAACCAGAACAACAAAAAGAAAAAATAAATAGCCCTGGCTGTTGTGGCTCAGTGGGTTGAGCACTGGCCTGCAAACTGGAAGGCTGCCAGTTCAATTCCCAGTCAGGGTACATGCCTGGTTTGTGACCAGCCAACAGGTGTCTGGTTGGCAGCATGCAAGAGGCAGCCAACTGATGTTTCTCTCCCTCCTTCTCTCTCCTTCACCTTCTCCCTAAAAATAAATAAATAAAATATTTTTAGAAAAGATAAGACAAACAAAAAATGAGGATAGTTTAAAGGACTCTGGGACAACATCGAGCATAAGAACATTCACATCACAAGGGTACCAGAAGGAGAAGTGCAAGAGTAAGAAATTAAGAACTCATTTGAAGAAATAATGACTGAAAACTCCCTTAAACTGGTTCAGAAAATAAACATACAAACCCAAAAAGTGTAGCATCTCAGAAAGTGAACCCAAAGAAGCCCACCCCAAGACATATCATAATTAAAATGACAAACACTAAAGACAAAGAGAGAATCTTAAAAGCAGCAAGAGAAAAGCACTTAGCTACCTACAAGGGAGTTCCCATAAGACTGTCAGCTGATTTCTCAACGGAAACTCTGTAAGCCAAAAGAGACTGGAACAAAATATTTAAAGTGATGAAAAGCAAGAACCTATAACCAAGACTACTCTACCCAGAAAGGCTACAATTTAAAAGTGAAGGAGACATAAGCTTTCAGACAAAACAACAACAACAACAACAACAACAACAAAAAAAAAAAACCACGCTAAAAAGATCACTACCAAAGCAGTTTTACGAGAAATGTTAAAGGTACTTCTTTAAGTAAAAGA
The DNA here is from genome assembly GCA_039655065.1 of Glossophaga mutica. NCBI lineage: Eukaryota > Metazoa > Chordata > Mammalia > Chiroptera > Phyllostomidae > Glossophaga > Glossophaga mutica. The sequence continues at coordinate 34,077,833 of CM077310.1, read as the reverse complement.
ACAACAACAACAACAAAAAAAGGACATAAATATGAATAAAAAATGTCAGTCGGAATGTACCTGTCAATAATTACATTAAATGTATATGGATTAAATTCTCCCATCAAAAGACATAGAGTAGCTGAATGGATAAGAATACAAGATTCATACCTATGCTCTATACAAGAGACCCACTTCAGATGAAAGACACACACAGACTGAAAGTAAAAAGAAGAAAAAAGAGATTTAATGCAAATGGAAACAAAAAGAAACAGCTGGGGTAGCAGAGAAGGCTATAATAAGAAACAAAGAAACATTTCATTGTGATAAGGGAGTCAATCCAACAAGAGGATAGAACCCTTGCAAACCCAAATGTACCAACATAGAAGTACCTAAACCTACAAAGCAAATATTGATGGACGTAAAGGGAGAGATCAACAGTAACACACTCATAGTTGGGGCCTTTAACACCCCATTGACATCAATGGATAGATCTTTCAGACAGAAATTCGATCAGAAAAAGCAGCCTTAAATTGCACATTAGACCAGATCAATTTAATTGATATTTTTAGAGCATTTCACCCCAAAGTGGCAGAATAAACATTATTTTTAAAAGCACATGGAACATGTTCTCTGATATACCAAATGTTAGGAAATAAAACAAATATGAATAAATTTAAGAAGAGTAAAGTCATATCAAGCATCTTCTTCACAAATATATGAAACTAGAAATCAATTACATGAAAAAAACTGAAAAAACACAAACACATGTAAGCTAAATAATATGGTAGTAATCCAACGAATGAGTTATCAACGAGATCAGGAAAGAAATCAAGATACCTTGCGGCAAAAGAAAACGAGACCACCCCTGAACAGACAGCTCAGTTGGTTTGAGCATCCTCTGATAAGCAGTGGCTGTGGGTGTAGATCCCCAGTCTGGCACATACAAGAATTAACTAATGAATGCACAGACAAGTGGAACAACAAACAGACATTTCTCTGTCTCTCAAGTCAATCAATAAATAATTCTTAAAGGAAAAAAAGACAATGACCCCAAATCAATGGGACACAGCAAAAGCATTCCTAAGAGGGAAATACACAGCAATACGGGGCTACTTCAAGAAGGAAGAAAAAATCTCAAATAAACATGTAACAGTACACCTAGAAAAACTAGAAAAAGAACAATAATGAAATCTCAAAGTGAGTAGAAGGGTGGGAATAATACATATCAGCAGAAATAAAACAAAGCGAGGCTACAAGACCAATACACAAGATCAATTACACCAAGAGCTGATTCTTTGACAAGATAAACAAGATGGAGGATAACCTTTCATCTGGCTCCAGAACATAGCTGAAGCCTGCACCCCTGTACCCCCACCCACATCCCCTCGCATCCCTTGCCCCCACTGACACCCAGCAGCCCTCTGCCACCTCTTCAGTGCGCAAGCTACTTGGTGGGGTCAGCGTCTGTGAGCCCACTACAGAAGAGGGCTGCAGCTCTACCTGGTGGGTGGACTCGGAGCCAGAGTCCGAGGAACCTGGGCAGGAGGCAGAGGCAAGGACAGGGCAGACGCCGGAGCAGCTGCGCAGCCTCCAGGGAGAGGAAGCAACAGGCCCCACGCCAGGCCCACTCTGGATGAGGCCGCAGAGCAGGGTGCTGACTCCAGCACTGGCAAACCAAAGCGAAGTTTTTATGCCAGGAAGCATTTGTGCTAATACTGACCCCAGTACCCACACAACTTCAAAATACCCCATATCAAAATCACTTGAGCAACCTTCGTTTTTGTGAGAATAAAATTCCTTATAATCCAGATAGTGTTTACGTGGAAGAAGTTCTCTTCCCCTTAGAGAAGGAGGGTCAAACTCTCACGCCAAAGAACTAACTGGAGAACTTAAAATCGAGAACTTAAAAAAAAACAAAAGGTGCAATTAAAAGATTTCCCCTGGCTTATAAAATGATGTTAGCATGTTTTGGAATCGAATTAATTGATAAGACTGGAAATGTCTCTTGAGCTGTTTACTGGCAGGAAAGGTTTCAGGGTCTGAACGTGTCCCACCATGGCTGCAGGAGAACCAGCGGTCCTCCTCCAAGCCCCGGCAGGCCTGCACACCAACTTCTAAATCTCCTCTTGCGAAGCCGCTTCTTCATGAACCTCTTGTGGAAAATACTGTTCCCAACATCAGACGGAGCGCTCCGGAATATTTTGTTGACACAGTAAGAGACGGGAGAAAGCTGCCAGGGCTCGCCTGGAAACGTCACGCGCCTTCGCAGAGTTTCATCTGCGCCCAGCGAAGGAACAGTCAGAGGGCAGCACGGACCACGAAATCCCAGCCCCTCCCGCCTCCACTCACGACGGTCATACTTCTATGCACAAAAAAACTAAGCACTCTGAAAATTCCTCCTCAGCTGCTCATGTAAATAGCAAAACAGCTGAAGAAGAGGAGGGGGAGGGGGAGGGGGGAGGAGGAGGAAGAAGAGGAAGAAGAGGAAGAAGAGGAAGAAGAAGAGGAAGAGGAAGAAGAGGAAGAAGAAGAGGAAGAGGAAGAAGAAGAGGAAGAAGAAGAGGAAGAAGAAGAGGAAGAAGAAGAAGAAGAAGAAGAAGCCCCTAGAGAGCCTGGAGAAGAGACAGGCCCATCACAGAGCTGGTCGGACCAGCCGCCAGGCGGATGAACACAGAGAAGGACAAGGATGCCGAGACGGCACATTCTCATGGGAAACACAGAGAACTATCCAGCGGAGAGAAAGTGAGTGCATCGCCTGCTGAAAAAGACGGAGCAGGTGAAAAGTCGTAATGAAGACTGTGGAAATCCTGTCAATACCAGTTCCCATTATGTTTGACTATCGCAGTGAATTATCAGAAACCCACAAACCTGTTTTGGTAGGGGAGGAGAAAACTGCTACATAGTTTATCCTAAAGAACTGAGGCCAGATTTTAAATTTTAGCCATCTGTTTTTGACTTCTGTTGTGAGCATTTTGTTATTTTCTATTTTGGATGGCAATAAGTTTAATAAAATTAGTAAGTTTAATAAGAATGTATTCTGTAGCACTTCTACAATGTGAGTTAAAAAAACAAAACAAAAAAACACAAAACCTCAAAACAGGGAAATTTTAGCAAACATTCAAAGAATTAACACCTATCCTCAGACTATTCTAAAAAAATCCAAGAGGAGACAAAGCTCCAAAGTACATTTTACGAGGCCAGCATTACCCTGGTTCCAAAACGGGACAAATACTTTACCCTCCCCCCCCCCGCCAAAAAAAGTTATGGGCACTATCACTGATGAAGATAGATGTAAAAATCTTCAACAAAAAATTATCAAATGGAATTCAGCGATACATCATAAAAATCATATATCGTGATCAAGTGGGATTTATTGTTGGGATGCAAGTTGGTTCATTCACTATCTGCAAATCAATTTATGTAATAAGCCACATAAACAAAATTAAGTAAAAAATTATATGAGCATATCAATAAATGCAGAAAAAGCTTTGGATGAAATCCAGCATCCATTTATAATAAAAGCTTTCAGATCAATGGGAATAGAGGGGCCACACCTAAACATAATAAAGGCCTTGTATGACAAGCCCACAGCCAACATCATAGTCATCGTGGAGAAGCTAAAAGTCTTCTCCTTAATATCAGGCTCAAGACAAGGATGTTCACTTCAATGACTGTTACTCAATGTAGTATCAAAAGGCTGAGTAACAGCAATCAGAGAAGAAAAAAGAAATAAAAGGCATTCAATTTGGAAAGAATAAAATAAATTGACATTATTTGCAGATGACATGATCCTGTAGAAAGAACCCTAAATTTCCTCCAAAAACTAATAAATGAACTTAGTAAAATAGCAAAATATAAAATTAATATTCAGAAATTGGTTGTATTTTTATATACCAATAACAAACTATTGGAAACAGAAATTGAGAAAACAATCTCATTTACAATTGCATAAGAAAATAAAATACCTAGGAGTAAATTATCCATTATTCAAGGAGGTAAAAGACCTGTACTCAGGAAATTGTAGGACACTAAAGAAAGAAAATGAAGATACAAATAAATGAAGCATGTACTGTGCTCATGAATATGAAGAATTAAAGTTATTTAAATGTCCATACTACCCAAAGCAATCTATAGATTCAATGCAATTACTGTCAAAATACCAATGGTATTTTTCACAGAACTAGAGCAAATAATTCTAAAATTTATAGAGAGCCGAAAAGGCCCTGAAAGGCCACTGAAATCTTAAGAATAAACAAAGTTGGATGTATCGCTGTACTTGACATAGTACTGGCATAAAAGCAGACACATATATGAATAGAACAGAATAGAAAGCCCAGAAGCGAACCCAGGCCGATGTGGTCAGTTAATCTATGACAAAGGAGAGTAAAATAGACAGTGGAGTAAAGACAGTATATTTGATAAACGTTAGGAAAACGGGACAGACACATGAAAAAAATGAAACTGCGCCAACTACTTACACCATATACAATAATAAATTCAAAATAAATTAAAGATTTAAATGTAAGACCCAAATCCATTAAACTCCTAAAAGAAAACATAAGCAATAAAGTTTCTGGCACTGTTCTTCGTAATACTTTTTCTGATATATCCCCTGCCCCCACTTCTTTCTTCACAGGTAGTCTCCTAAACTCTGAGGCAATGGGTATCTGGCAGCTGGTCCCAGGCTAACCCCCTGAATCTGCTCCCAAAGCCCCCTTTTCTCTACATCTCACCCTAGGCAGACCCACTCAGTGCCAGGACCCTGTCCAGTAACACCATGACCTGCTTCACAGCCAGGTCCTGCTCAACAGAGAGAACTGGCTGCTTCCGAGCACAGTGAAGAGAAGCTATGTATTCTCCTGTCTGAAGGGCAGAAAAGACTTTGGATTCCTGGGGTGCCGGTGGGTGGCAGCTGGTCCCTCAGGCCCAGGCCGTCACTTTCTTGCACAGGACCCAGCAGCAGGTCTCCACCTGCGCTCACAGAGCACGCCTCTGCCACCTGAGACATGAACCTCCTGAGCCAGCTGCATGCGGGACTTGGTCAGCAGCTGGGACCCTGGATCCTTGTTCTGGGAAGAGATAGGAGAGTCAGGAACTTCCCTGCCATGGGAAGTACTTCTAGGGCATTGGTCTGTATCTGTAGGAGGAGAAACACAGTTATGGTGAAACAGGCTATAAGCAAAAGGACCCTGATATAGAACATGTTCCCCCGCCCCCGCACAGCCCATGGTTGGAGGATGATACGGCTTTTTATATCAATGGCAAGCTGATGGCTAGCTAATAACTGTGCTATCGCCCTGGGGCTAAAGATACGTACAGGACTTCCAGAATGTACAGTGACTCGTGACAAAGCCAGGGGTTTGTACTGAGCCTGTGATAAAGGCAAGGAGGCGGTTCCCCCTGCATCACGGAGTCACTCTTGCCCTGACTAAAGGCGGCAGCTAAGAGAATGAATATAATACGGGAAACCAGCAAACGTAGCTCATCATGGGAGGAGCTGCATAGGACGTCCTGTAGGAAGCTCCAGGTCAGGATTTAAACAAAGGGTGGGCAGGGAGAGAGGCTGGTCCACCACGAGGGCTAAGAGAGAAGGTAGCAGCTGTGCTGGTCTGTAGCAAAGAGGGCAGCCATGTGGGGAAGATTCAGTCACACTGCCAGTAGTGAGATAAGAGCCATGTGAGCAGAGTGAGCGTCAAAGAGAAGGAGCCATGATGTAGCGGCTAGGCTTGCAGCCAGGATCCAGCCATGCAGCCTGGTGTAGTAAGGGAGAGAAGTGCATGCTGCTGCTTGGAGTGTGCCCGCCCTAGTCGACCCAGAAGCCATCAAGGACCATGCCTTGCAGACCTGAACTCTATCTGGACTCTTGGAACTGAGGACACACGGAGAGCTCACTCTTTCTAGACTTGTGCCTTTCCTGGACTCCACCATGACCCAGTGCAACACAGCACAGGCTTTCTTAGATGGAGGCTAAGGGCAGTGTCCCCCAGTCCCCCAGATCCTGAAGGAGAGAGCTGCTGCAAGGCTGTTTGCCCAGCCAGCGTAAGCACAGATAAGGAGATGGGGAACTATTGGGCCTAGCTTTGGCTTATAGCCTTTTGGGGAGCAAGGAGAGTGCTGGGTCTCAGGAAGAACGGGGCTTCAAGCTGAAGTGCTCCCAGCCCCCGCAAGGTTGGAATATTGTAAATAAAAGTCTGTTTCTTCCAATACCAATTGTTGGGTCATACACCAAGGCGCCACATGAATGGGACCCTGTTTTCTCAGTTACAACTCTGCCCGGGAAGTTGTCCGAGTGGCAGTCATGAGATGCTCCTCTTCAGTGATAACGTCCTAAGAAAGACTAAGAACTGAGGATGGAGACCTGGGGGCTTCTTGACACAATTCTCACTGGGGAATGTGCCCTGGCTCTTGTGACTGAGGGCATGGAAAATGGCTCTTCTTCCTGCTTCAGCAACAGAATTTACTGAATTCAATTCAGCAAATCCTTTGTCAGAGTATTAAGCAAGAAAATGTTACAAAGTCAGTTCCTGGGAAATCAGTCCCTAAGAGAGGTGACTGCCCTAATGTTATTTATTCATTGTTTGTTTATTATTTTCATCTTATCATAGTTATGTATTTATGTAACCTACATTTGCCCTCACCTTGTATTAAAATTTACAAAACATGTTTCCTGTTATCAAATTTACATTTTTATTTGTGAAATTCTTATTAAACTTTGAGATTTCATTTATTCTAGAATTTAAATCCTTACATGTTTTCTATATAAATCTCAGAATAGTACTTGGCTACTGAGACTCAAAGAACAGTTCCACCACTAGTCACAAAATCCCTAACAAAAGCTGAGAACCTATAGAATTAAAAACAGTCCTGGGAAATATGGAATATATTCAGCACTTAGGTCTCAGTTGTAACTGATTTAAATCCAGGCAGCAAGGAGCAGTGGGTAGAAATTCCCCAGAGGGGTCATCTAGCCTGAGGTGGGAAAGATACATGCTATCTATTGGCTGATTCTGGCACCTGGTACTCTTCCCCCCACCCTCTCTTCAGTCCCTGCTTTACTGATGGCATTTACCCCTCCTACAACTCCTTCCCCCCGACCCATCGTACTGCCCACCTGCACAGGTGTTCTGGTTCAGTTGTGGGTTCAGCTTCAAGGTTTCTACTCAGAGTACAAAGCCAAAGGTATAGAGCAAAAGTTGAGTGGAGGCTCTTTACTTTTCAAAACCCTGTAGGCAGGGCTGCTCCTGTGCGTCCTGATAGAGATTAGATATCGGGGCCCTGAGCGAACACCATCATTACAGTGAAAATGTAGGTGAGGTGCTGAGGTGAAAGGAATCAGCTCAGTTCCATTCACTTGTGTGTGCTGAGTGAATTTCCCAGACAGCAGGGAGAGGTATCAGTTTGGGAGGATTTCTTGAATCTTTGCCCCAGAGGACTTCACCAAGGCTTAAGTAGGCTCTCTAGAACTTGTGGGTCATATTTTAATACACTTTTATCCTTTATCTTTTTCCTTTCTACTACTTCTTCTCAGAGGACCAGTTTAGTAGAAGCAGAAAAGCCTGCAACTTGTAACTTTAATGTATCTTTCTTTGATTGCCTATCGCCTCTCAAACCTGTGCTTCCCCCGAACTCCTCCCAAAACGTAAAAAAGTAAAGCAAATTGTCATTAAATTATTTATTTAAGAAAGTAGATCATGTTCTTCTGTCTAATCACAATTTTGTAAATTCATGATTTACTATGTATTTTTTAAATAACCCCACGATTTTGATTTCATGTGTTTCTCAGCCTGTGCAGAAATGTGAGTCGGCACTGGGGCTTAGCGAAAAATGCACTGAATAGAGAGAGTTACGAATGTCACTTTCTTATTCATTTCAGACTTTTCTTTGGTGATTGTTTCCTGAGGGGAAGGCATCCCTCAGCTCCAACTCTGACAACCTCCCAGGCCCAGGGGCTGTGTATTTCTGTTCTTTCCGGGGGTTACTGATCCTTTGCCCAGACTTCCGGACAAGAATTCCCAAGCAGGGACAAGCCAGATTTTCTTCTTCTGTCTGATCCAGGTGTTCTAGGCTGTGATCAGGCTCCAGAGCAGCTGGCAGAGGAGGGTGCAGTTCCGTGCAGCATGGCTGTGTTCTGCGAAGAGTTGGAAGATCTGCTGGAGCGTCACATGGTGGGAACAGGTGTGTTGTGTCTTTTGCATTTGGGAGATAGCCCCTCTTTTCCAAGGAAATTTCAAGTCGTTTCTGTCATGTAGGCACGACGGAGGGGGAATCGTCTTCAACTGTCTACAAAAATTAGGGGTTCTCCAGTTGTTTCGGCTCTGGCTCCAAAGAACAGCCCCGTCAAGGGAGCCAGCAGCGATGGAGCAGAGCATCATCACTCCTGCCGCCAGCCACGAATAGATCTCGGCCTTTGAGAATTCCGGTAAATCGGGAGACGGCAGCCAGGGGGCGTCGCGGGCTCAGTTAACGCGAAGTTTCTGCGGCTGGTTCCCTGAAAGGGCGATTCCTCGGCTGGCCACAAGAGGGCGAGCAGGTGCCCTTTTCTCACACTGGGATTTGGGAAGCGCAGACGTCAGAGCCTTCGTTTTCAGTGGGTCTCAGCACAGATACACCATCACGTTGTGGCCCCACCAAGCAACTTGGAGCTGCGGTTAATAGTGAGGAAAACATCTTCCTCTGGGGATCCTGCCTGCTGAACCCCGAGCTCTTCCCGGGCCTTGCCGGGGGCACTTCCTTTAGGTACCGAGCAGAGAACCTCACCTTTTCTGCACTTTCCCCCGAGTTTTCAGCTCTACTTTGCACAAAAAAACTCTAGCGAAGCCATTTTTTTACAAAGAATCCATTTACTGAGGGCTTTGAAGCTGGGAGTCAGAGCGTGTTTGGTTCTTTTTACAGATTCGGGACAGTTTCTGCAGGAGATGCCCAAGGACTCAGAGACTGGAGCATGGAAAGGGTCGGGAAGGACTGGACCAGTTGGGGCCACTGCGGAAGGGAGCTGGGGTGCGGCCACCGGTGGCCCTAGCCCAGGAAGAGACCTCTGTATAGGATTTGAGACTTTTATGGTGATTGTTCAACATCATGACGTTACACCAATGGCGTAAAGAAAAATTCAAAAGTGGAATCATTGAAAGGGCATTTCCTTCAACTTTTAAAAATATTTTAATATTAAATATAAATATCAAATGTAAAATTTAAAAATACTTTAACGTGAAAACATCATTTTATTAAACTTTAAGATATGTAAATACTTTAATATTAAATAAATGTCAATATAAAATTTTTAATTTTTAACATTCAGACCTTTGAAACAGCATGTATGAAGCTTCAACTTCTTTAAAGTGAATTTTACTTATACCCAAACAGGAATTTAGTTAGCCCTGGCTGGTGTGGCTCAGTGAATTGAGCACCAGAGTGGGAACCACAAGGTGGCAGGTTGGATCCCAGTCAGGGCACATGCCTGGATTGTGCCGGGCGCTAGGGGGCGCGCCAGAGGCAACCACACATGGATGTTTCCCTCTCTTCTTCCCTCCCTTACCTCTGTCTAAAAATGAATAAAATCTTTTTTAAAAACATATAAAAACAAATTTAATGTTACTTTTTTGGCTTAATACAAAGGGAACAGAGACAGGAATTTCAAGATTGCATTTTTAATGGACAGTATTGCCACATTGGACACTCTCTCATGACTCCATGACAACACTGAATAATTTTTCTTTAAGGTCACATTACTGAAACATCTTCACAGGACCCCACCTGGGGGTGCCAGATACACGGCACAAGGCGAACCCCCTTGCCTGCTGCCACAGCGCGTCTTCCAGGCTGGTGGTAACTGAGCCCTCCGTTACAGGCATGCTCATGCATATGACACCAGCAGGGGATCCTGGGGGCATGTAAGTCTTGTAGGGTCAGGGAGAGCTTCCAGGGCAAGCAACTGCTAAGCCCGCCTCCCTGGGAGCTGTGGGCGTTAGCCAGGTAGGTGCACGGTCATCCTTTCTGGACATGTAAAGGGCAGGTATCTTAGGGTAGCAGGTAAAACACAGGCCTCATGTTTAGAGATGTGACTGAGTAAAGACAGAGAGGACATTTAGAACAATTTGGGAGGTTGAGATTGTACGTGCAGAGGATGAAGTGTGGTGCCTGTCTCAGAATTCTAAGGAGCCACAAGACTCCCTGAGACAAGAGGGAGCGGTCAACAAAGGAAAGAGGGCAGGAGGAACACAGAAGCAGAAGGTGGTGAGGACAGAGAAGCCAGGGGAAGGTCAGGCTTCAGTGCAGGATGTGGTTGGTGTCAGATGCTCCTAAAATGCCAGCACAGCCAATGGACGGTCATCACTGACCTGGGCATGATGTGGCTTGTTGTAGACTCTGCCAAGCAGTGCAGGAGAGAGAACAGGGAGCCTGGAGGCACCTCTCCATGAGCGGAGAAATGAGTGGCATGTGAAGAAGTAGGGCCAGATATTGCAGAGAACATTCAGGAAGTTTAAGTGTGAACAGAATGGCAGAAGCAAGACAATACAGGTGGTTGCAGGACTGAGTAATGATCGCACTTGGGATGAAGATGAAAATGAAGCACACTTAACGTTTAACAAAAGCAGCCAGTCCACAGGAAGATGTCCTTCAGGAGAGAGGGGAGGTACCTGATAAAGCATCAGCACCTCGCTAAGGCCGCTCTGCTGTCCTTCCAAGGGCTCTTTCCCCAGGGCTGAGCCGTCGAGAACTGTCTCTCTGTGTGGTGTCACAGAGGCTTTGCATGTGGGACTATGCACCACAGTGAAGCTTGGGGCGAGTCAGAGGGCCTTTGGCGCACGAAGCAACGTGAGGTCTGAGTGTGAGGGGGGGTGGGAGTGGAGACCGGTTGGCCTTGCAGTGCTCCTCTCAGGCCCATGGGTTTCCTGCAAGCGTGTTTATGGATGTGGAGGGTGTCAACACTCTGTTTCATGACCAATCCAAACAAACGTTAAATAGTTTTTTAAAAACATTAAAAGGGATTCTCATCTGAAAAATTAAAAATACAACTGTTTGGCATATGAAAAAATGTTCTCATCACATCGATAAGAACCTTTGCATATTCAGTGGCTGTGATTTCATTTTAGTATCATGAATTAGCAAAACCAGACATCAAATTGAGGTGGGGCTTATTTTTTGATGCCTCTCACATCACATGTTAAGTCTGTGTATGCTTCAACATTCATGGTAATCTTAAACATTTATAGGAACACACTGTCCTAAGGAACAGATTTTCAGATCAACAAAGTGTAAAATTAAAAAGATGTTCAAACTGGACTCACCAGTAAGTTCTTTCTTTCCTTATCTATCAGCTTCTGTCTGGTAGGTATTATGTGCCCACTTTTACAATGAGTAGGTGGGTCTGCTAAGGAACCAGACAAAATGGACTACTGCCTTAAGAGTGTGTTTCCCTGAGCAGGTTAAATTGAAAAGAACAATGTTTCTGCCTGCCCTATTCAAGGGTGACAGGGAAAGAAGTAAAAACAGCTTTGACCCTGGAATGAAGTGGGCCCTGTTTCTTCGGTAACAAGTGGACACAGTCTCAGGAATTAAGGAAACTGTTTCAGCTCTGGTGGTCCTGAACGGCCAGCCCAGACACTGCCCTTGCTGACTGGGGCTGATCACAGGAACGCTGGGACAAACACTGACATCAGGCCATCGCTAGGGAGCTACCAGCAAAACGACCCCTAACGTTTTTTCAAACACTAAGGAGCAAAAATCACTTTAATGGCAGGCATTGAAGTATCTTCGCTTGGTCCGAGAGCTCATCCCTTCTCAGCGCTGAGTCTCCTCCATTGTCTGCGTGTGACAGGGTGCGCTTATCCACTCACTGACAAAATTTGTTTTATCTCGGTCCCCTGTTAAAAACTTCTTTTTCAATTAGTCTATAATCACTATTATTTTGTATCAGCTCAGCAGAGGGGTCGGACAACCCTATACTTCGCCAAGTGTCCCCCTGGCGTTTCCAGCACCACACACAGTCACTAGAATGCTATCGGCCCTACTTTCTGGGCTGTACTTTACATCCTCCTGACTCTTCTGTAATTACTAATTTGGACTTCTTGAACCTCGCAACTATTTAGTACACTCACTCACTCACACACACACACACACACACACACACACAAAATTGACTATGCTATTACAATTGTCCCAATTTTCCCCCTTTGCCCCCTCTTCTCTGCACCAACACTCCCTCCAGCAATCCCTCCCCCATAGATCATGTCCACGGGTCATGCATATAAGTTTTTTGGCTACTCCTTCCTATACTGTTCTTAACCTCCCCCTGTCTATTTTGTTCCTACTGATTTATGCTTCATGATCCCTGCACCTTTTCCCCCATTCTTCCCCCTCCCCCTCCCAGCTGATCACCCTCCAAGTGATCTTCACATCGGTGGCTCTGTTCCTGCTCTTGTTGTTTGCATTTTTTTTTTTTTTAGATTCAGCTGTTAATAATTGTGAATTTGTTGCCCTTTTAGTGTTCATGAATTTGATCTTCTTTTAATTAAATAAGTCCCTTTAACATTTTGTATAGTAATGGCTTGGTGATGATGAACTCCTTTAGTTTTTAGTTTGTCTGGGTAGCACTTTAACTGCCCTTCAATTCTAAATGAAAGCTTTGTTGGATAGAGTCACCTTGGATGTAGGTCCTTGCTTTTCATGACTTTAAAGACTTCTTTCCAGCCCCTTCTTTTTTAAAATTTTTATTTTAATTTTTGATCTTGTACAGTTTTCTGTCTTTTACTCCCACCCCAGCCCACCACCCCAGCCCTCCCCACCTCCCTCCCATTTCCACCCCCCATAGTTTTTGTCCACGTGTCCTTTATACTTGTTGCTGTACCAGCCCCTTCTTGCCTGTGAAGTTTCTTTTGAGAAATCAGCTGATGGTCTTATGCGAACTCCTTTGCAGGTAACTCTCTGCTTTTCTCTTGCTGATTTTAAGATTCTCTCTTAAATCTTTAATCTTTGGTATTTTTATTATGATGTGTCTTGGTGTGGTCCTCTTTGGGTCCAACTTGTTTGGGACTCTCTGTGCTTCCTGGACTTGTGTGTCTGTTTCCTTTCCCAAATTAGAGAAGTTTTTCTTTATTATTTTTTCAAATAACTTTTCAGTTTCTTGCTTTTCCTCTTTTTCTTCCGGTAGCCCTATGATTTGGATGTTGGTATGTTTGGAGATGTCCCAGAGGCTTCTTAGTCTAGCCTCATTCTTGTTTTTGTTTTTGTTTTTTAATTCTTCTTTCTTCTTGATGTACTGATTGAATGCTTTTTTTCTTCCTATGTTCCAAATCATTGATTTGACTCTTGGCTTCCTCCCCTTCACTGTTGGTTCCCTGTAGATATTTCTTTATTTCGCTAAATGTAACCTTCATTTCTGCCTGGGTCTTTTTCATGCTGTTCCCATACTGAATGATTTCTCCGAGCATCCTGATAACCAGTGTTTTGAACTCTGCATCTGACAGGTTGGTTATCTCCATTTTGTTTCATTCTTTGGCTGGAGTTTTGTTCTGTTCTTTCATTCAGGCCATTTTCATTTGTCTCCTCAGTTCAGGTGCCTCCCTGTATTTGTTTCTATGTATTAGGTCAAGCTGCTTTGACTCCCTGTCTTAGAAAACGTGGTGTATTGGAGAAGAGCAGACTCATAAATTGTGATGGATGGAGCCTTAGGTGTTCATCAGGGTGGGCCACCCAGTCCACTGCTTTGTGGCTCTGTGTGTGGGCAGGGCTTGGAGAGGGGACAGTGCTACTGCTTGGCTTCTAGGAGGTTTGCTTAGGAAGCTGTCTCCTGCCACAGTCCCTGTTTCCAGCCACTTCCCTTTTTCCCCGTATGCCACTGGTGTCCTTCCAGCTGTTGCCCTGGTGCTGAATCCCAAATGGGGTGGGTCTGCATCAGTCCTAAATCCTTGTGGACCCTTTAAGAGGAGTCTCCTGATAATCTGGCAGTTTCTTCTGCTGCCAAACCCTCACTGGTTTTCACAGCCAGAAGTTACGGGGATTTATCTTCCTGGCACTGGAGTCCTGTGCTGCACGCTCTGGTGTGGGGCCTGGATCCCTAGCTCCCAAGGTAGCCCTCCTGATTTGTATCCACCACAGGTGAATGTGGGACCACCGGTTCTACCACCTGTCCATGACTCTTGGTGGCTCTGTACCTGCGCACCTCTTCCTGTCTCCCTGCATCTCTGCTCCTCTTACCCATCTGGATGAATGTGTCTTCTTTAAACCCTTTGTGTTTCACTGCCATACAGCTCGATTTTCTGATGGTTCTAGGTGATGTTTGTTTTGTGGTCTAGTTGTACTTTTATTCTGTAGTTGTGCGAGGAGGTGAGGTGTGTTTACCTACACCTCCATCTTCCCCCACACCTTCTTCACCCAGTCCTCCAAACCCCTCCCCTCTGGCAGCCGTGAGTCTATTCTCTATCTGTGAGTCTGTTTCTGTTCTGTTTGTTTATATTGTTCTTTAGATTCCACATATAAGTGAAATCCTATGGTGTTTGTCTTTCTCTGACTGACTTATTCACTATGCCTAATACCCTCCAGGTCCATCCATGTGACAGAAATGTGTAAATGATGTCATTCTTTTCTATGGCTGAGTAATAGTCATTGTATGTAAGTACCACCACCTTTTAAACCACTCGACTATTGATGGGCACCTGGGTTGCTTCCATAGCTTGGCTATGCAAATAATGGCAAATGAACGTAGGGCGCATTTATTATCTCAAATTAGCATTTTCACTTTCTTCAGATATGTACACAGAAGTGGAATCAGTAGGTCATAATCAGAGCCATGTTTAATATTTCTGAGACACCTCCATACTTTCCCCCATAGTGGCTGCACCAATCAGCATTCCCACAAACAGTGCACACGATTCTCCTTTCTCCACATCTTCACCAGCACTTGTTGATTTATTGGTGATAGCCATTCTGACAGGTGGTAGTAATATTCCAATGTGGTTTCAATTTGCATTTCTCTGAATATTAGTGACATTATCTTTTCATATGACCACTGGTTATCTCTGTGTCCTCTTTGGAGAAGTGACTGTGCAGGTCCTACCCCATTTTTTAGTTGGATTGCTTGTCTTTTTGGTGTTGACTTCTATGAGTTCTTTATAAATTTGGGATATTAACCCCTTATCAGATGTGTTACTGGCAAATATATTCTCCTGTTCAGTGGGTTGCCTTTTCATTTTCTTGATGGGTTTCTTTTGTTCCTATAACATTTGCCAGTGAGCCAGCCCCGGGGGACAACCCAGGTTGGCACACAGGACACTCCTCCCCTGCCCCAGGGTTGGGCAGCCTGGTCCTGTCCCCCTCAGCATTGCCTGCCAGGGCCAGGCATCTTCTGTCCCTGTCTGCTCCCAGAGCAGCCCGCAGTTTCACCCAAAGATCCCAAGGGCCTTGAGGCAGGGTTCACTACAGGGTGGAGATAATTCAGGCGACACTCATTTGGGTGGATCTGGCTGAGTCTGAGGCCAGTTTGGGAGACTTTTGGTTCTCAGATAAGCCATCCACTGGGTGAGGAAGGGTCACCTTCTGTTTCTGAGAATCTGCACAGACAGTATGGCTCAGCCTCTCGACAGGGATTGCAAGACAGGAATCACGTGCTTTAGTTCACAGAGCGCTTAGGTAACTTGCTCGATGTCTCCCAGCCAGGAAGTGGGGGAGCGGGGCTGCCTGGGATCCCAGCTGCTGTCCGAAGGGGATGTGGGGCAATGACAGGGACACGGGGAGAGTCTGAAATTGCGATGCCTTGGACACACCCCACCCCAGGCTGGTGGTCTGGAGGCAAATTCCAGTGAGACGCCACCTGCAGGACGGTGGCAGCTCTTTGCGACAGGAGGAAGCTGCAGTAATAACCACTGCCCCACTCAAGGCCACCTCAGGGCAATGGGAACACGCTGGTAATGGACAGAGAGGGTTGTCTCCTGGCTGCGTGGAGGGGGTGCCCCTTGGGGGTCCAGATCTCCGAAAAAAGACTTTCCACCAGGCCCCTCTCTTCAGCACCAGGCCTTCCACAGCTCCGCTGACCTCAAGTGCTTCAGGAGTCGTCAGCAGTTCTGCAGGGCCACCCTGACCCTTGTCACCACCGTCCTGCTCTGCTGGTCCTTGGGTGTCATATTGGTTCTGCTAAACCAGTCACCTTGGCCCCATGGCCTCCTAACAGCCCATGAACTTTGATCACTAATGTCTCCCTTGTCCTTGTGTCACTGGCATTCTTTGGGGACTTGGGGAACCACAGGTAATAAACATGTGGTCACAGCACTCAGGGCCAGCGCTGTCACTGGCCTGCCTGGAACAGATGTCCAGCCCTGGGTCAGAGGCAGGACTGGACTTGGGGTTTGGTACCCAGATCTGACCAGCCTGAGAGGTTGGGGCCAGCAACCCCTGCATCCTCTCCAGGGCACAGCACACTGTGTCCAGTTGCTCTGGCCCTCTCTTCAACATTGCCATTCCAGGGGGAGCAGTAGCAGGCTACGTGGAGCCACGATCTTTCCTTCAGCCTGCAAGGGTGGCAGGGGGCAGTGGGGAGGTAAGGGGGGTCCCTCAGGCTGTGGTTCCACCAGGCTGCATTGTGTGGGGAAGAGGTCCTTTGGGCTTTGCACCCTGGGGAGTAGTTAGAAAGGAAACGGAGGCCAGTGTGTCCAGCCTTCTCTCTAAGTGGCTGTCGCATCTGTGCTGGGACCTGTGCACGTTGACCTCGTGGCCTAATTCTCAGAGAGGTTTCATAGACATGGTCTCCGAGGCTCAGAAAAAGCCCAGGTATCCCTGAAGCCCACTGGGCAGCCCTGGGCCTGGGCCAGCCCTCCTCTAAGTGGAGCATTTGGTCCAGGTGCGCTCTCAACACCTGTGCCCAGGTGTTCACACTAACAGGGCCCAGAGAAAGCCCTGGAGATGGCCTCCCTCCTGAATGGTTCCCCCCACTCCAGAGTCTCCTTTTCCTCATCTCCTAAGAACTGAGGTGCCAGGGGTGGAGCTGAGGCAGTTTCAGGAGGGCCAGCCAGGACATTATGCCACTGGGCTCCACTCTTGGGTACAGTGGACCCTCCACCTGCCCACACAGGCAAGGCCTCAGGTGAGGCCAGCCCTGGGCACTGCCCAGAGCCTTGTCTGGGCCTTGATGGGGGGAAATGCAGAGGTTTTCTGTACCTCCCACCACCCAGTGTGCAGACGGTGTTGGAGAAGGAGAGATAACCCTGAAGCAGAGGGGTGACACAGAGACACCCCCTGCCCTGGGCGCTCCGGCCCCTGCTGCCTGGCCTTTGCTCAGAGGCCCCCAGGGGCCGGCAGCTGGCCCCGTGGCCCGCTGAACACATTCACGAGCTGTTCATGCCAGCCTTCCTTTCTTTTGAAGTGTCACCTCTCAACCTCATGGCAGAGTCCCCATGAGAGCAGAGGCCCAGAGACAAAGTCCCCTGTCACCCAAGGGCACTGGGCAAGCCCTGGCTGTGCAGAACCTGGACAACGAGAGCAGGTGCAGGCCTGGGTGCCCCAGAGACAGTGCTGCAGCCTGGATTCCCAGCCCCCATGTGTGTCCCCGAGTCTCTGAACTGCTCTCCTCAGTGAAGACTTTGCTCAGCACCCTCCCACATGCCCCTCGGGCTGCTGCAGGCTAGTTTCGGAGTCACTTCACCAGTTTTCCCTAAAGCATCTGCTATGGGCAACACATCTGTGGAACTTGTCTCTGGAAGCTGATGAGCTCTCAAGCCCCACTACTAAGTGTGGCCCATGACCCAGCAGCTTGGGTATCACGGGGGACCCGGGTGGCAGTGTAGACCCTCAGGCCCACCAAAGATCCACAGCATCAGAACCTGCCCAGGTGATTCACAGGCAATGCAGTTTGAGAGGCAAGGGTGTCTTCAGCAACGGGACTAAGGTGGCAAATGAATAGCAGGTGGTACACCTGCTCACTGAGCCTGCCTGTGCTGGGACCCAGGAATTCAGGGGGAGGGGTGCTGGCTGAGGTCAGAATCTCCTGGCTCCCGTGGTAGCCAGGCCTCCACACAGCCATGGCCACGCTGACCAGCTAGCGCTGGGAGGGAAGGATGTGCCAAAACCCCTGGGGTGTTCGAAGCCCCCCACTGGGAAAGGGTCTGCCCGGAGGACATTCTGCCTCAGAGCAAGCTCTGGGAGTGGCCCCAGCTCCTAGATGTGGGGCAGAGCCGGGGCTGGGACCAGGCGCCCCTGTCAGGCAGCCCCAGGGTGGGAAGAGCTCAGACAGAGCTGCTTCGCAGGAGTGAAGCAGGCAGCACTGGGACAGGTGGGCGGAGACAAGGACCTGGACCTTGGCATCATGGTTGGCTGGGGGGGATGGGCAAGGGCAGCACCCTCTGCTTCCCCAGCCCTCACCTGCTGCACAGCCAGGGCTGGGTGGGCTGTGAGCAGAGCCCAGACCTGCAGGGCCTGAGAGCACTTCAGCAGGTGACTGGGGGTAGGCATTACCCACTCCCGACAGCAGGGGGCAGCAAGAAGACAGGCTGCAGAGACCCACTTGCTGTTTATTGGGCCTGAGGCAGGAGACCAGGGCTGAGGTGGGGTGGGCTTCCCCTGTGGGGGCTCAGGAAGGGTTTCAGGTGGAGCAGCCTGGTGTGGGAACAAGGCTGCCGGGAGCCCCTTCCTCAAAGCCCTGGGTACCCTGATGTGGCAGGCCCTGGGTGTCCCTGCATCAGGCCTCACTCCTGTCCCCACAGTCATCCTGTCCCAATGGACTCTGTCAGTGTTTGTTGAGTGACTGAGTGACCTGACAACTTGGCCAGGGCCCCTGACCTGCAAGAGGATCCTCAGCACTGGGTGGCTGTTGCTGGGAGGCAACCCTCCCAGGCTTGGCTGTCTGGCTCCCTCAGGCCTCCAGGAGCTGGTTTCTGAGCTGCTGGGACCCCAATTATACAGGAGCTGCCTGTTCCATTCCATCTGACAGGTGGGGAGACCGAGGCCTGCAGGAGCACCTAATTCTTCACAAGTCACCCAGGCTCCACAGTCTGAGAGGTTGAGTTCCTGGTACCCTGGACCCGGAGGCCTTGTCAATACTGCACCCAGTTAAATTTGAATTTCAGATGAACAACAAATAACCTTTCTGTATTCACCTGTCTCATGCAATGTTGCAATGTTTTATGTCTGATTGGCTGTATCTGGCAGCCCTACTTGTCAAGCCATGGAGCTGAGCCTGCACAGCCCCGGGGCAGGTCAGGAGCTGGAGGGGCAGCTTCCAGGCCACCCCTGGGGCCAGGGCACATGGCCCGCTCATGGAGTCACCCCTCGTGCCCAAAGACTCTGGGCCTCAGTCCAGCTCCAGCCCCCTGAGCTCCACTGCTTGGAGGCCCTCTGACCCCCTGCTCAGCCCTCACCACCAGGACCACTGCTGAGGAAGGTCATCTCGACTCAGGTGCCACCTCAGCAGCCCCTGTGGCCAGGGGCACAGGCTGCCCCGTCATGACTGGATGTCACGGTGTCCCTGAATCTGTTCCTGGAAACCCCAAATGGAACTGGAGGGGAGTTGCTGTTGGTGGGAAAGCTGGACAGTAGGCCAGCAAGTGGGGGGCTTCAGGAGGGGCCACCCCCATCACCTGCCTCCTTGCAGGTCTGCAGCCACAAGCACATATCATCTGAGCTGTCCCCACTTCCAGTGGCCACAACTCCTGGTCACCAGAAAGAAATGAATAAAAACTCAAACTCGAGGAGCTAAGATCACCAGGGCTGTTGCAGCCCCGAGATGGGGGCCCCCCGGCCCTGCTGGCCAGAGCAACACCAGGCTGAACTGGCCACCTGAGGCTTAAGGGCAGGTGTGTGGGGACAGGGGACAGGAGACACATCCTAGTGTGAGCCTGTCTGCAGTCAGGACCCCCTCCTGCCACCAGGCAGCTCACAGAGTGGCAACGGCATCTCTCGACTGAAAATTGACATGCAGGTATTGACAAAAAAAATAAGGTTTCTTCATTCATGAATTTATTTATTTGAGAGGTCCTAACAAATTGGCAGAAATCATATGTATTTACACATTAAAGAATCAGTTTTATTAAAAAAATAAAGCTGTAAGAAATGGGAGAAGAGCCCCTCCCTCCTGAACTCATTCACCACGTGTGTGCCGTCTGCTCCTCTGTGGCCCTCGCTGTGCCTGGGTCTCGGGACGGGGCCTTCACAGACCACCTTGCAGATGCTGAGAGACAGACAGGTGAGCAAGAATGGCACTGTATCTGGAAGATGTACAGACTTAGGCGATGAGACTAGGGAGTGATAGGGGTGATACTGGTTTCCTACTGAGGCCCTAACACATGGTCTCAGACAGAGTGGCCCCCACCACACAGTGTTCAATGGCTTAATCGCAGGAGCTGTGGGTCAGAAACCTGAGCAGGTGCCTCAGGCTGCACTCAGCCCCTGAGGCTCTGGGAGGCCCTGTCCCCCAGAGCTCATATGCTGCCGGCAGAACCTGCTACTTCCAGGACAGTTGCCTCCCTTGTCCCTGCCAAAGCCACTCTAAGATTCCAAGGCCCCCTGAAAACCGAAGCCTGTGGTCCCTTCATCCAGCCTCAGCTGGTGACCTTGGCCCCCTGGCTGACCTGGGATGGTTTACATCCATGACCCGTCTTACCATTGTGACCTGTCTTAGCTCTATGACCTCCTGCTGTGTGATACACCACAGTGTGGGTTGAGACCTCTACAGTGACTCCCCAGCAGAGTCAAGGAAGGGCCTCCCCCAACTCGGATCTCGTTATATTCAAACTCAGATTTGGCTGTTGAGACAGAGCTGGCCACATGGAAAACTGGGAAAACCTCCCCAATGGGACAGCAAGTGCCCCCAGGACAGGGACAGCCAGGCTGGCTGGGGTGCAGGGCAGGCGGGTGGGTAGATAAAGAGTCCTTGGGTGGGATGAAAATGCTATCACAATCATGAAGGCTTTTGGGCACGAGAATGGTATCATCTGATGTATATTATTTAAAGATCACACTGTGATTTGACATTTGAAATCCTATTGGAGATGTGCTGTGGCAGACCCTTCTGCGTGGCGTGGGCCCAGCTCCCACTCAGAGATGCACAGGACCCACGCCCACAGATAGGTTCTCTCGTGGGTAATCAGATTTGCAATATACCCAGGCCGCTTTGAGCCTTGCTCTTACTGTGTAACTTCCTAAAATCCATGCTAAACCTTGCAAGGGCCAGTGTAACTGGCTCAACCACTTTTGCCTTTTCATTTGCTAATATCCTTCTTCTGTGTGATTAGGGGCATTGGCTCCTTTGTTGTCTGTAAAAGGTAACCACCTGTAGTGAACCTGGGATAGTGAGTGAGGACCATCTTGTAATGGGAGGAGAAATAAAATAAAGGCCTGTCATGGCGGAGGCCGCAACTTTTGCTCCCCTTGAGAGAAAAGCCATGATGTCCTTTTTCCTCTACCGGACTTGGTAGTCTGTGTGTATGTTTTATTTCAACCATAATGATGCGGACACTGCTAGCCGGTGTCCACTTCAATGTGCCTTGAGAGCAAGGTAGGAATTAGACAGAGGAAGATGGTGAGACAAGCGCTTCAGGGGCAGAGACCTGGGCACCTGGCCCAGAGGCAGGAGACCTGAAGACCAAAGACCCGAGCCTACGCCAGGAAGAGACCTGGGAGTGACAGACAAGGCAGGGAAAAGGGAAACAGAAGACCCTCCATGGAGGGGGCAGGGCGGGGGGTGGGGGCTGGGACCTCCATAGAGGGGACAGGGCAGTAAGCATATGGGCCCCTCCATGATTGGGGCAGGATAGGGGTGATTGGGACCTTCTATGGACGGGGAAGGGCAGGAGGGCCACGCAATGAGGGACTGGTGACAGGAGATACTGCCCCATCCATGGAGGGACCCCTGTCCCCGCTGCTCTGCCCCTTCCCAGTCTTCTCTTCTACTTCCCTGCTTCCTCCGTGGAGGGTCCCCAGGCCCCCGCCCTCCCGTCTTCACAGAGGCCCTTCTGCGGCCCTGCTCTGCCCCCTCACTCGCAGGCCTCTGAGGGACGGCTGCCCGGTCTGCTGGCTTCACCTCTCCTGCCTCCTGGACGCGTGTCCGCTCTCTGTACCCGAAGCACACCTCACCCTCTTCATCTGAGTGGTTTTCTCCCTGTGTGCCACGCAGGTTTTTAAAACATGAAATACCTGACTATGTAGTCAGGGGCACCGACCCTTTTCCCTTAGTTTGTCAGATTTTAAAAAATGACAACATCGCTTCAAGCAGGAGCCTAAAGAAATGTCTTTTTATGGTCTGTTGGCCGCTTCAGAACTTAGGACATGTAACGGTCAATTCACTGGAAACATCTGAGAATAGAGAAGAGAGAGGAAAAAAAGGAGAAATGAGGGGGGAAAAAGGAGAGAAAAAGAAAAAAAGTATAAAAGCCTTGAAAAGAGACCAGTGTCCCTGACTAAATGGTCAGATAGCGCATGTTTTAAAACTTCTTGCCGCACACCCATGTGCTGCCGCACAGCGGTTGAGAATCGCTGGCCTAAATCCTACCTACTCTCAAGACACGTCTTGACTATCATCTCAAATGTCCAATCACAGCGTGACCTCCAAGGGGAAGGGGGTGGGGGAAGTGGAGAGGGTGCAGGGCGGATAAATGACGATGGAAGGGGACTCAGAGTGGTGAACACACACCGCACAGATGATGCGGCACAGCACTGAGTACATGACACCTACGTGATCTGATGAACCACGGTCACCCCGATAAATTCAACTGAAATAGATAAAAGGTGGGGGACTTTGAGAGTGATTAGATCATGAGGGTGAAGCCCTCATGAATGAGATTAATACTCTTTTAAGAGCAATCCCATACTAGAATTATTGGGGGGACCACTTTGTAAGTTTTAAAAATATGTTTTATTGATTATGCTATTACATTTGTCCCATTTCTCCCCCTTCATTCCCCTTCACCCTGCACACCCCCTCCCACCCACAGTCTGCCCCTTTAGTTCATGTCCATGTGTCATAAGTTCTTTAGCTTCTACATTTCCCACAATATTCTTGCCCTCCCCCTGTCTATTTTCTACCCACTATCTATGCTACTCATTCTCTGTACCTTTTCGCCCTCTCTCCCCTCCCATGCCCCTGTTGCTAACCCTCCATATGATCTCCATTTCTGTGGTTCTGTTCCTGTTCTAGCTGTTTGCTTAGTTTGCTTTTGTTTTAGGTGTGGTTCTTAATAGCTGTGAGTTTGCTGTCTTTTCACTGTCATATTTTTATCTTTTTTTCTTAGATAAGTCCCTTTAACATTTTATATAATAAGGGCTTGGTGATGATGAACTCCTTGAACTTGACCTTATCTGAGAAGCACTTTATCTGCCCTTCCATTCTAAATGATAGCTTTTCTGGATAGAGCAATCTTGGATGTAGGTCCCTGCTTTTCAAGATTTTAAATATTTCTTTCCAGCCCCTTCTTGCCTGTAAGGTCTCTTTTGAGAAATCAGCTGACAGTCTAATGGGAACTCCCTTGTAGGTGACTGTCCCCTTATCTCTTGCTGCGTCTAGAATTCTCTCCTTCATTTTAATCTTGGGTAATGTAATTATGATGTGCTCCTCCTTGGATCCAACTTCTTTGGGACTCTCTGAGCTTCCTGGACTTCCTGGAAGTCTATTTCCTTTGCCAGACTGGGGAAGTTCTCCTTTATTATTTGTTCAAATAAGTTTTCCATTTATTGCTCTTCCTCTTCCCCTTCTGGTACCCCTATAATTCTGATGTTGGAATGTTTAAAGATGTCCTGGAGGTTTCTAAGCCTCTCCTCATTTTTTTGAATTCTTGTTTCTTCATTCTTTTCTGTTTGGTTGTTTCTTTCTTCCTTCTGGTCCACTCCATTGATTTGAGTCCCAGTTTTCTTCCCATCACTACTGGTTCCTTGTGCATTTTCCTTCATTTCACTTAGTGTAGTCTTCATTTTTTTCATCTAATTTGTGACCAAATTCAACCAATTCTGCAAGCAACCTGATTACCAGTGTTTTGAACTGTGCATCTGATAGGTTGGTTATCTCTTTGTCACTTAGTTGTATTTTTTCTGGAGCTTTGATCTATTCTTTTATTTGGGCCTTTTTTTTTTTTTTTTTGTCTTGACGCACTTGTTACATAGTGAGGGTCAGAGCCGTAGGTGTTCATCCTGACGGGCCAACCCATGTTGCTGCACTGTGACACTGTATGTGGGGGAGGGGTCTGAGAGGGAACAGTGCTACTTGCTCTGCTTTCTGCTGGTTTTCAGTCTACTTTGTCCACTATCCACAATCAAACTGGGCCCTTCTAGTGCTGATTCCTGGGTGGGTGGGTGTGTGTACATTCCAGGACCCTGTGGGTTTCTCCAATGAACTCCCCTGTGAGGCTGGGAGTTTCTCCTGCTGTCTCAACCCCCACATGTGTTTTCAGTCAGAGGCTTTGAGGCTTTATTTCCTTCAAAAAGGATGGGACTTGTTATATACAGCTGAGTGGTCCATATTAATACAGGTGGCTTACAGCCATGTAGAAAGTGCTTTCTAAAAGCTGTATAATCAAAAACAGTAAGCAATTTAACAGGTCCATTTATCTGTGGAAGCATCGTTCCTTCAGATGATATGGGTCCACCCTCCCTTGGTGAATTGGTTTCATTGCTTCCTAAAACGGCATTGGTCACATTAAGTATATGCATTCAAGGAAACTATACAAGGCCTGGGGGTAAAACCACCCAAGAGGATTAGAGGGGGCAGGGCATAACCCTCAGAGAGGGCCAATGTACCTACCAGGAAGATTTTTTAAAAACTCATAATTCTTCCTCTACCTCATTAATTGTATGCCCCTTGGCAAATATTTAAATTATCTTGGTTTCAAATTCTTTGTCTTTAAAATGAACCAAGTAAATGCACTTACCTCAAATAGCTGTTGTAAGCACTTAAGAAGTTACACACATAAACAATTTAGAAGAACATGTGACGCCTGTTAAGCATTATCTATTGTTATTATCCAGCATATTTGGGATTGGCTGGGTAATTGAAAAAGTTTATTAAAGTAGGGAATCACCAAAGAAAGAAACATGAATACACTAGAAGAGGTTGCTTGTGGTTTCCCAACATCTGTTTTTCCCTTTTCTCATAGAGTGATTGTGATAGCCTCTAAAGTACTACCCAGAAATCCCTGCCTCCTGGTACTCATGCCTTTGTGTTCTTCCCTCCCCTTGAGTGTGGGCTAGACCTAGTGGCTTGCCTCTCACAAACAGAATACAGCAGAAGTGATGGAGTGTCTTTCTGACATTAGGTTACAAGAAGATTCTGGCTTCTCTCTTGCTCTCTCCCTATGTGCTGGGAGGGAAGACAGATGTTGGCTTATACAATTAGGAGCCAGTTTCTCCAGCAACAGCCAACAAAGACTTGGTGGCTGCCAATGGCTCTGTGAGGGAGCTTGGAAGTGAGTCTCCCCAAGTAGAATCGTGAGAGCTGCCACGATTCTGGCAAGGCCCCTGCCTGTGGCTTCCTGATAGATCCAGAGCCCGAGGACCCAGCTAAGCTGCATCCAGATTCCTGACCCACAGAAACCGGGAAGGAAATGTTTCTTGTTTCATGCCACTAGTTTTTGGGTAGTTTGTTACAAAGCAATAGGTAACCTTCAAAACTGTGAAGTAAATGTTTACAGATAACCATGTTATAGATATGGTATAACCCTTACTCTAAATGTTAGTGATACACTAAATGTTGTAGCAGTAATTAGAAACTCTGATAGCTCAACAGACTAAATATCTAGCCTTTGTAATTGACGTGGCCCTGTGACTAAGATGTGACCAACAGAATGTGACAGGTAATGTGTGGAGTTTTCAGATCAAGGCTATTAAAAAGGGGCCACACATGCTCCTTATTTTCTAGTTAAGACACAGAAAGTTATAATAATGCTGGAGCTACAAGACGGAAAATCCTGAGTAACCATGTGGAAGAGGGCTGCCCACTGACTAGTTCATTCATTTCAACTACTGTGTGAATGAGAAATAAATTTCTATTGTGTCTGAGTCATTACAATTTAGGGGTTCATTTGTTACCACAGACAAGTATGCTAATTAACACTCTTCTGTGAAAGAAAAATAAACTTCTCTCTGCAGTAAACCACTATCACTTTGAGACTGTGTCATATGAAGCCTAAGACATCCTTACTAATATGTATGGATATGTACATTAATATGTAATCCTTAAAATGTTAATATATACATCCTTATTAATATATCATGTTGCCAGCCTTCAAGGTCATGGTATTTGGGCAGATGGAAAAATATTCATGGAGCCTTTATTCATGGGTGGGCAAGCCATGCACGCTGCAAGCTATGTGTCTATCTGCATGTCTCATGTTGTGGCCCCTGCTTCTCAGAGTGGCACCCATCGTGGCCCCTGTCCCCTTGCGTGTCTCTCATCATCCTCACCCCCGACAGGGAGTCCCTACCCGTTTAAGTACTAGAGGGGAAAAAAGCTGGAAAATTGCCAGAGCATTACATAACCTAACATAATTCTGCACATGAGAGCCCACTTCATGTTATGGGAACAATTTCTCAGACCCAGTCTCAGGGCTATGAGAACACTGGTTGCCAGGCCCCTCCAAGGCTATGGCAATGCTGCTTCTCTTAGTTACCCAGACACATGGGTGAGGAAGCCAAGACTGCCTTGGCTTACCCTACATATATATACTTTAAGAATTTTATTTTTTTTATCTAAATACTTATTCCACAGTCATTAAGGCCTTTTTAAATTTTTTTTTAAGATTTTATTTTTAGAGAGGGGAAAGGAGGGAGGGAAACATCAGTGTGTGGATGCCTCTTGTGCGCCCCCTACTGGGGATGTGGCCCACAACCCAGGCATGTGCCCTGATTGGGAATGAACTGGTGACCCTTCAGTTCACAGGCCGGCGCTCAGTCCACCGAGACACACCAGCCAAGGCTCATTAAGGCCTTTTTTAAAATATGGTTCCTCTGACTGGAGTTCTGGGTAGTCTTTCTTGCTTAAACTATACTCCTAGTGCTTTGCACTGGATTTTCAATTTTATTTTGTTCAAAGTGAAAACAAGTTAAAGACTCTTGCAAAGCAAATTGAACAGGCTCCTACTAGATTAGGGGCTTAAAAAACAATTAAACCTAACTCAATGGCTATTTTTATTAGCAAACATCTTGATCTGGTTTTTCCAAAGCATTCTTCTTGGTTTTCATAGAAACAATTCTTTCTCTTTGTAGACTCAAATTTTATCAATTTATGTAATTTAATTACATAATCTCGAGAAGTACAATGAAAATAAACATATTGGAAACAAATACAATTGACTCTTGGTAAGCATTCCACTCAGCCGGTGAAAGCAGGTATGCAGGGGTGAACCAAAGTGAAGGCTACTAGCTGTGAATCTTCAGTATTTTAGAGGAATCAGGTGCCATATTCCAGAAAGGGAAATGAGAATACTAATTAAGTGGACAGTGGTTAGGGAAGAGCTTTTACCATTTTCTGGCAACAGAGACTATAGTTTTCATTTAACTTTCAGAGGGATCTCTGATCCCTAAAATGTTAAGTACCATACTATAAGTAAAAACCCAATCCTTGGGGCCAGGTTTAGGAATAAACACTTTTTCTTCCTATGATCTACTTTTGAACACTAAATACCCACCTTTTCCTGAATACCACTTTCAGCCTAAAAAATAAATTCAAGCAAATAAATATTTCTGAGCCAGTGGCCCCACCAGTTCACAAAAAACATTCTGATTCTATATCTCAGTTGAATGAATCTTCTCCATTTGGGTCAAATGTTTCCCCTTAGAGAAGCTGACTCTGACCTTGCTGTGTAAAGGAACAGGCCTCATCAATTTTGACCCCTTTACCCCTTGTCTTTTGGTTTTGTTTTCTTCATAGCATTTATCACTATCTGACATTGTATTATGTATTTACTTGTTTAGTGTCCCTTCATTAGTATATAAACTTCACGAGGCAGGGCTTTTTTTCTAACTCACCAATATATACTATGTGCATGGAACAGTAGCTGGCACGTCTTGGCCTTTCCATAACTACTTACTGAATACACGATTGAATGTCTTGTTCACATGTTTATGTTGCAACCAGACTTGTAATTGCTTATCTCCAAATTCCTTGGCACTGGCTACATATGACATAACTTTGCAAATAATGAATAAATAAATTATTCTTAACATTGCTCCTGGACAGGAAATGTTGCATCCTAGAATGCTCAATTAATACATTTAAAATTAATCTTTTAAAAAAGATTATTCTCTTGGGGTTAATTCATTACTACGTAGGAGTGGCAAGAGCAGGCTGCATATTTTCAAACCTTGGGAGGGAACTTATAATTTCAGGAATAAAAGACCACTGGTATATATTTAATGATACCATTCTCTGTATTCAGAATATTATATTTGAAATTTGCTCATAATTTCAATGTCAGATTTCCCAATCTTTCAAGTCTATTACTTTGAAATGTAATATTAATTAAAGGGAAAAATGTATGTGTGGACCAAACAAACCACACAGGCAAGATTTATCCTAGAGCAACCACAAATTTGGAAACTTTGTACTATGTAAATACCTTTTAAACCTTATTTTATTTTCTCAAATAAGAATATAAAAACCTTAAATCTAAAAAACTAAAGAATGAAATTAAGAGTAAGAAAGAAGAAATGTTTCAGAAAATAGGCAATTTTACAATATGTACAAGTATAAAATTTTGTTCATCTGACACTGATGTTATATGGCAATTTTTTTAAAAGTAGAAGGCAAGCTACAGATACTGAAAACAATACTGATGTGGAAGGTTCTGTTTGTAGTCTAATAATTTCCCCCTTAACTGCAACACTTTTCTTTGGTCCTATAAGGAAACAGAAATGGTTTCTCCCAAACTTAGTCATCGCCCATTTTCATGTATTTTCTTTTGTTTATCAGTCAGAGAGGGAACAAAATTAAACGACTAGTCAGATTTTCTTCTGATTGGTCAAGTCCGCCAGCAGTGATTCTAAACTGGACCGAACAGTAGAATTGCTCTGAAACACAGCCTCCCGGGCCTCCCGGGCCTCCCGGGGTTTCCGGTGCGGAAGGTAAGTGCGGCTGCGCGAATCCGCCAATCCAGTCACTCTCCGGCTGCTGCCGCGCCCAGGAAGCTCCATCACAGGGGTGACCACCGCAACGCATTTAGCAAAGGCTAACCACCACAAAAAATTCAAAATACACACTCGCACACAAAAGGAAACTACAGTGCTCCCGTGAGGCCGCCCAGGTTTGCCTAGCAGATGTTTCGCCTCTTTCACTTGAGAGCGGAAATGTCCCCGGCGTGCTCCTCGTAGAGTATCACCTATTCCGCTCAAGGTGTAGCAACATTTTTAGGAACGTATTTACCATAAATACGGTAAACCTGCTTGGTGCAAGACTCTGAGCTACAGACGTCAGTGCCAGTTACAAAGAAAACAAACAACCAGCCGACCTTGATACAAGACTCTGAGCTACAGACGTCAGTGCCAGTTACAACGAAAACAAACAACCCTTCGAGATTGCAAGCTCCGGCGCCTAAATCAGTTCCCGCCCTGCCTACCGTGAAGAGAAAGGGGGTGTGGCCAAGAGCGCGGCGATCACGTGACCGCGGTGAGCCCGGCTTGGAGCCCCGCGCTGTCAAGTCGCGCGATCCGCCGTCATATCAGCTTATGGCTCGGGCCCCTGATTGGCTGGCGTCTCCTGCTCCTGTGAGCTGGGGTTCTGGCTCCGCCCCTCCAGGCAGCGCCCGCTATCTGGCCTCGGCGGTGAGCAGACCCGTAAGTCCTGTGACCCCGCAGCAGCAGCCGGATCCGCGGCGATTCTTCTCTTAGGTAAGGAGGGCAGGAGGGCAGGGAAAGAGGCGGACAGGAACGGGACCGGAGAGTAGAGGAGGAAGAGGACAGAAACAGCCCGAGGAGGCCCAGTTGGGGAAGTGGAGAGCGCATCTAGCCCTTTATTTTCCAACGTGCCATAGACGTTTATTGAATACCTGTTAGATGCTAGGCACGGGGCAGGAGCTGGGGTATGGGGCTCCTGCTCCGACCCGTAGCACAAACTGGCGGGTAAATGGACACCCTGAAAACGCAGGCTGCGAGGGCTGTGATGGGGCGAGTGAGGGGCTCAGGGCACTGCCGCGAGCTGGCCCGGGCTTGGAGGGAGGGGCGTTGCGGCCTGAGACTAGTTTGGGGCTGCTTCCCGGCTAGAAGCGGAATCTCAGAGCACAAGGGAGCCTGGGCGTGAAGGAAACTGACACACGGATGGACGTGATGGACGTGAAGAACGTGAAATATTTGTTGGCTATTGCGGATCTCTTATCCAAGGGAAGTCTGTCCACTAAACACTAATGCTTTACTTTCAGAGGAATTCCCCTCTGTTCTTGGAGGGATACCTTTTCGATGTTTTTTGAGGAGCAAAGGAATTAGGCTGAAGAACTAACCATTATCTGTGACTTCTTGAACATTGCAGTTCGAGCTTCAGTTACTGGAACATAATTAAGGTGGGGCGGGGGACAACAGATCCACGGTTTGAAAAGATTAGAAGAAAAGGGAACTAATTTATTACGTTAGCATCGTAAAAGAAAAAATCATGTCTATTAGCATTCCTGTGTAGTAGCAGAGTAAATTTGGACGTAATGTAGAAGAAAAAATTACTTAGGTAAAGTTTCCAAACTGGAGAGTTTGTGATAGCTGGGTATTTTTAGCCCAAATTTGGTAGCTTATCTGTCTTTGCATCACCTTCCTTTCTTTTTTTTTCTGTTAACTTTGTAATGATAAACACCTACTAATAATAAGTACATGACCCTTGATATTTAAAGAGTACTTTCCCATTCATTATGTATTGTAATTAATATTGGATACTCAATTCTCCAGCTGCATATATAATAATGTATTTAGAAATAATATAATGAAATAGCTAAGTGAACAGACTCTGGAATATACATAGCAGCTGTTAATTGTTACTGAACAAGTTATTTAGATACTTTTTACCTCAGTTTCCCCATCTATAAAATGGAGGTTACAGAATACCTACCGCATAGGGTTATGCAAATTAAACAATAGACTACATGAAGCATGTAGTTCTTAATGTTAGCTATTAACTATACTTTCAAGGTAAAGTAAAAATGTAACTGTAGACTCAGTCATTCTAAGCCTAATTTTGTTTTATTGATAACTGTTTTAAGAAAAGTTTTGTTTTTTGCAAAAGTAAAATAATATTTACTAAAGGTTCTGTTCCTGGCAGGGTCCTCAACTTAGGGTTTGTGGAGCCCCTGAGTCCAGCCCTTTAAAATTATATGAGCTTGTAGGATCACTGAGAGTTTTAAAAATTAAAGAGTTGAAGAGATGAGAGTGACAAAGAGGAAGTAAAGCTTGGTTAAAGTCAGTGGATTTAGCATTTATTACTTAATGACCTTGGGCAAGTTACTTGAATTTCTGTGCCCAGCTTCAAAATAAGGATGATATTAGTACCTAATTCTTGGGGCTTCTTGAAAGGGTTAAATGAGTTAATGTTCACATTACCTGGTATATAATAAATATTAGTATTTCTGTTATTACCAATGATCAATTAGCTATTAGTTATTTTTTAAAGAAAAGTCAAATGACACTTCTCTGTGCACTTTTTTTTTTTTTTTTTGCTTTACGTTAAGGTAGTTTGGACTTAGCTTTGCCTTCCATTACAGTAATAAGAATAGCTCCTATTTATTGACTACTTTTTCTGTGTCAGATGATGCCCCAAAACTATGTACATAGTCTCTGAATCTTACAACATTCTATAATGTAAATATGTTATTGCCAATTCATAGATGTGGATTTGAATTTAAACTTCAAAATTGAATTGTAGTTTTGAAATCATATTGCTGTTGATTTCAGAAGATTTTATGTTAGATGTCAGAAGTTGCAGCAATGTATTCATGAATACCTACTTACTACATTTAACAAATAGAATAAATTGAAGGCAGAATTCTAAAAACACTTAAACCAGGTTTAATTTCCTAGTATCTAAACTACATGTAGATTGACTGAGGTACATTTCTCCTCCCTTCCAGACACTGGTTTACTATAAGAGCAATTACATACAGAGAATATACAAATTAATATAATTAGCATGATACTCAGGAAAAAGCAAAATTAAAGAGTTTTTTTGAAGTTAAGGATTGAGATCTTAAGGTTTTTACTTACATCTGGTATTAAAGATTAAATAAAGAAGATTTTTTGTTAATGTTTCTTTTTGACTGTTTTGTACTATCTTAGGTACTATATGGACTTGGGGCTATGTGGCACCGTAGATAACATGCAGAGTAGTCCATCAACTCTGATCAACCTTTGGTGGGATGGCAATATCCTTTTCAATCGTTAGTTTCTTAATGTTTACATTTCTTGGTTTTACTTACTTAGTGTACTTCCCCTGCTACGTTGCCTCCCTTGACAGCTTCAGCCCCTTACAACTTCAACTTCAGCTACTGGAATCACTGTTGAATTTCAGATTCCTATTTGCATGTAGGCTCCTGCTTATGTCTAGTAGCAGAGATGAGCCACTGCAATTAGATTTAAGACCAAAGCTGAACCCATCATTCCTCACATACCCCCATTCCTGTCAAACCCAATCTATCAGCTCTCCCAATAGTCCCCATTTCCGTTTGTCTGACAATGGAGTGAAGGTACAGTCCCCGCAACTGAGAAGGTGTATTAAGACTGAAGAACGAAAGCAGGCAACTTTATTGATTATAAAAGAATTAATCGTCTAGTAATTTACTTACGGGAAGATTTGGTTGGAACAGACAGACAGCCCAGCACTCTGTGTAGATTATTCTCCACCGCTGGACAGTTGTTATAGTAAATGTTTTTAGTACAGCTGAACTGCTAATAACTGACAAGGCAAAGGTACAAAGAATGTAGTATGAGCCAGGAGCCATACCTCCTTGCGGTCTTAGGATGGATAATTGCTTACAGTTGACACCAGCACCTAGTTTGATAAAGATCTCAGTTGCTATGCCAGTCTGGCCTTCGCTGACAGGAATCTTTATGGCTACATTGTGTAAGCTTATGGATCACAGCTACTTATTAACTATGAGGCTTTGGTACTGGCTGAGACTAGTTAAGTCAGGGTTCAGAACACATGTACTAACTAGAAAGATATCAGGGCACACAGATATGGAATCAACTTTGTTTACATCTACACCTGTACAACATTATAGTGATACCACTATCCACTCAGGCAAGCTAAGAACACCATAGTTGCCTTATATTTTTGTCTCTGGCATGCCAGTATCTAACCAGTTATCAAATCCTATGGGATTTTTTACTTGCTAAATCTCTGACGAATATGTCTGTTCTCCCACCTTCTTTGGGTTAGTCTACCAAAGGAGCAACCAAAGTAGTCTTCTTGCTTCTCATCATTCTCCATATTCCTAATGGAATGGCTTTTTTGAAACATGGGTATTATACCTCTTTCCTGCTCAGATATCTTTGGTTTCTCCCAATCACGAATGGAAGTCCAAGTTCCTCACCAGGACATCAAGTCCCTGCACAGTCTAACACCACTTCCTATCTACTAGGTCTATCCTTGAGCACTTTTCCCCTCCCCTTTATCCCATTGCCCTGTTGGTCACCCAACAGCCACACGCAGTGAACCATGACTGTCCTTTGACCTTTCTGTGCCGCTGCTGTTTGAAATGGCTGTTCCTAACTTTTGCTTTATGGTAATGTCCTCGAAAGCCCAAATCAAATTTCCATTATGCGCCTTCCACTGTAAGCTGAGGTAGTTGTGTTGTCTTTCTTAATTTCATAGACTTTGCTTATATACCTTTATTAAAGCACTTGTCATATTAATGTAATTATTTGTTTCTGTACTTGCCTTACCATTAAGATGGATTTAGATAATGTCTTTTTTAATTATATTTTCTTGATTATGCTGTTACAGTTTCCCCAATTTTACCCCCTTTGCCCTCCTGCACCCGGCACTCCCCACTCCCTCAGGCAATCCCCACACCATTGTTTATGTCCATGGGTTGTGCGTATAAGTTCTTTGGCTTCTCCATTTCCTATACTGTACTTGATATCCTCATGCCTATTCTGTAACCACCTATTTGTACTTCTTAATCCCCTCACCTCTTCACCCATTTCCCCATACCCCCCTCCCATCTGGCAACCATCAAAATACTCTCAATATCCATGGTTCTGTCTCTGTTCTTCTGGTTTCCTTAGTTTGTGTTTTAGAGTCAATTGTTGATAGGTATGAATTTATTGCCATTTTATTGTTCATAGTTCTGATCTTATTTTTCTTAAAGAAGTCCCTTAAACATTTAATATGATAATGGTTTAGTGACGATGAACTCCTTTAGTTTTTTTCTTGTCTGGGAAGCTCTTTACCTGCCCTCCGATTCTGAACGATATCTTTTCTGGGTAGAGCATTCTTGGCTGTAGGTCCCCGCTTTTCATGACTTTGAATATTTCTTGCCAGTCCCTTCTACCCTGCAAAGTTTCTTTTGAGAAATCAGGTGAAAGTCTTATGGGAACTTCCCTGTAGGTAACTAACAGGTTTTCTCCTGCTGCATTTAAGATTCTTTCTTTATCTTTAATCTTCGACATTTTAATTATGATGTGTCTCGATGTGAGTTCATCTCTTCAGGTTCATCTTGTTTAGGACTCTCTGTGCTTCCTGGACTTGTATGTCTATTTACTCTGTCAAGTTAGGGAAGTTTTCTGTCGTTGTTTTTTCAAATAGATATCCATTTCTTGCTCTTTCTTTTCTCCTGGCATGCCTATGATGTGAATGTTGGAATGTTTGAAGTTGTCCCAGAGGCTGCTTGAAACTATTCTTCTTTTTTTTATTCTCGTTCTTCTGATTGATTTCTGTTGGTTTTTTTTTTTTTTTTGCATCCTTATGTTCCAAATCATTGATTTGATTCTCAGCTTCATCCACTGTACTAATCTTGTAAATTGTTCTTTATTTTAGTTAGTAAATTCTTCGTTTCTAACTGGATCTTTTTTTATGCTGCTGAGGTCCTCACTAAGTTCCTTGAGCATCCCTATAACTGGAGTTTTGAACTCTGCATCTGATAGATGCTTATCTCCATTTTGTTTGGTTCTTTTTCTGGAGTTTGATTTGTTCTTTCATTTGGAGCATGTTTCTTTATCTCTTCACTTTGGAAGCCTCCCTGTGTTTGTTTCTATGTATTAGGCAGAGCTGCTATGACTCCCTGTCTTGATGGCATAGCCTAATGTAGTAGATGTCCCGTAGGATCCAGTGGCACAGCCTCCCTGTATCACTTGAGCTGAATATTCAAGGTTCGCCCTCCATGTGGGCTGAGTACTCCCTCCTCTTGTAGTTGAGCCTTGATTGCTGTTGGCAGGTCAAAGGGAGGGATTTACCCAGGCCAGTCAGCTGCAAGGACTGGCTGACACCACTGACCATCAGCCTTTGCCCTCCGTGGAGGATCATCTGTACAGGGGCAGGATGGTGGTGCCCCAGTGTGGTTTGTAGCTGTCCACTGGGTGTGCTGGCTCTGGGTTTTCCTAGATGGTGGCAGGGCAAGGTCAGTCACCATCTATGTTCTACCTGGGACCACCCAGCATGAGCTGTAAAACAATCTGAGATGGCTGCTACATGTGCTGGGCTTGGAGGTTCCCAGGTGAATCTTAGCTGTGAATCAAGGCTGGCTGCTGCTAGTGCCAAGCCTAGAGCCACTTAGGAAGAGGTATGGGTCCTGGGGGCTCACTGAGGCCAGGGGATGCTTGTTTGAGAAGATTTAGGAAGATGTGAAGGATGAGCCATTACCAGCCATTCATATGGAAAAGTCTCTGTTAACAGCTTGGATGGACCCATAATTTGGGTGGGGCAGAGCCTCAGGGAAACACCAAGTCAGGGCAAACAGTATGAGCTAGGTTGATGGAGTCTTAAATATGGCCCTTGCCTGCTGGCTCTGTGGCTCTGTGGGGGAAGGGCTCAGAAAAGGGACAATGGCCTCTGCCCACTGTTATGTTTGGGGGAAAGCTATCCCCCAGCTTTCACCGTGATGCCAGACACTTCAGTTCCTCCCCGTATGCCTGGTGCCTTTCAAGCTGCTATCTTAGTGCTAAAGCTCAAAGGGAGTGAGTCTTAAGTCTGTATGCAGGTCTATTAAGAGGAACTGCTTGGGAATCCAGCAGTGTCTTCCACCAACCCAACCCCTGCTGGTTTTCGAAGCTAGAAGTTATGGGGACTTATCTTCCTGGCATGGGAACCCTGGGCTGGGAGGCCTGGTGCAGGTCTGAGACTCCTCACTCCTGAGATATCCCTCCCAAATTTTTATCCACTACACGTGGTTGTTGGACCAGCTTGTTCTGCATCTCTGCCCCTCCCACCAGTCTGGATGGATGTGTTTTTGTATTTTATTCCCCAGTTGTCAGACTTCCATTCAGCTTGATTTTTGATGGTTCTGAGTAATGGTGGTTCTATATTTTAGTTGTAGTTTTGATGTGGTTAGATGATATCTTTTTAATCTTTGCACGCTCATTACCTAATGTAGTGTGAGATACTTAATTGTTACTTGAATTAATTAATAATGTATGATGAAGGATATATGTCAATATCCAGCATTTGGTATTAATTAAGTAAAATTTTCTTTCAGTGACAAAGTGAGAAAGAATGTTCGCAACCCATATCACAAACAAGGGGCTACACCCAATGAAGAGTTTTAGAATTTGACTTTAAGAAACTAAAATCCCAGTAGAAAAATGGGCATTGTGAAAATTAAACAGATAATTCACAGAAAAATATATAAATTATTCTTAATAGGTAAAATGATGCTCAACCTTACTCATAATAAGGTAAATGTAAAATAAATATGCATTGAGATATAATTTCTTTGTCTGATTGACGAGTATCCAAAAGTTTGATGATATTCTCTGTTGCTAAAGTTGCAGGGAGATAGGCACTGTCCTGCGTTACTGTAGGCTTGCAAAGTACTATATAGCACAACCCCCACGAGGAAGAATTTAATAATATTTACTAATGTCACCAATGCATTTACTCTTTGGGCTAGCTCTTCTGCCTGTGGAAGTTTACCAACATGTGGTTGAATAAATAACAGTGTCACACTCCAAAGTCTGGAAAGCCCTATATACCAGAAGTTTTTTGTTTTTTAAAATTGGGCACTTAAACTCATTTAATGACAAAGACTGACTCCAGCTGATTGATGTTCCCATTGTGTCTTTGTGCACCTACCAGACAGATACTCCTGCCTCTACTTTGTATTTGTACTGTTTTGTTGCTTTGGGTTTAATTGCGCGTGAAAATATAAAAAATAGTTAACAATAGCCCTGTGAATAGCAGAATGAATGGAAACATCTGTGATTAGCAATAGCACAGAAAATAGAGCCATCCTAACACTTTGGGCATGGTGCATCTGTGCAGCAGCGTACTAAAGAAGACAGTGTGGATACTACCACCATGTGACTTAAAGAGTAGAAAGACAGATTGTAGACGTTTTACACTGATAATGAGGACCAAGAACTGATGAAAAGTAAGAAACCACTGCATGGGACAGAAAATGAAGATCCTAACCGTATGTTGATTAAGAGAATTTGACAATAAGGAAGTAAATAAATGCCACTGATTGCTTTGTTGATAATGAAACAAGCTAGAATATATCATGAAGAACTGCTCCTGAAGATGAATGTGAGTGTTAAAGAAGGATTCAGAAATTTAGGAAGCAGCATGGTTAAAAAATATCTGAAAGTCTTGTGAAAACTATGCATTGATCATGAAGTAGCTAAACATTACCTTGATGAATTCGCTAAGGTAGTATCTGATGAAAACGTGAGTGCTGAATAAATATTCAATGATGATGAAATAGTTCTATAGTTGTATTATATTCCTAAAAAATTAAACCACATGAGAAATACCAGTGCTCCGGACACGTAAAAATTAAAATTGGCAGTGATTAGAAAAAGCCAGCTTCTAAAGTGTTTGAATAAGTCTCACCAAATACTTGAGCACCTTTATGCAGAAATCTTCAGGCTGTTGGTGCAAGCTCTTTGCACACTGGACTGGAAGACAGTTGAAGATCTTTAATTATTTCTAGACACCTCTTTTGTGTATTTTCCCTAACCTTTTGTTAAAATAATGTGTTAGCATTTACTTTCCCACCACTATGATTGGAATACAGCCTAATTTTTACCAAGGTGTGTTACACTCTGGAAAAGCAAGTGATTATACTGCTTGCAGTAGTTAACAGAAACATAAGAATTAAAACTTTCTCTAAGAGATCAGTCCTAAGGATCTTGTTTTCAAAACTGTTAATGCTTGAAATGATGTTGAGAAAATCAGCATTAATAAATGCTTAACATTGTAGCTGACAATGAGGTTTGAAAATGAACCTGCAGGTAAAGATTTTACATTTTACATCATCAGTGGGAATATGATACCTGGCTTCATTAATTACACAATATATTTTATCAGCCCAAACCGTAAATAAGTCAGGAGAGACTCTGGCAGGAAGAAATGAGCATGATGCTTCTGTTGTGCATTTCTTGGGTGACGGGGAAACTTCTGAAAGATTGTTAAACATACTTAAGCATGAAGAGAGTCATGACTGTGTTAATGATGGCGACAACAGTGGCCACAGTGTGGTCCTAAATGGGAAAACTGCTGAAGGCATATATGGTAAGCGATTAAATGGCAACTGGTTAGGCAAAAACATGTTGATAGGCAGATGACAGTAGAGAAATCTTCTCAGAAGGCCATCTTGGGCAGTGCTACTTTACCTCTTGAGAATCCTGACCTTGGCCCATCATCAGTGCCTGACACTACCCTCATGGACCCTTCTCTCTAAGGTACTCAAGCAGCCAGCTCTCATGAAAATTTATTACACGTATAAGTGCACATATATGCACAGATAATTAACTTTGGCGTGTATTTGAAAGTTCACTGAATACTTTCCTTGAAAAATAGAAGTAATGAAGTACTATTTTAGTCTACCAATTCTATTTTTATTAGTTTATTACTATATACATAATTACTACATAAATTACTACCATACAAATGGACCATAATAGTATTTCCAGTATGTATCCACTTAATGTGAGTATTCATTTTCTAAACAAATATTTGTGTTTGCTAGCGGGGAGATGTTTTGACCTTTGAAAAGTGTAGAAATTCTGAATTCTTAAATATATCTGAAATGTTTTATTTAAAAAACAGTAGACATGTGCTATAAAGAGGGAGGAGATGGTAACTTCCAGAATAGCAGAGTAAGAACTTCTGGAAGTCTCTTTTTATAAAAGCAACAAAATACTGACAAAAGTTGTCAAAATCAGCTTTTTTGGAACTCTAGAAATTAAAGATTTACAACAATCTTAGGGAGGTTTGTTCTAGAAAAGTGGCTGAAACGCAGTAAGCACAGAAAGGTTGGTGGCATTTTCACTTTCCCTATTTCCATGCTCCCTTCCACAGTGGTGTGGTAGCCTTGGAAACTTAACAGCCTTGCGGCAGCAGGAGCTGTAAGTCACAGCCTCCTAGCACCCCTGGAAGGGGCAGGACAGGTGTGCAGTTCCCCAAAAAGCTCCACCTCAGAAAATTTTCACTTACTGATTTCTCTGGCAGTTCTCTGAAAATCTTGTTTCTCAAGGTTTGTCTCTATTTGATCTGGCTTAGAGTTTGCTTTGTGTGAATAATCTTATCCCCAGGGTTTTTGTTAAGACAGTCTGTGGTGATTGCTTAACATCATAGCTATAGGACACAGTATTGACAGTTGGCACTAATAAGAGCCTGATGAAAAAAATTTAAAAGAAAACACTAAGGAATGTCCCTAAGAGGCTTTGAAAAGCTCTGAAAGTTTATTGGGAATCTGGAGTGATTTTCATGAGAAGGGTTGTGCATGTACCCTAGAAAGATGGGAGTCAAGGTCCTAATCTGTCACTCCTGGCTGAACTTGCCGTTGTGTGCAAGCAGAAGGGAAAGGTGAGTGAGAGTTGTGCACTACCTGCAGAAGCAGTCAGAGCATTGCCCCAGTACACAGCTCTTCAGCAACGGCTGGGGGACTTGTTGGTACAGGGGTGTCCAGCCTTTTGGAATCTCTGGGCCACACTGGAAGAAGAGTTGTCTTAGGCCACACATTAAAGACATTGTGACACACAATCACAAAAACAATCTCATAATGTTTTAAGTAAACTTATAGTTTTGTGTTGGGCCACATTCATGGCCATCCTGAGCTGCATGTAACCCGTGGGCCGCAGGTTGGACACTCCTGGTTTAAGGCATTTAAGGAAATTTGTCCAGTCCTTAGTGAGCAAAGACTTCAGTAGCAGTACACAACAAAGAATACAGGTGTTATACCTTTAGTCTGGGAAAGTCAGTTAAATAAACAGTAACAGCAGTGTGGAACCCTGAAGGACACCCATGGGAAATCTGATTTCCAGAGCTGCTACATTATGTTATTTAACATGTTCTGTTCTCCACAAAAAAATTATGGGACACAAAGGAACAGGTAAGTATGGCTTACACAGGCATAAAGAGAAAGCAGTCAATTGAAACTTTCTTTAGGGAAACCCAGATTTGTTGGACAAAGACTTTAAAATTGGCTACTATAAATATGTTTAAAGAGCACCGTCTAAATAACTCAAAGAAGGTATAAGAACAATTTCCCACCAAATAGAGACAATCGGTAAAGTGAGAGAATATATATTTTTTAAAGAAAAGAACCAATAAAAATTCAGGGGTTGAAAATGTAAGTGAAGTTTAAAGTGAACTATCAGACTTAACATCAGGTTTGAGAGAGAGAACAAAGAATCAAAGAACTAGAAGATAGGTCAATTGAAATTTATCCAATTCTGAGGAACAGAAAGTAAGAGTGAAGAAAAATTAACAGAGCCCCAGAGACTTAAAGGATGCCATCAAGAATACCAACCTAAGCATAATGGGAGTCCCAAAAGAGAACAGGGAGAAAAATAGTAAAAAGGTTATTTTAAGAAATAGTGGCCCACAACTTCTTAAATGGATGACAAACATTAATCTACACACCCAAGAAAGTCAACAGTATGGAATATGAAGCTTCGTATGGGGGTGATGAAGGCATTCTGAAATCAGATAGTGGTGGTGATTGCACAGCTCCAAGAATGTGCTGAAAACTTTGAGTCATTCTCTAAAATGGTGACGTTTAGAGTATACAGATTGTGTCTCAATGAAGATATTTAATTAAAAACAGAAGAGGAGTGTATTCTTTGGTAATGATGGAGAGATCT
Organism: Glossophaga mutica; assembly: GCA_039655065.1. NCBI lineage: Eukaryota > Metazoa > Chordata > Mammalia > Chiroptera > Phyllostomidae > Glossophaga > Glossophaga mutica. Next base: position 34,036,676 of record CM077310.1, on the reverse strand, counting down.
TCAGAATACATTGTTAAAAGAATGCGACAGTGTGTATAACATGTCACTTTTTATAACGAAGAAGGGAAGTAAAATTTGTGGTTTGAGCCAACATTTTAAAATATTGTAAGGATTCATAGAAAAATAATTAAAATGCTTACCCAGAAGGCTGGAAGTGAGATGTTGATTGTGGTGTACAGAGATATGTATGGAAGTGAAACTTTCTATATCTTTTTATATCAATTATTTTAAACTACATGTATGTATGATTTTTTTAAGACTTTCTAAATTCATTTGGGGGTTTAGTGGGGAATCTAGTAGGAGAAATAGGCTATAAATAAATAATTAATTGTTTAGTCTTTCAGTTTTATTTCACAAATTGATGTTTATTTATATGGCCAAATATGTAACAGATCATTTGAATACTTGAAATCAATATGTGTAGATAGTTTCCAGGTTGGTTTTTTGTTGCTGTTCAAATGTTTCATAAATGAGAGAGGTTTTAGAATGTTGGATACATTTTCCTCTATAAACTGTGCAATAAAGAATGAGGGAGTACCTCTGACTGGCTCAGTTGGTTGGGCATCGTCCTGCAAAGCAAGAGGTTGATGGTTCAATTCCTGGTCAGGGTACATGGTCTGGGTTGCGGACTAGTCCCCAGTTGGGGTGGATGTTTTCCCTCTCACATGGATGTTTCTCTCCCTCTCTTTCTCCCTCCCCTTCCCTCTGTCTAAAAAGAAATAAATAAAATCTTAAAGTTGTTTTAAAAAATAAAAGAAAATGAGGGAGTAGATAAAAAAATGTTCTAGATTCAGTGGTCAGTTTACAAAAGCTGACCATAATGTTGCTGAGCTGAGTAACAGATTTATGAAAATAGAATAGTTATTTACTGAATTAACTCAAGTTTTTCGAAAGTTTAAGTATCTTGACCAGGAGTTGACAAACTTTGCTTTTAAAGGGCCTAATAATAAATATCTTAGGCTCTGTGGACCAAACTGTGTCAGTTGCTAAATCTGGTCTAGAGAAACAGCCATACGCAATATATAAACATCAGGACATAGTTGTGTTCCAGTAAAGTTTTTGGTTTGTGTTCTCTCTCTCTCTCTCTTTTTTTTATAAAACAGGCTCTAGTTTTTGGGGGTGGACCCCCATTTCCTAACCCCTGACCTGGAGCATTGCTTAGTGGGCAGAGGAATAAATGTATTGTAATCCTTAACATAAAGGATATGTCTCCCTTTCTCTGTCAATGAGAGTGGCCCTTTTTTCTGTTATAAGAACAGATCATCCCTGACATCTGTGTTTGTGGAGACAACGTAGTTACCTTTTAGGAGATTCATCTTAAGTTTCAGCACTGAAGCAGAAACTCTAAAATACAAGGGTTTTTGTGTGTGTGTGTGTGTGTGTTTTATTTTTTGAGAATGGAGAGGCTACTGAAACTTCTAGCTAAAAGAGCAAACCATTTTCCTGCATACCCAGTGCCCTGCATCCCACCTCTTTGCTATGGTCCATGTTGCCCTAGGATGTAGTAGAAAGGTACACCAAGATGGAATTCCATCTAGAGGCCACAGATCAGCTAGACCTTAGAGAAAGTCTTTCTGGGTTTCAGTTCCTCTAGCTGAGCTTTGGTGCCCCCATGTGTAATTGGAAGACATTGGACTACAGATAATATTTAAGATCTCTTCTAGCTGTAAAGAGGGCCCCTTGGGGGTTCTGGTAGGAGCAGACTACTACTATACATGCCTCTTAAAGCTGGAACTTCACATAAGTTTTCTGAGAAATTTTTGCTTTGAGAAATATCAGCGTGAGTAAGTAATTGTTGCACATGTTTATCCTTTAGGGGCTAAGATGGATCTTGTACTCAGTGCTGCGGATTATTATGTTTTTACACCATATATCTATCCAGCCACCTGGCCAGAGAACAACTTCTTTCGACAAACTATTAGTCTCCTGATTGTAACAAATCTTGGTGCTTATATCCTTTATTTCTTCTTTGCAACACTGAGCTATTATTTTGTCTTTGATCATTCACTAATGAAACACCCACAATTTTTAAAGGTAAGTGATTTTCTTATATATTTTTAATTACTGTTACAGTAAAAATAACAATATAATGAATTTGTGAGCTATTCAGATTAAATTGATTATAAACATTAAAGTTTTTGAAATGAGCCCCAAATGGGTTCTATATTTTTCGAGCTAATCCCATTTCTTCCTTAATTTAAACAAATAGATGAATCCAACTCCCCCTCCCCAACTCAAAGCCTGGTATTTTGCTAGTTACATAAACAAGCATTTCTTTGCTAATAGTGATGAATAAATAAATGCATACATTTATGTAGTTATTTTAATGTTTGACCCAAACTGAACTATATTTTTACTATGTATACTTTCCTTTGACTAGCTAAAGGATCGAAACTCAGTAGTTTTAGGTTGTTTGCAGTCACTTTTCTATTTCAGTTACTTGTACTTGTCAAATACAAATCTCAAATACAAGTCTCCAAGGACTGGAAAAAAAGGGTTAGGGATGGAAGTTAATTATAAAAGAAATGGTTATTCAGTAAATAGAAATTTAGACTACAGATTTTGTTGGAAGGAGAATGAGTTTGAGAATTTAAAATACGTATTGTCTTTGCTCAGTACAAAAGGAATTTTTTTCTTACATACCCATTCCCACATAATACCATCTTAATAGAAACATTTTGGACGTAAGCTCATTAATATAAAAGAAATTCTAAAAATCCAACCCAAAAAATTTTGCTAGTTTTGTTTAATGGACAGTTTGTGATTTTTAAGTATTGGAAATTTCATTTTCAGAATCAAGTCTATCGAGAGATTATGTATACTGTGCAGGCTTTACCATGGATGAGTATTCCCACTGTTTCCTTGTTCCTGCTCGAGTTGAGAGGTTACAGCAAATTATATGATGACATAGGAGGCTTTCCACATGGTAAGTAAGCAGAATGTCAGGCATAGACTGGTTTTCCTAAAGAACCAGATCAGTTTTTTTAATATTCTTCCATTTTTCATTGTATGCACTTGTGGCCTGCCACATACATGCATTTATTTACGTTTATCAGTTTTAAAGTCTGTGTTTTAGATGAAATTGTGTCTGGGGAAGATCAGTGAGATCAGATATAAGCCTTTGCATTTGTTTCCTGTTACCTGTATTGAATTCAAACTCTTCTAAAAAAAGTAACTCAAGTAGTACATGACAGTAATGGGAAATCAGAAAATACAGATTTTAAATATTGATTATCTTTCTACCTAGACACTGTAAATCTTTTGATGTTTGTCCTCTCACTTTCTGTGCCTTGTATGCTTCATTATTTACATTACAAAAATGAAACTTTACTATGCATACTGGTTTGAACTCTGATTATTTTCTTTTAGCAATATATATGCCCATATTTTCATGCCTATAAATATTGGCATTATGTAGTATGTTAGTAATAGTATCTAATTTTTACAGTGTTAGATTGTTCCTTTTTTGTCTATTATAAACAGCCCTGAAACAACTAAACTTTTTGTGAAATTCTGAAATGATTCCATCAAGATACATTTCTGATGTCTAGTATTAGAAAGTAAGAATAATAGTTAACATTTGTTGAGTGTTAATAAGTACCAGCTATAGTTTTAAGCTTTTCATGTATATCAATTTATTTTATTGTATATCAGTTCTGTGAGATAGGTACTATTGTGCTCCTTTTTATATAGGTTAGTAAATTAAATTTACAGAGAATTTTAGTAACTTGCCTAGGTTTCTCAACAAATAAGTGGTGGATCTGCCCCAGCACCTCTGCTTTTTAAGTAAGATATTAGTTAAAGGAGGGATCAAAAATCATACACTAAGGTGATGAATTGACTAGACTTTGGAATGTAATGGGATAATGAGCAAAAATAAAAGGAAGGGCATTCTAGATAGATGGAACAGTATAAGTAAAGGTACAGAGGTAAGATTTTCAGGATGCTGGGAGGACATTGAGTGAACCAGCCTGGTTAATGCAGGAACAGATGAGGTTGACAAGATCAGAAAACATCAGGTTACTGAGTTAACGCTCAGTTTAAGGTGTTTAGTGGAAAATAAAATTCTAAACAAGGACTTAATGTATAAAGATATGTTTATGAAGGAAAGTTATCAAATAGAGTTATTCTCAGAGAGTTGAATAATAAAGATGCTTTGGGAGTATCCTTTTTCTGTTTCTTTAATATCTTAATAGGTTAAATGTTTTAGATTGGAGTCTTCCTAGTTTTTATATGAAGGGAAATGAGTAAAGAAGCAGATTTCAGAGAGTCAAGGGAGATTAATTTGTAATTGTAATGTGTTCAGTTAGCCAAAACAGATCGGTTATGGTTTTGAGTCTAGGGTCATATTTTGTGTTTAGACATGTAAAGAGTAAATGCTAATCCTGGAGGCTGAGTCTTGATTCTGCTATGCACTGTTCTCTCTTCCAGGCTGGTTTCACCTCATCGTTAGTGTCCTGTCCTTCCTCTTTTTCACCGACATGCTCATCTACTGGATTCACAGAGGCCTTCATCATAGACTTGTCTATAAGGTAGAGCCATTTTTAGGGGGGAAAATGACACATTTCAGCAGCTTGTGGTTACAAATTCTATTCTCTATTTCCAAGAATTTTCTCTGTATTAAATTCCACCACAGTCATGACAAATAATGAGTATGTTTTGTTTATATTTTTTATGAGTTTGAAGGGTTTATTTTATACTAACATTTTACTGTTTGGGGGTAAGGGAGGGCATTTTGTAAAGTGATTTGCTCATTTCAAAGGGACTTTTTGGTTAAGTCATTTCCACAACTTGAGTGTGAAAAGCTAAGTTGATGTTGCACTTGGTACAGTGTGTGCTCACGGTGTTCTTTCCTTCTGTAGCGCATTCATAAACCTCACCATATCTGGAAGATTCCTACTCCATTTGCAAGTCACGCTTTTCACCCTGTGGATGGCTTCCTGCAGAGTCTACCTTACCACATATACCCTTTTCTCTTTCCATTACACAAGGTGGTTTACTTAGGTTTGTACATCTTGGTCAATATCTGGACAATTTCCATCCATGATGGTGATTTTCGTGTCCCCAAAATCTTAGAGCCCTTTATTAATGGCTCAGCTCATCATACAGACCACCACATGTTCTTTGACTATAACTATGGACAGTATTTCACACTGTGGGATAGAATTGGAGGCTCATTCAAAAACCCTTCCTCCTTTGAAGGGAAAGGACCACTTAGTTATGTGAAGAAGATGACAGAAGAAAAGTGCAACAGCCATACAGGAAATGGTTGCAAATATGAAAACTTACGCACTGAAGAGTTTTCAAAGACTGAGTAGATTATTGCTGAATTATTAAATATTTTTAATAAGAAAAATAATCTATATACAGCCAAGAGACATAGCAGGAAAATGGTGTCATTTGAAAATCAGCATTGCAGGAACTGCTGAAGAACGATCATAATGGCAGGTGAGGGGAAGATGCTGTGAGCACGATGATTTTAACCTCATTCTTAAAATACTAGATGTTGGTCTAAGGGACAACATGTGTCTTTCCATCCAGCATCCCTGTAATCCATATAGCCTCCACAACCATTTTTTCTAAGATAGAAATAAATTATTGAGGGGACCAGGTTATGTCCTTTTGCCTTAATCTACTATATTCATTAAGAAAAATTCATTGTGCTTCATAATACCAAGACTAAGCACCCTAACAAAGAAATACTAGTGTAAAGATAGTTCCTTGTTTCAGGAATGGTTATGTCTTTGGTTTTGCTCTGATTTCTTCAAGTGGATACATCAATGTGAAGAAATATACTAATTTAACATATTAGCGGCTTTGTAAATGCCGTAATTAATAGCAGTGTAATTAGATTATGACTTCCTACACATAGGAAGCTCATTCTCTGGGGACATTGTTAAACATTACATTTTACCGATGAATAAATATGGGATTTTAAAAGATTCTTGACACTACCATGATTTAATTCAGATCTGGGGTTATTTAAAGATGTTGATGGTTATTATTGGAAACCATTATTAAAAATATGTGAATCTGAATATGCAGTAGTCCCCCTTATTTGTGGGGGATTTGTTCCAAGACCCCCAGTAAATGCATAAAACTGCAGATATATACTTCCAAACCATATATATGCAACATATATACACACAGTATGTTTTTTCTGTACATGCATAGTTATGACAAAGTTTAACTTATAAATTAGGCACAGATTGACAACAGTAACTAAATATTACTGTAGTTAGAAAGGAAATTTGATGCTCAAATAATATATTTTACACTGTCGATTTTTTAAATTAAGTTGATGCACTGCACTTTTTTTATTCAATGTATTTTGGGGAAAATGAAATGTATCCTTTTTATGAAAATCTTACCACAGAAGCTATTCGACATATAAAGATAATAACGATTACTGATAAAAATGACATTTTTCGTATGATTCACAGGGAAGTAACAAGATGTTCAGTCAGAATTTTCTAATTTTTCACACAGCCTTGAAACCATACGTGTCAAAGATCACAAGATAAAATCAGTTCAGTTTTGAAATATGAATGGCATGTGTTGCACTGAATTAATTTTACAAAATAAAATCTCCACTATTCATTTTGGCTGGATGCACTGCACTTTTGATGTTTCAATGTTACAAACCTATAATTTTCTATTATCAGGAATATTTAAGCCTGTCTCTGAAAATTAGTTTTGGAATATTCTCCCTCTTCTCCACTCACTTTAATATGAAACCACAGCCCTGACCAGGGTGGTTCAGTTGGTCGGACATCGTCCTATAAAGCGAAAGGCTGCTGGTTAGATTCCCAGTCATGGCCATGCCTGAGTTGTGGGTTAAGTCCCTGGTCGGGGTGCTTGTGAGAGGCAACCAATCGATGTTTCTCTCTTGCATGGATGTTTCTCTCCCTCTTTCTCCCTCCCCCACTCTCTATATAAAAATATATAAAATCTTTAAAAAAAGAAACCACAGAAATTATATGGGTTGTCAAAACTGTTTTAGAATATCCACAAATGCTCAAATGTCAAGGGGAGAGAGAATCACATTTTTTTCTGTTTCACATTTTTTACTAGTATTTTAGCACTGAGTTTGATGAGACTAGTCATAAAACTTAATGGTTGGGATCCAGATGAAATTATTTTTCTTTTTTGGTCGCTGTTACAGTATTTGTCTTACTTAAATACACAATGTAGTAATTAGTATTTTTAACTGGTAAATGCATCCAGGTACTTTTCATTCACCATTCCCAACCTCTAGTACTCCACTTTGCCCAAGAAAAAGAGGGAAATTAAGAAGCAAATTTTGTTTCCTCATAATAATGGAAGCTAATATTCACTGAGCTTTTATTCTTGATCAGGCTCTGTTGTAAGTACTTGACATGAGGAAACTAGGACCCAGTTGTGTCACTTTCCCAAGGTTATTTCTGTCTTGTGTATATCAGTGTGGATGTTGCTGGTCACCAGGCAGCCTTCCACAGTCAGTCTGAGTCCCAGGCTCCTTCCATCTCGGGAAACTGCCTTCTCCTAGTCAGTTGAAGGAGCACATAAGAGAAGAAGGAAACGCATACATGGAAAATGTTTGGGTCAGGCCTGGTAGTCATGAATATATTCCTTTGGACAGAGCTCAGTTTTGTGGCCCATCTAACTGAAAGAGACTCAGAGAATTTGGAAATGTGTCTAATTGTATAGCTGGGAGACTGGGTAACTAGTTTCTTAAACAGCCAATCTGCCATAATCTTATCATTTATTTCTCTTTTTTTGAGGGTTCCAATAAAGGTATTGAAGAGATAAATACACTCAAAATTATCTCAAGTTTTCCTTATACTAGCTGTCTTTGTGTTCTCAACTCCATAACTCCAATTATGAGCATTGAAGCTTCCTCTAGATTTTTACTACTGTGTAGCTAGTAAAGAAAGGGCATAATTTATGGAGAGAAGGAAGCTTCCTCAGGTAATCAAAGTAGTCTCAGCCCTCCCACTGTTTTTCTTAAGCCTGGTCTACTACTAGTTAAGCAGTGAGAATGTGGGTTGGGTTTGGTTTGGTTTGGTTTGGTTTGGTTTGGTTTTGGTGCACTACCATCGCAGTCTTCTGCTCTCCATTAAAGGAATTCAGGGAACATTCATTGAAGTGAGTATCTAACATCCCTTCCGCAGCAATATCAAGTGAAAGACATTTTCCCTTGACTTTGAAACCTTTTATACTTACAGGATAGGAAGGGGAAACCAAGATTACATTTTCCACTCTCGGTTAAAAATTGGAACATGGGCGGAGGTGGTACAGAACCCAGAAACCTTTCCTGAATCCTCAGTTTCCCTCGTGTCTGTCTCCCTGTCTCCCTGTGTCAGGATGTTGTGATTGGCTACTTCTCATCACCCTGTGTCATTTCTTCTTCCAGCTTCAGTAGGTTAGTGACAGATGTGGGAGAGAATTATAACCAGTGTTTGACACATGGAGTTTATGGGGCAGGCTGATTGTTTATGTAGAGATGATGCCTGGGAGGAAGATGAAAAATAGGGACACAAATCAGAACAATGATATTTGGGATTAACTCATGGAAGAAAAATCAGTTGCCAAGGAGAGCATGACAAACATGATATCCAAAGAAGCAAACCAACTGGAGGGGAAAAGAACCCCCTTTCCTTATTTTCCTAACTTCAAATTCAAAACATTTGATAAGCAGTCTATGTCAGTATTGACTGCTGTCCACCATCTAGCATTGTTATGTATACCATTTATTCTAGACCCCAAATTCCTTAAAAGTAGAGATCAGGTGTGAATCATGGTTGTATTAAGCCATATGTTCTTACAGAATGCCCAAAACATGGTTGAAGTTCAATAAATACTTCGCTGAACGAATTAATGAAGTGGTGAAAATGCCATTCTCTTCAATAAATATTTAATGAGCACCTACTAGGTGTCAAACACTGAACTGGGTGCAAATATGTAATCCTAGACTCTTAAACACTGTCTTTTTAGCCAACAATTTGTTTCTCATTTATTCATTAGCTGATATTTGCTGTGTGCCTTGGTGGGGTGGTCACAAAGAGAGCTAAAGGGAAATCAAAGATAGTCCCTATGCCAAGAATAGACTCTCTACTCAAAAGTTCTACCTTCCTCTGGAAATAAAACCCACCAAGCACCATGGATTCAGGCCATATATGAATCCGTAATATGGGTACTACTGATTAAAGAGGTGGGTGAATCTGTGTGGAGTTATTTTTTAAAACAGTGCTCTGGATACAAAAATCCTTGTAATTATACAATAAATTACAAAGCTGGGAGGATAAGCTGTAACTTCGGCTGGACTATAGTTCATCTCAGGAACTGGAAAAGTGAAGAGCTTCGGAGTTACATAGTTTTGAATCCTGGCTGTGCCCATGGCAGATTGCACAACCTTGGTTTCTCCATCTGTAAGCTGATGAAAATACTACCTATCTAATACAGTTAAACTAGAAACAAATGTGAATGGAGGCTCTTACTCATGTAACTTGTGCTTCACATCTCTTTCTAGGTTTAATGGTCATTGTTATTATACCTAGGGTATAATTCCAGGGAGGAAAAAAAGCCTAGATTCTTTCACCTTAAAATTGGGTAAAAAACAGGAGACACAACTATGGAAGCTGATGTGAAGTTACTTGGAGGAAGAGTACCAATTGCCAAGGAATGTGGGCAGCCTCTAGAAGCTGGAAAAGAACCTCCAGTGCAATCTTAAATAGAAGTAGCAAGAGTGGACATCCTTTTATTGTTCCTGACTTAAGAGGTCATAGTGAGAAATGCCTCTAGAGAAGCAAAAAAAAAAAAAAACAAAAACAAAAAACAAAAAACCTCCACCAGAAACTCACCAAGCTGGCACCTTGATCTTGGACTTCAGCTTCAGTTGCCAGAATTCTAAGAAAATTAATTATTCAGCCAAAAATAAAAGAGTAAAAATCATGAGGTCCACTGGAGATAGGGAATGCAGAGGAAAATCATGCAAGTAAAACTATATGATTTTGCTAACTATATAAAATTGCTACATTATTTACTGTAAATTTTATAATAGTTTAAAAATATGTAAATTATTTGCTGCTAAATAATTTTATTATAAATATTGCCATAAACCATAAGATCAGTCTACAAGATTTGGAGGTAAAGAGGAAGAAACTTCCCTGAAAAGTAAAGCATTTCCTATGAAAGGTAAGATGGAAGTACTGTGTGCACTGTATTGCCAGTGAGCCTTCCTGTCAAAGCAGTGTTTTGGTATGGAAAGAAAACACTTCTAAATAATTGTTTTAATTAATATTTCCTTTATTGAGATACATTTAAAACAGTTTTTTATAACCTCTGAGCTCAATTTAGCGATCTTATTAAGATATAAGTAAAATTTGTATAAAATGAGAAATTTTTCATTAATGATACAGTTGATCAAATACTCCTAAACATTGAACATCATTTACATACTTGATTAATCATATTTTCTTAAACATTTGCTAAGAGATTTACTGTCTTTGAGTCATCCCTCACTAAGGCAGACTTGTATACTTGTGAGGTTTTTCTTAGTCTCCTAGACAACATGTACTTAATATACTTAAACACAAAGTAGCATAATAATATCAAAAGTTAGTTATTCAACATCAAAGTATTCATACTGCAGACTTTTATTTATTTCCCATGTCATTTTGTATGCCTTCCTGTATTTTAAGATTATAATTTTGCTAACTGTCCTCAGATGAAAACTTGGCCCCCTGACATATGCTACCAAACAAGAAATAGGAACCCAGAAGGTCAGTGTGCAATCCATTGCCTGCACTTGTAGTGGCTTTTGACTTCCCCTTTGGTAGGACCTTTTTTCTTTTAACCAGCTTAATGGGGACATAATTTACATACAGTAAAATTACCCATTTTAACTGTCTGCATCAGTGAATTTCGACAGATGTGTACATGTAACCACCACCTCAATCAAGCTGCAAGGATTTTCTTCCCCAGAAAAAGTTAATCTCCCTTCGCAATCTCCCCAGCCTTAGGTGCCACTGATCTACTTTTTGTCACTGGAGGTTAATTTTGCCTATTCTAGCATTTCATATGACTTGCATCAGATGATATGTACTGTTGTGTTTGATTTTTTAGTTTACCATATTTTGAGATGCATTTCTGATGTTGCATATATCTATAGTTCTTGATTGCTGAACAGTATTCCATTGTATATCACAATTTGTTTATCTGAATATTTGTTGATGGATATTTGAGTTATTTCTAGTGTGAGGTTATTATGAAGAAAGCTACTACAAAAGTGTACAAGTCTTTGTATGGATATATGTTTCCATTTCTCTTTGGTAAATACCTATTAGTAGAATTGCTAGTGCTGGGTAGATAGATACATGTTTAATTGTATAAGAAGCTGTCAAACTTGCCCAAAGTAGTTGTACCATTTTTAACTCCCATGACTAATGTGATGAACATTTCCATTTCCTCCACATTTTCACTAATACTTAGTATCCTCAGTCTTTATTTTTAGTTATTCAAGTGAGTGTGAAGTAGTGTCTCATTATGGCTTAAATTGTATTTTCCTTTGACTAATGATGTTAAAAACCTTTTCTCCTGATTCTTGGCTATTTTATGTGTATTTTTTCTGTGAAGTATCTGTTAAGTCTCTTCAACATTTTTTAAATTGTATTATTTTCCTTTGTATTATTTATAAGAATTCTTTATGTATTAGCAGTTATACTTTGTAAAATATATGCATTACAAATATTTAATCTGTGGCTTGTCTTTTCAATCCCTTAATTTTGTTTTTGATTTTTAAACTTATTTAATTAAAAATAATTTTGATTAAGACCACTTTATCACTTTTTGTCTTCCATAATTATTGCATTTAATGTCCCAGCAAGCTGGAATTTGGGGGGTGAGATTTTTGATAATGAAGTAAGATTTTTAATAAATATAAGGCTTTTCATATTTTTATTTCCTCTCCGAGTTTTGATACAGTATTTTCAAGAGTTTGTTCATCTCACTTAAGTTGTCAGATTTGTTGCCATAAAAACCTTTGTGACAGTCCCCTACTATCCTTACAACGTCTGTATAGGATCTGTACAGGTTTCCCTTTTAATTCCTGAGATAGGTGATTTGTATTTTCTTTTTTTCTTGGTCAGCCTAGCTGAGAGAATATCAATTTTATTGATTTTTTTAGGAACTCCTTTTTGGCTTTTTTATTTTTCTGTATCATTTCTCTTCAGTTTCACTAATTTCTGCCTCTTTTATTTCCTTCTATTTATTTGGGGTTTAAATTGCTCTTTCCTTAGCCCCCCAACTTCTTAATGTAGAAGCTCAGATTATTGATTCAATTATTTTCCTTTCTGAATATAAACATTTTAATGCCACAAAGTTCCCTCTAAGGCCTATTGTTGCTGTATTCCATAAATTCTGATATCTGAAAATTCTGTATTTTCATCATTATTCAGGTCATGGTTTTTTCTGTATTCAATGAGATTTCTTCTTTGACAGGCCTGAACTGTTTCCCAGGGTAACTTCCTTGTGCAGTTGTAGGTTCCCGTGGCTGCACAGGCCATGCCGTGTGAGATTCAGGTGGAAGCAGAGCAGCAGGCGTCTTACCTTCTGCACTGCTGGTGGTGGTGGGGGCGGCGGGATGGAGCAGCCTGTGAAGCTGTTGCTGTTAACTCCTGTTGTCACTTAGCTAACCGCTCAACTGGCTGCCCTAGGGCAGCATCTGGCACACACAAGCCACACTCTCTCTCTGATACACTTCAGCTTCTCCAGATCCTAGACCTGCTACGGGATTCACCCCATGATGAAGGGCTCCAGCCTCTGCTGCCCTTCATCTCACACTTGTGAGAGAATGCCAGGTGTGCTCATCTGCCGTCCTGAGTTCCAGCTCAGTCAGCTCCCTTGTCAACCCCTCATCCCCATGTCACACCCATCTCTTCCCAACTTGCTGCCCTGCAGACTTCGGATTCCGTCACCAGACAGAAAAACAACATTTCACATTGATTGTGTAACCTCCTTTCACAGTGGTTTGTGGTCAAAACCTTGCATCTCTGACAACAATAGTAACAAATTTGGTACCAGATGCGGTTCCAGAGAGCAGAACCTGAAGAAAATTCCCTGAAATGAGCCTGCGATATCTGCTGTTGATTTACTGATTTGATTAGGTTTAAAGTCATTAATGATCTTGTCTCTAATATTAAAGGGGAATTGGAAATCCATGATATGCAATAGCTAAAGTTACTTAAATAATCCCTTACAGATACATGTAATCAAGTGCCTATGGAAGGTAAGGCTTTGTAGGACCAAGTACTTGCTGCATAGAACATTTTAGTGGATATTAAGGAGTGTGATGCAGTTGGTTGATTGCTTACAAGTGTGCTGAGGAACTTGGGCACAGAAAATGATGAGTTCATCACTTTAAATGATCAGTCAGAATCCAACTAAGGAATCCAAAAGCTTCTATGATTGCCCTAAAAGAAACCCTTATTTCCTATAGTTGTAGGGCCAGTTCCAATGGGGGTGGTCAAGATTCAGGGTGTACTTCCCCGCACCAACAAGCAATTCAACACCAGTAGGTTGTCCAAGAGTTTCAGTCAATTTTATTATTTTCTCAGTGATACCCCATTCCACATGTTATGGCTCAGTCCCATAAGACTGCCCTTCACCTTCTGATGTCAGTTGCAAGTTGATGCCAGTGCTTCTGACTGGCAGGTTATACATCAGTTTTCATGACCACCTCCTTGGTTTTAAATAATTTGCTAAAGCATCCCACAGGACTCAGGAAACCTGTTTCCTCACTAGATTACCAGGTTCTTACAAAGGATGTTAAAGGATACAAATCAACAGCCAGGTGAAGAGATGCATTGGGCGATGGACTGAATGAAGGAGCTTCTGTCCTCATGGAGGACAGAGCCTGAAAGCTCTCCCAACTCTGTCCTGTTGGTTTTTACTGAGGCTTCATTACACAGGCATGATTGATTTAAAACATTGGCTACTGGTGATTGAGTCAACCTCCAGTTCCTCTCCCACTCCAGGAAATCCAGCTGGGACTGAGAGTTCCAACCCTCTAATCACTTCGCTGGTCTTCCTGTCAACCAGGGCCCATCCTGAGGATTGTTCTAAAAGCCATGCATGAACATAGCAGAAGTCACCTTTATAGGTCTCTACATTTAAGAAATTTTGTTCTTTTTTTAACTTTAAATTATTTATATATTTTTAGAGAGGGAGAAAGGGAGGAAGAAAGAGAGGGAAAGAGACATTGATGCCCGAGGGAAACATTGATTTGCTGCCTCTCGCATGCCAGGGGACTTGGCCCACAACCCTGGCATGTGCCCTGATGGGGAATCCAACCAGCAACATTTTGGTTTTTAGGACAACACAACCTGTTAAGACATACCAGTCAGGGCTTTTACATTTTTTTTTAAATTACAGTTGACATACAATGTTTTATTAGTTTCAGGTCTACAACCAAGTGATTAGATATTATATAACTCACTAAGTCATCATCCCAATAAATCTAGTACCCATCTGAAACCATACATATTTGTTACAATATTATTATTATGTAACTATGAATTTGCACTTCTTAATCCTTTCACCTTTTTCACCCATCCCCCCAAACTCTCATTTTAAATAAAGCCCTTTAACATTTTTTTTAACACTGGTTTGGTGGTGATTGACCCCTTTAGCTTCTTCTTGTCTGGAAAACCTTTATCTGTCTTTCAATTCTAAATGATAGCTTTGCTGGGTAAAGTAATCTTGGTTGTAGGTCTTTGCTTTATATCACTTTGAATATTTCTTGCTAAACCCTTTGGCCTGCAAAGTTTCTGTTGAAAAAAAATAGCTGACAGTCTTATGGGAGCTCCCATGTAGGTAACTGCTTTTCTCTTGCTGCTTGAAAGATTCTCTCTTTGTCTTTAAATTTTTGACATTTTCATTATGATATATTTTGGTGTGGACCTGTTTGGGTTCATCTTGTTTGGGACTCTCTGCACTCTTGGACTTGTATGTCTATTTCCTTCACCAGGTTAGGAAAGTTTTATGTCATTGTTTCACATAGGTTTTTAATTCCTTGCTCTCTCTTTTTTCCTTCTGGCACCCTTATGATGAGAAAGTTGGTACACTTGAAGTTGTCCTAGAGGTTCCATATATTATCCTTTAAAAAAAAATTCTTTTTTCTTTTTGCTGTTCTGATTGGGTATTTTCTGTTTCTATCTTACAAATCTGATTTGATCCTCTGTGTCATTTACTCCACTGTTGATTCTCTGTAATGTATTCTTCATTTTAGTTAATGTATTCATCATTCCTCACTTGTTCTTTTTTTGCTTTCTAGTCTCATTTTTATGTTTCTTATCTCTTTGTTAAAATAGTTCTTCTTCTGAAATTTTGTTCTTTCCTTTCATTTGGGGCGTGGTTATTTTGTCACCTCATTTTCCAGCCTCCCTGTGTTGTTTTCTATGTATTAGGTAGAACTGCTCTCTCCCAGACTTAGTAGAGTGGTCTTATATGGTAAGTGTTCTATGGGGTTCACCACACAGCCTTCCTGGTCACCCAAGCTGGGCACTCCAGGTGCATCCCTCTGCCTCTTGTGTGGGCTGTGTACACCCTTCTGTTGTACTTGAGTCTTGATTGCTGTCAGCACGTCAGTGGGAGGGATTTACCACTAGGCCAATTGACTGCAAGGCCTGGCTGCAACTACCGTAGAGAATCAGCTATGCAGGATCCATCTCCACAGAGCAGGACTTTCTTATTGGGGTTCTGGTGTCCACTGAGTTCATCCCTGATGTGTGTTGCTTAAGAAAGTGGCTCTGGGGTCTTCCCAAAGTACAATCCAAGGTCAACTAGCACCTGTGTCCTGCCTGAGACCACTTGGCTTGAGCTACATAGTGATCTGCAGTTGGCTCAACTTGTGCTGGGTTTGTAGGTGCCTAGGAGAGGCTAAGCTGCAAAACAAGGCCAGTTCTGGTAGTACTGGGCCTGGGACCCCTTAGCAAGAGGTATTGGGCATGCCAAGGCCAGATGCTGCTTGTTGGAGAGATTTTAGGAAAGTCAGAAGTATGAGCCAAAACAGGACATTTCTATGGAAAAGCCACTGGAAACAGCTTGGGTGGGTCTGCAAGTTGGGTGGGGTGTGGTCTCAGGGAATCCCCAAGGCATGGTACATAGTGGGAGCCAGGTTGATGACAACTCAGATATGGTGCCTACCTGCTGGCTCTGTAGGAGGAAGGCTCAGCAAAGGAACAATGGCCTCTGACAGCACTTCCTCCTGGGAGGAAGTTGCCCCTCCAACTCTCTCCCTAAAGACAGTTCAGTTCCTCCTGTTATGTCTCTGGCACCTTTCTAGCTGCTGTCCCAGTGTTAGAACTCAGAGGGAGTGAATTTGAGTAAGTCCATGTGGGGGACCTTTAAGAGGAACACCTGGGACTCCAGACCCTTCACCTTAGTCACAATCCCCACTGATTTTCACAGCCAGAAGTTCTGGGGATTTCTTTTACCTGCACTGGAACCCTGGGCTGGGACCCCCTCACTCCTTAGGAGAGCCTCTGTAGATGAGATATCCCTCCTGAGTTTTAACCATTGCATGTGGGTGAGGGACCAGCCCAGTCTGCAACTCTGCCCCTCCTACCAATACAGTGCAGTTTCTTCTTTAAACTCTGTCATAGGACTTTTGTTCAGCTAGATTTCAGGTGGTTCTGAATGATGGTTGTGTAATTCAGTTGCAACTTTTATGTGATTGTGAGAGGTTCCAAGTACTGTGCTTACCTGTGCCAATAGCCAGTACTCTTCCTCCACAATTTTATGAGTCTAATTGTTTTTAACAAACCATTGGTTGGTTTGGAAGCAGCGGCTGATTAGAAAGTGGGACAACTCTCAAGGACCAACTTCCTAATGGGATATGAATATTCTTAAATATGAATGTTCAGGTAAGGTTATTATCATTTAGGAAAACTTATAAATACAACTAGCAATTTGGAGCATATTGTGCATATTGAGTACTGGGTTAGGCAGTGGGGTAGATAGAACATGAATAAATAAATAGGAATATAAATAAACTCTGGTGAATACTTCGGGAGGAAATGTACACAAGTGCTATGAGATCAGAAGATTTCCCAATTTTATCTTCCTTTATCCCTCCTCTGCCCTGCACCCCCAGCTCTCAAGCATTCCCCACCCCTTAGTTCATGTCCATGGGTTGTACATATAAGTTCTTTGAGTCCTCTGTTTCCTATACCATTTTTATCTCTCCCTGTCCATTTTATGCCTACTAATTATGCTTCTTCCCTGTGTCTTCCCCCCCATTCCTTCCTTCCCCTTCCCCACTGAACACCCTCTGTGTGATGTCCATTTCTCTAATTCTGTTTCTGTTCTGGCTGTTTGCTTAGTTTTTGTTTTCATTGTTTTTCTTTTAGGTTCATTTGTTAATAGTTGTGAGTTTGTTGTCATTTTATTGTTCATATTTTTGGTCTTCTTTTTCTTAGATAAGTCCCTTCAACATTTCATATAATAAGGGCTTGGTGATGATGAACTCCTTTAACTTGACCTTATCTGAGAAGCACTTTATCTGCCCTTGACAAACTTTTAAACAGACACATCAAGATAAAGAGAGGACCCAAATAAATAAAATCAAATATGAAAGAGAAGAAATAACAACTGATACCAAAGAAATACAAAAGGTTTTAAGAAGATACTATAAACAAATAAATGCCAAAAAACTGGACAATCTGGAAGAAATTAATAATCTCCTAAAACATACAAGAAGAAACAAAAAAATTAAGCAGATCAATTACAACGGAAAACAATCAAAGCAATAGTCAAAAAAATTCTTTAAAAAAAAAATCCTGGACCACTTTGTAAGGAAAACTTTCTAGCTCATTTCACAAGGCCAATATTATCCTAATTTTAAAAGCAGATAAAACACTACAAAGAAAGAAAATTATAGCCAAATATTCCTCATGTATATAGATGCTAAAATCCTCAACAAAATATTAGCAAACCAGATCCAGCTATACATTAAAAAGATCATAACCATTACCAAGTAGGATTTATTCTAGGGATGCAAGGTTGGTACAATATCTGCAAATCAATTAATGTGATATACCACATAAACAAAACGATGCATAAAAAGCATTTAATAAAACCCAGTGCCTATTAATGATTTTAAAAAACTTTCTGCAAAGTGGGAATAGAGGGAACATGCTTCAACAAAATAAAGGTCACATATGAGAAATCCATGGTCAACATCATACTCAATATGGAAAAATAAAAAGCATTTATCTTAAGATCAGGCACGAGAGATGTATGTCCTTTCACTACTCTTGTTCAACATAGTACAAGAATTCTTAGCCATAGCAATCAGACAAAAAGAAGGAATGAAAGGGATCCAAATTGGAAAGGAAGAAGATAAAACTGTCATTATTTGCAGATGAGATGATACTGTATAGAGAGAACCATAAAGATTCCACCAGAAAACTACTAGAACTAATAAATGAATTCAGTTAGGTAGCAGAATACAAAGTTAATATTCAGAAATCAGTTGAATTTTTATACACTAATCATGAAGTGTAAGAAAGGGAAATGAGAGAAACAATCCTATTTACAATTGCATCAAAAATAATTAAAAATAAATGTAAGCAATGAGAAAAATACCTGTAGTTGGAAAATTATAAGATAGTATAGAAAGAATTTAAAGAAGGTACAAATAAATGAAAGCATACCATGGAACTTATGGCTCAGATGGAGGCATAGGTAGATGCACTTTGCCTCCTCACACAACCAAAAGAAGGGCAACAACAAATTTAAAAACAAAAAATAATCAGAACTGTCAGAAAATAAAACTGTCTAGCAACCAAGGAGTTAAAGAAGAAACATTCATTCGTTCTGGTAGGAAGACAGTCTTCCAGGGTGGAGAGGATGCTCAGCAAGGCATTCTTTGGCTGGAGGACTGGGCAGGAGAGGAGGTGGCTAGGGGACAAGGTGGTCCCACATTTGCATGTGGATAAACTGGAGGAAAGACTGGGAAGCGAGACAAAGCATGCAACCCAGGGTTCCAGAGCAGAGAAGTAAAGACTCAAAACTTTTGGCTGGAAAAACCTGTGGATGTTGCAGTGGCAGGAGAAATTCCTGTCCTCACAGGAGTGTTCAGTGGAGAGGCCCACAGGGTCCTAGAACATACACAGACCCACCCACCCAGAATCAGCACCAGAAGGGCCCAATTTGCTTGTGGGTAGTGGAGGAAATGACTGAAAGCAGGCTGAAAGCTGAGCAATCAGCACTTTTCCCTCTCTGACCCCTCTACCACATATAGCACCATGATGGAGCAATGTGGGTTACCTCACCCTGGTGAATACCTAGAGCTCCGCCCCTTACAACATAACAGCTCCATTGAGACAAAGAAATATGGCCCAAATGAAAGAACAGATCAAAGGTCCAAAAATAAAAGTAATGAAGAGATAGCCAACCTATCTGATGCAGAGTTGAAAACACTGGTAATGAGAAGGCTCACAGAAATGGTTCGGTATGGTTGCAAAATAGAGGAAAAAGTGAAGGCTATGAAAAGTGAAATAAACAAATGTAGACAAGGAACCTACAGTGAAGGGAAGGAAATCAGGACTCAAATAAACAATTTGGAGCAGAAGGAAGAAATAAACATTCAACCAGAACAGAATGAGGAAACAAGAATTTAAAAAATGTGGAGTGTTGAGGAAGCTCTGGGACAATTTTATGTGGGGGGCACTGCCCGCAGAACCCCCCCTGTTCATCACAGATGAAAATAAAACTACCAAGACATGATCTGCTTGGGGAGGAGAGGTGGACAAACTCTCAGAGGAGAATGACCCAGAGCCCCATCCTCACTAGGCTTTTATTGGGTTCAAATACACAGGAATACGGGTTTAACATGTCAAAGAAATCTGAGGGCTTAATCTGAGTCGATGTCTATCCGGAAAGGGGGTTGCCAAACTTTGGGAGACATACTCATTTCTTCCTTGGACCCTTATCATTTAGATGCGTGTACTCTTAGCAAAGCAGGTTTCACAGGACTTTAGGAATTCTTTCTTATGTCCGATCACGCAGGGAACCATCCTGGCTGGCACAGGGCTGCACCGCTTGCCCTCACAGTTTCAGGCTTTAAGCCGATGAGGAAGCAGAAGACATGTCCCAGACGGAAATGAGGACTCAGGCTACGTCAGAATAGCCAGGGGGGCGAGGGTCCATCACATCCTCTTTGCTGCAGCCCCCTGAGTCCTTCCATGAGGGCCTCCCAAGTGGTCATGTCTAGCTTAGGTTGCCCCTCCCATGATGAGTCTTAACCCATCATTGACTACCGACCAAGCACTGGGGCCAGAGATGGGTGAGGCAGAAGCAGCGCTCCTGCCAGGGAGATAAGCTTTGTCTCCTTAGTAGCTCACGTCCTCTTGACAGAACAGACCCAGATGAAGTGGGTCCCTAGGCTCTTACACAGCCCACCATGGGGTTACAACTCCTGAAACCAAGCTGAACGGTCCTCAACAATTTTAAACATTCCAACATCTGAATCACAGGGGTGCCAGAAGGAGAAGAGAAAGTGCAAGAAATGGAAAACTTATTTGAACAAATAATGAAGGAGAACTTCCCCAGTCTAGTGAAGGAAATAGACTTCCAGGAAGTCCAGGAAGTTCAGAGTCCCAAAGAATTTGGATCCAGGAAGCACACACCAAGGCACATCATAATTACATTACCCAAGATTAAAGAGAAGGAGAGAATATTAAAAGCAGCAAGAGAAAAGGAGAGAGTTACCTACAAAGGAGTTCCCATAGGGCTATCAGCTGATTTCTCAAAAGAAACCTTCCAGGCAAGAAGGGGTTGGAAAGAAGTATTCAAAGTCATGAAAGGAAATGACCTACATCCAAGATTACTCTGTCCAGTAAGGCTATCATTTATTTTATTTTACTTTCTTTTTTAAAAAGTTATTTTATTGTTCTTCAATTACAGTTGTCTGAATTTTCACTCCACCACTCCCCCGACCCCAGCCAAACCCACCTCCTTCCCTTGCTTCCACCCTCCCCTTTGATTTTGTCCATGTGTCCTTTATAGTAGTTCCTAAAAAACCTTCTCCCCACTGTCCTCTCCCCACTCCCCTCTGGCTACTGTTAGATTGTTCTTAATTTCAATGTCTCTGGTTATATTTTGTTTGCTTTTTTCTTTTGTTGATTACATTCTAGTTAAAGATGAGATCATAAGATATTTGTCCCTTACCACCTCATTTATTTCATTTAGCATAATGCTCTCCAGTTCCATCCATGCTGTCACAAAGGGTAGGAGCTCCTTTCTTTCTGCTGCCTAGTATTCCATTGTGTAAATGTACCATAGTTTTTTGATCCATTCATTTACTGATGGGCACTTAGATTGCTTCCAGCACTTGGCTATTATAAATTGTGCTGCTATGAACATTGGGGTGCATAGGTTCTTTTGGACTGGTGTTTCAGGGCTCTTAGGGTATAATCCCAGCAGCAGTATTGCTGGGTCAAAAGGCAGTTCCATTTTTAGTTTTTTGAGGAAATTCCATACTGTTTTCCACAGTGGTTGCACCAGTCTGCAATCCCACCAATAGTGCACTAGGGTTCCCTTTTTTCCACATCCTCTCCAACACTTGTTTGTTCATGTGTTTATGATGGCCATTCTGACTGGTGTGAAGTGGTATCTCATTGTGGTTTTAATTTGCATCTCTCTGATGGCTAGTGATGCTGAGCATCTTTTCATATGTCTCTCGGCCCTCTGTATGTCCTCCTTGGAATAGTATCTGTTCAAGTCTTTTGCTCCTCTTTTAATTGGGTATTTTGTCTTCCTGGAGTGGAGTCATGTGAGTTCTTTATGTATTTTGGAGATCAAACCCTTGTCCTAGGTATCATTGGCAAATATGTTTTCCAATATAGATGGTTCTCTTTTCATTGTAATGCTGTTTTCTTTAATCATTCAGAAGCTTTTTAATTTGATGGGGTCCCATTAGTTTATTCTTTCCTTTATGTCCTTTGCTTTAGGGGACATATCTATGAAGATGTTGCATGGAATGTCTGAGATTTTTCTGCTGATGTTTTCCTCTAGGACTTTTATGGTGTCATGACTTATATTTAAGTCTTTTATCTACCTTGAATTTATTTTTGTATATGGGTTAAGTTGGTGATTGCGTTTCATTTTTTTTTTTTTTTTTGCATGTATCTGTCCAGATCTCCCAACACTATTTGTTGAAGAGGCTATTTTTACTCCATTTTATGCTTCTTCCCCCTTTGCCAAATATTGACCATAGAGACTTGGGTTTATTTCTGGGCTCTCTGTTCTGTTCCATTGGTCTATGTGTCTGTTCTTATGCCAGTACCAGGCTGTTTTGATTGCAGTGGCATTGTAATACAGTTTGATATCAGGTATTACAGCAAAGCTATCATTTATAATGGAAGGGCAGATAAAGTGCTTCCCAGATAAGGTCAAGTTAAAGGAGCTCATCATTATCAAGTGCTTATTGTATAAAATGTTAAAGGGACTTATCTAAGAAAAAGAATGTGATCAAAAATATAATGACAACAAACTCACAGCTATCAACAAATGAGTCAAAAAAAAAGAAAGAAAGAAAAACAATGAAAATAAAAACTAAGCAAACAATGAGAACAGGAACAGAATCAGAAAAATGGACATCACATGGTGAGTTTTCAGTGGGGAGGGGGAGCGGAGGAATAGGGAAGAAAAGGTATAGGGTAGAAGAAGCATAATTGGTAGGCATTAAATAGATGAGCAGAGGTCAAAAATGGTATAGGAAACAGAACTTGTAAGTACAACCCATGGACATGAACTAAGGGTGGGGGGGATGCTGGAGGGTTGGTGTGTGCAGGGTGGAAGGGGGATAAAGGAAGAAAAATTAGGAGAACTGTAATAGCATTATCAAAGAAATATATTTTCAAAAAGAAAAATAATTACCAAGACAAAGGGAACAGCAAGGGTCATGAAAATATGATTAAAAAATTAAAATCTCTCTATGAACCAGAAACACATATGTTACAAGGAGGTCTATCTCTGGCCAGTGGCTCAGCTGCTTGGAGCATGCCCCCAGACACCAAAAGGATGAGGGGTTGATTCCTGGTTAGGGCACATACCTATGTTGAGGGTTCAATCCCCTCAGGGCACATATGGGAGACAACAGATCAATGTTTCTCTCACCCAATGTTTCTCTCTCTCTCTCTCTCTCTGACCTTTCCTCTGTCTCTAAAATCAATAAATTATTTAAAAATAAACAAACAAACAAACTAAGCAAACACTAGAACAGGAACAAAATCACAGAAATGGAGATCACATGGAGGGTTATCAGCAGGAAGATGGAGGGGGCAGAATGGGGGAAAAGGTACAGGGAATAAGAAGCATAGATTGTAGGTACAAAATATGTAGGGGGAGGTTAAGAATAATATTGGGAATGGAGAAGCCAAAGAACTTATGTATATGACCCATGGACATGAACTAAGGAGGGAGAATGGGGGTACGGGGTTGCAGGGCGGAGCAGAATAAAAGGGAGAATAAAACTGTAATAGCATAATCAATAAAATGTACTTAAAAAAGAAAGCATACTATGCTCATGGACAGGAAGAATTAACATTGTTAAGGGGGGTGGGGGTGTGATGAAGGTAAATGTTGGTGGGAAAATGGAGACAACTTACTTGAACACTAAGTTTTAAAAATGTCCATAATACCTAAAGCAATCTACAGATTCAATGCAATTCCTATAAATATGTCAATGGCATATTTCACAGAACTAGAAGAAATTCAGAAATTTACTAGAAGAAATTCAGAAATTTACATCCATAGAAGACCCAGAATAGACATAGCAATGTTGAGAAGGAAGAACCAAATTGGAGGTGTCATGCTACCTCATATCAAACTGTATTAAAAGGCTATAGTAATTAAAACAGCATGATATTGGCATAAAAAGAGACATGCCATATTTTGCCATGTATAGTGCACACCCAGGTTTTAGTAGTAATTCCCATATATAATTGTCATTTTTATTTTTCCCTCAAAAATTTGGGCAAAAAGTGCACATTATGCATGGAAAAATACAGTATAGGCCAATGTAACAAAATAGAGAGCTCAGAAATAAACCCACACTTACATGATCAATGAATCTTTGACAAAGGAGGCAAGAACAGATGATGGGGTAGAGCCAGTCTATTGAATAAGTAGTATTTGCAGAAACTGGACAGATATATGCAAAAAAAAAAAAAAAAAAAAAAGAAAAGAAAGAAAGAAAGAAACTAGACCACTTTATTACACTATATGCAAGACTAAACTCAAAATGAATTAAAGACTTAAAAATGTGACTCAAAACCATAAAACTCCTAAAATAAAACATAGGTAGTATAATCTCTCAGAACTGTTAGCAATATTGTTTTATGATATATATCCTTGGGAGTTAGAAACCAAAGGAAAAAATAAATGGTACTATATCAAACTAAAAAAAAAAATTTCACAGCGAAGAAAATCATTGGCAATATGAAAGAAAAACAATGAGATTAGATATTTTCTAATGATACATCTAATAAGAGATTAATAGCCAAAATTAATAGCCAAAATTTATAAAGAACCTATGCAACTTAAGACCAAAAAAAAAAAAAAAATCCAGTTAGGGATGGGTAGAGGATTTGGATATACACTTTTTCAAGAGAACATACAGATGGCCCATAGACATATGAAAAGATGTTCAAAGTCATTAATCATCAGAGTAATGCAAATTAAAACCAGAATGAGATACCCTCTTTCACCTGTCAGAATAGTTATCACCCACAAACAAGTGTTGGCATGGCTGTGAAGAAAAGGGAGCCCTTGTTAACTTTTGGTGGGAATGCAGACTGGTGCAGCCACTGTGTAAAACAGCTAATAATTGAACTGCTTATGGCCTAGCAATTCCAGTTCTGGGTATGTACCTAAAGAAACCAAACACTAATTCAAAAAAATACAAGCACCCTTATGTTTATTGCAGCATTATTTGCAATAGCTAAGCTATGAAAACAACCCAACTGCCCATCAATACATGAATGGATTAAAAAAATGTGCTACATACAATGGAATATATTGGTCATAAAAGAGAATGACATTTTACAATTTGTGACAGTGTGAATGGACCTACAGTGTATCATGCCAAGTGACATAAGCTAGTCAGAGAAATACAAATACCATATGATTTTACTTATATGTGAAATTTGAAGAACAACATAAACAAACAAATCAGAAACAGATATCAATACTGTTGTTTGCCAAAGATAACTGGAGTTTGGGGGGAAATGATGAAGGAATTAAGAAATACAAATAGGTGCCCTGGCTGGTGTAGCTCAGTGGATTGAGCACAGGCTGTGAACCAAAGGGTTGCCAGTTCAATTCCAAGTCAGGGCACATGCCTGGGTAGCAGGCCAGGTCCCCAGTGTGGGGCACATGAGAGGCAACAACACACTGATATTTCTTTCTCTCTCTTTCTCCCTCTATTCCTCTCTCTCTACAAATAAATAAAATCTTTAAAAAAAAAAGAAATACAAATAGGCATCTGCAAAATCTTCACAGGGATGTAAAGTACAGCATAGGAAATATATAGTTAATAACATTGTAATAACTATGGATGAACCGGGAAGGTACTGAAAATATCAGAACACTTGTAATCATAATATATGATTGTTTAACCACTGTGCTGTGCACCTGAAACTATACAATAATATTGAATATAAGCTGTAATTAAAAAATAAAAAACAAAAAGGCAGTGAAAATATAAGATACTAATATTAAATATGACAAGGTTTTTCCAGAAAATATCCAGCCATATACTATGAAAGATAGAAATATTTATTCAAGAAGATAAAAGATACAAGAAACATTGTACATAGGACAATGATGCTTCAGTTCCCTTCAAAGTAGGCACCTTGGGACCTCACACAGTTCTCCCAATTTCCATCAGTTGCCTCTGTCATATTTTCCTGAATCTCACTGACATTCCGAAATCTCTCCCCTTTCAAAGATTTTAGTTTTGGGAAAAGCCAGAAGTTGCAGAGTGCCAATTCTAGGCTGTAGTGGGGCCAAGTCACCTGGGTGATTTGCTGTGTCACCAAAAACTCTGCATGAGACTTGATGCATGAGCAGGCGCATTATCATAATGAAGCTGCCCATCACCAGTGACCTATAGCTGTGGCCTTCTGATTTATCTGACATGTTTCCATGCAGGAATGCTCAAGTTTAACACAAAATTTGATGCAGATTTGTTGCTCTACTTGCTCACTCATTTGGAATGCCACACAGTACACATGCTCACTCAATGGCTTCTTCCACCCTCACTGACTAGTACAGTGAGGTGGTCATTGTTCACACATGTGCATTCCAGTCCACTCTCCTGGGCTGCCAAGTTACATGGATATCTGGGAAACCATTCTCATTATATTAACAGTGGTTGAGCTTTTTCTGGACAGATCTCATATATGTACAGATTAAGAACAATGAAGAGAAAATAGGAATATGATAGCTATTATTTCAACTATATCAAAAATCACCTTAAACATCGATGGTCTAAATACACTAATTAAAGACAAAATTGTCAGAGTGGATCAAAAAACAAGATCAAAGCTTTTGCATAGCAATAAATCAATAAAAATTAACAAAATGAAAATACAACCCACTGAATGGGAGAACTGACTTGCCAATGATACATCTGATAAGGGGCTAATTTCCAAATACATATAAAGAAATTATATGACTCAACACCAGGAAGACAAACAACCCAATAAAAAAAATGGGCAAAGTACCTGAAAAGACACTTCTCCAAAGACAACATACAGATGGCCAATAGACATATTGTATCAGGGTGCCAAGGGGAGGGGCCCAAATGGGGATTTGTAATAGGGTCCAGGACTCAGGGTATCCAGAAATATTAGAAAAAATATATGTATATAGGATGTCCTCACCGTCACAAGTCTGAGTTGGGGGATGGGACACATGGAGCAGGACCATTGAGAGCTGTTTTGAATAGCAACAGTTTTGCAGATAACCTCTACAACAGTTGTTTAACATATCTATAACCTTCAACTGGTTTCATATATATATTAAACAGCTGTGGCCATGCTTTGAGCCTGAGGAATGGGAGTGACTTCAACCCATGATGTAACTGGGAGGGAATCCCCCCTGGTTACAGCGCCTGCGTGAGAGCTTGGAGATGATTGGCTCCACACCACAGGGCCACACCTGCCCAGACTTACTATGGCAACTCAGTAAAGCTGGAAGACTATGGGAATGCTGGCAGCTGTGGCCAATTGTGGGAGGAGTTGGAAATTGTGTGGCAGAGGAAGATTGGCACTGGGATTTAAACCCAGGCGTGGCAGCCCTGGGGGGTCTTTTGGGGACCACATGGCTTGGGCAGAGAAGAACCATGGACTTCTGCTTCATTTCCTGAGATATGGTAACCCGGACTGGGAAGAGCGGGGAAGGAAGGACTGTGCATTTGTGGGTAGTCTAAAGGACTTTGGGATCTCAATGAAGACATTAAGTTATTGCTCTTAAGTTTGTATAACTCTTTAAATAAATAATTCCTTTCCTTTTCACCAACCTCTGGCATTGAGAGACGTCTTTCCCTGGCAGCGGGCAAGGTGAATCTAGTACGGAGGGAACCCCCAGAGCACAAGGGTGGGTCCATTCGGCAATAGTATGTCATTCACTGCCCCACCCCAGGTGTGTTCTGTAACAAATATGAAAAAGTGCTCAATGTCTCTAATCACCAGAGAGATGCAAATTAAAACCACAATGAGATATCACCTCACACCTACCAGAATGGCTATCATCAATAAATCAACAAGTGCTGACAAGGATGTGGAGAAAGGGGAACCCTTGTGCACTGTTGGTGGCAATGCAGACTGGTGCAGCCACTGTAGAAAACAATATGGAGATACCTCAAAAAATTAAAGATGGAACTACCTTTTTACCCAGTGATCCCATTCTGGAAATATATCCTAAGAATAACAAAACACCAGTTTGAAAGAATATATGCACCCTTATGTTCATATCAGCATTATTTACAATAGCCAAAATCTGGAAACAGCCCAAGTGCCCATCATTAGATGAGTGGATAAAAAGCTGTGGTACATTTACCACAGTAGAATACTACATGGCCATAAAAAAGAAGAAAATCTTACCCTTTGTGACAATATGAATAAAACTGGAGAACATCATACTAAGTGAAATAAGCCAGTCAGAGAAAAACAAATACCATGTGATGTCACTCATCTGTGCAATCTAATGAATAAAATAAACTGACGAACAAAATAGAAACAGAGGCATGAACACATGGAACAGACCGACAGCTTGGTGGTGGTGTTTAGTGGACTGGATAAAAGAAGGTGAGGGGATTAAGTATATGTGAGTGTGTATGCGTGTGTGTGTGTGTGTGTGTGTGTGTGTTTATACACAAAGGCACAGACAACAGAGTGGTGATAGCCACAGGAAAGGGGGTGGTAGGAGGAGGCGGGCAAAAGAGGGAAAATTGGGACAGAAAGGACTTAGCTCGGGGTGACGGGCGCATGATGCAGTGTGCTGATCATGTTTTATTCAGTTGTGCACTTGAAAGCTGTATGGTTTTTTGAACTAATATTGCCCCCAATAAATCCAATTAAATAAAAATAAATAAATAAATCATGGCTGGAATTTTTATAAAGAAAGGAAAATCTAAAATGAACTAAATGTATAACCCGGGGATCTAACAAAAGAAAAAGAAAATAACCCAGATTTAATTGAAAGAATCAAATAACAAAGATCATAATGATATTAAATAAAACAGAATCTGAAAATAAAATAGAAGTGATCAATGAAATTAAGATCTGTTTTCTTGAAGAGATAATCAAAGTAGAAAAAACTGTGTCCACACATATACTGCACACAAATGTTTTTAGGAGTTTTATTCATAATTGCCAAAACTTGAAAGGAACCGAGATGTCCTTCATTGGCTGGATAAATAAACTGTGGCACATTCAAACAATGAGATATTACTCAGTGTAAAAAGAAATGAGCTATCAAGCCCTGAAAAGACATTGAGGAAACCTAAATGCATGCTAATAAGTAGGGCGGGGGGAAGCCTATCTAAAAAGGCTACATACTGTAGAGTCCAGCTATTTGACATTATGGAAAAGGCAGAACTGTGGAGACAGTAAAAAGATTGGTGGTTGCCAGGAGCTGGGGTCCAGGATAAATAGGCAGAGCCCATAGGATTGTTAGGTTGATGCAACTATTATGTACAAAACTACAATAATGAATACATGTCATTACACACTTGTCCAAACCTATACAGTGCACAACAGCAACAGCAAACTGTAATGTAAACTGTGCACTTTGGATGACAGTGAGGTGTCGGTGTAGGTCCCCAGACTAATGCATGCACACTCCGGTGCAGGATGCAGACTGGGGAGACCTCTGTGCATAAGTGGGGACAAGGGACGTGGAAAAATCTGTGCTCTCTGCTTAGTTTTGCTGAGAACATAAAATTACTCTAAAATAAGGTTATTAATTTTTAAATGAAGATAAACAGTTTGCCTTGGAATTCCTTTCTCCCACTTTCCTACAAGCTGAAACACAGATGAGCTCACAGCCTTCCCCTGACCATGCGCTGACATCATCCTATTGGATGGCAGGCTGACAGGACTCGGGGGCCTGGCTCCCCATAGGAGCTCCAGGGGTAGAACCCCAGGTCCTCTGCCAGCCAGGCCCCTCATGTTGGGAGTGTATATAAGAAAGAAAGGGGATCTTTGTTACTGTAGCTTTACCTTTTAACCAACCCATAGAATAAATAAATGAGTAGATGAATATATGAGGTCTGTCCGGAAGAAAATCCAGGCTTTATTATATAATGAGAACGGTTTGTGTGACATCCATGTAACCTGGCAGCCAAGGCGAGTGGGCCAGAATGTCATCTGTGAACAATGATGACTTCACTGTACTAGTCAGTGGGGTCAGTAGACACCTTTGAGTGAGCATGTGTACTGTGTGGCTGTCACTTTCAAAATGATTGAGTGAGTATGGCAACAAATCTACATCAAATTTTGTGTTAAACTCAAACATTCCTCTGTGGAAACATCTCAGGTGATTCAGAAGGCTACAGCTTTGGGTAACTGATAACTGGCAGCTTCGTCATGACAACATGCCTGCTCATGCATTACGTTTCATGCAGAGTTTTTTGGTGAAACATCAAATCACACAGGTGACTCAGCCCCTCTATAGCCTTGTGACTTCTGGCTTTTCCCAAAACTAAAATTGCCTTTGAAAGGGAAGAGATTTCTGACCATTGATTAGATTCAGGAAAATTCAACAGGGCAGCTGATGGCAATTGGGAGAACTGTGTGGGGTTCCAAGGTACCCACATTGAAGGGGACTGAGACACCATTGTCCTATGTACAATGTTTCTTGTATCTTGTATCTTCTTCAATAAATGTCTCTATCTTTCACATTATATGGCTGGATACCTTTTGGACAGACCTTCTGTACTGCACTATAGCACAAAAGGGCATCTAAGGTAGGTTACAGTAATGTATCAGGTAAATTGCAATATAAAACCACATAAAAATGGGCCAAATATATAAGGCATTACACACTAGTGGTTTGGTAGTCACTACGTTTAAGCAAAGAGTTTAATTTACAAGTGCCTGAATTTAAGGCAAAATGATAAATATGCACTCTAACACATGTATGATGAAAAGAATTATATTTTCTTCTATATGATTTCAGAAAATTCCAGGATCATGTATGTTCAGGGACTATGTATTTAGTCCATAGGATCCTACAGTCAGTGCATCGGGAGGGGTATTTTTAAGCAGTAAAAAGAATCCAATGGATTATAAGCCCCTGGGTGACAGAAGTCGTGGTTTCTCCCTCTTTTGGACGACCCTTCCTGCCCTCCCCTGCCTTCCCCATCACCCACCTCCCTCTCGCACTTCCTTTCAGTGCCTGGTCTCGGCATGCACATGGCAGTGCAGCTCTGCACTCTTCCCTGGGGACTGGATCTCTAACTGCAGTTCCCTGGAGAGGAGAGAAGGGGAGAAGGCCAAATCCTGGGGGAGTAAGAACTGAAGCCTGTATCGATGCGAAGAAACTCAGTTAATCAGCGGATGGTGACTTCTTGGTAGAGGAAGTTACTTGATCTTTGTAGCCAACTCTGGGGAAAGCAGTACATCTATGGAAAGCTGACCTTAGATCACCTCTTCATTCCATAAGACCATGCCTCATCTCCCCAGGGAGATGTGCTGGCTAGGAGAAAATCAGCCTCTGTATTGCTAGGAGCTTTTTGGGTTTTTATTTCTCCTCTCTACCCTGGTTCTTCAAATTAAGATAAAAATTGCAGCCCTGAGAATAAAAGAGGGCACACAAATAAGATGGCTCTGGCTGATGAAAAGGGCTCTGTTAATACAGTGAAATTTGCCAAATCATTATAACACCACACAGGTTTCAAAGTATTTGAGATCAGATAATAATTTTAACAAAAAGTGTTCCCAATTCATGGACATGATAAAGTATTCGAAAAAGCAAACACAAAAAAAGCCCGAATTATCACCACCCTGTGATGACCACGATGAGCGTTTCAGGGTTGAAGCGTTTCTGGCTCCTCACCTCTCTGATGATTTCTTCGTCTCTCATTATCTCTCTTTACCTCTTTCTCTGTCTTGCTTTCTGTCTTCTGCAAAACTGAGATCATAAAGTACACAGTGTTCTGTAACTTGCTCTTTTGTCTAATCATATGTAAAAATAATTTTTCCATTTTTAAACACAGAAAACCATGAGAGGATGATTAAGCTCAAAGCCTCACCCAGGTTATGTTTATGTATAGCTGCAGTTCTTTGACTCACAAATATACACTGAGTACCCCATGGGTACCAGGCTCTGTGCTGAGCCTTCATGTGGTGAAGGACACATGGGCTCACAGCACTTGTCGTCCGTCCAATAGGGAGAGTGGATAGTAAATGAAGAATTACCAGTGGGACAAACATTATATATAAAAAAAAAAACAAAAGGGTTATTGGGGATACATAATCAGGGCCAGGTTAGGGGAGAAAATGGTAACTCAGAATTATGTACCTGAAGAGGAAATCCTCAGGTCTCATTGGCATTGTCTTATAGCAAACCTGCATTTTTGCTGAGTCTCTCCATGCTGAAAAGCACATTAGTCCGTTCAGGCTGGTCTCTACCTACTCACCAAAGACAATCTATCACACAAGGGCAGTGTGAGAGGAACTGGACTGTCCTATGAATCACCATTAGAATTTAAACAGGTACGGTAAAAGAAATTTAGCAACATGGAGTTTTAAAAAAGTTGAATATTGCCTAATCTTTGATCCGGTAATTCCTTTCCAAGTATCCATCCTCAGAAATTAATTAAAAATGTAGACACAATTTTATATATGAAATGTTCTTGGTACCATTATTTATAATAATGGAAGAAAAGTAATAACCTAAATATTCATAAATATCAGAAAGGTAAAATGCATTATAGTCTTTTCCAGTGAAATACTGTGTAATAAATAGCAGTAGTTACCATTTCCTAAGTATTGACCATGTCCTAGATCATGTTTAAAGCCTTTGAAATTTTTTTCAAGGAATATTTAATTATATGAGAAATGCTTATTATTTATGGTTGAGAGGGACACAGGAGTCAAAAGATTTTATTTATAATCTAATTTGTATTTTTTCATGTATTTATATGCCTATACAATAAAAAAATCAGAATGGTATTGATGGTAGAATTAGAAATGAATGGTAATTTCCTGTCTTACTTTTTTATTTCTAAATTTTCCATGATAAGCATATATCAAACACATTGATGTAGTTTGAGACATATTATCTAAAAAAACACATTGGAATGTTATTAATGACTCTTGGACCAAATGCTTAAATGTGTTAAACAATAGGTTTCCAGTTAAGATAGTGGCATAGATAAATGTAGTACTCACTTCCTGTCACAATCACATCAAAATTACAACTGAGCTACAGAATTATTATTAAGATCCACCTAAAGCTAGCTGAATATGAGGCCAATACCTGAGGGTATAAAGAAGAAGCCACATGAAGACTGATAGGAAGGGCAGAGATGCTGAACAGGCTGGCCCCACACCCATGGGTGGTGATTAAAAATCAGTAGGATTTCTCTGTTGCTGAGGACCTCCTCCCGCCAAGGAGTGAGGAGTCTCAGCCCCACACCAGGAACCAGGCCCCCCAGCCCAGGGTCCCAACACCAGCAAAAGTCCCTGTAACTTCTGGCTGTGAAAACCTGTGGAAATTGTGGCCAAATGGTAGGAGGGCTTCTGGAGTCCCAGGGGTTTCTCTTAAAGGGCCCACACATGGATTTACTTCAACTCACTCACTCTGAGCTCCAGGGCTGGGGCAGCAGCTTGAAAGATGCCAGGAGCATACAGGGAGGAACTGAATTGTGTGGCTTTGGGCTTGGGGCTAGGCAGGGCAGCATTTTCTTAGACAGAAGCCACTGTTCCTTTGTCGAGCCCTATGCCAACAGAGCCAGCAGGCAAGTGCCATATGAGTCTCTAGCAACGTGGCTAACACTGTTTGCCCCACCCTGGTGATTCCTTGAGACTCAGCCCCACCCAACTTGTGGGCCTACCCAAGCCTTTTCCAGTGGCTTTACCATACAAATAGCCTGTCTTGCCCCAGACTTCAGATATTTCTAAAATCTCTTTTAAAAAGCAGCTTCAGTGTGCTCCATATCTCTTGCTAAGTGGCCCCAGGCCTGACACTAACAGCAACAACCAGCCTTAATTCACAACTTGGCATCTCTGAGCACTCTAAGCCTAGCACAATAGTAGCCATCTGCAGATTGCTCTGTAGCTCATGCCAGATGGCCCTGGGAAGGGCACAGGTGATGGCTGACCTTGGCCTGCACCTTCCTGAGGCCTCAGAGCAAGTATTCCTAGTGAAAAGATTCAGACCATGTCTAAGTATCTGCACTAGTGATATATGCAAGGGGCAGACTCAGAGGGCACCAGAACACTGCGTAAGTAATTGCTCTGTGAGGTTGGCCACTGCACAGCTGATCCTTTGCTGTGACTGCAGCCAGTCCTCAAAGTAAATCTCTTCCATCAATGTGCCAACAGCAATCAAGGCTCAGCTACAACAGTAGGGGGCACACAGCCCACACAGAGAGGGTGCACCTAAAGTACACAGCTTGGGGAATAAGGGAGACTGCACTATTATACAAGGCATCTCTAACAAGCCCAGGAGACACAGATCTCTATCTGACACATAGAAACAAACACAGGGAGGCAGTCAAAATGAGGAGACAAATGTCCCAAATGAGAGAAGAGAATAAAATTCCAGAAAAAAGAAACTAAATAAAATGGAGACAAGCAATCTACCAGATGCTGAGTTGAAAACACTGGTTATAAAAAAGCTCAAAAAGTAAATGAACTTAGTAAAAATTTCAACAAAGAAATAAGAAACAAACAAACAAAAAAGGGAGATAAAAAGCAACCAGTCAGATATAAAGAATACAATAACTAAAATGAAGAATACATTTTAGGGAATCAACAGTAGAGTCGATGAAGCAGAGGATCAAGTTAGCAATTTGGCAGATAAGAAAGCAGAAAACACTGAAAACAGCAAAAAAGAAAATCCAAAAAATGAGGATAGTTTAAGAAGTCTCTGGGACAACTTCAAGCATACCAATATTTGCATCACGGGGGTGCCAAAAAGAGAAGAAAGAGTAAAAAATTCAAAATCTACTTGAAAAAATAATGACAGAAAACTTCCCTAACTGGTGAAGAAAATACACCAATGACTTCAGGAAGCATAGAAAGTTCCAAACAAGATGAACCCAGAGAAGCCCACACCAAGACACATAAGAATTAAAATGACATCTTTGTTAGGTAGGCCTGTATCACTATGAACTTTCCTCTCAGGATTGCCTTCGCTGTATCTTGTAAGTTTTGGATTCTTGTGAGTTCATTTCCATTTGTTTCCAGGAACTTTTTAATTTCTTCCTTGATCTCACTCTAGACCCATTCATTATTTAATAGCATACTATTCAATCTCCATGAGTTTGAATGTTTTTGAGTTTTTTCCTTCGGGTTGGTTTCTAGTTTCAGTTCCTTGTGGTCAGAGAGTGCTTGATATGATTTCAATTTTCTTGAATTTGTTGAGGCTTGTTTTGTGTCCTATCATGTGGTCTATCTTTGAAAATGTTCCATGTGCATTTGAAAAGAATGTGTATTTTGCTTCTTTGGGATGAAGCACTCTATATATATCAGTTAAGTCCATTTCATCTAGGGCATTGTTCAGTGCCACAATATCTTTGTTAATATTTTGTTTGGAAGCTCTATCCATTTTTGACAGTGGGGTGTTAAAATCTCCTACTATAATTGTGTTACTGTCAATATCTTTCTTGAAGTCCTCTAAGATTTCCCTTATGTATTTGGGTGCTCCTATGTTGGGCACATATATATTTACAATGTTTATGTCTTCTTGATAGATTCTTCCCTTGAGTATTATAAAGTGACCTTCTGGGTCTCTTTTTATGGCCCTTGTTTTGAAGTCTATTTTGTCTCATATAAGTATTGCTACCTCTGTTTCTTTTCCCTGCTCATTTGCTTGGAATATTTTTTCTATCACTTCACTTTCAGTCTGTGTAGGTAGGTCTTTTGTTCTGAGGTGGGTCTCTTGTCGGCAGCATATGTGTGGGTTATGATTTCTTATCCATTCAGCTACCCCATGTCTTTCGATTGAAACATTTAATCCCTTTACATTTAAGTTTATCATTGATAAGTATTTATTCATTGCCATTTTTCCCTTTGTACCTATGTCCCTCTCTCTCTTTCTTTTTCTTCTTCTTCCTCAAGCAGTTTCTTTGGCATCTCTTACAATACTGATTTGGTAGAGATGTATTCCTATAGCCTATTTTTTTAGGGGAAGCTCCTTATTTCACCTTCCATTTTAAATGAGAGCCTGTTGGGTAGAGTGATCTTGATTGCAGGTCTTTCTTTTTCATTACTTGGAAGATTTCGTGCCATATCCTTCTTGCTTGTAGTGTTTCTGTTGAGAAATCAGCTTATAGTCTTATTGGATGGAGCTCCTTTGTATTTTAATAGCTATTTCTCCTTTGCCGCTTTTAAAATTCTCTTTGTCTTTAAATTTTGCCATTTTATTATGACCTGTCTTGGCATGAGCCTCTTTGGGTTTATTTTTATTGGGACTTTTGTGCTTCTTGAACTTGTGTGACTTTTCCCCTCACCAAATTAAGGAAGTTTTCTGTCATTATTTTTTCAAGCAGATGTTCTAACCCTTTCTCCTTTTCTCCTCCTTCTGGAATCCCTATGATGTGAGTATTATTACCTTTCGTGTTGTTCTGCAGCTCTCCTAAATTGTCCTCATTCTCTCTGAGTCTTTCTTTGTTTTGTTGTAGTGACTGGTATTTTGTTCTACCTTGTCTTCAAACTTGCTGATTCAATTCTCTGCTTCATAGAGCTTGATTTTAATTCCTTCTAGTGTACTCTTCATTCAGATATTGTGTTCTTTATTTCCTCCTGGTTCTTATTCATAGTTTCTCTGTCCTTTTTCATGTTGATGTAGTTTCCACTAAGTTCCTTGTAGTTCTCACTGAGTTCCTTTAGTATCCTTATAACCACTACTTTGTGTGTCTGATAAGTTGCTTGCCTCTAGTTCATGTAGCACTCTTTCTGGGGATTCCTCCTTCCCTTTCAATTGGGGGTTGTTTCTTTGCCTCTCCATTTTAAGTGGCTCTTTTTTTTTTTCCTGTGTATTAGATTGATCTGCTTTGATTTCCTGTCTTCAGTGTGGCCTTCTGTGGTAGGGGTCTTGTGGGACTCAGTTGAGCAATCTCCCTGAACTCCTGACATGGATACTCTAGGGACACCGTTTATGCAGTTTTTGTGTGCTCTCTTGTTGTAGTTGGGTTTTGGTGGTTTTTGTCTTATTCCTTGTTGGGTTTTTCCTTCTGGCAGGCTGACTGAGAGTAACAACCACCACCACATCTTGTATGCTGTTATACAGGAGCTGACAGAACAAAACCAAAAAACCCGGCAAAGAAAACCCACACCAGGAAAAATACCCCCCATCCACTACCATAATATCAACAACACATGAGCTAAGATTTACAAAGGTGGAAAGAGAATGAGAATGTT
Source organism: Glossophaga mutica (assembly GCA_039655065.1). Classification (NCBI taxonomy): domain Eukaryota; kingdom Metazoa; phylum Chordata; class Mammalia; order Chiroptera; family Phyllostomidae; genus Glossophaga; species Glossophaga mutica. The sequence continues at coordinate 33,999,531 of CM077310.1, read as the reverse complement.
ATACAAAAGAAAAAAAGAATATGAGGTGACTAACGAGAAGAAAAATGATTTTGAGGGGATAGGGGAAGGATAAATAATAAGAGTAGAGAATAGAAACAAAGTGAAGAAAATGAAAAAATAAAATTTACCACATAAATAAAATAGGGAGGGAATAGGACAAACTAGAGTAACAAAATGGAATAGTTTGATACAAGTTTTGGAGAAAAAACAGTGAAAAAATAGGAACCAAATTGCAGTAAAATAACCACTTCAGTGATATCCACAACAAAGGAGCAGTGGTTGTAAAACAGAATAATAATATTATAAGAATGATAAAAGAAAGGAAAGAAAAAAAGACTGTGTCTAAAGAAAAAAACTAATTTTGGTAGGATAGAGGGAGGACAAATAATAAGCGTAAAGTTTAGAAACCAGGCTAAGAAAGAAAGAAGAAAACATTTTAAGTGAAAGTAAGACAGGGAAGGAGGAAAACAAAATGGAGTAGGACAAAGGAACAGCAAAATATGAGATTTAAAATTTAAAAAAATAAGATAAATAGTAAACACCTAGGGACAGAATTGAAAAGAGGCAACAGCAATCCCAATATCAATGACAATTGAACGAATGTTAATAAAATTTGAATGACAATAAAGGACAAAAGAATGTGAAATGAGTAGTGGAAAAAAGATGGTTTGAGAGGATGGAGGGAGGAGAAATAGTAAGAGTGAGGAATAGAAACAAGGCATAGAAAGGGCAAAAATAAAATTTAAAACAAAAATAAAAAAGAGAAGGATGAAAGGAAAATAGAATGAGAGAAGGGAAAAGCAAAATACGAGACTGGTTTTAAAACTAAAATAAACATAAGAATAAAAAAAAGAAATGAAAGCTGTATTAAAATATAAAATAAAATTAAAAATAAAAATAGTGAATTAATAGGAACAAAATTGAAGACAAGGAAATAATGATAAAAAGCTATGCAGGAGGAAAAAATAATATAAATAATGCAAAGTAATGAGGTGGAATTCATCTCAGGAGAGTCTAGTGTTTGTTGGCCTACTGTTTTCTCCTTCAGGATCTGTCCCTGATGTCAGCTGGTGTCCTAGTCTAGCTTTAGGCAGGCTGTTCAAGGCTACAAGTGACCCGCAGCCTGTGTCTGTCTCCTTCAGGCTTGGCTCTCCCGTCTTTTCTTCCCTGCTGGTTTTTTATCAGTACTAGGCCCAGGGGTCGTTCATCTAACTTCTGACAGCGCAGCACGCACGTACCACCTCTGCCTGTCTCCAGAGGGTGTCTGGTGTGATTAGTAGGATGTGATCCCTGGATCATCTCCCCCAGAAGGTGCTGTTCAGCCTCCAGGGAAGATGGCTGGTGTGTCCCTGCCCTTGCACATGTCTTGGTCTGCCTCAGGTTATTTGTGCTAATGTATACAGTTTCTGATGAATTAGCTGTCTGCTTCATGTGTGGGACCAATCTGTGTAAAAGGGTCATCTCTTTCCTGCTTGGTGTTGATGGCAGCTCTGTGTGAGAGCCAAGGTTGTGTGAAGCCCTGAATACCTCTTGCTGCACCATTTTCTAATCTCTCTGCTCTGCTGTTTTCAGTTGAATAGGCTGGAAAAAGAGGCAGTATAGCGTCCAATAAAGTTTTATAAAGGGCTCCTTTGGAGATGCCCTTTCTTTCCCCTGTGGATATATACCAGGCAGAGTTTTCTCAAGCCTGGCCTTGTCCTGCCGAGTTTGCAATCCTGCAGCTGGGAGATGGACATGCCTTCCCCTTTCCATAGGTTTGTATTCTGCAGTGTGGGTGGCCCTGCCTGGCTGCAAGAAATCCCATCCAGTTTCTGGCTCAGTGCTCTCACTGGAGGCTCAGACCCAAACCCTCCATTCTGCGCACAGCCTCCTGCTCACCAGCCACATAGGTGGGGTCCCACAATCCCTTCACCATGCAGCCCTCTACTCTTCCTGGTCAGCTGGGTTCGATGGACACAAACCATACTTTGAATCTGGCTTCTTTGCTATCAGAGTAGCTGCATGTATGCATGTTCCCTCACCTCCACTCCCCTCTTTAAGAAAGTCCCTGTGTGGCACCCACACTGCAGCTCCAAGCCATAGCCCAGTTCTCTGTGCACCCCACCTTTCCAAAAGGCAAAAGTTCTCTCTTGGTCAGGGCTGGCCATAGCCTTCCCGTGCCTCCAACTGTCTTGGGAGCCAGAATTTCTCTCCTGGATCCTCCTGGTTGGCACTGCAGGCCTAGACGTGCTGCTCACTGCGTGTGCGCAGCCCAAGTCTCCCAGACTGCGTGGATCCTCCCAAGTCTCTCCTGATTAGGATTAGGGGTCCTCTATGTGGGGCTGGGCCCCCCAATCCAGGATGGTGGGACCCACCACGCTGTGCTTTCTCTCCTCTGCTCTCTCCTTTGCTTCATGTGCCTCGTGCAGGATATTTCCCCTTTAACTTGCAAAAATCTCCTCCTGGAGGGTGCAAAGCCTCTTCTGCACTTCCCGGCTTCAAAATTTCATGTAAGCCAAGATCAATGTTTTTTTTTATTATCTGTTCATTTTGGGTATACAGCTTAGTGGTTAGACAATCATATACTACTTTACATAGTATTTCCCTCAATACATCCAGTATCCCAACTGACACCGTACATAGTTGTCACAATATTATTGGCTATATTCCTTATCGTTTACCTACTTCCCTGTGACTGTTTCATAGCTACCACTTTGTGCTTCTTAGTCCCTTCGCCTCTTCCACCCAATGCCCAAACTCCCCCTCTGACAACCACCAATTCCCTGCCTGTATCTATGAGTCTGTGTCAACTTCATTTGATTATTTTGTTCTTTATGTTCCAGATATAAGTGAAATCATATTGTATTTGTCCTTCCCTGAGTTATATAAATGTTTAATCACTGGGTTGTATATCTAAAACTAGGAATATAATATTATATGTGAACTTAAATTTAAAAATTAAAAAAATTAAAAATCAAAAACCCCAGTATATCAGATAGTTGTTAATAAAATGGCCTTGGCCTTACTTTCTGATGAACAGCCAGTTTGCCATATGGGCACCGTACCCACTTGTCCACTGATCAGATCCCACCAGGGCCACCCTGGAAAATTTGGAGCTGTTTCTGAGAGAATCTGGGCTTCAATCCTGACGTTGTCACTTAATGGGCGGACCTTAAGGAGCAGCTCGAGTCATCTCTCAAATGCTGTTTCCTCGCCTCTAACATGGGAATAATAATGTCTACCTCACACAGTTGCTGTGAGGGTGAAATGATGCCCTGCATGAGAAACTGCCTCTGCAGAGCACCTGTAAATGGTGGTTTAGTGCTGGCTCCAAGCCGCAGCTTGGGCTGCCTGCTGACGGCCCCATGACTAAGTTTCAGTTTCATTGATTTGCTGGTGAGACATGCACACTGAGTTTGCACAGCCATGTGCCAGCAGGAAAAATTATGGTTTGTTGAGGGTTCCTTCTTACAGATGACAGTTGTGGTGAAATTGCAGAATAACCTTCAATCTTTTCCATTTGTAGGGGAGGCCTGATTCTGACAAATGGTGTCTATCCTCAGCTCTCATCACTCACGTCCTACTAGGAGGAGCTGGTCACTGTCTCCGGACAGCAGCCCGAAAGAGAGGAAGATTAACACTTTTCAGGCTGCCAAGCTGTAGCTGCACTGCTGTCTTGCTGGTGGGAGAATCATAAATGCCTGTTCTGGGGGTGTTCCTGGATGACTGATGCCCTGAGAGCAAGGGTCACTGGAGGCAATGGTGACCACACGCCCTGCGCTGATTATTGATGCAGAATACATCAGAGTTGTGAGGTCTTTTTGTGTGTATATTTACCCCCAGGGTTGTGTTTTTTCTCTGAAAGGGGCTCAGCACAGTACCACACACAGCTAGATACTCAGACCATCAAGGCTTCGTGAAGTAACTTGTAACTTTTATTTTATAAGAAGTCCCTGAGAAAGAAAGTTTCTGAGGCTTACAAAGAGCTTAAATTTTAAAAAGTAACATATAAATAAACATATAAAAATCTCATGATAAAGATACACCAAAAAAAATCTTCAAAAGATACAAGATAAAGAGAAAAGAAGCCACTGAAAACAAAACACTGGGGAAAAAAAGAAAATAAAAAAGAAGAGAGGTCAGAAGAAAGAATCAGAGAAGAACTACAAAAACAACCCAAAGACAATGATCAAAATGACAATACATCCATACTTATCAACAATTGCTCCAAATGTAACTGGGCTAAATATTCCAATCAAAAGACACAGGTGAAGTAGTGGAGGGACTGAGCAAAAAGGCAAAAGGACTCAGGGACATGGACAACAGTGTGCTGACTGCTGGGGGAGGGGAGTATAAGGGACTAAATGGTATGGAAAATAATATAATACAGATGAAATTTAAAAAGACATAGAGCAGCTGAATGGATAAAAATTATATTATGTGTAAATACATATATAATAACTACAAGAGACTCACCTTAGATAGAAAGAAATAAAGAGACTATAACTGAAGAGATAAGAAAAGATACTCCAGTAAATACAAATGAAAAAACTGGGGTAGCATTATATATATCAGACAAAATAGAGTTTTAAATTAAAAAAATCAGTACAAAGAGACAAAGAAAAATATTTCATAGTGATAAATGCATCAATCCAAGAAGAAGGTATAACAGTCATAAATATCTATGTGCCTAACACAGTAGCACCTAAGTATATAAAGTAAATATTAATGGATATGAAGGGAGAAATTAACAGTAATACAATAATAGTAGGAGACTTTAATGACCTACTAACACTATTGGTCATACCATCTAGACAGAAATTTATAAAGATACGATGGCCTTAAATGTCACATTATACTATATTAACTTAATAGACATTTATAGACTATTTTATCCAAAAACTGCACAATACACATTTTTTTCAATTGCCCATAGACCATTCTCCAAGATTGATCATATATTCAGTCACAAACAAGTCTCAATAAATTCAAAAGAGTGAAATCATATCAAGAATTTTTTTTTCTATTCAATTGAAAAATGGGCAAAGGACTTGAACAGACACTTCTCCAAGGAGGATATACAGAGGGTCCAGACACAAATAAAAAGATGCTCAGTATTGCTAGACATCAGAGATGCAAATTAAAACCACAGTGAAAGGTGGTGGCGAGATAGGTGGGATTGGATGCCACTTTTCCCTGCACACAGGTAAAACACCTAGCTGCTCTACTGAGGAACAGAGTGAACAGCCAACAGTACCCCAGCATATATGAAGATAGGAGACCAAAAATTATACAGGACATTGAAAAACCAGATGGTAAAGAGAGTTCTTCAGGACAATAAGGTCCCTGGGACCAGCTCTGGGACCAGGGTGGCTACTGCCTGCTGGGTCTGCATTAGGGCTCCTGGGAGAAAGCCAGGTCAATGGCTCCCTCCCCTACCAAATAAGGTTTGAGCAGCACCCCGGTTGCTTGAAGTCACAGAGGGGAATAAGGACGAAGTGGCAAATGCACAGGGTCTGTGAGCACCCAGGAGTTTGTGGATGCTGGCTAGGGAGTGTTGAGAGTTGGGCCATGAGGGACCTTGACCCGGATAGTCCCCAGTCTAGTTGGAGAGGTGGGCTTTGGGAGAGGACAGGCCTTTGTGGGAGAGTGGCAGGCTTGAGCAGGAGGAATTTCTCAAAAAGAAAAAGTGAAAAAAGACATACTCAGCAGCTGTTTGGGGAATTCTGCAGCAGCACCTTGGGCCTCCTCCCCACCCAGCCTTGCGGTGGTGCAGAAAGCCCCAAGCTCACACCCAAAGTCCTGGAGAGAGTGCACATCATGGAAGGCCCCATGCCCACACCCATAGCCATGCGGATAGTGTGTGCCAAATCTGTGGACTGGAGGCTGCTGGGGAACTGGGCTGGAGGCTGACAGAGTGCCAATAAGGAGGAAAGTGAGACCAATCCCCCCTCAGCCTGCTGCTGCCAGGAAGACCAGGGAAACTGGCTTGGCCAGTTTGAAGCCAGCAGTTGGCTTTTTTTTTTTTTTTTTTTTAAGTAATTCTTTATTTATTTTTATTTTAACTCCTTCTTCTTCTCTTTCCTTCTTCCTTCTTTTATTCTTCCTTCCTTTCCCTTTTCATCTTTTCTTCCTTCCTTTTTTTTAAAAAAAATTCCCACAAGTGAGACAATAAAACCTGAAACTGTGAAAAGACCAGAGCTGGACCCAAAGAGGGCATCCCAACAGCTGAGACAGTGAGACAAATTTCACTTTGCTACTCCAGAGAACTTTCAAGTTATTATATATTTGTACTAATTTTTTCATTATTCTTATATCTTTCATTTTATTAGTATTTTTGTATTGCTCTTCTTTCTGTTTAGTCTTCTCCGCTTGGCTGGTTAAATTGCATTGTTTGACTGGTTTCCCTTGTTCTCTCTTTCATAGTCTATTGTTAATTTACCATCTTTCACTTCACTTGTGTTCCATTAGCACACTACTCTAGGTCCTATAATTCCTATTCTTGTTATCCAGATCACATAGATCTGTCATATGATTGTTGTTCCATTATTACTGTAAATAATAGCTGTTCCATGTTGCGGACCGTTCAGCCTGGTTTCAGGAGTTGTAACCCTCACCCCATGGTGGGCTGTGTAAGAGCCCAAGGGACCCACTTCATCTGGGTCTGTTCTGTCACAAGGACATGACCTACTAAGGAGACAAAGCTTATTTCCCTGGCAGGAGCACTGCTTCTGCCTCATCCATCTCTGGCCCCAATGCTTGGTTGGCAGTCAATGACAGGTAAGACTCCTCATGGGAGGGGCAACCTAAGCCAGACGCGACCACTTGGGAGGCCTCATGGAAGGACTTGGGGGGCTGCAGCAAAGAGGGGGTGATGGACCCTCGCCCCCCGGCTATTCTGACATATCCCCGAGTCCTCATTTCCATCTGGGAGATGTCTCCTGCTTCCTAATTGCCTTAAAGCCTGAAACTGTGGGGGTGAGCAGTGCAGCCCTGTGCTGGCCAGGATGGCTCCTAAAGCCCTGTGAAACCTGCTTTGCTAAAAGTGCTCTCCCTTAGGTGATAAGTGTCCCAGGAGGAAATGAGTATGTCTCCCAAAGTTTGGCAACCCCCTTTCCTGACAAACACTGGCTCAGATTAAGCCCTCAGATTTCTTTGACATGTTAAACCTGTATTCCGGTGTATTTGAGCCCAATAAAAGCCTAATGAGGATGGGGCTCTGGGTCATTCTCCTCTGGGAGTTTGACCCCTTTCCTCCCCAAGCAGAAGATGTCTTGGTAGTTTTTATTTTCATCCGTGACGGAGGGATGGGGCTCTGCAGGCGGAGCCCCCCCACATCTGGCACCCAGGACAGGGGCCTCCGCAGTTCCATACAATTGTAAATACTACACAGCACCCCTCCCATATCTTAGCCAATTTTACTGTTTCCTGAACTTTATTATTATTGAGGTTAACTCTATTCTTACATACACTATACCTATCTTCTGTCCTTTACTCTCACTTTACCTCATAATCTGACCTCCCACAAGCTCACTGCTTTCTAGATCCAACTCACAATCCTCCCCCCTCACTAACAAGAGGCTTATCTTTTTTCCACCCTTTCTAAAAAGTGGCTGTTTGTGTCACCACCATACATATCCAAAGGATCTTCTATCTCTTCTCTATGGGCTGGTACTTTAAATACCATAGAATATACTCCTGCTGTCTTAAGCCATTTCGCCTTCCCCCTCCAACTGATCACAAAAAAGAGTAGGTGGAAGCTGTGAACACCAGGATACCCACTGGAAGAGGAAACCCACCAACAAAGGAACCACCAACAGATAACAACAGAAGAAGGTGAAGGAGGGAGTGGAAGCCACACTAACTCAATGCAAGAGCAATCTGGAAGTACAACTAAATAGTGGTGAAATTACTCAGAACAAACAACTGAACAAGAGCAAGAGAGAATCCTCAAAACCTTGTACACGTGGAAGAACCATCTTCAACACAACCTGTCCACACCTGCACAATAGAATACAAGAGGTGGTGGACAGAGTGATCCTCAGTTAACCAGCTCCTGGGAAGGACCCATCAAAGAAAGACCCAACAATGATCAAAACCCAAAGACATACACAAAGCCAACATAAATGACAGGCCAAGAGCAGTGAGCTTGGGAGATCAAGGAGACTGCACCACAGAATCTCACAGGTACTCTACCATAGAAGTTCACACCATAAACCCAGGGAGTCAGAACAGATCAATTTAAGAAGCAGAGGGTAACAAGAAGAGTTTCACAATGAGAAGACAAAGAAACAATCTGCAAATGAAAGGAAAGGAGGAAGTCTCAGGAAGAACGCTAAATAAAATAGAGGCAAGTCAACCATCAGGTATTGAGTTCAAAGTAATGGTTATAAGGAAGTTCAATGAGCTCACAGAGAATTACCAAACACTACAAGGAAACTACAATGAACTCACTGCAAACTACATCAACACGAAAAAGGAAATAGAAACTATCAACAGGAGCCAAGAGGAAATAGAAAATATAATATGTGGACTGAAGAACACAGTACAAGGAATCAAAAGCAGACTCAATGAAGCAGAGGATTGGATCAGCGAGCTGGAGAAAAGGTAGAAAAACCACCCAGAATGAGCAAGAAAAGGAAAAGAGGCTCAGAATGAATGAAGAGGGGTTAAGGGAAATGCAGGACAACATGAAACATAATAATATCCATGTAATAGGGATGCCAGAAGGAGAAGAAGAAGAGAAAGGGATAGAAAACTTTTCTCTCCTCTTCAATGGGAAAACATATTTGCCAATGATACCTAGGACAAGGGTTTGATCTCCAAAATACATAAAGAACTCACATGACTCCACTCCAGGAAGAAAAAATACCCAATTAAAAAAGGAGCAAAAGACTTGGACACTTCTCCAAGGAAGACATACAGAAGGCCCAGAGACATATGAAAAGATGCTCAGCATCACTAGCCATCAGAGAGATGCAAATTAAAACCACAATGAGATACCACTTCACACCAGTCAGAATGGCCATCATAAACACATCAACAAACAAGTGTTGGAGAGGATGTGGAAAAAAGGGAACCCTAGTGCACTGTTGGTGGGATTGCAGACTGGTGCAACCACTGTGGAAAACAGTATGAAATTTCCTCAAAAAACTAAAAATGGAACTGCCTTTTGACCCAGCAATACTGCTGCTGGGATTATACCCTAAGAGCCCTGAAACACCAATCCAAAAGAACCTATGCACCCTAAATGTTCATAGCAGCACAATTTATAATAGCCAAGTGCTGGAAGCAACCTAAGTGGATCAAAAAATTATGGTTCATTTAAACAATGGAATTCTACACAGCAGAGAGAATGAAGGAGCTTATACACTTTGTGACAGCATGGGTGGAACTGGAGAGCATTATTCTAGCCAGGCAGTGAGAGACAAATACCATATGATCTCACTATTAACTGGAACATAATCAATGAAAGAAAAAAGCAAACAAAAGATAACCAGAGGCATTGAAATTAAGAACAATCTAACAATAGCCAGAGGGGAGGGGACAGTGGGTAGAAGGGCTTTCAGGAACTACTATAAAGGACATATGGACAAAACCAAGGGGGAAGGTGGAAGCAAGGGAGGGAAGTGGGTTTTGAGGGGGTGAGGGGAGGGGCAGGGAGAAAAATGCAGGCAACTGTAATTGAACAACAATAATACTTTTAAAAAAATAAAAATAAAATCACAATGAGATACCATTTTATGCCATTGAGAATGGCCATCATAAACAAAGCAACAAGTGTTGGACAGAACATGGAGAAAAGGGAACCCTAGTGCACTGTTGGTGGAAATGCAAACTGGTGCTGTCACTGGGGAAAACAGTATGGAATTTCTTCAGAAAACTAAAAATAGAACTGCCTTTTGACCCAGCAATACCAATGCTGGGACTATAGCCTAAGAACCCTGAAACACCAATTCAAAAGCACCTATGCACCCCAATGTTCATAGCAGCACAATTTAAAATAGCCTGCGGGGGGCCCCTGTCCTGGGTGCCAGATGTGGAGGGGCTCCACCCGCAGAGCCCCATCCCTCCGTCACGGATGAAAATAAAAACTACCAAGACATAACTGCTTGGGGAGGAAAGGTGGTCAAACTCTCAGAGGAGAATGACCCAGAGCCCCATCCTCACTAGGCTTTTATTGGGCTCAAATCCATGGGAATACAGGTATGTCAGGTGACAAGGATCAAACAATGGTTAACATTTCAAAGAAATCTGAGGGCTTAATCTGAGTCAATGTCTATCCGGAAAGGGGGTTGCCAAACTTTGGGAGACATACTCATTTCCTCCTGGGACACTTACCACTTAAGTGAGAGCACTCTTAGCAAAGCAGGTTTCACAGGACTTTAGGAATTCTTTCTTATGCCCGATCACCCAGGAAGCCGTCCTGGCCGGCACAAGGCTGCACCGCTTGCCCTCACAGTTTCAGGCTTTAAGCCTATTAGGAAGCAGGAGACATCTCCCAGATGGAAATGAGGACTCGGGGATATGTCAGAATAGCCGGGGGGCGAGGGTCCATCACCCCCTCTTTGCTGCAGCCCCCCTGAGTCCTTCCATGAGGCCTCCCAAGTGGTCGCGTCTGGCTTAGGTTGCCCCTCCCATGAGGAGTCTTACCTGTCATTGACTGCCAACCAAGCATTGGGGCCAGAGATGGATGAGGCAGCAGCAGCACTCCTGCCAGGGAGGTAAGCTTTGTCTCCTTAGTAGGTCATGTCCTTGTGACAGAACAGACCCAGATGAAGTGGGTCCCTTGGGCTCTTACACAGCCCACCATGGGGTGAGGGTTACAACTCCTGAAACCAGGCTGAACGGTCCACAACAATAGCCAAGTGCTGGAAACAACCTAATTCATTTACTGCCCATCAGTAAGTAAATGGATTAAAAGCTATGGTATATTTACAAAATGGAATTCTATGCAAAAAGAAAGAAGGATCTCCTACTCTTTGTGACAGCATGGATGGAACTGGAGAGCATTATGCTAAGTGAAATAAGCCAGACAGTGAGGGACAAATACCATATGATCTCACCTTTAACAGGAACCTGATCAACAAAACGAACAAGCAAGCAAAATATAACCAAAGACACTGAAATTGAGAATAGGCTGACAGTGACCAGAGGTGAGATGGGAGGGGATTATAGGGGAAAAGGGTGAAGGGTTTGTAGGAACAATTATAAAGGACACATGGATAATAACAAGGGGATTGGAAATAAGGGAGGGAGGTGGGGAGGGTTAGGGTGTTGGAGAGGGGTGGGGGGAAAGGCAGAAAACTGTGCTTGAACAACAATATACATACATACATACATACATACATACATACATAAATAAAACAAGAGTTAAAAAAGTTTTTTTCTGACCACAATGGTATGAAACTAGAAATCAGTTTTAAGAAGAAAACAGGAAAAAACACTAACATGTTAGAGACTAAACAACCAATGGATTATAGAGGAAATCAAACAAGAAATCCAAAATACCTTGAAATAAAAGTAAAAACACATAATATAATTGCTTAACATAATTTGTTAAGCAGCAAACTTTTTTGATGTAGCAAAAGCAGTTCTAGGAGGAAAGTTCAGAGTAGAAATAAATGAAATAGAAACTAACAAAACAAAACAGAAAAGATCGATGAAACTAAGAGCTGGTTCTTTGAAAGGAAGAATAAAATGTACAACCCTTTAGCAGAACTCATCAAGAAAACTAAGAGCCCTAGCTTGTGTGGCTCAGTTGGTTAGAGCATCGTCCCATACACCAAAAAGTTTTGGGTTTGATACCCAGTTAGGATGTATATAGGAGGCAGCCAATTGATGTTTCTCTCTCATATCGATGTTTCTCTCTCTCTCTCTCTTCTTCTCTCTCTAAAATCATAAACATATGTTTTTTGAAAAATAAAAAGAAGAGAAAAAAGAGAGCCCAAATATATAAAATCAGAAATGAAACAGGAGAGATTAAAACCGTCACCACAGAAATACAAAGGATCATTAAAAAATACTATGAACAATTATATTCCAATAGATTGGACAACCTAGAATAAATTAATAAATTTCTAGAAATGGAACCTTTGAAGATTGAATTAGGAAAAAAAAACAGAAAATCCAAAAAACACTCTGTACTAGCAACAAAATTGAAGCAGTAATAAAAAAAAACTCCCCAAAACATCGTCTTCCCACTGGTCCGTGGCAGATGTTTTCAGAGCAGCCAAGCTGCAGCCCGCATGCCACACAGCATCTCCTGTGAAAGCAGGAGCCAGCTATGTAGTTTCCTCCTTTTGTCTTATAACTACATCAACCAGCAAAAATGCTAACTCACCAGCTGTCTGCCTTAATAGAGTCAGGAACAAGGGGAGGGACAGTACAGAAATGAGGCGTCGCCAAGTAGAAGTTAATTTCGAGCTGAGGGAAGCTAAAAAGGATGACCAGGTGCTGAAAAGGAGAAATGTCAGCTTCTTTCCTGACAATGCTACTTCTCCACTGCCAGCAAACACACACACACACACACACCACCACCACCACCACCACCAACAACAACAACAACAACAACAACAACAACAACCAGGGGACCGTAAATTGGTCTGTTGAGGACATTGTCGAAGGCATAAAAAAGCAACAATTTGGAAGGCCATCTCCAAACTACTCAAGATGCTAGAAAATTGCTTTCTGGGGAAAAACAGCTACTCATAGACAATATAATCTGTGCTGGTTTGATTCCAAAATTTGTGTCCCCTCAAGGCAGAACAGGTTGTAGTCCCATTCAGTTTGAATCTGCTGGGCCCTCACTCACACTGCTTCTGGAACATTAGAACGAACCAAGACTGTAGTAGATGGAGGTGCCATCCCAGCACTCTTTTCTCCACTGGCATCTCCCATGCTCACATCTGCAAATAAGCAGTATGGGCTCCAGGAAATGTTGCAGGTGATGGTTCAGTTTCCCAAGGCTTGGTTATCGAGTATGGTGCAGATGGCCCCCTGTTGGCTCCTGACATGTTGTCTTTAGCATGTAGTTCTATAATAGTACATAGACACTTTCAAACTTTTGTTGGAACAACGATCTTGCACCCCTGTTAGATGCTGTTGGGCAGATTCTTTCTACTTTAGTTCATCTCCTCCATCGTAATGATCTGGAAGTATTAGCAAGTAGCTGCCAGGCCATCTCCTACCTTACCGATGGTCCAAACGAACAGATTTAAATGGTTGTGGAATAGGAGTTGTGTCCCAGCTTGTGAAGCTCCTGGGGGCTACTGAATGCTGACTGTGACTCCTCCACTAAGAGCCATGGGAAAAGTTGTCACTGGGACTGATGAACAGACTCAGGTTGTAATAGATGCATGAGCACTTGCCATCATTCCCAGCCTGCTAACAAACTCCAAAACTAATATTCGCAAGGAAGCTATAATGTCAAACATCACAGCTGGCCACCAGGAGCAGACATAGCAAGGTGTGTGTGGTGGATTAGTCCCATTCCTTGTTGGTGTTCTCTCTAAAGCAGACTTTAAGACACAAAAGGAGGCGAAAAGGGCTGTGACCAACTATACAGGTGGTGGAACAAAGAGAACGAACACCTCATTCACTGTGGTGTAATAGAACCATTGATGAACCTCTTAACTGTGAAAGATACCAAAATTATTATGGTAATTCTGGGTGCTATTTCAAATAACTTTCTGGCTACTGAGAAACTAGGTGAAATTGAGAAACTTGGTATAATGACAAGAATGTGGAGGTTTGGGCAAAATTGAAGCTTCGTAAAACCATGAAAATGAATCTGTATATAAAACTTCATTAAACTTAATTAAGAAGTATTTCTCTGTAGATAAAGGAGAAATTCAAACTGTTGTGCTAGAAATTACCTTGGAAGGCTGTAAGATCCAAAGGATGGCACCCCTGGGATCTTTAACTTTTCAATTGTACAGGTGAGGCATAAATTGTTTGTTGTGTACTATGTTTGATATAAGTTTGCTTACTGTTTCTCTACTAATAACTCTTTTTAAATGTGGTTTGTCATTGTAGCACTTTTTACAATAAAACTATACTCGAACAGTTCCAAACTGTTCTTCAGACACACTATATGAAGCTACTCTTGTCAGTGGGTTTCTTATTTCTATGTGAAATTTCGTATCTTGCAATGTCCTATAAATAAAGATTAAATCCCTCCCTTTTCATTACTTCAAAAGAAAAACTGCCAACAAACAAAAGTACATGACCAGATGGTTTTGTAGGTGAACGTAACTAAACATTTAAAGGAAAATTACTGCCTATTCTCAAACTATTCCAATAATTTGAAGAGAACAGAAGGCTTCCAAACCCAGTCTACAAGGCTAGCATTATCCAGATGTCAAAACCAGACAAAGACACTACAAAAAATTATCAGCCAATATCCCTGATGAACATAGATGCAAAATTTTTCAATAAAATACTTCAATAGCAAACCAAATTCAACAATACATTAAAAAAACTACACATACTGCAATCAAGTAGTGTGATCATCAGTATCCTAATGATACTGATATTGATGATACAGATCTTGATGAACAAGTGGGACTTATTCCAGGAATGTAAGGATTGTTCAATATCAGCAAATCAATTAGCATGATACAAATTAGCATCAACAAGACTAACACTAAATATCATATGATCATCTCAATAGATGAAGAAAAAGCACTTGGCAAAATTCAACATTCATTTATAATAAAGACTCTCAACAGCCCTGGCTGGTGTAGCTCTGTGGACTGAACACCAGCCTGTGAATCAAAGTGTCACTGGTTTGATTCCCATTCTAGGCATCTGCCTGGGTTGCAGGCCAGGTTCCTAGTAGGGGGTGCGTGAGAGGCAACCACACATTGATGTTTCTCTCCCTATCTTTCTCCCACCCTTCCCCCCGCCTCTAAAAATAAATAAATAAATTCTTTTTAAAAAGAGTCTCAACAAAATGAGTATAGGAGAAACTTATCTCAACATAATAAAGGCTATACATTACAAATCCACAGTCAACATCATATTCAGAGTTGAAAAGCTGATAGTCTTCCTCTACGACCAGCAACAGAAAATGATGCCCACTCTCACCAACATTATTCAACATAGTATTGGAAGTCCTAGCCACAGCAACAGCCAGATCAGAAAAATAAATATAATGCATCCAAATTGAAAAATAAGAAGTAAAACTGTAACTATTTATAGATGACATGATACTATATAGAGAAAACCTCAAAGACTCCAACAAAACATTATTATGATTAATAAATAAATTCAGTACAGTAGTAGGCTACAAAATTAGAGCAATTTGTTATGTTTCTATACACTAACAATGAATAATCAGAGGAAAAATTAAGAAAACAATTTCAATTACAATTGCATCAAAAAAGGATAAAACCCTAAGGATAAATTTAATCAAGTAGGTTTTGAAAGACCTGCACTCAGAAAACTATAAGACACTAAAGAAAAAAACTGAACAGGGAACAAATAAATGGAAGGATATACCATGTTCATGGAAGGATTGGAAGAATTAATACTGGTAAAATCCATACTACCCAAAGTAATCTATGCATTCAGTGCAATCCCTATCAAAATATGATGACATTCTTCTATGAACCACAAAAAGCAACCCTAAAATTCATATTGTACCACAAAAGATTGCTAATAGCCAGAACCATCTTCAGAAAGAAGAGCCACATATTAAGGTATCACATTCCTTGATTTTAAACTTTACTACAAAGCTATAATAATCAAAAAGAGTATGGTACTGGCACAAAACAGAGAGAGATCAATGAAACGGAACAGAGATGCCAGAAATAAAGTTTAGCTTATACAGTCAGTTAGTCTATGACAGAAGAGGCAAGAATATGTAATGGAGAAGTAACAGTCTCTTCAATGAGTGAATTTGGGAAAACTGGACAGATATATAACAAAAGTATAAAAATGGACCACTCTCTTACACCACATACAAAACTAAACCCAAAATGAATTAAAGACTTAAATCTAAGACCTGAAACCATAAAACTCCTACAAGAATATATAGGTAGTAAACTATTTGACGTCTGTCTGAGAAATATCTTTTTGGATATGTCCCCTTGAGCAAGGAAAACAAAAGCAAAAATAAACAAATGGGACTACATCAAACTAAAAAGCTTCTCATAGTGAAGGAAACCATCAACAAAACAAAAAGACAAAAAGAAGAATATATTTGCAAATGATATATTTAATTAGGAGTTAAAATCCAAAATATATAAGGAACTCACAAAACTCAAAAGCAAACAAAAAAATGAACAAATAATCCAATCAAAATATGGGCAGAGGGCATGAATATACATTTCTCCAAAGGAGATATCCAGGTGGTCAACAGGCATAGGAAAGTGTTCAAGATTCTAATCATCAGGGAAATGCAAATCAGAACCACAACGAAATATCAATTCACATGTGTCAGAATGGCCGTAGTAAAAAAATCAACAAAGAAGAAGCATTGGCTTGCGGAGAAAAGAATGTGGAGAAAGGGTAAGTCTTGTGCACTGTTGGTGGGGGTGCACTCTGGTGCAACCACTGTAGAACACAGCATGGAGATTCCTCAAAAAACTAAAAACAGAGCCAACATAAAACCCAGCAATTCCACTTCTCAGTATTCATACAAAGAAAACAAAAACTCAAATTCAAAAAGATATATGCATCCCTATGTTCGTTAAAGCGTTATTTGCAATAACCAGATATGGAAGCAGCCTTGGTGCCCATTAACAGACGAGCA
Source organism: Glossophaga mutica (assembly GCA_039655065.1). Classification (NCBI taxonomy): domain Eukaryota; kingdom Metazoa; phylum Chordata; class Mammalia; order Chiroptera; family Phyllostomidae; genus Glossophaga; species Glossophaga mutica. Next base: position 33,982,793 of record CM077310.1, on the reverse strand, counting down.
GATGAAGAAGATGTGACCCACACACACAGTGGAATGTTACTCAGCAATTGAAGACTGCAGTCTTGTCATTTATGACAAAATGGATGGGCCTACAGGGTGTTCTGCTACGTGAAATAAATCAGGGAAATACAAATACCATAGAATTTCACTTATACGTGGAATAAAAAAACAGCAAATGAACAAACAAAAGAAAATGAAAACAGTCTCATAAAAACAGATCAAACTGACAGTTGCCATCCTGGAGGGGATGGGAAGACAGGTGAAAGAAAGGCAAAGGGGAAGATAGTCAATAATGCTGTCATAACTTTGCATGGTGACAGATGGTTATTAGACTTAGTGTTGTGATCACACCGTAAAGTATATAAATGTTGAATCACTACCTTTTAACCCTGAAACTAATATAATATTGTATGGCAAGTATACGTAATTATTCTTTAATGTAACATTCTGGCACTCATTGCTAAAAAGGTTGTTATAAAGATAAACCCCAGGGCTGGTCTTAAATAAAATCTTCTTTTAAATTTTGTAAGATGTACTGATCCCCTGTTTTATAATATGTATTCCTTACAATGTTTCTCTTTTGGGGGGTTAACTAGGCTGAGCCTAAGGGACAGACCCGCATGCCTCTTGCCATCAGTGTCGGTTTCCGGAATTTCGCTGCATGGCTGGCTGCTCTCAAGCCTGTGGTTCACCATAGCACCCGGTTCTTTCCACCTACAAGCCTGGTTCTGTTTGGACATTTGTGCAATGGAGTTGCCCTGGGCGCATTTATCCTGTCTGACAGCAAAGTCATGGTTTCTGACTTAGGACTTCTCCAACCTACTAGATGAACCACAGCTGAACCACAGAGAGAGCCCATATGGCAGCTGTCCTAGATTTACGGCTGTGTGGTGGTGTTATTCCTAAAGACAATGAGAACTCATATCCGCAGGGCCTCTCCAGTCAAAGCAGTAATTTCACAGTTGAATATCAGCAGAAAAACTAATGAGACCACTTACAAGTGTGTTTATGTGGTATGCATGTAAAACTAACAGCCGTTGGATCACTGAGCTACGAACACCCTCCTGAGGTTAATCTGGAAGGCACAGAGATGCCTCTCTCTCCAGGGCTGTATGCCAGATGTGAACGGGAAGGCACTGGAGCCTGGGGTCGGCCCAGCTGCATCTTAAAATTAATATCATGTTAAAGTAAGTACCCCGCAAATGCTATTTTGTAACAGTTGCCTTGACGTTTTTGGGAGCAACAGCAGTTGAGTACATATGGAGCCTGCCTCTCTTTTGGGTTAATCAGTATCAAACAATAAAGGCCAAACCACTGCTTTAATAACTGTAACTACCACTTACTGAGTGTGCACTAAGCATCGAGCAACATGCTAAATGCTTTGCATGCCTTATCTCGTTTAGACCTTCTCCTGTCCTGCGAGGCGAGCACTGCCAGTGTCCTGACAGTTGTGGAAACGGATGCTCTAAGCATGATTTGCCTGGTCTGTGGGCAAGTGTGGGAGCTGGGATTTTCATCTGAGTCCGGCTGACTCTAACAGATGCTCTTTTAACCCTTAGTGTGTATAGTACTTCCTTCTTACAGAGGGCCAGGGATGGGCTCTTTCTTCTTGCAGCTCGGGGTGGGGAGTGGTTTCTCTAGTGTATAGCAAACAAAGTCCAGAAATATTTCCAACCAACAGATCGCTATCTGTTCTTCTAATGGGCTGGGGCAGAGGCATCTGCATTTTGATTGAGCGAGATCTCCTCCCAGTCCTGCCACTATCAATGGAAGAACATAAGGAGAAAAGGCAGGAGCAAGCTCTTATTGAAATGCAGCCTGATAGTCAGAAAAAGTCTTAGAGAAATAAATCTTCCCCAAGGGATGTATGAACATCTGTTCACTGCCCAGCACTTTCTGAACTAATCTGGATCAGAACAGAGGCATCTGCGGCCTCATCCTAATGGCCTGGAACCATGGGGAACCGGAAAATTGGCCACACAGCCTAGGTCTTGCAGGTGCACTCCAACCCAGCCATGGCTTGCTTCCCCACTCAGGGGAGCCCTGAGGGGACAGCCGGCACTGCCTTGCTGAAGTGTGGTCCTGTCACTTTTCGGCCTTTTAGTCAAGATCAAGCAGGTGTATGTGTCCTGGGACACCTTGGGGCAGAGTCCTGACACACACGTTCCACTGAGGCCAGCCTCTGGCAGCAGCATGGAGGGCCTTGCGGAAGTTATGAGACATACAGCTAAGAAACCCACCCCTCCTGAAAGAGAGGTAGCCAGTGGACAAGGAGGCATGACTCAGTTCCAGTCCCAGAGTGGGAGAGAGAGAGAGAGAGAAAGAACTTAGAAATAGCCAGGAACCTGCACTCCATTCTGTTCTCCACAAATGAGATTCCCCAGTTGACCTTTCAGGCCTGAAAGGTCAGCTGGAGAATTACACCACACACTGAGCATGCAAATGGGACCCACCCTCTGTTCTCCTGCCACTTTCTCCCCTGCCCACTGGGAGACCCTGCAGAGCCCCTGGGGCTCCCTCAGTGAAGCCAGCAAAGCCCAGCAGGGCCGGGCTGAGAGCCAGCATGGCAGCAGGACAGAGCTCAGCTGGCTCTGGGGACCATTTGCTGAAGTCTGCTCTGGGGGCACGGATCCTAATCGCTGGCACAGACAGCAGGAGAACACTAGATGAGGTACACCACAGTCAGGAAGTGGGTTCCCCACTCTCCTCCTCCCTCTCTTAAAAGCACTTGAAGGGCAAGTGGCCCCACAGACCCCCAGGCAAATGTCTGCTCTGCCTTGGGGTTGTACTTCTTTTCTTAGCCCCTGACACATCTTCATCATACCCCAAATCCAGTGCTATTCGACACCCACAACAGCCAAACCTAAGCTTAGTCTCAAAGTCTGTCCCCAGCTACTCCAGACAAAGCCAATCTGTTTAACTCAGCATTCCTCGGCCTCCTGTTCAGCTTGCCATGTCTGCCTGAGCCATTCACTTTGTCAGGCATGCCCCATCCCCATTTCCTCTAAGCCAATTAAACCCTACCTGTCATTCAAGGTCCAGATAAAATGCCACTTCTATCATGATGTTGTGCTTCCTTATTACAGCCACAGTTACCTGCAAAATATGGACAGGACCCTTTATATGGTCCCTCCTACGTAGTAGTACATAGTGTAGATATTCATGGGGTTCTCTTCCTTTACCATATTGCAAAATTTTTTGTGGTTAGTGAACATTCTTGTATTGCATTGTGCTCCTTACACCCTTAGTCCAATACAAGGTAGTTACCATATTTTGCCATATATAGAGCAACACATTTTTGCCCAGATTTTTGAGGGGAAAAATAAGGATGTGCATTATCCATGGGGAGTACTAATTCCTTATCTATATAAATGTTTTTAATTCTTTTATTTATGCTTAGGTGTTAAAAGTGTAACTCTAGAAAACAATAACAACATCTGTATGCAAAATAATTCTCTGGAACACAATACTCAGTTTTGTTTCTAAATGTAAATAAATAAATAATTGAATTACAAAATTAAAGCAAAATATTTTTTCCTGAATGTTTGGGCCAAAAACATGAGTGTGTATTATACATCAGAGCACATTATACACAGCAAAATACAGTAGTCTTTTTTTTGAAGATTTTATTTATTTAATTTTAGAGAAAGTGGAAGGGAAGGAGAAAGAGAGAGAGAAAAACATCAATGTGAGAGAGAAACATCAATTGGCTGTCTTTCATACTCTCACTTGCCTTTTGTACACACCTCGGGAACTGAACCCACAACCCAGGCACGTGCCCTGACTAGGAATCAAACTGGCAACCTTTTGCCCTGTGGGATGATGCCCAACCACATGAGCCACACCAGGCAGGGTCAAAGTAGTTATTCTTTCTCATTGTTCTGTCAAATTCTAGTCCCCACCTTTTAAATATGCTACCTTCCTTCTACTCTAAATGATGATCTTCCTGACTTTCCTCTGGTGTGGTGTATCCTGCAGGTTCTGGCACATCCAGAACTACCTTTACAAAGTCAGTCTCAGGGTATCACATGGGAGAGACTTAGGCCCACGAAGCCATACGGAGTTCACGTAGACTTTCATACAAATCGTGCCCTCATGGAACTTCATATACGGATGTGCAGAAGAAAACAAAAGCTGGTAGACTACATAGTTAAGTGCCTCGCTCAACAATCCAGGCAAAAATTTAATGTTACTCAGTTGAAATAAAGGCAGAGGAAATGAGAGAAGAGAACAAATACAAACCACATTGCAAAGGGAGGAACAATAAGTTGTGAGACTATGGGAATCATGCGCTATTTTGCACTCATGGGCTATTATCCATTCTCTCTTCTTATGACAGAAGTCCTCTTAATCTTCCCTTGAGGAAGCACAGGCCCAACAACTTGAGTCAAGCACGCACCCCAAATTTGGCCAAAGGGAACACCAGATATTGCACTGAGGACTGATTTTTTTTGCTGAAGCTATCAGAAAAGAGACTTTGTGGGGAAGGGGTGGCCAAGCTATAGAGCCTTCTGAAAACAAATAAGAAAAACAAAGCAAAAATACAGAGACAGAGTCCTATTAACATTTTTGAGACTTTAAATCCCACTGCATTTGAAATCACTGAACTTTGCAATCATTCGAACTAGCCTCTTTTCTTGGGGCTTATTAAATCAATGGAGCTGCATTTCTATAACTTTCAGTGGAGAGCCCTGATTAACATAAGAAGTGGCCAAATGATGTACATAAGGAAAACCAAAGAGTCAATAACGCCCTGACTTTTGAAGATCTGAGAGGAAGGTGATTGTAAACATGTAGACAGCAATGTTTACAGATCAGTACATTACATGAGCTGAAACTCTGTAAAAAAACATTCCAACCAAGATTGGTATGTTGAATACAAAAAAAAAGGCAGGGAAAATGATTCAATTTTAACAACAAATAGAAAGCAGAATTAGTTCAGTTGATATAATATTTCTCTGCTTTCTCTAGCAAGTAGCATCTTCAAACTAAAGAGAATGGTGCAAACACTGTAAAAAGAGAAAAGAAAGTGAAGATGTATGACAGTCAAGTAAAAAAAGAATTTACTCAATGAAAATATGCTTATGTCACCAGGCCTATTTAGATTCCATTCTTGAGTATTTATTAGAGGAATTTGCAGGTGTGGTCCCAGCATTACTCCAAGCCATCTTTGAAAATCGTGGAGAGTAGGAAGTACGCCAAAGGACAATGTCCCAACTTCCAACAAGGGAGAAGGGATGGTATCTGAAAGCTGCACATGGAAAATCTAGGCACCAACCCTCAGCAAAATCCCAGACTGGATTATTAAACAAATGCATGTGAATACTTACAAAATAAATGTAGTATTCACCAGAAACATGTCTGATTTCACATAAAAACAAGGCATCCAAAACTAACATCATTTCCAAAGTCTTTACAATGCCCAGAACATCCTTACTGACCACATGCCTGCTGACCTCTCCTTCCTGGTCCCCTGCCATCCGGCCCCTCCCACTGCCACCTCCACCTGATGCACACACAGATGCAGACTCACTGTGCTCCAGCCACACTGACCTTCATTCTGTACCTGGAATGCTCCAATCTCATTCCTACGCCAGGGACTTTGCTGTCATTCTTCTGCAACTGGGAGATCTCTTCTATCTTATTTTAGCAAGGCAGCCTCCTGCTCATTTTTAAAAGAGACTTTATTAAAATAGCCTCCATGTAATTACTCTCAATCCAATTATCTTATTTTGTTCTCGTGATAACACCACAGCTCTGTCCAACACGATCAGATTTGTTTGTTCACCCCCTAGATCTGTGCTGTCTAACAGAGCAGCCACTAGCCACACGTGGCTATTGAGCACTTGAAATGTGGCTAGTCCTAATTGAGATGGGCTATAGGTTAAAATGCACACTGGGTTTTGAAGACTTGGTATGAAAAAAGGATGTCAAATGTCTCATAAAATATTCTGTGTACATTGAGTTAAATACAACATATTATCAAATTAATATCATGTTTTTCTTCTACTTTTTTTAATGTGGCTACTCAGAAAGTAAAATTATGAATGTGGCTCCATTATATCCCTGTTGGAAAACAGTGCCCTAGAAAAACAGTTTAACAAAGACATTACTGGTATTGTTTATTGTAAATATACATCCTTATATAGAACCACAGCTGGCACATAGTAGGTGCTTAATAAAAAGTTGCTGATTTAAGCTCTGGCTGGGTGGCTCAATTGGTTGGAGCATCATCCAGTAGACCAAAAGGTTGTGGGTTTGATCCCCAGTCAGGGCACATACCTAGGTTGTAGGTTTGGTCCCAGTTGGGACAGCAGGCAACCAATAGATCAATAGATCTCTCTCTCTCTCTCTCCCCCTCACCCCCCACCCTTCCTTCCCATTCCTCTCTCTCTTCCCATTTCTTTCTCCCTAAAATCAATAAACATATTCTCAGGTGAGGATTTAAGAGAAAGTTGTTGGTCTAGTTAATGAACTGCTTTTTCTTTTTAAATAAAGGAGGGGGCAGTGCACCAGACAGATTGATAGATCTTAAAAATGTTATATATTTTTTATCAAGGCATTTGACAAAAGCTGTTATTTGTTTATAGCAAATTCAAAGTCAGTTGAAGAGTTATGCCACAAGGATATTGATTTGAAGTCACTGTAATAAAATACTCTCATAAAGAAAGGGAAAGCAAGTTCAAATTATTGGATTTTACAGACTTCAAATCACCACCTACATGCTTCGTTATATTTTATACAGCTAAGATAAAAACACTACCAAACAAACTAAGACATACCTTTGATTCTAAGCTGTCATCTAATTTCAGAAATGCAAAAATGCAGGGGAATGTCTTAGAATCAATGAAATAAAGTATAAATGTCAAAAAGAGGGAAAACCCTCCTGAACTGTCCAGCCAAACCCCATCTGGGACCACATATGTGGAGGCTGAGATTTTTGTTCCTCGCATACTTTTCATTTCTTCCTTCATTTCACAATGGAAGGAAAGGGCCTTTTGTAAGGCATAGTAAAAACAAAAACAAAAAAATATTTTTATCATCATAACTCTTTGGAAATATGCTATGAGAGATGGTCCACAGGTAGTATTGGGACTTTTCCATTCTGAAGAACGTGGAACACTTAAATGTAGCAGTCTATAGCAGAAAGTAAGGAATTTCAGCTGTCCTTCCAAGGATGGACTTAGGGCATGTTGGGGACAGAGTTGTGGGGAGGGCACAGAGAAAGGAAGGACTGCATGAAGCTCTCAGGGCTGACTCTAAAGGCTGGAAACATCTTCAGGAGAAAGCATGCTTTAGAATATCCTTTGAGTTGTATGTGATTGTGACAAATAGGTAGCATTTTTTTCCCTTCCTGTAATGGATTATACCTGCATCTTTCTATAGATTTCTGGGCATATAAATTAATTGGACCACAGATAACCACAGATGAAAAGAAATGTTGACAAATAAGGAGACATCCAGGCCAATAATTCTCAAACAATGGTTTGCAAACCATGAGCCCTTCTGGATTCCTTGTCTCTGCGCTCACCACGGAATAGAATGGGGGCACCTGAGCAGACAGCTGCCGTGGAGCGCCACCCTGGCCCCTTTTTATTGGTTTTCTCTATTCTACTGCCCTTCAGGTCTTCTAATAACCCCGTAATACCTGGCTCATTTCCAAATGTTAAGACCCCTTACTCAGGTCTCTTTTCCAGTCTTTAGAGTTATTTACTATAGGTTGACAGTCTATATATGGTTAAAACTAATATTTATTATTGGACTGCCCTTGTCACTGGGAATAGCCTATAAATGGGCATCCTTTGCCTTTGGAGCTCTAGCCTCCCAGCCCTCTGGCTCTCCCCTCCCTTGAAGGTCCTGCTTCTGGTAAGATTTTGTCTTCCATTCATGCACAGTCTGGCTAAAATAATTTTGAAAACCACTGATCTGAAACAGTGGTTCCAAAACATGGTCAAATATGGATATGCTTTGATATCACAACATCATTGATATTACAATATAGATTCCTGGGTCTCATCTCAGACTCACTAAGTCAGAATCTCAGGCTATTGTTCAGTGGTAAAGCCAATTACCTGGCCAATAGGTGAACTGTCCATCACTGGAAGTTTCCAAGTAGAGACCAAATGGTCATATTTCAGTAAAGTCAATGGAAATTTCTTTCTTGGGAGTTACTCTGAACTAGAAAAACTCTCTAATGTTACCTCCAGTGGCATAAGGCTTTGACTTTATGACTAGAAGAGATAGCAGGATTTCTCCTCCAAACCCTCTGCCCCTAGTGCCAGCGGACGGGTGGACTCCTGAGCTGTGACGATAGGGGTCTGGGCATTCAGCAGTGCTAACTCTGCCAGCAACATTGCCAGTCCTTTAACAAGAATATGACTTCTTCAGGGTAATTATGAATAGAGTCTGCTATATTTCCCAGACAGAAGAAATCAATATAACCAATTAAAGAATGGAAATAAGCAATGACAAAACAACTTAAATTCACCTTTCATAAGTAGATAATAAATTTTTACACTTGAATATGGAGCACCTATTGATATACTACAAACCAGGTAATGAACCTTTATTACCAAGTACCAACTCAGCACAAGTTGCAATTCTTTCCTGCTTCCTCTCCCCTTCTATGCACCTCATTTTCTTCTTCCTCACCTCATGCCAGAAATAGATTGTATAAACTCTAAGACTGAACATGTCAGTCCCTGTACTCTGCCTTTGTCAACTGCAAGATGTAGTCATGTAGACTTAGCGCTGCCCTATTGCTGAGCCACTCCGAATCAAGTTCTGCATGCATGTATTTCTTCATTCAACAAATATTCACTGAAACCGTGATTTGAAATATGTCCTAAATCAGGGGTATCAAACTCATTTTCACTGGGGGCCACATCAGCTTTGCAGTTGCCTTCAAAGGACCGAATCTAATTTTAGGACTGTGTAAATGTAACTTACTCCTTAACCAGGGGCGAGGAGCTTGGTGCTGCCGCCGGGTAGAAACAAGGTGCCGGGCCGGTAAAACAAGGTGGAGGGCCAGATTCGGCCCGCAGGCCTTGTGTTTGCCACCTGTGTTCTGTATCATGTGATGGGAATAAAAATGTGAAGGACACAATCCTTGCTCCTTCAGGTGGAGAGGCAAATAGAAGATACTAGTAATCAAACTTCCATAAATGCAGTGTCTAATTATGAGCATTCCTTTGTATCAGACTTTTCTTAATCCCAGCCACACATACTTGGGCCATTAAGCAAATTTCTGCCTCCATTTCTCAATCACAATCCAGTTCCTATGTTGGGTCTGTAGACCTGTTTCAGAGTACCATCTCACGTGATGGGAATCCTACTAACAGGTTCACTTCATTTTCCTGGGGCCAAACCGTATACCAGGATCCAACTGAAATGGCCTCTTACTACTTCCTCCTCTCCATGTGCCCCTCAAGCCATGCTGTCCCCTGTCTGATTCTGACATAAGTAGGGTTTTCTAGGTCTCACCAACCTAACGGTATAATGGAATCATAGTAACCATCATAACTCATTTTTGGTATTACTGAGTTACAGGTATGGGTCCAACATATACTATGAAGTTTTTAACCTTTTTTTTTGGATTATTAAAAATTTTATTTTATTTTATTTATTTTTTAAATATATGTTATTGATTATGCTATTACGGTTGTCCCATTTCTCCCCCATCATTCCCCCCACACTGCACACCCTCTCCCACCCACATTCCCCGCTTTAGTTCATGTCCATGTGTCATAAGTTCTTTAGCTTCTACATTTCCCACAGTATTCTGGCCCTCCCCCTGTCTATTTTCTACCCACTATCTATGCTACTCATTCTCTGTACCTTTTCTGCCTCTCTCCTCCTCCCACACTCCTGTTGCTAACCCTCCATATGATCTCCATTTCTGTGGTTCTGTTCCTGTTCTAGCTGTTTGCTTAGTTTGCTTTTGTTTTAGGTGTGGTTCTTAATAGCTGTGAGTTTGCTGTCTTTTCACTGTCATATTTTTTATCTTCTTTTTCTTAGATAAGTCCCTTTAACATTTCACATAATAAGAGCTTGGTGATGATGAACTCCTTGAACTTGACCTTATCTGAGAAGTGCTTTATCTGTCCTTCCATTCTAAATGACAGCTTTGCTGGATAGAGCAATTTTGGATGTAGGTCCCTGCTTAAGAAGAAGAGCAACAAGTAGAAAACTTATTTGAACAAATAATAAAGGAGAACTTCCCCAATCTGGCAAAGGAAATAGACTTCCAGGAAGTCCAGGAAGCTCAGAGAGTCCCAAAGAAGTTGGACCCAAGGAGGAACACACCAAGGCACATCGTAATTACATTAGCCAAGATTCAAATGAAGGAGAGAATTCTAGAAGCAGCAAGGGATAAGGGAACAGTCACCTACAAAGGAGTTTCCATCAGACTGTCAGCTGATTTCTCAAAAGAGACCTTCCAGGCAAGAAGGGGCTGGAAAGAAAAGTTTTTAACCTTTTAAATTTCACTTTTGTATCCCCTATACTCTAATTGCTGGACCTGGAAGCCATCTAAGAAACTGAATGGATGCTGTCCTCAAAATTCCCCCTCTTTCTCTTTGAACAAGACTTCTTCCAGTCACATGCCTGCTGATTTCTTCCCAGGATAAGTTCTTATCCTTGGCTCTTCATGAAAACTATCTTCTGACAAGCTGCCCTATGGCCTGAGGCTCATTGCCTGTCTTAACAGACCAGGTGCTGAGGCTTATCAGTTCCCTTAACAGACCAACTGATCAGGCCCTTTGGGACATTACATTGCCTCAAGTTAAGTTCAAATTTGTCAAAACCCCATATATGCTCATATGGTTTGAATTGTCTCCTCCACCCCAGAAATGTTTCTTGAAATCCTAATACCCAATGCCTCAGAATGTGACCTTATTTAAAAATAGAGTTGTTGCATAATCCAGGAACTTTTGGCCAAGATGGAGGCATAGGTAGATATACTTTGCCTCCTCACACAACCAAAAATAAGGACAACAATAAATTTAAAAACAAAAAAATAATCAGAACCCCTAGAAAGTCAAACTGTATGGAAGTCCAACAACCAAGGAATTAAAGAAGAAAAATTCATTCAGACTGGTAGGAGGGGAGGAGATGGGCAGCCAGGGTAGAGAAAACCCTGAGGCTCTGTCCCCAGAGGCTCAGGAACCTCTGGGACAACTTGAAACATTTCAACATATGAATCATAGGGGTGCCACAAGGAGAAGAGCAAAAGCAAGAAGTTGAAAAGTTATTTGAACAAATAATGAAGGAAAACTTCCCCAATCTGGTGAAGGAAATAGACTTTCAGGAAGTCCAGGAAGTTCAGAGAGTCCCAAAGAATTTGGATTTAGGAAGCACACACCAAGGCACATCATAATCACATTACCTGAGATTAAAGAGAAGCAGAGAATCTTAAAAGCAGCAAGAGAAAAGGAGACAGTTACTTACAAAGGAGTGTCCATAAGGGTATCAGCTGATTTCTCAGAAAAAAGCTTACAAGCATGAAGGGGCTGGAAAGAAGTATTCCTAGTCATGAAAGGCAAGGACCTACACCCAAGATGACTCTATCCAGCAAAGCTATTATTTAGAATGGAAGAATGGATCAAGTCCTTCTCAGATAGGGTCAAATTAAAGGAGTTCATCATTACCAAGCCCCTATTACATGAAATGTTAAAGGGACTCATCTAAGAAAAAGAAGATGATCAAAACTATGAAGAGTAAAATGACAACAAACTCACAACTATTAACAACTGAACCTAAAAAATACAAAACAAAACAAACTAAGCGAACAATGAGAACAAGAACAGAATCACAGAAATGGAGATCACATGGAGGGTTTTCAGTAGGAAGGGAGGGGGAGGGTACAGAATGGGGGAAAAGGTACAGGGAATAAGAAGCATAAATAGTAGATACAAAATAGACAGGGGGAGGTGAAGAACAGTATAGGAAATGGAGAAGCCAAGGAACGTATATGTGTGACACATGGACATGAACTAATGGGGGAGGGAGAATGCCTGTGGGAGGGGTGGTGCAGGGCAAAGGGTAATAAAGGGAGAAAAAAATAGGACAAGTGTAATGGCATAATCAATAAAATATAGTTTTAAAAAATAAAAATAGAGTTGTTGCAAATGTAATTAATTAAGATGAAGTCATATTGGAGGAGGGTGAGCCTTTAATCCAGTATAACTGATATCCTTAGACTAAGAGGAAAGTGAATATAAGCACATGGAGATAGACCACAACGTGGAGACACATAGAGAAACTGTCATGTGATGGCAAAGACAGAGACTGGAATGATGTTGCCACAAGCTGAGAACACCTGGTGCTACCAGAATCTGGAAGAGGCATGAAAGGATCCTTCCCTACAGGCTTTGGAGGGAGAATGGCCCTGTCAATACCTCAGTTTTGGATCTCCACCCTCCACAATTGTGAGACAATTATTTTCTGTTGTTGTAGGCTATCCAGTTAAAGGTATTTTGTTATGAAAGCTCTGGCAAACTAATAGAGATGCCATGTTACCCATTTGGCTATACCTCCAGGGGATATGAAGCAAGGAAGGAGGAGACTCCAGTCTTGTTTGGCCATAAAACTGAGCATCAGACCTTAGTCCTTTTTACCCTAAGTTAGGTTATTTATGGCCAGAGCCACCTGACCCTTGCTCTGATTATTTTGTTTTCCATGGCCAGCTGCTGAAACCGTTATGGTCCTTCTAGCTTCTCTATCTGATTTGTGACAAGAGCAGACTTTCAGCTTCCTGGCTCACAACTTAGGGACATAAGGAAAAGTTAGTGCCTTTGGGTACAAGAATGGTTCTCTTGGCTTCTTTCAGTGTGTAGGCTACATGAAAAGAAAACAAAATAGATAAGTCAATCATATTCCAAGGTAACACATGCTCACTGTCAAAAGTACATTTGTCATTAAGTATTTCTCTAGCAGTGGTTCTGACCCATAACTAATTCTCCATTGTACAGAAACACACAGGGAATAAGCTGTTGCTTTGAGACTGAACAAAATTAATTTACCTACAAGGGAAATAAGCTTGTCACCATGGCTTCAATGAACAGATTACATGATGTACTAACTCATAAAATTCAGAAAAGTTAGAATTTACTGTTGTAAGTTTAGAAACCATCTCAATTTGGTTTAGAAAAAAAAGGAATTTATTATTGAAAAAAAAAAAACCAACAAAAACTAGGGTGGGCCCAGAGTCAGAGGAAGGAGCTGGAAATAGAGATGGGAAAGTCCTCTGTGTTTGCTCTCCACCTTTATCTCTTCTCTTCTCTTCTCTTCTCTTCTCTTCTCTTCTCTTCTCTTCTCTTCTCTTCTCTTCTCTTCTCTTCTCTTCTTTCTCTCCACAACAGATTTACTGTTTTCTGTCTGAAGACCAGCTCTCTTGGTGCATCAGTTTACTTGGTGGAAATGGCTCCCAAGTTCACATGTTACAGATCTAGCCATTAAGCTTCTCTCAGTCCCCATTCCTCCTTCCTGGGAAGAGGCTCTAATTGGCCCAGCTTCAGTCAAGAGACCACCTCTTCACTGGTCAGAGGTGGTGGGGGTGGGCAGCCCCAGAAAGCCAGAACATTGCTGCCAAGAGTCACCTCCGTGGCTGTGAATGGCAGTGACAAGGAGAATGGGCTAGCTGGGCCAGCAATCCTCAAGGTATCTTTTATTATGATGCTCTGAGAAGCTTCTCTGAGGAGCAACTTGTACACAACAGTCATGTCAAAATAAGACTGGAAATAGACCAGATAATCAGCTCCTTCCTTGTCCTCAGTTGGACTCAGAGATGAGATTAGGGGACAAGTTCTAGAGACTGACATCATGCTATACCTGGAGTTCTCCCTGTGCTGACTGCTCTTCCTCTCAGATAAATTCTCTGGCAGGAGACTCCTCAGTGCAAATAGACTAAAAGATAATCTAGACCACTCAGTGTGGGCTCTATATCTGGAGTTGAGGAAGGAGTTGGGTTAAAAATAAGGAGAGCTCAGAGGATAATTTCCTAAGAGGATGGGTTGTCAAATGCTTGCCCCCTACTTCCTTCTTGAGAATACAGTGGTGGATATGGGAACACAAGTTTTTGTGTAGAGTGTTCTAGGTTCAAATGCTGTTCCCACATTACCCTTAAGACTTGGATAAAGACAGAGAAAGACAAATACTATGTGGCATTGTTTACATGTGGAGTCTTTAAAAATAGAATTCATGGAAACAGAGTGTGGACTGGCAGTTTCCAGGGGCTGGGGGGTGGGTTTGTGGGGAGGGTGTGAGGAAAATGGGGAAGTTTTGGTCAAAGAGTACAAACTTTTAGTTATAAGGTGAATAAGTTCTGAGGATCTAATATACAGCATAGTAACTATAATTAATAATACTGTATTGTATACTTGAAATTTGCTAAGAGAGTATATCTTAAGCATTCTTACCACCCAACCTAAAAGAAAAGGTAACTATATGAGACCCTGGCCTTATGTGATTTTCTTATGAGATGATAGATGTGTTAATTAACTGGATTGCAATAAATATTTTATAATGTATATGTATATCAAATCACCATGTTGCACCTTTTAAATATACACAATTTTATTTTCCAAGCATGCCTCAATTTTAAAAATTAAAATAAAGAAGATTTGGGCAAGTTACTTAACCTTTCCAAACCACCTGTGACATAGTCATAATAGTGTCTTCCTCATGGAGCTATTAAGGATTAAACGAGATTGTCCATGAGGAGTGCTTATCATGGTGCCTGATTTAATATTCATTTGTGGCAATTATCCTTATAACTATACTTAGTCTTATAACTATATTCTCATTGGCTTCTCAGCAGCCTTAGCCTAGCACTTTTTTCTTACGTGATTTCATTTTCTATTGTAGAGGACAGCCCTAACACAAATTCTCAGATCTCAGGTTTGAAACAGAAGATCCCTGCCACCCAGCACTAGCCAATAGCCTGTAAGTTAGCTGTGACCTACAACTATGAATACCCCAGAGCCCTATAACCTGTGACCCTGGCCTTTCTACAGCTGAGCTGGATACACAGGATTAGGAAGAAATGTATTATTATTAGCAGAATATTATTAGCAGTCTAACAAATTAATCACAGATGAGTTTCAAAAATAAACTGAAAAGTAGAATTCTCATTTTCAGAAAGTGCCTGTCCCCAGAACACCTCCCAGGTGAGTGACCCAGCAGTTACTGCTGGAAATGTAAAACAAAACAAAATTAAAAACTTCAACCTTTCAGTCTTTGCTACCTCCATTTCCATGTTTTCTGCCAGCACTAGAGAGGGGAATAGCAGTGCATAATGACTGCACTGAACATGGACAAGGGGGCCCATCTTCCACCCTGGAGAGAGGGTGCCGAGAATGCCGAGAGGGTCCATTCAGAGCCGAGCCTCTTTGCACCCAGGTACAGAAGGAAGGACTCGTCTCCCTGAGTCTAGGATATGGCTGTCACCCACAGGGTACCTGCAGTGCTTCCCTTCTGCTGCCTCCCATAGCCAGGGCCCCTTGTCACTGAAGACTTGTTCACTGTGTAATTAATGAAAGGTAATGGCCTGTGCAGATACTTTACCAGGGAGCTCAAATTTTAAACTCACACCACCAGTTAAGATGGATTTTCTCCCTCCTCTGAATCAATCAGCTCTATCAAACGTTTTCAAAGCTCGTGGGGCCTGTGAAAGTATCCTGGGTTATTAATCTCAGCGTGAGCACACTCTTCTCTCAACTAAGATTCCTACCAAAAAATACAAAAAGGCCTACAAAACAGAAGGAGAGCCATTTTTTCCCCTTTAGGTCTACTACCTGCTTTCTCTTAGCAGAAAAATAGCTCAGCCAAGACTTCCTTGCTGGCTGACTGGAACCTCAAGCTTTGTTTTTGCTCAGAACTTCCAATACATGGTTAAAAATCATCATTAATGCTTCATGGAAATAAATATTTCAAAGCCATTTGCTTTGTAGCCTGCCAGATGGCTTCATTTCACACTTCCAAGTATTTCAAACTCTGAAAATCTTGGCAACTCAAATTTTGCTGTGGGGTTTATGATCCTAGAATAGGAGTTTGAGTGGTAGATGGGTAATATAAAAAGTTTTTCAAAATTTAAAAATAATATCAATGAATTAATGGAATGAGTTCTGTTGCTTCACTTGAACAGCATAACCCAGTCATAGGAATACCATTCACAGGTAATTTCACAGCAAAAATGTCATTAGTCCACACAGTCAGTAAAAGGTCTTTTGATATTTATATTTACTACCTTCAAATCCTACATCAGTTCAGTCGCCCTGTGTGAGCAGACTCAGGGAACTCCAGTCTTGCAGATGGGTCAACACACTTGGAGTCCTTTGCCCACTAGACACAGATGCACACAGGTGCCTGAGGAAGACTGAAAGACAGAGTCCTCTGAGTCCTTCTAGGTTCATGGTTGCCTCAGTCTATTTGGGCTACTATAACAACACGCCACACACTGTGTGGCTTGTAGACAAGCAGAAACATACTTCTCACAGTTCTGGAGGCTAGAAGTCCAAGATCAAGAAAGACTCAGTGTCTAATGAGAGATCACTTCCTGACCCATAGTCAGCTGCTGTCTTCTCTGTGTCCTTATATGACATACAAGGCAAGGGAGCTAACCCCATTTATGACCCCCCTCAGGTCCTAATCACATACAAAAGGCCATACCTCCTAATGCCCTCATATTGGAGCTTGGGATTTCATTGCACATTTATTTATTTATTGTGTTAAAGATTTTATTTATTTACTTTTAGAGAGAGGGGAAGGGAAGAAGAAAGAGAGGAAGAGAAACATCAATGAGTGGTTGCCTCTCATGTATCTCCCTCATGTGCAATGGCCCACATCCCAGGCACGTACCCTGACTGGGGATCGAACCCATGACCCTTTGGTTCACACACCGGCACTCAACCACTGAGCCACACTAGCCAGGGCTCATTACACATTTATTCTGAGGGAACACAAACATTCAGTCCAAACAGACTTGCTTTTAGGTTCATTCTATTTCTCAGGCTTTCTGCTGAAAGAGGTATCAAGATAGTAGGTCATTTAAGTCTATTGTTGCCTTATGTTTTTTATTAGTAGTAGTGTTGTCATTATTAAATAAGTAATCTATTCATTAAAGAGAAGTTTAAAATAAGAATAAATCAAAGAAGCCAAAATTCAAAACACACATACACACAAACCACCATAGATCTTTTTTTTTTACATTTTCTTTTTTTATTTTAATTGTTGGTCTTGTACAGTTTTCTTTTACTCCCTCCCCAGCCCACCACCTCAGCCCTTCCCACCTCCCTCCCATTTCCACCCCCCATAGTTTTTGTCCATGTGTCCTTCATACTTGTTGTTCTAAACCCTTCCCCTTTTCCCCTGAAATTCCCTCCCCTCTCCCCTCTGGTGACTGTCAGTCTGTTCTCAATTTCAGTGTCTTTGGTTTGACCCAGCAATTCCACTGCTTGGATTATATCCTAAGAACCCTGAAACACCAATCCAAAAGAACCTATGCACCTCTATGTTCATAGCAGCACAATTTACAATAGCCAAGTGTTGGAAGCAACCTAGGTGCCCATCAGTAAATGAATGGATCAGAAAACTGTGGTACATTTACACAATGGAATTCTATGCAGCAGAAATAAAGAAGGAGCTCCTACCCTTTGCGACAGCATGGATGGAACTGGAGAGCATTATGCTAAGTGAAATAAGCCAGACAATGAAAGACAAATACCATATGATCTCACCTTTAACAGGAACCTAATCAACAAAATAAAGAAACAAGCACCATAGATCTTTTAATACAGAAAAATACTACTAACGATTTGGTGTGTATTCTTGCAGACTTCCTCAGCCTGTAACCACACGCACAGATATATGTATTCATACCACAGGAGCTGGCAAAAGTAGGTTTAGAGTTGTGAGTTTATTTTTGTGTTATTATTTATTTATTAGCAGTAATCATAACCTGCATGTCTTTTTTATGTGAAAAACTGTAAACCTACTTTTGCTCACCCCTGCATATTTTATGATACTAGGTGTATACTATATTTACTATTTTGAAACTTTTTATTCACTTAACAATGTGGACACCTAACTTGTGGGCCTTTGTCCAAGGCTATCTAAACCTTTCCATGCTCCATGTGACGCACACACAGCACTGAGTTTGCTTCCAAAGAGGAGCTTCCTCCCCCAAAAAGGCTCACAGATTTCAAGAAGTTCAGTGTCAGGGGTCATTTTAACTAACTAACAAGAGCAGGAGGATGATTCCCCGCTGGCTCCCATAGGCACATACGTTCTCAGCTTTCGTCCACTCTAAATATAAGGGGAGGCTAGAAAGGGGAGGCTGCTGACCAAGGGAGCGGCAGCCTGAGAAGAGGCTCAGGTCGTAAATTGTGGGGCTGATTAC
The DNA here is from genome assembly GCA_039655065.1 of Glossophaga mutica. Taxonomy (NCBI): domain Eukaryota; kingdom Metazoa; phylum Chordata; class Mammalia; order Chiroptera; family Phyllostomidae; genus Glossophaga; species Glossophaga mutica. Next base: position 33,964,396 of record CM077310.1, on the reverse strand, counting down.
AAAGCGTAGTGCCTTGCTCTCACCTAGCCTCTGACAGACCCTGGTGTTCGACATGAAATGTAAATCAGTGGAGCAGTGGCTGCTGCCTCTCTTCCCTTTTAATTAGCATGAGAAGTGTCATCTCCTTGGCAGTCCCCCCTGTTTCTCTCTCTCAATCCATGAAGCCACTTGAGAGAGTTTTGGCATCTGGGAACCTCCTGTAGCTCTGCCATCAGGCCTTCTTCCAAATCCAAGGGGAGTGCCACCATCCTCACTTTCTCTGCCAACACACCTTTCAAGGAAGCTGCGCTTCAGGAGTCAGTGCTTCTAAACAACCTACTAGAAAACAACCCCTCACCTGCCAGGCAACCTGAAATGTAAGGGACCCTCAGAGTCCTTAGTGCACCAGCCAGTCCCCTAGAGCTCCAGAGTCCAGCATCCAGAGTCCCAGATAAACTGAGGCAACCGTGAATCTAGGACTCAGAGGACTCTATGCCTATGCATAGAAACTAATGTACATGAGCCACACACAGAGCAGATGATATAAACGTGAGAAAGTTGATTATTATTCAGTCATGCATTCATTCACCCATCAGGCATTCACTGATAACCTACCATTTAGGAACTTCTCAGTCTGCCCCAGGAAAAGGAACCAAGCCCAGATGCCACACCATGTCTATCAAAGCTGGTCACTGGGACCATTGTAACCAAGGTCTCTGAACCAGGTTTGAGCCAGCTCAGCCACTCCTCAGAGCTCCTTCCCCACCCACCACAAAATCCCCATGTAAAACAAATGCTGCCTTGAGCCAGTAGAAGCCTGGCCCCACTAGAAGCTCATTATGAGCTTTATTGGAGTTGGAAAGTCTTTGTGATTATGTTGAATTTTGCCCTTGGAATCTACCTGTGCGTGGAAACTCCCTAATCACTCCTCAGAGTGTGTAGCCAAACTTCCGATGGCTTTCTACTTGAACCCTTGTCTTAGTTCATTCCATACCATCTAATACCAGCCGAGTTGACTCCCATCCTGATCCTTTCACATAGTTTCCCATCAGCTACCTTGACTTCAGAATCCCTTGCCTAGACTCTAACCCACCTCTGACTCAAGAGCTGCAGCCAGAATTTCCTTTCCATGCCCCTACCCTGATATGAACAAAGTCCACTCTATTTAGCTGGCCACTGGGGTGGTGACTAGGACAGCCATCACCCGTAAGGAAGGGATACCATATCAATTTCTCCCTAGGTCCCACTCTCATTTAGCATTTAGCCACTATGATCCTCCTCCGAACCCTTTCACCCAACCACTGACCAACCTCAGTGCAAATTATGTTCTCTTATTGAACACGCCATTGCAGGCCATGTAAGCACTCCAAAGCTGAACTCACCATCTGCCTCTACCCTGCTCCACTGGCCAAGACTTACTTATCCGTCTTGAGTCTTTTTATTCCAATTAAACATATCACCCCAAACTTATCCAAGTGAGAGCTCTAGGATTTTGCAAAAGCCCTACATTTCCCACCTGTTTTTCCCAATTCTTATCTGTTACCGAATCCACTTCATTCTAACTCTTTGAAAGTTGTTTTTCAAAAAGCTATTTAACATGGACAATAATAAGGGAGGTGGAGATGGGCACGAGGTGGGAAGGGCTGGGGGTGGGCTGGGATGGAGGTAAAGGGCAAAAAACTGTACTTGAACAATTTAACTAACTTACTAACTAACTAAATAAATAAATGTTATTTAATCTATCCCTTCCTCTTCAAGCTTAATTCTTTATTAACCTTTACCTAAGTTAAGTATATTATGGCAGATGTATTTTTATCTGTCCTATCCACTCTCTGTTCCTTCTTCTTTAAAGAAAGTGTCCTTCCCCTAATCCACAAGGGTCAGCACATCTCTATGGCCTGGACAATCACAGTGCCCAGCACAGCATCCACAGGAAGGACATGAGTTCCATCCAGAGCCAGTCCGAGTGCTTTCATGAAATTTGGCATAAGATTTCTTGGAGGAAGAGGGTTTCTTTCACTCTGAATCAGAGCTATGGGGACATCATCTTGAGGTTTCCAGCAACCACCAGTCTTGCCATCTGAATGGAATTTATCTGTAGTATGAGAAAATACAACCCATATCAAAGAGAGAAAACTGGGAGTCAAGCAATGGAGAGAGATCTGATTACCTTATTTGCCTACCTGGATCCAACTATGCCTAAAGCTAGTTTGAATAGGGTTTTTGTTTTAACCAGAGAATCGAAAAATACTTCTTTAGGTGGTGCCTCGGCTGCTGGTTTCATTCCCAGCATTCTTCAGTATGTTCTCCTTGACACTACCAAAGGGAATTTTATAAAATACATTATGATTCATAAAATATAAATGTAATTGTGTTATTCCCTCATCTAAGAAATATCAGTGACTCAACCTGAGGTATAGGATTAATGCCAAACTCCTTATGCTAGCCTCCCATGGTTTGGTTGCTGACTTTTTTCATTCTCACTTCTTCTCCTTTTTTTTTTGCACATGATTGGTGGTTTTATTTTATATTTATTTTATTTTTAAGTATATTTTATTGATTATGCTATTACAACTTTCCCAATTTTTACCCCTTTATCTCCCCTCTGCCCTTCACACCCCAACCCTCCAGCATTCTTCCTGCCCATAGTTCATGTTCATGGGTTGTACATGTAAGTTCTCTGACTTCTCTGTTTCCTATACTATTCTTAACCTTTCATCATCTATTTTATGCCTACCAATTATGTTTCTTATTCCTTGTGCCATCCCCCCACTCTTCCCCTCCCTCTGCCCCCTGAAAACCCTCCAAATGATCTCCATTTCTCTGATTCTGTTCCTGTTCTAGTTTTTTGCTTAGTTTTTTTTTCTTTTAATGTTCAGTTGTTGATAGTTGTGAGTTTATCATTTTACTGTTCATAGTTTTTCACCTTCTTCTATTTCTTAAATAAGTATCTTTAACATTTCATGTAATAAGGGCTTGGTGATGAGGAACTCCTTTAACTTGACGTTATCTGGGAAGCACTTGATCTGCCCTTCCATTCTAAATGAAAGCTTTGCTGGATAGAGTCATCTTGGAGTAGGTCCTTGCCTTTCATGACTTTGAATACTTCTTTCCAACCCCTTCTTGCCTGTAAGGTTTCTTTTGAGAAATCAGCTGATAGTTTCATGGGCACTCCTTTGTAGGTAACTCTTTCCTTTCCTCTTGCTGCTTTTAGGATTCTCTCCTTCTCTTAATCTTGAGTAACTTAATGATGATGCCTTGGTGTGTTACTTTTTGGGTCCAATTTCTTTGGGACTCTCTTGGATTCCTAGACTTCCTAGAAGTCTATTTCCTTCACCAGATTGGGGAAGTTCTCCTTCATTATTTGTTCACATACGTTTTCAACTTCTTGATCTTCCTCTTCTCCTTGTGGCACCCCTATGGTTCATATGTGGAAATGTTTCAAGTTGTCCCAGAGGTTCCTGAGCCTCTCCTCATTTTTTTGAATTCTTGTTTCTTCATTCTGTTCTGGTTGAATGTTTATTTCTTCTTTTTGTTCCAAATCATTGATATGAGTCCTGATTTCCTTCCCTTCACTGTTGCTTCCCTGTATATTTCACTTTATTTCACTTTGTATAGCCTTCATTTCTTCCTCCATTTTGTGACTGAGCTCAATCATTTCTTTTTCTTTTTTCTTTTTTTTTTTTATTGTACAGTTTTCTGTCTTTTACCCCACCCCAGCCCACCACTCCAGCCCTCCCCACCTTACTCCCATTTCCACCCCCCATAGTTTTGTCCATGAGTCCTTTATACTTGTTGCTCTAAACCGTTCCCCGTTTCCCCCGAAATTCCCTCCCCTCCCCCTCTGGTCACTGTCAGACTGTTCTCAAATTTAGTGTCCTTGTTTATATTATGCTTGTTTGTTTGTTTTGTTGATTAGCTTCCTGTCAAAGGTGAGATCATATGGTATCTGTCTTTCACTGCCTGGCTTATTTCGCTTAGCATGATACTCTCCAATTTTATCCATGCTGTCGCAAAAGGTAGGAGCTCCTTCTTTCTTTCTGCTGCATAGAATTCCATTGTGTAAATGTACCACAGTTTTCTGATCCATTCATTAACTGATGGGCACCTCTATGGGCCTTCTGATTACCAGTGTTTTGAACTCTGCATCAGATAGGTTGTCTATCTCCTCATTGCTTAGCTCTTTTTCTGGAGTTTTGATCTGTTTTTTCATTTGGGCCATAGTTCTTTGTCTTGGTGCAAGGGTGCAGGGTCTTAGGTATTCACCAGGGCAGGGCAACCCTCTTTGCTGCGTTGTGACGCTGCCTGGTGGGGGAGGGGTCAGAGAGAGAACAATGTCATTTGCTTGCTCCACTCTAGCCCCACTTTCCAATGAACTCTGTCATGTGATACTTGGAGTTTCTCCCGCCATCACACCCCCACAGTAGTTTACAGCTAGCTTTGAGTCTTTAGTTTCCTGTTCAGCCAGCCCTGCCTCGTCTGCGTAGTCTGCTGCTTCTTTCCTGCAAATCCTCTCCACCAGCCCCGTCTCACCTGTGTGGTCCACTGACTTGCTGTGCAACCTCTCCACCTGGCTCCGCCCCTCCTGCCAGTCTGGATGAATGTTTCTTTAACTCCTTGGTTGTAAGAGTTCCATGCAGTTTGATTTTCTGGCACTTCGGGTTGTTTACTGTTTTTAGATTGGTTGTTACTCTTCTTTTGGTTGTGAGAAAGTGAAGCATTTCTACCTATACCTCCATCTTGACCAGAACTTACTCTCACTTCGAATCATTAACTCTCTTGCCCTCTTCATGCCCCTAAACAGTGTCATCATTTTATACTCCACACTTCAGCTTTACAAACATTTCCTTGCCACACCTTGTTGTTTGCACATGTTTTCCCCCACCATTGTTTTTTGGCTGCCTGGTGGCCTCGTACCCACCCTTTAAAACTCAGCTCAAGAGATGCTGATTTCTTTAGGCAGAACTAGCCAATCTCTTCTTTGTGCCCTACTAAATCCTATGCATATCTTTATCATGTGTCCCTCTGTACATGCAATTGCTGATCTAATATGACAGTCTCTATTACTGCACTAATGCTTATTGAGGTTAATGCTTATATTTAATTTCACTTTGCACTTCCAGTGTTTACCTCTGTGCCTGGTATACAGTAGGTATACTGTACATGTGTGATAAATGGTTGAACAAATGAATGAATAATGAATGCACCCTAGGCATGGTTTAGAGAGGTTATGTCAACAATCACATTTATATCAGTCACAACAATCACAAACACATCTGTGACAAGTCAGTCTTGTTATTTAAGTGCTTATTTTCTTCTTTCCCAACTCCGTTTCTACCCATTGTGTTGTTCTAACCTGGAGGGCATTAGAACAGATAAGTGATGAAACAAAATTAGAGTTTACCTTCCAGGCAATCAAAACATTTCAGAAAAAGCCACTCATTTGGCTTTTGTCACTCGTTTGGCTTTCACCATTCTCAGTAGCAAAGAGGGGCACAGAGACAGTGTCCACGGACTCCCAGCTCCCCAAGGCCTAGAGTCCTGCCTGTCTCCCTTACAGTGATGTCCCTAGGAACTCAGAAGAGACACCTACTACATATTTACCTCATGACTGAGTGACTGACAGATCACATGTCAAAGGCCAAGCAGTAAGAGAATGTCAGCACGTTGACTGCAGTCAGTAGCTTATCTTCCCCTTGGTAGACATGCGATTCTGTGTTCTCAAGCTTGTTGACAAGTCCTGCCCACTCTGGTACAGCTTTGCCCTTTCTCAAGCCCAGTTAAAGCTGAGCCCTCAGCCTCTAACTTCAGTCTCATCAGGCCTGTCCTAACCCCATGGGTCAGGCTGCATTTCTACTCATGAGAGCTCTCCTTCCTTTTTGGACAACAACACACACGGATTGATCTAGGGAGGCAGCCAGCCTTCAGGTCAGGCAGACACTCTCAGAAATGGAACTGGGGCAGACTGTCTCCAGGCAGGCCAAGCGACTCACCCAGAAAGGAGAGCATTGGGGTGCACCCACCCAGCCAGGTACTCTAACCAGGTCCAGTCAGATGTATATAAACGCACACATATTTATATTAGTCATTGATCCTGAAGATTCTGAGGGAACCTGGGCTGAGTTGGGGGAGGTAGGGAGGTGAAAGAAAGTGTTTTATGTTATAGCAAAAGCAAGTAAATAAAGTATTTGGGCCATGGAAGCATTATAAGAAACTAACTTTCAAAAGTCACTAAATCATCCTGGCCGGGTGGCCCAGGTGGTTGGAGTGTCCTCTCATGCTCCAAAGGGTTGCGGGTTTGATCCCTGGTTAGGACACAGTCGGGAGGCAACCAATGTTTCTCTCACATAGATGTTTCTCTCTCCCCTCCTCTCCCGCTAAAACCGATAAACACATCTTCAGGTGAGGATTTTTTTAAAGTCACTAAATTGGTTAATAAAAAAGTTAAACTGCATGAGAATATGCCTCCTTTCTCTGTCACCAACTGGTGGTGCTTCTGGCATGGGAGAGAAATGAGGCCCACAGGGTCCAGGAAGGTGAGAGCTGCCAGGGGGATCACACCTCAGTTACCACCACACTGGCTCTAACACCACCTTCTCAAGACCCCATGGGGCTGGGAAGGAGGAACTAGAAGGTGGAGGAAGGCTGGTGGATGGGGGCACAAGGCCAAGAGTTCAAGGGAGATTTACGCTGGTGAGGACACCAAGCCATACCTACAAGGGTTTCAACGGGGCTTGGAAAATTAGGGCCCCCAATAGAGACCTATAGAGAAACTCACAGTGAGTGAGGCTATCCACGTTAATTAGCCTTTTATGAGGAGGAAGAGAGGTAAGGAAAAGTCTTTGCAACTCCCTGGCATTGATGGTTAAAGATGGCTCTTCCATTTCACTCATTCATTTTCACATTAAGTCCATTACCTCTTGAAATTTGGACTTCCTTATCAATAAAATGGCAATAATAGTGGCTTCCTCATAAAGGAATTTGGAGGAATTGAGTGAGATGATATACAGAAAAAACTGAGCACCATGATTGGCAAATAGGAAATTTTTCAATATTACATTTACTTTTTTAAAAAAAGACTTTATTTATTTATTATTAGAGTGGGGAAGGGAGAGAGAAAGAGAGGGAGAGAAATGTTAATGTGTGGTTGCCTCTCATGGGCCCCCTAGTGGGCACCTGACCTACAACCAAGACATGTGCCCTGACTGGGAATCAAACCAGCAACCCTTCGGTTCACAGGCCAGTGCTCAATCCACTCAGCCACAACAGCCAGGGCATCAATATTATATTTTCTTTATTTGCAATACCAAGTTGGTATTGGCATTGAGCAGGCTCACAACATTAGCAGAGGCTATAGACAAAAACAAGGAACAACTACTCTTTGTTCAATAGAACTTTTACTTTACTTTAATTTTTTTATTGTTCAAGTACAGTTGCCTCCATTTTCCTGCCACCACTTTTCCCTGCCCCACCCACCCCCACCTCCCACCTTCAATCCCTTCCCCCTTTGGCTTTGCCCATGGGTCCTTTATACATGTTCCTTGATGACCCTTCCCTTCCTTTCCCCCATTGTCCCCTCCTCCGCCCCATCTGGTTACTGTCAGTTTTCTCTTTTGAGCACCTTTTAGGCACTATTGCCAGGAACTTGAACATACAGACAGAACAGGTCACACCCAAGCACCCTTCTGATGGGGATCCTCTTTGAGGGTGGTTGGGCTTCTGACCCAGGGCAGCTCTGTGTGAGCAGCAGTACCGCACCAGCTCTCAGGGACTGCACTCTGTCTGGCATTGCACGTATAGCCCAGAAGTGTAACCACAGGAGGACACCTAGAAGGAGAGCTGACTGTATGTCTTCAACATGCATTTCTGCATCTGTTGTGTTTCTCGTTCCTCTGGTGTTATGGCTCACAAGGCTGTCCTCCACTAAGAGAGGCCAGCCAGTCTCTGAAGGCACTGATCTTCAGTGGTCGTTCCTCTGACAACAGGTAAGAAAGCCATCCAGACTGCCTTCCTGTGCAGGCCCAGGTCAGTCTGTGCCGAGACTTCCAGCTGTGTCAGTGCGTGCCTGAGGTAGCACACACCAGGGAGACAGAGCTATGAAGACACGTGCCCACCTAAGCAAGGAAGGTAGGGTTTGGCACCAAGTGCAGCTGGTGAATTCCTCTGTCCCAGAGGCACAGTCTCCTTCCAAGGAGGTTTTTGTGGGCTGTATCATGATTTCTGTACCTGGCTGATCCTTGGAATCACCTGGAAATACAGCTTCCTGTGTTCCACTCCTAGAGATACTAATTGAATGGGTCTGTGGGTGTGTGCTGTTGAAAAGCTCCTTGGGTAATTACAGTGCCCACGAAGTTGGATCATGCCAGTAGATTGTGATCAAGAAGGATGCAGAGGCCACCAGGCAAGGGTGGAGCCAAGGCCCCTTGTCTAGAGCTTTCGTGATTCCTCTCTCCATCCCCATAAAGAGTGAAACTACACAACCAACACCTGGCGCTTACTATGAACTCCTTTCCACAGAGGAATTGCAAAGACAATCCTAATATCTGACGCCGGCTCTGAGATTCTAGACTATACATGTTACAATGTTAACAATGGGACCACTCAAAGATAAAACCAAATAATCCACAATCTAGTTTTAAAGAAATTTCCCAGCTACTAAAAAAGTAGTGAAATAACATTCCACCTTGAAAAAGAGAAGGAAATACATTCTTTTTCTTTCCAGCACCTCCTCATTCAGATTTAGGAGGGACATTGGGCATAACTGACTGGGGCCAGCTGCTGCACTCTGCAATCCAGTGGGCTGAGAGGACGTGCGTTCCAGGGGCTGCTCTCAGCTCATCACTAAGTGGGGTGAGGATGACCAGGCAGACCCTTCCTGAGAGACACTGACAGCCTTGCCACCCTTCCGCAGACTGTGTGGACATCGGCCTGCATCCCTCCAGCGATCTCCTCTGATCAGACTTGCATAGGATTAGATCGCTCTCCGGTCCTGCTTAGCTCTCTCCCCTTTTTCTCTCACACAGGCACCTCCCTTAACAAGGTCCTTGCTCCTTTAATCTTGTCAGCCCCTGCTTTTTCACACAGTGCTTCTCTACTCTGGATGCACTTTCCAATGACCTAGAAAACTTTAAAAAAATACCAGTGCCTCAGCCCTTCCACCCAACTTTCTTACTTAATTAGACAGGTTGGGGCTCAAAGTCCCCAGCAATTCTAATGGGCAACGAAGTTTGAGAACTCCAGCTTTAGGCTGTTGCTGCTGGTCAGGTGCTAAGAACATCTTTTAAACTTTTCGAGGTGGTTTTCTGTTTGCCTTGAGAAACTTAAGTGGCTTTTCCCCCAATAAAGGGGGAGCAATTGCTCAATCTGAAGGAATGTTGTTTCTCTTTCCCTTTCCCATGTGAAACGGAGGCTCCCTGCAGGCAGGGGTCTCATGAGAGCAGGTAGACTCCAGCTGGAGGCAAAAGCTATCAGCCTCAGCAGTCACAGCAAAGAGACCTGCACTGAGGGCTGGAATCAAAACCCATTTATTAGCCAGAAGAATGAGTATAAAAATGGTAGATTCTAGTGCACTGCTGGTGGGAGTGCAGACTAGTACAACCACTATGGAAAACAGTATGGAATTTTCTAAAAAAACTAAAAATGGATATACCTTTTGACCCAGCAATTCCATTGCTAGGACTATATCCTAAGAACCCTGAAACACCAATCCAAAAGAAACTATGCATCCCTATGTTTATAGCAGCACAATTTACAATAGCCAAGTGTTGGAAGCAACCTAGATGCCCATCAGTAAATGAATGGATCAAAAAACTGTGGTACATTTATACAATGGAATTCTATGCAGCAGAAAGAAAGAAGGAGCTCATACCCTATGCAACAGCATGGATGGAACTTGAGAGCATCATGCTAAGCGAAGTAAGCCAGGCAGTGAAAGATAAATACCATATGATCTCACCTTTAACGGGAACCTAATCAACAAAACAAACAAACAAGCATAATATAACCAAAGACATGGAAATTGGGAACATGCTGAAAGTCACCAGAGGGGAGAGGGGAGGGAATTTCAGGGGAAAAGGGGAAGGATTTACAGGAACAAGTATAAAGGACACATGGACAAAAACTATGGGGGGGGGTGGAAATGGGAGGGAGGTGGGGAGGGTTGGGGTGGCGGGTTCGGGTGAGAATAAAAGACAGAAAACTGTACAAGATCAACAATGAAAATAAAAATTTAAAAAAAAAATGGTAGATTCTAGGTGCTGGATTCTGGTCATTGGTTTTCTGGAAGGACTGTCTGTGACCACTCCAGGAAGAAAGCTGTTTCTAAAATATTTAGAAAGACAACTCTGCCCCTCTTCCCCATCACTCATTCCTTTGTCTCACATGTCTTTGAGTCCAACAATTCCTTTTCACATCTAATCCAACTCCCTCTTACTGAGATTGAACTACATGTTTCTTATTTGTGTCTAAAATAAAGGAAAAGCTGTTCTTGCTTGTGCAAAACTCTCAGGGACTGGCAGAGAGGCTGGTGGAAGAGGGCAGATGCAGAACTGTCTGACCCTGGTTTGCAGAAACCCTCAGGTAAAAGTTTTTTCCTCCTCCAGTGCTCAGATGACCGACAGAGTGGGCATTTGAGTTGAGGGTCCTGGACTTAATTCCTGCAATGAATAGTGGTGACCTGGGGTTCTTAGTTGTTGTTGATCCCATTTTTTCACTTTTAAAGCATGTAAGATTGTGCTGAGGAAAGGCCACATCTAATAAACGAATCATCCTTACTTGCATTTATTTCTACTGCCCCTTCCCCCACTCCATCTTCACCACCCTCAATAGCTCCACCTAAATTTTGTGAAGCAAAATAAAGTAAAGATAAAGATAACATATGAACTGGCTGTTTTCTGCAATGTGCAGAAACTAGGACAAGAGGCTCACGAGGCTGTTACATTCAATGTCTATGGCTTCCTTCCAAAGGATGAGTTTATGGGTTGATATACTGAATGGAGTTAGTCATCTGAGCATCTTAGGGGACTTACTTCAAGTGTCATGTTCCTGTTTGTGGCTGTGCAGTCTGTGTTCACTGCTTCTTATCACTCCCAGCACTTGGATGAAAAAAATCACCTGCTTGGTGACTAATTGGTTGAAGAAAGGTATGCAAAATGCTGAGCAGAAGGTCTCACTTCTCCCCTGCCCTCCCTCCATGCTGCTTAGTGAGGAGTGTCTCTCTCCAGATTTCTCCTGTAGGGATAGTTATGTTCCTAATGTTGTCTTCGGCAAGTTACCAAAATAGAATTCATGACTCATTGGCCCAAACTATGTTTCCATTGACAATGTCTGCAGAAATTCTATTCAACAATGACTTGCAGAGTTTATATAAAACATACATCGCTCCCTGGAATTCACTGCCCTAACAGACCAACAGGAGAGCAAATTAAAGCTTATCTCCTCAGAAGTCTTTGATAAAGAACATCCTGGTCTTGGCAATTTAATGCATATTTTCAAAAGCTATAAGAAAGCAATGTTGTTATGGTTTTCCTTTGAATATGGTTTTCCTTTAACTCAAATCCTAAGGATCTGAGTTAAATCCTGAGGCATGTAGGAAAGGCCTTTCATATGTATGGACAGCAGCCTATTTTCCTAAGCCACACTCTAAGTTTAAGGTCCCCTGCTTACTTTGTGTTCTAAGCATCTTAAGGTATCACAGACATTTTTTCTCAGGGGATATATATAGGAAGTAGTAACCAGACTCTGTCTCTGATTTGTCCTGCCAGTGATCTTATTCAGGAAGCAAAATCATCTAAAAAGTGAAGAAAATAAACATATGTTACTTTCCTTGATAAACTTCTCCCTTACTAATTTTTGCTTGTGTGCAGTTTTCTCAGAATGAAATAAAGTGAAAGTTAACAACCTAGTTCATCAGTTTACAACCTGTTAAACAGAGCTGGATGGAATCCTTGCAAAGCAAGCTAGAGGCACAGAAGATGTAATGAGCATACTCTACCAAGTCTCTCTTACTAAATGCAGCTGTGGAAACTGGAAAGAATGAATGGAGCAGCTATCTAAAGACTGAAAAATAAGTGATAGCAAGTGGACTGGGAAAGAAGACCAGAGTTCAAAGTACCGCAGAATCTGCAATCAATCCCCTGCTTCTCACTTTTTTCCCTTAGTGTTCCCTGGCCTAGACCCATGGCAGCTTGAAACTGGAAGTAAGGACCAGAAATGTGTAGAGAGAGTTCTAGAAGAACCCATTTACTTATGACTCAACAAGCAGAAAAGAGATTCCTAATAGTTAGGGGGAGTGGAGAAATGGTCTCTTTCTCCTTTTCTTTTTCTTTTTCTCTGTTCTGTTGTGCTCTGGTTCCTAGACAATCCCAAAGTGGGGATGGCATGGCAGCAGTAGGGCCCATGGGCACCTGAAACTCTAAGAAAGGGTGACTTCCTGCTCTTGATTGGAGGAGCTGTGCTCTCAAATTCTTCTGTGTTCCCTGTTGCATTTTCTATCTCGCTGTCCTCCTGCCACTTGGACCCAGGTGTAGGTGCACTTGTGGAAGTATGCGGCAAAGCAACAGGACTAAAGCCGCCGGTTTTCCAGTTTGAAGAATGAAAATTGGAGCCTGAGATCACAGATGTTGTCAGAGTAGGTGGAAGCTACACTAACCTCCTCCCAGGACCAAACTGAATATTACAACTATATTATAGAAAATTTATCCTGAATAACCAACTGAACACTAGCTTGAGAAAAGCCTTATAACCTAGGACTTACAGAAGAAACCATATCACCACAATGAGACTGATAGGAATTGTGGAGGCATGAGAGGGCTGGCTGGGCTCCCATGAGCAGCAGCTGAATTTCCAAAATTTCAGCAGCCATGGAATTCCCTGAGAAGCGCAGGATCTAAACCCCAAGCTGGCCTCCCCAGCTTAGAGTACCAGAACCAGGAATAGAACTGAAATACATCCAGTTGTGAAAAGCAGCAGGTTTCTGTCCTCCAGGGAGAGATGGCTAGAGATGCAGAGAGCCTCTTAAAGGGCAAATGCACAAAACTTAATTTGCAGTCACTTACCCTGAATTCAGGCAGAGGGAAGGCAGAACAGACTAGAGCCAAGTGAGGAAGGCTCTGGGGATAGAGCTTAAGGGTAGGCAGCCAGAATTTCTATGCTCAGTCATTCCCCATACTGCAGAAGCCATCTTTCTCATGCAGAACATTCTCCTCCAAGTGGCATCAGCCTGGGGGGAAGCTATAGCCCAACTGCAGGAATCCTGTTTGCCTCACCCTATGGAGCTTAAGTCAGGCTGCTGAGCAGTACAGCTGGAAGCACTTTCAGTGATTAAGCCTAACAGAAATGCTGCAGATGGTGGCAGATCATTGGGAACTTTGAGATTTTAGCTGACCTTACCCTAAGCAGAGTGCTAGTAAAAGCTAGACCTGATGCTCAGCTTGGTTCATTCTGCACACACACCCAGGCCCAGCAGAGAGAGCCACAAGCTGTGGATTCACTGATAGCTCCAAACAGGTGGCCCAGGGCCAGTCACAGGCATCATCTGACACAGATCTGCACCAGAGTCTTTGCAGATCTACCTAATACATAGAAACAAATACAAAGAGGTAGCCATAATGGGAAGACAAAGAAACAGGTCCCAAATGGAAGAACAAGAGAATTCTCCAGAAGAACTAAATGAAATGGAGGCAACCTATTTATCAGCTAAAGAGTTTAAAGCAATGATTTTAAAGACGCTCAACAGCATGAAAAAAAAGGACATAGAAACCATAAAAACAGACCAGTCAGAAAACAAAATGCAATATCAGAAATAAATAATACACTGAAGGAATAAACAGTAGGTTAGATGAAGCAGAGGATCTAATCAGTGATTTGGAAGACAAGGTAGAAAAAACACTCAAGCACAGCAGCAAAAAGAAAAAGAAACTTTTAAAAAATGAGGACAGTTTAAGGGACCTCTAGTACAACATGAAGTGTATCAACACCCACATTATGAGGATAACAAAAGTAGAGGAGAGTGCCCAAGGGATTGAGAACCTATTTGAAGAAATATAGACTAAAAACTTCCCTAATCTGGTGAAGGAAAAAGACACACAAGTCCAGGAAGTGCAGAGAGTCCCAAACAAGATGGACACAAAGAGGCCCACACCTAGACACATCATAATTAAAATGGCAAACCTTAAAGACAAGGAGAGAATCTCAACCCTGCAGAGATCATGAATGCTCTGCAAGATACAAACTCTTTTCTTAAATGTTGTTACATATAACAGTGCATAGGTTCAAGGTCATGACTGGCTGAACATTTGTACATGACTAGTGTTAAATCATAACACTTAAGCTATCAGTTTGGTTATAACATGTGTTTCATAAGGGTGTGTGATATTCTACAGTAAACTGTATCTGAAAATATAGCTTATCAAAATATTTTTGCAATTGCTATGAAAAGTATTTATGACTTGAGCATGGCGATATTGTTTGTGATGACTGTTACAAACATTTTTCAAGGCCAACTATTGAAGATTCTGATTACTTAATGTTAAATAATTTTTGGTTGAAATTTTTAGCAATATCATGTTTTCATTATTTGAAAAGAAAAATTTTTATTCTTTACCTTTTTATATTTCTTTATTTAAAATTTCTATATTGTAACTGTAAATAAATTTAAAATCATGTATTTTGTTATATAAATATACTAAGTGCAAACTAGCAGTGGGTTTTTTTTTCACATTTCATCACATATTAGTAATGAATGCATTTCTAGGTCATGTGACCTGTGTTGTAATATGTTGTTGACTGTGACCTTCACAGGGTTAAAAACCACAGGAGAGGACTTCCTACCAAGATGGAGGAGTAGGTAGACACACTGTGCCTCCTCACACAACCAAAATAAGACAACAACAATTTAGAAACAAAACATCCAGAACTTACAGAAAATTGAACTGTACAGAAGTCCGACAACCAAGGAATTAAAATTGACACATTCATCCAGACCAGTAGGAGGGGTGGTTGGGCGGAGAGGGGTCATGGCAAAAATAAAAAGTGATGGCTGGCAGACCCTGGACGTGGGGTGGCAGTGGGCAGACCCAGTGAGGTGCACAAGGTGTTTGGCTAACCGGGCAGTCACAAATTCACACACAGATAAACCAGGAAAAACTGGGGAGCAAGACAGACTGTACAACCCAGGGTCCCAGCGTGGGAAAATAAAGGCTCAAAACACTGGTTAAAAACACTTGTGGGGGTTGAGGTGCCGGGAGAGACTCCCAGCCTCACAGGAAAGTTCGTTGGAGAGACCCACTGGGTCCTAGAACATAAACAAGCCCACCCACCTGGAAATTAGCACCAGAAGGACCCAGTTTGCTGGTGGGAAGCAGGGGAAGTGACTGAAATCTGACAGAGAACAGAGCAAGCACCATTGTTCCCTCTCTGATCCCTGCCCCACATATAGCATCACAACCCAGCAACTGGATTGACCCACTCTGGTGAACACCTAAGGTTCCACCCCTCATTACATAACAGGTGTGACAAGACAGAAAAAAAAAAATGGCCCAAACAGAAGAACAGATCAAAACTCTAGAACAAATACAACTAAGTGAGGAAGAGATAGCCAACCTATCAGATGCACAGTTCAAAGCACTGGTGATCAGGATGCTCACAGAATTGGTTGAATTTGGTTGCAAATTAGATGAAAAAAATGAAGGCTACACTAAGTGAAGTAAAGGAAAATGTACAGGGAACCAATAGTAATGGGAAGAAAACTGGGACTCAAATCAATGGAGTGGACCAGAAGGAAGAAAGAAACAACCAAACAGAACAGAATGAAGAAACAAGAATTCAAAAAAATGAGGAGAGGCTTAGGAACCTCCAGGACATCTTTAAATGTTCCAACATCCCAATTATAGGGGTACCAGAAGGGAGAGAGGAAGACCAACAAGTGGAAAAGTTATTTGAATGTATAATAAAGGAGAACTTCCCCAATCTGGCAAAGGAAAGAGACTTTCAGGAAGTCCAGGAAGCTCAGAGAGTCCCAAAGAAGTTGGACCCAAGGAGGAACATACCAAGGCACATTGTAATTACATTACCCAAGATTCAAATGAAGTGCGGGGGTCCCTGTCCTGGGTGCCAGATGTGGGGGGGCTCCACCCGCAGAGCCCCATCCCTCCGTCATGGATGAAAATAAAAATTACCAAGACATTTTCTGCTTGGGGAGGAAAGGGGTCAAACTCTCAGAGGAGAATGACCCAGAGCCCCTTCCTCACTAGGCTTTTATTGGGTTCCAATACACCGGAATACAAGTTTAACATGTCAAAGAAATCTGAGGGCTTAATCTGAGCCAGTGTTTGTCAGGAAAGGGGGTTGCCAAACTTTGGGAGACATACTCATTTCCTCCTGGGACACTTATCACCTAAGGGAGAGCACTTTTAGCAAAGCAGGTTTCACAGGGCTTTAGGAATTCTTTCTTATGCCCGATCACCCAGGGAGCCATCCTGGCCAGGACAGGGCTGCACCGCTCACCTCCACAGTTTCAGGCTTTAAGCCTATTAGGAAGCAGGAGACATCTCCCAGATGGAAATGAGGACTCAGGCTATGTCAGAATAGCCGGGGGGTGAGGGTCCATCACATCCTCTTTGCTGCAGCCCCCCAAGTCCTTCCATGAGGCCTCCCAAGTGGTCGAGTCTGGCTTAGGTTGCCCCTCCCATGAAGAGTCTTACCCGTCATTGACTGCCAACCAAGCATTGGGGCCAGAGATGGATGAGGCAGAAGCGGCACTCCTGCCAGGGAAATAAGCTTTGTCTCCTTAGTAGGTCATGTCCTTGTGACAGAACAGACCCAGATGAAGTGGGTTCCTTGGCTCTTACACAGCCCACCATAGGGTGAGGGTTACGTCTCCTGAAACCAGGCTGAATGGTCCACAACAACCCAAGATTCAAATGAAGGAGAGAATTCTAGACGCAGCAAGAGATAAGGGGACAGTCACCTACAAAGGAGTTCCCATCAGACTGTCAGTTGATTTCTCAAAGGAGACCTTACAGGCAAGAAGGGTCTGGAAAGAAGTATTCCAAGTCATGAAAGGCAAGAACCTACATCCAAGATTGCTCTACCCAGCAAAGCTCTCATTTAGAATGGAAGGGCAGATAAAGTGCTTCTCAGATAAGGTCAAATTAAAGGAGTTCATCATCACAAAGCCCTTATTGTATGAAATGTTAAAGGGATTTATCTAAAAAAAGGAAGATAAAAACATGTATAGTAAAATGACAGCAAACTCACAATTATTAATAACCACACCTAAAACAAAAGCAAACTGAGCAAACAACTAAAACAGGAACAGAACCACAGAAATGGAGATCATATGGAGAGTTAGCAACAGGGGAGTGGGAGGAGAAAAGATGGGGAAAAGGTACAGAGAATAAGTAGTATAGATGGTAGGAAGAAAATAGACAGGGGGAGGGCAAGAATAGTATGGGAAATGTAGAAACTAAAGGACTTATGACACATGGACATGAACTAAAGGGGGGGAACGTGGGTGGGAGAGGGTGTGCAGGGTGGAGGGGAACGAAGGGGGAAATGGGACAACAGTAATAGCATAATCAATTAAATATATTTTAAAAACCACAGAAGAAAAGTATTTACTTACCTACAAGCAAGCTCTCATAAAACTGTTATCTGATTTCTCAACAGAAATATTTTAGGTCAGTAGGGATTAGCATGAAATATTCAAGGTGATGAAAAGCAAGGACCTACAAGCAGCAAGGTTATCAGTTAAAACTGAAGGAGAAATAAAGAACTTCCCAACCAGAAAAAGCTAAAGGAATTTGTTACCACCAAACCAGTATTGCCACAAATATTAAAGGGTTTGCTTGAAAAAGAAGGAGGAGGAAGAAGAGAAGGAGAAGCAGGAGAGGGAGAAGGAGGAGGAGGAGAAAATTAAGAAGACGTAGGAAATGACTAAAAAATAAAATGGTGATAAATACATATCTATCAATAATTACCTTAAATGTTAATGGCTTAAATGCTCCAATCAGTCAAAAGACATAGAGTAGCTGAATGGATAAGAAAACAAGACCTATATATATGCTGTCTACAAGAGACCCATCTCAAAATAAAAAATACACACAGACTAAAAGTAAAGGGATGGAAAAAGATATCTCATGCAAACTGGAAGGGAAAAAGCTGGGGTAGCAATACTTATATCCAACAAAATATACTTTAAAACCAAAACTTAGTAATAGAGAAAAAAAGACAGTACATAACAATAGAGGGAACAATTCAACAAGAGGGTATAACCCCAGTAAATATTTATGTACTCCACATAAGAGCACCTAATTTGCAAAAAAAAAATCTTGATGGACATACAGGGAGAGATGGACAGAAACAAAGTCTTACTAGGGGATTTTAACATCCCATGGACTTCAATAGATAGTTCTTCTAGACACAAAATCAATAAGAAGACAACAGCCTTAAATGTTGCACTACATCAAACTGATGTCTTCAGAGCATTTTATCCCAGATTTAATTGACATCTTCAGAAAATTTCACTCCAAAGCAGCAGCATATATATACTTTCCAAGTGCTCATGGAACATTTTCTAGGATAGACTACATGTTGGGACACAAAACAAGTCTCAATAAATTTAAGAAGATGAAAATCATATCAACCATATTCTCTGACCCTAATGTTATGAACCTGGAAATCAGTCACAAGACAAAAACTGGAAAATATACAAAGACATGGAAGCTAAATAACATGTTATTAAACAATAAATGGGTCAACAAGAAGATCATGGAAGAAATCAAAATATACCTTGAAACAAATGAAAAGGAGATCACAAGTCAAAATCCATAGGATACAGAGAAAGCAGTTCTAAAAGTGAAATTCAGAGCATTACGAGCTCATCTCAAGAAAGAAGAAAAAGCTCAAATAAACAATCTAACTTTATACTTAAAGAAACATGAAAAATAACAACAGGCAAAGTCCAAAGTGAGCAGAAGGAAGGAAATAATTAAGATCAGAGCATAAATAAATGGAACAAAGTGTAATAAGCAATATAAAAGATCAATGAATCCAAGAGCTGGTTATCTGAAAAGACAAATAAGATCGACCAACCTTAATCAGACCTGTCAAGAAGAAAAGAGGAATCAAATAATTAAAATCAGAAATGAAAGAGGAGAAATAACAACTGACAACAAAGAAATACAAAAGATTGTAAGAAAATATTATGAATATCTACATGCCAACAAATTGGGCAACCTGGGTGAACTGGATAAATTCCTAGAAACATACAATCTTCCAAAACTAAATCAGGAAGAATCAGAAAATCTGAATAGACAGATTATACCTAGTGAATTCGAAGCAGTGATAAAAAAGAGAAAAAAACTCCCAAAAAACAAAAGCCCTGAACCAGATGTCTTCACAGGTAAATTTTACCACACATTCTGTGAATTAACATTTCTCTTTCTCTATTCCCAAAAATTCATAAGGAGAGAAGACTCTCAAGCTTGTTTTATGAGGTCAGCATTATCCTAATTCCAAAACCAGATAAAGACATTATGAAAAAAAAAATTATAGGCCAATATCCCTAGTGAACATAGATGCTAACATCCTTAACAAAACATTGTCAAATTGAATAAAGCAATACAAGAAAAAAGATCATACACCATGACTGAGTGGGATTTATTTCAGTGATGCAAGCTTGGTACAACATTTGTAAATCAATAAATGTTATTCACCACATAAAGAAAAAGAAGGATAAAAACCACCCGATCACAACAATAGATGCAGAAAAAGCTTTTGATAAAATCCAGCATCCATTTATGATTTAAAAAAAAAACCCAGCAAAGTGGGAATAGAGGGAATGTAGTTAAAAATAATAAAGTCCATATATGACAAACCCGTTGCTACCATCATACTCAACAGGCAAAAACTACAAGCATTCCCCTTAAGATCAGGAACAAAACAGATATCCACTTTCACCTCTCATATTCAGTAGAGTGCTAGAAGACTTAGCCACAGCAATCAGACAAGAAGAAACAAAAGGCATCCAAAATATAAAGGAAGAAGTAAAACTGTCATTATTCGAGGATGACATGATTCCATACATTGAGAATTCTAAAGATTCCACCAAGAAACTACTAAAACTGATAAATGAATTCAGTAAAGTAGCAGGATACAAAATTAGTATCCAGAAATCAGTTGTATTTTTATATGTCAATAATGAACTATAGGGGAAATTAAGAGAGCAATCTCAGTCACAATTACCTAGGAATAAATAAAGGATGTAAAGGATCTGTATTCAGAAATTATAAGACACTGAGGACACTGAAGAAAGAAATTGAAGAAGATACAAATAAGTGGAAGCACAAAGCATGTTCATGGATAGGAAGAATTGAATCATTAAATGTCCACACTATCCAAAGCAATGTATAGATTCAACGCAATTCTTATGACGATACCAATGACATATTTCACAGAACTAGAACAAATAGTTCAAAAATGTACATGGAAGCACAAAAGACTCCAAATAGCAACAGTAATCTTGAGAAAGCAGAACAACATTGGAGGAATCATGCTACATAATACCAAACTATATTATAAGGCTATGGTAATCAAAATAGCATGTAAGTGGTATAAAAACAGACACACAAATCAATGAACCAGAGTAGAAAGCCCAGAAATAAACCCATGCCTTTACAGTCAATAGATATTTGACAGTGGAGACAAAGATATACAATAATTTAAAGATTGTTTATTCAATAAATGGTGTTGAAAAAATTGGACAAATATCTACAGGAAAATGAAACTAGATCACCTTCTTAGCCACACACAAGAATAAATTCAAAATGAATTAAAGACTTACATGTTAAACTCCAAACCATAAACATCCTAGAGGAAAACACATGCAGTAGAATCTTGGATATTGCCCATAGGAATATTTTTTCTGATATATCTCCTCAAGCAAGAGAAACAAAAGAGAAAAAAGTAGGACTACATCAAACTGAAAAGTTTTTTCCCAGCAAAGGAAACCATCAACAAAATAAAGACAACCAACTGAATGGGAAAACATATTCACTGATACATCTCATAAGTGGTTCATATCCGAAATTTATACAGAACTATAAAAGTCAACACCAAGAATCCCAAACGATCTCATTAAAAAATGGGCAAAAGACCTGAGTAGACACTTCTCCAAAAAGGACATGTAGACAGCTAATAGACATATGAAAAGATGCTTAACATCATAAATTATCAGAGAAGTGCAAATTAAAACCATCTGCGATATCACCTCACACCTGTCAGAATGGCTATCATTAATAAATCAACAAACCACAAGTGCTGGTGAGGATGTAGAGAAAGGGACACCCTTGTGCATTGTTGGTGGAAGTACAGATTGGTGCCACCACTGTGAAAAGCAGTAGTGAGTTACCTTAAAAAATTAAAAATGTTACTGCCTTATGACCTGTGGATTCCACTTCTGGGAATTTATCCAAAGAAACACTAATTCAAAAGAACACAAGCACCCTTATGGTTCATTACAGCATTTATGATACCAAGATTTGGAAGCAGCCCAAGTGTCCATCAGTAGATGAGTGTATAAAGCAACTATGTAACATTTATGATACACAAGGGAATACTACTTAGCTGTAAAAAAGAAAAAAATTTACCTTGCAACAGCATGGATGGACCTGGACAACATTACGCTAAGTGAAATAAGCCAGTCAGAGAAAGATAAATACCATGCAATTTCACTCATATGTGGAATCTAAAGAAAAGCTGAACTAACAAGCAAAATAGAAACAGACTCATAGATAGAGAGCGGGCTGACAGCTCTGAGGTGGGGCAGTCTTGAGGGGTGGAGGGATTGAGGAAAAAAAAAGAACTCCTGGACACAGACAACAGTGTGATGATTGTGGGAGTGGGGTGGGTGGAGGTGGAAGAGTGCATAAGGGGGATAAATGGTAATGGGAAAAATACAATAAAAAATAAAATGAAATGAAAAAGGCATTAGGTAAACACTACAGAAATTTAAATAAAAGACTTTAGCTGAAAAAATAATAATGACAAATTAAAAATACAAATTGGAAACCTAGGGAGCCAGAAAGTACTGGGAAGAATGTAGAGAGGGAGGAAATTGGACTTTATGAAAGATTCACATGCGTGAATCTGACCCTAAACAGTATACCATAGACTTTGAAAACTGAAATGTGAGAGAGACCACTGCCCCCATCCCAGACTGGCCACTGAGTCAGGCACATGTAACGGCACATCTGAGTAGCATCATAAAGGCTTTGCAAACTAAACTGACATTGGAACCACACACAGAGATGTGCAGTCAGAACATGTGTCCTGAACCCAGCCAGGGTGATTGCCTACTAAAACAAAAATGTCAACACTCCCAGGAGGATTTAAGGAAGACCCATAGTCTCATACCATAATATTGAAAATATCTAAAATATACCCTGAAATTACTTACCATACAACAAACCAGAAAAACCTCAACTTTCACAGGAAAAGATAATAAACAAATACCAATAATATGATACAAAAGTTGGAATTTTGAGATAAAGACAAAGCAACTATTATAAAAAAAATCTTCCAAGAAATAAGGTTGAACATTCTAGAACCAAATAGAAAGAACAGAAGTCTCAGGAAAGAAATAGAAGATGTGAAAAGAACCAAATGGAAAATTTGGATTTAGATATTATGATAACTAAATTTTAAAAAATGCACTGGATGAGGTCAACAGCAGAATAGAGAGGTCAGAAAAGAGAAACAATGGACTGGAAAAATAGATCAAAAGTATCCCATCTAAGAAAAGAAAGATTTTTAAAAAAAATTTAGCACAACCTGGAGGTCATAAGAGATATTGCCAAAATTCTGACATTTATGTCACTCTTATCCTAGAAAGAGAACAGAAAGAATGAAGTACAGAAAAATTATTAGAAGAAATAATGGCTGAAACTTTCCAAATTTTGTGGGAAATATTAATGTATAGATTCAAGCAGTTCAACAAACCCTAAAAAGCATAAATCCAAAGAAACTCATACCAGACACATTGTAATCAAGTTGTTAAAAGCTAAAAAAAAGGCCTGGCCAGGTAGGTCAGCTGGTTACAGTGTCATCCTGATACACCAAGGTTGGCTGTCCCATCCCCAGTCAGGGCACATATAAGAATCAACCAATGAGAGAGAGTTCTGGGCGAGATGGAGGTATAGGTAGAAATGCCTCCCCACCTTGTACAACCAAAAAAGAATAACAACCAATTTAAAAACGAAAAACAATTAGAACTTCCAGAAAATCAAACTGCATGAAGACCTGACAACCAATAACTTCAAGAAACATTCAATCCAGACTGGTAGGAAGGACGGAGATAGGCAGCTGGGGCAGAGAGGACCCATGGCAAGGTGGCGGTGGACTAGGGCTGGGGAGGAGGCAGCTGGAGGACAGGATTTTCCACATTTGCATGCAGATAAGCTGGGAGGAATACCTGGGGAGCAAGACAAACCACGCAGCCCAGGTTACAGAGCAGGAAAATAAAGCCTGAAAACCTCCCGCTATACAAACCTGTGGGGATTGTAGCAGTGAAGGAAATACCCAGTCTCACAGGAGAGTTCGTTGGAGAGAGCCACAGGGTCCTAGATGTACACAAACCCACCTGGCTGGAAATCAGCACTTGAAAAGGCACAATCCACTTGTGGGAAGCGAGGGAAGTGACCGAAAGTGGGCCGAGAGTCAAGCAAGCAGCATTGTTCCCTCTTGACCCCTCCCCCACATACAGTGCCATGGTGCAGCAAAGTGGGCTGCCCCCGCCATGAATATATAAGACCCCACCCCTTACAACATAATAGGTGCACTGAGACAAAGAAATATGGCCTAAGTTAAAGAACAGATCAAAGTGCCACAAGAAGAACTAAGCAATGAAGAGATAGACAACCTATGAGATGCAAAGTTCAAAACACTGGTAATCAGGATGCTTACAGAAATTATTGAGTTTAGTCTCAAAATGAAGGAAGAAATGAAAGCTATACAAAGTGAAATAAAGGCAAATATACAGGGAACCAATAGTGAAGGGAAGAAAATTGGGACTCAAATCAACAATTTAGAACAAGAGGAAGAAATAAACATCCAACAAGGAGAGAATGAAGAAATAAGACTTTGAAAAAAATGAGGAGAAGCTCAGGAACCTCTGGAACAACATTAAACATTCCAACATCCAAATCATGGGGGTGCCAGAAGAAGAAGAGGAAGAGCAAGAAATTGAAAACTTACTTGAACAAATAATGAAGGAAAACTTCCCCAATCTGGCAAAGGAAATAGACTTTCAGGAAATCCAGGAAGCTCAGAGAGTCCCAAAGATGTTGGACCCAAGGAAGCACATACCAAGGCGCATCATAATTACATTACCCAAGATGAAAGAGAAGGAGAGAATCTTAAAAGCAGCAAAAGGAAAGGAGAGGCTTACCTACAAAGGAGTTCCCATAAAACTATCAGCTGATTTTTCAAAAGAAACCTTGCAGGTAAGAAGGGGCTGGAAAGAAGTCTTTCAGGTCATGAAAGTCAAGGACCTACATCCAAGATGACTCTATCCAGCAAAGCTATCATTTAGAATGGAAGGGCGGATCAAGTGCTTCCCAGATAAGGTCAAGTTAAAGGAGTTCATCATCACCAAGCCCTTATTATATGAAATGTTAAAGGCATTTAGCTAAGAAAAAGAAGATTAAAAACTATGAACAGTAAAATGACAACAAACTCAAAACTATCAACAACTGAACCTTAAAAAACAAAAACAACCTAAGCAAGCAACTAGAATAGGAACAGAATCACAGAAATGGAGATCACATGGAGGATTATCAGTGGGAGGGGTTGGAGAAGAATGGGGGAAAAGGTACAGGGAATAAGAAGCATAATTGGGCCCTGGCTGGTGTGGCTCAGTGGATTGAGCGCTGGACTGCAAAGCAGAGGGTCACTGGTTCAATTCCCAGTCAGAGCATGTGCCTGGGTTGCAGCCAGGTTTCCTGTTGTGGGGAGCACGAGAGACAACCACACATTGATGTTTCTCTCCCTCTCTTGCACCCTTCTCCTTCCTCTCTCTCTAAAAATAAATAAATAAATAAAATCTTTAAAAAAAGAAGCATAGTTGGTAGGCACAAAATAGACAAGGAGAGGTTAAGAATAGTATAGGAGATGGAAAAGCCATAGAACTTATAGGTACAACCCATGGCCATGAATGAAGCGGGGGGGATATGCTTAAGGGTGGGGTGGTGCAGGGTGGAGGGCCATAAAGGGGACAAATGGGGACAACTGTAATAGCATAATCAATAAAATATACTTAAAAATGAAAAAAGAAACCAGCCAACGAATACATCATTAAGTGGAACAACAAATCAATGTTTTATCTCCCTCTGTTTCTCTCTCAAAATCAAGTTAAAAAAAAAAAACAAAAAACTGAAGACCTGGAAGCAGTGAGAGAGATACAGGAGAAACAATAGGAAATAATAAAGATAAGAGAAGGAATTAGTTAAGTTGAAAACAAAAAACCAATAGAGAAAACCAAAAGTTGGTTCTGTGAAAAGATCAGTTAACTGATATCTAACTGTCTATCTGTTTCTATGAACTCCACCTCCCCACCACCCGAACCCTGCAAGGCTCCACTCTGGGCGGCAGTTACTGCATTTCTCTCACCTCCTTCCCCACGTGCAGAGTCCCTTCCCTCGGGGCTGCCTTTATCTTTTCTCTTCTTTACCCCTCTGTCATTTAAAAATCTCTTTCATAATTAATTCAGTAAGACAAAAACTTGTCTTCAGTTAAAATTTTTACCACCAGTTATTCAGACCTCTCTGTTTCTCTTTCTCTAGTCCTAAGTAGAAACTCTAAGGAACTCCAGGGTAAAGCTGCTTCCGGCTGCCTTGCATTTAACCATGGATTGAAGCTTAGTGAAAGAGGGTGTTGAATAGTGTTCCGTTGTTCCCTCTGAACTACTTATCTAAAATCCATGAAGACATTTGCATGTGAACCCTTAATCCATTTATTTTTTCACGGAAGCGCCATGCTTTCAAAGCACAGAGGATGATTACAAGTCACTGGAACAGACATTGTAGTGTAGACTCAGGACACTGGAAAACACAGATGCATTACCTTGTTCTCACGCAATGGGAGAGGACATCTTTACATCTAGATATCACCTTTCTTTCAGATTGATAGTTGATCTATTGCCATTAATTTGCCACATGCTGATTGAGGACCAACAATGTGCTAAGCATTATTAAGACTCTGAGAAACTGCTTTTGACTTTTAAAAGGGGGTTTATTTGCACAAGTATGTCCTGAAATAGCAAAGCCTGCCTCTTTAGCATTCTGGTGGGAGCCTGAAAATTAAACCCTCATGCATTTACACAGAAGTAGGAAAGTGTGTCTCCCTTACATACAGGTACAAATTAGGTCTAGGAGAGAGTTGGTTACCCCTAACAATTTACCTTCAGAGTCAGCAGCTCCCTGTCTAGTCAGGACACAGGCCTCTCTAAGCTCCCTAACGGGGCCACCTGTCTGGGTCAGGTGTCCTAGCTTTTTGCAGGGAAAGCCTAGATCCAAAAATAGACTCTGGACGTCAAGACCACAGCGTTCTCCCTGGAGTAGGGGTGCGCCTGACTCTCCCTACCTCCTTCCCCACTGCACCCCAATGGACCGAGTGTTCATTCTCCCAAACATCTTCCTTGAGAAAGCAGCAGCTCCTGTGCAGGCAGGGCCACCTCATTGGCAGCTATCCCCGCCTACCAGGGCACCACAGCTCAGCTTTGTATCTAGGACCCCTCTTCACACTGGCTCCCTTGCTAGCTGGCCAATCCCAGAGCCTAATGTAACCTCTGCCTCCCACCAGAGAAG
Organism: Glossophaga mutica; assembly: GCA_039655065.1. Lineage (NCBI taxonomy): Eukaryota > Metazoa > Chordata > Mammalia > Chiroptera > Phyllostomidae > Glossophaga > Glossophaga mutica. The sequence goes on along the minus strand of CM077310.1, from coordinate 33,937,556 downwards.
CCATTGCTCACTCTGGAAGGCTTGTGACTATTAATATGAGACAGAGGGGGAGAACTGGACTGGTCAGGTCAACATCACCCTACCACATGTTTTTCTGAAAATCAGAGCTGCATTCAGAGTCCTTGTCTGAAACCTGATTAGCAAGCATCCAGGAGCAAACAGAGCTTCACATTTGAACCCTTTGAAGCCAGAGAGAATTGTCTTTTCCATGCCTGAGCACCAGGCTGCTAGAGTGCAGAACATAAAATATGTCCCACACATTGAGTCTATAAGGCCTGAGCTGCCTGATTTCTAAATGCAGCCATGTTTATCTGCACTGTTGCCTCAGTAGAGTTTCCTGCCCTGACAATGCCTGCAAACTACCTGGGAAGTTTTAATAGGTTCCAGAGAGGCTGGTTCCACGATCAGGTGGGACCCAGGAAGCTAACTTTTAACAACATACCTGGGTGCTTCTGAGGCAGCAGGTGCGTGAGCTGGCATTTGGAAACAATTGTTGTACGTCATAGCTCTGAGTAAATTAAGAGACCAGCTGGTTTGGCCTCCCTGAATCTTAGATGTCGATTTTGGCACTCAGACCACTCTGACTTGTTCTGGGTCCCTAAGAGTCCAGTTAGAACGGCCACATCAGAGTCTTTAGGACACCGGTTCTGCTCATCTTCCAGTCACCCTCCAGAGCAGAGGCCCGACAGAAGCAAAGCAGAAGTCGCTGATGTGAAAAAGCTCTCAGCATGAAGAGACACTACAACAAGCTGGCATTTCCCCCGAACAGGTCTCAACTGTATTTTTAATCAAATCGTTCTGCTTACTCCCCATCTGCCCACTGACCCGGATGGTTTCCTCTAGAGGTCACTGAGAACAAGTCCTCAAAACGCTGGGCACACGCCAAATCAGCGTCTTCATGGCATCTTCTCTTCGTTTCTAGTATCGCAAAGTTATAAACTAAAATGAAACTTCAGTAAGAAGATAAGAGAGCCAACATTGTCCTTATCCATTTGTGAGGCCAAATTTTGAAATTCATCGCTGTGCTACTACAAACTCTCACAAGCTTTAATTATACAGCAGCAAAAGAATGGAAACATTTTAAATGACCGTCAATGGGAGACTGATTAAATGGGTGATGACAATAGAAAATTATACGGCCCTAACAAAGAGCTGGAAAGTTTTTATGCCCTGATTTGGAAAACTCTTTGTAGATTTGTTAATTAAAAAATAAAAGCAAAATGTAGAACGAAGGAAATGACATATATATGTATTTTTATCTGATTATATGTACATTTCTGGAAGGATATATTTTTTCCAAAAAATATTGTTTTCCTTTTAGGAGAACTAAGTATGGTATACATGTGTAGGGAAGAATATGTGAAAGAGAATTCTCATACACTCTTTTATACTTTAGTTAATGTATTACCTATTCAAAACATTAAATTAAAAATATATATATGCAGCAACAACTCTTAAGTATCATTGTGGGAACGCAGGTAATTTGAATGGAGCTAACTGTAAAAGTATTTATATTTAGTATTAATTTGGTGTTAACTTTTTTTGGTCACACATTAGCCTCTCTCATTATGTTTTGCTCACCCTAATTTTAGACCGCATCTCATACGAACACACACCAGCTAGACAGTAGGAGGAAGCAGCTAAGAAGTGAGTCATGGAAAGAACATTTGCTTTGGGTGACTGACGTGCAAATAATGAAGAGTAGTTATGATTTGCAGCCACTTGTCTCTGGAAGGGGACAGCATCAAAGTCAAGACCTACTAGTGTGCCCTGGAATTCGTACATTCTTACCAACCATCGAAGAGTCTGAGTCAATCTGAACTTACGACACCTGATTGCAAGTCCTGGCCCCCAGAATTCCCCCCTGTGGAGCCACGCCCTTACTCTTTGACTTGCAGCTCTTCCTATTAAGCAGCTGGCAATATTTCCCAATTTCTTGACCCTGGGCTGGCCTTTGGCTCTGTTTGGCTAAGAAAATGAAGCAGAAACAACGGTGTGCCATTTCCAAGCCTTCCACTCCCTCTCTTGGAACCCTGCCTTGGACATGAGCCTACACCTGGGCTAGTTGCTAAGATGAGAGACCACATGGACCCTAACCGAGGCCTCAGATGTGAGGCCTCAGATATCAGCCCAGCCAAGATCAACAGAGTCTACCAGCCGACTGAGTGCAGACACATGAGAGAGTCTATCGGGGATCAGAGATGTTCAGCTGACCTGTACACTCATAACTTAAATAAAGGCTTATTGTTTAAGCCACTGGGTTTTGTGGTTCTTTCTTGTATAGTCTAACTGCAGCAGCAGATGACAGATACAGAACTCCTCTGCTGTCCTAGCTTTGTTTCCCTTCCATGTCTAGCACTCTGCTGTTATCTCCTGACCACCCACCCCTCAGTCTCCACTGAGTTCAACTTGCTAAAGAGCATCCATCATGTTTCATGTCTTTAATGCATAGTCTTTGACCTCAAGAAGTGGACAGTCAGGTGGGGAGGCAGGTAGACAGGACTAAAGTGTGCACGGGCCATCATTAGTGTATAGGAGAGGAGCATGAGCCCAGCCTGGAAGTTCATCAAAGTTTTCTGGCAATGACCTCTGAACTGTCTTAAAGGATGAATAAAAGTTTATTGGTAAGAGAAAGTGCAAGAGATTTCCAAACAAAGGGTACAACATGGGGAAAGGCACGGGAGCCTCTATGTGAGATACTAATGAGCAGTGAAATGTTTTCTGCACTTGTCTCCAATTTAGAAATGATTCCCTGCTGGCTTCTAATCTCCACAGCGCCCCCCCGCCCCCGGCTTCTTCTCCCTCCTGGTCCCCCCATTACAGTCAGTAGCACCATGTCTTAGAGCCTTGCCCCTCCAAGTGTCACCAGCAGGCCAGCCGCTGCAATGTCATCTGGGGGACTGGGAGAAACAGAGATTCTTCAGTCCCACTCCAGACACAAATCAGAATTTTCATTTTAACAAGATCTCATGGTAGTTTATACACACCTTAAAGTTTGAGAAGTATTTCTTCATAACACTAGCATTAGGGGAAGAGATAACAACTTGTATCATTTAGCTATAAGCTTTGCAAAATTTAAGTTCACCAGCCACCACTATATTTTTTGCACCAACTACTTTTTTAGATTGCCGTCTAATATAGCTATTTTTCTTACGTGTTATCTCCCTAATTAGATTGTTATCAAGGTCTATCCTTGAGCAGAAAGGAAATGCAGATGACAGAGGCAGAATCTTCTCCTAAGGAGTCTGCACTCCAGCAAGAGGATAAAGTTCACTGCAAACTGCAACTCAGATCCTCTGAATCTTGCTCAGTTCCTTGCCAAGGAATATCCCTGGACAAGTTTCCTGATGTCACTAAGCCTCTCAGTTTTCTCATTTATGAAAGGATGATAAACCTAAGTTGCAAGTTCCCTGCAAGGATATATACAAAGTGCTCAGCACAGGAGCTGGCGCAGAGTTGGGTTTCTACACATAGTGACATAAATGAGAGATTAACAGATATGCTGACATTGCAGAAAAGGAAGAGGTGACATTTAATTGGGTGCATCTGAACACACCTTGAAAAAAAAAAAACTAGTACTAGAAATGGCAGGCAAGCACTGGCCAGGCAGGAACAGCAGTAGAGAGAGAATTTTGTAGGTGAAAGAAATTAAATAAGTTCTCAGAGAGGAGACGGCACAGGCATATTTGGGAGACCGAGAACCCATCTGATTTTCTTTTTCTGATTTGTGAATTTATCGATAGAAATAATCTTTTAAAAGCTGAAACAATTAGATCATTTTTTAAAGAAATGTGTATCCATTTTATGCATTTAACAAGCTACTTTACTCTAAAGAATAAAATGATGGGAAATAAGATTGCCCAGAAAACCTGGGCCATATGGCTACTTCACACTGTAGCTGACAAGCAGATTTGGCTGTTTTTCTGGCTGCCTGCTGCCCAGACACTGTGGGGTGAAGTGAGGACAGAGCCCCTGCTTCAGCATGAATGCCTCTGTCTTCTCACGCTAGCACATTCCCTCCACCAGTCAGAATGCACAGAGCCTTTGCCAGGTTGGGAATGCCTGGCTATGACAGCGCCATTTGCCAAGCAAAGAGTCTATTTATGAAGATAATGGCAATACTCAGGCCAGGCCCTCCATGGGGGAACCTTGGCTTCTAATTAGCAAGAGCAGTGCATTTTAACGAGGACTCCTCAGTAGGCAGTTGGCTCCCGCCTTGACTGCTGATGAATTTGGGGCAAAGGGGGTGTTGGCAGCGAGAACACAGAGCAGGTGAAAGGAACAAAATAGAGAATGCTCTCATCTCTTGCAAACTTTAAGCCTTAGAATTATTGATTTCCCTGTTATTTTGGCTGTCATTCCACAGTCTGCTTCTCTGAGGGCAAATGGCTCCTAGGAGAAGCAGAGAATCTTGGGTGAGCAGAGGTAAGCAGATGCACCAGTTTTAACCACCCTGGACCTATTGCTTGTATACAGAATGGAGGCCCCAGGGCGATAGAGGCCCAGAAATGTGGTCATTTGATCTTGGACAGCAATAAGCAATTGCTAAAAGGTCCATGGAGAAACCTTGATATCTGAACCTTGATATTTTTCTGAATGGGCAAGGGAGAACAGCAATGGCTTGGGCCCCCATAAACCCAATGGAGTTGATCTAATATCATTGAAGGTACTTTAAGCCAGAACTTTAGAGTCTGTTACTAAATGCTGATGATAACACCACTGATGGATGACATTAACAAAGCGGATCTCCTCATCATCTATGTTGTTTCTGGATTCTGACTGAGGGAGAATGATCCCTCTACTCTTAGGATGAAGGGCCACTCATAGGTGGAAATAGATGCTCCAAAATGCATAAAGGAATTACAGGAATGCCCTAAAAGCTTTAAATGACTTCAAATCTTAAGCCTCTGCAACATGCACCAGCAGAACAATTAGCTTAGTTGAACTCTAGTTGGTTATCTCTGATGCATCAGGGACAATAAGAAGACTGGGAAACTGAATGATTTTCAGCAGTTGAAAATATTCCTAAAACTATAGGCCTATGAGTTTGGCAATGAACCCAAGCAAGAAAAACAGAGATTTTAATATATATACATATATACATATACACATACATACATACCCATATTTTATATATACATATACATATATATACATATACATTTATGGACACATTTATGGACAACTTGAAGAGAAAGAGGTGATATTTAGGTGATATTTAAGACCAGGTCTAACCAAGATCGCTACCAAAAAGTCATGTAAGTGAAATAAGCCAGGCAATAAAAGAAAAATACCATATGATCTCACCTTTAACAGGAACCTAATCAACAAAACAAACAAGCAAGCAAAGTATAGCCAAAGACATTGAAATTGAGAACAGGCTGACAGTGACTGGAGGGGAGAGGGGAGGGGATAATGGGGGGAAAGGGTGAAGGGTTTACAGGAACAATTATAAAGGACACATGGACAATGACAAGGGGGGTGGAAACAGGGGAGGGAGGTGGGGAGGGGCTGGAGTCATGGGGAGAGGTGAGGGGGAAAGGCAGACAACTGCACTTGAACAACAATTAAAAAAAAAAAAAACTACTAATTACCCTCTGAGATCTCTCTTTTCCTTTCTTCCATAGTAACACAAATTTTAGCAGAGCTGATGGATACTAAATGGCCACAGACTTAGTGACCTAAATCAACACGAATTCATTATTTTATGGTATGGCACCTGGAAATGGACCTCTCCCTCTTTATCAATGTCCTCTGCTTCCATCCTCTGCCTCTGAATCTCCTGCTTCACTCTTAAAAGGACCTTTGTGATTATGTGGGACTCACCTAAATCATAAGAATAATCTCCTCACCCCAAGATCCTTAACTTAACCACCTCTGAAGCATCCTTTTGCTACATGAAGTAACACATTCGCAGGCTGCAAGGATTAGGACATGGGTACCCTGCAACGGAAGGGGCATTATTCAGACTACCCAAGCTACCAAAAATAAAAACTAAATTTCCCAGCCTCACTTGCAGCTAGGTTTAGGACATGTGAACAAGTCCTGGCAGTGGATGTGAGCAAAAGTGAAGGAAACACTTTCCAAAATGTAGATGCATGTTATTTGCTAAAATGTGAATGAGTCCTTTTGGACCATGCAGATAAGGGAAATGTGTAGGTGTGGTTCAGCAACAAGAGCCTAAGTCTCTGACATCAATAATTTCTGGGGGTTAAGCCAGCCTGCCAGTTTAGACTTTTGCATGAGACAAAAATAAACTTCTGTCTTGTTTAAGCTAGGCAGACAAAATTATGAGGTCTGTCCATTATATTACCATTGTTAATATAATGAGAATGGTTTGAGTGACATCAATGTAACCTGGCAGCCAAGGACATTGGACTGGAATGCACATGCATGAACAATGACGACTTCACTGTACTAGTCAGTGGGAGTGGTAGACACTGTTGCATGTGCATGTGTACTGTGTGGCCATTGCATTCACAATGACTGAGCGAGTAACAAATATGTATCAAATTTTGTGTTAAGCTTGAACATTCCTCCACAGAAAACATTCAAAAGGCCACAGCTGTGGGCAGCTGGTGCTTGGCAGCTTCATTATGACAACGTGCCTGCTCATGCATCACATCACATGCAGAGTTTTTTGGTGAAACATCAAATCACCCAGGTGACTCAGCCCCTCTGCAGACCAGATTTGGTGCCCTGCAACTTCTGGCTTTTCCCAACACTAAAATCACCTTTTTTAAAAAGTATTTTTATTGATTATGCTATTACGGTTTTCCCAATTTTTTCTCCCTTTAACCCCCCTCCACCCTGCCCTCCCAACCCTCCAGCATTTCCCCCCTTAGTTCATGTCCATGGGTTTTACATATAAGTTCTTTGAGTTCTGTTTCCTACACCATTTTTATCTCTCCTTGTCTATTTTATGGCTACTAATTATGCTTCTTCCCTGTGGCTTTTCCCTCTTATTTCTCCCTTCCCCGCTCCTCACTGAACTCCCTCTGTGTGATGTCCATTTCTCTGATTCTGTTCCTGTTCTGGTTGTTTGTGTGGTTTTTGTTTTCATTGTTTTTCTTTTCTTATAGGTTCATTTGTTGATAGTTGTGAGTTTGTTGTCATTTTACTGTTCATATATTTTATCTTCTTTTTCTTAGATAAGTCCCTTCAACGTTTCACACAACTAGGGCTTGATGATGATGAATTCCTTTAACTTGACCTTATCTGGGAAGCACTTTATCTGCCCTTCCATTCTAAATGATAGCTTCGCTGGATAGAGTAATCTTGGATGTAGGTCCTTGCCTTTCATGACTTCAAATTCTTCTTTCTAACCCTGTCTTACCTGCAAGGTTTCTTTTGAGAAATCAGCTGATGGCCTTATGGAAACTCCTTTCTAGGTAACTATCTCCTTTTCTCTTGCTGCTTTTAAGATTCCCTCTTTGTCTTTAATCTTGAGTAACTTAATGATGATGTGCCTTGGTGTATTCCTCTTTGGGTCCAACTTCTTTGGGACTCTCTGGGCTTCCTGGACTTCCTGGAAGACTATTTTCTTCACCAGACAGGGGAAGTTCTTCTTCATTATTTGCTCAAATAAGTTTTCAATTTCTTGCTGTTGTTCTGCTCCTTCTGGCACCCCTATAATTTAGATATTGGAATGTTTCAAGCTGTCCCAGAGGTTCAAAAGTCTCTCTTCATTTTGTTGAATTCTTGTTTCTTCATTCTGTTCTGGTTGGATGTTTACTTCTTCCTTTTGTTCCAAATAGTTGATTTGAGTCCTGGATTTCTTCCTTTCACTGTTGGTTTCCTGAATATTTTACTTTATTTTATTTTGGGTATCTTTCATTGGCTCTTTCATTTTTCAACCAAGTTCAATCAGTTCTGTGAGCATTTTGATTTATCAGGGCTTTAAATTCTCCATCAGATAGGTTGGTTAGCTCCTCATTGCTTAGCTCTCTTTCTGAAGCTCTGCTATATTCTTTCATTTGGGCCCTATCTCTTTGTCTTGGTGCACAGGTCTTGTTGTTTTGTTTGACTGTTTCTTTAATTCTGTGGCTGTTGGAGCTCCATGCAGTTTGATTTTCTGGCACTTCTGGTTGATTATTGATTTTAGATGGGTTGTTATCCTCCTTTTGGTTGTGCAAAGAAGCAAAAGGTTTCTACCTACGCCTCCATCTTGTCTGGAACTCCTGCCATCCTGCCCTCTCACTGCCTTGTCTATTATCATGCAAATGTACTGGGATTTTTTAAGTGCTTTTTGGGGGTCAAATTGAGGTTATCGTGTGGTTTTGTCTTTTATTCTATGTTATGGTATATTGCATTAATGAAGTTTTACTTGTTAAAACAACCTTGCATTCCTGGGTAAATCTAATTTAGTTCTGGTGTATAACCTTCTATATAATAGTGGCTTTGGTTCTCTAGTACTTGGTAGAGGATTTTTGCATCTGTATTCAGAATGGATGTGGTCCTGTAGTTGTCTTGTGATGTCTTTGGATTGGGGTCAGGGTAAACCAGGAATGAATCGGAAAGTATTCTCTTCTCTTGTACTTTTGGGAGGCCTTTGTGAAATGTTGGTATTAATTTGTCTTCAAATACTTGGTAGAATTTATCCATAAACGTATCTGGGCTTGGGCTACCCTGTGTGGGAAGGGTTTTATTACTAATTGAACCTCATTTTACAGGTCTATGTAGATTTTCTATTTCTTTTGGAGCCATTATTAATAGCTTGTATCTTTCTAGAAATTTGTCCATTTCAGCAAGTAATCTACTTGTTGGAAACAACTGTATGTTCATAGTATTCTTTTAATTTACAATAATATTTATATTCTTTCTTTTTTATTTATGTAAGATAACTAATAATACCATCTCTTTTGTTCCTGTTTTTGGTGGTTTGAGTCTGTTTCTTTCTCTTTCTTTCTCCCTCTCTCTCTTTCTCTCTCTCCAGTCTATCCAAATTCTAGCAGTCCAGCTAAATTGTCAATTTTGTTGATCTTTTCAACAAATCAACTTTATGTTTTTTGGTTTTCCCTATTGTTTTTCTAGTCTTTATTTCATTAATTTTTGCTGTAATTTTAATTATTCCCTTCTTTCTGTTCCCTAGATTTAGTTTGCTTTCTTCCTGCATTTTAGGGTAGAAAGTTGTTACTAATTTGAGATTTTTTTCTTTTTTAGTATAAGCATTTACAGCTATAAATTATCTTCTGAACACTGTGTCAGCTGCATCATATATGTTTTGGGATGTTGCATTTTTGTTTTCATTCATATCAGAGTATTTTCTAATTTCTATTTTAATTTCTTATTTGATCTGTTGACTATTTGGAGCACATAGTTTAACTTTTACATATTTATAAATGTGTAAATTTATTTCTGTTATTGATTTCTAATTCCATTTCATTATGGTCACAGATTATACACTATGATTATTATGTCAGTCTTTTTTTATTGAGCCTTGTTTTATGGTTTCACATATAGCTTTTCCTCACTTAGGTTTCATGTGTTTTGAGAAGAATGTGCATTCTGCTGCTGTTGAGTAGAATGTTTTAGAGTTGTCCATCATGTCGGTTTGGTTGAAAGTGTTGTTCGAGTCTTCTATTTACTGTTGACCTGCTGTCCAGTTGTTTTTACCCGCTATTGAAAGTAGGATGTTGATGTTTCCAGCTATTTTTATTGAATTGTCTATTTTTCCTTTTTGTGTTGTCAGTTTTGCATTAGGTATTTTGAGGTTCCGCTGTCAGGTCACAGGTGGTTATAACTGTTGATGTGTGGGGTCTACGGTGTTGTGGCTGAGACCAGACAAATTCACACAGACTACTGAGTCCTGTGGAGGAAAAGGGACGGCACGGCCACTCTCTCAAGAGGAGAGTGTTCCGAGCCTTTCCTCAACAAGCTGTTATTGCTTTTCTGGGCAGGTTACATTGAGGATGGTCCTCATTTACTATGCACAGGTTCACTTTAGGTAGTTACCTTTTACAGAAAACAAAGGAGAGGATGTTGCTAATTACATCAAAAAAGAAGGATATTTGCAAATGCAAAGGGAAAAGTGGTTGAACTGGTTACACTCATCCTTGGGAGGTTTAGCACAGATTTTAGGAAGTTACTTTAAAGATATGTAGTAAATGTTTGATGCTTCAATTCAGGGTGAGGGAGTTTTAGCAAAAAGCAAGTCTCAAAGTGGCCTAGGTACAATGTAGGCCTGATTCCCCACGGGAGAACCTATCCATAGGTCCTGTGTACCAGACCTTGCTTTCCACTGGCCTTTCCAAGTGGGGGCAGGGCCCACGCTATGCATAACAGTCTCCTATAACTGTTGTGTCTTCATCATGGATTGACCCTTTTATCTTTACAAAATATTACTCTTCATATCTAGTAGCAGTTTCTGTTTAAATTCATTTTGTGTAAAATTAACATAAGCTGGGGCAATTAAATGCCTTATAGTGTGGGAAGTGGTTGTGGACAAGTGGCTCACAGACGCCAGTCACAGAAGGAAGTGCAAATGGATGGGTTACATCCAAAATAAAGACTAGCGGGGATAATGCTGTGCATTGGCGATGCAGCCACATCCTCTTCGTTAGCAGGCCTCTTTGTCATAATAAACCTTTTATTTATTTATTTATTTATTTATTTATTTCAATTTTAAGAAATTTATCTCAATTTTAGGAAATTCCAAGAAAGTTAGTGATTGTTAGGCATTTATTTGTTTCTTCTATTATTTAGTATTAAATTCCAAAAATTTTTAGTGTATAGATGATCGGTGAAGCTTTGCATTGATTTATTAATTGAAGTATCCTCTATTGTAGCCAAAGGGGAGTGTAGAAGTTAACCAAAGAGCCTCACATCTACTGTTTTAAATCTGCGTAATTGATACATGGGAACATATCCTGTGCAGTCACATAGGGCTGCACATTTAGGAAGACCTCGTACTTGGTTTAATGCTCTACCATTGCTGTTGTAAAATTCTTACTAGTTTTAAATAAGGGGCCATGCATTTTCATTTTGCACTGGGCCCCACAAACTATGTAACCAGTCTCACACTTGTCCCTTCATTCCCTAGTATTTCCTCCCTCCATGCACTTCCATAGCCGTAATGCAATTCCAGTGGCTAGAGAGAGTTAAACATAATTGCCTGTGGAATAATGGAGGTTGTATCTCTTCACCTCTCTAATCTTTAGAATTCCCTCTCAGTACTCTCTCTGTGATAACTCACAGGGAAGTCTGAAGACTTCTAATCTAGTCCAAGTTTCCCGTTTTACATTTAAGTAAACCAAGATCTGGAGAGGCAAGATCCTTCAGCTACTACCTAAATAATTTAATTGAATGAAGTTTCGAAAGTTAATGACTAGTCACTTCGGCATGACAGGATTATAAGGTCCTGTTCTTATCTCAGACCAGGCCTAGTTCTCATTCTAGACAGAGCTTTACACTCCCAACCTCTGTCACCAGCAATAGTCTACCTCCATCTCCACAGTCTCTGAGGAAGTAAAAAAGTCTTTGAGGTAGTACCTTTCACCCAAGAGTCCTTAAACAATAATGTCTGGGTCTCTGAGAATCTTACTTTCTGAGTGCAGGCCTGTTTCACCTTTCGTATGCTCTCTTTACAGAAACTATTTTCTCTCTTTACAAAAAACAGCAATCAGATTCTATACTAATTTTGACCATGCAATTAATGCCTCTACTAAACAATGAGCAAAAACTCCTTTCTTCGCACAACAACTTTTCAAATAACTTCAAGTAGTTTTCTTTCCTGAGATTTTTCCCAGCTGAACACTTGGTCCCCTGCCCTGTTACATAGCGATGCAGTTTCTAAATGGTTCCTATCTTCAGTTCTTCTCTCTAGTAACCCTTAGAGCCATTAAAATGTCCCTAGTTTACAGAAAGGGAATAGGACAAGGCAAAAATATCTCGACATTATGTTTTGTTTTAATTTACTAATTTAAAGCCAGTAATAAAGTCAGAGGACCAGAAAGCCTGTGGCCAAGGTACAGGGAAAGTGTAGCAGGCAACAATACCCATCTGGGACTTGCTTAAGCAAAAAGAGGTTCTCTCCCTCAGAGAGCCAAGAGCACTCTGCCCCTTGAGATCCAGTCAGAAAGTTCTAGGAAAGGGCTGTAATTGATTACACTGGGTCATGGTCCACCCCTGCTTCAGAGAGTCAGTGTTGGTTAAGAAGTGGTAAACTCTACTTCAATCCCGTGGCTGAAGGAGTAGGCAGAGCATTAGCAGGAGGAAGGGGAGCACTGCTCTCAGGAGGGAAGGGTGCTGGGTGAACCACGTGGGTGTGTCCCAGGGAGCGAGCCGACAGCAGAGACAGTTACAACGTTGTAAGAATGAAGTCGATAAGACATCAGCAGTCCTGAAAAGCACTTTAACTAGCTAATGAGTGCATACGGTTTTCTTATTTTTAAGGGAGATAAATAGATAATGAGAAAACGATAAAATGTTAAGTGTATTGAATTTTTTATTGATATCTACTAAACTAAAATGCGATATTTTGTGGTAGAAAATAAATTACTTAAATACACTTTAAGTTCCAAAACCTGTGCTTATAACATGAGTTAATAGATGTATGCAGATGCTTTGAAAATTAAAATAGAAACAACTTAGGACCACACGAAAGTGGAAAAGAGCCGGCTGTTGAAGTGGAAGAACCTGCCTGAAATCCACTTCTGTTGTCCTGCCCTTGGCAGCACTCCTGGGGAACAGAAACGTGAATCACGCTGCTTGGGTGGACGCTCAGAGTGCACACTATGCTCTTGAGTGCAGGGAAAACCCAGAGGAAAGCACTTCATTTGTCCAATTACAGGTGGGCTTTCGCTGAGAGTCATCCCAGAGCCCATAGACCACAGGCATATATGCATTTGTAGCTGTGCAGAGCCAATAAGGTGGCTGAAATGTCAGCAAGCAGGGTCACAGAGTGGTTCCAGTTTCTTTGTGGTTGAAGTCTGTTAACAGCCAAATCTGACCATCCATTCCCGGAACAGTCAGTATGCAAGGGAGCAAGCGAAAAGAAGTTAGCCAGTGTTGGATCCAGGCCAGTCAGCCTTCTAAGAAAACGTGCCAGAAAGGGGCAGGAGAGACCTTTGCCAAGAGAAAGCTCGCCTTCTCATGGAGACAATGCGCTGGCGGACCAAAGGCTCCCACTGGCCCAACAAAGACATTCCTGCTTCTTCAAGCCTGCAGAGCAATTGGCTCTCCTGAGCTGAAGGAAGATCCATATGGCTGCCCGGTAGATAACTGTGACTTGGCACTCTTTGGAGAGCTTCATATGTCTCTCAGAGGACTTTGGTTATTTACACAAAAAAGAAAAACACTGTTAAACATCAAAACTTTTAATGCTTACTTTCCAAGGGGAAGCACTGTAGGCCTTTTTAAAATCAATCAGCAAATATTTATCAAGCAACTGCTATCTGCAAGCTATGCTAAACTGTTGAAGATTCCCAGCAGTGATATATGAAGCTGTGCACTACATGAGATTACTTTTTTCACAACCAATGTACCTAAGCTTATTTATAAAATGAATATTGTCTTTTTCAGAACAATTACTTGTTACAACAATGGTATTAGGCCTTCTTTTTCATGGCTAATTTGCAAAATCCCTACATACAAGAATGAGAAAGAGCAGTTATGAGGAGAGAGAAAAAAATCTCTAAACGGAGGGCATGTGCTCCCTTTCAACCAACCTCCCTGCCTCAAATGTTGCTATAGAAACAGGCAACCTTCCACTCAAGTCCTTTGCCTCAAGTCCAAGAGAAATAACACTACAATTGAAAGTGCATCTTTGAAGTCACAGATACATACAAACAAGTAACTCCAAGCTGTAGTCCGAATGAATGACTGAATTTTTAAAATTTTTTTAAAATTTTAATTGCTGTTCTTGTATAGATTTCAGCTGACATAGGGTCGAAATTCATCTCTGTTTGGCTTCAGGCCCCAATCCCTATAAAGCTGAAGTTCTTAGGTTTTTCTTTAGTGGATGCACCAATGACATCTCTCTCTCCCTACTTCTGTCTCTTATCTTAAAATTTCTCCCCTGAAATCCGGAATGACTTTGCTATTGTGCTCTGAAGGATAAACCCAGGCAAAATTACTATGACACCAAGCTCCATGGCAAGGTGTGGAAGTGGGATTAAGAATTTACACATCTAGCTTTATATGACTTCAAAAGGCTTAGCACAGCGGGGAACTGGGCTTGTTAATTACTCAGATAAATGCTAGTTGACCTATAAAATCCAAAATCAGTTGAACAATAGCAGTACCTTGAGAATGAGTGCATATCACTTCCTGGGGTAACTGACAGCTAATAAGGATTAAGTAATCTAGGATTAAGTTGTTCAGATCTGCTCCCACTGGCATTCTGGAAAGACGGAGGGACTCAGGCTGTGGCTATGGTTTTCCTGAAGGATGGAGAGACACATGCAGATAGGTGCTGCAAAACCAGGTGGTCTTTCCATGTCACTGAGGGGACTCTTAAGGGATATCTGATGGATAAGAAGAGGAAGGAAGCTCAATAAATGTACATTGTGGAGAAGGAAGGTACTCAACACATTCGAACCAGTTGAGACCTACTATTGAAACAAAACACCAAGTTACTAGTCACCAAGGACGGAACTCTAGAGCAGAAGCCATTGGAAGGCCAGGCCTAAAACCCAGGAAACTGCCACTAAATGTCCTCACTGTTACTGGTACCAGTGTCTGAGCACTGGGCAGTTCCAGTGTATTTCAGTAGATCTGGTGGGAGGGGAAGCTCAACACTTAGTTCCTAAATTTTAGCAAGCAGTTGGGGAGTAATCATCATAATACATGAGCATATCTCGTGATATTGTGTTAAACTGTTTTGTGTCTGTGTCAGCTTTGGAATACCAATAGTTAGGATGTTGCTGGTAGAAGTGGGGTTCCTGCAGTGTCACGAGAGAAACATTTTCCAGGACCCACATGAGAGGACGAGGCTTAGTCATGAGGTTTATTGTGGTTGAAACAAGTGGCTGCCCCCAGGTTCCCGATGTTCCATCTCTACCAGTCCCACTGTGGAAAAGGTCCAGCCTTGTGTTCACCAGGCCCAGGAATGGTGCCAGTGTCCAGAAATTCTGTGCTATCAGTTCTGTCCACGTTAAAGCCTAGTCCAGTCCAGCGTTTGTCCTCATCTGACTAGCTTCCTCTGTTCCCGACTGCACTTCGGCTGGTGCTGTGCCCAGGCCCTCGCTTGGTGACCACGTGGCTGCTGGGTCACAGGTGGCTGCTAGGCTTGCATAGCTGCTATGGAGAGAGAATGTGCGCGAGCACATGGGGCAAGTGCATGTGAGAGAGATAGAGAGAGGGGCGGGGGAGGGGGAGAGAGAGGGAGAGAAAGAGACAGACAGGGAGGGAATGGGAGAGAGAGGGCCCCTTTGCTGGGCTGATTATATTATCAGGTGTTCTTTCAAACTAACCAATCAGCTTCCCTATCTTTCCTAGGCTGGTGTTAGCCCCTCCCCCTAACTAACCCTTTTCTTCCAGGTCCTGTGTCCCTTATCCAATCTGATCCTTCTTCCAAGCTGGACTGACTGGCCTTTGTGGTCATCCTTTTAGCTCCTACTGCACCTGCCTCAGGGTAGAAGCACCTGCCCCTGTGCCATCTTGGCTTCTACTGCATGTGTGCCCAGCAGAGGGGTTTCCCTTGCTGTTTTATCTCTTCTCCAAAATCCTGGCTAATGACCACTCAGATCCTTTCTGCCTTCTTCAGGGGATTAGGTCCTGAGGGCAGAGGGTGCAGAGGTCCCCTGGGGAACCTGTGAATGCTACAGCTTTCTAGTGAAGTAGGATCGGTGTACGATTCAGCTGCCCAGTTTTTTATGCTTAATGTCTGATTCCCTTTGCTCCTTTCCTTTGTTAATATCTAGCTGCCTTCACTAACAAGGAAGATACTAAAGGAAAGTGTTTAGCATAAATTGTACAAGGATGCTTAAACAATATTGTCAGATTTTGCTGACCTTATTTCACTAAACTAAATTTATGCTAGCCAAGAGTGCCTCCCAGATTGTCATGTATGTTAGCAGTAAAAACAAAAAACAGCAACAAATAAACCTTCTAGACAAACTAAGTCATCAAATCAAATCCCCACCTGTGTCACTTCTTTTCTAATTATCACTAAATTGTGACTCTGCTGGATGAACCATAGTTGAGGAGATAGCATTACAGCACAGACATTAACCATAATCACTTTTGGAGACACTAAATAGAGTGGAAATGCATCTCTAAGACTGAGCCTGAAGATATTCTAGGTTTTACTGAGGACTGTCAGGAGTAAGGAGAATTGAAGCAGTGCCCAAAAATACGAGAGGAAGCCTGCCGTCTACAAAGATTGGCGCCAAGGCACAATGAACCTCAAGAAAAGCAAATGATTCCACCAAGAATCAACCAACATCAATTTCCATATATCAGAGAGCCTACGGAGGATGGATCAGACTGCTTGGGCAAAGAAACTACATTTTAGCCATGGTAAAGTGAAAGTTAAATAAGGAACATGGGGAAGAAAGGAATTTTTGACTCAGAAAGGAGGAAAGAAAGAGGGAGAAGAAGAGAAAAGAACATTGTTTTGGGTGGATGATTTGTGTCTGGGTCTTAATTTGTAGGGGTGCCTGTGTGATGACGTGGGGAGGTTAATGCCAGTCAAAGATGTTTTTTACCTACAGTTTCCAAGAGAAAGGGCACTTCATGCTACATGGAGCCCCATTGTGAGTCACTGGGTTTGGTCAGGTTGCAGAGGAAGGTGCTTGGGGAAAGTGTAAGCCGCAGCCTTCTGTGGTGTTTCTGCAGGAAAGACACGGTAGGACAGGGCAAACAGTTTAGGACTGGCTAACTTGTGTAGTCTTGGGGAGCTCTGGGCACAGGGTAGTCCTCATCTCCCACTGCAATCCCTACCCTCATCATTCTGCTCCAGCCACACAGGCCTTGTTGAAGGCCCTGAGACACAACCAGCTGGCTGTTGCCTAGAATGTCCCCAGTTGTCCACGTAGCTGATTTCTCTCCATCTTCAGCATTCTAAGTAATGTCTCTCCATCAGAAAGGCTTTGCTGACTACCACGTATAAAATAGCAAGCTGCAGCCCCTATACACGCACACATTTCTTTATCCCTTACATTGCTTTATTTATTCACAGCACTTACCACTAATTTGTATATTATGTACTTATTTTCATGTATCCCCACCCCCACCTAGTAGAATATAAATCCTATGCGAGCAAGAACTTTGACAATCCCAAAACCTAGAAGAAAGTCCAGCACATGATTGATGTCACATGATTGGCATCCAATATATATCTGTTGAATGAATGAACAACCCCATTAAGAACATATATTCCCTCTTGTTCTCTATTTTGTTTTTTTTTCTCAGTTCCGTGTCCAGAATTCCCAATGACACTGTCCACTGAAAGACATGCAAACTTATTCTGCAAGAAAATTGCCCATTCCTATTAAAGTGTCTCTCCTCCTCTTAGTCATCCCCTGGCTGAATGGCAGCACCATCAAGAAACCCGGATTCACCTACAATTCCTCTCTTCTCCTGATTCCCTGCACTCAGTGCATCAGCAGCTACCTCTGTTGTCAACATCCAGAACGCAGATCGCTGTCCAGTTCTAGAGACTAAGCCACCGTCCTCTTTCACTCAGTCTCCTAACCTGTCTGGTCTTTTCTCCTTTGACCATTCCCACTTCCCATCCAATTTGCACAAAGTAACCAAAGAAGACTTTTTAAAGATCAGCCCTGGCTGGTGTGGCTCAGTGGATTAAGCACTGGCCTGTGAACCAAAGTGTCGCTGGGTCAATTTCCAATCAGGGCACATGCCTGGGTTGCAGGCCAGGTCCCCAGTAGGGGGCATGCAAGAGACAACCACACATTGATGCTTCTCTCTCTCTCTTTCTCCCTCCCTTCCCGTTTGTCTAAAAATAAATAAATCAAATCTTTTAAAAAATAAATAAAACTAAGATAGTATAACTACAAGCTCTTCAATGCTTATCCAAATTTCCAGAATTCTGTGTGAGCCATCCCTGCCCACTGTTTAAACTTCTTTATCACTCTGCCTAGCTCACTTTGCTCCAGCCATCCTGGCTTTTGTGCAACTTTTTGAGGAGCCCAAGTTCGTTCTGACTAAACTTTCCTACTTGACTCCTTTTGTAACTGCTCCTCTTCTCATGGCTGGCTCCTAAAGACCATTCTTTAAATCGCAGTCCAAATGTCACTTCTTAGAGAGGCATTCCACTGTCCCATTTGTCTAAAGTATGTTGCATGTTATTTTCTCTAACACCACCCTGTTACTTCAAGTACTATACAATTAGTCATCATTTTATTTAGTACTTCAAGGGGCAGCCTTTTCAATGGGGCCCTGAGGAATACCTCTCTGGGTAATCGTGACTTGTTAAACAACATATCAACCCAGAGAATTGCACCTTGTCCTCTCTTAGAGCCCTTCGTCACTGCCATGCCCAGCCACAAGTGCTCCTTTACTTTCTTCCTCCAATACTCCCCTAATCCTCTAATCATATCCTGCCCTTCTGAAAGGAGTCAGAGAGAACAAGGCTTGTGTTTGCCTACGTGGAAACACTTCAGCGGTGGCTACCGTCTGTCTGAGTCCTGCAGGCTCAGGTGCTCTCTGCTCTGCAGGGGGAGGGGGGGATCACTGGTAAGGGAAGGAGCAGTTGTGGGCTGTGTGGCCACACACTTATCTTACCTGGTGGAGTGGATGGATTTGCCTTCACTGTTACCTGCCACAGGATTATTTACAATTTCAATTGTATTTCTAACTGGGCATGAAAGGTTTTGTCTTCTGGAGAAGAATTTTGAACATCAACAATGAACAGGAAAGATATTCCACAGACTCAGTAGCTTCTACAATCACATCACTAAGGAAACAAATACAGGATTACAAGCATCCTTAAGTGCTTTTGAATACATCTTACTTAATTCTCACACAAACCCTCAAGAATTTATCACTTTTTCATGTAAGAAAATAAAGCTTTTTAAAATTGATTCTTCTCCCTACACAGCTAGTAAATAATAGAGCTGAAGTCTTTCATTACATTGTAAATGAATTCCTCCTTCAGCTTTGCTTAAAACAGTCCCGGTGATGTGGGGAGAATGAAGGGGTGGCCACAGAGGACAGAAGCAAAGATCTCTGCCCAAGAGCTGTCACCACTGGGGAAAGTAGGAGGCTTGTGCACCTTGCAAAACTCATGAAACTTTAAATCCATATAGAACAAAGAAGGCGAGCCTAACTGGCACTACATCTATTGTTTACATTGTAAAATTTATTTGTGATTGGATCTGGAAGTAATCACTCAAGGGTGACGTCCTGGAAAGAATAACTTCATATTAGCTCTTGGAAGGGCACTGATACCAAGAGGGGAGGCATCTGAGAACAGAAAAATGAGCATCACATTCAGTTTGACTATATGTGCAAATGTGTTTGGATGTAAGAAACTGTATAAAGAAATAACAGTTTATTTCTTTTAAAAAACTCTATTACATTCTGTTTAAATAGTTGACACTGTGGGGTGGGTGGTGCTACAAGTTTCATTTTTTTAAACTTTTCATTAGACTGAAACTACCTAGTAGATGAATTATAAAATCCAGGTGTCAGAAAGCCCCATCACTGAACACTGAAGGGCGCCATGGAGTTGTCTTAGAGGAATTATGAATGGTACAGCTGTGGCCTCTTTTCATTCTGGCTTTACCCCAACAGGAGGAAAAAGCAGATTGGGGAACTGAGAATATGAAAGAATAAACAAGTGAAAGAAATAATTGTTCATGACCAATCTATGCCAAGACACTTTCTTTTTCTGTCTCACAGGTGTGCCCCTAGTTACTGTCTGGGGCGGGAGGAAAGTGAGTTAGGGTGATGGTTGAGTGGAGGGTGCCTTCCATTTTTAAAATTTAGATTGTAATCGCTAGGTAGGTTGCCATCACCAATCAATGGTCCACTCTAAAGTACAAAGAATTCTGAGAGTGACCAGGCAGAGAAAATGACCTCTGACATCTCCTCAACGCCATCAAATCAACAGTGTTCCTTTTCCCAAACTGAATACACATTGTACTCCACCCATGTTAAAACAGCTTTTAATTGGAGAGTTTAGGAAAATCTTCAAGCCAACAGAGTGGATAATTGTTCTCAAGCCTTCCTTCCGAGCAATGCCCTTTCCTCATGCTGTGTGGTTATTGGAGGTACATATCTCCAGCTACACAGTCCGAACATTCCATCCTATCGGACACTCAGAGGTGGGCACATCCCCTTACCAGGGTCCTCCCCAGGAACTTACACTGACTGAATGATACAGTAAGGTAAGATTCTCTCTTTTCTCTTTAACTCTCAGGATGGTATATAGGCCAACAATATATACCACCGGTGATCACCTTTGCTGTCACATGAAGAAAATGTGCCTGGAGCCAACAGAACTAGCTGCCTATAGAACTAAGAGGTAGTGAAAAACATTGTCCTTTTATTGTAATTTGGACCCCCTAGATCCAGTTGGGCCTGAAATCAGGTTGCCTCTTGGACTTGCTGGTAATAGAAGTGTAACACTGTGATTTATAGTCAGATGCAATCATGCACTGCAAAACACCATTTCAGTCAGCGACAGACTGCAGCTATGGCAATGATCCCAGGGGACTGGATGAAACTGGAAAATTTCTACCAAGAAGTGATGTTATAGCCACTGGAAAGTCCTAGTGCCATGTGGGACTCTGACATTTGCAAGAGGCTGCTGTAAATAGACCTGCTGCACTGCCAATGGGACAAAGGTATAGCACGTTCAATGATGTACAGCACTTAACACTTCATAACGACAACAAATGATGATGGTTTATGTATCCATCACACTACGCCTCTATTGTTATTTTAGAACGTACCTTTCTACTTATAAAAACCGTAAGACAGTATGTTGCGCTATGACTGCAGCAGCCTCATACGCTTTGTGTTCACCCCATCTCTTGGTTGCATCACCTTCTCTTGTGCTGATTTAATCTCATGTTGTTTTATGGGTTAACATACTGCCCAGGGTTGTGGCCTAGGAGCAATAACCTCTACCACATAGTCTAGGTGTGTAGTAACTAAAACATGTCGGTGTGTGTGAGTGCACTCTGTGATGTTTGCACAACAGCAGCAATGCCTAAGGATGCATTTCTCAGAAAATATTCCCATCTGTAAGTGGCACATGACTGCATTTGGTTTTCGTCCCATCTATGGCACAGAGTTCCTAAAATTCTTGGAATTTCCTAAATGATGACAGAGATCAGGTATATTTCGTTATTTATAACAAGTTCTTTTCAACCACACCTGAGTTTATATTAATCAGGTGATTGTGGAAAGCCCCTAAAAATGAAGTTTGGTTGCCAGCGGAACCAGCCACGAGATTAGATATTTGGAACTTTCAGTCCAAACCCCTGATTTCCAAGGAGAAGGAGCCTGGAGATTAGCTTAATCACCAATAGCTAATGATTTAATCCGTTGTGCCTATGTAATGAAGCTGCCACAAAACCCACAGAGGATGGGATTTGGAGAGCTCCTGGGCTGGGGAGCAAGACCTCGTCCATATGCTGCAGGGTGGTGCATCCCCCACTTCACCAGGGCAGTGCCCCCTGCTCAGGACCCTGCCTGGCCTCACCCTGTATATCTCTTCATCTGGCTGTTCACTTATACCATTAATATGCTTTGTAATAAACCAGTAATCTAGCAAGTAAAGTTTGTTTTTGTTTGTTTGTTTGTTTTGTTTTTTAGTTCTGTGAGGTACTGTAGCAAATTCATTGTAGAGAGGTGGTAAAGGAAACCTCTGTGTTATAGCCAGTTGGCCAAAAGCACAGGTAACAACCTGGACTTGTGATTGGTATCTGAAGGGATGGGGTGGGTGAGGCAGTTCTGTGGAACTGAGCCTCTAACCTGTGGGGCCTGATGCTATGTTTATGTAGTAGAGGTGGAACTACATGGAGCTTCAGAATACCTGGCTGCTATTGCAGAATTGCTTGGTGTGGGACAGGAGCTCAAACCCCTATACTTGGTGACCAGACAGGTGGAAATAGTGGTGAGTAGAGGAGAAAAACAGGTTTTTCTTTATGAGAAACCAACAAATTCCCCTTAACACTTAAACTAAGTTTTAGTTTCTACAACTTACATCCAAAAGATTCCTGACTAATACAAGGGAGAGGGACAGGGGGAGATCAAGCATTGTGTCTGTCCCCATTTGTTCCCTTTGTACTCTCTTAGTCAGCTTGGGCTGCTATCACAGAACACCATAGACTGGGTGGCTTACAAAACACACTCATTATTCTTACATTTCTGGACATTGGGAAGTTCAAGATCAAGGCATCAGCAGATTCAGTGTCTGGTGAAAACCCACTTCCTGGCTCCTAGATGGCCAACTTCTTGCTGTGTCCTCATGGGGCAGAAGGAGCGAGAGAGCTCTCTGTGGCTTCTTTTATGAGGGAGGACACTAACCTCATTATGAGGGCTCCTCTCTCATGACATAATCACCTCCCAAAGGCCCCACCTCCAAATGCCATCACATTGGGGGTTACAGTGCCACATATAAATTGAGGGGGAAGGGAAGGGAGGGACCCACAAACATTCAGTCTACAGCAACTACCTATAAGGAGCTGCACCTTCTTTCTTAGATATTCAGAAAGGGTACCTCATGGATATCCCCTTGATCCTGGCTTACTCTCTTCTATCTCACTTTCATTAGCCTTGTCCCTCAACCCCTTTCTTTTGCTTCTTCATCCAATCCCTTTTTATCTTGGGGAAATAATAAAATTTCCGTCCCTGTATGCTTTTTTCTTATACACAGTCAATTTCACATTCTCCATCTTCCTGGGCTATAGTGGCCTTACACACTCAGTACTGCTGCTCTGCAGCAGGGAGGAGAAAATTCCGGAGTGAGAGGCTGCTAGCTAACGATAAAAGAGGCAGGGTAGCAGCATCGGTCTTGAGGATAAGGGAGGGAGCAGGGGAGCAGAACTGCATGCTGGATTATGGGTGGTTTTCCCTGCAAGCATCTGTGACCAAACACAGGTATGAAGTTAAGAATTAATTCAGAAAAAAACCCAATATTTGATCTAAATGAGAAATTTATATTCCCTTATTATCATAAGCTTGATACTTTGAGACCAATGATCCTGGCCTCGTTTTATTAACCATCATTTATCCCTTTACTAGTCCGAGTTATAACACAGTTTAATGGGCAAAACTCCCAAAATAACCCAACTGCATGTGGCTCTGCGCCCAGGCCACTTTCCTAGCAACATGTTCTGTTGCTGGAGTATGATAAAGGTGAGAGGGAGGACTAAGAAGAAAAGTTTCAGTTGTCCTACCACTGAGGTAAAAAGATATTGTAAGATCTCATTCAGAAGAGAAGAAATAAAATGTTTAAGAAAACTTGCTTAAAATTGCTTTGGACCTAAACTGACCCAATGCTTAATAAAAATCAGAACTTAGAGTTCCAGTCAAGAGGACAGTATAGGTAAACAATGGTAACTGAAACCTCCTACAATTACATCAAAATTACAGCTAAACTGCAGAACAACCTCCATGTAGAACCACCTAAGTTCTAGCTGAATAGAAGTCCTCAAATGAGGGAACTAAAGAAGAAGCTACATCATGGATTGATAGGAGGGGCAGAGATGGGAACAGGCTGGTCCCCAATCATTGTGTGGCGATTAAAAATTGGGAGAAATATCTTGGCTGTGGAGGTCCCCTCCGAGGAGCAAAGGTTCATAGCCTCACCTCAGAATTCCCAACACAGGGTTCTGGTGCCAGGAACACAAGTGTCCATAACTTCTGGCTGCAAAAACCAGCAGAGATTGTTTTTGAGTGAGACAGAGGGTTTCTGGAGTCCCAGGTAGTTACTCTTAAAGGCTCCACACACAGACCTATTCAGACTCAGTAGCTCTGAGCTCAAGCACTGGAGTAGCAGCTCAAAAGGCATCTTGGACATATGAGGAGGGACTGAACTGTCCGACTTCAGAATGAGGGCTGGACAGGCAGCTTTCTCCCAGACAGAAGTGCTGTCAGAGGCCACTGTTCCTTTGCTGAGTACCTCTCTCCACCAGAGCTGGCAGGTGGGTGTCACATCTGAGTCTCCATCAATGTGGCTCACACTATTTGCCCCACTCTGGTGATTCTCTGAGATCCTGCCCCACCTAACTTGCAGGCCCCCCACCAGCAAGCTCTTTCCAGTGGCTTTTCCATACAAATGGCCTCTCTTGCCTCATGCTTCTCACTTCCCTAAAACAAGCAGCATCTCATCTCTGCATACCCTGTGCCTCTTGCTAAGTGGTGCCAGGGCCAGCACTAGTGGCAGCTGGTCTTGGTTCACAGCTTGGCCTTGCCTGGGTACCTCCAAGGCCAGCATAAGTAGCAGCCATTGGCAGATCACTCTGTAGCTGGTGCCAGATGGCCCCAGTCAGTGGCTGATCTTGGTCTGCATCTTTTGGGAGACCCAGACTGAGTCTGGGCCTCCCACTGAAGACAACTCCCACAGTAGACAACTTCAGACCATGCAGGATTACAACCCTACCACCTCCACAAGAGACACACTCAAGGGGCTGACTCAGCATATACCAGAGCCCCTCTGAAGCAAGTCCTGCTCCCTGCTGTCAGCCCAGAAACTTCTTCTCTGTAGTCACAGCCAGTCCTGGCAGCTGGTCAGCCTGGGCGTCAGTCCCCCTCTGTGACACCAACAGCAATCAAGGCTCAACTACAAGAGGAAGATGCACACGACTAACACAGGGGGTGTACCTGGCCCATCTCTGGTGACTGGGGAGGCTATGCCACTGGGCCCTACTGGAAACCAACCACATACGGCCACTCTAACATGACTGGGAGACATAGCAGCTATACCTAATGCATAGAAAAAAGCATAGGGAAGCAGACAAAATGCAGAGACAAAGAACCAAGTCTTAAATGAAAGAACAGGAGAAGTCTCCAGAGAAAGAACTAAATAAAATGGAGGCAAGCAAACTACTAGATACAGAGTTCAAAACAATGGTTGTAAGGATGCTCAAGGAACCTAGTGAGAACTTCAACAAGCATAAAAAGAGGAAATGAAAATCATTAAAAGAGAACCAGTCAGAAACGGAGAATACACTAACTAAAATGAAGAATGATTATAGGGAATCAACAGTGTAGTAGAGGAAGCAGAGGATTGAACCAGTGATTTGGAATATAAAGAAGCAGAAAACACTGAATAAGAACAGCAACAAGAATTTAAAAAATGACAATAGTGTAGGGAATCTCTGGTATAACTTCAAGCATATCAACATTTGCAGCATGGTGATGTGGAAGGACAATAGAGAGAGTAAGAAATTGAACATCTTTTTGAAAAAATAATGATGGAAAACTTCCCTAAGCTGGTGAAGGAAATAAACATGCAGTTCCAGGAAGCACAAAAAGTCCCAAACAAGATGGACCCAAACAGGCCCACTCTAAGACACATCATAATTAAAATACCAAAGGTTAAAGACAAAGAGAGAATCTTAAAAGCAGCAAGAGAAAAGCAGTTAGTTACCTATAAGGGAGCTCCATTAAACCATCAGCTGATTTCTCACAGAAACTTTGCAGGTCAGGAGGGATTGGCATGAAATATTCAAAGTGATGAACAGCAAAGTCCTTACAACCAAGACTGCTCTATCCAGCAAAGCTATTATTTAGAATGGAAGGGCAGATAACGAGCTTCCTAGACCAAAAAAAAAACAAAAAACAAAAAACAAAAAAAAAAACTAAAGGAGTTCATCATCATCAAACCAGTATTACAACAAATGTTAAAAAGCCTTTTTAAGAAAAAGAAAAAAGAGGTAAAAAATATGAATAATAAATGGCCGTAAAAAGGATGGATTCTTACCATTTGTGACAGCATGGATGGACCTAGAAGGTATTATGTTCAGTGAAATAAATCGGTCAGAGAAAGAAAAATACCATATGATTTCACCTATGTGTGGAGTTTAAAGAACAATATAAATGAACAAACAAAACAGAAATAGACTCATAGATAACAGAGTACACTGATGGTTGCCAGGGATTGAGAGGTACATATTGGCAGCTACAAAATAGTCACAGGGATGTAAAGTACAGCATAGGAAATAAAGTCAATAATAGTGTAATAATTATGTGTGGTGCCAGGTGAGTACTGGAAATATCAGGGGGAACATTTTGTAAAGTATCTGATTGTCTAACTGCTATGCTATATACCTGAAACTAATACAAAATGATATTGAGCATAACTGTAATTATTAAAAAAGATTTTAATTAGCCATGGCTGGTTTGGCTCTGGTTTTCCTGTGAACCAAAGGGTCACTGAATTCCCAGTCAGAGCACATGCCTGGTTTGCAGGCTGGGTCCCCAGTAGGGGACATGAGAGAGGCAGCCACACCCTGATATTTGTCTCTCTCTTCTTCCTCTTCTCTCTGGAAATGAAGAAATAAAATCTGTAAAAAAATTTTTTTTAAAGAAATCTAATTTTAAAACATTATCTTTTTAATTGAAAAAAACCAGAACTTCAAACAATCATGCTTGTGCTCAGGAATTTTTTTACATTCTAGGAAAATCTCAGGATGAAGCTAAAGATTGTTTTTGACTTGGGCCTAGAGGGAAATCCTAAAGTAGTTTGAGAAGAGACTGAGAAAAATAAAGGCAGAAAAAGGAATCAGATTACCTAGGAACCTAGAAATTTACACTTAAGTATATTATTAAGTATATATAATTGATACATATATCAATTAACACTCATATAGCTGTAAGCTATGTTCCAACTACTGTTTTAAGTACTTTAAACATATTAATTCATTTAGCCTTCGTAACAACCTGATAAGATAATTTACTTTAAAGTTAGTATATCATTATTTTAACAACATTTTACTAATAGTAATAGTCATAGCTAGCAGTTTTTGGTGCTCATTGTACTCATATTTTTTGTATATTATCTTACTTAACCTTCATAAGAACTATAAGAAGTTGGTACAACTATTCTATCTTAAGGATGAAAAAAACAAGACTTAGGGCAGTTAAGTAACTTTCCAAAGGCCACACAGCTAACAGTTGGTAGATTTTAATCTCTAACTTTAAAACCTGTGCTCTGAATTACTGTACTACAAAGCAAGTGTATCTAACACCTCTACATATTTAACAATATTATTTCCCAGTTCTACCACCCATCTGAATGCAGCTTTTTACATTGGAGGCATAGTGCACAGGATAAAATTAAGAGTTTTGAAAGTCTCTTTGCAACAATGTAAACTAATAAAATTAGAGGGTAAAATCATAAGCATATATAAACTTGCTCTCAGTTTGACAGATGTTGATTGAATATCAATCGGATTGATTGAATATCAGAAGTTTTCTGAGATGGTACATGTGGTCAGATATTTTAAGGAGAGCTTAATAAAGCTACACTTACAAAGTGTGAAAAATGTGCAAGAAATAATGCAGTATTTGGGGCTAAGGACAAGGGAAAGTCTTACCTACCCTGAGCCTGAAGGGACAAGGAGAAGAGGTTACTGGAACCTGGAGAGGGGATCAGTATGGAAGAATGGCCACCACATAGGAGCAGTAGCCTTTGGTCCCTGTTCATGGCTAACCCACAGCTACCTGGAGGGTAGGACATTGGTGGGGGGGACCTCCTGCCTTCCTTTCTTTCCACACTATGATCTGCTAGTGCATCCAATTAGCCACAGACAACTGAAGCCAAGGGTCAGGAACTGTGTGGAAGTGGTCCACACTGTCAGCCTCTAGGAGCACAGAAGAGATTAAGATCGATAATGGCCCAAACTAGTGCATGTGTTCTGAGAAAACTGAGTTTCTGAGCCTGCCAAATTGTGAACCAGCTCCAAGATTTGGGGGATCTCCAAGTGTGGATCCCTGTAGCAGCCTAAGTAATTGGATGGTCTGACTATTGTAATTCTCTCAATCTCTCTCCCCATCATTTATATTCAGAAAGCCTCTGACCCAAATTGAACCAGCCCAGAGCTCCTGTCCCCTCCCATTGCCAGCTGGCACAGTGAAGTGCTGAGTGCTGAAAGTCCCTCTGGGTTCAAATGCAATCACACCTTGATCCCACCCCTGGGGTGGCCCTGTTTGTTGTTGTAGCCAAAGACTTCCTAGGGAAATTTCACAATCCCTTCTGCTCAACAGATATCTGCTCTGAGGTAAGCTTGGAAAGGTCACTAAGTTAAGCAGCGGTCAGAAAACCTGGCTCCTGACTCTGGACTTGCACAAAGCAGATGTGGTCATTGTATGGACAACAAGACCAGATGCTGCAGCTGGTGTATTTATTCAAGCTGATGGGGGAAAGTGTCAACACGTTGGTCTGCTTCAGTTTCCTTTCTTACCCTTCCTTAGAAACCAACCTGAAGCAGGTGTTACACACCACTGGCTCACTCTTTTTCCTTTTACTTGTATCTCGTCTCACACGGCTCACCCTGACCGGGGTTTCCCACCATAAACCTTTGTTCGACTTTGCCCTCTGGATAAGACTCCATGCATTTTTCTTTCTCTCTGTTCTGATCTCTGCAAAAATGTACTTGTTCTGAGTCTCATGCCTCACATCTAGTTGAAGAAAATGAAAAGAGATTAAAAGAAAAACTCACCAACTAACTATTGCTAAGTTACTGATGTAGTTCTCAGTGTGTGTGCTGCCCATTGTAGCTTTGGGGTCATAATTTTAAAACCTCTCACTCACCAGCTCAGTGGTCTGAGTCATCTTAGGTTGCAACACTGAGGGCTGAGCAAAAAGGACCCATATTCTCGGTTCTCACAGCACTGTTTCTGAAAGCAAGGATTTCCCCATAATACAGTTACATGCACTAAAGAGAAGAGGAAAGGATGGAAAAATGAGTTCCTAGTAGGTGCTGAATATATTTGACATGGGTTTTAGTTTACTTAGACAAAGTCACCAAGTGGAGAAGATTGTTGCAAAGCTTCAGCATATCTTGCTATGGTTTCCTACCCCTAGTTTCTATGTCTCCTAGGTTGGTTCCTTGCATTTTTTGGATCAACCATATCTTCATGTTACAATGTACTCAGTGGTCTACTGTACTTACATCTTAGTGAGAATGAACCCATTTCCCACTCTCTTTAATGAACTTTTGCTTCTAGACTCATCATGCCCCCTCATCAGGAACATTTTATGTAGTTTGAGAGTACACTTGCTACAGCGACCTGAGAAAACTCAGATACAACAGCAGATGCACCAGGATATTTAAAATTTTCATGCAGCAGTTCCTGCATCCTTCTGCTTTCACTGAAATTATTGGTGTACATGAGTCTAAAGCTCACCCACTAATGATAGCACAAAAGTAGGGAGGACTCAGGCTAAATACAAAGAACAGTGTCTTGGCTGAACATGTGAGAGACCTGGAACAGATTATGAAGAATGCTGTAGCGTCCTCTTCCCAGACAACCTAAAAATGGTGGGAAAGAGTTGGTCAGTTTGGGCTGGTTGGAGTATCTGGAACTGAGAGAAGGGCAACATGATTTTGCAATTTCTTTCTGGGACATGATAGAGTGTGGGGATTAAGGGCATGGACTTTGCAGTCAAGCAGGCCTGGAAATGAAGCCGTTTTATCACTTACTAGCTGTGAAATCTTGGGCACACTGCTTAACCTCTACCAAGTTATAATGAAGATTAAACGAGGTCAATGGAGACAAAGTGTTTAGCATAGAGCCTGGCACAAAAGTCCTCCATAAATACCAGTGTCTGCATTCAGCCTGGAGTTTCCTTCAAACCATTCTTTCAACCCCCTCCCCCAGACCCATGGCACGAGTGCAGACCCCTCCCATGCAACCATGGAGTTGACTTCCTTCACGTCCAACCTCAGAGCTGTAAATCTCCAACTCTATGCTAGTTTGGCAATCTCAGTGGGTGGTTATCCATCAGCTGGCAGGGTAGTAATGTAGTTCCCACAGAAAAGCATCACCCAAGTCACATTCTTTCATCAGTTCGCCTCACATAGAACCTGACGAAGATGCTACTGCTGATAGCTTGACTGTTTCTCTTCATTCTTCAAGTCTGAAATCACGTGTTTGTAGAGCTAGAATCTTTGAGATGGAAGGAACCTTGGCATCGTTTAGCCTGGGGTAAATGCTATGCTGCAGATAAACTGAGGGTGGACATAGAACTCCAACTGTGGGGAGCAGTGTTTATGGGGAAGTCTTACTGTGCAGTGGACTTCTGCACATAATCTTCAAGGAGGGGCAGAAGTTGATGAAAAGTGGTGGGGAGGGCATCTAACAAAGGAAATGTGCTAACAACCCCTGTTCTGAGAAACAGGAACATAGAATGGCTAAGGGCTTGGGTGTCAGAAGGGAAGTAGAGATAAGGCTAGATAGGAAAACAATTTCAGAAAAGAGAAGGAAACAAAGACCTTTTTTTAGAAATTGTATTTTCTTTTACTTATAAAGATTTTATTTATTTATTTTTAGAGAGAGGGAAAGAAATATCAGTGTGCGGTTGCCTCTTGCACACCCCCAACTGTGGACCTGGCCTGAAAGCCAGAATCTGGGTTTCAGAAAATGTGCTCTGATTGGGAATCAAACTGGCGACCCTTTGGTTCACTGGCTGGCACTCAGTCCACTGAGCCACACCAGCCAGGGCACAAAACATTTTTAAATGCCTTTAAGTGCTTGGTAGCATAAATTTCCTTATCTATTTTCTTATCTATTTTCTTATCTATTTTCTAAGGTAAATTTTCTTATGTATCTTCATCTTTTAAGATATAAGGTGGCCCTGGCTGGTGTAGCTCAGTGGACTGAGCTCGGGCCTGCGAACCAGACGATCGCGGTTCGATTCCCAGTCAGGGCACATGCCTGGGTTGCAGGCCAGTTCCCAGCAGGGGACACACGAGAGGCAACCATACATTGATATTTCTCTCCCTCTCCCTCTCTCCTACCCTTCCCCTCTAAAGATAAATAAATAATCTAAAAAAAAAAAAAGATATAAGGTGAAGGCAGGTATTGCCTCTTCTGAAATAAATGATTAGTTCAGTATCATGTATATCGAAGTCTTAAAATATGAATTTTTTAAATGACTTCAGCTGAACCCTCCACAATACTTCTGACTAGCATTTAGTCTAGCTTGAATACTTGCAGTGTAAAGGAGCTTAATATTAGAAGAGGCAACTCATTTTATCCTTCTATATTTAAATTCATTTGTAATTGAGGTATAATTACATGCAGGAAAATGCACAGACCTTAAATGTAGTTTGATGAGTCTAGAGATATATGTGTATACAATGGTTTCATCAAATTGTAGAAAACTGCCATCATACCAAAATTCCCCCATGCTCCCTTCTGTTAACCACCCTCCCCCCATCTCCCATGGGTAACTACAACTCTGATTTCTGTTTCCATAGATTAACTTTGCCTTTTCCTGGACTTTACATAAACGGAGTCATTTAGTGTGTATACTCTTTTGTGTCTGGCTTTTTAGACATAACAAAATATTGTTAAGATTCATCTACATTACTCTATGTATTAATAGTTGGTTCCTTTTTATTGCTGAGTAATATCTCATTGTACAAATGTACCTCAATTTCTGTATCCATTCTAGTATTGATGAATATCTACATTATTTCCGAAGTCTGGATATTAGAAGTAAAGCCACACTACACATTCTTACACAATATTTTTGTAGGCATATGATTTAATTTTTTTTGCAATTCCTGGATTACAAGATGGATAAATATTTATAAGAAAATACCAGTTTCCCAAATTGACTGTGCCACATTATACTTTCCCCAGCAATGTTTAAGAGATCAAGTTGTGCCCCAGCTGGTGTGGCTCAGTGGATTGAGTGCCAGCCTGCAAACCAAAGGGTCACTGGTTCAATTTTCAGTCAGGGCACGTGCCTGAGTTGCAGGCCAGGTCCCCAGCAGGGGTCACACAAGAGGCAACCACTCATTGATGTTTCTCTCCCTCTCTTCCTCCCTCCATTCCCCTCTCTAAAAATAAAAAATAAATTTTTTTTTTAAAAAGAGAGATCAAGTTTCTCCACAACCTTCTCAACATTTGGCATTGTTAGGTAGGACAGTTAGCAAACAAAGACAGGGAAGAGGAAGGATACTTGTCCCACCCACTGACTCAGCAGTCCTTGAAATTCTCTGCATCTTTTCCATTATCTGGGAAAGAAAGTCTTTGAAACTGCTTTCATCGCAAGGATTGAAAGGCTGAAAATCACCCATAGTGCCTAAAGGAAGAAGCCCATCAATGCCTTTGGGTATTCATGCCCCTGTCCTGGAAAACTAGTCCTACCTTTACCTGTCAATCACTATGTAACTTCTTCCCCCTCAACCCCCCCTCTGCTTCTGACCCCATCCGCCAACTATATAAATCCTCAAGACAAAGGACTCTGGGCCTTGGCGCTCTTGGTGCTTTGGCCCCTCCACTCACTAGGCAACCCAGCCTCTGGCCACTGGCATGAATGCCACCTGACCCTCACCACCCCTGCACTTGCCAGCCACACCTTTGGCCACCCTTACCTTCACTGCCCTTGCCCTGCTTCGCCCTGGACCTATGCCTTTCAGCCCCCACCCCCACCTTAGCTGGGCCAATAAACCCTGCTTGCACGCTAATAGACTTGCTGATCTCTAATTCTTTACTGCATTAGCGAGAAGAACTGAGTTTCTGGGAGTTTCTCCCATAACAGCACTGTTAGAATTTTAAAAATTTTAACTCTTGTAGTGGGTGTGTAGTGGTGACCCACTGTGGTTTTAATTTGCATTTGCCTGTTAATCAAAATTGCTGAGCACTGTTTTTATGTGTTTACTGGCCAAGCAAACGTTTTCTTTAGTGAAGTGTTTGTGCAAGTGCTTTGCCCACTTAAAAATATTGTCTTTTTATTATTGAATTGCAGTTCTTTGTATATTCTGTTTATGAGCCCTTTGTCAGAGATACACAAAAGTAGACAAAAGTATGTTTACAGTTGTGAGTACATGAAACAGTTTATTATTTATTATTTATTTGTATTACAACTGTAAATTGCCCAACCTTGTATATTTCTCTGTCTGTGGCTCACTTATTCATTGTTATTAACAATATCCTTTGATAATCAGAAATTTTAATATTAATAAATTAATAAAATTTGAGCCAATAATTAATATTGATTAATATTAATTAATCAATTATATTGAAAAATTATAAAATATATTGAATTGATTTTTTAATTTTATTGTTATTTGTGTGTGTGTGTTCTACTTAAGAAATACCCTGCCCACCCCAATCTGCAAAGGTATTCTCCTGTATTTTCTTCTGGGTTTACAGTTTAGCTTTTACGTAGGTTTATTGTTTACCTAAATTAATTTTTGTATATGATGTAGAGAATGAGGTTTATTGATTCCACGTTATTAAAAAGAAACAACGGGCTCAAAATGGAGTCACTTTTGCTAAGACCCATGTCAGCAAACCAAGACCTAACACCTAACCTAACTAGTCTCAACCTCTCCCAGGAATGCAACCTTTAACCAGCCAAACTGGAATTATCTGGTTGGTCCCTTTTTCCCATTAGGAGGGCAACCTTTGACTGAAACAACATGTTCTTTGCTAATAATTTTCTTCTTCTGCTCCCTTTATAGGAAGCCCAGTTTCAGCTGCCTGGCACTTCAAAAGCCAATGCTAGAGAGACAGGTGCTGGTGTAAGGAAAAATGGTTTATTCAAGAGCCAGCAGCCTGAGAAGAGGAGCGACTCTCCTCTCCAAGACCATCTCCACCTCTCAGTGCAAGCAGGGTTTTATGAGGAGGGGGAGGGGAAACAGAACAAAGAGATCAAGGGGCGAGGGTTGAAAAGTTCTCTACATGTGGTGCAGCAGTCCATTCTGATATGGACCTTGAAACTGGTCCAGCAATGGTCTGGTGTTCATTATCCTGGTTTTACATCATCCTGGTTCCACGGTTGAAGGTCAGCAAATTTCCCAGAGCTGGGTTGCGAGAAGGTTGGGGTCTGCATCTTTTGAACTTAGTCCCTAGGATTCTTATGCAAACATGCTGTTCATCTACAAGTTGCATATTAGGGTCAACACTTACAGAAACAATGTCAAAAGAATGATGGGGTGGGTTACACCTTTCCATTTTTAAACCCTTTCTGTTTCTACAGTTTGACAAAGTTCCTTTCTATTTGCCAGATGGGATGCTGCCTGATTCATGAGTTGTTGAATAAAACCAAACTGATCTTTAAATTTAGTAAATAGGATTTTTGTTATTTAACAATGTAAAGAAATAATTATTCAAGTACCACTGAAAAATTACTTTCTTTTCACCAATGAATGTCATTGGTGCCTTTGTCAAAAAGCATTTGACTTTACATGTGTGAGTCTATTTCTAGACTTCCCTTTTTCCCCATAGGTTTATCTATTTATGCCAATTCTATACTGTCTTAATTATTATAGCTTTACAGTAATCCTTAAAATAAGGTTGCATAAGACTTTCAATTTTGTTCTTTTTCAAGATTGCTTTGACTACTTAGGTTCTTTATACATAAAATTTACTATCAGCTCAGCCAATACATTTAATTTTGAAAAGCTCATTTTTTTAAAGATTTTATTTATTTATTTTTAGGGAAAGGGAGGGAGAAAGAGCAGGAGAGAAACATCAATGTGTGGTTGCTTCTCGCACACTCCCAGCTAGGGACCTAGCCCACAAACCAGGCATGTGCCCTGGCTGGCAATCAAACTGGTGACCCTTTGGTTCACAGGCTGGTGCTCAATCCACTGAGCCACACCAGCCAGGGCTGAAAAGCTCAATTTTTAAAAGTTCTTTTTAAATTTGAACTTATCTTTCCTGGCTCCTCTGTAATGTCTCAGTCCTACTCTACAATGTGAGTCCATCTACTTCTTCTTTTACCCAGTAGACAGGATGGCACTGGAGAGAAAGCTTCCACATTGGAGCCAGACATCAGGCTTAACACTTGATGTTGGTTGTATGTCTTCTACAAGTAGCTCAGTGTCTCTGATCTTCAACACCTGCGTCAGTGAAATGAAAATAACCCCACCAATACAAGACTGCTTTGAGAACTTGAAAAAGGACACAAAGAACGGACCCAGTTCAGGTCTATTGATAGGAAAGAAAATGTACAGGCAGTCTTTGTTATTATAAATATTTAGAGATGATGGTTGAGCTCTGCTCTCTGCCAAATCTCCTCTATTTAGGTTCGATTACCCTAGTCCTTTAACTTTTTAAGTAGAATATTATTTCTAGACTTCGGTCTCATAAATCATATTTGAAATATTAAAAAATCAGTAAGGCACTGGTCAATATTAATGGACATGGCACTTGGGTAGGATCAGGGCCTGGGAGGTTGCTGGTGGACCAGACTTCATTGATGTTTCAGTTACTGGATCCCGGGGAAAGTCCCTGGTGTCCCAGGGGAGGGCAGGTGGTTGGGACAGTGGGGTGAGGAGCAGTGCTCAGGGGCTCCAACAGTGAACATTTACCAATGCACATGCAAGTATTTCAATGATTTTAGAACCAGTACTGGAACTTGCCTGATGATTTTCAGCCCGATTTTCTCCATCACTACTCTCTAATTTTGGAAGGAACTGTTTGTTGCTTGTTTCCCAATATTGTTTTTCCCTTTGGCAGCAGAACCTCTGATCTGTAGTTGGACACACTGATGTTCAGAAGAGTACCCCTATTTCCCAGCAACTTCTACAGATAGGTGTGGCTATATGACAAAGCTGTGGCCGAGGTGGTATGAGCAGAAGGGATGTGTGCACTTTGGGTTTGTGCCCTTTCTCCCTGCAACAGTCTGGAACAAGGATAAGCCTTCAAGCCATCGTGCACTAAGCAAAAATAGGAGCTTGCGGTGCAACAAGATGGAAGGAGACTGAACACCAGATAGTTTTGCAAGCAAGGCTGAGACACCAGCTTATGTGTAGGAAAAGTAACTTCTGTCTTGTGTAAGCCACCATCACTTGGGGGCTCTGTGACATGCAGCTGAAGTGTGACCACAACTCATGAATGGACACTGAGGACCTGTGACCTGCTACCTCCAGTCTTACCCTGGTTTTCCAACAGGACCACTCTGTAACCTCAGTCACCCTGGTTATGCCTAATCGTTAGTTGTTTTTCGTAGATGATGGTCACTGCCAAGTGAGAGCAGATCCAAATTACCCCTTGTTATGGGCTGAATTGTGTCCACCGAGAAATTTATGTATTGAAG
The DNA here is from genome assembly GCA_039655065.1 of Glossophaga mutica. Classification (NCBI taxonomy): domain Eukaryota; kingdom Metazoa; phylum Chordata; class Mammalia; order Chiroptera; family Phyllostomidae; genus Glossophaga; species Glossophaga mutica. The sequence goes on along the minus strand of CM077310.1, from coordinate 33,901,411 downwards.
TTCCAACCCCTGATACCTCAAAATGTAACCATATTTGGAGAAAAAGTCTCTAAAGAGTTGATTAAGTTTAAATGAGATCTTTAGGTCCAGCCCTCATTTCCTTATAAGAAGAGGCATAGCCCTGGCTGGGTAGCTCAATTGGCTGGAGCATCATCCCAAAGTTACAAGTTCGATCCCCAGTCAGGACACATACAAGAAGCAACCAATGAATGCATGGATGGATGGATGGAACAATAAATCAATGTTTCTCTCTCTCTCGCTTTCTCTCTCTCTCACCCTTCCTCTCCTTCTCTCTAAAATCAGTAAATAAAAAGGAGAGGTACAGACACCTAAGGGAGAATGTGCCAGGAGGGATGACTATGTGAGGACACAGTCAGAAGGTCATCTCCAAGCCAAGGACAGAGGCCTCAAAAGAAATCAACCCTGCTGACACTTTGATTTTGGAGTTCCAGTCTCCAGAATGATGAAGAAATAAATTTCTGTTGTTAGGCTGACCAGTCTATGGCATTTTATTACAGCAGCCCTAGCAAATGAACACACTCTCTATAACCTCCCTGCCAGATTTTCATAACAGCAAATCTTGTGGCAGATTCTGCCACACATGTGGACAATTATTAAACATTTATTAGTAACAGGGCATATTAAGTCTCACCTCTCTTTTAGGTGCTTTCACCACGTGGTTCTTGAACGTGCATTACTAAATGCAGACACAATATTCCAGTGTCAGTATTCAGTTGTACTTATGATTGGTAAGAGGTGACCAGAATCCTCAGATCCAAGCACAGGGTGAGTCAGAGAACAAGATTCTATTGCCATCTCTGAGGCTAGAGGACTTGTTATATTGCTACACTTGTTTGTGCAGTGATGGGTATGTCTATAAAATACTTTTTTAAAGATTTCATTTCACTTTTTAGAGAAAGGGGAAGAGAGGAAGAAAGAGATAGAGAAAAACATCAATGTGCAAGAGAATCATCCATCAGTTGCCTCTTACCCGCCCCCCCCAAATCAGGACCTGGCCCACAACCCAGGCATGTGCCCAGACTGGGAAATAAACCAGTGACCTTTCAGTTCATAGGCCAGTGCTCAACCCACTTAGCCACACCAGCCAGAGATATAAAATATTTTTGACAAGTCATGTGTCTTGAATGCTTCTGAATTCACTAATGAGAACCCATTTCTAATATTCATTAAGCTAATTTACAAGCCATTAATGAAAATCCATTTAGAACGTTTGTTACATCACTTCTATGGATTGAGATAGAATAACCAAAACACTTGCAATGGCTGCCTCTGGAGTGTGGGCTTTCTGGTGAGAATACAGATGACCACCCCTGAGGAATAAATTCCTGATTAGGGCAAATGACTGCCCTAGGGTGCTCCCACACTAACACAGTAATACCTCACTGTCCAGGCTAAAGTATCCTAAATAAATCGCAGGCATGAACAATCCTACTGCAGGAGAATCCACAGTTCTAGAGAAAAAAAAAACACACCCCTCATGCGTTTTCCTTCATCTCATACACTCACTACAATGCAGCTTCGTTTCTGATGCCAGAGTTGTGGGCTTTCCACACACTGAGCAGTTCGGTGGTCTTACCGCTCAGTCCAGTGTGGACATCCATCTGGAGAGGGCATCAAATCCCTCAGATTCAGCCTTCGGCAGGCTGTGCCCCTCCCCTTCAGATGCTGACTGCTAGTCCAGTTTGTCACCTGGGCTTCTGACCAAACATCTATACAGGCGGAAGGCTCCCATGATCCCCTCCTCAGGTTTCATAAATTTGCTATCCAATATATCAAATTGATTAATTGGCTCGCAGAACTCAGGAAAACCTTTTATTTACTGGTTTATTTCAAAAGGATATGACTTGGGAACAGGCCAGATGGAAGAAGCACACAAGACGAGGTGTGGGTTGAGGCACAGAGTTCCCACACCTCTCTGGGTGCACCCACATCTCCACATGTTCACTAATTAAGCAGCTGATAGAGCCTCATCCTTCTGGTTTACCGTAGTTTTTAAAAGATTTTATTTATTTACTTTTAGAGAGGGCAAGGAAGGGAGAAAGAAAGGGAAACATCAGTGTGTGGTGGCCTCTTGAGCACCCGCTACTGGGGACCTGGCCTGCAACCCAGGCATGTGCCCTGACTGGGAATGAAACCCGCGACCCTTTGGTTCCCAGTCGGGCACTCAGTCCACTGAGTCACACCAGCCAGGGCCCTTCTGGGTTTTTATGGAGGCTTCATTACACGGGTATGATTGATGAAATCAATGAATTGATATGACCTCCAGGCCCCTTTCCCTCCCCAGACATGGGAGGCGGGTGATACTGAAAGTTTCAATCCCCAAATGTTAGTTAGTTGCCCTGGCAAACAGGCCCTGTGCCTGTTACCTCTGTAGATGTTAATAAATTCAGATTAGGTTGAAAGGGTCTTGTTTGGAATAACAAAAGTCATCTACATTGCTCCTATCACTGAGGAAATTCCAAGGGTTTTAGGAGCTCTGTGCCAGAAATGAGATGAAGACCAACTATATAGTATTTTTATTATAAATTACAATAGTTTACTTAGCCCTGCAGTTCCACTGATGATGGATGCTTTTCCTTGTTTGTAATCGCTAGATTGCCTGCATTTACTTTTGAATACTTTAATACAAACGGTGTCAGGTACGTGTATAAAGTAACTCTAACTCCTGTGGGTGCACACAGTTAGCATTGGAAAGGGTCCGGGTCAGGAGTTCTGCTCAAGTGTGGTCAGCAGTTGAAGCTCCCTGGTTGGGAATCCACGCTGCAGAGGTGGTTAGGCCACCAAGAACTTGCAGTATCGTTGTCTCACTCTGATTCAGGTGACGCATGAATTAACGGAAGGGATATTAGAAGTAATTTTTCATTGGTGAAATCAGCGATGCTCAGGAAATGCAGGTGGCTGAACTGGGCTTGTGTGGGCAAGCTGTGAGAACCCAGCAACAGGCTGGCTAATCCTCCTCCAGAGCTGTGCTCCAGGGGTGGTCTTCATCTGCTCTTCTGCCCCTTTGCTTAAGGGAAAGCTATGTTGTCTGATTTGCCAGAAGTTTGGTGGCCTCGGAACACTGCTCCTCTTCCTGGGGTCTGTGACTTTCTGCAGGGGCCTGGGGCGAGACGAGGCCTGAGCGCGGGCCTGTCCCCAGACTCTGGGAGAAGGCTCCGTGGCAGCCTCTCTGCCTGTTTGCTAAGCTATGTGTGTGTGTGGCAGAACCAGATTTGGGTTTTTACAGCAATGTGTCACCTGGTCATGAAGCAAAGGGACAAATACACCTGAATAAAAATCTGACAGTTGCCGAATGGCCAAAACGATCTAGCAACTATACGTCTAACTGGAACTTCCCATGATGACAAATTTTCTATGCCATATGGTTTGACCTAACCCCTTGGCATGCATGATCTTATTTAATCCTTTAAACCTGCAGAGGTAGGCAATTCATTTATCTGTAAAGAAAATCAGGTGCCGAGAAAGTGCCTGAGCTTGTCGGTGGCACATGTGGGATATAAACCCTATGTGAGTTTGCTGTTGGTAGAAATTAGGGTCTTCGATGGGATTGCGAGAAAAGCATCACAAGCCCCCACACGAAGGAGACTGATGGTGTGGCATGCCTTATTTGGGTGGAAATAGAAGCCACCCTCTGGGTTTCTAATGTCCCCTAATGCCCTCCAACAATCCAGGACCAGAGCAGGGAAAAGAGGAGTGTGAATCTCCTTGGTGGAGCAGTGCTGAAGTCTCCCGGGGCATGAAGCTGTGTAGCTTCCTGGTGAAGGAAGCAGGCTCATGCTCCCCAGTTTATGAAGCTCAATGTCTGGTTCCTTTTGCCTCCTTTATTAATAACTAGTTAACTACCTACAGTAACAAGTTGGCTCCTAAGTGTTCAAACCAATGCCTTTGGTCTTTCCATGCTTCTTCCTGATGCAAGTTAAGCCCAAATCAACATCTTGTTTCATTTATGTGATTAAATGTTCTTGGAAAGATTAAATCATGAGATGGAAGAGGGCTGGAGGGCTGGACCCAACGTTAGTGGGCAGGAAGACCAGTCCACAGTGGTCTTCTGGGAGTTTCGCATCTGGGAGGTGAGTGAGGCAGGCTGGGGGAGCAGGAGCTGGGCACTGTGCTTGGCACGAGTCACTGTCACAGAGCAGAAGCCCTCGAGAATTAGGAATAGTCTTAGCTTGCTCTTTTGGGGGGTTTCATTTACATAATGTTAGAATGCAAAGGAAATTTATACACAAGACCCACTGCCAACTTAGCATTTACATTCTTGCTTAAATAGCCACTGAAGGGGGGAGGGTTTTCACTGAGCCCTCTGCTTAGGTGGTTGGGAAGTTTCCCAGCTCTTCCATTGTTTCAAACTCCACGTGAGAATGTATTTGCCTCTGAGTAGATCTATTGGTATGATCCAAACCCTAATCGCTGATTTAATAATTTGTTTGGTGCAAAGGATTTAATGTAATTTGTTGAAGCTCTCTGAGCAAATGTATTCCTTTATTCACAGACTCATTGAAAGCATTTGCATCCTGGCTGGGGCGGCTGAGTAGATTGAGCACCAGCCTGCAAACAGAAGGATCACTGGTTCGATTCCTAGTCAGGGCACATGCCTGGGTTGTGGCCAGATTCCCAGGTGTGGGTCATGTAAGAGGCAACCACACATTGATGTTTCTCTCCCTCTCTTTCTCCCTCCATTCCCCGCTCTCTAAAAATAAATAAATACAATCTTTTAAAAAAGTTAAAAAAATAAAATTACATTAAAAAAGCATTTGCGGTTTTGAGTCTGGTGGGAATGATTGTTTGAACGGTGTCAGTTCAGCCCATGGCACCGTGTGAAATTTGAGGGATGGGTTTAGGAGCGGCAGACAGTGAGAGTGGGGATCCGCAGTGCCCAGGAACGGGTGCCTGCAGGTGCTGTGCAGGAGGTGGTTGGAGGTGGTGGTGCGCAGCACCGGCTGTGGGGCTGGCGAGTGGCTGACGGGAGAAGGGGGTTCCAGGCTGCCTTGGCTGCGCAGCGGCTATAAATCGCCTGCACCCCAACTCTGACAGAATTAAACGAGGCACTCTGTTGGAGTTCTGGTCCCCCCGCACCAGGCCTTCTGCCTTCCCACTTCTGCACCAGTCACCGCCCTACCTGTTTGCCCCCACATGCTACCTTGCCACTACTCTCCTACCCTGAAGCCTTTTTTCATTCTCCTCAGACAAATAAAATAACTTCCTGCTCCTCGGGATGGCAATTTCAGCCTTCTTTCTCCATGACCTCCCCCCCCCACCCCCAACACACACACTCTTAAAACCACTGCTCAAAAGGTCTTGTTCTGCAGAAAGTTTTCCTGGATTCATCTTCCCCAAACCCACTGATCATCCTTTTTAAAAAGATAATAAGAGACCTGGCTGGTGTAGCTCAGTGGATTGAGTGCAGCTTGCGAACCAAAGGGTCGCTGGTTCGATTCCCAGTCAGGGCACATGCCTGGTTTGTGGGTCAGGTCCCCAGTAGGGGGCACATGAGAGGCAACCACACATTGATGTTTCTCTCCCTTTCTCCTTTCCCTTCCCCTCTGTCTAAAAATAAATAAATAAAATCTTAAAAAAAGATAATAAGAGATATTTCTGTTAAAGGATAAAATGGGGCATATTACAAAGGTTGATTCTTTCTGAGCAAACATTGATTTGACTCTGGAAGCACCAAACTGGCAATGGTTAGTAGTGCTCTCCAGACAGGAGCCAGGAGGGAAAATTTTCTGGAGAAAAGTGTGGAAGCAAGGGAAAGAAAGCATTTGGTTGGCGATAGCTTAAGGTGCAGCAAGCAGGCTGCCTGTGACTGGTTTTGCTTAGGCTTGGACTTGCCGAGTGAGGCAGGTCACCGTGGCACCAGAGCCGCTTCAGTCTACAGGCCTCCTGGAGTGACTCGTCTAACACCGGTCCAATCCCTGCGTCACACACAAAGGCCTAGCGATTCCTGCCATGTTTGTTTATCCAAGACCCACTTTGCGTTCTCCGCTTGGCACAGGAAGGGATTCAAGGGCAGGCCAGTGTAGAGTTTACAGGGCGAGAGAGTTTATTAGTGAGGCAGTGAGGCTGAGAGTGGCCACTTCACAGACAGAGCAGCCCGTCTCCAGTGGGGTTTACTTCTGTGAGTGAGGCTCATTTAAATGAGGGCTGGGGCATTCAGCAAGGGGAGGACTATTCAGGATTTTTCTGGAGATGGGGGTGGGGGTTGGGTGTTGGTGAGGAAGAGGAGGACCCAACTTTCCACGTCTAGCATTGTAGGGTGTGCTGTTTAATACACTAACGTATTACAATGAGTGGATAAGAGGCCAGGGGTTACCAAAAAATGAAATTAGCTGCCATGTTGGATCGAGCTGGTCTTATGCTGGTTCTAAGCCATAAATCTGTTGGGGGTTGGTCCTAATGACTCAGTGATCGTTCCTGCAGCCCTTATCAGTTACAGCTGCCTCAGCACATACCACGTCTCAGAACGTCACCTCTTGGAGGACTGACTCACCTGATGCTGGCAGGACCTCAGCTGTCTTTCTAGGACAGGAAATTGTTTCCCAGGAGCAGTAATTCCAAAGTGTTCTTCCTTATAGGACCAACTAACTGCCAATAGCTGTGAGTGGCAGAGGTGGGAGTAATTCTACCCCTGCCCCCAAGCTGTTCCTTTAATTTCAACGTGATATACTCTGTTAAGAGCAAGACAGGGAAACAGATCCAAAGACCTAAACATAACATAGAAAAGGGAGCAGGCACCGAGAGAGTCAGGACACGATCACATGGAGACAGACATAAAGCAGGACTGCGGGGCTTTGGGGTGGCTGAGGGGGGTCAGGCAGGAAAAACAAGTGGCCTTTTAGGGGAGGCAGTCAACAGTGGTGGCCAACGGGGGAGCATTTTTAAACTCTTATTTTTCCTGGTGCAGAAGGATGGAAGGAGAAAGAAATCTTAGGTCCCTGTGAAAATGTATCACAGAAAGGTGGGCCACAGAGACAGCCTGGGATCTACTTCCTGGCCTGAGGAGCCCCAGGAGCGCTTTGGGGTGCTTAAACTGAGTTGTGCCCAAGCCGTTGGGGGGTCTCCGGGCACTCTGGTGCTTAGGGCTGTGCTCACCCTGCTGTTGTACTGCAGAGGCACACGGGGAGGGAAGGACTCACACACCTTCGACATGTAATTAGGGTTTCAAAGCATCTCAGCTTGAGTTCCTCCCACTCACTCCACATCTAGGAAGGAGAATTCCAGTCTTACTCTTCCTGGTGACCTTTAGCAAACCATTGTCTGACCTCAGGATGTTTTGTCCTTCCATCTACAAAACAATAACAAATTTTCAGGTTCTCCCTTTACAGACAAAGGCCTATATACTTTGTTGCCAAAGTTCAAGAAGTTGTGTTTCTAAGGGGTCATGGCAAGACCCCCAGGGTCAGCAGTGGAACCAGCCTGTGCTCCACAGATTTTGCACTCAAATCCCTCATCTGTAAAGTTGAATCCAAATCCATCATTAAATTTGTCTTCTAGAAAAGTGTAGAAAGCAGGATTTGACTCACAAGCACGGTAACATGACTCCTCACTCGAGCACCCCACCTCCACAGGCACCTGGGGCAGGGACAGTGCTGGGGGAGGGAGGGTCAGAGCAGGCCCAGCTGCGAAAGAGGCGTTTCTGGCCCTGCTTCTGGCTGCTGCTGCCCCACTGCACCCAGGACCTGAAATACCAGCTCCTCTCCTCTCTTCCTAAGGGAGGTATCAGATGTAGAAGTCAGAGAACCTGGGTTTGACTTAACCCTTGCCAAACTGTGTGACTTGGGGCAAGTCATGTAATCTTCTTTTCTAAACCTTAATTCCCCAAATCTGTAACATAGAGGTGTCAATATGGCTGCTTTGGCCCACTTCGAAGGCTTGCTGTGAGATGAAATCTGGTAGATAATGCTGTTATAATGTTATGCAAATGTAAATCACTGCTATGCAACCACACTACTATTTCCAGAAACTCCTCTTTGAATTCAAGAGTGAAATTATAAATTACTCTTTCTACATTCTTGGTGCATATGTATTTTAAACCTCATACATTATCCTGGACTTTGCCTTAACTAAAGGAACTTTTGGCAACAGCAGGAGAAAGCTATTTCTTTCTTTCTTTAAAGAAATCCTCATCCGAGGCTATGTCATTAATTTTAGACAGAAGATGGTTGGGGGAGGGGTAGAGCAGGAGGAAGGGACATGGGGGGGGAGGAGGAGGAGGGAGAGGGGAGAGAGAGAGAGAGACATCAATCAGTTGTCTCCTGTATGTTCCTGGAATGGGGATGGAACCCTCAACCTACGTTGCGCCCTGACCGGGAATGGAATCTGCAGCCTTTGAGTGTATGGGATGATGCTCCAACCAACTGAGCCACTCGGTCAAGGTGAAACAGCTTTTTTTTTTTTTTTTTTTTGCAGGATCGTCTTTCCATCTTACCCTAACTGGTGAGATGGGAGTTGCCTGACTAAAGTGATGTGGGAGAGGGAATAAAGTTCACCTCTTCAAAGTTGGAAGGTCCCTTTTCTGCTTCAAAGACTCAGAGATCTGGTTATGACTCACAGTCCATCTTTGAAAGGAGTGGGGCAGATGGTGGTAAGGAAAGTTCTGAAAGTCGACTACATGGGCCCCTTAACCACTCCCCAACCCTCACCACAAGGCAAATGGGGGTGTAACCCCCACCCCATCATTCATATCCATGCATTCTATAAATATCACTGCACACCCACCATGTGCCAGGATTACGATGGGCACTGGGAATGTAGACGTGGGATTACGTAGACGTAATCCTGGTGTTGTCCTCCTGCTGCTTCTAGTTCAAGAGGAAGATGAGGTTAAATAAGTAATAAGACGAGAAGGTATCAAAGATGGCAGGGGACTTAGAGCCTTATAGGTAGGGGGTGTAAGCTAGGCTAGGTGAAGAAGGAGGCCTTTCGGAACCTGAAGGATGAACAGAAGTTGTCAGGCCAGGGGCTGTGGGAGAGTGAGCGGACAGGTGCTACCATTTGAGAAGGCCACCAGAGGAGCAAGAGCAGAAGGACGTCCAGTTAGGCTTTTGGGAATTGTCCCCTTTGCCTTCATGGCTGGTCTTGTTATTTTCAACATGACTCTATCTGGATTAAGGGGTGGAACACCGTGTCCTCTGGGCAGTTTTCCCATAGTTCTGCTTCAGCCCTAGCTCAGAAAGGCCTAGGATGGGCAGAAGGACAGGGGAGGGCAGTTTGTAGTCTGACCACAGGCTGGACCTTTTTACATACAGTTGTAAGTCTAGTGTTAAGTCCCTATGGCTGCCAATTTCCTCATAATGTCTACTAGCACCAAGAGCACAGCCATTGGGGGTGCAGTGTGGAGGGGGATACTGTGCTGCCTTCTGTCTGCCTTCATTCCCACACCAACCTGATGTCATTTCCGAGGAAGTGGAGGTTTGTTTATACCCCAGATCCGGTTTTGAAGCTAGGAGGAACACCCTGCTCCATTGCACAAGTCGACTCTGTCCCCTGTCATGGGAGGCCTCTTCTGTGGCTACTACTGTCTCATGCCTGGGAGGGAGTCCTGGAGGGTGTGAGGAATAATCAGGGCTGCAAGGTCTCTTTCATTTCACATAGGAAGAAACCAATGGCCAGAGCTAACCAGGACAAAAATCTCACAGTACATTGGTTGCAAAGCCAGGACTAGAACTCATGTCTCCAATGCCACCCACATACAATACTCCTATGTGGGGCCTTCACAATTTGCAGTGATTTAAGTTTATGTGCATTTTTTTCATCTGATATTCTCAGTAATTCTGTATGATAGGTAAGGATTAGTATTCTTATTTTGCAGATGAAAAAACCTGAAATTCAGAGAGGTTGTTTGGCTAAGTCCCCAAAGTTAGAAAGTGGACTTTCTGATGCAAAGTTCAGAGTGCTTTCCACCACACCACATGGATGTAAGGCACAGGAGGTCCTGGGCTGGCAGGTTATCCGCCAGAGAATGGCTTGGAGTACAGATAATGACTGCAGAGGAGGGCTTTAGAGGGTCAGTTAACCATGTTTGGGCATTCTTGCCAATTCTCTAGCATTCAAGTTGCAAACCAACATCAAAATCAACAAGAAGCTGGCCCTGCCCTACTAATCCTTCCCTGCACATTGCCCTCTGAACCTGTCAGCAGTCTGTGTGGGCAAAGTATCTCCTGTCTTCAAGTCCACACTTTAGGGACATGTGTTTACTGCAGGACTCTGACACTTGCTTTTGTAGAGAAGGTTCTCATTAAGTATATGTTGAAAGAAACACTTGCTTTTGTAGAGAAAGTTCTCATTAAATATATGTTGAAAGAAATAATAATTGAATTAGCTACAGGTATTCCTGCAATACCCACATTCCTCTCATTTTCCCTTGGGGTTACATGGTGAGTACCGGTGTCATTGCTGCTGGTCTTGGAAGGCCACAGGTAAAGTGATATGACAACACAGCCCTGGACTAGATGGGGAGAAGGAGCTGGCAGTGGTTCCGTTACTGGACAGGTATCTTGCCCTGAGTGGGCTCCCCTGGGACCAGCTGTAGTGTGTGGGTTCTTGACTTTGTGTAGGAAAGATTTCACAACACAAGTCCAGGTGACTATGAGGACACATTTATTAAAGCTGGGGGCAGTGAAACAAGGAAGAGTTTAGCATAGAAGAAGCAACAGGGGAGCCCAGGCTGGGCTGCCTTGGCTCACTGGGAAGTCAGAGAAAAGGGGACAGGTTCAGGGGATCGGCTTGGGACAAGCTGCCCTTCCCATTGCCTTCGAGTTCAGGAGATGTGTGCCTGTGAAGAAGGAAGTGCAGGAAGAAGGCGGGAAGGGCACAGGCTGCTCCACAAAGGGAGAGCATGCTTGAGTGTGCTGGGCCCTTTGTCTTGAGGCTTCTTCTCTGTCTTGCTGGCAGGAATCTTAGGGACGGTCTCAGGGGAGGTCTCAGCTGAATATGCATCAGTTCTCCAGCTGTGCCCTTTCAGGATCGTGGTCTCCACTGATTGGTCAGTGACAGGGCAGGGGGTCTTCAGCCATTTCAGTTGGTCCTGGTGTTGCCCACCTGGTTTTGCTGCTTTTCTGGGCTTGGAGCTGAAATATAACTGAGGCCTAGATGTTGTCTCCAGGGAGGAAGGCCAGGGGAGGAGAGGTTACCCTGGGGGCAATGTCCTTGTTTCCCCAGTTTTGCCCCCTACCAGGCACTGGGAACTTCCCCTGCTGGTGACCATCTGTACCTGGCTGCAAGTTGCTCAGCCATTGTGTTCAGCTCTCTCTCTCAGTTTCCCTGTTCTACTTACTAAGGAATTCTACCTTCTCACTATCCTGTATCAGTTCAGCAGCTTTTCCAAAGGGTAAGCAATTTTCCTGGAGTGGTTCTGAGATTATGTTGAGATGGATAGAAAAACTGGGGAAGAAAATCATAGGAGGGAGGTGGTAGGGATCGCAGGACCTGAGGCCAGGTCTCCAGCAAGTCTGGCATAGGGTCAGGGAGAGTGGCAGGAGGCTGGATTTAGGGAGGGGAGGAAAGGCAGGTTGCTGATGATGGTGCTAGGTAGGGAGGGCAGCTCTGCTCAGCTGACTGGGGAACAAGAGAGAGAAGAGGCAGGACTCAAGCTACTTTGGTTTATTGAGTATGAGGAGCATTTGGGCAGAACTGAGTTGACCATGGCCCCCTTCCTCTGAACCAAGGGCTTGTATGCAACTTTAAAAGTCCTCTCTCCCTCAGCTCTGCTCCATTCACCTTTGTTTTATCAAAACCCAGGGTTAAGTCCAGAGCACAGGGAGGGAAGCGCAAAACTAAACACAGGAGACCACAGTGAATAGGCCTTGGCTGCTCCCACGAAGCTGTATAAAGTATGTACCTTGACTGTGCCTCGGCAGCTGAAAGCAAAGTTCTATCTCCCGTTGTTCAGGGGGTCGGGCTCTTCCAATAGAATTTAGGGTTCAAGTGTGCCCTCTCCACTCTTCGGGTGTTTGCCCCTTCTTGCCTCCGGTGGGAAGATTGACACCCTCGGGTAGAAGACTTGCAGCACTGGTGGCTGCCGGCCAAAGGTACTGGCGTTTTTATGCACTCATCTGCCGCTGAGGCGGAGTGGCCCTGCACTTGTCCACCCTGGAGGGATCCCGAGTTGCCACTGGGCGGAGGCCCTCTTGTGGCTGTGACCCTTTCAGGTACATTGTGGGGTCCAGAGTAGTTCACACCCCCAGTTTCACAATAGGGGCAGCTTCATCTGGACTCTAAAGTGCGCTCCGTGTTCTCCAAGCTAATTTTCTTTGGCCGTGGCGCTCCCTTCGTGTGGGGGTGTGGCAGGGGGTAGTGACGGTGGTCGCGAGGTGGTGGTTTCGAGGCGGGACAGGGGATGTGCAATCGGAAAGGGGACTGGTCTCAGTTTAGGACAACCTTAACAGGACACACGATTGGTAGCAAATAAACCCAGAGGTGACAAGCGCGCCCAGCACAACTCTTGACTGCCGCAGGGTGTTCGGCTAGGTGAGCCAGCGGCGCGGAGGGGACGCACCCTCTCGAGCGCTCCTTGCCTTGACTTCCCCATCCCTCCGCAGGGGAGGGGCTGGAGTCGCCGCCAAGGCCTCAGAGCAGAGAAAGTGCGCGAAGGGAACGCGGCTGCGGGCCTCCCACGTGACGGCGCCGCGCCAAGCGGAGCGGGCCCCGGGGGCGACGGCGGCGGCGGCCGTGGTGGCGGATTCATCAAGGCTGTGGGGAGGGGCGCAGAGACTGGAAGCCCCAGGAACAGCGCGCGGCCCGGCCCCGCGGCTCTCCGGCCTCGCGCTGCGCATTCTCTCCTGGCGGCGGCGCCACCTGTCGTAGCGTTAGCTCGAACATGGCGACGCGGAGCAGCAGGAGGGAGCCGCGACTCCCCTTCCTATTCACCCTGGTCGCGCTGCTGCCGCCCGGGGCTCTCGGCGAGGTCCGGACGCAGACGCTGTACGGGGGCAGCGCTCCCTTGCCCCAGGACCGGGGCTTCCGCGTGGTGCAGGGCGACCTGCGCCAGCGGCCGCTGTGGGCGCGCGGGGACACCCGGGGGGCAGGAGAGAAGCTTCCCCGGAGCAGACGGAGCGCGGCTCTGCAGCCGGAGCCCATCAAGGTGTACGGACAGGTGAGTACTTTGCAACCCGCCTGGCAGCCTTTTCCTCTCTCTGCAGTTCCTCATCCCGCATCCATCCTTCGCAGTAGCCACTAGGTGCAGGCTACTGGGGACTCACTGGCTTGCATTTGTGTTCTTTCTCGCTCATGAGTTCAACCGTCAGCAGTTGAATTGCATTCATCTTTCCTTCTTCCTGTCGGTTGTAGCAAACGCATATCAGGTAACTCGCGGGGTGCAGTGCCTATTTCCCCAGGGTGAGTGCTGACCCGTGTAGTTTACGGTAAGTGTGGGGCGGGGTGGGGGGGCACGCAGCTTCATTTCACATGGGATGAAAAAAGGGCCTGCCTTGGTGTATCTCAGCGGGCGGTGGAGGCGAGCACCCTGCAGTGGACCCAGAACGGTAAGATGAGAGGGTTACACACCTACCATTTTTGACCACAGTTAGGGGAGCAAACTGGAAACCTTGACATCCAGATACAGTCAGGAGGATTGTGTGTGTGTGTGTGTGTGTGTGTGTGTGTGTGTGTGTAAGGTTATAATCCATTCCACTTCCCCTTCGAGATATAGATGTTATTTTGGATAGGAATGTCCCTCATGATTTGAAAGACTGCAAGACTTTGTTGGGCATTTTTCAGTGATATATTTCTATCCAGGCAATGGGTTTATTAGATCATGAATAACACAGATTTCACTTTTGTGCCCAGTCTCAATGTGGGTTAGTGTCAGCACTGGTGAAATTAATTTGTCTGTGCTCCTGTTCCGTGAGAGTCCCAGGTCTGCGGCTCAGACCGACATCAGCCAGGCTAGAAGGTCAGTGGGGGAGAGAAAGTGAAGCTGGTGGAGGCAGGATGATTTCTACAGTCAAAATGTTCCCCTTTAAAATAGAAATCCAAAGATTAGAAATTAAAAGTTTTGCCTCTCTTCACTGATTTTTCTTTAGCTATTTATTTCTTCAGGAAATATGTAGAGTTAAACATTCAACCCTCGGAGCCAGGAAGAACCATACAAACCATCTTACCCCCTTGTGTCATGTTTTTACCTTTATTGCAGTGGCATTTTGTCATTTTGTCAATGACAAACCAAAGCTGGGCAAGGTGAAATGACTAGCCCAAGGGCACATGGGGCGGGGTTGCCTGCTCTTTAACATTTTGTCTGCATTGTTTAGCAACCTTTGGGTGATTAAACAGTTGCCCTGTCTTTATACAATGCTTCTTAAATACTTCATTTTAACATGTATACATATGTGTGTATGTACGTGTGTGGCTATAAAGGGGGGAGGGATGGTGAGTGGGTAGGAGCATTTGTCTTCCATCAGCCATTAACCCATAGGGATGAGTATCTTCCAGTGGGCATGGCCTGCTGGGGCCTGCCTGCTCCTTTCCCTATGTTCCCTGGTACAGACCCTCAGGTCCTTGTTCCTCTCGCCATCTTCATCTGAAACTTTTGTGTATGTGTATTGTTGAAGTCAGCAAGGTCCATGCCCTCGAAAGAGAATCCCAGGAGGGGCAGGGAGGAGAGAGGCTGCTGGTTCCTCGAGGCTTCGAGTCTTCGCAGTCAGCCCAGTTCTGCCATGGCCTTGAATCAGTGCACCGGGGGCTCTGAGTGGGGCAGAGTGGGAGACAGTCCTTTCCAGGGTTCGCGAAGAGCTTCCTAGTCTCACAGTGTGCACACAGATGCCGTTGCTTCTTTGGATTTGGTTTGTGCAAGCTCCTTGGGGCAAGTTGAACAACTGTGTGCTCCTTGGCAGTGACTTCAAAACCAACAGCTTTTACATTCCAGCCAGATTGAGTTTGGTTCAGTTGAAGGAGGGAGGACTAGCAGTCCAACAAATAATGAGGGATTCCTACCAAAAGTGAGGACACAGGTGTTTTTTTCCTCTGAGGCTGCCTTTCTATGCCATTGTTTTCTATTGCTTTAGGATTAACGAAAGTGGTATTAATGATTAAATCTTTAAGGAATGGAGTTAGACAGAAGGAAGAGCTTCCTGCACAGCCCCAGTGACTGGAGGGGCTTGGCCTGACCCCTGGGGAGCTCTGGGTATTCACATCTACTTGGAATGACCTTTCTAGCAAGGGTGACCATTTGCCTGTTCTCTCTGGGACAGACCTGGTTTATAAGTTGTCCCTGCTGGTGATGAAAAGTGCTGCCTTTACTCTTGTAAGTGTCTGGATGTGGCCTATAAATTATATGGCCATCCTGCTTCTGATTATAAGCCAATTTCCACTTTATACTCCCTCCCTTTAACTTTTAAACCTATAGAATTTCAGTGTTTTTCCATAGTGTTGCTTGAATGAGTGTGGTTCTATATAGAGATGGGGGTGAGCGTGGGGACATGGACTATTTCATCTCTGCTTTCAGAAAACTTAAAATTTAAGGAGGAGATAAAGCAGGTGCAAATACAAGCATGTGACTACCAAACAGGAGCAGGTAAACATGGATACAGCGAACTCTTCACAACTCTGCGGTGGTATCTTAGCGGGTTGTGTGATCTGGGAGGGCATGGGGATGGAGTGAGAAGGGGTTGGTGGGCTGTAGTACTCTGCAGCTTCTTGCCCTCTGACCTCTGAATGAGTTGAGGATGCAGAGATTAAGGCTGGAAGCAGAAGCCACCCGAATGTAGGAGCCCTAGGAGTGACGTTGAGGCCACCAGCTTCAGGGAGAGGAGCAAGGAGGGCTTTTTTTGCAGGGACATCCTGCATCTGAGAAAGCTCTGTGTTGGAGTCACTTTTTCTCTGGCTCCGCTAACCTGTGGAATTGAGCCCCTTCTTACAAAGGCCAAGTCCAAGAAAGGAGATTCCATAATCCTTGACACACTGAATTTCTTTCTGATTTTATGTCTGCTCCAGGATGTCATGCTTGCTTTTTCCTCTGCTTGTCTCCCCTCTTCCCTTCTTCAACATCTAAGGGGTACTTTCTAAGATTCCCAGCCTCTAGTGGAAAGCATTCTTTTGAGCTCAGATACAGCATTTCCTGCCTTGTATTATGCTTATTCCACTGTCTCATCTCCTTGTTTGCTCCTTGAGGGCATGAATCAAGTCTTTCACTTCCCAGTGTCCTGGTGCTTAAGAGTGCCATTGGGGATATTTGTGGGCCTATTGCGCATCTGGAAGAAGATGGGCCTGCAGGGTAGGAAGCGCATCCAAGGTCTAGCAAAGTGCTTTGGAGGAGAACCGAATGAGGAGTAAAGTAGGTGGGCTCATTGGTGGTGAGGAAGGTGGCCAGTGGGGCCCTGGCCCCCGGGGCCACCCTGGGGCCATTCAGAGTGATCAGCTGGGATTCTGGTGTTCAGCACCCTCCCATTTCAGGCTCTCCTGGTACTGCTAATGTGTTGTTTCAGGGAAAAATCCTTTGGAATGAAGCGCAAAGCCTAACAGGATTTACGGGTTTATTTTCCTTCTGATGAACTCTCTCTGTAATTCCTGTTTTTTAGAGGCCAGGGAGTGAGTATTCAGTGTCCTGGCTCGAGACTGAAATCCAAGTGTCTGTTACAGCACAAGGTCCTGGGACAAAGAGCCTTCTTTGGGGGTTGCATACTGTTTTGCTTTAGATCTCTTTGGAGTAGATTCTTGCATGATACACTTGCCTGGGAAAGAATTGGTTGGTTGGTTCTGAAGTTAGGATGTTTGACCTGTATGCTTGCAAAAGATGAGAAGGCAAAAGTATTTGCTGTTTCAAGTTGGCTTCTAAGTAGGTGAACAATTGCTTGGCCTGTTGGGTTGGCGCGATAAGGGATGTGACCTTGAAAAACTTCCTGGTTCCACTTGGCATCTCTCCTTATTGCATGCAGCTCAGTCGCTGGCCACTGTTTAGTTCGTTAACAACTTGTTTGTCTTGGAGCATGCTGGGTGGAGTCTTTACGATGGGAAAGACTGGGAGCAAAGGGGACAGGGATAGGAGTGATCGAATGGATGAAGTGAAAGCCATTCTGGAGAGCAGTTCCCTAGACATGTAGAGGCCAGGTTTGGAGAACATCTGATTTAGAGATCATGGATTTTGGTTTTAATTTGTGCTCTTTTCAAGACTGTTTTCTTTATAGACTGTGAAATGAAGTTAATGTTATGCTTAATAAATTGCTTTGATACCTGGGATCCAGGAAGCAGATCCGAACAGCAACTAACATCCTGCAACAAACAAACAAACAAGCCATTGGAACATTTCATTGTCATGTTTTGGTCTTTTTCTCCTTAGAGATGACAGCCATCTTTGCACTGTCATTGCTTCCTCCTGGGGTCAGAGACAGATGCACCCAGCCTTGCACTGCCCACCCAAGAGCATTCTAATAGTCTGAAGAGCAGGTAATCCAAAACATAACCTTGTTGCCTTTGCTATGTAGTCATTTAGTCTTTTTAAAAAAACATCAGTTTACTTTCTAGTTAAATTTTGCTTAGGCAAATATTGAAATGAATTAGCATTTTTGAACAACTGATATGTGAAATGGCTGGCATAAACAAAAGCCAGTTTGGAGTTTAGAAATTTTGACAAGTGAGATGCAGATAATTGACGACATAAGAATACAATAAAGCTGAGGTATTATACTGACTTTTTGTCACGCTTTTTAGCTTTAGCTGTGGAAACTACAGGTAGCTCACTCGAGTATGGTTCGAATATCTGGGGACTTGTGTTTTCTTTCCCAGCAGTGGCCTGGGCCGCAGAGCCTGCCTGACCCGTCCTCTCGGTGTGCCAGGACATCTGTTGGCACAGGGCATACTCGGTCCAGCCAAGGAGACACACAAATCAACTTCCCTCAGTTTGAAATGAGCCACAGTTAATTTTGACCTAATTTACTGCTTTATTGAGCTGTGAACCTCAGTCCTTCAGAAAAGTGGCATGAAGAGGCTTGTAGCATGGGGGGCAGTGAATGCTGGTGCTGCTGCACATCAGAACAAGCAGATGGGCTGCTGCTCAGGGTCCAGATCTGGCTTCACTCTGCTGTTGTGAAACCCTCAGTTTTTTTTATTCCAACATGGGGCATGCTTTGTGTGTTTTGGGGTGGGTTCCATTAAAAATAGGACTTTATAACAATCACAATGGCAATAGATAAATAGAATTCTGAGTAGATAAACAGAAGAAATTCTGTTACCTGCTGGGGAATTGTTAATAACTATTGTAACATCCATGATCATATCACTGCTACCAGCCAGGAGCTGGGAGATCCTATCTTCCTGGCCTTGTGACAGATCTAATGTAGTGCTCTTCGATAGACCTTTCTTTTTTTATTTTAATCTATTGATTTTAGAGAGAGGAAAAGGGAGAGAGTGAACGAGAGAGAGAAACTTCAATTTGGTGTTCCACTTATTTACTCTTTTATTGGTTGATTCTTATATGTGCCCCGACTAGGGATCAAACCCATAGCCTTGGCGTAGCGAGATGATGCTCCAACCAGTTGAGCTACCCGGCCAGGGCTCTTTGACAGACTGTCTGCGATGATGCAAACATTCTATATCTGTGCTGTCCAGTGTGTCCTCCAGCAACATATGGCGATTGAGCACTTGAAATGTGGCTGATATGACTGTAAAACTGAATTTATTTCATTTCATTTTAATCAGTTTAGATGTAAGTTGAAATAGGCACGTGTGGCTCTGGTCTAGTGCACTGGACTGCCAGCTTGTGCAGGGTGTGGGCTGTCCCCTCCCCAGCGGTGGCAACCTCTGCGTCACCGTCACCGAGGAGTGGAGCTTCCTTGCAGAGAAGAACTGCATTTGTTTTTACCACAACTGGCAGGGAAATGAGAGTTGAGGGCTGTAGTCTAAACCCCGGGTGTTGGTGGCTGCTGACTGCTGAGCTAAGTAGCGGGCGGGAGTCAGTGGCCTTTCTTTCCTGGTGGGGGGAATACAGGGGCTGTGGATGGCACAGGGGGCAAGGTTCACCTCTGGGGGGCCTCTGCACAGCTGCTTCCTCCCATCCGTGATTTGGTGATAAAGGCTGACCTCTGGGCCTTCCCTTCTGAGGTCATGTGGCACCCACAGCCCCCTTGCACTGTGTTTGCTGAGGTGCTGTGCAGACCCTGCGGGTCTGTTCCGCAGTGAAAGATGTAAACATATGTGCTTTAATGGTGGGGCCATCTCCCAACCCCGCCCTGTGCTTCCTGTGCTCTTGTTGACTCGCCTCGGTGTAGCTGGGTCTGTCTTTCATCTCTGCAACCCCGTAGGCTGGCATGAAGACAAGCAGTGTTGGCTTGTGGTCTTCATCCCTGCATGTGATCCCCCTCCCTGCCTTCCCTGTGACTTAGCATGCCATTGCTGCTGCTGCAGGCTCTTCGCTAGGAAAATCGGGACCCTTCACGATGATTTATCTCCAGCCCCTTGAATTAGATTAAAAACACAGCTATGCATTCTCGGGAAGGCAGGCTGATGTGGTAGTATCCCAAATCCGAGTGGCAAACGAGCAGTATAAAGATGCCTGTGTATCAGATGCAGCTCCGGCTGTGTAGGGGCCAACATGCTGTTTCTGATCCCTCTTCATTGTTGTTTAAATGAAGAGAGTAACGACATTGCCTTGTTTTTTTGGACAGAGACCAGACTATTGAGTAGAAACCCACTTCTACCAAATAACTGTGAATCAGAGCAGGCAAGATGGGTAGGGTGCTTCTGTGTGAAACAACTGTGGGTTTAAACCCATAAGGGGGTCTTGAATTGAGGTTTTCATTGATATGTTAGTTGGTACTGAGGTGAGATCCATTCTACCTTGCTGAGCTGCAGAGCTGAATATTGTCATATACTGTCATGAGGAAAATTTTAACTCTTAGGAAACCTCTGTGCCCAGAAGGGATTGGGAAAAGCTGGGACAATCTGATTGAGTATAGAGGGCCTGGGTTAAAGGCCATCTCGGGGTGGTGGGGGAGGCTGATTTAGGGACTGTCACTGGGGAGACTCAGCTGGTGCCTCTGAGGTGAGCCAGGGAGATAAGGACCCTTTTTCTCTGTTAGCCCAGAGGTACATGCATGACAGATCCACGGGCCCCGCCCTGGAGACCTGGTAAGAAAGACGAGTGCCACTGCTGAGTTTCCCAGGCGAGGAGCCTGCTGGTGGCAGGGCGTGGGGACGCAGGGCAGGTGGATGAGTGGCCTGTAAAAGTTTGCGGATGTTTGAGAAAGATTAGAAATGTCTTAAGCCTGTGCTCAATTAATTGAGTAACATGAGACTCTGCACCTCTAACTTAGTTCATCTATATCTATTTAGTCCCCTGAAATTCTCTCACTGAGTAGTTAAAAAAAGGTCCTGTAGTTAACTGGGCAGGGGGTTTGCTAAATTTGGCAAGGTGTGTTGCTGCTGGTGGTGATGGGTTACTACAAGAATAAAATGGGACAACTGTAATAGCGTAATCAATGAAATATATATTTTTAAGAAAGAATAAGGTCTTCAATCTTTATTTTTTATTTATTTCTTTTTTAATGTTTTATTGTTTACGCTATTACAGTTACCCTACCTCTCCCTACTTCAAGGCCCTCCACCCAGCCCACCCCCCACTTCCATAGTCAGTCCCCACACCGTTGTCTATGTCCATGTATGTTCATGTCTATTCTTCGACTAATCCCTTCACCTTCTTAGGAAAGAACCTAAGGGTTCACCTTCAACCCCCACCTCCACCCTCCCCTCTTACAAGCTGTCAGTCTGTTCCACGTTTCCGTGCCTGTGGTTCTAGTTTGCTCATTAGTTTATTTTGTTCATTAGATTCCTCTTAAAAGTGAGATCACATGATATTTGTCTTTCACCGACTGATTTATTTCACTTAGCACAATACTCTCCAGGTCCATCCATGCTTTTGCAAAGGGTAGGCGTTCCTTCTTTTGTTTTGCTGTGTAATATTCCATTGTGTAAATGTACCACAGTTTTTTATCCACTCATCTACTGATGGGCACTTAGGCTATTTTAAAAACTTGGCTATTCAAAATAATGCTGCTGTGAACATAGGGGTGCATAATTTTTTTTGAACTGGTGTTTCAGGATTCTTAGAGTATATTCCCCACAGTGGAATTGCTGGGTCAAAATGCAGTTCCATTTTCAATTTTTTGAGAAAACTTCATATTATTTTCCACAGTGGCTGCACCAGTCTGCATTCCCACCAACAGTGCACTAGGGTTCCCTTCTCTCCTGGTCATCACTTGTTATTTGTTGATTTATTAATGATGGCCATTCAGCCTGGTGTGAGGTGATACCTCATTGTGATTTTAATTTACATCTCTCTGATGGCTAGTGATGTCGAGCATCTTTTTTCTTGGTCCATTTTTTAAAATTATATTTTATTATTAATGCTATTACAATTGTCCTGATTTTCCCCCTTTGCCCCCCTCCGCCCAGCACCCCCACTCCCTCAGGCAATCCCCACACCATTGTTCATGGCCATGGGTCATGCATACAAGTTCTTTGGCTACTCCATTTCCTATACTGTACTTTATATCCCCATGGCTATTCTGTAACTACCTATTTGTACTTCTTAATCCCCTCTCCTCTTCACCCATTCTCCCATACCCCCTTCCCATCTGGGAACCATCAAAATGCTCTCATCCATAATTCTGTCTCTGTTCTGCTTGTTTGCTTATTTTGTTTTTTAGATTCATTTGTTGATAGATATGTATTTATTGCCTTTTTATTGTTCATAGTTTTGATCTTATTTTTCTTAAATAAGTTCCTTTAACATTTCATGTAATAATGGTTTGGTGATGATGAACTCCTTTAATTTTTTTCTTGTCTGGGAAACTCTTTATCTGCCCTTTGATTTTAAACAATAGCTTTGCTGGGTAGAGCAATCTTGGCTGTAGGTCCCTGCTTTTCATGACTTTGAATATTTCTTGCCAATCCCTTCTAGCCTGAAAAGTTTCTTTTGAGAAATCAGATGACAGTCTAATGGGAACTCCCCTGTAGGTAATTAACTGCTTTTCTCTTGCTGCTTTTAAGATTTCATATCTTAAAAGCAGCAAGTCATATGAGTGGTCTGTAGCTATCCGCTGGGTGCACAGGCTCTGGGGTTTCCTGAGTGGCGCAGGCCAAGGTCACCCTGCACCTGGGTTCTGCCTAGGGCCACCCTGCATGAGCTATAAAGCAATCTGAGATGGCTGTTTCTTGTGCTGAGCTTGGAGATTCCCAGGCAGAGCCAAACTGTGAGTCTAGGCTGGGTGCTGTTAGTGCCCTTCCTGGGGCCACTTAGCAAGAGGTACAGGGGTTGGGGGCTCAGTGAGGCTGGCTGTTGCTTGTTTGATAGGATTTAGGAAGTTGAGAAGCATGAGCCAGGACCAGCCATTTGTATAGAGAACTCACAGTTAACAGCTTGGGTGGGCCTGTAAGTTGGGTGGGACTGAGTCCCAGGGGATCTGAAGGGTGGGGCAAACAGTAATAGCTAGGTTGATGGAGTCTCTCAGTTACGGCACCTGCCTGCCCACTCTGTGGGAGGAGGGCTTAGAAAAGGTACAATGGCATCTGCCTGCCTTTCTGTCTAGGAGAAGGCTATCCCTCAGCACCCACCTCGTTGTCAGCCACTTCAGGTCCTCCCTTATGCCACTGGTGCCCTTCAAGCTGCTGCCCTGGTGCTAGAGCTCAGAGGGAGCGAGTCTGAGTAGGTGAGTCCATGTGCGAGTTTTTTAAGAGGAACTGCTTGGGACTCCAGAAGTTTTGTCCACTGACTCAATCCCTGCTGGGAGCCAGAAGTTGTCAGGACTTATCTTCCTGGCTGTGGAACCCTGAGCTGGGGGACCTGGTGTGGGGCTGGGACTCCTCACTCCGGAGATACCCCTCCCGAATTTTTATCCACCACACGTAGATGTGGGACCAGCTTGTTTTGCATCTCTGCCCCTCCTACGAGTTTGGATGGATATGGTTTCTGTAATTATGTAATTGGCAGGCAACCACTCAACTCAGTTTCTGACAGGTCTGAGGATGGTTCTGTAGTTTAATTTTGATGTGGTTGTGCGAGGAGGTGAGCCATGTCTGCCTATGCTGCCATCTTGGAGCATCCTTTCATATGTCTGTGGGCCCTCTGTATGGCCTCCTTGGAGAAATGTCTATTCAGGTCCTTTGCCCATTTTTTAATTGATTTTCTTCCTGATGTTGAGTCATATGAGTTCTTTATATATTTTGGAGATTAAACACTTGTCCAATGTGTTGTTGGCAAATACGTTCTCCCGTATAGGCATTCCATTTTTATTTTGATGAGGTTTCTTTAGCTGTGCATAAGCTTTTTAATTTGATGTAGTCCCATTTGTTTATTTTTCTTTGATCCTTTTTCCTTGGCCTAGGACTTACATTGGCAAAAATATTGCTATGTGGGATATCTAAAATTTTACTGCCTATGTTTTCCTCTATGATTTTTATGGTGTCACGACTTGTATTTAAGTCTTCTATCCATTTTGAGTTTATTCTGTGGTATGGTGTAAGTTGGTAGTCTAGTTTCATTTTCTTTCCATGTACCAGTACAGTTCTCCCAACACCATTTATTGAAGAGACAATTTTCACTCCATTGTATGCTCCTGCTCCCTTTGTCAAATATTAATTGACCATAGAGACATGAGTTTATTTCTGGGCTATCTATTCTATTCCATTGGTCTATGTGTCTGTTCTTGTGCCAGTACCATACTGTTTTGAGTACACTGGCTTTGTAGTATAGCTTGGCATCACATATTGTGATCTCTTCTACTTTGTTCTTCTTTCTCAAGATTGCTGAGGCTACTCGGGGTCCTTTTTGGTTCCATATAAATTTTTGGAATATTTGCTCTAAATCTGTGAAATATGCCATTGGTATTTTAATAGGGATTGCATTGAATCTATAGTATGGATATTTTAATGATGTTAATTGTTCCAGTCCATGAATAGAGTATATGCTTCTATTTATTTGTTTCTTCCTCAATGTCTTTCTTCAGTGTTCTGTAGTTTTCTGAGTTCAGATGTTTACCTCTTTGGTTAAATTTATTCCTAGGTACTTTATTTTTTTTTTTATTTTTTGTTATAGTAAATGGGATTTTTTTCTTAGTTTTTCTTTCTGATAGTTCATTGTTGGTGTACAAAAATGCCATTGATTTCTGAATATTGACTTTGTATCCTGCTACTTTGCCAAATTCACTTACTAGGTTGAATAGTTTTTTGGTGGAGACTAGGGTTTTCTATGTACACAGTTTCATGTCATCTGCAAATAATGATAGTTTTACTTCCTCCTTTCCATGGAATGGAAAGGAATGAAAGGCATTTGGATGCCTTTTATTTCTTCTTGTCTGATTGCTGTGGCTAGGACTTCCAATACTATGTTGACTAGAAGTGGTGAAAGCACGCATCCTTGTCTTGCTTCTGATTTGCCATTGAGTATAATGTTGGTTGGAGGTTTCTCATATATGGCCTTTATCATGTTGAAGTATGCTCCCTCTATTCTCACTTTCCTGAGTGTTTTTATCATAAATCAGCCCTGGCTGGTGTGGCTCAGTGGATTGAGTGCCAGCCTGTGAGCCAAAGGGTCGCTGGTTCGATTTCCAGTCAGGGCACGTGCCTGGGTTTTCGGCCAGGTCCCCAGTAGAGGGTGCATGATGTATGCACACACTGATGTATCTGTCCCTTTCTCTCTCCCTTCCCCCGCTCTAAAATTAAGTAAATAAATAAAATCTTTAAAAAAACTTCCTGTCTTAAATGAATGTTGGATTTATCAAATACTTGGTAAATTGATACTTGATAAATTATCAATATCTATTGATATGATCTTGTGATTTTTGTCCTTTATTTTGTTTATGTATTATGTTTATTGGTGTTCTATGTTTATTGATTTGTGGATTATACCACCCTTGCATCCCTGGAATAAATCCCACTTGATCATCGTATGGGAATGCTAGAAATGCATATTGCTGGATCTTGTTTGCTAGTATTTTGTTTAGGATTTCAACATCTAGGTTCATCAGAGATATTGGCCTGTAATATTCTTTCTTTGTTGTGTCTTTACCTGATTTTGGAATTAGGATGATACTGGCCTTATAAAAAAAGTTTGGGCCCTGGCTGGTGTAGCTCAGTGGATTGAGCGCGGGCCTGTGAACCAAAGGATCGCGGTTCGATTCCCAGTCAGGGCACATGCCTGGGTTGCAGGCCAGGTCCCAGCATGGGACACATAAGAGGCAACCATACATTGATATTTCTCTCCTTCTCCCTCTCTCCTACCCTTCCCCTCTAAAAATAAATAAATAAATAAATATTTAAAAAAAAAAAAGTTTGGGAGTCTTCCCTCTTCTTGAATTTTTTGGAACAGTCTTCGAAAGATTGGTGTTAGTTTTTTGGATGTTTGATAAAATTCACATGTGAAGCCATCTGGTCCAGGGCTTTTGTGTGCCAGGAGTTTTTTGATTACTGCTTCAATTTCAGTAGTTGTTATTGGTCTATTTAGGCTTTCTGCTTCTTGATTCAGTTTTGGAGAGTGTTTCTAGAAATTTTTCCATTTTGCTGAGGTTGTCCAATTTCTTGGCATATAATTGTTCATAGTAACTTCTTACAATCCTTTGTATTTATGTGGTATCAGTTGTTACTTCTCCTCTTTCATTTCTTTTTTTTTAAAGATTTTATTTATTTGTTTATTTAGAGAGAGGGGAAGGGAGGGAGAAAGAGAGAGAAGGAGAGAACATCAATGTGTGGTTGCCTCTTGTGTGTCCCTAACTTGGGACCTGGCCTGCAACCCAGGCATGTGCCCTGACTGGGAATTGAACCAGTGACCCTTTGGTTCACAGGCCAGTGCTTAATCCACCGAGCCACACCAGCCAGGGCCTCCTTTTTCATTTCTGATTTTATTTATTTGGGTCCTCTCTCTTTTTTTCTTGATGAATCCGGTTAAGGGTTTGTCAGGGTTTTTTTTTTTTTTTTTTTTTTTTTAAACCTTTTCAAACAAGGAGCTCCTGGATTCGTTGGTCCTTTGAAATGCCTTTTTTGGTCTTGATGTCATTTAATTCTGCTCTGATCTTGATTAGGTCTTGAATATTTCAAGGACAAAACTTAGGGGTAGATGTGGAGAATTGCGCAGGGGTTGAAGGGGGCTGTTGACACAGGGTTGTGGGAGTTAACTGAGGAGTTCAATGCGGAGTTCAGTGTGCCCTGTAGGCTTTTGCAGGGCGCCAGGCCCTCCTGGGAGCTCAGGGGCTTTCACTGTATTGGCCTCTGTTGGGTTTGATGGGTCTTCTCTCCCTTAGCTTCCCTCAGAGTTGGGAAAGAAGCCACTGGTCAGCTAAGGTCTTGAGGCCTTCAACTCTGGATGTAAGATTTAAATGCTTTCTCTTTGGGGTGAGGAAAATGCTAGAAATGAGTGTCCCCACTGCACTGGGGCCTTGGGAATGGGAGGCTGGGTTTCTGCAGGTTCCTGAGCTCAGCTGAACAGAAGACATGGCCATGTGCTCTGGGCCCGATGGGGCATGCGGTGTCTCGCCATCGTTCTTGTCGCTGGCCCTTGGCCTCAGTGCTCCAACCGGGAGATGCTTCTAGTGACTTTTCATGGGGAGCCATTTTGTGGAGAAGGGCTTATTTGGTATAAAGAATATACCAAATAACAAAAGGAAATAGTGTTTCAGCATTTTGAAGTTTATGAAATATATTTATGGATAGCATCACATTTGATTCCTGTAACGGCTCTATGCTATTAGGAAGGGAAGAGTTATTGTTACTCTCATTTCACAGGTGAGTACCTTGAGGCTTAGAAAGGTGAAGTGCAGTCGCCATGCTATGTAGCTGGTAAATGCAGAGACGGAGAGTTGGCCCACCTCTGGTTTGCTGGGCTACCTCTGCCACTCATGAACATTTCGGTGCAAGTGCAAGCCTTGCTTTCAGCCAGGGGTCTACAGCCTTTTTGCTGTGGACTCTCTTTTTCCCTTTTAAAACCTGGAGGTCTCATCTGATTTCACCCTCTCCTTGGCACTCCTGGTTACACTAATTTTCTTTTAACTTTTCAAGTGGGGCAAGTCCCAAGTCCCTCCTGTTCCTGACTTTGCTCTGCCCTTGCTCTGGGTCCTGTTCTCAGTGCGGATGCATGCTGTTCCCCATCCCTGAAGTCTGCTGTCTCCCCAGTTCCTAGCTTGGTGTGTGGTGTATAAGGAAGTGCTCAATAAATGGAGTGAAGGAGCTGGCGAAGGGAAGAGTCTGGGAAAGTAGATGTTTTGGAACCATCCTACAGAGCTCACATAAATGGCTTTGGATTCATAGGTGAAACCTCACTTAATATTGGTCCTGGCTCCGGTGCTCAGCAGCCAGCTCACACTGAGGGGGCACAGCTTGCTCGCCCTGCCTGTGGGCCCTGCCCTGTGCCCTGGGTTTTGGTGTAGTGTGGAGCATCAGCTGTCGCTTAACTTCATCTGCAAAATGGGGAAGGTGGTTTAGATATTCCTTGACGTTCCTCTGACCCTGATATATTTTTTTAAGATTTTATTTGTTTTTATAGAGAGGTCAAAGAAGGGAGAAAGAGGGAGAGAAACATGGATGTGTAATCGGTTGCCTCTTGCATGCCCTCAGCTGGTCAGCAACCCAGGCATGCGCCCCTCCTGGGAACTGAACCAGTACCTTTCAGTTTGCAGGCCAGGGTGACAGTTTCTTAGCTGGTAAATTAAGGGGTGACTTTTCAGGACAAGGAGATTTTCACAGGTTCTTTTTAATAGGGAGCCCTCCTGGAACAGCAAAGGAGGCTGGAACAGCATGGCCGTCTGGGGTTCACTGGAAGTGGTGTGTGGAGGTCATGGTGAATGGGCTCTGCTTGCAGAGATCAGCAAGGAAGACATGCCTCTGAGCTATTATTGTAAGTCACTGAAAATAGGATTACCACCCTTTTGGTAAAGAGAAAGGAGAGGTATAGGTATATTTTTAGGAAATATATATCTGTTTCCTAAAACAAGCTTATGATTCTACTTAAGGAGATTGTGGTATAATGCTGTTTTTTAGTCCAAGGTTATTCTCCTTCATCTGTAAGATGGGCAGCCTGAATTTATCAGCAATGTAGTTAATGAGTTCTGTGGGCAAAGCATCCTGAGCAAACACAAAACTCGAGTGAGCGGAGAGTCCATGGACAGGTGCCCTGTGCAGGGAGATCTTTTTTCTTTTCTTTTCTTTCTTTCTTTTTTTTTTTAAAGATTTTATTTATTTACTGTTAGAGGGTAAGGGAAGGAGAAAGAGAGAGAGAGAAACATTGATATATGAAACATCCATCAGTTGCCTCTCGCACATGCCAACTGGGGACCTGGCCCGCAATCCAGGCTTGTGCCCTGACTGGGAATCGAACCGGCGACCCTTGTTTGCAGGCTGGCACTCAGTCCACTGAGCCACACCAGCTAAGGGCATCTGTGCAGGGAGCTCTTAATCTAGACTTCAGCCCTTCTTCTGAAGTGGAGAGTCCAGGGAAGATGAGTTTATTAAATACAATTCGAGCACAGTCTTGAAAGCAATGCAGAGGTGATTTGCACACCTAGCATTCGGGTCCTGCGAACAGGTGGCTGAAGAAAACCTTGTTATCTGTGGGCCACAGCAGTCTGTCCTCGGTCTCCTCAGGCCTGTCCTGCAGTTCAAGGGGCGTAGCAGCTGCTTCTGTCCTCACAGTTGAAGGACAGGATATTTGTTTTATGCTTCACTGTAGAATTTTAAAAACGCTTCTTTGTATTTCACTGTTAGTGAGGTGGAGAAATGAACCACACTGCCTTATTTGTTCTGGTGCTGTGCTCCGGAAAGAGGCTGTGTAGGAGTGGTGAGGACATCCTGATCTTTGGGTCTGCCCAGTCTGAAATAGAAGAAATGAATAGAGACAATATGTGACCATTAAGGACCACTGTTCTCCTGAATAAGGCTCAATGACTGTACTGTGGTTTTATTGTCAGTTTCTTATTACCAGTCAGATTGGTAACACTAATTCCCCCCAGAAGGAGTGTGAGCACTCTTGACAGGTGAGAAATGATTAGAGCCCCCGCGGGCGCCTGACATCCCGTGGGCTTAGTGCATGTGTAATCAGTAAGTGAATGCCGAGCAATCAGCACCTTTGCACAACAAGCACTTGCCCTCCTTTTATTGGTAACAACCCTGAACACAGGGCGTGGGGTGCAGTAGGTTCTCCCCCTCACTCTGAAAAGAGGCAGACCATTGAACCATTTGGGAGTGCCGGGGCCTGCTGGGCTGAGGGCGGTGTGCGTGGAGGGGTGTCAGCCTGGGGTGCTGACGACTGCTGGGAGCTGGACGAAGAGGTCTCTCTGAGCCTGAGGCCAGTTCTCCAGCCTGGGATCAGGCGCCCAGAGGCGCGGGGGTGTACTGCCGTGGCTCTGCGGGTGCTGCCGTGGCTCTGCGGGTGCTGCCGCGGCACTGGGAAGGGTTGCTTTGGCCAGGACCCAGTCCTCAGCCTGCTTCTCCGTGACTCACTCATTCTAGCTGCATATTTTGGTGGTATGAAACATCCAAATGAGATGAAAGAAGCAATTCTTAAGAGTGGGAATGCCTAGGTATTGGATCGGCACTTGAAAGTGTAATGTTCTTTATAGGTCATAAATAGAGCCTTTTTAAAAACTGAGTTGAATTTCACATAACATGGCCAATTTCAAGTGCACAATTCGTTAGCATTTAGCGCATTCACAGTGTTGTGCAACCACCACCTCTGTCTAGTTTCAGACCATTTCATAACCCCAACGTAAAATCCCTTTGCCATTGAAGTTATCACTGCTCCCCCTACAGCCTCTGGCAACCGCAGCATGCGTTCTCTCTCTGTGGATTCACCTGTTCTTGACATTTTGTATAAATGGACAACTTTCGTGTTGGACTTATTTCAATAGCGTAGTGTTTTTGCGGTTTCCCTCATCTATCAGTAGATTATAGAGTTTTGACAACTACCCTAAATACCCCAAGGACAACTGCCCCCTGCCCCTCAAAGGATCAGTCCTCTGACCACTGTCGTTTAAGCCCCAGGCCCTGCCAGCAGGAAAGGGAATGGACTAGATTCACTGTCCCCCAAATAAACGTTATCAGAGACACGTGGGGCACACTTTTGAGAAATGCTGATTCCTGGGCTCCAGTCTGAGGGAGTCAGAACTAGGAGGTCTGGGGTGATTCTGTCAGCCATGTTTGGGACCCCTGGACCAGACAACCGCTGGGGCTTTATCTTGACTCTTAACCACCCACCTGGGAGCCCAGCAGAGGCCTGAGTACCTCCCAAGCCAGTTGCTCTTTGTGGGGTGGTTTCTCTTTGCCTTCTGACGGAAGCAGGGGCCCTTCCTGCTGCTTGTATGGCTCCAAGTGATGGATTGTGTCTCCTCGACCAAGCTGCCCCCTGAGCTGGAGCTGGGGGAGGGAAAGTGACTGGTGCCTTGGGGCTGTGGTTATAACTCACTGCACATCAAGCTTGTTCCTGGAAGAGCCACCCTTCCACCCCTGCCGCCCCTCCCGGACCTGTGCTTCTGGCTCTGTGTTGTGCGCCCTTGTCTGTGTTGGGGACCTGAGTGAGCAGGATGGATGGGAGGGATCTGGCAGCCTGCAGCGGCTGATGGGGGGATGTATCTGGGGGTAGGAGAGGACTCAGGCAAGCTGAAACCACACATGAAGGGCAGGGATCATTTGGAGGTCCACAGTGTCCCTGGTGGCTGGTGGCTTCCCTGGGCCTCTGGTTTCCTGGTCACTCTCTTTGGAGAACCAGCCTTCATTTCTCTCTGTCCCCTTGGTGTGGGAGGGGCGGGAATGGAGCTGGGGAGACAGAGAGGAGGAAGGTGAGGCCAGAGGACAGAATGCATGTCTTTCCAATAATGAAAGGGCCGGCCTGCTGGCCTGCCTGTCGGCCCCATGTCCTTGTCTTCGGGGGTGTGGGTTCCTGTGGCTAACTCTGTGCTTGTGGGGCATGGAAGGGCACCTGGGCCACCTGGAGGATCAGCCAAGGACCCTCTGAGGACCAGGACATGCTGGGCTGGTATCTTGCCCAGTTGGCGGCTCTGCTCTGCTGTCTTTGTCAGTTGCCTGGTAGCCCAGGGACAAGCCATTTCTTGCCAGGGACTTTTTTTCTCCCCACTGGGGAGGAAAGTCTCTGTCCTTTTACAGTCTGCATTAGGAAGGCAAGGGGCATCTAATGAAATAAAAACATCAGTTTTTTTAAGGTGTTTCACCAGGCTCACCTTCTAGGCTTCCTTGTAAAAGGCCCTTGCAGGTTCTTCGTGCTGCTCCCTCCCCTCCCCCTCTGTTAGGACTGGTCGAGGGGCCTCAGAAGCCCCATGTTCCCTGAGCAGAAAGAAAGACTTGGCGCATGTTATGCTCAGACCTCTTTCCCACTCTGATCGCTGATGGCTCTGCACTTGGGCAGGGAGCGATTGCGTTGTTACCTGCCAGCGGGGCTGTTTGAGGAGTCCCAGGTTGACTGCTGGTGGGCTTTTCCACTCCAGACCCCAGAGGAACTCTGTGACGATGGGTCCAGGTCCTGAATCCTTTATCGACGATGTTTGCCTAACTCCTGTGGTTATGTCCCTCTGGTTCTGAGGGTGAGGATGTTTTCTGCAGGAGGAGGCTTTGAGTCCGAATTCTCAGGGCACCTCTGCAGGTGGGCTTAGGATCCTTCCTGGAGGAGCGGGCCTGGAGGGGAAGAGGCGGAGAGGGAAGGCTGCGGCGGCAGGGCGGGAGAGGGTGCCTGCCTGGCTCCTTCCTCCCTGTGGCATTCTGGGCGAAATAATTTACTTGTTTTTATTATGTATTGGTTTTGGGTGCACAGCTCAGTCATTAGATGATCATATACTTTATAAAGTGCTTCCCTTGATATGTCTAGTACCTCGCCTGGCGCCACGTGTTGTTACCGCAGTGTTACCGACTGGGTTCCCTGTGCGGCATGTGGCGTGCCTGTGACCGCTTCGCGACTACCCATCCATGCTTCCTGATCACTTCTCCTTCTCACCCAGTGCCCCTGAAGCCCCTCCCCCAGCAACCATCCGTTCTCTCTTTGTATCTGTGAGTCTGTTTCCAGTTTGTTTATTTATTTTGTCCTTTAGTTTCCACAGCTAAGTGAAATCATACGATATTTCTCTTTCTCTGAGTGACATTTCATTTCATACTTTCTAGGTCCATCCATGCTGTCTCAAGTGGTAAGATTTCATTCTTTTTATGGCTGAGTAGTATTCCTTGGTATATATGCACCACAGCTGTTTTATTCACTTGTCTGTTGATGGGCACTTGGGTTGCATCCCTACCTTGGCTCTTGTAGATAAATCACGCTACAGCCCTGACCGGTGTGGCTCAGTCGGTTGGGTGTCATCCCACAAAGCTTAAGGTAACTGGTCTGATTCTTGTTCAGGGCACATGCCTGGGTTGCAGGTTCAGCCCCTAGTGGGGGTGCTTATGAGAGGTAACTGATTGATATTTCTCTCTCACATTGATGTTTCCCTCCCTTTTTCCTTCTCTCTAAAAATAAAGAAATAAAAATCGTTAAATTAGTAATGCTGCAAATGAACAGAGGGGTGTGTATATTCTTTCTTCAGATAAATCCCTAGAAATGAAATCACTGCATCATAAGGCTATTTATTTATTTATAAAGATTTTATTTATTCATTTTTAGAGAGAGGAAGGGAGGGAGAAAGAGAAGGAGAGAAACATCAATGTGTGGTTGCCTCTCACATGCATTCTACTGGGGACCTGGCCCACAATCCAGGCATGTGCTCTGACTGGGAATCAAACCAGCAACCTTTTGGTTTGCAAGCCGGTGCTCAATCGAATGAGCCACAACAGCTAGGGCTATGTATGTTTTTTTAATTTTTGTTTTATTTTTTATTATTATTTTTTTTTATTTAGACTTCTGTTCATGC
The DNA here is from genome assembly GCA_039655065.1 of Glossophaga mutica. Classification (NCBI taxonomy): domain Eukaryota; kingdom Metazoa; phylum Chordata; class Mammalia; order Chiroptera; family Phyllostomidae; genus Glossophaga; species Glossophaga mutica. Next base: position 33,868,577 of record CM077310.1, on the reverse strand, counting down.
TTGCCTGGACTTATCTGAGATGGAACATTTTGGGATTGACCTATTTTCCTAAAAAATATCAAGGATCTTTTCTTTAAGAAGATCTCATTTCAAGTATTTTCCAAGAATTTGGATCCTGGATCGTATTTGGTGCAGGTGCTTAAGACCCAAAGCAGAACAGGTCAAGATTAGCTTCTTTGTTGCTGTCAGCCAGGCTTGGGCACAGGTGTTTTTCTCTTCCCCTTGTGATATCTGAGAGCATCTCAAGAAGTGGGGAGAGTCAGGGGTGGAGGGGTGCGAAGGGAAAGCGGGGACACAGGTTCTGGGGGGAGGGGAGGTCGTTCTGCTGCAGAGCCTTGACAGGAAGGCTGCTGGGGAGGCAGAGTGGCAGGGCCTACAGTTTTCATCAGTCCAGGGCAGGCGGTTGGGGGTCGGTGTGCGGGCTGGATGGTGCAGGGGCTGCGCAGAGCCTGGAGCTCGGTTTCCTCTGACAGGTGCCTGAGACGGTGAGGTTGGGGAGCCCAGTCCTGGCGCAGCAGGAGGCGAGCACGCACACTCCTGTGCTCCCCACTCTGGGCCTCCGTCCTGACCTTGAATGGGATCTCCAGCTCTCAGCATTGCTGTTGGTGTGCCTGTGGCCATTGGCTCGTTCTTACACCAAGGGGTGGAGCATACGTCTGAGGTGTTCTCCATGCCAGTCCTGAACTGTCAGGGACCAGTGAAACAGGAAAAACAAAAGTAATGTGGTTAGTTTTCCATAAGCAGAATACTATGTAAAAGAACTGTTTATTCTGAGATCATCTGTTTCTTCAGGTTTCCGTGTTAGCGTGCCCTTTTTAAAATAATGACGGTGGTTATAGATGGCAGTCCTATCGCCTAGAGGGCTAGAAACGTAAAAGGCAAATCCCAGAAGCTCAGGGGTGTGAATACATCTCCCAATGATGAGAATAGGAAAGTGAGGGGTGCCGACTAGCGTGGGGCTCTCTCCCCTGGGACATGGGCCCCTCCATCTTGAGGTTCTGCTCTCTGGGACTCCAGGGGCTTGAAGCAGTTTTTGGATGGGAAAAAGCCAAGGCCTTGTGGGGGCTGTGGTGCCTGACGCCCTCTCATGTTCCAGGGGGCTGCCGTGGCTGCAGCGCAGGCCCAGGTCACACTCCACCATGAGGCAGCCTGGGCCGGAGGGGACCCAGATGCAGAGAACAGCTGAGTCGCATCTGACACAGTGGCTGTTTTCCTTCTGACCTGGCAAAAAAAGAAGTGGCCAGCCAGTCTCCTGTTGGCCTTTCTAATTTATTTTTATTTTACCGGTTTAAAAAATTCAGTAGCATGGGAACTTCTGCTAACAGAAATCCAAAGGTCGTTTCTCTTGAGGCCTAGAAAATATCTCCTTATTTGGGACACTTCAAAGCTAACTGAATAGAGCTGCTGTTTTACTGATGTTTTTCTCTTGTTCACTCTTGTTCTGAGCTAAGGATGAGTGCCGTCACCTGAGGGCCAGAGAAAGCACGCGTTTTAGCCGAGACAGGAGTGTGTGTGGTCTCTCTGGCCTGTGCACGATTTTGAATGAGGAAGATGTTTCCATTGGGGAGTGCATGTCCCATGTCTGGAATAAAGATGAGAGGAGCCAGAGATTGATTTCACAAAGGACAAAAGGAGGCGAAGTAACCAGTGCGCCAGTGAGAGCCTGAGGAGGTGTTTTGCAATCCTGTTACTTTTTAAACAACGTAGAAAGAGTACTGCTTCTTGGGGGAGTTGATTCTGGTGGAATCCGAATAGGGGGGAAAATAGGCTACCCTGGCCCCATGCTCCAGATTTAAGTCTTTTAGTCATTTTCTGATTGACAAGGGAGGAGAGTCGTGCATGAGAATGTTTATGGCCATCCCTTGTCATGGGCCCTGATGTCTGTGTTGATTCTCCCTCTTGTAGGTCAGTCTGAACGATTCCCACAATCAGATGGTGGTGCACTGGGCTGGAGAGAAAAGCAACGTGATCGTGGCCTTAGCCCGAGACAGCCTGGCGCTGGCGAGGCCCAGGAGCAGTGACGTGAGTATTGGCACCTCTCAGAGCACCTCTGTGCTGCCCGGGCCCTCTGTGGTCCGCCAGGTGGCTCCCTGGAGCGTGGACGGGATGGGGCTCCCTCAAAGACAGCAGAATCTAGGAAATAGTAAATGCTGCCTGCTTGCCGAGCACAGGGTCATTCAGTCAATGGCCAGCATAGCTGTGTGACGTGCGCGCACCTGTGTGCAGTGATGGGGCTTGATCCAAACGGTTGTGTCCGCTCAGCGGAATGCTGAGGCACCATCCTGGGTGGAGCTGCGTGTCCGCTGCAGGGCCCAGGGAGCCACATGCTCCCCCATGTACTCCTTGCTGCGGACACCTTACAACAGGGTGAACAGTTGAGCTGGATTTGCTCAGATTCTTTTTTTTTTAAAGGTTTTATTTATTTATTTTTTAGAGAGAGGGGAAGCCAGGGAGAGAATCATCCATCAGTTGCCTTCTTCACACCCCCAACTGGGGCGAACCCCCAACCCAGGCGTGTGCCCTGACCCAAATCGAGACCTGTGACCTTTCGGTTTGCAGGACGACGCGCCAACCTGCTAAGCCACACTGGTCAGGGTGGAGTCGCTCATGTCTGTAATTTCCACAGTGACCCTGAACCGTGTTTGACAGTTCAGGCGCTTTGAAGACATGAGGCCAAGGGCCACACAGGTGGAGGCCTGGGTCGCAGTGCTCTCCACCTCCACAAAGAACAACCATCTTTCCCGTTTTTCTTGAAGTACATGGCCCTCTGGGGCAATTGTGATTTTTCCACTTTTAATGGAGATACAGGTTCCAGAAACATTCGCCCGAGTCTTAACTTGAGCTTGGGGAGTGGTGCTCAGTCCCAGTGTCTGCAAGGCGCTCTGGCCTGGGGGCTCTGGCGAGCTGGAGAGCAAGTACCTCTGAGGGGCCCTCGTCAGGGGCCTCAGCTCGGCTGCCCTGCAGACAGCAGGACCCAGTGTTGCTGGGTCTTCTTATTTTTCGGGAGAAGCTCAGAGATCTGAATTGTTATGTGAAAACTGCTGATTCTTACAACTTGGCAGCTAACGTGCAGTTTTTACGTACAACGTGAAAGCCAAGTAAAACACACGAGGGCCAGAGCTGGCCTTGGGCCTTGTCTTCGGCTGGTGCTCCAGAATGCCCCTCGTGGGGAAGAGGAGTAGTCCCTGCCTTGGGTCAGGGTCCAACATGGTGACAAAGTGACGCTGTGGACAGAAAAGCATGTTGTGGAGCTTTGGTCAGTCTGTGCTCTGGCCAGAGGAAGCCGCCTGTCACATCAGCTGAAGGGCACGGTTGTCATACGTGAGTACAGATCGGATTTCTGGGAGGTCCCTCTGTGTCCACTCCCTGAGTCCGATGTGCTCTTGGGTAGGCGAGTGAATTGGGGAAGCTACAGGTGGGGAGGGCAGAAAAAGGGCTGGCTGTGCTAAAGCAGAGCCCCATCCAGGACGGGTGCTGAGCAGTGGCGGGTGGGAAGCCGCGGCACCTGACAGCCACACTGGGGCCGTGATTGGAAGCGGGGCCAGCTTCTTGGGGCAGTGACTTTGGCCCGTCAGTAAATGCGACCAGGGTTCTTGAGCACAGACGGCAGCGTGTGGGCGCTGCTGGCCCTGTGAGGATCTGCAGGTACCTGGGTGTGTTCCGCATGGCCACCACCTGTAGGTGTCCCTTTTGAGTGCGGGCGGTGGCTCAGTGCCCCACTGTGGAGAAAACCCTCCTTAGGGTTTTTATGCATTCGAAAGCTATTTGCCCAGTAATCTTTTATGTGAGATAGATAAAGACCATAACAGTTGTTTCATGGTTTTGCTGGACAAACAGGAGGCTAGAGACACTACGTGACTTGCATGAGGTGACTGAGCATGTCTGCGGGAGAGCGGGAGCTGATGAGACTTAAGGCCCAGGCCCATACTCGGCATGTGAGGGTGCAGTGTTGCCAGGGTGACCAGCTGCCTGGGTTTCAGCACTGAAGTCCCACATCTTGGGACCATCCTCAGCCCTGGGTGAGCCAGGATGGTTGGTCACCTTGATATGGCCAGTCTACCCAAACCCAGCTCTTCCTCTGCCTCAATATTTGGGTGTAGGTATGAAGAACCACTGCACATTTGCAGTAACACCCAGTTCTGGAGAGATGTAGACGTCATACTAAAGGGAGAGGAAATGTGACACCGAGAGGTAACACATGGGTTGGCAGAGATCTCCCCCATGTGTACAAGCTGCATTAGAGAATTGGCTGATGAAGCGGAGATGTTCTGACGAGCAAAGTGAGTGCAGAAATAAATCGTGATTCAGGCAGCAGTTGCTGGTGTCAGATTGGGGACAATCGCATCTTCTTTAAAGAAGACAGACTGTGAGGCCCATCGGTAGTTTGGAAGGGAAAGAACCTACAGAAATTAGCAACTGTGAGAGTTGGAGAGTGGCCAGCTCGTGGCTTTTCAGTCTGGAAAGAGGATGGGCCCGGAGGCCGGGGTCCGGAAGTCGAGCTATCAAATCAGGGGCAAAAAATGCATGAATCATGTCCTTGTGAACCTGTGGCCTGCATGTAACCCTGCAGCGAGCATGTGAACCTGTAGCGGGTGCTGAACCTGTAGCCGCTGTGACTCCATGAAGGGTGGCTCCTCACCTCCCTCTTTATCTGTGACAGGTCTGGGAGATGCAAAGAAACAATGGATGCTACTTATCCTGACCCCTCCCACCTGTTTGTTTCTGTTCTGTCCTGTTTTGGGAAGTACTCAGATGCAACATAATTGGCCAAAGAGCTGTCCAGAGATATCCCCACCACAAGATCAGGGTCAACCAGAGAGCATGTCGGGAATGGCAGGACTTGCTGCCCTTGCACCCAGAGTGGCAAGACAAATGTTGGTGCCCCTCTCAGGGTTGACTGGGAAGTGGGGCCAGTAAGTGGGTCCTCATTTAATGTTGTTGGTAGGTTCTGTGACTTTAGGCCAAAGACAGAATGAACCCAGTTTTACCATAGGCGAACTGATACAAACAGGTTGCCAGTGCATCGCATCCATGTTATACTGAAACAATGTCGACTGCAGTGACATTATTCCAGAAGCTGCTGCACTTCCTCTCGGGGCAGGCCTCGGCAACCTGGGTGGGGATGTGCTCTCCAGCCAAGTGCTGACTCTGAAATCCCAGTACCTGGTTCTGTGTCCTGGCTCTGCTGCTCGCTACAGGTCTGGTCTTGGGCCAAGCCTTCAACTTTCTCTTGGTCTCCTCATCTGTCCAGGAGACAGTACTTGTAAAAATCCCTGCTTCCTGAGGTACGTGGATCAGCAACTGTGGCTATTTTCTGGGAGCTGGGTAAGAGATACAGACTCTCACATCTTGCCCCAGACTTCCTGAGTCAGAACCTGCACTCGGACCAGCGTCCTGCTGGGTGATTCGAGGGCATTTTACAGTTGGAGCAGTGCTGGTGCAGAAGTATTCAGAATAGTGCCAGATAGGAAATGGCTCCTGTACATTTTAGCCGCTCTTCCCTGCCTTCCCCTTCGTCTCCCCCTCTTCCCCTCTCCTCTTTCTTGTCCTCCTTCTCCCTAATATCATTACATGGTTTTGAAGTAGAGGGAAAATAATTTAAAACCATTCACTTTGAAGGACTTAACCTTTGTAGGTAGCAGCTTTTGGCAGGTTAGTAGTAACTCCTTCCCTTTTTATTTTGTTCTTTAGGGAGTAGTGAGCATCACATGGAGGTGAGCGAGGACTAATTAGTGCAGACAAGGTAACCGAGTGCAGGGTGCTGGCCCACATGCCCTGGCCATCCTGGGGGCAGGGCTTGAGTCTGGGGCTGCCATGGCGAAAAGACAGATGAGCCAGAGTGTGGTGGGCTGGGGGGAGGGTGCAGTGTGGGGATGCAATGTGGAGCTCACGGGCCCTTGGCCCCTGGCACTGTCTGAACAGGGGCAGGGCCAGTGGAGGAAAGTGGGTTGCTGGGCACCGTCCTGAGCTTGGTCTTGCCCTTGAGCTTAGGGTCTGTGTTAATCAAATAGAAATAAGAATTATTAGGATAGAATAAATCATGTCAGAATTGTTTAACCTGGAGAAGGAAGGAAGGTTTGTGAGCAATTTGAGAGCCTTTAGGTGTAGGATGGACCTTTACATACTTACTCTTTAAAAACATTTTTTTATTGAATGTATCGGGGTTACATTGGTTGATAAAATCATATAGGTTTCAGGTATACAATTGTATATAAAACATCACATATATTTGTGGGGGGCTCCGCCTGCTGGCCCCCCCCAACCCCCCAACCACCACAGATGAACAGATGAGAATAAGTCTATCAAGACATGATCTGCTTGGGGAGGAAAGGTGGCTGATCTCTCAAAAGAGAAGGGCCAGGAGCTTGTTCCTCAATGGGCTTTTATTGGGTTCAATTTGCACAGGAACGCAGGTAAAGCTCATCAATCACTGTCAGGCAGTAAGGATCAAAGAATAGATAACATTAAAAAAAATATGAGGGCTTATTTTGAGTCACGGTCAGATAGCTAAAGGGCCATGAAACTTTGGGAAACAAACTCATTTTATGTTTGGACCCTTATCATTTAAACTGAGGACATTCTTCCCAAAGCAGGTTTCACAGGATTTTATGCATTCTTTCTTAGGCCTGATCACCCTGGGAACCCACCCTTTCCAGCACAGGGCTGCACTGCTCTCTGTCATTGTTTCAGGCTTAAGTCAGGTAGGGGAAGTAAGGCAGCCAAGAGATTAGGAGACTTCTTGCAGACAGAATGAGGACTCAGGCTATGTCAAAGCCAAGGGGTGAGGGTCCATCACCTCCTTTCTCCATAATCCCCCAAGTCCTTCCCTGAAGGTTCTTTCATGACCATGCCTGTCTTAGGTCATCCCTCTCATGAGGAGTCTTACCTGTCATTGGCTAACCAGTCATCCGCCTGGGGCCAAGCAGGGTGAAGTAAAAGAGGGCAGAGGGGGCGCCCCTACCAGGAAGATCAACTTTGTCTCCTTAGTGGCTTAGGGTCCCAAGGTCTCTCACTCAGCCTTAGCCATGGGGGGAGTTCCCAACATATATTGTATCGTGTGCTCACCACCCAAAGTCAAGTCTCCTTCCATCACTATTTATCCCCCTTTCTTCTACTCTTGCCACCCCCTTTCTGCCTGGTAATCACCATATTGTTTTCTATTAGGTTTTTTCTTCTTAATCCCTTCACTTTTCCCTCAGTCCCCCGAACCCCACCCCCTGTGACAGCTGTCAGCCTGTTCTCTGTATCTATGAGGCTGTTTCTTTCTTTTTTTTTTTTTTTCAGTTTATTTTGTTCATTAGATTCTGTGCCTAAGTGAAATCATATGGTATTTGCATACTTACAACTTCTATTAAGTAAGTGATCCAAAGAGAGGGTTTCGTTTACAGGTGACAGTTAAGGTGGAGCTTTCTGGTGTGAGGGCCACTGTGCCTCCAGTGGGAAGGGCAGTGGGGGGTGGGGGAGGTTCCCAGGCAGGCTGTGGACTCGGGAGAGGCAGCCTCGCTGCTGTTGCTGTTGGCAGGTGGTCCTTCCACAGCCTGGCCTTCAGGTCTGGCAGGCGCCTTCCTCCTCAGAAGAGAAGTGTTGCCATGTAGGAGGCAGCAGTCTCCTCGGAGGCTGACTTGCCTGGACTTGGAACTGGAGAAACTGTGGTAGTAGTTTTGTCACTTACGCGCTGTATGATGACCTTGGGCTAGTCGTTCACTTCTCTGAGGCTTAGTTTTCCTCATCTCTTACATTAGTCACTCAGTCACTTAGTGATTCGTTGAATTTGCTCTTTCACTCATTATGGAACACATGTACTTACTCGCTTGGTGGTTCATAGTGGTATTTATTCATTCCAGACATCTTCACCGAGTGCCTTTGGTATTCCAGGCACTGATGGAGGCCCAGGTGAGAATAGCTCACAGAGCATCTGAAGAGGAAGGGATGTAATGTAAACAGAACAGCACTGTATTCTGAGGGATGTTTCCCTAATGTGAACTTGCTCTCTTATCTTGTGCCCAGAGGCCATGTCTGTGGTGTCTGGCGCCTGGCGCCTGGCACAGTGCCTGCATAGAGCCCTGCAGGCAGGGCCACTGTGGGGCCAGTGGGTGCTGAAGGCAGTCCACCTTCTGGAAGGAGTCTAGTAGCTTCCATTTTTCTTGGAATTCATCTGTCATCCTTCCTTTTGCTCACCTAGTTCTAAGTAAGTTATTATTTGTATTCTATTCATCTGTCAGACTTGTCTTTAACCCTCTGATTCTATTATATCTCACATTGCGCAGGTAGTAAAATCTAGGCACAAACTGTCGGACAGCCCCCATTCTAGCACCCTGTACCTGAGGTGTCACAGCTTTCGGGGTTTGGCTTTGGAGGTGGCAGCCTGGGTAGGAATCCGCAGAGTTGCTCACCAGCTGAGTTGCTTTGGCGGGACAGCATTTTTCGGACTATAAGATGCACCCCCAGCCCGCCCTGCCCCAGTTTGGGAGGAATAATGGTTGTTAATGCTGCCATTGAGTTCTGTTTACATTTACATTAGTGGAGTATTATGTTATTTATGTTATTAAATATTTTACCACATTTTTTGCTTCAAAATTTTTTTCCCTATTTTCCCCCTCTAAGACTTAGGTGCGTCTTATGGTTTGAAAAATACAGGTAATCTCGTAAGCCCTGCTGTCTTCTCTGAGAATGGTTTTCGTGTTGCACATGCCAGCCTGGGCTGTGGTGAGCTCGTGTTTGGAAACCCTGGCATAGGATCTGGCGCCCAGCGAGCACACTGGGAACAGCAGGCCTGCTTAGGTTTTAATGTGGTGGCCGCTGTGTGGCTGGAAACCCGGAGGCACCCGCCGGGGAGGTGAGGCCGTCAGCGTGCGAGTGGGTGCTGCGTGCGAGTGGGTGCTGCGTGCGAGTGGGTGCTGCTGCAGTTGTGTCTTCTCAGGGTCTCATGGTGCGCAGGATCGGAAAGTGAAAGGGGTGTTGGTACCCTTGCGTTTCACCTCTGTGCATATTTACTCTCTGAACCCTCTATCTTTTCTATCTTTTGGGCTATTCTATGGAGACCCACAAGGATTTTTTTTTAAAGATTTTATTTATTTGTAGAGAGGGGAAGGGAAGGAGAAAGAGAGGGAGGGAAACATCGATGCGAGAGAGAGAAATTGGTCGATTGCGTCCCATACGTGCCTCAACAGTGGGGACTGAACCCGCAGCCCAGGCATGTGCCCCAACCAGGAATTGAACCAGTAACCTTTTGCTGTGCTGGATGGCGCCCAAGCAGCTGAGCTGCACGGGTCAGGGCTCCCACACGGGTTTTCTTTTTCTGTCTTCTGGAACGCTGTAAGAGCAGAACTTCCCAGCACAGGGATGAGGAATTAGATTACCTTTCGAGGACATTCCAATAGAGGACAAAACAAATTCTCAATCCCTGCCCCTCAGACATCCACGTTCTCCCCACCTGTCTGCTCCCAGATGTGAGTTATGAAACACCTGCCACAGCTGTGGGGGGAGGTGGTCGTCGCTGTTTCCACTCGCGTGTCTTCCTTGGCAGAGAGGCCTGTGGGCTGCGGGCAGCGGTGCTCTCTGCCCCCACGGTCAGGGACAGACAGAGGTGCCCTGCTTCTGCTTTGAGGGCCACCTCTTCCTGCGCAGGGACTGGCTGGGAAACCACGTTCAGGCTGGATCTAGACAGGTGTTGGAAGGTGACATTTGGCCACATTTCTCACCAACTCTTTTCCTTTTCCTCCCCTCCTCCATATTCCAGGTGTACGTGTCTTACGACTATGGGAAATCGTTTCAGAAAATTTCAGAGAAGTTTAACTTTGGTGCGGGAAATGACAGTGAAGCTGTGATCGCCCAGTTCTACCACAGTCCTGCGGACAACAAGCGGGTGAGGAAGCAGTTGTGTCACCTGGCGGCTGGGAGGTGGAGGGCTTTGTCATCTTGTAGCATGACTGGTGGCCAGTGGCTGTTTTTCTGGTAACCTGGGAGCTTGTGCCAGCACAGTTCTCCAGGTAAACCCATGCATAATCAAGCAGGCCAGGTGCTGGCCAGGCAGGATTCCTAGACAAACAGTGGCAGCTTAAAGCACAAAAAATCTGCCAACGAATAACTTGCTTGACTCATAGGCGGCAAACATGTTACCCAGTCCCCTGGGACTTACCTTGCAGTCTCCCAGAGTGGCTGCTGAACTCATGGCTTGGCTGGCATCACTGGTGTGTGCGTGCACGTTGTGTGTGCACACGTGTGCATGTCTGCTTGTGTGCATGTGCCCTCCTCTCTCCAGCTAGCGCTGGCACAGGAAAGGACACCAGGTGGTGTTTTCTCCCAGCTGGCTGGAGTCTGACCTGGAGGAAGGGGCCCCGACCCCAGGGTGACAGGAAGCGTGGCTGGGGTGCAGGAGTCAGCCCCGGCAATGCTCCTCCTGTGAGGAAGCCCTAGCTCCAGCAGGACCGTTGTTCATGATTGGTCTCGTCCCCACTGTCATGGTCCCTAGCTCATTTCCAGGGTAGGATAGCCGCTTCTAAGGATGCTGAAAACTCCTTAGTGGCAAAAGCTTTCTGAGGTAAGGGTATCTGCTGCTCTTTGCTCACTCAGAAAGATACAAGAGAGGTAGGTCCGCAGGGTCCACCCCGTGCTGGCCTCTCTGGTTGACTGTGGTCTGTTAGTAGAAGTTGTGTTCAGAATGCTCAGCCACTGGAATGGCAGTGACCAACCCGAACTGCCTGGGGGAGCTGGGTCCTGAAGGCCACCCTGCTGGGCTCGGTGTTCGCCTTTCAGTCCTGGGCTCTGGGGAGGTCTTGGGGAGAGGCCAGGCCACTGGGGCTTTAGGAAGTCCCCCTCATAGGTTTCAGGGAAGTAGGGCACAGAAGCAGTTTTCCCGAACACCTGGAATGGTTGTGACTGGGCCTCACTGGTCATGCGCCAGCCCTGCTTGATGGTCTCCAAGTGGAGTGGCCACCAGGGACAGACTCTCCTCTTACCAGACTCCTGGTGACAGAGCAGTTTCCCCCTGGGGTGACAAGCACAGAAAAGATGTTGGGGGGATTGGCCCTCTGGCCGCCCCCACCCCCCAACTGTGGCCAGGCTTGTGTGGCACCTGGGACTCACAGGCTCCTCTCATGAGGTGAGGAGCCCTGCCCAGCGCCCAGCTGGCTGCCTGGGTCCTGTCTCCCCGTGGATGGGTCTGTGCCCCCTGTCTCCCAAGCATCAGGTAACACTTGAGTACTCAACTTTTCAGGCTGGACCTACCCGCCGGTGTCATTGTTTTTGCACATCGTCCCAGAGCTAACACTTGCTTGAGATGTGGCCCTGAAGCTCCACGTTGTCTCTCTGCAGTCTTCCTCTCGTGCCTCCTCTCCCTCCCGCATGTCCGGCCACAGGGCACGGGGGTCCTCCCTTGTCATGGGTTGTGGTCAGCTGCTGCTGAGCCCGCATGTTGGAGGAGTCAGAGACAGGAAAGGGGGTGGCGTGGGCTTCTAGTGGGAGGTTTGGTGCAGGGGGAGGGTCGGGCTTTCTGGGCATTAGGCCTGGAGAAGGAGCAAGATGGGGCCCTGGTGCTGGGGCGAGGGAGGAGAAACCCGGTGCTGCGAGGGGAGAAGGGAGCTGTGTGTCTGCAGCGCGGGGCTGGCCTGCCTTGGAGGGAGTCCTCGCATGCTTCTCGGGGTGCAGCTGAACATGATTTGGAGTTGGTGTGCAGTGTAAAGGGAGGCTGCCTTCTTGGAGAACTTAGAGGCAGGAGGACTTGGGTGTGGGGCGGGCTGGAGCTTTCTCTGCTGAGTTTCTCATTCCCCTGAGAAGGCTGCGACCCTCCCCAGACGTCTCAGGAAGGAAGTGATGACTCTTACTGTTCTGATCTCTGTTACTTTTGCTTCTGTCCCTTGGGAGGCAGTTGCTGCACCAGACCTGCCACTTCCTGAGAAGAATCGCGTAAGGCTGGTGCTTTGCTGTCAGCAGCAAGGCCCCGGGCCCAGCCAGGTCACCTGTATCCACTGTTCGGCGGGCTCTCGGGGAGCACGATGATTTGCGATGGTTGAAATGATTGTTAGCATGTGCTCAGCACAGTTACCATGTCACCAAAGGGCCACTCGAAGTCTCAGGGGTGTGTATCCGTGGAAGGGGAAAGCAGGTGCTGGTGAGGTGGCCAGCTCTGGTCCCGTGACTGCCTTGTGTTGGTGTTGGAGTGGCTGTGCGTCACAGGAGGGTGTGGGCCTGTTTTTGCCTTAGCTTACGTCCCACTTCCTCCTTCTCTACCCGAGTGCTGCCTGCTGACCCAGGTGCCCCACAGGCCACCTGGCAGTCCTCTGGTCGAATCGCACAGTCAGGTGGTGTCTAAATATGTCAGGCTCTTTAGAAAGGCCACAGCATGTGCCAGTCTGGGCTCCCGACCTCAGCACTGGTGAGGGCTGGCCTTGGCGAAGTGAGGAGACAGCTCTCTTTCCCTTGTCCGCCTCCCAGAGTGGTGCTCCTGCATCACTTCCCTCCTCACTGGCTGCATCCTCCTTTTGCGGTGCTGTGCTGTCTGCCCTGTGGCTGGAGAGTATCTCCTGTGCTGGCATGGAGGTCACTTCTGCTGCTTATTGTGTTATCTTTCCACAGGTGTTTGTATACTCAGAGGGAGCAGCGTTGGGCAGCATGATGTTCCTCTGTAATATCATGTGTTTGAGATGGGGTTGGAGGGCTGGGGTATGTGCAGACACTCCTGAAATTGCCTAGTTTAGAAAGTGCCTTGTAGGTCAGCTCTGCTGGCAGATCTGTGGGGTTGGCCTTGAGGAGACGTAGCCAGGAAAGTGCAGGAACTTAAAAGCAGAGTAGGACATTCTGTGGCTTCTTTGTACGTGCACGTGTGACATGGTTGCCCACAGCGCTGAAGCAACGTGTGGCTGTGTGACGAACTGGAACCCACAGGCAGTTGGAGCTGGGGGACTGGGTGAGGTTAGAGCAGAGAAGGAAAGGCTTTACAGGGTATTCAGGGTTAGAGAATGTGGCTTCCAGCATGGGCATGATTTCAGCGGTGAGAGGAGAGCTGGTGGGAGCCCTGGAGAAGGGGTAGGGCTTATGTGGAGACTTCAAGGCCCAGTGTGTGGTTTCTGTGCAGGCGGGGCCATGTCTTGGGGGAATGGTCAGCACTGAGGGCCTTCGTGGTGTTGGTAAGACCCCTGTCTAAAGAGGCAGGGGCTTGCTTTTTCTTTGAAGACTGTAGGGAGCCGGAGGAGTCTTTGAGGAGGAGTCTTTCTTTGAGGAGTCTACGGTAACATCTCTTTGGGAAATGTGTGTCCTCGGAAGTAGGCAGGATGGATTGGAGGGAAGGATTCGAGAAGCGTCAGAGGAGCAGGGCTGGAACAAGGTGTACTGTGGATGGGACATGGGACACTGGGAGGGAGAGACAATTGGGTTTCTCTGGGAAGGCATCCAAGAGTTCAGTGTTGGATGCGGTGAAACATCTCGGCACGTCAAGGTGCAGATACTGAGAAGATGAAGAAAGTAGTGACATTGGAATTGCAGTGACATGTCACGGTTAGACTGTCGATTTGAAGGTCGCAGAAATGCTTGTTCTTGGAGGCAGCCGCTCAAACTATGTAGAAGGATAAACCACGTTCTCAGCCAAGGAGGGAAGAATGGTGAGGTTATGTGGGGTTAGGGTGTGGACCGAAACAGGAGAGCCAGCAAAAGAGTCAAGGACAGCGGTGGCCAGTGGTGGGTGATGGAGGATGGAGATGGGACCACATGGCAGAAGGCAAGAGAGGAGAGGGTTTCCAGTCAAAGGAGTGAACTAAGAGAGAAGGCATATAAATGAGTTCAATAGTACAATGTAAGACCTATGAGTTAAATTCAGGAAATGTTGCCCTTTTGTTGGGAGAAAGGAAGTAAGAATTGACAAACTGTTAGAGATGGGCTTTGAACCAGCCAGACGTTGCTGCGAATGCTGCCTCCTCCTGGGTCACCTTGGGCAGTTACCTCCCTGAGCTTCAGGGACCTCATGAGTAAAAGAGGAGGTGATGATGACAGCTAAGCATTGCAGTGCTGTGAGTGCTAGGTGCACTAAATGAGGGAAGGCAAGCAGAACCTCTGCTTCGTGCCTGGCACGTAGCAAAGGCTCTTGAAAAATGTTAGCTATTATCCTGAACAGTAATAAGTTCTGTGACTGGATGCAAGGTTTTTAGATTCTAAAATGTGGAACTGCAGGAAGCTGTGGGGTGGATTTCTTTTCAAACTTAGAACACTCCCTTCCCCAGCAATCACAAAGGTTTCAGACAGGAGAATGGGCTAAGTTACTTCTAAGGAACACTTCCATGCAAAAAATTATGATGGTACTCACAGGATCATAATTGTTTTCATGACATTCCATTTGCTTAGAAAAGTTTTTCTTCCTTTTTAAAAAAGATTTTATTTACTTATTTTTAGAGACAGAGGAAGGGAGGGAGAAAGGGGAGAGATACATCAGTGTGTGGTTGCCTTTCACACACCCCCTGCTGGGGGCCTGTCTCGAAACCCTAGCATGTGCCCTGACTGGGAATCGAACCTGCGTCCCTTTGGTTTGCAGGCTGGCACTCCATCCACGGAGCCACACCAGCCAGGGTTAGAATAGTTTTTCTTTCCAAATATTTAGTACGTTTTGGAGGTAGTTTTACTCAGGCTTCTACGGAGATTAGAGTTTTATGTTGCATGATGTGGAGGAAACACAAGGGGAAGAACACATAGCACATCTTCCTAGGAAGTTCACAGTGTAGATTTGGGGGGAGAGAGTGCAGAGGAGATGGGGCAAGAACGTGTGAAAGCAACGTGTGAACAAGTGCAAAGGGTCCGTGCCTAGAGGACCTGGGGCTGGAGATTGACCTGGGTCTGGTGGAACCAGTTAGGGAAAGTGCTTTGGACTGGTTCCTCTGGATGGTCGGTCGACTGTGAGGATCTCGGTGACTAGCCCCCCCTTGCTCTAGTTTCTGGTTCACAGTGCTCATCAGGCCTGCGCCCCACCCCCGCCCACTGCCTTCTGGGAGCAGGGACTGTCATGGAGACTCTGGGTGCTCTCAGGGCCTGCTGTCACTGTGCCTTCCAGCCTCATTTTCTGATTGTCTCCCTCAGGCTCTTCAGAGCTGTTGTCACACCTGTGCTGTGTTTTTCCCTCCTCTGTTTCCAAATGCAAACTGCTCTTGGAGTGTTCTTTCCCTGGCAGTCTTGCCTGCCCATAATTTCTGACCTCCAAGACCATGCCTTGTCTGTAGTCTTTGCTTTCGTAGGACTGACCAGGGCTTCTCATTTGATTTCATTTTCCCTCAAACTATAGTTCTCAGTGGACACCCACCTCAGATCTGCAGCTACTGTGTGGAGGGATGCTGTGTTTTCACTGTGGCACCCCAAGTGCACGTTTGTTAGACTGAGCTGCCTCCAGCCTTTCCCCTCAGAAACTCTTTAGCCTGGCAGTCGCTCTCTAGCCAAACTTGTTCAAAGTCACCACTCAGCTGTGTGGACGCAAAATGAGGTGAGGCTCCTGCTGGACAGAGCTGCTTCTTGTCGCACCAAGGCCCGAGGTGGCCAGCCCAGGTGCAGCCTGGTTCCTAGGTTCCCCCTCGCCTGGTGTAGTGGGGAAAGCGTGAAGCTAATTTTCCTCAATGGGTGTGGCTTTAGGGATTTCTCTGGAATGACACGTCAGAAAATGCACAGCAGTGCCTCTGTGAGGCCAGCCTGGAGAATAGGACTTCTGTGTCCCTTTGACGGTGACCAAGTGACTCGCCAGGGAGTGAGCACACCTAAGTCATTTGAGAGTAAAAATTGGCTTGACCAACTTCATGACCTCGTGGACACGGTCTGGCTCCCCGCCAGCCCACCCTGCAGCCCTTCCTCTGCTGAGCCTTCTCTGGTATGTGCACCGGCATCGCTTCATTGCTGGCAGATGATGAGAGCGCTGTGTGGACAGCCTGGTGGGCCCTTGGCCCCTCACTGGCCCCTGCGTGTGCATGCACACAGACCCGGTGTGAGGGGCTTGAGTGGCTCTGGCCAGGCCCTGCTCTGAGCTCACCTCTTCTCTCTTGCAGTACATCTTTGTAGATGCGTATGCCCAGTACCTCTGGGTCACGTTCGACTTCTGCAGCACTGTTGAAGGCTTCTCCATCCCCTTCCGGGCAGCTGATCTCCTTCTGCACAGTAAGGCCTCCAACCTACTCCTGGGCTATGACAGGTCTCACCCCAACAAGCAGGTAAGAGAGCTTCCGGAACACGGTCAAGTGGGTGCCTGGAGGTTTCTTTACACTCTGTTTCTGTGGACTTGGTGTCCTTTGCATGACCTCCTCCTGGCCCCTGCCCTCTTTTCTCTTGGGCTTAACCTTTGTAGCTGTTTCACTTCCCATGGCTCAGGAAAAATGTATCCTCTCGCTCTTTCAGTCTACATCCCAGCCAGAGGGCAGCATGTAGCACTTGGCAGGCCCTGTTTGTTGAATAGGATGTGCTTTTTGGTGCAGATGCACCTTTGTTAGGCTCTGGAGATGAATCAGTGCCAGATAGGAAGTCCAGAGTCAGAGCTCTGCCTGAACCTGTCACCTTTCTGTTGTACCTTTTCCATCCTCTGCCCTAGACATACTGCCATTGCCTACTGTTTATTTGAATTTACCATTACCATTGATATTCTTTTTGCATGCATGTGCACACAATGTAAATGTGTGTATTTTCCTCCTTAATCCAAATTTGAAGGAAAGGTGAGTGATGGGGAGACAGAGTCTTAGTAGGCTTTCTACATCAGGGTAAGAAACTTACCAAGTCAAGAATATTGATGTGGCCCTGGCCGGTGTGGCTCAGTTGGTTGGAGTGTTGTCCTGTAAACCAAAGGGTCACAGGTTCAGTTCCTGGTTGGGACACCTGCCTGGGTGCAGGTTGGGTCCCTGGTTGGGGTGCACTCTCACAAGATGTTTCTCTCGCTCTCTTTCTCTCCCTTCCCCTCTCTCTGAAATCAATGAGCATGTCCTTGGGCAAGGATTAAAAAAAAAAAAAAAGAATATTGTTCTGGTGTAATCTTGTGAAACCTCTGGATCCTGCAGGGTTGGATTTATGATGAGTTTTGAACGACTTTGCTCAGAATAACCTTGGAACGTTTGCATTTCTTTGCAGGTCCTTTAGCCAAAACATGATCTATTTACCTTTGCATGCCTTAGGGAGTGATCTAAGTGTGGGCAGGGGCAGTTTACCAGTGTAGGTGGATTGTTGTTATTTTTGGCCTCCTGCTTCTTGACACAGGGGAAGAGGGACCCCCAGGTAATGTCTTTGGAAGTTAAGGGGCTTTGGCAAGTCAGTCACTCATAGCCACACCCTGTGTGTTCAGTTGATTCTGTGGTACTTCTCAGTCCTGTACGTGGTCAGTGTCCTTGCCATTCAGCTTTGGCCACCGTGGCCATTGTCGTTTCTGAGGATACTTTCCCAGGTGAGAAGTACCAAGTATAGTCCTGTGCTCACCGTCAGCCAAGGGCTGATCTGAGTGAAACCCAATTTCTGACCTTCTGTAAACAGAGGGCAAGGCACAGTCATCTCCCTTCCGGCTTCTGCTGAGACCACAGTGACCAGTGAAGCACAGGGTATGGGCCTGGTCTTGCCTCCTGCCCTCACTTGCCTCCGAGGTCGGGGTGCCTGTCCTCCCGGAGTGCATGCTGCTCTAGGGAGGCCTTCAGTGGGGGTGGGGCAGTGCCCGTCAGACTGGGCGTGGTTCTCGCACCGTGACCGCCCCTCCTCGCTTTGGCCTTCACAGCTGTGGAAGTCGGACGACTTCGGCCAGACCTGGATCGTGATTCAGGAACACGTGAAGTCCTTCTCATGGTAAGTGGCGTCGTCTGGGAAATGTGAGCTACAGAATCTCCTTTTCTCCGCCCCAGCTCTTTTGCAGAGGCCGAGCCTGCCCTCAGCTGAAGTGTGCAGCATTTGGTTCCGGAAGCACATTTCCCAGACCTGGGAACTAGACCTGAGAGGGGAGCAGGCGCACTGGGGTGGATGAGGAAGGGAGTTCTTGGTGCGGGGGTGCAGAGCTTTTGCAGTTTCAGGCCACCAGGGAACCCGGGAATCTTAAAGCTGTAGCATGTGTGAGACTTTGTAAAGACCTTCAGTTTTATCAGAAGCGGGAATTTTTCTCTATATAAAATCAATTCATTTGTTCATTCAGAACATACTGTTTTCAACGTCTGCTGAACATAAAACATGCTAAATATGCTTTAGGGCATATGAAGTCGACTCGTTCATGGATAGAGTTGGTGAGGAGATTGCAGGTTAGGAGGTGAGGAAAGACATTTGTGTGCATAGCACACGTGCTGTCATGGCCTGAGGAGGCAGAGGAGGGACGTGTTCTTTGCGGAGGGTGGGGTGTTGACAGCAGGCCGGGTGCAGCTGTGTGCAGGGGTACGGGGACAGAGTGGCCTGGAGCGGAGATGTGGCAATGTAGTGCTTGGGTGCAGTGTGTTGGGTAAAGTTTGGGAAGGCCTGTTTGTATCAGAAGCTGTAGAGCTTAAAAAAGGAATTTGGACTGAATTCTGAAAACAGTGGGGGACCATTGAAGGTTTTTGACAAGGAAAGTGAAATCAACAGAGCTTTTTAAAGTACAGTTGTTTCTTGTCCTAGTTGCTTCTGATCTTTTACTATTACAGGGACTCAATATGTAACCTTGAATACACGAGTTAGCACACGTGCCGGCGAATGTGCAGAACAGATGTCCGGGAGCAGGCTTGCTGGTCAGCGGGTCACTCGTAGCAAACTTGATGTCTCCCGAATTAACTCTTGGTCTTCACCATCACAAATCAGATCCAACTGCTTTCAGATTCTAGTTGCTCAGTGTCAAAACCTGGAGTCCTCGTGGATCCCATGTCTGCTCCATGCTTCACATGCAGTCCGTCAGGAGCTCCTGTCTGTCAGCCCCACCATCAGCTCAGACCCAGGGTGCACTGCTCAGCTGCTGCTTCACCCCACACCTCCGCTGGTGCCTGCCGGTCCTCCGGCTGGCCTTTCTGCCTCCACTCTTGCCCTAATTCTCAGCACAGAGCTGCACTGATCCTGTTAAAAGCAGGTCAGATCATGTTGTTCCTCTGCTTTGAACCTTTTAATATGCATCATCATTTCTCTCAGATTAAATGCCAGGGTGCATTCCTACCAGAAGCACTTTGCATTTGTTATTTTCTCTGCCTAAAATTCTCTCACTTGAGAACATGTAAGAGCATTTTATCTAGAAAAAAGATTATAGTTTCTCCTTTCTCCCTTACCGCGTTCAAGTTTGCTCAAATAACTGCCCTAAATGAGGTCTATCCTAAGGATCCTGTAAAATTGCAACTAATCTCCTGCCATTCCCAGTCTGCTGAACCTGATCTATTCGTTTTTTGTATAGCACTTACCACACTTTAATGTGCTATTATTATGCTTATTATTTGTCTTTCTCTTTTACTTATTTAAAAAAAAATTTTTTTTTGTTTATTTTTAGAGAGGGGGGAAGGGAGAGAAACATCGGTATGTGGTTGCCTCTCGTGCGCCCCCTACTGGGGACCTGGCCCACAACCCAGGCATGTGCCTTGGCTGGGAATCGAAGTGGTAACCCTTTGGTTCTCAGGCTGGCACTCAATCCACTGTGCCACACCAGCCAGGCCTGCACTTTTCTTATTATGCATGATTTTGAACATCTTTTAACCTGCTTTATGTTTGTTTTTATATCTTTTTTGTGACATATCTGTTCATGCCATTTACCCTTTTTCTGTTGGATTTGTAGTTGTATTATTATTGATTTCTAGGAGCTCGTATTATATTTGAGATTAGTCCTTTGTCATATGAGATAGATTATGTGTTTGTATTTTCCAGTTTGTCATCTGCCTTTTGACTTGTAGTCCTCAGTAAAGGTAATGGCCCAGCAAGGTGGTGTTGGATGCTATCTGTGCTTTTTTCATAGTCCCATCAGAAGAAGAATGTCTTTGGGTTGGTTTGCTTCCTTAGGAGTTGAGGACCATGAGGATGGAGCCTTGCAGCTGGTGTCTCCAGGCTCCGGGAGGCAGCCTCTTCAGAGAGGGCAGCTGTTTCTGGCATATTTGTGGTTTTTCTTGGGCAGAGGTTGTAGGGTCCTAGTGACAGTAGAACCATGATCTCATCCCAGTGCAGCCCCTACCCAGTTGCACTTGGATGAGATTTCTTCTTTCTTCTGCATTATTTGAATTTTATTTTTAATATTTTAATATTTTTAAATATTTTATTTTAAAAAATATTTTATTTATTTATTTTTAGAGAGGGGGAAGGGAGGAAGAAAGAGAGGGAGCGAAACATCGATGTGTAAGAGAAACATTGATCTGGTGCCTCTTGCACTCCCTGACTGACTGGGGATTGAACCCTCAGTTCAGGTATGTGCCCTGACCAGGAATTGAACCAGTGACCTTTCACTTTGTGGGATGATGCCCAACCAGCTGAGCCATACCAGTCAGGGTGTCTTTTGCTCAATTTGAATTTTAAAGGGACGAATTGCTCTTTTACTTGTTCAGGGAACCATATATTAAGAGGGCAAACCAGCTGGATTACTAAGAAAAGTTACTTCATATTTGGGAATTAGTATGTTGTGCCTTCTGCCTCCGTTCAGACATGCAGCTATTTTAGGGGTAAGGACTGGCTTATTTTAGATAATTACTGGTATGGTGTCAGGGAATTTCAGGCAATTTCAGGGATTTTCCCTGAGGATCCTCCATTGTAAGTGAGAGTGTAACCTGACCCCTCAGAGAGTAACCGGCACACTTTTGTTCCACAACACTTGTCAGCCTAGCAGCAGCGGGGAGTGGAAAACCCGTGATTTGTTATTCAGAGCTGGAGATTGACAAGTCTGAACATTTTGAGAGCTTTAGGGGAGGAGCTCCAGGCTGCCCTGTGGAGGTCCCTGAAGGGTGGTCGGGGGCCAGTGAGAGTGGTGGGGCCAGGTGAGATCTGGCAAGGCTTGGAATTTGCAAACGAGGGCAAAGAGAAAGGGAAGTAGGTGTGAGTGAACGTAAGAAGTGGAAGGCACCCAGGACTTGTAGGGGGAGTGGCTCTCGGAAATGGGGGGCTGGAGTCTGATGGCAGAGTTGGATTGGGATGAAAGTCACTGCTGTTTCAGATCTCGGCTGCTGCTTTTGGCTAAGGAGGAATAGGTGAGCTCTCAAATCTGATTAAAGGTTCCTTCCTCTCTGCCTTTTTAAAAATATCCAGCAGCCTCATTTTAATTTGCATATCGTTTAGAAGAGAGGAAGTGCTTTAATCAGTACTTCTAATTCTGGAAAAGAAGAGAACCTGCTGCCATCCCCCCACACAGGCACACAGAGCATCGGATGATGACAGGATGATGACAGTTGTTCCCAGGTCAGGACCAAGACCCCTGTTTTGTCCAGTGCCTGGTTACAACCCCAGGTTGTTGGGCCAAAGTCATCATCCCTCACTGTGAAAAGAGGCTCTTCTGTTTCTCTACTCTGATCTTCCTTTCTCTTTCTTCCTCCTTTTTTCTCTTCTTTTCAATTATTCTTTCTTTTCTTTTGTTCCCCTTCCCTTCTTTTCTCTTCCTGTACCTTCTTTTTTTTTTTGAATGGGCTCTTGATAGCACATCTTGAAGGAATTTTATATCATATTTTCATTATCCTGAGAGCTGTTGTACAAAGGATGGAACTTTCCAAAGACCTCTGCCTTTCCTTGGGCCATAGCTGCATCCTCATTCCCTGGATTTTTAAGTTAATTTCCCGCCTGGGGAATGGTCTGCCTGGTCTTGGTGTTTTTATGAGTGTCAGGAGCCTGGGGCAGGTTAGCTGTCCTCTCAGCAACTGTGTGGGGTGCATCTGGCGGGGAGGGGCAGCAGTTCAGAGATCTTCTTCCAGGTGGTTTGATCTCATCACGCTACAGTTTTCCAGTTTGGAATCGTCTCTGTACTTATGGCCCATAGAGCCAGTGCAGCAGGGGTCTGTGCAGGTGGGAGCCCTGCTGGATAGGAAGGGATAGAGATAGGATGTGGGCTTTGAAGGCCTCTGCCCTGTCTAGGAAGCTCAGACAGGCTGTGGTGAACAACGTAGGGCATCGTGACATCATACATTCAGTGCAGGATAATATAACAAGAAGCACTACTGTGTAAAGTAAGGAGACTGATTCAGAATCCTCCCAACCAAAGCAGTTCTCTACCTTTGTTTGAAACTCACATAAAGCTCGATAAAAAGGCTTGAAATTGAGTGCTATAGAGATACAGTGTCAGTGCTGGGAGAAGGAAGAGAGCGTTAGGGGAAGGCCTCCTGGGGGAGGGGGACATGAACTTCACCCCAGAAGATGAGCAAGATTCAGAGGTGCAGGCCAGCACGAATGGCAAAGGGACCCTGCAGAGGGGTGTAGCATGGACCGAAGCACAGGGGAGGAAATGAGCCTGCGTTCCTGAGGAGACCAGTATGTGCAAGAAGGAGCTTGTGAAGGAGGCTCACAGGATGTGAATTTGCACCGGATGGATCCTGGTTTCCCGGATCAGTGACAGCAGCAACAGCCCCGAGCAGACAGACAGAGAAAAGGGCTCATTCTGGCTCCTCGTGTGGTTTCCTCTGTTCTTCTCAGAACGCAGCCCCTTGGAAAACACTCTCCTTCCTTCCTCTGAGGTTCCTCACTTTGAGGCCAGAAACCTGCCGACAGCCTCAAGCAGGACTTACAGATTTGAAAACATTGCATCTTTTACTTTTCCTTCTTTCCACCCTACTGAGGCTGGTCGGAGCTTGCTCTGAGGGGAAACCCAGGATGCTCTGAAAACAACGGTAACATAGAATGCCTGACAGATGGCAGCTCCTTTCCCTCTGCACAGAGCTGAGGAGCCACCAGAGAGAGTTGGCAGCATTTAGTGAACCCAGCATGCACCCAGAGTTCTCGCTGATCATCTGCCCCTGGCAGAACCTCCTCGCCCCCCGGGGTCAGACTTGGAAAAGATGGTAACAGCTGTTTTTCTCTTGTAGGGGAATTGATCCCTATGACAAGCCAAACACCGTCTACATCGAACGGCATGAACCCTCTGGTTACTCCACCATTTTCCGAAGTACAGACTTCTTCCAGTCCCGGGAGAACCAGGAAGTGGTCCTTGAGGAAGTGAGAGACTTTCAGCTTCGGGACAAGTACATGTTTGCTACAAAAGTGGTGGTAAGTTTAAGGTGCTAAGGAGTAAGCTGCTTGGAGGTTTTTTTTTTTTCCCCCTGAGGTTTGGTGTTCTGTGATCATGCAGGGGTGTTCACACAAGCAGGGCCCGATCACCAGGCCTGGGGGAGCATGACAAGGGTGCCGCCACCGGCATCCTGGGAGGTCCAGGGCTGCAGAAGCTTGGACAGCCCTTGGAGTGTCTCTAGGCACCTGGTTGTTTTCCATGCATCCTTGACAACACATATTTCTTTGAAATCCCAATGAAAAGAACTCAGGAGGGAGGGATGGGGCTCAGTAGTATTTTTCATTATTCCACTGCCTATTTCCTTTCAATTTAGGCCAATTTCATTGTGAATTTCGACCCCATGTTAACTTACATGGCTCATAGAATGTGCAGTCTTTGCCCAGCAGGAGTCAGTGCTCTAAGAAAAGCAGTCATTAAACTTCTAGCTTAAATCTCAGCCTTTGGGAAAATTTTCCCCTTGATTTCATGGGTAGGAGCCAGATGCTGAAATGGAGAGTTTGCTAATTGAAAACCAGGGTTGTTGATTATTTAATAGGACTTGACTTGCAAAGGTATCACATGTTAAGTGGCAACCACAGCGCCCTGTGCAAGGGAGAGAACCAGGCCTGGTTGGGGCAGGTGGGACGGCTGTCCTGGTGTTACAGAATGGACTCAGGTGCTGCGGGGTTCCTTTGTCACTGTGGAGCCTTTGCCTGCCACCAGGGAACTGGAATTACGGCTCTCAATGCTAGAGTTTGGAGAAAAGGAAAGAAACTATTTATTTGAAAGTTATACAGACTTAAAGTAATGACTTAATGTCTTCGTTAAAATCTCAAAGTCCCTTAAAACACCCACAAACACACAGTCTTCCTTTCCCCTTTGCCCTGGCAGGCCAGTCTTAGGTACCATGTCTCAGGAAAAAAAAATTCTGCAGCTCACTTCTCCTGGTTCCTCTAAGTCCTCTGAGTTCGGCTGGCAGGCCTCCCGCAGTTCCCAGCACCAGCAGCTGTGTTGCTGCAGCGATCTCCAGTTCTCAATCCAAACCCTTGTGGCACCTCCTCAGGCCCTCCAGTGAAAGCCCTTTTACCCCTTTCTTTCCCTGCAAGATCTCGCATTGTCCCTGTCCCTAGTCCTGCATTGTCTCTCTTGTTTTCTAAGCATGTGGTAAAGGGATCCCAAAAACCACATGGTTAGCCCCTACGTGGCTGGCACACCTGGGTTTAAACCCCTGCAGGAATCTTCCTCAGCAGCCCCATTTCTGACTCCCCCACAGTCTGCCATACCTGCCAGCACTCCCGTATTTTTCCAGCCTTTCTTAGCTGCCATAGTAAGTCTGGGCAGGCATGGCCCTGTGGCGTGGAGCGAACCATCTTCAAGCTCTCAAGCAGGTGCTGTAACAAGGGGAGCTGCTTCCCAGTTATGTCATGGGTCCAAGTCACTCCCATCTCCCTGGCTCAAAGCATGGCCAACGCTACCTAACATATCTATGAAGCTAGCCAACTGTTATAAATATATAAAACGACCATTTTTCAGTTATTTGCAAAACTGATAATATGCAAAATAACTGTTAATGACCCTGCTCCATGCGTCCCATCCCCCAGTTCAGACTTGTAGGGGTGTTGATATCCTGTACTTTTATATTTCCTGGACAGCCTGAGTTCTGGACTGCATTTCAAATCCTTTGTTTGAGGGGGGCCCTGGCTGTACCCCATTACACTAGGGGCTGTGAACCGGCTGACCTAGTGGACCTCAGGGCCTATGAGGCCACTCTGCTTCCCGTCACTGTCAACCTGAGGAATGGGAATGAGACGTCCTGCTTCCCGCCAGGTTCTCGTTTATGTGACTGGCAGCTGGCCAGGCAGAAGCAGGTCAGCCGCTTTGGAGTTCTAGGGCACAGAGAGGGCCAGCCCAGAGGGGAAACCAGGGTGGGAGGCTGGAATGAGGAGAGAAGACTCGGGGGCTCAAGACTGGGGGTTCCCCATGGCATACCAGGGAAGTGGTTTTTTCAGCTACTTTCTTCTGCCAGGGTGGGGCCTTGAGTCCCTCTCAACTCTCTGTGCGGCTTGGCTTACCGCAGAACTGGAGTCATGTGTCGGCCTCTTCCCTCAGCACCTGCTCAGGCCACCAGACCCTAAGGCGAGCTGGGCCAGCTCCTGGTACTCGTTCTCAGGTGCGGTCTCAGGAGCACCTGCAGCCGCGTTGCACATCCGCACTCCTCACAGAGGCGGGCCGCAGGGCCTCAGTGCATTTTTTCCCCTGCGCATTCCCAGGATGCCTAAGAATTTTCCAAATCTGAGAAACTCTCCTCTGAGGTCTTCTATATGCAGAAGCTTCTAATAATAATCAATTATATTATCAAAGAAACATTTCTCAGTGGATGGATGAGAAGAAACCTAGCCGGCAGTGGATAAAATGGGTGTTTTCCTCAGCCGCAAGGATAAACATTGGCCTCATGGGCTCAGCCGATCGGTAGGAGTGTTCAGGCCTGCAGTTATGACTGACTTCTTTTCTGGGCCCTCAGGCTGTCTGGATTTAGGCAAATCGGAATGACTTTAATGTTAAGTGGATTCAAATCAAACTAGGGCAGTCCAGGAACTAATTGCAGAACAGGGAAAATTGGTTTTGGGCCGTTCTCTGTCTGCTGTTTCCATTGCCGTGAATAATGAGGCTGTCTGCCGGCTGTGTCTGTGGGACAGTTCTGGACCGGAGCTCGTAACCGAGTGTTCTGGACGCCACGGCGCCTGCTGGCCTGGCTCTCAGGTCAAATGCTCTTGTGGTCCGATGCGCTTTCATTTTTTAACCCGAGTTTATTTTTTATTCCTTGTTTTTTTGACCTGACGTTTCCCCTGTCTTAACAGTCCCCCTCACAACGATGGGGCCACAAAAGCGAGGATGCGCCCTTGTGCGCAGCAGCAGCTGAGAGGCTCTCTGCCCTCTGCGGCCTCATTGCCAGTGTGTGCCCCAACACCAGGCTTGGACTTCCCCTTGCACCAGTGATCACCCGCAGGCAAGCACCTGGTGTGCCAGCGTCGTGGAGTGTCCGCCCTGTCTGTCCTGTGTGACAGGCTGCAGCTGCCCCTGGCCTGATGTGGACACTGTGCTCTGGAGCAGCGGTCGGCAAACTGCAGCCCCGCACTTGTCGATCATGCTTCCTGGAAACAGCCGTCCACACTAGCGTGCGTGAGGTTTGTCACTGCTCTCACGTGTGGGTGGCTGAACTGAACAGTTACATAGAGGCAGGATGGCTCAGACCTTTACAGAGAAACATCTCCAGCCCTTGTAGAGGCAGGATTCTGAACCTGCCCATTGGCACCAGGCAGACCAAACCCTCAAAGGCTTTGGCCCTGAGAGGCAGACCGCAGGCCTCCAGGCCTCCAGGGCACGCTTGCATCATATTCAGAAATCTCTCTCTCTGGCCGCTCATCTCCCAAGAGAGCTCGTTTGCACTTTCACTATTTTAACAAGTCAACCACGGTTTTACTGTTGAAAACCAATTTCTAACCCAGATTTTGCTAATTTAAAGTCTAATGTTGATAGAGAAAACAGAAGAACTTAATTGCCTTTGGACTGTGAGCTTCAACATGAGAAGCTGACCTTAACTGATGTGTTGATTTTAGGATACCTGACCAGAACCAGCTGTTGACAAATTATTTTAATTATGGTGTTACTTAGGTATATGCAAACATTAAACTAGACATAAGCACCTGCTGCTTATAACTCACGTACAATTATAAAACCCAAACATATTTACAGATTAAAAATAAAACTATAAAAGCAATAAATTCAAAATTAATTTTTATAACACTTGTATTGCGATATAATTCATATCCCATAAAATTTACCCTTTTAAAGTGTATAGCTCATGGTTTGTAGTATGTTTGCAAGGTGGTATAGTGCTCATCACCACCTAATCCCATAACATTGTCTTCACCCTCCAAGCAGACCCCAAACCCATTAATTAGCATTGCTTCTCACTCCCCACCTCCCAGCCCCGGGCAGCCACAGACCCAGTTTCTTCTGCCCTGTGGGTTGGCCTACTCTAGACATTTTATGTACAGGGAGCCATAGCATATGCGACCCTCTGTGACTGTTTTCTTTCGAAGTACGATGTTTTGAGTTTCCTGTATGTTGTGGCGTGGATCCTCAGTTAATGCTTTTAAGTTCACTGCTTCTTTCTTCTGCCAGTTCAGATCTATTGTTGAACCTCTCTAGTGGATTTTTCTTTTGAGTTATTGTACTTTTTCCAACTCAAGAATTTCTGATTGTTTTTTTCAGTAATTTCTATTTCTTTATTGATTTTCTCTACTTGGTGACACAGGGTTCTCATGCTCCCCTTTAATTCCTGAGACGTGATTTCCGTTAGCACTTTGAGCATGTTCTCACAGAAGACTTACATTTTCTGCATGAGGCCCGTGCTTGGTCTTGCTCAGGCACAGTGTATGCCAACTGTGTGTGTGCACTTTGCTGCTTGCTTGTCTTGTTTTTGTTGTCGAAAACCAGATGTTTTAAATGATGCATCGTAACAACTTCTCATATCAGAATACCCCTTCCCAAGACATTTTTCTTGTTGATTTTTGTTATTGTTATTGTTGCTGTTTTTGTTTTGTGAGTTTTCTGCATTGGTTTTGTAAAGTTTTTACTCTTCATTGTTTATGTATGGCTCTTGGAATGTTTGATGATGTAGCCTAACATTCAGGTCTCGACTGAACAGAGGTTTCTGTGAATGTTCAGAACATATGTCCTGCAGCCTTTGTGGAGGGCCCTGGGGCAGCCTGCAGCTCTGCCTTTGCCTTCACCTCCTGCTAGTGTAGAGCCTCAGGTCCTTAGCCAGCCTGGAGAAATCAGAGAAAAAAGGCCCCTGCTGGTCCCTTCGTGAGTATCACTTGCAGCCACATGCACCTGACCCTGTGGATACCTTCGTCTCCAGGTTTCCCTTTTGTGTGTTTTAGTCATCCCCCTGTGAACTCCAGGGTGGTCCTGCTTCTCCAACCATCGGGAGGTTAAACATTCGTCAGTTGTCGAGGTTTTCCGAAAATGCCCTGGCTGCAGCTCTGTCCGTACAGTGACTTAAATCAGGTTACCTTACAAGGAGAGCTGAGACTACAGCTTTTGAGTAACCCCCCCCAACCCCGCTCTACCACCCTGCCGCCCCCGTGCAGCTCACTGCCTTCGCTGGTGGCTGTCGCCACACCCACTGCCCCCGCCCGAGGTGCCGTGGGCCCCCAGGCTTGCAGAGTGAGGGAGAAGGGGTGGGCCAGGGCATGACATGGTGGGGCTGGCGCTTCCTACTCAGTCCCCTTGTTGCTCTTGAATCAGTGCTTTGTGAGTTTTTGCAAGCCTTTATTTAATTTTTAAAAATCTGAACAAGTTGAGCTTGAGAATTTTTGTCATATGTTCTTGTTTCTGTAACAGATGAGTGAATTTTCAGAATTCCTTACTCTGCCATTCCAGAAGTGCTTCCAATTCACATAACGTTGCAAACTTTTTATGATGGACATTTAAAAATCTGCATAAAAGAGCAGCGTATACTGACCTGGCCTCCCGACGCGCCCTCATGAGGCCTCACTATCATCGATTTTTGCTAATCTTTTTGCAGCTGTCTACCCACTGTTTTTTTTTTCCTGGAATATTTTAAAGCAAATTCCAGACATATCATTATATCCGTGAAGCCTTCAGTACAGAACACTGATGTGGATGGTGATGCTTTGCTGAGACTGGGTTAGGGCTTCGGTGCAAAGAGGGTGGCGAGCGCCGCAGCCCACACGGGTGCCTGTGGATGGCCGCCCGGCACCCCTCCTGCCGCCGGCCGTCCTTGAGCAGTGTTCAGCTACCAGTTCCCTGTGACGTCCTTTGGTCTTTGCTTGGCGATATGTGACATTTATTTAGTTTCTTTCTAATTTTTACTCCTTGGTCTCTCATTTCTTTTTGCTATTGATGTAATGTAAAACATAAAGGTAAACGCACTCTCTGAAATTCAGATTACTCTGGTACTCATATTTATTTTTACTCATCAGCAAAGAACATGTCAAATGAAGAAAGACTTTATCATAAAGTACTAGGCCCTATAATACTGGCATATGAAACAAAACGTTCAAAATGCTGCCAGATGCTGGTGAAGTTGTGTGTGCTGGTATTAACTGGCATGCCTTTCAGGAAGGCATTTTTATTGGCTATCAAAACTGAACATCTTGACCTAGGAATTCTAAGAATATCCTGCAGATACCCTTGTGTCGCTCTCAAAGAGGCGATGCGCACGGGCGTGCTCCTCGAAGAGTGCTTCTGGAGATGACCTAAATGCCCACCAGCAGCTGTGAAATGAAGGTCGAGGCGCACTGTTAACAGGGAGGTTAAGCAGTGCAACAGTCAGTCTGTTCGTGAACAAAGTCGAGGGGCACCACAGTGTTTCTGTCATGACCCGTCTGCGTGTGGAACACGGAGCCGCACTTGTCACTGACGCCGTGTGAGGCTGCAGCGCACACTAGCAGTGAAAGTGCCTAAGCAGTCAGCGCTGCCCGGAGGGAGGCCGTCTGGGGCGGTGCTGGTGTCCCAGGGAACCTGAGCTCCCAAGCATCTGTCTTTCTGTTCTGCCGTCCACACGGACGGCTTCCAGTCTCAAGGTTCCCCCATGGTCCAAGACCTCTTCGAGGCTTTACCGGAGTTAGGAAGAGCACAGACAGAAAGGCTGAAGCGGGATCCTTTCCAGCTTCTTCACTCCCGTATTTAAGCAGCCTTCCGAGAAACCAACACAACACTTGTGTTAATCAGTACTTACTTAGTCACATGACCACATCTACTCACACAAAAGGAAGAGAACCCTTGTCCTTTTTTTTTAATGTATTTTTCTATTACGGTTGACATCCAATAGAATTTATATTCTATTAATATAACTCCATATAATTTAATATATATTAAATTATATAATTTATAATTTATAAATGTAATATAATTTATATAATTTAATTTAATTACATTAAATAACTCCATATGCAGTTATTTCAGTATTATAGACTGTATGCCCTGTGCTCTGCTTTCCTGTGACTGATTTGTAGCTGCCAGTCTGTACTTAATTCCTTCACCTTTTCACTCAGCTCCCCAACCCTCTCCCACTTTGGGAACCATCATCAGTTGGGAGAACCTCAGTCTTTTAGAATGGGGAGTAGGGTGCAGAACTTCTGCATTTCACCTTACACCTGTCTGCCTGTTGGATGCTTTTCACCAGCATGCTTCACTTTTATAGTAACTGTAAAGAACAACTCAACAACAACAAAACCTATGGCTTAGTAACAAAAAGTACTAGGGCCTTATACTACATCTTACAATCAATAGCGTGGCACACTTGTTAATATTTTTCTTGGTGGCGGTAAAATATTATAATAACTCTTTAGGAATACATTATGTGTGAACCTGACTTTTCCAGGTTTGGGAGTAATTCTCCAGAAGGCAGTGGGATGGATTTGCTTCGAGGGCTTTTTGACCTGTGAATTCTGTGATTGATTGGCAGTTACAGAGTGAGGCCAGCCTCGGGTACCGCCTTGGTGCTCAGGCCTCCCCACTGTAGGTGTTCAGCACCTGCAACAAATGATGGGCCTGGGGCCCACTGAGGGCAACGGCTCCTTCCTAAGATGTAACCATGGCAGGAAGTAGTGAAAAATACGGAGCATAAACATGTGTGTGTCATTGGCATCTGTGTGTTCATGTGTATTCATAAGGGGTCATAGAGGGTGACTTAAACTAATTGTCTGACTTTTATATGCAGCTATTTTACTGACTTAAGGGATTTTGGAATTTATATGTATTTTGCTGCAAACTATTTTTTTGTTCAGGTAATGCAGTTTACATTTTTTAAAAGGCTTGGTTTATTTATTTTTAGAGAGAGGGGGAAGGAGGGAGAAAATGAGAGAGAGAAACATTGATCATTTGCCTCTTGCACGTCCCCAACTGGGGACCTGGCCCGCAACCCAGGCATGTGCCCTGATTGGGAATCAAACGGCAACTTTTGTTCCATAGGCCAGCACTCAGTCCCCTGAGCCACACCAGCCAGGGTTGCATTTTATGTTTTTAATAGGTCTTTCATTTTCTACCGTCCCATATTGAGTACAAACTATGAACATGGTTTTCAGGGTACCATTCTGGAAAAGCAGTCTTTTATACTTCTCACCTGGCTTCTTTAAAACACACTACTTTTAACGATCTGTTCAGTGGTAGTTTGAATACACATATACATGCATTGCTCAAATGAACCAAAAGTAACTTGTGTTCATCAGTTTGCTCTTCACATAGTACTTACTGGGCATATATGAGCACAGGGTATTCAGTTGTTGTTCCTTGCTCTATAGGAATTTAAAATCCATAATAAACAGTAGTGAATAGTAAAGGAAAAATGAAGCCAAACTAACTCCTTCTGGCAGGGATCCCACATTCCAGTGCATATCATAGTCACTTGTGTGACTCTGTCTGCATGAGGCTATGTCTCCCTCTTTGAACTGCAAAGCCACATGGAGCCTTTATAGTGCTTCTTGCCCTTTTTCAGATCATTGACCCTTTTGGAAATCTGGTAAAATGTGTAGACCCTCCCTAGCAAAATGAATGGGTGCATCTATACAAAAAATGTGTGTATATGTCTGCAATGTTCCTGGACCATGTAAACCCATCCAGAGAGAACCCCAACCCAAGTCAGCTTCTCATTTTGTAGGCACATAGAGACCTAGAGAGATGTAGTTATTTTCTCTTACTCTAGTGCTTTTATATTCATTTTGAAGATTCTGGCCATGGTTAAATATCTGTAAAATGCAATGTGACGTGGTCAACATCATGTGGAATACTCTGTATACCAAAGAAAACATATTCTAGCAAAAGATGTTAATGAGAAATCTTAGAAGACTGAAAAATTGAATCAATGAAAATTCCCTCAATTCTTGGTACAAATGGAAGCCTTGTACCTCAAGTGCCCTTCTCATCTGACAGCAGGAGCAGAGTAGAGAAAAGAGTATGTTGTGTGTGCCACGTGTGGGGTTTGGGGGCTCCAGGCTCCGCCCCACCCGTCTCTTCAGCCTCATCACACAGTCCTCTCCTTTTGGCTCTCTGCTGAAGCTTTGGCAGCTCCACGCCCTTTCCCAAGCCCACGTTCCCTTAACATACCATTGCCCTTTGTCCTCGTCTCATACCTGGGAGTCTAGGGTGAAAAGCACTGCAGCTCGAGGTGGCCAGTGACAGCAGAAGTCGCAAAGCCTGTATTTGCAGTCACACTCCCTCCTTCGTGTTTTAAGTACAGTACCAGGGGTGTGACTTTTCTGTTTCCTCTTGCACTTACATGAGTGGTTACAATGTGGCACAATTGGATTTTCCTCCTCTTCCTTGGCAGCATCTTCTGGGCAGTCAGCAGCCACCTTCTGTGCAGCTCTGGGTCTCCTTTGGCCGGAAGCCCATGCGTGCAGCCCAGTTTGTCACAAGACACCCTATTAATGTAAGTGGGATTCGTTGGGGGTGGGAAGAAGTGTCATTGTTCCCATGTGGAGGTCTGGAAAAGGTGCTGTGGGAATGTCCTGCTGGGTGGGTATTTGTGCTTCCTGCAGTCTCTTTTCAGAACGGTCCCCAGAGAGAGCCATGTGCTGTGGGCATGGTCCATTTTTTTCTCCCAGTGTTTGAGGTGGGGCTGGACGGGAGCCTTTGCTTGCTCTAAGCAGGAAAGGATTGCAGTGAGGTTTAGAGGAGGAGCCGACACTGAAGGGCAGCAGCACTTAACTTAAGTGCTGCTGTGCTGCTCACACACGTTGTGGTCAGACAAGGTGTAGGCTCTGGGTCCTGCCCTTCAGACACAGGTGGGTTGGAGAGACCGAGAGCCCCACAGAAGAGGGAGCTGCATGCAGTCCAGTGCAGCTTGTGTGGTGCATGCAGATGGACGGGCAAGATCCATGTGGGCTGGGCCATCAGAGAAGAGGCCCCAGGGGGAGGGGCACTTGAAGGCTGGACACAGTAGCTGGCGTGGTGGGAGGCGAGTAGCTTGGAGGAGGGTATGATAGAGAACGCTCTTGTCAGTCCTTGAGTTTCTACGGGCTCACCTTCCTGTAGTCACCGTGGAGAAAAAGGAAAGGAAATTCATCCTAAATCTCACGGGAAAAAAATGAAGACATTGTTCACTAAAAGGAGGTTTTTAGGTCGTTTATGGAGTTCAGTGGCCTATTCTTATTTTGTGCCCCATTTTCCAGTGAGGGCCCTGTTCCAGCTGCAGAGCAGCCGCAGGGTCCCCGAGGGACGGTCAGCCCGGCTTCTGCGCTGAGGCTAGGGGAGTGTCACATTCAGTGGGTGTCAGGCCACCCCGCCCCCCAGGGCACCGGAGTGGCATTGCTTTGGTGCATATAGGGAAAGCTCCTAGGACAGATGCACTTTTTGACTGATGTATTTTTTATTTTTTCTTCCTAAGGAATATTACATCGCAGATGCCTCTGAGGACCAGGTGTTTGTGTGTGTCAGTCGTAGTGACAACCGCACCGACCTGTACATCTCAGAGGTGGAGGGCCTGAAGTTCTCCCTATCCTTGGAGAACATCCTCTATTACAGCCCAGGAGGAACAGGCAGTGACACCCTGGTGAGGTGAGCAGCTCGGGAAGCCCTCCTACTTTTTTACTTACTTATCTTTATCTTCATTTTTATTTTTATTATTTACTTCCTTTGTTGTTAGTACTGACACCATTACAGAGGTCCCACCTCCCCTGTTGGCCCTGTTCCCTCTGGCCTTCACCATGACCCCAGCCTCTGGGTGCTGGCTGTCAGCAGTAGCTGCATGTTTGCACTCAGTTGGGGCTGTATCAGAAACCGCATTCCTGGCTCCTGTCCCAGGGAGGACAGCTGAACTGGGTTGGTGTGACTGGGGTATGAGGAGTTTGAACAGCTCCCCAGGTGATTTTTATTTCATGCCAAGGCTGAGCTCTGCTTCTCCAGATGACATTTAGCATCTCGACACTGTCCGCCTCTCACTTGGGCTCATTTGATTCACTTGTCTCATTTTTTGTGCAAGGAATTATTCTGTGTCTGTGGAAGGGCAACAGCAACATCAGTCCTTTATCAGTAAACCACATGGTTAGTTGATTGTTCTGCACTAATGGGTGTTCTCTAGGCTGTGGAAAGTTCTAGGGTTTGGGGGAGAGATCACTGCCATGAATTCAGGGTGGCGCTGTAATTCCTTGGTGCTACTTAGTTCACTTTTTCTCATTTGCTCTGTGACGAGCCAGACTTTGGGGAGGTGTCTAATTGTGGGTAGGATCAGTCTCTGCTCTCTGAAGGTGTCATCTGGTGAGGCTGACTGTCCTTTCTGGTGAGGCCTGGCCCACAGCCATGCCGCCAGGTCCGAGGGATGCCACTGCAGCCCACGGCCTCTCCTCAGGCTGGCAGTGCATTCAGGCAGCAGTCTGTTCGGCACATGGGCTGCTGCTCTGCACCAGGCCTGTTCCCTGGACAGCAGTGAACAAGGTCCCTGCTCTGTGGAGTTTGGTCATGATTGGGAGGAGGCAGAATGTGAACAAATACATCATCTGCTGGGTAATGGTGAGTGCTGAGAGCACAAGAAGATGGGTTTCTGAGGTGTCACACTCTGCTGGCTGACCAGCGAGGATCGCTCCAGGAGGGCCATGCTTTGCAGGTGCCTGGATGGCACAAGGGAGGGGGCTGGGCGAGGGCTGCAGGTGGAGGCAGCAGTAGGCCCATTGGATCCAGCACGGACTTTGTTGGCTTGTTGTAGGAGCAGCGAAGAGGCCGGGGTGGAGCAGACACTTGAAGGAGGGAGAGAGAGTCCCAAAGACAGGGTGCCCGAGAGCAAGCCACAGGCTGCTCAGGGCCTTAAAAAGCGTGGAAGCAGCTTAATTTTTTTCCTCTTAGTGGGATGGAGGGTTTGACCAGAAGTGGACATCATTTGATTTAACCTATTGCATTTTTTATCATTAAAAAGTTGTGATTTGCATTATATAAAGGAAAGTACATTCAACGTAAGTGGACAATATTATAAATAATTTTAAGTGAGCCCCATGTGAGTTTTTATTTTAATTAAATAGTTTACTGTCAATTAATTTTTTTATTTAAAAAATTTTAAATGACAAAAAAATATGAGACGCTTCACAAATGTGCATGTCCCCTTGCACAGGGGCCGCGCACACCTCCACATCGTTCCCGTTTCAGTGCATGTGCTGCTGAAGTGAGTGCATGACTTATCTTTTCAAAAGCCTTCCTCAGGGCTGCATGGAAATCAGGTGATGAGAGGGAACAAGAGTGCAAGCCAGAAAAGAGCACTGAAAGTTTGCAGAAATCCAGGCGGGTGGAGGTGGATGTTGTCCTGACTCAGGGCAGTGGCTGATGATAGAATTAGTCAACTTCTGACCATTTGCTAATAGACTTGCTGACTTACTGGATGAGAGGAGGAGTTGAGAGACCACTGCTGCTTGGCCTGAGCAGCTGGTGGAATAATTGCTGTGTACCGAGTCGGGGACGGGGCGGGGTTGCAGGTGTGTGCATGTGTGTGCACGTGTGTGTGTGTGTGTGGTTGGAGGGGAGGATCAAGAAATTGGGTTTGGACTTCCTGGATTCGAAACACCGTTAGATATTTAAGTGGAGGACTTTCCAGATGATCTCTCACCATGCTTTTCCATTCCTGTTTCTTTTCCTTCAAATGTGCTATCTTTTTAAACAATATTCAAAGTTTTTTTCAAGTACAGTTGATATTCACTATTATATAGTTTTAGGTATACAGAATAGTAGTTAACATTTATAGAACTAATGAAGTGATCCTGCTGATAACTCTAATACCCATCCCATAACAGAGTTATTACAGTATTACTGAGTGTATTCTATATGCTATACTTTACATACCTGTGACTGTTTTGTAACTGCCACTTTGTACTTCCTAATCCCTTTGACCTTTTTTACCCAACCATCAGCTCACTTCAGTCTGGTAACTATCAGCTTGTTCTCTGTAGTTACAGCTTTGTTTCTGTTTTATTTGTTTGTTTATTTTGTTCTTTAGATTCCACATACAAGTCAAATTATATGGTGTTTGTCTTTCTCTGTCTGACTTATTTCACTGAGCATAATACCCAGTAAATCAATCCATGCTGTTGCAAATGGTAAGATTTCATTCTTTTTTATGACCTAGTAATATTCCATTGTGTATAAGTACTGCATCTTTTTTAGTGATCTACCAATAGACACACATATTACTTCCATATCTTGGCTGTTGTAAATAAGGCTGCATTAAACATAGGAATGCATATATCTTTTCAAACTGGTGTTTCGGATTTCTTCAGATAAATACTCAGAAGTAGAATTGCTTGGTCATACAGTCGTTCTATTTTTAATTTTTTAACTACTTTTTTTGATTTATTGATTTTTAGAGAGAAAGAGAGGAAGGAAGAGAGGAGAGAGAGAGAGACATTGACCTGTCATTCCACCTACTACTGATGCATTCATTGGTTGATTCTTGTAGGTGCCCTTACCAGGGATCAAACCTGCAACCTTGGCATATCATAATGATGCTCTAACCAACTTACCTGGCCAGGGCTATTTCTAATTTTTTGAGAAACCACTATACTGTTTCATAGTAAATGTACCAATTTACAATCCCACCCAACAATGCACAGGGGTTCCCTTTTCTCCACATCCTCCCTAGCACACGTTTGTTAATTTATTGATGATAGCCATTCTGATAGATGTGAGGAGATATCTCTTCGTGGTTTCAATTTGATTTCTCTGATGATTAGTGTTGTTGGACATCTTTTCATATGTCTATTGGTCATCTCTGTGTCCTCTTTGGAAAAGTGTCTATTCAGGTCCTTCACCAACTTTTTAATAGGATTGTTTATTTTTTTGGTGTTAAGTTTTATGAGTTCTTTATATATTTTGGATATTAGCTCCTTATTGTCTTTAACCTTTGGCATTTTAATTATGATGTGTGTTGATTTGGGCCTCCTTGGGTTCATCTTGTTTGAGGCTCTCTGTGCTACTTGAACTTTTATGTTTGTTTTTTTTGTGTGTGTATGTTTTATGTTTGTTTACTTTTATGTATGTTTATTTCCTTCACCAAGTTAAGGAAGTTTTCTTTCCTTATATCTTGAAACAGAGCTCTCTCTGAGCTTCCTGGACTCCCTGGAAGTCTATTTCCTTTGCCAGGTTAGGGAATTTCTCCTTCATTATTTGTTCAAATAAGCTTTCCATTTCTTGCTCTTCCTCTTATCCTTCTGGCACCCCTATGATTTGGATGTTTGAATGTTTAAAGTTGTCCCAGAGATTCCTAAGCCTCTCCTCATATTTTTTGAATTCTTGTTTCTTTATTCTGTTCTGGTTGAATGTTTATTTCTTCCTTCTGTTCCAAGTCTTTGATTTGAGTTCTGGTTTCCTTCCCTTCCTCTCTTGGTTCCCTGTATATTTTTCTTTATTTCACTTTGTATATCTTTCACTTCTTTTATTTTGTGACCATACTCAATCATTTCTGTGAGCATCCTGATTACCAGTGATTTAAATCCTGCCTCCAATAGGTTGGCTATTGCCTCATTGCTTAGTTTCTTTTTCTGGAGTTTTGATCTGTTCTTTCATTTGGACCATATATCTTTGTTGGTGCACCTGTTATGTAGTAAGGGGTGGAGCCTTAGGTATTCACCAGAACAGGGCAACTCACTTAGCTGCATTGTGGTGCTGTATGTGGAGTAAGAGTCAGAGAGGGAACAGTGCCACTTGCTCAGCTTTCACCCCACTTTCAGTCACTTCCCTTCTACCCACAAGCAAATTGGGCCCTTCTCGTGCTGATTCCCAGGTGGGTGGGTTTGTGTACGTTCTAGGACCCCGTAGGTCTCTCCAACAAACTCTCCTGTGAGGCTGGGAGTTTCTCCCACTGCTGTAACCCCCACAGCTTTTTACAGTCAGAGGTTTTGAGGCTTTATTTCCCCAGGCTGGAACCCTGGGTTGCGTGGTCTGTCTCTCTCCCCAGTTGTTCCTCCCTGCTTATCTGCCTGGTCCACCAGCTGCTGCTTTGCTGTGTGTCCTCTCCACCTCGGCTGCTGGTGTCCACCCCTCCCTTCCAGTCTGAATGAATGTTTCTTCTTTAACTACTTGGTTGTCAGACTTCCATACAGTTTGATTTTCTGGGACTTCTGGTTGTTTATTGTTTTTGTATTTGTAGTTGTCCTACTTTTGGCTGTGTGAGGAGGCAAAGTGTATCTACCTACTCCTCTGTCTTGGCTGGAAGTCTTGATTCTTTGCTTCATTTAATCTGCTGTTGATACTGTCTAATTTATTCCTCATTTCGGTTTTTGTATTCTGTATTTTTGACTGATTTTCTGTGGTTTCTGTCTCTTTAAGTTCTCACTGAATTCGTCTGTTCCTCCACTAAGTGAATTGAGTATCCTTATGTGCAGTGTTTGAACTCTGTATGTAGTCAATTGCTTGTCTACACTTTGTTTAGTTTTATTTATTTTTTTAAGTTTTGTTCTGTTTTTCCATTGGGATCTGTTTCTGTGTCTCCTTATTTTGCCTGCCTCCCTGTGTTTGTTTGAATGTGTTAGGTAGGGCCATTACATCTCTGCATCTGGGCAGGATTGCTTCATATAGAGGGTGTCCTGTGAGGGCCAGGGACACAGCTGTTCTGGCCACCCGAGAGCCAGGTGCTCCAGGAGTGTTAATCATGTGGGTTATGTGTGTTTTCCTGTTGTAACTGAACTTTGATGGTGGTTGGCACATCGGTGATCTGGATTGATCCTTGGGTTGACAGACTCTGAGGACTGGCCATGACTGCATCAGGCAGGCTGGTGTGTGGGGCTGACCCCACAGAATGCAATTTGCTTTAGCAGTGCTCCCGTGCCTGTCAAGTCCAGTCTTCGGGGGTGTTGTTTGTGGAGCTCATTGTGTGATGCTGCAGTCTGGTCTCATGCCTGCACCCAGGTGTGTCATGTCTGAGGCCTCTTGGGAGGGGCTCTGGTGCAAGCCCAGCTCAGCCTGTGCTCAGCCTGGAGCCCCAAGGGAGGAGCTACAGAGTGATCTGCTGTTGGTAGCTGCCTGTGCTGAGCTTGGAGGCACCTGCAGGATGCAGTGCTACAAACGAAGGCCTCCTGCCACTGGTGCCTGGCTCTGGACCACTGCACGTTTGGTTGGGGTTTGTGGATCTTTCTGAGATTTTGGGAAAGGCCTGCTGCCTATGCAGTACTGCTACTTAAAGAGCATCCCTAAATGGTTCTGGGCAGGTGCATGAGTGAGTGGGGTGGGGTCTCAGGGAATTCCAAAGGTTGGGCTTGCATGACCAGTGGTAGCCAGTTGGATGGAGAGTCAGAGATGGGCGTACCTGTTTTCACGGGCTGTGTGGTGGGGAAGGCTCCAC
The DNA here is from genome assembly GCA_039655065.1 of Glossophaga mutica. NCBI lineage: Eukaryota > Metazoa > Chordata > Mammalia > Chiroptera > Phyllostomidae > Glossophaga > Glossophaga mutica. The sequence goes on along the minus strand of CM077310.1, from coordinate 33,829,140 downwards.
ACAGGCACAGTGGCGTGTGCCAGCTCTGTGGTGCTGGAGAGAGGGTTCCTGCCAGACCTTCCTCTGAAGCCAGATAATTGAGTTCCTCCCGCATGTTTCTGGCACTTTTAAAGCTGCTGTCCCTTCTCTGGAGATGACGGAGAGTGTTTTTGAGCAAGTGGGCCTTTGCTCGGGCCCTTTAGGAAGACATCCGGGTCTCCGATGCCCTGCCTCTTGCATGGATGGAACCTGGCTCATTTTCACATCCCCATGTGGAGACTCGTCTCCTTGGCACTGGTGCAACCTGGTGTGGGGCTGTGGCCCCTCACTTCTCAGGGGGGACCTCTGCAGCCAAGAGATCCCCCCCGATTCCTAACTGCTACACGTGGGTGTGGGACCACCTTTTTTCTCGTTTCTTCCCCTGCTACCAGTGTCGATATGGCTTCTTCTGTAGATCCTTACTTGTAGGAGTTCCCTTCAGCTAGTCTTCAGGTGGTTCCCAAGGGTGGTGGCTCTGTAGTCTTGTTGTAAGTTTGCTGTGTTGTTGGAGGAGGTGAGCACTTTTATCTGCTCTGCCATCTTGACTGGAATTTCATCTTCATTCCTTACTTTTTTCCCAGTGGGGGCTGACAGGTCATCGATTACTCCATGTATTATAATGTCTTATAAGCCATTCCTGCCGTGATTCAGACTTAGGTGGTTCTCTTTTGGTCACTGGCAGCCCCTTTGGGCCAGTTCCTATGACTTCAAAAATTCGTTGAGGTGAAATTTGTAAACTGCAACTTAGTCATTTTAAAGTGAACAACTCGGTGCATTTAGTTCATTCACAATGTTGTGTAACCAACAGCTTTGTTTTCCAAAACAGTTTTATTTCCCCAAAAGAAAGCCTCTCACCCATTAAGCGGTTGCTCCCACTGCCCGCTCCCTCCAGCCTCTGGCAGCCAGCAGTTGACTTCTGTCTCTGCACAGAGCCTCTCTGGGTGTCTCCTAGAGGCAGAGCCGCACCGTAGCAACCCCTGTGTCAGGCTTCTCGCCTTTGGCATAGAAGTCCTTTCAGAGATTATCCACCTGTGGCACGTGTCAGTGCTGCCTTTCTTTTTAGGGTGAGTGACATTCTCCTTACATTTTCTATAACTAAAATCAGGATTCTCACTGACTAGTTGCGAGCGCCTGGCTGTGGGGTAGATGAGTCATAGCTTACTAGAGGTTTCTTCCTCTTCCACACTTGTCGGAGGTTTCAGATGGATGTCTCATAGTCGGGCAGAGCAGGAGCTGGCAGCTGTGGACCTGGTTCTCAGTGATTCAGTCCCATGGCTGCTGTCCGGTCCAGTGACCCTTCCCGCAGTGACACAGGTCACTCCCACCTGCCTGAGCCAGCAGCCCAGTGAGTGTCTTAAAGTAGGTTTACGTCGAGATTCGGACATCAGCATCCTGCTCAGCCTTCTCATTTTCTTCGTATTTTTTAAAAGATTTTATTCATTCATTTTTTTAGGGAGGGGAAGAGGGGAGGAAGAGAGGGAGAGAAACATCAGTGTGTGGTTGCCTCTCTCATGCCCGCTACTGGGGACCTGTCTCACAACCCAGGCATGGGCCCCGACAGGGAATTGAACTGGCGACCCTTTGGGTTCGCAGGCTGGCACTCAATGCACTGAGCCACACCAGCCAAGACCTGTTTTCTTCAGGTTGTATTTCCGGACTGGACCTGTTCAGGTGTGCTCATCTGAGTGATCATTGTCATTTGCGTCTCCATCTCAACACAATTAAATGGGATAAGAGTGGCTTACAGATGACATGGCAGGCTAGTTTCCAAAAAAAAAAAAAAAAAAAAAAAAAACCTCTGTGGTAATTGAAGTGAGCTATTGCTTGAACTGCATAGGGAAGTGTGGTGCCCCAGAACTGGTTCTAATTTACTTGGAGAACTGGAGAGAGAATTCTTAATAGGGGGTGATGCTGGCAGTGGTGAGGGGTGCCCTGTAGCAGTCTTGTGGAAAGCACCATCTAGAGGGAAGAGGAAACGTGGCCATGAGAGCGCCACCAGGCCTCTGGGGCGCCCTGAGGAGGCCCTGTGTGGCTGGCGGGAGTGGCACGGTGGGGGGGCTCCGGTGCTGCGCTGAGGGCGGCCACCAGGTCCTGCGGAGCCGCCTGGTGAGGCTCAGCCCAGGCACACTGGGGAGCGTGGCTCATGCTGCCGTGAGGGCAGGCAGAGGGGAGATGACAGCTGGGCTGGGAACAGAAGGTAGAGTGTGTGAGATACAGAGGGCTGGTCTCTGCTGGGAATTAAGAGATAAGACTGGAGGAGAATGACCAGGGGAAAGAAACAGCTCCCCAGAGAGAGAGACACTCAGACCTCCCAGATATATGAGAGAAGCCGGTAAACCTGGTTTCGAGAGACTTCACTGTGACAGAATCCAGAGCAGCAGGAGGACAGTAGAACTGGGGTGAATTCTGAAGGGAGTGACCGAAAAATAGCCAAAACAGACCTAAAGAAACCCCACATCAGAATATTTGGTCTCAAGTCCACATTTTGTTCAGGATGCTGCTTGTCTCTGACGTCCAGAGTGGCTGTCTGCCCGAGGGGCAGAGCTCTCGCCCCACTCAAGATTTCCGGGGCAGATGATGGGGAAAAACAGGCCTGCGCTTATCTTGTGCAAAGCCTATTGACTCGGGACCCTCTAAATAAAGGGTACGCTTCCAGTTTTTAAAAGCCACGTGTGAACTGCACTGTGTTAATGCAGATCACCTGTCCACTAAAATCGCAGTGTCCTGGTGCAGTACAGTAGTTCAGGCCTGGAGGGCCTGGTGCTCTGCTTCCCCCTGTTACAGGTGTGACCTCGTGCTGCGCAGAGGCCCTCACCTCTGTGCCTCTTCTCTGGGAAGGGTGTCTGCTCTGCTCCCTGACGGGGACCCTGTGGGCGTCCGTCTGATCCGGGTGTCAGATGGTCTGCTGTATGGGCCCGGCCAGCGACTGCTTCACCCCAGCCATGTTCCTGCCGGTTGGGCAAAATCGTAAGCCCTGGCGCTGTTTTTGGGTCTGGCAAGTCAAGCGTACTGCTTGCTGCTTATCAAGACTCACTGTTTCGAACCTGAACAAATAGAGGTGACTCTTACATCAGCTTTTGTGTGTTGTGTATCATTCTGAACCCCCTGTGAGGAATTATTGATCAGATAAGGATCTTGGCCTCAAAGTTTAAACACCATCCCCCCCCTTTTTTTTTAAAAGAGCTGATTATTCAGTATAAAATGCAGTGAAGTGCTGATATGCTACAATCTGGATGAATTTTGAGAACATTATGCTAAGTGAAAATAACTGCGAAAAAGATCATACGTTGTATGATTTCATTTATATGAAGTATTCAGAATAGACCAATCTGTGGAGACAGAGACTGTGTTAGTTGGTTAGTGGATGCCAGGGCCTCGATGGGCAGGGAGCACTGCGAATGACTGCCCGTGGGTGCAGGGCCTCCTTTCGGGGTGATGGAAGTGCTCTGGGGCGAGGGAGTGAGGGTGGTTGCAGGACACTGTGAATGTACTTCGTGCTACTGATTAGGTAATTTAAAGTGGTTAGACTTTATGTTATGATAAAATCATACCAAAAATACTGTTTCATTTTCATAGCTGTTTATTCTCTCTTACTGTAGGTATTTTGCAAATGAGCCATTTGCTGACTTCCACCGTGTGGAGGGGCTGCAAGGTGTCTACATCGCCACCCTGATCAACGGCCCCATGAAGGAGGAGAACATGAGATCCGTCATCACCTTCGACAAAGGGGGCACCTGGGAGTTCCTTCAGGCTCCAGCCTTCACCGAGTATGGAGAAAAAATAGATTGTGAGGTATAGGTGCTTTCGTTGGGTTTGGGTTTTTAATGCAAGGTCTATCTGCAGTCCTGCACTTACAGTTCTCAGAGTCCGTGCCAAGGACACCGGGGTGCCCTAGTGAGCTCAGGGGGGCACCGTGGCGTGTGAAATTTCGGACGGAAGCACTGTGACACTCACCATCCTGAGTTAGTGCACAGTTCCGACGTGAGCTCGTGCTGTGTTGCTTTCGATGACGCCCTGCGTGTGTGAGGCTGAGTTTTCAGCAGCCGACATGGTGGGAAGCGAGTGGGGAGTGGGGGTGGAGCAGGAGGTGGCGGTGGTGGTGTCTGGCAGGAGTGCGAGGAGTCACGTCCGGCCCAGCAGGTCCACACAGCCCAGTGTTAAGTCACTGTAGGTATTCAAGAATGAAATGAAATTTTATTTTTGCTTTTAATGCTTATGTGTGATGCTATTATTTTAAACTGCTCCTAAGTGATTAGGGCATATCCAGTTGCTGGTACAGTTCTTCCAGCTTTAAAGCGCTACAGCAACATGACTGAGACACCAGTTGTGCTGTGAACCAAGAAAATTTGAAAACGTCTCCCATAATTTATTTCTGTAGAATTTCTTTTAAAAGTTCTCTTTGACTGTGATTTAGGATTCTATAATTTTCCCCATCTGCGGCTTTGTGTGAAAAACTAAGAAGACTAAACTGTATTATTTGGGCCCATAGAGCAGTCTCATGGACCTAGGCCCACTCCTTTCTTTTCCCTCAAAAGAACAGTCGTGGTCCCTGGCTCCATGGGATACAGCGCGTCTCTGTTTTCCTTTGACACAGGGCATCTAGGGCGTGTGAAGTAGGTGGACAAAAGGAACTGAGGAACAAACAAGTGGTGCTGATGTTTGGAGAAACTGTAACATCCCAGTGAGACAATTACCTGGTCTTTCAGATGACTGAATTTTGTTTGTCTATGTTAAATATGTTGGCCTACTCTGTGCTGTGTCTGTGGCCCGTGGGGCGATTCTTTTGGGCATTCTTGCTGTAGAAAGTAGTTCTTCATTTGTCTTCTGATTTGGCACCAGGTCTTGACTGACCACATCAAGTCTAACTTTGGAAAGAGGCAGGATGTAAGCACGTGTGACCAATCCCTAGGTGCTTCTCATTTACTCAGCAGCACCTTCTAGCTCTCAGAGCTCGGTGTGAGTCTGGGGTGGACGAGGGCGAGGCACTTTCCAGCGTGCGGTGGGGGTCTGAGCCTCTGTTGAGTGGAACTAATGGTGTTGTTAAAATTCAGCTTCCTATTTCACTGGCCCCTCAGTTTATTTGTGAGCTGCACAACAGTTCACCTTCTGACTTCTACTTCTGATTTTAGGCAGTGAAAGAAAAAGAGAAAGGTTGAAAACCTTGGCAGCTATTTGAGACCCTACTCAGTTTGCTATAGTTTTTGTCAGCCAAACTGTGATGCTCGCAAGATGGATATTTGTTAGAGATCCTTTTGTTACAAAAACAGGTGTACTAGCAAACCATATCACAGTTTTTAGCTATACTGTAAGTACACACAGCATTATCCTGTCCAGAATAGATTTGATAACCATTTCCTAGCCAAGGAAATCAGGCGTGACTATATAGCAAAAGGTCTTGTTCGCAGAACTCAGATCTGAAACGTAAGTGATGGAAGTCAGTTTGGGTAACTTGAAATCTTACGAGGAACATCTGTAGACTTTGTACTTTGTACAAATGCAGCCTACTTTTAAAAATTTATTGTGGATACCGTGGTGTTTATCTCTCATGTTATGTATCTGGGCGTCACATGGGAGGATCTCTGGGTACCATGGAGAGATTGATAGCTTTCTTTGCGTGAGTTGACACTGATTTCTAGTTGTTTCCCTGAGAGTACTAGGAGGGATTTTTTTATTTGTATTTTTCTCTTTGCTTCAATGAAAGGCATTTACGTGGTTCAGCTGATCATGCCCCCCCTGCAGATGTGTGGGTGCGTTGCAGCCAGGCGGTGGCTCTGGTTTCCTTTGGGCCAGGCCTCCTCCCTCTGCCTCTTGCTGTCCTGTGCACACACAGGCCTCAGTGTTTGGAGTGAGATGCGGGCATCATCTGCCTTGCTGACGGTGCCTGGAACATGTGTTTTGTAGCTCTCCCAGGGCTGCTCCCTGCACCTGGCCCAGCGACTCAGTCAGCTGCTCAACCTCCAGCTCCGGAGGATGCCCATCCTCTCCAAGGAGTCGGCGCCTGGTCTCATTGTTGCCACAGGTAAGTTTGCTGTGCCTGCTCTTCCTTCCTGGGTAAGCTGTTGGCTCAGGTGCTGCCAGGTGCACGGGGACCGCCACCCTCTGCTGCCATCACTGCTGCCTGCGGGGTTAAGACAGTCTCAGTTGCTAGATCCTACCCAGAATTTCTTGTTGGGCAAGGTTCTTGAAGTCAAAAACAATTATTCCTCTTGCATTTCAGGTTCAGTGGGAAAGAACTTAGCAAGCAAGATGAATGTGTACATCTCCAGCAGTGCAGGAGCCCGGTGGCGAGAGGTGAGGGCCCCCTGTTCTTGTTTGTATGAGATTGGACTGAGCCTGGTCATTTCGGGGGTGCCTGGGGCCTGTGGTGGAGATCACGAAGTCCATCTGTGATGGTGAAATGAAGAGCATTACCTGGAAACACACGTAGGGGTCCGCTGCACCCTGTGTACTCACAACTTGTAATGTGGGTTGTGATTTTGCCAAATACGCTACTTTGAATCAAACACGGGCTTTAAAAAAACTTGACTAGCTGCTCCAAGATGATCAGTTCCGTGAGGACAAGGCAGTGTCCGTCTCACTCACTCCTTTTCCCCTGGGACCTAGTGGTGTCTGGCATGGGGGGGGAGTGTTCAGTGAACATTTGCTGACTCTCAGCAAATGACAGTGTTGAGTCGTGTCAGGCCTGAACCTGGTTATTTGCTATTTTTGTTGTTGCCGACGTCACCCATCTGCTCGCTGGGCTGTCATGCACAGGGATTGCTCTTCCTTCTCATCTGAGCCATGGAAGAAGACTGCTTCTGCCTTACAGTTGTGTGATTAATTTGGATCCTTAGGCACCGAAGATACCAGTTCTTCAAGTGGAGCTAGTCCTCTGGTCCTGAAATGCTAATTCAGCCTGGGGCAACAGGGAATTCCCAAACTTGTAGAAAACGGTGTTTCACTAGCCCCCCATGACTGACAAAGGCCACAGGAAGTGCGCAGGCCCCACTGCGCAGGGCTGTTCTCAGAGGTGCTGTGTGTGTGTGCAGGGAGCCCCCAGACCCAGGAAAGCCAGGCGTGGTGTCTGGGGGCATGGGGGGCCTGAGGAGTTAACTGACGTTCCCACCCCTGCGGTGCTTCTGATTGGGAAAGCAGTACAAACACTGACTGCCATGTCTAACTGCGTCACACATCAAGCCATCACGGAGCCCCACTCGGCCTGGCTTTTCGCAGTTACAGAGAACTGTCACAGGCCTCATCTCCAGCTGAGGGGTGGGATTCTGACACCACAGGCACATGTGTGCATGCTGTCTGCTTTCGTGTGCGCGCACTCACATGTGTGCGTGCATGTGTGCTTGTGCGTGCGTGCACGTGTGTGTATGTGTGTACATCAAGGGCTGTACAGTATGGTAGAGAATGTAAGTACTTACTCAGATGCAGGAGGCTGTTAAGCCACGGGAGTCAGAAAGTGTGAGCAGGCTGGAATTCCCGGGGTGTCCTTGTCCTGCCTCGATGGGGAAGAGTAAGCAGCCACTCTCCTCTTTCTTGGAGCCGGATGTTCCCGTTGAAACTGGGTGTCCCCTCCTCAGTGCTTCAGTTTGTACGGTTTGTACCCTCTGATGTTGGTGTGGTTGGGAATGGACATGTCTGCAGGTGATTTCCTTCTGATAGAAAGCGATGTGGGGTTTCTCCTCCTGTGAAGTGGTGTCCTCAGCTGGAACCGGGGCTGCCAGCTGCTCCTCCTGCCAGCAGTGCTTGCACGAGGGACTTCATTTTTGGCAACAGCACAAAACTGACTAGGGCATGAAAAGGTTGAGACTGTGTGAGTGGGCTTCTTGGTCCGTGATGGCAGTGTTGGCTTTAGAGGGACAGTCTGGGGGTGTGAGGGGAACAGGTGGTGGCAGGAATCAGTTTCACTTGGTCCTGGTGTGCGATCTTTTTAATGTATTACTGGATCCCGTTTGCCAATATTTTGCTGAGAATTTTAGCATCTATGTTCATCAGGGATATTAGCTTGTAATTTTCTTTCTTTGTAGTGTCTGGCTTTGACATTAGGATAATGCTGGCCTTATAAAATGATCTTGAGAGCCTTTCCTCCTCTTGAAGTTTTTGAAATAGTTTGAGAAGAATAGGTGTCAGGTCTTCTGTGAATGTTTTATAAAATTCAACTGTGAAGCCATCTGGCCCAGGGCTTTTATTTGTTGGGAGTTTTTTGATTACTGCTTCACTGTCACAAGTGTGATCTATTCAGATTTTCTAATTGTTCCTGATTTAGTTTTGGACGAGTGTGTGTTTCCAGGATTTAGCCATTTCTTCCAGGTTGTCCAGTTCGCTGGCATGTAGTTCTCAATATATTCTTAACAGTCTTTCATATTTTAGTGGTATCAGTTGTTACTTCTCTTTGATTTCTGATTTTATTTATTTGGGTCTTCTTTATTTCTTTTTTAAAGTATATTTTATTGATTATGCTATTACAGTTGTCCCACTTTTTTCGGGACAACTTTGCCCTGCACCCTGCCTGCCCTCCCCCAGTACCCCCCACCTTAGTTCATGTCCATGGGCCGTACACATAAGTTCTTTGGTTTCTCTGTTTCCTGTGCTGTCCTTAACCTCCCCCTGTCTATTTTGTACCTACCATTTATGCTCCTTACTCCCTGTACCTCTTCCCATCATTCTCCCCCCTCAAATCTGTAGTCATAGCCCTCATCACCGTCTTGTATTTAATGTGTCCATTTTCTATAGATGCTTCAAGATTTTTCCCCATTGGTTTTCAGCAATTTTGTTATGTTGTCTCTAATTGTGTTTTTCTTTGTGTTTATTCTTTCTGGGGACACCGATCTTGCATCTGTAAATTCATGTTTTCACCCAGTTGCGGAGACTGTCAGCTGTTCCTCCAACGTGCTTTCTTTCCCTCGCCCTTCCTCTCATCCATCTTGCACCCCATTTGCCCGTGGGACCGTTGTGACCTCCCTGTAAGCCCTGGAGCTCTGTCTGCCCTGCATCTTCGTCAGAGTGGACCGTTGCCGCTGCTCTGGGTGTATCTTCAAGCTCATGAAGGCCTCTGTCATTTCTGTTTTAAAGGGCTGTTGAGCCCTTTAGTGAATTTCTTATTTCAGATATGAGATTTTTGTAAAACTTTTCTGTTTCTTTTATTTTTAAAATAGTTTCCACTTCTCTGGAGAGAATTCCCCATCTTTTGTTTATTTCAGAACTATTTTCTTTTACCTCATGAAACACAATTATGGTAACTGTTTTAAAGTCTTTTGTTAATTCCAACATTTGGATCACCTTGGGATTGGTACCTGTTGATTGTCTTTTCCCTTGAGAGCTGGACACATTTTACTGATACGTTTGTTTACTGAACAGTTTGGGGTTGTATCCAGGACAGTGAATAAAATGCAGGAGACGTGATCCCCTGGAGATGGTGAGCGTTTCTGCTGTAGCCTGTGATGGGCTTGTTGGACCATAACTGGTGTTGTTCATTCTGTGGGTGGTCATTGAAATCTCGGTTAAGTTTACAAAGCCTTTTAGTCGGCTGCTGTGGGATTGTTCCAGACGTGTAGTTTAGGGTCGGGCTAGGACTTAGGTGAATTCATACACAGAACTGTGGATTTCTTCTCTGACACTCTGTCCTCTAAGATCACATCCATGTTCTCCTTGACCTTTAAGGGCTCTTTTCTTGGTTCCCTGGGCAGAAGTCGTTTGTGAGGAGTGCAGGCTGTCTGGCTGGGGCTGAGTTATTCCATGTCTGGCGCAAAGCCACGCCAACAAACCCCAGCTCTGCAGGAGCTTCTCTAGGTGTTACATCCCTCCGCAGGCCGCCTGGTGTCATTTAGTCTTCGTCATCCTCAGGTGGGGGTCGTTTGTATTTTGTACACAGTTTTTAGTTGTAATCAGCAGGAAGAATGGGCTTACACCATCAGAGTAGAGTTGGATTTTCCATTGGTGAATTTTTAATCACCTGGTGAGAGCCAGAGATTTGCGTTCTGTCTGCACAGCCTGTGCAGTCTGCAGCAAGATTCAGTTGCAGCTCCACTTTCTGCATTTGGGACGCACAATTTGGGGTCCAAGAACTCGCTCCGCCCACCCGCAGGGTTGTGTGGAGCAGATGCAACTGTGGCTGTGAATGTGGTCTGGGAACCAAGAAGGGTGTTTGGGTGGTTGGCATTGCTGCTGGGTGCACACACATGCATGTGTGGCTGGTGCACACATGTGCTTGTACATGTGCGCACACGTTTGCCTATGCATGGGCATATGCACCTGTGTGCGCACATGTGCATGTGGCATGCTTGCACATGAGACCATGCATGTGTGTGTGTGTGCAAGTGTGCATGTGCATGTGTGCCGCAGCAGTGACATCATGCTGCCTTTTCCTTCCCAGGCGCTCCCCGGGCCTCACTACTATGCGTGGGGAGACCACGGCGGCATCATCATGGCCATCGCCCAGGGCACGGAAACCAACGAGCTGAAGTAAGTGTCTCTGGTGACGCTCTTCCTTGGATGTCATGCTGCTCTCTGGAGCGCCGGCGAAGCTGGCCACCGGGGTTTCTCTCTCCAGCATTGGGTGTGCGCAGCACCCCTCGTGCTGTCAGAAGGTCACCTACACTTTGCTTTCTCTACAGTGCCAGCAATGGGCTGCCCTTCCTCTCTCAAAGGGGCATCTTGAGCAGTAAATGAAATAATTTTATTGCTTTGAAGAAGTATAACTCTACTAAGTATAAATTAGTCATGATTTGAAAACTAACTGGGGACTTTTACATTGTTTTTTCATTGCGTGTGTGTTACACACATACAGAGATTTACTCATAGCATGAGTAACAGGTAATAATAATACATGAGTAATAATTTCAGGGTACCTATAAGTTGATAGCCAATTGACTTTACTGTGATGCATTTGGTTTTAGAGGTTCTCGCAAATAGAACTGGAAGGGACATTCGAGGTTAACCACTCCATTTTACAGATGAGAAAACCGAGGCTTGGTAAGACAAGTACAGTGCCTTGCCCGAAGTCTCCCATTTCTCAGTGGCAGGGAAGACTGGCACTCAGGTTTTACCTCCTGTTCCGTCCTCTTTGTGGTGTATCACCCTGAAAGCAGAAATGTCAGGACTTTCTGACTTCTGCCTCCTGAAGTCTGACTTTATCAAAACCAGCTCTTTGATTACTTTTGGCCTGTAGGTCAGAAGTGGATTTTGTTAGCAGTAGGGTGGGGCACACCAGCCCTCCTTCTCCCTGTTTCTGAGGTGAGCCCATGGGGTGAATTACTGAAGGAGAGGGAGAGGGCTCTGTAATCATCATGGTTAGTGCTGGGGAGAAAGCCTTTCCAAAAGTGGGCCAGTCGAGAGAGAGATGGGCGGTTTGAAAAAGAGACCTTAGCAGATGGTGCCCTGTGGTTAATTGGACATGTGCTGAGGAGCCTGGCCTGGCAGCAGAGAGAAGCCAGCCCTGCGCTGGGTGTTGCTCCTGGTTTTCCGGTCCGTGTGGCACTGGTCAGCTGCTGCTTTTGGGGCCAAGAGTTGAGAGGCTCTGCTTGCGAGTCACACACTGTATCTGCATTTGGGTTGGCATTGGCTCAGTGGAGGACAGTCACAAAGTACAGTTCTTCCCGCATTTAGCTGTCATTTATTTATCTGTTAATGCATTAATTCCCATCTCACACATTTAGCAAGCACTAATTCTGCAAGGTACTGTGTCCAGTGATGAATAGCATGTTTCCCCCACTCTGAAGGAGTCCACCCTCCAGTGGTAAGGCACAAAAATAAACAAGTGATGTTTGGGACATACTCTGGGAGCATTGTGGGAGAGGACACAGTCTGACCTCCTTGGAATACATTTTATTCTTTGCAGGGCAGTCACAACAGAGTTGGCTCCTGATTTCCCGGGTTTGGCTTTTCCACAACTCCCACTTGTGTCTGCATTCCTAGCTGGCTTCTCTGAAGTACTAGTTCTGTGATTACAGTCCTCTCACTCTCTGTCAGTGCATGTGAGCCCAGGGAACCCAGGCCATTGCTGCACACTTGGCCAGGAAAAAACACCTGCTGCTGGGAAACTCACATACCCTCCCAGACAGGCAAAAGTGACTTGTTGCGGACTTCGGGGATTGTGGCCACTGTAGCCTCATTCTGTTGGTGAAGATCATTTAGAAGTGCCTGCGTGTGTGGTTTAAGTAAAGCATTTACAAATGAAAGCATGTGCAGGCCTCCTCTTGGTAGGTGTGTGTGCCCCACATATCAGTCTGAGCTTCGCCTCAGTCTGTGCAGCCACCTGGCATTTACTCAGTCTGTGGCTCACGGAGCTCTTTTTGCTTCTCTTGCTGCTCTGCGTGTGAGCTGCTACTTCCTGGTGTCAGCCTCATCAGAAGAGAAGCAGGAGAGGATGTTGTGGTTGTCATACCCTCACATTGCAGTGGCGATACCCGTGCATGAGGGAGGGCTGTTCTGGGCTGAACTGGATTTCTGGTGCAGGTCTAAGGTTCAGGTCCCTCTGTGTCAGGCCCCCTGCCCCCAACCGTCATTCTCTCTCCTCCAGTCTCAGAGTGTACTGACTCCTTCATTAGTTACCTTTTCATTACATGCCTCAGTTCCTCAGTTCCTTAGCCAGGTCTTATACATAAGTGTTTCTATTCTGTGCAGACTAGCAGGCACTTAGTAAATACATGATTGTTCAGATATTTGTATTGCCTTTTTTTTTTTTTACTAATTTTTGAAAACTGGAAGGGGCATGGTGATATGGCAGATCCATAGTCCTGCTTGAGGGCACTCCCTGAGTGCCATGTAGGTGACAGTTCCTGGAGCCCCGTGTGTGTGGCCTGGTGGTGTGTGGCGGTGCGGAGATGAGCCCATCCACCTCCTTCCTCACTTTACTGGGGCTCATTTCTGTTAGGCACAATTGCGGGTCCATTACATCAACATTTGTGGAACATCTGTAATGAACCAGATGTTGTTCTAGGCACCGAGCACACGCAGGTGAGTGGGGCATCGTCTTTCCGGCCCACTGTGACTCTGCTGCATTTTTAGCGAGCTGGGAAGAGAGGCTGGAGGAAGGGAGAGCTTTGGAAAGGAGCTTCTGGACCCAAAGCTTGGCCTGCCTCAGGGAGGAAGCAGAGTAACGCCTGCAACTCTAATAGGAGGTCTAGTGGGGACTGAGGGGGAACGTGGCTCAGTTTGTTTTCCATTGTTCTTCCAAGTTATTCATGTCTTTCTCTTCCTGATTAGTGCAGACAACCAAGAGTTGACTGTGATTTGTTGCAGCTTCTGCCTTGATCCTCCACAGAGGCGGTTCCCTTTGTTATTGCTGATTGAAGTTGAGAGCGAGAAGGGGAACACTTTATGTTGCTCCTGTGTCTCCCTGTCGGAAATGAGCAAATACAAGCCTGTTCAGGGGACTCACTTGTCTCTCTGTTCAGCGTGCCATCACCGAGAACCTGCTGGGGGTGCAGGTTTTCAGTGTTCACAGCTGGTGCTCCTCACAGGAGGGGCTGCGTGACTGCGCGCGCTGCCCCCCAGGTGACCCAGATGCAAGTTTGTTGTCTTGATAGGAAAGTGTGAAATTGGTTTCTGTTTCTTCTCTGCAGTATGCCTGTCAGCATAACGTATTATTGGCAGTTAGGTACTAACAACACTTCGTACAAAGGCATCTTTCCTCAGAGGAGATGCCCGCTTTCAAAAGGCTTCCCTCTGGGAGTCCAGAAGAGCCCCTGGAAAGGCTGCACCGGTAGCCGCTGCCTTTTCCGGGCCTGAGCTCTGGAAGTGGCCACAGCTCCACAACCTGGGAGGCAGCAGGTCACCTGTCGCCTTGACTGCAGCACCGGATGCGACTGATGTTTCCCGGGAGAGTTGCAGGGAGAGCCACGGGGCCCCACATCACTTTAACCCCCACACAGTTTCTTCCACACCCCGAGTTACAGAGGAGCAGGTGTTCTTGACCACCTTTTAAATGCTTTGGCTCTTACTGTATTATCTGTACAGGTAGCCTTGTGCCCTTTGTGGAGCTGGTACCTTTACCTTCCTTTTTGTTAGTGTGCAGCTCATTAGCAGATATGTCCAACTCTGTGAGAACCAGACGTCTTATTTTGGGTTGAGATAAAACCATTTATCAGCACACTTGGGTTTTGTTTGTTTCAATGGCAGTGAATTTGTTTAACTGTGAGGTCCACAAAGATTCTTATGAAAAGAAGAATGTTCTCTGTCATTATGTTTCTGTACAAGTGATTCTAAGACTTTACAGTGGTGCAAGGAGATTGAATGAGTTAACTTTTTCCTGCATCTGCTTCAAAATTACTCTAAACCAGAAGCATATCAGCCAGACGAGAATCTCTCCTCTTTAGAAGATCCGTAGAGGCGATTGCTCGGGCCCTGTTGACACTCTCGTGTGGCCCCACGACCGCCACCACGGGTCTCACACATGGCCTCCTTGCGGGCTAGGGGCGTAGTGATCTTAGTGTCAGAGGAAGTGTGTGCACTGAATGAGCCTTGAAAAGCTTTGTGTCAGGCATTAAGACCCTGAGTGAGGATCGCTGCAGAAACCTGGGGAAAGTGGTAGAAGTAGTTTTGTGTGCAGTGAGGATCTGAGAGAACCTCAGGAGCTCTGTGACCCTAACAACAGCTCTCATCGAGTGGTTTCTTGTGTTGACCTTCTTGCCGGCTTACTGGGCAGTGAAGCACCGAGGCACCCATCTCCCCTTCCCGCTTAGTGCAGACAATAATGTGAAATCACCACCATCGCTTCGGTGCTGCGAGTGCTGCAGGGGCCTCCTGGTTTGTTCTGCTGTCATCTGCCTTGGAGACTTTCCTCAGCACATAACTTTACTCCAACTTTAAAATTTTTGAGGCTTCAGGAAAATCTGGAAGAGTTACATAAAGAACACTCATGTAACCTTCATCTAGAATCAGCAATTGTTAACAGTTTGCCAGCTTTCTCAACTATCACCCATCTATCCTGTCTGTCCATCCATCCATGCATCTATGCATCTCCAATAAATAAGGGTACTTTTCTGCACAATCAGAATGCCGCCGTCCCATCTAAGAATATTCACATGAACTCAGTATCACTCATAGCCATATTTATTTTTCCTTAGTCCCGTGTTATTAAAGCCGGTTTTTTTCCTAATCCAGGACTCAGTCAAGGGTTACTTACTGCATTTGTCTGTTACACCTCTTTAGTCTCTTAATCTATAGCCAGCCTTCTCCCTTTTTTGTTTGTTTTTCATGGCTTTGATTTTTTAATTTTGAAGAATCCAGACCTATTGCCACGTTGAATATGTTGCGTGCTGGGTTTGTCCAGTTGTGTACATGTGTACACAGGTGATGCGCTATCCTCAGTGCTTTATTGGAAGCGCCCAGTGTCAGGTTGTCCTCCTGTTAGTGATGGCAGGTTTGGTGAGGGTTGGTGACTCTCACATCACCCGCTGAGAGATTACATTTCCATGTGAACATTCTGGTCCCCAGCGCTCTGGACCTAGGGGTTTTAGCATCTGCTGATGACCTTGTCCGAGTCAGTCACGACAGTGGGGGTTACAGAATGGTCACTTTTCTCATTCCCTCATCATTTTTGACATTTATTAGGTAGCATTGGATATAAGAAAAAAATTTTCTCCCGCATTTCTGTCTTCCTTTTAGTATCACTTAGAGACCTGTGCCCTATTTTCAGCCAGTGTATAGTCTGTTCCATTATCTTTCCTTGTTTGTTTGACTTGTCCTAAGTTTGGTCAGTTGGAGTGCACTGAGCTGGCTCCTGCGTCTTTTGTGTTGTTGCCTGCGTCCATCCCTGAGCACACCTTGCTCTCTGGCACAGCCTTAAACTCTCTCTGCTGTAGGTCACGATTAGCCAGTTCCCCAAGGAGCCATACTTCCCATCCCTGGTGAGTACCCTCTGGAGACTGAGCCCTTGCCCTTGAGGCGTTAACGGCAAGGCCCTCTTACTTCCATTCGGGCAGATATAGCACCAATGAAGGGGAGACCTGGAAAGCGTTCACCTTCTGCACACAGCCCGTGTTTGTGTACGGGCTCCTCACGGAGCCTGGCGAGAAGAGCACCGTCTTCACCATTTTTGGCTCCAACAAGGAGAATGTCCACAGCTGGCTGGTCCTCCAGGTCAACACCACGGATGCCCTGGGTAAGCTGCTGCCTCCTCACCCTGTTCATGGAGATGCTTACTGGCCAGAGCACCAGCCCAGATGCTCAGTACCTAGGAGCATTTGGGATCCATGGAGTGGGATGGGCATGTGCACGGTAAGCGACTGAGGACTGCGGGGGCCGCGCTCGGGCACGTCGTGGTAGGGCCATGTGCTGTCTGCGCTTCCTCCTCTCTGTATGCAGTCACCGGCACGTCGTAGGGGCAGGTGCAGGTGTGTTGAGTGTGTGGGTGAGTGATGAGCAGTTTTGGTCCAACAAATCCGTCTGGTAACTCCTCTGTGAAGGGCAGTGGGCCAGGTGGTGGGGGGCCTCCTCAGCACCTGCTAGTGCAGGCCGAGCACAGGCGTGTTAGCGAAGAGGGGCGATGCGCCGTCCTTCCCTGCGCCGCTTCTCTGCCTTGGCTGACAGTATTCCAGCTGCAGGGGCTGCCCCTCAGGCCACCCATTCAGTTTCCGCCAGTTAACATCCTTTTGTGTTTTGGATCCAACAACCTGCCTGCTAATGTCCCCACCAGAAGACTCCTCCCTTCTTCTCAGTGTCCAGAGTGTTAGTGCACTCGCCTGCCCGAGTCACCAGTCTGTGTCTGTCATTGGTGTGTGTGTTTCCCGTCAACTGATTGTAAGGTCCTTGGACATAAGAAGCTGTCCTCTGCGTCTTTATTTTTTATGCACTGCACTGCCTGATAGCCTTCCGGGTAGTAAGGGGTTAATAAGTACCTGCTGATTTGAATGGCATTGAAGTTATAGTTCCTCATTATTTTCAGGCAGCATTTGTTCCAAGTTAAGACACACATATATTAAAAAAATAAAAACATAAAATGCCCATATTGACCTAGATTGCTTTGGAACTCCTGTAAAACCCTCTCTAGTTAAATTTTAAGTGAATGTGGGTCGATTAAGTGGTCGTCCAGGGTGTCTTACCATCCTCAGCCTCTTTCCATGGAGATCCTTTCCTTTCTCAATAGTGACAGCGAGTTCTGTATTACTCTCAGGCCACACGACCAGATGTGCCCACACTACCCCAGGAAGCAGGCTGGGCGCTATACTCCTGGATGGTACAGCCTCTCCCAAGCTCTCTTGGAGATAAACACCTCTGGCTTCCCATTCTAAAAGGAACTGTAGAATGTGCTAAAACATACCAGAGGTTTGGATAGGACCCTCACAGTCAACCGGCCTGAGGGTCAACCCTGCCCACAGGCAGGCCAACAGCAACCAAGACTCAACCATACTAGGAGGGCTCACATAACCCACATGGGACACCCCTGGACACCAGCTTGGGTGACCAGGGAGATGTGCCACTGGGCCCAACAGGACACCCACAACATAAGGCCACCCTGCCAAGCCTGGGAGTCATAGCACCTCTACCTAATACAGAGAAGCAAATATAGGGTGGCTGCCAAAATGGGGAGATGAACAAACATGCCCCAAATGAAAGAACAGGAGAAATCCCTAGAAAAAGAACTGAAATGAAATGGAGGTGTGCAATCTGCTGGATAGAGTTCAAAACCAGGGTTGCAAGGATGCTCAAGGGCTTAGGGAAGGAAGGATGAACTCAGTGAGAATGTAAAGAGAGAAAAAGCATCAGGACACAGAAGCTGTGAAAGAGAACCAGTCAGAAATAGGTAGTGCGAGAGGTGGCTTTCTTCCTCCCAGCCTCCTTGGACAAGCATCCGAGCTGCAGTGGGTGCCGTCTGTGTGTGTGTGTGTGTGTCCCCAGCCTCGGAGCAGATGGTGCAAAGGCCTGGGACAGCTCTAGAGGCCCTTGCTGGGCAGCCCCAGGATGCTGGGAGGTGGGCAACTGGGCAGGGGGACAGTGGGGGCACTCCTCAGGGGCTCCCTGTGACGCTGTGTGTCCTTTCCTCAGGGGTTCCCTGCACAGAGAATGACTACAAGCTGTGGTCACCGTCTGACGAGAGGGGCAGCGAGTGTTTGCTGGGGCACAAGACCGTGTTCAAGCGGAGGATCCCCCACGCCACCTGCTTCAACGGGGAGGACTTCGACAGGCCGGTGGTCACTTCCAACTGCTCCTGCACCCGACAGGACTATGAATGGTACGTTCTTCCTTGCTGCCTGGGGCTGTGTGGGGCTTCCCTCTCTCTCGGCAGCGCGGCAGCAGGCAGGCCAGGGTCTGGCGCCGGCCCCTAAGAGAAGGAAGGGAATCGTAGGAAACAGATATTTATTAAGCCAGGACCTGCGCAGGGCCCTTTTCCATGGGTTATTCCGTGTAGTCTCAGCAGCCGTGTGCTGTGGGAGCGGTATGGCCACCTGGGGGCGCTGCCGGAGTCTATTCCAGGATGACCGCTCTGCAGCTCACATCTGCGTGGGCAGGCTGAGTGGGGGCATGCTGGCGGTCCCACTGTAGACAGCTCCCTTTCCTGACGAGCCCCGTCCCAGAGGGAGTTTCTTCATTTGATAGGGGGGAATATTAGTGTGTGCACACACGCTTCCATTCATTAGTCCTTGAACAGCATGTGCAAGGCACTGCCGCGTTGCTAAAAGCAGGAGAAACGACGCACACGCAGGAGATTGTGACAGGAGGGGGAAAGCCGCAGGTGGTACCTGGGAGGATGCAGACTGGAAGGGGGAGGCTGATTTGCTCTTGGGGAGTTGAAAACTTTCTGGAGAAAGCACCATGTGTGATGGGCGTTAAGGAAGCACCTGGCTGTGTGCACAGCTGCGTTCTGAGGAGGCGGAGCAGCAAGTGTGCGGGCAGGCACGGCGGTGGTGGTTTCTGTTTGGTGCCTTGTCAGGTGTACAAGGTGGGGTCAGTGCGGGGAGATGAGGCTGGAAAGAGACCTTGTTCCAGGAGCCAGAGGGTGTCTTTGAAGGCTTCTGAGAAGAGTGGAGGACCAGAACAGAGCTTTGCGTTGGGAGGATCACTGTAGCAGTGCAGCTGGGCAGTCCCTCGGTCTGCGACCCAGCACGGCCATTCCAGATGGGCAGGGCTGCCGGTAGAGCGTAGGTATCGAACACAAACAGCTTGTTTTCAGTAGTTGCTGATGCACAAAGAAACTACAGTTTGCTTTGGGAAGCACCCTCTTCTTGACCGATGCACTTCTTGACTCTGGTGCACTGGAGCAAGGCCACACAGCCAGTGACGGGGGCTGTGGAGCCCACGTGGTTGCTGAGGCCATGGCTGCCCTCCTGGCAGGTCTCACTTGCCAGCACAGCTCTCCAGGTCTGGCCAACTCTGGTCTGGCACCAGAGCATCTCAGACTTGAGTGTGCCTGTGAGTCCCCTGGGATCTGGTCAGATTGCGAGTCTGGGCTCCGCAGTTCTGGGAACTGCCCTCCTGCCAGGCTTTGGCGGTTCTGCCGCTACGCGCCTGCAAGCCCACCCTTCGAGCAGCAGCATGCACGTTCCCTGTGACGCCGCCCTGGCCTACCCACAGAGCTGCTCGAGGCACCCGCCACATCCTTCATGCCCCTCTGCCGCCTCTGCTCTCTGCCCGGTGCCCAGAGACCAGAGCTCTGCTCTGAGGGCTCCTGGGGCCAGAGGCAGCCCCCACAGACAGATTGCTGAGCCCTCTCTTGTCCCTCTTTTATCCCCATTAAGTACTTCAAAATGAAATGAAAAAATATGCGAGAAAACCTAACAGATCTTTGATTTTTCCCCTTTGATGACCACTGTTACCATTTTTCTCAAAAATCTGCCTCCTGTGGCAGCAACAGCAGACTCTGGGAACCAGGCACTGCTTAACTGGCCTCCTGTGAGTGGCCTGGCTCTCACTGGTCCCTCACACCCACCCAGCTGGCCCATTACAGAAACCTGGTGGGCGATGCATCTTTATTACAGACCAGGGAAACAGCCACCCCCTCCGCCCCGCCCTCCGGGGAGCTGGGCTCTGTGAGGGCGATGACCCTGCGGGTGACAAGGGTGTGCAGAATTCAGGCCACCCCGTCCCTGCTCCTCTGGGCACCATGGCTGCTGGGGAGGCACCAGCTGGCCAGCTGTGTGCGCCTTGGGGATGTTTCACATTGGGCTGTGGCAGTGAGAAGTGGAAAGGCCTGAAGACGGACAACAGGAGAGGAAGCGAGAGCAAGTGCATTTGTAGGGTCCGCCGGCTGGTTCAGCTTCTGCGTGACAGCTGCGTCTGACAGTGGGTTGCTGCTGATAGTTCTTGCAGACCAGCTGGGAGGCCCGGCCACAGCCCCTGTGTACCCTGGTTTCAGGGGCAGGTTCTTTTACATCTTTTTTTAAAGGAAAAAAAAAAGAATTTTGAAAGTGTAACCAACTCTTGTACATCTTTGTATTTCCCCCACATTGTCACAGGTGCAGCTACGAGGGTGCACGGTGCCTTTCCCAGTCTGACCCTGCGCCTGCGCATCTACATGTGTGGGCACGTGCACACTTGCCATTAGAGCAGAAGCCTGGGAAGCGACATCTCCCTGGAAGTGGGGGGGATTTCGCAGTCTTCTGTTTGTTAGGGGAGGTGGGGGAGGAAGTTCCTTAACCCTTCAACGTACCTTTACTGCCTGCTAGGTTGTGGCCTACAGTTTGAAAAAACCCGCCTAAAAAGGGAGGCACAAAACTAATTAGCTAATGCTCCACATTGTCCTCAAAAAGATTTAGAGCAGCCATTCAATAAAAATGACCTGATTTAGTGAATAAGACCTGTTTGATACAGTAATAAAACCCTTCCCTCTGAATCATTCTGTACAAAATGCTGCATGTGGATTATGACATAATGTACGCACGAACCACTTTGTCCTGTGCCTGTTACATATTTTTCACAAAGTAGGTGTTTAATAAATGCCTGTTGAACCAGCTAGAACAAATAAGCCTTTTGGGAAAAGCACATCAACCTGGAAAATTCCTCTGAATTATGGATCTGTGGTTGGGGCAGGGCCTTGGCGAGCATGCAGTGAAGCTGCCTCATCTTAGAGTAGTTCAGTGCAGCCAAGAGAAGTCACGTGGTTTAGGCAGAGCCGAGATGAGACCGAAGACCCTGCCTCCCACTCTGCTCCTGGAGCCGGGAGGTTTGGCGGAGAGGTGGCCTCCAAGCTGCAGAAGGCCTCGTGCGCCGCTGCAGCGCTGTGTCCTGAAGTGTGGGGTGAGGCGCCGGGGTGATCGTCGGCAATTTGTGGACATGGTCTTAAATGACACTGGTAAAATAAAAAACCCTTGGTTAAAAAGAGAGATTATTCTTTTTAATTCTTCCAATCATGTCAAAGAGAATGTCTCACTGGGGCTAGGAATTCTTTACCATTTGCTAATCCTTTTAACAAGAGAGGGCAGGCCCAGAGTCTTCGGGTAGAGAACGGGATCTAGCTAAAAAATTTAATATCGTTTTGCTTTTGGCATAGTGACTTGTGTTTGCTTATGGCATATGATAGTGGTTCTGATATGAAGTGTCTTTTGGAAGTGTACTAGTGTGAAAATGTGAGCAGTTTGTAAAGGGACACGTTAAGTAACCTGCAATGCAGGTGGTCGGCGGGACGGCAGGAGTCCCGAGGGTGGGACTGAAATGCCGCCAGCATGTAAGTGACCCAGTGGCCTTAACAAACCCCGACTGCCTTTTCAGTGACTTTGGCTTCAAGATGGGTGAAGATCTGTCACTAGAGGCTTGTGTTCCAGACCCTGAGTTTTCTGGGAAGTCATATGCCCCTCCTGTGCCATGTCCTGTGGGCTCTACTTACAGGAGAACAAGAGGGTACGTCTCATAAGGGCTGTGTGCCAGGGATGTGGTGGGGGTCTACATGTGGTATGAGGGGGCACAGAGAACCACCTGGGTCCCTTTTGTTCCCTAAAGAATTCCACGTAAGCAGGTTTCAAGTAGCTTGGGCAATATGTAAAGTTAGGATGTTTACAAACTTTTCTACCCTCAGTCAGAAAAACATGAAAGTCTGCACGTTTCTCGACAGCTCTAGTTCTGTTCAGCCATACATTTTAGCAAGGACGCATTTTCAGAGGAGTTTTTTGGAGAGACATATGTAAAACTCTTACCAGGACAGCACTCCAGCTTGTCAGCGCTGCCTGATGTGGTCACAGCAGGGCTGGTGTCAGCCCTGCTTCCTGTTCTGTGGGGGTTGTTCCCGGGTAGGAAATGTGTTCCCAGTCACGAAGCCCTTGTGACTCTTCTTTGATGTTTCTGACCTCTTGTTCTTGGGGTGGGGGGTGACAGATATCGGAAGATTTCTGGGGACACTTGTAGCGGAGGAGATGTTGAAGCTCGACTGGAGGGAGAACTGGTCCCGTGCCCCTTGGCAGGTAAGGACCGTTTCTCCTTTGACCCCACGAGCCGCCCCTGCAACGTGATTATCCTCTCGCCCAGGTCCAGTCTCGTGGTTGGGATTCAAACTAAATGTATCTGTAGCCCTACGACTGACAGGACTGAGAAGTGTTTTTTGAAGGAAACCCCCTGTTTATTGAGAAGCACTGATTGGCATCCGCCGCGTCCTGGGCGGAGATGGGTGAGCGGTGCCCAAAGGCCTGCTCTGTGCTCCTGGATCTGTTGATCAGCGGTGAGCATGAGGAGACTCGCGGCGTCTGGGGAAGCAGCTAAGGGGTCTATCTTAATTTTTATGAGAATAATTATCAGTAATATTTTCATGGGATTTTGCACATTTTAATGTCCTTTTCCATGTGTTGTCATTTTAATTCCTGAAGCAGATATAGTTAGCTCCACTATTTTTAAAATATAAGGAAGCATGCTCAGAGGAGAGGGTTGGATGGCTTTTTTAAGGCCACACATGTGGTAAGTGGCAGAGTCCATGCTCTTACCTGGACGTGGCCATAGCGGCAGGCGATGTTATGCCCAGCATCTTAGGTGACCGTTATGCTTGCTGATTAAGAACAGCTTCTCTGGAGTGTGCGCACACTGGAAGTGTGTCTGAAGCCTGTGTTTTAGTTGATTTAGTGGTGTCGGCACAGGAAGTACTTGTCTTATACACACAGAATTATGATCCCTCAACAAAGAGTTAATCTCTCAGCAGCTTTTCTTTACTCTGTTGCTGGTCTTTCCTCACTAGCACTTCCTTGTTCCCTCTGAGCCTTTCCTGCTGCTCACCCCTCTGGATGCAGGTGAGTGAGGGGCGTGGACGTCCCTCAGCAGGGGGCTGTCTCCTCCAGCACCTGGAGCAGTACGTGGTCCTTGCTCACAGCCTGCCAGCTTGCCCTGTGGTTTCCATGCTTAGCTCATTAGTCCCTTAATTTAATCTTCCTGCTTTACCAGAGTAATCAGCATACCGCACTGTGGACACTTAGAGAGAACGTGCCTCAGCAGACTCTCAGGGGTGAGCAGATGCTTCCTGGAGAAGCGCTGCGGCCGGCCAAGGAGGGCTTGGGCTCGAGGGGCGTGAGTGAAGCTCTCAGGAGCTGGAGCACCTACGTTTGTAATAAGTGTTTTGAAGATAACTCAGCAAGGGACAAAAGAGTTTATTTAAAGCTGATTAAACCGATGAGGAAGATATTTTCTCTTTTGAGAGAGAGGATAACTCAGGGACTGAAGCGGAAAAATCTTATTTGTGGTATAGGCCGCCACCTCAACATTTTTTCTTTTTAAATGCGTGGAACTGAAGGCAGAGGTGTGCCACCAAAGGAAAAGGTCATAGGACTGATGGAGACCTCAGCATCTTTGCAAAGACGAGGTCACCTGGGCATCTAGAAGGACTTTAAAACTGAAGCAGTTTTTTTCCCTTTATGATTACTATAATAACACCGATTTCTACACTGTGCTCACGTATGGCTGGATTGGCTAAGATGCCTGTTCCTTCCCTAAGTTAAGTACCGACATTACCCATGGGAATGCTGCATGCTCCTCTCCACCTACCCCTAAGGCACTTCAGAGTTCCTGGCCTCAGCTCCTCTGTTCAGGCATTCGTTAGACGGAAGAGCCAGAGCACCCGGATGAGGTTCACAGAGGTCAGGGAGAGATGGGGCGAAGGGCTCACTGTGCTTTTCCTCCCTGTGATGGCGGCAGACTGGCGAGAGCCCTGGGCTCCTGCATCAGCCACAGGCTCAGGCAGTTTCCACCCTGATGGCCCCTTCATGGGGACGTAAGTGGGAAGGAGAAATTAGTTACCATGCAGTGGTAGCTTACATACTTTTGGAGTGAAGTGGAACCAGAGGCAAAGAAGGCTACCTTATTTTTATTAAGAGTTGCAGGTAGATTTGTTTTTTGTGCATTATCTCGTCTTTATAAAGCTGTGGCTCATACTCATTGACTCCTCGAGTGACTGGAATGAGAGACAGGGGAGGACAGCAGTAACGATGCAGACGTCCCGCAGAGGGATTCGGATTGACCCCGGCCTGGTGTGCGACACATCGCCGGAAAGACGTGCAGGGTGCGAGTGTGTTGCTCACCTCCGCTCCCTTGGAAGAGTCTGATGTTTTCCAGGCTGTATCCCGAGTGGGAGACAGAGCACTAGCTCATCCGGTTACTCCTCTGATACTAAGTAAATCTCTTTAGGAATTCTAGGCACCTATTTCTGTAACTTAAAAAATGGCAACACTTACGTCTACATCATAAAATGCAGCACTGTGTAGTGGTTATAGCGGAGACTGGATCCAGACTGCCTTGGGTCATGGCGTGGTTCTGCCACTTACTGGTTGTGTGACCTTGAGTGAGTCACTTAGCCTCTCTGCTCTCAGTTTTCTTATTGGTGAAGTTGTGTTAATAGTAGTTCTTTCATTATACAGTTGTTATTTGGATTAAACAGTGCCTGATACATAGTATGTACAGTGTGTGTAAGTATTTGTTTAGTAGAAATAGTCTTTGTGGTAATCATGTAAAACATTTTGTCAGTAGTCAAGAACAAATGCGTTATTATCGTTTTAAAAACATAATAGGTTGATACAATTGCTATATGCCGTTGTAAACAGTATTTAATGGGCAAGCAAATTGATTAGAAAACTTAGCTACAGTCTTCAGTGACCAGCAGTCTCTAGTCCCCAAGATTGTGGTGGCGTGTGGTATGGGCTTCTCATGAGGACAGCCTGCTGACGGTGTTGCTATCTTGTCCAGTGTGACTGATGACGACTAGGCCAAGCCTAGGTGTGTGGGTGCTGGAGCACGCCTCCTGCGGGATCTAGATGAGGAAAAAGAAGTGACAAGTCGTGGGCTTTGTGGATGAGAACACCCGTTTAAGATTCAGGGGAGTGGGAGGAACTTGCCCAGGTGGAGATACGGTTCCGTCGCACTCCTCCTGCGGCTGGCTCACGTGCTCTGGCACTGGGCCTGCGCCGTGTGCCTGCGTGGCTCTGCGGTTTGTGCGTGAGGACGGAGCAGGTCCAGCACGCTGAGACACCGTCGCACGCCCTGGGTCACCCTCCCTGCTGTTCTGTGGGTCTGTGCAGAGGAGAACGAGTTCATCCTGTACGCTGCGCGCAAGTCCATCCACCGCTACGACTTGGCCTCAGGAGCCACCGAGCAGCTGCCGCTCGCCGGGCTGCGGGCCGCGGTGGCCCTCGACTTCGACTATGAGCGCAACTGCCTGTACTGGTCTGACCTGGCCTTGGACATCATCCAGGTGAGTCAGCCCTTGGTCTGGTCCTGGGGCTGCGCCTCGCACCTGTCCAAACTAGGTATAAACTTTCAGAATGGCCTAAGGAAGTGGGTGTTGGAAGTTTTAAGTCATGATTCATCTGAAAGCTGACTGAAGAAATGTTTCAGTTTTCTGTTTTAATCCTGTCTTTCCGTGCCCACCTCTGTCCTTGGAGGAAGGACAAAGGGAGCCCCAGATCCATAGTCCTGCTTGTAAACAGAGTCTTCCTTTTCCTGCTGGGAAGCTTTTAGGACTAGGAATGCTGGAGTTTTAGTCACTTCCTTTGGTACCACCTGCCTCTAGCGCCCTTCTGCCCAGCCTTGATACAGTCACACTCGACTTGTGGGGAGTTCACGTCACTATCCACTTCAGCTGTTCCGAGCACGGTCGAGGACCAGTAAGTGAGCTGCGAAGACCCCGCTCGCACGGGCCAGACAGAGAGCCGCTGTGCACGTAAACCCACGCATTTTCCAGGAGAGCTTCTAAAAGGAGTGCAGTCTCAGCAGGCTTTGTCTGGACATCCAGCCCGACAGAAATGTCACAGTGCTTGGGCATCTGAGGGGTGGCCATGGGGGCAGGGCGACTTGCTCAGTTTAGCTGTCCCAAGGGGACCATAGCACCCGATGGCCAGGAGCCTCTGGAGGGAGGAAGACTGTAAAAAGCAGACAGAAGACCTTAAAAATAATACCAATCTGGTTTTATTTGAAAGGGAAACAGATGTGCGCGTCTTGGTTGCCTCTGAGTCTGTCACTGTGACGCAGAGAGGTTCAGTGCTCGGTGCTCACGATGGTGCAGACTGGCCTCAGGGGTCACCTTGTTCGGCTTGTCTGCTCCAGACAGGAAGTCATGACACATTTTAGAAATGCTTCTATTAAAAGCAGGCTTTATTCATCAGGAAAGCTTCCTGATGTAAAACGCTGCATTCCTTGCCAGTCAGGTCGGGTGAATGAGGGTCACCATCCATGGGACTGATTGGGCGGGAGGTCATGTGAGCTTCTCACAGAGCTTCCCCTTTTGTCTCCTCAGCGCCTCTGTTTGAATGGGAGCACAGGGCAGGAGGTGATCATCAGCTCCGGCTTGGAGACGGTCGAAGCTTTGGCCTTTGACCCCCTCAGCCAGTTACTTTACTGGGTGGATGCTGGCTTCAAAAAGATTGAGGTATGTGTGTTCCCGTGTCCATGCAGCGCGTGGGGGAGCACATGGGCTTTGAGCCAGACTTGGCACTGAGGTGGGAGCCAGCATCTCATGGGACCCTGCAACGTCTCAGAGGGTCCGGAGAATGGAGTCCCTGAGCCTCTGGAGAAGGAGGAAAGGGCAACAGTCTCAGGATCATTGCTCTGTGTCACAGCAGTCCTACATAAGAACAGAACATGAACCTGTCAGGCAGATTTTAGGGGGACACCTGAAAGCTTGTGTTTTGGCTAGAAAAGATGTGAAGCAGAAGTAATAATGGTAGTGACATTGCCACAGCATTATTACAAAGCTGTGACACTGGTGCTCTGACAGCGCTGAGTCGGCTGAGCAGCACTGACAGCATCACGATTGTCATCACCATAACCGATGATGCCGGTGAGTCCTTCTGTGCAAGCCATGCTGGGGCCGCTCTGCAGGAACTCTTTGGTCCATTCTCATGGCGGCTCAGTGACGTGGCTGTCCCTTTTTTCCTTGCCTCATCCGTCTGCAGCTTAGCACCCAAGGCACCACGAAGGCAAGAAATGGCCCCTGACCACTCTGTCAGTGCCCTGCTGCGGCACTTGTGCACCGGTTCTCCGTGGGGCTGGCATGGGGGCCGTGGGGGTGCCCAGGAGGAGCAGGTAGACACAGAGCCAGGTGAAGTGGCAGGACAAGCCCCAGACATGAGATAGGCCTGGGCTCAGTCTTCATTCCAGTAGCTCTGTGACTTGGACATCAGTTCCTTCATCTGTAAGATGATGTCATGTCACAGGTGCTTCTTGGGGGCATGACATGTGCCAGACACAGCTGTATGATGTGACAATACGCAGTAGGCAAGGCACATGGATTCTGATAGACAATAGATTTTAGTGGAGAAGCCAAATGATGAAGAAATAAGTCAGTCAGTTCTGTTGGTGGTAAGTGCTGCAGAGAACATCAACCAGGGCAGGGTGACCGACCCTGTGAGGGTGCCGTGGGACAGCATTGGAAATGGTAGGCAGGGAGGCGTCTTGAAGGTCTGACACCCGAACTGACCCCTAACTGAGGGCAGGGTCATGCCCATGTCCCAGGGCCAGTGAGAGGAGAGAATGGAGAAGGTGGGACGAGACTGGAGACGCCTGATTGCAAGGCCGAGACCCTGAGCATGTGTTCTGTGGACAGGCGGACTGTCAGGGACTGGCGCATGGCAGAGCATCACAGGAGGGTCAAGGCAGGAAGCACATCCAGTGCTTTGTGCAGCTCCTCACGCCCGGGAACCGGGGCACAGGTGGTGCTGGGCCTGTGTCAGACCATGTGAGAGTGGGCATGTGAGCCAGAGGAGTGAACAAGTCATGCTGACTGGAAAAGGGGCGGAGCTCCGATCCATTGGGGGCATGTCTGTAGGCAGGAGCCGAGAGGAGACTTTTAAGGAGCTCAGGTCCATCTTGGCTTTTTTCTATTCCTTTTCTGGTCAGGTAGCTCATCCAGATGGTGACTTCCGACTCACGATCGTCAATTCCTCTGTGCTTGATCGGCCCAGGGCTCTGGTCCTCATGCCCCAGGAGGGGTAAGTGTCACCCCAGTGGAAGTCAGTGAGTGCCAAAAGCTGCAGCAGCCAGATCCTCATGGGAATGCAAACTGCTGGACAAAAGCTCTGTTTCTCATGTCTGTGGTTGAAATTGTCTATTAACTGAGTGCTGAAACCACAGTCTCCGTCAGGTGACTTTTCATCAGCATGCATCAGAATCTCTAGGCATCCAGAAGTCTCACATCTGTGGGGGTTTTCTCCAACAAAACACAGTATTGAAAGTTACTCTGTAGACATGTTAGGCCTGATTGGGTATTGTGAAGGTTCTGTATCTCTAGTTCCTCGCATGATGCAAACACCTAGTTCCTCCCATCTTTGCCTGCCCTCCAGCATGCGTAGGTTTCCTAGCAATCCACATGCACTTGGGGTTGCAAAAGTGCTTTATTACTTTATTAACTTAGGAAACATAGCTGAAAGGGAAATTCTGGGGTGGCCTTTCTACCCCTTCTTTTCTTTTCTTTAAGATTTTATTTATTTTTAGAGAGAGGGGAAGAGAGGGAGAGAAGGAGAGAAACATCAATGTGTGGTTGCCTTGTGTGCACCCCCTGCTGGGGACCTGGCCTGAAACTCAGGCATGTGCCCTGACTGGAAATTGAACTGGCAACCCTCTGGTTTTCTGGCTGGTGCTCAATCCCTGAGCCATACCAGCCAGGGCTGCCATTTCTTATAGCATTTATAATTGAGGATTAGATCTATTTTTAATAATAAAACAAATTTCTGAAAGTAGTGCATGCACTTGATTTAAAATGTTAAAAGCAAACATAAGTCTATGAAATGAACATTTGTTTACTCCTTTCTCACTATTAACTCTTCACTTAACATTTCCCAGGGTTTAATAGTTTCATGTGTCTCATTCAGAATTTTTTTAATCCATGTACAAGCATGTATCTTTTTTAAAAACTTTATTTTAATTGTTTTCTTTGTACAGTTTTCTGTCTTTTACTCTCATCCCAGCCCACTGCCCCAGCCCTCCCCACCTCCCTCCCATTTCCACCCTCCCTAATTTTTGTCCATGTGTCCTTTATACTTGTTCGTATAAACACTTCCCCTTTCCCCCTGAAATTCCCTCCCCTCTCCCCTCTGGTGACTGTCAGCTGGTTCTCAGTTTCAGTGTCTTTGGTTATATTTTGCTTGTTTGTTTTGTTGATTAGGTTCCTGTTAAAGGTGAGATCATATATTATTTGTCTTTCACCCTGCCTGGCTTATTTCGCTTAGCATAATGCTCTCCAGTTCCATCCAAGCATATATCTTTAAAACACCTAGACACATACACCTATATGCCAAATAGAGTAATAAGATATGTACTAGTCTGAACATATTAACAAATTTGATATGTTTTGAAGATAGTTTCATAGAAGCACATGTGCATTTTAGGCTTTGTAATAGTCTTTATATGTACCATAATGTATCACTTTTTCTATAGGTTAACATATATATGTACACACAAATATACATATATTATATTTAAAAATACATATTTTTGCTAGTATGAACAATCTTTCTTTGCTGTAACAACCATCTTTGTATGTTATCTTTGCCTAACTTGATTATATCTGCAGATAAATTCCAGTAAAGGAGTTTTTGGGTCAAGGAATTAAATGGCTTTAAGTACCGTGATTGCATATTAGAACACATGTGCTGAAATAAGAGCTGGTGGTTCTGGAGGAGCTTCTGCGTCTGTGGGGCAGCACTTGAGCTCCTGTTCCCCTAGTTCTGGTGTGAAGGGTGTGCATTCTCGTCTCGAGCAGAGTGATGTTCTGGACCGACTGGGGAGACCTGAAGCCTGGTATTTATCGGAGCAACATGGATGGTTCTGCTGTCCATTGTCTTGTGTCAGAGGATGTGAAATGGCCCAACGGCATCACTGTGGATGACCAGTGGATCTACTGGACAGACGCCTATCTGGACTGCATTGAGCGGGTCACTCTGAGTGGCCAGCAGCGCTCAATTGTCCTAGACAACCTCCCACACCCCTATGCCATCGCAGTGTTTAAGGTAGGACTCTTGGTGTCCAGCAGACATCACTCTTTTGGCATGGATACAGAGTGTGCTGAGGTGAGGGACCTGCTCTCTCTGGGTTTTTGCACACCAGCTTGTCTGACTTCTAGAAAGTAGCTTCTTACTGAATTTGAGGCAGTTTCCTTCAGCCCAAGAGGAAGAAAGCCAGACCAGAGAATCCAGGGTACTTACTGTTCACATTTCAAAAGGTCAAAGGCGAGGTATTTCACATGAAATTCCCAATTCACCCCTACACACCGGTGGGTTTGTTTTGGCTCTGTGTGTGTGTCTCCTGTAAGGTTTGCTCCCTTTGTTCCCAGACGGCTTCAGATGAGTCCTGTACCTCTGGTGTCGCTGGCCGCTTCCACTTTGATGCTAGAGAGCAAAACACTCTTCCCAACACTGAGAAGCAGATTTCAAACTGGGTGGTTGGGCTTGTGGTTCAGCTTGAATACTTATCAGATAGTTTCTTTGGGGTAGTTCCATCACTGTGGATATTGGGTGAGGTTTGGATAAAATCAATGACTCTCGCATTTAAGTGGAGTCTTGCTGGGGCTGACCATTTGGACAGTGCCTTCTGGGTGTCCACTGCACAGCAGAACTCTGGTTCTTCCTGAGGGTTCAGAATAAAGGGCTAAGGAGTGGACTAAAGAGAAAGCTCTTCATTTTAGAATGAAATCTACTGGGATGACTGGTCACAACTCAGCATATTCCGAGCTTCCAAACACAGTGGGTCCCACGTGACGCTCCTGGCAGGCCAGCTTACGGGACTGATGGACATGAAGATCTTCTACAAGGGGAAGACAACGGGTAAGGCAGTGTCTCCTTCTTATTCTCTACCGCGTTGACCTCTAGAAAGGGGCTGGGTGTGGGCAATCTGCGCAGGCAGGCTCTGGCAGCCTGCATCCTTGTCACGGCAACATGCACATTATTTAGTTTCTTCCTAATGACATCGTAATTTCTCTGTAATGATACACAAACAGCTAGAAGACAGCATGTTTTGCCTGCCTGGAGTGTGGGTGATTGGTAGGTAATTACGCCCTCCTCCTGCGTTTGCCCCCGTCCTGATGGGTGACACGCCTTCTGTTGCAGCTGGAGAGCCCCAGCATGTGCACAGTCCGTGTTGGGCACCCTCACTCGGAGCTGCGCCCTGCTGCATGTTCAGGCAGCTGCTGCTTCCTGGCTGGAGTGCCATCTTGAGCCTGGTTGCTCAAATGAGCATGTACCTCCCTTGTAATGCTAGGTGTATGACTTAATTGATTAGTCCTCACGGTGAAACTCTGAACCCCATGAAGAAGAAGATTGTCTTTTTTTCTCAATAATTTTACCAGTGCCAAGCACTTAGTAGATGCCCAATACACATGTATTGAAAGAAGAAGGCATGAAAAGGGAAAGGAAGAATTGCAGTGGGTGCAGACAGTAGCTTTCTTCAAGGTCATTGCAGAGGCTCCCAGAGCTCTGTAAGGCTTTGACTCTTGGTCCTAGAGCCCAAGACTATTCCGTGGAAGGCCTTTTTCCTCACTCTGCCTTTGTTTATTTCCTAACCACACTGTCCATCCTACAGGAGAGACCTCAGGGTACTCCAAGAAGAATAGTCCTTTTAAGAAGTGCCCTCTTTATCTCAGCAGGATTAAATATCGTCCTGGGTCTGCTGACTCTCCTTTATTGACAAACTGCTAGGTTTCCTGTTTTGAATTAGAATGTAGACGTTGTTCTCTGGGTTTTGGCTGGCCCTGTGCTAAGGGAAAATTGACAAAGGGAAATAACACGGTTATAGATATCATTGTTAGCCTTTTGGGACGAGTGAAAATACCATGAAAACACTCTTAGAAAAGTGTGTTCTTGAACCCGTAAGGCAATATTATTGTAGTGTCTTCATAGCTGACCTGTGGGATGGGCAGGGCTGGTGTTAGGAGCTATGGTTTACAGATGAGGGAATGTAATCTTAGACATGGGTGTGTTTTCCCAGAGGCCCCTTTCTAGTTTAGGAGCTGAGTTTTGTTCCAGCTAAATGGAGAAGTCACTTTCTTAGAGGAGGTACCTGTTTTAACATAGGAAGAGATAAAGGAATCTTGCTCCTCGGCTCCGCTGACTGAAATCTCAGGGCCTTTGATGGAGGACCTCCACCCCCACTGATCCATCCTCCTTGCTGGCAAGCTGAGTGAGTTGTCGCCATTCCTCTGAGTTGCCACCCCATCCGGAGGAGTGGATCTTCACTTTGATGGTGACTCGGGAGCATGTTTGAGGAGCATGGAGCAGCTCCTGACACACCACATGCAGCTGGACCCGGAGCCCTGCCCCCCAACCGGGCTCCTTGCTGCCCCGCATTGGCCGTCCCCTTATCCCAGCTGGTGTGCAGTCCCAGGGGATCCAGACTCACTCTGGCTACTCAGAGTGAAGGTCGCTGCTGGAGGTATGCAGGGGAGATTGTGGTCTGTCTCCTGCTTCCAGACAGAGGGTTGGAGAGGCAAGTTTGTGATTTCTCAAACAGGCCATTTGGGTTCAGTCAAAGCTTTTGCAGTGGCGTCTGGCTCCCAGCACTGCTTCTATGCAGAAGGTTCTCTTGGTCTTGAACCTGTTTGCTCCAGCCAGCCTGCTTTTTTGGACACCAAAGGAGCATTTTGCGAATTCATGTTTTGTATTGGTGATCCTTGGTACCAATCTTTATTATTTTTGTTGTCTTCTCCTAACACATGTAGGACTTTCTGCTAACATAAAATAATAATAATGACAATAACAACATTTATTAAGGGATTGCGATTATACAGCATCACACTAGTGTGCTTGACAGGCTTGTATGATCTCAGTTAATCTTCCTAAGTCCACATGCATTATTAACATTTCCATTTTGTAGACGAGGACATGAAAGTTGGGTTTAGTAACTGTTCTACATCACACATTTAGTAAGAATTTGAACCACAGTCTAGTTGGCTGCAGAGCTCGACTGCAGTGAAGCCATCAGCTCTGCTCCCTCTGTTGTCTGTAATAGCAGTGCCCTGGTATGCCACAGTGAGTTAGGAGTGCTTGATTTTGAATGGTTCTCGTCTTTGACAAAACTTTGTTCCCTTGAAACATTTGTTGATTGGGGCTATTATACCTGCCTGATTTGTGAGTAGTATTACTAGAATTTATTCTTCATAAAGAGTGCTTTTTTCTTTAAATAGCTTACTTTGCAAGGCTGTTGACACCTTTAATGCATGATGCTTTTGGTGCTCTTTGGAGTCTGCAGTGAGCACGCACTTTAGAATATCTACAATGAGGGCAAATAATGTATTGTGTGGGGTAGGTTTGATTTTGATAATTGTCAAATGTGTAATTCATGAAATAAGATAGCAGCATTTTTGCCTCCTAAACTGGTTCTGTTACAGGCCTAAGGGTTGTGTTCCTGGTGCTTTAAAACAAATACTCAGTAGATCAGGGTTTAGAGCAAGCACAGGCTTATTGATCGAGGATGCCTACCTGGAGGAGATGGGAGAACTAATTCTCAAATCCTCTTTAAGAGAGGCTGGGACCCAGCATCACCTCTTGTTCGGGGAAAGGAAGAAGGGCGAGGTTTCTCAACATGGTGGTGGAGGAGGGGATGTTACTGTCACCTCTTCCCAGAACCAAATGGGATCTACTGCACAACCGAATTGGGGAACAATGCCCCTGAATTGCCAGCTGAAGACTACCTGCAGAGGAGTCTTCTAACCAAGAAAGGCAGAAGCAGCCACCTGAAGTGTGATAGGAAAGGTAGACAGACACATGAGGGGGCGGCCCCACGGACAGTGGCTGAGGTTAAGGAGGGATATCTCAGCTGCGGGAGGTTCCCCCGAGAGGTGCAGTGCCTCAGCCCCAGGCCAGGTCCCCCAGCGCAGAGCCCCAACGCCAGGAACAGGTATCTACATAGCATCCAGCTGGGAGAAGCAGTGAGGTTTCTGCCTGCCCAGGAGAGGCAGAGCCCGCTGGAGTCAAAGGCACCCTCTTAAAGAGCCAACATGCAAAATTTTGTTTATAGCCACTCACCCTAGGCTTCGATGGTGCCAGCCAGAGTCGCCTGATGAGAATATGGTGTTTGTGGCTTTGGGGAGAGGCCTGGGGGAACAGCCTCTAGGCCCCCTGTACTGAGTCATCCTCTTATCCCACAGCGGCCATCCTTTTTGGGCAGAGCAACCCCTCCCAGTGGCATCAGCCTGAGGAAAAGCAGTTGCCCCCCACCCCACCCTCTGATGTTTCCCTTTCTCCATCCTGTGGCTCTCTAGCCCTGCCGAGGAGTCAGCGGAGTAGGCTGGGGCGTAGAGGTCAGGGCAGACTCAGGTGGGTTCAGTGACCGGCTTGGGAACAGGGCCATTTCCCCCATTTCCCTGTGGCACTGACTGGAGCTCCTCCCTTATAGGAAATCAGATAAAAATACCCTCCCAACTTCTATCAGACACACCTGACTCATTGGGGCTCTGCCCTCCCTGCTGAGGTCAAGAAAAAATCAAGGAAAGACTCAGATGAGTGGCTCTGGGGCAGGGAATCACACCCACTGTCTTCCCTGAATTCTGAACGGCACCTCCCCCTCGTGGGAGATCCAATAGCCCCATCCTCCCAATCCCACCAGAGGGGATTTTAGTGATGAGCTTTCTAGTGACCAGCCTAACAGCCAGCTGCAGCTGAGGCAGGCGCAGGCAGATGCCCTAGTGACTTCCAGCATTAGCTGACCTGCCCCTGGGTCCTGACTAGTGAAAGCCAGCCTCGTATGCATGTAGTGTGCAGTTTCCTCCAAAATTAAAAACGGAGCTGCCTTTTGACCCAGGGATCCCAGTTCTGGGAACACATATTGTAAGAATCCCCAAACACCAATTTGAGAGAATATATGCACCCCTATGTACATAACAACATCATTTACAATAGCCAGGGCCTGGAAGCAACCTAGGTGCCCATCAGTAAATGAGTGGATCAAAAAAAACTGGTACATTTACACAATGGAATACTACATGGCTGTAAAAAAGAAGGAGAGTATTATGCAAGTGAAATAAGCCAGTCAGAGAAAGAAAAATATCACGTGATGTCACTCATATGTGGAATCTGACGAACAGAATAAACTCATAAAAAAAAAAAAAAGAAACACAGGCATGGACACGTGGAACAGACTGACAGCTGGCAGACGGCAGGGGGCCTGGATGAAAGAAGGTGAAGGGTCACCCAAGAACGTATATTCTTGCCCATGGACACAGCCAACAGTGTGGTGACAGCCAGAGGGAAGGGGAGCAGGGGCTGGGGGGAGTGGGGGGAAGGGGAGAAGACAGGGACCTGTAATAGTGTCAGCAATAGAAATAAAGAGAAAACAAAAAAGAAGGAGAGGGGCGAGGCAAAAGGTGGTGCTGGCCACAGGCAGGGAGGCCTCAAAGGGGTCCCAGGAAGAGTGGGGATTTCTCAGTCCCCCTGTCCCCTCCTGCTGCTCCGAGTCCAGGTGTGGGGACGCCTGCAAGTCCCTGAAAGCAGTCACTGCCTTATGCGTGTGTCCCCTTCTGTGGGGAGCAGGGGCTCTAGCGCCTGCAGCAGAACCCCTCCGGTGCCTGAGCCAGCCCGTAGCCAGAGCACGGACTGCAGGCATCCGAGAGAGGAAGCCTTCCATTCTGTTACCTTCTGGAGGAACTTTCCCAAGAGGGTATCTGAAAGTGTTCTGAATGTGACAAGACTTCACAGAGCTACATGCTTGGTCTTCCAAGGGGACACTCTTCATGTGGGGGCGATGCTCTTCCCATTGTCACCGCCCCCCCCCGCCGCCACAGCAGACTGCTGTGTGCTGGGTCGGCTGGCCATGTCCTGGGGTGCCTCATGGACTTCTCCAGTGGTGCTGACCCATGCCATCTCGGATGACTTCCGGTCACTGCACTGCGGCCTGGCGCCGGGCCTCACACCCCTTCCCTGCTGTCTCTTGGTGTGACTGTCTTGGTCAGCGTGGTTTGGGGTTCGCCCTGGACACTGCCCCTCTGGCTAGTTTTCTGCATCTCTTTCTAGACCAGTCTCCTGAATGGCTGCACCCCATCTGGGTTCTGTACTTTTGGCTCTTGCTTGTTTGGTTAGGAATGTTTGTTCCGCGTGTGAAAATACCAGTGACATTATTTTAGAGACACCACCCGTGTGAAAGTATCCTGTGAGTGTTTTCCAAAGGTTCTATTCCTGTTGAATATATGTTGTCCTTTGAATACACAGAAAGTGTCCCAGGTCTCTGTGGTGCTGTTGTCTCTTAGTGGCAGCTGCGCATGACCTCCTGTAGCCCGAGGCCCGTGTCTTTTGAGCTGAAGCAGTAGCTGCTGCCTGTGGGATGGAGCAGCCTCCACCAGCGCCTGCTGCAGGCAGCTGGTGACTCACCTGTGGCACTTTCAACCTCTAGGGCAGGGGTGTCAAACTCATTTCCGGGGGGGAGGGGCGCACATCAACCTCGAGGCTACCTTCAAAAGGCTGAATGTAATTTTAGAACTGTGTAAATGTTAACTACTCCTCAACTAGGGGCCAGAAGCTCGGTGCTGCCGCCTGGGAGAAACAAGGGGCTGGGCCTGATTCGGCCCGTGGGCCTTGTGTTTGCCGCTTGCGCTCTAGGGTTATCAAGTTATTTGGGAAACCCTTTCGAATGTTTCTCCACGTGGATTTCCCTCAGTGGGTGTGTGTGTTTTGTTTATTTAGTGATGTTCTCTGTGGGCCTTGATGTCAGAACTTGCTGCTGTATGTGGTTTTCATGTTTGTTATGTCAGTTGGACGCTGACCGGGTGCCCACACACCGGAGCTGCTAAGTGTGCCGTCCCACCTGTCAGTGCCGACTGTCTCTACCGCATCCCGTCTTTTGGCTGCAGGCTGGGCGGCAGGCAGCTGAAGCCTTGGCTGGCAGAACGGAGCTGCTGCATGGGGTTCTGGTGGGCCTTTCTGTCCCTGAGCCAGCATGGGGGTGGTAGCCGTCAGCTGAGTTTTATCAGGAGTTTCACGTTTATCTTTCCCTTTTTCGTGATGAATAGTCACACACAAAAGGAAAAAGATACATTCCGTAGTCTGCGTGGCTTTCATGTTGCTCAACACATTTTTTCAGCTGTTCTAAAGTGGTTTTGTGGCCTCTCTCCTTTGCAGAAAGAGGATGGAGGCAGGAGCATTCCTTGTCCGTCGTTGGTCACCCACACAGGTTTTCTGTCCAGAGCACAGCAAAGGGTTTCATGGCCCCTATCGGGCGTCCTCTGTGGGAAGCTGAGCAGAGAAGAGGTTGGACATAGTGGGGCAGGTGCACCCCAGCTCGTCTTTGTCTGGGTTCATTGTGTGACCACGTGCCTGATGAGTCCTGTGGCTGGCTCAGCAGCTGCACTCGGGCACAAAGGAGGCGAGAAAAGGAGTCCTGGATTTCTGTCTATACCTGGTTGTTGCTCAGGTGTATGTTCTAAATAAGGGCTTTAGGGTCATAAGGAGCAGAAGCCCACTCAAGCTAACTCAAGTAAAACGTGCTATGGAAAGGACGAAGGGAGACAGTAAGGAGCCCAAGGGTGGACACTGGATGAGCCTTGGGGGACTGGAGCTGGGGCGGCAAAGCCATCTGCCTTCCCGCTGCCCAGGTCCCTGGTATGGTCCTGCCCTGCCAAGCCTGCTTTGCCTCCTGACTCTCCTCAGCGTGCTCGGAGATTGTTTCTGTGCAGCTTTGACTGGCACCGGTTTTGGTTTGTCCTGCACCACTTTTGACACCCCCACGATACGACCTCTCCCAGCTTCAGCTCCCTGATGATGAGGTGCCCTTCAGCCTCCCAGTGCTAAATTCCCTGCTTGGTTCTGGGGAATGCTGATCGCATCGAGGTTTCATGGGTCAGGAGCCTTCCTGAGGGCTCTGAGCAGAGGTGGTGGGCACAGTAGGTGCCTCAGCACGTGCCACATCACCTTTCTCCGAGCTCCACATTGTGGCATCTCTACATTGAGGTGGTGCGTGGGGCCCAGGCCTCCCTTCACTGCCCCCTGGTGTGTTAAGGCGGTGCTGTTGCCTGTGCTTTCTCTGCAGGAAGCAACGCCTGTGTGTCCCGACCGTGCAGCCTGCTGTGCCTGCCTAGGGCTGACCAGAGCAGGAGCTGCCGGTGTCCGGAGGGTGTGTCCAGCGCTGTCCTGCCCTCTGGCGACCTGAGGTGTGAGTGTCCTCGGGGCTATGAGCTGAGGAACGACACTTGCGTCAAAGAAGGTGCGTCCCTTTCCTTTTTGCCCCCTGCCCTCCTCTCCTGTCTGTCTCCTCTCCCAGGGCTCTCTGTTCCCTGATCTTTCTGAGTTCATGGAAAGTGCCCATGGGAAAAAGGAAATCGCCGGGCACTCACACGCACCTGGTTCAGGTTCCAGGCCTGTGGCATTTTGGTTTTCATTCAGAACAGCCCTAAGCTGTTTACATAAAAACGAAGACTTTGCTTGGAGGCTACCTTCCTTTTCTGCTTCCGCCACCTCCTTTCCTTGCCCATGCCCCACCTTACGGCTCTGCAGCTTCCTGTAAGTTGGACTGACTGGACTGGGAACAGGAACGGCTTTGACTCCTCACGGCCTTGCCTTCCTTCAGTGCCACCCCTGCCCGAAACATCCTGCACCCTGAGGCCAGTGTTAGAAAGAGCTTTGCATCTGTATTTCCAAGCTGTGACCAGTTGCCTGTAGCAGCCTCATCGTGCTCTTCCTTTCTAAACGCTTCCTCTGAAAAGCTGTTTCATCTTTTCTTTCCTGTCTAATTTATACCCTTACCGCCTCCCAGTCCCAGCCTCATACTTCTGTCAGTGAGGCGAGCCCTGGGAGGGGCCTTGCACACAGTGCCCAGCTGGTGGCGCGAGTGCCACTCCTCCTCGTCGTCCAGGCCACACCTGCCTGGTAACGGTGACCTGCCTGCTCACCAGAGCCCCCTAGTCACGGGCAGTGGTGCACCTGCTGCCGCCTGAGGGTCTCCCTTAGAAATGTGAGCGGAGCCTTCCCTTTTAGACACAGGAAGTCATTCAGGCTCTGTAAGTCATTTTAAAGTTATTTGGAAAGAAACAGACTTGACACTAAATTTCAAAAGAAGGGGAAAGCAGGCTTTTTCATATTCCATGGAAAAGGCCTTTGGTTTCCCAAACAAGAGGCCAGTCCTCATGTGTTCTTGACCTTGACCAAGCAGGGTGTTTCTTCTACATGAGGAGTTATAGCTGCTTGTTTTAAAGAAGTCATGGGGGAGGAAGAAACCTTCAGGGTGTGTAAAGAAAGTCTCCATGGCCCACGTGGTTGAGAAATTGAGTATGGATGAGCACACATGACTACCTGTGTTACCTGTAGCCAGACACACCGACTGCGGGGGCGGGAGGCTGTGCAGGTGCAGTCGCGAAGGGCGTCCGTGTGCTGAGGGCTTGCTGACGCTGGCACGCGGAGTCTCTACCCACTGGACCAGTGGGCGGCATTGCAACCACCTCTGAACGCAGCCCTGGCTTGCCTCTTCTCCCTTGATTTTAACCAGGAGGGAAGGAGGGGCCTGCCGGAGCCCCTGTCCCCAGCCCGTGTGTGGCTGCAGCTGCCCTCTTCCTCTGTATCACCTCAGATATGTTAATGGGGAAGAGAAATGGGAGCTCAAGAGAGAGTCCTGTGGTCTGTCAGTGAGAGTAACACTGGTTTCGTTTCCTCCCTGCCTGCCCCCGGCCGCCAGAGAGCACCTGTCTCCGCAGCCAGTACCGCTGCAGCAACGGGAACTGCATCAGCAGCATCTGGCGGTGCGACTCGGACAACGACTGCGGGGACATGAGCGACGAGAGGAGCTGCCGTGAGTGCCTGGTGCAGCCCCGTTTGCGAGTAAACAGCGTTCACTGCTGCTCAGAAGGCCGGCCAGCTCCTGGGAGGGGTCGGCAGTCCAGGGCCGCGGTTTTCGGCCTTTTTCATCTTCCAGCACACACAAACTAATTACTAAAATTCGGTGGCACAGCAAAATTATGTTTTTGGCTGCTCTGGCAAAAATAGGTATAGTTTTGATGCATTCATACTGAATGGCCATTGTGGCGGTGGCTGTTGTCACTTTTTTATTTGACAGTCTTAAGGGAAAAGAGGTCAGTGCCCCTGACTCAGTAGTCAGGCACTGCAAGTTCTGGAAATTCTTGCTGCGCGTCATTTGAAAATCACTGGTTGGGGGGGCGGGTGCTGGCTGGGTGCTGGCTGGGTGCTGGCTGGGTGCTGGCTGGCGTGGTCGGCGATGCCTGTTTGAGCTGATGGGTGTGTTCGGAGAGCAGAGAAAACACATTTCCACCCCCAGCTGGATGTACATTACTATTTAAAAACAAACCCATGTGTATATCAGTTAACTACATCATTGTAGGAGATTTGCAAATGAGCCTTACAGGGCTGGAAGGGAGCTTATGTGGGCATCGGCAGGCTGGGCTCTCACTGCAGCCCTGCCACTGTCATAAAGCTGGTGGCCTGGGCGGTGACCAGGCCTTGATCCATCAGTCCAGAAAGGGGAGCAGGTGTGGAGCTGTGCACCCCCAGCGCCAGTGGATGCCGGTAGCCTGCTGGGCTCCGCAGAGGTTGCTCTGCCTCTGTGGTGCAGCCTGGTTTGGTCCGGAGCGTGGGGACGTCCACGCATCTGTGTACGCGCATTGACTGGGGCCCGTGCGTTTCTGAGGCCTGCTGCTGCAGCAGCTGACGCTGTTCACAGGGTCTGAAGGCACACGTGGCTCTTGAGGTGATTTTCAGTAGTTCTGACAGCCTGGGCCCTGTCAGTCAGTAGTATGTTCAACAAGGGTGTATGGGACACCCTGTGTTCCAAGCTCTGTACTGGGCCTTGGGATATGCTGGTGAGCGCAGTGGACCCAGAGTTTAAAGTCTGAAGGAAGAGTCATAAAAGCAAGTACCCATTTACACGAGAGCAGTGAGTGCTGTGGCGGGGAAGCCCAAGTCACCCAAGTCAGACTCGGGTCGGGCACATGTGGAGGTGAGCTAAGCACAGGTGGAGGGACAAGATTTTCGGCAAGGAGCAGCAGTGTGAACGCCCAGCAGTCGGACTGCGTGGGCCGTTGAGAACCTAGTGGGAACACCGGGGCAGGGGGAGCTGGGTCAGGGCTGGGGGCCTGGAGCCGCAAGGCCCTCTGGACTTTATCAGCAGCGCCGTTGGGAACCCTTGAACTTGACATGACATGCTGAAGTGTTGTTGCCTTTGGAAGGATCAGCTGGAGGCAGAATGAATTGCATGGGAGAAAGACCAGAGCTGCCAGAGCTGGGAGGCCAGAAACCAGTCTGAAGGCTTCTCTTTTCAGTATTTTACCCTCGGAAATCGAGAAGCTCATTTGTTATCTCATGTTCTAAGGACAGAGGAAAGGGCGTGTCTGGCTCTGTGTGCTCCCCTGTGTGGGCAGCGGTGTGTGGCCTGCCACCTGCCAGCCTGTGCAGGTCCCTGTGCCCGTCCACGCAGACGGCCACTTGAGAGGCACCCAGTGCGCGGCTCTGGGCCCTGCCTGTTATGTCCTGCCTCTTTTGTCCCACTGGAGCTGTGCACCGGACCTTTCTTAAGAGTTTTCTCTTGGCTTCAGTGGGTACCTTTCATACCAAGGGACAAGAGCTTCCTGAATGGCAGATTTTGGCAGCTGGCCTCTGTGTGTGTCTTTTATTTCTGAAAAATCAGCACTAACAAAACTCTCTCTACCTGTCAGTCTTACAAAGGTCTGATATTTGTGGGGGAATAGCCAAAGCTCCTTAAAAACATTAGTAAATGTTAACTGCTTTGGAGCAGATTCCGGAAAGGAGTTTATTACCTATCAGAGTGGGAGAGGAGATATTTCTTAGGATTTACACATTGCAAGAAAATTGTCCAGATGTGATTAGGCTTGGTGGAAGTAGAGAGCTATAAATGTGCTGACCTCATGTCCCGTGGCTGGGGATTCTGGGCTGTGGTTTTTGCTAGATGACAAGCTTGAGTCTTGTTGGTTCTGTGTTTTTTGAGAGAAAGACCTCTCTGCATCTTCAGGGGCTGCTGCCCTCCCCACCCAGCTGTGACCTCGTCGTTGGGCCCCCGGGTTCCCACATGGTTGGAGCTCCTCTGGGTGGAGTGTGCAGCTGGCTCTGACCCCCTCTTGCTTGGGTGTAAGTGTGCACTTGGATTGACCGTTCCAGGACCCTGAGACTTGCTTTCTCACAATTCCACGTGGCTCAGGTTCAGACTCGACAGATGTGGCCCAGGTGAGGGGTGGGGGGGGATGCAGGGGTTAAACTGGAGCCTAGGGAGTGAGAGTGTGGTTCTCAGTGCCTGTGCCTGGCTGAGGAAGTGGAGTGGGGCTTCCCTGTCCTGTGGGATGTGGGGCAGGGATGGCGCTGGGGGTCACTGCTGTCTAGAAGGTTAAATGAGGTGCCCTGTCTGCTGCCTGCTAGCAAAGACAAGGCCTGCAGCAGAGGGAGGCGAGGGCTATGTTGTGAGCAGATTTCCCTCTTCAACAGCCGCCTGGGTTGGGTTGCCGTGAGGTGTTTGGGGTTTTGATGTGAATCGCCTGCAGTCTGGTCATTTTGCACTTATCTCCCACCTCCCAGCATGAGCTCAATGACAGTGAAGACAGGGAGCACAAGTGTGTGCTGCCGAGGACGTGTGACCGCAGTGTTGCCTGGGCTTTCTGCCCCGGAACCTCCACCCAGCCCAGGGTCTGGCCATCTCGCCGTGCCTGCCACACCTGCCGCTCTGGAGAGCGGCCTTCCTTCTCAGAACCCTTCTCGCAGGTTCCTTCGCCGGATTCTAGGGGGCTGGGCCCAGGCGGCTTTTGTAGAAGAGGGAGGATATCTCACTCCGTGCTCAGTCTGTCTGGGTTCATTACATTTACATCCCATTTAATGGACTCTGGTCCCAAACTTGCTTTCTTATGGACCTTCATAATAATGCCATGTGGTAGGTATTATCTTCATGTAGCAGAAGAGGAAAGAGAGGTGCGGAATTGTTCGTGAGCTTCAGGTGCTGGAATTAAGATGTGTGTTGAGGCCTTCTGCTGTCACTGTGTGTGCTTGGCCACGTCACCTTTTCCGCCTTTTCGTGTAGAGGCTCCGGGAGGTCAAAGTGAATTGCTTGAGGAAGGGGCAGAGCCGGGGTTTGAAACGCAGCCTTGATGGACTGCAGAGGCCGTGTTCTGCTGCAGGAAACCTGCCTACACACCACCTCTGACCTCTGTCATTGGGGGCTGGGGGGTGCAGGGCGGGCAGCTTTGTGTGGGAAACTGGCCTTCTGAAAGGTGGTCCTCCAGGTAAAGGTGTGTCTGCCACTTCAGGAAGACACCTCCTGTCTGAGGGCAGCTTAGGAGGTAGCGCAGCCTGTCACTCTCTCCCCCAGCCAGGCGCCGACTTCCTCTTTTCTTAGCGCTGTTCTGACCACAAGCTGCCCGTGGGAAGACAGGCTCTCACCTCCCTTGGTTGTAAATGTCAGGTTCTTGTGCTGTTTCTTCTTTATAAGCCTAGGTTTTGTTTCTGCTGCTACAATTAAAATCTGCTTCCTTGTCTTGCTGAATTGGTTTTCCAGTGGGAAGTTTGTGTTCGGGGGAATTAACTGCACCTAGTGAGTGTGTCCTCTCTCTCCCCATGTCAGCCACTACTGTCTGTGACCTGGAGACACAGTTCCGCTGCCAGGAGTCAGGGACCTGTATTCCTCTCTCCTACAAGTGTGACCTTGAAGATGACTGTGGAGACAACAGCGATGAAAGTCACTGTGGTAAGGGACCTGCCACCCCGAGCCGAGCGTCCGATTGACCAAGGCTCAGACTGTTCGTGGCTCCTTCTCTGAAGCCACAGGCTCTGTCTCTAGAAGCCTGCTGTTCCTTGTGAATACTCTTTGGGCAGCTAGAGCTTGCTTCCCAACCTCCTTTTCATCTCAGCCAGCATAGAAAATGATAGTATTTGTAAAGTGTGCTGAGA
The DNA here is from genome assembly GCA_039655065.1 of Glossophaga mutica. NCBI lineage: Eukaryota > Metazoa > Chordata > Mammalia > Chiroptera > Phyllostomidae > Glossophaga > Glossophaga mutica. Next base: position 33,784,933 of record CM077310.1, on the reverse strand, counting down.
TCGATGGGCAAGGCTTCCCTTCCCCAGTGGCAGCTAGTGGTGAGCGTGACTGGAAGCCATCCTCAGTGACCTCCTGTTCCTGGCTCAGGTCTCCATCGGCTCCCACACTGAGCAATCAGTGTGAAGGGTTCATGGTGCAAACGTGACCCTCAGGAGGTCGGGCACCAGAGGGAGAAGTCTGGGCGGAGAGCGTTGTCCTCACACCTCTGCCTGTGCTCTCCCTGCAGAAGCGCACCAGTGCCGCAGTGACGAGTACAGCTGCAGCTCCGGGCTGTGCGTCCGCTCCTCCTGGGTGTGTGACGGGGACAACGACTGCAGGGACTGGTCCGACGAAGCCAACTGCACAGGTCAGTGTTTCTGGGCTCTCTGCCAAGCACGCACCTGTCCGTGGGTGCTGTAGCCCTTCCTGGTCGCAGAGTCTAGGCCCCAAGAAGTGGGCCTTAGGGCTTGGCCGGTGCTGTGCTGCTCAGAGAGCCACTCTGCGGTGAGCGGGTGACGAAGGGCACACCTGTGTCCTGCTCTATCACGGGGAAGTCTAGCTGTGGAGAAATGTTCACCGAACTGGACAGTGTCCTGAGTAATGGACATGCAGCTGATTTGTGTCATAGCTCAGCTGCTTGTTGCTCCCTGACTAACTAGAAACGGCCCACAGACAGGCCCCTCGTTTGCGAGCCACGTGTTGAGAGGCACTGGGCAACCTCGGGTGTTGGAGTGGAGGCCCAGGGGTTCCCCAGACAGGGAAAACTCAAGCTGTGCTTGCATCTCTGTGGGGTAGCATTCCATTAAAAATAAACTTGGAAACAGCACAGGAGTGTCAGGGGAAGGCCTGACCATGGACCAGTGCGGTGAGGCCCTGGCTCTCCTGCGGGGTGACAGGCTCCGCATGCTGGTCACACAGTGTTTTATGACTGACTAACTGAGTCCCACATCCATTATGGGGGCGTGGGGTAGAGCCCGGGGCTTGGGAACTTGTGGAGAACTAAAGCAAATTACACTGCCTAATGCATGAATATTCTCTGCAACCTGCTCTGGAAATTGCCACTCAGTTCTGCTTAGCCCCCTCCAGGGAAGGAGCTACGGGGGCTTTGTTTAGCCGCCTCGTGGTGAGGGCAGGTCTGCTTTCCCGCCAGGCCACTCAGCTTTGTTTTACAGTGCACTGTTCTTTCAGTTACAAGGCACATTTATTTTACCAGGAACATAACTTTTGAAAATGGATTCCTTCACTTTCAGTTACAGTTTGTGCAGTGCTGCTTTGCACCACGCTCAGGGGTGCAGGTGAGACAGCCGTGCGCTGCCCCGAGGGTGCCCCAGCACTTCCCTGCCTGCCTGGGCCTGCCCTGCTGGCTCTGGGCCTGCGCTGCTCGTGCATCCTGGGACTGTTTTCTGACCACCGATTCATGCTGCTTAATCTTTGTGCCTCTCACCCAGTCACCAGCCCTTGCCCCTCTGGGGGCCGTCACTCTGACCTCTGGATCCACAGGTCTCTCTCTATTCTATTTTTTTAATTTTGCTTTTTAGATTCCAAATATAAGTGGAATCATATGGTGTTTCTCTTTCTCTAACTGACTTACTTTACTTAACATAATACCCTCCATCTAGATTCATCCGTGCTACCACATTTTTTTATTACTGAGTAATATTTCACTATATATATATATATATATATACACATACACACACACACACATATATAAATCTTACAGCTTTTTAAAAAAGATTTTATTTATTTTTAGAGAGGGGAAGGTAGGAAGAAAGAGAGGGAAAGACATCAATGTGTGGTTGCTTCTCGCATGCCCCCTACTGGGGACCTGGCCCACAACCCAGGCATGTGCCCTGACGGGGAATCAAAGCAGTGATCCTTTTGTTAGAAGGCCGGCACTCAATTCACTGGGCCGCACCAGCCAGGGCAGAGATAAGTGTGTTTTCAGAAGAGCTTTCGTGGGTCCCAAGTGCTGAAGTCTGTGGAACACTGGGGCCTTCTGTAGATGGGTCTGTGTGCTGTCGGCGTGGCCCCAGGCTTCAAAGAGCTGTGCAGGCCCTGGCCGGCTGGCTGCCACTTGTGCAGGGGCTCAAAGACTTGGGTTATTTGTATTCCAGCCTGCTGCAAAAATAGCCTCAAATTCAGTCGGAATTGTAGCGGGCAGTGGAAACCAGTTTTCCCAGCCCTTGAGCTGCTCGTGGCGAGCCATCTTGACTGAATGCATGACTGCAGTTTGTGCCCCAGCGCTGGCTTGTTTTTGCCGCCTCCTGCTGAGCAGCCGTCCTGTCCAGGCGGTGAAGCTAACAGCGAGCTCCTCTTTCTCGGTTGTCACTCTGTGCCCTGGAACAAGGCGGTCCTGGCTTTCATTTGGTGGTGGACACAAACAGCTCTTGATTCAGGGGAGGAAGGGGAACCTGACGGAGAAGGTGCTTAGTAGTGTTGGTCGGCTTTGAAACAGCTGCTATGCATCTGACCAAGTCTTTGACCAAGGCCTTGAGAAGGTTCTGAATGATTTCCAGGCTGCCTCAGCCCGGGTTTGTGGTGAGGGTGTTCGTGGGTGGCAGCGGCTCTGCGTTTCGCTGCCACTGTTTCTTCAGTGGTCACAGTGGGCATCATGTGTCGCTGTTGCTGGTAGATGGCGCTGTCTACTGTCCAGAAGGTCAGGCCACTCTAGCTTCCGGGGCTTGCCTTGTGATTTTGGACAAATCTTTTATGCTGTTTGGATGTAAGGTTTTCCACATTTGAAATTGGGTAGTTTAATTAGAATTGTAAAATCATGGCCTTTCAGAGCTTGCAGGAGTCCTTAGGCGCCGGTAGGTTGATGCGGCCGAGGCCTGCAGACAGTGTCTGGACCAGGTCTACAGCCCAGTCTCCTGAGCACCTGCCATCGCCTCCCCTGCGGCTGCAGAATCTGGGGCGGGAGACGATGTCTGTGAGGAGGCGCGCTAGCACAGGGAAGCAGAAGCAGCGTAGGCTTTGGACTTGGACAGCCCTGGCGCTGTTACATAATTTCCTTTGTGAATGTGGGCAAGTTGCCTAGTCTCTCTAAGCGTGTTCTTCAGCTGCAGAAGGGGAATGATTTTTACCTTTGTTGTGGAAAGTGAATGAGTTTGTAACATGTACATCTCTGCTTGTGCACCCTTTGTGAACCCCTTGACCCGGCCTGGCCTTGCCCCTTATGAAGGGGTGGCTCCAGGTGCCTGAGTTCTGGCAAAAAGAGACACAGATGCTTCAGTTCCCACCGCGTCCCCTAGCACAGCCCCGCCGTTGGGGCAGCTCCCTGATGGTTGGGGGGCAGTGAGGAGGGGTGGCACTAATGGCTTCTCTGCTCTTCTGCCGGCAGCCATCTACCACACCTGTGAGGCTTCCAACTTCCAGTGCCGCAACGGGCACTGCATCCCCCAGCGGTGGGCCTGTGACGGCGACGTGGACTGCCAGGACGGCTCCGATGAGGATCCGACCAGCTGCGGTACGCGCGGGTGCTTGGCCCCAGCTGGAGCTGCCCCTTCGTGCGTGCCTGCGTGCGTGCTGCTGTGGGGAGGCGGCTGGGAGATGGATCGTGTCCGCCTGCCCGGGTGCCCCCCCAGCCCCATTCTCCATCCCCCCAGCCCCGCGCAGCTCTGCGGTGTCCCACAGGACGTGTGCAGGCTCTGTTCCCAGCAGGCAGTTGGCTGCACTGCTTTTCTGTGACAGCTTTGCAGAAAACAAATGGAGACCAGCTAACACACCCAGGGTGCCAAATACAGCCCCGTTGCCGGTGTTCTGCCAGCAGCTCCCGTGCACACAGCAGGCTTTGTGACCAGGGGTTCCTGGTCGTGGTCCTTACAAAAGACGGCTTACCCACCTGGAAGTTGAACCTTTTCAGTATAATTGATTTAGAAACGAATTCCAAAGTAGTCAATCACCTTCACAACAGAAGTTAACCACAAAATAGCTGCCACAAAAACGTAATACGTGGAATGCTTTTTTACACCAAATATTTATAAGGTTTCCTGTCCTTACCCTCTTGCTCTGTGTCTGTAGCAACAACTCCGTGTTTCTCCTCCACTCTCAATGCGCATAGAACACTTCTGACACTTCTGGGCCACCAAGTGTGTATTTTCCACACCAGGCACTTCTGCAACACCAGCAGGGCACCCCCAGTGTAACTGGGCCACTGTGTTCCTGGAGAGAGCATCAGCTCTTACAGGTTAGGGCCGAGTCCCACAAGGCTCTCCCCTTCCCCGCCTCGGGGGCCAGCCCCAGTCCAAGTGCGCCTGCATCTTGGACGGACCAGCTGTGAGTCTGGGCTCCCACACGCCCTCCCTGGGTTGCATCATTTGCTAAAATGGCTCACAGAACTCAGAGGAACACTTAGGTTTTCCTGTTTATTGTAAGACGCTGTGATGAAGGACAGAGATGAACACCCAGGCAGAAGAGATGCAGAGGGCAGGTCTGGGGAGGGCGTGTGGAGCTCCCGAGCCGTGTCTGGGCACCATTCTCCGGCACCTCCACATGATCTGCAACCTGGAGGCTCTCTGAAGTGCTGCTGGGGTTTTTAGTCTTCATCACGTAGGCGTGGCTGATTATTAACTCAGTCTCCATCCCTCTCTCCTTCCTGGAGGTTGCCAGGGCTTGAAGAGCCTGTGCCGGTTGCCAGAGGCAGAGACCATGTGTGTGTTTCCTGTTTTGCCCCACAGGGTCCAGGTCTCTGTGGAAGCGCAGTCGCTGCCTCCATCTTGTCACACACCACAGTCCCTTCCTGTCACAGTGCTAATGAAGATGTGCCCCTCTCTCCGTGTTTTTCTGCTGTTAGCACTTTCTGGCAGATGCATGTTCACTTTACGTGACTGTAACTTAGTTCACTTCATCACGCCCTGGGTGGGCATTCCGGTGGCTTTCGTTGACACTGTTAATGCACAGTAAAACTCTTGTGTCCTTGGAAACTAAAGCTCATTTTTCCTCTGAGACATAGTCATCCCTTGGTGCTGCGGGGGGTTGGTTCCAGGAAACCGTGCGGGAGCCACAACTGCGACACCCCAGGGCCCTGGCTGGCCCCACAGCTGTGGGCTCTGCAGCCCCGTGCTCCTGCCCTTGGGGTTTTCTGTCTGAGGTTGGCGGAGTCAGCCGGTGGGGGACCCGCAGACACAGAGGGCCTACGCCTTCCTGGGGCACGTTCTTTAAGATGCAACTGCAGGGTCGTAGGTTCTGATTCTCATTAAGTGTTTCTGCGTTTTATTTCCAAGTGATTATACTAAAAAACATCTCCATTGATAGTCTATTGTAGGTTTCCTCAAATCTCCCTTGGTATTACATTTTATCTTTTTAATTGCTTTCACAAGTTTAATGAGTAGGCGTTGTCTCATGTAATTTTAACGTATACTTTTAAAGACTTTCTTTCTTAACACTTGCCACCTTGGCCTGTTGCTTGCTAGGCGCTCTGGGCAGACTGCTCCAGCCTGGCCACCAGGCCCTGGCTGACTGCTGCTGATTTACATGCAGGGTTTCCAGCCGGTCACCGTGGCCTTGTAGGGGGCTGGAGGTCTGGAGGTTCGGACTTCCCTGCTGGAAATGGAGGCTGGGGGGCGGGCAAGAAATGAGTACAGCGCTGAGGACCTTGGCTGAACTCAGGTGGGGGCTGGACCCCAGGACTACCCTGGCCTGTGGGTTTGGGCAACCCCCTTCAGTTCACTTGGTGCCCAGTTCCTCTCCAGGCGTGGCACACAGAGTCCAGAAAACAGGCACTTTTCAGCCCTGTACTTGATCCCAAAGCTAAAATATCTTTTTACACTTAGTGACATTTTCTTCCAACTGTGGTGCTCATTTGCTGTTTCTGTTTGTCTTATGAATACATTCTTAGGAATGATCTTTTTTTATAGGATTAAAACCCATTTCCTTGCCTTACACCTGGCCTCCTGGATGGTCCACTGGGCTGTGTCTGCAGCAACCACACGGGCCTGCTGGACTGGCCATGCGGCCTCAGGTCGGGCAGGGGTTCTCTGCTGAGGAGAGAGGGTGACCCAGTGGCAAGAGTTCTTTGCTAAGTGAGAAACCTGTTTCTTAACATTTCTGGGACAGACTTTCTCCAAAAGGACTTTAGCTTAGAAGTCCTAAAGAATCACGATGGTGAGTTATTTAAGAGAGCTTTAAAAGCCAGTGTTTATAATCAGGATTTTTGGTTTTTTTTTTTTCCCATTCACTGAAGCTTTGTTTTTACTTTAAAAAAAAAAATATATATATACTTAATTTTTTTAGTCGGCAACATAACACATTCACATGGTTCAAAATGGAAAAAAATACTAAAAGTTACACAGTAAACGCTCCTTGCCCATCTGCCCAGTCCCCACTGTGCCTGCGCAGGAAACTGTGATCACACACACCTTTCATCCTGTCAGGCTGTTCCGAGCACACCTGCAAGGTTGGATGTGTGGTGTGTTCTTGCTCGATTTCACACGAGCAGTGTGCTGTGCCTGCTTTTTTGTGCTCTGTTTCCACAGAGCTGTGCACCCAGGACACATTTTTACAGAGTGTTTCTTCAGTCTCTCTGTCCCAGTGTAGAACAGTTTATGACAGGGTCCCCCACGGGTGGACATGCAGGTGGTTTTCAGTCTCAGTGTTGCAGTGAAGAACCTTGCACGCACATCCTTTCTCCCCTGTGCAGGCAGATTGAATCTCTGCAGGCAACACTGCTAGGTCCCGCACGATATGCTTGTTGGGTGCTGGCACTTGCGAACGGCCCTTCTCCCGGGGTGCACCCCCCAGCACCGACCACATGGGGCGCCTGCTCATTTCCTCCGGCCACTCGCCCATGGTCGCGTTCCCTTTCAGAGAGGAAGTGCAATGGGTTCCGCTGCCCCAACGGCACCTGCATCCCCTCCAGCAAGCACTGTGACGGCCTGCAGGACTGCTCTGACGGCTCCGACGAGCAGCGGTGTGGTGAGTCCTGTCCCGCCCCAGGGGCTCCCCACGGCGACAGCACACCCTGTGGCTAGATGCTCATCTCCTGTGCACCTGCTCACAGTGCGCTTTTGACCAAGCTGGCCTGTGTCTGGGAGGAACGGAGCCTGTAGCACGTGCGTTCGTTTCAAGGAGTTGTCTCATGCCCCAGTGGAGGCTGGCAAATCCGAAGGGGGCGGTGGGCTGACTGGCGGGAGTCCCAGAGGATAGGTGCTGCAGCTGTGCCCTCATGTGGCCTTGTCTCTGTGTGTGCATTTCTGCGTCTCGTCTTATAAGAAGAGCACAGGTTCTGTTGGGTCCCTTTAACACGCACTCACCTCCTTTGACTGCATGCATTTCATTCACTGTCTGTGGCCTCCTTCAAGGCCCTGTGTGCAGTCACACTGGGAACTGGGGCTTCAGTATCTAAGCTGCGGGAAACAGTGATGCAATGGCATCTGTGACACTGTGCCTTCTCAAGGTCCCCACCCCCCACCACCTCATGTCAGCGAGCTTGTCACATGAGCAGTGGTTCAGCACTCGGGCTCTTGTGGTGAACGACTGTGGGCTCTGGTCTCTGATTCACCCTTGTCCCTGCATGCTCTTGGCGAAGCCCTGTGTGCTGCCGTCTCATTTCCTTCATCCTCTGAGAGCAGGACAGTGGCATCTCTCCTCGAGTTGTCCTGGGAGCTCAGTGATGGGCTTTTATGTCGGGTGTTTCAGGTCAGGGCCTGGCACAAAGCAAGTGCCCAGGAACGGGTGGCTGCCCCTGCTCCCGGGGGAGCCCTGCGCTGGGGTGTGCCGCCCCAAGTGCTCAGGGCCCGCCCTGCTGGCCCCCTTTCAGAGCCCCTGTGCACACGCTTCATGGACTTCGTGTGTAAGAACCGCCAGCAGTGCCTGTTCCAGTCCATGGTGTGTGACGGCATCGTGCAGTGCCGGGATGGCTCGGACGAGGACGTGGCGTTCGCAGGATGCTGTGAGTGGGGCGGGCGGGGAGGCAGCACCTCTGGTCCACAGGTCTCAGGTGTGTGTCCCATCTTGCATTTGCTGAGGCAGGTTTATGTTTCTTGCTTCAGAGGTCATGCTAGTTAGTTGCTGACATGTCTACAGGGAAGACGGAGAAGGACCCAGGCCTTGGCTCAGGTGTCCTCTTGTCTGACAGGCCTCCTTGCCCCCGTCACTGTGGGCAGGCTGCTGCCTTGCTCTGGTGTCTTCACCTGCACCTGGCAGCCTGGGTATTAACTCATCTTCCTGCTTGTTGCCCCTTCTGGAATGTGTGCCCTGTTCTCTGTGGTGGCCCCGGTCCCGAAACTGCCCCGCGTGGAGCAGCCTGTGCTTGGACTCGTCTGCTCTGGCCGCCATAGCACGAAGGCCCACAGACAGGGTAGCCGGAATAACAGAAACACCTTTCCTCACAGTTCAGGGCTTGGGTTCCAAGGTCAAGGTGTTGGCAGGTTTGCTTTCTCCTGGGGCCTGTCTCCTTGACTTGCCAGTGACCGCCTTCTCCCTTGTCCTGGGCCTGTCCGTGTCCTAGCACCCCTGTCTCACAAGGACACCAGCCACCGGGCTCAGGCTTCACCATGATGACCTCACTGTGACCTCATCACCCTTTCAAAGACCTTGTCTCCAGATGCAGCCACATTCCGAGATCCTGGGGATTAGGCCTACCGTGGATTGACTTTTGCTTCCAAGGAATTCTCCCACTAGACCAGGGGCGTCTGGCCTTCTGGCGTCTCTGGGCCACACTGGAAGAAGAGTTGTCTTGGGCCACACGTTAAATACATTGTGACGTGTAATCACACAAAAGTCTTATAATGTTTTAAGTAAGTTTACGATTTTCTGTTGCGCTGCGTTCACAGCTGCTCTCCTGCTAGGTCGTCCCTGGGCGGACTTCCGCTCTCCCTCTGGTTTCCGAGCAGCCCCACTATGTGGGGCTCTTCGGCGTGGCAGGAGCCGGGATTTCATGGGTGCCTGTTTCTTGTCCAGCCCAAGACCCCGAGTTCCACAAGGTCTGCGATGAGTTCAGTTTCCAGTGTCAGAACGGGGTGTGCGTCAGCCTGGTCTGGAAGTGCGATGGGACGGACGACTGCGGCGACGGCTCGGACGAGGCCCGCTGCGGTGAGTGCTCGGTTCCGCCTGGCCCTCACTGCTCCCTGCCCGGGCGCAGAGGCTCCACCTGCACCTCCCCCCCTCAGCACACGCTGCCAATTTTCCTTCCCCAGTCGGGAAGGTCCACATTCTGTATAAGGACCATGGTGGGTAAGGATTTAATGGTAATTATTTTGGAGTGAGCTTCCCCCTCCTCTCCCAAACGTTTTAGATACCACAGTGTAATAGCGTCATTGTCACCACTGGGTTGTCATCAGTAGTTAATTAGGTTGTTCCTTTGGTTAGGTGTCGAAAGCTCAGGTATCGAGTCTGGGTCTGGGAAGATGGGCTTTGGTTGAGTGTGTGGATGAATTCTTGGTCACTCGCTGGATCTCCTTTGAGGATGTTCAGCGGGGACCTGCAGGCTGCCCTGGGATGCAGGTGCGAGGGGCCGCGTGCACATAAGAGCTTCATGTTCACACTGGTGCAGGGCAGGTGACTGACTGTGCATTTGATCCCCCAGAAAACCCCACAGAAGCCCCCAACTGCTCCCGCTACTTCCAGTTCCAGTGTGAAAATGGCCACTGTGTCCCCAGCCGGTGGAAATGTGACGGAGAGAATGACTGCGGGGACTGGTCCGACGAGAAGGGCTGCGGAGGTAGGAGGTCCTGGGGTCTGCCCGCACCGAGACGCTTCACAGGCTGCCCCGTTCAATGGCTTTCTTTGGGGCCGGCTTCTCTGAGTTCTGTTCCCCTCCGATTTGGACAATTCGCACGGTGGACTTCTGCTGTCCCAGGACCATTCGTCCTGTGGTTTGCAGGGTGCAGCAGGAGCCCCAGGCCTGGCTGCTGCACAGGTGGCTTGCAGAGCAGTGGTCCCTGCTGGTCCCTGGGGCTTGTTGGGGATGCAGACTCCAGCCTCCCCCTGGCCTGCGTCCGGAGTCAGAGGCCGCACTGCAGCGAGATGGGAGGTGACACTGGTGCCCTGACCCAGCGGAGCGGCACCGATGTGGGATGCATGCCTGTGCCTCTCGCTTTTGTTTCCTCCTGCCTGAACCAGGCCTAGGGGTGAGGGGGTCCAGTCGAATTAACCAGGACAGGGTTTAACCTCAAAAGGGAGCTACATACCCGCCACCCCCATGCCCCGCCCCGTGCATTCTAGGTCACCTTCCTTCCATCAGCCTGCAAAAGCAGTCTCACCTGAATATTACTAGCCCAACTCAAATACATTAAGTCAGGTGAATTGGCTCCAAAAAGGAAAAAGCACTGTCCGTTCTGACAGCCTGCCATAGGGGAGGGGTCTGTGGATGAGCTGCGCTTCAGTGCTATGCCAGGCACTGGGGCGGTGCCCCTGAAACTGGGGCCTTCATGCCAGTTTGGGGGCCCATTTTGGTCTTAGATCAAGCTCGTTGTAACCTTTGAGTTTTTGCTGGGTGTTTTCCTCAGATTTCCACACTCCTCCCTCCCCCACTCCGGGGCCCGCGACCTGCCCACCAAATCACTTCCGCTGCAGCAGCGGGGCCTGCGTGACAGGCACCTGGGTGTGCGACGGCTACCGGGACTGTGCGGATGGCTCAGACGAGGAAGCCTGCCCCTCGCCGGGTGAGTGCTGGCCCACCTCTTCCACTGGCAGTGCCTGCTGTGTGGAGAGGGCCTTCTGGGTCTGCCCTGGGCACCGTGTGGCCAGGGATGCTGAGTGTGGTGGTCAGCCTGCCTCCTCCGCCAGACCAGGGGGCCTCGGGGGAACTAGGGACTAGGGTGTCTCATCTTTTATTAATGCCCTCTGCTCTTCCTTCAGGAAGATGTAGCCACCCTGCTTCCCACCCTGGCAGCAGCTGGGGACCTTTGCTTTCTTCTCCCAGAGATATGATTTTGGGGCGGGGGGCGGGGGAGGGGGCGGTGCAGGAAGAGAGAGAGAGTCCTAGGCGCTGGGGAGAGAGCCCAGTCTCCTGCTTGCCTGTTGGCAGCCCTTCTCCTGGAACATGGGTGAGTGCTGCCATCTAGTGGCAGAACACAGAGAGACAGCTGAGTATTTCTGCAGGAACCAGATGGCTCAGGTGCTGGGGTGAACTGGGAGATCCTTGTCTAGTGCATGCCCTTGACTGAATCCAGAGGTGAGGAGGCTGTGTGCTCTCCTAAACAGGATTCCATTTCAAATTCACTTGTAGTTAGAGAATTGACCATTGTGTTCCATTCTTTTGTTAGTGAACTTCTAGGTCAGCCACCTGAATTTTCTCCTTCATGATTATCTCTGTCCCACCACTGCCCTGTTTAAAATCAGTGGTTCCCTTTGTCCTCTGCCTGGGAGCTGGACCCTGACCCCTGAGTCCTATTTTCATGTCCCTGTGCAAGCCGACCCCCTTGTCTGCCCTTGCGTCTTACCTCTACCCAGCTGGGCTCCCCATCTGCTCCTGACAGAGACCTGCTTCTTCTCTGCCTGTATCCATCGGTGGGGTGTCACTTCTCCAGAAACCCCTGTCCTCCTGGACCATGTGCTTCTCCTTCCCTCTTGGGGCAGCCCACCACCCATCACAGCACACAGAAGCATGGGCCTTATCGCTACAAGAGACCTAGATGTGCCATCGGCATTTCTCGAAGTACGGCACACAGGTCCCCTACAACATGTGCGCTTCTGGGGCGTATCCAGATGGAGCCCAGGAGCCTCCCATGCTGTCCGCAAGTTCACCAAAGTGTGAGGCTCCTGTTTCCAGCAAGGAGGGGCCGAGTATGCGTCTCATGCCCTCCTCCCTGGAGCATTCATTGAGTCCTTTAAACGATGTGGCTCTGTTTTCTGATCTCATTGAACGTACCTTTGATTCTGAACTATGATCTGCTGTATATGCTTCCTAATAACTTCATGTCTGTGCATCTTCTCTTTTCCTAACAGTTGTGCTTTGGTACCATGTGGCACACGACTTTGAATCCACGACTGTGCCTGCCACAATGATAGGGAAACAGGTGTTCTGTAAATGCTTCTCAAATTAAAAATAATTGTAAAAAACAAAACAAACCCAAAACAAAACAAACTAACTTGATTATCCTTCTTTGAAAGTTGTTTTTGGTGGTGAAAACTCTGACAAGGACATTAACAAACTACAGCGAATTTTTATTTTTTAATAAAAAATGTATGTATACAGCCATATCTTTCTTCAATTAAATTTTTAAATATATTTTATTGAATATTCTATTACAGTTGTCCCATTATTTTCTCCCCATTATTCCCCTCTGCCCTGCAACCCCTCACCCACCAACATCCCCTGCCTTAGTTCATGCTCCTGGGTGGTACATATAAGTTCTTTGGCTTCTCCATTTCCTATACTATTCTTAACCTCCCCCTGTCTATTTGTATCTACCATTTATGCTTCTATTTCCTGTACCTTTTCCCCCATTACTCCCTCCTCCTGCCCACTGATGACTTTCCATGTGACCTCCATTTCTGTGAATCTGTTCCTGTTCTAGTTGTTTGCTTAGTTCATTTTTGTTTTTGTTTTTTATAGGTTCAGTTGTTGATAGTTGTGAGTTTGTTGTCATTTTACTGTTTGCATTTTTTATCTTCTTTTTCTTAGATAAGTTCCTTTAACATTTCATATAATTAGGGCTGGGTGATGATGAGCTCCTTTAACTTGACCTTGTCTAAGAAGCACTTTATCTACCCTCCCATTCTAAATGATAGCTTTGTTGGCTAGAGTCATCTTGGATGTAAGTCTTTGCTTTTCATGACTAGGAATACTTCTTTCCAGCCCCTTCTTGACTGCAAGGTTTCTTTTGAGAAATCAGCTGATAGCCCTATGAGAACTCCTTTGTAGGTAACTCTCTCCTTTTCTCTTGCTGCTTTTAATATTCTCTCCTCTTTAATCTTGGGTAATGTAATTATGATGTGCTTTGGTGTGTGCTTCTGTGAATCCAACTTCTTTGGAGCTCTCTGAGCTTCCTGGACTTCCTGGAAGTCTATTTCTTTCACTAGATAGGGGAAGTTTTCCTTCATTATTTGTTCAAATAAGTTTTCCATTTCTTGGTCTTCCTCTTCTCCTTCTGGCACCCCTATGTTGGAATATTTAAAGTTGTCCTGGAGGTTCCTAGGCCTCTCCTCATTTTTTTTTGAATTCTTGTTTCTTCATTCTGTTCTGGTAGAATGTTTTTTTCTTCCTTCTGTTCCAAACTGTTGATTTGAATGCTGCTTTCCTTCATTTCACTGTTGGTTTCCTGTACATTTTCCTTTATTTCATTTTCCATAACCTTCACTTTTTCATTTATTTGGTGACCATACTCAACTGTTTTGGGGAGTATCCTGATTACCAGTGATTTGAACTCTGCATCTGAAAGGTTGGCTATCTCTTCATCACTTAGTTGTATTTTTTCTGGAGCTTTGATCTCTTCTTTCATTTGGACCATGTTTTTTTATCTTGGTACACTTTTATGTAGTAAGGGGCAGAGCCTTAGGTATTCACTAGGGTGGGGTAACCCATGTCACTGCGTTGTGACGCTGTAGGTGGTGGAGGGGTCTGAGAGGAACACTGCTGTTTGCTCTGCTCTTGGCTAGCTTTCAGTCACTTCCCCTGCTACCCACAAGCACATTGGGTCCTTCTGGTGCTGTTTCCCAGGTGAGTGGTTTTGTATATGTTCTAGGACCCTGTGAGCCCCTCCAAGACACTCTCCTGTGAGTTTAGGTGTTTTTCCTGCCGCCTCAACCCTCACAGATTTTTTTAGTCAGAGGTTTGAGGCTTTATTTCCCTGTGCTGGAACCCTGGGTTGTGGGTCTGTTTTGCTCCCCAGTTGTTCCTCCCAGTTTATTTGCACGGAAATGTGGGACAGTCCCCTCCCCCAGCTGCCACCTCACCCACCCTGATCCTCCAGCTGCTGCCTTGCTGCAAGTTCTCTCCACCCCTCCTACCAGTCTGGATGAATGTTCCTTCTTTAACTCCTGGTTGTTGGACTTCCATGCAGTTCAATTTTCTGGAAGTTCTGATTATGTTTTGTTTTTAAATTTGTTGTCCTTCTTTTGGTTGTGTAAGGAGGCAAAGTATATCTACTACACCTCCATCTTGGCCGGATGTCTCTGAATTCTGACTAATACAATGAATGAGTAGATTCCTATTTTGATATTCCTTTCAGCTTTCATAACAATTTCTTTTTTTTAATGCACATCGCTGGTTCAAATTTAGATTGGTGGTATCTCTGGCTCTTGCATGTCACTTCTTCAGTGTAAAAGTCTCCTTTCTGGTTCCGCTGCCCCATGTCTCTCCCGTTTTGTCTTCCAAGAAGCCACACCTCGATGCACTACTGTGTCCTCCGTGCACTGCAGCCCTCTCAGGGTTCTCTCCTTGTCCAAGGACGAGTGCCGTGGTTTACCGTGACCCCATTTTTAGCCTCATTCTTTGCTACTCTTCTCCGTGTGCCTGTTTTAGCAGACATTCAGTTAAAACTATGGACTATGTAGAACACCTGAAAGTTCAATAACTGCTCTTCTGCCTGTGTGTCAGCTCAGGTTATTTTTCACCATTTGCTAATGCTTTCTCCCATCAGCAGCCTCTCAGAATTCGGTTCCGCAAAGTCACCAGGTCCAAGGATCCCTCAGCTCCAGTGCTTCTGGCCGCAGTCTCTGTCTACACAGCAGGACCTCTCTGCTGACTGTTCTCTGGGCCTGGAGCCAGCCCCTGCCCCAGGGCTCCATGGGTTGCTCTTTGCCTTTTTTCTGAGTGAGAGCCCCTATTTCCTGGATGTTGTGTCTGGCTTTTTCTTGGTTTAGTCCCTTGCTTGGATGGAGCGTGCCCTTCAGTAGCTTTGTCAGGTGAATGTGGTGATACAGGGGCCTAAGACACAGCAGTCATGGTCTTCAGTGGGTCCGTCTGCTGAGCTTTGCTGTCTTATTCCTTCTGGTCACCCTGTGCCCGGGTTCGGGTCTCGGGGCTGCAGCTTCTCCATCACCCATTCACTTTCCTTCTCTCTTGTGTTGGAGTTCCAATTTTCTATATCCCAGATTTTTCACTTTTTTAACATCTCATGTTCTGATAGAGCATATTTTCCACCAAGTTCCTGAGACAGATACATGGGAGGTATATTTCAGGTCTTGCTTGTTTGAAAGTGCTTTTCTCTGGTCTTCAGATTGATTGTTGGGCTGGGTTTGGAATTCTCGTTTGTAAATAATTCTCCTTCAGCATTTTGGAGGCACTGTCCCCTCTGTCTTCTAAGAACGCTCACATGCTCCAAAGCAATGTTGAGTTGGACCTTGTGTGGGTGGCCTGTTTTTCCTCCCTGGAATCTCACATTTCAGCCTTCCATGTTCCGAGGCAGGCGTTTCGGTGCAGGCCCTTCTCTCTCCAACGTCATGGGCACTGATAGGCTTTTTTGTTCTGGAAATTGATGTTTTTAGTTTTAGGGGTTTTTCTTGAAGTATCACACTCATGATACTTTCTTTTTCTTCCTGGAACTGCTGTCATTCATATATTGGGTCTTCTGGTCCTTATTTTTTCTAATCGTTTATGTTTTTTAATTTCATTATATATACTCTCTGGAAGACTTATTCAGCTCTGTCTTCCAACTCTTCTACTGAGTTTTCCATATGAGTTTTCATGGTTTTAATTTTAAGAGCTTTTAAATTGTTAATGCTGTTTCTTTTTTATGGTCACGTTTCATTTTTTCATATAAATATGTGTTCTTTCTGAATGTGATAAGGGCGTATTTTTATTTTATTTTATTTTTTTCAGAGAGAGGTGTAGGGAGGGAGAAAGAAAGAGAGAGAAACATTGATCAGTGCCTCTTACACGCCCCCTACTGGGGACCTGGCCCACAGCCCAGGCAGGTGCCGTGACTGGGAATCAAACCAGCAACCTCTTGGGTCACCATCCAGTGCTCAATCCACTGAGCCACACCAGCCAGGGCGAGAATATATTTTTTGAATTTTTCTTTTTACAAAGTCTCTATTTCCTCCAAATTTCCTTTCCTGGGTGGAGGCGGTCTACGTTGAAGTCTGGTTTTCATGCCAGAACTTTTCTTCGGCTGCTCCTCAGTGGCTGCTCGTGTTTAACGCTGGGGACCAAGGCACTACTGAGAGGTTCTGCACAGGTGAGGCTGCAGGGAGGGCCAGCCCTGAGTTTCACGGTTGGGCTGTTTGAGGAACTCCTGTCCTGGTTACCTTCGGGCTCGTCTCCGAGACTGGTCCCTTTTTCTCGAAGAGAAGATGTGTACAGTCTCCTGCTTGGAGAATTAAAGTCTCGCTGCTGGGTCCTTGAGCAGAAGGAGTAGGGTGTTCATGCCTTCCGTAGTATGTAGGTTGAATCCCCCTGTCCGTACCACATTCTTGCTTCTAGCTGTTTGTCTAAATAACCCTGTTTTTACCCTCTCCCAGTAACAATCCTCTAGCCTTTCATGGAGCCCAGTACAGGGTGGTGGTCTCCAGGGGCTAGAGGAGAGGGAATGCAGGGCATCCGCTGCTTGTTACACATCTTCCCTTTTCCCTCTTCTGCCATGCTTAAGTGCCATTTTAAAGCTTTTTGAGGATTCAGTGATGTTGATCTTGCTGGTTCTTAGCTTACTCCCCTGACAGCTTCAGATAGGATACAGACTTCTGTGGCCTCTTCATCCACCTGCCACTGTGTGTGTTTTCCAGCTTCCAAACTTCTGTGTCTCTTGTCTCTCTCGGGGTCCCAGGAGAGAGTGAGATCAGAGGCCTCTATCCAGTCAGTGTCTCTATCCAGAGCTCTCGTGATTCCTCCAACACTGTCATCTCCGTGTGCGCTGAGTTGGTTACTGTTGCCAGCCAGTTCCTTCAGTACTGAAAAGTGAACTTAAGAAAATCTCTCTTTCTAGCAAATGTTACCGCTGCCTCCACTCCCACCCCACTGGGACGATGTGACCGATTTGAGTTCGAGTGCCACCAGCCAAAGAAGTGTATCCCCAATTGGAAGCGCTGTGACGGCTACCAGGACTGCCGGGACGGCCAGGACGAGGCCAGCTGCCGTGAGTGTTGGAGGGTGGCACCCAGGGGGGACCTCTGAGAGCACGGTCTCCTGTTACCTGTGCTTCACCGGTCTGAGTGATTGTATAATTTTGACACTGTCTCCATTTTAGAGACAGGAATATTAAGCTTCGAAGAAGATTATGTCATCAGTAAGACTGGTATATTTATTTAGGGTTTTTTTTTTTTTTTTTTTTTTGGTACAAGGTTGTTATCTTTTCATCATGCTATATTGCAAGTTCTTATAGGATGGAATGCTCCAAAATGACACATAGAAATTAAATAAGGATTAGTGTAAAATTCTACACTTACATGAAAAAATGAGTAAAGTGTACCGTTGGGACATTAAAATAGCAGGTCCTCCCTGGCTGGGGTGGCTCCGTGGACTGAGTGCCGGCCTGCGAACCAGAGGCTCACTGCTTCGATTCCCAGTCAGGGCACGTGTCTGGGATGTGGGCCAGGTCCCCAGTAGGGGCACATGAGAGGTAACTGCACAGTGATGTTTCTCTCCCTCTCTTCCCCTTTCTAAAAATAAATAAATAAAATCTTTAAAAAAACCCCAGCAGGTTAGATAGACTCCACACTTACCAACATAGTAGTAGGAACACCCGAGCTGGGGAGGCAACCACACAGAGAGATGAGCAGTGGAAATAGTTAAGGAAAAGGAACGGGAATAGGACCTTCCTCCTGAGCGAGGTTAAGTCATTAATTGTTATTCTTTAAACAAGCTTCTTTGGCCTATTTCAAATCTGCCTTATTCTTAAGGATGTTGCTTAGTTAAGGGTCTTAAAATCAAGATGTATTCTATTAACAGTTTCCTTTATTTCATTAATCTGGTAACCTCATCAAAAAAGGAAATGAGATTAGTGTGGCAAGATTCTTCTTAGAAAAGCTAGCCTCTGAAAACCACTACATTCTGCTCTAAGTGCCTAGTAACTGTGTATTTAATAACCAATTTAAGAATTTTCAGAGATTAATGACAACTTTATTTCCAGTTTCTAAAACCCATGTTTTCCCATTTTTAAATTATTGAGGCATGTTTCATGAACCTCAGAAGTCTTTGAGCTTTAATACTCAGTTGTTTGATTATATTGACATATTTTATGACATTCCATATTATCATATGGAATAATTCTGTGATGGGAATCTTGGAATTTTCCAAAGCAGTTCGCTTCTGAGCAGAGAGTTCCTCCCTGACTCTCCTATAAAAATGATACCACCCCCCTGACACTCTTACTGTTTCTTTATATTTCTTTGTACTTCTTACCTCTATCTAAATAACACATCTGTTTACTTGTATGCTATCTCTCTCAATAAAAGGTAAGCTCCATGAGGGTAGGTCTTTGTTTCACACATCACCATTTTCTTAGCATCTTACACAACCTGATTTATGGGGAGACTTCCATGAATGTTCATTGGTTGATAGATAAATGGCAGGATGGGTGAAAGGATGGAGGAGTACATGGATGTATGGATGGATGGATTGATAGGATGGATGGATGGATGGATGGATGGCCGGGTGGGTAAATGGGTGGCGGGATGGGTGAATGAATGGATGAGTATATGGACATATGGGTGAGCAGATGAGTAGGTGGATAGATGGATGATGGATGGTTGGATGGGTGAATGGTTGGATGGGTGGGTAGACAGGTGGCTGGGGTAAGTGCATTGGTGGGTAGGTGGGTGGATGAGTGGATAGAAAGATGGATGAATTCCGTCTTGGGCTGCTGAGACTGTTATACTAGTGGTTCTCAGACCTTTTCTAAATACTGTAATGCAGTTTTATCTGTGATTGAGTCCTCCCCACTTTTCCAAGGAAAACCAATTTCAGTCTAGTACATAAAACCTCTAAAACACAGCAATTTTCCAGGAGACAGGGGA
The DNA here is from genome assembly GCA_039655065.1 of Glossophaga mutica. Lineage (NCBI taxonomy): Eukaryota > Metazoa > Chordata > Mammalia > Chiroptera > Phyllostomidae > Glossophaga > Glossophaga mutica. The sequence continues at coordinate 33,766,116 of CM077310.1, read as the reverse complement.
TTATAGCTCGTAAAAAGCATCACAAGTGGTTTTGACATTTGCCTTCTCCCATTGAGAATTACTGTATTAGAGAGCTCTTCTAAAGATATATTTAACTGTAGTCTGTACCTCCATCTCAGAAACACGCAAAGAACTCTTAATTCTGTTTTCACATGAAAACTCATCAGTTTAGCACAGTTGCTCTGGCGTCTCATCTTCACCCCCAACTCCTGTGTCTCTTTATCACTGGGAAGAAAACCCTGACTGTTGGTCCACTCTTCTTGGCCTTTCTGGTTGCTCTCATGGGAACACTGTCCAGTTTTTCTGCCCACGTCTCCAGGTGTGCTTTCCAGAAGCAGATGCAGTACTTCAGCTGGAAAACAGGATTTCCTGCCCTTGTTCTAAAACAGGAGTTCCTCAACCTGGTGAATCCTGATGACTTGCTCTGGAGCTTGTAAATACTGCACATGCTCAGCTTCATGTTTCTGCTTCAGTAGTGTTAGGGCAGCTACTAGGAATTTGTGTTTTTTTATAAGTTCCCCGGGAAAATCTGTTAAGAATCAGGTTTGTAGATTCTCTATTCTGACATTACTATAATGGTTTAGTGGTCTCGTTGGTAATTTCTTTAGCATTGGTATAGTTATTGTATAGAATATTGTGTGTATATTTGCATAGGGTGGGAGGAAGGAGCTGGGGGGTCAGGTGTTCTTGAGTCCCAATAGAAATGATAGTTTGACCTCAGACAGCCAAGGTAGAAGCCCCAGTGTAAGATCTGGGCAAACACAGAGGATCAAGTGTGTGTTAGTTTTCTGTGGCCACTGTAACAATCACCACAAACCTCGAGGTTTTTTTAAACCTTTTTTTATTATTGACCCTATTACAGATGTCCCTATGCCCCACCCGGCTTGCCCTCCTCCACCCAGCCCCCACCCCTTCTTCCTGCTGGCCATCACCACACTGCTGTCTGTGTCTGTAGGTCATGCACATCTGTTCTTTGACTAATTCCTTCACCTTCTTTCATCCAGTCCTCCCCCAGCCCCTCTGACAGCTGTCAGTGTGTTCCATGTGTCCATGCCTCTGTTTCTATTGTTCCTTCATCAGTTTATTTTGTTTATTCAATTCTACATATAGTGAGGTCACATGGTATTTATCTTTCTCAAACCTAATGTTTTAAAACAATACACATTTATCTCCTTACGGTTTCGTAGGTCAGAAATTGGACACGGGTTTTACCAACTAAAACCCAGCTGTGGGCGGGCTGTGTCCTTGCTTACCCAGACTGGAGAGGTGCGTTCGCCTTCCCCAGCTTCCCGAGCCAGCAGCCTCCTCTGTGCTCGCACCTTCCTCTCTGACTGCACTCAGGAAAGGACCTGCCTGATCGGAAAGGGCCCACCTAGGTCATCCAGGATAAGCTTCCTATGTCCAGGCCAGTAACTTAATCACACCTGCAAAGTCCCTTTTGCCATGTAAGGTGACATTTAACTTGTTTCTAAGGTTAAAACACGGGTGTCTTTGCCCTGAAGGAGCAAGAGTGATTTAAGGCTCTCATCCCTGGTGGTTGGGTTCTGACGTGGCCCCTCCCATCCAGAGCTGGGCGGGCTGTGTGAGTCTGTCCAAAAGAAGTCTGAACTCCTGTGCCTGGGCCCAGTCCACACTCACTGGGGGCAGTAGATTCATATCTTTCCTGTAGCCTTTCTCTTTTCTCTTTACGTAATTGTCTGCGATAGTACAATTGCTTACTTTTTAGAGCCTTATGCAGTCTCATTATTGTTTATAGTCATAGAGTTGCATAATTTTTAACTTACCATTGCTCTTTGTTTGCAGTATTTCATTTTCTGGTAAAATATTTTGAAACCTATACAATTAAAATACTGTATAATATGGACACACCTGTCAATATTGTCAAGCATCTTGTTGTTACTAGTATTACTAAACCAGAAATCAGAGTGTCACACTGGACTAGAAGCTGATATAGTAACAGAATAATCCATCGCTGTGCAGACTTACAGTTACAACTTATTGATGCCTGTTGTCAGCCAGGCACTGCTCCAGGTGCTCGATCTCCTTGGACTCCATTAGACACAATGGTGGTGGAGTTGTCAGCCCAGTGTTACAGACGAGAGCTGAACTTGGGTGCTGTTAAGCAGTTTGCTCCGTGTCACACAGAGCCAGGATTTAGAGCCTGCTTTGACTCCAAATCTCTTGATTGTCATGAAGGCAGATCCCAGGCATTCATGTCGAGTGAGGTGACTTCACAGTGCCTGCTGGAGTTGCCTCTTGTCATTCCAAAGGCACGTTTAGACACAGAAGCTAATTAGTTCATAGAGCGCAAACCAGTTTTCCCAAATGTGGGACATGTTTCGCACAACGTGGCCCTTCCCTGTGTTTCAGCCACACACAGCACCTTGACCTGTCTGAGCGGGGAGTTCAAGTGTGAGGACGGCGAGGCCTGCACCCTGCTCTCGGAGCGCTGTGACGGCTTCCTGGACTGCTCTGACGAGAGCGACGAGCGGGCCTGCAGCGGTGAGTGCCGTGTCCCTGCCCTCCCCGGGGCTCTTCCTCTGGAGGGAGCCCTTCCGGGCTTTGCCTCAGTCTGAAATTGAAGCAGGTTTCTTCCCCATTTTGGAGTACTGAGTGAGGTAAGCTTGTCCTACCTGTGATACAGCTATTTCCCGTGAGGAAAGTGCCGGTTTGAGGTTTGTTTTCCAGGGACTTCCCGCCTTGTGTTGACGCTTGCTCTCTCAGTGCCCTGGCTTTGCGATGGCACCAATGCAGGCTCCTCTCTGGAATGGATTCAGTGGCTGTCTGGTCCTTTAGGGTGTTGCAGCAGAGTACTGCAGACTGGGTGGCTTACGAACAACAAACATTTATTTCTTACAGTTCAGAGGCTGGGCCATCTGAGGTCAAAGCACCAGCAGACTCGGTGTCTGGTGTGGCCCTACTTCCTGGCTGTCACTGTGCCCTGACGTGGTGAACAGGACGAGGGAGCTCTCTGGGGTCCCTTGTGAAGATACTAATCTCATTCAGGGGCTCCGACTTCATGATCCAGTCTCCTCCCAAAGACCCACCTCTGAATACCATCACATGGGGGCTAGCTTTCAGCATGTGCATTTTGAGGGATGCAAACATTTAGTCTTTAACAGTAATAGATCCTGCTGTGATATTGGCTGTGTACTTAGAGCATCCTCTACTGAGAAACTGCTTTAAATGAGTATAGACAAGGAAGCGAAATGCAAGGAAAAAATTACTCCTGGGAATTCGGGAGACCCTGGGGAAGGCTGCGTAGGAGGGTTTCAACTCTGTTTTCTTGGGTGTCTTCTAAGATGATGATGGGGCCTGACAGTCTGCATCAGGGTAGGTCTCTGCAAAGCCAAGGAACCTCTTGCCTCTTCTGAAATCCAGGAATTTGTAACATCTCTCTCCTTGTTTCCCCTTAATCTCTAGATGAATTAACTGTGTACAAAGTCCAGAATCTTCAATGGACAGCTGACTTCTCTGGGGATGTAACTCTGACCTGGATGCGGCCCAAGAAGATGCCCGCTGCCTCTTGTGTCTATAACGTGCACTACAGGTAGGTCCCATCGCTGCTGGGGGAAAGCGACGTCCTTGTGACCATGAGACAGTCTGTGAACCCCGTGATGTGTGCAGAGCGGCTCTCACCAGCAGAGTCAGCATCTGCCACCCATGCTCACGTGACCGTGTCTTCTTTTTCTTGGCCAGGGTGGTCGGAGAGAGTGTGTGGAAGACTCTGGAGACCCACAGCAGTAAGACAAACACGGTACTGAAGGTCTTGAAGCCAGACACCACCTATCAGGTGAAAGTCCAGGTGCAGTGTCTGAGCAAGGTACACAATACCAACGAGTTCGTGACTCTGAGGACCCCAGAGGGATGTAAGTGTTACAGGTTATTTTTATGCACAGAAAGACCTCATGTGGGATTTTCAGAGAGTTTCCCAAGAATGCTCAGGAGTGTGGGAGCATAATCAGCATGCCTCTTTTAAAAATATTTACCAAAACTCACCTGTCCAAGGGAGTCCCCTGTTACCACAGTTGGGTGAGCTCTTCGTGTACAACGACCACGGGACCTGTGTGCTGTGACTTTATGAAGTTCACATGTGTTAAGTAGAGCTCGGGGTGTTGGATAGTCTGCAGAAGACCACACGGGGAGTTGAAATGGAGAAGTGCATCACTCCCAGACCCCGGGAGAGGCCCACGCATGCTGCAAAGGTCACGCCGGCAGTCGAGGCGGGGAGCAGGCAGAGAGAGCAGCAGGACCTTTGTCAGGGTTCGTGGGTGGAGGTTCCCAGACTGAAGCTGGCTTGGTTCAGTCTAAACCCAAAAGAGGGGGTTTTGGCAAGCTTTGTTGGGGTCTTACCAGAGGGGTTTATAGCAGGAAGGCCCTGGGAGGCAGGGCGCTACCAAACAGAAGGTAGAGTCCAGCTGCTCACCACCACCCGTTAGGCAAATTCCAGAGGCAGAGTTTGGTGAGACAAGAGAACCTCTGTTCACAAGCTGCACAATCTGGGAGGACAGCCGGCACCTGCCTCAGAGCCCCTCCCCTCTAGGGCATGCAGAGGAAACCCGGCCGCACTCTGCCAGCCCAGGCCCAGGCCCAGGCTGCGTCCAGAGCCCTCCTCCCACTTAAAAATGCCATCCTGTGGGGACCACAGGTGGCTGCAGCACAACCACTCAAGCAGCTCAGCTTCTCTCCCTGCCCTGTTGGGCCTCAGGCGCCTTCCTGAGTCTGCTCACTTGGCTGGCACCGCTGCCGCCACTTCCCACACTGGGAGCCTGGGGCCACTGTTAACCGCTGCAGCCAGCCATGTGGGGACTCTGTCTGCCAGCACCCGGCCACACAGCTTCCACAGCTGCCGGGTCCTACTGCACTTCGGCCCGCACATCCGTGCCGTGGATGCCAGGGGAAGCAGGGAGTGTCTGCCTTCCCTCTGTTTCAATCTCCCAGTTCAAACATCCATGCACTCTGGACGGGTTCACCTCCCTCTGTCGCCATGTTGATCTTTAAGGTACACTTGCCACCGTGTCCTATGGTTTCTTCTTCATTCAGGAACCAGGAGTGGGCAGGAGGGCTTTTCCCTTTGCCCATCACTGTCTAGCCTCACACAAATGCTGCACAATGACTTCCTCCTGCCCTGTCTCTACCCGGAGGCAGGGGAATCTGTCTTCATGCACTGCCCTAGTTTGGTTACAGGGTGGGGCTTGGGAGGAAGCTGGTGCACCGCCTCAGGCAGCTTCCTCCTATGGCCCCTGTCCCCCTCCAGTGTTGGGTCTGGCCAGGTCTACCTATATCAAAGGGAAGGCTGTTTGTCACAGTGGCTGTTGGAGGACCAGGGCCCATGGAGACGCAGCGTAGCCCATTGACTCAAGCCTGCAGCCCTGGTGGGCAAAACATCTCTAAGACTCGGCTGCACTGCGGTCTGATGCGCAGCCTGCATTGTGGGAGAGGGGAAAGGTTTCTTGTTGATGCAAACACCACCAACAGCCTTCTCTAGGAGAAAGGTCACAAAGCCAGCCCCAGAGTCTTTCTTGTCCTTGTTTTCAGCTCAGGGAAATTCCTCCAGTTGACCAGTATGCAGATAGGTTTTAACCCCATTTGATTCTCTTCTAGTGCCAGATGCCCCTCGAAATCTCCAGCTCTCGCTCCCCAGGGAAGCGGAAGGTGTCATTGTGGGCCACTGGACGCCTCCCAGCCACACCCACGGCCTCATTCGAGAATACATCGTGAGTGTCTTCCAGGCATGGACCATGTGGGGTGGGGTGCAGAGCAGATTTCTGGGTCTGTGCTGGAGCAGAGGCGTGTTCTGGGTGACTAGGATTTGATTTGTAAATAACGTTTCGTCTCTTAGAACATTTTGCATCCCCTCTTCTGCTCTCCTCTGGTCTCTCTGTAACGTGTTAGGATGCCTCAGACCTTTGGTTCTGTCTCATGAAACGTGTCTGCGTCTCCTTTTAGGTAGAATACAGCCGGAGCGGCTCCAGGATGTGGGCCTCGCAGAGGGCCGCTAGCAACTTCACAGAAATAGAGAATTTACTGGTCAACGCTCAGTACACTGTCCGGGTGAGTCTTCCACCATCTCGGCCCCCGGCTCAGTCGCAGAATGTGGGGAGAAGACTCCTGTTTCCTGAGAGCTCCCTGCTTACCTCTGCATGATGCTTAGTGATGTGCACAGTACCCAGCCCCTTGCCCTGGGGCGCGATTCTATTTCAGTCTCTTAAACCACTGTCGCAGAGAGCTTGCAGTCAGACTTTCCTCAGATAATGGAGAGTGTTAGCACTGCTGCTTTGCTGCCTTTTGCCCAGGTGCTCTGCAAACTTCCCAGCTGCCGTGCTTCCTCGTGGATCTCTTTCCTCCTTGTCTGTGGCTGCGGGGTGATGCAGCGCTCTAAGTGGCATTTATAAACTGATACTGCAAGGTTCTTACAAAATATATTATCCCTCTCTTGAGTATAAAAGAGGTAGATTTTGTGTAGACATGTTTGTTGAGCGCCTTAAGTGCATGTTTGTTGAGCGCCTTACACTGATGAGTCCCTCGATGTCCTTTTCCACATGTGTGTGCACTTGGGAGTGAACATACGGACACACGCACTCACCCCTGCTCTTCAGAAAAACCTCGACCTATCGGAATCTCAGCACCAATCCCATTCCCTGCACCCAGGCTCCTTCCCGTGGCCTCTTGCCCCTCTCGCTTCAGTTGCTGGGGCCTCTGAATGTCCTGCATCCCTCTTCCTATGTGTTGTTTTCTCCCCATTGCCAAAGTCTCACTCCTTCAGCTTCCTTGCAGTGCTTGCTGATGACGTGTTGCCTTTATTCTGTACTGACTCATACTCTGATTTGAAAAGGTGGCTGCGGTGACTAGTCGTGGAATCGGAAACTGGAGTGATGCCAAGTCCATTACCACCACAAAAGGAAAAGGTAAATGATCCTGCGTGTGCAGACTCAGAGAGGAAAGCAGCCCTGCAGAAGTAACTTCCAGTGTGACTGGAAGATGCTGACGCATTGATTAGATATCTCATGCAGCCTCTTTCCCCAACACATGCGATTGGTGCAGCCTCTCTGGGTGACTCTTGAATTATTTCTCCTCCTAGAACTGAGCATTTCCTTTTTAAAAAGGATTTTTAAAATGTATTTATTTTTAGAACGAGGGGAAGGGAGGGAGAAAGAGGAGAGAAATGTTGACCGGTTGCCTCTCCTAGGTGCCCCACTGGGGACCGGACCTACAACCCAGGCACCTGCCCTGACCAGGATCAAACCTTCAGCTTTGTGGGACAATGCCCAACCCACTCAGCCACGCTGGTCAGGGCAGGACTGAGCATTTTCTATCGTGCAAGCATATGAAGGGATTTCAAGGGCCGTCAGCCTTGGCTCCTTGTGCTTGTGCACAATATCCAAAGTAGAAGGTATCCTTTCCTTCCACTAAAGGCACATGTTCCTTTACGGTGTTTTTGGTAGGGTGCTGTGCAGACACGCGCTGCAGCTCCCAGAGGCAGCGCTGCACAGTGCGCAGGGGTGGTTTCCAGCACCAGAGCTGGTAGCACGGTGGCTGGTTGCTGCGAAAGACCAGGGGGTCTGGAGGGTGTTCTGCTTGGCATGCATCAGCTCATCTGATTGAACCCTGAGGACAACTCTAAGAGCAGATAAGGAACTGCCAAGAGGTTACATCAGTTATCACAAAATCAATAACAGAGCCCAATGGGAACCTGATCCGCCTGACCCCCAGGCCTGTGCCCTTGACCACCGAGAACCCAGCTGCCTGGCTGGAGGTATGCATGTGGCCGCAGTGTGGCCCGGCTTTCTGGGCAACTGGCTTGTCACCAGGCATGACTGGCATGTGTGCCTCAGGAATGCAGAGACCTGGTGTGGTTTCCTCTGCTCTGTCACTGGCACCTGATACGAACCAATGGAATAGTTGATGAATGAGTGAATTGAAGGAATTAAATGAAGGTTCTGGCCCACTTTGGGAGACAGACTGCATCCCACCTGCCTGAATGGTTTTCTTGATCTTAGCCTTGGCACTGGTGCTTTTGTTTATGAACTTTTGGGTGTCAAAGCCAAAAGTGTGGCACAGAATGTGGTTGGGTATTTTAACCTGGATCTGTGAAACACAGGCTCTGGGTCTTGAAGAATTGCTGTCTGGCAGCCTCTGAAATTTGGGGGGCGTTGAGGTCAGGGCAGCAGGTAGCTGCGTTTGGTGAAGCCATCCAGTCTTTGCAGGGATTAGGAAGGGGGTGCTGACTTCACACCACCCTAGAATTCTTACTGTGGTGTCACTGCCTTCTGTAAAATTAGGGTCAAAATATACCAACTCTACATGCTATAAAGAAGGTACTTTGGAAGGTCAACAGAAAACATGTACCTTGAACTTCCTAGGCATAACTCACACCTGCCTTTCACCATCTCAGTGGGTGGTTGCTTCTCTTAAAACTCTATTATATGATTTTGATGAATCTTAGCACTGGCGCACGTTTGGTTGGAGTCTGTGCAGGAGGCAGCTGTGTACTAAGTCAAAAAGAATGATATCTGTGATCTCATATCCTAATAATGTCAAGAAGATGAAGGAGGCAAATAGCAGTGGCATCAACCAGAAGCAGCACATTAATTAGTGAGTATAGTGGATTAATAACAGCAATGAGAAAAGCCACCGGCTAGCCACCATTTTCTTTTTTTAAGATTTATTTATTTATTTTTAGAGAGAGGGGAAAGGAGAGAGAAGAAAAAGGAGAGAAATATTGATATGTGAGAGAAACATCAATTGGTTGCCTCTCAAATGTGCCCCAGTGGGGGACCGAACCCACAACCCTGGCACGTGCCCTGACCAGGAATCAAACCGGCGACATTTTGCTTTGCAGGGTGATGCTCAACGCACTGAGCCACACCAGTCAGGTGTGGTACCCAGCACTTTTTGTGGAGTAAGCACCATGTTTGTTATTTTACATGAATTGACCTCTCAGTTCGTATCAATGCCACAAGTGTTCTTAACCTCAGTCTGTAGCTGAGGAAACGTGTTCAGAGGGGATCCTGACCTGTCCCCATGCACGTGGTTAAAACTTAGGTCAGCTTAGTAGCAGCACCTGCACTGTTTTGCTCTGAGTCAGCTGCCTGAAATGCCTAATATCCTTTTTCCTCTGGTTACTGTGTGTTATATCATTAATTATCTGGAGAAACTCCTCCAGGTTTTGACATATCTCTTTGCCACCAAATCTTATCCACTCCTTTGAGGCTCTCTCGCCTTGCCTGTACAAGAAGCCTATGTGCTGAGAGTCTAATATACATGTTGTCATTTAAACATCATCTCTTGAGAGTGTTTATCCCACTGAGCCCATTTCGATTTTGTACAGCAGCGCTCTGTGGCCCTCGGTGGGCAGACCTTCACCAGGGCAGGCGGGATCCTTGTCGCATGGGCTGAGAGCTGGCTTTTCCCTCTGGTTCCCTCCTTCCCCCAGCCCTCCCTCTGGTTGCTGGTGGCTTTCACAGGGGGCACTTGACTGGGAAGGGAGAGAAAGGGAGCATTAGCTGAGTGCTAGACACTTCACATACATCATTTTAGTGAGTTTCCCCAGCTCTCTAAAGTGTAGACTGCATCTTCAGGATCAATGAGGATAAGTACTTGCCCCAGGTACCCAGTTCATGTGCAAACAGGAATGTGAACTCAGATGTGTCAGACGCTATTCCCATTTGCTGTGTGCACCTTTATGTTCTTGACGTGCTGTGCATCCTGCTGTGGTTCTTCCCGGAGGACTCGAGGCCCCTGGGTCTCTGTTCATGCCAGTAAAGGTGGCACTCACTGTGCTCTCGGCTCTAGGCAGAAATGGGGTTGTTTGGGGCCAAAAGTGGTGGAACGTCGCAGCCCAACTTACCTACCAGGACAGCTGTGTGCTCACCTGGTGACTGGGCCCACCCACAGATTCCAGAAAGCAGTGGTGAAGGACACAGATGAGTGACAGCAGCCAGAGAAACACCCTCCTTCTCCACAGCAGGAGGGCTCTGTCCCTGGAGCACGAGCACACCTCCCTCCCTTTCAGCACCTGGCTTCACTCACCGAAATGCTTTTCATTTCTAGTGATCCCACCACCAGACATCCACATTGATGGCTGTGGTGACACCTCCCTGAGCTTCACCCTGACCATGGACACGGACATCAAGGTAGCGTTGGAATTTCAAACGGGCATTGGGCGGGGTCTTGCTCTGTGCGGGAACTGATGCAGCAGAGTCCAGAGAGATCCCAGGAAGCTGAAACACCAGGGCGAAGCCAGGCCCTTTCCCCACCAAGAGCAACTTCAGTTTTCTCATGCACTTATTCTGCCTCTGCCTGGTGCCTTTCTTTTTTAATCACATAATTAAATGGTTCACAGCTAGAGTGCGAATCAGGAGGTGGTGTGAATAGAGTATGTGTGCCCTGTGATTTTCAGCTTTATTGGATTTCCTGGTGCTAAGTGCTAATGCAGAGGCTCCTGCAGTGGAAGAGTCTTACAAGAGAGAGTGAGATGCTCAGAAACATGGCCACTTAGGCCCACCCAGTATCTTCCTCTTCCATCATCACTACCCCCTCTGCCCTCCCCTCTGCTGAGCCGGCAGCTGCACATGGTTACCTGTGCTCCGTGGTTTCTCATGCTGACACTACCTTCCACAGCGTCCTTTCTTGTCCAGGTCCCCTCACAGCCCTCCCTGTCTGTGAAGTTTGGGTGGGACAAACAGCCCCCAGAGTCCTTGTGCCATTTATTGAAGTACACTTTGATGTCATCATGCCTTTGGCTGCAGGGATAGATGATGTAATTACTGGCCTTATGTGGACCATGACTAGCTGGTGTTTGGTCTTGAAAACCTTTTATTTGTTGTCCCATATTTAAAGATCTTGAGATCCGACCCTTCCAGGAGCTCAGGACTTGGAAGAGGCAGGCTTTCCCGATGGTGGATGCACTTGCTCCTGTTAGACCATGAGGTCCAACCAAAACCCCTCTGAGCTGACCTCTCGGCCTCAACAGCAAAGACCACCTGAGCTGAGATTTATCCTTAATGACCATAACCTGGTTATTTTTTCAGTTTTTCCTCTTTCTACCTTTATTAATTGGTTATCCTTTTATTCTATATTAATTTCTTATTTCATTGAATGTATGTTTTATATTATAAATGGAGTCACATTTGTTTTTAGAAATAGGTGGCGTATCGCTAAACTTTCAATAATAGCACAAAGGGAGCTGGTAGAAAGATCGAAAGAAACCGCCTGCCCATTGTGAGAAACGAGGAAGCGGGGGCCCCCAGGTTTGCAGTGGTCTGTGACTGCTCTGCTTATGACATGTGTTCTGGCTCCTGGCAGGTGAATGGCTATGTGGTGAACCTCTTTTGGGCATTTGATACCCACAAACAAGAGAAGAGAACTTTGAACTTTCGAGGGAACATCTTGTCACACAAAGGTAACACCTGGGAGCTCGTCTGTGTGACAGGAAAGAGTAGGTTAGACCCGTGCTTTTTGGCTGGATGCGTGTGTGTATGTGTGTGCACATGTGTGCATGTGGGGGTGGTCGTGTGCATGGGCATGGGTGGAGGGCTCCTTGGGCCACCATTTGGGGGCAAAGTGAGGATACTGTGAATGACTTCTGACTCCAGGGAAGGGATCCCCTGGGGGTTCCTAGCCACCTGATGGTTCTTAATGGAAATCAGAGACTTCAAAGGGAAACAACTGGAAAGAAGCCAGATTGACCCTACACAGATGATTCTTGAATTCCAAAAGGAGGAGTTCCTGGATTTAGTTACCTGTCTCTCTTCTGGTTTGGTGTGCTCCTTCCTTGCTAATCGGAGGAGCACAGGGCCTGGCGTGTTATTGGTGTTCAGTCAACGGCCATCCAAGGAGCAGACAAGCAAGCTGAGTGAAGGCAGGGCGCTAACTCCTCCTGTGTGTGAGAACACTGCCGCCCCTCTAAGATTCCCATACCTGAAATGGGCCCAAGGAAGGGTTTAATTTACTTCAGATTTAATTTAATGCATTTATTTCTGTGGCGAAGGCTGCATGTGATTGTGGAGAACGACAGGGCAGTGTCTACCTTTCCTCTTCTGGCCTGTTTGCAAAGTGCTTTTGATCATGTCTTATTCCAGATGGGGAGTCAGTCGTTATCTTTCTGTGTTGGTGGAAAATGAAGGCTGCCCAAGGAAGACACGCAGGAATAAAAACAGCACTGAGTACTTACTGTGTGCTGGCATTCACTGGGATTCTCAGAGTGTGTTGTTTCACATAACCCAGTAATAAGCTTGTGGGATATGCTCATTTTAATGATGGAAAAAAGGGTTCAGAGATGATTAAGTAATCCCTCAGAAGAAGGGAGGACTAGGATTTGAACCCACGTCTTTCTAATTCCAGAACCTGTGATGTCATTGCTCCCGTGTGATACCAGTGGAAATAGGATCAACAGGAAAGGCTTGGCTATTGCCTGAAGTCCCTGCAGGGCTAGCTGCATCATGATGATGTGTGCCATCATCAGGCCAGGCACTTTCCTTATAAACTTTTTAAAAGAAATCTCCATAGCCAACTTCAAAAATTGCTATCTCTTTCTCTTACAAACTAAAAAAATGGACTTAGAAAAAATAGGACTTCTGGCCAAGATGGAGGCATAGGTAGACACACTGTGCCTCCTCGCACAACCAAAAGAAGGACAACAACAATTTAAAAATAAAAAACAAGCCTGACTGACAGAAAACCGAACTGTAAGGAAGTCCAACAATCAAGGAGTTAAAGAAGAAACATTCATCCAGACCAGTCAGAGGGGTGGAGATGGGTAGCCAGGCAGAGAGGACTCGCAGCAAGGTGGTGGCTGGTGAACCCAGCAAGGTGGAGGGTTGTGGAGCAGGGTGCACAAAGCTGCAGCTGGCTAGCAAGGCAGCAGCTGGCAGACCCAGCAATGCAGCGGCTGGTGGAGCGGGTGGTCCCACATCTGCGCACAGATAAACCAGGAGAAACAACTGGGGAGTGGGTCAGTCTACACAACCCATGGCCCCAGCATGGGGAAATAAAGCCTCAAACCACTGATTGAAAACACCGGTGGAGGTTGAGGAAGCAGTGGGAGAAACTCCCAGCCTCACAGGAAAGTTCACTGGAGAGACCCGCAGGCTCCTAGAATGTACACAAACCCACCCACGTGTGAATCAGCACAAGAAGGGCCCAGTTTGCTGGTGGGAAGCAGGGGAAGTGACTGAAATCCAGCAGAGAGTGGAGCAAACGCCATTGTTCCTCTTGGACCCTTCCCCACATACAGCATCACAACACAGCCATGTGGGTTACCCCTCCTGGGTGAACACCTAAGGCTCCACCCCTTACTATGTAACAGGTGCATGAAGACAAAAAATGGTGCAAATGAAAGAACAGATCGAAGCTCCAGAAAAACTACAACTAAGGGACGAAGAGATAACCAACCTATCAGATGCACAGTTCAAAACACTGGTAATCAAGATGCTTATAAAATTGGTTGAATTTGGTCACAAATTAGATGGAAAAATGAAGGCTATGCTAAGTGAAATAAAAGAAAATGTACAGGGAACCAACAGTGATGGGAAGGAAACTGGGACTCAAATCAATGGTGTGGACCAGAAGGAAGAAAGAAACATTTAACCAGAAAAGAATGAAGAAACAAGAACTCAAAAAATGAGGAGAGGCTTAGGAACCTCCAGGGCATCTTTAAACATTCTAACATCTGAATTACAGGGGTACCAGAAGGGGAAGAGGAAGAGCAACAAGTGGAAAAGTTATTTGAACAAATAATAAAGGAGAACTTCCCTAATCTGGCAAAGGAAATAGACTTCCAGGAAGTCCAGGAAGCTCAGAGAGTCCCAAAGAAGTTGGACCCAAGGAAGCACACACCAAGGCACATCATAATTACATTACCCAAGATTAAATGGAAGGAGAGAATCCTAGAAACAGCAAGAGAAAAGGAGACAGTTACTTACAAAGGAGTTCCCATCAGACTGTCAGCTGATTTCTCAAAAGAGACCTTGCAGGCAAGAAGGGGCTGGAAAGAAGTATTCCAAGTCATGAAAGGCAAGGACCTACATCCAAGATTGCTCTATCCAGCAAAACTATCATTTAGAATGGAAGGGCAGATAAAGTGCTTCTCGGATAAGGTCAAGTTCAAGGAGTTCATCATCACCAAGCCCTTATTATATGAAATGTTAAAGGGATTTATCTAAGAAAAAGAAGATAAAACATATGAACAGTAAAATGGCAGCAAACTCACAATTATTAACAACCACACTTCAAAACAAAAGCAAACTAAGCAAACCACTAGAACAGGAACAGAACCACAGAAATGGAGATCACATGGAGGGTTATCAGTAGGGGAGTGGGAGGCAGAGAGAGGGGGAAAAGGTACAGAGAATAAGCAGCATGGATGGTAGGTAGAAAACAGACAGGGAGAGGTTAAGAATAGTATGGGAAATGTAGAAGCCAGAGAACTTACATGTACGTCCCATGGACATGAACTAAAGGGGGGAATGTGGGTGGGAGGGGGTGTGCAGGGTGGAGGGGAGTGAAGGGGGGGAATGGGACAACTATAATAGCATAATCAATAAAATATATTTAAAAAGAAAGTTTGAATACTTTGATCAAAGCGATGCAACTGAAGTGTAGAGTCACACCTTGAACCCAAAGTCATTCTGGCTCTGAAGGCCGTCCTGTTCAATGTCCTTGTTCACAGCACTTCTGCTTCGTGACAGCATTTCCACCTGTTACAAAGGAGACACATGCTTATTACAGAGCATCTAGAAAACAAAAAACATATAATAAAGTCTTTAAATTTCCTATAATTTCAATTCCCATGATAACCACTTTTAAATTTCAGATATTTTCTGAACTAAAATTTTCTCTTCATTCATCTTCTGTATCCTTTTTATGAAGTGAGAATGATATTATATGTAGTTTTATATCCTGCTTTTTTACTTAACAAAATTGTGAGAATTTTAAAAATCTCATTAAACATTCTTAGAAACAACTTCCATTGGCTCTGTAACGGATCGTGGAGTAGGCATGAGCTCCGTGGCGTGTGCATTGTCTCACTGCTGCCCTTGCACCAGCAGTCGGAGCGTGCGGGTCCCACTGTGACGAGCGCCGTGCAGACGTCCTGGCTGCACTGATGTCGGGTTCCTCTCTGATTTCCTGGGATAACTGGGTTGGAGGCTATGTTGCCTGGAGGAGTCATTAGTGAATAACTCTGAGTGATTCTGTGAAATGGTGAAAGTCCTTCAACATGTGGGGGCTCTGTTAAGTTGAGAGATCACACCTAAAATAAGGGTGTGTGTATCAGGACACAAACTCTCTGTTCTGTGTTCACAGTTGGCAATCTGACAGCTCAAACATCCTATGAGATTTCTGCCTGGGCCAAGACAGAATTAGGGGATAGTCCTTTGGCATTCGAGCATGTCACGACCAAAGGCATCCGCCCACCCGCTCCTAGCCTCAAAGCCAAGGCCGTTAATCAGACGGCAGTGGAATGCACCTGGACCGGCCCCAGGAACGTGGTGAGTCAGCCTGGACAACCCACTGAGTGACTGCACAGAGGAGGGCATAGTGCAGCGAACTACCTGTGGATTTGGACCACAGCCCCCTTGGCCTCAGCCTTGCTGAAAGCTTCCCCCTTTGGCTTCCAGTGGGTGAGGGGTCCAGTGAAGCTGCCTGTGGGAGGCTCTCACCTTCCTCCACCGTTCACTTGGCTCTCCACCATGACATTGACTTCTGTTGTCACTCTCCATGTGAGGGGCCCTTCATTGTACACCCTGGCTCCCTTGGCTCTTACACCCCATCTCTGGCCTCTGGCAGGTCCCATCCTTGCCATAGTGGCTCGGGCTCACTGAGCTCAGGCCCACCCTGGTCCTGAGCCTTTGCTGCGGCCTGGTCATCCCAGCTCAGTAAGAAGCAGGGCTCTGCTGAGGTGGAGGGACGGATGGGTGTCCACTGGGCAGCTGCCAGTGTCTGCCCTGCTGCTCACCCTCCACAGGTTTGCGCAGCTTCCTACCCAACTTGGCACATCTGCTTGGCTCCCTGTGTTGGGGCTTCACACTGATAGAGTGCTACCCTTTTGGGGGATCCCTCTCTTGTCCCTGGCTCATTGTGTAGTTTTAGTATAGCATCTAACTGTTCCATGTTTGCAACCTGTTGCTTACAGTTGTAAGCAACTGTCCCTTCTCCTTCTCTGCTGTCCCTGCTCAATCCTGAGGTCTTTGAGAGCGGAGACCATAGCAGGTTCCTTCTGCAAGAGTGGGTGCTACCCTGTTCTGGTGTGTCGTCTCCGGGTGCTGGGGAGGTGAACACTGAATGAAGACTATGCTCTGAGCACTCTGGACATGGTTTCCAGGGTCTTAAATTAGGGACTTCAAGAGAGTGAGGTCTCTGGCCACTGAGCCGATGTCCTGTTTTATCCTCTCCTCTTGCCAGGTTTACGGCATCTTCTATGCGACATCCTTTCTTGACCTCTATCGAAACCCGAAGAGTGAGACGACGTCACTGCACAACAAGACAGTCATTGTCAGTCGGGATGAGCAGTACTTATTCCTGGTAAGCGTCCCGTACCAGAAAGCCCAGAGGAGCTTCTCTTTTTAAGGGACGTATCCATTCCTGAGCCCCCAGCACAGATCCAGGCCCCAGGGCGCTGGAGGGTGGGCTCCCCTGTGTTTGTGGGCAGAGGATCATCCCTCGCTCGCCCGGCAGCACTGTGCTTGTCTGGAACTGTTGTGGGTGGCCTCACCCACTGCGGCTCTGTGCTGGAGAACTGAGGACCAGACAAGGGCGTCACAGGACTAGAGGAAAGCTTTTGTCAGATTCTACTTCTAGGCACTTCGCCCACATACTCTTGACATGTGTGCGGAGACACATGGAAAAAGATGTTGGATATATTATTGCTTGTGATTACAACAGATTTGAAACTAATTTCTGTTGAGAGAGGACTGGTTACAAATAGCATAGGTTCCCCGCAAGGGCTGCAGGACAAGCATCCAGAAGAAACAGAAACATGACAACTCTGAATGTATTGACACGGAAAGTTTCTACACTGTATTACAAGTGAAAAGTTAACACAACGTGTGTGATACTGTTTTCACTGTGTGACTTTGCGTACACATAAGCATCTATAAGTGTGTGTCTGTACACACACACACAGGGCTGTTTGTACTAACATGTGCATAAGTAATATGCACATGTTATTTCTGAAAGGAAATAAAAAACTGTCACCGGTGGCACTTCTGGGAGAACAAATCAGGCATCCAGGGTAGGTGGGAAATTATTTTGGGTCACATACCTTTTTGTGCCATTGTAATCATGCCTGTTGAAGAAAAGGGCTCAGTGGGGACGGCATGAGTCCATGCGGTGTTTGTTCCAGGTCCGCGTGGTGGAGCCGTACGAAGGGCCAGCCTCTGAGTACGCGGTGGTGAGGATGATCCCGGACAGCAGGCTTCCACCCCGTCACCTGCACGCGGTTCGCACGGACAAAACTTGGGCTGTTATTAAATGGGAATCCCCATATGACTCTCCCGACCAGGACTTGGTGAGTGGGCCCCTTGTCCTGGAATCCTTGCTGCTTCTTAGTGGGGTTTGGGGCCAGGAGGCGGGGGACCCTGTATAAGGGCAAGAGCCATAGGCCTGGTGGTTGGAGCTCAGCATGAGGCCCCCCTTCTGTCTGGCCAAAAATGGGGGGTCGTTATAGGTACCTCTTCTGAGTTGTCCCTTCCCTGTTATTCCCAGCTGCAGTATTGGTTTGTCCCTCCTCCTCTGCCTTCTCACATTCCCTTTACTGGCCTTCCAAAATGGATTGGCAGACAAAGGCCTGCAGGCCAAGCCCAGGCTGCTCCTGTGTTTGAAAAGAGTGTAATTAAAACCAAGTACACCCATCGTTCAGGTGTTATCTGTGGCTACTTTCATGCTGCGAATTACAGAGCAGAGCCCTTGCGGTAGAGACTGTCTGGCTCTCAAAGCCAAAAATACATACGAACTGGACCCTCGCATAAAAGTTTGCTGGCGCCCTCTAAAAGAAGAGGCATTGGATCTAGAAAACACTCACATTTCTCTTGCCCCAGTCTGCTTTTCCCTCCGTCCTCTCTGCCCTGCCCTGCCCCAGTGGTATTTATTTATTTATTTATTTATTTATAAGTACATTTTATTGATTATGCTATTACAGTTGTCCCAGTTTTTTTTCTCCCCTTTATTCCCCTCCACCCTGCATCCCCATCCTCCAGCATTTCCCCCTTTAGTTCATGTCCATGGGTTAGACATATAAGTACTTTGACTTCTCCATTTCCCATACTGTTCTTAACCTCCCCCTGTCTATTTTGTATCTACCATTTATGCTTCTTATTCCCTGTACCTTTTCCCCCATTCTGTACCCTCCCCCACCCTTCCTACTGAAAACCCTCCATGTGATCTCCATTTCTCTGATTCTGTTCCTCTTCTGGTTCTTTGCTTAGTTCGTTTGGTTTTTGGTTTTTGTAGGTTCGGTTGTTGATAGTTGTAAGGTTATTGTCATTTTACTGTTCGCATTTTTTATCTTCTTTTTTTTAGAGAAGCCCCTTTAACATTTCATACAATAAGGGCTTGGTGATGAGGAACTCCTTTAACTCGACTGGGAAGCACTTTATCTGCCCTCCCATTCTAAATGACAGCTTTGACAGATAGAGTCATTTTGGATGTAGGTCCCTGCCTTTCATGACTTCAACTACTTCTTTCCAGCCCTTTCTTGCCTGCAAGGTTTCTTTTGAGAAATCAGCTGATAGCCTTAAGGCTTGGTTACAGAGATACCTCCTGACTCTCAGCGTCTTCCTGAGGACTGCCTGTCCCTCTTTGTCTCCCTTTTCCCCACATATGTAACTGTCCCTGTGGTGGAGATAAGGAAGTTGAACCCTGGATTTGGGGTTTTCTTGCCTGTTTCGATCTACTTGCTGATGCCACAATGAATACGGTTTTTCCTGTGGTTGTTTTGGGGTTGAATTGATAATTCTCTGCACAGTCCTGGCAGTGAGAACTTGTAAGATTGGCTCTAGCCACCCAGAGGCCTCCCCAAGAGCAGAGTTGGACTTTGGGGCTCAAATGTTGTTGCTGTGGGTCACAGCCACTGATACATTATGTTACCACCCTGACCCACAAGGAGGAAATGCCACGTTTCTGCTTACCTGTCTCTTGTCTCAGTTATATGCAATTGCAGTCAAAGATCTAATAAGAAAGAGCGACAGGAGCTACAAAGTGAAATCCCGGAACAGTACTGTAGAATACACCCTTAACAAGTTGGAACCTGGAGGGAAGTACCACATCGTTGTCCAGCTGGGGAACATGAGCAAAGAAGCCAGTGTGAAAGTCACCACAGGTGAGCAGGGAGGGGCGAGGGCCGCTTGCACAGGAAGTGCCAGCACCCCCGGCAGCGTCCGCATGGGGCAGGGCAGTGCGGGGTCCCCTCTGGCTGCTGTGTGGTGGCCAGGGCTCTGCCGGTCCAGTGTGGCTGTTGTTTTTCATGTCCTGCATCTCTTTTTGTTTCCTCCATGCTAGCTTGTTTTGACAGTTTTAGGGAAGAAGTGGAGGAATGACTGAGAGAGGTAGGAGCTAAAACTGAGTGTTTGCCACTAAAGGCAAGCATTGCATCTGGGGACCTGGGTGAAGTCGCAGTGGTTCCCTGTGGCGACACTGTACGCAGCAGTGGAGGCAGACTGGTGCCTGGGCAGTAGTAGACTGAGGGGGACTTGGTGCCCGCCCAGGGTGGCCTTTGTTCAGGCTCACGGTCAAGAAGCAGGTGATGATCTCGGTTGTGGGGACAGTGGCTGTGTCTGTCACGGAGGCCCTAGGTCTGGGCTGTGGGCTGGGGCCATGCGCTGCTCCCCTGTCTGGAGGCCGGGCCCTCCAGCCACTCACTGAGCTCTGGGCCCCTCTGGCTCTGGGAACAGGATGCAGGCAGGCAGCAGAGTGAAGTCCAGGTCCAGTCCCCTCCATGCCTCCTTTTCTATCCCCACCCCATTTGTTTTTGGCTGTCCTTGGGTCTAAGGGCTATTCAATTAGTGTCCAGATTTCTTGGCTAAAGATATTGTAACAACAACAAAAGAAATGCTAGTTAACAGGTGTCTACCATGTGCTAGGCTCTATACCAAGCAGTACGTGTGTCCTGTACCTTCCTTAAATTAATCTAAGCCTTGAAGGCTAGCGTTCTTTAATCTCCCTTTGACAGACAAGGCAACAGAGATTTCAGCGTGTAGCCACTAACTGCATCCTGTTTCATCTTTAATTTTCAGTTTCACTATCAGCACCTGATGCCTTAAAAATCATAACAGAAAATGACCACGTTCTTCTGTTTTGGAAAAGTCTTGCTTTGAAGGAAAAGTACTTTGAGGAAAGCAGGGTGAGTTCCTTCCTCCTTCTCAGTGACTTTCAGCATCTAACCGAAATGCTGCTTGAGAGATGAGTTCTTCAACTGCAGGTGAGATGATGAGGAAAAGAACAGGCAAGAGAGGAAACTTGAGAATTAAAGCACCGTTTTCTGTGGAATTGCTAATTGGTGAAGTGTTAATACTGCCCATTAACAATGAGAATCTTTACACTAAGCACGTTTTGGTCCTGAACTCATCTTCCCCCAGAAGACAGAAGAGTGGGCTGGTACCCTTCCTGTGCGCCCTGAAGCTGGACTGGAGACCCATCTTTCCCAAACAGTTTTGTTATTGGTAGAAGTTGAGTTCTTGTGGTGTCACCAGAAAAATAATTTTCTGAGACCTGCATGGGAGGATGGGGCTCTGTGGTGGTTGATTGATGACGTACAATTAAGGGGGTTCTCCTCCCGACTTCCCAGTGTCCCATCTCCGTTTGTCTGGCCATGGAAAAAGTCCAGTCTTGTCTTCAGTAGGATCAGTATCAAGTCCAGGGCCCAGAGTTTCTGCTCCATGTTAAAGTCCTGTGCAGGCCAGCATCCACCGGCCAGCTTACCCCGTGTTCCCAGCCGCCATCCATTGCTGTGCTGAGGAATCCCTCTCCCTCCTGGAGCCTGCGTGTCGAGCCCCCACAGCCATAGGCCACGTGGCTGTGGAGGGAGGACGCACAAATGTTCAGGACAAGGGCAGGTCACCCGGGCATGAGAGAGAGAGCTTAGTCCTTTGGAGTCCATGCCGTCTGCTGCAGGCCTGGTAGCTGCTCCTGTGCTTCCCCACGGTCGCGTGCTTCCAGGCTGAGGGCACACGATTGGACAGATGGGCTAGAGAGAGCTTCTTTGTTCTTCTGGGATTATGTATCTGCAGCTTGAAAAAGATCAGAAGCTTTTCCAGAATGACCAGAAAACTGCCGAAGCTTTCACTAACTTTGGACAGGGTCCATCCCCCACTGAGACTGAGAAGCCTGTGTGGTCCAGCACCTCCCCCTGCACCCCGCAACAATCTGGTACTAGATGGGGAAAGGGAGGAGCGTTAATCCCCTTGGTGAGGCAGAGTTCTGCGGTCCCCTGGGGTGTGAAGCTGTAGCTTCCTAGTGAAGCAAGTAGGCTCATGCTTCCTATTTTATTAAGCTCAATGTCTGAAAGAAGGTTCAACTTCACTAGAGATCTAGACGACCAAGGTGTGGCACTTTGACATTAAATTGGCAAAGTTTGGGGAAAAGAGTGTTACCAGTATGAGCAGTAGCTGGGGAGATGAGTGCTCGGGAACGTGAATTGGTTCAACCTGCTGTAAGGCACTTCAGGAAGAGGCATCAAAAACATTAGAAGTGTTCACGCTGTTTGACCCAGCTGGTCTTTCCTTTTACTCGGAGGGAACAATGCATGTGGAGAAGTTATATCCCAGGCTGTGTGGAGCGGTTTTATTTGAGATAGCAGCGAGGAAGAAACAACCTAAATGCTCAATAGAAGAGCCTTGGCTGAATAAATTGTGGGCGGTTGATGTTCGTGTCACTTCAGTTTTCTCTTTTATGCCTTTGGTATTTTGCAAATGTACCCCACCTCTGTATGGGACAGAAAATAGTGAATGCTAGTGTGTCAAGAAGAATGTGGAGATGGGATTCCAGGCAAGTGGCTTTGGGAGACTGGGTTCGAGATCCCTCCTGGGGGCAGAAGCTCGGCGCTTGGGCTGGGAATGCAGGTCAGCGGTCTGTTCCCAGGGGCTCTGGCAGAGTGCCGTGTGCCCTTTTCCACCCCTGACTCAGAGTTCCAAGAATAGACAGGCCAGGGCTATGGGGACCAACACGCGGGTCTCTTTGTGGTGCTGAGGCGTTTTGGCATTGGGGTGCCTAGAGATTAGCAGAGAAGGCCAGTGGTGCACACTGGTCCCTGCAGCAGCTGGGGCCCAGGCTGTCCCAGAGCGCGACTTTCCCAGCACAGGCCTCCGGAGCTGTGCCTGATCCAGTCTAGCTGGACGCACATTTACGTCATCCTGTCCTCCAGAGCTGGCTGAGGAAGTTTTTAATTTAAGGCCCAGCTGACCTGGGGCTGCCATCAGCTTGGAAGGGCTAGGAGGCAAGGAGCTGTGGGTGTGGGCTGACGTGGAGTTCCCATGCATAGTTCCATGGAGAAATGTCCTGTCTTTTCTGATGCAAGGTCCTTTTTCTTACCCCATTTCTGGAATCCGAGGCATCTTGATTTACTATTAGATCCCATTACAGCAAACTGCCAGTGAGGTGTCCAGATTCTTTATGGCGTTTAATATTGTGTGAGACCCGCGGGCTGCTGACCGGAATGCTGGGTGTGTGCTGCAATATGTGCTACCGTGGCTTCTGTCAGGGCTGCACTCGCCGCTTCCGCTGGGCGCCCCCAAGGGGTGCAGTGGTTAGGTGAGACAGTTGGGAGGGAAAATGCCCCTTTCCTGAATCCAGCGTCTCCATGGTAGTGTAAAGAGACCTCATAAGAAGCCCACAGTACATTGATGTCCATGAAAGCTTGCAGTCAGGAGCCCACACAAGGTTGGAAGCTGTCACAGAAGCCATCAGATTCCTTCCTTAGGCTCCTGAGCCATTTTTGCTGTTTGTCTCCAGGGCTACGAGGTGCGCATGTTTGACAGCGGCATGAATATTTCAGCCTACCTTGGGAATACTACTGACAACTTCTTTAAAATTTCCAACCTGAAATCGGGTCATAATTACACCTTCACTGTCCAAGCAAGATGCCTGGTTGGCAGCCAGATTTGTGGGGAGCCCGCTGTCCTGCTGTATGACGATTTGGGGGCTGGTAAGTTGGCGTGGCTGCCAGTTTCTGGCTCTCTTTCTAGGGAAATGCATCAGGGATGTAGCGCGGCTCGATGTCAATGTGTTTTTCTGAGAAAAT
Organism: Glossophaga mutica; assembly: GCA_039655065.1. Lineage (NCBI taxonomy): Eukaryota > Metazoa > Chordata > Mammalia > Chiroptera > Phyllostomidae > Glossophaga > Glossophaga mutica. The sequence continues at coordinate 33,742,883 of CM077310.1, read as the reverse complement.
GTGTTGTTCTGCAGTGCATTTAAAATAATTCAGTTCATGAGAAAATCATTTATGTGCCAATTTAATCAGGCACTGATTTACCTGTAAATGCTTTCTGAGCCAGGCATGGTGTGAAGAGCCGCAGTTACAAGGTGACTGCGTTCTGTATGAAAAGCTCACGCAAGGGAAGGCAGACGGGCTTTGTTTGAAAAGGAAGTTCCATTCGGGAAACACTAGGTTAATAAGAAGTTTGTGGTTTTGTTTTTCAGGACTTTTCAGAGCCTCTAATATGCCCCTATCCGCTATGATTCTCCAAGTTGGTAAATGGTTTCCTTGTCAAGGGTAGCTGATTTTACAGCCTCCCCCTGCATTTTAGCTGGGAATCCAGGTTTGGCCTGAGGTCTCTCTTAGGGACACTCACAGTACCGCGGTGGGGTCATGCTGAGGGCAGAGGAGGGGAACTTTCCATTCACACAGAAATTCTGCTTATTTTGAAGTCACTTGGCCAGGATTTCAACAAACTTTTTGCCACTGGTCTTTTTAGTTTCATGTACTGCCGGCCAAGAACGAACCAGTGCTCAAGCCAAAATCCTGTGTCAGGCTGTCGAGTCCTGTGTCCTGGGCATGTTCGGGTGGAATACTTACCCTTGGCGCTGCCCTAAACGATGGGAACCTTGCATACCACATCCCTTTGAAGAATCATAGCTATTAGAGGTTCTCAGAAGGTCCTACAGAAAACAGACAGCAGAACTCTTGTGAGCCTGGTGTTTCCTGAATAGAGCCTCCCTTTTCAGTGAAACCAGTGAGCAACCGTTAGACAGACTTGGGGAAACACTTGCTGTGAGGACAGCCGCCAGCGGCCTCCGAAACCAGGATCGTCAGACAGAGTACCTCCTGGTTCCGCCTGTCCGTCTGCATCCCCCGTGCCAGGCTCTGCCCGTGGATGTGGGGTGCAGGCAGGAGCTCGCTCCCTCCTGTCGCTGCCCCCACACTGTCTCTGCCCTGGTGCTCCAGCCCAGGGCGGTCCTCTCATTCACCACCTCACAGGAAATATGGTGGCTTTTTGTTTGTTTGTTCGTTCTTATAAGTCAATAATGAAAGAAATTAAAGACGCAAACGCTGAATTGCTAGAGGAGGCTTGTCAGAGAAGGCTCTCTGGCCTGTCTCTGGGAGCCCCCTGTTGGGAAGACTCCCTGGGCAGCTGCCGGGTTTCTGCACGTGGTGGAGGCCTGGCCACGGTGCGGCCTCAAGCTGAGCGAGACTCCTCAGGGCGACTGCCAAACCCACTCGCTGCCTCCGCTTCCACTGACTCCCCAGGTCCATTTTCCCACCTGAGGCTCAGGCTCCTCGGGATTTCTGACTTTAAAAGTCTGTTCCTGTCACGAAAGACTGGCCCGAACCTCACGGGGGATGGCTTTGCCCTAGAGCAGCGACTCTCGACCTCTGTCACCTCGCAGCACATGCAGCCTAGTTACCACAGCACACCAAAACGTACATTTTTGCCAGTCTGACCCCAAAATGGACGTAATTTTGATTCATTCACACCGGACAGCTATTGTTGTGTTGCCTGTTGTCATTTCTTATTTGCCAATCTGAGGGAAAAAGGGCAGTGCCTCTGACTTACTAGTCAAGCACTGCAGGCTTTAAAGATGCCGGTGGAGCAGCGTCAGAACACCACGCCCTAGACCCTGTCAGTTTGTCGTCGCGAAGCATGTACTTGTTTGAGACAGCAGATGGGGTGTCGCTGTTAGGTTAGAGACACTTAAGTGGCTTTGCAGAGAGCTTTTTAAAAATGTTGGGTGTACGTGAAAAGGCTCTCTTGCCCTCTATTCTATTTAAGTGAAAAACCTCATAAAACCTCATGAGCTGATAAGTCACTATTGCAGTAAAGGAGTCTCATTTTTGTTACTTGATGGAGTTTCAGGTAATTGCAGGTCGGAGGGACTTTGGTGCTAAGTAGGGGAAATAATTGCAATCTCCTTAATTAGTGGTCTGATTTCATATCCTCTTATGGAAGGCAAACAAGTGGTCTTAAATAATAATGCTAATGAAATCAATGTTGATACCCCAACAAAGGTCTGCCTTTCCAGAGATTATCTAAATAACCAACAAGGCAGTGATTAGGCGTCTAATGTAATTACCATGTTTGCTCGCACGAGGCCTGAGTCTATCAGCTCAAGGCAAGGAGCCGGGAAACACTCAGGCGTCGTGTGCAGGGTGCGTCGGACAGGTGGTCTGTGGAGGTGTCGCAGGCTGGTAGCTTCTGTGGCGTGTGTGGGAGGGGGCTCACGGAGGAGTGGCCTGGTCCTTTTCCCTGGCTCTGTATCAGAGGCTTATGGGTTGTCATCCTCCCTCGTCAGGCGGGGATGCGTCGGCTGTCCAGGCTGCCAGATCTCCTGACATAGCTGCTGTGGTGGTGCCCATCTTGTTCCTGATCCTGCTGAGCCTGGGGGTCGGCTTTGGCATCCTGTACACGAAGCACCGGCGGCTGCAGAGCAGCTTCACGGCCTTCGCCAACAGCCACTACAGCTCCAGGCTCGGCTCTGCCATCTTCTCCTCGGGGGATGACTTGGGTACGTAGTTCCTCCTCCCTTGGCAGATGCACAAAGCCAATGACGGCATTAGGAAGTTCCTACTTTAAGCTCATTTTTTGACTCTAGAGGGGTTGTGCATTAGCCAGCGATCCCACTGCTTTGGGTTAAACCAGTTATAGCCCTTTGCTTTTAATTTGCTCCTCAGTGAAAGTACCAGTGTTCTCCTCAATTGCGTGGTCTGGTCTGGCCTGGCCAGGCAGTGGTTTTGTGGAAGCACTGGTAGCAGCTTGCCTTGAACAGGAAGGACAGAGGGGCCCTGGGCTTTGGGTACCCCCAAAGGATTGACAGGTTGTCAAGGATTTCTAGCCCTCTGGTCCGTCGGAGACCGGGAGCTGCAGTGTCTCTGGGGATCCCAGTCAGGACAGACAGTCTTATTTTCCCAGTCGGCTTCTGGCCAAAGATACCCTTTCCACTAGGCTGTTCCTCTTCTGACTGCTCGTGCCACCTCACCAGTCCCTCTCTTATATATTAATCACATAGAGCATGGGGAGAAGAGGGGACTGTCCCTTTTACAAATCTATGCACACTCTAATATTGGTGTTAGCTCCACCGATGGAGCCAGTAGACCACTTACTGTAATAAATTGGGTGTGTCTGGGGACTTCCCCAGACTGAGGCTTCTCCAGACTTGGAATGCCAAAGGCGAGTTTCACATTCATTCTTTTCTGTACATTAATTCTAATCATTTTGTCTGTAAAGACATTTGTGCATTCCCATTCACTAACCACTTGAGATTAGCTGTTTGATTCTTCTCAGTTCCTTTTTTTACTTTATTACAAGTTCTTGGACAGCATGCATGAATGGGGTGGTTTCTTTGTTCCTGGTGTTTGGGGCAAAAGCAGCCATCCCTTTATGGGGTCATGCCATGACCACTGAATGTGGATCAGCACTCACTGCACAGGATGGTACCAGGGGCCTTGCGGGACAGCACTAGGCTGGGATGCTGTCCTCCAAACACTTAAACCCCTCTGCAGTCCTTTCCCGTAGAGCAGTGTGCGTTCAAGGGAGAAAACCAACAAGTGCCCTGCCCTAACGTAGGGTGTGGATAGCTCAGAATGGGGAACTTCAAACACCCATTGGACTTTCAAGTAGATAGTAAGATTCTCCTTCCCAAAAGGTTGACATGACTTACTTGGTTAAGTTCAAGCTGTCATCAGAATAAGCTTGGTCACCTGTTGATGGGAGAGGGGGACCCGAGAGTGCCAGGGAAGCTGGGCTTGGTTCCGGCATTGATCGAGTGCCGGCTGCTGTGGGCTGACTTTCTTGGCAGGCACGGGCTGGGCTGGGGTGGGAGGGGTGCCGCGGTGGGAGGTAGGACTGACACAGGGGCACGGCGAGTCACTAAGCACTGACCATTCTGCCTTTAGGAGAGGACGATGAAGATGCTCCGATGATCACTGGGTTTTCAGACGATGTCCCCATGGTGATAGCCTGAAAGAGCTTGTTCCCTCCCTAGAAACCAAATGGTATGAATGTTTTATTTGATAAAGATAGTTGATGGTTTATTTTATAAGATGCACTTTGAGTTGCAATGTTATTTTTATATGGGCCAAAAACAAAACAAAACAAAACAGAGAAAGGAATGAATAGACTGTGTAGTAATCAGCTGTGAACTGGAAGCCAGGTTGGTTCAGTGGCCATGTGGCTTCGACGTGCCATCACGGCGCCTCACAGAGCTATGCTTGCTGGCATGCTTCCGAGTCTGTGAGACTGGCCAGTCTTGTTATTTTTCTAAGACACAGAAATGTATTTAATAAAAACTTCAAGAGAGAGTGGTGGGTGGAGTCCCTTCTCCTTGAAATTATGCTTCAAATTTTAAATTTTGTTTGAGTTTAGTTTACACGGAAGTTGGTGGGGGAAGGTGCTTCTACGTCATTTTGTTAATTTATTGGGACTCTGTACGAGGCCAGGCTGTGGGGTCACCTGACACCACATGTGTTCTGAGCCCAGAGTGTGGGGGTGGGGGAGGAAAGCGGCGTGCTGCCATCTGGAAACGATCCTTCTCTGTTGACTTGTGTGTCACGTGGCGGCGCCGGCGGGGAGCGCTGGCGGAGAGCGCTGGTGGCACAGCCCCATGGCACCGCCCCGGAACTGCTGGTTGGGAAGCCCTGCAAGCTTCAGTTTCTGCTCACAGCCATGGCTGGAGTCTTGTTGCTGCCTCCTGCAAGACACGGCTTTCGGAGTTGCAGCGTGGTGACACTGCTCCCTAGACATGGTGTCCTCGTCTCCGCAGGCATTGCTCTGGCTGTGGGAGAGAGCTGTGGACCTGTGCCAAGACAGATACCATGGACAGCACAGTACCTAAACTTCCGGTTTTTGTTTTCATGTGTCACTGAAGAATCTCAAATGTGAAGTTTTGTGTTTGTGTTGAGGTAGCCACTTGTGGTCCTTCAAAATTCATACCGATACACGCGGTCATTTTGAACTGGGTCAGTGCATTCTCTTTTTTTCTTTTCTTCCACTTCCCTTGCCCATATGTCTGCCCAACTTAAAGAGAAAGTGCTGTTCATTCTTGCGGAGGTACAGGAGGTCCATGAACTTGAGACCATTCAATTCCATTCACAGAAGCAGCCACACGACTCTCTTCCTGTAAAGGCCGCCCCTGTGTTCCAGTGGTGGCCACATGGTGGGGATGAGGACCTCACTGTGGCCTGGCACCCACCCTCGAGAGTTGATGTTGTGGCCCCTGGGCCCAGCACGTGGTGAGCCCTGCAGTTGAGCCTCCCTGCAGCACGCCCTGTCAGCGGGAAGCGGTGAGCTCCAGTCACAGGCCAGGCCACTTCGAGACGGTCCGCGCTGTTCCAGCTTTCGAACACAGCCTCTCCCTCAGATGCAGTGTGCCGCCTTTTCTCAAGTGCTTGCTTTCTTTTAACCAAAAGATTCATTCTTGGGTTATAATACAGTTTTCTTCTACCTAGGGATTGTTTGGAAAGCAAAGAGCCAATTAAATTTAATTTGAAAATATACAGGGTGGGGCCAAAGTAGGTTTATCGTTGGATGTATGGAAAAATAATACAATGACTGACAAATTGTACAAGAACATGCTCCGTTTCCCGCCCTCATGGCTGCAAGCCTCTCCCCCACCTGCAGGCCAGGCGCAGGACCACTTCAAACCACAGATGCCAGCATGTCCTGTGGTGACTGTGCTGCTCTGCCGGCAGCGGTGGCGGTTACTGGCTCCTCCAGCGTACCTGCTCGTCTTGCCTGTCATTCTCCGTTGTTCCTCTTTTACAGACCGGAACTCCTTGGTTTTTGTCGTGTCTTATCTTGGAGTTTGTTCACAACTCCAAGCCCATTTCTGCCCCCACCCTCCTTATTAAGCTCTGTAAGTGGCTGGAAGACCAGCAGTCTGATGGAATGTAAGTCATTTACTTGAACCACTAGAAAGTACGTTTTCTTCTCTTTTTCCGCCAGCTATCCAGTGATGTTGGTAAAAGCTGATATAAAGGCCCTGAGACTTTATTTTCCATTATTCCATAGGCAAGCCTTCTTACAGAGCGCATGTCTCCAGTTGGCGCCCTGAGCTGTTCTGAGTGTCCCGTTCTGATTACCAGAGCTTCCCAGTGCTCGGTAGCACAGCACTGGGCAGACCGGCTGTCCCTGCACTGAGCCCCTACCCCGAATCCCTGGAAAATGCCACTGTGCTGTTTAAGGAGCAGCAGCCTTTCAGAGCTGGAATATTTTATATAAACAGAAGAGCTAAGTTGCTGAAGACTCAGATAGATGCAGCTATGTGTAAATTGTATATTTTTGTGAACTTTCGAAGCATGTACTCTTACTCCCTCTGCACAGCTTTGCGGGGTTTTGATGTACATATGGTCTCTGCAGGAGTCCAGAGGTTGGAGTGACAATAAGAAATGGAAACGAAAAACTGTGTGAGCCCTTTGAGAGAGACCAGATACCTGCCTTCACTGTGACCGGTTGGAGCCCCCGGTTGTTTGTGAAGAAGGGGCCTTTGTACCTTGTTGGACGTGCCACCGCAAAACTTCACACTGTGCAGGGCACAGGATTTGTTCTCTCCCAGGGCATGCTGGACGTGTATCACCAGTGCGTGCACACACGAGCCACTCAGTGTGGCGGGCAGGCAGGGCATTATGCACAAACTTCCTCTGGAAGCTGTCTTTGCCCCTTTGTGTACTGAATGCCGTTGAGCCTTAGGAGACATGGGTTCACGCAGGTAAAATGCCAGAGGGTAGAGCTCTCCAGAGGATTCCAGGGAGAAGCTGCATCTCTAGACCTGTTTCCAGATGGATGGGAAGCTCCAGTACCTGCTGGCTGCCCCGGCAGGCTGAGGATACAGTCATGATGCTGCGGAGCAGGCTGCAGTCTCCGACCTTGGGGAGAAGGGTTCCTGGGCTGCACTGTGGCAGCGGCACTCGGGGTGGTCTGGTGGGGCACAGCTGTGCGTGGTCTCTCCTACCCATCGCGTGTGGCCTGCTAGATTCCACTATACTTCATTTGGGGAGAAACTGGGGAGACAGATGGTATTGTGTGGCCCTTACAGAGAACCACCCACTTCTCCTTAGAGAATCCTACCTTCCAACATTCACCCAGCAGTCGCTTCATCCAGCAAGATCATATTTTCAGTACTTCCTTAAGGGCAGAAACCCAATCCCACTAAGGGGTCCAGATGAATTCCTGAAAAGGTTTTTCTCTTCTTTCAGCAGGGAGTGGGGCAGTCCTTTAAGGAACAGGTCCAGGGTTATAGAAGCAAACCGAATGCCACCTCCACATTGGTTTTAGGAATTGACGCTACACTATACAGAATCTCTGCTTGGGTTGGGATCATATCTTGACATTATGTTATTTTTCTCAATGGGAGCGTGTGCTGCCTTTCAGGTACAATTTTTGTGTAATAAAAGCCAATGCATTTAGTTTATATAGAATACTTTCTATGCAAGACTGAGATATGGAATAAATACCAAGAGATATGTACTGTTGGGTACAAGGACAATAAACATGTTTTCAGAAGGGGTGTCACCACCGAGCTGGGACTGAGGGAGGACAGGTCGTGTACGTGGCTCTGCCCACCGACTCTGAGCGGCTGTGCCATGGATTAAGTGTCAGAGCCAGACGACCTGAGAGCGGCACTAGCTCCATGTGTACCGGCCCGAATCGGGTGAGTGTGATGTGAGTGCTGAAGTGGGGCAGTGTGCTCAGCTGTTCCATGTCGTTGTTTCATTTAAAGACTCTTGTTATGAATTATTAGAAACTAAGCAAAATCAAAAGTATTTGCAGCAAAATAAAAGCCTACTCTGCTCTTATTTAAAGTGAAATGCTGTATACTTGTCTTTCTCCAAAGTGAAAATAGACATTTATGACTTCAGTTGCCTTGATAAGTTTCCAAATTACTGATTTATGCTGAAGATTTTACTATATTGTTGCACAACTCGAAGATAATTTCTGTCTCAATGTCAACTTTTTTCACTGAATAAAAATTTAACTGGGTCAAGAAAACACCTGATTGAAAACCTGCTTGTGTCTTGAGCTGTTCTTTTGGGGACAATAAAGGTGGTTGATACAGTGCCCGAACTCGTTTGATTTGTCTGCTGTAGGAGGATGTTTACTTTGTGGGCACGGTCTGGGCCGGTTCTGTTGCCGACAAGCTGGAAGCAGCCGGTGGCCCTCGAGGGACAAGATGTCTTCGTGTCGGCTGAGCAGTGGGGAGGTGTGGTGGAGGCTGTTTTGTCGTGACTGGAACTTTTCAGCAAGGGTGATGACTGGAGCAGATCCTTCCAAGCTGTGGTTACATTCCCTAAGAGACACTTTGCGAAGAAGGCAGTTTTCACGTCTAGGAGGAGCCAGGAGGGCAGGGTGAGGAGCTGGGTGTCCAGGGGCACTTTTAGGAGGTCCTCGCAAGAGGTAATGAAGTCTCGGGGAGACCACTGCCCTTTCCTTGGAGCAGGAAGTGGCTGGACCCGTAACTCAGGTTCAGAAAGCGGGGAACCCAGAGGGAGGGGCAGATGGTTTCAATTTAACAAATGTATGCTGCTCTTGTGTGAGTATTGAGCCCAGATGAAACAAGTGTTATTACCCTGTTTCCTGGATGAGGGAAAGGAGGCTCAGAGAGGTGAAGGCACTTGGTAAAGGGGAATCAGAGAATAAGTAGCAACACCAGTCTTCAGTGCCAGGTATTCCGGACCCCAGACCCTGTTCTCTATCCTGTGGAACTCCACCTCCGGTCACCACTCAGTGTCAAGGAGAACGCACTCACCCCAGCACCTTGCACATACTCAGTATTTGAGGCTTTCGGGTTGTAGCTCCCTTCACCCATTTTAATTTAAGAAGCCTTGATAATGGGGCCTTGATCCTTGAAGTCCCTTGGGGGAAAGTGCCCCCGGGTGGGGCTTGGGCACTGGCCCTGTCGGCCATCCGGACTTGTTCTCTGTGTCTTGCGGCCGCACGCACCCACTCATTGAAGCATGCTGTCCTGACCGTGAATGTGTCTGGACCGGGCTGCAGCGAGATCTGCCTGGCTCGAGAGCTGTTGTATCTGTAACATTAATCTCCCCACTGTTGCCGTTAACATTTTAACTCTCGGAGGACGCTGTTTTTGAATGCTGGGGGGACACCTCACTGCAGCCGCCACATTTGACTATTCCCATCAGCGACGAGTGTCTGGTTTCCCAGCCCACAGCAAATTAAACGGGAAGACCCTGGCAATGAAAGGTAAGAGGCCCATAGTTAAAGGATCCGAAAGCGTTCCTGAGAGAGAAGGAACTCTACAAACAGTGATGCGGTCATCTACCATGGTGCCTCTAGGCCCTGGCAGCACAGAGCTTCATGCATTACGTAGCCCACTCCGTGAGAACGACAGCTCCTTTCTGTTAAGGAGTCCTGGCCAGTCTATTCCTGGCCAGTCCCTGTGATAAACTCTACAACATTTCTTTTTAATTTTAAAAGTGATCCTTTGATTTAGATATTAACTTTTGTTTTAGAAGATAAGGAAAATGAACTTGAAGAGAGGGTGAGTAACCTCTCCAAGGTCTCACGTCAGAAGTAGCAGCGTCAAAATTTAATCCCAGACTGACTTTCTTCTTAGGTTTCTGTTCTTACCATTCTCCTTTGCCCCTTTGGTGCAGTGGTAGAAGTCTGTAATAGTAATGCTACCTATTTAGGGAACTCAAGGACATAAATACATTTTTAAAAAATTCAAGTGTAGTTGGTATAAATATTCGTTTCGGTTGTACGGTACAGTGATTCAACATTTATGTATCTTACAATGCCATCACCATACTAAGTCTAGTATTTGTTTGCCAAAGTGCAAATTGATCACAGTATTACTGACGATGTTCCTCTGACCTTTTCTAACCATCCCCCCCATGCCCCTCCCTCCTGGCAACCATTAGTTTGATCTGTTTCTATGACTCTTGTTTGTTTTGTTTTTCTGCATTCCAATATAAGTGAAACTGTAAGGTATTTGTTGACTGACTTCACTTAACACAGCACCCTCTAGGTCCACCTCCGCTGTTGCAAACGATTTCATTCTCTGGAACATGTCTTGGCTGTTAAAATGTTGCAATGAACATAGGGATGCATGTATCTTTTTGAATTAGTGTTTTTGTTTTCTTCAGCTACAGACCCAGAAGTGGAATTGCTGAGTCATATGGTGGTTCTACATTTTGTGTTTTTCTTTCCTGAGGTATCTCCATATACTTTTCCCACAGTGGCTGCAGCAGTCTGCAGTCCCCCCAGCAGTGCCCAAGGGCTCCCTTTTCTCTGCGTCCTCACCAGCACATGATACTTACTGGCATTTTGATAGTAGCTATTCTGACTGGTGTGAGCTTGTAACTCATTGTGGCTTCGATTTGCATTTCTTAAAGGGTTTTCATCTGAAAGATTAAAGTTGGTGTTTGGAGACATGAAGTATACGTACTTAAATTTCTCTGTGAAATCATTTATGTCGAACACAATATTCCCTACTGATGCTCAATCAGTGAAGCTGCTTTTTTCATGTCATTATTTACTGATTTATCAAATGGCAGTTTACATTCAATATTATTTTGCATTGTTTTCAGGTGTACAGCATAGTGATCAGATAGTCACATACTTTACAAAGTGTTCCAATATTTTCAGTACCCACCTGGCGCCATACATAGCTATTAGACTATTATTGACTATTTTCCCTATGCTGTACTTGACATCCCCATGACTGTTCTGCCTAAGATTAGGACGAAGAAGTACTAACCTGTACTTCTTAATCCATTCACCCACCCCTCCAACCACCCTTTCATTTGGCAACCACCAGTTCACTCTGTGTCTATGAGTCTGTTTCGATTTTGTTTATTAGTGAAGCCTTTTTTTTAAGTGAGAAAATGTTTTATAAATAATTCAATGATTAGAAACATGGACATTATTTTGCTTTGTGACAACCCAGTTAAAGTTTATCAAAATCCTTTGCATCTTGGGAAAAGAATGTTCAGCGCACATTTTATTCACCTTTATTTATGTACACTGAGGGTACACCATTGTCACATGTTTTATTAGGGCCATGCTGGGCTAGCGTGGGACCCTCAGGGCCCAGCAAAAGGAGGTGTCTGCCATTCTTTTGATCGAACTCTAACTGGCTTTGATGCCAGACCCCATTAGTTCTTTAAAGATTATGTGTGGGGTAATTTGAGCCTGCCACAATTTACAGAAGAAAAATGATGTTAAAATGCTAATGTTGTCATAATGTCGCAACCCTATTTAAGGCCAAAATGACAACTGGTAATGTTTTGGAATATTTGTATGAAAACAATAACATTTCATACTCAAAACTCGGCTTTAGCAAACTTTAAGGAAGAAAAAAAGGCTTGAATTTAAATGCAAATCAGCCTTTTATGAAATACGCCCTTTGGCTGCATGCTGGTCTGCAAAGCCTTAAGGCCTATTGAGTGACCAGGTCTTGTAAGTAAAACTCCCTTCTCATTCTCTCTCTAGCGGAGGCAGAACCTCTGTTTCCCAGGGACTGCCCAAACCCTGCGTGGCACTGAGCCATCTGAGTGTGTCTGTATGTGCACTCGTGCTTCAGGAATTCTTCACAGGAAGTAGGTGAACCACACAAGAACATTAAACTCTTCATAAGTTTACCTTATTTCCAACCCCAACCATCCTCAAAGGAGGACATTTTATCCATATTGAGGTGTTTACAGCCCTGAACACAGTGATCCAAAAGGTGATTGAGAAACATTTGGAGTGACGGTAGGAGGTGGCGATAAGTAATACTAGCCAGTATGTAATTGCTACATGGCAGACATTGTTCTGAGGGTTTTTTATATATTAGCTCATGTAATCCTCACAATGCTTTTTTAAGGAGGATATTATTCTTATGTTATATGTATGGATAAGGAAACTAATGCATAGGAAGGCCAAAGAATTTACCGAAAATCACAGCAGCTGGTAGGAGGCAGTCCTGAGATTTCAATCCAAGTAACCTGGCTCCATAGTCTGATTTTAATTATTTCACAACTACTCCAAGTGGCTCTTTTGATAGTTGTTTTGGGGTGTATGCATATGGAATTAATTTACCTTTTTTAGAAAACATTTTTTGGATTATACAAGGAGTATGGTTACACTATAGAAATGTTGGGAAAACAAAAGATCCAAGAAGAAGACATTTTCCCAGTAATCCCAGAGAGCACCAATAGTGACATTGGGTGTGTGGCCTTGTACCACTTTACTCTGTAGGAGCAATTGCACCTGGTTACAGCTCTGTCCTCACGAACCTAACAAAGTGCACGTGGGGGAGTTTTCCGAACGCGTGCTCCTTCTGTTAGGTCCTGGTTCCACCTGCAGTCTGGATTCTGATCTCAGAAGCAGGGCAATGTTCTCTTTTCCTTTGTCCCTATAAGCAGTTTTGATGTAGACTTACTCTGAATACCAGTAGAACCAGAGGATCGTCACCATGCCACCAGCTGCACTTTAACCTGTCATCATAGTTAAGTTCCTTGAAGCACCTTCTGCACTAATGAAACTCATAGTGGGATTTATGTGCTATCTTTGGCCCACTTAGGTTTCTCTTTTGTGTGTTTTGCTGCTTGGAACATGGGAGGAACAGCTATCAGTGCATCCCACCAAAAGAAGTAGAGAGCATGAGTAGATCTGGTAAAGTTTAAGACTGATGCATAGGCAGAAGACAGGTTGCAATGTGGTTGCCACATTAAGCATGTTTGGCAAAAAAGTAACCTGATTAGCTGGGAGGGTTGTGTCTCAAATCTGAGGCATTGGAGGGGGTGGAAGGAGGGGTCTGAGGACTGCTAAGGACAAAAGGAGATGGGATTGGTTTGTGTGTGTTTGTGCTGTGGGGTGGGGAAAGGAGGTGGAAGGAGCTCTAGAGGTATTTAGAATGACTTATTACACATTACTGTATGACTTTTACTATTCCTTACTGCTGCAGAATTTGATGATACATTGAACAGATTAGGGTGAATGACACATTTCCAAAACGTAGCAAACTTTCTGAATAAGGGCCAGACTGAGTGGGGGCTCACTCTTTTTAAAATGTATTCCACACACAAGTGAGATTTTCCCGCACACAAAGACATAGGGGCCAGAAGTAGCCAGCAGTAGTCCCGCAGTGGGAGAGAGTGTGCAGAGTGTGAACTCTCAGGTGCAGGGGTGTAGATCAGCCCTGTCTGTGGAGACTGTACACCTGGGCAGCAGAGCACAGAAGTGAAGACCATTGATCTCACCAAGAAATAGGACTTCCGTGAAATAAAACTCTGTCGTTCACCACCCAGAATCTTTTAAATAAGGGTTTGTTTTATTTCTACAGGTTCTTGAAACATCCGTGATGCTTAGTAGAATTTGTTGGTATAGGAGAGCAAAACTGCCACCCCAAAATATGCCACTTTGGCATATTTACTATTTTAATTAAAGCTACTAAAGAAACAGCTAGTGCAAGAAGGATGTTCTGAGCCTCCTTTGTCCGTGTGAAAGGAGGACATAAGTCTTCCCTGGGAAAGGGGCCCTCCCTGCACCAGGAGGTAGAGAGACATCCTTGGCACCAGAGATAGGAAATTCAGGGCTGAGAAAACCATGTAAACAGACTCTCCTTACCTTTTTCACTAATTAGCACCAAAGCCTAAGTTTCTTTGTCTAGTCAGTTCTTCACAAATTTATTTTTTAATCTATAGCAGAAGCAGTACCCAGGGACTGATTGAGCCATAGACAGTGCTGAATTGATGTTTAATGTTGTACAATGAACACTTTCTCCATTTCAGCTGAGCAGGGAACACGTTAAATGGCAAAAGAGTTTCCCTAAGTATTCAACTGCATTGTATAGATATGGCAGAGCTAGAGGGTAGAAAATGTGGATTATATTTGAATACAGCCGAGCCCACTATTGTACATGTCTTGTATATGTCTGCAGTCTCCAGGCAAAGGAGGTATCAAGTAGGAAGAAGACAGAATTCTGAGATTTGGGGCAGTGCCTGAATAAATAAAAAATTAATGCCAAGTCTCAAGGTTTTGGGTGGCAAGCTCCTTGATTGATAAGGCACCAGATTCATGGTTCTGAGAGCAACATTCATCTAAGAAGTAGTAATTGCTTGCTTCTTCTGTATTAGGCCCTGTATTAGCCATTGGAAGAATAAGACAGGCTTCTTTGCCTCTGCAGCAAGTTAGAATAAAACCTCAGGATTGTGAGGCCATCTTGAGTCTCATTTAGAGGTTATGGATGATTTTATAAAAGAGGATGCTGAAGCTGAGGATGTTAAGTGACTTGCCTAAGAGCTCATCTAAACAGTGAGCTAATCAATGTTAACTGTAAGATCCTGAAGTCACCCTCAAAGATGGAGAGATGAAGGCATAGGAAGATACACTGTGCCTCCTCACACAACCAAAAGAAGGACAACAACAAATTTAAAACCAAAAAATAACTAGAACTGTCAGAAAAAACAAACTGTATGAAAGTCCGACAACCAAGAAGTTAAAGAAAATACATTCATCCAGACTGGTAGGAAGGATGGAGATGGGCAGCTGGGGCAGAGAGAACTCTAGGCAGGCAGCGGCTGGCGGAGCAAGTGGTCCTACATTTGCATGCGGATAAATCAGGAGGGACAACTGGGGAGCAAGACAGACTGTGCACCCCAGGGTTCCAGCATGAGAAAATAAAACCTCAAAACCTCTGACTAAAAAAACCTGTGGGGGTTGAGGCAGCAGGGAGAAACTCCCAGTCTCACAAGAGAGTTCATTGGAGAGACCCACAGGGTCCTAAAACATAAACAAAACCACTCACCTGGGAATCAGCATCAGAGGGTCCATTGGCTTGTGGGTAGTGGAGGAAGTGACTGAAAACCAGTTGAGAGCCAAGCAAGTGGCATTGTTCCCTCTCAGACCTCTCCCCTACATACAGCAGCACAATGCAGCCATGTGGGTTCCTTCCTTTTGCATAGCGAAAGGAAGGAAAGTGGCACTCAAATCAACAGTTTGGAGCAGAAGGAAGAAATAAACTAGAACAGAATGAAGAAACAAGAATTCAAAAAAATGAGAGGCTTAGGAACCTCTAGGACAACTTTAAACATTCTAACATCCAAATCATAGGGGTGCCAGAAGGAGAAGAGGAAGACCAAGAAATGGAAAACTTATTTGAACAAATAATGAAGGAAAAATTCCCCAATCTGGCAAATGAAATAGACTACCAGGAAGTCCAGGGAGCTTGAGAGTCCCAAAGAAGTTGGACCCAAGGAAGCACACACCAAGGCGCATTATAATTACATTACCAGAGATGAAAGATAAGGAGAGAATCTTAAAAACAGCAAGAGAAAAGGAAGATGGTTACCTAAAAAGTAGTTACCATAAGATCATCAGCTGATTTCTCAAAGGAACCCTTGCAGGCAAGACGGGGCTGGAGAGAAGTATTTGAAGTCACGAAAGGCAAGGGCCTACAACCCAGACTTACTCTATCTAGCAAAGCTATCATTTGGAATGGAAGGGCAGACCAAGTGCTTTCCAGATAAGGTCAAGTTAAAGGAGTTCATCATCACCAAGACCTTATTATATGAAATGTCAAAGAGACTTATCTAAGAAAAAGAAGATAAAAAATACAAACAGTAAAATGACAACAAACACAACTATCAACAACTGAACCTAAAAACAAAACAAAACATGAACTGAGCAAACAACTACAACAGGAACAGAATCACAGAAATGGAGATCACATGGAGGGTTATCAGTGGGAATGGGGAGGGGATAGAATGGGGGGAAAGGTACAGGGAATAAGAACTATAAATGGTAAGTACAAAATAGGGGGAGGTTTAGAGTGATATAGGAAATGGAGAAGCCAAAGGATTTATATGTATGACCCATGGACATGACCTAAGGTGGAGGAATGATGGAGGGAGGGGGTATACTGGGTGGAGGGGAATAAAGAGGAGAAAAAAATGGGACAACAGTAACAGCATAATCAATAAAATATATTTAAAAAAAAAACACCCTGAAGTCAAACTTGCGCTAGTGGAGCACATGTTTACCCTGGGGAGAGATACAGGCTCCAGTAGGATTTTGAGCCCAAGCCAGAGGTCCAGTTCAGCTTTGAGGAGAAAACCTTCCAGTAGAAGAGCATGTCATTGAATAAAGCTCAAGATGTCAGCAGAGTAGGTGAAGTTACACTTGTCCTCTGCCAGGACCATATGAAGACCACCTGAAGACTAGCTGAACAGAAGTCTTACAACTAAGGACTTACAGAGGAACCCACATCAAAACTGGTGGGAAGGACAGAGACATGAAAGGGCTTGGCCCCGCACCCGCATGTGGTGGCTGAAAATCGGAAGGGATATCTCAGTTGAGATTCTCCTTGCCCCTGCACACTGCTCTGCACCCCAGGAGCAAGGGGCCTCAGCCCCATGCCAGGTTCCTTGTTAGTGCCTGGAACACTGGAGCCAGGAAGAGGAGCCCACAAAATATTTGGCGGTGGAAATCAATGAAAATTCCATCCACTCTGCTGAGATGAGAATCAGCTCTCTTAAAGGGCCAGTCCAGAGAATCTCAGTCATGGCTCCTCATCCTGGGCTGTAGCAGAGGGTCAGCAGCTCAGAGTGGAACAGAGTCATAAAGGGAGGAATTGTGTGATGTGGCTGTGGAAAGAGGGCTGGTGTAACAGCAGCAAGTGTCCCTGTTCTGTGTCCCAGTCCCACGCCACTCACAGTTGCCATATTTCTTGAGTTAAGCATTGCTCTCCATACATCAGCCTAAGGAAGGACAAGAGCCCCTCCCTGCCAACTCATGGAGGTCCCACCCTGCAGGGATCACTCCTGGTGGAGAGGTCCCACAGCCTGGGCCCACAATGCAGCCCTTATTGAGGAGCTTCAGAGGAGGTCCCAGCAGGCTTGAACAGGGTCAGAATCACAGGGGAAGACTGAGCTGTGAGGATGGTGGGAAGGGCCTTTTTTTTTTCATGCCTAAGTAGCACATTATTAATTCCTGTGCTGGGCCCACCCTCCACATGGCCAAATGTTGATCTATCTTACCTTGCTTAATGAACTCTGATGGCCTCATGATGATAATTTGCTGAGCCACTCAAAACAAAGGCCTGTGGATACCAAGAGGGTGGCAGTTGGCAGTGGGTGGCTGGCCGTGGTGTATCCTGAGACTTTTACCGAGTGGCCTTAGACTCAGCATTTGCACCAAATTTGAATCTGTATCAACCTGATGAACACAACTTGTCCCTACCTGGTGACTCAGTGAGAACCTATCTCACACAACTCCTGTATTGCCAGAGGCTCTTTCAGTGCCCGAGCCTAACAGGCAGCCAGCAGGCAGAGGTGGATCTTAGGGTGCCTTGGACCTTGTGGTGACTTGACTCTGGGTTTGGAGTAGGTGGAAGCCAGGCTTGGTACACAGCTGGGACCCTCCCACATGCACCCAGGCCCAGCAGAGGCAGCCATAAACTGAATTGCTTGATAGCTCCAACAGGTAGCCCAAGGCCAGGTATAGACAGCATCTGACACTGACCTGCACTTGAATCCCTCCCAAGAGGCCCCCAAATCAAAACACCCATTGGTGGCCTTGAGACCACACCAGAGCACAATCTGATTAGCTCCACAATTAGCCCATCCAGGCACCAGGCCCTGCTTGAGCCAGTTCCACGTTGTGGGGTCAGCAAGGGCACAGCAGCTTGCACACTGTGATTGGCATCAGTCCTTACCATCAGCCAGCCTGAGGGTCAATCACAGCAACAAGTGGGCCAAAAGAAATGACTCAACTCCAAAGGAGGGCTCACATAACCAACACAAGGGACATTTCTAGAGCACCGAGCTGAAGTGGTCAGTGAGATTGTGCCACTGATCCCCAGAAGACACCTAATACTTAAGGCCACCACACCAACACTGTGAAACAGCAAATCTACCTGATAACAGAAACAAATATAGAGAGGCAGCCAGAAAAGGGAGACAAACAAACAAACAAACAAACAAACAAAAAACACTCCAATGGAAGAACAGGAGAAATCTCCAGAAAAATAACTAAATGAAATGGAGGCAAGCAAACTACAAGGCACAGAGTTCAAAACAGTTGTTATAAGAATAATCAAGGAACTTAGGGGAAAAAATCAAATGAACTCAGAGGAAGTTAAACAAAGATATAGTAAAAACAAAAGGATGCAGAAACCATTAAAAAATAAAGAATACAAGAAATAAAATGAAGAATATACTAGAAAGAAACAATAGCAGGTTTGATGAAACAGAGAATCGAATCGACAATTTGGAAAACAAGATAGCAGAAAACATCTAAGCGGAGTAGCAAAAAGAAAAAAGAATTTTTAAAAATGAGGAAAGTGTAAGGGACCTGTGGGACAATATCAGTCATAAGAACAACCATATCATAGGAGTACCAGAGGGAGAAGAGACAGAGCAAGAGATTGAGGACCTATTTGAAGAAATAATAACTAGAAATTTTGCTAATCTAGTGAAGGAGAAAGACAGTCAAGTCCAGGAAGCACAGAGAGTCCCATATCCAAAAAAGTCCAAACCCAGAAACATCATAATTAAAATGGCAAAGATTAAAGACAAATAGAAAATCATAAAAGTAGCAAGAGAAAAACAGTTATTAACAGTTAATAACAAGGAAACTCCTATAAGACTGTCAGCTGATTTCTCAACAGAAACATTTTAGGCCAGAGTAATTGGCATGAAATATTAAAAGTGTTGAAAAACAAGGACCTAGCAACCAAGATCACTCTACCCAGCAAGGCTCTCATTTAAAATTGAAGGAGAAATAAAGAGCTTTCCAACAAGAAAAAGCTAAAGGAGTTCATCATCAGCTAACCAGTATTATAAGAAATGTTAAAAGGACTATAATAAGAAAAAAAAGAACATAATTATAAAAAAGAAAATGGCAATAAATATGTACATATCAATAATCACTTCAAATGTAAATGGCTTAAATGCTCAAAAGACATAAGGTAGCTGAATGAATAAGAAAACAAGACTCATATATATGCTGTCTACAAGAGACCTACCTCAGAACAAAAGAAAGACAGACTCGAAATAAAGTGATGGAAGAGAAACTTCATGCAAATGGAAACAAAAATAGAACCCCTAGGTTAGCAATACTGTATCAGACAATATAGACTTTAAAACAAAGGCTATAACAAAAGACAAAGGAGGACACTACATAATGATAAAGGGATCAGTACAATCGGAAATTACCCTTATAAACATTTATGCATCCAACATAGAAGCACCTGAATGTATAAAACAAATACTGATGGACATAAAGGGAGAGACTGACTATAATATAGACATAGTAGAAGATTTTAACCCCCCTCTGACATTAATGCATACATCTTCCAGACAAATGATCAAGGAGACAGTGACTTTAGGTGACACATTAGACCAAATGGATTTAATCAATATTTTCAGATTATTTCAGCTTAAAACTTCAGTATATATATTTTTTCAAGTGCACATAGGACATTTTTCAGGATAGACCACATGTTAGGTCATAAAACAAGCCTTAGTAAATTTAAGAAGATTGAAATCCTATCAAGCATCTATCTGACCAAAATGGTATGAAACTAGAAATCAGTTATAAGGGAAAACACCTCAGAAACACACAAACACATGGAGGTTAACTAAATGCTACTGAACAATGAATGGGTTAACAGTTTGATCAAAGAAGAAATCAGAAGATATTTTGAGACAAAAACAACACACAAACCAAAATCTATGGGACATAATGAAAGCAGTTCTAAGATGGAAATTCATAGCAACACAGGCCTACTTCAAGAAACAAGAAAAATCTCAAGTTAACAATGTAATGTTTCAACTAAAGAAACTAGTGACTACAAGGAAGGAAATAAAGAGAGCAGGAAAAAAGGACATATAAAAATGATAACAACACAAAAGATCAATGAAACTAAGAGCTGGTTCTTTGAAAAGATAAACAATATTCATAAACATTTAACTAAACTCATTAGGAAAAAGAAAAGATCCAAATAAATAAAATAAAAAGTGAAAGAAGTAACAGCTGACACCATAGAAATACCAAAGACTATACAAATATTGTAAACAACTACATCAAACAAACTGGACAATCTGGAAGAAATGGATAAATTTCTTTCTGGAAACATGAAAACTTCCAAGGCTAAATTAAAAGGAATCCAAAAATATGACTAGATCAATTACATCCAATTAAATCAAAGCAGTAATCAAAAACTCCCAATAAACAAAAAAACTTAGATGGCTTCACAGGTGAATTTCACCAAACATTCTAAGAGATACTAACACTCATCTTTCTTAAAATATCCCCAAAAATTCAAGAGAAGGGAAGACTCCCAAGCTCATTTTACAAGGCCAGCATTATCCTGATTTAAAAACCAGATAAAGAAATTACAAAGAAAGAAAATTGTAGGGCAATATTTCTGATGAACATAGATGCAGAAATCCACAGCAAAATATTAGCAAACCAAATTCAGCAACACATTAAATAGATTATCCGTCATGATCAAGTGGGATTTATTCCTGGGATGCAAAGCTGTTTCAATGTTCACAAATCAGTTAATTCGAAACACCACATAAACAAAAATGAAGAGTAAAAATCATATGATCATATCAATAGATGCAGCAAAAGCATCTGAGAAAATCCCACAGCCATTTCTGATAAAAGCTATCAGCAAAGTGGGAAGAGAGGGAACATACCTCAACATAATAAAATCAATATATGACAAGTTCACAGCCAACATCCTACTCAATGGGAAAAAAACTAAATGCATTTTCCCTTAAGATAAGGTAGAAGACAGGGATGTCCACTTTTACCACTCTTATTCATCTTAGTACTGGAGGTCCTAGACACAAAAAATCAGACTAGAAAGAATGAAAGGTATCCATACTGGAGAGGAAGAACTAAAACTGTCATTATTTGCAGAGGACATGATACTGTATGTAGAGAACCCTGAAGATTCCACCAAAACACTACTAGAAGTGATAAATAAATTTAGTAAAGTAGCAGAATACAAAATTAAATTCAGAAATTGGTTGCAGTTTTATACACCAATAATGAACTGTCAGCAAGAGAAACTAAGAAATCAATCCCATTTACAATTGCATCTAAAAAAATAAAATACCCAGGAAAAAATTTATCCAAGGAGATAAAATATCTGTACTCAGAAAATTTAAGACATTTGGGAACAAAATCAGAGAAGATACTAATACATGTAAGCATATACCATGCTTATGAATCTGAAATTAACATCATTAAAATGCCCATACCACCCAAAGCATGTATAGATTCAAGCAATTCTTATGATAATACCAGTGGTGTTTTTCACAGAATTAAAACAACTCAGAAATTTGTATGAAATGCAAGAGACCCCGAATAGAGGCAGCAATCTTGAAAAAAAAACAAAAGTTGGAGATATAATGCCACCTGATATTAAACTATACTACAGGACCTATTTTAATCAAAACAGCATGGTACTGCCATAAAAAATATAAATATAGATAAATGGATAAGAATATAATCCAGAAATAAGCCTACATTTGGTCAATTAATATTTGACAAAAGAGGCAAGAACATACAATGGCTAAAGATGGTCTTTTAATAAATGGTGTTGGAAAATTGGACAGTTATATGCAAAAAAATGAAACTAGTCCACCTTCTTATACCACACATAAGAATAAACTCAAAATGGATTAAAGATTGGTGTTTTATGTAAGAACTGAAACCCTAAAACTCCTAGAAGAAAACATAGACAGTAATATCTTGGACATTTTCCTTAGAAATATATTCTTTTACATATCTTCTCAGGCATGGGAAATAAAAGAAAAAGTAATTAAGTGGGCCAATGTCAAACTGAGGAGGTTTTGCACAGCAAGGGAAATGAAACACAATGAAAAGCAGAAGACCTCCAAAGAGGACCTACAGATGGCCAATAGACATATGAAAAGTTTCTCAATATCAGTGAACATCAGAGAGATGCAAATCAAAACCACAGTGAGACATCACCTCACACCTGTAAGAATTTCCATCATCAGTAAATCAATAAACAAGTGTTGGTGAGGATGAGAAGAAAAGGGAACTCTCATGCTCTTTTGGTGGGAATGCAGACTTGTGCAGCCACTGTGGAAAACAGTATGGAGATTCCAGCCCTGGCTGGTGTGGCTCAATTGTTTGGAGCACTGTCCTGGAACTGAAAGGTTGTGGGTTTGATTCCTGGTCAGGGCACATGCCTAGGTTGCAGTTTCTAGTCCCCATCCTGTTGTGTACAGTGTGGGAGAACTCCATCCCACAGAGTCCTTGTGGCCGTTGAGGATGAGAATAAGTCATCCTGGACACAATCTGTTTTTCCGGTGGGAAAGGGAGTGGCGAGTCCCTCTAGTGGAGAATGCCCCAAGCCCTTCTCTGAAATGGCTTTTATTAGGATGGGAATGTGAAGAGGTATACAGTATGCATGCATAGCTCATCAATCAATGTCAACAGGCACTATTTACAGATAACAATGGAAGGATCACAGAGATGTGTCATAGGTCAGGGCCTGTGAGTCATGCTGATGCCAGAGTGTCTTTAAGACATGTTCATCAGAGAAGGAGTTTACTCCTTTTGCCTTGAACTTAAACATCTGGTTTATATCAATAGGACTATAGAAAGCAAAGCAAGCTTCAAAGGATACAATGTATTTATCAGGCTTGATTTCCCATGGGAACCCTTGGTGTTGGCATCGGGTCGTGCCTGCCACCTGCATCTCCTGGTTTTACAGTGAGACTTACTGGCCTCTTTCAAGACCTGCTTCTGCTGGGCTACAGTTTCTGAAACCGCACAGAGTGACAACTGATATTTCTCTCTCTCACCCTCTCTCTCATTCTCCTCTTCCCTCCCCTCTCTTCCTCTCCCTCTAAAAGCAATGAAAAAATTCCTTGGATGAAGATAAAAAAAACTGGTATGGAATTTCCTCAAAAAATTATAAATGGAATTGCCTTATAACCAACCCAATGTTTCCACTCCTAAATACATATTTGAAGAAACCCAAAACACTAATTAAAGAATATCTGCACCCCCATGTTCATTGCAGCATTATTTATAATAACTAAGACATTGAAGCAGCCCAAGTGCTTGTCAGTAGACCAGTGAGTAAAAACATGGTGGTGCATTTGCACAATGGAATATTACTCAACCATAAAAAAGAACGAAATCTTACTTTGTGTAACAGAATGGGTGGACCCTAAAGGGTGTACTGGGCGAAATAAGTCAGGCAGAGAAAGACAAATTCCATATGATTTTACTTACATGTGAAATCTAAAGAACAAAGTATAAAATAGAAAAAAAATTCAGAGAAACAGAGAATAGACAGATGGTCACCAGAGGAGAAGGGGGTTGAGAGGCTAGGTGATAAAGGTAAAGGTGCTAAGAAGTACAAATCAGTAGTTACTGAATAGTCACTGGGATATAAATTACAGTATAGGGCATACAGTCCAGAGCATCATGACAACTATGTATGGAACCATGGGGGCACTTGAAATATTGTGGGGACCACTTTGTAAAGTATATGATTGTCCAACCACTATGCTCTACACTAAAATTATTGCAGAATAATGTTGAATATGAATTGTAATTGAAAAAGTAACAAAAAGGAAATAAAATTGTGTCACTGGCTGCTTACCCACAATTAATTAATAATATGGTACCTTGTTTCCTTTTGGTATTTTTTATACAGACTATCTCAAATGAAAGGAAGGATGAATGGTAGAATCCTAGTACCCAAATACTATCCTATAATCTAACACTATCCTTTTGTAGTGGAGAAATGAAAACTGATTATAATAACTTCAACCAAATGTACAAAAAGTAGACAATCTTTTTTTTGTTTACAAAACTTACATAGACAATAAATTTTTGAATAATCAATTTGTCTTTTAAATTTTTTCCATGGTATCCCAGATTCCTCCCTTTAGCACAGATAGTGGAGTGCAGGTGATACAACTACCTTAACCATTTCATCCTGAATTCTACAATTTGTGCTAATTCATATAAAAACATGGAGGCTCTAAAACACAAATTAACAGGCTCTTTTTTCCTCCCTACTCTGAGCTCCATGGGTGAGGCTCCTTCCCAGCACCGCACCTTTCAGACACCTGGAAACACTGGTGCACACGGCTCCACGCCACCCTGGGTAGCCTGTCGATGTGGGTGGAGCATCACTCCCACTGGCCCACCGCAGAGACGCGAGGGGGCCCTTCCCTGCGCACTTGCATTTGTCTGCTTCTGTGACATGGGTCAAGGAGAATGAAACTGAGAAAAGCATCCTTGGGTCCAGGCTAGTCTCTTGTCACATGCCATTTTTCATTTAAAAATTAAAAATGGATCTGCCTTATAATCCAATGAATCCACTCCTGGGTATATATTTGAAAGAATGCAAAACACTAATTTGAAAAAAGCATATGCACCTGCACGTTCGTGGCAGTTATTTACAATTGCTAGGATGTGGAAGTAGCCAAGTGCCCATCAGTGTGCTGGTTCAGGTTGCAGGCAGGGCCATGCGGAGGAATGCCATGCACACATGTGGCCTAAGACATAATATGGTTTATTGGTGAAATAACTCACACAAGAAGTTTCATTAGGAATTAATTATCTGATTGCAGAGGCTCATGGCTATTGGAATCCCTTGGCAGGAAATTAATTTTACCTCCTTATTTGGTAAAACTCTCCCAACTTCTATTTTGGATGGCAAAACAAAGGTTCTCTAAAATCGAAGGCCTCAATTTGAAGGTCTACTTCTCTTCTATTACACATACTTACTATACTGCCCTGAACTTAAGATTATTTTGGAAGGCTTGCCTGGTGGATGAATGGATGAGTGGAAAATAATAACTCCCATTTACTGAGGATGAATGATGTGCCAGCACTACCATTTTATTTAATATTAAAAATCCTTTGAGAGTTCTGGCCAAGATGGAGGAATAGGTAGAAATGCTTTGCTTCCTCGCACAAGCAAAAGAAGGATAACAATTAATTTAAAACAATAAGCAACCAGAAGTGCCAGAAAATCAAACTGCGTGGAACTCCAACAGCCAAGGAGTTACAGAAACATTCACCCAGACTGGTAGGCGGGGCGGAGACGAGACAGGCAGCTGAGCAGAGAGGATGTGTGGCAACATAGCGGACTGAGCAGGCAAGGCAGGGCTGGCGGAACAGGAAACTAAAGACTCAAAGCAAGCTGTAAACTACTGCGGGGGTGCGATGGCGGGAGAAACTCGCAGTCTCACAGGAGAGTTCACTGGAAAGTGGGGCTAGAGTGGAGTGAGGGAGCAGCATTGTTCCCTTTCTGATCCACCCCCTACAGACAGCATCACAACACGGCAAAGAGTGTTTCCCCACCCTGGCAAATACCTAAGGCTCAGCCCCCTTACAATACAACAGGTGCACTGAGAAAAAGAAATATGGCCAAAATGAAAGAACAGATCAAAACTCAGAATAAGACTAAGTGATGATGAGGTAGCCAACCTATCAGATGCAGAGTTCAAAACACTGGTAATCAGGATACTCACAGAAATGGTTGTGTATGGTCGCAAAATGAAGGAAGAAATGAAGGTTACCCTAAGTGAAATAAAGCAAAACATTCAGGGAACCAACAGTAATGGGAAGGAAACCAGGACTCAAATCAACAGTTTGGAACAGAAGGAAGACATTAACATCCAACTGGAACAGAATGAAGAAACAAGAATTCAAAAAAATGAGGAGGCTCAGGAACCTTTGGGACAACTTTAAATGCTCCAACATCCAAATCATAGGGGTACCAGAAGGAGAAGAGGAAGAGCAAGAAATTGCAAAGTTATTTGCACAAATAATGAAGGGGAACTTCCCCAATCTGGCAAAGGAAATAGACTTCCAGGAAGTCCAGGGAGCTCAGAGAGCGCCAAAGAAGTTGTCACCACAGAAGCACACAACAAAGCACATCATAATCACATCACCGAAGATGAAAGACGAGAGAATCTTAACAGCAGCAAGAGAAAAGGAGACAGTTACCTATAAAGTAGTTACCATAAGACCATCAGCTGATTTCTCAAAGGAACCCTTGCAGGCAAGGGGCTGGAGAGAAACATTTGAAGTCATGTAAGAAAAGGACCTACATCCAAGATGACTCTATCCAGCAAAGCTATCATTTAGAATGGAAGGGCAGATAAAGTGCTTCCCAGATAAGGTCAAGTTAAAGGAGTTCCTCATCACCAAGCCCTTATTATATGAAATGTTAAAGGGACTTATCTGAGAAAAAGAAGAAGATCAAAAACTATGAATAGCAAAATGACAACAAACTCATAACTATCAACAACTGAACCTAAAAAACAAAAACTAAGCAAACTAGAACAGGAACAGAACCAGAAAGATGGAGATCACATGGAGGGTTTTCAGGGGGGAGGGGTAGGGAGAGCATGAGGGTGGTGGTAAATGTACAGGGAGGGAATAAGAAGCATAACTGGTAGGCATAAAATAGATGGGGAGAGGTTAAGAATGGTATAGGAAACAAAGAAGCCAAAGAACTTATATATATGACCCATGGACATGAACTAAGGTGGGGGGATGCTGGAAGGCAGGGGGTACAGGATGGAGGTGTGATAAAGGGGAGAAAAATTGGGAAAAGTGTAATGGCATAGTCAATAAAATATACTTAAAAAGGAATAAATAAAAATCTTTCGAAAGGAATATAATCGTCCAGAGTTCAGAAACAGAGACAGATGAGCTGAAGGTGTTTGTCTCAGGCTTATATCCAGAGTAGTAACTGTGAGAGTGATGGGTGGAGATAAAAGCCTGGAGGGAGATATCAGGAATGAGGAGAGATCTCAAAGTAACGCCCATATTTCAGATTCTCCCAGAGTCCAGGAGCCTGGGACAAGCCAGAGGGTAGATGGAGGCCTGGAGTGCTCAGGTGCGAAGGGGCACAGGGCTCTAGGAGGCAGTGTTCAGTCCTGTCAGGAGAGAGAGGAACCCTGACAGATTCTGCAGAGCACTTCCTCTGTGCTAGGCAGACTTTCGGTATGTTTTTCATGCAGAATCACAAGTCATCTGGGCTCTGGGCTCTGGGATCACAGTCTGACTTCAATTCCTGCCTGGGGAGCTGTGAGTCTGGTGTCTTAACATTTTTGCACTTCAGTTTCCTTGCTTGTAAATAAGGATCCCTTAGCACCTACCTCATAGGGTTGCTTAAGGATTAAATTAGACCATTAAATGCATTAGACAATGTATACAAATGCCATGACTATAAACATTCCTGGGGAGGTATCCCCTTCCCTCATTCCTGCAGCCCTGGAGGCGGGCTCTGTTCCAGCACATGAGACCTCTGGGACATGCTGGGCAGGTGCTAGGTCCTTGTGGACGGAGCAGGGAATGGGAGGGGACAGGAGAGAGTGTGGCTACTCTTACCCTATGTTTGAGAGAGAGCTCAATGAAGCTGGGCCTGCTGGAGCACAGCACCCAGACAGATCCTTGCTGCTCCACAATGTTTGTTGCAGCTACTGCAAGTGCACGGTCCTCTCTGTGGCACAAAGGGAATCGGGTGCGTGGAGGTGCCAGAGTGGGAGGCAGAGATGTAAGAACATGAAGTCTACTCTATCAGCAACACCTCCGTGCTGAGAGGAGGGACCCCGTTCCTTCTCCTTCTCCCATCATCTGCAGGGCATGTTACAACCCTGGATCAGGGCAGGCCTGGGGCCAGACAGCTAGCCTGGACCAGTATCTCTCTTCTGGAGGGAATGGAAGGAAAGGGGCTCTGTTCTCAACTCCTTCTCAGTCCAGGCCCACTCGGCAGTCCTCACGCTGAGCACTGAGGGTGCAAGATGAAAAAGCACAAGACCTGCAATCTGCACAGGGTAGGCAGGTAGACAGATGTGAGCAGAGCAAGAACAATGGGCCAGGGACAGAAGGTCACTAGCGTGGGAAGCCCTGGGAACCTAGCAATGGGCAAAACAGGGAAGACAAGGACCTTGCCCACAGAGTGAACTTTCTTTCCCCAGCATGTTGCTAGTTCTGGTTGGAACCCTTCAGAGAGGGAGCAAACAAAGGTCTGGAGAACAGTCCTTAAGCATTAAGCCCTCAGGGCAGTGAGGTTCTGACCTGAATCAAATACATATAGGTCTCAGGTGTGTTTCAGCTCCAAGCCAAGAAAAGCAGCAAAACCAGACAAGTGATGCCACAGCTTCCTCAGGGCCCACTGCAATGACGATGGCCCCCTGTGCCCAGCTCTCTCTATGGAGAATGCAGGCACTTTTCCCACCCCTTCCCCCGCAGGTGCATTTTCCTTGGCTCTCCATCCAAGGGTCCTCTTTTGCCTTCTTAACGTGTTTCTGAAGCCTGTTTCTTCTACCACTCACTTCTACCTCTGTGGCTTTCTAAATAAACTTTCTCTTATAGTTTGAGTCTTGGCTCTGAATTCTTTCTTAGCCAGACCTCAAATACTGAGGTTGCTGAACCAAGGTGGAGTCTGACCCCAGCAGTCTAACACATGGTGCCATTTGGCTGCTGCCAACATGGAGCCTAGAGGGCCCCAGCGTCCCTGAGCACTGTGACAGAGGCAGGCTCACTACGCCTTTAGGGGACGAACCAGCCTCTTGTTGGGGAGAGTTGGGTAAGGCCTCAGGGTGGGCTTCTCATTTGACTGGGTCATGAGGGATAAGTAGGAGTTTGCTGAGTGGAGATAGGGTGCAGGCAGGTGTGCAAGTTCGGTATGACTGCTGCCGGTTGCACACATGCTGGGGGACGGGGGTGCTACCGGGAGGGTCAAAGGACTGGAGGGACTCCGGGGGAGAAAATCTCCCTTCCTTTTCCCTCTCCCTCCTTCCCCAATGCTTCTAGGGAACAAAGATCATTGCAATGACTGGGAATTCAAGATCCTAGGACTTAATATCTGCTTTGTGGAATCATCCCTTCATTTCACACCAGGAGGAACTGAGGCATGCCTGCCAGACATGACATGCTACAGTGTGGCAGAGCCTCTGCTGGAAAGCCTTCTTGTAAAATTGCCTAGAATATCAGCATTACCCTCCAAGTCCGGAGGGACACAAACTGGAGCAACCGCCTGTTATTCTCGCAGCGCACCAGAAAGGCAGTTCTAGGCTCCAAGGACCCTGCACTTGCTCTGAGCCTTTAGGTGTTCCCAGGTGTTCTGACATCCACTTTCCCTTGTGCCTCGCAGTCGGGGTGGGTGGAATCGTGCGGAGCAAGGAGCAATAATCAGCGTTTTATGCCACAGATGTAGTCCGGAAATTTGTATGTCAATCTGTGTTTTGCAAATTCAATAGAATCTTTAAAAAATTAGAGGGACTTGTCATTTAATGGAGTTCAAACCTGCCTCTTTTTATCAAGTGAAGAGTCCTTTTGTAATGCAAATAACATCTTTCTACCCTGAGCAGAGATTCTGTCTTGGCTTTCTTTAAATGAGACACACATCTATGGGGCAAAATGTGGGGCTTACAAGAGGTATTTGAATCTCAGGCTAGCAGCGTCCACCCTGCCTTTGTTGTAACCACTTGCTATGGTAGCCTTTATTTATATGGATCAAGTATTATTTTGGCCAGTAGAGGTCCCTCCAGATACAGAAAGACTGAAATTCTCAAATGTGTTCCCTGCGCCCAGACTTCAGATCACACCCAGATTTTTGAGTACGCAGCATTTCTTGTAAATCGGATTTAACTGAGGAGGGTAGCAATAGCATTGATGTTTCTTTTATTTAGGAATTTAAGCATAAAAGAGACCTCTATTTAAAAGAGCAGCTTTTGGATTATAGTCTATT
This sequence comes from Glossophaga mutica, assembly GCA_039655065.1. NCBI lineage: Eukaryota > Metazoa > Chordata > Mammalia > Chiroptera > Phyllostomidae > Glossophaga > Glossophaga mutica. Next base: position 33,713,115 of record CM077310.1, on the reverse strand, counting down.
TGGAGCTGGAAAGGAGGTGCTAATCTTGTATGTGGAGAGTGATCTTGCAGAATTCAACACAGCTTAGAAAAGGGCAGCTTTGAACAAAGGTTATTACTCTGTGTGAATAGCAACACACCACGATGCATGGAGTGAAGTGGGGCAATAGAATTTATTTTTATAATGAGGAAAAGAGGTTTAGGTAGGACAGGAAAAATCGCTTAGAAGGTTGGGATCTTACACATAGTAAAACACAGAATCACTATTGTTTATTTTCATGACACATTTTTATTTTCTCCTGGAGTTTTTCTACCCTATGGTTTGAGTCTAGTTCAGAGATTTTTATTCCACTGAATGTTGAAAAACACTTTAAATTCTGTGCTCAAAGATGTCAATGCAGCATAAAAAATTTCATATCCGGACCCCAATAGATCAAAGCACAAACCTGTTGCAAAACCAGGTGAAAAATGAGAAAACATGTGAAGGAACTAGTCTGGAAAAGAAATATAGGTCAGTGACCAGATTTCTTCAGTGTATGAAACAAAGAAGATTCACTGAAACTCTCCATGGATATCAGTATTAAACAAGTCTAAAATAAAGTCTCACGTTCTAATCTTTTAAGGCCTAGAACAAAAACTGAAGTTGATTGGATTGATTTACACGGTTCTCCTGAACCAGTCATTTTCCCACACCAGAACTGGGCAGCTGCAGGGACCAGTGACTCGTAGCAGCATTGAGGATTAGTTTGGGCCAACAATGTAAGAACTTGGGTCGTATGGAAACATGCGGTCACTGGGCATATAGCTAGTGTATGGCAAGATCTGAGAGGACTGAGCTGGTTCTTATCAACTCTATTTGCCCAGCTCTAAAATGGGAATAAATCATTTTCTGACTCATCCTCTACAGTTCTCAGACCCATGTAGCGGGCAGCTCCTTCTATATTGATTTGGAGGTGAAACAGGAGAATGAATGGATTGGGCACCAACAGAGAAATTCAGTTTCCTTTTGAACTTGGGAGTTATAGGTAGAGTGGGCAGACAGATTGACTTGGGACTGTATTAGCAGACTTCGTTTTCCTGGAACCCTCAAAAGTGGGCAGCAGAGAGGGTGAGTCAGCAGATGAGTGTAAAGGGTCAAGGGGGCCTTAACAAGGCCTGCAGGGCTGGACCTTTTTATTTGACCAAAGTTCTTTCTCTTTCACATTAACCCCATGTACTGCTGGGTTGTGGGGAGCACTGTTCTTGTGGTTGTAGCTCAGCATTTTGCTTCTGGCCCAGGGATAATGCCTGGGTGTCGAATCTAGGGCCCACCCACAGATCCAACTGTAGGCAGTAGGACACAGTCTGGGTGGTCCCCTTAGCAGTGATATCTTCTCAAAATGAGATCCCTAGGAAGCGCATAGAAGCATTTAATTTTAAGGCTGGGGGGATGGAGGTCAAGGCTAACGCAGGTTGACAGAAATCAGTTACTTAGGGAATTAGGCTCCACGAGGGGCAATCAGGAGAATCAGGCTGAGCAGAATTGTCCCTAAACACTGACAAAAAGTCAAATCAGGGTCAGGAATCCTCTCCTGACTCTGTACTCACAGCTGTCATAGTTTTGAACACTCACCTGACATTAAACATGCATTTTCCTCCTACATATGTGTATTGTTTTTTAACAAATAGTTGTGTCGAGTGAGTGCTGGACACCTAGCAGGCAGGCAGTAAATATTTGCGGAATATTGAAGAGTGCCGTGGCTTGGCTGTCAGTGGGGCTCCTATTCAGAACCCCACCCCAGCGCCCCATTCACGCGAGGCGGGATGGATTTCACATGAAAGGGCTGGTCAAGCCCTGCCTGACCGGAATGGTCTCCGTGAACGCTGGAGCATTCTCAGACACTCCGAGTAAAAGCCGCCTTAGCAGGCGAGAACAGCTGGGGGAGGGCAGCTGGGAGTATTCCTGGAGGCCGTGCGCTTCCTTTGTTCTGGTAGATTTCAGCCAGAAGGAACAGCACATTTTACTGTCTGCAAACCACCAGTAAGCTGCTCCCCTCCCCCCTCACCTCCTTCCTTCACAACCTGGGCATTCATTTGCTGCTTGTCTCTCCTCCTCCTTTGCCCCAGAGCAGTCCCCAGGGACAGAGGTCTTTGTTATGAACACTCCGAGACAGGGCAAACTTGCACAGTCTCCAGGGCAAAACCAGCGCTGTCCTCCCAGGAGGGTGATCGCCGGGGCGGAGACCCCCCACCTGTGGATCTCCCCCTCACTGGGGTGCGCCGCAACCTGCATTGTGCTAGGGACGCATTCGTTTCCACAGCAGCCCCAGCAGATGGCGATGGAGAGCGCGGCCAGCCGCAACTTCCCCCGCCCGCTCCACCGCCAGAGCCTTGCTGGGCTAAAGCGAAAACAGATGTTTTCATCATTTCTGGGTCTGGCATGTGACTTGCAGTTCAGCAGTGTGCAGACATAACCCAGAGTTGTGCATTTCCTTCATCCCCTGCAAAATAAAAATTCTTGCTTAAACGAGCCTTCCTCCTCAGTGAACCACTGACACATGATCTGTTTAGTCCAAGGGACACGTTTAATGGAGCTCCAACTGCAGCTGCCTTTGTAGCCAGCCCCAGCTCTATAATTGGGAGGTTGGCGGGGTTTTTTTGTTTTAAGAACAGCCGGGGCAGCCAGAGTAGCTATCTTTACACCAAGTGATGGGGAGAGACGCTAGCTTTTTTAAATAGCCCTGGTCTGGCCTGCTGGGAAGGTGCTGCGTGGGAGCCAGCATGTCCTCAACACAACAGGAAGGCCGGGAGGTGCACCCTGCTCCCTGCGCCCACGGCAGGTGGCAGCATTGGCCGGGGATGGCTTCTGCCTCTGGCCAGCCCCAAAGCAGGGCCCTTTTACTTTCGGTGGCCTCAAAATTATTAGTTCCAGATGAATTCTTGCAATTGTAATATTTGGTTTAACCCAATCTGCCCGATTGCGTCAGCACACGTCCAAACACAGCCGTCTGTAGTCTAACCAGACATCAGAGGCATGCTTCAGGGGTGTCAACATTCTTTTCTCTTTTGAAAGAATTTTTTTAAAAAGGGAGGTTGATTTATCCCCTAAACTAAGGAAAGGTGAGCCAGTGTGGGGATGGGGTGCTGGAGAGGGAGCCAACAGTGGAAATTCAGGGGAGGCCGTAACAATAGAACTCTGTGGGCTGGAACCTGCTAAGAGTGAAATGGGATTTATTTGTTGAACTGGAAAGGGACCTTTGGGCTCTTTGAGGGTCAGATCAAATAAGCAAACCTGGTAGGCACTTGGTTTTGTGAGAGAAGAGCCCTCCCTTAGAGTCACGTAGCTGCTGTTGTCAGACACAAAGCCCAAGCTGTGTGTCTGGGTCTGGGCCTGGGTTTGCACTTGGCCTGGTTGCTCAGGATGGGGACTGGAGGGAGGGGTCTATTTTAACTCATAGCTTTGAGAAGCACCTGGATTCTCCGTGCTCAGGGTGCAGACTGGGCTTCCTAAGGACACCAGCTGAAGGCCCCGGGTGACCCACTCAGCAGATGGAGCCCTCTTGAAGCCGTTTGACACGTGGACCTGCTAGGGTCCTCGAGGGTCTTGTGAACAGCCTGGTGCCCACACCAGGGAAGCTTGGGGCCTGGTCTGGGGGCCCATGGTCTCACAGACTTTACAGACGTGTCTTCTTCAGCTGAAGGACTCCCCCAAGCCGTGGGGAAGAGGAGCAAACTGTGCACAGGCAGCCCAGGAATCCTGCTCCAGTCACCACATAGGGGAGGGAGTGTGTAGTTTCCCTCAGCTGAGACGGAGCGACCTGGCAGCTGGACGCAGCCGCTGTCATGCAGTCCCCCCACCCCCACCTCACCCCACTTTTACATTTGTGCTCAAATTCTTCAAGTACCTTCCTAAAGGCTGTAGAGAGATCTTTGCTGGCCCACGAAAGGCAGGCTGGCTGTTGCCCTGCAGGTCTCTGGCTTGACATGGTACTGATCAAAAGCCAGTGCCCACCTGGCAGGTGCTTCAAGTCCTGTGTGTTGGGAGCTAGTGGCTGGTGCAGGAGTCAGGCAGGCAGGTGACTGATCAACTGTCTTGTCAGAGGTAGCTGAGAACTCTCTCCCATGCTGCCTGCTCCTGGGGCCACACCACTACCTGGATGGGACATAGGACAGGTGACAGGACTTTCATGCAGCTAACAAACACCTCCAGAACAATGAAGATCCAAGCTTCCTGTTATTTTCCTTCCAGCTTGAAAAATACAATTTTCCTCAGCAATACAGGTTGCTGGAGAAATGCTGATTGTGTACAGAGCAGCATTGATCCCAAGGGCTGCTCAGCTTGGGGAAATAATCAGGTCAGGCAGACAAGTGGACACAGGCCTTACCATGGTCTTTGAACACGAAGAATCCCAGTATTCCTTTCTACGGTCACCCTGACATTATTCACTTCTGAGAACCAGCTTTGGAGGGTATAGCCTCAATAATATGGAGGTTCAGCCCTGAGTATGTGAGAATCACATGGACCCCACCCCAGAGCTGCTGAAATCAGAATGGATATGGGGTGGTGGGTTGTCATCATACTTTTAAACCGCTGTTCCCCCACTCCCATCAGATGATTGTAATGTAGTCACTGTGGTTCCATCCCAACTTCCCTCGTTTTACATATGACATTCCTAAGTGTTTAGGGGTTTGGCCAAGGCCAGACAAGTTCAACTATAAAACCTCTGGCTCCTCAGTGACAACTGAGGCTTTTCCTCAGCCCTTAAACAGGTGGTGGCTAAACCAGTCACCTCTTCAACTCCCAGCACGTTTCTCTGCCTGCTGCAACTCTCCAATGCAAACCTGTGCTGCTGCTTTGCCTACAGGAAGTTTGGAAAGAACAAAAGTCTCCTGAGGAATTTTCAGTTTTGCTGGTTTAAATAATGTTCATAGCAGCACCATTAACAATAATCAAGGCTGGACACAGCCTAAGTGCCCATCAGTAAATGAGTGGATCAAAAAACTGTGGTACATTTGCACAATGGAATTCTGAGCAGCAGAAAGAAAGAATGAACTCCTACCTTTTGCAACAGCATGGATGGAACTGGAGAATATTATGCTAAGTGAAATTCTTTTATAACTCAAAAATAAACCCCTCACCTGAGGATGTGTTTATTGATTTTTTTAGAGAGAGAAGGGGGTGGGGGACTGAGAGAGAGAGAGAAACAGAGAGAGAGGCAGAGAGAGACATCAATATGAGTGAGAAACATCGCTCTGTTGCCTCCTGTATGTGCCCTGTCTGGGGGTCAGACCTGCATCTTTTTGGTGTACGGCGTGATGGTCCAACCAGGACCATCAGGGCTTAAATACATTCTTATACTCAGACAGTTAGAAATGAGGATCACTTTTCACTCTGATTTCTTTCTCATTTATCACTTTTATTTCCAAAAGAGATGTGCACTTGTAAACGGTCATTGTGGTGATAACTGCTCTGTGATGATCTGCTTTCACAGATGAGGGAGTGAGCTGTAGACAAGTTTAGTGACAAGGTCAGGGTACGGGGGATAGCAGAGGCAGAGGGAGTATGGAGGCATCTACCTCCTGCCTGGTGAGTTTGGGGGCTTTATTCTTGCCACCCTTTGCTGTGACTGCTTAGGTGCCCCACTGAGGGCAACAAGCACCTTCCAAACTAGCTCCCCCTGCACGGGCAAGGAAGAGTCACTGGCTTATTCTTGTGAGATCAGGTTCTGAGAGTAGGTTTGTCTAGAGCATGTTAAGATCTTTGATACTTAAGGGTTGATTCACTGGGAACAGGAGAGACAAAGAGTCCAGATATTGCTGTGGAGGCTAGGTAAAATTGAAAGGAAGCTCAATAGGGAGCCAGGAACAAAGTTTCCCTATATGACCTTGAAGGAGCCATGTTAGCTTTAGGTCTGAGTTCTCTGCCCTGAAAAGCCAGGGAGGTGGACATGATTTCTGAGATCTCTTCTAGCTCTGACCCCCCTACCTTCAGCCAAATGTGAGGGACAAGATTATCTTCTCTCTCAGTCACTCTTGAGCTATTTTCCCAGTGGCTTAAGGACTAGCTTGTGACTGTTAAGTGGTGGTTGGGAGATGAGCAACTCTAGAAAGGCAGTGACTCAGTCCTGGACTCAGTGTTTGGTGATTCCACGAAGGACAGTTGCTGTCAGTCCCTCTGGCAGAATTTGGTGTCTTCTTGGAGGAAGTGCCCAGGGGTTCTTTTGTCCATTCATCCATCCATTTCCTCCATTATTAAATATTAAGTACCTACTAAATTCTAAAAATTAGTAAGAAATTCTCATACCCAGGGAAAAATCTTCCAGATTCAAAGACACTAAAGAAGCATTATAACTAAATGTTTGTGTGAGCCTTGATAGGATCCTATATCCAAGGGGAAAAAACGATAAAATACATTTCTGGACAACTAGGAAAATCTGAATGTAGACTACACAAAACCATAATAGTACTGTGGTTTTATAGGACAAAGTCCTTGTCATCAGACACACACTGATATATTTAGTGATGAGTGTCATGATGTTTGCAACTTACCTTTAAATGATTGAGGAAAACAAAAAAGGCAACGTGCCAGAGTGTTAGCAATTGGTGGATCAAGGATGGCATGTTTGGGTGTTCATTGACTAGTAATTCAACTTTTCTGTAGTTGAAAAATTTTCAAAATAAAAAAGCAAGACAAAAAGTTCTCCTATCCTCAGTGAGCTTACTATTCCCTTAGGGGTTACCCATGACAGAAGGACCTGTGGGTCATTATGGGAGAGAATGGGTGGCCTGTGAGTGGGTCAGTAGTCATCTTTGAGAGCCCAAAGTAAAGAATGGCCCGTTTCTCCCAGGGTGTGGGCGGCGGAGGGCAGTCTTCCCAGGTGGCACAGTCTTTGAGTGAGGGAGGCAAGAAAGATGTGTATGCTTTCCATGGGAAAGGGCAAGGTGGGGGGTTTCAGGCTGAGTGGACAACAGGAGTACAGTTACAGAGCCTGAAGTTGTTTGGAGCCAAAGATTAGCCCACTGTGACTGGAAGATAGAAGGTGTATTGAAGGGGTGCTCTGGGAGTTAAGTATTAATTTTCTGATGGGGGGCCTTGAATGTCACAGGAAAAAAAAACCAAACTCTGATCTTTCAAGAAGAGAGAAACCAAACATGTAATTCATTCTGCATGCACAACTGTTTGCTATATAACTGTCAACACTCAGTTGTCTAATTAGTGAATTTTCTATGGCCAACTCTTACTGATTCCTCAGAACCAGCATACATGACTCCTCCCTAAAGGTTTCCCCAACCTCTGCAGATAGAATGAAATTCACTCTGACCTTTTCCATTCCTGTTACTGAAACTCACACTCACTCCCCATGTTGTGGGGAGCATGTAAGGCCATCTTTGACAATGGCTGGTCCGACTACTTTCTCTAAAATTAACTCACCACTCCTATGCTTATCCTTTTCGCATTTCCTTTGGCTCCACAATAAGCTTTTCATACTTGCCTCAGGCTCTGCTCTTTAGGGCAACCAACTGATGCTCTCAGGGTTCCTGGTTTCTTCATGTTAGCTGGGTTTTCTGGCTATGTGAATCAGGGTTGAGGAATGTGGCCTGGCTGCTGCCCAGCTATGCCAGGACCTGCCTCAGCTGGATGAGGGTCAGGGGACTTCACCAATGAAGGGGTCACAAGCGTTTCTCTTCCATGTTCTCAGAACAGATCTGTATGTCTTTATTGTATATAGTACTTATCATGTATACTTATCATGTATATTGTGGGTATGCTCTTTGTCCATTTCCCATACTAAATGTCTTAGTCAACTTAGAATCTCCAGGACTTAGCACACTACCTGGTACTTAGTAAATGCTCAATAAATGTTTATTGAAGGAATGAGTAGGTAAATGAATAGGCAGAAAGAGAAGTATCTTTTCATTGGCTGGCATCCATTTAGATTTCTGCCCCTATTTGAGTGTGTAACTGAGAACTATTCATGTAGAAACAAATACACAGAAACTCTACCTTATTGAAACGTCATCTCTGTTTATTTGTATTAGTGTGAGTGTTAAGTACCGCTCCTTAAAACAATGAGAGTCTGTAGTGATGCTCCTTTGGGAAGGTTTTTTTTTTTTTTTTTTTGTTTGTTTGTTTGTTTTTTTAATGCATGTAAGAGATCAACTCTGCCTTTGAAATCACAGTGGGATTTCAAATGTATCAACATAGAGCTTGGGAAAGGAGTTGACTCATGAACCATATTAATCAGACTTTGCTCCTACATTTGTCCCTTCTCACTAGCAGATCCACCAAATATGCACCAAACACAAAATCAAAATTTAGCTAGATTAGGATTCCTGTTCAGTCTGCATGGGAAACACAGTGTCATCAAGTCTCTGGGGCATGGCCATTTCATCTCTGTTTCACCCCCAGTACATTGTATGCAGGGAGTCACAGGAGCCAATGTCAGAGCACAGAGCAGTTTCCATGAGGATCCCAGGCCAGGAGCCGTGGGGTCTGTTCTGATCACTAAGTAACCGCCCTGGTCCGTGTAACAGATGGTTGGTAATTGTGTTGGCTTGTGTGTTTTGTCCTGGCAGTATCCTCCCCACCCACCTCCTGTGAAGGACAGGAAATAAGTCTCCAGTTGCTTTTATAATTTAGGACCAGGCTGACCATGTTTGTGGAATTCTTGTAGAAAATAGAAGCTTCATGATAAGTCAAACAGCAGCTTAAATCCCACGCAGGACATCTTGAAGTGGCTCTGGTGACTGATGCTACCGACCACTGATGAACACCTGGAAACCTGATTTAGCTTAGGGACTTGACCTTGTGATAGAGAAGGCTTCTCACCTCTTCCACCTCTTCAACTTTAATGAAATTCAATGGTTATTTATTGAGCAACTCTCATGAGTAAGACACTGCACCAGGTGCTTTGAGTGCACAATATCATATATTAGACGTTGACCTGCTCCTCAAGTATCTCTAGATTTATACCCCATTTGTCCCCAACTTTTTGCAGGACCACAGAATTGATTTCATCCTCAGATTCTATGAGATAAACTGGTATAGAGCAGGGAGATCCCAAGAAGAAAAAGCATAGGTGAAGCTTAAGAGATCATATTCAGTTCAGTGTCTCAAATGAAAGTTGTTATGCAAAAACTGATCTAGTTTAAATACAATTTCCCAGGATCCACTCCTTTGTACATATTGTCCCCAATTCTCTGGCTTTAGAAACAGCCAATCTTCTACCTGCCAGTCAAAGCAAAGGTGATAAGAAGGTTCTAAATGGTATGCTTTCATTACCTGGGACATTTCTCTTTCCTTGACTTTGGTGCCAAGTGTCTGTAGCCTTGAGAACAGAGCTGGAATTGTGGGCACTGGGTAAATACTTACTAAAAGAGAGATGGACAAGCAGGATTTTGAAAGTAGCTATAAAGGAAAATGCTAAGTAAGCTTTATCCGTGGGAACTCAGTCACCACTAGACGAGACGGAGCAGTAAGTTTGAAATTGATTTTGCTCACATTTCCCAGAGTTCTTTCCTGCAAGGGCCTTTTCTTGACTTACTGTAACTCTAGAACGTTCTGTGTTCTCTGTCATAATGAAGGGGAACCTCACAACCACTTTTTTCCATTGTCTATCCTGCCATCCATTAACCCACTGATTTAGGCTTATTTGTTACACATCTCCTAGATGTCTAGGACTGCATCCATTGCTAGCAGTAAGGGGGGCAGCCCATCTTCAAAAACTGATTGCATCATGGATTGCTGATAATAGCAAATTATTTGACTCTTTTGAACCTCAGGAATCTCCACATTATTTTGTAGCATTTCAGTAAAAAATGAGTCAAATATACTTGACAAGCCCTGGCACTTGGTAGTTACTAACCCAAGTTCCCTCTCTCCTCCTTACTTTAAATCTGAATTTCCACATTGCAGAATGTAGATAGAATAACAGCCTTTTCATTGGAAGGTTTTAGGAATTAAGTAAGACAGTGCATGTTAACATGTTTTGTAAGCTCTGAGTTGCTGCAGTGATGACAGCCATTATTATACAGGCACCATCAGAGGACTTGCAGTGACACCAGAAGGCCATGGCACACACCTGTTAAACACTCACAATGCTGCCTAAGATCTCCAGTGCCCTGTGCCCTCCGTCAGGACCCCAGTACCCCAGTGCCCTCTGTAAGTGCCCCCGTGCTCTCCATAAGTACCCCAGTGCTCCATTGTACCCCCGAAGTTCCCCTGTTCCCCAGGGCCCTCTGTGAGTACCCTAATGCTCCAATGCACCCCATTAATACCCCAGAGTCTTCCATACGTACCCCAATGCTGCCATACACTCTGAGTCAGGGGTGTCAAACTCATTTTCACTGGGGGGCCACATCAGCCTTGAGGTTGCCTTCAAAGGGCCAAATGTAATTTCAACTCCTTAACAGTTAAGGAGTAGTTAAATTTATACAGTCCTGAAATTGCATTTGGTCCTTTGAAGGCAACCACAAGGCCGATGCGGCCCCCAGTGGAAATGAGTTTGACACCCCTGGTCTAAGCTGTTTGACCTAACCCATATTGCTTCTTCCAACAAGAAAAATTGGGCAACAAAGGAGCCTACCAGGCACCTTTCAATGATGTGATGGTTTTTGAACAGTACCAAACTACCCTTCCTGCCACCTCTGCCACATGAAACTCCTAGCACTAGGGCAATCTTCCCCCTGCTCTTCACCTCCCAACCTTGGCCCCACTGAGCCCCTGTGAGATCAGATTCCTCAGTTCTAGCCAGGTGGGGTGGCCTTACTTTTCAACAAGCCTATCTTGTCCTATAGCAGCCCTGCCTCTTTGCTAATGCTGGGCCTTAAGCTAGAGCTAGCTTCTCCTTTCTGCCCATGCCATTTGCTGAGTTCTTGCACTTTCTTTGTATGTTTTCCCTAAATCTTTGTGTTCTTTGTGACAACCAGCATAAGGACTGCACATGTTATGTATTCAATAAATATTGGGTGAATGGTTTTTTCATATTATATTTAAAAAGACTTAATGAAAAGATTAGCTGTGTGAGGCACTGTGCCATGTGTCCTATTGAGTTAATTACAGGAAGGATTCCTGTCCCTACGTAGCTTAACATCTAAAATTGTTAAACAGATCTGAGTACTCATTTACAACAGTCGCCAATGACCTGGGTTTTTAACCTGGAATCTGTTGACCACTCCCTCCCCTGTTAAGCCTCTGAATTATTTGGAAAAGGGTATACATGTGCATATTCAGGGTCCGCAACCACTATGAGAGTTTGAGCAGTAGTGGTGAGAAGCAGAAGATTCTGGATTTGTTGATAGACTGGATGAAGAACATGAGAGTAGGGGCAGAGGCAAAGCTAACTCTTGTGTTTCCTATTTGAGCAATGGGTGGATGTCCTGCCATGGACTGACAGAGTGATGATTGAGTGGTGGAGGCAGAAGGAGACTTGGGGAAGAGGAAACATCAATGGGTACATAATAAGTAAGCTTGAGCTGTCCGGTAGGCCATCCAAGCACAGATGCCAGTGAGCAGTTGTATATATGAAGGAGGGCTCAGGGGAGAAACTGAGGCTGGAAATATAAATTTGGGCATCATCAGTGTGTAAATGGTATTAATGAACTATAGAAGTGATCCCTGAAAATACAGTTTTGTGTAAATGGTATTAAAACCACCAGGTTAAATATCCAGCAGGGGAAGTAAGGTCCAGGGAAGGAGTCTGGAACTTTCTGAAATGTAGATAAATGAAGATGAGGATCAAACAATAGAGACTGAAGAGGAGAAGCCACCAGTTTAGGAGAACTACAAGGTGATCCCAGAGAAGACAGTGTTCAGAGAAAATCAGTGAGCAGCCATGTAAAGTTTCCATCCGAGAAACTTTTTCACTGTAATGTGCTTATTTACTTGTCTCTCTCTGTGACTACACTGGACTTCTTGAGTGTAGGAATTATATCTTTTTAATTTTAGAATCAACAGGGCATAGCACAAAGTCAGGCACATAATCAGTATTTGCTCACTGTCTAATGAATGGGGAAAAATCTTAAAAACCAAACAGGATAATCCAGTGCCCCCAAAGCAGAGATTTCTAAGGCTGAGTTCTCACTGTCTCTAACATGCTTTGGGGGAGGTATAGGGTGGGTGTCGTGCAATCTGTCCTCATACAGTAGGAGGCGGGAAAACTGTGTCACTGTGTCAAAGAGCTGGAGCCTCGGTTAGACCCTGAACCAGCAATGTCACTTGTGCATGAGAGCACTTGGCTGGGGAGCAACTGCACTTCCACCTGCACCATCTGCTTAGCTAATTCCCTGTCCACTGGCTCCAGTGTAACTTACCTCTTAATTACTGGCCAGAGCTCCGATCTGGCTCAAGAGACCAGCTTTGCTTTCCTGTTGCATTTTAAGCAGTGACCTGGCGAGACCACTTTTCCTGGCTGAAGTTGCTCTGGGTCGCCTTCAGCCAATTGTCCTCCTCTGACACATCCTGAACTTGCACATTTAGGGGTTCAGAACAGCCTGATACCCTGGTGGCTCTGGCAGCTCTGAGCTAGATCTGTCTACTCAGGAGCAATGCCCCAAAGGACAAACTGGCGTTTAGAGGTTCTGAGAGTAGCTGGCACAGGATAAAAGAAATTGAGAGGGCAGCTGAGAGATGTCTGAGACTAGTGACGCGCTGTCAGTGGACTGTCCAAGTCAGGATGATGGTGGCACTGAATCCAGGATGCTCTGTATAAAGTTCTGACATCCGGGAAAGGAGCCAAGTTTAATCTGCACCCAAATGATGTCCATTCTTGACTCTCCTGCCTCTAAAGAAGTTCAGCATTTTTTTCCAAGTGGAAGAAAGACACAGATGGATGAATTACCCAGTAGATGTATCTGGAACTTGAACCTGGCTCTTCAGATTCCCACCACAGGCAGCAGTTCTTTGAGGACTGGAAGAATCACATGTGATTCCTGGTCCACTCTTCTGAGATGAAGGTGGCAGAAAACTGCCTTGTTACAGAGGCTAGGCTAGATTTCTACCCTTCTGATGTGTATCAGAATCTTCAGAGTTAGCAAAGGAGGGGAAAAAAGGAGTACTTTTCAGAAATACATTTGTTTTGCTTTCATGTTTAGAAAATGAATGTTTATACTATAAATCACTTAGCAAAAGCCCTAACAAAATCCTGACTAATAAGGTATAGGTTAAAAAAATGTTGACAAACAGTTTTATCTTGTTTGTCCTCTATCTCAACTGACAAACTATGCTCTCTGGAGCTGGGACAGGCAGTGCAAGTGCAGCCATCATCCCCTATACCCTGACAGGGGATAGAGTCAGAAGTAACTCTGGGGGAAGTGGCCATTGTTGGGGCTCTTACTACCAAACTACAGATGGAGTGGATTCTGGTGAACTCCTGCACTGAGGCTGACCCTGCATTAACCACCATGGCCAGTGCTGTGCTGGGCCCTCTGACCAGCCAAGAAAACCCATAGAGGGTGTGAATTCCAGATGAGGAGTCACAATAAAATGTTTGAAGTTGGGCTGAGCAACATTAAACTCTTAGACATGTTTATAAAAAAATAATATTTTTCAATATCATTCATTCAACATTTGAATATTAAATACCTCCTATGTGCCACATTTCCCATATCAAGTGTTAAAAAGATGGGATGGAGAATTTTGGCCAAGATGGAGGCATAGGTAGAAACCCTTTGCTCCCTTGCACAACCAAAAGGAGGATAAGAACCAATCTAAAATCAATAAACAACCAGAAGTACCAGGAAATCAAACTGCATGGAACTCTGACAATGAGGAATTAAGGAAACATTCAACTAGATAGGTAGGAAGGAGATAGGCACCTAGGCAGGCAGGGGATAACTGCGGCAAGGAGGCAATGAGGCAGACCATGCAGTGGGGCTGGGCTGGCTGAATGGGAAACTAAGACTCAAAGCTAGCTGTAAACTATGGTGGGGGTTGCCATGGCAGGAGAAACTCCCAGTCTCACACCAGAGTTCATTGGAAAGTGAGACTAGAGCAAAGCAAGCAAGCTTCATTGTTCCCTCTCTGCCTCCTCCCCCACAGACAGTAACATAATGCAGCAAAGAGGTTTGCCCTGTCCTGGTGAATACCTAAGGCCCGCCCCCTTTCAACATAACAGGTGTCCCGAAACAAAGAAATATGGCCCAAATGAAAGATCAAAGCTCCGTGATGAGCTAAGTGATGAGGAGACAGCCAACCTATCTGATGGAGAGTTCAAAACCCTGGTAATCAAGATGCTCACAGAACTGATTGAGCTTGCTCACAAAATGAAGGAAAATATGAAGGCTACCCAAAGTGAAATAAAGCAAAATATTCAGGGAACCAACAGTGACAGGAAGGAAACTGGAACTCAAATCAACAATTTGGAACAAAAGGAAGAAATAAACATCCAACAGAACAGAATGAAGGAACAAGAATTCAAAAAAAAATGAAGAGACACTTAGGAACCTCTGGGACAACTTTAAACATTCCAATATCTGAATTATAGGGGTGCCAGAAGGAGAAGAACAAGAGCAAGAATTTGAAGACTTATTTGAACAAATAATGAAAGAAAACTTTCCCAATCTGGTGAAGGAAATATACTTTCAGGAAGTGTAGGAAGGCCAGAGAGTCCCAAAGAAACTGGGCCTAATGAAGAACACACTAAGGCACATCATCATTAAGTTACCCAAGATTAAAGATAAAGAGAGACTCTTAAAAGCAGCAGGAGGGAAGGAGAATTACCTACAAAAAAAAGTGCCCATAAGGCTATCAGCTGATTTCTCAAAAGAAACTTTGCAGGCAAGGGGCTGAAAAGAAGTATTCCAAGTCATGAAAGGCAAGGACCTACATCCAAAATTACTCTGTCCAGCAAAGCTGTCATTTAGAATGGAAGGGCAGATAAAGTGCTTCCCAGATAAGGTGAAGTTAAAGGAGTTCATCATCACCAAGCCCTTATTATATGAAATGTTAAAGGGACTTATCTAAGAAATAGGAAAAGATCAAAACTATGAACAGTAAAATGACAACAAATTCACAACTATCAACAAAGGAACCTAAAAAAAAAAAAAACTAAGAAACTAGAACAGGAACAGAATCAGAGAAATGGACATCACATGGAAGGTTTTCAGTTGGGAAGGAAGGGGAAGAATTGGGGGGAAGGTACAGGGAGTAAGAAGCATAATTGGTAGGCATAAAATGGTTGGGGAGAAGTTAAAAATAGTATAGGTAACGGAGAAATCAAAGAACTCACATGTACAATCCATGGACATTAACAAGGGGGTGGGGAATGCAAGAGGGTTGGGGATGCAGGGCAGAGGGGCATAAAAGGGAAAAACTGGGAAAACTGTAATAGCCTAGTCAATAAATACTATAAAAAAAGATGGGGTGAAATAATAGTCAGGATAAGCTAGGCTATGCTGAAGTAACAACACTCTCCACATTTTGGAGCTTTAACGCAACATTTCTTGCTCAGGCAAAACATCAAATAAGGGTTGTCAGGAATTGTGTGTTTTGGAGACCTATACTAATGGAAGTGTGCCATCTTGTAGTTGCATTTTCTAGAGACACACGATCTCAGAGGTTTCAAAGGAAGGGAAGAGAAAGACGGATGAGGCATACTGGTTTTCAACCCTTAGCATAGAAGTGATATCTATCACTTTTGCTTATAGTCTGTTGACCTAAACTAATCATATAACCCCACAGTTTGTACAATAGAGACTGGAAAGTATAGAACACATTAAATATTTGATGAGCATTGAAGTTTCTGCTACAATTGGGGGGTGGATTTAAAGACAGATGTAGTCCCTGCTCTTAATTATTGTGCAAAACTATGTCATGAAACAGATGATGCTATGCATTATCAGAGAGGTAAAGTTAAGGGACTGGTTAGATTTTGTGCATGGTGAGAGATTTTAAAGTCAGGCCAAGGAGTTTGATGTTGAATACAGGACAGGATTTTGGAGAACGTGGTATTAGAATGGGGCTTTGGGACCAGTGGGTTTGATTGACTTTATGAACAACCCATGTTGGTAGAAAACCAAAGTGGAATAGTGAGTAGTTTGCTGGAGGGCAGGGTTTGTGATGAGGAAAAATATATTAATGATAATTATAATGAGAAACACTTACTGAGCACCAAGTGTATTCTAGGCTCAGTTCTAAGTGTTTCACATGTATTAACTCATTTAATCCCCTTAACACTCCTTGTTGAAATTGAGGTGCAACAAAGCAAAGCAATTGCCAAAAGCCACACCAGAATATTGCAGATCTGGGCTCTCATCAGCCCACTGGGTTCTGCAGTGGGCACTGTTAACCCCTGGCTGGAGAAAAAGGCTAGGCCCGATTCCAGAGGGCAGCGAGCAGCAGGTTAATGCATCTGAACATTTGTTCTGAATACAGAGGGCCCAGCTGGAGGTTTAAAGGCAGGGGGAATGACGTGATCAAATACACAATTAGAATTATAAGCATCCCAGGTCCTGAGTGTGACTACCTGGGAGGAGAAAGCAGAGGACTTTGTGGAGAAGGGGACCCTAGGCTGGGTTTTGAGAGATGGGGAGATTAAGTTCAGAGAGCAAAAGAGGACATTCCAGGAAGGGGGCAATGGACTGAAGGTGTGGGGGTGAGAATGAATATAGTTTAGAACAAGATAGTGGGATAGCTTGACTGACTTGCAGTAGGTTTCACAGAGTGGGGACAGGTGTGAAGGAGCAGCATGGTGAGAGATTTTAAAGTCAGGCCAAGGAGTTTGATTTGATTAAGTGGGAAGGAAAGAGACAGCAACTGCTTAAGAGGTGTCTCTTTGCCCTTCATTGTCCCTAGTCTGACTTGAGTCACAGGCCCCAGTACACCTGGAGTGTTAAAGCCTGGGGGCATTTCCAAATTAAACCAGAAAGGCTCATTGTCAGTCTTCTAAAGATCTCTTTTGTCCTACAAGTAATAAAATAATTGAAGTCAGATTGTTGCTTTTTCTTTCTTTCTTTTTTATTTTTACAAGAGCCATTACAAAGGTGTGAAATATTAGACACTTATACGCATCTGTGAATAAGATTGTATGCTAAAATGTGTGAGTTCCCATCTCAGCTAATGAACCAGAATATGGTTTTAATTTTTGAACTGCAAAAATGTTCTGGCTTTTTTGGTAATCCCTACAGAAGACTTCATATTTTAATAATTCAGTGCAGCCTAATTATTTTAATTAATCACCTTCTTTTCAGAGATGTCAGTGGGCTTCATTATTTTCTTGTTACTGTGGGTACTATCAGGAGTTTTAAGGAATTAAAAAAATATACATCTAATAATCCAGGTTAACTCTTTCCTGAGGTCTGGATAGTTCTCTAAGGAAAAAGATACATACGGTGGGTTAGGTTATAACCATAACTCTGTCTCTTCTGTCACATTCCCTCCCTATGACTGGTTAATGACACTATCTCTGGCCTCTCTGTTCCTCGAACGCTGATGTCTGGAGACAAAAGTAAAATGCTATTTGGAACAAGTCAATATTTTTGCATCTTTCTGAGCCATGATGAATATACTGGGAATGATAATAGCTTTTATTTATTGTACAATTGATATAACCTGCTTCTCCCACAGGAAAACATAATTAAGTAGCTTATAGTTCACCAGTGGCAATGAAAATGTGCTCATTTCTGGACTTCCAGCCAAGATGGAGGCGTAGGTAGACACACTGTGCCTCCTTGCACAACCAAAATAAGGACAACAAAAATTTAGAAACAAAATAACAGCCAGTACTGACAGAAAATTGAGTTGTATGGAAGTCCTATAACCAAGGAGTTAAAGTAGACACATTCATCCAGACTGGTAGGAGGGGCAGAGTTAGGCGGCCAGGCAGAGAGGGGGTTGTGGCAAAAAAAAAAAAAAAAAGCAGTGGCTGGTGGACCCTAGGCAGGCAAAGCAGCAGCTGGCAGACCCTGGGTGTACAGGCAGTGGCTAGTGGACCCCGGCAGGTGCACAAGGTGGCAGTGGGCAGACCCAGCAAGGCAGGGGATTGTGGAGAGGCTTGGTACGCAAAGTGGCTGGCGGACCAGGTGGTCACACATTCATGTGCAGATAAACCAGGCAAAAGTGGGGAGCAAGACAGACGGCACAACCCAAAGTTCCAGCCTGGGGAAATATAGCCTCAAAACATCAATTGAGAACATCTGTGCGAGTTGAGGTGCCGGGAGAGATTCACAGCCTCAGAGGAGGGTTCATTGGAAAGACCCACAGGGTCCTAGAACATACACAAACCACCCACCTGGGAATCAGCACCAGAAGGGCCCAGTTTGCTTGGGGGAAGCGGCGGAAGTGACTGAAACCAGTCAGAGAGCAAAGCAAGCAGCACTGTTCCCTCTCAACCCCTGCTCTACATATATAGCATCACAACGCAGGGACATGGGTTGCCCTGCCTGGGTGAACACCTAAGGCTCTGCCCCTCATTACGTAACAGGTGCATCAAGACAAAAAAAAAAAAAAATGCCCCAAATAGAAGAACAGATCAAAGCTTCAGAACAAATACAACTAAGTGAGGAAGAGATAGCCAACTTATCAGATGCACAGTTCAAAGCACTGGTGATCAGGATGCTCACAGAATTGGTTGAATTTGGTCACGAATTACATGAAAAAAGTAAAGGCTACGCTAAATGAAATAAAGGAAAATATACAGGGAACCAATAGTGATAGAAAGGAAACTGGGACTCAAATCAGTGGAGTGGACCAGAAGGAAGAAAGAAACAACCAAACAGAAAAGAATGAAGAAACAAGAATTCAAAAAACTGAGGAGAGGCTTAGGAAACTCCAGGATATCTTTAAATGTCCCAACATACAAATTATAGGGGTACCAGAAGGAGAAGAGAAAGAGCAACAAGTAGAAAAGTTATTTCAACAAATAATGAAGGAGAACTTCCCCAATCTGGCAAAGGAAATAGACTTCCAGGAAATCCAGGAAGCTCAGAGAGTCCCAAAGAAGTTGGACCCAAGGAGGAACACACCAAGGCATATTATAATTACATTAGCCAAGATTAAAATGAAGGAGAGAATCCTAGAAGCAGCAAGAGATGAGGAGAAAGTTACCTACAAAGAAGTGCCTCTAAGACTGTCAGCTGATTTCTCGAAAGAGACCTTACAGGCAAGAAGGGGCTGGAAAGAAGTATTTTAAGTCATGAAAGGCAAGGACCTACATCCAAGAATACTCTATCCAGCAAAGCTCTCATTTAGAATGGAAGGGCAGATAAAGTGCTTCCCAGATAAGGTCAAGTTAAAGGAGTTCATCATCACCAAGCCCTTATTATATGAAATGTTAAAGGGACTTATCTAAGAAAAAGAAGATAAAAAATCATGTACAGTAAAATAACAGCAAACTCATAATTATTAACAACCACACTTAAAACAAAAACAAACCAAGCAAACAATTAGAACAGGCACAAAACTACAGAAATGGAGATCATATGGAGGGTTAACAACAGGGGAGTGGGAGGAAGAGAGAAGGGGAAAGGTACAGAGAACAAATAGCATAGATGGTGGGTAGAAAATAGACAGGGGGAGGGTAAGAATAGTATGGGAAATGTAGAAGCTAAAGAACTTATAAGTATGACACATGGACATGAACTAAAGTGGGGGAATGTGAGTGGGAGGGGGTGCGCAGGGTGGAGGGGAGTGAAAGGGGGAGAAATGGGACAACTGTAATAGCATAATCAATAAAATATATTTAAAAATATGTTCATTTCTGAAGTTTGCTTGTAAGTGGAAGGTCCTTTTCTTCAGAGTTGGGGGGTCCCTCTTGGCTTCTGAGCCAGGCTTACTGGGTGTCACTCAGCAGATCTCTTAACTTTCAGGGCCTTTGTCCATTCTTTGCAACTAGAAATGACAATGCTTATATGCAAAGTTAATAAAAACTTAGGTTGGACATTTAGAGGCTTGAAGTTAGAGCCTGACCTTGAATGCAGTCCATATTGCTTAGATGACAGAATCCTAATATCACTTGTTAAACTGGCCACATATTTCTCTCACTTTTTTTTTCTGATGGAAGCGGAGCTCAGATCTTATGATTTTTACCCATTTCTTCAATAAATGTAAAAGGGCCCCTGATTCATTAATGCATTGATATATGGGATGAGAAGACACCATGTTAATCTTCCTTCTTTTCTGGAACCCATTTGCTCCCCTTGGCAGCTGCTTAGCACCCCTACTCCAGTGTGGGCAGGCTGCCGGCACCATCGTTCCCATGCATTTTACCTCCCCTGGCACTAGTTTCTGGGGCCTCCACTTAGTTAGGGCTGGGCAGCTTTGTAAGCAGTGTGAGGTTTTCTGGATACTGAGAACAAAGTGAGGTTTGAGTGGAGACCTTAACTGAAGTGCTTCTCACAGGATTTCTGGTAAAAGGCTGCAAGGAGGCTTCCGTTTGGAGCTCAAGGTTGAAAGCTTTTATTTTGAAATGCTATCCGAAATCAGATTTACTCAGCTTGGACTTTGGCTTTGAACTGAAGCACACAGCTACCTGTCACCTGAAGGGTGCAATTAGGGTCTGCACTTGGAGCTGTGTTTTCTATCAGTGCTGAGAGGTGAATGTGAGCAGAGCCTGGGATTTGTCTGAAAGGAAAAGGCATATTAAAAAACATTTCCCTTTTTGTTTTATCTCCTCCCATTTTCTGCCCACACCCCTCCCTCTTCCGTTCCCCCAGACCTTTAACAACCTGGAAAGTCACAGAAATCTGCAAGAAAAAAATTAATAATCAGATCCATTCTTGCCATGGGTCCAATAAAGGCTTGTGGTTGAAAACCTTCCGGGTCCTTCTGCATCTCCTAAAATCTATTGCAATCAGAGATGTTAATTGGTTGAAACTGCCTGTGGTTTTAGGAAGTGCTCTGATTACAAGGAGAATCCTTTTATGTTGCTGGATTCCAGCCACAGAATCACTGAAGTAGGGATCTGGCAGAGGCGGAGTCCCCTCCAGGGTGTAAATAAACTGGCCCGGTCTATAACGCAATAAGAAGTCAATTTATAGTGAGTGTGTTTCAAGTCACCCAGCCAAAACCCTGCACATTTATTAAAGAAAAGGTGTGGGTTACAGCAGGAGCCCAGACAATGGAATATGGCAAGGGAGGAGAATGATTGTCCAGTTTACACAGCCTGTGGAGTGAAAGAGGGGCCCTGCAGGGGATCCAAGCTTCTCTTCCTGCCCAGGTTTGAAAGAAACTGCCTACAATCAGGCAGCTGAGCATGACTGGCACACAAAGCTGCTTACTTTGCTTGCTGGGAGACTGAGACTCCAATGGCTTAAGTGGGTGAACATTTTATAGCCCAGGTCTGGGAACCCGGTGACATTTTCTGCTGCACTGTACATACATGTGGTTGCTATCAGAACTGAAGGTTTTGCTGGGCAAGATCTTACTGAGCCCCAGGGAAATGCCAGGATAGCGTGCTGGGAGGTGGTTCCCAAGCCTCAGGCAGGGAACAGGCTGAGCCCCTGGCTTGCGCACATAGAGCTGTTTCACTTACATGGTAAAAGGTTGTTTGGGGTTCACCTAATCATGATCAGGACTAGAGAAAGCACCTGAGCCCCACACTCCACTCCCCCTGCCTCCAGCTCCAGCAAAATTGCATTCCCTGGTTGGTGTGTGGCAGCAGGCTAAGGGTGTGAAAGTGCCCAGCCTCATTTGCATACTGATCTAGACTGCTGGTGACAGTTAGCTATTAGTGACACCCAGGATGTCGTGAACAAAGCTGCCAACATGTTAATTGCTCATTTTTCAGCTTTAGTCCATCAGACAACACAACCCACCTATACCCTAAAAAATAGACTAAAACCTATACATCTACAGTACCTCACTTTAACATAAATAATACTCCAGCAGGAGAGTGATTGTTTTGGGGGGTGGTGTTTTTCCCCTCCTTCTCCTTTTCATTCCCATTGGCTCCTCTGAAGTCCCAGAGAACCAATGGGATTCCTCTTCTTCATTCATGTCCTAGCAACAAGCCTTGTTCCAATCTTTCTCTGCCAAACTAACACCTGAAAAATTACATCATGAATAATGGCAAAAGCAGCAAGGGCCAGAGAAAGGCCCTTTATATTTTTATTTTTTTTTCATCAGTCTGCCGCAGAGTTCATTTAAGGTGTTTTAGTCCAGATTCTTAAAGCGACAATGTCCTGGATTTTTGCTTATGTTTTTTTCAGCACGTTGAAAGTAAAATATAAAAAGAGCAGTAATTGAGTGTAGCAAAAAGGCCTTTAGGTGGGTGAGGGGGAAGCATTTTGTTAATTGTGTTCCTTTGAACATTCCTTTGAACAGTCTTCTTTCAGGGAAGCCCCTAAAGTGAAGAAATAGATTGCTCATGTAGTCTATTCTTTGGGAAATTACTAAAATACCCCAAACCACAGAAGTTGCCCACCCAGTCTCTCACACAAAAACACAGCCATTTCTGGCGGCTTCTCTTGCTCTAGTCAACTACACCCAGTCCCTTTCTTGTCCTACTTTGGAATAAAGGGTCCGTTCTTTTAAGGGGGTCTTGAAGCCAAGGGGCAAAGCGCCTCATGAGTCTGGGAAAGGTGTAGGGTTCTCACGTGAGGGGCCACAGGGTGGGGTACTGCGAGCACGTGTGTGTCTGCACACGTGCAGGGCTGCAAACGCAGACAGGCAGCTGGGGACTGGCACGAACAATGAGATCCAGATGACCAAAGGCGGAGGGGGCTGGTGGGGAAATCAGGTGGGGGAGGTAAGGCAAGAGCGAGTGGGGGAGGGAGAGGGCCAGGCCGGGGAAGGCTGCTGCACAGGACTTGTTCTCTCCAAATGTGCAAGGATCTCTAGTGAAAATGTCGACCCTTTTGGGCATTTTTCAAGACGCAGATGCTGATTCGCCGCTTCCGGCTCCCCCCACCCCACCCAGTCTAAGGCAGACAACCAGCAGTGTCACAGACACAAAGAACTGCTGCCTTGTGCCCGCGCAGAGGAAAGGCACGTCAGCACCTGCCCCTGCTCCTTCGTGTGCTGTCTGTGGCCTGCCAGCGACCCCGAGCCCCTCGGTCCTAGAGCACCAAGCCCACGCAGTCAGGAGTCCTGGTCTCCTGGCCAGCTTTTGTGGAGTCCCTGTGGCAGGAGCTGGGAGGGGACCCAGGACCTGGAGGCGTGCTCAGGTGCCTTGCTCTGGCAGCAGCGAAAGGATATTTTTGTGTCTGGGTTAGAAGAGGAGTTCACAACTCGCTTTCGCCATCTGCTTGGCAC
Source organism: Glossophaga mutica (assembly GCA_039655065.1). NCBI lineage: Eukaryota > Metazoa > Chordata > Mammalia > Chiroptera > Phyllostomidae > Glossophaga > Glossophaga mutica. The sequence goes on along the minus strand of CM077310.1, from coordinate 33,689,970 downwards.
AGAGTGGTTAGAGGTGCTGGCAGGCAGTCTGCATTGGTGCTTGTGAAACCGCATGACTCTCTAAGACCAGGGAAGGAAAGAAAACGAGGCCGACATGCCGGATGGGCTGGCAAGGAAGGGGAGATAAAAGTGCAGGCTGCTGAGAGAGGAGTGGTCCCCCTTTCCCCGGCAGAAGTTCCATGACCAGCTGGGGACGTGTGGAGGAGGAGCACTGCACCGGGCACCTGCAGGAGGAGAGGCTTTTCCCCTGACCTGGGCCGGAGTCAGCTGGCTTCAGAGTGGGCCATAGAGACGCAGAGGTCCAGGGTCTCCAATATCTTGTCGTGCACCACATTCCATGGTGCAGAGAATCGGGGTGTCCTGGCCTGAGGGGCGCTTTTGGAGAAACAGATGGCCAGGCAGTCGAGGCCAGTGAAACGGCAGTAGGGGAGGGAAAACGAGAGTGGGGGTGAGGAGTCCAGCACTAGCTCTGGCTCTGGCAGGGTCACCTGGAGCAGACATAGTCCCTCTCCTACCCACTGCTGCTGTTGTAGTGGCCAAATCAGACGGTTCTCCACACAGTAAGGGCTCGGTCAGGTTAGACGTTGTTATCACTGCGCTACTGCTGGCCTCATGCATGGGTCTGGGGCTTTGTCGTTCCAAGGGCTGCTGTACGAACTGCGACCTCCTTGAAACGCCCTCTTCCCTTCCTTAGTTTCTGTGGAATATCATTTTGTTTTGTTTTGTTTTTCTTTACCCCTCTTGGAGATGCCTCACTGTGCTTTGTTGAACCCACTTCCTCTAGTCAGGCCTTAAATATTTGTTCCCCTCTGGACTCTGTCGGATCCTGCCCATCTCCCTGAACACCTCTGCTATTGTGAGCAACTCCTCCCCAAAATTTTGAGATTCATTCTATCCCAATAGCTACAGCCGCAGCCCAGATCTCCCAGACTTCAAGAGGTGTGCCAGTACCTCAGTGTGCTCCAGGGGTTTCTTATCTTATCCTCCCACCCCTAAATCAGCTTCCTCACTTTTGTCGATTATCTCAGTAAAGAATGCTTCTGCCCATTCAGGTGTCTGAGGCAAAAATCTGGCTGCCTTCCTGGTCCCCTCCTTCTCCTTCTTTCCCCAAATCCAGTCTTTTATCAAGAATTCTCCATTTTACCTCCTATTAGCAGAAGCACACACTTCTCTCCCTCCTCACTTCCATCACCTGAAGGAGCCAATTTCCTCACCTGGGCGGGGGCACGGTGCTGGCCTGCTCTTTCAGCCTATTGCTTAAGCGTAGCACCTGTCCACGGGCTCTCATTGACCTCGGTAGGTAAGATGTACCTTTGTCTTGGTCCCCTGCCTTCCTGCTTCATCTCATTTCATGTTGTCCCTTGTTCTTAGGGCTCCTTCTGGCTCTTCCTGTAGTTCTTTCAAAATGCTTAGCACTCCCACGCATGGACTTTGTAATGCAAAATGCATCTCTAAATTAGGTAAGTCCTACCACTTGTTCTTAAGAATGAAAGCCTCTGGGAGCCTTCCCATGGCCCCTTCAGGCTCAGCCAGGTTCCTTTTACATGGTCTCATGGAGCTGCTCCACTTCTTTCAGCTTGTAACTCCACTTACGTCTGCCTCACCCAGGGTCTGGAATGCCATGGAGAATGGAGACCTCATTTTTCCTTCACCATTATAGTCTTCAATGCTTAACATATTGTGGTTACTTAGGAATACTTGTTGAGCAAATAAATAAAAGAAACTTTTCTAACTCTGTGCCAGCAATAAACTTGATAAACACGGTTTCTTGCTATATAAGAATGTAGAGTCTGGTGAGGTGGAGAACAAAGGCCTGAACTTTCAATCCAATTTGTATAATCCTTTTTGAGTATTTAAAATCAACATTATTTATATATGATTTACATATAAATTTCACACGTGAAAATGAATCCATTTTCACTATACACTTTGGTGAGTATTGATAAATATATGCGCCCATGTAAACACTGCCACAATCAAGACAGGACATTTCCATCACCTCTCACGCCTTTTTGTAGGCATCTTCAACCTCCTGGGACCCAGGCAACCGTAAATCTGTTTTCTGTCACTGTCGATTAGCACAGTGTTGCCTGTTCTGTAACTTCCTATAAAGGAATTATGGAGTATGCTATTATTTCTACCTGGCTATTTTTACTGGCAAAATGTTTTCTCTTTTTTGTTTTTTTCTTTTCCTCTCTTCACTATAGCTGGTAGTGAATGCAGGATGTCTAAAGCAAAAAAATGTAATGTTTCAGTTCAGATCTTTTATTGTGTATCATTCTTTTTAGTCTGCTAGTTTCCTTTTCTAAAGCAATTACTTGATTTTCTCTTTTTTCCACATTTTTTCACTGTTGTTCAAGTGCAGTTGTCTCCATTTCCCCCCACCCCTCCTTGCCACCCCAGCCATGCCCACTTCCCACCCTTGCTCCTAGCCCCCTTTGGTCTTCTTGTCCATGTGCCCTCAGTGGAATGTTTTTGGGACTCACCCATGTGCTGGTATGTATTAGTACTTGGTAGCTTGTTCTTTTTATTGCTCAGGATATTCCATTGCATGGATTTATCAGATTTTATTTATTCATTCATCTACTGGTGGACATTTGGGTTATCTCCATTTGGCTGTTAAATCAGCCTCGAACATTCCTGTACAGTCTGTGTGTGGACATGTCTTTCGTTTCTCTATGGTAAATGCCCATGAGTGGAATCGTTAGAGAATTGTGTACTTAACTTTACTAGAAACTGTCAGTTTTCCAAAGAGTTGCCCCATTTTGTCATCCTACCAGCAATGTATGGGAGTTCCCTTTGTTCTACATACTCGCCAATGCCTGTCCTTGTGTAGTGGTATTTCTTTGTGCAATTAATTTTTATTTCCATAACCAATGATATTGAGCTTTTTTTGACTAGTGAAATGTTTGTTCAAATCTTCTGTGTCCAATTTGAAGTAGGTGTTATATCCATCTTTTTGTTATCAAGTCGTAAATGCTCTGATTCAGGACACGTATATTTATGTGTGTATGTATTTCCACCATCCCAATCTGTGGCTTTCCTTTTTGTTAACAGTACCTTTCAAAAAACAGAACAGAAATTTTAATTTTGATGGAGTTTGATTTATTATATTTTATGGTTAATACTTTATTTTTTCTGACTAAGAAATCATTGCTACCCTAAGATTGGTAAGATTTTTCTCCTATGCTTTCTTTGATGTTTAGTATTTTTAAATTTTATGTTTAATTTGATGATCCATTTTGAATTACTTTTTGTGTGTAATGTGAAATAAAAGTCAAGGTTTATGGTTTTCCACACAAATTCCAGTTATTCTAACCATTTTATTCTGGAGACGGTTTCCCCCCATTGAATAATCTTGATAATTCAACTGTTTGAATTAACTGACCAAAATGTTGGAAAATCAGCTGACCAAATAGTGTATAGGTCTATTTCTGGACTTTCTATCCTCTCTGCTGACCTGCATCCTATCCTCACCCTGATACCACATTGTGTTAAGTGTTGTTTAGCTTCATGGCAGTGATTTTCAACTGGTGTGCCGCAGAATCTTTACAACATTCCATACCTGATGATTTAGTCAGGGGCACTACCTCTTTTTCCTTAGATTGTCAAATAAAAATATGAAAACAGCTAACACAACAATACTTGTTGGTGTGAATGAATCAAAATTGTACCTGTTTTTTGTCAGATTGGCAAAAATACGTATTTTTTGGTGTGTTGCAGAATTTTAGTAATTCATTTATATGTGACATGAGATGGAAAAGGTTGAGAATCACTGCTTTATAGTAATCTGAAATCAGATAGTATAAAGTCTCCAACTTTGTTTTTTATCGAAAACTATATATATTATAGATCTTTTACATTTCCATATAAATTTTAGAATCAGCTTGTCAAATTTTACTAGATATGTAGATGATTATGTAATTTTCATCCTTTATTTTGTTATGGTGCATTTCAGTGGTTGAATTTCAAATGTTAAACCAACATTGCATTCTTGGTGTAAACCACATTTGGTCATGATACATTATTATTGTTACACATTGCTGATTTTAAATTGCCAATATTTTAAAAGATTTTTGTGTCCATATTTATGAAGAATATTGGTTTGAAATGTTCTTTTCTTAACATTTCATTATTTGGCTTTTGTATCATAATACAGCAATATCATAATATTGCTGTCCTGTATAATGAGCTGGCAAATGTTTCTTCTTTTTATGTTTTTTGAAATAGTTTTGTGTGATAGGTATAATGTTTTTCTTATAGGTTGGTAGAATTCACCAGGGAAGCCACCTAATGTTGGAGTTCAGGGAGATTTTTTTTTAAAGTATATTTTATTGATTATGCTATTACAGTTTTCCCAATTTCCCCCCTTTATCCCTCTTCTGTCCTGCACCCCCCCATACTCTAGCATCCCCCCACCCTTAGTTCATGTCTGTGGGTTGTACATATAAGTTCTTTGACTTCTCTGTTTTTTCATGCCATTTTTGACCTCTCCCCATCTATTTTATGTCTACCAGTTATGCTTCTTCTTCCCTGTACCTTTCCTTCCCATTCCTCCTTCCCCCTCCCCACTGAAAACCCTCCACGTGATCTCCATTTCTCTGATTCTGTTCCTGTTCTAATTGTTTGCTTAGTTTTTGTTTTTGTTGTTTTTCTTTCTTTCGTTTTTTTAAGGTTCATTTGTTGATAGTTGTGAATTTGTTGTCATTTTACTGTTCATAGTTTTGATCTTCTCCTATTTCTTAGATAAGTTCCTTTAACATTTCATATAATAAGGGCGTGGTGATGATGAACTCCTTTAACTTCACCTTATCTGGGAAGCACTTTATCTGCCCTTCCATTCTAAATGATAGCTGTGCCGGATAGAGTATTCTTAGATATAGGTCCTTGCCTTTCATGACTTCAAATACTTCTTTCTAGCTCCTTCTTGCCTGCAAGGTTTCTTTTGAGAAATCAGCTGGTAATCTTATGGGCACTCCTTTGTGGGTAACTGTCCCCTTTTCTTTTGCTGCTTTTAAGATTCTCTCTTTGTCTTTAATCTTGAGTAACTTAATGATGATGTGCTTTGGTGTATTCCTCTTTGGGTCCAGTTTCTTTGGGACTCTCTGGTCCTCCTGGACTTCCTGGAAGTCTATTTCCTTCACCAGATTGGGGAAATTTTCCTTCATTATTTGTTCAAATAGGTTTTCAATTTCTTGCTACTGTTCTTTTCCTTCTGGCACCCCTATAATTTGGATATTGGAATGTTTCATGTTGTCCCAGAGGTTCCTAAGTGTCTCTTCATTTTTTTGAATTCTTGTTCCTTCATTCTGTTCTGTTGGATGTTTATTTCTTCCTTTTGTTCCAAATTGTTGATTTGAGTTCCAGTTTCCTTCCTGTCACTTTTGGTTCCCTGAATATTTTGCTTTATTTCACTTTGGGCAGCCTTCATTTTTTTTTCTTCATTTTGTGAGCAAGCTCAATCAGTTCTGTGAGCATCTTTTTAAAATATATTTTATTGATTATGCTATTACAGTTGTCCCATTTCTCCCCCATCATTCCCCTCTACCCTGCACACCCCCTTCCACCCACATTCCCCTCCTTTAGTTCATGTCCATGTGTCATAAGTTCTTTAGCTTCTACATTTCCCACACTATTCTTGCCCTCCCCCTGTCTATTTTCTACCCACTGTCTGTGCTACTTATTCCCTGTCCCTTCCCCACCCCCTCCTCCCACTCCCCCTGTTACTAACCCTCCATATGATCTCCATTTCTGCGTTTCTATTCTTGTTTTAGTTGTTTGCTTAGTTTGCTTTTGCTTTAGGTGTGGTTGTTAATATCTGTGAGTTTGCTGTCTTTTTACAGTCCTATTTTTTATCCTCTTTTTCTTAGATAAGTCCCTTTAACATTTCATATAATAAGGGCTTGGTGATGATGAACTCCTTTAAATTGACCTTATCTGAGAAGCACTTTATTTTCCCTTCCATTCTAAATGACAGCTTTGCTGGATAGAGCAATTTTGGATGTAGGTTCCTGCCTTTCAAGACTTCAAATACTCCTTTCCAGCCCCTTCTTGCCTGTAAGGTCTCTATTGAGAAATCAGCTGACAGTTTGATGGGAACTCCTTTGTAGGTGACTATCCCCTTATCCCTTGCTGCTTCTAGAATTCTCTGCTTCATTTTAATCTTGGCTAATTAATTATGATGTGCCTTGGTGTGTGTCTCCTTGGGTCCAACTTCTTTGGGACTCTCTGAGCTTCCTGGACTTCCTGGAAGTCTATTTCCTTTGCCAGATTGAGGAAGTTCTCCTTTATTATTTGTTCAAATAAGTTTTCCACTTGTTGCTCTTCTTCTTCCCCTTCTGGTACCCCTATAATTCAGATGTTGGGATGTTTAAAGATGTCCTGGAGGTTCCTAGGCCTCTCCTCATTTTTTTTGAAATCTTATTTCTTCATTCTTTTCTGTTTGTTTGTTTGTTTCTACCTTCTGGTCCACTCCATTGATTTGAGTCCCAGTTTTCCTCCTATCACTATAGGTTCCCTGTGCGTTTTCTTTCATTTTACTTATTGTAGCCTTCATCTGTTCATGTAATTGTGAGCAAAATCAACCAATTCTGTGAGCATCCTGATCACCAATGCTTTGAACTGTGCGTCTGATAGGTTGGCTATCTCTTGGTTGCTTAGATGAATTGGCTCTGGGGCTTCAATCTGTTCTCCTGTTTGAGCCATTTTTTTTTCTTTTGGTCTGGTCGCGGCTGTTACCTAGTAAGGGGTAGAGCCTTAGGTGTTCCCCAGGGCGGGGCAGCCCAGTCACTGAGTTGTGATGCTGTATGTGGGGACGAGGTCCCAGAGGGAACAATGGCGCTCGCTCTGCTCTCTCTCAGATTCCAGTCCCTTCTGCCTCCTCCCCTTCGCCTGGATTATCTGCACATGAATGTGGGACTGTCTGGTCAGCCAGCCGCCTCGTGTGGCCTCACTGGGTCTGCCCATTGCCACCCTGTGCCCGGGGTCCACTAGTCGCCGCCTGTGCACCTGGGGTCCGCTAGCTGCTGCCTGTACGCCTGGGATCCACCAGCCTCTGCCTATGTACCCGGTCTGCCAACCTCCACTTTTTCCTGCCATGACTCCACCCCTCATACAGTCAGGATGAATGGTTGTCAGACTTCTGTACAGTTCAATTTTCTATCAGTTCTGGTTGTTTTCTCATTTCTAAATCTTTGTTGTCCTTAATTTTGGTTGTGCGAGGAGGCACAGTGTGTCCACCTATGCCTCCATCTTGGCCGGAAGTCCCAGTTCTGTGAGTATCTTGATTACCAGAGTTTTAAACTCTCTACCAGGTAGGTTGGCTATCTCTTCATTGATTAACTCTTTCACTGGAGCTTTGATCTGTTCTTTCATTTGGGCCATATTTCTTTGTCTCGGTACACCTGTTAAGTTGTAAGGAGGTGAGGCCTTAGGTATTCACCAGGTCAGGGCAAACCTCTTTGCTGCATTATGTTGCTGTCTGTGGGTGAGGGGCCAGAGAGGGAACAGTGTAGCTCCCTTGTTTGTCTCTAGTCCCACTTTCCAACAAACTCACATGTGAGACTGGGAGTTTCTCCCACTGCAGGAACTGCCATAGTCCACATTGAGCTCTGAATCTCAGTTTCTCATTCAGTCAGCCCCACCCACATGGTCCACCACCTTGCCGTGGGCTTTCTCTGCCTGCCACCTTACTGGTCTGGTTGTTCTGGTTGATTGTTTCAATTCCTTGTTTGTCAGAGTTCCATGAAGTTTGACTTTTCTGAAACTTCTGGTTGTTTAGTGATTTTAGATTGGTTATTATCCTTCTTTTGGTTGTGCAAGCAAGTGAAGGGTTTCTGCCTATGCCTACATCTTGGCCAGAACTGGAAATGTTTTAATTTACTAATTCAATATATTTTAATATATTTTATATTTACTCATACAGTTACTATTTCAGCACTCTTCATTTCTTTATAAGATGTATTTGAGTTTCCATCTGGTGTCATTTCCTTAAGCCTAGATGTCATTAATTTGTGTGTGTGTGTGTGTGTGTGTGTGTGTGTGGTGCAGATCTGGTGACAAACTCTTTCAGCTCTTTTTATTTATTTTTTAACATCTTTATTTTACCTCTGTTTTTGAGGAGTCTCCTCAATGAATATAGAACTTTGGGCTGAGTGCTTTTGTTTCACACTTTAAAGGTGCCATTCAATTGCCTTCTGTCTTGCACTTTACTGAGGGGAAGTCTGCAGTCCTTATTACTTTACTTCTTTGTATGTCTTTTTCCCTCTGGATGCTTTTACAATTTTATCTTTACCTTTGATTTATAGCAGTTTTACTATGATGTGTCAATGTTTTTACTTTCCACTTGCTTTTTGCTCAATGTCTTGGATCTGTGGTTTTATAATTTTAATCAAATTTGGTACATTTTGACTACTATTTATTTAAATATTCTTTTATGGTTTCTTTTCTGGGACTCCAATTACACATATGTTAGGCTGATTTACATTGTCTTGAAAGTTGCTCATGTAAACAACAAGCTTTTTTTTTCAATTTTTTCTTTCCTGTTTCAATTTAGATAATTTTAATTTGTTGTATAAAAGTTCACTGGTCATTTTTTCTATCGTGTTTAATCTGCTGTTATGTAAGTCCATGTAGTGAATTTTTTATTTCAGAGATAGTCTTTTCATCTCTAGATGATTTATTTTGCTTCCTTTTCCATATCTTTAATTTATCTCATTATGTTTCTTTACGTTTAAATACTCATACATATGTATATTAGCCATTTTAAAGTATTTGCTACATCCATTGCTTCTGTATGTTCTGTCATTGTTTTTATTGCCTGATTTTAAAAAAATTGGTTATAGGTTACATATCTATCAATTGTTGGGGTTGGGTGCCCAATAGAAGATTGTGCATATAGCATCAGTGTCTAGATTTTGTAGTTTTTCTTTAAAGAGTGGGGACTTTTGTTTTGGCAGGCCATTAAGTTACTTGTGAATCACCCTGATCCCTTTGAAACTTATTTAAATAATTTTAAAAAGTAAGTCTGGAATAACCTTTATCCTTGGGGTACTTTTTACCATATTTCTAAGGAGTGCCTCTTCTGGAGTCTCTACTTAATGTCCCAAAATTAAAAACAACTCTCTTCATCCTGGCTAGTTAGACCTTGACTGTCTCCCAACTCCACATGAGCTCTAGAAATATGAGGTCTGTTTAGAAGGTATCCAGTCATGTAATATGAAAACTAGAGACATTTACTGAAGAAGATACAAGATACAAGAAGCATTGTACACAGGACAATGACACCTCAGTCCCCTTCAAAGTGGGTACCTTGGGACCTCACACAGTTTTCCCAATCAACATCAGCTGTCCCATTGTATTTTCCTGAATCTCATTGATTGTCTGCAATCTCTTCCCTTTCAAAGGTGATTTTAGTTTTGGGAAAAGCTGGACATCACAGGGCACCAAATATGGGCTTCAGGGAAGGAGTCTGAGTCACCTGGGTGATTTGATGTTTGGCCAGAAAACTCTACCTCAGATGTGATATGTGAGGGGCATGTTGTTGTGATGAAGCTGCCAATTCCCTATTGCCCCTAGCTGGGGCCTTCTGAATCATCCGAATAGTTTCCGTGGAGGAATGTTCAAGCTTAATGCAAAATTTGATGCAGATTTGTGCTGTACTCACTCAGTCATTTTTAATGTGACAGTCACACAGTACACATGCTCACTCAACAACATCTATTGCCACCACTGACTAGTGCTGTGAAGTTGTCATTGTTCACACATGTGCATGCCAGTCCACTCCTTGGCTGCCAGATCACATGGATGTTGTGCAAACCATACTCATTATATTATCGATGGCTAGACTTTTTCCAGACAGATCTTGTATTCAGTTTACAGCTTCTCAGTGATTGCTTGAGATAATGGAATTTCCTCCTGAGCGTATGAAGTTTAGTATTCAATGAAAGACTCAAAGGGATTATTATACAAATTTCTGACTTTTTTAATTCCTGTGGAGAGATTTTTTTCTCTGTGGTATTTTATTCCACAAATTCTAGCTACCTCAGTCTGCTCAACTCTGATCTCTGCCTCCTAAATTCAGCAAGACTACTCTGTTTTGCTTGGGCTGCTTCTCACTATACTATGGCCTTAGAAGTGCTGTCAGACAGAATGCCTAGCCAATTGTAGGGCTCATTTAGTTTGCATCTCTTGTCTCAGGATTACAATTAAGCCTGTTTTCTAATGTCTAAAAGTGATACTTTCATTGCTTTTGTTTAGTTACTATAGGAGGGTGAGCCTGGTATCAGTTACTCCATAATGGCCATTGATATATTTTTAGCTAGCTTACTTAACAAAATTCTCATTTTGTCTATATTTCTCTAAAAAAATCACCAAATAGAGTATAAAACATTACAAATAACAGATACACTACTTCTGTATAATCACAGATATTACACATGTCTGTCTAATAATAATTTCCAAAAAGGAAATAAGATTAGTGGATTTGACTTAGTCATAATGAACCTATGCTAACCTAAAGGGATCACTTCTTTCTCTTTGTAAGTCAACTTTTAAATAGTATTTTCTAGAATTCTGCCATAGTATATCATATTTACTATTAAGCTCTTTACAGAATTTGTTTGTAAGTATGAAAACATTGGTCTTTATTTGTTTTTTAAGTATGAAAATAGTTGTTTTTTCTGGTCTCTTGACACAATATTTATAAATAACATTTATTTACTTATAGAGTGCTTGCTAATGTGACTGGCAGCATGCTAAGTATTTTATATACATTATCTTTTGTAATGACAAAACTATCAATTATTTTCTTATATTATCTTCATTTACTATCTCCATTTACTATATTTATGAAATGAGAATAAAAAGTATAACATAATATGCTTAACAGCACACAACCAGAAAGACGTAGGGTGGAGATTTTGAATCAAGGTGTTTTGCGTAGAAAATGCCAGCTTAACCATAGTAGTGCCTTCCTACATTTCTCATAGCATCACTTTTCTAAAGTTTCATTCATAGCATTCACCTTTCTAAATTTTTATAATTTTTCAGAATTGGATTATAACCAAGCTTCTTAATTCTTTGTTTCTAAATATCATTTGAGATACCCAGGCAGTGGCAAGCATGAGCACTCACATGGGGCCTTCAGTGCACCTCAAGTGTATTCTACTGATTAATTCACTTAATCTCTACTCTTAAAACAATGCATGGAAATAGAACAGTAGGGAAAACAACCACAGAGGTATAAAACTGCAGACTCAGTAATTCAAATGCATTAAGGGAAGGTTCTATAGTAACTTCTCATGGGTGTTGTTAGTATACAAAAAGCTGAAACATGTTTTAGATACATAAGGTACTAATAGCGAGAATGTGCATTTTAAAGTTCACAGATATGTTTGGTACAGCAATGACTATAACACCTGTGTGGATTTAATTTGTATTTTTTCCTGCAAAAGATGCAAAGTACTTACGTATACCATAGAATGTCACTGTTAGTGGCATTAGGAGAGGGAATCATTCACCAAAGAAAACAGACAAGAAACCATGAGAGCCAGATGAGTGCAATGTGTTGGAGGTGGAGGAGACCCATGGGAGGAAGAGATCAGTCTAATTCATCCATGTGGAGAAGAGTAAGAATTTTCCTCACAGGTGGGAATAATGAGAGCTGGAAAGAGGGCATTCTATGCAGGTGGTGCAATATGTATAACAACACGGAGGTATGAAGAAGGCCACATTCTCTTTCAGATGCACACACACAGACATCGCATAGACCACTTAAATAAGTTTAAAATCTTAGTTTTCTTCCTCAAAGAATTTATAACACAATTGAAGAGAGCAGGAAAAAGTAGGGACAGAAAATATTGTTAATATCTGTAGAGGCCTGGTAATATAAATATCTGGTGAATGAATGAGTGAATGATAAATGACTAGTCATTGGTGCTAAATACCAAATGACTGATGCTAACATCTAGACCTACAAGAGGACAGAGTAGAGGATGTTTTGGGGGTAGTATGCTTAGGATAGGCCTTGAAGGATAAATGTGGCTTGATCCAGACTTTGAAGGGTCAGTAGAGTTTGATAAATGGCGAGAAAACATATCCCAAGAGGGTGAAAAACAGTATGAGCACAAGCAACCAGGAGAAAGTCATGTTCTGAGGCAGGAGAGGATTAGTACTGAGAAGGGGAGACCATGAGGGAGGCATTACCAGATCATGAGGGGCTGAACCTTGGAGAGGTTCTAAAATGGACCGAATGAATATATATATTCTACTGAAATTATAAATTATATTAGATTATATTATACATTATATTATATAAACATACTATTATATAAAATAAATATATAAATATATTATATATTAATTATAGATAAAATATATAATTAATAAATTATATAATATATTTTATATTATAATATTATATAAAATGAATATATATATATATATATATATATATATTTTTTAAGTTTAGAGAAGCACTCTGGCCTAGAGATGTAATTTGAGATTTTTGGTGTTGTCAGTGTATAGATATTCTCTAAATCCATGAAACTGGATGAGATCACCAGGGCAGTAAGAAGAGAGAAAGTAAGAAGCCCAGATGTTCCAAGATTTGGAGGCTGGGAAGATGATGAAGAACCAGCAAAACAGACTGAGTAAGGAAAGTGGGCAGTGAGCTAGGAAGAGATCCAAGGGAGAGTAATGCTGCAGAAGTCAGAGGGAAAAAGAGTTTCAGGAAGATGTAATTAGCTAAGCCAGCTGCTGATTTTAAGTTGAGTAATAAGAAAACTAGAAGTAGCTATTGAATTTGATAATATTAAGGTCACCGGTGACAAGAAAAATTCTGTTGATGACAGTAACTGCAAGGCCTAAGGCCTAACAGAAATTGTTTCTTGAGAATATGGGAAGAAAAGAGAAGAAACAACCAGTGTTGATAATTATTTTGAGGACTTCCGCTGCAAAAGGAAGCAGAGAAATGGGGTGATGTGGGACCCAGTGAGTTTTTTACTTGGAGGGAGATGTCAGTTTGTATGTTTATAGGTGGATGGGAATGGTGCATTTGAGAAGGAAATGTTGAGGACAGAGCAACGTGACTGCCGGAGGGTGAGAAGTGAAGGAGCTAGACTTGGAGACAGGAGCAGGGACAGATCATCATGGTTATAGGGAATAAAGGCAGTAATGTACATACAGAGACAACTAGATTAGTAAATTTGGTGGTGGGTCTTGTGGAAGTTCTTTTCTTTTCTTTTTCTTTATTTTTCAGGGGAGAGTGCAAACACAGTCCCCCACTACCTCAAATTATGCAGTCAGTTTCTCATGTTTGGGGAAATTTCAGGGCTCAGCATACCCAGAGAGCAATGGGTGAGTCTCACCCTGGGAAAACCACCTTCTTGATCATTGTGTCTCCCCTGTCAGGTAAGCATCTTTTCTTTTTTTTTTTAAGTATATTTTATTGATTATGCTATTACAGTTGTCCTATTTTACTTCCTTTATTCCTCTCTGCCCTGCACCCCCCTCCCACTAGCACCCCCCCCACCTTAGTTCATATCCATGGGTCATACATATAAATTCTTTGGTTTCTCTATTTCCTATACTATTCTTAACCCCTCCCTAACTATTTTGTGCCTACCATTTATATTTCTTATTCCCTGTACCTTCCCCCCATTTTCCCACTTCCCCTCCCCACTGGTAACCCTCCATGTGATCTCCATTTCTGTGAATCTGTTCCTGTTCTAGTTGTTTGCTCAGTTCATTTATGTTTTAGGTTCAGTTGTTGATACTTGTGAGATTGTTATCATTTTACTGTTTCTAGTTTTGATCCTCTTATTTTTCTTAGATGAGTCCCTTTAACATTTCATATAAGGGCTTGGTAGTGATAAACTCCTTTAACTTGACCTTATCTGGGAAGCACCCCTATGATTTGGATGTTGTAATGTTTAAAGTTGTCGCAGAGGTTTCTCAGCCTCTCATTTTTTTGCATTCTTCATTCTGTTCTGGTTGGATATTTATTTCTTTCTTTAGTTCCAAATCATTGATTTGAGTCCTGGTTTCCTTCCCGTCACTGTTGGTTCCCTATATGTTTTTCTTTATTTCTCTTTGTATAGTCTTCACTTCTTCCTTTATTTTGCCACCATACTCAACCATTTCTGTGAGCATCCTGATCACCAGTATTTTGAACTTTGCATCTGATAGGTTGGCTACCTCATTGTCGCTTAGTTCTTTTTCTGCATTTTGATCTGTTCTTTCATTTTGGCCATATTTCTTTGCCTCGGTTCACCTGTTACATTGTAAGGGGTGGAGGCTTAGGTATTCACCAGGGTGGGGCAACCCACTTCACTGCGTTGTGGTGCTGTCTGTGGGGGAGGAGGAGTAAGAGAGGGAACAACGCCAATTGCTGAGCTCTCACTTTTAGTCACTTCCTTTGCTTCCCACAAGCAGATTGTGCCCTTTTCAGGTGCCGATTCCTGGGTAGGTGGGCTTGTGTGCTTTCCAGGATTCTGTAGGCCCCTCCAACGGACTCTCTGGTGAGACTGGGAGTTTCTCCCAGTTTCGCACCCCCCACGGGTTTTTTATTTTTAAACATTTTATTTATTTATTTATTTTTAGAGAGTGGAAGGGAGAAAGAAAGAGTGGTACAGAAACATCAACGTGTGAGAGAAACACAATGGGTTGCTTCTTGCCTCACAACCTAGGCATGTGCCCTGATTGGGAACTGAACCAACAACCCTTTGATTCACAGGCCAGCACTCAATCCACTGAGCCATACCACACAGGGCCCCTCACAGTTTTTATAGGCAGAGGTTTTGAGCCTTTAGTTCCTCAAGCTGGAACCCTGGTTTTCCTGGTGTGTCTCACTCTCCTGCTCCCCTGTTGTTCCTCCTGGCTTATCTGCATGGGAATGTGGGACTGCCTGGTCCATCAGCCACTGCCTCACCTACCTGGCCTGCTAGCTGCCACCTTGCTGTGTTTCCTCTCTGCTCCAGCTGCCTGTGCCTGCCCCTCCTACCAGTCTGGATAAATGTTTCTTTAACCCCTTGTTTGTCAGACTTCCATACAGTTTGATTTTCTGGAAGTTCTGGTTGCTTTTTGTTGTTAAATTGGTTGTTATCCTTGTTTTGGCTGTGCAAGGAAGTGAAGCGTATCTACCTATACCTCCATCTTGGCTGGAAGCCTTGAGGAGTGGAAGTTCTTTTCTGATTGTTGCTACCTCAGTGAAATAAGAAATAAGGGTAAGGGATTTCAAAAGTTTTAAAAGAAAGAGTCATTTCATTTTTGCCCATGTTGAATTTAATGAGCTTATTCATCTCCCAGATGAAAATATCTGACAGTCAATGTGACTATAACTTGAGTAATTTAGAGACAAGAAAAAGAATTGGGTGCCATGTGCTAAGATATGGAAGTTGAAGCCCTGAGAGTGGGAGAATTTTCAAGTAAACAAATACAAAATGTTAAGACTCACCTGTCCACAGTTGTGGGTTAATATAGGAAGTGAGAAATCAGCACAGAAGACAAAGTTCGGGAGATCAGTGTGCAATTCAGGTCCCATCTGTGCTTGCTGCTTCTCTTATTCTTATCAAATGGAAAGTTCACTCAAAATTTCAGGGGCCCACCACTGTGCTACATACCCTTTCATTTAATTACCATGAGACCTATTGTTATGTTCTTAATTTTATTTTTCAATTGCAGTTTATATTAAATATTATTTTGTAGTAGTTTCAGGTAAATGGTATAGTAGTTAGATAAACATATTCTTTATAAAGAGATCACCATGATATTTCAAGTATCAATCCTGACACCATACATATTAGTTATTAGAGTATATTTGACCATATTCCTTATGCTGTATTTTACATCTCCATGACTATTGACTGTTTTGTAACTCCCAATAAGTACTTTTCAATCTCTTCACCTTTTTCCCCAGTTCCCAAAAACCCCTCCCCTCTGGCAACCATCAGTCTGTTCTCTATGTCTATGAATCTATTTCTATTTTGTTTGTTCATGGATTTCATTCTTTAAATTCTGAATATAAGTAAAATCACATGGTAATAGTCTTTGTTTGACTTCTTTCACTTAGCATAATATTCTCTAGTTCAATTCATGCTGTTGAAAATGGTAAAATTTCATTCTTTTTTTATGATTGAATTATATTCCATTATATATACAAGTATGTACCACAACTTTTTTATCCACTCATATATTGATGGGCACTTGTGTTGTTTCCATATGTTAGCTATTGTAAATAACACTGCTAATGTTCTTTTGAATGAGTATTTTGTGTTTCTTTGGATATATACCCACAAGTGAAATTTCTGGGACATATGGCTTTTAATTTTTTAAGAAACCTTTATATCATGTTCCGTAGTAGTTGCACCAGTCTGCATTCCTACCAACAGTGCACAAGAGTTCTTTTTTCTCCACATCCTGGCCAACATTTGTTGCTTGTTGATTTATTGATGATAGCCATTCTAACAGGTATGAAATGATATCTCATTGTAGTTTAACTTGGATTTACCAGATGATTGGTGATGTTGAGCATATTTTCATATGTTCATTGGCTATCTATATGTCCTTTTAGGAGAACTTTTAAAAAATATATTTTATTGTTGTTCAAGTACAGTTGTCTGCATTTACCCCCCACCAATCCCCACATAGCCATGCCCACCTCCCTCCCCTGATTCCACCCCTCCTTGGTTTTGTCCATGTGTCCTTTACAGTGTCCTGAAAACCCTTCCCTCATTTCCCCCATTATGCTCTCCTACCTCCCCTCTGGTTACTGTCAGATTGTTCTTAATTTCAATGTCTCTGGTTATATTTTGCTTGCTTGTTTGTTTTGTTGATTAGGTTCCACTTACAGGTGAGATCATATGGTATTTGTCTTTCACTGCCTGGCTCATTTCACTTCACATAATACTCTCCAGTTCTATCCATGCTGTTGCTAAGGGTAGGAGTTCCTTCTTTCTTTCTGCTATGTAGTATTCCATTGTGTAAATGTACCACAGTTTTTTGATCCACTTACTTACTGATGGGTTCTTGGGCAGTTTCCAACATTTGGCTATTGTAAATAATGTTGCTATGAACATTGGGGTGCATAGGTTCTTTTGAATTGGTGTTTCAGGATTCTTAGCGTGTAATGCCAGCAGTGTAATTGCTGGGTCAAAGAGCAGTTCCATTTTTAGTTTTATGAGAAAATTCCATACTGTTTTCCATAGTGGCTGCACCAGTCTGCATTCCCACCAATAATGTACTAGGGTTCCCTTTTCTCCGCAACCTCACCAGCACTTATTGTTTGTTGATTTGTTTATGATGGCCATTCTGACTGGTGTAAAGTGGTATCTCACTGTGGTTTTAATTTGAATCTCTGTGATGGGTAGCGATGTTGAGTATCCTTTCATATGTCTCTGGGCCTTCTATATGTCCTCCTCGGAGAAGTGTCTGTTCAGGTCCTTTGCCTATTTTTTTATTGTATTGTTTGTATTCTTATGTGCAGTTGTGTGAGTTCTTTATATATTTTGGAGATCAAACTCTTGTCCAAGGTATCATTGGCAAATATATTTTCCCATACTGTTGGTTCCCTTTTCATTTTGCTGATGTTTTCTTTAGCCATGAAGAAGCTTTTTATTTTGATGAAATCCCATTTGTATATTTCCTTTGTGCCCCTTGCTCTAGGGGACGTATAGGTGAAAATATTGCTGTATGATAGTATCTGAGATATTCCTGCCTATGTTCTCTTCTAGGACTTTTATGGTATCACAACTTACATTTAATTCTTTTATCCATCTTGAGTTTATTTGTCTGTATGGTTTAAGTTGATGTTTCAGTTTCTTTCTTTCTTTTCTTCCTTTCTTCTTTCTTTCTTTCTTTCTTTCTTTCTTTCTTTCTTTCTTTCTTTCTTTCTTTCTTTCTTTTTCTTTCTTTTCTTTCTTTCTTTCTTTTGCATGTAGGTGTCCAGATCTCTCAACACCATTCACTGAAGAGGCTATTTTTACTCCATTTTATGCCATTGCCCACTTTCTTGAATAGTAAATGACCATAGAGACTTGGGTTTGGGCTCTCTATTCTGTTCTGTTGGTCTATGTGTCTGTGTTTATGCCAGTACCAGACTGTTTTGATTACAGTGGCCTTGAAATATAGTTTGATATCAGATATTGTGATCTCTCCTGCTTTGTTCTTCTTTCTCAAAATTGCTGAAGCTATTCAGAGTGGTTTATGGTTCCATATAAATTTTTGAAATGTTTGTTCTATATCTGTGAAATATGTCATTGGTACTTTAATAGGGATTGTGTTGAATCTATGAATTACTTTGGGTACTATGGACATTTTGGTGATGCTAATTATTTCATTCCATGAACATAGTATATGCTTCCATTTATTTATGTTTTCTTTAATTTCTGTCTTCAGTGTTTTGTAGTTTTCTGAGTACAGGTCTTTTACCTCCTTGGTTAGGTTTATTCCTAGGTACTTTATTTTTCTTGTTGCTATACAAAAGGGGATTTTTCCCTTAATTTCTGTTTCTGATATTTTGTTGTTGGTATACAAAAATGCCTTTGATTTCTGAATATTGACTTTGTATCCTGCTGCTTTGCTGAATTCTCTTATTAGGTTGAGTAGTTTTTTGGTGGAATCTATAGGATTTTCTTTGTACACTATCATGACATCCACAAACAGTGACAGTTTTGTTTCTTCCTTTCCTATTTGGATGCCTTTTATTTCTTTTTCTTGTCTTATCACTGTGGCTAGAACTTCCAATAGTATGTTGAATAGAAGTGGTGAAAGCAGACAGCCCTGTCTTGTTCCTGATCTTATTGGGAAAGCTTTTAGTTTTTGCCCGTTGAATACGATGTTGGCTGTAGGTTTCTCATATATGGCTTTTATTATGTTGAGGAATGTTCTTTCTACCCCCACTTTGCTGAGCATTTTTATCATAAATAGGTGCTGTACCTTATCAAATGCTTTTTCTTCATCGATTGATATGATCATGTGGTTTTTGTCTTTCCTCTTGTTTATGTAATGTATTATGTGTATTGATTTGCAAATATCGTGCTATCCTTGCATCCTGGGATGAATCCCACTTGGTCATGGTGTATAATTGTTTAATGTATTGCTGGATGTAGTTTGCCAATATTTTGTTGAGGATTTTAGCGTCTATGTTCATCAGAGATATTGGCCTGTAGTTTTCTTTCTTTACCGTGTCTTTATCCTCAAGAATTTTTCAAGGACGACTGCAATGGGGGCTCAGGGTGGCTGCTGTCAGCAGATTCCTCTGCTGGGTGGCAGCTCAGCAGTGTAGGAACTCAGGGAATCAGCAGGGTGGGGCAGTTCAGCTCCCCAGGCTTTCACTTTCTAGCGGGGAGTGGTCAACCCAGGAAGATTGTGTTTGTGGTGGAGGGACTAAGCACAAGGACATAGCAATTGTCCCTCTAGCCCTCTCCCTCAAGGTACACAATCCAATCCCTCCCTATATGACTCCTGTCCCTTCTGAGCCACCATTCCTCCCTGGGTGCCCAGGGTGAGTGCCCACAGATGAGTTTTTGTGTGCTGGCCCTTTAATAGGACACCTGGGTTTCCAGAAGTCTCTTGTCTCACCTGTGCTGATGGAATCCCCACTGATTTTACAACCAGATGTTATGTGGGCTCCTTTTCCTGACACTAGTGCTCTGGGATGGGGAGACCCACATAAGGTTGCAACACCCTGCTCCTTAGTGGGGACCTTTGTGACTAACATATTCCCTCCAGGTTCTCAACCATGGTTCATGGGTGTGGGGCCAGCTTATTTCCCTTCATCTCTGCCCTTTCTACCAGTCTCAATGTGTCTTCTTTGTAAATCCCTGGTTATAAGACTTCTGTTCATGCAGTCTTCTGGTGGTTGTCCAGGTTGATTGTTTTATAATTTAGTTGCGATTTTGCTATAGTCCTGAGAGGATGTGAGTGTGACTTCCACCTACTCTGTCACTTTCTTGGCTCCCCCAACAAGAACCCTGTTGTTCTTTCCCCTATTTTGAAATGTTAAACTGAGGCTCCACAGGCCTAAATGGAAGAGGTGAACCTGGGAAAGGCCATTGGGGTTTAAAAAATAGAATGTAAACAAAGACTATGAACTTAGTGTCACATAGATAATTGAGAATTGACTGGGATTTTCCCTCATATGGACGTTACCAATTTCAAGTTACTCTTACGTTAAATTTTACAATAAATTAAATCTTTTTCTTTAGCTAATGTAATTTCCTTTCAAAACTATTGGAAAATAAAGGTTAGAAATCCTACTAGTCCTTCTTATTATGTTGGTGTTTTTTTCCTCCCAATGTAAGTTACTTCTTGATACAGGTTACTAGACAGAAAATAGGTTGCTTTCTCTGTTTTAGAGACTGTTGAAACCAAGGCTCAGAGATTCAAGGAAGTTTCCCAGTTTACACCAGAAATCAGGGCATAGACCAAAGGAAGGTGGGTGTCTTGCCAGCATCTCCAGCATGGCCCTTGCACATGTGCTGGAACAGCTCCCTCCAGGAATCACTGTTTGAGCACCCTGGCTGATACGAATTAGAGTACAAGGCATGACTAAGAAACTGCATTACCTTTATTTTCTTGCATGTTTAGTTTTCTTCTATGGTTACGTCAGGGATTTTTTAAAGGAAAGAGAATTTGCAAAAGCCAAATGATTATGGTGTTCAATGGTGTTTTTGAAAGGAGCCTGGATTCGGTTAGGTCACTGAGGCTTGGTTAGACCTTAAACAGCTTTGACAACTTAAACTTGAGATATTATGCCTCCATCAGGCTCTTAAACCAGGTAGAAAACCCGGAGCACTTGAGAAATTCCATGGACTGAGGGGACTGGAAGGAGCCCAAAGCTGAGTCCACGGTGCAGGTAGAAGCGGAGCTCGGGGAGCAAGGCTCAGGAGCTCCCCAAACAGTGGTGCTTCCCTGTCTTTAGTTCTGCCCTTCACCAACGCATGCCTTTCCATTCCTTCCCATTGAATGAACAGGAGTCATGAGAAAATTATCATAGAGCCCCCACGCTGTCCTGCATGCAGTGCGCTGATGTGTCCTTTTAATGAATGTTTAAGAGCCTGTGGTGCATGCAGAGTGGGCAGACAGTTCAGAAAGATTCAGATGTGAAGGCATTATTATGGCCACTCTCTGATAGGGCCACTGAGAGATAAAAGAGGTGGATCAATAAGCTCAGAGTCACCCATCAAGTCATGAGTAACTGCTACCCCCAAGAGCACTCCCTGGGCACTTGCTCTCATGCAAATGTGACAGTGACCTAGAACTCCAGGGCTGGTGGCTGGGCCATCAGAGCCTTCACTCATAGCCTCTCAGAATAGTTGAGCAAAGCTTCCAAACAGCTCCAGTTTCACTGGGGGAGAGAAGAGGGGGTAGGCAGGCCTGGCTTGAGAGGCAATTTGTCTAGTTTACTAGGTCAGTTTCCTGTCAGACTTACTGAGGTTTAAAATGATTGTGGGGCCGGTTTCATACTGGTAGAGGCTGTATAAGCTGGAGGGAGCAGCTTTTCCATAAACTTGCCAGGTCTTGCTTCTATGATTGAGTGCCACAACTGTGCTCCTGGGGTGCAGGACACGTCTGGCAGCATCAGGGCTGGGGCGCCATATTTTGGGGCTAGTGGAAGGGCATATGCTGGCTTTCCTCACTCCTTTTTTGGTGAAACACTTTTATAACAGTTTCTTTTTTGAGGGGAATTTCACTTATTTACAAATGCAATTTATTGTCTTATCTCCTCCTTTTACTATGTCTGTGTGCTGCCCTATATGGTAGTCATCAGCCACATGTAGTTATCGCATACGTTTTGGAGGTGGTCCTAATTAGACGTCCTCTAAGTATAAAATACATACTAGATTTCCAAGACTTAGCACAAAGGAAGGGTAAACTGGCTCTGTAAAATTATATTAATTACATGATAAAAATGACAATATTTAAGCTATATTGGGTTATGTAAAATTATTAAAAATAATGTCCCCTGTTTTATTTATTTATTTTTGTTAATGTGGTGACTGGAAATTTTCTGACATGTGTGGCTCAAATTCTGTTTCTGCTGGGCAATGCTTATCTACACCAATTTATTTTCTTTAAAATGCTGGTTGCTCCTGGGCTCTGATTACTATTGGAAAGAGCTGGGTTCCACTCCTAGTTCCCATATTGCTAGTTTATCATTTCCAGCAAGTAGCTTTCCTGTACCAATCTTCAGGTTCTTTGCCTAATGCTAATAATGCTGCCTATGCTTCCTGTGTCTCTTGAAATTTTGTATATGGAAGGAAATACTTTGAAATGTGTGGCACTGGCTTTAAGGGATTGTAACTATTGCCACCCCTAATGGAGAAATTCAGTATGTCTAGGATTATTTCTCACCCTCCCATCCATGCAAGGAGAAAATGGAGAGAGCATTTTACTCCCAAAGTGTTAAAGATAGCAAGTTGAGAGAATCAGACTGCCCTTTGGTTGAGAGTTCCCAGAATAGATCTGGGGATGGAAAAACAAAAGGGCCATCAAACTGGGTGAGGGGACTGAAAGCTACTGGCATTCATTTCTTTTGTTCCCATTCTTCTGTCAGAACAGACACCGCTGGGCCTGGGCCCTGGGTGGAGTGGAATGGACAGGCTCTGCAAAGCAGCTTGATCAGATGCCTGCGCTTCCAGGTCCCTGGGCAGGGTTCGACTGGCTGAGCAATGCCACACCCTGCTGACCCTGGAAGGTATGGCCGTTGCGTGGCATTCGTTGCTTTGCAAAACTCTATGGGGTATTTATGATGTAATGGGCACTAATTCTATTTTTACGAGAATTTAGTGACCCAGCATAGGAGTAAGTAGAGAAAATGAGAAAAAAAATACATGTTTGACATTAATTAACAACAACAATAAAGAAGCAAACTAGAAACAGAGAAGGATATGTTATACCCTACTTCCTGTCCTGTTGCTTTTTTAACTTCTCAGAGTGTGGACAAATTCCCGTACTCAGGGTCCCTGTAAGTATATGCACTACTGAGTTGTCTGTATCAAAATAGACATGTTCCTTTGTAAAATAAAACCATTTTAATTGTTGTGATTTATATTTATATTTTAAGTTCCAAAAAAAGCTGCCAGGAGATGTCCGACACCAGTTGGAAGCAAAGAGGGACTCAGTAGAACTCCTGTGCTGATGGTTCAGCAGGGGAGCTGAGCTCAGCCTGTCCAGGTGGGACTGATAGCACACATTGTTTTCTGAGGGGTGGAGCGAATTGTTTCTCTTTCAGTCATCCAAATGCCACTTTACGTGACACAAAATGCAATCATATTATGTACTACTTTATTGTTATTGTTAGCGCGGTCTTTCTCGTGTTTGCTTGATTCCTTTCCTCCACTGCTTTCTTCACTGATATCACCTTCTCCCGTTAACTCAGATTAGCACGCTAATCTATTTCTTTCCTCACTTTTCATCACGCTCATATAAACACACAGACAGGTACAACAACATACACATATAATATTCTTTTTGTGAAGGTGTATTTTAATTAAATGGAATAAAATTGCATTACTTTCCTCACTCAATGACAGTTTGTGGAAATTCCACCAGAGCCTCTAGTACAGCTTTAGGTAATTTATTTCTAATGACTTTATAGGCTGCACTGTGGCTATATCATTGGTTCCCAATCTTCCCCTTAGCAATAGGCATCCATTTTCTTTCCAGGTTGGTTTGTTGCTTGTGTACATGTCTTTTTTCTGCTTGATATGGGTGTTTTTATTTATACCAACCAAATCCCCACAAGTGAGATTACAGAGTATCTATATATTTTGGAATTTTAATAAATATTGGCTGCATTATCTTCTGAAAAAGCTGTAACAATTCTTATTTTCATCAGCAATGTAAATACTCTTTTGCCACATCTTTCCCCTAAAAGTGTTTTTTAAAAGAAATATTTTGCCAGTATGATAGATATAAATTAATAATCTGTTAACCATTTGGGGGGATAGACTCCTCAAAATACTGTTTTCTACAGACAAAATAATTATATAGGATTACAAAGAAAACCAATTGTATCAAAATGTAGTTATCAAATGTCAATAAACCCCAAATTATGATATAAATATATATGCATCTCTATCAAAACATTAAATAATGAAATCTAGTTGTAGACTTCTAGTTGAAGGTTGATCTAATAGCTACCATAATTCACAGGTGTGAGGAACGTAGGTGATATTTCAACATATACACCACAACTGTAACATGATATGGAAATATCTGTGATTTGCACTGAAGACAGAGTCATGGGTGCTGCTAATATGACTGCTTTTGTTCCCTACACTTGTAACTGAAGTAAACAGTTGGAAATGAATGAAACTAAAAGTGTAATGTTTTTCCGTCTAAGTGGAAACTAAGTGGAATGGGCTGCTCAGTGTGACTCAGAGCCACCCTGGGGCACTGGGGTAGCCCAGGCTCACGCTGCTGCCCAGACCTTCAGAGGCCCTAGAGACCGTCTCATCCCACTCTTCCATTAACAGAGGAGGAAGACACTGTCCTGGAGTTTGTGCCCAGACCAAGACCCGTGTTCAGATCTCTGAGTTCCCTACATTTTATTCTTTTTGCTACAAATTTTGTCTTTCTCTAGGGAGGACCATCCCAGCAGGCAAAGCTTCCTTAGCCTCCTCTGTTTGACTTAGGTCTTAGTTGAGCATGGGTTAAAAAACTATGACTTGTGGGCCAAATCCAGCCTACTGCCTTTTCTTATAAAGTATTATTGAAACACAGCTGCATCCATTTGTTTACATATTGCCTATGGCCAACGCCTGTTAGGATGGCACAGTTGAGTAGTTAACATGGACCACAGAGCCTACACTATTTAGATATTTACTGTCTGGCCCTTTGCAGGAGAAGTTAGGTAGCCCATAGCTTAGACCCATAAGCTATATGCACTCTCAACCCAACTGTACTTTGATGTTCTACCTCCCAACTGTGGAGCCGGGGAGCATAATAGTTCCATTGTTTTAGGGACTTTGCATGAGCTATTTCCTTTGTCCAGAATACTGGACCACAATCCTCCACCCCACTCTCCATCCCCCAGTTCTACTGCCTTCAGGGAGCTTTTCCTGACCAACCTCTTTTTCCAAGTCTGCTTTATGTGTCCTAGTGTGTGTGCCCTTGTCAGGCCCTGACTAGTGCCCGCCTTGACTAGCACTAGTCATTTTTCCTGTAATTGTCTGGTTACCTACTTGCCTCCCATAATGGATATTAGCCCCTGAGGATAGGGCCTCTGTCTTGTTCACTGATATAGTCTTAGGATCTAGCTCTATGAAGAGCCGTACAACATATTTGTGTAATAATTCTGTGTAATGTGGGTTCACCCTTATCATTTTGCCTTTCTCTGTAGGGACAGCCTCTCATCCTCCCATGCTCCGTCAGATGGTCTTACCGTAGTCCCCTCCTCTACTGAAATGTGCTTCCAGGAAACGATTCAGTGAGCTCCTTCTTAAATGGCTGATGCAAATTAATATCAGAGCCATGAAAACAGAAACCCTGACCATGTCATGTGCCCCATTTATCTAATGGTCAGCACAGTGCATGGCACAAGGAGGGTGTTCAACAATAGGCACTGCATTAGTCAATGTTTACGGTAGCTCGAGTTAGGATTAGACCAAAGGGATGTATCACTGTTGAACTTTTGGTATTAGGGGCAAAGTTCAGAAGTGTTTTTGGAACTAGAATGCCTTCTTTGGTGCTTCTGAAATATCACTAACAAAGACTTCCCCTTCTGCTTAACTCTAACTGGCGGGCTGGCCCACGGGGCACCTCGGGTCTCAGGGGCAGTAATAGAAAATGCTAGAGGAACATGAGTTAGGGGATGTGTGAACACACAGGGAAGGTGGTATTTCATGGGAAAGAGTCTGCTGTCTTTACAGATTCCACATCTCAAAATTCTTTCAACCCCTAAAGCATGACAGTTAATTTGTTCAGTATTTACGGTAGTCTTGACCACTCAGCTTCTGAATGCCATGCTGCCCGTTAGCTAGGATCAGTTAATAGTGACCCTTTTCCCACTGTCACTGATTCCCAGGTAAGTTTTTGGGTGAACAGGACACAATAGATTCTGTTTAGATTTAAGGCCTCTGGTTCCATGAGCCCCTAAAACCAGGACACTTTTACTCCAAACCTTCTCCCCTTTATCCAGCCTGCTTGAAAAGAATGTGCTACTCTGTACAGTTCTACTCCCTTCCCCTGTCTGAAGAGATGTGCAGGTTATCCGAGGTCCTTTGGTGTGACTTCCCATTGTCTTTTTCCTGGGCAGCCCACCCACCTGGGCCTGGACCTGGGAGTCTTCATAAGACCCCCAGGCAGCCCAGCCTTCTGGATTCCATAGCGACATTTGCAGAGAGGTCCTACCTTGGCCAAAATAGTGCCTGTAGCAAGTCAGAGCAGTAAAATGGAATAAGAGCCACAAACTTCTGGTCCACGGGGTGACTACAGATGGCTTCTTTTCTGGAATGTGCCACCAGCCCGGGGAGGACTGTGACAAATATTTGGCCTCGGGCAAGGCTGGAGCCTAAGGAATGCTTTAGATGCCTGTGTGTTTTCTCACTGAATTATAAAGCCTGGCAGCTCTTGTTGCCAGAGGCTGCAGAGTTTCTGTGCTTTTTGAGGACTCATTAGTGATTACATACACCGAACACCTGCAAGAGCAGTTCATAAAGCGAGCATTCATGGGCTTTGGCAAGGCCTTCCTGGGAACTGCAGAGCGTGGGCCCCGGTCATTGTATCTCCAGATAAAAACATTCTCTTACCAAGGAGGCCTCTGAAAATAGAAGCAGGCTGAAATTTCAGTTTAACACCACGGGGCATTAAAAAGAAAAGTGTTACTTCACCTCGCCTCTTTATAAAGTCAGCACACTGCAGGGCTGCGGAATTCCTGGACAAATCCTCTTTCAGGAACCTTTGCAGAATGAGAAGAGGGGAGTCGTGGACTCTGCATTGATTGTGACAGAGGACGGGCTGGCCGACAGTGGGTTGTGGCATGCTTTCCTGCAAGTTACACTGATTTACAGCAGGGTGACAGGAAATACGGAGCTTGGGTGGTCTTCTGTGTAATTCTAGGTGGCAGCTTGCTCCTGCCACTTACAAAAAGCAGTGCCACAATTAATCCAAAAAGGCCAATAATAATAAATAACCATTCAAAAATAACAACTTTATACAAAATATGGGGCTGAATTTTATTTTATCCTCACCCAAGGACATACTTACTGATTTTGGAGATAGAAGAAGGGAGAGAGACAGAAAGAGAGAAAGGAACATTGATTGGTTGCCTCCCATACACGCCCCGACTGGGGATTGAACCTGAAACCTAGGGGTGTGCTCTGACGAGGAATAGACTGCACAGCTTTCAGTTTACAGGAAGGCGCTCAACCGACTGAGCCACACTGGCCAGGGTGGGTTAAATTTTAATTCTTTTTCACCTGTATTTTTTCTTTTAAATGCCCACTATTAAGTGACAAAATGGCTGTGCCAGCACAGTAAGACTTTGAAAGTCAGAGCTGGCTGTCTGTCTGCGCTGATCTGGCACAGCCAGAAGTATGCTCACAAGTACTGTGAGGACCATTGTACAGACTTGGGTAGCTGAGACTTACCTGAGCATCTTAAAGCCCAAGCACCTAAAGACATAAAAATATTCTGCCTATGGAGGCAAAATAAAATATATGTCAATCCAGTATCTGAAGAAGTTGGCCTGCCTGGATAATCTAGCTCATTCTTGAGGGTGTGTGTGGGGTGGATGGGTGCCTTGGTTACGGCTGTGGCCTCCCATCCCTTCTGCCTGCATAGAGCATCTCCATTGCTCAGACAGCCTCCTGCGGTGCCTCCTTCTCAGATAACAGTTTATACACCAGGAGAAGCGATGCGCACAGTATGTTTTATCCTCATCTACGTAAACACGTGTCGTCACAGACTCATTTAGGTTAGAAAGAACTTTTAATGGGACATCTGGCTCTCTTCCACTCCTTGTCAAGGCAAAGTAGGTTCCCTTGTTAATATCCTGTAGCAACCGCAAGGATGGCTAGAATTTGTGGTTAGATAGATTTTTTTTTGGTCTTTTGTTACTGATTCAGCTAGTACAAAGGGAGCAAAAATAAAATGATTGAGTCTAAGGAATTACAGTCTGCATTTCCATCTGGATATGATTGCTCTGCGAGGTTCTGCACAGGCAGCACAGCTACTGGAGGCGCTGAAATAGCCTGTGACTGCGGCAAAAGTCCTGCCCTTCAGCTGGTAGAGCAGCAGGGTGTGCACAGTGGCTGACACGGACACTGGACCTGGACTCCTTGGGTGTCAGTCCTGGTGTGGTTAGCTGCTGGCTCTGGGTCCTTGGACCTGATATTTACCTCTCCATCTTTCAAAGTTCAAGTAACTTCCTTATCTATGAAATGGTATAATAATGATTGCCAACCTCAGAGGACCATTACAAGTATTAGACAAGTTAACATACAGAGAGCACTTTAAACAGCGCCCAGTTATGCCAATGTTAATTGTTGCTAAATTATCCAGATCATTGGTTATTGGTGTGGAATTGTTTATATCATTCATTGTGTTTCCTAGGCATGATTGCTTGCCTCTGTTTAATAATAACAATTATTAAGTGTTTACTGTGTGCCAATTAATGTGCATGCCTCAATTCTTTAAATACTTACAGTGCCCTTCCATTTTACAAAAGAAAAAACTGAGATTAGAGAAAATAAGTAGCTAAACTTACCTCAGTGATGCTCTGGTTCAGGCTGAGTCCACCTTGTGAGTGTGTTGCTTGTGGAGGTGGTTGGGAGGTACTACTACATGGTCTGAAGCCCTTCACTGTGTGTGCTGGCTCTGGAGCCTCTCAGGAGGCACAGTACAGCATCAGCTTCTGTCTGTGTTCTGTCCAGAGCCACACAGTATGAGGTACAAAGCAATATGCACATGGTCACTACTTGTGCTGGGCTTGGGGGTGCCCAGGCAAAGCCAAACTGTGAACCAAGTCTGGTTTCCAATAGTTCTGGGCCTGGGGCCAGTTAGAGAGAGGTATAGGACTTGCTGAGGCCAGATGTTGTCTTTTAAGAGATTTTAGGCAAGTCTGAAGCATGACCAAGATAGGCAACTCGTATAGAGTAGCCTATCTCTATATGAGCCACTAAAAACAGCTTGGGTGGGCCTGCAGGTTGGGTGGGGTGGGATCTCAGGGAAACACCAGCGTGGGGAAAACAGTGTGAGCCATGTTGATGGAGACCCAGATATGGTACCTGCCTGCCAGCTCTGTGTGTGTGTGTGTGAGAGTGGGGGGTTCCTTCGAAGAGGAACAATGGTCTCTGTCAGCACTTCTGTCTGGCAGAAGGCTGCCTTCCCAGCTCCCAGCTTGATGCCAGATAATTCAGTTCCTTCCTGTATGTCTCTGGTGCCTTTTGAGCCATTGCCTAAGCACTGGAGCTCAGTGGGAGTGGGTCTGAGTAAGACTGTCAATTCTGCCCTTAGGGTCAGCCCCTGCACAGTTGATTCTCCATGGTGGTTGGTGGTCACAGCTGGTTCTTGCAGCCAATTGGCCTGGGGGTAAATCGCCCCCACTGATGTGCCAATAGCAATCAAGGCAAAACTACAACAGGAGGGTGCACACAGCTCACAAGGTAGAGTGAACCTGGACTGCCCAGCTTAATTGATAGGGGAGGCTCTGCCACTGGAACCTACACAGCGTCTACTACATCAGGCCACTCTGCCAACCCCTGGAGATGTAGTAGCTCTACCTAGTACATAGAAACAAACAGGGAAGCTGCTAAGATGAGGAGACAAAAAATATTTCCCAAATGAGAGAAAAGAAAAAAGCTCCACAAAAAGAACTAAACAAAATGGAGACCGTCAATATACCAGAGGCAGAGTTCAAAACACTGGCTATAAGGATGCTCAAGCAACTTAGTGAGAACTTCAACAGTAAAAAAGAACATGAAAACCATAAAAAAGAATCAGCTAACCCTGGCCAGTATGTTCAGTTGGTTGGAGTGTTGTCCCATAAACTGAAGGATCATGGGTTCAATTCCCAGTCAGGACACATGCTTAGGTTGTAGGTTTGGTCTTCAGTCAGAGTGCAGATAAGAGAAAACTGATATTTCTCTCTCACATTGATGTTACTCACACATTCTCTCTCCCTTCCTTCCCCTCTCTCTAAAATCAATAAGCATGTTCCTAGGTGAGGATAAAAAAAAAGAACCAGTAAGGATTAAAAAAAAAAAAAAAAAAAAAAAAAACTAAACCAAAAACACCCATTCAGAATAGCAAAAAGAAAAAAGAATCCAAAGAAATTAAAATAGTTAAGTTGCTTCTGGGATAACTTCAAGTATTCTAACATTTGCATCATGGGGGTGCTAGGAGGAGAATTAAGAAGGCAAGAAATTGAAAACCTATTTGAAAAAATAATTACAGAAATCTTCCCTAACTTGGTAAAGGAAATAGACATAAAAGTCCAGGAAGCACAGAGAGTCCCAATCAAGATGAACCCAAAAAGGCCCACAGAAAGACACATAATTAAAATGCCAAAATTTAAAGACAGAGAATCTTTAAAACAATAAGAGAAAAGCAGTTATTTACCTACAAGTGATCTCCTATAAGACTATCAGCTGATTTCTCAACAGAAACATTTCAGGCCAGAAAGGATTGGCACAAAATATTCAAAGTGATGAAAAGTAAGGACCTACAAGCACCAAGACTACTCTACCTAGCAATGCTATCATTAAAATTGAAGGAAAAATAAAGAGCGTCCCAGACAAGGAAAAGCTAAAGGAGTTCTTACCCCAAACCAGTATTGCATGAAATATTTTAAGGTCTTCTTCAAGAAAAAGATAAAATGGCAACAAATACATATCTATCAACAATTCAATCTGAAAAACAAAATAAAACAAGCAGAATAGAAACAGACTCAAGAACATATTGATGGTTCCCAGATGGGAGAGGGGTTGGGAGGGTAGGTGAAAAAGGTGAAGGAATTAAGAAGTACAAATTGGTAGTTGTAGAACAGTTGTGGGGATGTAAAGCACAGCATAAGGAATATAGTCAACGGTATCATAATAACTACCTATAATGTCGGGTGGGCGTGAAATTTATTGGGAGGATCACTTAGAAGTTATATAATGTCTAAGCGCTGGGTTTTACTCCTGAAACTAATATAATATTGTATTTCAACTGTAATTGAAAAAATAAACAATGACACAGTAGTAGATCTATAATTCAATCAAGATAGACTCCAGCAACCATAAACAAGCTATCCTACCTGTACTTGCTTCTGAAGAGTTAAAAAGCTATGACAAGTATTGTTTTTCATCTTTTTCATAGTTGTTCTTAGTGTCCTGATCTATACTTATGAAAGTATCCCTAGCTAGTGTAGCTCAGTGGATTAAGTGCCAGCCTGTGAACCGAAAAGTCCCTGGTTTGACTCCCAGTCAGGGCACAGGCCTGAGTAGTGAGCCAGGTCTCCAGTAGGGGGTGCGTGGGAGGCAACCACACATTGATTTTTCTCTCCCTCTCTTTCTCCCTCCCTTCCCCTCTCTCTAAAAGTAAATAAATAAAATCTTTAAAAAATAGTTATGAAATTATGGTGTAGGTGGTGCTGAAAGTTCACAAACTCATGTTTTGGGAGCAGCACTCTACTGCGTAGATCAAGGGCAGTGCTGAGAGCACTCCTTCTGTGGCCAGTCCTACCTGAGCTCACAGTCCGCCACAGCCCATTGTACCCCCAATCTCAGCATTCACATCAGTAAAACGAGGATAATAAAAAGCTACCTTGAAAGGACTTTACCATGTTTAAATAAAGTAATAAATGTTAAGGACATGGCCTATGTTCTGTACTCAGTAAATGTTTTATTAGTATCAGCAATGCTCAACTTCTCAAAGATTTTAGTGAATTGTTTGGGGGAAGCAGAAGCTGATTAATGAAAAAAATTTATCAGCTGAAGTAACATAAGGAACAAGAATGCTATATCTACTTCTATCTCCTAGTGTTAATGCATAAGCAAAGTAAAATGAAAAAAATTTAAATAATTTAAATAATTCTTTTTTAATAATTCTTAATTTAAAATAAGGTCTCTACTATGTCTAGATCTTCCTCATGGTAGGGTTTTTACTTTGTTACTGATAATCTTTGAAGCTCCTCCATGCAACGACACTTGGAAAGAGCAACTAGGTTTTGTGAGAAAACTTGTTATTCTGTTAATATCACCTGTTCACTTGAGAGGCTGACAGAGCTCTGTCCACAGTGCAGACTCAATGTCAGCAGAATAAAATGTTTGCTTTTTTTTCCTGGATGGTCTGGTTAATGATCTGGTTAAATTAGGTTAAAACCTCTTTTTGTCAGGGCAGTCTCTAATTATTTGGGAAACCAGGTAACCGTGTGCTTTTATGAGGCTTTAGTCTCAACATAAACCAGCTTTCTGAAAAATACCCAATTCTTGATATGCTTTCTTATGCACAGATTTGGACTGAGACTCTTGAGCTGTTCTATGTACAGCTACTTATAGACACAAAATATTCAAATGGTCATTTTTTTCTTATACAAAAGGGAGATCCAACTTTGAGCTGTGAGGATGCTGGTGCTCAGCACAGATCAGTAGCATGTTTTTTCAAAGGACACAAACACAAATACATACCTGGAATATCAATGAGATGTTTTTAGAGGAAACACATTAAAATGCAAGACAGCAGATAATGAGATCAGCAGCAACTTACAGGTTTCTTAATTCTAATGTGAAATGGGAGAGAGAGAAAGGAAAACAACAGAAAACCACTGTAAAGCAGCTTAGACAAGATCTCTTGGGCTTGATATGAAGCTTGCTTGGGAGAGAGTGTGTGGGATATTTTCAGTGGTCATCTCAGTGACATGAATGGGGGTGGAAAGAGCTGTCTTGTGGGGGGTTAAAACCACATAATATTTTCCAGGTTCTGGATTATGTCCATTTGCCCCTTCTACTAGCAATTTCTGAGTCAAATATAAGACATCTGTTTTGGTTATGGCTGACTTTTCCTGGCTATTCTGGGGAAAAATTGGTACCATTTCTTAAGAACAGACTAGGTATCAGGTATAGTACCGAGGGCTTTGATTCATTTACAACAACCTGACAGCATCCCTGTAGGCCGATGCTACTGTCTTCTGGACAGATGTGGAGATTGAGGCTTGATGGTTATTGCTCAAGGCTGGGAATCAGACCTAGTTTGTTTGGACTCCAAAGCCAGGCTCTTAACCACAACTGCATTCTGACCCACCAAAGTTATGCTCAGACAAATGGTCAATCTGCCAGCCTTCAGTCTGACATAAGATAGAGACAGAACAAGAATGAGTCTGGGGCTACTCAGTGGAGATGTAGTTGAACAGCACTCAACTTAGAATCAGAAAATCTGGGGCTTGCTGCTGCCTGTAGCTGTGTGGCTTTGGGCACGTTACTTAACTTCTCTGAGTCAGTTTCTTCCTTGGTAAAACTCAAATACTAATGCAAAAGAATGAAACTGGACCATAATCTTACACAACACACAAAAATCAACTCAAAGTAGATTAAAGAC
This sequence comes from Glossophaga mutica, assembly GCA_039655065.1. Taxonomy (NCBI): domain Eukaryota; kingdom Metazoa; phylum Chordata; class Mammalia; order Chiroptera; family Phyllostomidae; genus Glossophaga; species Glossophaga mutica. Next base: position 33,656,448 of record CM077310.1, on the reverse strand, counting down.
TTGAATGAAGATCCACAACCATAAAACTCTTAGAGGAAAACACAGGCAGTAAAGTCCTTGACACTGATCTTGGTGATGGTTTTTTTTATTTTATACTTTATAAAGAAAAAGCATCAAAAACAAAGATAAACACATGGAACTACATCAAACTAAAAAGCTGCACATCAAAGGAAACCATCAACAAAATGAAAAGGCAATCAACTTGAATGGGAGAAAATATTTGTAAATCATATATCTGAGAAGGGGTTAACATTCAAATATATGAAGAACTCATACAACTCAATAGCAAAAGCCCAAACAATCTGATTAAAAAATGGGCAGAGGATCTATACTGACATTTTCCCCAAAAAGATGGCCAACACGTACCTAAAAGGTGTTCAGTATCACTAGTCATCAGGGAAATGCAAATTACAACTGCAATGAGCTATCACCTTACACATGTTTAAATAGTTATCATCCAAAAATGAGAAATAACAAGTGTTGGCAAGAATGTGGAGAAAAAGGGAGCCCTTGTGCACTCCCTTTTAGTGGGGATGTAAATTGTGTAGCCACTATGGAAAATAGTATGGACATTCCTAAAAAATTAAAAATAGAACTTCCATATGATGCCGCAATTTCAATTCTGAATATTTTTCTAAGGAAAACAAAAACACTAACTCAAAATGATATCTGCACACCCATGTTTATTGCAGCATTACTTACAATAGCCAAGATAAGGAAGTGTTAGCAGTAGAAAAATGGCACCAGGTGTTAGACTGGTGGCATCAGACTGGACCTAGGTTCAGTGACCTTGGTACTTGAATTATGGCTAAGAAAGAATTTTGAGTCAAGACTCAAACTATAAGAGAAAATTAATCCAAAAAGTCACAGAGGTAGAAGAAGGGAACTATAGATTAAATGGTCTCAGGAAACAAATTACAGCAAAAGGAGGGCCCTTGGAGTTTAGTTAAGGGCGGAGGAGAGAGAAATGGGGGGAGAGAGAGGGAGGAAGGCAGAGAGACATTGGGAACTCTGGGGACAGAAGCTGGGTGGGGAGAGGCACAGCTGTGCTCCACAGAAAGAACAGGATCTTCCTTCTGAGGGTTTTTATGTACAGGTCTCAGAGGAGGATCCCAATAGAATATGCATCAGCCTTTCAGGTATGCCCCCTTGGGGATGTGGTCTCCACTGATTGGTTGTCACCAGGGCAAGGGGTGATTAGTCAATGCAGCATGTCCTGATGTCAGTCCTGGTGTCCTCCTTCTGCCTGGTTTTGCTGCTTTTCTGGGCCTGGAACTGAAACAGAGCTGGGGTTTAGATGCCATCTATAGGGTTAATGCTTAAGGGGTAAAATGCTTGTAGTTTTGCCAGTTGCTAAGCACCCAGGGCTCACCTGGCCCATCATTCCTGCTCTGCTTGCACCTATCTGCCTAGCACAGAAGCAACCAAAGTGCCCATCAATAGAGGAACAGTTAAAGAAAAGGTGGTATAAAGAGATATGCAATGGAATATTACAATATTCAGCCATGAAAAGAAATTTTTTCCAAAATAAAAAAAATATTTAAAAAAAAAAAAAAGAAATTTTTTCCATTTGCAACAACAGGAATACATCATGAAGGCATTAGGGTAAGTAAAAAAAAGTCAGACAGAGAAAGACAAATACAATATAAGCTCACTTATACATGTGGAATCTAAACAAAACAAAGCAATAAAAAACCTAACATGCTCATAGATACAGAGTCCAGACTGGTAGTTTTCAGAGGTTGGTGGGGTTAACAAAATGAGTGAAAGGGGTCAAAAGGTACAAACTTACAGTTAAAAAATATCATGGTGACTCTAATTAATAATGTTGTAGTATACTTTAAAGTTGCTAAGACAGTAGATCTTTTTCTAAAACAACTTTTTTTTCATTGCCTTTAGAGAGAGAGGAAGGGACAGAGGAAGGGAGAGAGAGAAACATCAATGTGAGAAAGAAACATCAATTGTTTGCCTGCTGTATGTGTTCAGACTGAGTATTGTACTCTCCTGGACCTGGGAGGGACCCACAACCCAGGTATGTTCCCTGGCTGGGAATTGAACCCACAACCCTTCCATTACAGGTAGACACTTCAACCATCTAAACCACAATGGCCAGAGCAAGACAGTGGATTTTAAAAGTTATCATCACAAGAAAAAAAACATTGTAACTATGTATGGTGACAATGTCAACTTCTTGCTGACTTGCAGTGATCATTTCACAATATATACAAATATTGACTTATTGTACACCTGAAACTAATATAATGTTATATGTTAATTATACCTGAATTAAAAAGATTACTTTCTAGTTCCACTGTTACCATCTCAATTTAGGCCTCATACTCTCAGCTGGAGTTTCAAGCCTTCTCTGTCAGCTTCACCCGCCCCCAAGTGTTGTCTTTTTCAGGGCACACTCTAGCCTGTTTGTTGTCAAAGAGAATGTTTTAAACATAAAGTGCGATCTTATAACTCCCCTGATGAAAACCTTCCACCGGCACCTCACAGACTATGGGACAACAACAAGTTCTTCGCTGTAACAGTATTGATACCTCTCCATGATTTGGCCCCTTGCCTAATTTTTTCAGTCTTTGGTCCTCACAGGCTTTTGTCTACATGTCAACTGTGTTAAGCTACCTGTGATTTCAATAATAAATCTTAATCTTTCCTAGCTTCAGGTCTTTGCAAATGCTGTATCCCTCAGCTTAGATATCATCTCTCCTCTGACACCTTTTCTGATTTTTCTAGCCAGAAATTGATGCATCCTCCTCTTCGATGTTACAGCTAAAAACTTACCAAAGTAGCAATGATTTCCTTATGTGTATCTCATCTGCTAGGTTGGAAGCTCCTTGAAGGCAGGACCAGGGTGATTTGTCTCTGTAGTCTTAGTACCAAGAGTAGCGGTGCCATATATTTATAATATATATAATAAATCAAGAAAGACGAGGGTCGGGAGTGGACAATGGTCCAATTAGGAGACTCCTGCAGTTGTCTAGGGAAAAAAATGACAAAGGGCTGGACTGTGGATGTACGGAAATCTGGTTCTCATCTCCCTTATAACCCAACCCCTTCCCTCCACATTGACTGATTGGAGGGCTAACTGGGTGTCCCCTTCCTTGCTTGCCCATCCACAGCCATATCTTCTGAAGCACAGCTTTCTTCAAGAATAGAGGGCCTGCACCAGGGCAGTAGCAATGGAATGGAAAGGAGCAGTAAGTTTGAGAGATTTGAGAGATTATTGGAAAGTAGACTTAAGAGAAACAATTGGATATGAAGGTCAAGGTAGAAAGAATCCAGAATGAATTATCCCAATGAGTCAGGCAGAAGAGCACAATATTTCCATCTTTAATACCATCTATTTATTGTTTAGAAAAAGGGAAAGCAAATTGCTGAAGGGTGGGTCATGCCCAAGTTGTTTTGAATGATTCAGAACCAACAGTGTAGCAACAGAGGTCTGAAAGGTTGTCATGTAGAAACTAGAGGGCTTCAGTAAACTCACAGGTGAAATCAGTCCTTCGTAGCAGAGAACAGAGAGGAGGCTCTGATGGACTGGGGATTCCTACCAGGCAGAAACACTCCTGGTTTTATAATGGCTAAAAGGACAAAGGAAGTGGTTGTTCTATTATTCTATTGTCCAACGTCATGAGGAAGATCCTGCAGATGATTTACCCCAAATACTCTTCAGTTTTCTCTTCAAATATTTGGCAGTTCTGGAAGAGGCAGAGTTTGTTATATTATTATTATTATTTTAATTACTCAAGGCTCATGGGTGTACTTAAATAGGCAGTGTTTAACAAGGGGTGGCACTTTATACATTTTTTTTTTTTGTTCAATCTGATCCCCAGGAGAATGGTAGAGAAAATCATTCAAAGGTCATATTTCACCAACCTTGATATTCAGTTTGTGGATGAGAAAAATGAAGCTCCAAAATTTGAATGAACCCTTTCCCAGGAGCAGTAGTGTCAGAAAAATACTTTCCCATTCCTAGCCTTCCTGCAACCCAGCTCCTGAATGTTTTTCATCATTCCCTGCGGGCCTCCAGCCTTCCCAACCAGAGCTTCTAGGACCAGAAAGCTGCCACTCCAGAAGTTATGGTTGTTAGGTATAGTCTTGCTATACATCTGGGTTGAGAGGAAAGTTCCTGGTCTTAGGTCTTCAAGATCTTACAAATTTCAGCTTCAAGATTTAAGTCTTTTGTACTCGTACTTCTTACAAATTGTCTGGGGGTATTGAGGAAGATTGTTCACGTTTTAGACATTATTGACTTTAGAGCAGTTGTTTCACTGTTGACTACATATCGGAATCATTGCAGGGCTTAAAAATTACTCATGCCTTGGTCTCACTCCCAGAGTCTCCAGTTTAGTTAGTATGGGGTGTAATGTGGGCATTGGGACTTTTGAAAGATCCCAGTATACCACACCATGGCCAAAACACGTGTTCCCAGTATACAGCCAAGGCTGCAAACTGCTCACTCAGATTCTTTGGCTTCAATCAGCTGTAAATGTTTCACAAGAGCAGTTAGTCTCAGCTTGTAGAAGTGGCTATTTGAGGCCTTGAAGAGGAAATCAGAATGAGAACAAAGAGGAAGGAAGTGAAGACATAAGAAAGCATTCAGAATGAAGGTTTATTATTAACCAAACCTGGGGAAGGAGGGAACAAACACTTCCATTTCTGCCAGAGGCTCTACATGAGTGCCTGTGGGTGCGTGTCCATAGCTTCGAGGCTGACCCCATAATTCATGTCTGATTCAGAAGCTGACTCTGTTGGCTTACAGCTCCACAGCTGTTCTCAGTCCGCGTCCAGCCTCTCCCAATGGGGCTCAGTGCAGCAACACGTCTCATTTATAGACCTCATATGCTGGGGCCTGGAGTCTCAAAACTGTAAATTAAAACCTTGTGTATGTTAGTTTGGTGAATCAGTCCCAAAGCATTTTGGCTTCTCCAAGTAGGCCATTTTCATTAGAAAGGGAGGCCAAAACACAATGGAAAGGAAATAGGTCTTTTATAGTCACCCTTCCTATTTCTGGTAGGAGGTCTTGAGACAAAGGTAATAAAGGAAGTAAATTCTAATAAAATGTTGAAGTTTTGGTCAGGCTTGGTCCTCGCATGAGTGAGGGGAAGAGGAGAGGGACAGCAAGCAGGCAAGAAAGTGAGAAGGACAGGACTCTGGGTCCTAAGGTTGGAGCTAGAAAGTCCTTAGAGAGCATCTGCTTCCAATGACCAGATAGCTGATCAAGACAAACTCAACATTCATTGATTCTTGAAGGCACTGCTGGAGACTTTTTTCACATTGACGATAGGAAAGGAAACTGAGACCCAAAGAGGGAAATTGTCCTGGCAAAGTCGCACTGCTAATTAGCAGAGGAGGTGGAGCTCAAAGCTTTGTGTCTGGATGCGGAATCCAATGCACTTCTTTCTCACTATGTTGCCTTGAAGATACTATGGTGACTTGAAAGGAGACTTAAGTACTGTTTCTAAAGCAAGGTAACACCATGAATCAGAAACAAATTTTCAGGAGTTTCAGGTCAAGAAATTCCCCTGGCTTGTGCCAGATAAGGTATGGCTAGGGCTTAAGGGCAAGGTAAAAGTGGGTATAGATGTGGAGACATTTTAATGGGAGAACCAACAAGATTTGTGCCTTAATGGATTTTAAAGGAGAAAATAATTAGGGTCAGGAAATAATGATTTTCTGATTTTTATGCCTCAAAGACCAGTTTCTCTGTCTAGTTTATTTACTCAGATGATTTAGATAATGGCTTCCATTCTATAGTTAGTTCTCTTCTATTGAGAGCCAAATGCTTTCCTTCTGTCTAGTATCATTAAAAGACCAAGGGCTAACACTATCACTTTTCCATCTCCTACTGTTACCTGTACCATTACTACTCCTGGTGCTGCTACTGATGTGCTGCTTGGAAAGATAAGGCATTTACACCTCACACAGATAAGTCCAAAGCAAAGGCTTGTCCTGCTCTTTCTGGCTACCTCCTACTCTTACCATATGTAACTGTAATTTCTTTCTTAAACATTTAAAACATAGCTTACTTTGTACTAACAAAGTACAGTGCCAAGCTCCAGGAAGTAATCCCAAGGCCAAAATGCGAGGAGTGTGCCAGGAGTTCAGGTAACGGGACCACCACAGGAACTGGAGCACTAGGATTGGGATGTAAAGGATTCAGGAATGAAAGTTTGTGTCTTGAGTAAGGAATAGGTTTCAGTCAATGCTCTGCAAGAGAGCAATGGAAGATCACAGGGGCAGGAGGGAGAGTTTGAGCAGAGATGTGGCCTGGAAAAATCTTTGACATTCCAGGGGACAGTGGCTGAGCCAGCATTTGGGAGAAGGGAAGCAGGGCTGGATGGTGCCTTGGGGTCTGAGTTGCTTCTCAAGCCCCTAGGTTGACCCTACATTGGGCAGAGCCACTGGCCCTTGTTCTGAACTGTCTCATGATCTCCATATTTTACTGGGGGGGGGGGGATGTGGGGTGACTCAATGGGATTCTACTGCATTCTATGTCCAGCAAATTTTGATTTTTAACTGATTTTTGGTCTGTGACATGAATGGGCCGGAGATCACGTGTCTGAACTTCGTAGCATTAGCACCTTGCTCTGAGAAACTCAAATGTGCCTCACAACGCCCCCCATTTTCACTTGTGACCTAGCACATCCTCATAAATAAAAAGACTTTTCTATCACAGCCACAGCTAAGCAAATGGTTTGAACTGAGGCACATTTTTTGTTTTCTCTCTATCTTTGGTTACATGTTTTCCGCTTGGAATTTAGCTTGTCACCCCCGTGGAGCACACGGGGATGGCTTCGAGGAGGGTGTACACTGCTGCGTGACTGTTTCCTCCTCCTGCAGGACACTGCTGTGTAGCAGGGAGGCGATGTGAAGGACAGGGGAGTAGTGAAGGAGAGCACGGGCGTCTGGGCGGCTTTTGGTTACGGGGCAGCCAAACAGCTCTGAGCTGACTCTTCATTGTAATCTTCAGGGCTTCTCTTTAAAGCCCACGTTGTGTATTGGTGCCAGCGGAGCTGTACCTCCGTGAGTAGACTATGGAGCATCAGGGAGTCGACTGGACTGTGTGCAGGAGCAGTGTGTGGATTTCATCTCAGCAGGTGTTACCTGGACCTGGGGAAGGAGCTCAGCTTCACTGCAGGAATGGTGGCCCACGATGCTGCTTGCTCAATCTGCTCACCCGCCAAGGCCAGGTCCAGGATTGCTTCTGTCACAAACTCTGTCTACACCATGTCAGCTAACTGAGACCGTTATCTCCTGTAAATTCAGAAATCTCATTTTGTATATCTCACTTGAAAATGATTACAAATTATTTTGCCAACCCCCTTGTCATGTTGTCTTTTCTATAATTTAATCCTTCTGCTGTTACTTACATTTGATATATTTATTCTTTGTTCTTTCAAATAGCTTGCAAGCTCCTTGTGAGCAAGGGCCAGGCCACTGCTTCATTGTATAATAATGTTACTTTGCATTTCTCTGGCACTGTGGAGCTGATAAATCCCTTCTACATACATTATTCCCTCGACTTTCACAATAATTCTCTCAGTTTCGAAGGGCCGGTATCATTAGGATTCTGACTTCTCAGATGGGGAGGCCTGGAGTAAGAACTGTTCCATGGCTCGCCCACAGCTCCACTCTGACGTTTTCACCAGGACAGGATGCGGAGGGATTCAGTGCATGCCGTTGATTTATCTGTCCATCAAGTCTTAGCTCAATTCCGCAGCCAGCCTGATGTTGCCAGCAATAGGATTTGTATTTTGGGGAGCAGTTGGCTATAACGACATCCTGAACCCCCTGGCTTCTTGTGTAGCTGTGCCGACAGCCCGACTGTGTGCAATGCACGTGGTGGATCCGGACAACACAGGCAGGTGATAAATCAGAGTTCTAGCACGTGCCCCCTCCATTTTCTTCCAAAGTAAGTTTTGAAAGAGAACTCCTTTGTTGCTTCACCTCTCCTCTTCAGGCTGCCTATAAAGACAGAGGTGGGGGGAATAAAAGGGTGGGTTTTAAAATGCTTCTTTCCAGATGTCATCTATTTAGTTCGTGCGGTGTTATTTGGCAGCGATACTTGGTTTTAGAAGTGTGAGGATTACTTGAAACCATATGACAGAACTGCTTTTCTTATGGAACCAAATGTTGTAAAAAGCTTGGGTAGTAAAAGTGGTGCAACAAAAATGAAATTCATAAAAAGGGATTTTATACCTTTTGTATTTCCAGGACTCAGTCAAACTGGAAAGGACAAAAGTACAAGTACTTTTGAATATCCACCGAGGATGGAAGTCCCTTCTCTGCCCAAGTCTGTGCAACACAGAGTGAGTCACGAGGTTCAGCAAAGGAGCTTCTTCGTGCCTCCGTCTCCTCTCTCTCCCTCTCCTACCCCCTCTGCCTCCCTTTCTGTCCTCAGGGAATTTAGGTAAGTAAAGTTTTCAATTTGTCTGAGTTACCTGCAAAGTTGTAAGGATAAATGAGGTGTAAACACACTTTAAAGTAGAAATTTTTTTTTTGAAGAATCCAAACTCAGTGTAAACAGATCCCCTGTACTCTGTAATCCAAGAGGAAAGAAGATGATGGTATTGATTAAAATAAAATTTGGAATGAGGTACAGAGAACTGGACTTTTAGGTTATGTCCTAGGTCAAAGGCAAGCTGTAGCGCTGAAGAAAATGCAGGAGAGTTAGAAGATTTGAAACCCAACTGTCACTTATTTTTAGTATAACTAGGAGTGATTCATCGGATCTCTTTGAGTTGTTTCCTTATTGGTGATAACAATGCCTGTCTCACAGGGTAGCTGTGAGGAGCACACAGATAAACCACAGGGGAAAATCTTAATAATGTAAAAGTACTATGCAGAGGTAAGGGGTTACAGATATTATTTGGGACAGTATCTTATGCCTTTAATGTGTGTATTGATGGAAGTGTATATGATTTTAACGTTCCCATGGGTGGTCAAGGCACCAAGATATCGATAATAACTGAGCAAAGACTCAGTTATAATTATTAGTCACTGATTTAGAAAATTAATGAATGCCCTTGGGAAACCACGCCCCCCACCTCACTCCCCAGGAAACACCTTGCTCTTCTAGGGAGCTCTCTTCTTGAGCCCAGACATGCCCTGGCTTCACTCCTGCCTCTGTGCTTTGCTCCATCTGGTTCTTCAGCCTGGGGATGGGGAGCAGGGGTGGTTGGGAAGCTCTTCTTTTGCTGTTTATTACGACCCTGTCCATTCTACAAGTTTCTGTTTTGTCTTTTGCTAAGACTTTTCTTGAGCACTCCAGGAAAAATTCCTTCTCCTTCCGCAGTTTTTCTGCAGAACCTGATTCCTTTCGTTAGTTTAACATTTTCACCTGTATTTCAGAGTGAATTTTCACAAATCTCATCTTGGGCTAGAATTGTGGGTCCTGCCAGGGCTGGGCACCTGGTAGTATTTCACTTGCTGTCCCCACTGCCCAGCACAGAGGCTGCCTGACACGTCTGCACTCACTGAACGGTAGTTGTCTGGAGTCTCCGTGAGGTGCGGGGTCTGGGCCGGGTAACGATAGCCTGCAGAGCCCTAAATCAAGTATGTAGTAAGCATTCAAAAATAATTGCTGGCTGAGTGCTTGATTCTTGGCAAAGACATTCAGAGAAGGATTCCTAATTAATCTGTAATTTGTCACATTAAATACACCAAAACATTTCATTCCTTTGAGCATTCTGGCCACTTGAGGTCTCAATACAAGCCGTCTTTAATTTTTGTTTTTTTATTTCTATGGGTACTTGGTTTCTAATTCTAAAAGTAACTAATGCTCAAATTGGAAAATTTGGAGACTACAAGTAACTAATTTAAAGAAACTAATAGTAATACAATATTGAGATACTTTGTACTATTTTTATTGAGTATATGTTTTTTGAGATTAAATTTTAATGTAACTTTATGACATTTTTTCATTTAATAAAACATCAGAGACATTTTTCATGTCATTAAAAATTCTGATAAAATGTTTTTGTGTGTGCCTACATAATGTTTCATCATATCAATAAAATGTAATTTATAAAAATATTAACTTGTATTGGTCATTTAGAATGAACCCAATTTTCCTTTATTGTAAATAATTCATACATGACTATCTTCATTTAAAAAATCTTTGCATTTCAGATTTTTTCCATAGGGTATATTAATAGAAGAGGAATTGCTAAGGTGAAAACATTTTTAAAACTCTGTGTATATTTCCCTAAATTTATTTTCAGAAAGGTTATAATAATTATATGTATTTTCATGAAATGGTATTACAGTTCCCATTTCATTGTATTCTCTCAATATTTTGTAACTTTAACTGGCTGACTTTATTTTTTAAAGAGGATGTTTTTGAATCAACATTATTGTTACATAAGATGCTTACTTAATGTTAATTATTTCTAGAAGTAGGTATATATTCTGAATTGATGACCTAGTAATATAATTCTGATGAGTACGACATTAAATAATACTAACCACACAGTGGGATACAAGTGTGACCTGTTATTGTTGTTGTTATTATTTCCCAAGAAATAATAGAATTAAGGCAACTGATATGCCTAAGATGTCTAAGACTACAGCAATTTAGGAAGAAAATAATATTTTACATTACATTATTATAGTAATGTAGGGAAGTACATTAAAGTGGAAAAAATAAATAAAGCATGCATTAAAAATAAAAGAGGAGATCTAGGTCCATTGTGGGACAATATTATCATTTTTTGATGTGAACTAGAAACTCAAAGCTACAGGTGTGTGTGTATATATATATAATTTGTGTATATGTATACATTTATTAGCATAATTATTTGACTTTCTTCTAAAGCTTTTCCATTATTATTTTCTTTTTTCCAGGTAGTAAGGAGAAAAATGCTTTCGCAATAAATATTTTCATGGAAAAAATATCTTGAAAGGAAAAATTGCTTAATTTACGTCACAAGACCCCTTGGAAGTGACCGAAAGGCAGTGTGGAGTCACAGTCATTAAGAGCTTGAAGGGATGGGAGATGGTGTGGTCTAACCCTTCTTGTAGACAAAGAGACTGAGGTCTGTTGAGGTTAAAGTACTTCATGTGAGGAGGTCCAGCGGGGCCCTGCCGGAAGTGGGTCTCAGACGCATGTCTCCTTGCTTGCGCAGAAGTGGGTGCACTGCGTTTTCTACTAAACCACCCTGTGTCTCGAAAGTACTTTTGTTAGCAGATGGTATCACACAGAGATTTGTGAGGTGTTTTTCTTTTCTTTTTTTGTATCTGTTAACTCAAAACCTTTTGCTGCATATGTGAAATGAAACACTCCTTATTCTATTACATAGACATCACAGAGGAGCTGGTGCAGTTGACTAATAAAACACCAAACAATACGCAGGGGGAGAACCCTCCACTGGCTCCCCAAAACTAGGTGGTGTATCCCCACAGACATTCTCCCCGCATCTGTGTTGTCATTTGAGATGAGGTAGAGTAAAATCACTGTGAGTCACTGAGCCTTGTGATAGGTAATACAACGAATACCCTTTCCAATTCCAAATACCTCCTGTGTGAATGTTCCCAGTAAGGGCAAAGGTTTTGGATGAAGGGGTTATGGATTCACACTAAAATAACATTAGTTGTGAGTGAGCTTGTCTCCAGGAGAATATTTGGAATAAATGATCAAAAGGCTGGTTTTCTGGAGCAAAATGAAAAAGAAAATGAGAACAGTTCCTATGATTCGGGGATGAGGGTAAGGGGTACTTTACAGAAAAGCAACATGACTTTTTTTCTTCTCAAATAATCAACATTGGTCAATTTCACAACATTCTTGTTCAGTTTTGATTTCAAATATCAATGTCAAAACTTTCCTTGGTAAAGCTGAGTAAACAAAGAGAGACATGCAATATTCCCAGTCCCTGTCTCTTGTCCTGGCTCTCAGATGCATTCCTCTGGTTTATCTGGATAAGTAAATACCTCAAATCTTCCTGGTGAGACTTGGCCTATGTCGATTTTCCATTCAAAGGGAGGGAGGGCAAAGAGGCCACAAAAAACTAATATTTTCCTTTTGTAGAACTAGTCTAATTGAATTCCAGATGGCTACCTTGCTTCCATCTCCATTGTTGGCTAACCAATCCGGAGACCACCTGCCCCTCGGCTGCCTGCTTGTCCTGACACTTGAAGAATTACTCAAGTCCTAACTTTCTTTCTGTTACACTTCTTAGAAGTACCAGGTAATGAATCAAAGACCGATATGGAAAAGCAATATTTGAAATGAGTTATGATGTAAAAGAGATGATTTGCTATTATGTTTTATCAAGGGCACTCTATGTTAGTGAACAAGCATAATGTAACTCACAATGCTCATGTAGGGTGACTTTAATGCCAACCATCATCAAGCTTACAGAATCATTAAGTGCATTAAAGGAGAGAGCCAATATGCTATCATGAATGAAATAAGACCCCTTCACTCACTCCACTTCACCCATTTAACTGGGAGTGAACTTAGTGTGGGTCTCTGACATATCACAACCCTTGACTTCCTCTCCTCCTTTTTATACTAAGGCACTGTGACTACCTCAGAAGAACTCAAACACAGAAGCTCTTAAGAGGAAAGGAAGGCAGAGAGAGGTATTGTCAAACTACAGTTTAAATTTACTAGTAGATTAAATGTTGCTTATTATGATTTCATAACATGTTAAAGGTTTCATAACATGTTAAAGTCTAGCCATTTATCTGTTTTTGATAAATTTATCTTCAGAAGTCTATGTTAAAAAGCAAAAAAAAACTACCAGCCTAAAAATTGAAGTTTCCCAGTAATTACAGAAATGTAAATTGAAACTTATCAAATTGGTGAAAAATAGAAACACAATTATTTTTCTTATTGATCAAAATCATATAGGGAAACAGGTACATCTTACATTGCTGGTGGGTTTACATTAAACATCAATAAAAATTTCTGGACAATCATTTGGAACTATGTGTCAAAAACCTTAAACAATTTATATACATTGAGCCTGAAATTCCATATTTAAAAAGTTATCAAAAAGTTCTAAAATTGAGCTTTAAGGATAAAGTATAAAATATATTGGAACTGCCCTGAATGTCCTATAGTAAGAGACTGGTTAAATAAAGTAATTTAGAGACAATAAATAGTATACATTTATTTAATGATGTTTTAGAAGTGTATTGAAAAGAAAAAAGATGCTAACATAAAGTGATACAACATGTATCACAAAACTTTGTGAATAGCATGGACCCATTTTTGTAAACAATATTTTAATGCATATTTTCTGCAGAGATTTAAGTAAAATAAATGGTGAATAAGTGAATTCATTAATGAATTAGATACATAACTTTGGTTTTTTATTTTTATTTTTATTGTGGTAGTACGTGCATAAGATTTAACACTTGGACCATTTTTAAATGGACAACGCAGTGGCATTAAGTCCATTAACAATGTCCTGCAACCTTTGCCCGTGTTATTTCCAGTGCTTTCTCATCATTCCTGGAACTTGATTTTTAAATGCCTCTTCTGTTATTCTGTTGCAGACCGTTCAGCCTGGTTTCAGGAATTGTAACCCTCACCCCATAGTGGGCTGTGTAAGAGCCTAGGGACCCACTTCATCTGGGTCTGTTCTGTCAAGAGGATGTGAGCTACTAAGGAGACAAAACTTATCTCCCTGGTAGGAGCGCTGCTTCTGCCTCATCCATCTCTGGCCCCAACGCTTAGTTGGTAGTCAATGACCAGTAAGACTCCTCATGGGAGGGGCAACCTAAGCCAGACAGGACCACTTGGGAGGCCCTCATGGAAGGACTTGGGGGGTTGCAGCAAAGAGGATGTGATGGACCCTCGCCCCTGGCTATTCTAACATAGCCCGAATCCCCATTTCCGTCTGGGAGATGTCTTCTGCTTCCTGAGCCTAATTGGCTTAAAGCCTGAAACTATGAGGGCAAGGGGTGCAGCCCTGTGCCGGCCAGAATGGTTCCCCGGGTGATCCGGCATAAGAAAGAATTCGTAAAGTCCTGTGAAACCTGCTTTGCTAAGAGTGCTCTCATTTAAATGATAAGGGTCCAAGGAGGAAATGAGTATGTCTCCCAAAGTTTGGCAGCCCCCTTTCCTGACAGACACTGAGATTAAGCCCTCAGATTTCTTTGAAATGTTAAACCTGTATTCCGGTGTATTTGAACCCAATAAAAGCCTAGTGAGGAAGGTGCTCTGGGTCATTCTCCTCTGAGAGTTTGACCACCTTTCCTCCCCAAGCAGATCATCTTGGTAGTTTTATTTTCATCCGTGACGGAGGGATGGGGCTCTGCGGGCGGAACCCCCCCACATCTGGTGCCCAGGACAGGGGCCCCCTGCATTATTCAAAGCTTTTATATATACACATATATATATATATACACACACACACGTATATAAACACACACACGTGTATATATATATATATATATATATATATAGAGAGAGAGAGAGAGAGAGAGAGAGAATTTCTAAGTGGTTGATTTGGCCAAATAACTGACATGGAGCTAAGTGCCTTGTTACAAATTTCTCCCTGGATGAGATACTGCAGAAGCTGTTCACGTTGTCCTAGCACCAACATAGGTGTCACAAAGCAGTGGTCACATGAGTGGTTTTAAATCCCCCGAGAAGAGTGAACATATGAAAGCCTAACAGCTGCAGTTGGTGAATCCTTTCAGATCTGGGGAGACTACGGTTCTGCCTGCTCAGTGCCTGTTTGCCCACCTTTTCTGCCCACAGACCCCATCCCAGGTGCTACAGACGACCACATGGTCCCAGCAGGGCTATCTGTAGCACCTCCCTCCCAGGCCTTGGCCACGGGTCCAAGGGCTTAGCCTGAGATCCAGCCATGTTCACAATTTTTGTCTTGGCATTTCTCAAATTTTATTTAAGAGAAAAGGGCCTTTATCATCATTTCTGGTTTGGGAATATTTGTGCTATGAATCTGCAGTATTGGCAGCCATGCACTCCACTCTGTTAGGTAAGATAGTTTGGAAGAATAAATTGAATAAATTGAGAAAAACTGACATGAGAGATGAAAAGAAAGAGGCCTTAAAGAATATCTGACCCTTGGTTTAGCTGTCCCTAAGGCCATGTCCATGCCTGCCCTTTCTGCTGTTGGATTATTCATTGCCTTCTTGCGCTTACATAGTTTTGAGTTGTGCTTCTGTTCTTTGTAATCGAGTCCTGATTAATACTGTTGAATTTATAATTGAAGCCAAACTACATATTTAATCAGCAATATAGACACCAGCCAATCTTGCTATACCCTGGCTTTATGGGATAAACACAAGGAGACTAGAAGACAGTTTCCCACATCCCTCTGTCTGTATATGCTCCAGCTCCGTGGATATCACATATATGCAAATATGAAGTAATACTTTAAATTGTTGTAATCTTTTCTGTCTTGTGAAATCACACTCATTGTTCAAAATGGTTAGCATCCAATTGCAGGGAACAGAAAACATTCCATCCCTTTCGAGCAGCAACAGATTTAATACAACAAATCAGGTACTTTCAACATTGCTGCATGTGCTGGAGAGGCAGGATGTGGGTTGGGCCTCCAGGAATGGCTCTTGTAACTGTGGAATTAGTCTGCCAGGGAAGGGTCTACTTCCGCCACATTCAGAAAAGAGGACTCAAGAGGCTCCTTATTGACTTCCAAACAGGAATCAGGAAGCCACCTCGTATGTCTTCACAACTGTCCTCAATTATAAAGCCGATGATTTGGAAACTTCATTCTGCTACAGAAAATCCCCAAGTCTGCAGAACTGTGCTTGCCAGTGGCAGAAGCCAAATTCGAGGGAATGGACCTCAACCTCACTTTCCCCTTCTGAATCTTGTGGGCATATCTAAACACTGATCACTGTTAAGTGGGTAAAAGAAACCATGTTTTGAATGGTGGTGTGGTGAAGCTTGCTCTCTGTGCTGGTTAAACCTCACCTTTGCATTTGGTTCTGGGTAGCCCATTTTAAGAGGGAAAGAGGTAAATAATGTACCTGGGGACACTGGACATAGTAATGAAGGGACTAAAACCTTATTAGGACTAACTGAAGGGTCTGGATGCAGTAGCTGGGAGTGAGAAAACTCAGGAAGGCGCTGCCAGCTTTTGCCAGATATTTGAAAAGCTAGTACTTTAATGTCCATAAAACAGATTTTAGGGAACTTTAGGAAGAAGCTTCTAGTCAGAGTTATGGAAATATTGGGCTGGGCTGCTGTGGAGATTGCAAGAAGTGACCCACTATTATTTATATCACCAGGTAATAGGGATGTTGTTGAAAATATTGTATTTTTATATACTAGAGACTTGAATATATATTCATTATGAAGTTAAGTTGGGCAAAACCATTCACTTTTCTCAATTTACCTGGGTAACTGTGTCTTTGTTAATGCTGGATTTAGAAAGAAGTGGAGTAGAACATGTCTAAACACAGCATCTCTTTCAGGATCAAAAGTTAGATCTTATGAAGGAAGGTAGCTACGTAGAAGTTAGGAGAAGGGCAGAAACATGGTTGAGACAACCCCTTCAGGGATCGGGAAGGAAGAAAACATCAGTACCTCCCCCCAAAGATCTTAGGAATATACCCTAAGGGAGATTTGGGTGGAACTGAGATTTGACTGTGAGGTGAAGTGGGGTTTAGTGTAAAAAGTAAGTTGCCAAGTATTGAGCATACTGTGTACGTAACAGATGTCATTTGATACTTACAACATCCTTTTAGACATTCTTTGATTCAACCATGAGGAAAATGAAGTGTAGGAAGACTAAATGCCTTGTCCCAGACAACAGCATTACTAAGGGGCAGAACTAGAATTTGAACCCTAGAACTCATGCATATGATTCCATGACATATCCATGTTGGGAAAGGATAAACATGCAGCTGTTAACAACCTGTTCACACACTAGGGTCAGGAGGGTAAGGTAAGGCAATACCAAAATCTTTTGGGCAGTGAACCACCCATTTTCTTTCCATAGTCAGGACAATACAGTCAAATCTATACATAGCCAAGAAATGCTATTTTGGAACCACCTCTAATAACTGATTTCAGCACCATTTATTCTAGTTATATACATGAAATAGATCTAAAAGTAAATGCCTCAAAAGGTCTATGTGAGGATTCATTGAGATAATGTATATAGAAGTGCTGGCCTGGGCTGTGGTTGCCAAACAAAAGGGAGCTGCCTGAGTCTGCAGGCCAGGGGCTGTTTTGTTTTAAGGACACGGTTTGAGTTTTATACCATCTAGTCAGTTAGAAGAACAACCAAAGAAAAGGCACTTTAAAAAAATTATAGGGAGACCTTTATTTTTGGAACAGGAGGAATTTCACCTATGAAATGTTATTTGCTGTAACCTGTAGTTATAATGAAACAGGCATGAGAAATAGAGAGTTTGGCTTGTATTCAGTGAATCCAGTTTATGTCCTGTTGAAACACATGGGTATAAAGCAAGTGACATACAGGGTCAGGCAGGAGCAGGTTTACAGTTGTAATACAAACAAACATTACAATAATTAGCAACAAGAACACAGACTAAATTGTGTCTTGCATACTCTCCACTGTAAACCTACTGTTGCCAACACCTGCATTTTTCTGTGCAGTAGCTACTTTCATAAAAGAGTAGTGTTGCGGACCGTTCAGCCTGGTTTCAGGAGTTGTAACCCTCACCCCATGGTGGGCTGTGTAAGAGCCCAAGGGACCCACTTCATCTGGGTCTGTTCTGTCACAAGGACGTGACCTACGAAGGAGACAAAGCTTATCTCCCTGGCAGGGCACTGCTTCTGCCTTACCCATCTCTGGCCCCATAGCTTGGTTGGCAGTCAATGACGGGTAAGACTCCTCATGGGAGGGGCAACCTAAGCCAGACTCGACCACTTGGGAGGCCTCATGGAAGGACTTGGGGGGTTGCAGCAAAGAGGATGTGATGGACCCTCGCCCCCCGGCTATTCTGACATAGCCCGAGTCCTCATTTCCATCTGGAGATGTCTCCTGCTTCCTAATTGCCTTAAAGCCTATAACTGTGGGGGTGAGCGGTGCAGCCCTGTCCTGGCCTGGTCAGCTCCGTGGGTGATCCGGGCATAAGAAAGAATTCCTAAAGCCCTGTGAAACCTGCTTTGCTAAGAGTGCTCTTCCTGAGGTGACAAGTGTCCCAGGAGGAAATGAGCATGTCTCCCAAAGTCTGGCAACCCCCTTTCCTGACAAACACTGGCTCGGATTAAGCCCTCAGATTGCTTTGAAATGTTAACCATTGTTTGATCCTTGTCGCCTGACATACCTGTATTCCCCTGTATTTGAGCCCAATAAAAGCCTGGTGAGGAAGGGGCTCTGGGTCATTCTCCTCTAAGAGTTCGACCCCTTTCCTCCCCAAGCAGAAGATGTCTTGGTAGTTTTTTTTTTTTTTTTTTTAATTTTTTTTTCTTTTAGATTTTTTTTATTTATTTATCTTTAGAGGGGAAGGGAAGGAGAGAGGGAGAGAAACATCAATGTGTGGTTGCCTCTTGTATGTCCCCTGCCGGGAACTGGCCTGGCAACCCAGGCATGTGCCCTGACTGGGAATCGAACCGCAATCCTTCGGTTCGCAGGCCCGCGCTCAATCCACTGAGCTACACCAGCCAGGGCGGTAGTTTTTACTTTCATCCGTGACGGAGGGATGGGGCTCTGCGGGCGGAGCCCCCCACATCTGGCACCCAGGACAGGGTCCCCCGCAGGGTAGGTAGTTGCTCATGTGATATGATCTGAAAAGTCCTGAAAGGCCTCTGTCCTCAAATCTTTTCTCTTTCAATCAGACATAGAACTTGAAATTCCATTCTGGGAAATCTATCATCGGGTTAAGGTAGTGATTCTCGAAACTTTGCTATGTATCAGAATTGCCTGAAGAACTTACTTAAATTACTGACCCTGGGACTGCTGAGTCAGACTTGCTGGGGTTGGGGTCAGGACACTGCGTTTTTAACTAAACGAATGTAATGCACAGCAAAATTTGAAAAACATCGGATTAATGCATTGTATCTACAATAGTCTCCCGCTAAATTACAAGTTTTCTCAGGGAAGTGGCCAGGATTCTCAAATGATCACTTCTACCTCTTTATTCTACAAAAACTATTCTTGTTGACTAGCAAAGCTATCATTTAGAATGGAAGGGCAGATAAAGTGCTTCCCAGATAAGGTCAAGTTAAAAGAGTTCATCATCACCAAGCTCTTACTATATGAAATGCTAAAGAGACTTATCTAAGAAATTGAAGATCAAAACCATGAACAGTAAAATGACAACAAACTCACAACTATCAACAACTGATCATAAAAAAACAAAAACAAAGCAAACAATAGAACAGAAACAGATTCACAGAAATGGAGATCGCATGGAGGGATATCAGCGGTGAGGGGGAGGGGAAAGAATGGGGGAAAAGGTACAGGGAATAAGAAGCATAAATAGTAGGTACAAAATAGATGGGGGGGTTAAGAATAGTATAGGAAATGGAGAAGCCAAAGAACTTATATGTATGACCCATGGACATTAACAAAGGGGGGGATGCTGGAGGGAAGCAGGGTACAGGGCAGAGGGGGATCAAGGGGGGGAAAATGGGACAACTGTAATAGCATAGTCAATAAAATATCCTTAAAAAAACTGTTCTTGTCCATACCATTATTAAGCTCTTTATTGTCAACGTGAGTGGATTCTCTCTGGTCCTCACGGGTCGTGGTGCATCTCTGTGAATGTGGTGCTGTACATCACTCCTCTGCTCTCACTCTCTAAGACTGCAGTATCTCCTGTTTTCCGCCTCGCCTTGGTGCCTGCTCCTCGCTCTCCCGCACTGGCTTCTCCTTCTGCATTCAACGCCAAGTATGGAAGTTCAACAGTTCTTGTAGCGAGGCCCTCCGCTAGTCTCTGTATACTCTTTTCCTGGACTTGAATGTCTTATTGCCAGCAATTTCCAAATTTAAACCTCCTACCTTGTCTTCTCTCCTGAATTCCAGTTTTGTGTCGCCAGAAACCTACTTGATAGATTCACTTGGATATCTCATGATTATTTCAAACTCAACATGTTGAAAGTGGTCTCTATACTCTCCCTACACCCCCGACATCTTTCCCTACATTTTTCAGCAAATGGTACTGCTGTTAGCTAGGACAAGGGTCTCCAGGTCTGGGTGGTCCTTAGTACATGCTATTCTTGCTTAATGCTAAAATGCAGCACAGTATTTTGCAGACAGGGCTGCAACCTGAAGAGCTTGACTTAAACTGGATAAGTGTAGCCAACAGCAAAGAAGAAATCAACATGTAATTAACCAAATAGCACACAGTGGCAAACACAAGGCCCCAGGCGGAACACCGCCCTCCACCTTGTTTTATACCCCTCCCCCTATCTTGTTTCTACCCAGCAACAGTGGAGCTCTAGCTTAACTGTTAGGGAGTAGTTACGTTTATATGGTCCTAAAATTACATTCAGCCCTTGGAAGGCAACCTCTAGGCTGATGTGGGCCTCCCACCCCGGTGAAAATGAGTTTGACACCCCTGAAATAGTGTAGCTAAGCAATGACTGAGCCTCCCAATGGCTAAGTCTCCCTTCCAGAGACAGAGCTTCAGAGCTTCGGTTGTAAATCCTGTCTCTCCTTCACTTGTTGCACATAAATAAAACTACCTGAATGGCAAACACATTTTATTCTCAAATAGAACACCCCAAGTGGTGAACTCCTTGAGTTTGGCAACACCGCCATTCACCCAGTTACTCCAATTAGATCCTAAAAGCCATGATGATTCCTACTTCGCTCTCATTGCCAACATCTGCTCCATCTGCAAGCCATGCCCGCCCACTCCCAGATGGTTCTTGAGTCTTCCCTTGCTCTGCCTCTTGTGGCTCTGTCCAGCAAACCACCATCACGTGGTCTGGGAGAATGGACCACCCCGTCTCAAAGACCATTGCGCCTTCCTGCTCATGCCTGCAGTTCTTAGACGGATTGGGAAGGTTCCCCCCCACCCCCGCCCCGGCCAATAATCTTCCTATAATCTTGCTAACTTTTGGCATGCTTGGGTCCTGTCCATTCGTCTTTCTAGATTTTGGTAGCTCAGTGTAAGAACTGCCCCTGCCACCGTCTTGGCCAATGGAGGAGGTTCCCTGGGGCTCGACTGTCTGAAGTAACACCACTGGCCTTTTTTAAGTTCCTCAAATACCCCAAGTTATTTTTCTCCTCTGGGCCTTGCACATACTGTCCCTTCTGTCTGGAACAATTTTCACCTCCATGTCTGTCTATTTCTCAGTCTTCAGATATTAGTCTAAATTTTGCCTTCTGTAACCACTCTCCCTAGGTAGGTATTCTCTGTTATTCTCATTAATTCTTCATGGCGCTTTGAATTTTGTAATTACCTATTAATTTGTGTTTGTATATTGTCTCTCTTCCACTCTAAAATATAAGCTCCATGAATCCAGAAACTATGGACACATATCCAACTTCCAAAATAGCATCTGGCATGCGTTACTTGCTCAATAAATATCTGCTATGATTTTAAAAAATCATGGACATATGCAAAGAAAATAAAGCAGACTATTTTGTTTTCTGGAATTTTGAAAAAAATTTTCTAAGCATGGCATAAAATGCAGAAACCATGAAGGTAAATATTGACCATTTTAAACATTTAACATTTCTGTATTATATCATTGAAAGGTAGAAAACAAACTGGAAAAAATCTTTGCAAAGTACTCAAATGTATTTCTTCAAATAAATAAGTAAACCAATAGAAAAACAGACAAAAAATACAACTTACAGAAGACAAAATAACAAATAGCCTGTAAAGTATGAAAAATGCTCAACTTTAAAAAAAAAAAAAGCTATCTGTCCTGGTAAATAGCAAGAATTAACAAGATTCACAGATACCCAGGTCAGGTGTGGAAGCAGTTAAGTCTTTACACGTGAATGTCGTCATGACAGTTAACTCCATTACAGGCAGTGTAAGGTAGTGTCATGTTTTTGTTGAAGGATTTGGGCATGTCGTCTATGGAACTTTAAAGGCACATTTGCCTTTGACCCACCATGGTTTTGAATGAGAAATGCGAGGAATTCATCATTAGGTAGCACTTTCACAATGTGCGGTGCACATTCGTATATGACACACGAGGAAGTCTGTCCAGAAAAAACCCAGCCATTGTTACTGTAATGAGAACGGTTTGTGTGACATCGATGTCACTTGCAGCCATGGAAAGTAGACGGGAATGTGCATGCACGAACGGTGATGGCTTCACTAAACAGTGATATGTGGGCACGTGTACCATGTGGTCGTCACATTCAAAATGACTGAGCCAGTAGAGCAATGAATCTAATATTTGAGCTGCATCAAATATTGTGTTAAGCTTGAATATTTTTCTATATGGAAACTATTCAGACGATTTAGAAGGCTGCAGCTATGGGCAACTGGTGACTAGCAGTTTCATCAGGACAACACCCCTGTTCACAGATCACGTCTCTTGCAGAGCTTTTTGGTGAAAACATTCTATCACCCAGGTGACCCAAACCCCCTGCAGCCCAGATGTGGCACCCTGCAACGTCTGGCTTTTCCCAAAGTTAAAATCACCTTTGAAAAGGAAGAGATTTCAGACTGTTGATGAGATTCCGAAAATATGACAGGGCAGCTGATGGCGAGCGACTGGGAGAACTGTGTGAGGTCCCAAGGTGCCTGCTTTGAAGAGGCCGGCTTTGAAGAGGCCTGAGGTGTCATTGTCCTATGTACAATGTTTCTTGTATCTTGAATCTTCAATAAATGTCTCTATTTTTCATAGTACATGGCTGGATACCTTCTGGACAGACCTTGTATATTCATATATTGATATTTTTATGTATCATGTTTATTTTGCCATTATTTTAATAAACAAAAATAAAAACTATCTGAATATGTAATTAAATGACATTTTTTATGCAGCTGTTCAAAAGAATAATGGTATAGATTTATATATTTTATTTTGATGTTATTCTAAAATATATGTTTAAATTGAACAGATTTAAGTCAACGGTATTTGTAGTAAGATCCTATTATTTTAAATAAATATGTAAGTACTTGTAAGTTGTATAAATATGTTCAGGCATGCATGGAAAAATAAAATGATTGAAATTCTTAACCATGGCTATATTTGGGAAGTTGCATTCAGAAAAATTTTCCCTTTTTGCATGTATGTTTATGTTGCATACATTTCTGAATTGTTTGGGTTTTTAAAAACTACAAAATGTGTCGTGTTCTGTAATTTTAAAAGCGAGGGAGAGAATAAGTACTGTTTCACGCATTTACCATCAGCCACGACTGGAGCCTCCCTGCTGCGCCTCCTGCAAGGTCAGGCCAATTTGGTCAAGGGTTCGGGCGGCTCGTTTTCTCTCTTTGTTTACCTCAATAAGTGGAGGCACTCCACAATCATATGTTTTTGTAAGGATTAAATGAGTTAAAGGTTTTGAGAAGGATTTATCAACTATAAAGCTCTTTTAAATACCAGAGATTATTATGATAGCCCAAGTCACTGGTTACGAAGAAAATCCTCCCAGTGTTGCTTGGTGTCAGATACCCTCTTTCTAGAAGCGCAATACCCCAGCGTCTCCGGGCGTCCTCCAGGCCCGACCCCGAGCTCCCGCAGGAGGGGTCTGGCCTACCCCGCGCCGCACCGCTCTGCTTCGCCGGCTGCGGCCGCCGACTCCCAGCAGCGCTTGGCTGTTCCTTAAACTTTCCGCGTGGGTTCGACTTCCTCTCGGGTGCCACGAGCCGCAGCGCAAGCAGAGCACGTGGTCCCACCAAACAAAGAAACAGTGTGCTGCAAACATTTCCCTACTGCCCGAGGACGAGGAGGGGGCGGGGCCTGTGCATTATTATTTTCGCTGCAGTTTCAACGCTCGCCAGCCTTCCGCGGTGCCCTAGAGAAGGGTCTCGCCTACTCTTCCAGCACCGCCCTTGCCTGACCCGCTGCACGCACCGCCCACCCCGCCCCAGGCCTGGCTGCCCTCACGCTAAGACATCAGTTCACCCCATACAGGCGGCACTGGGCTCCGCCCTAAAGATCCTTCTGCCGCGCCGCTGCCGGCGGGGAGGGCAGGGCCATAGCCAGCTGTCCCAGAGTCTCCGCGGGAGAGGGCTCGGCCCACCTGTCCGAGCAGCCACCAGCTGCAGGGTGCGCGGGCGCGCCGGTACGGGTCAGAGGGAAGGCGATAGGTGTGTGCGTGGGGAATCGTTATCTCCTGCGCTCTACCCGTCAGCATCGCGGGGCACTGGGCAGGGCAAAGGCGCGCGCCTGACAGGTCGTGGGAATGAAAACTTGCTATTCTCCGCCCTTTTTTCCCGTCGCGTACTCTCCTCCTCTGCCTTCCCCTAAACGTTATTTTCTTTTTCCTGGAGGTCATATAAAATGTATATTTTAGGAAGATTACAGTGAACAAAAGTCTAGGCTGACTGGAGCTGGGGAGGGATGCGTCGCGGGCACGGGTTGGGTTGCTTGAGTGAAAGGAAAGGAAGAAAATGGCTGGCATTTTCTGTTGTCAACATTAGGCACCAGGACACCCAAGCGCTTTCTCTCTGGGGCTGGCTCCTGAGGTGGTGGTGGTGTTGTTGTTTTTTAATATGTTTATTGATTTTAGAGAGAGAGAGGAGGGAGGGAGGGAGATAGAAATATAGATAGGTGGAAGGAAACATCTATGTGAGTGAGAAACACCCATTACACATGATCAAACCTGCAATCTAGATATGTTTCCTGACCAATTATTGAACCCCCGGAACTCCCAACCTTTGGTTGTACAGGAGGGTGCTCCAACTAGCTGAGCCATGCCAGCCAGGGCTCTCTGATGTGTTTTATCTGCCTTCTCTGTGTGATGCTTCAGACTAGGGTGAAAGACAGGTGGCAATTTCCAGATTTGAACCCAAGGAACCGGCCTTAGATTGTGTGAACTCTGGGTGCACCCACTGGGAAACTGGGTCCTCCCACAGCTATGGCTGGCTGGATGGGGAAACTCAGAGAGGAGTTATTTGTTCCATACCTGTTTTGGGGACAGGGACACAGTAATTTTTCCTTCACTGCTCCTAGCACACTGACTGCCTAGCATACAGAAGGTGCTCAAATGCCTCCTCATCACCATGAATCAAGGCAATCACCATTAAGAGGATCCATGATACAAAACTCAGTTTCAGGCAGGCTTACTAGCAATGTGACCCAGCAACAGGTAATGTAACTCCACTAATGCTGTTTTCCTCCTCTGCAAACCAGGCTTATTCACACATGTGTAAATCACTGCAAATGGAGCTTAACACATAGTG
Organism: Glossophaga mutica; assembly: GCA_039655065.1. Lineage (NCBI taxonomy): Eukaryota > Metazoa > Chordata > Mammalia > Chiroptera > Phyllostomidae > Glossophaga > Glossophaga mutica. Next base: position 33,631,200 of record CM077310.1, on the reverse strand, counting down.
GGTGCTCAATAAATGTTAGTTCCTCTCTACATCATACTTTGTTCATCTCTAAAATGGGAATTAAAAAAATTTTGGATGTAATTAACATGTCTTAACCCATCGGAAGGGCCAATATAGCACAAAGTTGTTTGATAATTAAGTGTATCAAACCCTGTGTAGGGCTCATTGCTGTGTCTGTGCGATCGAGCCTTTAATGGGTTGCAGTGTAGGGGACGATTTGGTATTTTTCAGGAGCACCCACATAGACATTGGGTTCCAACACCCAAGTCTCAAGATCAGAGACTGCATCACTGCTCTTAAGAACACCACTAAACAGTTTAGAGTGAAGGCACCAGGGTTTTGCTTAAATATTTATTTTGAAACTGGAAGGTTTATTGAGAGTGCAGGGTTCAGATTTAGAAATGTCAGAAGTAGAGTTTTATTTGTTTCCATTGCATGCAATGAATTGCCCTTTAAATAATGAAGCAATGAAAATGCCGAGTATCACAGATGCCAGTGGATTGCCAAATGTGGAATTAGGTCCCGGTGAGACCGAGGCTTCAGAGTCACATACATCAGAGAATTGGGACATTTGCCATTTGCGCAGAAATCATCCCTCCAAAGGGAGTTTGGTGAGGGCACATCCCTCAGCTGGTCTACAACCTAAACTTTCCAAATGCTTCTAGAGGATCATGGAATGCTTGGCGACGCTTGTCATTGGGAATCTGGAATAATTGTTGGAGAAGTGGCAACTGAGAGATGCTCCTCAAACAGCCTGTTTGGACGCCGTTTATTTGTGTAGAACACAAACATTCTCCCTTTGACAGAAAGGCTGTGTGCATGTGTTCCAGCTGTGGCCAAGTGGGAGGGAGGGTGTGACTTGCCTCCCTTCCCTGGGGCCAGAGACCATGGCTCCCTTCTCACAGGTGAAGCTGAAAGTGGGCTTGGCGTGGGCTTGGGGTCAGATCTTCCTCCACTAGCCACAGAGCCTCAGAACATCAGTCCTTTTTCCTTTTTACACCTCATTTCTCTTGTTTTCGCTCCATTCTCTCAAATAAGGGATTTCCCTCCTTTATCTCTCTGGCTTATTCAGCCAATTTTCCCTTGGCTTTTTAACTCTGCCTCTACCTGAAGTTTTGTCCCTTTATTATTTCTCTACTAAGTATATTTTGTAATTTTTGGTTCACTGGGCCTTTACTTAGGTTACTTCTGCTTTCGATCATAGTCAGTCTTCTTGATGTTGAAAATAAATCTTCATTGAATTTGCTCTTTTTCTAGGTCTCTTTTTTCCTCCTATTGCCTGTCCTATTTGTCTACATCTGCTGTCTCCATTATGACATTCCCCAGTGTACCTTTAAACCCCTGACACCTGACATTGCGTTAAGTCTCCCAATTGCCAGCATCAGTGGCTCATTCTGCTCCCACCCTCCTTTGTCCATCAATGTCTCCTTAAGATCCTCTGAGCATACGTCATTCGGCACTTTGCTGAGCCTTTTCTCGGTTTCTCTGGTTTTCCCTCATTTGGGTCTTCTAGACCTCCCTTCTTATTTCTCCCCTAGTAGGTGCATGCCTCCATAACCAGAGCTGACATTTATTGAGTACTTCCTATGCATTTTAACCCCCCTGCCCTGGAACCTGGAGATTTTGTTTCACTTTTAGAGCAAAAGCTGTGGTTAAGGTAGCTGGCAGGTGCCAGATTCTGGTCTGCTCTGCCTCAAGTCCAAGCCCTTAATCGGACTGCTCTATTACCCAGAGGTTTGGTTTTCCTCATGGGTCCCCTGTTCCTCTATCATTGTCATGCTGCCTGTCCCACCTGACCTCAAATCCCGGATGCACTGGACTGGTTAGCCCAACTCCATCCCTTCCTTCCAGCTCTCCTTTCTGACTTCACTGTCAGAACCACCGTTTTGCCAGGACCGAGGCTTGACTCCTATAACTGTTTCTTCTTTTCCTGGCTCACCTTGCTCAGTTCTTCATCCTATTAGAAACTAAGCCTCAAGCATTATTCCTTTATTGTGTCTCTTGAATTTTTTATTACAATCTCACTACTGTCCCTTAATATAGACCATTACATGGTTCCTTGTTGGAAAAATCACAGTATCCTGATGTTTTCTTACCTGCTACTTCTGCTGTGGGTACCTGCCTTCTTTGTCATGTTCTTTGTGGCCAGAGCAAGCTCCTTCAGATATTTCTTTCACATTCTAATGGTTTTGTTCCAAGAATGTTAATGAATTATCTGCATCTGTAATAACATTGATACTCCTCAACTTGTTACTCAAGGTTTTCTATGTTCTGGTTCTCCAACTTTTCATTCTATCACTTCAGTATTTCTAAACAACCCTTTCGTTCTGAATTAATATTCTGCATTTTGCTAAAAAGGGCTTAAAAACCCTGTTAACAACCCAATCTGCCTAACCTGGTGTTGTTTGCATGTACATGAGCGATAGACCCAGATTCAAAGTCCAACCCTGCATTTGTTGGCTGGGGGCACTTGAATAAGTTCCCCAATTTCCTCTGTCTTCCTTTTCTTATCAGTACAATAGGGAGGTGTCCCGAACTTTAAAAAAGGAAATAGATGTTTACATCTATTGTTGGCAAAACAAAGATATTCAACAAGTAGTAGCTAAATTGGTTCTTTTTGTTTCCTTAGTGTGCCTTTGCTTAGGATACCCCCTTATGGATTTGTCCTCTTCTGTGTTTTCTCTCATCAAAATTCTTCCAGTTCTTCAATTCATCCCATTCAATTCATCCCATTACCTCAAAGAAACCTCCCCCAGCTTTTCTTTAAAGAGGTTTTTCTCTAATTTTGGTACTTGGAACAAGTACTATGAAAATTAACCCTTGGTTAGGTACTATCTTGAGTCATCCTCTACTTAGTACAGGCCTTTATCCCCACTTGGCCAACTACCTCAGGGCTGTCCACGAGAGCATCACACATCTGGGATGGAGGAAGATGTGGAAATGTTAAATGGATAAAACAATAGAGTTGAGGAAAAGAGAAATAAGTGTGTTAAACAGAAAAAGTTAGGGAGGGCATCAGACATCCTCTCCTTTCCCATTTTTCTTGCACAAAATTGGTAGTGTATTTAAAAGATATCTTCGACAAGCACAATCAAAGAATGTGATTTTAAAAAAATGTGTTTCCCACTGTCCATTCAGAATTTTTTCAGTGGGAATGAAGTTTTCCTGCCCCTGGATATGGGCTTTCCAACAATATAAAAAACCTATTTATTTGTTATGATATAATTTATACACAATATTAGGCACAGATCTTAAATGTTCAGTTTGATGAGTTCAATAATTCTATAAACCAGTTAAACCACCATACCTGAACAAGATATAAAGTATTTCCATAACACCAGAAAGTGCCCTAATTCCTCTTTCCAGTTATTTACTTTCCCACCAACTGTTACCCCATCTCCACTGCCAGAAAGAACCACTTACCTTACAATAGCTTAGTTTTGCCTATTCACAATTTTATAAAAGTGGATTTATGCAGTACGTACTATTTTTTAATTTTTAAATATTTTATTGATTATGCTATTACAGTTGTCCCATTTTTTTCTCCCCTTTATTCCCCTCCACCCTATAATCATTCTCTCCTACCATCATTCCCCCACTTCAGTTCACATCCATGGGTCATACATATAAGTTCTTTGGCTTCTCCATTTCCTGTACTATTCTTAACCCCCCTATCTATTTTGTACCTACTATTTATGCTTTTTATTCCCTGTACCTTTTCCCCCATTCTTTCCCCTCCCCCTCACCGCTGATAACCCTCCATGTGATCTCCATTTCTGTGAGTCTGTTCCTGTTCTATTGTTTGCTTACTTCATTTTTATTTTGTTTTTGTTTTTATAGGTTCACTTGTTGATAGTTGTGAGTTTGTTGTCATTTTACTGTTCATATTTTTGATCATCTTTTTCTCAGAAAAGTCCCTTCAACATTTCATATAATGAGGGCTTGGTGATGATGAACTCCTTTCACTTGACCCTACCTGGGAAGCACTTTATCTGCCCTTCCATTCTAAATGATATCTTTGCTGGATAGAGCAATCTTGGATGTACGGCCTTGCCTTTCATGACTTTGAATACTTCTTTCCAGTCCCTTCTTGTCTGTAAGGTTTCTCTTGAGAAATCAGTTGATAGCTTTAAGGGAACTCCTTTGTAGATAATTCTCTCTTTTCCTCTTGCTGCTTGTAAGATTCACTCTGTATCTTTAATCTTTGGTAATGTAATTATGATGTTATTTGGTGTGTACTTCCTTGGGTCTAACTTCTTTGGGACTATCTCTGATTCCTGGACTTCCTGGTAGTCTATTTCCATTACCATATTGGGGAAGTTCTCCTTATATGTTTTCAATTCCTTGCTCTTACTCTTCTCCTTCTGGCACCCCTATGATTTGGATGTTGGAATGTTTCAAGTTGTTCCAGAGGTTCCTAAGGCTCTCCTCATTTTTTTGAATTCTTGTTTCTTTGTTCTGTTCTGGTTGAATGTTTATTTCTTCCTTCTGCTCAAAGCACTGATTTGAGTCCTGGTTCCTTTTCCATCACTGTTGGTTCCCTGTATATTTTGATTTATTTCACTTTGCATGGTCTTCACTTCTTCCTCTATTTTGCAACCATACTCAGCCATTTCTGTGAGCATCTTGATTACCAGTGTTTTGAACTCTGCATCTGATAGGTTGGCTATCTCTGTATCACTTAGTTGTATTTTTACTGGAGCTTTAATCTATTCTTATATTTGGGCCATATTTTTTTTGTCTTGGCACACCTGTTATGTAGTAAGGGGTGGAGCCTTAGGTATTCGCCAGGGTGGGACAACCCATGGCAGTATTGTTTTGGCTCTGTATGTGGGAGAGGGAACAATGCTGCTTGCTTTGCTCCCAGTGGCTTTCAGTCACTTTCTCTCTCTCTTTTTCTTCTGGTACCCCCATGATGCAAATGTTGTTATGCCTGAAATTGTCCCTGAGGCTCCTTACAGTATCTTCATTTTTTTTGGCTTCATTTTCCTTTTTGCTGTTCTGAATGGGTGTTTTTTGCTTCCTTATCTTTCAAATCACCGATTTCATCCTCTGCTTCATTTACTCCCCTGTTGATTCCTTATACTGTATTCTTCATTTCAGTCCATGTCTTCTTCGTCATTGAATGTTTCTTTGTTATGTTTTCTAGTTTCATTTTATGCTTTCTCTGTCTTAATTGAAGTTTCAGTTCATCTGTTCTCCCTCTCAGTTTGTTGAGAAGTCTTATAACAAGTGTCTTGAACTCTGCATCCAGTAAATTGCTTGTCTCCATTTTGTTTAGTTCTTTGTCTGGAGTTTTGTTCAGTTCTTTAATTTGGGCCATGTTTCTTTGTCTCTCCCTGTGTTTGTTTCTATGTATTAGGTAGAACCATTATGACTTCCATGCTTGGTTTTGTAGGGTCCAGTGGCACCACCTTCCAGGTCACCTGAGCTTGGCACTGGAGGTGAACCTCACTGTGTAAGTTGTATACATCCTGCTGTTATAGTTGAGCCTTGATTGCTGTTGGTACCTCAACAAGAGGCCTATTGGCTGCAAGAACTGGCTGTAACCATCAGAGAGGATCATCTGTACAGGCACCCACTCCACGAAGCAGGACTTACTTCAGTGGGTCTCTGGTGCCCACTGAGTCTGCTCCTTGAGTGTGTTGCTTGGGAAGGTGCTTCAATGTGGTCTGAAGCCATCCACTGGGTGTGCTGGCTCTGTGGTATCCTGGGAGGTGCAGGTCAAGGTTAGTCACTGCCTGTGTTCTGCCTGGGGTCATCCAGCATGAGCTGCAAATCAGTCTGCAGATAGCTGCTACTTGTCCTGGGCTTGGAGATGACCAGGAGAGGCCAAGCTGTGAACCAAGGCCAGTTGCCACTAGGGCCAGACCTGGGGCCACTTAATAAGAGGTATGGGGCATACTGAAGCCAGACACTGTTTGTTTGAAAGATTTTAGGAAAGTGTGATGCAAGAGCCAGACAGGCCTTCATATTGAGAAACCAATGGGAAACCTGGGTGGGCCCACAAGTTGGGTGCTGCAGGAGTCCCAGGGGTAAGTACCAGGGCAGAGGTAACAATGTTAAGTAGATTGTTGGTGACCCACATATGGTGCCTGCCTGCCTGTCAGTTCTGTGGGAAAGGGGTTCAGAAAAGGAACAGTTGTGTCTGCCAGCACTCTTATCTGGGAGAAAGCTGTCCTTCCAGCTCTTGTGCTGATATCAGACAGTTCAGTTCCTCTGTGTGTGTCCTGGTGCCTTTCAAGCTGCTGCCCCAGTGCTAGAGCTCAGAGGGAGTGAGTTAAGTACATTTGCACGTGGGCCCTTTAGTAGGAACACCTGGAACTCCAGAGCCCTCTGTCTTACTCAGCCACAATTTCCTTTAGATTTTTATAGCCAGAAGTTATAGGGACTTCTCTTCCTGGCTCTGGAACCCTGGGCTGGGGGGCCTGGTATGGGTTCAGGATCCTTTGTTTCTCAGGGATGAGCTTTGCAGCTGAAATATCCCTTCTGATTTTTATCTGCCACGTGTGTGTGGGGGACCAGCCCATTCCAGTCTCTGCCCCCTTGTACCAGTCTCATTATGGCTTCTTTTTATCATTGGACTTCTGCTCAGCTGGATTTTTGGCAATTCTGAATGATGGTGGTTCTATAATTTAATTTAATTTTGATGTGGTTGCGTTACTGCAGTCAGTTGGAGAATGGGGAATCTGTCCCATTGACCAAGATGATGGCAGGGGTAGATTCTTACACCAAGCTGGCAAAAATCTAGAAAGATGAATGAACAAGGACCCAATTGTGCCAAAAGCTAGCAAGATAATTGGAGAGAAAAAAAGGCCTCCCTTTTCTATCCCTGTAAGACATGCGGTCTTGAGCAGGAAGTGGGCATGATCTTTGAGACAGGAGTCTACCAATCTCCCTGATGCATGGCACCTGAATAAACCCTTTCCTTTCGCACTAGCACATGTCTCACAAGTTTGGCTTTTGTTGCAGCAGGTGGTCTTAACCTGCAGTTTTAGTTACATTTGTGGGAGGATTTGAGTACTGTATTACCAATGCCACCCTCTTGACCAAGTACAATTCTTTAAAAAAAAACCAAAAAACAACTCTATTGTAAGCTTAATCCTCATATTGTGAGCCATTTGGCTACTTTTTATTAAATATTTACAGTTGCATAAGAATCTGGATCATTAATGAACTTGAAATTATTTCTTACAGAGTGAACTTTGGTTTATTTACACAGGTTTTTTTTTTTTTTGAAGTATGATAGAGACATCCTTACACTTCTTAATACCTCTATGAACCAAAGACAGTTCAAAGATGCCCATTTTACAATTGGATAAATTGAGGCACAGAGTGGGAGCAAGGGAACCAATAATTTCTCTACAGAATAGACCCATCTGCAATGTTCCAATAGTAGGCTGCACCATCCAGCCTGATGTTCCCTACAGAACAAAAGAACAAACATTTCTCTGTGTTTGTATACATGCTGTAACTTCTGTGCTGCACTGATTACTCATGTCATAATCACAAACCTGATGTACTATTCCCCTTGGGATTATTTCATCCTGGTACTACCACTTGGTTACTACTTTAAGACTCATTCTGGATGTAATATATTGGACTGAAAAATGCCACAGCCAAGTTCCACAGCATCACTGCTATAATCTCACTGGTTCTTAATAACAAAGCAGTTTGGTCTTGTTTGTATTAAGATGAGAAATCTATTAGGAAATTAGCCAAAATTCTGTCAGAGGAAGATTGGTGATTTACTGATCAAACAGGGAAAGGCATCGGGCCACGTGATTAATGTGTTCTCTTGACTGGGTCACAGTGTGCCCAGATAGTTGGTCAAAAGTTATTCTGGGTGTATTTGTAAGGGCGTTACTGATTGTGATTACATTTAAGTAAATAAAATGAGTAAATCAGATTGCACTCCCTAATGTGGGTGGGCCTCATCCAATCATTTGAAGGCGTGCGTAATACAAAAAGAGGAAACTCCTCCTAACTGACTGACTGCCTTGAGCTGAGACACTGGTATTTCCTTGCCTTTGGGCTTGACTGTGAACTAAATGCCACCTCTTGTTGGGTCTTGAGACTGCTGGCTTTGGAATGAAATAACATGATCCACTCTTCCACATTTCCAACTTATTGACTGCCAATCTTGGAACTCCTCATCCTCCGTAATAACATTAGTCAGTTTCATAACATAACTTTTTAGTTCTCTGGGATAAATGCCCATGAGAGCAATTTCAGGATCATTTGGTAGTTAGTTGTGTGTCTGTTTTTTTGAGGAATTACCACACTCTTTTCCAGAGTGGCTGTACCATTTTGCATTCCCACTAGCAGTGGGAATTCTCGCCATTATTTAGTGAAGTACACAATGTTATCTCATTGTGGTTTTATTTTTTTTAAATTTTTTTAAATTTTTTTTAAATATTTTATTTATTTATTTTTAGAGGAGAAGGGTAGGAAAGAGAGAGAGGGAGAGAAATATCAATGTATGGTTGCCTCTCATGTGTCCCCTGCTGGGAACTGGCGTGCAACCCAGGCATGTGCCCTGGCTGGGAATCGAACCTGGATCGTTTGGTTCGCAGGCCCACGCTCAATCCACTGAGCTACACCAGCCAGGGCTCATTGTGGTTTTAATTCAATTTACCTAATGCCTACTATATTTTTAGGTACTTATTTGCCATCTATATATTCTCTTTACTGAAACATCTTTTCATGTTTTTTTGCACATTTTACAGTTGGATAGTTTGTTTTTTACTGTTGAGATTTAAGAGTACTTTATATACGCTAGATACTAGTTCTTTGTTGGATATGTAGTTTTCAAATATTTTCCCCCACTTTCTAGCTTTTAAAAAAATCTTGTCAGTAGCTTTCACAAAGCAAATGTTTATGATTTTGATGAAGTACAATTTACCAATTTTTTTTCTTTTATGGATTTGTGCTTTTGGTGTTTAACCTAGAATCTCTTTGCTTAGTCCTAAGTTTCAAAAAATTTTTCCTATTTTTAAAAAGTTTTATAGTTTTGGTTTTTATGTATAAGTCTGTGATCCATTTTAACTTAATTTTTGTTTACAGGCTAAGACTTATATTTAGGTGCTCCTCCTTCTCCTTTTTTTCTCCTTTCTCCTCCTCCTCTTCTTGTCTTTATTCTTCTCCCTCTTGCCTATAGATGTCTATATTTCCTCAACTGAATTGCTTTCACACTTCTGTCAGAAATCAGATAGGTAAATAGATTTGTGTAAATCTAGGTCTGGGTTTTTCATTCCATTGACTGCTGTGTCTATTCCTCTGCCAGTACCACCCAGTCCTGACTGCTGCAGCTGTATATAAAACTCTTGAAGTCAGGGATACTGAGTCCTCCTTTATTTTCTCTTTTTCAAAATTGTTTTAGGCATTTTAATTTGCTATTCCACATAAATTTTAGAATAATTTTGTCTCTTCTACAAACAAATCCTACTATGTTTTTGAAAAGAATTGCATTAAACCTGTATATAAATTTGGGGAGAAATTACATCTTTTATATTAAGTCCTCTAACCCATAAACACAATGTATCATTCCATTTATTTAGATTTTCCTCAATTTCTTTTATCATTGTTTTGCAGTTGTCAACATATAAATCCTGTACATGTTTTGTTAGATTTACACATACACATAAGTATTTAATTTTTTGAGTGACTGTAAATGGTATTATAATTTTAGTGCCACATATTTATTGTTTATATATAAATCTAAAATACACTTATTTTTATATAATATATAAATATACAAAATATGTTGTACATAAATACACATTTATCTTGTATCCTGCAATGATGCTCAACTCATTTATTAATTCTATGATTTTTTGAAGGAGACCCTGGCGATTTTCTGCACAGACAAGCTTTCTATCTGCAGAGAGGGACATTTTTATCTCTCATTGTCCAAATTGTATATCTTTTATTTCCTTTTCTTGCCTATTGTATTATTTTAGACTTCCAGCACTATGTCAAGCAAGACTGGAGAGTGGATACCTTTATTTCAGATCTCAGGAGAAAATAATATAATCTTTTACTATTAAATATAATGTTAGCCATTGGTTTGTTGTAGCTCATCAAGTTTAGGAAGTTCTTTTCACTTTTATTCTTTTCTGAGATTTTTGTTTTAAATTCATGAGTGGGTATTGAATTTTATCAAATTTTTCTTCATTGATTGATATAATTATATAATTTTTCTCCTTTAGCCCATTAACATGATAAATTACATTGATTGATATTTGAATATTGAACCAGCCTTTCATCTCTGGAATAAACTCCACTTGGTGGTGATGCTTATTTTTCATAATTGTTAAGTTCTATTTGATAGTATTTTGTTAAGTATTATTGTGTTCATATTCTTGAGGAGCATTGGATTTTAGTTTTCCTTTTTTTGTGCTGTTTTTGATTGATTAGAGAGTCAGGGTAGTATGACCTTCATGAAATAAACTGTAAAGTGTTCTCTATTCTATTTTCTGGAAGAGATTGTGTAGAATTGGTGTTAATTCTTCTTAAATATTTGGTAGTATTCTCCAGTAAAATCTCCTGGGCCCAGAGAAATACTTTGGAGAGGTTCTTAGTTACTAATTCAAGTTCCTTAGTAACTATAGAGGTATGCAAATTATCTACTTTATATTTGATGAGTTGTGGTACCTTCTGTTTCTCAAGGTGTTGATCTGTTTTATCTAAGTTGTCAAATTTATGTATGTTGTATTTTGATCAGGAAATGTGAGTTTTATAACTTTGTTATTTTTTTATGTATATAAGATTTTTGGCTACTTAGGATCCCTTGAGATTCCATATGAATTTTATTTTATTTTTTACTTAAATATATTTTATTGATTATGCTATTACAGTTGTTCCAATTCTTTTCTCCCTTTTATTTCCCTCTACCTTGCACCACCCCTCCCACCTCCGGTATTCTCTTCCTACCTTAGTTTATGTCCATGGGTCATACATTATCAGTTCTTTGGCTTCTCCATTTCCTATACTATTCTTAAGCTCCCTATCTATTTTGTACCTACCTGTTATGCTTCTTATTCCCTGTACCTTTTCCCGCCATTCTCCCCATCCCCACTCCTGCTAATAATCCTCCATGTGATTTTCATTTTTGTGATTCTGTTTCTGTTCTAGCCGTTTGCTTAGTTTCTGGTTTTGTTTTTTAGGTTCAATTGTTGATAGTTGTGAGTTTGTTGTCATATGGCTATTTATAGTTTTTGATCTTCTATTTCTTAGATAAGTTCCTTTAACATTTCATATATAAGGGCTTGGTAATGATGAACTCCTTTAACTTAACTTTATCTGGGTAGCAGTTTATCTGTCCTTTCATTTTAAATGATAGCTTTGCTGGATAGAGTAATACTGGATGTAGGTCCCTGCTTTTCATGATTTTAAATACTTATTTCCAGCCCTTTCTCGCCTGTAAGGTTTCTTTTGAGAAATCAGCTGATACCCTTATGGGAACTCCTTTGTAGATAACTCTCTCCTTTCCTCTTGCTGCTTTTAACATTCTCTCCTTATCTTTAATCTTTGGTAATGTAGTTATGATGTGCCTTGGTGTGTTCCTTCTTGGGTCCAACTTCTTTGGGATTCTCTGAGCTTCCTGGACTTCCTGGCAGTCTATTTATTTCTTTTGCCATATTGGGGAAGTTCTCATTCATTATTTGTTCAAATAGGTTTTCAATTTCTTGCTCTTCCTCTTCTCCTTCTGGCACCTCTATGATTCGAATGTTGGAATGTTTAAAGTTGTCACAGAGGTTCCTAAGCCTCTCCTCATTTTTTTGCATTCTCGTTTCTTCATTCTCTTCTGATTGGATGCTTATTTCTTCCTTTTGCTCCAAATTGTTTCCTTCCTGTCACTGTTGGTTCCCTGTACATTTTCCTTTATTTCACTTTTCATAGCCTTCATTTTTTTCCTCTAATTTGTGACCATATTCAACCTATTCTGTGAGCGTCCTGATTACCAGTATTTTGAACTGTGCATTAGATAGGGTGTCTATCTCCTTGTCACTTAGTTGTTTTTCTGGAGTTTTGATCTGTTCCTTCATTTGGGCCATATTTCTTTGTCTCAGGGGACCTGTTACATGGTAAGGGGTGGAGCCTTAGGTATTCACCAGGGTGGGGCAACCTTCTTTGTTGTAGAGCAGTGCTGTCTGTGGGGGAGGGGGTCAGAAAGGGAACAATGCTGCTTGCTCTGCTCTGGTCCCACTTTCTGTCATCTCCCTCACTTCCCACAAGTGGATCGTGCCCTTTCAGGTGCTGATGTGCAAGTAGATGGGTTTGTGTACGGTTTAGGACACTATAGGCCTCTCCAGTGAGCTCTCCTGTGAGGCTGTGAGTTTCTCTTGCCGCCCTAACGGCCACAGGTGTTTTATAGCCAGGGATTTTGAGTCTTCAGTTGCCTGCTCTGAAATCCTGGGTTTCGAGGTCCTTCTTGCTCCCCTGTTTTTCTTCCTGATTTATCTGGGTGTGAATGTGGGATTGCCCTCGCACGGTCCGTTGCCTTGCCTTGCTGCACATCCCCTCTGCCCTGGCTGCCTGTCTCTGTCCCTCCTTCCAGTCTGGATGAATGTTTCTTTAACTCCTTGGTTGTTGGACTTCCATGGAAGTGATTTTCTAGGAGTTCTGGTTGTTCTTTGTTTTTAATTGGTTGTTATCCTTCTTTTGGTTGTGTGAAGAAGCGAAGTGTTTCTGCCCATGCCTCCATTTTGGCCAGAACCAATTACTCCTTATGAATTTTAGAATGGGTTTTTTATTTCTGCACAAAATATTGTTTTGGATTTTGATAGAGACTGCATTACATTTGAAGATCGCTTTGGGTAATAGTAACATTTAAACAATATTATGTCTTCCAATCCATGAACATGAAACATAGTCTCTTTTACTTATTTCTAATTTCTTTCTGTGGTGTTTTGTAGTTTTCATAGTATGTCTATTACCTCCTTGGTTAAATTAAGTACTAAATATTTAATTTTTTTATTTTTATTTTAGTTGTTGATCTTGTACAGTTTTCTTTTACTCCCACCCCAGCCCACCACCCTAGCCCTCAATATTTAATTTTTGATACTATTATAATTGTAATTATTTTCTTAATATTGTTTTCAGATTGTTTATTATTAGTGTATACAAATGCAGGGGAACTTTGTGGTCAATTGTGTGTTCTGCTAGTTGGTTAAATTCAGTTGTTTTAAAAGTTTTATTTTGGTGTGGAATCTATAGGATTTTCTACATATAAAATCATATAGTGTGAACAGAGATATATTTACTTTTTCTTTTTCAATATGAAAGACTTTGTTTCTTTTCCTTTCTTTTTTAACTAATTGCTCTGACTAGAAGTTTCAGTGCTATGTTGAGTGGAAGTGGTAAAGTGGGCATCCTTGCTTGTTCCTGATCTCAGGAGACAGCTTTGAGTCTTTCATCATGGAGTATAATATTTGTTGTGGGTTTTTCACATGTAGCTTTTATCATGTTGTGGTAGTTTCCTTCTATTCCTTATTTGTTGAGTGTTTTTTTCATGAAAGGGTGTTGAATTTTCTCGAATGCTTTTTCCACATCAGTTGAGATGATTATGTGTCTTTTGTGCATTCTATTAACATGGTGTAAAACATTGATTGATTTTTTTGGTATGTGGAACCATTCTTATAGTCCAGAAATGAATTCAACTTGGTCATAGCGTATCATCCTTTCAGGATGCTGTTGAATTTGGTTTATAGGTATTTTGTTGTTGAAGATTTTTTAACATCAATGTTCGTAAGGATATTGAATTGAGATTTTGTAATGTCTTTGTCTCACTTTGGTATCAAGGCAATGAAGCATCATCGAACAAGATTAGAAATGTTCTTCATCTTCAATGTTTTGGATAAGTTTGAGAAGGATTGGTGTTCTTTTTCAAATGTTTTATATAATTCATCAGTGATGACATCAGGCTTGGGGCTTTTCTTTGTTGGGATATTTTTTTATTGCTGACTCAATTTTCTTATTGTTATAAGTCTGTTGTGCCATTCTACTTCTTTATAACTTAGTTTTTACAGATTTTATATTTTTAAATTTGTCCATTTTATCTAGGTTATCCAATTTGTTTGTGTATAACTGTTCCTAATACTCTCTTATAATGCTTTTTATTTCTTTAGCTTCTGCAGTAATATCCCCAATTTTATTTCTAATTTTAAAATGTAAATATTTTCTCTTTCTTCTTAGTCATTGTAGCTAAAACATTTGCTAATTTTCTTGAATTTTTCAAAAAACCAACTTTTGGGTTTGTTGATTTTCTTTTATTTTTTTCTCTTATCTTTTGTATTTTGTCCCTTCTGTTAGATTTTGGTTTTCTTTTTTTTTCCTTTTTCTAGTTCCTTACATTGTGTTAGCTAGGTGGTTGACTTGAAGTTGTTTTTTTAAAACTGTAAGCATTTTTAGCTCCAAATTTTCCTTTAGCACTGCTTTAGTTACCACAGACAGTCTAGAGTTTGGGGGAGTCTCCCTCATTGGCCAAGATGGAGGCAGGAAAGTTTTTTTTTTTTTTTTTGATATTTTATTTCTTTATTTTTAGAGAGAGGGGAAGGGAAGGAGAGAGGGAGAGAAACATCAATGTGTGGTTGCCTCTCGCATAGCCCCTGCTGGGGTCCTGGCCCGCAACCCAGGCATGTGCCCTGACTAGGAATCGAACCGCGACCCTTTGGTTCACAGCCTGCGTTCAATCCACTGAGCTACACCAGCCAGGGCGCAGGAAAGGTTTTTACATTGAGTGGTGGGAAAGCTAGAAAGATAAGCTGGATAGGGCGCCTGCACAGCAAAAGCTAGAAATATGAGCGGATAGAACCTGAGTGCCCTATAACCTAAGAAAGATGAATGGATAGGGCTCCCAAGCACCAACAACTAGAAAGATAATTGGCTAGGAAAAAAAGCCTTGCCCTCCCTATTCCTATGAGAACATGGGTTTGAGTAGGAAGATGAAAGGGTCTTTGAGTTGGGAGCCCACCATTTTTCCAGGTCGCAGCTTCTGAATACAAACTTCTTTTGCACCAACACCTGTTTCACAAGTTTGACTTTTGTTGCCGCAGGCAGATGAACCTCTGTTTTGTTCAGTTACACTTCCACTGCGTCCCGCACATTTCAGCATGTTGTGTTTTGATTTTGCCTTGATATGTGTTCTAACTTCCCTTTTGATTTGTTCTATGACCCATCAGTTGTTCAAAAGTATATTGCTTAATTTCCACAAACTTATAATTTTCAGTTTTCCTTCAGTTATTGGCTTTTAACTTCATCCCATTGTGATTAGAGAAGACACTTTGAGTGATATGTACCTTTAAAATCTATTGACTTTTAGCTCATGTCCTAACTTGGCCTAACATAAAATGTCCTGGAGAATGTTCCATGTGCACTTGAGAAAAATGTCTGTTAGATCTTGTTAATTTATTGCGTTGTTCAAATTCTCTATTTCCTTACTTATTTTCTGTCTGCTTGTTTTGTCCATTATTGACAGTGAGGTATTAAAGTGTACAATCATTATTGCAGAACTGTCTATTTTTCATTTGAATATTGTCAATTTTTGCTACATATATTATGCTGGTCTGTTATTAGTGCATAAATGTTTATAATTGTAATGTCTTCTTGCTGTATTGAATCTTTTATTGATATATAATGCCCTACTTTGTCTTTTGTAAACTTTTTGTTATTTGAAGTCTGCTGTGTTTGATAATAGTATACCTGCCTCTTCTTCCTTTTGGTTATTGTTTGCAAGGCACGAATATCTTTTCATTCATTCACTTTCGAAGTATTTGTGTCTCTGGATCTAAGATGAGTTGCTTATAGACAGCATGTATTTGGATCATTTAATATTTGCTTTCACTGGAGAGTTTCATGCATTTATATTTTATTAGTTTCCATATTATTTAATCTTTATGTACTACCATAATTTTCTTTACTGAAATAAAATATTACAATGGAGAACCAAGAAATTAAATATACAGGGCAAGTTTTGGGTCATTCAAACATGAGTGTAAATATGTGCATATTTTGTAATAACCAAAGAATTACTGAGATTAATATTTCATTTGGGTATAAAAGGAGAGAGAGAAAATGACATTTGTCTAGATCGATTTCCCAGATTGAAAGTTATTTATTTATAAAATAATGACATCACTGAACATACAAAATGACTCCCTTATAAGTGGCCCATTTTCCAAGACCACACTATATGTCAGCTTAAATGTATACTCTGAATCTTTTTCACTGTTCACTCAGTTTAATTTCAATAGCACTTCTGTTGCCTTCTGTTTAATTGAAAATTAATTATTGTACATGAAATTCCCAGGGCTCCTATACAGGAAATGCTGCCTCATTTATTTATTCTTCTTTGCCTTGACCAATTAAAGCTTTTGGAATCCACTGTGATTTTTATATGATGAAATTCATCATTTTGCATAATCTGGGAGAAATGGCTATTCTGGTAACAATTATATTTTTAAAATTTATTCTTTAATTACAGTAGATATATAATATATTAGTTTCAGGTATACAACATAGTAGTCAGACATTTATGTAACTTATGAAATGATCATACTATAATCCATCTGATACTATATATGGATATTACAATATTATTGGCTGTGCTGTACTTTATATTCCCATGATTATTTTGACAACTGGAAATTTGTATTTCCCAAGTTCTTTCACCTTTTTCACCCAAATCCCCCCTCATCTGACAACCTCACTGTGTCTATGAGTTTGTTTCTATTTTTTTAATTCATCTTTTTTTAGATTCCACACATAAGCAACATCATATGGTATTTGTCTTTCTTTGTCTGACAGATTATACTTAGCATAATACCTATGAGGTCCATCAAAGTTATTGCAAAGAGTCATATTTCACTTTTTTGTGACTGGGCAATATTCCATTGCATATATGTACCACATCATCTTTACCCATTCATCTACTGATGGACACCTAGGTTGCTTGCATACTTTGACTGTGGTAAATAATGTTTCGATGAACATGGGGATGCATGTATCTTTTTGCATTAGTGTTTTGGATTTCTTTGGATTAATACCCAGAAGTGTAATCATTGGATCACATGGTAGTTCTATTTTTAATTTTTTGAGAAACCTCCCTACTGTTTCCCACAGTGGCTGCACCAATTTGCGATCCCACCAACAGTGCATGAGGGTTCCTTGTCTTCCTTGACAAAACTTGTTTGTTGATTTATTGATGGTAGCCATTCTGACAGGTGTCAAGTGTCATTGTGGTTTTCATTTGCATCTTTTTATATGTTACTGAATGTCTGTGTGTCCTCTTTGAGGAAATGTCTATTCAGGTCCTCCACTCATCTTTTAATTGGATTGTTTATGCTTTTGTTTTGTCTTTCAGTTCTATCAGTTCCTTATATATTTTGGATATAAACCTCTTATCAGATCAGCTGCATCATTGGTGAATATCTTCTTCCATCCGGTAGGTTTTCTTTTTGTTTTGTTGATAGTTTGCTTCACTGTGTCAAAATTTCTTAGTTTGATATAGTTCCATTTGTTTAATTTTTCTTTTGCTTACTTGGGGAGACATATCCCAAAAATATTTCTAAGAATAATGTAAAAAGGCTTACTGCCTATTTTTTCTTCTAGGAGTTTTATGGTTTCATGTCTTACATTTAATTCTTTAATACATTTTTTAAAAGATTTTATTTATTTACTTTTAGAGCGGGGAAGGGAGGGAGAAAGAGAGAGAGAAACATCAGTGTGTGGTTGCCTCTCACGTGGCCCCGACTGGGGTCCTGGCCCACGACCCCGACTGGGAATCAAACCTGTAACCCTTTGGTTCACAGCCCACACTCAATCCACTGAGCCACACCAGCCAGGGCTTCTTTAATACATTTTGAGTTTATTGTTGTATATGGTTTAAGAAAATGCTGTAGTTTCATTATTTTGCATACTTATCTGTCCAGTTTTTCTAATACCATTTATTGAAAAGAATGTCCTCATGTCATTTTATAGTCTTGCCTCCTTTGTCTTATATTACTTGACTATGTAGGCAAGGGTTTATTTCTTGGGTCTCTGGTCTGCTGTTAATCTGTGTGTCTGTTTTTATGCCAGTACTATGCTGTTTTGATAACTATTGCCTTGAAAGATAGTTTGACTTTAGGTAGTGTTGTACCTCTAACTTTGTTCTTTTCTCTCAAGATTGCTTTGGCTATTTCTTTTTGGGAGGGGTGTCATATAAATTTTAAAATTATTAGTTTTGTTCTGTGAATAATCCATTATTTTTTGATACAGATAGCATTGAATCTAAAGATTGCTTTCAGTAGTTTTGACATTTTAACAATGTTAATTCTTTTTATCAGTGAGCACTGTATATCTTTTCATTTATTTATATTTTCTTCAATTCTTTCTTTAGTGTCTTACAATTTTCTGACTATAGATCTTTTACCTCCTTGGTTAAGTTTATTCCTAGGTATTTTATTCTTCTTGATGACATTGTAAATGGGATTGTTTTCTTAATTTTTATATGTGATCGTTTGTTATTGGTGTACAAAAATGCTACTGATTTCTTAATATTAGCTTTTTATCATATTACTTTAAAGAATTCATTTATTAGTACTGTTTGTGTGTGTGTGAACTTATTAGGGTTCTCTATATGCAGTGCCATGTCATCCACGAAAAATGACATTTTTACTTCTTCCTTTTCAGTTTGGATACATTTTGTTTCTCTCTCTCTCTTTTTTTGTCTGATTGCTCTGGCTATGACTTCCGAAACTACATGGAGTAAAAGTGGTGAAAGTGCACATCCCTGTCTTGTTCTTAATCATAAGGTACTTTAGCAGGGCTCTGTTGCCAGCTGTGTCTGCCCTTCGGGTATGTCCTTTGTGAAGCTGATGTTTTTCAAGTTGCTGTCCCTGAGCTAGTGCTTCGAGAGGGTGAGTTTGAGAGTGAGTTCTGCATAGCCCTTAGGAGGTGTGCTTCAGTCTCCAGCATCCACCTGTTCTCCTCAGATGTAACCACCACTCATCTTTGCAGCCAGCTACCATGGAGACTCCTCTTTACAGTACAGGTGCCCCAGTTGGGAAGCCCCTGCTGTGAGGCTTGGCTCCTTCTCTGGTCAGGGAGATCTGCGGCTGAGATATGCTTCCAATTCTGAATGAACGCAGCATGGGGGTGGGACCTGCCCATTCCACGACTCTGGTCCTTCTACCAGTCTCGACTTGGCTTTTTTCCCTTATATCCTTATGCATGGGGTAGTTCTGTTCAGCTAGTCTTCAGGTGGCTCTCAATGATGGCTGTTCTATAATTTCACTGTAATTTTGATGGTTGTTTGAGGAGGTGAGCACAGTGTTTACTGCCATCTTGACCCCAATTTCAACAATTCAGGAGTTTCCATTTTAATTATTTATTTTTAGTAGTAAAATTTTCTTTTTATCTTTTGCTTATTGGCTGTGAGGTTGCAGTTCTTTGCTATGAATTTCTTTGTTTCTTTCTCTTTTTTCATTTTTTTTAGGAATATTTGCAGTCATTCATTGAAGCATTGCTATCATGGCCCCTATAGAATTCTAACATCTTTACCATTTTGGTGTTGGTGTTAGTAGCTATTGTTTGTCTTTTTCTTCATTGTTTTCAAACTTTCTAGTTGTTGTCATGATGAATAATTTTTGGTTGACATCTGGACATTTTTGTACTGTGCTATAATGTTGTGGATCTTATTTAAACATTCTATTTTAGCTGGCTTCGTCTGACAACACTCTAGTCGGGAAAGACAGGCCCTGCTTTTGATACTGCCTGGTGGAGGTAGATGTACAGGTTGTCCACTGAGCTTACATTGACATCTACTGTGGTGGGAATCCTTGTTTGAGCTGGATGGGATGGGAATCCTTGCTGCCCACTAGACCTCCACTGATACCTCCCAGGCTGGGTGGGGCTGGGTGTGCCTCACTACTGCTCCCTGTCTGGCCATGCTAACACCATGGGATGGCATTTCCATATTACAGCTGGGCAGTGGTAAAAGTGTGGACTCCCCACCAGTCTTCCTCCAAAACTCTCTCAGTGTGGAGAGTGAGGGCTGCCTCAATTCTGGGTGGCAGTGGGGGTCCAGGCTCCCTACATGTCCCCACTGACACTGCAAGGAGTGGTGGCTACCGACTGTCAGGGATGAAGCTGCAGTTTCCTCCTTGGCTTTTGCTGACAACACCTGATGGGGCATTGAGTGTCTCAGCACAGCCTGACAAGGATAGGCTCCCTAGTGGCCCTTCCTGGCATGGGTGGGGATGAGTACACGATGTTGTTTTTTCTTCCTTTGCTTTTTGGCAGGAATAAAGTGATTATTTTCTAAATGTTTCTATCAAGCCAGGCTGCCTTTTTCCTGATGTTTGGCTAGGAAGACGAAGCTTTTTTTAAGGCTGTATTTCATATGTGCTCATTGCCATACCTGAGTGTCTAGTTTCTTCAGCTCCAAGTCTGAGATATATGAAGCAAAAAGAAAACTCAGAGAAGTCAACACTGTGTTGTTCTTTGGATCTTGAGGTCCCTAGGTTGTCTTCTACCTTCTCTCCACCTTTCAGAATCTTATGTTTGTTTTACATAAAATTTCAGGCTTTTTAGTGGTACTTAGTGGAGGAGTAGGGAAATTATTTGTAAAATAAGAAGAAAAACATATTCTAACAAGACAAAGCAAAAAATGAATTTAATTGCAATTAGATGTATATGAGTGAATCAAGAAGTGTTGTCTGATTTAAGCCAAAAGCAGTAAAATTGGTGACTATGGTAGTGGGCAATGATTAAAAACAAGGGCCATACTTTATTGAACACATACAATGCTCCTCACATACATTCTTCTGTGTTTATAAATTTTCACAGCAAAAATGTGAGGCCAGCGTTATTCCCATTTCACAGTAAAGTAAACTGAGATACAGATAGTTTAAGATAATTATTCCAATGTTATATGTTTAATGAGTGAGGAAAGAGGGATTCACACTCTAACCTGTCTTAATGCAAAACCCCACAATCTCTGTGGACTTCCTTGTAGAAGAAGGAAGACTGGGAGAGCTTAGGGGACAGCTGTGAAAGATACAAAATGTATCATGTGACTGCACAGCCCCCCCCCATATCTGTGGTTCTGTAGAAAGCACGTGGGCGACCTAAAAGAGATCTGTTTCCTCTGAGACTACTGATGGCCTTTTTATAGAGCTTATATTTTATATTACTTCTTTAAAGCAACTTTGAGATGTCTCTGGAAGCCAGATTCATGAATGAGCAGATGGGGAGTCTGTAGCTCAGAGAGGCTGGGTTCCTTGTCTAAGCCCACACGACGTTTACTGCTGAAACAGACCTGGACAGGAGGCCTGTCGAATCAGGAGCCAGTCTGCATGCCTCCTGCTCCCAGACCCACTTCCGGCTGGGTTCTGTGCCACCACTTTCTGACCAAGCAGAGGCCCAGTGTAGGCACAACCTATTGCAGTTAAATTAGGGTCTGTCTTCTGACAGCCTCCCGGACTGCACTAGTCTGCAGACTGTATCTGATGGAAACCTTCTGTGGAACAAAAAACAAATCTGAAAGCCAGGCCCATCTCAATATCTCCATCCACTGGATAAACATCTCCAAGACAGAAATGCAGGGAGGCCAACCTCCCTTTGCCAACTTTTAACCTAAAGTTTGGAAGCAGCTTACATTTTCCGCAGAGCAGTAAACTATTTTCATTCCTTTTACAGTGAATGACTCCTTCTGGGATGATAATTTATTTTTAATCTCTCTTTCAGGCACTGATGATTTTGCCTTCTTGCCTGAAAGAAGTTGTGGGTTAAAAGAAAAGCTCCATTTTTTGAAATTTTCTTCTGTCCCATCTTTTTTTCATCTTTTGAAAGCCTGCTTTGGGCGTCTTTGGAGCCTTGCCTCTTTCTTTGGAGAGAACTTGGCTCCTTCGCAGTGCCCCCATTTCTCTGCTGAATCTAATCTGACTGTTCTATTTATAATTCTTGAGCAAGATGAATCTCGTCTTTGTGTTTCTTTCTGAGCAACAGTGTCCCCTCCCTAGGATTTGAGCCATTTAACCTCTACAAGAATCTCTTTAATTTCTCTGCAAATTGCCAGAAAGCCAGCAGTTGAAACCCTATCAGGTCCTGGATCATGTCAGACCTGCTTTAAATTGGCACCCTCCTCCATCCTCCAACCTCCTGGGAGTTCACTTAGGAACAAGGCTGGGCGAAGGAATCCCCAAGAGCCCTTTGGCGATGTCAGTGAGGTCTGGGAAGTCTGCTAGGGAGCGCGACTTTGGAGAGCGGAAAGGCTCAGGGATGGAAAACCTGCCCATTTCTAGCTGTGCCTCGGTTCTTCTCAGAACTGTCCAGACTTATGCACACATTACGTGCTGTTTACCCCTAAACAGATTCATCAAATTATTTTGCCTGGAAACTATCCAGCCCAAACCCCTTGTTTTGTAGAGAAGAAAATGGAGACAAAAGAAAGGAACTGACTGATCCAAAGTCATACAGCTAGTCGGTTCAAGAGTTAAGACTAGAAAGTAGGCATGCTACCTATCCACTGTCTTGAACTTGTGAAGACACAATTTTGATTTAATGTACCCACTCTAATTAAATACATATTTCTATTTTTATGAATTTCTAATTTTGTGTTTTTATGCATCTGGTAATTCCTTTTTTTCATTCCCTACCTTACATACCTCATTTTTACCCAGTATCCTATGTCCAGTAAAGGATTCTGTCTTCTCAAGGGATCTTAATAGACTCAAAGGACTACAACTTTCCCAGAGTTTGAGAAAGAGGTGATGAGCCTCAGAACCCCAAATCCAGAACTGGAAGGTCATTGAGTCTATGGAAACCTCAAAAGTTTTGAGGGGCATACTTCGGTCGTACAATACATTAGTGACCAAGATAGGATTTGAGTCTGAGATTGTCCCCTTCTCATCCAGGGCATTTTCTTCTATTCAAAGTTCCTGCTAGCTCTGTGGTTCCAAATTCCTACCTGAGTCTAGAATGGCCATTTAGACAATTCTTTTTAGTTAGAGTTTACCCAGACCAGTCACACTTGTAGCCTGACAGCTGTTTTTAATAGCAGGATGTTCTATTACACTTATAAATCCAACCACATTTTAATGTCATTTGCTATGAACTTCCTTGTAAAATTAAATAAGAAAGGGCCAAAATATTTACTGATTTCCATGACATGATTTATTGACCGAACATAACATGATCGATCTTTTCTAGCAAAGTAAACTAAGGTGGTCTTATCAGGTTTTCAGGACCAGGAACCCAAGTGTAAGAAACTGAATTCACACTGAGGTCTACGTGATGGAAAATCTGTAGGCAACAGCTTCCTCCGCTTGTAACTGTCCCAGTGTCTCTGCCTGTCTTTTTCCATAATATACCTTTTCCTTCTGGCTCTAAATTCTTTGGGAGGTGGGTAGTGCACTTTCTAGAAACCCCAGATGAGAGGAAATGGAGTTTAAACATTTTGAAAAAGCCCACTTGCCTGCCCTGTAGACTTCTGCTTTGCTTATAATCAAGAAATTCCCTCCAGTCAAGTAAGGATGGGAACATTCATTTAGTACACCAAGAGAAGGGAAGTAATGTTCTTAAAAGTTTTAGTGTCAAATATTATGCTACATGTTCATAAACATTTTTCTCTCTTAATCTGTACAATATTTCTCATGGGGAGGTGTGATTATCCCCATTTTAATAATGGAAAATTAAAGCTGAGAGAGATTTACAAAATATTTGCTAAAGGCTACTTAGAGCCTTTTATATTTAGAGAAGACTCAATTCAAGTCTCTGACATCAAAAACAGCTATTGTTATAAATGTTCTTGTCTGTTCTTTCTTATGAAATATGTGTAAGAGTTTACATGGTGTGTGTGTGTCTGTGTGTAGAAATGGATTAACTGGGTGGTGATGAATGTATAGCTTCAACATTGTCAAATTGCTGTCTATAAGGAGTGTACTTATTTATAGCCTACCCAGCAGTGTTCAAGAATGCTTGTGGCTCCATATTCTGACAACATTTGATGTGATCAAAATTTTTAATTTTTTTTCTAACACAACTTGGTACTTTACTGTTGTTTTAATTTACATTTTCTTGATTATGGCAAGATTGGCTCTCTTTTAGATGTTTATTTTTGTCTGTTCAGGTTTTCTTTGTGAATTACCTGTTTATAATTTTTGCCACCTTTTCTTTTTCAAAATTGTGTTTTTTATTTATAGTTGATTTGTAAGAGTTCACATATATATATATATGTACACACACACACATCCACTCACAGACATATATATATTCTGGATCATAATTTTTCTATGGTTATATACATTTTAATTATCTTGTCCCAATCTATAACTCAACTTCTTACTTTTTAAATTATGTTTTCTTAAAAAATATTTATTAAAGTATAATTTGTATTCCACAAAATTCACTCATTGTAAATATAAAGATTGATGTGTTTTAGCAAATTTATGATTGGACAGCCATTGTTATAACCCAATTTTGGGCACTTTCATCAGCTCCAAAAGTTTTCTCTTACCTATTTGTAGTCTGTGTCACCTCCCAGCCCTACAGAGTTTTGTCTATGATGTCACATGTAACACTAGTTTCTTTCTTTTTATTGCTGAACAGTATTCCATTGTGTGGGTATATCACATTTTGTTTATTTGACGAGATTGGAAACACGTTGTTATGAACATTTATGTATAATTTTTGGATATATATTCAATATATATTATTTTACATACAATATATAGTATATATATGTAGAAAATATTATATATAAGCTATTTGACAGATGTTCATAGTGGAATTGCTGACTTGTACTTAATTCTATGTTAAAGTTTTGAAGAAACTGCCAAACTATTTTATAAAATGTTTGTATCATTTTTCATTCCTATTTGCACTGTATTTTCTAAAGGAGCAGATGATTTGAATGGTGGGGATATGGAGAAATGATTTCTCCTAAGATGTGTAGGCACTGAGGTTATCTGCTGAATTTTATTTCTTATTTTAACTTTTATCCTGGCTTCCTAGAGGTCATCCCTATGCCTGTATAGCTTAGTGGTCAGCCAATGATTTATGCAGAGATTGTGCTCGATTGTGTAGGGCTTTTAACTTGTGCTGATCGAGCTGGGTGTGAATTGGGAATGATGAGCAACCAGCTCTCAGGTCTTCCTTGGTTTTATCTCCAGACTTCCTTGAGTCTCCCTTGTACATGCCTACAGTTTTATAGTCACTAAAGTATGTGTGGAAATTTCTTTCAACTCTTACCACAACTAAGGCTGCAATCTTGGCCTAGCAAGCTTCTGTGGGTTTCCCCATTTATTTCTCATGGAATTCACCACTTTTAGCTGAAAAAGCCCTGGGTCTTTGCTCCCCACTCAACCCTTTCAGCCACCATCCTGAATTGAACCGGCTCCCTCTGGCAACACAGCTTCTACTTGCAGCTTGTCCAGAGCTGTCAAAACTTCAGTTCTTACCAACCAAGTGGGGCCAGAAATAGGAGCATTCCCCACGCAAGAAGACCACATATCCCTGCTGCTCTAGCCCAAAGTTCTAACAGCTTTTCAAGAATAAATGCTTTCCAATACATCATGTGCTTCTGCCTTGAAATGTTTGATTTTGATAACTTTGTCCAGTGTTATACTTAGTTTTGAAGAGCTACTTCATCCTGCCATAACAAAAATCCCTCAAATAATGTCTTTTGAAGCACAAAATAATCAATACTTCGTTATCCTAGCACCATTTATTGAATAGCCCATTCTTTATCCATTATTCAGCGATACTTTCTCTATTCCATAGGAAGTTTTCTCATACACACAGTTCTGTTTTTAAGTGCTATAGCTTGTTGATTTTTTTGCAATTTGTTTATCCCTTTTTCAGCCCCACTGTATCAGTCTTGACATCTGGTAAAGCAAGTCTTTTTCAAGAGTGTCTTGGCCCTTTGCTCTTTCATACATTTGTAGAATTTGGCTTTTCAAGTTCCATGAAAAATTCTGTTAGGACTTTGGAATTTTTTAATGTATAGATTAATTCAAGCATAACAGACACATTTAAAATATGGTGTGTTTTTATCCATGGACTTGGTACATCTGTTCCTTTGTTTAGTTCTTTCTAATACTATTTAATAATACCATTTTATCCTTAAAGATTTTGCATATTTTCTGTGAGATTAATTATTTGGTACTTTATACTGGGTGTTGGAAGTAATATTTGTAAAGTTAATTTGTAATATTAATTTTTGTTTGATGCAGTTAATTTTTTGTATGTTTATACTATATCCAACAATCTTATTGAATGCTCTTATTAAATGAATGTTTTCTGGACTTCCGGCCAAGATGGAGGCGTAGGCGGACACACTGTGCCTCCTCTCACAACCAAAATTAAGGACAACAAATATTTAGAAACAAGAAAACAACCAGAACTTAAAGAAAATTGAACTGTACTGAAGTCCAACAACCATTCATCCAGACCGGTAAGAGGGCGGAGTCGCGGCAGGAAAAAGTGGAGGTGCGGACCCGGGAACGGGAACGCAAGCGGCAGCGGCTGGCGGTTCCCAGGTGCACAGGCGGCGGCTGGTGGTCCCCGGGCACAGTGGGGCAACTGTGCAGACCCACTGAGACCGCACAAGGCGGCTGGCTGACCAGGTGCTCCCACATTTGCGCGTGCAGACGGTCCAGGAAGAGGGGAAGTGGCGGAAGGGACTGAATCCAGGAGAGAGCGGAGCAGGCGCCATTGTTCCCTCTCAGACCCCGCCCCCACATACAGCGTCACAACCCAGCGACTGGGCTGCCCCACACTGGGGAGCGCCAGAGGCTCCACCCCTCACTACGTAACAGCACGCGTGCGTGCACAGATAATCCAGGCTAAGGGGAAGCGGCGGAAGGGGCTGGAGTCCAGGAGAGAGCGGAACAGGCGCCATTCTTCCTTCTCAGACCCCGCCTCCACCTATAGCATCACAACCCAGCGACTGGGCTGCCCCGCCCTGAGGAACACCTAAGGCTCCACCCCTCACTACGTAATAGCCGCGACCAGACTAAAACCAAAACAAAACAAAAAAAAAACCCCACCAAAAATGGCTCAAACCAGAGAACAAATAAAAGCCCCAGAGCCAATTCTTCTAAGCGACCAAGAGATAGCCAACCTATCAGATGCACAGTTCAAAGCACTGGTCATCAAAATGCTCACAGAATTGGTTGATTTTGCTCACAAATTAGATGAAAAAATGCAGGCTACAATACGTGAAATGAAGGAAGATGCATGGGGAACTGATAGAGATGGAAGGAAAACTGGGACTCAAATCAATGGAGTGGACCAGAAGGAAGAAACTAACAACCAAACAGAAAATGAGGAAGAAACAAGAATTCAAAAAAATGAGGAGAGGCTTAGGAACCTCCAAGACATGGTTAAACGTCCCAACATCCGAATTATAGGGGTCTCAGAAGGGGAAGAAGAAGAGCAACAAGTGGAAAACTTATTTGAACAAATAATAAAGGAGAACTTCCCCAAACTATCAGAACGTCCAGGAAGCTCAGAGAGTCCCAAAGAAGTTGGACCCAAGGAGGAACACACCAAGGCACATTGTAATTACATTAGCCAAGATTAAATTGAAGGAGAGAATTCTAGAAGCAGCAAGGAATAAGGGGACAGTCACCTACAAAGGAGTTCCCATCAGACTGTCAACTGATTTCTCAAAAGAGACCTTACAGGCAAGAAGGGGCTGGAAAGAAATATTCCAAGTCATGAAAGTCAAGGGCCTACATCCAAGATTGCTGTATCCAGCAAAGCTGTCATTTAGAATGGAAGGACAGATAAAGCACTTCTCAGATAAGGTCAAGTTCAAGGAGTTCATCATCACCAAGCCTTTATTATATGAAATGTTGAAGGGACTTATCTAAGAAAAAGAAGATCAAAAATAGGACAGTGAAAAGACATCAAACTCACAGCTATTAAGAACTGCACCTAAAATAAAAAGCAAACTAAGCAAAGAGCTAGAACAGGAACAGAACCACAGAAATGGAGATCATATGGAGGGTTAGCAATAGGGGTGTGGGAGGAGGAGAGGGGGGGAAAAGGTACAGAGAATGAGTAGCATAGATAGTGGATAGAAAATAGACAGGGGGAGGGCAAGAATAGTATGGGAAATGTAGATGCTAAAGAACTTATGACACATGGACATGAACTAAAGGGGGGAATGTGGGTGGGAGGGGGTGTTCAAGGTGGAGGGGAATGATGGGTGAAAAATGGGACAACTGTAATAGCATAATTAATAAAATATATTAAAAAAATAAATAAATAAAATAAAACCACAAAACCTCACCCCCCCCAAAAAAAAATAAATGAATGTTTTCTGTGGATTCTTTTGTTTTATTGTTCCATGCAGGAAGTGATATTGACTGCAAATTACTGACAGTCTTGTTTGTCTTTTCAGTCCTTGCACCTGCCGTGGCTTTGGCTTAGGACTTTTACTATAGAGTCAAAGCTGTTAATAGTGGGAATTGTTGCATCTTTTTAAATAAAACTTTTAACATTCGATTATTAAAAACGATAGTCGAGGGAACTTTTTGGTAAATGTAAAAAGTTTCTGTTTATTCTTAGTTGTCTAAGGTTTTCCTTTTAAATTATAAATGGGTATTGAATTTTATACCTTTTTAATATTTTTCTTATATCTATAGATTTATGGATATTAGCATATGGTTTTTCTCCTCTAGTCTGTTAATGTAATGAGTTATATAAATTAAATTTTTACTTTTAAGCAATATACAGGGTCTGTCCAGAAAGTATTCATCCATGTAGTATGAAAAATAGGGACATTTATTGAAGAAGATACAAGATACAAGAAACATTGTCCTGGGATGATGACACCTCAGTCCCCTTCAAAGTAGACACCTTGGGACCTCACACAGTTCTCCCAGCATCTCTTCCAGTGTTCAAAACACTGTAAAATCTTTTGTTGGAATTACTATCAGCTGCCATGTCATATTTTCCTGAATCTCTTCCCTTTCAAAGGTGATTTTAGTTTTGGGAAAAGCCAGAAGTCACAAGGCACCAAATCTGGGCTGTATGGGGGCTGAGTCACCTGGATGATTTGATGATTTGCCCAAATACTCTGCACAAGATGTGATGCATGAGTAGGAGTGTTGTCATGAGGAAGCTGCCAATTACTAGTTACCCATGGCTGTGGCCATTTTTGTTGCATTGAATCTCTCAACCTATGAAGAACATTCAGGTGGTACTCCTTATTAATTTTTTGGCCTGGAGGGCATACTCATGATGGACAACACCTTCCTAATCAAAAAACCACGGTTATCATGGTCCTGATGTTGCTATGACTTTGAAGTGTTTGTGCCACACTTTTATTTGCACAGTACTCATTGCGTCATCCCCGAAAGCCTTCTGAATCATCCAAATAGTTTCTGTGGAGGAATGTTCAAGCTTAACACAAAATTTGATGCAGATTCATTGCTTTACTCACTCAGTCATTTTGAATGCAATGACCACACAGTACACATGCTCACTCAGTGATGTCTATTGCCCCACTGACTAGTACAGTGAAGTAATTGTTTTTCTTGTGTACACATTGCAGTCCACTCTCCTTGGCTTCCAGGTTACATCAATGATGTGCAAACTATTCTTGTTATATTAACAATGGCTGGACTTTTTTGGACAGACCTTGTGTGAATTCCTGGCAACTTGATCCTAATGTCTTTGTTATTCATTACTTGATTTGCTTTGCTAATATTTTATTTACTATTGCCTTATCTATGTTTATGAATGAGTTAGGTCTATACTGTTTTCATACTATAGCCTATTACAGCTTTTAGAATAGTAACATGTTATTGAGTCAAGACCTCTATTAGGGTGGAAGCAGTTGAAATGTGGCATATCCAGAAGATGGTGAAAAGGAGAAGAGAAGGTTGGAGTGACTATTTATATTCAGGAAGCAAGAATTTCCAAAAACTAAGTGAGGAAAGTGAGGATCAAGAACTATTTAAGGTAAATATGTATGATAAAGAAAAAGTTCTGTTTAGGCAGGAGTTTGAGATATCACATGGAACTGTTCAGTAGGCAATTGGAAGTTTTATAAATTGAGAAGCGGCAGTTAGAAACGCAGCCATGGAAGCCATTTGCACATAATCGAACCATGTGAGTGGATGAGATCATCACCTGAGATGAGTGCTCAGGCAAGAGGCTAGAGGGTGGGGCCTAGGAGGGTGACCGCAGTGAGAGGATGGGGGCGGAAGGAGGAGAGGAGCTGGGAAAGCAAAGAGAAGAAAGAAAATAAAACTTGTAATTTTCTGAGCTAGGGCTCAAAATAAAAAGTAATAGCAGGTAGGGTCTGATACTTTCTCTTTTAGCTCACACCCCTGAAAAAAGGGACCATTGCATTTCTCAAAAGATATCTGGAAGGAACATTCTTAGAAACATTGCCTCCCTAGGCCCAGAAAACTAGATCTCGCCTCCTAGGTCAAAGATAATCACAATATTCTATCATCCACTGGCTTCAGGTTTATTTTCCTTAATCCAATATCATAAAAAATCAATTTAAAGATGACCTTGAACTCAGTCATCCTAATAAGTAATAAGACACAGATTA
This sequence comes from Glossophaga mutica, assembly GCA_039655065.1. Taxonomy (NCBI): domain Eukaryota; kingdom Metazoa; phylum Chordata; class Mammalia; order Chiroptera; family Phyllostomidae; genus Glossophaga; species Glossophaga mutica. The sequence goes on along the minus strand of CM077310.1, from coordinate 33,600,638 downwards.
TCTACTTTTCACCACAAGTATCCTATAGGTTGTAAGATTTTTTAGGTTAATCTTAAAGACAGTTTGGTAGTATAGTCTATGTTATCTTCTCTGACATCAGTATATCAATCAGCTAATACAGGCATGTAGAATTTCAAAGGTAAAAGAAAGCATCTTTCTTATTTTACACATGAGAACACTCAGGACCAGAGAGGTGCAGTAACTTGACCCAGGTCATTTGATGAGTTGAGGAAGAGCTTGGACTAGAGCCCAGATCTCCTGACTTGAAGCTCTGATGACTTAGAACCATATAAGGATCAGCACCTGAATCACTCTTGTCTATGACAACACTTTCTATGTTTAAACTAATCTGTGTATTGATGACTGTTTCCTTAGTTATGAGCTATTATCTTATTCAAATGATATTTGCTTATTCAAATGCACTGTGATTGTGTTAATTTTTTTTAAATTGCTTTTTTTCATGTTTAAAAATACTCTTTGGAAATATTGAGAGCCCATAATGGAGATGGTAAAATAAGTGTGGCATTAATTTGCAAATATAAATGTCAACTGAGGCAGGGTCCATTAATTTGTTGATAAGTGATTCACTGTGTGAGTCCTACAGCATGTTTATCAAGTATCTTTAATTTATTCTTTCTGAAGCACAAATTGAGTTCTTAAAAATATAAAAGTGTACATTTTTTACAGCTCATTGTATTTACTAAACTGGAAGCTCTTAATACCCAACATTCTTTTATTTGGCAAGTATTTAGTAAGTGCCTACTGTGTGTCAGCCCAGGGATACAATAATGGGCAAGACACATAAAGATCCTGACATCATGGAGCATATAGTCAAGCAGCTGGGAGGTAGACAATACACACAAAAATAAATAAATGGCATTTTTTTTTCAGATAGTAAGAAGAGCAATGGGATAGGGAGGGACCAGAGGAGAGATGGTTCTAAATCCTCAGGTTCCTTGGGAAGATGACTCTGAGCTGGAGGTTAGCATGTAGATAGTATATGGTGGGGCTCTTTTAGGATCAACATCCCTGGGGGAGCACAGGGAGCAGGATTAGGAAGGGGAGAAGTTGGGCTGTTACGCAGTCACAGCAAAGCCTCAGCCTCCAAAGCCACAGGGAACTAGCGGGCTGGGCTTCAGCTCTTCTTATTGGCCAGTATTGCATATAGGCTGCCTTTGGGTGGGGTGGGTGAGGGAGGTCTTGGAGGAGGTGGACAGCTGAGAGAAATCTATGAAGGGTCCAGCTGGAAGTTGTCAGTCGCCAGCACTCTCAGCTGCTAGGGAATGATGCCTCAGTCCTGAAAGGAGGGAGTTTTGAGCGGCACTCTACAGCATCCATTATTGCCTCTCTGAGCAGGGGACATTTCAGCTGAGACCTGAGTGATGTGATTCCATTTTGTCTTGGGGTTGACATTGTTACCCCCATTTTGCCTCCTTATTTACCTCTGCAAGAGTCAGAGAAGTAAAGTGACTTGTCCCAGTTTCCATGCTAACAAGAGGCCACATGTGTGTCCCTAGCCCACACCGTTCCTTTTACACCGCACTGGTGAAAATGCCAGTGGCACACACTTCTGCAAACGCATTCATGAAGGATTGAGGTCTGTAGCCACCAGCATAGGTGAAGGCTCTGTGTGTTTCACTTTATGTGAGGTGATAGGACAAGCCCAGAAGCCCGTGTTTGCATTTTTGTTTGGATAAGTGATTGGATATCTTTCTGAAAAATAGATCTTTAGAATTAAAATTTTTTTAAGTAATATGCTGACAACTTACTAAAAACAAACAAACAAGTGGAATGAATACCGTGAGATGTTACTCGTTCCAAAAGTCAGAAGACTGACCACAGCCACGCCACACATCTGCAGATATTTTCAGGCTCTGATCCCTAACTTTTCTTGGGTCTTAGGCATGAGTGGAGAGTGCTGCGATGCTATGGTTCTCATTAGCAACTGCTCGAAGTTTGTTCCTTGTCTGGCTTTCCACCTTTGTCCCTTAGGCCCCTTGCCTATCTGGCCTGGGTTTCAGTTAGACAATGTCTTACATCTCATATTCCTTTGCAGTTTTTTAAAGATTTTTTAAATTAATTTTTAGAGAGAGGGAAAGGGAGGGAGAAGGAGCAGAAGAGAAACATCAATGTGAGAACGAAACATCGATCTGTTGCCTCTTGCATGCGCCCAACCGGGGACTGGGCCCAAAACCTAGGCATGTGTCCTGACTGGGAATCAAACCGGCGATCTTTCACTTTGTGGGATGAAGTTCCACCAACTGAGCCATGCCAGTTAGGGCCCTTTGCAGTTTTTTACAGTGCTTTTGTATAAGTTATTTCATCCAGTCCTTGCAAAATCCTTGGGAGGCATGGCTTTTTATTCCCTTTTCTTTGATAAAGAAACCAAGGCCCTGGTGAGTTAAGAGACTCAGGTGCATACCTTTGGTTCCAAGGTCATGCATTCTTTCCCTTACCTCTCTACTCACTGGGTTCTGAGCTGGGTTTCCTGAGTGTGGGAGGGCAAACATAAAAGAATAAAGAAGACATAGGACTGAGGAAGAGAACTGATCACGCTTTAACTATCGGGGCAATCATGTAACTTAGTTTCAGTTCTCTCTTAGAAGTGACAGAACCGAACTAGGTTGCTTCCTAGAACTTGCAACTTCAATTTCTCTGACATTAAGGAAACAAAAGGAAAAAATGAAAACAATGAGGCAGTAGCACATCAACAGCAAAGAACAGCCCACAGTCGCTGCTGTTAAATGGTGACTCTTGCTTCTGGATTCTCGCCAGGGCCCGAATGTCATTTTGAATACTCCACTGCCCAGGTAGCTGCTGGTTTCCTAGGGCCAATATCACCGTTTAACACACAACAGTGAACAGAGTGAGGATATCAGATCAAATCCATTTCCGCTGTAGGATGGGAAATCTGTTTGGAACAATCAAGAGGGTCAAGAGCATGAAGCATGAGTTTTCAATTGCCATCAGATGGTAAGCTGCTTAATGTCAATTGGCAAAAAAAAGTTGATCAATTTGTACCCAATTAATACACTATGGTTGGAAAGGAAGAAAACAACTTCATTTGGCCAGATCGATCTTCTCTGTGTTCCTTCAGCATGAGCTCCAAGTGGTCTGTGCACATTCTCTTTTATTCCATGAATTCCCTGCTCCTTGCCAGCCACATCCTCCCTCGCTGGGAAGGACAGGCTTGGCAAGGCTCACTTTAACATTTTTCTCACCCCAGAGTGCCATTTAGGGAATGGCCACTGCGGGGCCCTTAATGAAACATTAATGCTGTAAAAGAGTTAATGCAACTTTCAGAACCATTTAATTTCCAACTATAGCTCAGTTTTGGCCCTGGACAAAGCTGGCTCTGTAGCCATTGGGCTGAATTATTTAGCCAAGCCACTTTCAGAACTCACCTGGAAGACTCCTTCCTGCTGGAGTGGCCAAGGAGTCAAGGTCATGAATCAGATGCATGAAGACTTGGTGTCTCTGCATGATCTGGGAAAACCCCTGGCCTTGACCAGCAACCATGGCTGACAGAAGAAATACAGGTCACCCAATCACCATCAGCCAAAATATTGGCACATGAAGTCCAGCTAAAGCTGGGCTCTAGAGACTTCCCAAATGCGAGAAAGCACGTGAACCTACACTGGCCTATTGGAGCTTGATGAGGGAAGAATGTAGTCTCATTTTTACATCCATAGATTTTATGCTGCCTTTTGTTGGTAATTTGCATTTATGTAGACTCTTTTAAACTTGGGGTCTAAAACAGCTTTGCTGGTTTGTATGTATTGGGGACTGCTTTGTGTCAGCCCTTGGCTTGGTGTATATAAACAAAACCTCACCATCTGTATTTAAACAAAAGCATGTGGCTCAGTTTTAACTTGGTCATTTTCAGCCGTGCTGCACTTGAATGAGTTCTCCTGCATGTTTTTTAAGGGTGCGTAAATCTGGGGTACAGTGCTCCCAGGTGAAGCCTTGACTCTGCCTTCCTGGCAGTGCAAGGTGGCTCTGCTACTGCACTGTCTCCATGGTTTTCTTACAAACGGAAAGAGGTGTGACCTTGCTGATAAAATGCAGGTGAAAACTCTTTTTCTCTTTAAGTATAAACCCCAAATGTATTTTCTACTCTTTCCCCTGTATTTGCCCAAAGAAATACCCAAGGAGAAAGAGCATGTATGTGAAAATCCCCCTGTGAATTGTTAAGCTCCATCAGGGCATGGGTGTCTTGTGTTGTTCCTAGGGAGAGAGGCAGCTTTTCATAGCAGAACTATTTCTGCATCTAGAGTCAGAAGGCCTAAGTTGGAGCCAAATCACTGCAAGTTAGGAGCCATGTATTCTCAGTCATGTCACTAAACCTTAGTTTCCAAATCTAAAGTGGAGATATATGATTCTGAGCACTTAGGAGAGTTACTGAGGAGCAGTCAAAACCTGTCTGGGGCATCTGCCATCAGTAACTGCAAGGGGCGACTGGGCCAAGGACTCTGCTGCTCTCTCATGGGAGAGAATGGCTTTGCCCCATGGGGCAGGGCTGCTCCTCGGTCACAGTCACGCAGAAGAGATGGAGGACCTCTGATGGCCTTGTTGCAAGGATCAGGTATGAATGTACTCAGAGTTAGTCAAGTTACCTCTAGAGGACATATAAATGCACACACACAGCATGCAGGAGCTTGCCAGAACTTTGTTTTCTCTGGAGTGCTCTTCCCAAGGCTGCTGGTGAAGTCTAGCTGTTAAACCATAGAGGTTGTCTCTCCACAAAGCTTGAAGGATTCCTGGAAACAAGAACCATTGCTTATTATAGCCTCTCTTGTATTACATTTATTCATACATGTGCTGTCAATATCCCTTGAATAAGAGTTTCTTAATCTTGGCACTATTGATATTTTAGATTAGATAATTATTTGAGGTTAGAGACTGCCCTGTGCACTGTAGGTTGTTTAGTAGCACCCTGGCTTCTAAACACCAGATGCCAGTAGCACCCACCTTTAGTTGGTGTTGGGAACCGCCCTGCCTGATTTCAGAAGCTGTAATCCCCCATAGCTAAGGCTGAGTGAAAAGACCTTGGGACCATAAGCCATTAAGAAGACAAAGCTTATCTTCCTTGTAGGGCGCCACCTCTGCTCCCTTTTACTTTACCCTGCCAGGCCCCTAGTGCATGATCAGTTAGCCAATGGTGGGTAAGATTCCTCAAGGGAGGGATAACCTAAGACAGGCACGGTGATGAAGAGGCCCTCAGGGAAGGACTTGGGGGCTATAGAAAAAGGAGGTGATGGACCTTTGCCCCTTGGCTTTGACATAGCCTGAGTCCTCATTCTGTCTGCAAGAAGTCTCATAATCTCTTGGCTGCCTTACTTCCCCTGCCTGACTTAAGCCTGAAACAATGCCAGAGGTGGGTGTGGCCCTGTGCGGGAAAGGATGGGTTCCTGGGGTGATCAGGCCTAAGAAAGAATGCATAAAATCCTTTGAAACCTGCTTTGCTAAGAATACCTTCAATTTAAAAGATAAGGGTCCAAGCCTGAAATGAGTTTTTTCCCCCAAAGTTTTATGGCCCTTTAGCTATCTGACCCTGACTCAAAATAAGCCCTCAGAGTTCTTTGAATGTTATCTATTGTTTGATCCTTACTGCCTGACAGTGATTGATGAGCTTTACCTGTGTTCCTGTGCAAACGGAATCCAGTAAAAGCCCATTGAGGAACAGGCTCCTGGCCCTTCTCCTTTGAGAGATTGGCCACCTTTCCCCTCCAAGCAGATCATGACTTGATAGACTTATTCTCATCTGTGGCGGCTTGCGGCGGGCTCTGCAGCAGAGCACCCCCACAAGTTGGAACAATCAAAATGTCTTCAGACATTGCCTTATGTCCCCTAGAGGGCAAAATTGCCCCTGGTTGAGAACCACTGACTTTGATTGTGAGCTCAGTGAAAGCAAGCACTATTCTTTTTTAAGTTGCATCCTTATACCAACTAGCATAGTAACCAGCCCTATTAGGTGCTCAATGAAAACTAATTGGATGGAATAACAAAACAGCACATTTTCACTTTGGTATAAGAGTTTCTCCCACCAACTTTAAGCCTCAGTTAAATAGTTCACATTGAAAAGCAGACAAAACATGTTGTAGCTGTTAAGGCCTGGGCACAACTGGGAAACACTTGTCATCAAAATATGTATGTTTGCAGCATCACCTGATGCAGATTTAGAAGAGTGGATTGAAACTACCTAGTGCCATAGGGGGCCAGAGCACTCCGGGATTCAGGGACCTGGAGATTCATTTACACTTGTCTGTCTACTTTCATATTCTCCCCTTCCTTTTCTCCATCTCTTTAGCCAAAGATTTTCCCACAATATGATTTTCCAAGAAGCTTTGTGTTCTTGATCTTTTTACATGCAAGATTTCTTGCAGGTTTTCTGATAAACCTACAGAGGGCTGTCATCATGCTGGTGAACAAACCCAATTGTGCCCACAGACCTGGGTGGAAAGAGAAGGAGTGGTGCTAGGTGGTGACTAGTCATTCTAGCTCATAGGGTCTGCTGATGTGGGACCTTCCAGGGAGGCTGCAGCTTTGGTGATTTCAGTGGGGAGAAGGAGTAGCAGTTTCCGGAGGCCCTTCATAGGCACATCCTCAGAGTGTGTGAAGCAGCTTTTGGAGTACTCTCCCCACTCAGAAGGCCGTGAGTTCTCTCCAGCTCATGCAGGGAATATTTGCTTTTATCAAACTATCCTGCCTTCTCTCCTCCCTTTTAGTCAGATGCCTTCAGAGAGTGATTGATACTAGTTGCTCCAAGTCTCTCTGTCTCACTTTCTCTTGAACCCATCACAGTTGGCATTTCACCCCCATCAGTTGACAGAAAATTGTTCTCATCAAGGTCATCATGACCTGCCAGTTGCTAAACACACAGCTCATTTGCATTCCTATCCCATTTGATCTCTCAGCACTATTGAACCCTGGTGAATGTCTGTCTTTTTTGAAACTGTCCACTTGGCCCTCAGGACACCTCACTCTCCTGGTTCTCCTCCTCGCTCCCAAGGCCATTCCTGCTCTGTGCTTGTTGCTGGTCTTGCCTCCTCTTCTCCCATCACTCTAGGGCTCCATTCTCTAAGCCTCCCCACCCCTTTTTTCTCCTTTCTTCTCTTTTACACATAAGTCCCTTGGCTTTAAATACTACTATGGACTGAACTGTGTCCCCTCAAAATTCATGTGTTAAACTCCTAACCCCAACTGTGGTGGTGTTTGGAGATGGGCTCTATGGAAGGTGACTAGTTTAGATGAGGTCATGAGAGTGGGAGTCTCATGATGGGAGTAGTGCCGTTATAAGAACAGATGCCAGATGCCTTTTTTATTTCCTCTTTCCCTCTGTCATGTGAAGACATAGAGGTATGGGGACTGTCTACACGCCAGGAAGAGAGTCTTTACCAAAAAAACAAATTCTCTGGCACCTTGATCTTGGATTTTCTAACCTCCAGAACTGTGAGCAATAAATTCCTGTTGTTTAAGCCACCTGGTCTGTGGCATTTTATTATGGCAGTATGAGCTGACAATATAAATACTATTTGCTGACAGCTCACATTTATATATTCAGCCTGAAGGTCTTTCCTGAACTTCAATCTCATGTGTCTAATTGTCTACTCAGCATCTCTACTTGGATGACTAATAGGTATCCCAAAATTAACATATCTGGAACAGAACTCCCTCACACCCAAATCTACTCTCACAATCTACTCCATCTCAGTAATGGCAGCTCTGTTTTTTTCTAAATGATCAGGCTGAGAACCTTGGAGTTGATTCTCTCAGACTTCATATCTAACCCTTTAGGAAAGCCTGTATATCTAGCCTGTGTATCTATATATCTTGAATATATATCTAGAACCCAATGACTTCTTACCACCTTCCCCACTTAGCTCCTTAGTTCAAGCCACCAGCATCCTGGATCATCGCAGAAGCCTCCTAACTGGCTCCATGCCTCCCAACTTGCCCGCCACTCCTGCCATCTCCCAGTCTATTTTCAGCACAGCAGCTAGAGTGATGCTTTTAAAATGTAGGTCAGATCACTTCACACTTCAGCTCCACTTCCTCCAAAAGCATTCATTTCAGAGTAAAACCCAAACCTTCTCATCTCCAGTTCCTATATTTGGCACACAGCTTTGCTCTGAGCTCATGTCTTGCCACTTGGACCAAACTTCACCCCTGGTCAGCCCTCTCCTACACTATTTTCCTTGCTATTCCTCAAATGCACCAAGGGTTACCCTGCTTCAGAGCCTTTTCACATGCCCTTCCTTTGGCCTGGAACACTTTCCCCTCACATGTTTTCCTGAGTCACTCATCTCCTTCAAATCAATTGGTCATCTCCTCTAAACAGCCTTCAGTGACCCTCCATCCTTCCTAAAATGCTGATCGCCCCATCACTTTTATCATCATTATCCTGATTTATTTTCTTCACAACACTGAACACTGTTTGCTGTTTTTTTGCTGTCTAATCCTGTTTACTTCTCTAGAATATAATTCCCATGTGTTTGAAAACCTTGCCTTGTTCCACTGCTGGCATCCTAAAACTTTAGCAGCACCCAGCCCCTTGTAGGTGCTCAGCATTATTTGTTAAATGACTGACTGAATGAATCTATGTCTATAGCTATAAAGACTCAACATAAGGAAGAGATTAGCCAAAGAACACGTATGTGTATGATAGCCCATGGACACAGACAATGATATGGTGAAGGTGGGGTCAAGGTTGAAGGGGCAAAAGGACGAGATGGGGGACATCTGCAATAGTGTCAACAGTAAGAAAGAAAAAAGTCAACATGACAAAATGGTCTTTTTTATTATATTTTATTGATTATGCTATTACAGTTATCCCATTTCTCCCCCATCATTCCCCTCCACCCTGCACACCCCGTCCCACCCACATTCCCCCCTTTAGTTCATGTCCATGTGTCATAAGTTCTTTAACTTCTACATTTCCCACACTATTCTTGCCCTCCCCCTGTCCATTTTCTACCCACCATCTATGCTACTTATTCTCTGTACCTTTTCCCCCTCTCTCGTCCTCCCACTCCCTGTTGATAACCCTCGATGTGATCTCCATTTCTGTGATTTTGCTCCTATTCTACTTGTTTACTTAGTTTGCTTTTGTTTTAGATGTGGTTGTTAATATCTGTGAGTTTGCTGTCTTTTTACTGTCCTATTTTTTATCTTCTTTTTCTTAGATAAGTCCCTTTAACATTTCATATAATAAGGGCTTGGTGATGATGAACTCCTTTAACTTGACCTTATCTGAGAAGCACTTTATTTTCCCTTCCATTCTAAATGACAGCTTCTCTGGATAGAGCAATCTTGGATGTAGGTCCTTGACTTTCATGACTTGGAATACTTCTTTCCAGCCCCTTGCATGCAAGGTCTCTTTTGAGAAATCAGCTGACAGTCTGATGGGAACTCCTTTGTAGGTGACTGTCCCCTTATCCCTTGCTGCTTCTAGAATTTTCTCCTTCATTTTAATCTTGGCTAATGTAATTACGATGTGCCTTGGTGTGTTTCTCCTTGGGTCCAACTTCTTTGGGACTCTCTGAGCTTCCTGGACTTCCTGGAAGTCTATTTCCTTTGCTATATTGGGGAAGTTCTCCTTTATTATTTGTTCAAGTAAGTTTTCCACCTGTTGCTCTTCCTCCTCCCCTTCAGGTACCCCTATAATTCAGATGTTGGGACATTTAAAGATGTCCTGGATATTCCTAAGCCTCTCCTCATTTTTTTGATGTTTGTTTCTTCCTTCTGGTCCACTCCATTGATTTGAGTCCCAGTTTTCCTCCCATCTCAATCGGTTCCCTGTGCGTTTTCCTTCATTTCATGTATTGTAGCCTGAATTTTTTCATCTAATTTGTGAGCAAAATCAACCAATTCTGTGAGCATCCTGATCACCAGTGCTTTGAACTGTGCATGTGATAGGTTGACTATCTCTTGGTTGCTTAGATGAATTGGCTCTGGGGCTTTGATTTGTTCTCCTGTTTGAGCCATTTTTAGGTGTTTTTTTGGAGGGGGGTCTGGTCAGGGCTGTTACATAGTAAGGGGCGGAGCCTTAGGTGTTCCCCAGGGCGGGGCAGCTTGGTAGCTGGGTTGTGACGCTGTATGTGGGGGCGGGGTCTTGGTGTTTTTAGGTTTTGTTTCCGGGTGCTGGGGCCCTGGGTTGCGAGTTCTGTCTTGTTTCCCATTTTCAACTGGATTATCTGCGCACGAATGTGGGACTGCCTGGTTCGTCGGCTGCCTATGCACCTGGGGCCTGCTAGCCACTGCCTGAGCACCCAGGTCCACCAACCTCTGCTTCCTCCTGCCGTGACTCCACCCCTCTTACCAGTCTGGATGAATGGTTGTTGGACCTCGGTACAGTTCTGTTTTCTCTCAGTTCTGATTGTTTTCTTGTTTCTAAATCCTTGTTGTCCTTAATTTTGGTTGTGCGAGGAGGCACAGTGTGTCCACCTACGCCTGTATCTTGGCTGAAAGCCTGACAAAATGGTCTTGATCAACAATCTCCTGAAAGATTATAGGCTAGTGAAGCTGTTTTACCAAAGTAAACTATCTGACCTTCTGGCTTTCAAAATGAGATTGTACATACCACTGTTTCTCTTTACAGTGTAACATATGGTTAGTTATTCAATTGATAATGAGAGACTTAAGTCTGACGAACACTTCCATGTCATTCTGCTAACATGTTGCTGCACTAAGGTGCCCTTTTTCAAACACTGGTTGCTTCCTAGCACATGCCTTGCTCTGTGCTGGAAGGCAGAAGCGTATGTGGGTTTGACAAGACCCTACCCTCAAGATGCTCACAGGCATTTGTGGGTAAGGACTATCATCTCTGCTTTCAAAATGTAAAAAATTAGATAAATGGTACCACATTTGTATTCCTGTCAAGGGGTTTAAGCGAGATAAAAATATTAATGTTCTTAGTCTGTCAAATGTCCTCTACAGGAAGATCCAGGACTAGACAGATTCCTGGGGCCCCGAGGGCACAGTATTGAGCATGACCCCAGGCACAGGGAAACAAAGTGCTCTGGGAGCTCTGAAATAGGAACAGTCACAGCTTTTGGAGGATCTCATGGCAAGCTTCATGAAAGAGACCATAGTTGAGCTCGGCAGGCAGGAAAGTGGAGTAGTGAGAAAAAGGAGGAATTCCAGACAGAGGACACAGGTGTGCGTGTGGGAGACTCTGAGTCTTTTTTCCAGAAATGGTCATGGCCATGTGTGGCTGGAGCAGGGAACAGAAACAGGTCAGTAGTAGGAAACTGGGATAGAGAGACAACCCAAATTGTGTTTGGTAATAGTATTTTGTTTTCAAAAGTAACAGTACTGATAAACATCCTGTTGTTTTTGCAACAAATAACAAAAATTATATTCTAAATCTGATAATTCTCACTAGCTATGTAATGCCAGTGCAAAGGGATTTGAAATTCTCAAAGAGGATTAATTTATTTATAGCAACATTTTGATGTAGTTCATGTTCCTTTCAAATTTTGAAAATAGATAATTCATGCAGCATCTCTAAGGGGTCCTATTTGTCACCTACCAGAGTAACCTATTTCTCTCTCATGGATAACAGAGTTTACTGTAAGAGAGTACAGTAAAGAAATTTAGTGACCATGATGGGATTTCCCTCATGGGGAAAATTCTTTTCACTTTTCCCATAAAGTCCACATCTGCTGACTTGCAGGGTTTGATAATAGATCTCTCTCATTAGCTCAAGCAGCTCAACTTCTGTCTAAATGGGATTCCAGTAAGGATGGCCACTGACTGAGTACCAGTTTGTCTTTCCAGACACATAAGCTCAAATGCTTAGAGGGGCAGTTCATTTTAGAAATCACACACAGAATCTACACTGACAATGATCGTAAACTATTATAGCTCAGACTGTTATGATAAGAATCCTGGGATCTGGTCTTTTGAAAAAAATACAGCTGCCATTTACCTGAATCTGCAGTTCATTTCAATACAGTTTTACCCTAAGGTGGGCCACAAAGCAAAGATCCTTGGAGGAGTCACAGATTCAGAGCGTTTCAGAGCCTGTAGGTTGGGGTGAAGTGGTTATCTAGTTCAACTGTCCTGTTTTATGAATCAGGACATGGAGGAAAGACTATCTCACAGCAAAGGCCAGTTCCAGGCCAAGCCTGAACTGCTGCCACACCTGGAACTGCAGTTCTTTCCACAAGGGCAGGTGCCCATCTTTCCATGACCTTCTTGGAAGAATCTCATTGGCTGGGTTTGGATCTTATGCTCTTGAGGGGCCTCCGTAGCTCTTACCCTGTACTCTGTGACATGCCTTCACTGCCTCAATACGTCTGTGCCTTTGGTAGGTGCTTTAGCATCAGGTTGGGCCCCCAGGTGAGCTCCATGGGTTCAGGGAGCTTGTCTGCATTTTTGGATAATGCCTGGTACATCTTAGGAGTTCAGTGAGTCTTAGTTTCCTTTCTTTCTGTTGCGGAAGGTACTTATTTGATTTGAGTTGATGTGGTTGGGAAAGAGGATGGGTATTTGAAAGAGGAAGACTGCAAGCAGCTGTGCAATCCACCAAGCGTGAGGGGGACAGAGGAAAAAAGAAATGCCAGGAGCTGGGGGAGTAAGTGAGAAGGCAGACAAAGGGTGGAGGAGAAGTCAGGAAACGATCACACGTAAAAGCTCAAATCTGGTTTCTGTTTAAATGCAAGCAGGAGTCCAGAGTGTGTCACGTGTTCAGCCCATGCCTGATTATGCAAATTAGCTTAAAATGGGGAGGGAAGAATGGATCCAGACGCCACCCTCTCCTGGAAGTGTTTGTAGAAGGGTCTGGATTCCACTTGTGCAGCTACTGTGAGGATGTGGAGGTGTTAGCCTTGAGCAGCCCTGGGAGGCAGTTTTCCCTGCAGAGAGCTAGGTGGAATCTCATCACCTGCACAGTGCAAGGTGGGGTCACTTGCCTAGCTGGTGTCCAGGGAACCAGTTCCCTGTTGTTCCTGAGGAAACCTCTCAGAAGTACTAGTTTTACCTTTAACAGTACCAGAGCCTCAGGGCAGCCCTGTGATGCCCTCCCTTGCTGCCTCCTGCAGGCTCTGGCTGCTGGAGCTTGCAGAGGGGCTGTCTGCTGTAGGAGGTTCCCTGCCCTCAGCTTGTGCCTCGGAGTTAGAGAGCAGGTACTCCTGTACACAAACTGGTGGGGCTCCGGGGACAGCCTCTGCTGGAACTTCGCCCCTGCTTCCCCAGCAAGCACCTTGGAACCTGGACAAGTTGGGGCTGGCCAGGGGCGCTTGGAGAGTAAACCCTTCAAATCCCCTGGCACCATGCCAGGCCAGATCAGCCTGCTGTGTGCAGGAAATATTGAACATTCTGAGTCTTAAAGAGAGAACCTGGAACAGGTCCAAGGTTACACTTAATATATCTGCTAGGAGCTGCAGAGAAGGGAGACTGGGGGAAACTGCAGAAATAACACTGGCAGGGCCAGGAGAGCACACAGCATCAGCAGACACAGGTAGCAAGTAAGAATAACAGCCCTCCTTACCTTACAGAGGGCATGCAGTTTCCCAAACTCATCGCACCCATGGTTTCTGATCCCTTTGTTCCTCCTGTGGTTCTGGGAGATGAGCAGGAAATGTTATTTTAGGGAAGTCCCTGGATTATGCATCTGTATGTTTCCTACAGCACTTAACCTTGCAGGTTGTCCAGTAAATGTCGAGTAAGCAAATGGATGGGCGAGTAGACAGACTTGCATTTTGCAGGTGACAAACTGATTCAGTTAAAAGTTCTTTAAAAAGCATTCAACACGGAGCACTTACTACATGCCAGGCACCGTCTACACCCTGAGAAGACATGGTCCCTTTGTTTCTGGAGCTCACAGTTTAGAGGGTGGTATGAACAGAAATAAGTAACTAGCAAGTGGTTATGCAATCTGATAAGCACTGTACTTGAGCCAATCACAGAAGACAGAAAAGAGAGACTGCCTACAAGCAAAAGGATGCCATCATGCCTCGCCCCATGTAGTAAGAAGTGCACGGAAACTACTAACCAGGAGTCCAGACTCATCCTTTCCCTGATCAGCAAAGTCTCCTGTTTCCCTGACGTCCACCCTTGAGCTGTTGACAATTTACTCCTGAAGTTCTGCCAGCATCAAGACTTTCTCTTTCAGCTTTAGGCTATATTAGTTTAAATTAAAATAGTGGGAAGGATATTTATGCGAATTAGGTATAAGAGAGTAAGCTTTCCTAAGGGTGTGGGGGAAAGAACAGACACGGGCTTGAGGACTCTGCGCTGTCTGGTGGTTTGTGTAGTAGAAGAAGGTGACTAGGCAGGAGAAGAAGAAGAGGAACGCATTAACTATGGACCGCTAGAAGGAAGCACAGCCTTCGAAGTTTTGCTTTACTCCCTCTAGCACACCCCTCCAGCAGTAGGAATATAATACAAATATACCATATCGATTGCATGTATACGTATACATAAATGTATGTGTATACACACAAACACATGGGCACCAACACGCTCTAAATCTGTCACCAAAATAACATGCAAATTAAAAAATTTAATTGCAGTTTACATTCAATATTATTTTGTATTAGTTTCAGGTGCACAGCACAATGGTTAGAGAATCATACACCTTACAGCGCGTGGTCCCCCTGCTGTCTCAACTGCCAACCTGGCACCACGCATAGCCACTGCAAGCTATTCGCTACATTCCCTATGCTGCACCTCACACCCCATGCCTGTTTTGTAGCTACCATTTTGTACTTCTTAATCCCTTTGTCTTTTTCACCCCTTCTCCCAACCTCCCCCCCACCCGAGACAACCGTAGTCTGTTCTCTGTATCTGTGAGTGTGTTTCTATTTTGTTCGTTTGTTCTGTTCTTTACATTCCACATATATGTGAAATCATGCAGTATGTGTCTTTCTCTGTCTGAATTATTTTGCTTAGAATAATACTATCCAGGTCCATTCATGCTGTTCCAAATAGTAAGATTTCATTCTCTTTCATGGCTGAGTGATATTCTATTGTATGTATATACCACCACTTTTTTTATCCACTCATCCATTCATGGACTCTTGGATTTCTTCATATCCCAGCTATTATAAACAATGCTACAATGAACAGAAGAATGCATATATTCCTTTGAATTAGTATTTTGCGTTTCTTCAGATAAATGCCCAGAAGTGGAATTGTTGTGTCGTAGGGTAGTTGTGTATTTAATTTTTTGAGGAACCTCCATACAGCTTTCCACAGTGGCTGCACCAGTCTTCATTCCCACCAATAGTGTACTAGGGTCCCTTTCTCCACATCTTTGTAAATACTTGTTTGTTGATTTATGGACAATAGCCATGTTGACAGGTGTGAGACAATATCTCATTATGGTTTTAATTTGCATTTTCTCTAATGATTAGTGACAATGAGCATTTTTTCATATGTCTATTGGCCATCTGTATGTCCTCTTTAGAGAAGTGTCCATTCAGGTCCTCTGCCCACTTTTTAATTGGATTGTTTGTTTTTTTTTGTGTGTGTTGAGTTGTTTGAGTTTTTTTGTAAATTAAGATATTAACCTTTATCAGATGTATCATTGGTGAATATGTTTTCCCATTCAGTGAGTTGTCTTTTTGTTTTGTTGATGGTTTCTTTGCTGTGCAAAAGCTTTTTAGTTTGATGTGGTTTCATTTGTTTATTTTTTCTTTTGTTTACCTTGCCTAAGGAGATACGTCAGAAAAATATTGCTAAGAGAAATGCCAGAGATTTTATTGTTTATGTTTTCTTCTAGGAGTTTTATGGTTTCAGGTCTTATATTTAAATTTTTAATTTATTTTGTTTTTGTATGTGATATAAGAAGGTGGCCTTCACTTTTTGTACGTAAAAGTCCAGTTTTCCCAACACCATTTATTGAATAGACTGTGTTTACCCTTATTATATGTTCTTGACTTTTTGTTATATATTAATTGATCATAAAGGCATGGGTTTATTTCTTGGCTCTCTATTCTGTTCCATTTATCCCTGTGTCTGTTTTATGCCAGTACTATATTATTTTGATTACTATAACCTTGTAGTGTAGTTTGCTATCTGTAACATGATTCCTCCAACTTATTTCTCCAGATTGCTGTGGCTATTCAGGGTCTTCTGTAGTTTCATATACATTTTTGGATTATTTGATTTAGTTTTGTGAAAAACACCATTGATATTTTGACAAGATTTGCATTGATTCTATAGATTGCTTTGGGTATTGTGGACATTTAAACAATGTTAATTCTTCATATCCATGAACACAGTAAATCCTTCATTTTATTGTATCTTCTTCAATTTCTTTCTTTAGTCTCATACAATTTTTCAATTATAGTTCTTTTACCTCCTTGGTTAGATTTATTACTAGAAAATTGTAAAAGGAATTATTTTTCAGTTTGTCTTTCTGATAGGTCATTATTGGTGTTTAAAATACAACTGATTTCTGGATATTTGTAGTATTTTCTATCCTGCTGTTTTATTGAATTCATTTTTCAGTTCTAGTAGTTCTTCTTAAAATCTTTAGGTCTCTCTATGTCCTCTGTAAATAATGACTTTTTTTACTTTTTCCTTTCCAATTTGGATGCTTTTTATTTCTTCTTTTTGTCTGATTGCTGTCACTAGGACTCCAGTACTGTGTTGAATAAAAGAGGTGAAAGTGGACATCCTTATCTTATTTCTGATATTAAGAAAAATACTTTTAGTTTTTCTCAATTGAGCATAACGTTAGCTGTGGGTTTGTCATATATGGCTTTATTATGTTGAGATATTTTCTCTCTATTCCTACTTTGCTGACTTTTTATCAGTAATAGGTAGTGGATTTTTGTCAAAGGCTTTTTCTTCATCTATTGATATGATTATGATTGTATCCTTTATTTTATTTATGTGGTGTATCATGTTCATTGACTTCCACATGATGAATTATCCTTGCATCCCAGAATAAATCTTACTTGATCATGGTGTATGATTCTTTTAATATATTGCTGAATTTAGTTTGCTATATTTTGTTGAGGATTTTTGCATCTATGTTCATCAGAGATATTGGCTTATAATTTCTTTCTTTATATAATCAGGATAATGTTGGCCTCATAAGATGACCTTGGGAGTGTTCCCTCCTCTGAATTATTTTGGGATAGTTTGAGAAAGACAGGTGTTAATTCTTTGAATGTTTGGTAAAATTCACCTGTTAAGCCATCCAATACTGGACTTTTGTTTGTTGGAATTTTTAAAATTACTGCTTTGATTTCATTAGTTGTAGTTGGTCTGCTCAGCTTTTCTGTCTTCTTGATTCAGTTTGGGAGATCATATGTTTCTAGGAATTTATCCATTTCTTCCAGATTGTCCAGTTTGTTGGCATATAGTTGTTCACAATATTTAATTACAATTCATAGTATTTCTGTGGTATCAGTTGTTACTTATCCTTTTTCATTCCTAATTCTTTAAATTATTTTTATTATTGTTTATTGTTATAGTTGTCCCAATTTTTCCTTCTTTGACTTCCTCTGCCAAGCCCAGCCCCCCACCCCCCTTCCATAGTCATTCCCCACACTATTGTCAATGTTTATGGGTCATTCATAAATGATTTTATTTATTTGGGTTATTTCTCTTTTATTCTTGATTAGTCTGGTTAAAGCTTTATCAATATTATTTATCTTTTCAAAGAATGAACTTTGGTTTTCATTGATCTTTTGTACTTTTTTACATTAATTTATTTCCACTCTAATTTTATTATTTTTATGCTTCAACTCATTTTTGACTTTGTTTATTGTTCTTTCTCTGTTCCTTTTCAGTGTAAGTTTAGATTGTTTATTTGAGATTTTGCTTGTTTCCTGATGTAGGTCTTTATTGATATGAATTTCCCTCTTACAACTACTTTTGCTCTGTAGGTGTTTTCATTTTCATCTCTCTCAAGGTATCTATGGTTTCTTCCTCACCTCATTGTTAAGTAACATGCTATTTAGTTTCCATGTGTTTCTGCTGTTCCAGATTTTTTTCCCTTGTGATTTCTAGTTTTATACCATGTGGTCAGAGAAGATGCTTGAGATGATTTCAATTTTAAATTCACTGAGAATTGTTTTGTCTCCTAACATGTGGTATATCTTAGAAAATGTTCCATGTGCACTTGAAAAGAATGCATATTCTGCTGCTTTTGTCATGAAATGCTCTGAGAATATCAATTAAATTTATCTGGTCTAATGTACCATTTAAGGCTGCTGTTTCCTTATTTTCTCTTCAGAAGATCTACTCATTGTTGTCAATGGGAAGTGAAAATACTTTACTATGACTATTACTGTCAGTCTCCCTCTTTATCTTTTTAAATATTCATTTCATATATTTAGGTGCTCCTCTGTTGGGTTTGTTTATGTTTACAAGGGCTATATCCTCTCATTGGATGGATCCCTTTATTATTATGAAATATCATTCTTTGTTTGTTATTATAGCTGTAGTTTTAAAGTCTATTTGGTCTGATATAAATATTGCTACCCCAGCTCTTTTTACATTTCCATTTGAATGAAATATCTTTTGGGATGCAAAGTTTATTTTCCAGTATTTCTTACACTAAGCAATTCTATAGTGATGGTTGCCTAACATTCATGAACATGAGGCTTCATGTGGCTTGACAGCTGTAGGTTTCAAATTTTATTAAAATGTTGCCTTGTTCACAGTCTGAAATTTTTAAGGCCTTATCTAATTGGTTTAGGCCACAGGGCCTACCCCTTTGACCATGTGAAAAGATATATATTTCACCAGGTAATTGAGGGAAAGTAATAAACTAATATATAAGAAATAGCAAAGAGTTTTGATGATCTGTGTCTTAGTGGAAAAGGATAGCTCATAAAAGTAATTATTACATGATACATGCTTGCAATTTTTACAGGTGAATTCACAGTCTCTTTTATACAAATGCTGTTTGGCATTTGGGTATAAGCAGCAGAAATCCAGACATTTCCAAATGTAGCCCACACATCTGGGTTGCTGGCCGAAAAATAAGATTTTTAGCAGACCGCTGAGTGCCAGATGACCACAACCTGTGTGTCATTGCTCTCTTCCGGAAAAGCATCTGTGATTCTTCTGTGTCTCTCCTTCACGTCTCCTGAGTGTTGTGCTTGTGAATTTACTTGTCCATCTTTCCCCACAGGACACAAACACTTTGAGGGAAATGATGTCTCTTATTCATCTTTTTTTACTCCCAAATATCCACTGAATGAATAA
The DNA here is from genome assembly GCA_039655065.1 of Glossophaga mutica. Lineage (NCBI taxonomy): Eukaryota > Metazoa > Chordata > Mammalia > Chiroptera > Phyllostomidae > Glossophaga > Glossophaga mutica. The sequence continues at coordinate 33,581,462 of CM077310.1, read as the reverse complement.
ATGAGTGAATGAGATGCCTAACCATGATTTCTACACCTATGAACTTAATGTAGTGCCTTGTACAGAGAAGAAACACAATGAACAGTAAGTGAACATCTACATTTGTGAGTAGAGAGATTCAGATCAGCTTGTTGCATTACGGTTTTTTTTGTTTAAATGTTTCAAAGTCTGAGACATTATTTTTACATGACTTTCCCGAGCCCACGAGGGAAAATAAATAAAAACGATGAAGAAATTGAAGCATCAGGAGAAGGGACACGGATTCCCTGTGTTCACTTGGGGAATGCAGCACAAAGCCAGGGTTTGGATTTCACCTCCCTCTGCTCTTTCCCTCCTGCAAATGTGCCTCCCTCAGCCTTTCTCTTCACATTAGAAGTCGGCTGAGTATTTTCACATTCCATGGCCTCTGCATGAAACCCACATTCCATAAATCCCAAAGCTTTTCTTCAGTTTCAGAGCAAGAGGCTCAACAAGACATATGCTTTTTTTTTTTGGTAACCAGTAAGTGGCTTTTTAGAATCATTCCACTTTTTCTAACAGCAAGAATCTGTGTTCTCTCTGTCCTCTCTCCAGAACACCCTTCCTTAAGTTCAGAGAGACTCATTGTTTACCCTTCACCGCTCCATCTCTTTTTTCCCACAGGTCTAGGGTCTGTTCACAAACCACCAGTTTCTCCAGAGTCTTGTATTTCCTGCCTGCTGCGACTAGAATTTTATGGCTCTAATCAGATTTTGCTGTTTTTCTTCACAGTGTCTCTTTCCCATCGATTCTGCCCTCTTGACTCTTACCACCACCTCCCCACCCCCCACCTTCATGGTGCAGGGTCCTGTTAAATGGTGACCAGTCCAATTTCTGGCACCCAAATAAATCTATATTTTCAAGCTTGGGAAACCAGACTCACCCACTGGCACCCAGATTAATGAGTCCTCTATGATAAACCTACACTAGTCATTACTCAAGACTCCTGAGACCCCAGCACAGGGTTTCCTGCCTGAGACAGTAGAGTCCCTCTTTTCTCCCTCATTGTCAGGAAAAGAAAATGCTCCATGGCACCGGGACTTGTCTCCGTGTCCACTCTCCTACTCACTGTCCAGATGCTCAGAGTGGCGCCCAGCTGCTCCCAGTCCTTCCTCCACAGCAGTCTGTGAAATGAGCCGGTACCGGCAGCACGCCTGCACTCCCGGCTCGCTCGCGCTCGGCTGGCAGTTGCGGCGCGGTCTGCAGCAAGCACCATGCGCAGGCTTCTCTCCCCAGCCCACCCGGTGGCAAACCTTTACTTTATTGTTTGGACGGAGGGCTGTGTTTCAGCACCCTAAATCTGCACCCCATCTTATTGGCAAGGGTGATGATATTGTCTCATGTTGGGGAGGAAGAGGGTGATGGGGTCTGTGGGCCTTCGAACCCTGGGGGGCTTCTGTGGCAGCTGCAGGGGTGAAGGTCTGTGTTTCCTTCTGCTCTTTGGAATTTGGGGACTACTTGTATTTACTTATAGTTATTCTATTTCGTCCTTTTGAGTTGTGAAATTACCCCCTTTCACTCCTCCAGCCTTCTACTTCTGCTGAATAAAAATGAATTACAATGAATCAAAACCTTTATGGACCGACACCTTTAACAATGGTTCCGTGACTGCCCCTCCTTCCGGTCTGTAGCTTAAAATCTGACCAGGGCGTTGCAATTCACGAAGCCAAATGTCTTTAAAATAAAATACCTGCTTTTGGCTTCTTGGAATAAATCTGGAAGCTAATGAGATGGTTAGTTTTATGTGTCAGCTTTGCTAGACAATGGTACTCAGCTATTTAATTGAACACTAATCCAGGGGTTGATGTGATGGTACTTTGTAAATGTGGTTATCAGCTACACTTGACTGACTTTATGAAGATCACCCTGGACGATGTGAGTGGGCTTCATCCAATCAGTTGATGGTCTTAAAAGCAAAAATGTGAGCTTCCCAGGAAACCAAAAATTCTGCCTCCAGACTGCAATGCCAGCACACGAGTTTCCAGATGCTGCCTCGCCCTGCTAAGTTCAGACGTGCCAGCTCCTGCAGTTCATTTAAACACATCTCTTTATATAAAATAAATACCTCTACCTCTATTTCTATTTACTCTATTTCTATTTATGTCATCTGTATTATATCTGTGTGTTATTGATTCCATCTCTCTGGAAGACCCGGACTGATTGCGGATATTCAGGAATCAAATTGTTCACTGTGTAAGTAACTTCGGGCGGATGACTGATCTTTTTCTGTTTCCCAAAAGCCATTCTGCTAGGCACATGTTTGGAGCATAATACATGTTCATTGAACTTACTGAAAACCTGAAGAAGCCCCAAGATGCTTTTCTTAACTTCTGCCACTTCACTTTCAGCTCAGGCAGATATATTAGCTCCCTCTCATCTGCACAGAGCTGACTGATCGTCTCCACTTCAGAGTCCAACTCTTCTCACAACCTTTCGTAACACTGTTTAGTACAGATTCTGCACCACTCTCTGCTTTGAAAGCTACATGACAAACCACATCTCCCACAAAGGCCTCATGGCAGAGGGTTCAAGCATGGAGCTCACTCTTGCCTTCTCAACCATTGTGCATGGGATTTTTTAGGTTTATGTGAGTTGTGCTTTGCTTTGCCTGACACCTTAACGTAATGTTCTCTCTTTCTCATGAGGTGGTGGACCTTCTGAGGGGAAATCTAGGCTCTGATGTCATGGAATATTCATGGTATTTGGAATCAGCCAGACCCAGTTTGAGATCTGGTTGTCGTACATGTTTTGAGAACCAGATGAAGTCATGGAACTTTTATTAGCCTTCTGTAGAATGGGGTAAAATGACTCGTAAGAAGATGTGAGAGATAAAGCAAATAGCTACTGATCAATTTTATGTTAAACAGCAGTGAAACACTAATGATTCCCCTGATGAAACTCTTTGTGGAACTGTGAAATTCAAAGCTGACAAGATGAGAACCACTCTGACTGGCTCTAAGGAAACCCTCCTGCTTGTGTGGTGGAACTTCTGTCTTCCACCCTATTCAAGGACATGCCTCCTGCAGCTCTTTCCATGTCTCTTACATCAACATGTAACACTGCGCTCCTTCCTGGCAGCCTCAGAACACGATGGAATAATCTTTAAACCAAACAACAAACCCAAATGATCTTCCTTCACCTACACTGTGCTCCAGTTTCTACCCCAGTCCTATCTTTTTCTCTCCAGCAAAAGCCACTGACAGTTTCCTGTACAATCTGTCTTCATAATCTTGCCTCTTGTTATTTCTCAAAACCACTCCACTCGGGTTTTGTTCCCACTACTCTACTGCAGCTCTCGTTAAGATCACAAAAGACTTGCACATGGCCAGAAGTTACAGTTGATTCTCAGTCACCTTCTTGCTTGGTCTGAGAGATCAAGCAAGAAGGTGTGATCAGTGGTGGCTAACACTGATTACACCTTCACCTTGAAGGACTTTCTTCAGTAGCCCCTGGGGTACCAGTCTCTTTGAGTTCTGCCCATCTCACTGGCTGTTTCTCCTAAATTATTTTTTGTGCTCCTTTTTGTCCTCCTGACCTCTGAAGTGTTACCACAGCTCTCAATGTACACACTTGGAGAAGGAAAGGAGGTGTTCATCAAATTCTAGGGTTTAAATGTCTCTTTTATATGCCTGAATTGAGATGTTAATATAGGTCCTCTCTCCTGAGAGCCAGACTCATGTAGCCATGTAGCCAACTGCCTACTTAATATCTTTGCTTGGATGTCTAGCAGACATCTAAAATTAATCATATCTAAAGACAAAATACTGATTTTTCCCTGAAATCTTATATTTTGAAACTTTTCTTATTTCAATTAATAACTATTACATTCTACAATTTACTCATCTCTAAAACCTTGGGATTACCTTTGATACATCATTTGTTACCACACTCTATACCCAATCTGATGGCAAATGCTATAGGCTCTTCTTTTAAAATATATCCAGAATCTAACTAGTTCTAGCCACTTTTACTGACACACTGAATCTAGTCCAATTCACCATCCTCTCTCATGTGAATTATTTTAACAGCTTTCTAACTGTATTCTTACTTCCCCTTCATCCAGCAATTGTTTATTCTCAATACAATATCCAGAATGATCATCTTAAAATGTTAGTAATTTCATGTCTCTCTTCTCTCAACAATCTTTCAATAACTTCTCATCTCACTTAGAGTAAAAGGTCAGGTACAATTAAGGACCGAAGCCCCTACAACGTCTACTTCCAGTGGAAGCTTAGTTTCTTCCCCTCTTCCTATTCACTCCTGGGTATGATCATCTGTCTTCAATTACAATCTCCTTGCTATTCCTCAAACACAGTGAAATATGCACCCACATCAGATTTTTTTGTAGATTATTCCCTCTACCTGGAACATTTTTCTCCTGTGTATCCCCATGAATCCCCCCATATTGACCCCCTACCATGATGTCCATGTGCGTCATTTGCTTTCTTCAGACAAGAGAACTTATCAAACATCTGAACTTGGGCACCCTGTAAAAAAGGAGCCTCATCCCTCATCACTTTATAGACTCCTTAGCTTGCTTTATTTTTTATAGCACTTATCAATACATGACATACTATATCATCCTTTGTTTATTCACTTACTGTCTATTCCTACATAAATATTAAGTTCTATGTCATAAATGTTAAGTTCTATGGCATCAGGAGCTTTGTCACTTGGTCAGTATTATATTTACTAGAATCAAGTAAATGCCTTTTCCAAAGTACCAGTATATACAAGGTCTGAAATTGCAACAAGAGAGATTTGAGCACATAGCAAAAGTAAGTTCAAATGACAAAAGCTTCATGATGGTATATTAGACTTCAGATAGTTTATGAAAAAATTGGGAAAACATGAAGCATAACAACATTCACATCATAGGGATATCAGAAGGAGAAGAAGAGGCCCACACCAAGACACACCATAATGAAAATGCCAAAGGTTAAAGAGAACGAGAGAATCTTAAAAGCAGCAAGAGAAAGACAGTTAGTTACCTACAAGGGAGTTCCCCTAAGTCTGTCAGCTGATTTCTCAATAGAAACATTTCAGGTCAAAAGAAATTGGCACAAAATATTAAAAGTGATGAAAAGCAAGAACCTACAACCAAGACTACTTTACCTAGGCTATCATTTAAAAATAAAGGAGAAATAGGAAGTCATCTCTAAGTAGAAAAAAAGAATAAAATGACAATAAAAATGAACCTATTGATAATCACTTTAAATGTAAATGGCCACAATGCTCAAATCAAAGGACATAGTGTAGCTGAACAGATAAGAATAAAAATGCATATATATGTTGTCTACAAGAGACCTGTCTGAAAATGAGAGACACACATAGACTGAAAGTAATGGGATGGGAAAATATTCCATGCATGTAGGAATGAAAAAAAAAAAAAAAAAGCTGCGGTAGCTACACTTAATCAGGCAAACCAGGCTTTAAAACAAAAGCTATAAGAAAGACAAAGAAGAACACTATGTAATGGTAAAGGTATTGATCCAAAAAGAGTAAAACCCTTATAAACTTTTATGTATCTAACATAGGAGCACCTAAATATATAAAGCAAATCTTGATGGGCATAAAAGGAGAGATTGGCAGTAACACAATTGTAGCAGGGAGTTTTGACCCTAACCCTAATCTCAATGGATAGATATTCCAGAAAGAAAATCAACAACTATAGGCCATATTAAATGATGCACTAGATCAGATGGATTTAATTTCTATCTTCAGAGCACTTCACTACAAAGTAGGAGAACTACCATTCTTATGAAGTGCACATGAAACATTTTCTAGGATAGATCACATGTTAAGACACAAGGCAAGCTTCAATAAATTTGAGAAGATTAAAATCATATTAAGCATCTTCTCTAATCATGATGGTATGAAGCTATAAACAATCACAAGAAAAAATGGAAAAAGAAACACACACATGAAAGGTAAACAGTGTGTTACAAAACAATGAATGGATTGATAATGAGATCAAAGAAGAAATTAACAGATGCCTTGAGAAAATAAGAATGGAAACACAACAACCCAAAATCTGTTGAAAATAGTGAAATTAGTCCAAAGAAGAAAATTCATAGCACCACAGGCCTACCTCAAGAAAGCAGAAAAATCTCAAACAATCTAATCTTCATTGACAGTAACTAGAGAAAGAACAACGAACAGCCTAATGTGAGTAGAAAAAAGGACATAATGAAGATCAGAGCAAAATAAATAAAACTGGGTCTTAAAAAATAATACCTAAGGTCAATGAAACCAAGAGCTGCTTCTTTGAAAATATAAACTAGATTGGTAATCCTTTAACCAGACTCATCACAAATAAAAGAGAGAGGAAACATAAATAAAATCAGAGAAGAAAGAGGAGATATAATGACTAACACCACAGAGATACAAAGGATTACAAGAAAATATTACAACTATATACCAACAAAGTGGACTATCTGGGACAAATGGATAAATCACTAGAAACATAGGATATTTAAAACTAAATTAAAAAAATACAGGAAATCTGAGCAGGTAGATTAAAACAAATAACCCAATAAATAAAAGTCTTGGACCAATGGCTTCAAAAACAAATTTTACCAAACATTCAACGAAGAACTAATACCTATCCTTCTCAAACCATTCCAAAAATTCAAGAGAAGGGAAGACTCCCAAGTACATTTAATGAGTCCAGCATTATCCTAATTCCAAAACCACATAAAGACACTACAAAAAAAAAAGAAAAAGAAAAAAGAAAAGAAAACTATAGGCCAATGTCCTTGATGAACATAGAACAAAAAGTCCTCAACAAAATATTAACAAACTAAATTCAGAAATACATTAAAAAGATCAATGGGGTAAAACTAAAAGCATTTCCTTTAAGATCAGAAACGAGAGGGTTGTCCACTTTCACAACTCTTATTCAATATAGTACGGAAAGTTCTAGCCACAGCAATCAGAAAAGAAGAAGAAATAAATGGTATCCAAATTGAAAAGAAAGAAGTAAAACTGCCATTATTAGCGGATGACATGATACTGCTGTATATAAAGGAACATTAAAGATTTCACCAAAGAACTACTTGAACTAATAAATAGAATCAGTTAATAGCAGGATATAATAAAAATATTTAAAAAATTGGTTACATTTTTATACACCAGTAATGAACTAACAGATAGAGAAAATAAAAACAATACCATGTACAATTGCATCAGAAAATATCTAGGATTAAATTTAACCAAGATGGTAAAAGACCTGTACTCAGAAAATTATAAGACACTAAAGAAAGAAATGGATGAAGAAACAAACAAATGGAAACATATATTATGTTTGTGGATAGGAAGAATTAACATTGTTAAAATTTCCATACTACCCAACACAATCTATAGATTCAATGACATTACCATCAAAATACCAATGATGTACTTGACAGAACCAGAACAAATAATTCAAAAATTTATGTGGAACCACAGAAGACCCTGAATTGCCACAGCAATCTTGAGAAAGAAGAATAAGTTGGAGGCATCACTTTACCTGATTTCAAACTATACTACATGGCCACAGTAATCAAAACAGTATGGTACTGGCATAAAAACAGACATATGGATCAATGGAAGAGAAGAGAGATCCCAGTAATAAACCCACACCTACATGTTTAATTAATATATGACAAATGAGGCAACAACATGCAATGGAGTAAAAAGCAATCTATTCAATAAATGGTATTGGGAAAACTGGACAGATACATGCAAAAAAACAATAAAACTAACTACCTTTTTATACCATATACAAAAATAAACTCCAAATGGATTAAAGAGTTAAATGTAGGGCTCAAAACTGTAAAAATCCTAGAGAAAACATAGGCAGTGAAATCTTAGACATTTCTCTTAGTAATATTTTCTCTGCTGTATTTCCTCAGGCAAAGAAACTTTAAAACGAAAACAAAACAAAACGAATGGGACTATATCACTCTACATCACTGAATGGGAGAACATACTTGTCAATGATACATCTGATAAATGGTTACTGTCCAAAATTTATAAAGAACTCATACAACAGAACACTAAAAAAATTAATTAAAAATGGGCATAGGACCTGAGTCCTATAGGCACAGACTCTTCTCCAAAAATGAAATACAGATGACCAGCAGATACATGAAAAGATGCTCAGTGTTGCTAATCTTCAGAGAAATGTAAATTAAACTACAGTGAGATATCATTTCACACCTGTCAGAATGGCTGTCTTCAATAAAACAACAAACAAGTACTGGCAAGAATGTGGAGAAAAGGGACCCCTTCATGCACTGTTGGTGGGAGGGCAGACTGGTATGGCCGCTGTGGAAAAGAGTATGGTGGTTTCTGAAAAAATAAATAAATAAAAATGGAACTGCCTTATACCCCACAATGCCACTTCTGAGTATATACTGAAGAAACCAAAAACAGTAATTTGAAAAAAAAAATATGTACCCCTATGTTAATTGCAGCATTATTTACAATAGCCAAGCTGTGGAAGCAACCCAGGTGCCCATCAATATACACATGGATAAAAAAGTGGTGGTGCTTATAGATAATGGAATATTACTCAGCCATAAAAAGGAATGAAATCTTACCATTTGTGATAGCATGAATGGACCTATAGAGTATTATGTTAAGTGAAATAAGTCATTCAGAGAAAGAAATTTACCATATGATTTCATCTATATGTGGAATCTAAAGTACAGAACAAACAAACAAACAAAACCGAAACAGATTCATTGACACATAGTATAGACTGATGGTTGCCGGAGGGGAGAGGTTTGAGGGACTGGTTGAAAAAGGTGATGAAATTTAGAAGTACAGATTGGTAGTCACAAAATAGCCATGGGGAACACTAGCCAGGTGGGTCAGTTCATTGAAGCATTATCCTGTATATACATCAAAAGTTTCAATTCCCAATCAAGGCATATACCACAGTTGTAGGTTTAATCCCTGGTCAGAGTACATGTGAGAGGCGAACAATAGAGATATTTTTCTCTCTCTGTCTCTCTCTCTCCTTTCTCTTTCTTACTCTTTATAATCAATGAACATGTTCTTAGATGAGGATCTAAAAAAGAAAAAAGAAATCTCTAGCAGAAAGTTATATAAATAAAATAAAAAATAGGGGATGTAATATACGGCATGTAGAATATAGTCAATAATATTATAATCACTTTGTATAGTTGCAGTTGGGTACTAGAAATATCAGGGGAATAACTTTGTGAAGTTTATCACTGTCTAACCATTATACTGTATATCTGAAACTAATGTAAAATAGTAGTGAATATAAACTGTAACTGAAAAAAATTTAAAAAGAGTTAAAAATGAAAATAAAATAGAGCAGCAGAGAACAGTTTGTAGATAGTACTATTTATTGAAGTGTGGGAAGGATTATGAAAAACCAGCTAGAGGTGTTGAAGTAACCAGAGGTAAGCCAAAGCTAAAACTTGTGACCATCTAGGCCTGCAGCTTACGGGGAGGAGGTTTTCCAACTCTGGGAGAGAGCAGCAAGATTTAGCAGAAGGTTGTCTGAACTGCAGCTATCTTAAAGCAATCCAACAGGGAGAGTTCCAGGGGAATGCACACTCCTAACTAGCTGTGCCCCTTTTTCTACACCTAGTACCTCCCTCGACAGTTTCCAAGTAGACACTAGGGAGCCAGGGAGTCACTGCAGCCCACAACCGTCAGCCCCCAGAGGCTGAGAGCAGGGTGCAGAGAGTGGAACGAGGATCTGAAGGAACTGATGCAGAAAATCCCGCCCGGTTGCTTAACAATAAACAACTTCTGATGGAAGGAGGGCATTCTTGAGGACTTTTCTGTAATGTCTGCAATACATATGGATTACTTTTATTAATTGCTCCTACTTTTGGTCATGGTGTGATTATGAACTCCCCTTTGTTTTGCTTTCCTGTATTAAAATTGTAAAGTTTTTAAAAAATTAGTATGGGACTGTATGATTCCACTTACAAGAAGTTAGCAACTAGCTAACCCAATTTATGGTAATCAAAGTTAGAATAGTGGTTACCTCTGGGAAGGACTTGGGTATTGACTGGGAAGAGGCACAAGGGAAACTTTCTAAAGACTGTAATTTGAACATGGTGATGATTACATGAGCCTATATATATGTGTGTATATATATATATACACACACACACATATATATACATACACACATATACATACATACACACATGTATATGTTCAAATTTACTAAGCTGTGTGCTTAAGATTTGCACATTTTATTGTATGTAAGTTATACCTCAATTTAAAAAATAGCCTAGTTATGTCCTTGGAAGTGCAATTGCTGTGACCAGTATTTTCACATTGATCTAATCTCTCTGAGCATTCATATGCCAGATCTGCATTTTCCTATCTGCTCTCTGTGCATGTATAACCAGCACAGTCTTTCAAGGGGGAAAGATAGAGGAGGAATGTAGACTAGGATCAGGGAAAGCTACAGATAATTACACCCAGTTCAAAATAAACAATAAAACCGTAGAAGTCTAATTTTTGCAACTTGAGAGGGTTTTTTTTTCCTGCAGCTATTCACTTCTAATCACTCTCACCTAATAAGTGAATAGAATAGCTAATGTGATTACACTAATTCACTATTCATCAAGAATATTAAGTGAATAGAATATTTTGCATTTCACCAGTCACACATCTTGAGTATTTAACTGATATTACAATCAAACATTTGTTAGATTTTCTCTCTGCTTCTGGGCCATGGCTTATGGATAATTATAGTGTTTAATTAGCTCCACACAGCACTTGGCTCTCCAGTGTGGATGGAAATTACAGGATGTAGAAAGAACAAATGAAAGGCTGTAAAGGAAAGTAGCCCTTTGCTATACTTCCCTGAAAGCATTAGGAGAGGCCATGGGCAGCACAGGGTGAATTGTGTTTTTCCACTTGAGTAAAAAAAGTTGCTTTGATTTTTTTTATTTTTAATTTTTTCAGGATCAATTTATTTTTTATTTTTTCTGTTCTTTTTATTGTTTAAAGATTATGTTTATTGTTATTTAGCGAATTCAATCAAAATTTACTGTGACATTTTGTAACAAGCATGGACTAAGTTGTCAAATAAGCAAATGTTCAATGCACTAAGATGATGTATCACGATATTTATGTTTGGGAACAACGCAAAATAGTTTGTTGAAGCCTTATAAAACCTACATTATTTACTTATTTATTTATTTTCATTGTTGACACTCTTACAGATGTCCCCATTTTACTCCCTTTTGCCCCTTCCAGCCAGTCCCTCCCTCACCCCAGCATTCACCACATTGTTGTCTGTGTCCATGGGTCTCATATGTATATATTCTTTGGATAAGCTCTTCCATTCACCTCCCCCTCCCCCACTTCTGAGATTTGTCACTCTGTTCCATGTTTCCATGACTTTGGTTTTATTTTGTTCATCAATTTATTTTGTCTCTTAGATTACACATAGAAGGGACATCATATAGTATCTATCTTTCTCTGACTGGCTTATTTTGCTTTGCATAGTAAGCTCTAGGTCCAACCAGGCTGTTGGAAAGGGTGAGTTCCTTCTTTTCACAGCTGTGTAGTATTCCATTGTGTAAATGTACCCCATCTTTTTATCCACTCATCTACTGATGGGCACTTGGGCTTTGTCTAGATCTTGGCTATTTTAAATAATGCTGCAATAAACATAGGGGTGCATATGTTCTTTGGAATTAATGTTTTAAGATTTTTAGAATATGTTCCCAGAAGTGGGATTGCTGGGTCAAATGGCAGTTCCATATTTAGTTTTTAGAAGAAACTCCATACTGTTTTCCACAGAGGGTGCACCAGTCTTCATTCCCACCAACAGTGCATGAGGGTTCCCTTTTCTCCACATCCTTGCCAGCACTTATCATTTGTTGATTTTGATGGTGGCTATTCTGGCAGGTATGAGGCGATAAATCATTATAGTTTGAACTTGCATTTCTGTGATGATTAGGGCAACTTTTCATATGTCTGTTGGCCATCTGTATGTCCTTTTTGGAGAAGTGTCTAATTTAAGTCTTTTGTCCATTTTTAAATTGTTTTTTTTTTTTTGTCTTCCAGGTGTTGAGTTGTATAAGTTCTTTATATATTTTGGAGATTAACCCTTTATCATAGGCATCATTGGCAAAATGTTTTCCAATGTGGTGGGTGCCCTTTTGATTTTAACAATAGTTTATTTAGCTGTGCAGAAGCTTTTTAATTTGATGTAGTCCCATTTGTTTATTTTCTACTTAGTTTCCATTGCCCTGACAGATTGGCAATAATATTGCTATGCAAGATGTCTAAGATTTTACTGTCTACATTTTCTTCTACAATTTTTATAGTTTTTGCAACTTACATTTAAGTCTTTTATTCATTTTGAGTTTATTCTTGTGTATGGTGTAAGTTGGTGGTCTAATTTTATTTTTTTGCATATAGCAGTCCAATTTTCCCAACACCATTTATTGAAGAGACTGATTTCACTCTGTTGTATGCTCTTGCCTCCTTTCTCAAATATGAGTTGACCATAAAGGCATGGGTTGATTTCTCAGCTCTGTTCTGTTTCATTGATTTATATGCCTGTTCTTGTGCCAGTACCAGACTATTTTGATTACAGTGGCTTTAGAGTATAGTTTGACATCAAGTATTGTGATTACTCTAACTTTGTTCCTCTTTCTCAAGATTGCTGAGGCTATTCAGGGTCTTTTATGGTTCCATAAAGTTTTTTAGACTATTTCTTCTTGACCTGTGATATATGTCATTGGTAAATTAATAGTAATTGCTTTGAATCTATAGACTGTTTTGGGTAGTATAGATATTTTAATGATGTTTATTCATCCAGCCCATGAATATGATATATGCTTCCACTTGTTTGTGTCTTCCTCTAATTCTTTCTTCGATGTCCTGTAGTTTTTTAAGTACAGATCTTTTACCTCTGTGGTTAAGTTTATTCCTAGGTACCTTATTTTTTGTTGTTACTGTTGCAATAGTACATGGGATTGTTATCTCAGTTTCTCTTCCTTATAGTTCATTATTGGTGTATGAAAATGCCACCAATTTCTGGATACCAACTTTGTATCCTGCTACTTTGCCAAATTCATACAACTAGATCAGGAACAAAATCACAGAAATGGAGATCACATGGGGAATTATTAATGGGGAAGGAGAAGGGGAGAATGAGGGGGGAAAGGTACAGGAAATGAGAAGCATAACAGGTAGGCACAAAATAGACAGGGGGAGGTTTAGAATAGTACAGGAAATGGAGAAGCAAAAGAACTTATATGTACAAGCCACGGACATGAACTGTGGTGGGGTGGAATGCGGGGGGGTAGGGAGGAGGTGCAGGAGGAGGGGGATAAAGGGGAGGAAAAAAATGGGACAACTGTAACAGCATAGTTGATAAAATATGCTTAAAAAAAGAAAATTTTCCATGTGCACTTGAGAAGAATGCATTTTCTGCTGCTTTGGGCTGAGGTGTTCTGTAAATATTGATTAAGTCCATCTAATTTAGAGTGTCATTTAAGGCTGCTGGGGGAGTTTTGTTGATTTTTTTTTTTTTTTGGTGGATGATCTATTCATTGATATCAATTGAGTGATAAAACCCTTACTATAACTGTATTGCTGTTGATCTACTCCTTAATGTCCACCAAGATTTTCTTTACATATTTTGGTGCTCTTGTATTGGATGCATATACGTTTATCAGGGTTATATCCTCTCATTGGATCAATCCCTTTTGCCTTATTTAGTGAACATTGTCTCTTGTTATGGCCATTGTTTTAGAGGTCTGTTTTTTCAGGTATTGATATTTCAGTTGTTTTCATTTCCATTTGCATGGAATATGTTCCTTCTCCCTTCACTTTCAGCCTGTGTGAATCTTTTGTTCTGAGGTGGGTCTGTTGTGTACAGCGTATATAAGGGTCATGTTTTATTATCCACTCAATTACCCTATATCTTTTTATTGGAGCATCTAATCCATTTACTTTTAAGGTTATTTTAGATAGGTACTTATTTTTTGCCATTTTTTCATTGTACCTATTTTCCTCTCATCTTTATCTCTTCTTATAGCAGTGCTGGTTTGCTGGTTTGCTGGATATAAACTCCTGTAATCTTTTTTTTTGTCTGAGAAGCTCTTTATTTTATCTTCAATTTTAAATGATAGCCTTGCTGGGTGGAGTAATCTTGGTTTCAGATCCTTGCTTTTCATTACTCTGAATACTTCATGCCATTCCCTTTTGGCCTATACTGTTTCTGCTGAGAAATCAGCTCACAGCCTTATGAGAACTCCTTTGCTGGTAACTAACTGCCTTTCTCTTGTTGTTTTTAAGATTCTCTCTTTGTTGTTAACCTTTGCCATTTCAATTATGATGTGTCTTGGTGTGGGTCTCTTTGGGTTCATCTTGCTTGGACTCTCTGTGCTTCCTGAACTTGTGTGACTTTTTGCTTCACCAAGTTAAGGAAGTTTTCTATCATTATTTTTTCAGACAGGTTCTCTATCCTTTGCTCTCTTTCTTTTTCCTTCTGGTACTCCTATGATGCAGATGTTGTTATATTTCATGCAGTCCTAAATTTCCCTTGAATGATCCTCATGTTTTTTAATTTTTTCCTGCTCTGATTGTGTGGTTTTACTATGCTGTTTTCTAATTCATTACTTTAGTCCTCTGCTTCATCCAACCTACTGATTATTCCTTCCAGTGTATTTTTTATTTTAGATAGGATATTCTTCATGTCTGCCTGGTTATTTTTTATGGTTTTTATGTCCTTTTTCATGCTGTTGACTATACTGATAGCAATTACTTTAAACTCTATTTCTGATAAACCACTTACAATTATTTCATTTAGCTTTTTTTCTGGAGATTCCTTTTGTTCTTTAATTTGGGCCTGTTTTTTTGTCTCCCCATTTTGGCTGTTCCTTTGTGTTTGTTTCTATTTATTAAATAGATCTTCTGTGACTCCCAGTGTTGGTGAGGTGGCCTTCTGTATGAGATATTCAGGTGTGTAATCTCCCTAATCTCCTGATCTGGGTGATCTAGGAATGACTCTTGTATGGATCATGTGGGCCCTCCTGTTATAACTGGGTCTTGATTGCTGTTGTTCCATTTGGGGGTAGATTTGACCCTCATTCTGGTTGACTGTGAGGCTCCACCTTGGCCACATTGTGCAAACTGTTGAACAGTTGCTGATGGAACAAAAGAAGATAAAGCAAAATAAAACCAAAAGCTACTCAAAAAAAATAAACCACCACCAACAAAAACAGCAACAACAACAACAAAAAAGAATAAGAAAAGAAAAAAGGGACAAAAACAAAACACAAAGAAAAAGAATAATAAAAGACATGAAACAAAAAAATAGAGAAGGAAAAGGAAATGGAAAAGAAGATATAAAATGAAATAAGAAAGAGTAAAGAAAGAAAAAATAAAAAATATATAAAGCAAAATAAATGAAATAAAATAAACAATAGAAAATTTGGAAAAGAGAAGAAAAAAGAAAAATAGAGTAAGGGAAAGAAAGAGAGAAATGAGATATGAAATAGAAAATAGAAGGAAAGAAAAAATGAAATAGAAAAGATAAATAAAGAAAAAATTTTAAAAAGTGCGATGCACTTTTGCAGATTATTGTGCTTCCTCCAATTACCATTTGTATAGCTGTTTGTGAAGCTTGTTGGACCCTGCTCTGATGTTGTCTGAAGCTGGCCATTTGTTGTGCCAGTCCTGGTCCTCCTAGGTGGGTTGCAACCCAGTGTCAGATGCTGTCCTTGCCTGGCCCTGCGCAACCTCTCTGAAGGTTTTCAGGGTGGAACTCCAGAGTGGCAATGGGGCCTCTGGAGCCCAGAGGTTGTGTCTGCCCTCCATCTCACCCTTTGAGTGTTCCTTGCTCTGAGCTACTCATTCTTCCCCCATGGAACTGCACCCAACATAGGTATCCAGGACCTGGCAGAGCTGATTCAAACATTCTCAGTGGTGGTGCTCCCACCTTGCTAGGGGGCATTTTCTCTCCTTCCCAGGGCTAGCATGCTGAACTCTCTGAAGAGTGTGGGTCTTCCTGTAACATAGCCACAGAGCCCAGCACATGCCAGTCTGACTTTTGGACAGAAGCCCACCCAGGTTTAAAACCCAGCTTTGTGCAGTTCCCTGGCATCTTCACACCAATAACCAAGCAGAAGGGGATTAGAAAAATCAGGTTCTGGACTTTCAGCCAAGATGGAGGCATAGGTAGACACACTGTGCCTCCTTGTACAACCAAAATAAAGACAACAAAAATTTAGAAACAAAAAAACATCCAGAACTGACAGAAAATTGGACTGTACGGAAGTCCGAAAACCAAGGAGTTAAAGTAGGCACATTCATCCAGACTGGTAGGAGGGGCAGAGTTGGGTGGCCGGGCAGGGAGGGGGCGCAGCAAAAATAAATAAATAAATAAATAAATAAATAAATAAATAAATAAATAAATAAATAAATAAATAAATGGTGGCTTGCAGTCCCTGGGCACACAAGGAAGCGGCTGATGTACCCGGGTGTGCAAGACAGCAGTGAGCACACCCTGGGCATGGGGTGGAAGCGTGCAGACCCAGCAAGGCACGCAAGGCAGCTGGCTGACCAGGCGGTCTCACGTTCACATGCAGATAAACCAGGCAAAACTGGGGAGCAAGACAGACCATGCAACCCAGGGCTCCAGCTCGGGGAAACAAAGCCTCAAAACACCAATTGAAAACACCTCTGGAGGTTGAGGTGCCAGGAGAGACTCCCAGCCTCACAGGAGAGTTCGTTGGAGAGACCCGTAGGGTTCTAGAATGTACACAAACCAACCCACACGGAAATTAGCACTAGAAGGGCCCAGTTTGCTTGGGGAAAGTGGTGGAAGGGACTGAAATCTGAGAGAGAGTGGAGCAAGCACCACTGTTCCCTCTTGGACCCCTCCCCTACATACAGCATCACAACACAGCAACTGGGTTGCCCCGCCCTTGGGAACACCTAAGGCCCCGCCCCTCAATACATAACAGGCAACACAAGACCAAAAAAAAAAAAAAAAAAAAAAAGGCCCAAATGGAAGAACAGATCAAATCCCCAGAACAAATACAACTAGGTGAGGAAGAGATAGCCAATGTATCAGATGCACAGTTCAAAGCATTGGTGATCAGGATGCTCACAGAATTGGTTGAATTTGGTTACAAACTACGTGAAAAAATGAAGGCTATGCTAAGTGAAATGAAGGAAAATGCACAGGGAACCAATAGTGATGGGTAGGAATCTGGGACTCAAATCAATGGAGTGGACCAAAAGGAAGAAAGAAACAACCAAACAGGAAAGAATGAAAAAACAAGACTCAAAAAAGTGAGGAGAGGCTTAGGAACCTCCAGGACATCTTTAAATGTTCCAACATCTGAATTATAGTGGTACCAGAAGGGGAAGAGGAAGAGCAACAAGTGGAAAAATTATTTGAACAAATAATAAAGAAGAACTTCCCCAATGTGGCAAAGGAAATAGACTTCCAGGAAATCCAGGAAGCTCAGAGAGTCCCAAAGAAGTTGGACCCAAGGAGGAACACACCAAGGCACATCATAATTACATTAGCCAAGATTCAAATGAAGGGGAGGATCCTAGAAGCAGCAAGAGATAAGGAGACAGTCACCTACAAAGGAGTTCCCATCAGACTGTCAGCTGATTTCTCAAAAGAGACCTTTCAGGCAAGAAGGGTCTGGAAAGAAATAGTCCAAGTCATGAAAGTCAAGGACCTACATCCAAGATTGCTCTATCCAGTGAAGTTATCATTTAGAATGGATGGGCAGATAAAGTGCTTCTCAGATAAGGTCGAGTTAAAGGAGTTCATCATCACCAAGTGCTTATTATATGAAATGTTAAAGGGACTTATCTAAGAAAAAGAAGATAAAAAATATGAGCAGTAAAATGACAGCAAACTGACAGTTATTAACAACCACACCTAAAACAGAAGCAAAAGCAAACCAAGCAAACAACTAAAACAGGAACAAAACCACAGAAATGGAGATCACATGGAGGGTTAGCAACAGGGGAGTGGGAGGAGGAGAGAAGGGGAAAAGGTACAGAGAATAAGTAGCATAGATGGTGGGTAGAAAATAAATAGGGAGAGGGCAAGAATGGTGTGGGAAATGTAGAAGCTAAAGAACTTATGACATATGGACATGAACTAAAGGGGGGGAATGTGGGTGGGAGGGTGTATGCAGGGTGGAGGGTAATGAAGGGGGAAAATGGGACGACTGTAATAGCATAATCAATAAAGTATGTTTAAAAAAAAAAAGAAAAATCAGGCCCTTTCAGCATCTGGTTTCTCCGTGCATGGCCAGTGACAGCAGGGCGCTAGCTTTGCTCCATCTCCAAATGGGCCCAATATCTCACTTCCCCGGGCCATCTAATCAAACAGAAGAGGCCCACATTTCCAGCCCAGCGCCATATCCCTTTGCGCTGGAAGATAGCAGGATGGGGCGGACCAAGAATTTCAGTAGGTGGTGGTGGGGGCATTCCATGTTTGCTCAAGGTGGGCAAGACCAGTCCTCTTCCTCAAGCCACATGTCCTAGACTCTGACAGGCTCTCTCTCCTAAGTACTTCCTGAGCATAGAGGGCTCCTCGAAGTTACTGTTGGGTGTATCAAGCAGACCCCTCCTCCAGCCTCAAACTGCCAAGGCCCCTCCAGCAGTCACGGATCAGAACAAACTTCCCAGGCTGGTGTTGGAACAATGGGCTGGCTCCTTCCCTGGGATGGTGTGCTCTGAGTCTTCCAGGTGGATGGAACCCCCCACTGCTTCTCTGTTGCTCTGGATTGGGGACCCCTGAGTGGGGCTCAGACCCCACACTCTCAGTGGGAGAGAGCTCTGCTGCCACAATATCCCTCTGGCTTCCCTGTCGCTGTGCCTATGCAAGGGACTCACCCTCTCTGAGTCTCCTGTCTTCCTCTGTGCTCCTGCTTATAAATTCCCAGATCAGCTACACTTCAACTGGCTTTTCAAGTTGGTTTCTTGCAGTTTAGTTGCAAGTCTGGTCTGGGGCTGGGAGCAAGTATGAAGCATCCAGCTATTCTGCAACCATCTTGGAATCCATAAAGAAGTTGTTTTTAAAAATAACTTTTTGAAATACAGTTGGTGAATATGAAATGCAAATAGAGTTTAATATGCTTATAAAGATTATTTTCCCCCAGAACCATTCTTGTTTTCCCCTTGCATTTGACAAAAGTCATAGAATTCTCAGTTAGTGGGGAGCTCCCTTCTTCCAAGCTGGGCAGGTGACTGGAGCCTTAGGCCATTGAGCCAACTGCCAGAGTCTCAGGCAACTGCCTCTCAGTCCCTAAATTTGGAAAGTGCAATAGAGCAGTCCTCTAACTAAATGCTTACTTTCTCAATTAAATGCAAGAAAGTGAATCAATCCAATTTTATCCCACACATATATAATGAGCATCTCCTCTGATAAGCTGTGGTGCTAAGTGCTATGGGGGATAGATAATACAATAGCATACCTCCTAAGCTTGGGAAGTGTGGGAGGAGGAAGAATAAGAAAGTGTGTAGAGATCATCAAATCCTGTAGCATCTACAGTGTAGATGGGAAAAGTAGCAGCACATCATCCTGACAAAACCCCATTGTGTGTGCACATGCACGAAGGAGTAAAATAAAAGAAAAATAAAAGGCAATCTCATACCCTTTTTTTGCAGAAAAATTATATTTTTGGAACACAGCACTGTTTCAAACATTGAGAAAGTTATTTGATTTTTAGGCCAAACGAGACGGAGGTAGAAAAGATTTCATTTCTGTGACTATGTTTGAGAATCTAGCACATTCATTCAGACTGTGAGTGAACACTAAACCCCAGGCTGCAGTGGTGCACAGCAGAGGAAAGGCCCTGCTCATGTGGAGAAGGCAGAATGAATGAACTGGCAAATACAGAAGTCAGGAGTGGTAAGTGCTGTGAAAAAAGTGGGGCTGGATAAGGGTATAGAAGTGACAGCTAGATGGGTAGTTGTCATTTCCAAGGGTGACCAGGGAAGATCACAATAATAAGGTGACATTTGAATCAAGAACTGAAGGCAGTGTTGAGGGAGCATGTAACAATTTGTGGAAAACCTTTACAAACAGAGGGAGCAGCAAATACAAATGCCCTGCGACAAGGGCACATTTGGTTTTCATTCATCCATTTATTTGTTCATGTATACATTCTCTTTCATTCCTTTTTTCTTACAAATAATAACAACACTGTTGGCATTTTGTAAAAGATTCTAGGAAACATCTTTTTTGTTAAATTTGTACTTTAAGGTACAAAATGCATACTTGTTGAGTAGCGAATATATAGTAAGCATGCACAGGAGGAAATAGAGTGAGTCAAGCAACAGTCTTATTCTCAAAAAGAGTACAATTCACTCTAAGAGACATAAACCAATAAATGTATATAGTACCCTATTGACCAGAAAGTATTTGGTATTTGGAAAACAATCAATGAGCTTTAGATATCAGTAAAATAGTATGGGCTTTGAAGATATAGATGATAGTTCAGCCATCTGATATTTTTTTACCCATCTGGCATCACACAGCATTATTAGATTATTGTTGACTATAATTCTCTATACTGCACCCCATATACCCATGACTATTTTGTGACTACCAATCAGTACTTATTAATCCTTTCATCATTTTCACATGGCCATCCGATCGCCCTCTCTTCTAGCATCCATTAGTCTGTTCTCTGCATAAATTGGTTTAAATTTTGCTTCTTTATTTATTTTTTCTTTATATTCTATATATAAGTGAAATCATATAATATTGATCATTCTTTGATTTATTTCACTTAGCATAATAACTTCTAGATTGATCTATACTGTTGCAAATGGTAACATTTTATTCTTTTTCATGGCTGAGTAATATTCCATTTCATAAATGTTCCACATTTTTTAAAAATCTCATCTACTGGTGGGCATTTGGGTTGCTTCCATATCTTGGCTATTGTAAATAATGATGCAGTAAACACAAAGGTGCATATATTCTTTCAACTTAGTGTTTAAAGTTTCTTTGGAAAAATAGCCAAATTGGGATTGCTGAGTCATATGGTGGTTCTATTTTTAAGTTTTTGAAGAACCTCCATACTGTTTTCCAAAGTGGCTGCACCACTCTGCACTCCTGCCAACAGTGCACAAAGCTTCCATTTTCTCCACATGCTCATCAGCACTTGTTGGTTAAGGATTTAATGATGATAGTCATTCTGACAGGTGTAAGGTGATATCTCATCATGGTTTTAATTTCCACTTTTCTGAATAATTAGTGATGTTGAGCATCTTTTCATTTGTTTATTGGCCATCTGTATGTCCTCTTCGGAGAAGTGTCTATTCATGTCCTCTGCCCATTTTTTAATTGGATGTGTGTGTGTGTGTGTGTGTGTGTGTGTGTGTTGAATAGTATGAGTTCTTTATAAGTTTTAGGTATTAACTGATTGTCAGATGTATCACTGGCAGATATGTTCTGCCTTTCTATGGGTTGTCTTTTCATTTTGTTGATGGTTTCCTTTGCTGTGAAAAACCTTTTTATTTGTAGTTTTATTGTTTTTTCTCTTTGTCTTGCCTGAAGAGATATAACACAAAAATATTACTAAGAAAAATGTTTGAGATTTTACTGCCTATGTTTTCTTCTTGTTTTATGGTTTGAGTCTTACATTGAGTTTTAAATCCATTTTGAATTTATTCTTGTACATGGTGTAAGAAGGTGGTCTAATTTCATTTTTTGTAACTATCCAATTTTCTCAATTATTTTGTTGAACAGACTGTCTTTACTCCATTGTATGTTGTTGCTTCCTTTGTCATATATTAATTGACCATATAGGCATAGATTTATTTCTGGGTTCTCTATTCTGTTCCATTGATCTATATGTATGTTTTTATGCCTGTGCTATGCTGTTTTGATTGTTATGGCCTTGTAGTATAGTTTGATATCAGGTAGCATGATACCTCCAACTTTGTTGTTCTTTTTCAAGATTGCTGTGGCCATTCAGGGTCTTTTGAGGTTCCATATACATTTTTGGATTATTTGATCTATTTCTGTGAAAAACACCATTGATATTTTGATAGGAATTGTATTGAATCTATAGATTGCATTGGGTAGTATAGACATTTTAACAACATGAATTATTCCTATCCATGAACACAGTATATGCATTCATTTATTTGTATCTTCTTCATTTTTTTCTTCAGTGTCTTATAATTTTCCAAGTAAAGGCCTTTTATCTATTTGATTAAAGTTATTCCTAGATATTTTATTTTTTGGATACAATTGCAAATAAGATTTTTTTGTTTTTCTTTCTGATAATTTATTATTGGTGTATATAATACAATCAATTTCTGGATATTTATTTTTTATCCTGTTACTTTATTGAATGTATTTATCAGTTCTAGTAGTTTTTGGTGGAATCTTTAGGATTCTTTATATACAGCACTATGTGATCTGCAAATAACTTTTACTTCTTTCTTTCCAATTTGGATGCCTTTCATTTATTCTTTCCATCTGATTGCTGTGGCTAGGACTTCCTGTACTATGTTGGTAGTTAGGCCATTTTTAACATATCTGCTCCACAGAGCATGGGGCAAGTAGTACCTCCTTTGTAGAATTTTTATGAGGAGTAAATGAGATTAGAAATATAAAGTAAATTGTAAATACTAGGTATTTAATTAGTTCATCTTCTCATTCCCCTCTCCTACGAACTGACTAACTATGGTAGTTGAACACATGCTGTGAATAGTAGGTGTTTAGAATCCTAACCCTTGACACATTGTATTAAAGTTAACTGATTATAGGCTTATTTCTTATACTAAACCAAGGTTTTCTTGAAGATAAGTAACATATGTTAATAACCACTGTTTCTGTTGGGCCCATAATTGAATAATCTGTAAGTGGAATTAATGAGTGCTCAGAATAGGAGTTGTCAGAATCTTCATCTGCCAGAGATAATTCCATCAAAACACAGAAAAGTTATTTATTCTTGATTATACAGCAGTAGTCAAAGTCCGGTTTTCTGTATGATCTATATGGTGACCTGGACCATTTAAAAAGTTATTTAAAATACTTCTGAAAACTATATATTTTAGAGGTGAGCCTATACTCCATACTTGGAACCAAACTGGGCCCATACATTTATTTCTTTTACAGTGTGTTTAAGTAATTAGAAAGTGGTAAAACCTTTATTCTTAATGGTAGTGGAAACATAATTCAATTCCACAGGTGATGCAGAAGGTCGTATTATCCATTCATTTCAATTTTTATTTAGGGACTTAATTTTTTTCTTTTTTTTTCTTGCTTACTTTCAGGCATAGAAACTGATCAGTCTTGAATTATGCATAACACATAGTCCTCAATAAGTATTTTTAATGCATAAATTAATAATGAAAGAACCTTTTTACTCACAACCACACCCTAAGATGCCAATCTTTACTTTTATCAAGATGCCAAAACCCTCAGCCTTTGCACTGACCCATTTTACTGCATCTAGGTCATCTTCAACCCTGCATCTCTCAATCCCTTGACACCCCCACTCTCTAGACCTCTGTTGGACTTGCTGTGTTACCTCCCCAAACTGAGTCAGTCCCAATTCTGCTCTCAGTGGCACAGCATCGCATGAGAGGGGTTCAACATGCTGATGATGTGGACCAGCATGCAGGCCGGCTGACTTTCCGGGAACCCTTGCTGATGACCTTGTTATTCGAATCTGGCATTTTTCCTGGCATTGTTGCTCCACTGTTTTCCAAAGTCTCTTTGTTTTCTCCCGTTCACTGTTTTATCTTGCCTAGCTATTAACGTCAGCAGACTATCTCATGTGCAACTCTACTAGGAATCTGGAAGCCAGCAGGTCCATCTCAGTACGAGTCATATCAGATCTGTCACATGTGGCTTTCAGCAACACCCTTATTTGTTAGTCTCTGTCCATCCCTGGTTCTCCATGGCCATCCTGCATTATTACTCTTCAGTCTTCTGTTGACTGCTTCCAGAACTTGCCATGTTCTTGACTCTCCTTTTTCCTACTCTTCCAGTTATCTATTATCACATATCAAACGACCCCCACCCAAATTATAGGATTTAAACAAAGGTTTCATGATAGCACACATTTTTGTCATACATTCAGTCACGGCTTTGCTGGTTGGCAACAACTGGGTCATTTGGTTGCATTCAGTTGGGGGCTGGTCTGAGAGGACCAGCTTTACTCACATGCCTGGCAACTTGGTGAGGATGGCTCAAGGGCTGGGCTTAGCTGGGTTCCTCTTCATCTCCAAGTAATTGCAGAGCCTCTCCATGTGATCTCTCCAGCAGGGTAATTGGACTTCTTATTACACTGCCCATATTAGATTTGGGAATTTGTCTTCCATGGGTGCCCTAGCAGCCAGTCCTTGCCCAGACGCTGCTTACCCTTGCTGCTCCCATACTGGCACCAGTGCGGTGAAAGGATCATCCTCTGATCTGTGACCTGGGTTATGACTTCTTATTGCTATAAATTCTTTTTTTTGTTATTATTATTAGAAGACTTCATTTTTAAGAGCTGCTTTAGGATTGCAGCAAAATGCAGAGTAGGATATAGAGACTTCCCATTTCCTTCCTGTCCCTACATATGCACAGCTTCCCCATTACAGTGGTACATGTTTTACAATCAGTGACCCTACACTGACACATCATTATCATGTGAAGTCCAGAGGCTACATTAGGGGTCACTCTTGGTGTTGTACATCTTGTGGGTCTGGGAAAATGTATAATAATATATATTCACCACTGTAGTATCATACAGAGTAGTTTTACTGCCCCCAAATCCTCTGTGCTCTGCATTCTTCTACTCTTATAAGGTAGACATGGACAAGCACCGGTTAGATCCCTCTTGAGGAAGTCTCCACTGTCCAGTTTTGGGGAATGCAGGGAGTAGATTTTAGCTGTGAGAGTCTTCCAAGCCTGCCTCAACTATAGAGAGTCGGCTCTTCCCTGAGACCATGGCTTTTGTGCAGCACCCCACATCCAGGAGCTGAGTGATGCATGTGTGTAAAGACTCAGGCACTTCAGTCTAGCCATTTCAGCTCTGACTAGCAACACTCACTCTAGAGCTCCCCCTGTGTTGACAGAGGTCTGCACTGCAGTTTTGTTTCTCCCTCTGTCAAATATGACTCCTCTCTTCCTGTCACAAGTGTTGATCTCCTCTTAACATCTTGTAAACCAAACTGCCTCAGCATCTGCTTTTAGAGAGCACCCAGCCTGTGACATACTTCTGTAACCATATAACTATACATATGTATGCATGTGTGTATACATATATACAGATGCACATATATGCTTGAATACATTGTATACACACACATGCACATATGTATAAAACACACACACATATACATTCACATGTATACTTTCACACAGATCCTGGTGTCAGAAGAGGCAATTCCGTTCTTTTGTTTTGTTTTGTTTTGTTTTGTTTTTATTTTTATTGTCATTCCTGTACAGTTTTCTGTCTTTTACGTCCATCCCAGCCCACCGCCCCAGCCATCCCCACCTCCCTCCCATTTCCATCCCCCCTAGTTTTTGTCCATGCATCCTTTATACTTGTTGCTCTAAACCCTTCCCTTTTTCCCCTGAAATTCCCTCCCCTCTCCCTTCTGGTGACTATCAGCCTGTTCTCAATTTCAGTGTCTTTGGCTATATTTTGCTTGTTTGTTTGTTTTGTTGATTAGGTTCCTGTTAAAGATGAGATCATACGGTATTTGTCCCTTACCACCTGGCTTACTTCACTTAGCATAATGCTCTCCAGTTCCATCCATGCTGTTGCGAAAGATAGGATTTCCTTCTTTCTTTCTGCTGCATAGAATTCCATTGTGTAAATGTACCATAGTTTCTTGATCCATTCATTTACTGATGCCACTCTGTTCTTATCCAAGGCTAACCATGACCAGTTGAATTTGGATGTCAATGTTTGCCTTGTACCTCCTTCTTCCCTAGTATGTTGGTCAAAGTGCCATACCTTTGGTGGGAGAGTGAGGAAGAGCTCCTCCTTCATCATGCATATTTTTCTAATGGGAACCATGATCCTTAGAACTGTTCTCCCTCTTTCCCCAACCATCAGGCTGGGTACAAAGCTCAGACTAGACCAATCAGAGTCTTAATGGCATTGAACTGGAGCTGAGGAGCAGCCCTTTCTTTTCTGATAGAGAAGCCTATGTGGTGGGTCTAGCTTATGTGTATCTTCATAGGAGAGAGATTGGAAGATAAATTGAGCACAGCAGAGATGAGACACTAATCCTGGAAGCATCAAATCTCTGTGCAGCCATCTCCAGCTACACTCCTCTTGCTGGTTATGTGAGTCAATATTTTCTTATTTTTGCCTAAATTCTTAGATGGAGTTACATTGTCACTTGCAACCAAGAGTTCTGGTGAATAAATCCCTGCAATCTTGCTGTCTACTGTATGTTTTTCTGTCTCTTACAGGACCTTTATCCTTCAATTATCCCATCTTCTAGGGACTTTACTCTGCCCTCCTCTACTAGCTGCTTTCCCTCTCCATAGACCAAACATAGATCTCAGTGCTGGTGGAGAGAAGATTGTACTTGGAGTCCTCCGTCTCTTGAGCTACATTTTTACTCTCATCTGGCATTGCATGGATAAATTTCTTTTGATTGTGAGCTCTACACATCCTTACTTGCTTACTTAATTTATTTGATCTCTTACAATCTATCTTCTGTCCTCACCTCTCTACTGAAATAACAATTTTGAACTTAGTTATCTAGTAATGGCCACAACAAAATGGCCTTTCTTCAGTTTTATTATCTTGGATCTATTTCTGGCACTATTAATCACTGACAACCTCTTCCACTCTCTCGCAAGACTTGGTCTTGAACTTCTCTTCTTAGAGGCCCTATATTTTACTGGCATTCCTGAGAAGCAAGGCTCTGGTGGAGTCATGAGGAAGAAGAATCAGAGTGTTTGGAGTCAGGAGAAACAGCAATAGAGATGGTTTAAAGAGTAGTGAGTAGAAATTTAGGGAACTCAGTTGATTGACTTCATTCTTAGTGAAGTAAAAGTCAAGGTCATCTTACAAAAGTGAGAAAGGCTATGTGGAAATGTCAGCATTAAAGTGGATAAATATTAAAATATTGTAAGTAACAAATTAGTAAACCCCAAAGAAATGAATAATATAAACCAGCAGCTAGGGTCCAGATATGACAACTAGCCTGGATTCAATCATCGAAATTTTGTAACTTTTTCCAAAAGTTCAAATTTATGAGAAACCAGTTAAGTGGCAATTAAAAACTTAGAGGCACCATACAAATTGCTGGCTGAGGCCCAGACCAGGTGACAGTGAGGCCAGAAGAGGTTCTAGATCTGCCAACCATAGTAAATAGCAAATGAGCAAAGTTGGAGGAGTAGAAAAAGCAAACAGGAGGCAAAGCAGAGAGAACTTGGAGCAGAAAAGCTCCAGGGGATGACATGATGCAGGGTGCTGTCGTCCTCTGCAATGGGGGTTCTCAGACTTTTCTGCATCAAAATCACCTGGAGGGCTTGTTAAAGCACCAACTGCTGGTCTTCCTCCAGAGATTCTGATTCAGCAAGTCTAAGGTCGGGTCTGAGATTTTTGCATTCCAACAAGTTTCAGGTGATGCTGATGCTTTGAGAATGTTGTGAGAAACAGAGAAGATATGAAGGCATGGATGTTGAGGAGGTTGAGATCCTGAGAGGTCCAGGTCATAAATCATCAATGAAAGCATCGTGTGCTGATGGAGTCTTAGATGAACTGGTGCTTCCGGCAGTAGAAGTCGGAAGACTACATCAAGGAGGGAAGGAAGAGAGCTGCAGTGGAGAGGCCTCTTCTGCAGTGGCTGCAGGACAGTGCTCTGCGGGGGAGGCTGTGAGCCAAGGTGACCTATGAGTTGAGGTCAGGGAAGAGGAAAAAAGTCTTTAGGAAGGGCATTTGAGAGCTATTTATAGTTCAGGGAAAACCACATTACCATTTAGACAGCGAGGTGGAAAGAATGCTGGTGTAGGGACACCAAAGAAGAGACTAGTTGAGAAGGTGGTACGGAATGTGGGAGATGGGGGAGGGAAACTGCTTTGGATATAAGTGGGGCTGACTGAGTTGGAAAGTAGGGGAAGATGACAAGAGGGTGGGGTCTGTGCTTCGAGTGGAAGAATGGAAGCCAGAGCTAAAGATGGACTGAGTTTGTGGGCAGGGCGAGGTTGCACACCTGTGGCAGCGATCACAGGAGAGTGGTGACAAGGCGTCCTGTATTTGCTATGGGAATTTGTGTGAGCATAGCTCTTTGCTGTGTTATGCGAATATCTGCCTATATATGTTTTTGCTTTGACAATGTCTTCTTTGCTCCTGATGATAATAGTGCGATTGCGTGAAAGGCAGACAATAAGTATTATTAGTAAGGATAGGAGACCAGGCTGAGGCTATGATGTGTGGATTATTGTTATTATTATTATTATTTTACTCTAAGAGCTTTGTCATATAGTGGGCATGAATAAATATTTGTTAAAATAATTTATCCATACAATAGATCCTTTTTACTGTCATCATTGTTACATAGTATGACTTATGTCTGACTGCACATGGAATTGTGTTAAGAATTGTAACAGTAGAATGTCAGACTCATTTTAGAGTTTAATGGGGCAAACAAGCATTGGTCACTCTGCTGATATGGGAAATAAGACAGCTGAGAATAATTTTCTGGTTTATACTCTCTTTGTGACTTCTACAGTGTTTGGTTCTATGATTTCTAAAGACCCTTGAAACTAGAGACAATCTTGTATAGCAAAAAGAGTGTGAGTGCCTTCAAGATGAGACAGATGTGATTCTCACCCTAGATGAGCCCCTTAGATCTTGGAGAAATTGTCCAACCCATGTGTTGCTCAGTGTCTTTATCTGCAAGTAAAAAAAATCCCAGAGAAACAAAAAATAATTAACTTCACAGGGTTGTCGTAAAGATTAAACAAGGCAACATATATAAAGTTCTTAAGCACATTCGTAGGACATACTATGTGCTCAATAATATGACTTAAATTTCTCTTTTATCATGGTCTCCACTTTTACCTTGACCATTGTATATATTTTTTTAGGGGTCAGAGAACTATTTTGCTGTGGCAAGTGCAGGATGTAGATGAGCAAATTCCTCTTAAAGGACCCACCTTACAATCCACTACTCCATACCGCTGTGGGAGTAGCTTCGTTGTGGGGCAGGCAAGCTTCTTCCATGTTATCAGCTCCTGTTTCATGCAGTATGTGCAGGTAAAGCAGGGCTTGGATGTCCTAGAAAGAGAAAGCTTTTCAGAAGAAGTGGGGATTA
This sequence comes from Glossophaga mutica, assembly GCA_039655065.1. Classification (NCBI taxonomy): domain Eukaryota; kingdom Metazoa; phylum Chordata; class Mammalia; order Chiroptera; family Phyllostomidae; genus Glossophaga; species Glossophaga mutica. The sequence continues at coordinate 33,552,161 of CM077310.1, read as the reverse complement.
CGTTTCCCTGGATATATGAGTGAGTTTGATATTAAGAGGAAAAGGCTTCGGCCAAGTGTGTGTCATGGTTGGACACTTGTTCTGAACCTGAAAGTCCTTGGCAGCTCTTACAGCACGCACCTCCCTTAATCTGTTGCTAGACGAGCCATACTTTGGGAATGAATAGTTTGTTTTCCCAACCCTTCATCTTTTTTATTTCATTTTTTACATTTCCCTGATGGTGTCAATTAGTGCAAAAGTGGAAGGCCTGTATTTCCAACGTTCCCCTCTCCATGGTGAGCACCGGCAGGCAACAAGTTTCTCTGACACTGTACTTTAAAACTCGGTTCCAAAAGCATTAGAAGAAAACCCTGTTTACAGCAAACTCTGCATATACTTTGTTTCCCAGAAAAACTTGCATAAAGCTACCAAAGTGAACTGAAATGGATGGAGAGGGGCACTGCCACCTTCTACATTTGTCTTAGCAATTTTGAAACTTGGGCCGGGGTGGGGGAGAATTTCTCCTTGTGAAGTAAACACTAGGGTGTAGTAAGGTTTTTGCACTATGAACTGCTATGATAATAGTTAGAGTCCAGGAAAAAATCTATACACTTCAGTAGAAAACAAAATAGGAATGCAGTGAGTTGACATCCTCTTTCACTGTTCATGTATGATTTACTTAGTCCTGTCTTGTTTTGTTTCATTACGGAATATTTCTCTTTAGCTTCCCGGAGCAAGATGCTGCAAATCAGGGAAATAAATTTATGGGGTATGATGAGCATGACAGAGCCACCTTGATGCTCTTCTTTCTCATAGCAGCCTGTGTACGCGCATTTGCCAAACAGTATGACCTCAATTCTGGGAATTATTTTACTTAGGTTTTGAGGGAAGATGAGGGTAGTTAGAGGAATGGATGAGCAAAACTGGGCTTTAAGGATTGAGGGGGCACATTCTCCCCACCTCTTCCCTAAATAGTATTTTTTCATGGTGCATTTTCCCAATGGGCAGGAAGGGGTTTGTTTTGTCTGCAATACCCAATGTGATGCCCCATGTCCTTCTCTAAAGGGAGAAATTCAGAGGAACAATAATGACAACACAATGGTGTGCAGGGCTGGGGGACTACAGAATCTGAAGCATTTGGAGGTTCTAAGTAAAACATGAACACAGGCTGGATAAGCAGCTGCATTCTGAACTGTCTGCACCGTCCCTTCATCATATAACTGCCCTCGATCTTGCTATTTGGCTTCCTGGTTAGCATGTAGGGCCATTACACTACACTGGTCCCATGGACAGAGGGGAGGCTTGCATTTTTGTGAAGAGTATTGCTTTGTTTTGGAATTTCTTTCTTGTCCCAGAACAGGTTGCCTTGTTCAGCAGCCTCAAATCAATCAGTATTTTTACTCCCAGGTGGCAGGGAAGCCTGCAGGCAGGCTCCTCATCCTAGCTGTTCCAGATCGGTCCTTCTGAGGAGGCAGTGTTCAATGTGCCTCAGTCCGCGATGGTTCTTACTTATCACTTTACATAGAACAGCAAAGACTCCTTTCTCCATACTATGTCAAAGAGGCAGAGGAAGGAGTGGGCCATGAATATTTAGTCTGGGCAAAGCAGGAGCACATTACTTGAATAATCTACTTAACATTGGTGCTAGGCCCTTCTGAGAAGGTGGTGGATTCCACATTTCCAGCCTAGCACCAGATGTTTGCACACTTTCATCTTTAATCATCTCTGGATTTCCATTGAGTGGGGTATATATGGAGGCTCCTGTCTGTCCATCAAACCACATCTTTAATTTAAACAGCTCTTAATAAGGGTTAAATCTGCAGGCTGAGCTAGCCCTCCACTTGTTCCATGCAAAGAGGGAGAAAAATCAATGAAGCAGGAAGCCAGAGGGGCGTCCATTTTGAAAAGCTGTAATGAATTACGTTCTTTTAGTAAAGCTGGTGACCTCCAGTTCTGCTCCCACAGCCTCCCTTTCACGTACCCACGCCCTCTGTGCCACATCCAATTTAATGAGACTGCACAGATCTCCAACGAGAAAGGGGGCACTGCTGCATGGGTGCTTGATTCAGGAGGATCAGAGAAAACTCACTGGCTTTTAAAAAGGAACTTAAAGGCAAAGAATCTTTTGGGGGGAGTAGAAGGAGGTCCCTGACTTCAATGTTTCATGTTTTGTCTGGAGCCCTTGAACACCCTAATTCAATGTGAGCTTTCGGGTCTCACTATTGGCAAACAGGACCCCAAACCTCAGGACCATTGAAGACCAAGAAGATCGTGGTAGGTAATGAGAGATCTTTTGATTTAAGCAACGCCATCTGCCCTCCCATGCCCCCTCCCCCGGCCATGAGAAGCAAATGGATAGAGAAGTTCTATAACTGTCTTCCTGTGATGAATCATTGTTGTAACCATTTTTTTTTCAAATCAATAATTAAAACCTTTATTTGACCAACAGAACTAAATGTATGCCAACAATGGACAAGGAATTGAGAAATCTAAAACTCCAGCATACGTATTGGCTATAGATTTAGAAGTCAGAGCATTATTTAGGCATCAGGAGAATTTTGTTCAAGTACTGATTTTGTGGCTAATTTACAAATCTTCTGTAATACAATTTACCTGTTTATACAATGAGAGGGTGAGGATAATCCATGCTTCTATAATGAGACTTAGAGCTCTATGCCAACCTTTGAAAACAGAAGAGATAATGGCACTTGACCAAGATGACTTGTGTGAGCTAAACATGGCTCTAGAGAAAAGCAAGGACTCTCCAGTGAGTCCTTTCTGAATTCTCTAGAAAAACTAGGCTGGCATGCAGAGCCCCAGGTATTGCATTCCAGAACCTCTCTCCTCCCCTAATCTCTATTGACAAGGTTTTTCTTATGCCCTATGTAAGAATAATAATGAAATAATAACTGACATTTGTAACACTATTATCACACATGCCAGGCACTGCGCTGAGTGATTTGTGAACTCTATATCGAGAAACATGGTAGATAAGAACACATAGTAAAGCCAACCTTTCTGCGTTCAAACCACCCCTTTGCCACTTCCTAGGTGTGTGACCTTGGCCAAACTAATTAACAATGCTTGGCACATAGTAGGTGCTATAGAAATGCTAATGTTAGGATGTAATTTAAACCTCAGAATATTCCTACGAGGGAAGTATAATTATCCCCACTTTCCAGAGAAGAACTTGCAGCTTGACATCTGGGATCCTCTCGTGAGAGGCAGAGCTGGAGCGCCTATCCCAGGTCCTCATACTCCAGTTCTGGTCTTTTCCAGTCTTCTTTGTGCTTTAGCAGAAGTAAAATCAACCAGCATTGTTAGAGTAGGAACTTTAATTTTTCCTTCTACTTCTCTGTCTCAGAGCTCTTGGGTTTGTTTTCTTTGCTCAGCTTTCCGAGACTTTGAAGCCATTTTCAGTAGGTTTGCATCATAGTTTCTGTTTCAATTTCTTTCCTTATTTGTGTGGCTTTCTCTTGAAGTCATTGCATCATTTCCTTGAGATTCCATTTTGAAACCTGCTTGAGACGTGTCTCTCTGTGCCATTGATTGGGAGAAGGGGAAAGCAGGTCAGCAATAGAGATAGGGGAAGAACCAAGGCTCCCAGCTGGGCCTGAAAGGGATGGACCATCAGGTATGTTTGGATCACTCTGCACCCCAAATAGCTTTCTGGAGCACAGAGGCCTAGAAGAAATAGCAGTTTAAAGAAACAATGACAAAAAGATTCCTGTGCATATGGGGAAAAATCCCTTGGAGTATGAATAGGTGACGTCAGAGAACATAGCCCTGTGGCCTGATTAGAAAAATACACTGGTGGAGACCAGTTAAATTCTTTGAGGAAAACTTTTTGTTTATTTTATTCCCTGTTGGATATTAAATGCATTGTTCAAACTGAAGAGTCCAGAGATCTATGCTAAGGTGATAAATAAGCTGCTTGATGCATCTACTCTGGCTCCATACTTTAGCTATGGTCTGATTTAATCTCTGGGTGGACAGAAGAGAGAAATCTCATGCATAAATACATTTGAAATGTATTTATTTAAAGTCATGTTTTCTTTGTATCTGATGTCTTTTTACCATGCATTCTGTTTCTCTGTTCATGCTGCATGTGCATCTTGAAGCCTCTCACCTGTTAGGACCACCTTGTGTCATCCTTCTCCATCTCTCCTGGCTCTCGCTCCAATAAAGGGCACTATCTGTATCGACTGTCTTCTCAGAAGAGCCCTTTTTGGAATAGCTGAGTGTTTCTAGAGGGACCCTTCCTCTTTCCTGTGCCCTTTCTGCCGCTTAGCATCTGGCTTAGCTTCTGCTTCTGGCTGTCAATAGACTCTGAAAATAGATAAAAACAGAATCATTCAGTTTGTGATGAACAAACTCTACATCTAGGTGTAAGATTGAATTAATTAGCCACCATGGGTCACAGCAAGTGCTTTCACCTGATCTGGAGAACCAGGCGAGGAGCTTCTTTTGAGCCTGAGCTAGAAATGGAGCCAACAACGTAAATCTGAGAATAATTCAGAAATACACTCAAAGCTTCCAAATAAACTGGCAAAATACAGGGACTGCAATACAAAGTCTCCACTCAACAGGGAAACACTGAAGATTGGCTTGACCCTGTGTTTTCTTTGTTCCTATTGCTCTGACCGGTGAAATGGGGGTTAGAAAGAAAGAGAAATTTTGGTGATACAGATAGGCTGAATGCCCATGATACCTGGGTTCTAGGCATAAAAAGCTATCGAACATGGAATCAGGGTGCTGGGCCCTGGAACAAAGGAAACACCCAGGGACTGTCTGACTTAATAGCTCCTGCAGATGTATGACACCGTCAATCTCTTTCTCACACAGATCAAGAGGTTCATAATTCGAGTCATGAGAAGCGTAACATTTCTAGCTGACAAAGGATGGTGAATGTCTTTATTTTTACTTTCATAGCTTTGGGTTCGTAATTCCAAATTAGGACACTGAGATCTGAAATGAGACACTGCAAAGTTCACTGTTAGCCTCTTACAGAATCACCGACACTCTGGGTGGCATGCGAGTTTGGAAAGAATCATAATATAACCTGCCTAGATGTCTTTTGGTCTTTAGTTTATAATGTTCCTCTTGGGTGTTGGACATTCACTGATTTTCATGTGGCATCCACTGAGTGCAGAGCTGATAATATAGGCCATGGGGTGGACAGAGGGTAAGAAAGAGAAGTTCTGCTTCTTACGAGATACTTGAAGACACAGGTGAATAACCGTAAACATCAGGCAAATGACATAACCCATTTGGGCCTCAGTTTTCACATCTATAAAATTAATTTGTATAGTACCTACTTCATAGGATCATTTGAAGAGTTAAGTAAGATAATGTGGAGAAAGCCCTTAGAATGTGGCATGATACGTGGAACATTCAATGATAATTTGAAGTCAGACTTTATAATGTCAAAAACAAAAGTAAACAAGAACACCCCATGTTATTGGATCATTTCTTTGTTTTCACAACTTGTTGGTTCTCTGAAAAATATTTACACACTTGCTGGCTCACTTACAATGATTGGCCCACTGTTTTAAGTGAGACACAGCCTGTGTGTGCATGCAAGTGTGGTACACATACGCACCTTTGCTGCTCTGCCCATCACTAAGATGGTGAACTTTGCAAGTTCACTGGACTTTCTAGGGGAAAGAAACTCAGAACGGCTAAAAAGTGGAAGCATGCTATAAAAAGCACCTCAAGTTTAAAGTTAACACCAGGCCTGGCTGGCAGTAAGCTAAGGAACTTGGCCATGGTAAACACTGGCTGGGGAAGGATTTCCAGAAGTGCATTTATAAGGGTGCAAGGGATTAACTCAATATCAAAAACAAAATGGGACAAGAGATCCATTTGCTACTCAGGGGCAACACTTGGAGAGTATGTTCAGTGCCAAAGCCTGAGACAAGGGTAGGGTTAAGTGTGGTAAGGAGTTAGACTGACATGAGCAGAGCCAGGACGAAGGCCCAGGCGCAGAAAGCCAAGCAGAAAGTCCTGGGTGCCTAGCAATGTGCAAAACTGAATAAGCAAAGACCTCGCCCCCAGGATAACCTTTTCTTTCCCAGAATATCACTAGTCATGCAGTTTAGACCCCTCATTTTTCATATCACTGGTCGCATGGTTTGAGCCCTCATGACCTTTCTTCTGCTGGCATGTCACTAGTCACGCAGTAGACCCCCTTGGAGGAGGAAACAAGGGCCCCAAGACTAGTTGGCCTCCTGAGGCTCCCATCCAGGCCTTTTCATGACCACTTCCCGAAGCTTTAACCCCTAAGGGTAACATCAAAGCCTCAGCTGTGCTTCAGCTCCAGACCCAGAAAAGCAGCAAAACTGGACAAGCGAAACCACAGCTGACCTCAGGACCAGCTGCATTGACTAAGGGCCTCCTGCCCTGGAGCTGACCAATCAGTGGAGGAGACCAGGACCCTGAAAAGACACACCTGGAAAGCTGATGAATAATCTATTGAGATCCTCCCCGGGACCTGCCCTAAAGCCCCCAGTTTTGAATGCTTTCGGGACAGAAGGCTGGGATAGGGTGGTGCTCTCTCTATGGAGCAAGGCCTCCTCTTTCTCCACTGGCTGCCCCCAGGCAGTTTTCCTTCTCTCTTTCTCTCAAGCTCCAAGGACCCTCTTTTGTTTCTGTAACTTTTGTCCTGAGCCCATTTCTTCTAGTACTTACTTCTTTACCTCTGTGACTTTTAAAATAATCTTTCTCTTATAGTTTGAATCTTGGCTCTGAATCCTTTCCCAGCCAGAACTCAAATACTGAAGTTGCTGTCCTGTCCGACCCCATGAGTCTAACACCTGGGGCCTTTTCACTGCTGTCAACATAAGAATTAGACTGTAGCTTTCTGAAGCTACTTCAACAAATATAGCAAAAATAACTTGGGGATCTGCAGGGAAAGAGCATTCTGTTCTCTGGGGAGAGGGTCCGAGGCTTCGTGTATGCTGCCCACCCACATCACTCTCCATTGGAACACCCCTGTGAGGGTGTGCCCCCCAGCAGAGTTTCTGAGGGCTTTTCCTACCCTCTTCCCCAAAGTGAAATAAAGCAAGAAAGCAAAATAATGCGAGAGAGGTAAGAAGGAAAGAAGGGAGGAGGAAAGAAAAGTTCTCTTTTGAGGAAGTAAGGCATGTGAGCGGCTTATGAGAAAATTGAGAGTTAAAAATCGAAAAAAAGAGAATGCAAAACATCCAGACTCCAAAGTGCCAAGAGGTTAGGTCTATTGAAAACCCAAGGACATTTAGCCAAGCGTGTGGGCAGGGAAGTGGCATTAGATTTAGGCATTTCAACTCTGTGACTTTGGATAAACTTTGAAACGAACAGACCAAACCTCTAGCTGTGGTGCAGAGCTGTGCTGTATGTCCAACAGTCCCCAGGGTCTGCCCTGCCTCCTTCTCGCCAGGGTCCCCAAGACCCCCCTTCCCACCAGGGCAGTGAAGGGATGACCATGGGTGGAACCTGCCCAGGCTGGGGCTCTCCCCACAGGACAGAATTCACAGCCTGAGCAAGCGGCTCAGGGCACCAAAGCGTTTTCAATGTGGGGAAACGATTAACCACCTTGTTTCTGGATTCTGTACCTGACTCCAAACTTTCAAAATGTTTTATTGTTTCCCCTTAGATTGTCAAGTCCTTTCTTATGTTATTCATTTCCTTCTTATAATTGGCTGTGTTCTCTGCTCAGTGAGGAAGACAGGCAGGTGGCAGAGAGGGTGTGGGGGTGGGGAGGAGATCAAGAAGCCAGAAGAGACAACTTGAGTACCTGACGTTCTTTAGCTGCATGAAAATAATTCCAAATTTGAACAGGGTTTTGGTAAGATTTATTATTGGGGGTGGTGGAGGCTGTGATTTTGCCTAACGGGACCCCTTTTCTCTGTTCTTTCATGCTTAGGTCTCTCAGTGCCCCCGAGCCCTGTTACTTTTGAAGAGTTAAATCTGAGGAAAAACACCATTTGGAAGAAGGTGTTTCACACAGGGACAGAGAATAGGCTGCCTGGAATTTATGTAATCTGGCAAAAGGGAGTCTGTGTCATAAGACAGAAGCCAGTGCTCAGAAAATAAAGAAAAAGAGGAGAGTGAGAAAAAGGCAGAAAGGCAGGGCACAGAAAAAAAGGAGGGAGGGAGGAAGGAAGGAAAGTAGGCAGGAAGGAGGAAGGAAGAAGGGAAAAAAAGAGCAAGTGAACCATAGCTTGGGGCCCCATGAGGATAAGAAAACGAGGGAGGAAAATAGAAAAAACTAGTATAAATGTGTATTTCAAAGTTTCCTAGCACTGTCAGAATTATTGAGCTCTGAACAAACAGCCTAGCATAGACACGAGTTTAATTGTAACTGGAATATTATAACAGTAGGAAATTCTAACCCACCACACCATTCTTTTGACATTCTTTCTGTAAGTGCGAACTCTGACTGATATGTAGGTTGTAGATGAAAAGTGTGTTTGTATAAGAATCCTAGGGACCTACTTCAAAAGACACAGACTAGGGCCTTTAGGCATCCCAGTTCCAGGAGATTTGCTGACCCTCAACCTTGGAGCCAGGATGATGTGAAGCTGGGATGACTAAACCAGGATGATGCACACTGGACCATCACTTGCTTATGGAAATGGACTGTGTTTATCTGCATATAGAGAACTTTGCAATCCCTTCCCTTGATCTCTTTGTTCTCTTCCCCTCCCCCTCCTTATAAAAAATCTCTGCCTCCACTGAGAGGTGGAGATGGGCTTTGAGACCTAGTTCCCCATCCTCCAGGTGGTCAGCATCTGAAAACAAAACACTTTCCTTTACATCAGCACCTGCCTCTGGAGTATTGGTTTTTGTAGCCGCAGGCAGCCAGACCTGCTTTTGGTTACATAATCTTCAAAAACAGTCAGGTTGGAAGTTTACAACATTTGAAACATTTTAAACAACAACAAAATCTCTTCATCATGCTGTGAGATTTCCTTGGACATGTAAGCCTCATTCTTAGAGCAACAGGAAGTCAATAGTTAAAATGTATATCAATAGAACAGATGACAGCAACCACTTCTGACATCAGTAAAAATGCAAGTCATGTTTGCTCCACGACTCACTTCTAATTCAGTCATTATCTTGCACCCAATCAAATCTATTTCATAAAAGCTGAAAACACAACTTCTAGGCTGTTTTCATGAGGAAAAGTCCTTTAGACCCTTTCTTTTCCGGCAGGATCTTAAACTTTGAATATAGAATATACGTGATTGATATTAGGAAAACACTTGGAGGCATGCTTTGTGCATGCACACACGTAACTTTAGATGTGCATGTGCCCCTAGGTAGTTTCCACATTAAACTCAGGTACCCACAGGTGTAGGCACCACTCACCACAAAGTGAGCCCATGTGATGAGATTTCTAGAGCTCCCCTCCCCACCCCAGGGAAAACACTTTTATAGTATTTCCACCTGTTCTTCATTTCATCGTAAAAAACGGTGAGAGACAAAGAAATGCAGGACAAATCTTCCATTCACTGAGTTAGTACCTCCTAGTTGTGATGCATTGGGCCAAGCACACCTTTATATTCAACAATACAATTCATTTAGTTTAATAGATACTTTTTGAATCACATTTTAACACATTGTACACCCAAAACACTATCTTCTGGCAAACTGCCATAGAGAGAGCCATTTCTATCTGCAAAGCCAGCTGTGAGGAGCTGGAAGGCATACATCTGTGGCAGCTGGCACCCTGGTACTGTAAGCAGGTCTTTGGAGAAGTGTGCTCTGGCTGCATGTGGGAAGCCTCAGTGTGAGGAGCTGCTTCTGCATTTGCTTGTCCAGGGATTCCTCTGTCTTTCTCAGTTACCTGATGCAACCAGGCTCGTCAATAGGACTTACAGAACCGAATTACCTGAGAACCAGAGCTAGTTTCCCCCAGCCCTCATTCGACCTCTTCATACATTTTCTTAGTAAATATTGTGACTTTACCTTCCTAAGAACACTCTACCCCCTGGCTCCCTGTGACGTGCAAATTGTGTCTCAGGACCTAGAAGATGCTTTCTGTGGGCTCCTGCAGAAATAGGACAAAACCCTTGAAGCCAAAGAAGGTTCTGAAAAAATATTTGGTGGAGGTGAAGGGAATAAACTCTCAATTGCCTGTATTTACTCCAGGCAGGAGAAGGGAATCTATACTCCTTTCTTCCCATTAAGTTTTTCCTAGAGAGAAAAAGGGGCTTAAGCTCTGGAAACATTGCCCAATGATTCGACCCCATGAGAATTCTTTTATTATAAATGTAAAAATAATATAGCTAGAAAAAGCTAATGATACTTCCCAGCATGAATTGCCCCCAGGCTTTGCTTTTGGATTTTGTCATCATGACTTAGTGTTGACTAATAGAAAATGCTTTTAAAAACATGTTCCAAGCAAAGAGAATAAAAGAACATGGCTCAAAGTCTGACTGAAGGAAGACTTCCTCATTTGACTATGTGGCTAGCCTCTGCCTTGTGTTCAGAGGCCCAACCTTGCTATAAGTATTTAGAAAAGTCAAAGTTCCTGCCACACTCATTGCTCAAAGGTAGCAGTCCTAGAGGAGCAATATCAAATATCAGCTATGGGGGCAGAATTTCAGACTACAGCCAGGAAATATGTCTAGAGGTTAAGGAACAAGGAGATCGCCTATAGGTCAGGAAGTAGGCTGTGAAGTAGGTCAAAAGCAAAAAGTTTCAGGATATAAGTGGAGAACCTTGCAAGTGTGAAAAAGAGTCTATTTACTAGGTGTTGGCCACATGGAGGGGTGCTTGGTCTAACCAATTTTTTTACCTTTACAACTAGAGAAATGATCTACTGCCTGGAGGGTGTGGAATACTATGGCTTTCCATTTGGTTTGTAGTTCACAAAACCTCATTGCAGAAATCATCTTATTTCTGCTTCAATGACCCAATGAAGTAAGCAGAACAGGTTACCACCTGTTCCCATTCAGTAGATACCGAAACGTAGACTAAGAGAGATGAACAGATTTGCCCACAGTTACTATTGGCAGAGACAGACCTAGAGATCAGGGATGGTGACACCCAGTTCAGTGCTCTATCTACTATATCATGTGACTCAAACATTGTTCAGAAGGAACTGAAACACAAGACAAGAAAGGATTGGATAAGGGCAGCTTCTGGAATTTCAGTACCAGGAGTTGGTAAATTCTCTAGCAGTGCTACCACTGACTGAAATAACTGCCCTTGTTTTCTACTCCCTGGTGATTTTGTAAAACTACAGCATCACCAAGAATACTTTATTGGGTCCAATCTGGTCCTGTGATCATCCTTGAGCTCAAAAGGTATCCCATGATTGGCAGCTGTTCATGAAGATAGAGAGAGGTGTTTCCTCCAAGAAGGAACTTGGACCCTTCTTTGCCTCTCTTTGAGGGTTAGTAGAAAGTCCAAGAAGACCACAAATGCAGAATTTTTTAAAAACATGTGAAGCACTTGAGGGGACTTCTGGTCAAGGTGGCAACATAGATAAATATGGCTTGCCTCCTTGCACAACCATATCAAAATTACAACTAAACTATAGAATAACCACCATTCAGACCATCAGAAATTGAGCTGAATGCAAGCCCTACAACTACTGAATTAAAGAAGAAATCACATCAGGACTGGTAGGAGGTGTGGAGACAGGAAATGGGCTGGTCCCACACTCATGTATGGCAATAAAAATTGGGAGGGATATCTCACGAGTGAGGGGTCCCAGCCCCACAATATACTCACCCCGCCCCCAGCCCAGGGTTCCAGTGCCAGGAAGAGAAGTCTCCATAATTTCTGGCTGCAAAAACCAGTGGGGATTGAGGCTGTGGAAGACAAACTTGTAGGGTCCCAGACAGTTCCTCTTAAAGGGCCCACATATAGACTTAGACTCACTCCCTCTGGGCTATAGTACCAGGGCAGAAGATTAAAAGGCATCAGAGACATAGTGGGAGGAACTGATTCCCCAGCATCAGGGTGAGAGGTGGGGGGCAGCTTTTGCCCCAACAGAAGTGCTGGCAGAGGCCTCTTTTCCTTTTCTGAGCCATCCCACTTCAGAGCCAGCAGGCAGGCATTGTATCTGATACTCCATCCACCTGGCTCACACTGTTTACCCTGCCCTGGTGACTTCTTGAGGCCTGTCCCACTTAACTTTTGAGCCCACCCAAGCTATTTCCAGTGACTTTTCTATTTGAATAGCTAGTCTTGGATCATGATTCACATTTTCCTAAGTTCTCTCAAATAAGTAGCATCTGGCTTCAGTGAGCTCCATACCTCTCACTAAGTTTCCCCAGGCCTGGCACTAGCAACAACCTGCCTTGGTTCACAGATTGGCCTTTCCTAGGCACCTCTAAGCCCAACATAAGTAGCAGCCATCTGCAGATAACTTTGTAGTTAATGCTGTGTGACTCTGGACAGAATACAAGTGGTGGCTAACCTTGAATGTGCCAACAGCAATCAAGGCTCAACTACAACAGGAGAGTGTACACAGCCCACACAGTGGGCGCACCTTGAGTACTCAGCTTGGGTAATAAGGGAGGCTATGCCACCAGACCCTATAGGACACCTACTACATTTGGCCACACTGCCAACCCTGGGAGATGTAGTAGCTCTACTTAATACATAAAAATAAACATAGGGAAACTGCCAAAACAAAGAGACAAAAAACATGCCCCAAATGAAAGAACAGAACAAAAACTCCAGAAAAAGAATGAAGAAAATGTAGAAAAGCAATCTGTCAGATGTAGAATTCAAAACATTGGTTATAAAGATGCTCAAGGAACTTAGTGAAGACCTCAACAGCATAAAAAGATCCAATCAGAAACAAAGGATACACTAATTGAAATAAAGAAAAATTTACAGGCAATCAACAGTAGAGTGGATGAAGCCAAAACCAAATCAGCGATTTGGAACATAAGGAAGCAAAAAATAAAAAAACCCAATCAGAACAGCAAGGAGAAAAAAGAATCTCCCCAAATGAGGATAGTGTCAGGAGCCTCTGGTACAACTTCAAGTTTACCAATATTTGCATCATAGGGATGCTGGGAGGAGAAGAAAAAGAACATGAAATTGGAAACTTATTTGAAAATATAATGAAAGAAAACTTCCCTAACTTGGTGAAGGAAATAGACATACAGATCCAGGAAGAACAGAACATCCCAAAGAAGATGGACCCAGAAAGGCCCATTTTAGGACATATCATAATCAAAATCTCAAAGGTTAAATACAAGAAGAAAATTTTAAAAGCAGCAAGAGAAAAACAGTTACATACAAGGTAGTCTCCATGAGACTATCAGCTGATTTCTCAGAATACACTTTGCCGGCTAGAAGGGATTGGCAAGAAATAGTCAAAGTGATGAAAAGCAAAGACCTACAACCAAGATTACTCTACCCAGCAATGCTATCATTTATAATCAAAGGGAAGATAAAGAGTTTCCCAGACAAGAAAAAGCTAAAGGAATTCATCATCAAAAAATGTTATGAAATGTTTCTTAAAGAAGAAAATAAAAAATATGAACAATAAATACATATCTATCAAAAACTGAATCTAAAAACAAAAGAAAAAATAAGTAGAACAGAAATAGAATCATAGATACAGAGAACATTTTGAGGGTTGCCAGATGAAAAGAGGGGTTGGGTTAATGGATCAAAAAGGTAAAGGGATTAAGAAGAAAAAATTGATAGTTACAGAATAGTCATGGGGGTGTAGGTACAGCATAGGGAATAGATTAGCTAAAGAACGTATACGCGTGACACATGGACATGGACAATGGCGTGGGGATTGCCTGAAAGTGTTGGGGGACTGGGTGGAGGGGGACAAAAGAAAAAAATTTGGGACAAATATAATAGCATAAACAATAGAATATAATTTTAAAAGAGTATGAAGCACTATATATATTCATTTATTTGCTCAATGAGAATAAATATTTAAAGTGGCCACTTTGTGCTGTGTACCATGTTAGGTGCTGGGGATACAAATTTGAACAGATATACCCAAATACATAATTTTTAAAAAATTATTTTATTGTTGTTAAATTAGTTGTCTGCATTTCTCCCCACTACCCCCTACCTGAGTGAAACCTATCTCCCTCCCTTGTTTCCACCTTCCCTCTTGGTTTTGTCCATGTGTTCTTTATAGTAAGTAGTTCCTGAAAACCTTTGTCCCCACTGTCCCTTCACCCCTCCCTTGTGGCTATTGTTAGATTGTTCTTAATTTCAATGTCTCTGGTTATATTTTGCTTGCCTTTTTCTTTTTTGATTATGTTCCAGTTAAAGATGAGATCATATGGTATTTGTCCCTCACCTCCTGGCTCATTTCACTTAGCATAATGATCTCCAGTTCCATCCATGCTGTTGCAAAGGGTAGGAGCTCCTTCTTTCTCTCTGCTGTGTGGAATTCCATTGTGTAAATGTACCATAGTTTTTTGATCCACTCACTTACTGATGGGCATTTAGGTTGCCTCCAGCACTTGGCTATTGTAAATTGTGCTACTATAAACACTGGGGTGCATAGGTTCTTTTGGATTGGTGTTTCAGGGCTCTTAGGGTATAATCCCAGCAGTGGAATTGCTGGGTGAAAAGGCAGTTCCTTTTTTAGTTTTCTGAGGAAATTCCATACTGTTTTCCACAGTGGCTGCACCAGTTTGTATTCCCACCAACGGTGCACTAGGCTTCCCTTTTCTCAGCATCCTCTCCAATACTGGTTTGTGGATTTGTTTATCATGGCCATTCTCACCAGTGTGAAGTGGTTTCTCATTGTGGTTTTAATTTGCATCTCTCTGATGGCTAGTGATGCTGAGCATGTTTTCACATGTCTCTGGGCCCTCTGTGTGTCCTCCTTGGAGAATTGTCTGTTCAAGTCCTTTGCCCATTTTTTCATTGTTTTTTTTGTCTTCCTGAAGTGGAGTCATGTCAGTTCTTTATATATTTTGGAGATGAAACCCTTGTCCAAGGTGTCATTGGCAAATATGTTTTTCCATATAGTTGTTTCCCTTTTCATTTTACTGCTGTTTTCTTTAGCCATGCAGAAGCTTTTTAATTTGATGAGGTCCCATTTGTTTATTCTTTCCTTTATGTCCCTTGCTTTAGGGGACATATCCCCAAAGATGTTGCTGCGTGGAATGTCTGAGATTTTCCTACTGATGTTTTCCTCTAGTACTTTATGGTGTCATGACTTATATTTAAGTCTTTTATCCACCTTGAATTTGTTTTTGTGTATGACGTAAGTTAGTGATCCGGTTTCATTTTTTTGCATGTAGCTGCCCAGATCTCCCAACACCATTTGTTGAAGAGGCTATTTTTACTCCATTTTATACTTCTTCCCCCTTTGTCAAATATTAATTGACCATAGAGACTTGGGTTTATTTCTGGGCTCTGTTCTGTTCCATTGGTCTATGTGCCTGTTCTTATGCCAGTATCAGGCTGTTTTGATTACAGTGGCCTTGTAACACAGTTTGATATCAGGTATTGTGATCCCTTCTGCTTTGTTCTTCTTTCTCAAAATTGGTGCAGCTATTTGGGGTCATTTATGGTTCCATATAAATCTCTGAAATGTTTGTTCTATATCTGTGAAATATGTCATTGGTATTTTAATGAGGGTTGCATTGAATCTACAAATTGCTTTGGGTAGTATGGCCATTTTGATTATGTCAGTTCTTCTGATCCATAAGCATGGTACATGCTTCCATTTGTTTGTGTCTTCCTCAATTTCTTTCTTCAGTATTGTATAGTTTTCTGAGTACAGGTCTTTTACCTCATTGGTTAGGTTTATTCCTGGGTACTTTATTTTTCTTGTCGCTATATCAAATGGGACTTTTTTCCTGATTTCTGTTTCTGATGTTTCATTGTTAGTGTACAAAAATGCCTTTGATTTCTGAGCATTTACTTTGTAACCAGCTGTTTTGCCAAATTTGTTTATTAGGTCGAGTAGATTTTTGGTGGAGTCTATAGGATTTTCTTTGTACACTATCACACCATCTGCAAACAGTGACAGTTTTGTTTCTTCCTTTCCAATTTTGATGCCTTTTATTTCTTTTTCTTGTCTGATTGCAGTGGCTAGGACTTCCAATACTATGTTGAATAGAAGTGGTGAAAGTGGGCCTCCTTGTCTTGTTCCTGACCTTAGTGGTAAAGCTCTAAGTTTTTGTCCATTGAGTATGACATTGCCTGTAGGTCTCTCATATATGGCCTTTATTATGTTGAGGAATGTTCCCTGTATTCCCACTTTGCTGAGTGTTTTTATCATAAATGGGTGTTGTACCTTATCAAATGCTTTTCCTGCATCTATTACTATGATCATGTGTTTTTTGTCTTTCATTTTGTTTATGTGGTGTATTATGTTTATTGATTTGTGAATATTGTACCCTCCTCACATCCTTGGAATGAATCCCTCTTGGTCATGGTGTATGACCTTTTTAATGTATTGCTGGATTCAGTTTGCCAATATTTTGTTGAGGATTTTAGCATCTATGTTCATCAGTGATATTGGCCTGAAGTTTTCTTTCTTTGTTATGTCTTTATCTGGTTTTGGGATTAGGATGATGTTGGCTTCATAAAAAGAATTTGAGAGTCTTCCATCTTCTTGAATTTTTTGAAATAATCTGTGGAGGATGGGGGTTAGCTCTTCCTTAAATGCTTTGTAGAATTCTCCTGTGAAACCATCTGGTCCAGGGCTTTTGTGTGTCTGAAGTTTTTTAATTACTGTTTCAATTTCATCGGGTGCTACTGGTCTATTCAAGCTTTCTGCTTTTTCTTCATTGAGTTTTGGTAGATTATATTTTTCTACAAATTTGTCCATTTCACCTAGGCTTTCAAATTTCTTGGCATGTAGTTCTTTTTGTAATTTCTCACAATCTTTTGTATTTCTGTAGTATCAGTTGTAATCTCTCCTCCTTCATTTCTGATTGTGTTTATTTGGGTCCTCTCTCTTTGTTTCTTGATGAGCCTGCTTGAAGGCTTGTCTATTTTGTTTATCTTTTCAAAGAACCAGCTCCTGTATTCATTGATCCTTAGAATTGTGCTTTTAGTCTCTATGTCATTTAATTCTGCTCTGATCTTGGTTATTTCCTTCCTTCTCCTTGCTCTGGGTTGTCTTTGTTGTTGTCCCTCCAGTTCTTGGATGTGTAGGATTAGGTTGTTTATTTGAAATGTTTCTATTTTTTTAGGTAGGCCTGTATCACTATGAACTTCCCTCCCAGGATTGCCTTTGCTGTGTCCCATAAGTTTTGGATTATTGTGAGTTCATTTTTGTTTGTTTCCCGAAACTTTTTGATTTCTTCCCTAATTTCATTCTTGACCCATTCATTGTTTAATAGCATACTATTCAACCTCCATGATTTTGGGTGTTTTGGTGTTTTTTCCTTGAGGTTTGCTTCTAATTTCATTCTCTTGTGGTTGGAGAATATACTTGATATGATTTCAATTGTCTTGAATTTTTTGAGGCTTGTTTTGTGTCCTATCATGTGGTCTATCTTTGAAAATGTTCCATGTGCATTTGAAAAGAATGTGCATTTAGCTTCTTTGGGATGAATGGCTCTATGAATATCAGTTAAGTCCATTTCATCTAGGGCATTATTCAACGCCACAATATTTTTGTTGATATTTTGTTGGGTAGATCTGTCCATTTTTGACAGTGGGGTGTTAAAATCCCCTACTATAATTGTGTTGCTGTCAATATCTTTCTTGAAGTCCTCCAAGATTTTCTTTATAAATTTGGGTGCTCCTATGTTAGGTGCATATGTATTTACAATGTTTATATCTTCTTGATGGATTCTTTTCCTGAGTATTATGAAGTGACCTTCTGGGTCTCTTTTTCTGGCTCTTTTTTTAAAGTCTATTTTGTCCAATGTGAGTATTGGTAACCCTGCTTTTATTTCCTGTCCATTTGCTTGGAATATTATTTTCCAGCTCTTCGCTTTCAGTCTGTATAGGTCTTTTGTTCTGAAGGGGGTCTCTTGTAGGCAGCATATGTGTGGGTGATGTTTTCTTATCCATTCTGCTATTCCGTGTCTTTTGTTTGGGGCATTTAGTCCATTTACATTTAAGGTTATTATTGCTAGGTACTTACTCATTGCCATTTTTTTGTACCTGTGTTCCTCTCTCTTTCACAGTTTTTCTTCCTGTTCTTAAGGCAAACCCTTAGCATCTCTTGCAAAGTTGGTTTGGAGGAGGTGTGTTCTTTGAGGTTTCTTTTGTCTGGGAAGCTCTTTATTTGGCCTTCCACTTTAACTGAGAGCCTTGCTAGATAAAGTAGTCTTGGTTTCAGGCCTCTGATTCTCATTACTTGTAGTACTTCTTGCCATTCCCTACTAGCTTGGAGCGTTTCCATTGAGAAATGAGCTGCTAGTCTTATCAGGGCTCCCTTGTATGTTACTTCCTGTTTTTCCCTAGTTACCTTTAAGATTCCCTCTTTATCTTGGAATTTTGCCATGTTAATTATGAGGTGTCTTGGAGTGGGCCTCTTTGGGTTCCTCTTGATTGGGACTCTCTGTGTTTCCTGGATTTGTGTGACTTTTTCTCTCATCGAATTAGGGAAGTCTTCCATCATTACTTTTTCAAACAGGGTTTCTATTCCTTGCTCTTCTTATTCTGCTTCTGGTATCTCTATTATAAGGATATTATTATGTTTCATGTTGTCCTACATTTCCCTTAACCCCTCTTCATTGTTTCTGAGGCTCTTTTCCTTTTCTTGCTCATTCTCGGTGTTGTTTGCTACTTTTTCCTCCAGGTTGCTGGATTCAATGCTCTGCTTCATTGAGCCTGCTTTGGATTCCTTCTACTGTGTTCTTCAGTTCAGAAATTCCTTCTACTGTATTCTTCATTTCATCTTGGCCCTTGTTGATAGTTTCTATTTCCTTTTTCATGTTGATGCAGTGTGCAGCGAGTTCATTGTAGTTACCCTGTAGTTTTTGATAATTCTCTGTAAGCTCATTGAGCTTCCTTATAACCATTGCTTTGAACTCAATATCTGATAGTTGACTTGTCTCTATTTCATTTAGCCTTCTTTCTGAGGCTTCCTCCTTTCCTTTCATTTGGGGATTGTTTCTTTGTCTTCCCATTGTTTGTGAGACTCTTTTTGTTAGCCTCTGCTTCTTAAATTGATCTGTTCTGACTCCCTAGGTTTATGGTGTGAACTTCTGTGGTAGAAAACCTGTAGATTCAGCAGTGCAGTCTCCTTGATCTCCTGAGCTCACTGGTCTTGGCTGTCATTTATGTTGGTTCTGTGTATGTCTTTGGGTTTTTATTGTTATTGGGTCTTTCTTTGGTGGGTTCTTCCCTCCATCTGGTTAACTGAGGGTCACTCCATCTACTATGCCTTGTATTCTCTTGTGCAGGTGTGGGCAGGTTGTGTTGAAGCTGGTTCTTCCATCTGTACAAGGTTTTGAGGATTCTCTCTTGCTCTTGTTCAGTTTGTTCTGAGTAATTTCTCCACCATTTAGTTGCATTTCCAGATAAGTCCTGAGTTGAATTAGTGTGGTTTCCACTCCCTCCTTTACCTTCTTCTGTTGTTATCTATTGGTGGTTCCTTTGTTGGTGGGTTTGCCCTTCCAACAGGTATCCTGGTGTTCACAGCTTCCACCTACTCTTTTTGTGATCGGTTGGAGGGGGAAGCAAAATGGTTTAAGACAGCAGGAGTGTATTCTATGTTATTTAACATATCAACCCATAGAGAAAAGATAGGAGATCCTTTGGATATATATAGTGTTAACCATGATATGTAACCCAACTAGCTAGCCACTTTTTATAGAGGGTGGAAAGAAGATAAGACTCTTGTTGGGAGGGGGAAGGATTGTGAGTTGGATATAGAAAGCAGTGAGCTCGTGGGAGGTCAGATTGTGAGGGAAAGTGAGAGTAAAGGATAGAAAATAGGTGTTATGTATGAGAGAATAGAGATAACCACAACAGTAATAAAGTTCAGGAAACAGTGAAGAGGGCTAAGATCTGGGAGGGGTGCTGTGTAGTATTTACAATCATATGGAACAGCAATTACTTACAATAATAATGGAGCAACAATTATATGACAGATCTATGTGATCTGGATAACAAGAATAGGAAGTATAGTACCTAGAGTAGTGTGTTAATGGAACACAAGTTAAGTGAAAGACAGTAAATTAAAAATACACTATGAAAGAGAGAACAAGGGAAACCAGTCAAACAATGCAATTTAACCAGTCGAACAAAGAAGACTAAACAGAAAGCAAAGAAATACAAAAATACTAATAAAATGAAAGATGTAAGAATAATAAAAAAATACAAATATACAATAACTTGCAAGGTCTCTATAGTAGCAAAGTGAAATTTGTCTCACTGTCTCAGCTGTTGGGATAACCCCTCTTTTTGTCCAAGTCTGATCTTTTCACAGTTCCAGGTTTTATTGTCTTACTTCTGGGGAAAAAAAACTTATGAGGGAAAAAGAAAGGTAGAAGATATAAAAATGTAAATAAAGGGAGAAGGAATAAAAAAAGAAAGAAGGAAAGAAAGGAAGAAGGAGTTAAAAGGGAAAAAATTACCTAAAAAAAGGCCTCCTCCTGGCTTCAAACTGGCCAAGCCAGTTCTGCTGGTCTTCCTGGCAGCAGCAGGCTGAGGGGCTATTGGTTCCACTTTTCTCCCTTCCTGCACAGCACTAGCCCAGGCTTCAGCCCAGTTTCTCCATTCATTACCTGGCCCCCAGTGCCCTTCTGCACCCAGCCTTGGCTTTCAGTCCACCAGTTGTACTGTCCTTGAGGTGCACCACTTAGGGGCAGTTCACACACCACCTTGTCTCTCTTTCCTGTCCTAGATGCTAGGGACTCTCAGCACCCCTTCAGGCTAGTTCAGCCTCCCCACTGAGTTAAGTCTCTCTGGGGATTGCTGACTCCCTGAGCCCTGCAATTATCCTCTGCAGGGGTGTTTCCGCCTTTCTCTTAGAGAGCCAGTTGGCCCTGCAAGGCAGGGGTGCTGCAGTGGCTGCTCCTGCCAATGCAGGTGCACGCCTCCTCTGCTGCTTCCCCAGGGGTGCAGGGGTTGGGTATGTGGTGCTTCTGGGCAGTGGGGTCAGGTGTGCTACATCCTGGGCCTGTGGGTGTGGTGGGATGGGCAGCCACCTATCCTGCAGGTTTGGGTGCACACATTCCCTGGGACTTTGGGTGTGAGTGCAGAGCCTTCCATGCCACTGGGGGAGCACTGCACAGCTGGGAAGGGTTAGGGGTGCAGAGGCTAAGGGTGGGGGCTGCAGGAGAATTCCCCAAACAGCCACTGAGAGTCTCTTTTTTCACTTTTTGTTTTTTAAAAATTCCTCCTGCTCAAGCCTGCTGCTCCATACAAGGGTCTGGCATCTCACACAGCCCCACTCTCCACCCAGACCAGGGACTATCCAGGTCAGGGCCCATCATGGCCCAACTCTCCCCAGCCAGCATCCAGTCTCTGTGGGTACAAACAGCTCCTGTGTGTTTGCCACTTCATCCTTATTCCCCTTCCTGTGATTTCAAGGTCTCTCTCAGTGCTGCTCAAACCCTGTTTGGCTGGGGAGGGAGCTGTTGACTTGGCTTTCTCCCAAGAACCCTGTAGAAGACCTGACAGGCACTGGACCAGGGGCTGCAGCCACCCTGGTCCCCGCACTGGACTCAGGGACCTTATTGTCCTTAAGCACTTTCCTTACCATCTGATTTTTCAATGTCTTCTACAATTTTTGGTCTCCAAACTTCATATATGCTGGGGTACTGTTGGCTGTTTACTCTGCTTCTCAGAAGATTGGCTAGGTGTTTCACCCATGGGTAAGGGTAAGTGAACTCTACACTCACCTATCTTGATGCCATCTTCTGTCTCTCCAGATAATTTTAAAAGAATATGGTCAAAAAAGCAATTTTTCTTGATTAATTTGTCCCCACACTGCAGAAAGCCTTGGATATAGATTGTCTTTTTATTCTTCACCACACCTCAATGGAGGCAGTTATTATTATCTCAGATTAAGAGGAGGAACAGGACTCCTGGCCAAGATGGAGGCATAGGTAGACACACTGTGCCTCCTTGCACAACCAAAATAAGGACAACAAACATTTAGAAACAAAAAACAACCAGTACTGACAGAAAATTGAACTGTATGGAAGTCCAACAACCAAGGAGTAAAAGAAGAAATATTCATCCAGACCAGTAGGAGGGGTGGAGTTGGGCGGCTGGGCAGAGAGGGCCCATGGCAAAGCAGAGGCTGGTGGACCTGGGCTCACCAGGCAGTAGCAGGCAGACACAATGAGGCGGTGGATTGTGGAGGGGCTCAGTGCACAAGGCAGCTGGTGGACCAGGTGGTCCCACATTCATACGCAGATAGACCAGGTGAAACTGGGGAGTGAGACAGACCATGCAACCCAGCATTCTAGCACGGGAAAATAAAGCCTCAAAACAACAATTGAAAACACCGGTGGGGGAATCAGCACCAGAAGGTCCCAGTTTGCTTGGGGGAAGTGGTGGAAGGGACTGAAATCCAGCAGAGAGGAGAGCAAATGCCATTGTTCCCTCTCTGACCCCTGCCCCACATACAGCATCACAACCCAGCAACTGAGTTGACCCGCCTGGGTGAACACCTAAGGTTCCACCCCTCACTAGATAACAAGCGCATCAAGAAAAAAAAATGGCTCAAACAAAAGAACAGATCAAAGCTCCAGAAAAAATACAACTAAGCGACAAAGAGATAGCTGACCTGTCAGATGCACAGTTCAGAGCACTGGTAATCAGGATGCTCACAGAATTGGTTGAATCTGGTCACAAATTAGATGAAAAAATGAAGGCTATGCTAAGTGAAATAAAGGAAAATGTACAGGGAACCAATAGCGATGGGAAGAAAACTGGGACTCAAATCAATGGAGCAGACCAGAAGGAAGAAACAAACAATCAAACAGAAAAGAATGAAGAAACAAGAATTCAAAAAAATAAGGAGAGGGTTAGGAACCCCCAGGACATCTTTAAACATTCCAACATCTGAATTATAGGGGTACCAGAAGGAGAAGAGGAAGAGCAACAAGTGAAAAGGTTATTTGAACAAATAATAAAGGAGAACTTCCCCAATCTGGCAAAGGTAATAGACTTCCAGGAAATCCAGGAAGCTCAGAGAGTCCCAAAGAAGTTGGACCCAAAGAGGAACACACCAAGGTGCATCATAATTACATTAGCCAAGATTCAAACGAAGGAGAGGATCCTAGAAGCAGCAAGAGATAAGGGGACAGTCACCTACAAAGGAGTTCCCATCAGACTGTCAGTTGATTTCTCAAAAAAGACCTTCCAGGCAAGAAGGGTCTGGAAAGAAGTATTCAAGTCATGAAAGGCAAGGATCTACATCTAAGATTGCTCTATCCAGCAAAGCTCTCATTTAGAATGGAAGGGTAGATAAAGTGCTTCCCAGATAAGGTCAAGTTAAAGGAGCTCATCATCACCAAGCCCTTATTACACGAAATGTTAAAGGGACTTATCTAAGAAAAAGAAGATAAAAATCATGTACAATAAAATGACAGCGAACTCACAATTATTAACAACCACACCTAAAACAAAAAGAAAAGCAAACTAAGCAAACAGCTAGAACAGGAAAAGAACCACAGAAATGGAGATCATATGGAGGGTTAGCAAAAGGGAGATGGGAGGCAGAGAGAGGGGGGAAAGGTACAGAGAATAAGTTGCATAGATGGTAGGTAGAAAATAGAGAGGGGAGGGTAAGAATGGTATGGGAAATATAGAAGCTAAAGAACTTACAAGTATGACACATGGACATGAACTGAAAGGGGGGGAATGTGGGTAGGAGAGGGTGTGCAGGGTGGAGGGTAGTGAAGAGGGGAAATTGGACAACTGTAATTGCATAATCAATAAACTATACTTAAAAAAGAGAGAAGGAACAAGGTTCCATAACCTACTCTAGTAACTTGAAGCCTGGGTCTGAAGTCTGGTGTTTTAACTCCAGGGCTAGTGCTATTGTCTCGTGAGATGAACTGTGATAGAAATTGTGGCTATGACAATACAGCAATGATGAGGGGGCTGGAGCAGGATTTGGAGAGAAGTGTATATTTTAAGGTGGATGAAGAATTTACCAGGAGGTAATCTGATGGTGAAGGCCCCATGTCTGAGGGAAGAGCGTGTAAAATGGTGTGAAGGAATTGTGGATGTCAGAAACAAGGAGAAACAGCAGGCAACAAGGAGCTGCTTCCTTTACCTAGTCATTTTCTTGGTTCATTGCTTATGGTTTAATGTCAATGCATAGAACACTTCTGCTTCAAATTTCAGTGTTTGTCTTCCCATAGAGTAATAATTCCATTCAAGGAAAACTATTCTGGGTGGTAAGGATGGTCATCACTTATTTATTTAAGATGTGGGCAAACCCCTAATCAAAACTTCTATGATCATCTAAGCTGGCATTTCTCCCAATGTGCTTTGTGAAAACTTTCGCCTAAGGCTTTCAGATTTGGTTTGTTAGTTAAACTAATGTAATTTGGTATTTGCTGAGGCTTTTGTGTGCATGTGTTATGTGTTTAAATGGAACCTTATGGAAGATTTGGAAACTTGGGTCACACAAGCTGCTTTAGAGCTACTTCCTTTGAAAATGTATGGTCGGATTTCATGACTCCGTGTTTCCACCTCCAACGTAGTGTCACCATCTTCATCATCACCATAGTCACCATTTTCAGCCACGTATTCTGAAGACTTCAGTTGTCATTATGGGAGCATAGGTTATCTCCTTTGGGGCAAAAGTGTTTGAAATAAGTAGATATATTCTACATGCAAGATGTAAAAAAGAATCCAGGAAACTTGGAAATCAAGTTATAAAATTGAACATTTATAGGAATTTAATTTGCAAGAGGTATTAAATGGGGCTGGGATGAATGGGGAAGCAAGTTGGGATATTTGCATATTTTTGCTCCCCACTTGAACTTTTGCTGTTAATTTTAAAACTCATCTTTTAACTGTTTAACATTCAAATCTCTCATCTTCAGGAAAAATAATGTGTACACTCGAAGTGCTTTGTGCATTAAAAAGTTCTGATAAATGGTTAGTGGTTGCCATTTTTTATTTTGGTAGATAAGGCTTGTGCTTTTCCTCTCCAGGAAACCAAGCCACAGAAGTTTAGTGGTTTGGACAGAAATACCTAAGAAATTAACAGAAGAGCTTGGAAATAAAATCCAAGTCTTATGACTTTCTCTCTAGGATTTTTATAAGAGATTTTGCCACTACTCTGTATTTTGCTTTCACTTATTGGAAAAATCTCTTTATAGAATATAGGATTTCATGTAGAAACATGACTGGCAGAACAGCTCCATTCGCCAAACCTACTGAATCTCCCTCTCTGGAGAATTATAAGGAAAATTGTCTTTTAGATATGACCTAAATGAAGGCCTCTGTATCCTAAAGCCAGGGCATGTCTAAAATGTTCTTGATCATGACCTGTGATCCTGAGATTCTGTTTAGAGCCCCTTGTCTTTAAAATGAGTAAGGAAACAGAAGAGAGCATAGCATTCAGCCGTTCTTATTATCTCTCCCAGGCAAAGCATTGACCTTCATTCGGCTGGTCCCCATTTCTTCCTGGTGCCTCCACCAGTCGTATGTTTTTAATGTTGTTGCATAAGTGAGTCTAATTAAGAACATAAGTCTCAAAGTGCAGAAAATCACTTAGCTGCTCTTCATGAGCACAGAATTTAATGGAAATAGAATTAAAGTACATCATAATATTACAGTATCAGTTTCTCCCTCTCATGCTCTCACTCTCCATCTTCCTCTCCTTCCCATCTCTTCTCACCCCCATTTCCCTACCACAATGTTTCCCTTGACTCAGTACTCCTAAACAGCGTCTTGCCTGTTGGATTTTCATCTCAACACATTCTTCTTTCATGGTCTTTTTCTATGCCTTGCAAATAATGCGAAACAGATATAATCTGAAAGTTACTCTTGCTTTGTGCAGTAAATTATTTCCAGAAGCTAACTTTTCTGTTTTTGTTCTGAAGATTTTTTTCTCTACAATTTTCATGTTGGTCCATTCATCCATCCATTTATCTTAAGTAACACTTTGTCAAGGTGAGATCTATTCAGACCAAGTGTGAGCCAACACATAGGGAACATGCTTTACACTTTACACCCACCTCCCTCACTATCCAAGCTAGAGGATGAGGAACTATGTGTACTTTTTAGCAGAATGCACATACTAGGCTCTCCATCAACATGTAATGTGTGGGCACACACTATTGATGTCATCCTTTTCTAGAAACATATACAACTGAGATTGTTTAAAAATTTTGTCTCTCTCTCTCTGTCTCTCAGAAAAGTGTATTAGAAAAATTATAAAACAATTTGAAATAGTGTATAATAAGTAATTAGATATTCAAAAAGAAAGTACAGACCTAAAAGGCTATATATATTTAGGGAAGGTTTGCAATGAGGAGAGAGTTTATTAAAGAATTAAGCCAGGTTTTGAAAGATGGATAATGTTTGAAAAATTAAAGGGGAAGATGAAAAACAGTAATCTTGAGACTGCTATTTTCTAGGCTGTGTTTTAAGTGATTGTGTGTGTGCGTGTGTGCGCACGCGCGCACGCACGTATGTACATCTCCTTTCAACGGCGTTGTGGGGGAGGTGGGGGTATGACCACCAGGCACAATCCAAAATTTGCATATAAACTAAGTTGGCCCCCTATGTATGTGGAGTCCCAACTGCCAGTTGACCCTGGAAGAAATGTGTGTTTGAGCTGCACAGGTCAATTGAAAAAAGCCCACATGCTATGTGTGTGTGTGTGTGTGTGTGTGTGTGTGTGTGTGTGTATTTAATCTGTATAGAAACCAGCGATGTAGTACTGTTGATATATTCATTTTGTGGATAAATTAATTGAAGAACAGAGAGTTTAAATAATGCAAGAATTAGCAGAGTCAGACTTTGAATCTAGACAGACTAGCTGTAGAGCTTACGCTCTCAACTGTTGTGCAGTTGGATTCCTACCAATAGACAAGGCGGGTAGAGGAGGGAAGACTGGGCGGGAGAGGACTGTGCAAGGAAGAATCAACCATGGCTGAGGGGAGTGAGGCATGGCAGCATTCTTTATTTCACTAAATAAATTAATCATTTCATAGATTAAATAAAACCTCTGTCATTTCCCTTTTTTCTTTTTTTTAAGGAATACACGGTGATCTTCACGAGTTCAGCCTTAGGCATCCACAACAATGGGTTAACTTTTTCCCTTGATCTGAGTTTTATTTTTTCCCTGGTAAAAAATATTTAATACAGAGCTCAGACCATATGATTTATCACCTGTTTGAAAGTCCCTTTCATCACTGTGTATTTTACCAGTAAATATTTAATCCTTGGCACCAAATGCCACCCTGTTTATTAACTTTAGAGTTTATAGTTTATAGTAAACCAAATTCTAAAATATTCTATAAAGAGAATATTTCATCTACATAGTCCATGGAGAAATTATGCCCAAAACAAACTTAAATAATAACATCTGAAATCCCCTTTAATTATTGAAAAGCTTAATCACTACACAAACAGGCTTTGCTTAACAATAATACCTATGTTGTAGTACACTTGCTGTAGAATTCCAAATTGTCTTGTGCCCCAAAACATTACCAGAATAAATGGCCTGGCAGGAGGTATCACAACTTTGTATGGGCGCCCCATCTGCCCAACAATTCTGTATTTCTGTCTTTGAGGCTTTGGTTTCAAAAACTGACAGCTACTATATTGAGAGAAGATCAATCTCTCTCAGTTCACTGCAGAAAATCTAAATGCCATAAAGTCCACAATGGTGGCTTCTCCAGAGAATGACCCATCTGTCTCTCAAGAATGGGTCTTCTGGGCTTTCTGTGTTACCCTGCTAGACTGTGGAAGCTGTACTCCACAGCATTGTCTCAACCACCTCTCTGAGTTTCCGCTCCTCTTTCCCCTTGCACACCTTCTATTCAAAAACACACTCTCTACCTTCCCTTATTCTGGTTATACTCTTTATGCTGGAGAAACTGCCCTTCCTTTCTACCCCTGACTAGTTATTGAAACAGTAAGTGACCATTATTTTAATCAAAGGATAACATAGGGAACTTACTCATCTTTCATGAAGCCTTCCCTGATTTTAAGAAGTAAATTCCTTATACATATCTTATTTCTTATTACACTATCATATTTTCTTTCTTGCCATTTCAGTTCTTCTAATTTCCTTGTAAATGGTTTGGAGAAAGATCAAACTTTAAAGACACCACAATCCTAAAAAATTGAAGTGGAGTAAAAAGAATAAGAATGAACTATTCAAAAATTCATGATTTTGGCTTCAAGAAGATGGTGGCTGAGTAGGTGGAAGCTGGGCCCACTTGCTCTTGCCCCCAGCTCAGATTTTCAGCTGATTTTCTGACAACAATCAATGGAATCTTAGCTAATATGAAGTTCTGAAGCCCAGGAGTACAGAAAACACTTCATACCATCTGGTAAGGAGATGTTGTAAGTCGAAGGGGAAATACCCTGTGCATGGTGCCTGCAGCAGTGGAGAGACCAGACAGAAATCACAGCTTTGGAGCTCCCTCCCATCTTGGAACGGGGAGCCTTAATCCCACATAGGGCTACTCAGGCTGAACTGAGAGAGGCTTGGGCGGATATATAGACTCTGGGAGACCCAGGTTACACACACACAGCAAGCAGCACACACGTAACGGCAACACAAAACTGGAGCGTTCCAAATAGGCACTCAATCTCCCAAAACGAGTGGGTTGCTGCACCTGGGTTTGTCACAGGCAACAGCAGGCTGCAGCCAGCTGTGATTGTGAGAGACATTTTACTTTCTGGGAAGGGAGTATGCGCAGAGGACCAGACAGCACTCAGACCTGTGGTATAGGAATGGCCTAGAAACTTTTTTAAAAAGGAGCTGAAACATGGCTGGGCAAAGACCCCTCACGTAGCTGCTCTTTCAGCAGAGACCAGATTGAAAGTGCAGTTCATTCCCACTGAATCCAGCTGGGCAGGGAGTTCAGAGAGTTGCACAAGAAGGGGTTTGCCAGGCCCCACCCAGCTTGGTTAGTGGGTGGGGGATGCGCAGAACGCAGAGTTCTGGTCTGTGTCTCCTGCAAAGGTAGTGGTTTGGGACTTAGATGGGCAAAAGCTGAGCACCAGAGATTCTTTGCAACCAGGCAGACCCCCTCCCCCACCCCGGTAGAGTAAAAATATCTAGGAAGGGAGAGGCATGCTCATTTACCTCTAGCAGAACAGTCCAGCCAGGTTCAGGAGCCCCCTGCCTGGCACATATCTGCAGGGGAAAGGAAGGGAGATACTAAGGGCAGCCTTTCTGAACTTTTCTCAGCCAGGACAGGACATGCTGTTTCCTTGGGTGTCCTCTGAAGCCAGCTGGGTAGAGAGTGAAGAAATTGGCACAGCAAGGAGAATTCAAGGCTCTGCACAGAGATGCCATCAGTGTCAGGCAGAAGAGCTGCCCCATTTACACAGATTGGCCCCTCATGTGAAATGGACTGATCAGAAACTTTACATTATTGGAAATGATCTGGGACAGACTAAGGTGTACGGTGCAGGGGCAGGGGGAACACACCCTTCATCATCCCTGAAGTCTGAACAGTGCCTCCCACGGGGGATCCAGGGGCCCC